>OZ024724.1:42085398-44646648 GCA_964016875.1 Fallopia convolvulus
CATCTGCTCACCCTGTGCACAACGTGTTCCACGTGTCGCTCTTAAGAAAGTATGTGCCCGACGAATCCCACGTGATCAATTTCGACGATGTCGAGATCCAATCGGATGGCACCTACGAGGAGAGACCGATCAAGATTGTAGAGCACCGAATCAAGCAATTGCGTAACAAAGAGGTACCTTTAGTCCGTGTACTCTGGTCCAAGGATGGCAACGAAGGTACAACTTGGGAAACCTGGGAAACCGAGCAAGACATGCAGAGGCGTTTCCCAGAGTTAATGTCTCCTTGAACACCACTAGTGTGATCCTTTTAAGGGGGTACTAGACCCCATAGAATCCTCGCAAGCCCTAAACTGTAATTGCTTTTGTCTCTACATCCCAGTACTGCCCTGTTTTCTCTAAGTTTCGGGACGAAACTTATTTAAGGGGGTACTATTGTAATAGCCGCGATATTCCAAGCTTTTATAATATAAAGTTTATTATCAATTATTTTTCTCTAAATTAAAAGGAGGATTTTAATCGAATAAGAGTCTACTATACTTTTGGAAAAAAAAATTTAACAATACAAAGATCTTAGTCGAAAACTCGAAATAAATACTCGAGGGAGATAATTTAATAAGTGAGGATTCTATTTAAGAGAAACATCAACTAAAAATGATGAGTTAGAAGTGAATTTTTATTCATAAAATAAAAATACATAAAGGCTTAAAAATCACATTACAAAGTCTTGTAAAAAGAATGCAAGAGCCGGGATTTGAACCCGAGATCTCTTGCATCCTCCCCTCACACGCCCCACACTCTCAACCACTAGACCAATTGCACTTTCTTACTACACCACACCATTCTAATCAACTTAAATCAAATTAATCTCCTTCTTTTACAAAAAAAATAGACATCAGACTATGTCTGATGTGAGTTACGTTGATGTGAAATTGTCCAATGCATGCTTCTTCCACCACCATTGCCTTGCAAGACCACCCTTACTACATCATCTTCTCATCACCATAGAAGAAACACACCATTGCCCTATAGGAGAGCTTCTCCTCTTCCTCCATTGGTCAATTTCCATTGCCATGGATTGAAGACTTCATCACCTTGTCTATATAAACCCCTCTCAAGACTCACTTGAAGCTTTTGCTCTCTCCTCTAGCAAGAACACCTCTCCCTTCTATCAAGTGTCATTCTAGCATTCAAAAATCAGTCACTCCCTCTAAGCTATTCATCCATTCAAACACATAGAAACACCACAAAAATCCTCTTTTCTTCCTTTGGAGCCACCGGACCACCACCGGGCCGCCACTGCCGGACCGTCGGTCGACCGCCGCTGCCACGCCGGAGACGCTGGAGCCGCCGCCGCCCTTCGCCGTGCCGCCCTGCCGCCGAGCACCTCCCCTGCCCTCCCTCTCCAGTATTCTGTAAAACAGAATACAGAAAGTATAAAATTCTATCTTTAAAAACTATATTATCCATATGTATTTATTTAATTACAAATCTTTTATAATTGTTAAAAGTATATATTAGATTTTATAGAATAAAAATATAGGAGAGAATCTTGTTAGTTGAAGAAAAACTAGAAACTATATGTTTTTACCATAGTAACTTAAGAGAAATAAAAATAAGTAATTATATTCATGAAATTATTACATGCATGTTATTACAAGACATAAATAGATGAAATAAAATTAGTATAGTATGAAAAGTCCATTTTTAGCATTATCTTACCTTAGATCAAAATAAAATGTAGAGAAATATCATGCATGTATTTTTATATAAAAGAGGATATGAATTTATAACCTTATAAATCAAAAGCTTGCACAATAAAAATAATAGCATATTTTCAAGATTATAATAAAAAGTGCAAGTAGAGAAAAGCCTTGCATGGCATATAACATATATGATATAGAAATTATAAAGTGGGAAAAAAAATAGGATAAAATATGTTACTAGCATGTGAATATTAAATAAGAAATATTATTAGAATCTTGCTTGGAAAAGGAATAAAAATAGAAAAGATTCAATGTTAAGAACTATAATATATCATATTATATGATTATGATCAAAGAAGTTTTATGGATCATAAAGTATAAAAGAATTTTTGGAAATAGATCAAAGTTGTGAATGTAGTATGTTAAGTAGAATAATACAAATATTCTAAGATAATTATAGAATAAATGAGTTGTTGGAAAAAGAAAAAAAAAACATTCGAATATAAGGAAAATATTAGTTTATAAATTAAAAATATTAAAATAATAGTATGATCATAAGGTGAGAATTCAATAAGGGAGGAATATTTATGTTATACAAGATAAGAGAATATCTCTATAGATTTTATAAAACATAAAGGATTCTAGCAATATTATAAATAAGGGTAGCATAGCATATAGTAAATAATGGTAAGTTACCTAATCAAGCAACTTAGGAAATCCTATTTTAGGAAACTACTAAGTAGAGAATTATGAGTATGATATTTTTAGATAATAAGAATAGTGAGAATAAATACAATTTATTTTAAAGTATTTAAATTGATAATTATTGTAAATAAAGATATTTTCGGAATAATAAGGATATTACCAAAACTAAAATAATAATAACGGAATATTATTATTTTAGGAAAAACTTTTTCTAAATTATTATTATAATAATTTAGAAACGTAAACTCTCTTATAAATAAAATAAGAGGTATTTCGAGCTCTAAAAGTAAAAATCGTGTTTTGAGCTTTTTCGTAAATTCTATATCACTAGGTCGGAGTCCTCGCTCATAGTAGGAGCTCGCCTAACTTTCGTCAAAAGCTCGTTGCTAAACTCGGTTACGCTAAGGCAAGTGGAATTTCCCCTTGTGCCCTTTTTATCCGTCTTTATACTATTTCTCGATGTTGGGAACGACTTGTATGCTAAAATAAAAATGAATCTAGGAAATATCGATTGCTAGAAATAACGACTATTGTTAGCATAGATTGCGTTACATATTCCTTGATAGGATTATTTATGATAGTGTGGTATTAGCTTGATTGTTACGATCTCGTTTCGAGATCGATGTCGAATTAGTGAGGGGCGGGGGATAGCCAACGCCTCTACATAACCCCACTAAGTCGTAAGTGCCTACGCGTTTGAAGTACGACTTTCGGGATCATGATCCCATCCGCTCCGATTGCAAGGAGGGATGAGCGCACTCTAGCTAAGTGCCGGGAAACGGAGTTTTTCCCTCGGGTGGCTCGGTTTATCCGTGTCCCACCACATACTCATTAAATCATAAATGGAAAGCGAATGTCTTTTATCACTAAGTAAGATAAGTGCCAAAGCACAATTAAACGGACTAGATCGGACCGGTCTCTAATGACCGATCCGGCCCTCGGTCTATTATGGGCGCGAGTGGTGATTGATTGATTGAATAAATGAAAGTTCCCAACATACCTTCTACTCTAAAGAAGACTACAATCTAGTAGTACTTCTCTTGCTCTTCAAGCTATCCCTTTCGGGATATGTTATCGTTAATTCTCGTATCTTAGCTCCACAAAGTCAAATCATCGTAAACACAACCCTTTATCCTCTCATCTATACTGACAAGTTGAAATTACCAAAGTACCCTCGGGAAATTCTAATCCCGCTCGCTTAGTCTCCTAGACTAATTCTTCTTTCCGCATGTTTGCCTGGCATTCTATCGCCCCTCGCGAATTATGTCAGATTCAGGAAACCATAGCAAGGCGAAGTGAAGGAAGGTGAAGGAAGTCAAGATTCGTTCAAGGATGTACTTTTATTTCCGTTTTAGTTTTAATATTACTCTATCTCCGAGACATGATGGATTTGGTGTTTGTTTTCAAGTAATCCTTAAGCTAAAGACAATGTAAGATATTTTGTAATGAACTAAGTCTCCTTCGGGAGCATGTTTTCCGACTTATGTATTATGTTTTATTCCGCACTTTAACTGTTCTATATCATTCTAAAAGCCTTGGGTGACTTTGGACGGTAAAGTCTGAGGTCACTGGCGGTAATACCCAATGTTGTAAAATAGGGGTGTTACAATTAGTGACTTTTCGACATATTCCATGTTGTCACTTGTCAAGTATGTTTTATGCACGTTTCATGGTTCATTAATATAATCATCTTATTCATTGAATTTAGGGCGTTGACCAATATATGTTTTTGTAGGATGGAACACTTTTGGAAAATACGCTTGTCCTTATTGCATGGAGGACACAGATGCATTTTATCTAACCCAAGGACACAAAATGTGCTAGTTCGATTGTCACAGAAGGTTTACAGAAGAAGAACATCATTTCCGAAATAGTAGGACCGATTTCAAGAAGGGTAAAAGGGAACGTCGTGGTCCCCCGGTACTTCGTGACAGTTACGAGATATTAGAAGAGATTGAGAGTATGGGTGTGATGAAGATAACTGAAGTGGGAACCGAGGAGCATAATTTCACAATAAGTAGGGGTTCGGGTTGGAAGAAGAAAAGTATTTTTTGGGACCTACCTTATTAAGGCAAGTCTGCTGGTAAGACATAATTTAGATGTGATGCACATTGAAAAAAATGTCTTCGATAACCTATTCTTCACCATTCTGGACGTTCCGGGAAAGTCGAAAGACAACTTGAAGGCAAAAAAGGATATAAAAGAGTTGTGCAAGTGACCAGAGTTGGAACCCGACGAGGAGGGCACTAGGTACCCAAAGGCTTGTTATGCACTCGATCGTCGTGAAAAGGAAGTGGTTGAGAATTGTGAAATTCCCATATGGTTATGTTTCCAACTTGAGCCGTTGCATTGACTTGCATAAACTTCGTCTTTTTGGAATGAAGAGCCATGATTATCACGTTTTCATGCAAGGGCGCTTTTCGAGCTTTTTTTTAGGACAAAGTTTGGGAGCCCATTGCTCAACTAAGTGCGTTTTTCAGAGACCTCACATGTTATGAGCTTAAATATGAAGTATTTATGAATTTGCACAAGGAAATACCCATATTATTATGCAAATTGGAGCGTATCTTTCACCCGGGTTTTTTTGATTCAATGGAGGACTTGCCTATTCATCTACCAAGGGAAGCTTTACTTTGTCGTCCTATCAATTATAAATGGATGTATCCAGGTGAAAGGTACATATGTCCAAGTCCACTTACGTTTAACTTGTTCAAGCTCGTACATTATATTAAACAAGTATGACATATCTAGGTTATGTTGTGAACGGTTATCGCTTTCACACGAAGACAACGCATCAACGCGGGCAACTGACAATAGTGGAGTTTGTGTTCTTGGACAAAGCTTCGGCATTGACGAGGAGGACTACAACGGTGTGCTAGATGAAATAATTGAGCTCAATTACATATCACCAATCGTCAAACATCCTATTGTATTCAACTGCTCTTGGTTTGACACTAGAATCCGTGGAGGGACCCAAATTCACTGTCATCTAAAACTAGTTGATGTGAACAGACCTAAAATGTTGAGAACAAAGTACTATTACATCTTAGCATATCAAGCCACTCAAGTTTACTTACTGCACTACCCAAAGGTGCGACGTACCGATGCTGACTAGATTGTAGTATGTAAAGTGAAGTCACGCCAGTGGCCTGATGAAGGTACTAGTGGAGATCCGCATGAGGGCAGTTCACATTGGGTTGCCGTTAAGGAGGCGTTTCAACAAGATCCGTCACTTCCACAAGTTATCGACGACACACACGATGCTTATCCACTTGGTCCACTAAATGACCGAAGCGATATGGATACAATCACTGATGTTGAAGCTGAGACATCTAGTGACACGTCAGAAGGGGAGTTTGAGAGTGAATGAGATACCGATATGGAAGATTTGTAATCAATAGTTTACAACTGATATCGGTCGTGTAACAAAATTGAGATCACTAGTGTAAACTTTATGCATAAACTGATTTTCAAACAAATCGATCATAATGATATATAAATGACTTGATCAATATCGAAACAAATCATTTTTGGTCTAGCGACCGCCGCCAATTGTGAAATTCCACCCTTAGCTACGGCAAATCGCGGCGTGCAAGCAGCGGTTGCCGCCATTAGCGACCATGTGATCGCTAATATCGAAATATACGGCGGCAATTAAAAAATTGCGTGGGGGTTCAAATTTTTTTGGAGATTAGCGACCACATTGTTGCTAATTAGCGACCATGTGGTATCTAAACCAACAAAAAGGAGCGAAGATATTCAAAAAGGCGGGGCATCCAAATATTTGGGATTAGCGACCACAAGGTCACAAAAAATTGGTATTTTTAATTTTTTTAAAAAAATTTTGCGACCACGTGGTCACTAATGTCATGTTAGAATCCAGTCGTGAATCGGGAATGCCATTTACAACTCCGCCTTTAACCTTTCACTCTTAATCGTTCACCACCATCCGACGCCGGCAATCGTCGAGATCTACCCTCCTCTCCTCCCTCCCTCTCCCCTCTCCTTCCTCTCCTCTCCTCCCTCCCTCTCCCCTCTGACGTCGGGACTCGCCGCCGCTGCTTCCTCTGCGTTGGGAGTCGCCTCCTCTGCGTTGCCCGCCATCCGATGTCAGGCCTCACCACCTATGCGCTGCCCACCACCGCTGCAGCCGGGAACCCACCGCCACCATTGAGATCTCCCCTCCTCTCCCCTTGCATGTAAGCTTTCCAACTATTTCGGGTTTTTTTACTTGATTTGGGTTTGTATTTGAGTTGATTAGTTTGATAGTTTAGTGGATTTATTTATCAATTTGATGAATGAGTTGAGTTGATTAATGTTGATGAATGAGTTGAGTTGATTTGTTTGATTGTTCGATTGTTGTTTTTGTTTAATGTTGATGAATGGGTTGAGTTGATGAATGAGTTGAGTTGATTAGTTTGATAGTTTAATTGTTGTTCTTGTTTAATGTTGATGAATGAATTGAGTTGATTAATCTTGATGAATGAGTTAATTATCAATTTGTTGTTGTTCTTGTTGATGAATGAGTTGATTAATTTGATTGGATATGATAAGTTTAATTATCAATTTTGATGTTTGAGTTTATTAGTTTTATAGATTGGTTGGTTATTGAGTTGATGAAATTGTTGTTAGATATATGTTGAATAATTTGAGTTAAATAATTGATTGAATATAATTGTTGTTAGATATATAAGTATGATGTTGTTGTTCTTGTTGATGAATGAGTTGTTGTTGTTCTTGTTGTGAATGAATTATGTTTAATGAATTATGAATTGATAAGTTAATGATTGAATTGTTGTTGTTTTGCAATGTATAATATTTACTTCTTTTTTTTCTTGTTTCAGTCGCACCTCCGTTGGGACGAGACACAGCCCGGCATAGATGCCACAACCATCTGCGAGCAATGCGAGAAGCAGGCCAAGAAACGGTATGATGACATGGTCGGAAAGTGTCGTCGAACAAACACGAGACCATCTTGGCTAGAGTTGGCGCCTTTAGACCTATGGATGGCGGTTAGAAGGCCGATGCCAAGTTCCCTAGGATTGTATTTCCCTTCGAGGAAGGATTCCTCGATACTTACGCCGACCGTATTTAGATTTCCCTAGGATTGTATTTCCCTTTTCAAGAAGTGAGCTTAGACCACTTCTTTCGACTCTATTTTGTCTATAGGAAGTCGAAGCGGCTTAATTTCCCTTTCTAGTTAAAATGGCTTAAATTATAAAAGCCTTGTACTTTTTATTATGAATCTTCAATGAAGTTCTTCCTTTCACTATCAGAACTTGAGTTATCTATTCCGTCTTCATACTCTAACGAATTAACAAGTAAAAACAAAAACCTTCAGATGGTCAACACAAGAGCTACTAATCGCAGCACCACTGGACCTAGACATGGCAATGACGAGGGCGAGTCAGAAGCCCGAGGAGAGCTCGGATTGAACCCGCCTCACGCACCTGCAGCACCCATTGTATTCAACGCAGAAACTGTGAATGCACTACGCACTCTCGTACAACAATTAATACGAGAAGAAATCCCTGCCGCGGTTCCTAAGCCCGTGAACCCCGATGCACCAAACGAGATGCCAGAAGAGGTACAAGAAGAAGTGGGTCAAGCGATTGAGGGGGTTCCCGTGAAGCGAAATCTGGTTAGCTTCACTGAAGGGATCAAGGCTTTCAACGCTATGAAGCCTGATTCATACGACGGAACCGGGGACCCGTCAGGAGTACAATACTGGTTCTCTCATGTGGAGAGGCTTCTACGAAACATTCCGTGTGCTGAAGCAGATAAGGTGCACATGGCTGCGCTAAAATTGAAGGGTGAAGCTGGTGAATGGTGGGAGAGCTCTAGCCTATCAAGTCGTCCAGACCTGAGTTGGGTTATGTTCAGAGATAAGATGATGCGTCGCTTCTTCACTGAATCAATGCGAGAGGAAAAGCTGGACGAACTCCACTCCCCAAAGTTGTATGGGCTAAATGTGCTTGAGAGAGCCAAGAAGTTCAATCATCTCCTGCAATATGCTGAAGAGGAGATTACCACAGAAAAGCAAAAGATCAAGCATTTTCACCGCTGGATGAGTGACCACATCAAGCCCTGGATGGCAAACCGCACCTTCAACACTTTAGAGGAGTACGTGGATCATGCTCACCGGATGGAGACGACCTTGAGAGTTCCCGAGCGCAAGAAATTTGGTGGAGTAAGGCCTCACCATTCCAGCCACAGTGGATTTAAGAGGCCAGCATCTCCTCAGGGTTCTCAATGGTCGAAGAAGAGCAAGCTCAAAGCTTCATCAACAGGGTCAAGACCTGGCCCTCGGACTGAATCAGCAAGGCCCCCACTTATCTGCCACAACTGTGCAGAACCGGGCCACATAAATCGGAAATGTCCCAAACCGCTCAAGAAGTGCTTCAACTGCAACAAGGATGGACATCTCCAACAGTTCTGTAGGCGGCCAACCAATTCCCTGAGCCAAAACCGTTCAAACGTTGTGACCCAGCGACCACAGTCATCAAACAAGCCAGCAGGAACTACATCCGTCCAGTCTACGGCCAATCAGAGGAACAAAGGACCTATGTATCCACAGAGTCAAGGACAGAGATTGTATGAGATGCGCACCACAGACAAGCCTGAAGAACCTACCTGCCAAGGTACTCTTCATATCCGCTCTAAAGATGTATTCATACTCTTCGATTCCGGTGCTTCGCATTCCTTCATTTCCGAAAAGTGCGTAGAACTCTTAGGATTAGACAATCTTGAGAGGTGTGAGCCGTTTATCGTGAACCTGCCAAATGGGGAAAAGATGATTGGGGTAAGACAATTAGCTAAGTTCCCCTTATGCATTCAAGGAGGAAACTTTCCTTCCAACTTAATATGCATCCCCATGGATCCGTACGACATCATTCTCGGAAGAGATTGGTTGTCTCTGCACGGAGCAGTAATTGACTTCTACACCCGAACCGTGACCATCAACTCGGGAGGAAAACACATGTGCAAGTTCAAGGGGAAACGGGAGGAAGAAAATGGAAGGATGATCAACGCCATGAAAGCTAGGAAACTACTAAGTCAGGGCTGCATTGGGTACCTCTGCTACCTAGAGTCGACAGAGAAGAAGGTTGTGAACATCCAAGAGATCCCCGTGGCCAGAGAGTTCCCCGACGTCTTCCCAGACGAACTCCCTGGGTTACCTCCTCGACGAGAAGTCGAGTTCTCAATAAGTCTCGAGCCGGGTACTGGCCCAATCTCTAAAGCGCCATACAGAATGGCCCCGCTGGAAATGAAAGAACTCAAGAGTCATCTTGAAGAACTGCTTGAGAAGGGTTACATTCGACCAAGTGCATCGCCATGGGGAGCACCAGTGCTATTTGTAAGGAAGAAGGACGAAACTTTTCGTTTGTGCATTGATTACAGAGAACTGAACAAGGTCACCATCAAAAACAAGTATCCTCTTCCAAGGATAGACGACCTTTTTGATCAACTTAGAGGTGCAAAAGTTTTCTCCAAAATTGACCTGAGGTCAGGCTATCACCAGCTTTGAATCCGCGAGGAAGACATCCCGAAGACAGCCTTCCGTACCCGCTATGGCCACTACGAATTTGTAGTGATGCCATTTGGATTAACAAATGCACCTGCGGTGTTCATGGACTTGATGCACCGATGCTTCCATGAGTACCTCGACAAGTTTGTCATTGTCTTCATTGATGACATCTTAATCTACTCCGGGAACCAAGCAGAACATGAAGAACACCTCCGAACTGTGCTACAGATCCTAAGGCACAACCAACTCTACGCCAAACTGTCCAAGTGTGACCTTTGGCTTACGGAAGTGGCTTTTCTAGGCCACGTCATCAATCAAGATGGAGTTATGGTGGACCCAAAGAAGATTGAAGCAGTCTCAGAATGGAAGCAACCGAAGAATGTGAAGGAAATTCGCAGTTTCCTAGGACTCGCAGGGTACTACCGAAGATTCGTCGAAGGGTTTTCGAAGATCGCTCTTCCCATGACGAAGTTACTCCGAAAGACCCACAAGAAGTTTGTGTGGGATGAAAAATGTGAGGAGAGTTTCCAAGAACTCAAGAAGCGCCTCACGAGTGCACCAGTGTTAACTCTGCCAGATGGACACGATGGTTATGTAGTATACAGTGATGCCTCCAAGCAAGGGTTGGGATGCGTGCTCATGCAGAATGGGAAAGTGATCGCATATGCATCAAGGCAACTAAAGGTGTATGAAGTAAATTACCCAACGCACGATCTTGAATTGGCAGCGGTAGTGTTCGCCTTAAAGATTTGGCGACACTACTTGTACGGGGTGAAATGTCAGATCTATACGGACCACAAAAGCTTGAAGTATGTGTTCACACAGAAGGAGATAAACATGAGGCAAAGGAGATGGTTAGAACTGCTAAAAGACTACGACATAGAGCTACTCTATCATCCAGGAAAAGCTAACGTCGTTGCAGATGCTCTCAGTCGAAAGACGCAACAAGAGGGCATGATAGCAATGTTGACCGCCCAACCAAAGCTGCAGCAAGAACTCATCAGAGAAGGCATTGAGGTTTGGTTTGGAAGACAACAGGGATGCCTAAACACACTGGAGATTCAATTTGAATTAATTGCAGAAATCAAGGAGAAGCAGACAGATGACATTATGTTGATCAGAATCAGTGGCGAAGTGCAAACGGGCAAGGCACCGGGATTCGTTATTCAAGATGACGGTTCCCTTTGGTTCCAAAATCGGATCTGTGTGCCCAACGTGGACGAGCTTCGAAAGATTATTCTGAGAGAAGCCCACTCATCTGCCTATTCAGTACATCCTGGAGCAAGCAAAATGTACAAAGACGTACGTAGAAATTTCTGGTGGCCAAGCATGAAGCAGGATGTCGCAGAATTTATATCTAAGTGTTTGGTTTGCCAGAAAGTGAAAATTGAGCACAGAAGACCTGGAGGAAAATTGCAATCCCTACCAGTACCAGAATGGAAATGGGAAGACATTGCAATGGATTTCGTGACCTACCTACCAAGAACTCAAAAGCAAAAAGATACTATCTAGGTCATTGTGGATCGGCTTACAAAGAGTGCTCACTTTATCCCCATTCAGAAGAAGTGGAAAGCTCCAAAGCTAGCAACGGTCTTCGTCAAAGAAATAGTTCGTCTCCATGGCACTCCAAAGACAATCATCTCCGACAGGGACGGCCGATTCATGGCCACCTTTTGGAAAAGACTACATGAGGCCATGGGCACAGAACTGAAGTTCAGCACAGCATTTCATCCGCAAACCGATGGTCAATCTGAAAGGACCATCCAAACTCTTGAGGATATGCTACGAGCTTGTACGCTAGACCGTACCATAAGTTGGGATGACAGCTTACATCTCATAGAATTCACTTACAACAATAGCTGGCACTCTTCCATAAAGATGGCTCCCTTCGAAGCCTTATACGGCCGGAAATGTCGTTCCCCGCTCTGTTGGGAAGATAATGCCGACAAGATTCTCTTAGGTCCCGATCTAATAGAACAAACTGCCGCCGAAGTCGCCCTCATCCGTCAAAGAATGTTGACCGCTCAAAGTCGACAGAAGTCTTATGCGGATCTAAAAAGACGAGACATTGAGTTTGCCGTAGGAGATAAAGTCTTCGTCAAGGTATCTCCTTCAAAGGGCGTATTCCGCTTCGGAAAGCGAGGCAAGCTTAACCCTCGCTATGTAGGACCCTTCGAAATCCTAGAGAGAATCGACAACCTGGCCTATCGAGTTGCTTTACCGCCATCTGCTCACCCTGTGCACAACGTGTTCCACGTGTCGCTCTTAAGAAAGTATGTGCCCGACGAATCCCACGTGATCAATTTCGACGATGTCGAGATCCAATCGGATGGCACCTACGAGGAGAGACCGATCAAGATTGTAGAGCACCGAATCAAGCAATTGCGTAACAAAGAGGTACCTTTAGTCCGTGTACTCTGGTCCAAGGATGGCAACGAAGGTACAACTTGGGAAACCTGGGAAACCGAGCAAGACATGCAGAGGCGTTTCCCAGAGTTAATGTCTCCTTGAACACCACTAGTGTGATCCTTTTAAGGGGGTACTAGACCCCATAGAATCCTCGCAAGCCCTAAACTGTAATTGCTTTTGTCTCTACATCCCAGTACTGCCCTGTTTTCTCTAAGTTTCGGGGACGAAACTTATTTAAGGGGGTACTATTGTAATAGCCGCGATATTCCAAGCTTTTATAATATAAAGTTTATTATCAATTATTTTTCTCTAAATTAAAAGGAGGATTTTAATCGAATAAGAGTCTACTATACTTTTGGAAAAAAAAATTTAACAATACAAAGATCTTAGTCGAAAACTCGAAATAAATACTCGAGGGAGATAATTTAATAAGTGAGGATTCTATTTAAGAGAAACATCAACTAAAAATGATGAGTTAGAAGTGAATTTTTATTCATAAAATAAAAATACATAAAGGCTTAAAAATCACATTACAAAGTCTTGTAAAAAGAATGCAAGAGCCGGGATTTGAACCCGAGATCTCTTGCATCCTCCCCTCACACGCCCCACACTCTCAACCACTAGACCAATTGCACTTTCTTACTACACCACACCATTCTAATCAACTTAAATCAAATTAATCTCCTTCTTTTACAAAAAAAATAGACATCAGACTATGTCTGATGTGAGTTACGTTGATGTGAAATTGTCCAATGCATGCTTCTTCCACCACCATTGCCTTGCAAGACCACCCTTACTACATCATCTTCTCATCACCATAGAAGAAACACACCATTGCCCTATAGGAGAGCTTCTCCTCTTCCTCCATTGGTCAATTTCCATTGCCATGGATTGAAGACTTCATCACCTTGTCTATATAAACCCCTCTCAAGACTCACTTGAAGCTTTTGCTCTCTCCTCTAGCAAGAACACCTCTCCCTTCTATCAAGTGTCATTCTAGCATTCAAAAATCAGTCACTCCCTCTAAGCTATTCATCCATTCAAACACATAGAAACACCACAAAAATCCTCTTTTCTTCCTTTGGAGCCACCGGACCACCACCGGGCCGCCACTGCCGGACCGTCGGTCGACCGCCGCTGCCACGCCGGAGACGCTGGAGCCGCCGCCGCCCTTCGCCGTGCCGCCCTGCCGCCGAGCACCTCCCCTGCCCTCCCTCTCCAGTATTCTGTAAAACAGAATACAGAAAGTATAAAATTCTATCTTTAAAAACTATATTATCCATATGTATTTATTTAATTACAAATCTTTTATAATTGTTAAAAGTATATATTAGATTTTATAGAATAAAAATATAGGAGAGAATCTTGTTAGTTGAAGAAAAACTAGAAACTATATGTTTTTACCATAGTAACTTAAGAGAAATAAAAATAAGTAATTATATTCATGAAATTATTACATGCATGTTATTACAAGACATAAATAGATGAAATAAAATTAGTATAGTATGAAAAGTCCATTTTTAGCATTATCTTACCTTAGATCAAAATAAAATGTAGAGAAATATCATGCATGTATTTTTATATAAAAGAGGATATGAATTTATAACCTTATAAATCAAAAGCTTGCACAATAAAAATAATAGCATATTTTCAAGATTATAATAAAAAGTGCAAGTAGAGAAAAGCCTTGCATGGCATATAACATATATGATATAGAAATTATAAAGTGGGAAAAAAAATAGGATAAAATATGTTACTAGCATGTGAATATTAAATAAGAAATATTATTAGAATCTTGCTTGGAAAAGGAATAAAAATAGAAAAGATTCAATGTTAAGAACTATAATATATCATATTATATGATTATGATCAAAGAAGTTTTATGGATCATAAAGTATAAAAGAATTTTTGGAAATAGATCAAAGTTGTGAATGTAGTATGTTAAGTAGAATAATACAAATATTCTAAGATAATTATAGAATAAATGAGTTGTTGGAAAAAGAAAAAAAAAACATTCGAATATAAGGAAAATATTAGTTTATAAATTAAAAATATTAAAATAATAGTATGATCATAAGGTGAGAATTCAATAAGGGAGGAATATTTATGTTATACAAGATAAGAGAATATCTCTATAGATTTTATAAAACATAAAGGATTCTAGCAATATTATAAATAAGGGTAGCATAGCATATAGTAAATAATGGTAAGTTACCTAATCAAGCAACTTAGGAAATCCTATTTTAGGAAACTACTAAGTAGAGAATTATGAGTATGATATTTTTAGATAATAAGAATAGTGAGAATAAATACAATTTATTTTAAAGTATTTAAATTGATAATTATTGTAAATAAAGATATTTTCGGAATAATAAGGATATTACCAAAACTAAAATAATAATAACGGAATATTATTATTTTAGGAAAAACTTTTTCTAAATTATTATTATAATAATTTAGAAACGTAAACTCTCTTATAAATAAAATAAGAGGTATTTCGAGCTCTAAAAGTAAAAATCGTGTTTTGAGCTTTTTCGTAAATTCTATATCACTAGGTCGGAGTCCTCGCTCATAGTAGGAGCTCGCCTAACTTTCGTCAAAAGCTCGTTGCTAAACTCGGTTACGCTAAGGCAAGTGGAATTTCCCCTTGTGCCCTTTTTATCCGTCTTTATACTATTTCTCGATGTTGGGAACGACTTGTATGCTAAAATAAAAATGAATCTAGGAAATATCGATTGCTAGAAATAACGACTATTGTTAGCATAGATTGCGTTACATATTCCTTGATAGGATTATTTATGATAGTGTGGTATTAGCTTGATTGTTACGATCTCGTTTCGAGATCGATGTCGAATTAGTGAGGGGCGGGGGATAGCCAACGCCTCTACATAACCCCACTAAGTCGTAAGTGCCTACGCGTTTGAAGTACGACTTTCGGGATCATGATCCCATCCGCTCCGATTGCAAGGAGGGATGAGCGCACTCTAGCTAAGTGCCGGGAAACGGAGTTTTTCCCTCGGGTGGCTCGGTTTATCCGTGTCCCACCACATACTCATTAAATCATAAATGGAAAGCGAATGTCTTTTATCACTAAGTAAGATAAGTGCCAAAGCACAATTAAACGGACTAGATCGGACCGGTCTCTAATGACCGATCCGGCCCTCGGTCTATTATGGGCGCGAGTGGTGATTGATTGATTGAATAAATGAAAGTTCCCAACATACCTTCTACTCTAAAGAAGACTACAATCTAGTAGTACTTCTCTTGCTCTTCAAGCTATCCCTTTCGGGATATGTTATCGTTAATTCTCGTATCTTAGCTCCACAAAGTCAAATCATCGTAAACACAACCCTTTATCCTCTCATCTATACTGACAAGTTGAAATTACCAAAGTACCCTCGGGAAATTCTAATCCCGCTCGCTTAGTCTCCTAGACTAATTCTTCTTTCCGCATGTTTGCCTGGCATTCTATCGCCCCTCGCGAATTATGTCAGATTCAGGAAACCATAGCAAGGCGAAGTGAAGGAAGGTGAAGGAAGTCAAGATTCGTTCAAGGATGTACTTTTATTTCCGTTTTAGTTTTAATATTACTCTATCTCCGAGACATGATGGATTTGGTGTTTGTTTTCAAGTAATCCTTAAGCTAAAGACAATGTAAGATATTTTGTAATGAACTAAGTCTCCTTCGGGAGCATGTTTTCCGACTTATGTATTATGTTTTATTCCGCACTTTAACTGTTCTATATCATTCTAAAAGCCTTGGGTGACTTTGGACGGTAAAGTCTGAGGTCACTGGCGGTAATACCCAATGTTGTAAAATAGGGGTGTTACAATTAGTGACTTTTCGACATATTCCATGTTGTCACTTGTCAAGTATGTTTTATGCACGTTTCATGGTTCATTAATATAATCATCTTATTCATTGAATTTAGGGCGTTGACCAATATATGTTTTTGTAGGATGGAACACTTTTGGAAAATACGCTTGTCCTTATTGCATGGAGGACACAGATGCATTTTATCTAACCCAAGGACACAAAATGTGCTAGTTCGATTGTCACAGAAGGTTTACAGAAGAAGAACATCATTTCCGAAATAGTAGGACCGATTTCAAGAAGGGTAAAAGGGAACGTCGTGGTCCCCCGGTACTTCGTGACAGTTACGAGATATTAGAAGAGATTGAGAGTATGGGTTTGATGAAGATAACTGAAGTGGGAACCGAGGAGCATAATTTCACAATAAGTAGGGGTTCGGGTTGGAAGAAGAAAAGTATTTTTTGGGACCTACCTTATTAAGGCAAGTCTGCTGGTAAGACATAATTTAGATGTGATGCACATTGAAAAAAATGTCTTCGATAACCTATTCTTCACCATTCTGGACGTTCCGGGAAAGTCGAAAGACAACTTGAAGGCAAAAAAGGATATAAAAGAGTTGTGCAAGTGACCAGAGTTGGAACCCGACGAGGAGGGCACTAGGTACCCAAAGGCTTGTTATGCACTCGATCGTCGTGAAAAGGAAGTGGTTGAGAATTGTGAAATTCCCATATGGTTATGTTTCCAACTTGAGCCGTTGCATTGACTTGCATAAACTTCGTCTTTTTGGAATGAAGAGCCATGATTATCACGTTTTCATGCAAGGGCGCTTTTCGAGCTTTTTTTTAGGACAAAGTTTGGGAGCCCATTGCTCAACTAAGTGCGTTTTTCAGAGACCTCACATGTTATGAGCTTAAATATGAAGTATTTATGAATTTGCACAAGGAAATACCCATATTATTATGCAAATTGGAGCGTATCTTTCACCCGGGTTTTTTTGATTCAATGGAGGACTTGCCTATTCATCTACCAAGGGAAGCTTTACTTTGTCGTCCTATCAATTATAAATGGATGTATCCAGGTGAAAGGTACATATGTCCAAGTCCACTTACGTTTAACTTGTTCAAGCTCGTACATTATATTAAACAAGTATGACATATCTAGGTTATGTTGTGAACGGTTATCGCTTTCACACGAAGACAACGCATCAACGCGGGCAACTGACAATAGTGGAGTTTGTGTTCTTGGACAAAGCTTCGGCATTGACGAGGAGGACTACAACGGTGTGCTAGATGAAATAATTGAGCTCAATTACATATCACCAATCGTCAAACATCCTATTGTATTCAACTGCTCTTGGTTTGACACTAGAATCCGTGGAGGGACCCAAATTCACTGTCATCTAAAACTAGTTGATGTGAACAGACCTAAAATGTTGAGAACAAAGTACTATTACATCTTAGCATATCAAGCCACTCAAGTTTACTTACTGCACTACCCAAAGGTGCGACGTACCGATGCTGACTAGATTGTAGTATGTAAAGTGAAGTCACGCCAGTGGCCTGATGAAGGTACTAGTGGAGATCCGCATGAGGGCAGTTCACATTGGGTTGCCGTTAAGGAGGCGTTTCAACAAGATCCGTCACTTCCACAAGTTATCGACGACACACACGATGCTTATCCACTTGGTCCACTAAATGACCGAAGCGATATGGATACAATCACTGATGTTGAAGCTGAGACATCTAGTGACACGTCAGAAGGGGAGTTTGAGAGTGAATGAGATACCGATATGGAAGATTTGTAATCAATAGTTTACAACTGATATCGGTCGTGTAACAAAATTGAGATCACTAGTGTAAACTTTATGCATAAATTGATTTTCAAACAAATCGATCATAATGATATATAAATGACTTGATCAATATCGAAACAAATCATTTTTGGTCTAGCGACCGCCGCCAATTGTGAAATTCCACCCTTAGCTACGGCAAATTGCGGCGTGCAAGCAGCGGTTGCCGCCATTAGCGACCATGTGATCGCTAATATCGAAATATACGGCGGCAATTAAAAAATTGCGTGGGGGTTCAAATTTTTTTGGAGATTAGCGACCACATTGATGCTAATTAGCGACCATGTGGTATCTAAACCAACAAAAAGGAGCGAAGATATTCAAAAAGGCGGGGCATCCAAATATTTGGGATTAGCGACCACAAGGTCACAAAAAATTGGTATTTTTAATTTTTTAAAAAAAATTTTGCGACCACGTGGTCACTAATGTCATGTTAGAATCCAGTCGTGAATCGGGAATGCCATTTACAACTCCGCCTTTTGCCTTTCACTCTTAATCGTTCACCACCATCCGACGCCGGCAATCGTCGAGATCTACCCTCCTCTCCTCCCTCCCTCTCCCCTCTCCTTCCTCTCCTCTCCTCCCTCCCTCTCCCCTCTGACGTCGGGACTCGCCGCCGCTGCTTCCTCTACGTTGGGAGTCGCCTCCTCTGCGTTGCCCGCCATCCGATGTCAGGCCTCACCACCTATGCGCTGCCCACCACCGCTGCAGCCGGGAACCCACCGCCACCATTGAGATCTCCCCTCCTCTCCCCTTGCATGTAAGCTTTCCAACTATTTCGGGTTTTTTTACTTGATTTGGGTTTGTATTTGAGTTGATTAGTTTGATAGTTTAGTGGATTTATTTATCAATTTGATGAATGAGTTGAGTTGATTAATGTTGATGAATGAGTTGAGTTGATTTGTTTGATTGTTCGATTGTTGTTTTTGTTTAATGTTGATGAATGGGTTGAGTTGATGAATGAGTTGAGTTGATTAGTTTGATAGTTTAATTGTTGTTCTTGTTTAATGTTGATGAATGAATTGAGTTGATTAATCTTGATGAATGAGTTAATTATCAATTTGTTGTTGTTCTTGTTGATGAATGAGTTGATTAATTTGATTGGATATGATAAGTTTAATTATCAATTTTGATGTTTGAGTTTATTAGTTTTATAGATTGGTTGGTTATTGAGTTGATGAAATTGTTGTTAGATATATGTTGAATAATTTGAGTTAAATAATTGATTGAATATAATTGTTGTTAGATATATAAGTATGATGTTGTTGTTCTTGTTGATGAATGAGTTGTTGTTGTTCTTGTTGTGAATGAATTATGTTTAATGAATTATGAATTGATAAGTTAATGATTGAATTGTTGTTGTTTTGCAATGTATAATATTTACTTCTTTTTTTTCTTGTTTCAGTCGCACCTCCGTTGGGACGAGACACAGCCCGGCATAGATGCCACAACCATCTGCGAGCAATGCGAGAAGCAAGCCAAGAAACGGTATGATGACATGGTCGGAAAGTGTCGTCGAACAAACACGAGACCATCTTGGCTAGAGTTGGCGCCTTTAGACCTATGGATGGCGGTTAGAAGGTCGATGCCAAGTTCCAGTAGAAGTGCGAGTAGAACAAGGAGAACCGGAATGCAAATCCGACCCTCCACATAAGCGGTTCGAGGTCCCACCGCGATACAAAACACCTAATGTAAGTACAATTATTTTTTGTGTTTAAATTTTTTTATTTTCTAAATTGATATTTATTAATAATAATTACTCGTAGGAACGAGGAAAGGGTGGGACGTAACGCCTCTTGAGTTGCACATCGAGACGAATACGCGGGGCCCAAACTGAGAGTTTATCGACCAGCGTTCCGCCGATATCGTTGTAAGTATTTTATGTACTTTCAATTAATAATTTCAATTCCGTTCTCAAATTACATTAGCTTTATACAAAGATTTATTTCATAGGCGCGGTCCCGGGAGATTCTCGCACAAAGGTCCTCTTAGTACGGGACCCCACCATCTTTTCAAGAAGAGTGTGAGGCGTTTTTAGAGGTGGTTGGTGGGGTCGGACAGAGGGGATCTATTCCCGGTCTTGGCGCGCCACATCGGACTACTACGACCCCGAAGTGCTGTTAGGGCCTCGCAGACAGCCTCCCAGGATGGAGGAGATGCAACAAGAGAATGCCTCCCTGCGTGCACAGTTCTCGGAACTCCGACAGAGCCAAGAAGCGACACAAGCGAGCGTAGACGAGCAATGAATCCAGATTGAGCTTCTATAGAAGTCCATGGAGGACATGTGCAACAAACAATCCGAGCCATCCTCGTCCTATCAGTGACCTCTCCCCGATGGTGCCATCTAGACGGATTAACAAGTTGTATTAGTGTTTTAAGGATTGTAAAACTTTTTAAGTATTGTAAAACTTTTTCTTAATAATATTATTATTAGATTTTATATTTGTGCTTTAGTATTTATAAATACAATTTTAATAATTAATATCATTCAATTAATTATAAAAAATTTTAAGCATTTAGCATCCAAATGGTCGCGAACTTCAGTTGGCGGCGGTCGACGCTCCGCTGGCGGCAGCCACCGCCAATTGCTGATTCAGGCTTTAGCTACGACAAATGGCAACGATCGACGGTTAAAAAGCAGTGACCGCCGCCTTTAGCATCGACGTGGACGCTAAATCTGACCCATATTTAGCGTCCATGTGGATGCTATATGGACGCTAATTATGGGTCTGATTTAGCGTCCATTTATAGGCTAATTTGCGTCCACGTGGACGCTGAATCCATAGTTTTTTGTAGTAAAATGCAAATCAAGTTTTCTATTGTTCTAATGGAAAAGACGTATCTTCTGATATTAGATGATTTTTTGAAAGATTATCTGGATGCTTGGGGGAATTGAGGAGCATGCTCAATACAGGTGTCAAGGGAAGTAGTATTATCGCGACTCCTCTTGTTTCAAATGTGGCTACAATTGTTAAAATTATTCAAAATAGGAATACTCTGCAGGGATTGCCAAACCATGTGTGCTTAATGATGTTTAAGAAGTTTGCATCCAGGGAAGGTAGCTTGCCAAAACCTGCCAAATTTCAAAGGATGGCAGAAGAAATTGTTGAGAAATGTGATGGATCTCCACTTACCATTACAATTTTGGGCAATCTTTTATGCTGTCAAATGAATGAGAGCGTATGGTAGGATGTGGTGTAGAAATTACAACAAATAAATGAAGATTTGTTGAGTTTTGAAGTTGAGTTATGTTGAGAGGGTTTCTCGGCCAACAAATAAATTTGTAAGTCAAGACCCCGCTGAGTATAGCGAAGTCAGGATCGTTCCACAGGAAGCAAGGTTGTTCGTCTATCAATCTACCGAAAAGCAAACAAAAACAAATAAAAACACTCATGAGCAGCCTCGTTAACGACGTTGTCAGGGTCGTTAACGAACCACCGAACACAAACACACTACAACTAACGACCTAATTAAAATCTAATTAAATTCGGTACCGAGGAAAGCACTCAACAATGAAAATTCACCAGAAATAATTCAATTAAAACAAAAATCTAGGACTAGGGACACCACAACATAGCCAAGTATAAAAACTCGTAAGAAGAAAAGATCATGCCTTTAAACAGATAGAGTCATCAACTTTCGTTGATTTAGCAAGTAAATTAACAAACTTTCGCATCCTAATTCACTTAATTGCTTGTTTTGGATCTAAAGCTTGAAACTTTCGTTTTCAAACAATATCAACCTTCAAGTTACTAACTTCCTCTTTCAATTAAGTTAAAAACTCAAATTACCTCCACTTTCGCTTCGGTATAAGCACAACAAACAATTCTCAATCAAAGATAAAAGGCATTCACAACTCAATCTTACTCATCAAACATGATCAACTATGCCGGGCTTAACCCCGATCCTAGACAAGGAAACTACTCACTAATCATATCTAAGAAACTAAAAACTTCAATCAAAAGAAACATTGAAACAAAACTCAAACTCGAATTAATAAGAAAAATATCGTCTTACAGAGATTCAGAAGAAACCGAAAAACATCAAAATACCGAACCAAAATCACGACCAATGATCCTGGTGATTGTTGTCTACCGAGCCTCCTCGATCCTCTCCGATCCGACTTTCTCTCTCTCGGCCCTTCGAAAATCTCCTCCTAAATATTCTCTCTAAAAAAAGCCTCCCTTTCTATGCTAGATAGAAGAGTATTTATACTAAAAAAGCTAAAAACTAAAAAGGCTAAAAGATATAAACTTTCCTAAAAAGATAGAAACAAACCCTAAAAGATAGAAATAAAATCTAAAAAGATATTAAGACCTAAAAATACATATTCTAATAACCCCAAAGATTCTAAAAAGATACTCAACCGACACGGAAATAAATTCCCGCACAGGATCGGTGAATTATAAAATAAATACTTCAAATCTTCTTCTTCGTGGCCTCGTTAACGAGCCCTCACAGCCTCGTTAACGAGCCTGGGCTTTGTTTTCTTCCACACTTCCTCTTGTGATCTCGAGCTTTGACTTCTTAAATCTTGCACTCCTCCGTCTTTCGCTGTAATGCTCCAAATTCAACTCCATTTAGCTCCTTTCCTCGCTAAAACCTACAAAATTCACAAAATAGCGTAGATTCCACTCTTTTCACAGAAATATGCAAAACTATCTAAAAACACTCAAAACTAAACCTAAACTAAACAAAACTAAACCTAATAAGCAAAGAAAACCTACTAAAAACTATACTAAAAATGCGAACATCAAAATACCCCATACTTAGACTTGCTTGTCCTCAAGCAATAAACAAGACACTAACCAAAACCAAAACAAATCATGCTCATCAAGACATAGCCATCTTCTAAAAAGCAACATCTACATATGAGAAAAATATAGCAAAGAGTATTAACATCCTCACACATATATGCACTTAAATAGACATAAGATAATACAATCCAACCTCTCAAGGGATTTAATGTGTTTCACTCAACTCTCAAGTGTTTGGGCTTATAAATTCAATTTCTCAACTCATCTTGTATACAAAAACTCATAGAAATTGGAACTTATATCACCAATACTCTCCACCCAAGATTTGTCAAAACAAGCAAAGAATCATCAAGAGAACTTAGGGGGCTCAATGAAAAACTTCATAGAAGTTTCCATTCGGCCGGGTTGTAATGGGGCTTGGTAATAACAAATAGGTGTGGAAAATATTTGGTCATGTGGTGTTAATAATATCCGGGAATCAAAAGACTCCTAAAAACTCACATCTCACCAAAAAACTTTCATATAAGATAACATACCAAACTCACTCTTCTTTATGCACACTCATTTTCACTCACCCAATATCATCCTAGAAAGTCTGATAACAATTAAAAGAATCTCTGATATTATCTAGTAAACTCAAATGCACTTCAACTCTTCACCTCTTTTATTATTATCCTTCCTTTTCTCTTTTTTTTACTTCTTTTTTTCTTTTTCTTCTTTTTGCCTCGTTAACGAGCCTATATCAGGGTCGTTAACGATCCACCGTACACTTCTTCTTCCTCTTTTCACTACATCCTTCAAAAACTTTATTGTGTGCATTTTTTCTTTATCAAGAGACCTTTCTTACATGTAATAACAAGAGACTTCCAATCTACCCTTCCCAAAATACCCTTCAATTCCAGCAAAATATAAGCAACTCTTCTCTTTTTAACAAAACACAAAACTTACCTCTCCAATCTAAGTCCTAATTCCCGGATAGGGTCAAGCTTATCTCGTCTAGGGAATAATTTTTGTGGAGCTAAAAACAAAAGGTTTCAGGCTAGAACTGGTTATCAAAAAGAAGGAATAATGTAAAGGTAGATAGGGAATAATAGGGCTTATAAAAATAAGTTCTCCATCATATGATCTTCACAAGTAATGAACTAAAAATCTTATAAGGGTCTCAAGAAATAGATAACCATCACAATTCCAAGAGATAATATGCATAAAGAGAGTAAATCACACAAGAAAAGAAAAGGGAATTTATGATGTTTTCCCTATAAGGACAAAAATATCTCACAAGGTAAATTTTGTTGGATTGCATCATTTATGCTATAAAGTATATGTGCTCAATTTCATCAAATGCTATTCTCTTCTAAAACCATTAATTTCAAGTTGAGAATCCGGCTATACTTTTAATGACATGTTTGCAAGGAATTATATGATTAAGCTAGCGATTGCTATCATAGAACTTAAGAAGGGATATCTATCAATTCCAAAACTCTTTTTGGATTTTTCAAATTTTATTTTTTTTGATTTTCTTCGATTTTTTTGGTTTGCAACTTAAAGAAATAAAAACTACATAGAACACATAAACACTTAGGACATAAGTTTTCTACTTTCTCCCACCCCATACTTAAAATTAAAGTGTCCCCACTGTAAGAAAAATAAGAAGAAGAGGGAAAAGAAAACAAAAAATTAAAAAGAAAAAGAAAGACATAAAACTTACAAAAGTGGAAACAAGGACAACGGTTCTGTGGAGGAAAGTAGTGCTCAAAGTTCCCCATGAAGTCATACATCGTCCTCCAACGCTCAGCGTCCTCCGCCTCTCTTTGACGCTGCCTCTCATCCTCCATCGACATGCGAGCGGAATAGACAATTTCCCATCTATCCATCCTCCTATGAATGTGATCCTGCTGGAGGTGAAGCTGCTGCATCCGTGCAGAAAGATCCTCGGCCCATGGTGGTGGTATACTCGATCCTACGTACTCGGGCTGAGGAGGTGGTGGGTAGTGAGGCTGAAAATGGTCTTGATACATCACCGGATTGTAAGGCATGAGTCCATAAGCAGGAGGGTCGACAGGAGCTGGTGGTGGGTCGATAGGAGCTCTCGGCACCTCATTAACGAAGCTGGGTGCCTCGTTAACAGGGTTGGGATGGGGCTGGAAGTGGTCGTTAACGAGCCTGGTGGGCTCGTCAACGAAGATGTTGCCTACTAAAACCTCCGTGTCGATGTCCTCTTCCTCGAAATTGAGCTCCGCAGTGCCGCCCTCGGTGTCGGCTTCTTCGGTGTCGTTGCCTACTACCTCGGTGTCCTCTTCTTCATCTTCTTCTTCATCCTCATCCATGTCGTCCCGCTCAAACCGGGTTTCACATGGCCTAAGCGAAAGGTCGTCCTCCGGTTTTGGCTCCAATGGGTAGGGATGTCCCACCCACGCCTCGTACCAAGTCGGTACGTAGAGAAGCTCGTACATGTCGAGGGTGGGTGTAACTACGCGATCTTGAACCTTCACCTTGTATCCTCCCTCGGCTTGAATGAAGATACCGGAACTATAACAATATTTTTTGTTAAGGAGTTGGGCGTGAGCCGGTGTGTAGCGGGTGAGATTGACTCCAAGATTCTTAGCCAAGAGGCTAACCAAATTGCCACACCACACCTCCTTGGACTTGGTAGATTTCCCGAGGTAGTAGAGCCATTCGTACCCCAAATTCAAGGGGTCGGGCTCCTCTTTGAGGAGCCCGACCCCTTGTAGGCCGGTTCAACTCTTGTAGGCCAAAATGTTGCGGCGAGGACTCTCAGGATAATCCGGAAGATGGGGTTGACGATGTTTGCCCCGGATAGCGCCGCGGTGGAGGATTGAACCTCCCCGGTGATGTAGCTCC
This sequence comes from Fallopia convolvulus, assembly GCA_964016875.1. Lineage (NCBI taxonomy): Eukaryota > Viridiplantae > Streptophyta > Magnoliopsida > Caryophyllales > Polygonaceae > Fallopia > Fallopia convolvulus. The sequence goes on from OZ024724.1 coordinate 42,111,026, forward strand.
AAGTGCGGGTCACTCGGTAGTCCTTCAAGCTATAATCTCTAGACGGGTTTGGGAGCTCCAAGATTGCGTTGAACTCCTCCATTGTGAAGTCACGGTCCTTGTTACCGAGCCGGAACCGAATCCGTCCCGCCGAGGTCTTCGTCGAGAAGTTGGTCTCCAAGGTGGCCAAGAACTCGGATAGTGTGGCAAGCTCTCTTGCTTCAAAAGATGGGCGGCCCCAAGGATGATGAAAGCGTCCTTGACATCCGTGTAGATTCCCGTGGTGACAGCGCTAGACTTCGAGAACCATCGGGTGTAACGGTCCTTCTCCAGAAAATCTCGGTAGCGCCTTACTTGGATCTGACTGCTCAAAATCACATCATCCACTCGAGGTGGAGATGGAGACCTATGGTTCCTCCTCTTCTTCTGAGCTCGGGTAGCGGGTCTGCTCGTACTTGCCATGGATCCTACAAAATAATCAAGATTTTTCCAAGATAAGATCCACTCAAAATAAATAGGTACGAGGCCCCATACTTGGTCTCAAGTAAATCTCGGAATTATTCGTAAACTACCCAATTGGGTCGTTTACGATTCTGGACTCGGATTGATCGATGAAGCATTGCAGGGTCGTTAACGAGCCTGGGTGGGTCGTTAACAAGCCGCCGAGAGCAAAACCAGAATTTTCCGAATTTTAATCTACCTTAAATTCAACACAAATCAAGCATGCAATCTTCTATAGTGTTCCACATATCCCTCATCGGGTGTAAGTACCCCATACTTACTCAATTACCCATCCCGAACATGCTAAAATTACCCAAAATTTTGACATGCAAAGTTCGAACTTTAAGATTTAGAACAAGAAAAATTCATGCTTTCCTAACTAGAGGATTGCAATAGATAATCTAACATGAATAATCTTTCCTAAAACATGAACAACTAAGCATAATCAAGAATTTTTATGGACAAAAATCGAGCATGCAATTTCGACCTTTCTAAGAACACGATTCAAGATAAGAAATTTCAACCCTAAAGATAATCAATCATGCAATTTTGAGCAAGGGTTTAGAAATCATACCGGAGAATCGAGAAATTGAAGAACAAGGGTCGGAATCGGGGTGGTTAACGAGCTTGTGCCTCGTCGGTGAACGGTTTTCGAGCTCCGGTAACGACTGCCTCTCGGTGGTCGGTGGAGTGATGGATTCCGATTCGGTGGGAGAGAAGGGAGAGGGATTGAGAGCTTTTTGGGTTTGGGAGAGTGTGAAAATGAGAGGGTAGTGGTAGAATTGGGGAAGGGGTAAAAGGGGTTTATATAGGAGGGGAAAGGGTAGAAGGGGGGGCGGCGGCTAGGGTTAAAAAAGATAGATTAGGTTAGAATTCTTACTTGCCCCGTATCCTGACGAGTCGGGTCTTCGGACCGGGTCGTTAACGACCCTAGGTGGGTCGTTAACGAGCCACCGTGGCCTTTTTGAGTGACGTTTCGATCCCTTTCTCCTGAAATCTTATTAGCTCAAAAAATTCTAATTTCTATCCTAATTAAAACTAAAAAAATAAACAAAAGAAAGCTAAGAAATAATCTAAAAAGAAAAAGAAAAGAAAAGAAAAACTAAACCTATTCTAAAAAGTGGGTTGCCTCCCGTAAGCGCTATGTTTAACGTCGTTAGCCCGACGAGCTCCCTTGCTAGTCTCATGGTGGTTCATGTATAGCAATGTTTGGGTCTTGAGGTACCCTTCTTGTAGCCTTACAGCCTCTGTGTGCTTGAGTTGCTAAATTAGGCCCCTTTTCTTCTATCAGTACGCTCGATATCCCTGGATTGTCAGTGTAGTCCGAAAGCCAAGGTGGTTTGGACTTTTCTGTAATACCTATGGTAGGGCCTTGGTTAAACTCTTGCACGTGGGACTTAGTGATAGGCAGATGTGGCTCGGTAGGGACTGTTGTGTCGAGTTCGGGTTGAGTCAACTCTATTTGTGCGACTCCAACTGGGTCGTTGGCCTTTTGATCCAAGTTGAATTCCACCCGTTCTTCTCCTATATCAAAAGTGAGGATTCCCTTCCGCACATCAACTCTAGCTCCTGCTGTGGCTAAGAATGGTCGCCCGAGAATTATGGGTACATGAGGGTCTTCAGGCATATCTAGGACGATAAAATCATTCGGTATAAAGAATTTCCCGACTTGAATAGGATAGTCGACCACCACTCCTGTGGCTTTGACACTTGACCCGTCTGCCATGTACAGATTCATGTCTACTGGCTCTAGTGGTCCCATATTAGCTTTTGACCAGATGGAGAGCGGAACGAGACTAGCACTGGCACCTAGATTGCATAAAGCTTTGACTTGTGGTTGCCTATGCCGATTGTGATTGCAAACCTCCCGAGATCTCCTAGCTTTTCTGGTAAAGCTATTGATCTGACTTCATCCTGCAGCTCTGTAATAGACCTTTTCCTGCTAAGAATATCTTTCAAAAAATTTGTGTAAGCCGACATTTCGCTTAGGGCCTCAGCGAATGGGATGGAAATATTAATGCCCTTAAGAATCTTAACGAAACACTTGAACTTACTCTCAGTAGAGTCCATAGATTTCTTAGTTGGAAATGGAAGAGATTTCACCATTCTCGGAACCAAGTTAGGCTCGAGAGGTGAGAGTACCGGGTCGACACTAGGGTCGATTGATGTCCTCGGCGGGTCGTTACCGACCTTGGTGGGGCTATTAACTACCCTGGGGTTGAGAGGAAGGCTCGGTTTAGAGAACTTACCTGGGGTAGGATCGTCAGGAATCCTCGGAGCCTTGTCATCCTGATTTGTAGGCTCGGTATGTGCTCTTGCTGGCTCGTTAACGAGCTGGTTGGCGAGATCTTGTTCCTCTTTCTCTTCAGCTTGAATTCTCTCCGGTAGTGTCTTCCCACTTCTGAGGTGTACCGCTGCTATTTGGCCCCTAGGGTTCTCCTCGGGGCGGCCCGGGAGTTGCCCTTGTGGTCTTGGAATCCGTGCGGCTAGGTCCCCTAGTTAGGAATCAACACTCCTCTTCCAACTATCGAACTCTCCCCATCTTTTATCTTGTCGGTTCAGTTTGGCTTGAACGTCATCAACTTTGTTGTTCACTCCGTTGATGCTCTCTTTTATCTCCTGAACCCATGATGGCGTCTCCTGATGGTCTGGAGGTCGATATGGTGCAGGTCGTCTATCTGGTGGGGGCCCTGCGTAGTTTTGACTTGTATTCTGATTGCCCCATGGTTGATAGTTGTTCGACCTGTCATTATAATTAGGCTGGTTCCTGTATGGTCCTCTCATGTAATTCATCTCAGCTATTGTCTCAGCGGTTCTAACCTGCTCAATTTTAGTGCAAGCAAAAGTACTATGTGCAGAAGAACGACATTCTTGACATGATTGAGAGGATTTTAGAAAACTTACCTGTTTCCTCAGACGGTTGACCTCATCTTGTAAGAATTGATTTTTAACATCGGGGTCAACTTCATCTCGGTTGGGTACATAGAGACGTTTTTGAGTTTGTGGAGTCTGCTGGGTTCCGTACATAGCATCGTAATTCGCCAGCTTATCCAACAGTTCCCACGCCTCTGTCGGATTCATCTCTATAAAACCGCACGCAGTATGCGTGTTGATGCGTTTCTTGGTCTCTGCGTTGATACCCTGGAAAAAGATTTCGTGCAAAACATATAAAGGTTGCCCATCAGTAGGGCACTGTCTAAGCATCTCCTTAAATCTTTCCCATGTTTCAACAAATGTTTCATTAGGCAACTGGTGATAGGAGGTTATGCGTTTCCTCAATTATGTTGTCTTAGCAGGAGGGAAGAACTTTGTAAGAAATTGATCATACAAAGCTTTCCAAGTCCTGATAGACTTAGAAGGTAGGCTCTCCAACCAGTTCAGGGCCTTTCTAGTAAGAGACCATCTAAAAGCTTTTAATAGAACATATTCTAACGAGACACCTTCAGCAGCTATGGTGTCATATAAATCAAGAAAATTTCTAATATGCTCCATAGGGCACTCAGCAGGTTTCCCTTCAAACTGAGCCCTTTTAATTAAGGATATAAATTGAGACTTGATCTCAAAAGGTTTCTCTATCGCTGGAAGCACAATAGGAGATTCATGCACCCTCAGTTCCGGATGCATGTATTGCTTGGCATTCCATGGATAGGCATCTAGCTCTTCTTGTAGTCGAGCCTTGTCAGCTCGTTGACGCTCAGCTTCTGCGTCTGCGCCGTCTTTCTCGGCTTTCAGTGCCTCCATCTGGGTCCGGAGGATCTCTAACTCTCGAGCCATCTCTTCTGCTGTGGCCATGGCTCGGTTTTCTCGGAGTCGACGGTGCAGGGAACATTCTGGTTCTGAGTAATAACCTGTGTTATCAAACTGAAGCCTTCTTCGTCCTATCGGCATACACTGAGAAAACAAACAAAGAAAACAAAAAATAAAAACAAAAACGGGGTCGGGCTATTCCCGAACCCAAAGATAAACTAACAACTCGTTGCTTCCCCGACAACGGCGTCAATTTGTTGAGAGGGTTTCTCGGCCAACAAATAAATTTGTAAGTCAAGACCCCGCTGAGTATAGTGAAGTCAGGATCGTTCCACAGGAAGCAAGGTTGTTTGTCTATCAATCTACCGAAAAGCAAACAAAAACAAATAAAAACACTCACGAGCAGCCTCGTTAACGACGTTGTCAAGGTCGTTAACAAACCACCGAACACAAAAACACTACAACTAACGACCTAATTAAAATCTAATTAAATTCGGTACCGAGGAAAGCACTCAGCAACGAAAATTCACCAGAAATAATTCAATTAAAACAAAAATCTAGGACTAGGGACACCACAACATAGCCAAGCATAAAAACTCGTAAGAAGAAAAGATCATGCCTTTAAACAGATAGAGTCATCAACTTTCGTTGACTTAGCAAGTAAATTAACAAACTTTCGCATCCTAATTCACTTAATTGCTTGTTTTGGATCTAAAGCTTGAAACTTTCGTTTTCAAACAATATCAACCTTCAAGTTACTAACTTCCTCTTTCAACTAAGTTAAAAACTCAAATTACCTCCACTTTCGCTTCGGTATAAGCACAACAAACAATTCTCAATCAAAGATAAAAGGCATTCACAACTCAATCTTACTCATCAAACATGCTCAACTATGTCGGGCTTAACCCCGATCCTAGACAAGGAAACTACTCACTAATCATATCTAAGAAACTAAAAACTTCAATCAAAAGAAACATTGAAACAAAACTCAAACTCGAATTAATAAGAAAAATATCGTCTTACAGAGATTCAGAAGAAACCGAAAAATATCAAAATACCGAACCAAAACCACGACCAACGACCCCGGTGACTGTCGTCTACCGAGCCTCCTCGATCCTCTCCGATCCGACTTTCTCTCTCTCGGCCCTTCAAAAATCTCCTCCTAAAAATTCTCTCTAAAAAAAGCCTCCCTTTCTATGCTAGATAGAAGGGTATTTATACTAAAAAAGCTAAAAACTAAAAAGGCTAAAAGATATAAACTTTCCTAAAAAGATAGAAACAAACCCTAAAAGATAGAAATAAAATCTAAAAAGATATTAAGACCTAAAAATACATATTCTAATAACCCCAAAAGATTCTAAAAAGATACTCAACCGACACGAAAATAAATTCCCGCACAGGATCGGTGAATTATAAAATAAATACGTCAAATCTTCTTCTTCGTGGCCTCGTTAACGAGCCCTCACAGCCTCATTAACGAGCCTAGGATTTGTTTTCTTCCACACTTCCTCTTGTGATCTCGAGCTTTGACTTCTTCAATCTTGCACTCCTCCGTCTTTCGCTGTAATGCTCCAAATTCAACTCCATTTAGCTCCTTTCCTCGCTAAAACCTACAAAATTCACAAAATAGCGTAGATTCCACTCTTTTCACAGAAATATGCAAAACTATCTAAAAACACTCAAAACTAAACCTAAACTAAACAAAACTAAACCTAATAAGCAAAGCAAACCTACTAAAAACTATACTTAAAATGCGAACATCAAGTTATGATCGACTCTCGTCTTATCTCAAACAATGCTTTCGCGTGATGCCTACTTGTCCCAAAGGTGTTGATTCTATATACTTCCCTCACTTGATGTCAACATGGATGACACTTGTTTTTTTGTAATTAGATGATCTTAATCAAAATATGGAACGTATTGGAACAAATTATATGAATTAACTAATGTCAAAATCATTAATTGATGATCCAAAATTTATTTTTGGAGATAAGGCGTGTTGGTTTAAAATCCATGATTGTATAAATGATTTGGCAATATTGGTTGCAAGTGATGAGGTAGCTATCGTAAATTGCGGTGTAAATAAAGTGTCAAAAAAAGCGAGATACGTATTATTTGATGAAGACAATCTGTTAGAAAGGCACTTTCACAAAGAAGTTCTCAAGGCAAAGAAAGGTCGTGTTTTCAAACTATACTCATGTGGAAAAAAACCAGGGAGCTTTCATATAGGAAATCATTAGAAACCTCAAATGCTTGAGGGTGCTTAAGTTGGCTGGATGTGACGCAAAGAAATTGCCAAGCTCAATTGGCCACTTGAAGCATTTAAGGATGTTCGATCTTCACAATTCTAAAAACAGACCGTTGCCAAATGCACTATTTGATATGTTAAATATGCATACATTGTTTCTTAATGGTTGTATGCAACTACAACAATTGCCAGCACACATTGGAAGACTAGAGAAGTTAAGGTTGTTAACTTTAACAACCAAGCAGAAGCACTTGCCAAGCGAAACGGGGTCACATATTGCACTTCGCAATCTCTCACTATATCAATGCCAAGCTCTGACCTCTTTTCCTCAAAGTGTGGGAAACATCTTGAACCTTGAGGAAGTATGGATTATTTCATGTGATAATATTTTGAATTCTAGTTATTCCATTGAAGCATTTCAATGGTTGAACTATTTTCATACATTGTTTGTTGATGGTCTTACTAAATTTATAGGTTTGCCAATGGATATAGATGGACCTAATGTCTGTTTAAGGTGTTTAGCAATTCTAAACTATCAAAATATGAGCGATTTGTCCGAATGGATTGAGCAATTTGCTGCTCTTGAAACATTAAATCTTATGCAAATGTGCAATGCTTGAGCCTTTCAGCCTTACCAAACAACTTCTGCAACCTAAAATGGCTAGAAAGACTAGCAATACCAGTACCCAAACCTTACACGTTCCTTGTGTAGTTCCCTTTAACACAAGAACAACCTTCCAAGTTGCTGTTGAGCTCATGCACTCCCCATCGATTGGATCTTGACTTCCTTCTTCGGAGACGGATTGTCGATTGCTCTTATGTTGCTCTGGGCTCTCACTCTTTCTTTTAGGATTGCTTGCTTCCTTCTAGAGAGTACTGTTCATTCGGATCAGAGAGCTACTTGACCTAGCTCAATCACTTTCCTCTTATAGTAGTGGCTTCTTCCCAAATGACGCATTTGTCCTTCTCTTCTTGGGGAACAAGATATCATTCCTATTGACCAGCACACCCTTGTGTAATATTTCCTTATTAGGACACTAGTTCTATCCTTTTGTACTTGTCGGCCAATTTAGGAGCAAATAGGCCCTTTTGTCCTTCATTAACTTGTCACATACTCTGTAGAGATGGGGAACGATTCCCTTGCGTTTCATGTAAACATGTGTCTTTCCTGAAATCACTTCAAATTGGACTTAGTTCCAAGTGTTTGTCAATTGTCATTATAAAAACGTTCGAGTCAACGATTAACGAATATAAAAAAATTCCAATGTTAGGCACTAACACCGATTCAACACTTCAGAACCTCGCTTTTCTTTATTTGCAAATGAAAATTTTCATGTGGATGGGAATCAGTCATTCATAGAAATATTTTGATTCACATTCAGCCTCTACAAACATATGTGTGGGAAGTGTGTCGTTTTACTATAAGCTAGACTGTTAAAGAGGGCTCTCTCTTCTCTCTAGATTGTTCTAGAGAGAGGAAGAGTTCAGGCAGTCGAGAAGGCCTGTCGGAAAGAAATTCCGTTGCCAAGAAGGCAAAGACACATGCCGAGAAGGCAAAGAAATTCTCTAAAAAGACTAACTTTCCCTTTTTTGAGACCATATTGTGTTTTTGGCTTCTGATATGGGTTTGTGGTTGTACGTTTGACTCTTTCGATAGACCCAGATGGATATGAAATTCCTCTCTCTGTAATATCCGCGATATTCCAAGCTTTTATAATATAAAGTTTATTATCAATTATTTTCTCTAAATTAAAAGGAGGATTTTAATCGAATTAAAGTCTACTATACTTTTGGAAAAAAATATATCAATAAAAAGATCATAGTCGAAAACTCGAATAAAATAACTCGAGGGATATAATTTAATAAAGTGAGGATCTTATTTAAGAGAACATCAATTAAAAATAATGATTTAGAAGTGAATTTTATTCATAAAATAAAATACATAAGGGCTTAAAAATCAAATTACAAAGTCTTGTAAAAAGAATGCAAGAGCCGGGATTTGAACCCGAGATCTCTTGCATCCTACCCTCACACGCCCCACACTCTCAACCACTAGACCAATTGCACTTTCTTACTACACCACACCATTCTAATCAACTTAAACCAATTTAATCTCCTTCTCTTACAAAAAAATAGACATCAGACTATGTCTGATGTGAGTTACGTAGATGGGACTCTTCTCCAATGCATGCCTTCTCCACCTCCATTGCCTTGCAAGACTCACCATAGTTGCATCACCTACCATCACCACCAAGGAAGCACACTTTTGCCCAATGATGAACCATCTTCTCATCCTCCATTGGTCCATAGCCATGGACATGGATTGCCAAGTTCACCCACCTTGGCTATAAATAGGAGCTCCCATCAACCATTACACTCACACTTCAATTCACTCTTCTCCTTCTTGCTAAAGATGCTCTCTAGTGCCTCAAAAATCAGCCTCTTCTAGATTAATTCTCCATCCAAGAACACCACAATTTCCCCTCTTTCCTTCCCTTTGGAGCCGTTGGACACCACCGAGCCACCACCACTGGACCGCCGGAGCACCGCCGAGCCGCCGGAGCCGCCGCCGTCCCTTGTCGCGCCGCCCTGCCGCCAGACCTCCTCCCCTGTCTTCCTCTCCAGTGTTCTGTAAAAACAGAATACAGAAAAGTATAAATCCTAACTTATTTTTCTACTTATTTTAATTATGTCATATTTTTACTAGAACCTTTTTATGATATTTGGAAAGTAGATAAATAAAAATTTAGAATAAAAATATTAGGGGAAGATCTTGTTAGTTATAAAACTAGAAACAAATTAAAGTTACCATAGTAACTTAAGCTAAAGTAGATCAATTAAATAAATGGAATTAAGTTATTTGTAGCATGCTCTTTCTTAAAATAAATAACCTTATAATTAGAACATATAAAAATATTGCATGCCCTTTCTTAAAATAAATAACCTTATAATTAGAACATATAAATATATTGCATGCTCTTTCTTAAAATAAATAACCTTATGAAATAATTAGAACATATAAATATATTGCATTAATATATGGATAGTATGTATTTTATGAAATAGATAGACCCTTATAAAATAAATCACAAAGTCTCTAATAGATAAAAGTTATTGCATGTCCAAACATATTATAAATAGGTTGTATAAATAATCATAACATACAAAATTATAATGTATACTAACACTTTGATCTTATAAGAATTTAGAAATCGATGCATGTAGCAAACTTTAGAATGTGTCATGTGTATAATTTTTGTAATAATTAATATACTTAGGAATTAAATCCTTTACTAAATAAGAATATGAAATAGGTATACTATTAAGTGTAGGAACTACTACAAATTAAGCACTTCTAGTAATATATACATATATAAATTTTAGTATAATATATGTTGGTGACTTAGGTCCTAGTATAAGGTTTAGTCACAAGACCAAAGTATGAATTAAATATGTTGGTAGAAGGTTACAAATATCCTAAGATAATTATAGATTAAGTGAATTGTTTAAAAAGGAAACCTTTTATATAAGGTAAATATTAGTTTATAAATTAAAAATATTAAAATAATAGTTATGATCATAAGGTGAGAGTTCAATAAGGGAGGATTATATTTTATACAAAACATGAGAATATTTTTATAGACTTTATAATATGAAAGGGGTTCTAGCAATATTATAAATAAAGGTAGCATAGCATATAGTAATAATAGTAAGTTACCTAATCAAGCAATTTAGGAAATCCTATTTTTGGAAACTTCTAAGTAAGGAACTATGAGTATGATATTTTTAGATAATAAGAATAGTGAGAATAAATACAATTTTTTTAAAGTATTTAGATTGATAATTATCTTAAAAATATTTTCGGAATAATAAGGATATTACCAAAACTAAAATAATAATAACGGAACATTATTATTTTAGGAAAATCATGTTCTAAATTATTATTATAATAATTTAGAAACGTAAACTCTCTTATAAATATTATAAGAGGTATTTCGAATTCTAAAAGTAAAAATCGTGTTTTGAGCTCTTTTGTAAATTCTATATCATTAGGTCGGAATCCTCGCTCATAGTAGGAACTCGCCTAATTTTCGTCAAAAGCTCGTGCTAAACTCGATTACACTAAGGCAAGTGGAATTTCCCCTTGTGCCCTTTTAATCCGTCTTTATACTATTTCTCGATGTTGGGAACGACTTGTATGCTTAAATAAAAATGAAACTAGGAAATATCGATTGCTAGAAATAACGACTATTGTTAGCATAGATTGCTTTATATATTCCTTGTTAGGATTATTTATGCTAGTGTGGTTATTATCTTGATTGTTACGATCTCGTTTCGAGATCGATGTCGAACTAGTGAGGGGCGTGGGATAGCCAACGCCTCTACATAACCCCACTAAGTCGTAAGTGCCTACGCGTTTGAAGTACGACTTTCGGGATCATGATCCCATCCGCTCCGATTGCAAGGAGGGATGAGCGCACTCTAGCTAAGTGCCGGGAAACGGAGTTTTCCCTCGGGTGGCTCGGATTATCCGTGTCCCACCACATACTCTTTAAATCATAAATGGAAAGCGAATGTCTTTTACCACTAAATAAGATAAGTGCTAAGGCACAACTAAAATGACTAGATCGAACCGGTCTCTAATGACCGATCCGGCCCTCGGTCCATTACGGGCGCGAGCGGTATTTGATTTGAATGAATAAATGAAAGTTCCCAACATACCTTCTACTCTAAAAGAAGACTACAATCTAGTAGTACTTCTCTTGCTCTTCAAGCTATCCCTTTCGGGATATGCTATCGTAAATTCTCGTATCTTAGCTCCACATAGTCAAGCCATCGTAAACACAACCCTTTTATCCTCTCATTACACCGATAAGTTGAATTTACCAAAGTACCCTCGGGAAGTTCTATTCCCGCTTGCTTAGTCTCCTAGACTAATTCCTCTTTCCGCATGTTTGCCTGGCATTCTATCGCCCCTCGCGAATTATGTCAGATTCAGGAAACCATAGCAAGGCGAAGTGAAGGGAGGTGAAGGAAGTCAAGATCGCTCAAGATGTACCTTTATTTCCGTTTTAATTTTTATATTACTCTATCTCCGAGACATGATGGATTTGGTGTTTGTTTTCAAGTAATCCTTAAGCTAAAGACAATGTAAGATATTTTGTAATGAACTAAGTCTCCTTCGGGAGCATGTTTTCCGACTTATGTATTATGTTTTATTCCGCATTTTAATTGTTCTATATCATTCTAAAAGCCTTGGGTGACTTTGGACGGTAAAGTCTGAGGTCACTGGCGGTAATACCCAATGTTGTAAAATAGGGGTGTTACACTCTCTCTACAAGAAGACCAAATACCCTCTTTCAATTTAAAATAAAATCAGAGTTTTTTTTTGAATTCGGCATGTGGTTTTGCCCAATTTCTATGACTTTTGTGTGGTTATCTTTCCCTTTTTTGAGACCATATTGTGTTTTTGGCTTTTGATCTGGGTTTGTGGTTGTGCCTTTGAGTCTATCGATAGATCTATCGCCGGATTTGTGCCTTCCATCGCGAACCTCGTCGTCGCTTTGTTGTTATCGCTGTTGACTGATGTTGTGTGTAGAGGTCAATGTGGACATTCGTGTTTCACATCGTGTGTGTGGTTTTCCATGCTGCTACGTGGCTCTGTTGGTCTTTGCTGGACTTTTTTGTCGGACTGTGTTTTTTTGGTTTTGGCCCACTCAAGAAAGCTTTTGCTGGACATTCTTTGTTTTTTTCAGGCTTTCTTTGTCCTTCTTTTGGCCCTTGCACGAGCTAGCACCTCTCAGTTTTTGGTTTCTGGATGTGGGTATGGTTTGTTTGTGGTTGGCGTGGTCGTTAGGAGGTTTTTAAGGCTACTGAAGATCCTCCATTCCGGTGGAGGCAACATCAGTAGTCCACTTCCTCTTACATGAGTTGTCCGCTTTGACCCGAATGCTAAAGACTCTTTCGCTCTTTAGCCCTTCACTTTCCCCACTACCCTTTTAGTCTAGTTTCCCTTTTTCGTGAGTTGTTCTAACTTTTCTTGTTGCTCTTGTTTGTTGTTACCGGCTTACCGGTTGCCGTGTTCATGACCTCTCGTTTTTATCGGGCTTGTACGGTAAATCGAATTCTTACCTAATAAAAAAAATAAGTGTGGGAAGTGTGTTTAACTCTTAACCATTCCATTAGTTTGATTGTTGAAATCAATTTAGGCTCCATTCGGATGGTGGCGTCCTCCAGCGGGAGGGGGAGCGGGACGCAGCATCCCAAAGCGCGGGCAGTGTTCGGATGTAGAGGGCAGAAGTAGCGGTAACGGGGAAAGCTAGCGGGAGGACGCTAGTTTTCGCCCCCTCCCCCCCCCCCCCCAACTTCTTCTGAGGACGCTACAAATTCCCCCCATCAATACCCTTGATACCCTCGATTATTATCCCCAAAAAAGCCAATCCTCCAAAAACCTAGCTAGCTCGATTCGGCGACAGCATAGAGGCGACTTTTCCAGCGGCGATTTGGAGCTCGAGCTATCTTCAGTGGCGACAGGTAATTGCTCGATTCCGAAACTAATCCTATGTTTCGTGAGCTTTTTTAGGGCTTTGAATTTGTGTCTAATCGATTGATTCTTTTTGGAGCTTTGATTTTGACGAGTCATCTTTCGGAAGTGACCAATTGATGCTTTTTGGAGCTGAAATGATCCTTCCGAAATGGATGTCAATGGATTGACCTAGTAGTAGTAAATATTTGATCAAAGTTGTTGTGCCAAGTATTGTTGGAAGAAATTATCCTAGTGTGTCACAAGAAGTAAGCACATTGAATTTGTTAGAATGACTTGTATATTTGGATGACATTGCCCGAGAATTAAAGTTTTGGAAGACATCAATGACAAAATGTGGGATAATTTAGTTTTCGTTGTGTTCTGGAAGCTGCAACATGCACACCTACTTAATTTAAATTTGTTGTGGAGTTATAATAATGCCATTCATAGCATTGTGATAAGGATGCCTTTTGTACTTGTTCAAAATTTTATTTGAAGGTAGGTGGTAAAACTTAGAAGCCTGTTAATGTTGATTTCCAACTTGGTTATTAGGTTGTTTGGTTCAAGGTAATAGATGAAAGTATTTGTGACTTTACACAATCTACAATGGATAGACTGGTCTGCAAGACTGCAACTATATCATTCAAAACCTGATGTGGCTCGTTGGATGAGATTTTTAGGCTGTTTTGTTGACTTGGGTCAACTATATATACTTATTTTCAATGTTAAATTATGGATTCTTAAGATGTTGAAGGAGCTCTTTTAGATAATTTGTCTTTTACGAGTAATTTGATTAGTAATCACAAAACTCATTTCATAAAGTCATTAAGATAAAAGAAGAAAACCTTAGCGTCATAATAGGGCCAAGAAAATGAAAAGCGTAAAATGAAATTTTGATTTGGCAAGTTTTCAAGGTTTTGACTTCGTTCACTACATCTTCCTTGTATAGAAACTATGGAGGTTTTCTAATAACGCCTTTTCTTTCTCTCTTCCTCAGAAAAACCATGGCCAACCCAAACCACTACCACCTTGAGAATCACTTCAACGAAGCCAACTTCGGGATGCAAGCCCCGAACCCGTACTTCCCCTACATCGACGAGGATGGTCACCTCGGGGTCAATATGGAGATTGACCAAATCAGTGAGCCATGGGAAGAGTCAGAAGAAGATCCTGAGGAAGATCCCAACCTACCTATCGGACTATCAGATGATGAGCTTGCACCCGTCGAACTGCCCCCATCACCCGTGTACGAGCCCGAGGATTATCCCTCGGAAAATGAAGAGATGGCACCGGGGTATGAACCCGAAGATTACTAAGACGAGGAGAACGAGGAGTTGGTGCCCGATCATGACTTTGGGCATGGAGAAGAGGACGAGTTTGATGACGAGGAGTTGGAGTTATTGTGGCAGGCACAAGCAGAGTGGGACGCTATGAACGACGCGTCGGAAGAAGAAGACGAAGACGGGGTGGTAATCGACCCAGAAACACCACCACCACCGCCGCCGGCAAGTCCCGAGTGGGAGTATGTTCCCCCGGCTCCGATGCCTCCTATGATCGAAATCCCAAGGGTCATGCCAAGAATGGAAGTCGTCTCACCCCCACGGGCCCCCGAGCCCGAGGAGCCTATGCCACCGATGAGACATTTTTGGTGTCACGAGGACGAGGAGCTCTTACGTCAGCTCCAAGCCATGAACGTTGATCACTCCGGGGAGAGACACTACGGACCGCCCTCTCTATTTGAGCGGGCAAGGCAGGCACCTAGGGAGATACAGATGGAAGGATTCACCACTTGGATGGAGGGGGAATCTTCCAATCGTCGGGCTCGTCAACCGTTAGTCAACGCGCCCCCATCATCCGGCGTGGTTCCCACCAGAAGTTGGAGGATAAACCGTGGCATGCTTGAGAGCCACCAAAGGGAATGGATCATGGAGACGGAAAGGGAACGAGCGGAGAGGCTCCAACTTCGGATTTGCATCGCGGAGCTTCAGGCACGCGAAAATCGTCGCCATCGTAGGATTGAGCAGGCCAACATCCTCCTTAGCAACGACACGGGGATTATTGACGAGACCCTCTTCGAGGAAGGATTCCTCGATACTTACGCCGACCGTATTTAGATTTCCCTAGGATTGTATTTCCCTTTTCAAGAAGTGAGCTTAGACCACTTCTTTCGACTCCATTTTGTCTATAGGAAGTCGAAGCGGCTTAATTTCCCTTTCTAGTTAAAATGGCTTAAATTATAAAAGCCTTGTACTTTCTATTATGAATCATCAATGAAATTCTTCCTTTCACTATTAGAACTTGAGTTATCTATTCCTTCTTCATACTTTAACGAATTAACAAGTAGAAACAAAACCCAAAAAACCTTCAGATGGTCAACACAAGAGCTACTAATCGCAGCACCACTGGACCTAGAGATGGCAATGACGATGGCGAGTCAGAAGCCCGAGGAGAGCTCGGATTGAACCCGCCCCAAGCACCTGCAGCACCAATTGCATTCAACGCAGAAACTGTGAATGCACTACGCACTCTCGTACAACAATTGATACGAGAAGAGATCCCTGCCGCGGTTCCTAAGCCCGTGAACCCCGATGTACCAAACGAGGTGCCAGAAGAGGTACAAGAAGAAGTGGGTCAAACGATTGAGGTGGTTCCCGTGAAGCGAAATCTGGTTAGCTTCACAGAAGGGATCAAGGCTTTCAACGCTATGAAGCCTGATTCATACGACGGAACCGGGGACCCGTCAGGAGTACAATACTGGTTCTCTCATGTGGAGAGGCTTCTACGAAACATCCCGTGTGCTGAAGCAGATAAGGTGCACATGGCTGCACTAAAGTTGAAAGGTGAAGCTGGTGAATGGTGGGAAAGCTCTAGCCTATCAAGCCGTCCAGACCTGAGTTGGGTTATGTTTAGGGATAAGATGATGCGCCGCTTCTTCACAGAATCAATGCGAGAGGAAAAGTTGGACGAGCTCCACTCCCCAAAGTTGTATGGGCTAAATGTGCTTGAGAGAGCCAAGAAGTTCAATCATCTCCTGCAATATGTTGAAGAGGAGATTACCACAGAAAAGCAAAAGATCAAGCATTTTCACCGCTGGATGAGTGACCACATCAAGCCTTGGATGGCAAACCGCACCTTCAACACTTTAGAGGAGTACGTGGATCATGCTCATCGGATGGAGACGACCTTGAAAGTTCCTGAGCGCAAGAAATTTGGTGGAGGAAAGCCTCACCATTCCAGCCACAGTGGATTTAAGAGGCCAGCATCTCCTCAGGGTTCTCAATGGTCAAAGAAGAGCAAGCTCAAAGCTTCATCAGCAGGGTCAAGACCTGGCCCTCGGACTGAATCGAAAAGGCCCCCACTCATCTGCCACAATTGTGCAGAACCGGGCCACATAAATCGGAAATGTCCCAAACCACCCAAGAAGTTCTTCAACTGCAACAAGGATGGACATCTCCAACAGTTCTGCAGGCGGCCAACCAATTCCCCGAGCCAAACCCGCTCAAACGCTGTGACCCAGCGACCACAGGCATCAAACAAGCCAGCAGGAACTACATCCGTCCAGTCTACGGCCAATCAGAGGAACAAAGGGCCTATATATCCACAGAGTCAAGGACAAAGATTGTATGAGATGCGCACCACAGACAAGCCTGAAGAACCTACCTGCCAAGGTACTCTTCATATCCGCTCTAAAGATGTATTCATACTCTTCGATTCCGGTGCTTCGCATTCCTTCATTTCTGAAAAGTGCGTAGAACTCTTAGGATTAGACAATCTTGAGAGGTGTGAACCGTTTATCGTGAACCTGCCAAATGGGGAAAAGATGATTGGGGTAAGACAATTAGCTAAGTTCCCCTTATGCATTCAAGGAGGAAATTTTCCTTCCAACTTGATATGCATCCCCATGGATCCTTATGACATCATTCTCGGAAGAGATTGGTTGTCTCTGCACGGAGCAGTAATTGACTTCTACACCCGAACCGTGACCATCAACTCGGGAGGAAACACATTTGCAAGTTCAAGGGAAAACGGGAGGAAGAAAATGGAAGGATGATCAACGCCATGAAAGCCAGGAAACTACTAAGTCAGGGCTGCGTTGGGTACCTCTGCTACCTAGAGTCGACAGAGAAGAAGGTTGTAAACATCCAAGAGATCCCCGTGGCCAGAGAGTTCCCCGACGTCTTCCCAGACGAACTCCCCGGGTTACCTCCTCGATGAGAAGTCGAGTTCTCAATAAGCCTCGAGCCGGGTACTGGCCCAATCTCTAAAGCGCCATACAGAATGGCCTCGCTGGAAATGAAAGAACTCAAGAGTCAGCTTGAAGAACTGCTTGAGAAGGGTTACATCCGACCAAGTGCATCGTCGTGGGGAGCACCAGTGCTATTTGTAAAGAAGAAGGACGGAACTTTCCGTTTGTGCACCGACTACAGAGAACTGAACAAGGTCACCATC
The DNA here is from genome assembly GCA_964016875.1 of Fallopia convolvulus. Taxonomy (NCBI): domain Eukaryota; kingdom Viridiplantae; phylum Streptophyta; class Magnoliopsida; order Caryophyllales; family Polygonaceae; genus Fallopia; species Fallopia convolvulus. The sequence continues at coordinate 42,128,476 of OZ024724.1, forward strand.
AAGAACAAGTATCCTCTTCCAAGGATAGATGACCTTTTAGATCAACTTAGAGGTGCAAAAGTTTTCTCCAAAATTGACCTGAGGTCAGGCTATCACCAGCTTCGGATCCGCGAGGAAGACATTCCGAAGACAGCCTTCCGTACCCGCTATGGCCACTACGAATTTGTAGTGATGCCATTCGGACTAACAAATGCACCTGCGGTATTCATGGACTTGATGCACCGATGCTTCCATGAGTAACTCGACAAGTTCGTCATTGTCTTCATTGATGACATCCTAATCTACTCTGGGAACCAAGCAGAACATGAAGAACACCTCCGAACTGTGCTACAGATCCTAAGGCACAACCAGCTCTACGCCAAACTGTCCAAGTGCGACCTTTGGCTTACGGAAGTGGCTTTTCTAGGCCACGTCATCAATCAAGATGGAGTTATGGTGGACCCAAGGAAGATTGAAGCAGTCTCAGAATGGAAGCAACCGAAAAATGTGAAGGAAATTCGCAGCTTCCTAGGACTCGCAGGGTACTACCGAAGATTCGTCGAAGGGTTTTCAAAGATCGCTCTTCCCATGACGAAGTTACTCCGAAAGACCCACAAGAAGTTTGTGTGGGATGAAAAATGTGAGGAGAGTTTCCAAGAACTCAAGAAGCGCCTCACAAGTGCACCAGTGTTAACTCTGCCAGATGGACACGATGGTTATGTAGTATATAGTGATGCCTCCAAGCAAGGGTTGGGATGCGTGCTCATGCAGAATGGGAAAGTGATCGCGTATGCATCAAGGCAAATAAAGGTGTATGAAGTAAATTATCCAACGCACGACCTCGAATTGGCAGCGGTAGTGTTCGCTTTAAAGATTTGGCGACACTACTTGTACGGGGTTAGGTGTCAGATTTACACGGACCACAAAAGTTTGAAGTATGTGTTCACCCAGAAAGAGCTAAACATGAGGCAAAGGAGATGGTTAGAACTGCTAAAAGACTACGACATAGAGCTACTCTATCATCCAGGAAAAGCTAACGTCGTAGCAGATGCTCTCAGTCGAAAGACGCAACAAGAGGGCATGATAGCAATGTTAACCGCCCAACCAAAGCTGCAGCAAGAACTCATCAGAGAAGGCATTGAGGTTTGGTTTGGAAGACAATAGGGATGCCTAAACACGTTAGAGATTCAATCGGAGTTGATCGCAGAAATCAAAGAGAAGCAGACAGACGACATTATGTTGATCAGAATCAGTGGCGAAGTGCAAATAGGCAAGGCACCGGGATTCGTTATTCAAGATGACGGATCCATTTGGTTCCAAAATCGGATCTGTGTGCCCGACGTGGACGAGCTTCGGAAGATTATCCTGAAAGAAGCCCACTCATCTGCCTATTCAGTACATCCTGGAGCAAGTAAAATGTACAAAGATGTACGTAGAAATTTCTGGTGGCCAAGCATGAAGCAAGATGTCGCGGAGTTTATATCTAAGTGTTTGGTTTGCCAGAAGGTAAAAATTGAGCACAGAAGACCTGGAGGAAAATTGCAATCCCTACCAGTGCCAGAATGGAAATGGGAAGACATTGCAATGGATTTCGTGACCGACCTACCAAAAACTCAAAAGCAAAAAGATGCCATCTGGGTCATCGTGGATCGGCTTACCAAGAGTGCTCACTTTATCCCCATTCAGAAGAAGTGGAAAGCTCCAAAGCTAGCAACGGTCTTCGTCAAGGAGATAGTTCGCCTCCATGGCACTCCAAAGACAATCATCTCCGACCGGGACGGTCGATTCATGGCCTCCTTCTGCAAAGGACTACATGAGGCCATGGGCACAGAACTGAAATTCAGCACAGCATTTCATCCGCAAACCGATGGTCAGTCTGAAAGGACCATCCAAACTCTTGAGGATATGCTACGAGCTTGTGCGCTAGACCGTACCACAAGTTGGGATGACAGCTTACACCTCATAGAATTCACTTACAACAATAGCTGGCATTCTTCCATCAAGATGGCTCCCTTCGAAGCCTTGTACGGCCGAAAATGTCGTTCCCCGCTCTGTTGGGACGATAACGCCGACAAGATTCTCTTAGGTCCCGACCTACTAGAGCAAACTGCCTCCGAAGTCGCCCTCATCCGTCAAAGAATGTTGACCGCTCAAAGTCGACAAAAGTCTTAACAACCAAGCAGAAGCACTTGCCAAGCGAAACGGGGTCACATATTGCACTTCGCAATCTCTCACTATATCAATGCCAAGCTCTGACCTCTTTTCCTCAAAGTGTGGGAAACATCTTGAACCTTGAGGAAGTATGGATTATTTCATGTGATAATATGGATTTGAATTCTAGTTATTCCATTGAAGCATTTCAATGGTTGAACTATTTTCATACATTGTTTGTTGATGGTCTTACTAAATTTATAGGTCTGCCAATGGATATAGATGGACCTAATGTCTGTTTAAGGTGTTTAGCAATTCTAAACTATCAAAATATGAGCGATTTGTCCGGATGGATTGAGCAATTTGCTGCTCTTGAAACATTAAATCTTATGCAAATGTGCAATGCTTGAGCCTTTCAGCCTTACCAAACAACTTCTGCAACCTAAAATGGCTAGAAAGACTAGCAATACTAGTACCCAAACCTCACACGTTCCTTGTGTAGTTCCCTTTAACACAAGAACAACCTTCCAAGTTGATGTTGAGCTCATGCACTCCCCATCGATTGGATCTTGACTTCCTTCTTCGGAGACGGATTGTCGATTGCTCTTATGTTGCTCTGGGCTCTCACTCTTTCTTTTAGGATTGCTTGCTTCCTTCTAGAGAGTACTGTTCATTCGGATCAGAGAGTTACTTGACCTAGCTCAATCACTTTCCTCTTATAGTAGTGGCTTCTTCCCAAATGACGCATTTGTCCTTCTCTTCTTGGGGAGCAAGATATCATTCCTATTGACCAGCACACCCTTGTGTAATATTTCCTTATTAGGACACTAGTTCTATCCTTTTGTACTTGTCGGCCAAGTTAGGAGCAAATAGGCCCTTTTGTCCCTCATTAACTTGTCACATACTCTGGTAGAGATGGGGAACGATTCCCTTGCGTTTCATGTAAACATGTGTCTTTCCTGAAATCACTTCAAATTGGACTTAGTTCCAAGTGTTTGTCAATTGTCATTATAAAAACGTTCGAGTCAACGATTAACGAATATAAAAAAATTCCAATGTTAGGCACTAACACCGATTCAACACTTCAGAACCTCGCTTTTCTTTATTTGCAAATGAAAATTTTCATGTGGATGGGAATCAGTCATTCATAGAAATATTTTGATTCACATTCAGCCTCTACAAACATATGTGTGGGAAGTGTGTCGTTTTACTATAAGCTAGACTGTTAAAGAGGGCTCTCTCTTCTCTCTAGATTGTTCTAGAGAGAGGAAGAGTTCAGGCAGTCGAGAAGGCCTGTCGGAAAGAAATTCCGTTGCCAAGAAGGCAAAGACACATGCCGAGAAGGCAAAGAAATTCTCTAAAAAGACTAACTTTCCCTTTTTTGAGACCATATTGTGTTTTTGGCTTCTGATATGGGTTTGTGGTTGTACGTTTGACTCTTTCGATAGACCCAGATGGATATGAAATTCCTCTCTCTGTAATATCCGCGATATTCCAAGCTTTTATAATATAAAGTTTATTATCAATTATTTTCTCTAAATTAAAAGGAGGATTTTAATCGAATTAAAGTCTACTATACTTTTGGAAAAAAATATATCAATAAAAAGATCATAGTCGAAAACTCGAATAAAATAACTCGAGGGATATAATTTAATAAAGTGAGGATAAGAGAACATCAATTAAAAATAATGATTTAGAAGTGAATTTTATTCATAAAATAAAATACATAAGGGCTTAAAAATCAAATTACAAAGTCTTGTAAAAAGAATGCAAGAGCCGGGATTTGAACCCGAGATCTCTTGCATCCTACCCTCACACGCCCCACACTCTCAACCACTAGACCAATTGCACTTTCTTACTACACCACACCATTCTAATCAACTTAAACCAATTTAATCTCCTTCTCTTACAAAAAAATAGACATCAGACTATGTCTGATGTGAGTTACGTAGATGGGACTCTTCTCCAATGCATGCCTTCTCCACCTCCATTGCCTTGCAAGACTCACCATAGTTGCATCACCTACCATCACCACCAAGGAAGCACACTTTTGCCCAATGATGAACCATCTTCTCATCCTCCATTGGTCCATAGCCATGGACATGGATTGCCAAGTTCACCCACCTTGGCTATAAATAGGAGCTCCCATCAACCATTACACTCACACTTCAATTCACTCTTCTCCTTCTTGCTAAAGATGCTCTCTAGTGCCTCAAAAATCAGCCTCTTCTAGATTAATTCTCCATCCAAGAACACCACAATTTCCCCTCTTTCCTTCCCTTTGGAGCCGTTGGACACCACCGAGCCACCACCACTGGACCGCCGGAGCACCGCCGAGCCGCCGGAGCCGCCGCCGTCCCTTGTCGCGCCGCCCTGCCGCCAGACCTCCTCCCCTGTCTTCCTCTCCAGTGTTCTGTAAAAACAGAATACAGAAAAGTATAAATCCTAACTTATTTTTCTACTTATTTTAATTATGTCATATTTTTACTAGAACCTTTTTATGATATTTGGAAAGTAGATAAATAAAAATTTAGAATAAAAATATTAGGGGAAGATCTTGTTAGTTATAAAACTAGAAACAAATTAAAGTTACCATAGTAACTTAAGCTAAAGTAGATCAATTAAATAAATGGAATTAAGTTATTTGTAGCATGCTCTTTCTTAAAATAAATAACCTTATAATTAGAACATATAAAAATATTGCATGCCCTTTCTTAAAATAAATAACCTTATAATTAGAACATATAAATATATTGCATGCTCTTTCTTAAAATAAATAACCTTATGAAATAATTAGAACATATAAATATATTGCATTAATATATGGATAGTATGTATTTTATGAAATAGATAGACCCTTATAAAATAAATCACAAAGTCTCTAATAGATAAAAGTTATTGCATGTCCAAACATATTATAAATAGGTTGTATAAATAATCATAACATACAAAATTATAATGTATACTAACACTTTGATCTTATAAGAATTTAGAAATCGATGCATGTAGCAAACTTTAGAATGTGTCATGTGTATAATTTTTGTAATAATTAATATACTTAGGAATTAAATCCTTTACTAAATAAGAATATGAAATAGGTATACTATTAAGTGTAGGAACTACTACAAATTAAGCACTTCTAGTAATATATACATATATAAATTTTAGTATAATATATGTTGGTGACTTAGGTCCTAGTATAAGGTTTAGTCACAAGACCAAAGTATGAATTAAATATGTTGGTAGAAGGTTACAAATATCCTAAGATAATTATAGATTAAGTGAATTGTTTAAAAAGGAAACCTTTTATATAAGGTAAATATTAGTTTATAAATTAAAAATATTAAAATAATAGTTATGATCATAAGGTGAGAGTTCAATAAGGGAGGATTATATTTTATACAAAACATGAGAATATTTTTATAGACTTTATAATATGAAAGGGGTTCTAGCAATATTATAAATAAAGGTAGCATAGCATATAGTAATAATAGTAAGTTACCTAATCAAGCAATTTAGGAAATCCTATTTTTGGAAACTTCTAAGTAAGGAACTATGAGTATGATATTTTTAGATAATAAGAATAGTGAGAATAAATACAATTTTTTTAAAGTATTTAGATTGATAATTATCTTAAAAATATTTTCGGAATAATAAGGATATTACCAAAACTAAAATAATAATAACGGAACATTATTATTTTAGGAAAATCATGTTCTAAATTATTATTATAATAATTTAGAAACGTAAACTCTCTTATAAATATTATAAGAGGTATTTCGAATTCTAAAAGTAAAAATCGTGTTTTGAGCTCTTTTGTAAATTCTATATCATTAGGTCGGAATCCTCGCTCATAGTAGGAACTCGCCTAATTTTCGTCAAAAGCTCGTGCTAAACTCGATTACACTAAGGCAAGTGGAATTTCCCCTTGTGCCCTTTTAATCCGTCTTTATACTATTTCTCGATGTTGGGAACGACTTGTATGCTTAAATAAAAATGAAACTAGGAAATATCGATTGCTAGAAATAACGACTATTGTTAGCATAGATTGCTTTATATATTCCTTGTTAGGATTATTTATGCTAGTGTGGTTATTATCTTGATTGTTACGATCTCGTTTCGAGATCGATGTCGAACTAGTGAGGGGCGTGGGATAGCCAACGCCTCTACATAACCCCACTAAGTCGTAAGTGCCTACGCGTTTGAAGTACGACTTTCGGGATCATGATCCCATCCGCTCCGATTGCAAGGAGGGATGAGCGCACTCTAGCTAAGTGCCGGGAAACGGAGTTTTCCCTCGGGTGGCTCGGATTATCCGTGTCCCACCACATACTCTTTAAATCATAAATGGAAAGCGAATGTCTTTTACCACTAAATAAGATAAGTGCTAAGGCACAACTAAAATGACTAGATCGAACCGGTCTCTAATGACCGATCCGGCCCTCGGTCCATTACGGGCGCGAGCGGTATTTGATTTGAATGAATAAATGAAAGTTCCCAACATACCTTCTACTCTAAAAGAAGACTACAATCTAGTAGTACTTCTCTTGCTCTTCAAGCTATCCCTTTCGGGATATGCTATCGTAAATTCTCGTATCTTAGCTCCACATAGTCAAGCCATCGTAAACACAACCCTTTTATCCTCTCATTACACCGATAAGTTGAATTTACCAAAGTACCCTCGGGAAGTTCTATTCCCGCTTGCTTAGTCTCCTAGACTAATTCCTCTTTCCGCATGTTTGCCTGGCATTCTATCGCCCCTCGCGAATTATGTCAGATTCAGGAAACCATAGCAAGGCGAAGTGAAGGGAGGTGAAGGAAGTCAAGATCGCTCAAGATGTACCTTTATTTCCGTTTTAATTTTTATATTACTCTATCTCCGAGACATGATGGATTTGGTGTTTGTTTTCAAGTAATCCTTAAGCTAAAGACAATGTAAGATATTTTGTAATGAACTAAGTCTCCTTCGGGAGCATGTTTTCCGACTTATGTATTATGTTTTATTCCGCATTTTAATTGTTCTATATCATTCTAAAAGCCTTGGGTGACTTTGGACGGTAAAGTCTGAGGTCACTGGCGGTAATACCCAATGTTGTAAAATAGGGGTGTTACACTCTCTCTACAAGAAGACCAAATACCCTCTTTCAATTTAAAATAAAATCAGAGTTTTTTTTTGAATTCGGCATGTGGTTTTGCCCAATTTCTATGACTTTTGTGTGGTTATCTTTCCCTTTTTTGAGACCATATTGTGTTTTTGGCTTTTGATCTGGGTTTGTGGTTGTGCCTTTGAGTCTATCGATAGATCTATCGCCGGATTTGTGCCTTCCATCGCGAACCTCGTCGTCGCTTTGTTGTTATCGCTGTTGACTGATGTTGTGTGTAGAGGTCAATGTGGACATTCGTGTTTCACATCGTGTGTGTGGTTTTCCATGCTGCTACGTGGCTCTGTTGGTCTTTGCTGGACTTTTTTGTCGGACTGTGTTTTTTTGGTTTTGGCCCACTCAAGAAAGCTTTTGCTGGACATTCTTTGTTTTTTTCAGGCTTTCTTTGTCCTTCTTTTGGCCCTTGCACGAGCTAGCACCTCTCAGTTTTTGGTTTCTGGATGTGGGTATGGTTTGTTTGTGGTTGGCGTGGTCGTTAGGAGGTTTTTAAGGCTACTGAAGATCCTCCATTCCGGTGGAGGCAACATCAGTAGTCCACTTCCTCTTACATGAGTTGTCCGCTTTGACCCGAATGCTAAAGACTCTTTCGCTCTTTAGCCCTTCACTTTCCCCACTACCCTTTTAGTCTAGTTTCCCTTTTTCGTGAGTTGTTCTAACTTTTCTTGTTGCTCTTGTTTGTTGTTACCGGCTTACCGGTTGCCGTGTTCATGACCTCTCGTTTTTATCGGGCTTGTACGGTAAATCGAATTCTTACCTAATAAAAAAAATAAGTGTGGGAAGTGTGTTTAACTCTTAACCATTCCATTAGTTTGATTGTTGAAATCAATTTAGGCTCCATTCGGATGGTGGCGTCCTCCAGCGGGAGGGGGAGCGGGACGCAGCATCCCAAAGCGCGGGCAGTGTTCGGCTGTAGAGGGCAGAAGTAGCGGTAACGGGGAAAGCTAGCGGGAGGACGCTAGTTTTCGCCCCCTCCCCCCCCCCAACTTCTTCTGAGGACGCTACAAATTCCCCCCATCAATACCCTTGATACCCTCGATTATTATCCCCAAAAAAGCCAATCCTCCAAAAACCTAGCTAGCTCGATTCGGCGACAGCATAGAGGCGACTTTTCCAGCGGCGATTTGGAGCTCGAGCTATCTTCAGTGGCGACAGGTAATTGCTCGATTCCGAAACTAATCCTATGTTTCGTGAGCTTTTTTAGGGCTTTGAATTTGTGTCTAATCGATTGATGCTTTTTGGAGCTTTGATTTTGACGAGTCATCTTTCGGAAGTGACCAATTGATGCTTTTTGGAGCTGAAATGATCCTTCCGAAATGGATGTCAATGGATTGACCTAGTAGTAGTAAATATTTGATCAAAGTTGTTGTGCCAAGTATTGTTGGAAGAAATTATCCTAGTGTGTCACAAGAAGTAAGCACATTGAATTTGTTAGAATGACTTGTATATTTGGATGACATTGCCCGAGAATTAAAGTTTTGGAATCTTCTACATCAATGACAAAATGTGGGATAATTTAGTTTTCGTTGTGTTCTGGAAGCTGCAACATGCACACCTACTTAATTTAAATTTGTTGTGGAGTTATAATAATGCCATTCATAGCATTGTGATAAGGATGCCTTTTGTACTTGTTCAAAATTTTATTTGAAGGTAGGTGGTAAAACTTAGAAGCCTGTTAATGTTGATTTCCAACTTGGTTATTAGGTTGTTTGGTTCAAGGTAATAGATGAAAGTATTTGTGACTTCACACAATCTACAATGGATAGACTGGTCTGCAAGACTGCAACTATATCATTCAAAACCTGATGTGGCTCGTTGGATGAGATTTTTAGGCTGTTTTGTTGACTTGGGTCAACTATATATACTTATTTTCAATGTTAAATTATGGATTCTTAAGATGTTGAAGGAGCTCTTTTAGATAATTTGTCTTTTACGAGTAATTTTCAATCTGAAATTGACATCATTGAATATATCAGACAGTTCTATGCATGTAAAACTCTTTTGCTGGTGTCATCACTTCTTGTGTATTATTGTTGCTTCACTTGGTTGACATTCTTGTATTTGCTTATATTTTCTTACCTGACTTCTTCACTGTATATAGCTACTTCATACTCTATGCCGGAGTTGACATGTTGAGAGCACACATTGTCTAATATAGTGTTTCTCTATACTTTTTGATTCAGTCAAGGCATCTGGTCTTGGACTAAGGGCACGATACATATTTACCACGGCAATTGGCTTAAAATCATGGACTTGGTAAGCGAAGATTATCATTCTATATTGGAAGTACTCATGCTTTCAAGTAGCACTTAACTGTTTTGTTAGTTAGTTGTTGAGCATGTCTCTCTCAAAACCTTTATTCTAAGGCCCTAGGAAAGGAATAAAAATTATATCACATAATGATCTGAATTCACAATATGAACAATCAAGTATCGGTTAGGTACTTAGCTCTTTCTATTGCTTTGTGTTTCATATCACTCATTTAGCAATGGTTACAACAACATTTTGATAAATCCTGGATTGCATAGGGATTGTGCACAACCTTGGTGTCCTAGGATTCATGGAGTGAAGAGGGTGATAGTGTGGCGTTCGTTGATGACCAATTCTATAATGAAGAGGTAAATTCATCATGTATAGTCGTCAACCACATTTTTAGCAGATAATTCTTGTTGAAATCTGTGTTGTTAATCAATTGATGTTCAAGTGCAATTCTGATGTTTTTGTTATATGCAGTTCAATTCTGATGAGGAGGAGAAACAACTACTGCACAGGGATTTAAGCGAGCAACCATGTTGCAAAGGTCTTCAAGAACTCGCACAACGTCATAAGGAGCGCGCTGATGCCGCTGAGAGGTACGTGGTGTTGTTGGAAAGGAGCCTCCAGGCACAGGTTCACAAGACTGATGAGCAGGTTGAACTCATTGAAGATACAAATGTGAAGAACATCTCGAAGTCGCAGCAGGCCATGATGTTCCATGAGCACACTTGTTTCCGATTCCGATACGGCATCTGGTCAGCTCGGGGTATGCATGCTGTAACATGGGTCCCATCAATGCACCCAATCGCTCCCTAAATGATGCAGTAAATGGGATTACCATTTTAAAGCTCGGCATGTAAACCTCTTATTTATATGACAATCCACGTGCTATGACATGAGAAGCTACAATCACAAACAAATAACACATTGAACAACGCTTCCTTAACATAAGAATGAATGCATAACGTAAGCATATTCAATCCCAAAGAAATCTACATCCAATCAACATAATTAACATCCAACCCTAAAACAATAACAGATAAGAAAACAATCCACACACAATCTCGAACTACAAATTAATCCATCATGACACAAGACAGAAATTGACCTAAACAAGAATCCATCATAACAATCCACACACATAAAAGTCACCCTTTAACAACCACACTCAACCGGTCTTCTTCAACGCATCCGTCTCATCGAACTTGTACCGTAGCCAAGCAATCCTTGCATCATCATTCTTCAATGTCAGAAACAGGCGACGGATGTTCTCATTGTTCAACTGATCCACCGTGTAACACCATAGACCACCGTACTCCTCCACCATTCCGGCCGTGACCATCCCTTCAAGAACCTCCATTGCTTCATCAAGCTTGAAAACCCGGTTTTTGCCATGCCTGACCGCACCCTGTGTCTGCCCTTCCAAGAGCGTCACAAACCACTCACCTTGTTGTTCAATAATTGCCAATTGCTCCTAGAAGAAGGCAGTCCCCGATTGTTTCTTTCGCCGCTTAGGCACTCATTGACTAGTACCGCTCAGTTGCTTAGAGATGGAGAGCTGGTATCTTGCTGAGAAGCAGTCGCTTGATCAGGTGTGTCGGTGAAGTCTTGAAGCAGATCATCCTCATCCAAGTCGTCATCCATTCCAAGCAGGTCCTCAAAACCTCTTGACCCGGAAACACCAGATTGGGAAACTGGTGTTTGGGACTCATCTGTTCCTACAACTGGGGGGTCCATTGTGGCCACGAGAGCATGTTGGCTCGGCGCACATATGTTGTCGAACACGCAATCCCAAAGATCACTCAACTCTGGGTCGGGACGCTTATGTCGGAACCTTTTGTACTCCGCCTTTTCTTGTCAATTATTCAAGACCACTATAAATACCTACGCAAGCTTCCCACAAAATGAAGTCCAAAATTTTCACTCATAATCACCATAACAAACTTACCCTTATCTTTCGCTCCCACCATTCAGGATCCACTGTAATTGTTCCATCGGCCGGGTTCCATCCTACGCCCGTTTCCTTGTACCGTAAGCCAACCCAAAGCTTCCAAATCTTTTTCATGTAATCGAATTTGTTCTTCAACGTATCCTTATCAATCTTCTGGGTGTTCTCATGGCTAAACTTCTCCGCAATCTCAACCCATTGAAAGTGAGTATCCTTCCCATTTTTCTCGTGATATTGTAGACAAATTGACATTAGGGCTTTCGCCTCTTCATCAGTCCAAGCAACGCCCTTCCTATCAACCCCCTTTCCCTTCGATTTCGCACTTGACTCGGCCATTTATCCTTCTTCCTTTCGATTCACAAACATTACAAAAGGTCCACACACACACAAAAAATCTTATATTCCAAAGCAATTTTCATTATAATGACCAATTAACAACACACAACTACATTAAAAAAAGCCTCATTTGTGCATACCATTCACTAATTTTCCACAATTTTAGGCACATCCTCGACCTAATTAATTCAATGTCACTACATATCAATTATCAATTTGTCACAAGCTCGACCCAATTTAAAACCATGTTAGCATGAAATGAAAAATCATCCAATCCATCTCAATATCTATACCTAGCTAAAAATTGGCATAGTAAATTTCCGTCAAATAACCACCACCAATGCATACACGCAAACAAGATTGAAGTCAACATTATCACTAATCTCGGACTCAGTTCAGCTAGTTCAAACCAGACGGAAATCCAATTTCTTCCATGACCTCCGCTGGCGCCTCATCTCTCTCAACAATTGGACCTCAGGCAGCAGGTTCACAAGAACGACTCTACGCAACTTTGATGAATTCCGACCCTACGCAGCTTGAACTGGAGTACAACACACAAATGGAGTTTAAATATTGGAGAGGGAGGCCTTTTCTCGTGGTTATTTGGCTCGAGTGGAGGTTCGAAGCTTCACTGCTAGCTCAAAGTTGCGATTGCAAGTAGAAATTAGGGGAAAAAGAGGGCACGTGAGTTGCACATGACGCTAGGGGCATTTCTATTTTTTTTTTATATTTAAGGGTAATTTTGTCAATTGAGCTAGCTTTTTTGCCATTCCGCTACTACTTGCCAAACACTTTTTTATCCATTCCGCTAATAAATTCAGTTTCAGCTTCTACAAAAAATCCAACTACCAGCTCCAGCTTCAGCTAGATTCCAGCTCCAACTGTCAACTTCAACTAGGTGTTCTAAACGGAGCCTTAAACGAACCCTATGAGGAGTTATATAGTAAACCAAACTAATTTTCACAGTATATAATAAAATGTTTCTAAAGCAATGTTTCTAAAGCAATGTTTCTAAAGCAATGTTTTTCTTTATCATGTTTAATTTAAGTAATGTTTTGAGCTCTTGTCTTTACATAGAGTAAAATAGGTTAGAAATGTTATTATTATTTGAAAATGTGAGTTTATTGCAAGTGGCCGGACATTAATTGGGATGGTGTGCCTCTCACCCGGGAGGCAAGCCTCTCTGGCATGCTAAATTAGGCTCAACCGCCCACGAGCCCATTTCACCATTTGATAATTGATATGACCCCTTCTTTTCGGTTATTACGTTATGTACGTATGAGGGAGATTTTCATTTGCCTTTTTTCTGTTTTTCTAATTTAATTTAACTGATCATCCCACTTTAGGAATGCGATTATTTTTAATTCGACTAGGCTCTCTCTAACCGCTTGTCAGATGCCTTAGTCTTCTCACAACATCTTCAATGAAATTCTACAAATCCTATTGTTCTAAAGAAAACCTCAGTCAGAAAAAAAAATAATAATGCGATTTAAGTAAAGTCATCTCCTAATTGGATAAAATTAAATTTTGATTTTTCTAAGAAACAAAATTCGAATACCTTTGTAAGTTTCATTGCTTGAGACTACACAAGTAAAACTCTCGGTTTGGATAGGAAAGAGTTGCCTTCTATGAACGTCTTACAAGCTGAAGCGTTTTCTCTTTGGTTTGGTCTTCAGTTTGTAGTTGTGTCAAAATTTTCTCATGTCATTATTGAATGAGATAATCTTTCTCTGATTAATTCGATTAAAAGAGTTTGGAAAATTCCTTGGAAAATACAGTCGTTAGTCCATGATATTAATTCCTTACTTGACTCTATTCCGCATATTCGAGTTTTTCATTGTTACAGGGAATGTAATAATGCAGCCGATTTCATAGTAAGAAGATTCGTACCCACGCTTCTCCTTCAACAATTGATCCTTGCAGTGCAAGATTTGTCAGTTTATAATGCTATTTTGTTAGAACGCTTAAGTTTAAATGTTAGTCAGCGTCCTATTATTTTGAAAATTCTCAAGATCGTCCGCATTAATGATTTAGATTGGCCCTATAATATAGGGGTAATCTAATATTTGCCTTGTATTATTAAAAAAATATATGTCCTGCTGGCCCCACCAAAGCAGGTCAATCTGCACCTGTCATATAGATTTACATACATACATATATATATCCTGACCAAAAAAAAAACATACATACATATATCATATATGTACATATGTGACCACTTTAATTGGCAGAATACATCAACAGACACTCGAACTTGTAACTTTTTTTCAACAAGCCCCTCGTATTATGAAATGTTCAAAAAAACACCTCAACTTAACTATTTTTGCACTTATAAACACTTTCGATCTTATTTTTCTTCTAGTGTACATCACGCGCGCTTACGTGGAATAAAATCATGCCATGTAATGACCACGTAGGCGCCACCTAGATAAATATTTTAATTTCATTAGATTTTAATATAAAAATGTAAATACTTTTTTTGCTTTTTTCTTTATTTTTGTTTCTTCTTCCTCATATCTGCCCCCTTTCACGTCTTTTTTTCTATGGTGATTATGTGCAGTCTTCTTCTCCCCCTTTCAATCTCCTTTTCTCCCTTCTAATCTCTCAAACTATCCTATAAATCATATATAATCATCTTTTACTCCCAAAATCAAACTATTCTTTTTTCTCAGTTGAACAACCCTAGGAAAAATCAAACAGAACCAGTGAGAATCGGGACAGAACGACGAAATTGGGAGAAAGAATCTGGTCTCCTTCCTATGCCGCCGGAATTGGGAGTGACAGAACGACGGAATGACAGACTCGGAGAGTGAGGCCGGACGAACGACATAATTCTTCACCGTCGGAACACCAAAGTAATTTAGGGCAAAAAGAATCAGATCCACAACTAGGGAGTGACGACGGAACGACAGACTCGGAGAAGAGTTCGAATTCTTTACCACCGGCAAAAGGAACTGGATCTAAAACCAGAGAGAGTCAAGCCGGAACGACGGACTCAGAGAAAGAGTTCGAATTCTTCACTGTCGGCAAAAAGCAACCAGATCCAAAGAGAGTCAGGACGGATCGACGGACTCGAAGAAAGAAATCGAATTCTTTTCACAGATTTACAAGCTTAATCCACAACAATTAGCCCTAAACTACTCTCAATTGCAAGTGCAATCATGTTCGGCGCTTTGTTTGGATCGAGAAAGGCTTTGAAATGGTAATTCCAATTAGCCTAAATTACTCTCTTCTGAGGAACAAGAGAACCACCATTGTTGTTGGGGGAAATCGATCTGGATTTGGCGGCTTTTGTTTGATTTCGTTTCTGATCTGGATTTTTGGTTGTTATTAGATTTGTGTCAATTGAGAGATATTACTCTCGATTTTTTGTTTGTTGTTGGGGAAAATTGATCTGGATTTGGTGGCTTGTGTTTGATTTTGTTTGTAATGTGGATTTTTGGTTGTTATTGGATCTATGTCAATTGAGAGATATTACTCGATTTTTTGGTCGTTGTTGTTGGGAAAAAGTAGGGAAATTTAGCTAAAAAAAGGGAATTTCAAACAAATTTAAGTAAAAAAGGAAAATTTAAATTATTAACAAGTAAACCAAAAAAAAAGGGAAATTTAAACAAAAAAGTTCCATCATTCACTCGCTAAAGCGTCGATTGATTTACACGCACCACGTCACATCAGTATAAAGTGTTTCATTGAACAAATTTAGCTAAGTTTAAGTGTTTATTTGAACATTTTATAGTACAGGGTGTTGGTTGAAAAAAACGTACAAGTTAAGGTGTCTATTGATGTATTTTGCCCACTTTAATTTCATTTTCATATACGGAGCATGTAAGATATGCATGCATCTTCTCCTCTCTATTTTGTATTCTTGGACTTGCTGGCCAGTTACGTTTTATTACCACCCACCAAAACTATTTATTTGTGTGACCACTTCTTTTCTTTCATATTACCTTATGGCATATTTCTATACTCCCTATTGAAGCCACCTACTCGTGGCTAATTAAGTGTTCCTTTAATTAAAAAACAATTAATTGTTTGGTTGGAATTTAAAAAAGAAAAGATGATAGATGACAATTTCTATAAACTTGAAATGATGTAAACATGGGAACTAATTTGCTCTCTTGCCATTGTTTTATTAATAAGTTGGAAAATACAACAAGTCAAACGCAACAACAACTACCTACAAGTTTCATCAAAATTGTTAATCGATCTAACATCATTTGCTATATATTTTATAAATCGATTTTTGTAACCTATTTTATTAGGACATATATAGATTAAACTTTTAAAAATAATAATATTTTACGATCATATTTTAGTTTTTTCACGTTATATATATTAATATTTTTTAAAGAAAAAACGTTATTTAAAGTACATGTAAAGTATTTTAGGGCAAGGACTATTCATCTAGCTCGTCGCCTACATTACACCAATCAATTCATCAAATTCACGTGTAATATCATGGCTTTCATTTAATTGACCGGATAAATAATTACAAAACATATGGTACAATGCCAAATTTTATGTCAATTACTTTTCAGCTATCTATCTATCTACCTAACAATTAAATTGGATGCAATTTTAACTTCCTTGTGTGTCGAATCAACCCTATAATCTATATATCCAATGTATAAGAAATATATTCTTTAGTTCACTCGAGTTGAGTACGTCTAATGAGGTAGACAAATTTGTTAGCAACCACCAAACTTTAATTGCACGAATTAAATAAAGAACATATAATCCGTTATCGAAGGATGGAATGCTGCGCACATGCACATGCACATGCATGGACCTACAACTATTTGTTTCCTAATTTAGAGCTATGTTCATTGTATGTAGTACAATTCATAAAGTGGACCTGAAATATAATTAAACTTATTCAACTACTAGTGCTTATATTTCAAATTAATCTTCTATTTTAATTAAGTTTGTATTACTCATTTTTGAAAACAGAATTTGAAATTTACCTAAAAAAAAAAGAAAACAGACATTGAAATTAATCTTCCATATTAATTAAATTCATTTATTTTAATAAATACACAGACAATTTATTTTTCTTTGCCCCGGGGACTAGAAGTTTTTAGACTGAGTGGATACTGGATAGTGTCCACTGTCCAGTAAATACTACATGTGCATTTGTGCATGTTGGTAAACTATTTTAGATTTAATATTGAACTCAACTCAACCCATTTGAATTTTTGCTCAAAAAAAAAACATTTGGATTTATATGTATATTTTTTTTATCAGTGAATGAGAATTTATATGCTGCGATAGAGCTGTGGAAGTTAAGACTGCGTTGGGTCTCTCTTCCTCCCTCTTTACCCTCTTTTCTCTTCGAGGAGTATTTAAACTCTCCAAAGTCGAAACCCTTGTCTCCATTTTCCAAATTTCCAATCCTCCCTTGAATGAAAAACCTGAAATCTCCACTCTACTTTCTTCATCCTCTTGTACATTAATTCTTCTCAATCATCCATGGCGTTTTCACATATCTTGCATTTGTTTGTAATTTGAAGCTAATTAATGTATACTGCTCGAATCCTTGCTATAATTTCCTCCGATTCATTTCATGTTTTTAATTAGATCTTTGATTTTAGTGTCTCCATTCTAAATTGTTTGTTTCCGTTTTGTTTCCTTGCAGAGATTCCAATAATTCCTCTCCGTCTCCCTGTTCTGCTAGCTACTCATCGATAGGCAATTGTAGATTTCTCTCCATCTCCTAGATAGACCTTTGATTTCACTCGTCTTTCATATCGATAATTTCATATCGTGTAATGTGTGCGAACGGATCTGAATCTCGATCTCCTTGTATCTAGAGAGAATTTATTTCATCGTTTAGTCGTATCAACTCTGTTCAATTATAAACCGATCCATGGATTCAATCTTTTCGAATATCGAGCAGAACGGAGATCGATCCATCGAATCGAGGAGGAAAAAGCGGAGAAGGATCGAAACAGTTAGCTCCGAAGTTCCATCTAGCAGCAGCGACCGGATTAAATGGAGATCGTCGGCGGCGCAAACCACATACTCCTCAAAGCTCGTCGAAGCGCTCCGCCACGTCTGCGGCGCCTCCTCTCCGGCGTCCACCGTGTCCTCTCGCAGCCGTTTCATCCGCGAAACTGCCGACAAAGTCCTCGCCATCGCCGCCCGGGGCCGATCCAGGTGGAGCCGCGCGATTCTCGCTAAGCGGCTCAAGCTTCAGCTCAAGAATCACAAGAAAGCGAACAAGGCGGCGGCGGCGGTGGCTACCGGCAACAACCGGTTGAAGAGCCTGACTACCGCAAGTCAGATTCAGCCGAAGACGCTACCGCCTTTGCAGCGGCGCGTTCGCCTCCTCGGCCAGTTGGTTCCCGGTTGCCGGAAATTGTCATTTCCGAATCTTCTAGAAGAAGCCACGGAATATATACCGGCTTTGGAAATGCAGGTTCGAGCCCTGACCGCACTTGTTGAACTTCTGAACGACGCCGGTGCCGGCCGCTCTGCCGGCACCTCCGATCGTCCTGATTTGACTTGATCGAGTCATTCCAGCTCAGCTTGCACCTCTATTTTCTTTTCTTCCCCCCTCATTTATTCATTTTGTTGTATTCATTTTGTTTTCAATATACTAATCTTTTGCACACACATTTCCACCTTTTTTCTTTTTATTCTTTAAACTCAACTTTCTAATTTTATAATGGGTGGACAATTGGACATATAATGTACAGTATATCTGTATATGTATAAAATAGATTCGTCAAACGTGAACATGCTAATTAAAGCGTTTTATCGTTATCTTTTTATCTTTTTTCGCAATTTTAATTGTCATGTACAGTATATGTATAAAATAGCTAGCTAGGTTTGGTTCATAACAAATAGATGTGCCAAATTAACTCTAGCTAACAATGAAAGAACATAAATTTGAAACTATATCTCACATTTGTTTTCATAAACACGAAATTAGGTCATTTATATGAAGCAAATAAATATGAAGTATGGCCTCTTGAGATTTGTAGGGGTCACATTCGACATAGTGTTAAATATATAGCGAGGTTCGTTGGTATAACTAGACTGCACATGCTAGTAACTCAATACAGTTGCAGTTGCGCGGTCATTATCTCAACTTGTTTCTTTTTTTCTGTTTATCTGTGCCCTTTTTCTTTGTGGTTGTTTATAACTTTATATAAACTTGGAATTCCTAATAGAAGTCAAGGTTAAATGTATGTATCACTTGGATCAAAAACAAAATATGTATGTATCACTATCCTAGCTACGAATAAGATGAGATTTTTTTTATCACGTGAACCGAGTGCCTATCCGACTTCCACAAAACTCACTGTACATTTAATTGCCTTCTTCTCAATTGTCAGTTTACATGCAGTTTAGTATTGATTAATGAACAATTTGATCCATTAATGTTTCCAATATTTCCTTTCACAAATGATGTAGATCGTACGTCACGCGTATAGAGGAAAAGCTAAATCGTCGGAAATCGCGTTCTTGGTAAAAGTGATTTCAATCGTCTGATATCCGATTGGGGTGTGCCAACCTTTTCGGATATGAAAAAAGCTAATGAGAGAGACTCCGTGCTTTGGCCTGAATTTCAACACTTTTCGTACATTTAATAACATTTTAAGGCTTAAAATAGAATTTTAAGTATTTTGAATTTTTTTCATAAATTTCTAATTTTTCTATCTTTTAGGCTCAAAATATGTGCATACCACCACTTCTTGATAGATGTGGTTGTATTGTTTGTATATATGCACTCTTCGTAAAATTGTTATTTATATAGAGTATATGTTTTGAATTCTTTTTCCTATGTAGGAGGTAGGAAATATGAACTAGCTAGGACAAGATCTTTGGAAATATAAAAGAGAGGGAGGAGGCCATGTGCCAAAGTGGCCCTACCTACGTACTAAGCAGCTCAATGCTCTCCATGTGACAACATGCACCGTAAGAAAATGTGTAACCATTCTCAGTCCCCAAATTCCCCATTGCACATGCAACTTTCATATTTCTGCATAATTTGAATACTGTCCACCTTCTAACATAAAAAAAAAAAGGTACCCCACCCACCCTCAACTTCCCTTTTGGGTCAAATTTAACTTAACTCTAGCTTTATCAACACCTTATTAATCAATTTGTACAATTGTACATATATTAAAGAAGTTGTTTTTTTAGGTCGCTCTTACTTATTTCATATACTGTAGATGTTAATCTTAGATCCAGAAAATTACTTGATTGAAAGGAGAACTTGAGAGAAACGAAAGTGATGTTTCTGTAATGAACAAAGTTTACAAAGATTGAGTTGCCTTTCTTAAGTAGGAGCTAGATAAGTTTGGTTAGCTAGCTTAATTAACTAACTATCACTAAACCGGTTTTGCTCATTTATTGGAACCGGTCACTGTTAAATATCCTAATACCCCTAATTAAATTTGGAGGATGCATTCATTTGTATAAATCAAACCCAAGTTGTGAATTACATTGCTATGAACAAAATTAGGCAAAGCCTAGCTTATTAAACATATCTGCAACTTGTGCAGTTGTTGGTACATGAGTGAGAGAAATTGATAGGTTATTTTTTACACCGTAAGTATATGGTTCGATTGTATTATCAAGGTGTCGAACTCAGATTAAGAAGGAGACAAAATACCACTTTGGAGATCAACAAGCAAATAATTTAGTTAATTTCTAAGATAGAAATGTGAATCAATTGACAAACTATTGACCATCAACATATAAATTAACCATATGTTCTCATCTCGTAGTACAAAAAGGAGAAAGAGGAAACATGAGTATCAATCAGAGGTTGAAGCGAGAGAGATTCAAAAATAGAATCTGGTCATTGATTCCGACCCGAATCGAGAAATCGTCTAGCACAGTCATTGATTCAGACAAATCTAGATACGATCACAATGGTGGCTGTGTAATTTTAAGGTGGAAGAGAATTCGGTCAACAACGGGAAGTAAGTATCATGTTGGGAATAAACCTATCACAAATCTGAAATAAGAATATAAATTATCAACCATATACATTTGAAATAAGAATATAAATTGTCTATCATATACATCCGGGTCCACGGACTTTCTTCACATCATAAAGACGAGAAATAGAGAGAGAGAGAGAGAGAGAGAGAGAGAGAGAGAGAGAGAGAGTAACGAAGCCATAGAAGAAGAGGATCGGAATCGAAGGAGGCTTGGATTGTGATATTGAGATCGACAACCATGAGAAGCTCCTATGTTACGGAGGTCAGAGAAGGGACGCGTCCTGAGAAGAGGGAGAAAGAACTCGTTGGAGAAAGAAGAGGTAAGGTTACACAACCAATAAAACCCCAAGTTTTTTTTTCTAATGTACAAGTATTAGGTTTTGGTAGAAATTATTATTAGGATAAAAAGTGTGTGTTAATGAGAGTCATTGAATGGTTGAGATTATCTAAAACAAAGGTGTAAAATAAGATATGAACTACATAACACTAGATTTATTCTACTAGAGATAATTTTGAATATAAATTTTTTTCCTTTTCCAATTTATTATCTTCTCTCCCTAATTCACGTAAAAATCAATTCTTATCTTTCCTTCTTTCTCCCAACCTCTCTTCCTCTGACGTACTACTCCATCAATTACAATTTCGATGAAGATCGTACAGTCCAATTCTTAGATTGTTTTTACTTTTTCTTGTAATTTAACTAGAAGGATGACCCGAGATACGCATAAATTATTTTTTATGTTTTATATTATAGTTACATATTTTTTCGTTAAAAATAAAGGACCCAGATAATACCTCAATTATTTCATATATATTTAGTTAAGAAAAGTTCTAACACATATAAAATAGAAAGAAGTTTAATAATGAATGTAATACAAAATTTTGCCAAGCTACTATATACATGTATGAATGACAAAATTTTCTTAAGACAATTTTTTTTTTGGTATAAAGTTTTCTTAGACAATAGATTAGATATTTTTTTGAGAATATTATAAAAACGGAATTTTTTTTTTGTCATACATGAAGGATATCTAATGAGGAGGATGGGCGAATTCTAAGCTAAATGGAATGAGGTTATAACTAGACGATGTATATAAGTTGGGTAAGTTGTGACGTACATATATTAGGGTCATGTGAAATCATAATTAAGAAATCACGTGGGCAACATATATGTATATCGATGAGGTTATCAACTTATCCTTTCCTCAATTCTACCTGCAGCCACACTGCAAAAATAATACTATCGATGTCTACCCAGTGCCCAGTAGTAAGTCGATCGATCAGTATTACTTTACAGTAGGGATTGTCATCTCTCATTTTTTCATTTCATTTTTCTACATATTATCCGACAATTTAGATAATTAATATAAAATGGAGTTTTGGACCTCTAGCTTATTGTCCCGCCGTCTTAACAAGTTCCAAGCCACCTTGATTAATTTTGAAATATACTCGACCAAAACCAACCTTATTTTGTGATATTCATTTACTTTGGAGGTGGTAAAATTATTTGACAACTCTTCTCATCCAGATTTGAACTTTATATACTCGAATAATTGGTAGTTTTGAGTCTTTTCCCGGACAAAAACATTGAAAGATCAAATTTTTTTTTTTTTGGTCTTGTGAAAGATCAATTATATTATCATATGATATCTCGTTCTAACTTTGTGGCACCGGTTATCGGATCACATCATAATTAGTGGGTACCTAGCTACTTC
Source organism: Fallopia convolvulus (assembly GCA_964016875.1). NCBI lineage: Eukaryota > Viridiplantae > Streptophyta > Magnoliopsida > Caryophyllales > Polygonaceae > Fallopia > Fallopia convolvulus. The sequence continues at coordinate 42,150,977 of OZ024724.1, forward strand.
CCTAATGCCTATAATGAAATGAGGTTAGATTCACGTGAAAATGAATCTCATGAAAACTAGAAACAAATGAGAATCTTTAAATTTGAGAAATGGATGACTAACATTAAAAAAAATAGGGACAATATGGTAATTTTAATAAAAAAATAAAATAAAATAATTTTTTTTAATTTTTTTAGTTTCGCTTGTTTTTGCAAAAAACACGAAATTTGACATTTACGTATTTTATGCATATGTTCACATATTATCACATTTTTTAGTTCAGAGATTTTATAATACGTTCACATATATTACAAGTGTGTTCACATATTAGTATTGTTTGTTCATCTTTTATGATCATATGTTCATGTTTGATTAAATCATCATACATGCGTTAAATGATTGAGAAAAATTTTAAAAAATAATTAAAAAAAAAATCGCTTATTTTTTGCCAAAACACGACGCTTGTTATTTTACATTCTGTTCACATATTTTATACACATGTTCACGTTATTACAAGAGCTATTCACATATAACCGCATTTTAACTTCAGAAAAATTAGTATACATTCACATATAATATAGGTGCCTTCACATATAAGTATTGCATGTCACATTTATTGTCTTATGTTCATACTCGATTCATATCATTTTACATACGTAAAAAAACTTAAAAAAAGTAATAAAAAACTAAATTTTATTTGTTTATTTATTATTTTATTTGTTTTTTTTTTTAATCAGATGGCCTACATTCATTTCTAGTGTTTCAATTGGATGGTCTAGATTCATTTCTAGTTTTCATGATAAGCCCCATTTTCATTTGATTCAATCTCCAATTTCGAGAGCCATGACAATTTTGGAGGTTCCTTTCCTTTTATTATAAGACATACCAGATAAACTAGCTTTAATTAAATTTAAAATGTTTTTGATGTATATGTATAGATTTTTAATTTAAAAATATATAAAATTAAAAATTGCTAATTTTGTTTCCTTTTAGTAAAGGAAAAATAAAAGATTGAGTCTCACATTCAAATATTTGATAATTTTTACATAAAAATTAAATTAATTTATTCTTAAAATAAATTATTATATTTAACCAAATTCATACAATGTACGAGAACTTATACTAATTTAATTTAGAATTTTTAAAAATAGAGTAAATAGTGAAGCAAGAAATGGAAATAATATGACTATTAGTGAGCAAAGTGTGTTAAATTTCGTCAGACCGTAGTTAATTAGAGGGTGAGACATTACATTGATTATAATATTCATTAATTTTAATATATATTCAGATCAACTTTTCAATTCAAAAACTTAAGTTAATGGTAATAGGATTTCACCTTACTTCTAATATATATATATATCTAGCATTTTTACTCTTGTTTTCTCGATGAGGGAATATAACTCAATTCAACACATCCTCCTCAAGTGCAACTAGGATGGTTTAGTTGAAACTTGACATATTTAGGCCTTTAAGAGTGGCTAGCCCAATCAAGCCTTAAGGCCAGCAAGTCAAATGAGTGTAGCCCCAATTATGTCATATGACGGGCTAGCTTAAACAGACCAGAAAACAAAGGCGAGATATTACATCGGGTATATGATTTATTACATTTAATATAAGATTGGATCCACCTTACAACCCAACAACATAAGCTAATGGGTGAAATTTCACCTTTCTTATATTCTAACATTTTTACTCTTGTTTTCTTGATGTGGAAATATAACCCAATCTTAACAAAGTGTACGTACTAGGGCTGAGCAATCGAATATATACGAATCCGGCCCAGAATACTGGATATCCGACATTTTTTCCTTAAAATTCCGATTCGTATCCGATCCGTTAATGTTCGGGTGTCCGGTAGCGGATATCAGAACTATCCGTTTTGAAATATTTTTATTTATTTTGCATTTAGGCCTAGTTTTCGGATCGACGTATATTCAAATTAGATATCCGCGTATACGGTTAAATTCTATGAGAAAGTTTACATGGTTAGAGAGAATCGAACTCTTGCTGAGTTGAAATATTATTTAAAAAAATACACTTTAAAATATACATGCTACGTAGTATTTATGTTACTTTCTAAAAATATACATAGATTTGGATATCCATTACCTCAACTCCGACCCGTATTCGATTGGATGATAAAAAAAATATAATCAAATCCGAATAATTTTTTTTGTAATCTATTCACTATTCAAACTTGATCGGATCGGATGTTTTTCTCACTCCTAGTACGTACGTACGTACGTGAATGAAAAAACCTAAAAATTGTGGGATCTCTTTCTCCAGTCTCCACTATTTAATATAATCGGCTTGCCTGCCTCTTCCTTCCATCTTCCATTTTCTAGAGTCTATCTATACCCACATGCCTCATCACATGCAACCATGTGCGTAGCCAACCTCGTGGATAAGAACACCAAAAAGCTACGTACGGATATATAAAGCAAAATATAATTCTACACTTGGGCGTATATTTTTTTTTTGGTCGAATTTTGGGCATATATTTCTTGATCATTAATAATATTACGCATTTTGCATTCTTTTTATTAATTAGTCTATATAATATTAGAGTATTTTGTTTAGCGGGAGTAGCGACATTTCGGTCCTTGATTTTTTTTTCTCATGATCGCCGATGTCTATAATCGGTCACCAACAATTACCACAAAACAGCTTCCGTTGCTTAAAAAAACGATCGCATTTGAGTGTCTCCGACAAAACCGGGATCGCCTTCGGGCGACTCCGACGAAACCGAGATCACCTTCGAGCGTCTCATACAAAATCGGGATCGCCTTTGGGCGTCTCCGACGAAACCGGGATCGCCTTTCGGCGTCTCCGACGAAACCGAGATCGTCTTCGGGTGTCTCATACAAAACCGGGATCACCTTTGGGTGTCTCATACAAAACAGGATCGCCTTCGGGCGTCTCATACAAAACCAAGATCGCCTTCGGACATCTCATATAAAACATGGATCACTTTCGAGCATCTCATACAAAACAGGGGTCGACTTCGGGCATTTCATACATATTCCAGATTGGCTTCGTCCGACTCATACAAATCCAAGATCGGCCTTGTCTAATCCAACACCACGAGATTGGCCTTGTCCTACTTCAATTAACAACACAAGATAAGCTTCACCTTCAAGCTAGCTCAGACTTTTCCTATGAACGTCTCTTTGCGAGGGCGTCTTTACCAAACCAAGAGGCTTAGCTCAATTCGAATTGGGCCCAGAATTCAAACAATTGTTTCCAAGCTTAGTGATGAAACATGATAATCTCCAAACTATGTCTTTTTACAAAATGTCCTGTTTGAGGGGGAATATTAATAATATATTTTCGATTAAGTATTTTATTTTATTAGTATATTATCTTTCTATTCTTAACTAGGTGACATTGTTAGGATCAAGGATATTGCTTATTTTTAGCTACTTGTTATTCTAGATAAGATTCTATTCTAACTAGGGTTTCATCACTTTTGTATAAGTAGTCATTTTGATCATTAATAATACGGAAATTTCACATGGTAACCCCAAGGTATGACATTATTCATGAGGTGTATTAAAGTTTGACATAATTTATGAGGTAACCTTGAAGTATAGCCAAAATTCACAAAATAACCCTGTGGTTCAAACTAAATTTTTCACATAACCAAAAAGTTAAAATTAACATTAATTATTAAATTTAAATTTCTTTAATACAACTAAAAATTGTAAAAGTTAAAAATTAAAAGAACTAAAAAAATTTAAAAAAATTTAAAAAATTAAAAATTTAAAAATTTAAAAATTTAAAAAATTTAAAAATTTAAAATTTAAAAAAATTTAAAAACTTTAAAAGTATAAAAAAAATAAAAAATATAAAAAATTGAAAGCATTTAAAAAATTGAAAAAAATGAAAATTTGGAAAAAAAAAACGAAAAAACAAAGAACTAAAATATAAACATTAAAAAATTAAAAATTAAAAAACGAAAAAAAATAAAATTTTCTTAAAATTTAAAGGATCAAAATTTATATTATTTACAAATTTGTATTATTTTTATTTAAAAATATTTATGAAAAAAATTATTGATGAAATAAATTGACTACAAATCTACAATTAATGAAAATTTAAAGTTTGAATTATTTATATTTTGAAGATTTTCTTTTTAAAATTAAATTATTTGATCCTTATTTATTAAATAATAAAGAATTAAATTATTTGATAAATTTTTTTAAAAAACATCTTAACTTTGATAAATGAGAAAAAAATATTATTTTGATAGCTTTTCAGTTGATTAATTTATACACAAAACTATAGTATTAAATGTTGGAATAAATTAAATAAAATAATTAGTTGATACTAAAGTAGTGAATAAGATTATATTTTAAGATTGTTAAAAAAAAATCAATGTTTTATAAACAAAATGAATGATATTTGTTAATTTTAACCTTTGTGTACATTTAATGAATTTCGTACAAATTTAAAGGTTATTATGCAAATTTTATATGAACTAAGGGTTACCGTGTGAATTATGTCAAACTTTAGTACACCTCATGAATAACGTCAAATCTCAAAATTACCACGCGAAATTTCCGTTAATAATATTACGCACTTTTGCATTCTCTGTATTAATTATTCTATAATATTTACCGGTCTTCAATTTTGAAAAAGGTTTTTAGTGAAACAAAATTGTCAAAATGTAAAAACTAATGAATGAAACTAATGTGAAAATTTATTTACGTACTATTACGATTCTTCTAGTCCATAATATGACTCGTGCACGGCAACCCTCCTCCCCGCACGTGCCTTGTTAAGGCATGTGAATTGTGGGATTCGGGTTGTCTACTTGTCTGTCATCTTCACTACTTTCCACTCCCCACCATATTATCTTCTAGCCAGCAAAGTCTTAGGCTCCGTTCGGCTGGCACTAGCTAGAGCTTTTTTTCTCATTCATCTAGCGGAAATTGAAGAAGTTTGTAAGGAGGAGCTCCTTTAATCTCCCCATTTTTCCGTTCCCCTAGTTGAAAACGCTCTCAATTCCACTAGTGCCGAACGGCACCTTAGTAAGGATCCGTTGTCTGTCTGTACACCCCCCCGCGCGCACACACATCATTGCATTTTTTCTGTATATTTGTGCTGTTAGCTTAGCACGTCTGCTATTCTTCTTACACCAGTTACGCTAGCAAAACAATAAGAGGAAATTTGTGTCTCAAGTTGCTGTGCTAACTGTTGCCTATTTGATATGTTGCTATAATCAAGTCCTGTAACTGCACATGCCAAGTGTATGCTTCTTTTATTCTTGAATGTTGAACGTAAAATGATGCAGAAGTTATAGCTTTCCTTGCTACCTGAATCACATTGTGTGCTCCTATATCCTGTTCCAATTCTGAGTCCAAGTACCATGAGACTGTTGTGTTCCTCAGTGTATATAACCCAAATATTCTGAGTTCAAACCACTTGTAGATTGAAAAACCTCTCCTTCAATAAAAAATTTTTTGAGGAAGGGGAAATAATTAAAGCTAACAAAGACCAGTAAGCTCTATGACACAGTTATGAAGAGCATTTTATAGGTTATTTCATTTCGCCTTACAAGGGAAGCACTAACTTCAGCTTTGAGTTATGACAGGCAACAACTTGCTGAGAAAAAACGCTTTAAGAACTACAAGCATAAAAGCATCTCCCCAGAAACAGTCAAGCCTTCATGGGCTCGGCTTGAGGCCTCCATAATCCAAGCCTGTATTTGTGGGCATACTTCAGTATCAGCTTCCTCTGTTAAGATAAAAGAAACACAAATGTTTCATCAGATCAAGTATTCAGGTTTGGTATTTGCTTGTTGCATGTTCCAGATTCATCAGTTAGAATCAATGTTGAAGCTAATGATGAGTATAAGTTTAGCAATGGAGTTAGTCATATAACAAATATCAGGATAACAAAGAGATCATATCAAAAGCATCAAGAAGTAACTAGAAGAATGGCTCAACCACATTCCAAAAATGTGTTCCATTGCAATCGCCATATGATATTTCACTCCACTGTAAGTCTCTATATTAATATGACTTGAGGTACCCATTTAATGGAAAATAAACGAATGAAAACCAGTATCTATGATTGTACATCAAAAGACCCCTGTCCACAGAAGCAGGGTCAATTTTATGTCTGCTTCGAAAAATCCTAACCTACAAAATTCTTTGCCTTTAAGAAGGTTAGGAAAGCAGTGGAGCACAGTTTTAATGATGGCTATAGTGAATAGTCAATTCTAATTCTCTTTGAATGACAACAAAAATAATGGGTGCAGTTAAGAAAGAAACTGAGACACCAAGATCTCTTTCTGCCAATCTATATTAGCACTAAGGATCATTTTTGAGAATTAGGTTGGAGAAGAGGAGGAAGGAGAATTGTATATTTTAAAGAGAAGATTCATCTATTGTGGATTACATATTTTCAAGAAAAGCCTAGTATGATATCAGGATTCTCCTTTTCCATACGCACAGCCGGAGGAGAAGAATTGGAATGAGAACAATGAAAAAACTAAGATGGCAATTACTTTTTAGGCATATAGGGTATGAAGAATGGATTTCAGGAATCAAAATCCCCAGGAAAGGGTTACCCACCGAATGGTAGGATGGTTTGATCATACAAGTGTCTCTTTGTTTGATTCCTAAATTTTTCCAAACACATGTAAGCATCAATCAACTTCTAATCACGGTTCCTTTTTCCAAACTCAATTCCAAAATTTAACTAAACGGTGGATGTCAAGATCCACATGCCCATAGCTACTTCTTATAATGGCGCAAAAGGATAGCTAGTATCATCAAAATGATCATAGCTTGCCAAACTGATGATCAATCAGTAAAAGCAAAGACAAAATCATAGCACAGACTATATGTGCATTTACTAAAGAACTCAGCCGAACAACAGCATTGACCCAAATTCTCATTCCCCCAATCTAGTCAATCAAGTTACATGAGAAATATAAACAGAATCAAATGCAAACAATCAATTACATTGCATATAATGACCCACATTAGATTAGATAATGGGGCACCAAATCACGAATCAAATGCATTTTCAAAAGCGCAAATTCAATAACTAAATAACAACAGTAAGAATTAAAACGCGAATTAAGACCGGGAAACAGAAATGAAGATGATGTACATGTTTACAGGGGATGCCGAGTTTCTTGAGCTTGAGAGTGCGGGTTACGAGCAGCTTCTGAAAATCCCCAATCTCAGTCTCCAGCTTTGCAGCGTGAGATTCCACCCCTTTCCCGACTCCATTCAAAAACTCCGGTATCCCAACCTTGACTGCAACCATCCACAAATTCAGACTCAGAAAACGATAATCAAATTCATCCTTAGACCGAAAACCCTACCAAAACCCCCAGAATTCAGAACGGAACTAGAAACATTTTTAAAGGAGTAAAATTTGAGCTGTGTACCGATGTAAGGGGTGGATTTGGAGAAGAATCGAGGGAAAGCAGGAGATAATCCGGGAGCTGAAAGTGAATGGCGGTAGGCCAACCAGATTTGTCTCAACGCCATCGTTCTGATATTCCGAGAGAGATCGAACAGAGCGACGAGGGATAACGGCGGTTGTTGGCAGCGACTTCTCCTGCGTGCCACTGAACGCGGGGTGAGACTTATGTCATATTAGGGTTTTGGCCCTTTTGGGGAATATCCAAATCGTCTCCCTCGACTTAAATCAATGGATAATGTTATTGATATGGGTATTTGGTTTTGGGGCATGTGTAAATCTCCTTGATATGATTTGTCAAATTTCGCTGATATAAACGGCTGATATGTCAAAGTTTTTAATTATTTGCATATAGTGGTCCGAATTAATTTTTTAATCCAAAAGTCTAAGCTAATAAGTAGGGTTTTTCTTTTACTTGTATATTTAGTGGTGTTTTGCTCTCATTTGTCAATGTGGAATTCTAACATGCTCGTCAAGTGATTGTTAGCCTTTAATTTTGATGATGTCAAAAGGGAGAAGTTAGAAAAAATGCAGAGATACGTTCTATCCATAAAATACAGAGGGGACTTTGGCTAAGGAGGAATTTGTTGTTACCTTTTGATGAGTAGAAACAATTGTGCATCTGTTAAGGGGGAACCACATGATTTTTTTCTAATCTATATTTCTATTGGTTTCTAGATATGCATTTTTGCATAGGTTTGTCATCATCAAAAAGGGGAAAATTGTTGGAACAATGATTGTTCCATGGTTTCTCTTAGTTTTGATGATAACAAACTTAGTTGGTATTGTTGGATCGTAATCGGTTAGCAATGAGCTTGGGAACTGGCAATTAAGCTGTTCCCAAGGCAGCGGAAGTAAATAATCGCAAGTAATAAAAACAGTTAAGGGGACAGTTCCTTTATAGAGGAACCCCACTACAACCAACTAGTTGTATGGGTAAACCTCTACCTCCGCTTGGAGGATTTTGAATGACTTACTTATATTGATTGCTTTGTTCCTTAGTTACACAGCCGGATTTACACTTCTCTGTTCCTACAAGTTCTTCCTAACTCTAGCAACACTAGTAAATCCTCTCAACTGAGTTCCTAAGCTCACAACAGCAAAACACAAGTAACTCAAACCTTACGCTGACTTCTCAGTTCCCTTGCTCCAGGGAACTTCAGCTTCACCGTCGTCGAGATCACACACTCGCCGGCGGGGACTTCTCTTCCTTTTCTTTCTTTTCTCAGATGTGGGTGTTTTGTAAGTTCTGGGAGAAGTACTCAGACCGAGTACTATTCATTTGGCTTTATAGTCCATTTGTCTTGGGCAGTAGCATCTTTCGTTTGTGTCCAAAATGCCCTTTGCTTGATGCCCAAGTTGTACTTTCTTCACATGTGACTTTGGTTTGAACTAGGTCAACTTCTTGAATCAATCGGACCGTTGGATGAAGCGTGACAGTCTGATCCTCAGACTGTTCCCTCTGGCTGTCTGAGACAGGATCCCGCGATCTGCGCTGAACGGTCGTTGTCTTCACATGTGAGTTCCCATTTCATGGGAACTGACTTCTTCAGAGTTCCCTTGATGGAAACTCTTCATCGTTGTAAGCTTGTGTCTTCTTGTTTGTTTCTGGGAGTTCCCACTTCATGGGAACTTTCCTCTTCAGAGTTCCCTTGATGGAAACTCTTCATTGTGGCTAGCAGTGGCTTTGTCATTCATAGGGGTTCTTTGCTGTACCTGTGTTCCTTAGAAATACTTGAACAAACCACATTAGTTCCCTATGGTGTTTGTCATTATCAAAACTTAAAGAGGAGTGAATCGTTGATCCGTTGCTTAGAACCAGAGGTCCCAACAACGTCCCAACAATTTCCCCCTTTTTGATGATGACAAACCCATCACAAAAAAAATGCAAATATTTCAATGAATGATATGCTGATGAGTTCCTAAGTATGATTTTGGGAAATCACTCTTAGTGAGACATTTAGATTTAGGGAGCCACTTCTGGTGAGACACATAGTTCCTATTTGGCTTTTTATGCAATTGTTCCCCCTTAGCTTATGCGTGGTCTATGATGACTTAAACTTTGAACTCATCTCACATTTTTTATCTTTCCCCCTTTTGACATCGTCGAAAATCAAGCAAAGCAATATTAGGAAAGAATGGAACACGCATTCAAAATAAAGACCATTTCATTACTTAAGAGAATATGTACAATGGGAACCCAAGTACAATTTTGTGGTCATTTTTTGGATTAAGGGAACAAGAAGGGAGAGATCATGGGCTCTGAGGGAACAAGGCGTCACAAAGGCGCGTAAGGACTTGTGTAAGTTTTTCTTGTCCTCTGGCCAATACGGCCTGGTCCCTAGCAATCTGATCGAGGGTGTTGGCGATGCGGAGCAACACTGGAGAGTTCCCCTCTTGTGTACCAGACTCTAGGGGAGCCGCCTCCTCTACAGGCTCCGAGTGCCTCATCTTCTGGGCAACTGTAATGTCCAGTTCCCTTCCAAGCTCGATTTCTTCTTTAGAGGCATCGTAGAGACCCTCTTTTTGTAGGAGCTTCTTGATCAGCCCGGAGTAGGGGAGGGAATGGGACTTGGAGGCCATGCACTTTTCCATGTGCCCAAGGATAATTCGGGGAAGATTTATGGGCTTCTTGAGGAGGAAGTGGTAGAGGATGATGGCATCGGGGATGTTGACGACCAGACGCTTTTCTTGGCGGGGGACCACCACGTTGATAATGAATTGGTGAGCGAGCTTGGCAACCAAGGACAGATGATGCGTCGAGTGGACCTTAGAGGGAACCCGACCATCAAAAATTGTGTTGTACACCTCGGCGCTGTTGAAGTCGCCCCAGAGCTTGCTGGGCAACTCGCTAAGCCCTTGACCAGGGACCTGGAGTTGAAGGCGGATCGTAGACGTTGTAAAAATGAACTCGTCGCCTTCGTGGGAGAGAGTTCCCTGAGTGTCGTCGTTGGTGATAGTGAAGTTGTTGTAGAATTGACGCATTTGTGAGGGATCTACGCTCACAGTTTCTTGGCAGAGTCTCTCCCAGCCCTGGGCCTTGATCAGTTCCCATAGTTCCTCCAGACCATTTTCAGTCAGCGCCTCTTGGGAAACTATGAGGTGATGGAGAAGCTTTCGGCGCTCACTGACATGATGCTTGGTGGTCCCCTTCCCCTTTTTGGACTTGCTTTTGGATTTGTTCCCCCTAGAGACCGTGCGAGGTCCTTTCTGCTGAGGGGGTGCAGCCGCTTCGATCATGAGCACGCGGTCCCTAGGTGGTGGGGAACTCGCGGACACCACCATTTGGTGTCCAGGTGTAGGGATGCGTGCTGGCTCCTTTGAAGCTGGAGCTTCTTCTTCTTCTTCGACCTCATCATGGGAGGTCCCTTCTTCCTCGGAGGAGCTCGAATCCGAGCCCTCCGCGTCATCTCCAGGATGACTTGTTATTGCCTCAGCACCTCCAGCTGGTGCGAGGTCCCTTGTCTCTGTTGGCTCTTGAGGAGCAACCTTTTCTGGGGACTTTGTCCCTTGGGAGACTGTGTGCTCAGAGGGACCCCTGTTGAGTTCTTCCTCGATGTCCTTGAGCTGGGCTTCCTCCTCCAAAGTTCCCATGATGATCGGAGGAGGGTCCTTGGTCATTTTGCCGATGACCACAGAAAGAGGAAGATCGTCGTCGTCTGAGGAGAGGGCGACGGTACTTTTGGATGGTGAGGGAGAGGGGAGTTTGGTGGTGGTGGGAGACGTGATGGAAGAGGGGAGAGGAGAAGAAGGAATAGGGGTTGTGAGTTGAGTAGAGATGGGTTTGGTGGAAATGTGTTTTGGGGAGGAAGAAGAAGGCGTTTTGTGAGGTGAAGATGGAGTTGGAGATCCCGTAGTGATGGGAACGGGAGGAAGAGAAGGAGGTTGGGATGTTGGAGTTCCCATCGTGGCGGGAACTGGAGGAGGTGGCGGAGGAGGTCCCTTGATTTGAGGAGGAGGGATGGAGGAGGAATAGGGAAGTAGACTCTGGGGTTCGGAGTTCCCATCGTCGGAAGGAAAAAGGTAGGGAGGTTTGGGAGCACAAGAACTCTCCTTGGAGCAGTTCAGGTAGTCCTCAAAGCGGAAGAAAGCCTTCTTTCTGGGCTCCGAGAATTCAGAGGCCTCAGAGTGTTTACGCTTTTTGGATTTGGAGGGGTCGTGGGAGTGTTTGGATTTTTTGGATTTTGAGGGATCTTTTGATGAGTGGCGATGTTTGGATGAGTGGCGATGTTTGGATGAGTGGCGATGTTTGGATTTATGGGGTTTTTCATTGATGGAGGGGCGAGCATCTCCGAAGTTGTCAACGATGACAACTCCGGAGAAGGTGTTGGTGGTTGGAGGTGGAAGAGGAAGAGATTCGGAGGAGGAAGAGGTCCAGGAGACGGTTTCATCAACCTGAGGAGGAGGAGGGGGCAAGAAGGGGCTTACTTGATTGTATAGCCCTTGAATGAGGACATCCTTCATGGTTGGGTCCTGTTCTTGCTCGATCTCGTTCAGTTGAGTGATGAAGAGAGTGCGAGGATTGACAAGTACCCACTCTTTGATTTGTGCGAATGTGTGTTGAGGGGCCATTTTTGTAAGAATTTGGGAGGTTTTGGAGGTTTCTTGAAAAGAGAGTGAAAGGGATTTGGGGAAGACGAATGACAGGGATGAAAGATGGAGTAAAGGACCTAAAAATGGCAAAGAGGGGTTTTAAAGGAGAGAGGAGGTGAAGGGTAGAAGGGGAAGTGGAATAACCTCGATAACCGTTGCCCAATGAACGTGGGGCGCCGTTTCAACTTCTCAAGCACGCTTCTGGACACGCGTCACAATCTCTTGGGAAGTCCTTTTCAAATTTTGAATACTTGGCCTGTAACGCTTCAGAGCTTCTGACACGAAAGTCCGCTTCCCAAGTGACGGTTTTTCTTTGAAGATTAGTCAGTGTTCCCTTTGTAGATGCAGCAGTTCCCATGATCCTTTCAAGGTCAGGGAGAGTGAAGTGGTTGAGAGAACTTCACACTCATCTTTTTGTGGGGCTAGGGAACTCAAAGGGAACCAGACGATTTGCAACTCGATAAAGGAAATGTTTTGGCTCATGAGAAGCATTTGTCTGGTCCCTAGCTTAAGGTGGGTCATATGATCAACCATCATGGTGGCTTGTAATGAGGGATAAAGGGAACTCTGGTTGATCATTTTGGGCCAAAAGAAATAGAGTTCCTTTGTACACATTTTTCTCTAGACTAGTAATCATGGCATAGTGAAAGCAATGAATCCAAGTTCCTTATCATGCAATTTTAGATAAACTAGTCAGGCATTGGGAGAGAGATAAACAAGGACTTGTTTAGTTTAGAGTTATCATCCCTAGAAGCATTCGAAAACGCTGTTAGGGACGTCTGTCTAAAGCTTTGGTAAGAATATCCGCAATTTGCTCTTCAGTTCTACAGTGTTCCATCAAAATGTTCTCATTCTCAACATTGTCACGTAGAAAGTGATGTCTTATATCAATATGCTTAGTTCTAGAATGATGCACAGGATTTTTGGAAATGTTTATGGCACTAGTGTTATCACAGAGTATGGAACTGGGCCAAAAGACATACCGTAATCCTGGAGTTGTGACTTAAGCCATAGAACCTGGGAACAGCATGATGCGGCAGCCACATATTCAGCTTCAGCTGTGGAGAGTGCAACTGAGTTTTGCTTTTTAGATCCCCACGAAACTAAGCAGGATCCTAGGAACTGGGCCATTCCTGAAGTGCTCTTTCTGTCAACCAAGTGCCCTGCAAAGTCAGCATCTGTGTATGCAATGAGCTCAAGGGAACTGTTCCTTGGATACCAAAGGCACAAGTTATTTTTCCCTTTGAGATACCTGAAAATTCTCTTCACCTCTTTCAGGTGTGATTCCTTAGGGTTAGCTTGAAAACGAGCACAGAGACATACGGAGAACATGATATCAGGTCTACTAGCGGTTAAGTAGAGAAGGGACCCGATCATACCTCGATAGTTCCTTTGGTCCACACTGATACCTGTTTCATCTGCATTTAGCCTTGAATTTGGTGAGATGGGAGTGTCAATGGGCTTTGAATGTTCCATCCCATACTTCACGAGCATTTCCTTGATGTATTTCTGTTGATGGATCTTTGTTCCCTCCTTTGTTTGGGATATTTAAAGTCCCAAGAAGAACGTGAGTTCCCCAATGAGACTCATCTCAAACTCATTGCTCATGAGGTCCTTGAACTTTTCTACAAGAGTTTCGTTAGTTGCTCCAAACACAATGTCATCAACATATACTTGCACAATCAAAATGTCTTTAGACTCTTTCTTTAAAAACAAAGTCTTGTCTATGGAACCTCGAAGGTATCCATGGGACAAGAGGAATTGAGCAAACCTGTCATACCAGGCTCGGGGAGCTTGTTTGAGTCCGTAAAGGGCCCTTTCCAGGAAATAGACATGGTTGGGCATTTTCTCATCTTCGAATCCTGGAGGTTGGGCCACATACACTTCTTCCTTGAGATGTCCGTTTAGGAAGGCTGTTTTCACATCCATTTGATAAAGTTTGAATCCCTTGTGAGCAGCATAGGCGATGAGAAGTCTGATTGCCTCTATCCTGGCAACTGGTGCGAAGGTCTCATCGTAGTCAATCCCTTCCTCTTGCCTGTATCCTTGTGCTACTAACCTATCCTTGTTCCTTGCTACAGCTCCAGTATCATCGAGCTTGTTCCTAAAAACCCATCGGGTTCCTATGATGTTCTTGTTTTTGGGCCTAGGAACTAGCTTCCAAACTTTGTTTCTCTCGAATTGGTGGAGTTCCTCTTGCATGGCTTGAATCCAATCCGGGTCCTTTAATGCTTCTTTGATATTTTTGGGTTCCACCATTGAAACAAACGCGTTAAAAGCACAAAAATTATTGAGAGAGGAGCGAGTTAGAACACCTTTATCAAGAGGGGAGATGATGTTCTCAAGGGGGTGGTCCTTCCTTTGTTGAAAGGTTCTTGCATGAGTGAGTTCCTTTGCATGTGTATTATCCTCAGTTGGTGTTTCTTTGTCATGGGAACTCTCATCTTCAGCTTCTTCATTTGATGTTTCTTCAGAGATTTCTGGCAGGTTCCCTCTTTGTTCCCCTTGAATACTTGATTCTGGCAGTGTATTGTCTTGGGGGACAGCAGAGTTGTTCCCTGAAGAGGGGACCTCGAGAGAGTTGGAGGTTTATTGTAGTTCTTCTGAGGAGGGAGCCTCAAGGGAGGTTTGATCAGTGAGGGTTGGACCTTCGTCGTTGTTCCCTGGTTGTGGGATATGGCTTGCACTTGGATAGTCTTCATCCCTTTTCCTTGGCTCATCCTCGTCATCATCATCGTCTTCATGTCTGACTAGCTTGAACAGAGTTCCCTTCCCTTGGGACTCGGTTCCCATCTTTACAGACTTTTCATTGAAGACGACATGGATGCTTTCCTCTATCTTCTTGGTTCTTTTATTGTAGACCCTGTAAGCCTTGCTTTGTGATGAGTATCCCAGGAAGATCTCTTCGTCGCTTCTGGGGTCGAATTTGCCAAGATTGTCTTTTCCGTTGTTGTGAACAAAGCATGTGCAACCAAATGTTCTCAAGTGTGAGATGTTTGGTTTTCTCCCTTTGATGAGCTCATAGGAAGTCTTGTTGATCAGGGGCCTTGTCATGGCTCGATTCAGGATGTATGTAGCTGTGGAGATTGCTTCAGTCCAGAAGTACTCAGGAACTCCACTTTCGATCATCATGGTTCTAGCCATATCTTCTAGAGTTCTGTTCTTTCTCTCGACCACTCCATTTTGCTGAGGAGTGCGAGGAGCTGAAAAGTTGTGAGAGATCCCATTTTGCTCACAGAAGTTTAGGAACTCCGAGTTTTGAAACTCAGTTTCGTGATCAGATCTGATTGCTTTCAGTTTCAGCCCCAAGCTTACTTCTGTTCTTTTGATGAAGGGCTCAAATTCTTCAAACGCTTGTGATTTTGCCTTCAAGAAAACAACCCAGGTGAATCTTGAAAAATCATCAATTAAGACATACATGTACCTTTTTCCACCGTAGCTGGCTGTTCTCATGGGACCACAGAGATCCATGTGAATCAACTCCAGGGACCTGGTTGTGCTTACCACCTTCTTCGGTTTGAAGGAGGTCCTGGTCTGTTTCCCTCGAACACATGCTTCACACATTTTGACTCCTTCGAGATTGATCCGTGGAAGACCAATGACCAGATCCTGTAGATAAAGCTTCAGGATTTGATTTACACCAGCATGTCCCAGTCTTCGATGCCAGAGTTCCGTGTCATCTTGGGAACTCGCAAGGCACAGCTTCATTGGTGGTTCAAAGTTGGTGTCCACCACATACACATTGTTGTATCTTCTTCCTCTCAGAATTACTTTGTTGGTCTTCTTGTTGATGACGAGACATTCATCTGAGTCGAAAGTGACGATGTTGTTCCCTTGATCACACATCTAGGAGACACTCAGCAGATTGTATCCCAGATCCTTTACCAGATTTACGTTGCTAACTTTAATAGATCTATTGAGCAACACTTCTCCTTTTCCAATAACTTCTCCCTTGTTCTTGTTGCCAAATGAGACGTGGCCTCCTTCGGCATGAGTGTGGAGTGAGATGAGGATATCCTTGTTCCCTGTCATATGGTTCGAGCATCCACTATCTATGAACCATGTACTGTTCCCTCTCACAACCACCTACAAGGAAAAGTTAGTGTTTTGAGACCCAGGCAAGATGACTCTTGCCAGGTCCCTTGCAAGGGAAAACATTTTCATTTAAGATATAGTCAGAAATGTTGATGTCTTTGGAATTTTGAGAGTTGGAGTTCCTTTGGTGATGAGCATGACGTTTTTGTCTGTTTGGGAACTCATGGCTTCTAGGGATTTGGGCTCTCTTCTTGGGACATGCATCCTTGTAGTGCCCATGAGCACCACAGTGCCAACATGTCTTGTAGTATTCTCCCAGGTAGTATTCTGGGTGTGGTCTCTGGATACGGTTCCTATCCATGGTTTCTTTGTTGTACACTCGAGACCCATTTCCCTTAGCAATTTTGACATAGATTCTATGTCCAGAGTTCCCAATATAGTAGTCTTTCTCACCATTGTTTCCACTCTCTAGGACCCTGATTTTCTCCTCGAGATGAGCATTTTTCTGTTTCTCGCACTGGAGTTCTAAGGCCCTACACTCATGGATCTCATGTTCGCTCAGGGGTGACTTTCTGTTCTTGGAGCACTCACCTTTGTATCCTATGCCATGTCTGGCTGGGACAAACTTGATTTGGGAACTAGAGACTTCAGGGTGTTCGGGAGTCTTACTCAGGTTTTGCAGGAGGGTGTTCTCATCTTTCTCTAAAGTTTTGATTTATCTTTCTAGATCTACGATGTGAGACACATGGGACTTGAGTTTTTCTAGAAGGGATATGCAGTTGGGACAGGGCTCAAGACCAACTAATTGAGAATTTATGTGTTCCTGTTTTTCCAACTTGTTTTGCAGTTTTATGTTATCTTTAACAAGACTTGAAAGGATTTTCAACAATTCAGGTTTTTCATAATTACTCAAGGAATCAAGAACAGTTTCAGTGGTTACCTCACTGGGTTGTTCCCCAGTGGTTTCTCCTATGGCCATGCCACACATGTCCGGGAGTGCCCATGCTTCAGGATCTTCGTCTTCATCATCGCTCCAAGTAGCGATGTAAGCCTTCTTTCCTTGCTTTCTGCCTTCAGTTCCTTGTGGACATTCCTTCGCAAAATGTCCTTTCCTGTTGCATTTGTAGCAAGTCACTTCTGAGAGATCCTTCTCTGTGGGCTTTCTTTGGGAACTCTTGTCCCTTTCCCCAGTTCCCACTGTTCCGTTGAGACTTTCCTTTGTAGAAATTTCGAAGAGCCTTTGTTACAAGAACTAGCTCTTCATCCTCTTCTTCTTCAGAGTCTTCATGTTGTTCTTGGGTTGATTTGAGCATCTTTTCGATCTTGAGTGCGATCCCTCGATGAGCTCGAGTTTGTTCCTTATCATCGATCTTCCTCTTCTCATGTCCCACTAGCTTTCCAAACACTTGATGAAGCATAAGTGTTCGATTTTCTGGGTTTTCCTTGAACACCGTTCTCTCGTTTGCCCATTCTCCAGTCAATCCATTGAAGAGCTGTTGGACCTTTATTTTGTGGGTGATTTCTTCTTTTGTGATCCCCAATCCTTCCATCTTAGTGCAAAGTCCTTCAAACCGGGATTGGTAGCTATCGACGGACTCTCCCATCTCCATTTGGAAGTTGTAGAACTCCCTCTTTGCGTTCATTTGAAGATCTTCTCTGAGATCTGAGTTCCCAACGTGCATTTGTTGGATGGCTTCCCACATTTCCTTGGCTGTGTCCAGGTTTGCAACCCTGTCACAATCTTGTACGCACATGGACCTCTTTAGGTACTGTTTGGCTTTGTAGTTTGCCTCCATGCACTTGTACTCGTTGGGACCCCACTTTGAGAGGTCGTTGACAATAGCTGGATCGATTTCGAAGTTCCCCCTTTCGATGACGCACCAGGCTTGGTAGTCTTGGCCACGCATCCAATCTTTCATGTCTCGTTGCCAGCTTTCAAATCTTCCTGTTATAAGCCTTGGCGGCTTGCTGGTATTGTTCCCCACCCGAGTAAGTTCCTGAGCCATTTTGACACATGCGATGCTAACACAAATCTAGAGCGCTAGCTCTGATACCAATTGTTACGGGGTAATCGGTTAGCAGTGAGCTTGGGAACTGGCAATTAAGTTGTTCCCAAGGCAGCGGAAGTAAATAATCGCAAGTAATAAAAACAGTTAAGGGGACAGTTCCTTTATAGAGGAACCCCACTACAACCAACTAGTTGTATGGGTAAACCTCTACCTCCGCTTGGAGGATTTTGAATGACTTACTTATATTGATTGCTTTGTTCCTTAGTTACACAGCCGGATTTACACTTCTCTGTTCCTACAAGTTCTTCCTAACTCTAGCAACACTAGTAAATCCTCTCAACTGAGTTCCTAAGCTCACAACAGCAAAACACAAGTAACTCAAACCTTACGCTGACTTCTCAGTTCCCTTGCTCCAGGGAACTTCAGCTTCACCGTCGTCGAGATCACACACTCGCCGGATGGGACTTCTCTTCCTTTTCTTTCTTTTCTCAGATGTGGGTGTTTTGTAAGTTCTGGGAGAAGTACTCAGACCGAGTACTATTCATTTGGCTTTATAGTCCATTTGTCTTGGGCAGTAACATCTTTCGTTTGTGTCCAAAATGCCCTTTGCTTGATGCCCAAGTTGTACTTTCTCCACATGTGACTTTGGTTTGAACTAGGTCAACTTCTTGAATCAATCGGACCGTTGGATGAAGCGTGACAGTCTGATCCTCAGACTGTTCCCTCTGGCTGTCTGAGACAGGATCCCGCGATCTGCGCTGAACGGTCGTTGTCTTCACATGTGAGTTCCCATTTCATGGGAACTGACTTCTTCAGAGTTCCCTTGATGGAAACTCTTCATCGTTGTAAGCTTGTGTCTTCTTGTTTGTTTCTGGGAGTTCCCACTTCATGGGAACTTTCCTCTTCAGAGTTCCCTTGATGGAAACTCTTCATTGTGGCTAGCAGTGGCTTTGTCATTCATAGGGGTTCTTTGCTGTACCTGTGTTCCTTAGAAATACTTGAACAAACCACATTAGTTCCCTATGGTGTTTGTCATTATCAAAACTTAAAGAGGAGTGAATCGTTGATCCGTTGCTTAGAACCAGAGGTCCCAACAACGTCCCAACAGGTATAACTTGCTTCTACATGTAAGTGTTTCAGGAAAACAGGTACATAGTCACGAGTGGCGGAACATTGTGAGGAACGATGGAGGGAACGAGTGATAGATTTAGGAAGCGCTTCTCAAAAGGACTTGGCTTTCCATTAATGGCAAGTTACTAGATCTTCTACGAGCAATCTTCTACGAAGATACGACAACTGTAGGTGGTTGCTTGAGGAGATCAAAGGAAGGATAAGATCAAAGTTTACACGATCTTATCTAAGAAATTCGAGATAAGGTTTTGGCAAGAATCAGCATGGTTGAGGATCCAAATCACAAACAATACTTTCTCCTTTTAGAGTGAGATTTGTTAAGTGGAAAATCTGCGTAATTAGGCAAGAATTATGTATGAGATTAGACTTGACATATCTTATAAATAGCTAGGTTATAGCTAGGGTTTAAATGTGGTTGTTGACGGCGAACTTGGAGAGAGAGCTTTTCAAGTGTACGAGTGTGTGGCTTTTTCAGGTGAAGAATCCACAAGTAAGTCAGTAGTTTACTTTCTCTTAGGTTTACGTTTAGGGTTGTAGAAGTCTAGTTGGTTGAACTTTGGTTGGTGCCTTAGTTACTAGGGAACTTGACTTGCATTGTAACCGTTGAAACTTAATAAAAGTATTCTATTGAAAATCCTCTGAGAAGGAGTTTCAAGGGTAGAGGTTTTTTCTTTTTAAGACTTGTTGGTCGGATAGAAAGTTTTCCTCTATAAATTATGTGTTCTAAGTATTTATTTCCGCTGCCCAGGAAACATTGCTAGTTCCCTGACTTATTACTACGCGTCACGATCCAACAAAGACCTCATAACTCATGCCCTCCATGTTGAATTTGAATCAATCAAAATATATTAACTTTGAAAAATCCTGCTTTATTCCAAGACAATATTTCCTTGAGTCCTAATCCACCTTCTTCTTTGGCCGTAGACACCTAGTTCCAAACTATTGGGGTTTTTTACCATCAACTCTACATAACCAGAGAATGTTTCGAAGCAAAATCACTATTTATTCCACAAATCCCTTTGGGATCGCAAAAATCTTGCACCAATATTAAATCACTCCATAAAGTACACCCTTGACAATCTAATATCTTCATGAATAAGATAACTTCCTAGAAACCAAGCATTGGCTTTTGCTTGTAATTTTGGAGATGAGAGGTGTGTATTCAAATTTCATGGCTTTTGCACTACATAGAGGAACCCCCAAATGGGCGATGAGAAGCTATCCTAATTCCATGTTCAACACACTAGCTAATTAGCTAGCATTTAGATTATTCATTCTATCACAAAAGGTCAAGGATTTGGTGAAATTTATCCTCAAACCAAACATCATGCAGAATTTGTCTAAGACAACTTTTATGGCTTGTAAGGAGCCATGATCTCCATGGGAAAATAAGAATAGATCATCTGCAAAGCATACCAATCTAGCACAATTTGGATGAAACCTAAATTATCTGCTTCTGCTCATTCTTCTTAACATTTTGCTAAAACACTCTATCACTAAGCCAAATAAGTAGGACGACAAGGGATCACCTTGGCATATACCTTTCCCCCCTGAAGTATTCGTACAACTGATCACCAAAATTGATTTAAGTAAGTGCAACTCATGACCTCTTCCTTGATCCACTTAATCATCACTAGAGGAAAGCCAAAACCTTCAAGCAATTGAATTAGAAAAGGTCGATCAAAATTTTCATAAGGCTTTTTAAGGTCTATTTTAATAGCACATCTTTGGCATATCTATTTCCTAGAGTAACTTTTAACTATCTCTTACCAAAGTACTATATTGTGCTTGATTTTTCTCCCTTTGATAAAGGCAAAATGGTTCTCATCTATAATGGAGGGAAGAACAGACTAGATTCTCTTCACTATAAGCTTGGAAATGACTTTGTTGATGATAGTGCAACAAGCTATTGGTTTGTAGTCATGAATGGTGGAGGGATTATCTTTTTAGGAATCAAGGCTAGAGTAGTGCATTCAACTATTGCCCATGCATTTTGAAAGAACTTAAGAGTTAAACCCATCAAGGAGAAGATCTTTATTGATCCCTATTTCACAAACATTTGCTACCGTTTGCAAGAAATTTGGGTGATCACATCAACTATTTTTGAATTTGAACATAGATTTCTTACTCAAATGAAGCCCATTAATCTAAATTAGTTCCAAGGAGTGATTTAAACATTCTAGTAGACAAAATCTAACTTCATAGGAAGGGAAATCATATAACCACTTTGGTTGGCAAGAACTCTGTCAACTTATAGATAATCTTTGTACCATATGTGTGTTTGTCGGACTAAGTAAAGAAGGCTCCAAAATAATTCAAATACGACAAACTATTTCGGTCTAAGCAATTGCTAAAGTACATGTTGACCTTCACCAATTTTTTTCTCTATGGTCTTTTATATCATTCAAGTCTCCTAGAAACATCCATGATTCTTGGTTGGAGCTTAATACTATTGAAATTTGATCAACCTTCCGCCATATATGGGCTCTCTCATTAGAGTGATTGGAAACATACACAAAGGACACTAGAATAGGTTTGTGGGCCTTTGGAGAAGTTATAGATCAATTCATAAGTTGGGCATCTTCCAACATAAATTCAACCCTTGTTACTAAGCTAGGCTTCCAAAAGATCCAAATTCGCATTAGGGCCTAAACACTTAATGTTCCTGAACCACTCCTTCAAATTAAGCTTGAAATAAAAATAGCTTTACTATCTTTTACTCTAGTTTCAAAACTACTATCATATCCACATTAAACCTATTTGCAAAACTAATGACAAATTCATACTTAAAGACCTCATTGAACCCTCTAATCTTACAACTTTCTGTTGTGAGCTTACTCATTAAGAAGGATTATTTCTAGATCCACTCCTAGACCTTGTCCTCCACCTCCTTCATCTATCTTATTTCTTAGCACTTTGAATCCAGATCCTAACCTATTGCTACCTTCTGCCTCAATTGTTTAAAATCTAGCTGGAGATCCTCTCTTTCCTTTCAAAACTATGATCCAAGCATCGCTATTTGTGGTTGAGGTCAGCTGCCTTTAACATTCATACGCAACCACATTAAGTCTTTGTGAGTTGTTGGAAGAGCCTGGCACCGCATCATTTTTCGGCTTACTTCCATTTTGTGTTTCTTGGACAATCTTTTTTCCTTTATCCACTACATCCTTCTTAGTGCCAGTCTTTTGTATCCAAGAATTCCTTTGAAAGTACCTCTACATTGCTACGGGTTGGAATCTCCTGTTAGAATCAAAAACCTGTTTTTGTTGTGACATTCTTTATTTGTGCATCCGAACACTTTGCACATATCACAATTTCTTGTCACCTATTCATACTTCACATGTTGTACTACTATTTCTCCATCCTCCTTAGTGCTAGAGGTAGTGATACTAGCCTTTGAATCCTTTGGCATACTCCTTTGTATCCAAGCTTTCCTTTGAAAGCTCCTTTACGTTTCCATGGGTTTGAATCTCTTGTTAGAATAAAAACTTGTTTTGTTGCGACATTCTTTGTTTGTGCGACCAAACATTTTACACATATCATAATTTCTTGTCACCCATTCATACTTCACATGTTGTACTATTATTTCTCCATCCTCTCCATGAATAGAAATCTCTAATTTCAATGGGCTGAAACCTAAACTAATATCCGAGTAAATGACAATCTTTCCTCATTTTTCTGTGACCTTGTCAACAAAAATTGACTTACCTAGTGCACTTCATATTTTCAAAGAACAACTCATCCAAAAATACATCTAAATTCAGAAGATTAGCCCATACTTATGTGTATTCAAAGCAAGTTAGGTCTAGTTTCACTCCTTCCCTCCACCTTCTAATCACTAGAGACATGATCCCACCAACTAACAAGGGGCCTTGTTGTAGAACCCAATTCAAGTCCTCTTCATTTTAATTTGAGTACAAACATGTCCAAGTCAATGATGTCGTAAGGAAGTCTAGGGCACTTCCTTACGACGAAACTGACGCCGTGACACCAGAAATATGACATGCAAGAGTTAGTTTTTTTTTTATAGATTTGACACTAAGATTAGAAAATGAAGTATTATTCCTCTTAATACTCCTTACTTGAAGGCTTTTTAGAAAATATCCTTTAGAATGGTTTTTAGAACTTGGTTTGCATTTCAAATACAAAGCTCCTTTTATGTACTGAAACCGATTTCAAGACCTAAAGATTTTGGAATTCTCACATGCAACTTAATGAACTTTAAATCCTTATTTTTTCATGCATGCTTCCTTGAAATTCTCTTTCAAGGTCTAGAATCTTAAATGTGGACAAAAAGTTTCAAAACCTTATATGTAACAAATCTTGAACCATAATCCCTTAGGTTCATGCATGGTTCAAGAAGAAAAACTTAAAAGAAGAAAATGGTCTATTAAGAGACCAAATATTTAGAAATTCTTTATATGTCAAACTCTTGAATCATAATATCATATATGGTTCTAGTAAGTCCTTAATGAAAGATTTGATTATAAGAATGACATGAAAGGCAATGAAATCACCATGCATGCATCTAAGTGAACCAAAATGACTAAGTTACAAATTGATTCAAAAGAAGTTCTTAAGAAACAACAAAATGAAAGAGAGGTTTAGAAACCTTGCATGCATCATATGGTCAATGGATTTTACCATATGCATGCATGATTCATTAATAGAAAAACTAAGAACAAGGAGATTTAGAGATTTGCATGCATCATATGGCAAATGAATTTTACCATATGCATGTATGGTTTATTCGAAGAAAAGCTAAGAACAAGGAGATTTAAGAGGGCATAAATAACAAGATAAAAAAAAGAGTATTTCTTACCAATCCTTCTTGATAACAAGTGGGAGAGTATGATGGAAATGAGGTGTAAATAAGCTAGGTTGTATTTTTCTACTAAAAAATGGAGGGGAAGAGTGTTTTAAGTGGTGGCAGGAAGGTGGGGATGTGGTGGTGCTTTACTGGTGGTAGCGACGACAAGGGCGAGGGTTTTGGCCGGAGGCTAGGGCAGAAATAAGAGGGAAAGAGAGGCAAAGAGCAGTGGCAGAGCCAAAAAATTCTAGGGGGGGCAAATTTGGTTGTGACAACGTTTAGTGGTAAGCGAATCGGTATAGTTAGGGAGTGGTTAGGCATTAACATTATGATATTTCTATTTAGTACTCACTCCGTTTCGCAATGTAAGTCGTTTCTAGCTCAAAAAAGTGTTTCATAATGTAAGTCATTCATTCCCTTATTTAATGTAATCTATGTAATTTACTTAACATTCCAACAAAATTCATTAACTCAAGCAATTCTAGTGGTGTTGGAAGTTTACTTTTGTGGGAAGTATCTAATCTAACCTACATGTAAATTTGTATTTTTTTTATATTCAATACTTTGAATTTAAAGCATTCAATTGCCTCCTATAAACTTAATGTCATACATATCTTACATACTTTACCTTAGCCTCTTGACCTTCCACACATAATATTTATTTGATCTTTGTCTCTTGGGTTTTCACACACAATATTTACTTATTATCATACATCATACATCATACATCATACATACTTAATCTTAGTATCTTGTTCTTCCACACATAATATTTACTTAATATTATACACCATACATCATACATACTTGACATTAGCCTCTTGGTCTTCCACTATAATATCATGTCTATATTTTTGTATTTAGAAAATATTTTATAAAAAATAATACATATTAATAAATTAACCATTTTATGAAATCAAAATAAATTATTAGTAGATATTGAATAGGTTTCATAATCTTCAGTAGAAAACGCGCACACTAAAAAGAATTAGTAGGAATTGAAAATAAGTGCAAAGATCAATAGTTCAATTAGATCGTGGAATATGTTTAAAGAAGCACCAAATAAATTCATAATGTCACTGAAAAAATTATAATGTCTCATTTTTGTATAGTTCATCATATAGTTTCTACCATTTTTTAATATACCTCATTCTGATTAATAAAAAATATTTTTATATATTATAGTACACAACTTTTTTTTATTAAAATCGCATAGTACTCTACATTTATAACAAAAATAGTAAATTAACGCATTTAATGTTTGAATTTCTTATACTATTGCTCTTTAATTATTCTATTTATCTTTCACTTTGAATGACATCCTTATCTTTTCGATTCTTCTTAATTAAAAAATGTCAAAAGCATTTATTTAGGAATTCAAAGTGATGACATCCATATATATTTTTCTTTCTTCTTAAATTAAATGCAAAAAAAATCAACTTCATACAAATAAAAAAAAACGTTGAAGCTTATTTAATTAGGAATCTAAATGGGAAAATTAAAAAATGTAGTGGCTAATATGGTTCAACTTGAAGATAATTTTGTTCTTAATAAGGTTGAATGTTAGGTAGAAGGGTTTATTCGTTACCCTTTTCAAGTCACTACTTTTGATGATATTGCTTTAAATTAAATTTAATTTCTAATTTGTAAGTTAGGCTACTTTATAATATTCACTGCATTCTATGAATTTATATATATATGTCCATGCATCCTTAATTCCTACACTATTAATGTTCACATGTCATATGAAATGTTAATAAGGGGTTAAAGCATGCTGATTTCTACCTTATGAATGAAGGGTAAACATTTGCATGAAAATTCTCCACAATCTCAAATTTATTATATACTCCCTACAATCCTTAAAGATGTCGTTAAACAAAAAAGACTCTTTTATTATGAACCATTTAATTACCATACAAAATTCAATCATACATACATAAATTATTCAGTAATTGCCCATATGCATGCGGATGGCAAAAATTACTCCCACCCTTTATGATCTTTCACATTCTTCTGGCTTTATTAACGTGTCAAAATTAGAAATTCAAAGGCAAAACAAGAAACACTAAATTTGTAGAAAAGAGGGGGAAAGGTTTCCAATGACAAAATAATCAATCTAGAGAAGAATTTTAAACAGGCACGTCACCTAATTTGGATCAAATTCTAAAGGGTTGAACGACATTTTTTAATGATCGAAGGAAGTAACATTTCTCTACTTTGTTTTATTTTCTCAATCTATTTATTCACTCCTAAATTCGTGCAAGTGAATGATAAAATATTGTTTAAGCCATGATAAAATATTGTTGAAACATAATAACCGATACAACCAAAACGTAAACACATACGAATATTATAAGCAAGACTATTGACCCGTGCGAAGCACGGTCATAGCTTTCTAGTTTAGTGTATTTATAAATCCAAGATTAAAGAGTTAATTGTGCATGTGATAAAAACAAACATTAAATTATCATCTTTTCTATTTTAAGCTTGTCTTAATTCTTGTGCAAAATAAAAAACGACTTACATTGCGAAACGGAGGTAGTAATGTTCTTAGGACATAAATAAGAGCGTATTTTAAGAAATAGTACCTAAATTCTGTAAGAAATCTAGATTAATTGATCTAGAACATTATTTTAATTATGATTGACTTCTAACCCTATGCCTATATAATTTGAACAAATTAAATTTTTATGTCAACAAAATTCTTTTTTTTTTTCACTGTATTAGTAATGAATTATAGTTGAAAAATTCTACTCCAAAATATCTCACAAAAAAGTAAGAAATTAATTTCTATTTTTAATAAATTATTAACCTAAAACATTTTTAATAAACTAACTACATATTTTATTTTACCACATGACTAGTTTAGCAAATTCCTAATTTAATCCCAATCTTAAAAAGAGAAGAGTAATGTATGTGTATGTAAAATGAAAAAGAGTGAACAAAAAAATCAGGCTGTTGTCTACTTCCCAGATTCGAACCTCTAACCTTACATGGGATAAAAGACCACCAAGTACCAATTGGGCTGTTTAAGTCACCTCTATAGTATATACACATAAAGTTTGAAGAGAGAAGGGGCGGCCGTCCCCCTTGGCTCCGCCCCTGGCAAAGAGCTAGGGAAATTCAGCTAGCAAAGTCCCCATGGTAGTGCATCACACCCCCTTTTATAATGAAAGACAAGAGAGGAAGCTAAAATGCATGATGCACATGTCTTAGTCATTATTGCCAAATGGAAGAGGGATGGAGAGGTGGCCATGAATTGGTGACATGTGGGTGGTGGCCATGAGTGGCCAAAAGAAAGATGGCTAGCATACACAAGACACATGTACAAGCCTAACATGCCATATGGAGAGAAGAAGGAAAGGAGGTCATGCATGTCTTCTAGCTAAAGTGGGCCGGCCCAAAAGAGAGTAAGAAGATAATTTTGGCTTTTAGTCCAAAGGGGGATGATATGTAATCATTAAGAAAAATTTAACCCACTAAGATGAAAATATGGGTAGAACTCGAATTAATTTTTAATACTTCCCATCCCCGAAATATTTGTAAATTTATTTCCCTTAAAATTTTTTTCCCATTTATACACCTTGTCTTAGAATAAGAAATAACGACGCTTGCGAAAAAAATAACTTATGTCTTAATTTCTTATTAAGACTTTATAGTACCAGATTATGATTACTTAAAAAAGAATCACATATATTACACCAACGGGGATGATAGCTTGCATCTTCTGGTGACTCTCCTCCATCCAACCGACTTTCTTTTCTCCATATCCTACCGATTGTGTTGGCGAATTCTTGGTAACAGTGTAGAAAACCCTAGCCAAACTCTCTCTCTCTCTCTCTCTCTCTCTCTCTCTCTCTCTCTCTCTCTCTCCTTTCCTTTTCACCATGCTTGAGGCGTGCATGTACAAAGCCCTCTCACCTTTGTCTCGACATCATGTATTTCAAAAGTTTGCAAGGAAACAAACTATGGAATATTGTTCTTATCAAACTATTTTCTTATGAAGGATCAAATGTGCAAAACTCTTCTTAAGAGGCCTTCTGTTGATGGCATTTACATGTGGCCTTAGACATGTCCAAGCATCTACCATGTTTTTTTCAATGATGTGACTTTCCTTCATCACAAGTTAGGGCACCCCTTCATTGTTGTTTTCAAAGTTCTTTATCAACATTTTTGGCTTACATCTTCAGTCTTTCCTCAGTGTAATTGTATTGCGTGTCAATGTAATAAGAGCCATAAACTGTCATTTCGAATTCCAATATTGTATCTAGCTCTCCAATTGAAATAATATTTTCTAATATTTAGATATCTCCTATTACTTCTTATGATGGCAAGTATTACGTGGTTTTCAAGGTTCATTTCACTTGTTATGTATGACTTTATCCAATGAAGTACAAATCGGATACTAAATGCATTTTTCCTAAATTTAAATCGTTGATTGAAAATTTCTTTGATGCCAAAATTAAAACCTTGGTTTGAGAAAACGAAGGTATACAACTATAAGGGATAGGGTTGTTCATTGGTTCGGGTAATTCGGTTTTTACCTGAAAACCGAACCGAACCGAACCGATTAAAGGTACTTCGGTTCGGTCATCGGTTCTAGATTTTGGCTAGTTCGGTTTTCGGTTTGGTTCTCGGTTCAGTTCAGGTAAATCGAACTATTTTAATATAAAAAAATAAAAAATAAAACGAGGGTATACAACTATAAGGGATAGGGCTTTTCATTGGTTCGGGTAATTCGGGTTTTACCTGAAAACCGAACCGAACCGATTAAAGGTACTTCGGTTCGGTCCTCGGTTTAGATTTTGGCTAGTTCGGTTTTCGGTTTGGTTTTTGGTTCGGTTTAGGTAAAATGAACTATTTTAATATAAAAAAAATAAAAAATAAAAAAATCCCCTTACTATCCATTACCCATGTAAGGATGTAACCCTAAATCCCATTTTGCAAGTTCGTATTGCCTTGTTTACCATTTTGTAGGTTTTAGTTCGAATGGTTGGAATAATTTTAGTTCAAAATGATAAAAGTAGCATCTATTAGTTTAGTTTTTTAGGTTTAAATCGGTTTAGTTCGGTTCGGGTAAAAATTGGTTCAATTCTAGTTTGGTTCTAGTTCGGTTAGGGTAAAAATTGGTTCGGTTCTAGTTTGGTTTAGGGTGTTATGTTCTATATTTTGGGTCGACTTTGTACCTAATCTGCTACTTCGGGTCCTACCTGAACCAAACCGAACAAAAACCGAATCGAACCGAGCTTATTCGGTCCTCGGTTCCGAAAATTCCGAAATTCTGTTTTCGGTTCTGGACCGATGAACAACCCTAATAAGGGATTTTCTAAGTTCAAATTGCATCACTCATTTAGCCTCTCCACCACACACTCTGGTGCATAATGGCTTGTCAAAACGATTCCATTTATACATTGTTGAAGCCGGATTAAGTTTTTAAGCTTTTCAAACATGTCGCTTGATCATTGGCCTCATCCTTTAATGATGGCTATTCATTTAATAAATAGACTTTCAACCTCGGTTTTACAAAATGATTGACCATTTTTAAGGTTATTAATCCGAGAGCCTCACTATGGAAAATTGATAGACATTGGGTTGCTTGTGCTTCCTTTGGTTATGACCTTATCCTCAAAATAAACTTCAACCAAAATCCAAGTTGTGTGTGTTTATTGGCTATTTCACCTCTCAATCGGCCTATAAATGCCTAGCCCCACATACAAACGAATTTATGTGTCTTAGGATGTATATTTTAGAATGAATAGCAAGATTACCAAAATATGTAGTCATGTGATTTATGGCTACGGAATAAAAGTACCAAGATTGGTTGACAATAGTAACAAGCGTATTCGTGACTTCGTAGGCCTAACTAGGCGCTTGTTGCTGCTAGCGTTGACTATGATTGTTGTTGTAATATCGTTACTGGCCTCCACGGCCTGAGTTATTACCGCATTGCTACCTTTGTTTGGTCGGTGGATTATCGTCAAAATTGAATCGATGCCAACAATTCAATACTCTATGGTCGGTTTTTAGAAAAATTTGACATTGTTGTCTAATAATAGAAGTCATGTCACACTGAGAGGACGAAGATGAGCCTCCAGACATCTTGCTCACAACATTAGTGGGAATTGGTGTATTGTTTAGAGAATCACCTCTAGAACCCCACTCATTTTCTCTCAACAAAAGACAAAGCAATTCATCCGAGTTTATTTGATGGTGTTGCAAAGTAGGATGAATCTAAGCCATGGAAAACACACTCTAGGAATTATCGAGAATGAGATATGCACACTTTTCCAAAGAATATGAAAAAGCTCATATCTTTTCAACGTATTTCAAGATAGAAAGGCTCCCTTGTTGTAACACCTTGGTATTTTACCCATGCTAAAAAGAGCTCTTCCTTTTTAGGTTTGATTAAATTTAAGTGTGTAGAAGTGAGAGTAGACTTGTCAAATGGGTCGGGTTCAGATTGGATCAAAACGGGTGTCGAGTCATCGGGTCGCTAAATTTACGAGTTTGATCGGGTTGGGTTTTTACGAGTTTGGTTCTGGTTTGGGTTGATCCAACGGGTTCCTGTCATCAATTTTGTTAACCTTTATTTTATATTTCTTAAAATAACTAATAATATATTATATTAAAATAATATTTAATAATAATTTCAAAAAAATAAAATTTTTTATTTTTATTTAAATAATACTTTATTGGGTTGGTCGGGTCAATCCAACGGGTTGGTGACCCAACCCACTTTTTTTCGGATTAATTGGGCTGGGCTCGCTTTTGACCCATTGATTTACAAGGTTAGGTTTCAACCCAAAAAATTCGAGCGAGTCGAGTCAGTTTTTTGGGTCGGGTCAAGTTTTGACAGGTCTAAGAGAGAGCACTATCGAGATTGGTGACCTCCTACTGTGAGCGGGTAAAATAAACATAATTACCATAGTTATTTTGACTATTAAAAAGGTATTTATTAAATTACTGCGCAATTATTTTCTTATTTTCTATATAAAATTATATGGTGGTTATGCAACTTAAATGGAAGATTCTATCTTTTATTAAAGGATAGAATTAAATTAGAGATAGGGTGGAATATTCCTTACTTGGGATTTAAGGCAGTTGGCCAGCCCGAAAGGATAAGATTTTCGGCCCTAGAGGCATGATTTTCGGCCCCCTATGATTCTCTCTTCCATTATAAATACATGCCCTAGGCATGTAGGGAGAGACAGACACATGTGCTTAGCATATTCAGAAATCCTAGGCAGGCTAATATTCGCTTAGCTCGACTGTTTAGGGTTTCATCGCTCTCTTGTTGTACCTCGACGCTCAAACGACAATTGCTCTTCTGACTTAGGCATCGGAGGTGGATTAGGGGGTCCCCGCCCCCTTTGTCCATTGTTTTGCAGGTTTTCTAGGTCTGAAGGCGGAAGAGGAGCGGAAGAGGCGGAGTTCTTAATTGGTGTATTTTGATACGAATTAAAGGCGAGATTTTGTACACCAACAATTGGCGCCGTCTGTGGGAAACGAGTATTCGATTCACGCAATCATGGTGTTGGAATCGATACCGGAAAATCAGGAAGTTAACTTTGAAGATGCCGGAGCAACATCGCGGAACGAGTCCGCGCGAGCCACCGCCGACGAGCGAAACCGCGAGCGCGGCTTGATGACCGCGAGCGCGGATGCCGAGGATCGCGAGCGTAGACCGGCGGCCGAGATCGAAAACCCTGAAGTCCGTTCAAAAAACCGCGCCCCGATGGATATCGATCAAGGTAATTCCGATACTCGCTCGGAAGATCACACCTTGGTACCTGAAAGCGGTTCAAACCGTGATCCGGCCCTTCTTGCTAATACATCTGTTCATCGCACAGGTTGTTTAGGGTTCGGGTCAGGCGACGGAATTGACAATCATAATACTCCAGGGTCTGAGTCAACCGGATTTGACCAATTGTGGGACTCGGCTATGCGTGTGGCCGAGAACGAAGGAGATCGAAGAGTTCCGGGGCAAGGCGAGGTCGTACGCGCGAACGCTGGCGCCACGCAAAACCGCGACCGCGGATCGGAAAGCCGCGATCGCGGCCGATCGAACCGCGCCCGCGGTCCTGAAAACCGCGACCGCGGGCTGCGAGTTTCCGAGCCCTCGGGCTCCATCCGCGAGTCGAACCCTAGCCTGGTTAGTCCACGTCTAGAGCAGGGTCAGTCTAGCCGTGCCGGATCCAATCCCGTCAGAAGAGAAGATCGCCTCATCTTATCGTCCGATCCGAATGGCGGGAACGGGGCATCTACTACCAATGAAGAAGAGGACGAGATTACCCACGCTTTGGCAACCACCCTGAGAGAGAGCGAGAGATATCAGACGAGGTGTGCAGAAGCTGAATCTCGGTTGGAACAAGCCCTAGAAGAGGTCGCCAAGTTAAAACATTCTTTGGAGAAGATTCAAGGCAAGCACCCTGTTGATCAACCGGAAACTGAGAGGACTACTCGACGGCTCGCTAGCGTTATCGAATTCACTGATAACCGCCGTAGTCCTCAATCGATCAGTTCTGACGGGCAAGACGATATGCAGGTTGAATACGATAGCGATAGAAGGGCACCACGGAACCGACGGAGGGACCACCGCCATGGATCACCATCGCGTAAGAAGTCGCGAGCCGACCCGCCACAGCCAAGCGGGTCGACATACAGCGAGTCGAGCGGAGCTCGCCGCCGCGACAACAACCGCGGTCGAAGCCGCGAGCGTCACCCGCCAGATCGCGATCACGGCGATCGCGAGCGGGGCGAGTCGGATCGAGGCCGCGGGGCGGGCGATCGGCGCGGTTCCTCGCACGAGCGGAACGATCGTTACGTCCCTTCCCGGCGTGATCGAGATCCGGAAAACCGAGAGAAACGCCGACACCGAAGCGTCAGTCTGGAAAGGATTGAAGGAAGAGCCCGAGCGCTTGAGCGTAGCCAAAACAGGTTGTTTGATCTTTTGAGAGCGCAAGGCAACACCTTGCAATCGGCTCGGGATCAAGCAGAACACAAGTTGGCCATGTTGACGTCGACGCCGTTTCATCCAGATATTCAGCGAGCTCTGCCGCCGTCGAAATTCTCTCTGCCAACCTTTATTGTGTACGACGGAAACACGGATCCTGTTAATCACAAAGCCTCCTACACCCATAAAATGGCGTTGTGGGTGTCCGAAGACGCGATCATGTGTAAAATGTTTCCGAGCAGCCTTGGTAAAGGCCCCCTGAAATGGTTTCAGAGTCTGAGGCCAGGTTCGATCCGAAGTTGGGGACGATTGGCTTCAAAGTTTGTAAAGCGGTTCATAGCTAACAGTCGGGATGCCGCTTCACTTGACACGCTTTTTGGTCTCAAACAAGAGAAAGGGGAAAGTTTGCGTCGCTTTTTCAACCGGTTCATGGAGTGCTATGCAGAAATTGAGGGGTGCGATCCGAGGACCGCCATCACCGCCTTTAAAAGGGTGATCTTTGCAGACAGCAAGCTGACAGAGGAATTGACACTTTGTCCGCCCACCACAATTGTAGAGCTTCAGGAGCGCGTTCACCAGTATGTGCGGTTGGAGGAATCCAATCTTAAGATAAGAGGAAGGTCGTCCTCTCCTCCCCGTAAAATCCGCCGCCGAACCGATAATTTCAAGGGAGAGAGTCAAGTCAGGGCGATTTACACTACCTTTAGTGTACCAATCTATCGGATCTTGCCTCGCATTAAGCATGAAGGTTTCTTCCAATATCCTCCCAAAGAAGAATGCCGAGATGAGGATCCACGAAGCAGAAAATATTGCATGTACCACAGAAACCGGGGACATATGACTGAGCAGTGTGAGCCGTTCAAGCGGTATCTAGAGAGCCTGGTGGAGAAGGGATACTTGCAAGAGTTCATCAAGAAGGAAAAGCTTGAGAAGAATGATGAGCCGGGGCAAAAACAGATTGAGGTGATCCAGACTATTTCAGCATCTTATAGACATGAAGAGGATGAGGCAAGGAGTAATTTCAGAAAGTCTTGCCATGAGCTTGAAGTTATGAGAGTTCAACAAGCCGAGCCTCGATGACCTCCTTCCCCCGTGCGTACGGTGGACGGATTAGTCTTTAGAGACAAGGACCTCGTTTCAGTCCAAGTCCCTCATAACGATCCGTTGGTTCTAGCAGTCGAGCTAGACGGATTTAAAGTGTGTCGTGCCCTTGTTGATCCCGGGAGTTCGGTCGACATTATGTACTACGAAGTGTTCAAGCTCCTTGGGAAAAGCAATGAAGATTTGGTACCTGTCAAGATGCAACTAACTGGACTTGGTGGCTATCCAACATATCCGCTCGGAATGTACAAAACCCAAGTCAGCCTTGCCAAGAAAGTGATGACCGTTGAGTTTTTGATCGTCGACGTGCCTTCACCCTACAATTTAATTTTGGGAAGGCCTTGGATCCATGGGATTGGAGCGGTACCATCGACCCTTCATCAAATGGTCCAATTTAGAGACGGAGATGCCATCGTTCGAGTCTGGGCAAATCAGTTGGATGCTCGTCTATGTTCCAAGGGAAGTCGTCCGAAGTCGAAATTCATGCAGAAAATAGAAGACGAGCCGAAGTCTGTGCACCTGCCGCAGGACCGCCAACACGGCACTGATGCCGAGCGTAAGTCCCCGCTCGTGGGGCAAAGCCGTCGCCGCGACGCCGGAGCTGATGACGGGGATCGAAAGCGAGATCGCTCGGGCAGGCCCGTAGCTTAGGGAGTGCAAACAGCCCATTAGCACAGGGCCCAAAAAAATACAAGGGCCCATTTCCGTTAAAAAGTCTATATTAGATATAAGAAAATTGCAATTAAATATCTCAATTGATTGAGAATGAGAATAACGAGGCCGGTTACCTGCTTCCAACTTTCCACTTTTCACTCATTTAATTATTTTTTTACCTTCTTTCATTAACTTCTCCTATTTTCTCTTTCCTTTCTCTCTCTCCTATTTTCCATATAGAATTAATTACCCATTAACCCACCCTCACAACACCATCTCAAATCTCAATCAGATTTCATCCCTATTTTCAAGCTATGAATTTCCATTTTGTATCCTTTAATTTTTTCAATTTCCCACCTTTTTCATTATTTTTTTCTATTTTTCATGTGTTATCTACTCACCCTTTCTCAAATCTCAATTCTAGAGAAGTCTTCAAGCTTCTAAGTTCTAACTTATTATCAAACGACTAATTTTTGTTTTATAGGCTTATATAATGGAGTTTAGGGTGTAAATTTCAACAAAAATTTTCACACATTGTATTAATATGTATTAAATTTATTTAAATTTATAAAATATGAGGGCCTAATTTTTTGAAATAGAACAGGGCCTCCAAAATCTTTAAGACGGGCCTGCGCTCGGGTTCCCCTGCGCAGGGATCTCGGGATTAGGGCTTCATATAGATAGGGCACTCTTTTTCCCACGTGGTTTTGATGAGGTCCTTAGGTTTTTCGCTTTTTGCATTTCATCTTGTTTAGCTTTGTAGTTCATAACATTCACGTTTATTTATCAATAAAAGTCAGCTCTTTTGCATTAGTTTGAGTCTTGCATAAAAAAAAAAATGCGCCGCGCAACATTAGTTAATCGCACTAATGGATTCTTCATATGCGTGTATGAAGAAGTTTATGAAATTCGCTCATAACACATATGATATTCGCTCATGTGGACTCGAATTACGAATATATGAATATACGAATATACGAATATACGAAAGCGCTAGGGGACCAATTGGCCGATCTGCATGGCCACTTCGATTAGAAACCCTCTGTACCCTACGTCGCCTAACACGGTGGGTCGTGTAAGGGCGGTGTAGGTGGGGCATTTGTGAGCGGGTAAAATAAACATATACCATAGTTATTTTGACTATTAAAAAGGTATTTATTAAATTACTGCGCAGTTATTTTCTTATTTTCTATATAAAATTATATGGTGGTTATGCAACTTAAATGGAAGATTCTATCTTTTATTAAAGGATAGAATTAAATTAGAGATAGGGTGGAATATTCCTTACTTGGGCTTTAAGGCAGTTGACCAGCCCGAAAGGATAAGATTTTCGGCCCTAGAGGCATGATTTTCGGCCCCCTATGATTCTCTCTTCCATTATAAATACATGCCCTAGGCATGTAGGGAGAGACAGACACATGTGCTTAGCATATTCAGAAATCCTAGGCAGGCTAATATTCGCTTAGCTCGACTGTTTAGGGTTTCATCGCTCTCTTGTTGTACCTCGACGCTCAAACGACAATTGCTCTTCTGACTTAGGCATCGGAGGTGGATTAGGGGGTCCCCGCCCCCTTTTTCCATTGTTTTGCAGGTTTTCTAGGTCTGAAGGCGGAAGAGGAGCGGAAGAGGCGGAGTTCTTAATTGGTGTATTTTGATACGAATTAAAGGCGAGATTTTGTACACCAACACCTACGAAGTCCTTTTGTTTGCATAAGTTGACGCTTCTTATGCCTTGAGCCTTACACTTTTGAAAACGGTTGCATTTATTACTTAAGATGCATGAGACGGGATCAAGTTTGTGAATAGAACATGCATGTTTTTTAGAATGATCCATGTTTTATGAGTCGTTGTCGCTTCAGCAACATGCGTCAAAAGAGGGGTTGTACGTGTTGATTGAATCCATAGGATGATTAAGTGA
Source organism: Fallopia convolvulus (assembly GCA_964016875.1). Classification (NCBI taxonomy): domain Eukaryota; kingdom Viridiplantae; phylum Streptophyta; class Magnoliopsida; order Caryophyllales; family Polygonaceae; genus Fallopia; species Fallopia convolvulus. The sequence continues at coordinate 42,187,603 of OZ024724.1, forward strand.
TATTTCTTCTTCCATGCAGCGTGATCCGGATTAGAAATTGTGGACATTGTTGTCGTTTTCATGGCTGGGACGTGAGACATTGGTTTGTGGCTCTCCAAGAGAAAAGTTTCAAGCTCCTACGCTTATAAATCCGATTTGATTGTATATCACCAAAGATTAGTTTGTACGTTTCAGGCAAATTGTAAGGACTGAAAAGTTGAGGGAGAGATTGGTACTCCCATCATAAGTTGCGACCAATATGTTGCTAGTTGTTTTATTGAGAAGACCAAGATCGGTTGTATCGTTAGAGGAAGATGAGTTGTCATCAATCACGATGTTCTAAAAAAGGTTAGGCGGTGGAATGGGGCCTAGCACCTAGACGACTAGGCGGGGCCTAGGCGAGATCTAGGCGGAATAGTGTTTTTTTTAGGATTGTTATTTGTAATTGGTAAGAATATATAAATAAAGAACAATCTCATCATGTTTTCGTATGAATTCAAGCCTAGAGCCTCCCTAGCCTTGCCCAGAGTATGCCCAAGCCACCTAGAAGGCTGTCTAGTTCGCCTAGGTGCCCAGAGCTAAATCGGAATGGTTGACCACCACCCAGAAGATTCTAGGCGGCCGCCTAGACCTTTTTTCAGAACAGTGGTCACGGTTAAAAATTAGGGTTGTGTATGGGTCAAAAGCTTTAATTTTATGGAGAATTGAATTTAACCGATACCGTACGTGTAAATATTATGAGATAATTGTATGAAAGAATCTCTTGATTTCATTGATTGAATGATCTATATCTATATCTATATATACTATAAAATAGAAAAATGTTGGGCAATCAATGCCTCATTAAAATGACCTAATATTTATTTTTAATTTAGTTTCTAATCTTCTATAATCTATCTATCTATTCTATCTTCTATCTATATATCTTCTATAATACACTCATTTTTAAGCTTATGAATTTTATGTGAAATTTTATATAAACTCAAACATATAATTATACATATTCCAAAAAAAATATTTTATCTATCTATTTATAAAAGAATATAAATTAGGATAAAAAAAGGAAATTAATGCTTCTATATTTTATACAAATTGTATAATTTTCTTTACATAGTGAAAGATTCAAATTAAAGAAAAAAAGAAAAAGAGAAAAAGAGAAAAAGAGAAAAACAAGAAAATCTACTCATTAATTTTACAATCGATATTCTATTTACACTTCTTATATGTATTGGGTAATGACTTTTGGTTTTCATTTACTCATTGATTTTACAATTGATACGCTCTTTAGTATTTACCTTTATTATAAGTGACTTTTCGTTTTCTATTGATTTAAAAGGTTATTAAAATTGTAAGCATTAATAGGTGTTTTAATTCACAAAGCATTATGTTTTATGTGGTGACTTTTTATTTTTTATTTACTCATTAATTTTACAATTGATATGCTCTTTACCCTTATTATATGTGACTTTTGATTTTCTATTAAATGAAAAGGTTAAAAAGTTGGGAGAATCAATACGTATTTTAATTTACCAAGCATTATATTACGAATGTCTTTTCAAATTTTTAAGCCTTTTATTTCTCTTATAAATACCCATTAGGAGTTAGAGAGTTGAAAGCTTCTATTTTTTCGAGTTGGGAGACAGACGAGATCCATTGCTCTATTTTGTTCTTTAATAGGTATCAATTCAAGACTAGAGTAGTAAGTATGCTCTTTTGATTAAATTGTTTAATTTCTTTTATATTCTTGCACATTCATATTTTTATTTATTAAAAAAGGTCCAAGCTAATACATATATAATAGCCTTGAACCCGTTAATATGCTCTTTTGATCAAATTGTTAAATTCAAATTATTATTTGTTCGTTGATAGTTATCGTGTAATTTTGAAGGAAATATTCACTTTTAGGGAAATCAAAGGCGAAGAGCCTAATATAAGAAGATCAAAAGTTGTGCTTTTTTTATAATAAATGTCACAAGAATAAAAATGAAGAACCTAATGTAAGAAGATCAAAAGTTATACTTTTTTAGAATAATGACAAAAAGTATAAGTATGGAGAAACTAATTTAATAAAATTACAAGTATATTCAATAATTTATCATATGTAATTATGATTTTTTTTATATACTATGGATATTGTTGTATATTTTAGATTTTTTTAGATTTTTTTTTGTAAACAATTATCATAAATATTGATACAATTAACTTAGTAAACTTAATAATAAAAACAAAATTTTATTTCGTGCACACACAAATAGAGAGATAAACTAACAATACACAATATTACAATAATTTTAACAATCAATCAATTAGTAGATTAAATTCCTATCAATAAAATCCAATGTATTAAAATTCTAATTACGTTCAATTTTTGTATCATAAATGTTATTTGCAAATTTATATAAATTATAGTCTTTAAATATTTGTTCATAAAATTTTTCAACTATTTAGTTAAAATTAAAGTAATAAAAAAACCCAAGTTATAAATATTATAAATAAGTTAAGTTAAAAAAATCTGATCCCGTCCAACGGACGGGTAAACCCCCTAGTTATATATACACACACAAAGAGATTACTTGGAGATCAAGTTTCTTGCTAGAGATAGAATTGTATAATAAAATAACTTCCTATCTAAAAGGATGTAATTCTATTCAAATGGATAAAAATAATATAACAAGTGTTAAATATAAATTGTCACAAATGTATGAAATGTATAGAAGGTGAAATCTGACCTTAAAGGTAAGCTGGTCAAATCCGATATTTTTATAGTAGTGTCATTTAAGAAACGTCTGCCCAAATTAAATTTGGGTCTGTTGGATCGACATGCGTTAGTAAGAGCTTGGGAACTAGCGGTTAGGTTGTTTACAAGGCAACGAAAGTAAATAGTTGTAAGCAATGCAAGAAGTAAAAGACACAGTTCCTTTATAGAGGAACCCCACGACTACCAACTAGTTGTGTAGGTAAACCTCTACCTCCGCTTGGAGGATTTTGAACGATCTATTTGTTTTATTGATTGTTCCCTAGTTACAACAAGCAAGACTTACACTTCTTTGTTGCTAGCAGTTCTTCCTAACTCTAGCAACACTAGCAATTCTTCTTGATCTTGTTCCTAAGCGAACAACTCAACTACACACAAGATAAATCGAACCTTACACCTTGAGCTCACTATCACAGTTCCCTTACTCATGGGAACTTGGATTCGCCGTCTCCGAGATCGAACACTTGTCGCCGGGAACTTCTCTTCACTTTTCTTAATGTCTTTCTTGCTTCTTTTTACGAGTGTGGTTCTGGGAGAAGTACTTATTCCAAGCACTATTCATTGGCTTTTATACTCTTTTGAATTTAGGATGAGATCTTCATTTTCATGTTGTCCGAAATGACCTTGTCTTGCAAGCCAAGTTTTTGCAATCTTCACATGTGACTTGATTTGAACTTAGTCAACTTCAAATGTCAATCGGACCGCTCGATCACTCGTCCCAGTCTGTTCCTCAGACTCTGCCTTCGCTTTGTCCAAGAAAGGATCCCGCAATTTGCGCTGCACGGTCTGTCGTCACATGTGAGTTCCCATATGTAGGGAACATCTCTCTTCTAAGTTCCCTTGATAGGAACTTGCTTTCGTGTACTCCTATGTTCCTTTTGTGTTCCCTTTTAGAGAGTCTTTGTTATACTTGTAGTTCCCTTGAAATACTTGAGTGTAAACGTTGGTTTCCATATGTCGTTTGTCATTATCAAAACTGGAGACAACATCATTGTTTGGATGTTTGGAACCATAGTTCCCAACATCGTGCCAACAGTTTCCCCCTTTTTGATGATGACAAACCCATTACAAAAATAACAAGTATTTCAATGTGTGAAAAATTGTGATATGCATCTGAGTTCCTAAGCATGAGCCTTGGGATCCACTTCTATGAATCATTAAGTTCCTACGTAGCATTTTATGTGTTAGTTCCCTCTTAGCCAAAGCATATTCTGTGATAACCCTTAAAAGACTCATCTCACACATTTTATCATTCCTCCTTTTGGCATCATCAAAACAAAAAGCATAATAAGGAAGATAGGAACACACAATCATACTAAAAGACCTGTCTATTACTTAAGCAAACAATGTACAATAGTGGAACTTGTTACATTTTGAGGGGAGAGATAGAGCTAAGGAAATAGAGGGGAAAGATCATGGGGCCTTGGGATCAAGTGATCACGAAGCTGAGTCATGATCGACAAGATGTTCTCGAGAGTTGTCGTCATGTGTAGAAGTACTTGATTGTTCCCAGTGCTTGAGCCTTCACCAGAGGGCAGGGTCCCTTGGTCCTTTGGTTGGTTAGAGTGACGCATTTTCTAGACCACAGAAAGGTCCAGCTCCCTTCCGATGGTCACTTCCTCCTTGGTGTCGTCGTAGAGGCCCTCCTTGACCATGAGTTTCTTGATCAAGCCAGCATATGGCAAGGAGTGAGTTGGAGAGGCCAGACATTTTTCCATGAGCCCAAGCATTATTAGAGGGAGGTTGATGGGCATCCGGTGGTGGAAGTGGAAGAGGAGGATGACATCCTGAATGTTGAGCTGGTGGCGCTTCTCTTGCCGAGGGTTTACAACCGTGATGATGAACTGGTGAGCCAGTTTGGTTGTGAGGTTGAGGTTGTGTGTGGGGGTCCCTGAAGCGGGAACTCTGCCATCGTAGATGCTGTAAAGGATCTCATCCTTGTTGAAGTTGCCCTAGTTCTTGTGGGGAAGGAGGCCCAATCCTTGGACAAGGACATTTAGTTGACGGTGGATGGCAGAGGTAGTGAAGACGTAGTCATCGCCTTGAAGGGAGAGGGTTCCCTTGGTGGCCTCGTCATGGATGACGAAGTTGTTGTAGAAGAGATGCACCTGCTCAGGGTCGACGATCACAACAGCGTCGCACACCTATTCCCATCCTTGGGCTTTGATAAGCTCCCACAAATCCCCGAGCCCATGAGGAGTGAGAAGGGACTCTGTGCAGGCCCGTAGATAAGGGCGTGGAAGAGGCCCAATTGCACAACGCCCAAAAAAAATAAGGGCCCAATATATACTAAAAACACTGTTATATTTAAAATAGACAAAATAGCCTAGATGGAAGTGTGCATGGAAGGGTAGGAGATAGCTCCTGTGTTCGAGCACTGTGCGTGCTCTTTTAGTCGGTTTGTATATTTTAGTTTTCCACAAATACGTACTTACAATTGTCTCCCTCTCCTTTATTTCTTAAATACAAAACCCCATTCTCTTGCTTGTTTTTTTTCTTGAGAGGCTCTTGCTTGTTAAAACTCCTTTCTTTTCATCATTTTGATAATTTTTAAGAGAGGGATTGTATTTAGTTTCTTGTCAGTAATATTTTGAACAAATAAGTATATTTAATATTTTAATTTTGATAAATAATTAATGTTTTTAAAATTATAAAATACAATAAAAATAATCTATTCTTAAATTAGTATCATGTATCAAATATAAATTTACGTACAAAATATTAATATAATAATTTTTTTCAAATCTTAAATTTTAATAATTTAGAACAGGGCCCCCAAAAATATTGAGACGGGCCTGACTCTGTGAGGATGAGGGGAGTGATGAGTTTGCAGTCGGAGGTGATGGGAACCCTTGAAGTATCAGCTCCCTTCCCTTTCTTGGCCTTGGTGCCCTTGGAAACAACAATCTTCCTCTTCTTTGGTGGGAGGCCTGGGATTCGAGCAGAAGCATGGGCTCCTTTTCCCTAGGATTGCCATGCGAGACAACCATTTTCCGCCCTTCTTGGTCGTTAGCCAACGCTTGGGCGTGCTCTCTGGCAAGTGCCTTAGCATCTAAGACCTTGGTGGCGCCATCGCCATCCGAGTTCCCTTCAGTGTTCGAGGATAGGCTCAAATCCTCGTCATCGTCCCCTTGAGTACCCAGGGTGACTCCAGCATCTTCAGCATGTGCTGGGGTCCCCTTGTCATGGGCGTCGAGTTCCCTTGGCCGCTTTGTCGGCCTTGTGATTTCCGCTTTGAGCTCGGCCTCAAGAGCGTCGAGGCGAGCATTTTCTTCAGCGGTTCCCATGACTATGGGAGGAGCCATCCCAGCTTTCCTTCGTGCGACGTCGACAATTGGCATGGAATCCTCGTCCGAGTCTAGGTCGTTGGGTGCTTGGATGGGGAGGGGGAGGAAGAAATTTCAGTGGTGGTGGGAGGAGGAGATTTCTAGTGGGAGGGAGAAGGGATTTGAGGAGGAGGAGGAGTGGGGGATTTGGCTGTGGGGGAGGTGGGCGGTGTAGGGTTGTTGGTGTTCAGAGAAGATGGAGGTGGGTCGACGGGATTGGTGGTCCCATTGGCGAGAGGGAGAGATGAAGAGGTGGTGATGGGATCTTTGGGATTGGAGTTCCCAGAACTGGAAGGATGAGGGAGAGAGGAGGGACAAGAAGGGGGGGGTGGTCGCGGTGGTGCGGAGGAGGAGAGATTTAGGATTTGGTCGATGGAAAGAGGGGAGGGTTTCTTCTTCTTCGTTTTGGGAAGATCGGAAGAGGAAGATTTAGGATCTTTGCGTTTTTCGTTTTTGGATTTTGGGGGTTCAGGATCGAAAATGTCATAGATGACGTTCTGGAGGAGGTAGAAATGGGTGGTGGTTGCGATGAGGTAGGTGGAAGAGTGGGTTGAGAGATTGTGAAAGGGGCACGAGGCGGTGGTTCCAGAAGGGAAGGGGGTGGCCCTAGGATCTCGTACTCGAGAGACGAGATGCCGGTGTGCTCTTTGCGAATGTGGGGACAAACATAGTCGTGAAGGGCTTTGTACATGGACTGTTATGTTTCAGGGTCTTTTTCTTTATCCGCCTCTTTAAGCATGAGGAGGAAGAGGGTTTTTGGGCTTGATTCGATCCACTCACGGACACGGTGGTCGAGATGAACAGGTGCCATGAGAGATTTGGGGAAGAGAAGAGTTTTGGTGTTTTTTTGGATTTGGGAAGGAAGAGAAAATCAGAGAGGAGAAGTTGCAAAGAGCGAGGATAGAGAAAGGTCCCAAAATGGCAAAGTTGGGTTTTTAAGTGGGAGGAGGATAGGGGTAAAAAGGTAAAGTAACTTTCCCATTTCAAACGTCGGCCAATGAGGACGCATCGCCGTTTCAACTTCTTTTGCATGCTTGGGACACGCATCACACATTCCATGGGAAATCACATCATGCATTTCAAATTCGTGGCCCTTAATGCTTCGGATTCTGACATATTTTCCCACTTCCCGAATGGCGTTTCAACTTTCCGAAAGCCAGTGTTCCGTTGCTAGTGACCATAATGCAAGCCAGTTCCCATGATCTTAGAAAGGCTAGGTTTGAGTAGAGTGGTCAAGGAAGCTCATACTCAACTTCTTTTGTGGAGGTAGGGAACTCAAAAGGGAACCAGACAATTACAACTCGATAAAGGAACAATTAAGTGGGCTCATGAGAAGCGTTTGTCTGGTTCACGGCTTAAGGGTTGGTTTTATGATCAACCGTCATAGTGGCTTGTAAAGAGGGTTAAAGGAACTCTGGTTGATTATTTTGGGTCAAAATAAATGAAGTTCAAAATTGTACACTTAATGCTTTAGACTAATAATAGGGCAAAATGAAAGTGAGTATTCCTAGTGTTCCCTATCATGCATTTCAAGATAAACTAGCCAAGCATTAATGGAATAACAAACATGGACTTGCTTAGTTTAGAGTTATCACCCCTAGAAGCATCCGGAGACGCTAGTAGGGACGTCTGTCTAAAGCTTTAGTGAGAATGTCCGCAAGTTGGTCTTCAATTCTATAGTGTTCCATAGAGATGTTCCCATGTTCAACATTATCACGCAAGAAATGATGCCTAATGTCTATATGCTTGGTACGTGAATGATGAACAGGGTTTTTGAAAAGTTAATGGAACTTGTATTATCACATCTTATGGAAACTAGGCCAAAAGTCATACCGTAATCTTGAAGTTGGTACTTGAGCCATAGAACCTAGGAACAGTAGGAGGCGGCTGCCACGTACTCGACTTCTGCTTTGGAGAGTTCCACCAAGTTCTGTTTCTTTGATCCCCATGATACTAGACATGACCCTAGGAACTAGGCCATTCCAAAGGTTCTCTTTTGATCAACCAAGTGCCCAGCGAAATCCACATCTAAGTATGCAACAAGCTCAAGGGAACTGTTCCTTGGATACCAAGGGCACAAGTTATCGTTCCCTTTTAGGTACCTGAAAATTCTCTTCACCTCTTTCAGGTGTGATTCCATAGGGTTAGCTTGAAAACGCGCACATAGGCACACTGAAAACATGATGTCAGGTCTACTAGCGGTTAAGTAGAGAAGGGACCCAATCATACCTCGAAAGTTCCTTTGGTCCACACTAATACCTGTTTTATCTGCGTTTAGCCTTGAGTTTGGTGAAATGGGAGTGTCTATGGGCCTGGAGTGCTCCATTCCATACTTCACCAACATCTCTCTAATGTATTTTTGTTGATGGATCCTTGTTCCATCCTTGGTTTGAGAGATTTGAAGTCCCAAGAAGAACGTCAGTTCTCCTATTAGGCTCATCTCAAACTCGCTACTCATCAAATTCTTAAACTTTTCAACAAGAAGCTCATTAGTAGCGCCAAACACAATATCATCAACATACACTTGGACTATTAAGATATCTTTTGATTCTTTCTTAAGGAAAAGAGTTTTGTCTATGGAACCATGAAGGTATCCATGGGATAAGAGGAATTGAGCAAACCTGTCGTACCACGCCCTGGGAGCTTGCTTGAGGCCATACAAGGCCCTCTCCAAGAAGTAGACATGGTTTGGGAAGTTCTCATCTTCAAAACCGGGTGGTTGTGCCACATAGACTTCTTCCTTAAGGTGCCCATTTAGGAACGCTGTCTTGACATCCATTTGATACAACTTGAAGCCTTTGTGGGCGGCGTAGGCAATGAGAAGTCGGATGGCTTCAATCCTTGCAACTAGCACAAAGGTTTTCTTCATAATCGATCCCCTTCTCTTGCCTATACCCTTGTACCACTGGGCGGGCGTTGTTCCTAGCCACTGTCCCAGTGTCGTCAAGCTTGTTTTTGAAGACCCATCGAGTTCCTATGATGTTCTTGTTTTTGGGCCTAGGGACCAGTTTCAACACTTTGTTCCTTTCAAACTGTCGGAGTTCCTCTTGCATGGCTTGGATCCAGTCTGGATCTTTTAGAGCATCCTTGATACTCGTAGGTTCCACCAGTGAAACGAAGGCGTTGAAGGCACATAAGTTGTTGAGAGAGGAACGGGTTTGCACACCTTTGTCATAGGGAGTGATGATGTTGTCGATGGGATGATCCTTCCTTTGATGGTAGTTCCTTGTTTGAATGTTTGTGACATCAAGCTGTTCCCTTGTCTCTTCTTCGTCTTGAACTTGAGTTTCCTCTTCATGGGAACAGTTGCTCTCAACTTCTTCACTGAGTGTTTCTTCAGGATTTTCTTCATTGTTCCCTCGTTGTTCCCCTTGGACACTAGACTCTGGTAAGGTTTCATCTTGGGGAACAAGAGTGTTGGATTGAGACGCATCTTGAGGTTCTTCTGTTGTGGAGGGAACTTCGAAAGAGTCTTGATCAATTTGATGTTGAGATCCTTCGTTGTTGTCTGGTGGTGGGATAGTGTTCCCACTTGGATAGTCTTCATCTCTCTTCCTTGGCTCATCATCGTCATCGTCCTCTTCTTGTCTAACCAGTTTGAATAGAGTTCCCTTTTCTTGGGGATCTGTTACCATCTTCACAGATTGTTCGTTGAAAACGACATGAATGCTTTCCTCGATCCTTTTGTTCCTTTTGTTGTAGACCCTGTACGCCTTGCTTTGAGAAGAGTAACCCAGGAAGATTCCTTCGTCGCTCCTTGGATCAAACTTCCCAAGGTTGTCTTTTCCATTGTCGTGGACGAAGCACTTGCAACCAAAGGTCCTGAGATGAGAGATGTTGGGATATCTTCCCTTGATCAACTCGTATGAGGTTTTCTTGATCATGGGCCGGATCATGGCTCGATTTAGAATGTATGTTGCTGTGGAGATTGCCTCGGCCCAAAAGCTTTCGGGAAGTCCACTCTCGAGCATCATGGTGCGAGCCATGTCTTCCAAGGTTTCTATTCTTTCTCTCGACAATGCCATTTTGTTGTGGTGTGCATGGAGCCGAGAAGTTATGAGATACACCATTGTTTTCATAGAACTTAAGGAACTCTGAGTTCTTGAACTCAGTTCTGTGATCAGATCTGAGAGACTTGAGATTCAATCCCATGCTAACTCCCATTATCTTGATGAAGGGCTGAAACTCCTTGAGTGCATCTGATTTGGATCTCAAGAAAATAACCTATGTAAATCTTGAAAAATCATCAATTAACACATACATGTACCTTTTACCACCATGGTTGGCCGTTTGCATGGAACCACAAAGATCCATGTGAATTAGTTCCAAGGGCCTGGTTGTGCTTACCACCTTCTTTGGCTTGAAGGAGCTCCTGGTTTGCTTGCCACAAATGCATGCTTCACAAAGCTTGGCTCCCTCAATGTTGATTCGTGGAAGACCAATGACCAGGTACTGTAGATGTAGCTTTAGAATTTGGTTTATACCTGCGTGGCCTAGCCTCTTGTGCCAGAGTTCCGTGTCATCATTCGAGCTTGCAAGGCACAACTTTCTTGGTGGTTCAAAGTCCGTGCCCACCACATAGACATTGTTGGACCTCCTCCCTCTTAGAATGATTTTGTTGGTTTTCTTGTTGATGACCAAGCAATTCTCTGAGTCGAAGGTGACAACATTGTTCCCTTGATCACATATCTGAGACACACTCAAAAGATTGTATCCCAGATCCTTTACCAAGTTGACATTGCTAATCTTGATTGACTTGTTCAACAAAACTTCTCCTGTTCCTATAATTTCTCCTTTATTTTTTTTGCCAAAGGACACATGACCTCCTTCGGCTTGTGTGTGGAGTGAGGTGAGATTGTCTTTGTTCCCAGTCATTTGATTTGAACAGCCACTATCAATGAACCATGTGCTGTCCCCCCCCCCCCCCCCCCCCTCACTGCCACCTACAAGGAGAGTTAGTTTTTGGTGATCCAAGCAAGATGACTTTTGCCTGGTTCCTTACAAGGAAAGACAGTTTCAAACGCAACATAATCAACAATATTGATATCACAAGAGTTCCTAGAGTGATAGGTGAAGTTCCTATGTTGGTTCACATGAGTGGGACCTCTAGCAGATCTGTTTGCTTGTTGGTTTTGTCTATTCCAATACTCGTGATTTCTTTGAGCTTGAGCTTTCCTTTGGGACAACTTTCCTTGTAGTGCCCATGCACACCACAATTCCATCATGTTTTGTAGTACTCACCTAAGTAGTACTTGGGATGGGTTCTTTGTATCCTGTTCCTATCCATGGTTTCTTTGTTGTAAACCTTTGACCCATTTCCCTTGGCGATTTGGACATAGAGTTTGTGTCCAGTGTTCCCAGTGTAGTAGTCCCCTTTTCCACTTACCCCACCTTCCAAGACGCGTATTTTCTCTTCTAGATGGGCATTCTTTTGTTTTTCACACTGGAGTTCTAGGGCCATACACTCATTTATCTCCTGTTCATTATAGGAGATTTCCCATTCCTTGGGCACTCAGACTTGTACCCAGTCCCATGTTTGGCAAGGACAATTTGAAAACTCGAGGCTTCAGGACTCGTTTTACCCTTACTCAGCTTTTGTAGGAACTCATTTTTACCATTCTCTAGGGTCTTAATTTCATCCTCAAGGGCCACGATGTTGGACAAATAGGACTTAAGCTTATCAACAAGTTTCACACGATTGGAACAGGATTCAAGGCCAACAAGTTCAGCATTTGGGTGTTCCGATTCATCCAATTTCTTTTGCAATTAGATGTTATCTTTGACAAGACTAGAAAACAATTTCAATAGCTCAGGCTTTTCGTAATTAGATAAGGACGCAAGAATGGTTTCGGTGGTTACCTCACTAGGGAACATGTCTGGGTGTGCCCAAGACTCAGGCTCTTCATCCTCCTCGTCGCTCCAGGTTGCAACGTAGTCCTTCTTCCTTGGTTTCCTGTCGTCAGTTCCCTGTGGGCAGTTTTTGGCAAAGTGCCCCTTCTTGTAGCACTTGTAACAGGTGATTTCAATGAGGTCCTTCTCCGCGGGCCTGCTTTGGGAACTCTGACCCCTTTGCGAGTTTGATAGAATGCATGCATTTAGGTATTATTTTTAGGGCATATTTATGTTTAAATCTTAGGAAGTTGCATGCATTTTGCTTAGTTTTTGTAATTTTTGCATTTCGTTGTCTACTCTTGTGTTTTCGTGTTTTTAGGTCGTTTTAAGGAGTAAGGATTGATTAAGTTGAAGGATTCAAGATTAGAGATATCCAAGTGTCTTTTCCAAGGATATTCAAGCCATTTCTGATGATCATTAAGGCCCAAGAGGTTGTGGAACAGAATGCTTAAATTCGGGTCATCCATTGAAATTGTTGTTTCGACACCACTTTCTTGTGACGCTTATTTCAGGAGCTACGATGGTCGTATGAAGATGAATTTTGTATAATTGGAAAGCTAACTCGAAGAGCTACAATTCATATTTTTACTCTGAGTCGAAATTCCCACTCTAAGGGGGTCAAAACATCTTCCGAAAACGCCGCTGGAATTTTATCACGATCAGGTCCGTGACCGCGGCCACCACTCACCGCGCTCGCGGTTTTCCACGTCAGCGAATATCCGAGACAACGATTTATTTATCTATCTATCTATTATATTAGTTTCCTTTTATTTTATTATTTCGTGTTTTTTAGAGACTACTTAAACCTAGTTTTCAACCTTTGTTTAGGATATCTTAAGACCTATTTTTTACTTTGTTTTGTATTCTCTCTTATGGAGAACTAAACCCTTTGATCTTATTCAAGTTGAAGCTTTTCAAACTCAAGTTGTTGTGAGATTCTTCTTTTCAGGTTTATTTCTACATGTTATTTCAATTCTCTTATGCATAATTATTATTGATTGTATTAATTTCTACTTGATTGGCCACCTTGTTGGAATTGATACTCTATTGCTAGATCTAGGTTTTCTCGTAGTAAAACCTAATCTTTGTAACAACTCAATTGGTTTAGGACTCGTTGGACTAAAACAATTGAGAAAGAGATTTGAATGCATGTTGATTGTTTGACTCATTGGAATTCAATTGCATGTATCCTGTTTATACTTGTTCTCATTGCTAAAATCCTTATGATTTATGATCATTTCATGAGTTGTTTGGATGTTAAGTTTGCATGTCTCGTTGCCATGTTAAATTTTTTGATCATGATAGGAATAACCAAAAGAAATAACTTGTTTGAATCTATGTCAATAACTTGAGGAAGAAAGTGGATGCTTGAATAGGATTACTTTCCTTAATTTGATAAAAACCAAACCTTTTCTTTATTTATTTTCTTTGCTTCCTTTGAATTCTCTAGTTTTAGATTAATAATTCAAAATCTCCCCTTTGTTACCTTTCTGAGTTGATAATAATATTACTTAGGATACAAGTGTCTTTTGGGTACGACCCCGACTTACCAACTACACTAGTTGGGTAATTAGGGAATTATATTTGGAAAATTCCGAGTAGTACCCTCGAGTTTTTTTTACTTTTCCAAGTGGTGCCCTGAAAAAAAACTTATTCCGAGTGGTACCTCTTGAACTTTTGCAAAATTCCGGTTAGTGCCCTTAATTGTAAATTTTCGTTAGTTTATAACTAAATTAGTATGTTTTGAAATAAAAAAAAAAATTTGTATTTAATTAAATTAGAACAAAATTTTAGTTTAATACTCCATCCGTTAAGCAATACTTTTCATTTTAGGTTGAATTTTTTGTTAAATAATACTTGTCATTTTACATATTTTGACAAGATTTTTCCAAGTTTATCCTTGTAAAAAATGGCCAAAAAGGCAACTTTTTTTCCATCTTCCAAAAGTAGAATTAAACAAATTAATTATAAAGGTTATTTAAGTAAAATTAAGTGGTTCCTTTATTTTTTTTTGTTAATTCCTAAAATGACAAGTATTGCTTAACGGAGGGAGTAACAATTAAATAAATCATACAAAATATTAAATAAAAAATATTTTATATATCTTTTTCAAGTATATTGTATGTTGTATAATTTAAAATTTTTAAGTTAAAAAAATATTACAATATTTACATTATGGTATTCTCATTATGGTACTCTCGATGTAGTTTTTATGTAATAATTTTAAAATTTATTTAAAAAAACTAATAGAATTTTCATTATGGTACTCTAGTCACATTAAAATTTTAATTTCTATCATTTTTTCAAAAATTGTCAAAATTACTATATAAAATCTACATGGAAAATTTTAATCTTGCTATACAGTTATTTCAATATACATTTTATAATATTTTTGCATTTAACTTAAAATTTTTGAATTATACACCATAAAATCTACTTGACAAATATGTATAATATACAAAAATTATTTTAATATTTTTATATGATTTATTTTCACTGTTATTAAATTAAAATTGAGTTTTAATTTAATTGAATACAAAAATATATTTTTTCATTAGAAAACATACTAATTTTGTTATAAACTAAAGAAAATTTACAAGTAAGGGCACCAGCCGAACTTTTGCAAAAGTTCAGGGGTACCACTTGGAATAAGTTTTTTTAGGGCACCACTCAGAAAAGCCAAAAACTCGAGGATACCACTCGGAATTTCCCATTATATTTTGATTTGGCACGACGACTTTTAGCCAACCAAATTTTGGCGTCGTTGCCGGGGACACTTAGTTTAATTCTAAGTTGTTATTTTTATCAACTTTTGTGTGGATCTATCTTACGGTCCATACCTATGCTGCTAATCAATGGCTATGTTTGAATGTAGACAACTACATCATGAGTTACAATTTGATACTACTTATGGTGATGAGTTACTGTCTATTTTAGAGAATGACATCGTCTTTTCATGCTTAGATTATGAACTACTTGATAGATATCATTAGATCCTAACTGATTTGAGTGCTTGTTGTGAATCTCTTGCTGACCTTTGGCAATTGAGCCCATACCACTAACTTTCCCAAGCGAGAAGTTCCTACCTTCTGTAGTGCAGGCACTCAAGGACACCAGGAAGCCTATAGAACCAAGTGAGCCTAAGATTGACGCTAGAGATTACACGGAGTTCATCTTTGGTAAGAGTGGTAATGTTGATGAGTACTTTGACCCATACTATAAGTATTTTCTGACATCACCACTTGTGTTGAATTTGTTTGAGCATATGCCATCTCGAGAAAATTGGCCTCACATGTTTGATAAGTTGAAGTGGTTTTTGAATGGGTTGTTATTCAATTTCAATTTATCCTTGTGCTACTTATGTTTTTGTGAGATGTATTAAAGGCTTTTGACAGGTTGTTAAGAGCATTGACAATATCTAATCTTGTGAATTCATTGCTCTCCATCTATCTTGTGTCCTCACCACCAGATTGTTGCCACTTTGAACCTCCTCCATATTCAAAAGAGTAGATGACTTTGTGAGTGTTTTCTCTTCCTTTCTCTTTTATTTTATACATTGGGAAAAATGTATTGTTTAAGCATGAGGGAGGGGAACATTTACATGTTAGGGTAGTTTTGCATTGCATATAGTTTAAATTCTTGCAAAGCATGTTTAAATTTTTTTTAGCATTCATAACTGCATAAAATAAACAAAAAAATCAAAAAAATTGAAAAAAATACCAAAAATATCGTGCATTTTAGGATTGTCATATTTCCCTAAGCAAAGAAACCACTTGTCCTCTAATATTTTTAATGATGATTTTTGCCCCTTAACTTGCTTGGATTGCTTGAAGCTTGATATTGTTTATTTTTTTAAGAGCATGTTTGATTATTTGATTGAGCATGTATATCCGTGAGATCTAAGTTATACGGAAGTCTAGGCAAATTTTACCTTGTGAGATTTTTTTTTGGCCTTTCTAGGACTATGAATATATGCGTCCTCTTTTTCATTGTGTGTACTCACTTTGATTGCTTCCTCTAGAACTTGCATTTAAATATCTTTTTCAAGACTGCGTTCATGACTTTTGCATATGACATTACAATGATTGAGACATTGTTTTATTAGCCTATTATTCCCTTGTCCACCCTTACATACGGTCCTTATTTTGAAGCCCCTTTCTAAGCCTTAATACACTACTACACAAATACCATTTTATCCCTGACGTTTTTTGAAATACATCCCTGATATTGGCTAAAACAAGTCAGGGATAAATGCTGAGGGTATAATAGATCCCATCCTTGATATATGGAAGCACGCCAGGGATATTAGGCATGCTTCATTGGAGGAAAGAACTAACCTATTATCCCTGATGTATGAAAACACACCAGGGATATTAGAGTTGTTTACTCATAAAAATATTGCTCTAAAATCCCGGGTATAAAAATTCACGCCCGGGATATTACAGCATTTTTTTATTAAAGAAATATAATATTCAATTTCTACATATATTGCATTTCACGTTAGAAGGCTTAAAAATAAAAGCTTACTATTTCGAAATTTACAGTACACACTAACATTCAAATGTGAAAATGGCATTTATTTGTCACTGAAAGCCAAAGTAGCTCCTGTCTCGAGTGAGGTTTGAAACTTAATCCTAGAGATTTTATAAAGGTTTTGGCAATCTGCAGCCAGTTGATGTGTGGATATGCTGAAATATGTGCATTGTAATTTCCAACATCACCAGCAAATTTTCCTAACAACTCAACTTCAGAAATTCTCTTCCGTTCTCTGCTTAGCCTGAAAGCAAATACTGCCATTTCCTTGCCCAATGTGGTGGGTGAAGCTGGCTAAAAAGCAAACAAGGAAAATATGAGCACATCATTCATAATGCATATTGCTTAGAAAGCAAACAAGATAAAACCCCACAGATTCCAACTGACTTCACTGATTGAGGCGAAAAATGCTTTAAAGTGACAATTTTAAAAAAGCCATTTTATGTTTGCAACCACTATTAATTAGACCTATAGATATTACTCACCTTCCAATTTTAACAAAGCAGAAAAAACATAACAACACACTTGCAAAGGAGAAAAAAACAACAACGGTCATGCATGACATCCTTGAAGTGAAGCGTAAAAAATAATGCTTATAATCAGTTCCTGGCATGTTATGGCATATTGTTTCATGACTTTGGGTTATTGTCACCACTCCTCAGCATAAGTTTTGATATAGAGAGTAGAATTGCATTAAATCAACAAAATATGTACAAGAACTATTCATTAAAAGATATGGTTTTACCTGGCAATGTGTACGAGAAAGCATAGGGACATGCGCATATTTCTTAGCCATGTGACAGATTGCTGATATCACTTTATCCATTTCAGGAAACAAGACATTATTTTAGGCGTCTTTAAGCATCAAGGCATGGGCTAGATTGTTGATATCTTCTGACGTGCAAGCAAAATGGAAAAATTCAAGAACCTGAAATGCAAATGAAAGGCAATAACATGACGCTCTATGGACATCAGATAGTATTAGATTAGATATGTAATTTTCCATGGAAAGTCAGCCATCTAAAGCATTTTATTATAAAATCAAACCAAACCTTTGAAATCTCTTGATGGGACTAGCACTTCTGCTTCAGGAAGTACTCTACCGGATTTACATCATGGTTAGTCACTCTCTTAACTTCCATAGCATCAGCAGTACTAAATTCATCAGCTAATCCTTGTAGGAACTCACGGCATCACCACTGAAGCATGGGACCTCAGTAATTTCAGGAATTTGAGAAAGCATTATCAACCATTTGATCTACATAATGATTCAACATAAGAATTAAGAAGTAAATTTTACTTCAAACAACCAAAACTAATGAACATTATGACCTAATCAAATTACTCTTTTGCTTCAACTACATCGGACATCAACCGTATAACTCTAGCACATATAAAGAGGACTAATATTGGAGAAGGGAAGGGGGAATGCATTCCAGACAAGTTCAATGATTTACCTCAACCAGGACACGATAGCGAATTAGACCATATTCACTCATAAAAGGAGCCAAGTCCTTGACTTTACTCCAATAACGACCATCCAAAGGTGATAAGCTGTTAAACTTGAGAGCTCGAGAACACTAGAATCTACACCATCCATCTTCTTCACCTGACATAACATCCATAAGAAATTAGATCAAAAATCAACCCCAAAAAAAATCAACGAGCCTGCACTCAAGGGCGCATTACTTGATCAAGGTAATACGTTAAACCTGAAAGCATGTCAAGTTTTAAAACCCTAACCGAAAATAACTTCAAAATAGCATCTGCTAGCAAAAGGGAGAGCACCAATTTAATCAAATTGGGACCCGAGAGAGATGAGAAGACCTTGATATACCAAGTAACAGAAAAAGGAACAAAATAACATGCTGCATTACTCATGGCAACAAAAAAGAAGAGATATGCAGTGGTATTGTTGATCAAACAATTGATAAAAAAAATTCTCTTGAAGACTTTGTACATAAAGCTAAGAATTCTGAGAGAACCACCAACAATTTCTGTAGCAACAAATGAGTCAAGGTTCCTAAAGTCTTCTAGATATAAATTTGCCTTCACATCTGAGATATGTTTCAAATTCTCCCAACACAGATCTAAAGTTTATTGTTAAATATCTTATTCAGGAATTGCCAAGTGCCGAGGTGTTGACAATGCAGTTCTGTGCTGGGCATAAGGTATAACTCAATCTAGCAAGTTTCACTATTTCACTAATATCATATCTCTTTTTTTTTTCTTTCCCTTTTAATGGTTCAGGTATCTTTATCAGTAGAGTAATAGATAACTTTATTAGCTAGTAGAGTAATAGATAACTCTATTAGCTAGAGCCTTCTCTTCTTTGTTTGTTGTCATGAATTTAATCCCCATACATTGAAGGAGAAGAAGGAAAGTCAAAGAACATGCAATTCAAACCCTAGATGCAGTGGTGGAGGCCAACGACCCCCAATTCTCAGCCAGACAGCATCGACACAAAACAAGTGAAATTTTGGATATTTCTCAATTGAGAATACGAACCACGGTTGACATAAAGACATCAGGAAGAAAAATTCAATTGAGAGCAGCAAGTTCAAACTGATAAATTTTGGAGACGAAATTGAAGACTTTGAAGAGGCAAAGAAGATATGCCGGCGGTGAATTCGAATTCTTTCTCCCGAGTCCGTCGTTCCATCCTGATTCTCTCTCGCTGAGTCTCTCTTTCCGTCCTAATTCTCTCTCGTTGGTTCCTTCTGAGAAGAGGCTAGGGTTTGGGGTACGAGATTCTCTCTCACTGGTTCCTTCCGTCCTGATTTCTTCCGAGTCCCATTCATTTTTTTTACATATATATGTATCCCCGGTGCCACTTATCCGCGATATTTGTTATAGTTTTTTATCCCCGGCGTGTTCGTTTTTTTCTCATGGGGGATATTTGAGTTTATATTTTTAAATTCTACATGATTAAATATACCTGGCGTTTAAACAAATTAACCGGGATATTTGATTTTTATCAGCTTAAACAAAAAAGGAATTTTTTTTCTTAATATATTACCTTATTTTATCCCTGATAAAAAACACCCTGGCTATTATACCCAAGATAAAATGATATTTGTGTAGTAGTGATAGCCTTAATTTTGGAAGCTCCACATAATAAATCTGAGCCTTATATAAGCTTGACCCATCCGGGAATTAGATATTCACTTGATTTGTTTGTGGTTTTGATCCAAGTATGGGGGAGTTGAAAGAACAATTGGTGGATGGATATTTGATTTTGAAAATGAGGGTGAAAAGAAAAATGATGAGCTTTAAAGTTGAAGTCTTCAAATGGTTGAAAATAAAAATTATATGAGAGTTGAAGCAACAACAAGAAGAAAAGAATTATAGTTTGGTGTTGATTTAGAATTGAGTTGAGTCTTGATTCCCCGATTTAGCACCACAAGACCAAATAATTCCCTACCAAATTCATATTACCTTGGTCTCATTACAACCCTCAAAAGACCTCATGATTTTTGTTGTATGCAAAGTCTCTAGCGGTGGAGAATTAGAACACTGATACAAGCCTATGGTAGCCAGGCTTTCAAAGTTGAGTTTGAGTGAAACATATA
This sequence comes from Fallopia convolvulus, assembly GCA_964016875.1. Classification (NCBI taxonomy): domain Eukaryota; kingdom Viridiplantae; phylum Streptophyta; class Magnoliopsida; order Caryophyllales; family Polygonaceae; genus Fallopia; species Fallopia convolvulus. The sequence goes on from OZ024724.1 coordinate 42,207,660, forward strand.
ACCCCTTAAACACATGAGTGAGAGTGAAAACACATATTCCTAGTGAGGTTTAGAATGGATGTGTTTACTTGATCTATTTGGATGCCAAAATACAAGATATGATGTCAATTGTTGAATCATGTCTCCTGTTATTCTTGCTTAAGCATTTATCAAAGTGGATGCATGAATTGCTTGTTTGTGGGGTGTTAAATCTATTTCTTGCTTGAGGAAAAGCAAGTTTAAAGCATGGGGGAATTTTATAGCATGCATTTAAGTGTTAGTTTTAGGACATATTTATGTTTAAATCTTAGGAAGTTGCATGCATTTTGCTTAGATTTTGTAGTTTTTGCATTTCGTTGTCTACTCTTGTGTTTTCGTGTTTTTAGGTCGTTTTAAGGAGTAAGGATTGGTTAAGTTGAAGGATTCAAGATTAGAGATATCCAAGTGTCTTTTCCAAGGATATTCAATCCATTTTTGACGATCATTAAGGCCCAAGAGGTTGTGGAACAGAATGCTTAAATCCGGGTCATCCATTGAAGTTGTTGTTTCTACACCACTTTCTTGTGACGCTTATTCCATTGGAATTCTGTCACGATCAGGTCCGCAACCGCGTCCACTACTCACCGCGCCCGCGGTTTTCCACGTCAGCGAATATCCAAGACGACGATTTATTTATCTATCTATCTATCTATTATATTAGTTTCCTTTTATTTTATTATTTCGTGTGTTTTAGAGACTACTTAAACCTAGTTTTCAGCCTTTGTTTAGGATATCTTGAGACCTATTTTTTACATTGTTTTGTATTCTCTCTTATGGAGAACTAAACCCTTTGATCTTATTCAAGTTGAAGCTTTTCAAACTCAAGTTGTTGTGAGATTCTTTTTTTCAGGTTTATTTCTACAAGTTATTTCAATTCTCTTATGCATAATTATTATTGATTGTATTAATTTCTACTTGATTGGCCACCTTGTTGGAATTGATACTCTATTGCTAGATCTAGGTTTTCTCATAGTAAAACCTAATCTTTGTAGCAACTCAATTGGTTTAGGACTCGTTTGACTAAAACAATTAAGAAAGAGATTTGAATGCATGTTGATTGTTTGACTCGTTGGAATTCAATTGCATGTATCCTGTTTATCCTTGTTCTCATTGCTAATATTCTTATGATTTATGATCATTTCATGAGTTGTTTGGATGTTAAGTTTGCATGTCTCGTTGCCATGTTAAATTTCTGATCAGGATAGGAATAACCAAAAGAAATAACTTGTTTGAATCTATGATCAATAACTTGAGGAAGAAAGTAGATGCTTGAATAAGATTGCTTTCCTTAATTTGATAAAAACCCAACCTTTTCTTTGTTTAATTGCTTTGCTTCTTTTGAATTCTCTAGTTTTAGATTAATAAAACAAATCCCCCTTTGTTACCTTTCTGAGTTCATAATAATATTACTTAGGATACAAGTGTCTCTTGGGTACGACCCTGACTTACCAACTATTCTAGTTAGGTAATTAGGGAATTATATTTTGATTTGGCACGACGACTTTCAGCCAGTCAGAGTTCCCATGACCTTTCTTGAATTTCCCTTTGTTGTAGAAGGATCGAAGGGCCTTGGTGACAAGGACGATTTCCTCATCTTCATCTTCTTCGGAGTCCTCGTGTTGCTCTTGAAAGAACTTGAGCATCTTTTCCAGTTTTAGAGCAATCCCTTTGTGTGCCCTTTCCTGCTCCTTGTCATCTTGCTTTCTTTTCTCATGTCCCACAAGCTTTCCAAAGACTTGGTGAAGCATGATATTTCTGTTCTTGGGATTTTCTTTGATCATGGTCCTCTCGTTGGACCATTCACCAGTTAGGCCGTTGAATAGTTGTTGGACTTTCATCTTATCAGTGATTTCCTCCTTGGTGATACCAAGTCTAGTAAGCTTGGTACATAGGGCCTGAAAGCGAGACTGGTAGATATCGATAGATTCTCCCATCTCCATTCGGAAGTTGAAGAACTCCCTTCTAGCATTCATTTGGAGGTCCTCTCTGAGGTCAGAATTGCCGATGTGCATCTGTTGGATGGCTTCACACATCTCCTTCGCAGTTTCCAAATTTGCCACCCTGTCACAGTCTTGTTCCGACATGGCGTTTTTGAGATACTATTTGGCTTTAAAGTTTGCCTCCATGAACTTCCATTCGTTTTGCCCCCACTTAAAGAAGTCATTGCGAATGGTTGGGTCCACTTCGAAGTTCCCTACTTCGATGACACACCAAGCTTGAAAGTCATGGCTGCGCATTCAGTCCTTCATGTTGCGTTGCTAGTTTTCAATAGGGCTGGGCATAGGTCCAAAACCGGACCGGACCGGACCGGGACCGAAATCTTCAAAATCTTTGGACCTAGGACCGGACCTAAATTTCTCGGTCCGGTCCAGGTCCGGTCCGGTCCGGTCCAGTTTTGGACCGGTTTGGACCTGGATATTATTTTTTTTAAAAAAAATTAATATTTTTCAAAGAAAAATTTGTGTTTTTAGTAAAAAAAAATTACGTATTATTTATGAAAAATATAATGTTACGAAGTATATACATAAAAGTGAAACTTTAATAATAAAAAATAAATTTTATAACATAAGAAATATAATTTTTATATATAAATTTATAATTTTATATATATTTTAAAAAAGTCGGTCCTGACCGGACCGGACCGGGACCGAAAGTTCTGAAATTCATGGACCGAGGACCGGACCTGTTAACACTCGGTCCGGTCGGTCTGGTCCGGTCCGGTCCAAAATTCCGGTCCGGACCTAAATATGCCCAGCCCTAGTTTTCAAAGCTTCCGGCGATAAGCCTTGGAGGCTTGTTGTTCCCATGTCCGACTTGAGTGAGTTCCTAAGACATCATGTAACCTGCGATACTAACACAGAAATCTAGAGCGAACCCGCTCTGATACCAATTGTTGGATTGTCGTGCGTTAGTGAGAGCTTGGGAACCGACGGTTAGGCGATTTACTTGTTTTATTGATTGTTCCCTAGTTACAACAGGCAAGACTTACACTTCTCTGTTCCTAGCAGTTCTTCCTAACTCTAGCAACACTAACAAGTCTTCTCGATATTGTTCCTAAGCGAACAACTCAACTAAATACAAGATAAATCGAACCTTACACCTTGAGCTCACTTTCACAGTTCCCTTACTCTTGGGAACTTGGATTCGCCGTCGCCGAGATCGAACTCGTCGTCGGGGACTTCTCTTCACTTATGTCTTTCTTGCTTCTTTGTATGAGTGTAGTTCTGGGAGAAGTACTTATTCCAAGCACTATTCATTGGCTTTTATACTCTTTTGAATTTGGGTTGAGATCTTCATTTTCATGTTGTTCGAAATGCCCTTGTTTTGCAAGCCAAGTTTTTGCAATCTTCACATGTGACTTGATTTGAACTTAGTCAACTTCAAATGCCAATTGGACCGTTAGATCACTTGTCCCAGTCTGTTCCTCAAACCGTGCCTTTGCTTTTGTGTTCCCTTTTAAAGAGTCTTTGTTATACATGAGTTCCCTTGAAATACTTGAGTGTAAACGTTAGTTCCCATATGACGTTTGTCATTATCAAAACTGGAGACAACATCGTTGTTCGAATGTTTGGAACCAGAATTCCCAACACCGTCCCAACAGGTCTACTCACGTACCTAGCTAAAATAACATTTACATAATTAAAGAGTTTGTACAACCTCTTTGCTTCTAAGTGCAAGAATAGCTCAGACGATTTGAAAATAACTTAGAAATTCTAAATATTATTTCTTACACTCACGAATTACCTCCGAACAAATCATATTTGAGCTTTAAGATTGCTTTTGCATAGTGATACAAGTGAATTACTGTTTTTTCTTTCTTTCAGGTTGGGCCTTTCTTTAAATGTCACACCTAACCCTCACTAGCTAATTACCATTCACTTGGCAATTAATTACATTACATATACCACCTCCAAATCAAGGTTGCTGTGGTTGTACGTCCTTGGAAAGCACCTAGAAGTTGCCTTTGTTCTCTATAAGAACACTACTAGCTCGATCCTCTATCAGAATTAGCTGCTCACTCACAACGTACACAAGACAAACAGAAGCCTCAAAACTAAAGCAAAATGAGTGGAGACATGGAAGATTCCACCCGAAGGCGCTTGCTCGCTGAGTCAACTGTTCTTCTGGCGGTGGCATTGTGCGTCTCGATCGTCTGGGGAAACAACCCCTGGCTAACTGTCTGTGCCTTCGTTCTCCCACTGACTCAAAACGGAGTCGCCCTCCTCTGCTTGGAGCACCTCCGCTCGTGTCCGAACACGCAGATCATCTCCTTTATTCTCTCCGCCTTCACCTTCGTGCTCGCTAAGTTCGTTGACGCGGACGTGGGCATGTTGGTGTTCATCGCGTGCGTGTACATCGTGTGGGGCGGCCTCTTTCAGATGGCGCTGGTAACGGTCTTTGAAGTTCCACAGGTGTACGGCGCCTTGGCCGTGGCGTTAATTTGTTTGGCGGATGAGTGAGCAGAGATGAGGAGCTGTGGAATTTGTTGTGTATCGTCGCTCTCTTCCTTACTCTGGTTATGCTGGTGGTCAAGAACGAGTCCGACCACAAACCCAATGCTGATAGCAGCAACCAGCAAATCGGAATGATCGCGGTTTAATTAGTTATTATCGATCTACCTAGATATATATGATTGAGTAAATAATTAATTAATTAGGGGTTTCATCGCGCTTGTTTTTTAATTCATGGATCTTTAAGTATAATTTCGAGTGTGATCGATCGGCTATATTTAAGTGAACTTAATTATGCTATGCTAGCTCTCTTTTTCTTTTTTGTTTTACATTTGCTTTCAATTTTTTTTTGATAAATTGCTTTCAATTTTTTGGGTTATTGGCAATTGTCCTTTCTATGTTTTGGACTACGACGTCGTACGGCACAAAATGGGAAAGACAGAGTGACAAACAGACACACACTGACACACAGGCTTTGAATAAAGGTTTAATAAAGTTAATTTTCACCAATCTATGGGTAAACTCTATAATTAAGTATGTCTAAATTTATTCTAGCTTACACTTGCCATGACCAAAGTCTAAACAGTACGTAAAAACAAAACAAAGTTCATTTCACACAATTAACAAGTCTATAGAAGCTATAACTTTATGATCGCTAATGATGTTTGCAGGTATTATTAGCTGGCCTTCAATGCTGGGAGTTGTAAACTTTCTAGAACATCACCTTGTAACTAAGGTCACACTTCTACTGCTATGGAATTAAGAAGATTCCAGTTTTAGCCTTCAGTGGTAAATAAGTTTTCGACTACAAGTAATTCCAAAATGGGAAAAGCAACATCCTTTTGATTAATAAAGGCTAGGGTGCAAGTTCAAAGTAACCCATGTTAATTTTAACCATGGACTCCTGATTTTCTTCTTCTTACCATTTCGTATAAGAAGTTTAATTTATGATTTTTTACCATAACAAGGCTAGGGTGCAATTTCAAAGTAACCCATGTTAAGTACTTAAGTTTAACCACGAGCTCTTGATTTTCTTATTCTTACTGCAAATTTCATTTCACTTCACACAAAAAGTTTATAAAAGCTTAATTTATAATAGAGTTTTTTTTTGCCATAAGCCGCCTTTTATAATTAGAATTTTTTAAAAATTACCCTTTAATTTTTTTAAGTAAACATACCTTTTATAATATAAAATTCAATTTCAACCACCTTGAGCTATTTTCCGACAATATTTCCCGTGTTGGACCGAAATACCCTTTTATGTTTATTTATTTTATTTTTTAAAATTTATTTATTTATACAAATAGTGAAATAATTTGGCATGTTTCTTTTTTGTATATACAAGGTGGTGTAAAAAAACCCATTGTTTAAAATCTTAAAATTATAAAATTAGTAAGTAAAATATTTATATAAATTTCCTTCTTAGTAGTTAAGAACCTCTATTATTATTTTTGTACTAATACGGAAAAAAAATATTTTACAAAACAACAAGTGGATGAACATGTTTGACCATCTCGATGAAAAATTATGAAACGCGGATGAAAACTTTCATTTGTATTAGTAAACAAAGAATAATAGAGAAATTTTAATTTTTTAATTAGCTAAGAGGGAATATATAAATAAATATATTTCACTTACTAATTTTATATAGTTGAAGAAGACTTTAATTTGTGATTTTTTTAACCATATGATATATTTAAAAAATACACATGTCAAATATTTTATCATAGTATATAAATAAATAAATAAATTTTTACTATTGTATATTGAGACTAGGTATAAGAGACACGATGTTGAATCCCTTGTGTTTGAAGATAGCTTGACACATTTCTATATTCCCTACTCCAAACTGATTGGAATTATTTTATTTTAGTTGAAAATTGAGTTTTCACCATTCTATTAAGGCTGAATGATCGAAAACCACCCGTATAATAGGCCATATTGTTCAAAACCACCCGTTTAATATCAATTTACCAATAACCACCCATATGAATCCTTCCGTTAAAAAACAACCACCTCACCTCTCCAGTCCGTTAACTAGGCGTTTACGCGCGCGTGAGACGCGTCTTTCTCTTCCATTTTTTACATAATTTCCTTTTTCCTTTAAAAATATAAAATCCAAAAATAATTAAAAAATTTAATGGGTCAAGAATAGACCTGTCAAATGGGTCGGGTGGGTAAGGTTCGGGTTTGGGTCAATTGGGTTCGGGTCTAAACGGGTCTCAGATCGTCGGGTTGTTAAATTCATGGGTTCATATGGATCGGGTTGTTACGGGTTTGGTATAGGTTATGGTTAATCCAACGGGTTTCTGTCGTCAATTTTGTTAACCTTTATTTTTTTATTAAAATAATTTATTTTATATATTCATATTATATTATATATTATTTAATAATAAAATATCATAATTTTATACAAATTTATAATAAAATATTTAAGTTTTAATATAAATAATACTTTATCGAGTTGGCCAGGTCAACCCAACATGTTGGTGACCCAACTTAGTTTTTTCCGAGTCAATCGGGTTATTGTTAACCCATTGATTTCCGGGTCGGGTTTCAATGCAAAAAACTTCGGGCGGGTTGTTTTTTCGGGTCTGGTCAAGTTTGACAAGTCTAGACAAGAACGACCCGAACCCGATTGACCCGGAAAAAACCTGGGTTGAGCCACGCTTTGGGTAAAAAACTTCGGGGGGTCGGGTCGGTTTTTCGAGTCGGGTCAAATTTTTTAAAAATACTTTTACATTTTACATTTTTAAAGAAAAAAGGAAAATATGTAAGAAATGGAAGAGAAAGACGCGTCCCACGCGCGCGTAAACGCCTAGTTAACGGACTGGAGAGGTGAGGTGGTTGTTTTTTAACGGAAGGATTCATATGGGTGGTTATCGGTAAATTGATATTAAAAGGGTGGTTTTGAGCAATATGACCTATTATATGGGTGGTTTTCGGTCATTCGGCCTTCTATTAAATAATTAAAAAAGTAAAAAACTTGAAACTTTTGATGCATGAAATAAATTCAAACAAATTTGGTGCATTCATCTACAAAAATTAAAAAATATTTATTATCATTAAAAGAATAAACTAGAGTAAGTCCCCAAACACCTAAAACAAGCTCAAAAGGAATACATGTGTGGTAGGGATGTGAAGTCTATGACTTTTTCTAAGTTGATATTACTCACAAATATCATGAAGATTATTAATAGATTCAGGAAAGATAAACCTAGAAACTAGACACTTTAAAGAAAATTCGCGTGGATGCCTAAACAATAGTGCCAAGATTGGAGGGAAGTTTTTTCTCCAAGATAAACACGAGGAAGATTTAGATTGGTGGAATGGGTTGCACTTATTGAAGATGATAAAGTATGTTCAATTCTCAACCATTATTCCTTTTAGGAGTATCCGTCCTTGCAAATCAATCACATAAAAACATTTAAGGAAAAATATCATATATATATTGTTAGTTTTGATCAATTGATCGATTTAATTGCAACACACTTACAAACACTTTTTAATTTATGGAACAAATATAACATCATGTAAATGTATAGGCTTAGGATGTGACACTAAAATAAATTTTCCAAGATATATAATAGGTAGGGACATACCAATGCCAACCTACAGGCCTTCATTGCTAGAGTAGTTAGAATGAACAAAAAGATTACCGAAATATGGACTCACATGATTTATGGCTCTTGAAGCAAAGTACCAAGACTGATGTGATTCCATCTACCGAGTCATGGCCCCTCGGTACCGCGCCCACTGGGGCGTCGGGCGCGCCGTTGCACACGTCGATTTCCGACCTTGGTGTGCCTTTGCCTTTGCTGGATGTTGCCACTTCTTCAGGAACTTTTGATGGCACTTTGTCCCATAACTTGAGTGATTAATCCAGCCATAATGCCAAGTTCAATTTGCCCGACAAAGGAGAGTCTTCATTTAGACAAATGTCTAGGACCAACGTCCAAGGCTCTAAGGATTCAAGCCCAGGCACCACGCCTTATCTTGGGCGCATCACACGAGCACTAGCTAAGGCAATACTAGACAAAATGAAGGAGGAACTCATGAATCATAAGTTTCCGATGGCTAATGACGGTGAAGGTTGGAGTGTTCTTGTGACTATTGGTTCGACTAGTGCTAAAACTTGACTTATGTTTTGTTAAGGATTTTTATTTGAATTTCTTGAACTTAAGGGTGTTTTATGTAATTAGAGAGAAGTGAGGGTGGTTGAGTTGAGAGAGACGTGTCTTTAGGGTTATAAGGCTTGTGTTTGGCCTCTTTAGGGAAGACTTGAACGATGAATGTTCTCTCTTTTACTTGTTTTTCAATCTAAGTTTGTTTGCTCTTTTCGTTTCAATTCTCGTTGTTTGATCGTTGGTGAGTAATATTCGACGTTCTTTAAACTTAGTTTGTTGATCTTGGTGAGTAATATCAAAGACTCAACATCCATATCCAACGCTCCATCAATCCGCTTCCATCTGCTCCATCAATCGATCCATTTCCATCTCGGTGGATTCTGCACCACCTCAGTATAATCGCCATAAATTCCAATATACACATCATCTAGATCTGAAATTTGGAGGGATTCAACTAGACTCAAAGATATAACTTCTCGTTTTGGAATCACTCAAATCCGAGTTCGGACCAGGAAGATCCATCCAGTTGAAGACGGGTCAAATTCCTTGGTGTTTGTTGTCGGACTTCCTTGGAAGTCTTTAAAGGTGATCCCTTTGCATCATCTACACCATCGATCCTTTTAATCAAGTTTCATCAAAGACCTATGAACAATACTGGATGGTGGATTCATGATCGTAGGCCTAATGAGGCGTTATTATTTTTGGGGTTGACCATGATTATTGTTGTTATATCGTTGTTGGCCACCACGACCGGAGTTATTGTCGCATTGTTTCCTTGGTTTGGTTGGTGGCTAATCATTAAAATTGAACTAATGCCAACAATTCAATATTTTGTGGCCAATTTTCTGACAAATTTGTTATTGTGGTCTATAACTAGAAGACAAGTCTGACTTCGATGATGGAGATGAGCCTCCAAACATTTTGCTCACAACTTTAGTGGACATTGGTGTATTGCTTAGAGAATCACCTCCAAAAATCTTATCTTCTTACAAAAGACCAAGTAATTCATCCGAGTTTATTCGATGGCATTGCATGGTAAACACAAATAGAAATGCCAAGTAGGATGAACGTAGGCCATGCAAAACACACTTTAGGAATTCTTCATCGAGTAACGATATATGCACACTTTGCCAAAGAATTAGAAAAAGCTCATTTCTTTTCAGTACATTCTAAGATAGAAAGGATCCCTTTTGAAAAAGACTTCATTTGTTGCTTAAGGTGCATGGGATGGAATTGATTTTGTGAATAGAACATGCATTCTAAAATGCTACATGCTTCGTGAGCTGTTGTCGCTCGAGTGACATGCGCCAGAAGAAGGTAAGTTGTAGGTGTTGATCGAATCCATATGAGGATTATGCAATTGTTCTTCTTCCATGCAACGGGATTCGCATTAGGAATTCTAGGTGTCGTTGTTGTTATCGTTGTTGGAACATGAGACATTAGTTTGTGGCTCTCAAGGAGAAAAACTTCTTGCTCATAAGCTTCTAATTCTAACTTGATTTGTATGTTTCCAAATAGTGATCTAGGCGAACTGCAAGGGCTGGAAAGTTGAGGGATAGATGATTGGTAGTCCCACTAGAAGCTACGACCAATATGTCGCCGATTGTAAAAATGGTCAAACTTAATATGACATGGTCATCACGATCCACCAGAATTTTAGGAACCTATAGGTAGGTTATTTGAGCATTTTTGCAGGCGTTTCTCTAAATTAAATTTGTGTCTAATAATCTCTAAAATAACGTTTACATGATTTAAGAGTTTGTAAAATGTCTCTTAATCTTATAAGTGCAAAAATAGGACGTGAGAAGATTTCAAAATATCTTAGGAATTCTAGATATATACTAGCCAGTAGACCTGTCAAAAACTGACCTAACCCGCTAACCCGACCCGACCCGCCCGATAATTTTAGGGTTAAGACCCGAAAATTTGAACCCGAAATCCGAAATAAACCGAACCTGCTACAACCCGAACCCGTTGGGTTGAAACCCGAACCCGTTGGGTTGAAACCCGAAACCCCTTGGGTTGACCGATTTAGCTTATTTATAGAATTTTTTAAATTTATTTTGAAACTTATAATATATTTTATTATTAAAATAAATGAAAATAATATATTATAATTAAATATTATTATTTAATTAAAAATTATTTAATTAAAAATTAATTTTAATAATCATAAGAAAAAAGGATATTTTAGACCCGCTGGTCAACCCGACCCGACCGAAAACCCGCTGTAACCCGACCCGATTGACCCGTGACCTATAACGACCCAGAACCCGAAATGACCGAACCCGAACCCGCCCAACCCGACCCGATTGACAGGTCTACTAGCCAGTAGCCAGTGACATTTTTTACACTCGTGAATTATCTCCCAACAAATCATTTTTTACACTCGCAAATTACTTGTTTACTTTTTAAGGCTGGCAGTTGTTAAATTTTCGCAACTGACCCCCACTAATTACCATCCACTAGCTAATTATACTACCTCCAAATCAAGGTAATAATTAATTGTTTATTGTGGGCCGGGTGTCCTTGTCGATCTATAAAACCACTCCGTCAGAACTCAGAAGATATGATATCATGCTCTTGCTCAAATGCTCATTCCATACACACTGACGCACACAAAAATCCCTCAACAGCAAAATGCCTGGATACACGGTCACGGAAGATCCCGAATTCCGAAAGGGCTTGCTCAAAATTTCAGCTGCTCTTCTCTTGTCGGCATTGTGTGCCTCACTCATGTGGAATTACAGGCTTTTTGCTTCTTCTCCCGCTAGCCTTTGCTTGGCGATCTGGGCGTTTCTTCTCCCGCTGGCCCAAAACGGACTGGCCATCTGCTTCTTCGACCGCGTCCATTCATGCTCGGCTACACAGATCCTCTCCCTTTCCCTCTCCATCTTCACCTTCGTGTTGGCTGGGCTGGTGGGCGCGGACTTGGGCGTGTTCGTGGTCATCGCGTGCGTGTACATCGTGTGGGGCGGCATGTTCCAAATGGCGCTGGTCACGCTCTTTGAAGTTCCCGAGATGTACGGTGGCCTTTATTAATTTACTACACTTCAATTCAGTAAAAGTATGAATCAAAATGAATAAAACTGAAACAGATTTTGTGAAACTAATTCTTTGTTGCAATCGTGTAACTTTCTAATTTACAACTGTCTGGGATACATTACATAGAATGCATCGTTTCATTTATATACTCCTAACTAATAACTTCTATTAACTGTCATACAACTGCTGTAAGACAGTTATGACTACTCTTCTACTAATGGCGCCAGATGGACTATCTGAATTGACTCCTTAACTGTTTTTCTTTGACTTAAACAGAAACTAATACAACAAACTATAATATATATAATGACACGACAGAATGCTGAACATCAAACATGCTTAAGTCCAACATTCACCCCCTTAAGCTTGGTTGATTAACTTCATGCCAATCTTCTCCTTAAGCTCTGTGAATCTCTGTCGTGCAAGGGGCTTAGTGAACAAGTCAGCCAGCTGATTGTTGGTGTGTATATAATCCACATTGATCTTCTCCTTTTCAATACAGTCCCTAATAAAGTGATACTTGGTGTTGATGTGCTTGCTTCTGTCATGGAAGACAGGATTTTTGGCCAAGGCAATTGCTGATTTGTTGTCTACAAACAACGATGGCACCTTCCCTCCTTTTCTTTCCAAAGTCTCCATTATCTTTCCAAGCCAGATACCTTGACAAGCACCTGCAGTTGCTGCAATGTATTCTGCTTCACAACTCGATAAATCCACCACCTTTTGCTTCTTAGAGACCCAAGTAATCGGATTCTTACCAAGGAAGTAGATAATCCCATAAGTGCTTTTTCTGTTGTCCAAATCCCCAGCCATATCACTGTCACTGTATCCAAACAACTTAGTGTATGAGAAATTCTTCTTGTACACACAACCAAGTTGTACAGTTCCCTTTATATATCTCACAATCTTCTTCAAAGTGTCCATATGTGATGCAGTTGGAGCCTCCATGAACCTGCTTAACACCCCAACTGAAAAACTAATATCAGGCCTCGTATTGACAAGATACCTCAGGCTTCCAGTTATACTCCTGAAGACAGATTCATCAATCAATTCCTCACCCCCTGCATTCTTACTTAACCTGATGCGAGGCTCCATGGGAATATTGGTAGGATTATAATCTGTCAACCCTAACTTCTCAACCAGTGCTCTTGCTAACCCTGATTGACAAATGGTGATATCCTTGTCAGATTGCTTAACTTTAAGACCCAAATAATAACTGAGCAAACCTAGATCACTCATCTCAAAAGTCTTCATCATCTCTGCTTTGAATGAAGTAATCACATCAGTGCTCGATCCTAAGATGATTAAATCTCAACATACACCCCTAGGATCGTGCACTCTTCATTTCTGAACCTGGTATACAGGGCGTGTTCTTGCCTACACCTTCCAAACCCAAGTTTCTTCAAACTTCTATCTAACTTAGCATTCCAAGCTCGTGGAGCTTGTTTTAAACCATAAAGAGCTTTGGAGAGTTTTAGAACTTGATTAGGATGATCTTTATCTTCAAGCCTTCAGGTTGTCTTACATACACTTCTTCACACAACTCTCCATTCAGGAATGCAGTTTTAACGTCCATGTGGTGGACTTCATAGTTTATGGTCGTTGTAAAAGCCAACAGTGTCCTGACCGTCTCCATCCTTGCAACTGGAGCAAACACTTCCTCATAGTCTATGCCTTGCTTTTGCACATACCCCTTTGCAACAATTCTTGCTTTATACTTCACTATACCACCACTTGGATCCCTCTTGATCTTGAAGATCCATCTTAGACCGATGGCTTTATGACCTTTTGGAAGATCTGACAGCATCCAAGTCTTGTTCTTATTTATAGAATCAAACTCATCTTCCTTGGCTTTTCTCCATTCTTTACTTATCGCAGCCTCTTGATAATTACAAGGCTCATCCTTTGCCAGGAAGCACAAGCCTACTTCTTCTTCAATTTGAACAGTTTCTTCATAGATCTCTTGAAGTGATCTAAACTTCTTCGGAGTGTGATCAAAGACATCTTTCAACCCTTCACTCGATCCTGTCATTGGTGAGGAATTGTCTACTGCATAATGAGTATCTTGACCACCTTCCCAGTTCAGCTCATTTCTGGTCTGTGACTGCCTCTGAAGAGCATCATTGTTCTCCATATCTCTGGTAAACACTGTCAGAATGGGAGAGCTATCTTGTGCACTTCTTTCTTCCCATTCTAGACATTCTGCCTCTTCAAACTTCACATCACGACTAATCACAATTTTCTTTTTCTCTGGATCATAGAGCCTATAGGCTTTAGAGCTTTCTTCATAACCTACCAAGATCATCTTCTTGCTTCTATCGGCCAGCTTAGTTAAATTTGGAGCGACATTCTTTGCGTGAGCCACACAACCAAAAACCCTGAAGTGGTGAACTTTGGGAATTCTTTCATACCACGCCTCATATGGTGTTGAATTGTCCAAACTCTTTGATGGAGATCTGTTGAGTATGTAAACAGCCGTCTGTACTGCCTCTCCCCAAAACTGTGGTGGCATATTCTTGCTTTTTAGCATGCACCTAACTGATTCCATAATTGTTTGGTTCCTTCTTTCTACCACACCATTTTGTTGTGGTGAATACGGGGATGTGAGGTACCGTTTAACCCCTTCTTTTTCACAAAATAACTGGAACTTTTGTGAAGTAAACTCGCCCTCCCTGTCTGTTCCGAAAGCCTTAACCTTGGTTTCCCTTTCAACTTCAACACTGGCCTTGAATTTCATAAAATGATCCAGTGCCTCATCTTTGGTTTTCAAGAATCTCACCCACATAAATCTTGAGTAATCATCTACTATTAGCATTAAATATGAACTACCTCCAAGTGTTGCCGGCTGCATTGGACCACAGAGGTCTGCATACACCAGTTCCAAAGGTTTCTTTGCTCTAAAACTGGATTCATGAGGGAACTTTGTCCTATGATGCTTTCCTATAGTGCATCCATCACACACCTGGTTCACATGGGTTATAACTGGCAAACCTTCCACCATCCCTTTCTTACTTAATTTTCTCAAAGCATTGAAGTTAAGGTGTGCATACCTGGCGTGACAGAGCCACTCTGTATCATTAATTTTGGACAGAAGACATACTTGCTTTACTGCCTTCAAGTGCAGGGTGTAGAGTTTGTTGGTCTGTCTCTTTACATGTGCAGCAAGCCTTCATGTCTCTGAATACAGACTTAAGATCCCATCTTGTATGATAGATTTGCTTCCATTCTGATCTAGTTGTCCGATACTGATGATGTTGGTTCTTAACTTGGGTATGAAATACACATCTGTCAGAGGTATGTGTTCTCCATCCTTACTTAAGAATAACACAGATCCCTTCCCAGATATATCCACATATGATCCATCACCAAATTTTATTCTGCCTCCACAATTTCTGTCAAGAGAGGCAAATACATTTTCATCTCCAGTCATGTGGTTACTTGCCCCGGTATCCAAATACCATTTGGAGTACGATTCTTCTTCCCTCTCTGCATTCATAAGCAAATTCTGATCCACAATATTTCCTCTCAACATTAGCAGGGCCGGCTCTTCATCATCATGATCCTTCTTCATGAAATTGGCCTTCTCCTCCCTGTCCTTTGAGTCACATTCAGATTTGAAGTGGCCCATGGTACCACAAGAAAAGCACTTGATTTTACTTTTATCAAATCTTTTCTTGGGTTTCTCATCACCATTACCTTTGGCATCTGCATCCTTGCCTTTTGCAAATCTTTCCCCCCTAGAATTTGCCTTGTCTTGAGAAGATGACGCCTTTCCTTTTCTCTTCTGTCTAGCCTTCCACTCGACTTTACTCAACAATGCAGATTCTTGGGCTTTATCACCAAGGTCTTGTAGTTTCTCCTCATGAGCCTTCAAAGAGCCTATGATTTCATCCATGGTCTTCGTCTTCAAGTCACAAAATTCTTCAATTGTTGAAGTAAGTTGTATGAATCTGGAAGAAGTTGATCTTAACAGCTCTTTCACCACATGTTCTTCCTGCATCTGACTACCTAAACTTCTCATCTTGTTCACAAGCACTGTCATATTTTTTGTGTATTCATCAATGGTCTCATTCTCCTTCATCTTCAAACCCTCAAATTCCCTTAAGAGAGTCTGAATTCTCACTTCTTTTATGCGTTCTGCCCCCTCATTCATGTTCTTCAACATGATCCATGCTTCCCGTGCAGTCTTCTTTGCACCAAGTTGTAACAAGACTTCTTCACTTATAGCCTGGTAGATTGCTGCCAGGGCCATTTTGTCTCGTTTGTTGTCCACTTGTTCTGTGCTTTCTACTGCATCAAAAATGCCCTAAGCAGTCATAAAAACTTCCATTTTTATGGCCCATGCGGCATAATTTGTTTTGGTTAACATAGGATATTGTATAGAGAAGATCTTATCTCCCTGTGTTCTTGGAAAAACTGATGTGTTATTGACATTTGAGAGCGCCTGCATATTGCTGTTGATGAGGCTTTCAAGAGACCGATCTGGGTCACCCATTGTTCTTGAATAATCTGAACTCTTTTGTGCCAAAAATCGTGTTTGGCTCTGATACCAAATGTTAATTTACTACACTTCAATTCAGTAAAAGTATGAATCAAAATGAATAAAACTGAAAGAAATTTTGTGAAACTAATTCTTTGTTGCAATCGTGTAACTTTCTGATTTACAACTGTCTGGTATACATTACATAGAATGCATCGTTTCACTTATATACTCCTAACTAATAACTTCTAATAACAGTCATACAACTGCTGTAAGACAGTTATAACTACTCTTCTACTAATGGCGCCAGATGGACTATCTGACTTGACTCCTTAACTGTTTTTCTTTGACTTAAACAGAAACTAATACAACAAACTATAATATATATAATGACACGATAGAATGCTGAACATCAAACATGCTTAAGTCCAACAGCCTTGCCATCATATTTGTTATACAGATGAGTGAGCAGCGAGGTGATAGGCGCTGGCTTTTCTTGTGTCTCGTGCCGATCTTCCTTACTCTGTTCATGCTCTTGCTCAAATGCGGCACCAATCGCGACCGCCAAACCGATGCCTGAAGCAACCAGCAAACCCAGATGGCGGCGGCTTAATCATTTCAATTCAGCTAGCTGCTGCATATTAGCAAGTTTATATAAGTTCATTTCACCTAATTAATTAACAAGTTTGTAGAAGCTTAATTAGTTGATGTGATAAAGAATGTTTGCATGTATTATTAGCCTTCAATGTTAAGAGTTGTAACCTTGCTAGAACGCACATCACCTTGTTACTGCTATGGAATTAAGAAGATTGCTTATTTAATCACTTGTTTTAATTTTATATGTAAAACAACAAAAGGAGAGCTAGTATTGATCAGTTGTTTTTATATCTAAATAAATGGTGAATAAGTTTTTTTTTTTTGAAATAAAAGGGTAAGATTATATTAAGAGAGAGCTGAGGATATACAGAGCATAAAGCTCAAGTTTACTATACAATCCAAAGCAGACAAAAAGTAACCAAGCAACAAGCAACAAGAAGATCAAAAAAGGGCAGTTAGAGGGGATTGATGCCCAAAGTAGAGAACCATCGATCGACACTGGGGGAGCGTTTGTTCCACTTTGTTGCAATACATTGCTTGGTTATGCTGATGATTTGGGCAGCACCTTCATCAATGGGGGTTAGGAGATCCTCAAAACATTTCCGGTTTCTAAATTGCCAAGTGTAGTAGATGAAGTGAGCCAAGGCTGAGCTGGTTGCTTGGAAGATGAAGGAGCCATGGCGTGGGCTCGAACTCAGCCAGTCAAGCCAGCCGATCAGATTGGCGCCATTGATAGTAATGCCAAGCCATCGAGTAATAATGGAGAGAATTGCATTGGTGTATGGGCAATCTCCCCAAAGATGAGTTTCAGTTTCAGCAGATTGTGAACAAAGGGGGCAGAGGTCTTCGATTGAAATGCCCCAACCATGGAGCTTGTTGCGGGTGGGGAGCCTTTGATGGGCAGCCAGCCAAGTGGTGAATTTCCTTGCCTCGTGCCTCCCCCAAACAGTAGGCCACCAAGAGACAGCGGGAAGGTGGTCTCGGAGCAGGTCATAGACAGATTTGGTCGAGTACTTACCCGTGGCCGCTTGCATTGAAAGAAGGATTTGGTCACTTGAGTTATACTGGAGGAGTTCGTCTTTGATGGAGAGAATATGCTTCCAGTGGGTGCTAGCATTGGTGTGAGCTTGTGCAGTCCAAATGTTTTGGTTCTTCAAGATATAGAGGTTGATCCATCTAGTCCAAATATTCGTTTGGTGGGTGGCCAATTCATGGATGGATCTCGCTAGGCTCGCCTTGTTCCACGAGAGTAGTTCTTTAATACCAATGCCACCTTCAGCCTTTGGTTTGCACACACTGTTCCATGCAATCAGATTTCTTCTCCCTCGATCTTTGCCCGTCCAAAGGAAGGAGCTGAGAATGTTGTTGATTTTATCAATCACCGTAGAGGGGAATCTGAAAATGTTGGCCCAGAAGGATTGAATTCCAAAGAGGACAGAGCGCAACACTTCCATGCGGCCAGCATAGTTGAGGCTCTTGGCAGCCCAGGACTGCACACGGGCCGTGATGCAGCGAATAACTGGTGAGTATTCAGAAACCCTGAGATTCTTGGAGCAAAGCGGGACACCAAGGTATCAGAAGGGGAGGGTCCCAACAGTGAAGCCCAAGCCGGAAGCAAGCTGGTGTTTTTCAGCATTAGTGATTCCATCAACAAAGATTTTAGACTTGTTAGGGTTAGTTTGGAGGCCAGAGAAGGTAGCAAAGTCATCAAGGGCTTTTTTCAGGATGGTAACAGATGAGGAGTCAGCCCGACAAAAAAGGAGGAGGTCATCAGCGACACAAAGGTGGGTTAGGTTGAGACGCTCACACTTGGGGTGGTGATTGAAATTTGGATTGAGAGTGAGCGTGTTGGTGTATCTTGAGAAGAACTCCATGGCAAGGACAAAGAGATATGGTGAAAGTGGACAACCTTGTCTAATGCCACGAAGGCCAGGAAAGAATCCCTTGTAGTATCCATTAATGTTTATGGAAAACATGGAGGTTGTGATACAACGCTCAATCAGCTGAACCAAAAAGGGGGGAAAGCCGAGTTGTTGAAGTGTAAAGATGATGAAGCTGTGTTCTAGACTGTCAAAAGCCTTACTGAGGTCGATTTTAATGACACATCTTGGAGAGACGTTGACAGTGTCATAGCCTCTCAAGAGTTCTTGGGCCAATTGAATATTGTGACGGATAGAGCGGCCCGGAACAAAGGCACTTTGTTGAATACCAACCAGACGATCAATGACATTTTTCAAGCGGTTTGCAAGCAGTTTAGCTATGGTTTTGTATAGCATAGTACAATAAGAGATAGGCCTCTGATCGCTAACTGTAAGGGGGTTGTCATTTTTGGGGACAAGCGAGATAGCTGTGTGGTTGATCTCTTTGAGGATCTTTCCCGAAGAGAAAAAATCCTTAACAACAAGGCAAATGTCATCACCAATGATGGGCCAGGACGCTTTAAAAAACCGAGCATTAAAGCCGTCCGGGCCCGGTGCTTTGTCATTACCAAAGGAGAAGACAGCACGCTTAATGTCGTTGTTGGTGACCGGTTGGAGGAGGTTGGCGTAATCTTCACCATTTAGGCAGGGGCCGGAAGAGCAGATGGTGTTGGGGGGCAGGGGAGGTCTTGTGGTACGGCCCAGAAAGGAGGAGAAGTGGGAGATAAGGTGAGTTGTAACCTCTTCAGGCGTGTCCGGCGAGTTGCCAAGGTTGTCAGAAAGCCCCGAGAGCTTGGAGGAGGCCCTTCTATTATGGATGGATTTGTAAAAGTAGGCACTGGAATCATCGCCAAATCGCATCCATTTGAGCTTGGCGAGCTGCTTTGTTGTAGAGCGCAGCCTAGAGAAGTTGGCACAAAGATCAGCAGTGGTTGCACGCTCGCTTTCCAAGAGAGAGGCATCAAACGGGTTAAGTTAGACTTCAGCTTGAATAGCAACCAGGTGACTTCTAGAGTCGTTAACAGCCTTCTGAAGATGCTCGAAGGAGGAGGAAGGAAGGCTTTTGAGTCGGCGCTTGAGCGTTTTGAGTTTTTGGACGACCCGATACATTGGGTGGCCCGCAAAAGGGAGGCTTCAGACTGCAAGAACAAGGGGGAGGAAACCCTCCTCTTGGGCCCAGGCATTGTTGAACCTGAAGGTCTTTGGAAGGGGATGAGTCAGGGGGTGGCGACGTAGAAGGGCGGGGGAGTGATCGGAGAGGTCTGGGAGGCAGAAGAGAGCTTCTGAGTGGGGGAAGGAGGAGGACCAAGTGGGGTTGTAAAGAATGCGGTCAAGTTTAGCCCAAATTCGGGAGCCAAGAGCATGGTGGTTGTTCCAAGTGAAAGGGCAGTCTGAGTAAGGGTGATCGTTTAGAGAAGTGTTGAGGAAGCAAGTGGCTAGTTCCCGGGAGGGGTTTGAGGGAGGAGAATTGTTTTCACAGAGCCTCTCAGAGGGGCTAAGAGTGGCGTTGAAGTCACCAAGGAGGGTCCAGGGGCCTTGAAGACCAGCATTAATAGTGGAAATGTCGTCCGATAAGGCTTGCCTTTCAGAGGCTTCATTGAATCCATAAACAAAGGTGGCATGAAGGGAGGGGTTCGAGTTTGGTGGGGCAATAGAGCAGTGAATCAGCTGCGGAGTTGCAGTGAGAGGGTGAAGGTGAATGGTCTTCGGATTCCACCATATCCAAATACGACAGTTTCTATAAAGATCACCATTAGAGAAGTGTGACCAACCAGGCATAAAGCTTTTAGCAACTCGATCTTCCTTGTTCTTTCGAAGGCGAGTTTCAATTATGGCTATAATATCGATCTTGTGTTTGTAGATAAACTTGCGGACAACATCTTGCTTTGCATCCGTGCCGAGGCCACGGATATTCCACGCCGCAATAGAGCAGCTAAACATGATCAAACTTTTGGGCGGGTGTGGATATCTTATCCAGTGGCAATTTGTTTGAAGGGGCAACATGGGGAGGAGCATTGCTATTAGTTTGCACTGACGAGTTGGGTGGGGTTTGAGCAGGGGGTTAATTTTGTGATGGAGTTGGGGTTTTGGTGGTTGGGATATGAGCAGGGGGTTGATTTTGTGTTGGAGTGGGGGTTTTGGTGGCTGGAGGGAGGGATTTAGCGGTGGCCCCCACATTTTCTTTGTTTCCCAAGTTTCCAGGAGGGTTGGCGGGGGGCGCTTGAGATGCGTTGTTGTTGCTTGGCTTGTGTGTCTTAGGCGGTGGCTGTTGGGATGCCCCAGGGCTTGGGGGGAGGGGCAATGGTGGCCAAATGTTTTGCATAGAGGGCATTGCGGTGGGAGCCAGTCATATTGGAGAGGTTGCCAAATGACTTCCCCATTTCGGCCTCGAAAGGTAACTTCCCGAAGGATTTCAGTAGAGGCAGAAATTTCGACCATGACCCTTGCATAGGAGAGCCGTTCTTGGCAAGCAGACGTGAGATCAGTGAGGACAGGCCGCCCCACAGCTGAGCCGACTTTAGCGAGCATCTTTTCGGACCAAAAACGGACGGGGCAACGGTGGCCAAATGTTTTGCATAGAGGGCATTGCGGTGGGAGCCAGTCATATTGGAGAGGTTGCCGAATGACTTCCCCATTTCGGCCTCGAAAGGTAACTTCCCGAAGGATTTCAGTAGAGGCAGAAATTTCGACCATGACCCTTGCATAGGAGAGCCGTTCTTGGCAAGCAGACGTGAGATCAGTGAGGAAAGGCCGCCCCATAGCTGATCCGACTTTAGCGAGCATCTTTTCGGACCAAAAACGGACGTCAAGATCGGGAAGAGTGATCCAAAGAGGTATATCTTCAAGGCATGAGAGGTCGAGAGCCATCCCAGGTTTCCATCTTTTGAGAACCAGGGGAAATTTTCCAGCCAACAACCAAGGGGATTTTTCAAGGATGGTGACCATATGCTCCTCTTTTTCAAATTGAAACACAAAGATACCCTTCTCGTTGAGGAGAAGCTTGGGAAGAGGAATGGTTGCCCATTGAGAGGAGATAAAGCGCTCCATAGCGCGGAAGGAGATTTTGCCTCCCATCGGAGCTCCCACCAGTGAGTTGGACCAACGGGATACCAAATCAGCAACATCATCATCAGTAAAGTCAATAATTCCATTGACAATGCCATCAACATGAGAAAGGGGGATAAAGGGCTGGGTGTGTGGGCTCTGCCCACCACAGAGAATATCCTTGAAAGAAGTTCCGACAGTGGCTTGGATTTGGGCCGGTGGCGGGAGGGAGGGGGGAGGGTTGGCTGAGCTAGCACCAAGAGGATAGAGATTGTTGGGTCCGTTTTGAGAGGAAAACAGAAGAGGGGGAAAGGACGAGGGAGGAAGAGGAGGATTAAGGAGAAGGGGGAGAAGGGAGGAAGGCATGGGAGGAGGAATCGAGTCACCAGCGGGGGCGACATTGAGTTTCGGGAGGGGGGTGATTTGAGGAGACGATTATTGTTGGCGGCGATTAGCTCCGGAGTCGAGAGCTACAGGGCTGTCGGGGCAGGGAGATTCATGGGTCGGTGTGGATGGCGGGGACGAAGGGCTGGTGGTCAGGGGTTGGATGAGGGCGGAGAGTTTGACTGTCCTCTTCTTGTTGCGGGCCATAGGAGGCCCCGGAGCAGCGCTCCCGGCGGCGGCTAGGGTTTGGGTAGCAGGGGAAAGGGGAGAGGGGGGACTCGATGGAGACTGGTTTTTTTGTTGTGCCTATGTTTTTTTTTGTTGAGTGTAACTTTAGTTGTAAATATGATGAATTTTACCGGGAGCCAACCGAACCTAAACGTGAATAAGTTTTTATTCAACCTTAAATGTTTGCAAGTGTGCGTTAGTTGTTTTTGTGCCGACCCGTCGACCAACTCAACCATATGGTAAATACGTTTTGGACTAGAAGTAATACCAATATAGGAAAAGCAATGTTCTTTTAATAAAGGCTAGGGTGTAATTTCAAAGTCTGCAACAAAATGGTCACACCCATGTTAATTTTAACCAAGGCCACGACTCCTGATTTTCTTCTTCTTACTGCAAGTATACATTGCACTATTTGACTATTTGTAACATTTCACAGTATTAGAGGGGGACCATGCCTCAACTTATTTCACATCTTTTGCAAATCATTTTTTTTTACAAATTTATCCTAACAATTACCCAAAAAAAAGAAGGAAGAGAGTTGAATTTGAGTAGAGTTCCATTGCATAACAAAAAATGGAAGAGAGTTGAATTTGAGTAGATATAATTCTCGAGTGAAATGCTTACAACCACCTACTAGTGGGGTGTCCATAAAAAACTGAAACCGAAAAATCGATATTTTTTTCGTTAACCAAACCGAAAATTCAAATTATTTGAATTTTCGGTTTTGCTAACCGAATCGAGAATATTGGGTTTCGGTTCCTTATTTTCACAATTTCGGTTAACTGAAAAATCGAAAACACGGGACCATTTAATTAATATTTAAGAAAAGTTTCATTTGTATAAAATGTATAATTCACACACTAGTAACAAACGAAGCTATCAATCGATTATTTTAGTTACCTAGACATGTATAATTAGTTCGTATTGAAATGTTCTAACCGGGTTGGATAATATTTTTTTTATACAAGTTGATAATTTTATTTACCTTTTAAGTGTATTATTATGATAAAAAAGTACCTAAACGGTTATTGTTTAACCGAGAAAACCGAACCGAAAAATTGGTTAACCGAGTTTCGGTTAACCGATATTCATGGTTAGGTTAAAGTTAGTGATTTTAACAAACTGAATTCATGGTTAATCGAACTTCGGTTAACTGAAATCTCGGTTAACCGGGTTTGGACACTCCTACCACCTACCATTCACTCCAAAAGAGCTTCGTACGTAAAAATGTGTCTGAATTCTTGTGCCATGACCAAAACATCGCAAATATTTGACAGTGTTGATATACTAGTTGAAATTTTTTTATATGCAGTTGATTTTTTTTTCCAATATAAACTCTTTTAAACATTTATTTCTTCAAATAGGCTTGGTCTAAAAAAATCGCGGATATAAGTTCGATTTTGCGTTTGGAGCAACAATGTACTTATATGAGTTGATGCTGATGTAGTTGAAGCTGAAATTATGTGCTGAAATTGGTAGTTGAACTGAGATGTTTATATTTTATATAAGCTACATACTGTTTGGGAAAATAAAAATTTATGAGAGTTGAAAAGGATGGTAAAAAGGTTGAATTAAATTTCAACTAGTTTAAATAAGCACATTTCAACTCTATAAGGTCCTCCCTCTCACCTTAATTTTTTCCCCAAATTTCAACTAGTATAAACACATTTCAACTACCACACCCGAACACTCATGTAGTTGATTTTTTTTTCATTTCAACTACATTTATCTCATTTCAACTCCTACTTTAACTCTAACGAACAGACCTATACATTTAGTTATTAGATTGACGGAGAAGGATCATGTGTGAACGACCTCTTATCTGCAAAATGAAAATAAATCTACCGATAATCAGTTGGTCTCGTGGGATGAGGTGTTAGACTCCTTAAGTGTTTGTTTAGGGTTACCCCCAACAATTGGCCTCTATAGTACCCAGTTTGGACGTAGATTTGCTCTGACTAATCGATCTAGAGGAGAGATCGATCTCAAAAAATAAATATAAATCTCGTCCCCTCACCCTCCAAAAAAAATCAACGCTGCATTATTAAAGTGTGGAAAAATGATAAGAACATTTTTGTCGAAATAATTCGCTTATTTTTCGAAAAAAAATCCGTTTTTTTTTGGGGACACGCTTAACATGTGCATATGTTTTTCCTTAGATATGCATCAAAAATAACTTTTATGTGCATTAAAACTAGTTAAAATGTGCATCGATTTTGAAATTTTTAATTTTTTAATCTTAGTTAATTATGTGCATGAATGTCAACATACATAAGGTTTCGCCTATAGTATAGTTTTGATGTACATATATACCATTAGTTTTGATGCACATGCATAAATAACATGCACTTTCAGCTATTTTGATGCACATGCATAAATAACATGCACTTTCAGCTATTTTGATGCACATAGATAACTAAATACACACTTTTTTGGGTTATTTTGATGCACATATAGTTGGTTTTGATGCAAAACATATATCTATGCATATAGTTTTGATGCACAATTGACCATTTTGATGCACATATAGTTAGTCTTTACTTCTTTTACTTACTAGGACTAATATCTATCAACACATAATTAGTTAATTACATTTCTAAAAACATCAACTTCTATAGAATAGACAAAATGTTTATGGAGATCCTAATGTATGATGATGACGTCTCGACGTGTCTTTCTATTCCAAATGCACTATACCTCAATCAAGTTTTTGTGTAAAAAGGAACTTTAAGTTGGGCCTCACATGCTCAATTGTTAGAACCTTATGCCTTTATTGTCAACCTATGCTCTGATACCAATTTGTAACACCCTATCCGGTGAACTGGATTGCTACTTAGTTGTAGACCACACTTGGGTCTACCAGAACAAGTTTGGCAATAAATTCACCGGTATTGGACCTTTCAACAAAGGCACAACGAGAAAAACCAAGAAAACATCCATCATATCATTTTCAAAACAACTCGATAAACAATGTGAATGCAATCGACTACCAACACTAAAGCCAACCTACTAGCTACCAACATCAACTCAATATGACTATTAACTACATTGTCCTTGCAACTAAAGACTCAAACCCTATATACCCGCTAAGACACGTCACATCGAGATCGAGCATCATTATCCAAGAAGTGGTCTCCTAGAACATTTTCTGTATAAGGACGTTTACCTTAAACATTAGAAGTGGAACATATTAGATAACAATCTTGGTATGGGCCAAACAAGAAAACTGAACACAAACAATATGCATACAAGTAGCACACCACAAAGTTATCTCAACTGGCATATCAAATTCACCAGACAACACACATTTCAACAATAATTCATAAGCACGGGATTAATCAATGTAATGCTCATGCATGCAATATATATATATATATATATATATATATATATATATATGACAACAACTAGCAACAACTTCTCCATAGCCCAAACCACAACTATTCTCCAATTGCCTAACTCTTATAAGAATATACCCAAATTGGCTATTCCGTACACATCTGTAACACCCCGTCTTTCGACGAGGCGCTACTAAGGAATAGACCATACAAGGTACTATTATTTAGGTTGACAACTACACTGTAGGACCTTACAACTCGGGCACGACGAGAAAACATAATAAAACATCCAACCTTTATTTAATAAAACTAAGAAAAACGTAATCATGCATGAATCTCCGAAAATTATAAATAATCAAATACGTCACAACGCCTACTGAAACTGAACTATCTGAACCAAAAAGATAATAACCGAAACAAAATACCAACCCCGTCTAACAAATATTAAAAACAATATTCTAACTAATATAAATAAACTAATATAACCAATCCCACTATGACACGCGCTCTTTACCGCTCCGGCCCGCCATCTTGCCTCGGTTCCTGCACGGCTCCTTGATTCATACCTGGGACTGAAAAATATTCCCCGAAGGGTCAACGTCTAATCTACCAAGCTAGAAAGAATACGGAAACTGTAGAACGTTTTGAAATCCGTTATCTAAGGTCAGCATACAAATCCACAACCGCAATCATAACTCTAAAGGCCAATACCTAAATTAGTTATATCAGTCACACAAGTCACATACGCATTTACAATCACAGTCACACAACAATGCAATTCTTCCTTTGTCCACAATCCGTCATCCAAGGCGCTCATCACCGCGCCGAGTGCAGAGGCAGGCCCTCCCACTCCACTTCCCAATCTCCCTTCTAACTCCTACTTAAGCCTCCACTGGAGCGCTTGCCAAAAACACACAGATAATAATTTTCGTTTGAAGGGGTACGATTTTCCCAGTCACACGGGTCAAAGTAGCCAACTCTTCCTCAACACCAGCTACAATGGGCCGTGTCGGAAACGGTACCAACACAGAGAAAACGTTCCAAAATATTTCCCGATAAATCACATTTAAAATCATTAACGCACACAACACACAAGGAGTTCAAAACAATTTAAAAGGTATTCGGGACTAGTTCCCAAAACCCGTCCTACAATACCGATACGCAGTCTAACAAGGGAGAAAAGAACCGAGCAAGTCGAAAAACGACTTACCTCGAACGAAGGATCCTCAAAGAAGACGGAAATTAAGAGTGTGAGCGAATACGGTTCCCTAGAAGAAAATTTTATCATAACAAGTTGGATTAGGTTCAACCCACATTTATTTTAACGAGATATATGAACGCTCATTCCCCCATTTTATGAATTCGACTCAACACGTGACCCGACTAAGTTTTTAAGCTGTAATAAGTACTATCACTTAGCTATATATATGTTCACTAACCTACCCTATCAATTATACATGACATTTGCCTTAACAGAATTCCTATTCCAATTGTTAATCTAACCACAACTAATTATCATAACCTTCTATGTTATACGTAACATTTGCCTTAACTAAGTTTTTTTAACCACCACTAATTATCCATTTCTCAGTCCACTACTACTAACAACCCAACCCACTGAATGTAACGAATTAAAACCCACCCGGCCCAAATTGGGCAAAGCTTATCCGCTCCCACCTTTGCAATCGGTCCATTGACCGAAAATGCTTTGACCAGGGCCCCACTCCTCCTCCTTCAACCTTGAAACAAAAAAACGAGACCAACACATTCCCAGTTCCCCCGTCTCTGTGTTCCGCCGGCGACTCCGTACAACACTCCCCCCCCTTCGTCTCTGAGTTCCTAACCCTACCCGACGCCGACGCCGACGGAGAGCGAAGACAACCACCAATCGCCGCCCCTGTTCGCGCCCCGCCGGCGTTCCCAGATTGTCTCGCCCCCTCAACACCGATTTGCTAACGACGCCCTTCGACGTCTACCCTCTCTTGTAACTAGTACCCGCTCGGAACGACAACAACAAGGAATTCAGAGAGGGGTCAAAACAGGGGAACTTACTCACCGGAACTTGACCGCAAAATTGTTCGTGAGCGAGAACGATACCGCCAAGGTGGATCGATCTGCGGCGATTAGGAAGAACCGCGATACCGAGGCGATCGGAGGTAGTTCAATAGCTATCGACGACGACGACCGGCGAAAGGGGCAATTCCTGAACGCGTAATATACACCGGTTTGAGCCGGCTTTTCACCGTTCGGAACGAGAAAGGGAAACAATGGAACGATGGTGAACGAATGAAAAGAACGCCGACACTTTCTTTCGGTTTGATTGCTTGATTTCACCGATCAGAAAAACGCAGGCTTGATTTTTAAAGATTACAAGGTGTAGATTGAGGTCGAACGGTTTTTTAACGAAACAATCTCTCCCTAGGTTTTTATTTAGGATATAGATATTGTTAAGATATAATGTGTGATTTAAGCTATAATATTTTTGGAGAAAAAATTAAACGATCTACCCCTTAGATTTAGATTTAGGATAATGATATCATTAGGGATAATTTAATTGGATAAACTGGATAAAATATCATTAGGGGTAATGATAGAATTCGGTTGGGGTTTACAATAATTTAATTTGGCGAGGTTATCTTCGATTCAAGAACCCGAATATAAAACTCGTTTTTTCCCGACTTAGATGACAATCGTACTTGAGTATTACAACATCCTTGGCTGGCCGACCCTATACAACTCCTTAACTAACAATTGACTTCACTTCAAATGGATTTTGAAGTGAAGTCAAATTGGCTATTCCATAAACATCCTTGGTAGGCCTTCGTACGACTCAAAATATGAATATTTCACTTCAAATGAAACTTCTTTGGAAGATTCTAAGGCCATCTCCAACAGCTTCCCTATCTAATTCTTGGAAATTGTGCATTTGAAGAATTTTATCCATTTTTTGCCCCAACAGCTTCCCTATCTAATTCTCTATAATGGAGAATTCTCCAAAAGATTGAGGTGTATTCCCTATATTTAGAGAATTCTCTAAATTTATTTGGAGAATGCATTTATTAAAAGTGTATACATGGAAACTTGTGATTGACTATATGAAATTTTATAAAAAACATTATGTATAAATAAAACTAATAAATGTAAGATTCTCTAAAATGAAGAAACTATTGGAGTTCAAGTAAATTTTATTTGGAGAATATGACTTTTGATTCTTCATTTTGGAGAATATTATAGAGAAACTGTTGGAGATGGCCTAACGGAACCACTCAATATTTGGGTTCAAATAATTAAGGACAAATATTTAGGAACTCATGATTTATTCCAATTCCAGAAGAAATCTAGTTCTTGACAATTTGGTCGATAATTGAACATCAGGGATATCTTTTCTAAAGGTGTTAAATGGATTTTAGGAAATGGCAATTCTATAAAATTTTGGTCGGATAGGTGGCTTGGTGATTCTGTAACACCCCCTTTTTATATATAGGGATATTACCGCCAGTGACCTCGAGATTTAACTCTCGAAGTCACCCAAGGCTTATAGTAATTACAAAACTTAACCAAAAACTTTAAATTTTGGAAGATATATTATAAACTTGAACAATGCGGAAGTTGAATACAAAAGTTGAATAAACTTGAACATACAAAGTTGAAATAGGAAGGGTCCCACAAGTCGGCAACCTCGACCCTTAAAATTATTCTAACTTATTCCAAGCTAACCACCTTCACTCTAAGTGCTCTTCAAGCTTGTTCCTCGTGGTCCTTGACGTAGAACTCCACTCCTGATGTCTCGCGACGATAAATGCGATGGACACCAGCCGACCATGCAAGGAAAATAAACGGTCGGTTAGTCTTGTGACAAACTAAGCAAATGGGGTTTTGGAAAGTGGTTCGGTTTTTTTAGGAAGAGACGAGTTGGGATGTCGGGTACCGAATGAAAGTCGGACCCATCCTCGAACCTCGTACCTCCTAGGAAAACTATGATTCGAAGAAACGGAATGAGAACGTCACCCAAGGGTGAGTCTCGATTTATAAGGAAAGATTTACTTATGTTGGGAACTTGGGTTTCACACATTTAGTCAGGTGGGTGATTAAACCCCTCGTTGATCACGTTTCCCTCTACCAACCTCACCGCATACGTGTTGTGCGAATTCAGATTGGAGCCAGAGAATTACGGAATCCGAGAGTAAGTATGGCATTCCATTTTGTACCTTCCTTCCTATCATTTTAATGGTCGCCATCAGGCGCCTATTTAATCTCTACCAATTTTAATGATCACAATATCGTTCCACTTGGAATTAAGCATACTTTTTAAGTAAGAAGGATGTGGGTTACGGCCCCACGGAATTTCTCAAAGGTTGGATGGCGAAACCAGACTAACACGAGCTACGTGCCATCACCCCTCATCGAGCGAGCGGGTATTGACCATGGTCTTACAAGTAGAACATCAGCTCAAGAATAAAGTTGAATGAATCAACGCGTATAACATAAAGTACGCAAACACAAGCCTACTCATCTAGGCACACATATCACAAGGCCACGGCCCTACAATCTATATAGCGTATCCTAAGTACGACTAGAAATAACATGTCATTAAATCTAGAACAATATAAATCCTAGATTCATTTTATTTCATACAAGAGTTCCCAACATATTCATAAAACAATTTAAAGCACTTGAAAACGTATAATAAAATATGTAACATGATCTCACAAAAACGGATGATGCATAGAGAACTTTATATGGAAATTGAACCCAAACCACTTGCCTCGTAATTGACGTAGATGGGTTGCGAAGCGATCACTCGCGATTAAGAACTTATTCCTGTTTCAATCAACCACAAAATAAATTGTCGTCAATTTATTTTGTTCATTTAATAACGTTCATTTTGAAGGAATGACAACGGATTTAAGTTTATAAAAATTATAAACTTTACACATTATATTAATAATTTCCTTTTATTAATATAACTACACTATATTATTAATTTTATAAATTATTTATATTATTCGCTTTAAACTTTTCCTTATATTAACCTCAACACACACACACATATATTAACGGAAAACCTTATTACTTTATAAATATTCAAAATATTATTACTAGTCTTATTTATCCATAAGAAATTCTTCCTCTTATTAATGTCCTTTTAAAATACCAATTTATTCATATGAACACTAAAAATACCCATAAAAAAAATCACAAGTTAATTTAAATACTTATAAAACACCAAATTCCTAACATTTGTCAATTTAAATAATTTTTTACCTATTTAAATTTAACAAAAGAATTTTTATTTTTGTTTTTAAATTTATTAAAATTTCAAAATACCTACTTAGGTGAGCAGCCCAGTCGGGCCGGGTCGGGCCCGACCTGCTCACGGGCTCACCAGCCAAACCGAACAGCCCTCTCGCAAAAACAGGGCACAAAACAGCACCAACTTCAATCGCTTCGTTCTCCTTCGTCTGGTATCTGATTGGGGCGTATGAGTAGGAGTTGGAACCGTGAGAAAGAGAGCTTTCCAATGATATAAAATGGGAGATTTTTGGATGTGTGTGGAAGAAGAACGAGGCCAAAAACCGAGCATGTGCTCTGTTTTTAAACGTGAACGAAATTGAACTTAATGGAAAATTTGAGGCTTCGTATGGCGTTTTTATGAGACATCTTGTGAAGAAGAATGGTATATAACGATCCCTACTACCATTTGGGTTTTTATAGGACCAAAATCGACCCCCAATCGATTCACATTCCGAGCATGAAAGCGTAACCTACCTAAACCCAATCGTCACTAGTTTAATCCGACATTATCCACACATTAATGGTAAGTTCAAACGATTCAGCCACCAAAATTACTCTCCATTATTACCTCTTATCCATACACGTCGACAATTCCATCCAATTCGGGCTTTGAAAGCCGAATTCAACCAATTTTACCATTTGAGGGTTTCGAACAAGGTCAGAATTTAATCCCAAATAATTGTACTTTATGCAACAATTGAATGAGGGGTTTGATAGAAAACGTCATGGGCTTTCCGGAACATCTTTCGGATCGAAATTCCGTTGATAAACGAGTGAGATATGGCCATTTGAAAGTTCGGGCTCAAGGTTGAAGACAACCCAATCGGGTTTCAATCCATTTCCGAGAAATTGCACAAACAACCCTCTTATTTAGCAAAAGTAATAAAAATGTCCTTCCACCTTAACTTTTGCACTCCAAATAAAATTGATAGTTATCATTTGAACTTTAACAATTTATTTTATTAAAATTTAGCTTTAAAACACTTATATAAATTTTAGAAAAATTATTATAATACTTTTCCATAAGTATTATCACTTGTAATTACTCTCTTATAATTTTTAATAATAAACAACTCATATTATTCATGATTATATTTTATCATATTATAATAATCATACAACCATAATGCTTATGGTTCGTATTTAATATGAGAACATAATTTTTGTAACCCTTACTATGGGGTTTTAAGTTTTAACCTTATAAACCAACCTTATAACACTTAAAATGTTATAACATTATAACTTTAAGAAATAAAATATGTAAAATATTTTATCATGATAAAGGAAAATGTAAAATTACATTTTTACCCTTTATAAAAATGAGGAATATTACAGATTCAAATGTTCTCTGTTATTTTGATAATCAGGATCTGTTTCTTAAAGTTGCTAATTTTATTACACCATCTAAAATTTAGGATATTCACGCTCTTTCAAATTTATTGTCTTTGGAGGTGATAGATTTAATTATTACTATCAGGATTCCTCTTACGGAATTTGAAGATCGAGTGGTGTGGTTGCCTTCTTTCGATGGCTGCTTTTCAGTCTAGTCAATTTCGATTCTGATAAATGAAACACGACATATTGATTCAATAGGTCATTCTTGGATTTGGCCAAAATTTTAGCGTTCCAGATTGCCTTCCTACTACTGATAGATTAAACCATTTTTATAATTGTGTTCCTAATTGTTGTTCCCTTTGTGATCTTGAAAATGAAACTTAAACCATCTTTTCTTTCATTGTCCATTTACAAAGAAAATGCTTGCACAATTGGAAGATAACTTACGTTGCTTCATTGAGTTGGCTACTTTAGGGAGTTTTAATGATAACTTAATATCAACCCTAAATTTAAAAAAAAATAAAGAAATTCTTTGTTTCTTGTGGTGTCTCTTGTGGAGTCATAGAAACTCTCTTATCTTTAACCCGTCCAGGATAATCCCAAATCTTTTGCCTTGGCTTTCTTGCAATTTCTTCAATGGGAATCAGCGAATTTTAAATCTTGTAAATTGTGTGTGAACAAGCCTAAAAGGAAAAATGGTTTCTCTTGGATTAAACCACCCCCTTTATGGGTAAAACTTAAATTTGATGCCTCTAAACAAAAAAATCGTCTACGTTTGCAAGCTTTATTATTAGAAACCATGCTAGTTCAATTCTTGGTTGTGATAGAATTTCTCTACAACCAATGCCTATTTTAAAGGCAGAGTCATTCACGCTTCTGGAAGGTTTAAAACTTGCTGCAAATTTACTAATTGATAAATTAATTATTGAAGGAGATAATTTAATTATTATAAATTCTTTAAAAAATATTTGGAAAGTCCCCTGAGATATTTACTCAATTATCTAAGATATCCGTAATTCGGTGTCGGGTTTTTTCTAATGTGGTTTTTTTCATTGTTTTTGGAAGGCTAATTCATCCGCTGACTTCATAGCTAGAAGACATATCAGTATTCCACAAATTCATCTTGCAATATCTTCAGTGTGCCTAGATTTGGGCTTAAAATATATACAGACCCTTGTACTTGTGCAAATTATTCACTTAGACACTCCACCTTTGGGTTGGACCCATTGAACACTTAAACTTAATAATTTGGACCTATTAAACATTTAGTCGCTGATGTGGTGATGTGTGTAAATCAAACGTTAAAATGGGCGCGTGACTCATTTAATCCCATTGAACATAAAGGTGACATGGCATTAATATCATAAAAGAAAAACAAAAAAAAACACCATCTCTGCAAATGGAAAATTCGTCTCCTCCAGATCTATTCCTCCTCTCCCTTAAATTTGCATCGTCTCCTCATCGACCGCCTCCCTCGCCTTCGCCAATCCCTGTAAATGGAGTCGTTGTCGAAGATATGTCCCTCACCGACCTTATCCGGCTCGATCTGTCCAGCAACGAACTCACGGAGTTGATTCCGGTCGACCTCGGGAATTCAAGATCCGACCCAAATCGATTTTGTGGTACCAGATCCGACCCAAATCGCAACTATAAGTACCAGATCTGAACAAACCGAACGCCATCAACGCCGTGGATGCTGGAACCGCCGAACCTAGCAAGTTAGGGTTTTTTGGGTTTTTGGGTGGTGGTCGCTAGTCCGAGCGCAGGTGGAGGGACGCTAGGGGGAGCGGAGGTGGGTCGTGTCTGAGATCGGCATACCAGACTCGACTGGTTGGGGGCGTTGGAGGCGACAAGAGGGCGCCGGAGTCAGGGGCGGGGAGTGAAGTCGGGAGAGAGATCGAAGTGGGGGATTAGCTATTTAGCTTTTTACGCTTTTCTTTTTTTTGTTTTAATAATTTATTTTAATTAACCTTAAATTTTTTGGCTTAGGTGGCAAAATAAAACCTTTAAATGTTTTGCTTATGTGGTAAAAGAGGCTTACGTGGCATACATGTGGACAAAAAGTTGAAATATGTCAGAGCGAGTGTATTACCCACAACGAGGACATCCGTGAAGAGGTAATTAATAGGTCCAAAATGTTAAGTACAAGTGCTCAATCGGTCCAAACTAAAGGTGGGGTGTTCAAGTGACCAATTTGCAAAAATACAGGGGGTTGTATATGTTTTGAGCCCCTAGATTTGTGTTATGATGAGATCTCGTTAGGAAGGTTAAGAATTTTGTTTCGTCTTCAACCTTTAGTTTTTAATTTTTTCAAGATCATCTGCAGTGATGATTTAGGTTGGCCTTGTAATTTTGGGGCAGCCTAATGTTTGCCTTGTAATAAGCTAGTAGCTCATTTTCAAATAATAAAACAATTGGCTTCACTACCTAGTTAACCACTTCACTTAACGAATTTTAACACAAAAACTCACATAAATACCAATCTTCTACAAAAAAAACTGAAACCCTTACCTAGTCTTGTTCATCTATCATGGAGGTTAAATCTAAACAAGAAATCATCACGAAATCAAGTTCAAAATCAGCCCTTTAATCAACTTACCATGATTTTAGAACCATGACTCCTAGCTTTTACATAAAACCACACTACACATCCTCCTTCGCCCATGTACCACATATACCATCAACCATGACCACTTGGACACAAAAACCAGCCATAATAACTCCCTTTCTATATCCTCATCTCACACCATCCAACAAGAAGAACAATTAAAGAATAACTCACCAAAGAGGAGGAAAAGGACGAGCCTTGTCTTTCGGTGGAAGGGGCGACCAACAACAAGCAAGAAGGTGGCGATGGAGTGGTTTGGTGGTGGAAAGAACAAAGAAATGAGAGGAAGGAAGAGATGGACGAAATTTGGAAGGAAATGATGGTTTTATCCAGGCACTTCTTATCCTCTAAGTCTTTATATAGAAGAAATAGAAGAAGGCAAATTAAATTCGGCGTGTGTAAGAGATAAAGACCATAGTACACAAATCTAGAAGATATGGCACGAATATTGAAAAATAAAGATAAACATGACACATTGATTTAGAAGATAGGGAATATGGCACAAATTTCTAAGAAAACTGATAAGATCAAATCTTTTACAAGTTTATCTTCATCTTATTAGGAAACGAGATTACTTAACGACTAAGAAACGAACTAATGGATAACCTTGACAACTAGAAAATATTTAAAATATAAAATCTTGATAAAATCGAGGTTACCGAGATTACTTAATAACTAAGTAATCCCAACACGAATTTCGAGAAACAATAAAATATAAAACTATTCCCGAATATTACACATAACATAATTCAAAATTTTATATGCTTTGAACAATAACGTTCATATACTTGAACAATAATCACTTGGCCTTGAAAAAACATAGTATGTCATGTGAATAAGCTTACTTCATATATTGTTGTATCTACAACTGTATAAAATCTCTGTAATAACTTATTTCAAAGAGTTGAATATTATGAATATCTTGAAACTAAAGAGCATAAATTTTAATTTTATATGCTTTGAAAGATAACGTTCATAGTCTTAAACAATAAACTCGTATTCTTGACAAACCACACTCATTAATATGGATAAGATTGATTCTTAACCGTTGTTATGCCTAAAACTATATAAAATCTATGTAATAACCTCTTACAAGGAATTGCACAATATCAATATCCTTATCATACAGATCAGAAATAAATAATTTATAAGATTTGAATAATAAAGTTCACATTATTGAACAACAATCTATTTGCCAGAAATAAATAATCACTTGGCCTTGAAAAAACATATATGATAAAACATACCAACAAATCGGTCCAAACAATATGAAAATCTTTTTTTTAACATAGTAGAAATCGTCTCCACCAACAATACCCACATGGAAACAACACTGAATCAAACTCAAACAGAGCACTCAATCTCCGAACGCTGAATTATATGAATGCAAACAACCCACATTCAAAACAACCAAATTGGTCCAAACACAACATCGTTTTGTCGAAAATCAACAAAATTAGAAATGAACTGGTGTAATTTCATTTTTAATTCATCAAAATTGACCGAATTCAAACCAACTATCGAACTAAAAACCTAACTTCGAATTTATGCAATATGAACTAAAAAATGACAAATCAGGGTCGGGAATGACAATAATACCGACTTTTAGCAAAATATCAACTCAAACATTAATCTTCACTTACCAATTTGTTAAAAATAGACGAGAATTGAAGATGAAATCGACGGCATTCTTCGTCGATTCCAAATCGCACTAAGGTAGAGAGAGAAAGTAACTATAATAGGGGGGGAGAACAAAATAAACTTACTGAAATTCAATGGTTTTGAAACTAAAGAAGGTAATTGGTAAATAATATTCTAGCGAGATTCTATATTATTTAGTGTGTCACACCTACACACACATGTTGCACCCTTTCTTTAAATCCTCACCCTCCATTTATTAAAATCCGACAGTTGTACATTAACCACATGATTTACTCTAGGATGAGTTTTTACTAGAGCACTTTGCTCTCTCTCTCTCTCTCTCTATATATATATATATATATATATATATAATATTAAGTTCTGGTAGAAAGGCTTTTAAGGTGGAAAGTGAGGGTGATTATGAACCATTAGATTGATTTTATTAAACGTACTAGATTTATTTAAAATAGATGCACCATAGTATGATAGATGCATCTCACCAGATTTTTCCTTTGTGAGACTTTTTAGGGATTTCATATCATATATTTCAACCTCTCTCATAAATCGTTTCTTTCCAAATCAGATACACATTTATTGTCTCTCCAAAAAGCCAAACGAGATTTATTCTCCTCTTCCTCTCTCCCGGATCTAAAAATTTTGATTGTTTTATCCCTGCAAAGTGGGCTACGGTGCCATCTTCAACAGGGGATTTCATATTCGATGTGTACTCCCATGTACTCTCGTATGTTCAACGAGAATGATAAGTATGGAATTTTCGAGTTCACCAACTGTCAAGTCACCTTCTTTGCCAATTTGAAATTTTTAGATTCAATTGCTGGGTTTCAATTTTATTTTGCTTTAATCGCTTGATTTTGTTATTTAGTACATGTTTGGTTCAAGCTTATAATTAAGTTTCGTTGATTTTTAGTTTAATTGAGTAGATGTGATCCTAATGTTTAGTTAGAACAACTCAAAACTTGTTCTACGATATAGGAGAATGTCAAGTGTCTAGAGATTTTTGTGAATTTAAACGTTTTTTGTGATAAACATTACATAAGTTGCAATAATTAGATTGACTTTGCAGGAGGATCACCCGTTAATTGTGTAATTTTGTGATTTTGATGAAGTATGTGATTTCGTTTTAATAGATAATCAGAAATCTTCAATATTTTTTGTATACTATTTTTCATATTTGATATTTTGTTAGTTTAATTGTGTGATCTTTCGATAATTTTAATGTTTAGGATATCGTTTCTCATTAAACAGGCATGTGATTTCGATCTGTAATCGAAGCCCTAATTTGATTCATTGATATTGATTGATCTCTCTTGTTATATTTGTTGGATCGCTGGATTGAATATTCGTCATTTTTTAAAGTGATATTCATTGGAATATTAAGAGATATTCACAAAATTAGTTAGTAGTATTCATGTAATTGAAATATGGCATTCTTGGCCAAAAAATAATATGTATTATTTTTTTGAGGGATTTTATGTATTGTTATGAATATTTATCTACTCTATTTTTGTTATTTGAAGGTAGCAAATGATCGGAAAATATCGAAGGAAAATGAAGTCTACATAAGGGCAATAAATAATCATAAATTTCTCATTTTTATTTGTGAGATTTGTACTTGGGTGCTCATATTCCCCATATTAGCCAGTGATATTCATGTAACTAGGTAGTCATATTCACTATATTAGCTAGTATAGTCATGTAAAATGAGTGGTCATATTCACCACATTACCTAGTGATATTCATGTAACGAGGTGATCATATTCACTGTATTAGCTAATGATATTCTTATCATTAAATAGTTATATTTGTATAGCTTTTCGATTCAACTTATGTATGTATTATAATGTAAATTGATATTCACAATTTTACATAGCAATATTCATTGAAGTTGATATGGTTGTCGAAATTATAATGAGATTATATAATTACTAATGACCATATTCACTATAACGAATATAGATATTCATTGTGTATTACGTTGGTATTCATTTGGCAGCATGTGATAATGAAGATAAAATAATTATGTCCATATTATACAACTATTTATTTTAATCATATTCATCGTAACACAAGTACATATTCATTGTTTATCACATTGATATTCACTCGACAGTCTGCGAGAATGTATATTCATTATTCATCATGTTGGTATTCGATCATCTGGTATGCTTCGAGAATAAAGATACAAAATTACGTCAACACCAATTAGTTTTAAAAATAGGATAAAATCAATATTAAAAATATGATTTGTTTTGAATTTAAATAGGAGAGAGAATATTAATATTCATATGAGATTTGTGCGTGATTTGATTTGTCCAATATTAATTTTTTCCTTTTTTAATTTTTTTAAATGGTTTGTTTGCTATTTTTAAGGGATATGAATTTCTTTTTGGCAAGTGACATCTAATCTAGTAATATTCACCCTATATTAACTATTTTGCATTTTCAAATCTCACCATCAATTTACTTCAATCCAACGACTCAAATTCACTCTCACTTTCTACCACAATTAACTTTCTACTGGAACATGCCCCTATATATATATAGTTATATTGTAGTGGGTTTTTTATTTCAAATAATCCAACTTCGTAGGAGGTGTAATGTGCAATAATTGATTTTTTTGAGGTTGCAATTCAATAATTCTACACGCTCAACCATTCTTCTAGAACCCTCCTATATATTCCTTAATGAGATCAATGAGTTTGGTTCAAATGAAACAAACTCTTATCCTAAAACGAATGCACTTTTCATAGTTAGTAATGCACTTTTCATATAAAAGTGCATTGAAAAATACAAAAAGTGCATTACGAAAAGTGCACTAAATTTTTTTGAAAAGTGCACTAAAAGTACGAAAAGTACAAATGTGAAAAAGTGCACTCTGAAGTATGAAAAGTGCACTACAAACTACAAAAAGTGCATTCGTTTTAGGATAAGAGTTCGTTTTAGGATAAGAGTTTGTTTCATTTGAACCAAACTCTGAGATCAACACCCTAAGTGATGAAGGATCTTGATGTTGTAAACGGTGTAAGGCAATCCGAGGAAGACCCGAGCAATCTTGATGGAGGAACTTCTATTCTGGCTTCACAAGGGAATATCTTCCTCGTTAGGACTTGAAATTGGGTGATTCCAAATCCCAGAGTTAGATCTACGAGTATTCTTTGATACCTCAAAATTTGAGAACAAAATCTTTTGTGGATTGAAATTTATGCAAGTTTTACTAAGGTGTCGCAGAATCCACCGAGAAGAGATTTCGACATGTGTTGATGGTGTTTTTGAAGGGGATTATGGATCCGAGTTTGATGGAGGAGGAGATGGTGATGTTGAGGATTAAAACTGATAGGAAAGTTGATGGTGATGAAGAATTGAGGATTGGATATGGACAAGCAAAACTCAAGGATATGACTCACCTTGAATCTAACTTGAACTAGGAGGCTCGAGCTAGGATGTGGCTCACCTAGATCGAATCTCCGGGCTTGGATCGATATGACTCACGATCCAAAAGATCTAAACTAAAAATTGAAATAAAAAACAAAGGAAAAACGTGCTTAAGAGGAGACAAAAGATTGGAATGTGTTCATCATTTCTTGTCTACTAGAAAACTAGAGCCCTAGTGGCTTATAAAGAAAGACCTAAGGGCAAAACTGACATTTGCCTTATGAAAAGTTTAACAAATAACAAAATAGACCCAAAATCTCCAAATGTCATGAAACACTCTCACAATTCAAGCAATGAACCACACAAGTCGTGGCCTTCTAACCAGACACGCACGCATCACTATTTCACGATGTGATGGCCTTAGCATAGTCACATCATCCTCCCTCCCTTCAAAAAGGATTCGTCCTCGAATCCGAGTGAACTTCCAAGTGAAAATCTCATGAACATCATAGATTAGTGGCAACTCTATCCCAAAATTGTTGAAGTAGACACGTTTGTTCAAGGGGATGTCCTCGGTGATTTTGAGGACAGTTTTCAGCTTGCACTTGTTTAGGGTCGTTCTCTAAGCTCCGAACTCTAAATTGAGCGATTCCAAGTCCCCCCAGTTTGAGCTCATGAAGTCTTCTTTATTTCCTCCAAATTTGAGCAGCATTAGACCATTGAGTTGAAAGTGACACCATTTTTTCCAAGGTGGCACAGATTGATCCGAGAAGAAGGTTTCATATTCCTTCAAAACATGAGAGATGGGTGAGGGAGAATGACCTAATTCGTTATTAGAAAACAAAGATTCATGAAAGAGAAGTAGAAAGAAAATTTTACTCCCCTTGATGGTGTGAACAATTTCCTTTGGTTTGGCGAGTCGAATAGTCTTCCATTTCTCTTCTTTCTTGGTGGGATTCTCCTCATGATATAGGAAGGGTAAACTAGAGGGAACCAAAGGGAAAGCATCCATCCATGGGGTAGCCAAAGAATGGATGGAGCTAGGAGTGATGACAGGATGAAACTTGATTTTAGGAGATAATTCCACAACTTCCTCCACTTTTTCCTTGGAATCAACCTTCTCTTCAATTTTTGTTGGAGGTTCATGAAGTGGCTCTTTTGAAGCAGCTTCGTCCACAAATTTGGAGGTGAGGTTAACCACAACTTCTTGGATGAGAGGCTTCTCGATTGGTTTTGAAACATCCACCTTAGGTGAAGGTTCAAAGACTAAATGTGGTGGAACCAAGCAAGATGAATGCTCTTTACCCCTCTCTTGGACTTTTTGTGGCTCCACACTCATTGAAGGACAATATGGTGGTTCTTTAAATGTGGCTTGTCCTCTAGGTGTTGGATACCAAGGCTCATTGGCGCCCCTCGTGGAAGCTTGGTCTTGATGACGAAAATCCCAAGCTTGACGATGAAAAGCCCATGCTCCATGTCCTACAACGTTAGTATCGCAAGTAGAATATGAAGGGTAAAAAGGATAAGCCTCAACATACACTTGTGGTACATACCTCTCCATGAGAGCTTGTTTGAGCTCTTGCCACATACTAATGGGATGGCATCCTTTACGCCTCCTTCTCTTCTTGTGATCATACCACCAAGTACGAGCCCCATGGATTAAGCGTTTAGTGGCTTAAGTAACTAACTTTCATATCTTCAAGATAGGCGCCATAATAGTCAAAAAAATGATTGAGCTTGGAGATCCAAGCTAAGCAAGCATTGACATCGGATCGGCCGTCAAAATATGGAATATAAGACCTTTTAAAATGGAACTCCTCATAATATGTACTTGTTCTTGACATCTTGCACACACTCAACAAACAAGATTATCCCACAGATCACAAGTAATGCCAAAACACAAGTTCCTCCTAAATTGACCAAGAAAGAGCAAAGGAATGCAAGTGCAACGTCAAGGCAAGGAGTTAGTTATGGCTACGCAAAGAACAATCCAATGCACACACAAGCACCCGAAATCAACAAGGACTTATAGGAAAAGAAGCTACTAGGCACCAAGTGTTTTACACAACAACAATTTATGCAAAGATTTAGGCCATTGCTAGGCTCCACAGTTGGACTACTCTTTCCGTGCCCGACCCCTTATTAGCTTTACGCCGCCGACAAGGTTTTTCTAGCCTCGTTTCTTTTTCTGTGCCTGGCCTCTTATTAGCTTTACGCCACCGGCAAGGTTTTTCTGATTTTAAAAAAAAAGTAACAAACAACCACAATTCACACTACAAGCAACAAGCAATTTCTATTCGAAGGTTAACAACTTGATGTCGTTCCCGTATCTTAAACCAAGCCTAAACAAGTTCAAATGCAAGACATGTGCATGGAAAATGGGAAGGGACGTGGCTGTTTTGAGGTTGGTTCGGATTTGGACACAACCCACACAAGACACCCTTAAATGCACCAAAAATGAAAGGTTGTTTCAAAGGGGTTTTGAGGCTTTTCGGTTTGAGAATTGAATTGGACAACCCTTGGTATATCTTCTTCAACCTTTAGACAAAAATCCTTGTATGAATCCAGAAATGTTTGTGCACTACTCAACCAACACAACAACAACACAAAACAAAGACAACAACCACAAATCTAGGGCAATTCGCAAGCTATTTCGAAAATAGTAACAAGGGCGGCTCCTATGAGCACTTACAACCCTAGATTGCTCAATCAAAGGTCAAAAGAAGGATTACCTTGAATTGATCTGATACCCTAAGTGATGAAGGATCTTGATGTTGTAAGCAGTGCAAGGCAATCCGAGGAAGACCCGAGCAATCTTGACGGAGGAACTTCTATTCTGGCTTCACGAGAGCAGATCTCCCTTGTCAGGACTTGAAATTAGGTGATTCCAAATCCAGGAGTTAGATCTACGAGTCTTCTTTAATACCTCAAAATTTGAGATCAAAATATCTTGTGGATTGAAAGTTATACCAGTTTTACTAAAGTGTCGCAGAATCCACCGAGAAGAGATTTCAACATGTGTTGATGGTGTTTTTGAAGGGGATTATGGATCCGAGTTTGATGGAGGAGGAGATGGTGATGTTGAGGATTAAAAGTGATGGGAAAGTTGATGGTGATGGTGAATTGAGGATTGGATATGGACAAGCAAAACTCAAGGATATGACTCACCTTGAATCTAACTTGAACTAGGAGGCTCGGGCTAGGATGTGACTCACCTAGATCGAATCTCCGGGCTTGGATCGATATGACTCACGATCCACAAGATCTAAACTGAAATTTGAAATAACAAAACAAAGAAAAAACGTGCTTAAGAGGAGACAAAAGATTGGGATGTGTTCATCAATTCTTGTCTACTAGAAAAGTAGAGCCCTAGTGGCTTATAAAGAAAGACCTAAGGGCAAAACTGACATTTGCCTTAGGAAAAGTTTAACAAATAACATAATAGACCAAAAATCTCCAAATGTCATAAAACATTCTCACAATCCAAGCAATGAACCACACAAGTCGTGGCCTTCTAACCAGACACGCACGCATCACTATTTCACGATGTGATGGCCGTAGCATAGTCACATCACTAAGCTTTACTGTGTAAGAATAATAGCCCACACCCATCCTTTCATGTGAAATGCTCTTGTGTGTTCGTTGGTGATGAATGTTTCCAACTAACAAGTGATTTGTTCATTGGAATGCCATGTTAAAAGCATAATAAGTGTAGGTTCCATTCTCCCCCAAATTCAAAAAATTAGGGTTCATAATTCAAACTAAAGTTTTGCAATTTCATTGATTGATGAGATTGGCTATATATTAATTTCTCATACATTACAAGTTCAATTTGTTGATTTTTCAAGTAAAGTTGTTTGAGAAGTTTGTAGAATGTGCATCAGGGAAAGCTCGTCGAGTGTGAGATTGGGCTTCGATGATTCAAATTGTTGCAATATGTGGAGTTATCATAATATATCATTTGTTTTAGACTAAGGCCCCGTTTGGTTTGTTGTGACATATGGAAACGTAAACGTAAACGGAAACGAAATGAATCTAGACCAATTTTAGTGTCATAATACATTTGTATAAAAAAAATCATCCAACAACTTGTCCATTGTAAAAGTGAGATAGAATGGAGTGATTCCACCATTTTGTTACCCACCACCTTGGTGGAGGAATGATTGAGATGGAACAAGCCCCTTGGTGGAGGAATGATTGAGGTGAGTGACTCGGTTAAAATCGTTGTTGCCAAGATCAAAGATAAATAACCCTAAACTACTAACTAGTATAGCAAGCAAGCAAGAGGTCGAACCCAAGAGAATCGGAATTCTGATCAATCAGCAAAAGCAAAGACAAGGGTTTTTGGAAGTTCAGGCAAACAAACAAAACAAACAAATATTATTGGGGATTTAATTAATTGGAAGAAAGCAGAGTTCATTCAATCAATTCCACCTTTTTAATCATTCGATCATTGATTCATCCAGTTTTCTATTAATTTCCTAGTTAATTCCAATCCTTATAAAATATTTCCGCTTGTCCACGGTCCAAGCGAAAGGATGATATAAACAAGAACACTTAATTCAAATCATGCAAGGTATTAAGGATAGAAGGATATTAAATCATGAAATCAAGCTACGAGTCTCATGCATAAAATAATAATCAAACACTCTTTCTCAATTCTAGTCCACGGTCCTAGAAAAGAGTTGTTTCAAGGATAAATAAGATTGCACAGACAACAATCAAACTAATCCAAATAGTAGAATATCAATCAAATTCAACAAGTTGCGCGCCAAGAGAAATCAATTGATAATCATAAAAGTAAGAACAAGAGTTTTGATATTAACCAAGGGATAGAAAAGTTACCAGAATCTCACAAATT
This sequence comes from Fallopia convolvulus, assembly GCA_964016875.1. Classification (NCBI taxonomy): domain Eukaryota; kingdom Viridiplantae; phylum Streptophyta; class Magnoliopsida; order Caryophyllales; family Polygonaceae; genus Fallopia; species Fallopia convolvulus. Next base: position 42,252,425 of record OZ024724.1, read on the forward strand.
CATAAAAAGGCTTCCTTGATCAAACAAACTCCAAAGGAAATTAGTTCTCCATAAGAGAGAAATCTACTAAAATCTGAATAATTGAAAACTAGATCTAAGAGAGAATACAAAACAAAGCTCCAAAACTAGGTCTTAATAGTCTCGAACTAAGCATACGAAATAAAATAATATCGGAAATAAGATAAAATAGATAGATAGAAAGATCAGTCGCCGCCTCGGAAATATGCTGACGTGGACCTCCGCGGGCGCGGTGAACAACCTCCGCGATCGCGGACATGATCGTGATAGAATTCCAACGCTGTTTTCGGAAGATGTTTTTACTACCTTAGAATTGGAATTTCGACTCGGAGTAAAAATATGAATTGTAGCTCTTCGAGTCAGCTTTCCAATGATACCAAATTCGTCTTCAAACGATCACTGTAGCTCCCGAAATAAGCGTTACAAGAAAGTAGTGTCAAAACAACTCCAAATCAACACTTGTCTTCAAAACTCTTGCAATTCTTCAAATCGTGTCTTCGGTCTTCATATGACAATTATGCTCAAAACTAACCTAAACACGCTCAAATCATACCTAAAATACAAGAGTTAACCTATACTAAATAGAGTATCAGTGAGCAAGCTCTCTTTATTTATTTTTTTTGTTAATATATCATAACACTAAAATGGACTACATTCATTTTCATTCTGTTTACGTTTCCATGAATGGTAACCAAACGGGGCCTAAATGAATGGAAAACAAGAAAACAGAAAAATAATCTACATTTTTTGCTTGGGCAAAGAGTGATAATATAAAGTGTAACTAAATGTCAATGCTTGGAAATTTTGTGTAACTAGCAATCACGTAGTAGTGTTATATATAAATAATGTTTGTTTTTTATGCTTTTGATGTATTCTAGTGCTTTATGATGTGCCCATGTCTTCAAGGATTGATGTTTTGTATATATTCTTGTTGATGAAATTGTTTTAACGGTTTTTCTATCCTATGTCCTAATGGAATAGGTTAAGAATACTAATTTTGGGAACTAAATTCCTAATATGAAACTAATAAACCCTATTGTAAAAATAAATAAATATAATTTGAAAATATATTACCATTTTAGGCTCTTAACCTATGTCATGGGCATAGATTAGAAAAATCGTTGTTTTAAAAATAAAAACATGTTCTTTCCAAAAAAAAAATTAACAACACCAATTCACACACATTTGTAAATATTCACATTCCAATTTGAATAAATCAATTAGATAACAAGTACAATAAACAAATACGGGAAAGTGGACTCAACCAAAAATGGACAGCATTCTTTTGCCATCATTCGGTTGTACACCCACACCTGTATAACATTACTTTGGATGTACAAATCTATTTTTGATAGCAAGATGTACAAATCTATTAGCTTCAAATACGGATATGGAACTTTGCAGCGCCACGAGAGCACTTGTTCCGACCACTCTTATTGAGAGCGCAAACACACGTCTCAAGAAGCTCGTAATCTTCGTCCCAATGTAAAAGGGAAGCCATTTCTGGGTTCTCCAAGAGCATCTTAGATGTCAAGAACCCGGCAATGGTCCATGTTTGGTAGAGCCTGGATTGTTTCCCAATGAACTTTCCATTACGGGTGTCATAGTATTCTGGCCAATGATCCACTTGAAGCTTCTTCTCTGCCATGGATATTGCCCTCTCGGCTAGATCTGACCGACCCATCTTAAGGCTTGCCAATGTGAACTGGCCAAAAGAGAGAATAAAAAATAATGGAGTCTAACACTAAGCTTTTTTAGTCTAAATTAGTGATATTCCATTTCATGTTGGATAGGCTCACTAAGGGATGATGAAACACTCCCTCGCAGGCTTTAAAGATGATCTATTTCCATTTAACACTAAGCTCTAGTATAGTATAGTTTTTTATCTTTACAATTAAAGTTTGAAAGAAATTTGTTGCATTCTAGGTAAATTGCACTTATCATCACAAGGCATTCATATCTCTAATCTGGACTATGATACAGTTACACTAGGTGTAGGATTTTATCCTACACTTAATTACACATGGCAATGAGATAATTAAAAAGTACTCTCTATATTATTATAATTAAAGATTGAGTTCCCACAATTTTATTTTACCCTTTTCTCCTCCTCCTTAATTATTTTAACGGAAATTTCACGTGGTAACCTCGAGATTTGACGTTATTTATGAGGTGTACCAAAGTTTGACATAATTCACACGGTAACCCTAAGATTCATATAAAATTTGCATGATAACCTTCAGATTTGTACGAAATTCATCAAATGCACAAAAAGGTTAAAATTATCATTAATCATTCATTTTATTTATAAAACATTGATTTTTTTAACAGTCTTAAAATATAATCTTATTCACTACTTTAATATCAACTAATTATTTTATTTAATTTCTTCTAACATTTGTTACTATATTTTTATTTATAAATTAATCAACTAAAAATATATTAAAACAAATATTTTTCTCATTTACCAAAGTTACGATGGTTTTTAAAAAAAATATCAAATAATTTAATTCTTATTATTTTATTAAATGAGGATCAAGTAATGTAATTTTAAAAAGAAAATATTCAAAATATAAATAATTCCAACTTTAAATTTTCAAAAATTGTATTCATTTTTTTCCGTTAACAATTATTTTTGCATAAATATTTTCAAATAAAAATAATCCAAATTTGTAAATAATATAAATTTTGATACATTAAATTTTAAGAATTTTTTTTCGTTGTTTAATATTTAATTTTTTTTATCTTTTTATTGTTTATATTTTATTTCTTTGTTTTTTTCCCCTTTTTTTTCAAAATTTTATTTATTTTTTCATTTTTTCAAATTATTTAAATTTTATAAATTTTATTTTTTTTTGAATTTATAAAAAAATTATTTTATAAATTTATAAATTTTACAAAAAAAATTAAATTTTTTAATATTCTTAAATTTTATAAATTTTTTTAATTTTTTAAATTCTTTCAATTTTTTCACAATTTTTGAATTTTTAAATTTTTTAAAATTTTGAAATTGTTTAAAATTTTGATTTTTTTGGTTCTTTTAATTTTTTAAACTTTTTACTTTTATTAAAGAAAGTTAAAATTATTAATTAATGTTCATTTTAACTTTTTAATTATGTGACAAATTTAGTTTGAACTCCAAGGTTATTTTGTAAATTTTGGCTATACCTCAAGGTTACCGCATAAATTATATCAAACTTTAGTACATCTCATGAATAATGGCATACCTTAGGGTTACCATGTAGAATTTCCGTTATTTTAAATACCAAGTCTTAAATTTTCCCAGTTTACCTAAATCTCTAATTTTACTAAACACATCAACCATTGCTTTCCTGTATGAATCTTGTTGCCGCTGCCGACTTTGTTTTCCAGTTTATCTACTTTGTAAACCATGCTTCCCCTCTCCGACCTTGTTTTATTTTTTTCTGTTTTGGAATTTAAAAACCTCTATACTGCAAATTCAATTTTAAAAAACCCAAAATTCACTAGCGGATTGATCCACCGCCAAATTAATGGCATCGTCCTCCGAGGAAGACCCAATTTGTGACGATATAGGAAAGAGAAGTTGAACGGCCGTGTATTAATTAAGTCAAACAAAGGCCTAAGGATAGAAGAGTAAAACAATTTGTATTTCCAAGACATATTAGTAAAATGTTAATAAGTTATTTAATCTGACACATGGCAACATTTTATAAGAGTGTAGAATTAAATTTCCTACACTTAGTGTCATTGTACACTTTTCCCTCTAATCTCTTTGCAAATATTGAAGCCAACCAAATGTGCCCAATTTCACAAGGTATCTATGAATGTTGAAATCTAGAGTCGAGTTAAAGATATTCACCTGCCATAAAAGTGTTGGCCAAGATCCACCATTGTGATACGACCAAGGGCTGCACCACAAGAATAAGGCTTAGCTAGCATAGCTTAAAATGCCAATTTATCATTAAAAAATAAAAAAAAAGTTGCATTTTAAAGATAACCCACGTGTTCTTGGGGTCACTACCAGTAACAATGCGCCATTCTTCATTCTTGATAGCAGGATAGCATATCTTCATAGGCATATTGGCCATGAGATCATCCCATTTAGCATCAATTAATTTCAAAACAGCTTGATTTTGCTTTGGAGTGCCTAAAGATGAGATCACGCTCCAAAGGTTTCCAAGTGTGAAGAACCTAAAATCCATGTGAGCAGGCTGGAGATTGCCAATCATGTAACCGCCTTCCTCCGGGATCCAATGCATTAGCCAATGAGGAATTTGATCAGGGTATATGTTGAACTTGTTTGTTGCTTCAGTTGAGTACTCTTCAGTTTTGTAACGGTATATCTCATTGATCTTTTTCATGTCAACCCAATAGTATTCTCTGATGTGGAAAGAGAGTGCACTCAATCTATTATTGATTGTCTGTATTATGTTCTTAGAGCTTTCATTTACACTTAGCATCTCACGGGAGCTTCGTAATGCGGAGTAGAACAATGCCTATCACAAAGAATAAAAAAATGTAATCGAACTTATATAAAAAATGTAATCGAACTAGCCCGGTAAAATTAACCTTACTTGTATTTCAAGAGGATGACCATGGATACCCATACGTCGATCAATCATACAAGAGCCATCAGTGACAAGAAGAGATGGGAACATGTCGAATCCGTCAGTTAAGCACAAGTTTAAAATCAGTTTGATTCCAGTTTGGACATCCACTCTTTCTTGTAATGCATAATCACCCGTAATCTTCCCGTATGCCCTCAATAAGATAATCCACCACAGTCCTGCCAAGAAATCACAAACTCTTAAGACACATGGAAGGAAAAAGAGATGGAGGAAATGTATATTAAACCATAAATATAAAATTGATCATATATATTCAAGAAGATTTGTTACCGGAATCCACAGGGGCGACACGACCAATAGCAGATTCACCAAAATCAGGGTCTAAGACTTCTTCAAATGACCCATTTTTTCCATCAAGAGGCACAGTTCTGGCTTTAAAACTTGCTGGCATCAATCCTTGCCCAGGGCTATAGCAATCAACTGTTTTCTCCCAACTCTTTAAGGAATAAAAATGGACATTTTTAATTAATATTATTGCAGGTAAACTCTCAGGAATGTATAATTAGAACCAATTACAACAACCAATAATAATTAGACTCACTTGCAATTGCAAAGTATGAAGAAGGAAATTCTTGACAATCTCTCCCTCTCCTTTCAGCAAGAATGCAAGTGCAGAAGGAACAAAGTCTCTGATGAAAACTTGATCATAATTCAACGGTTGCATGTCATTGGGGTCATTTGCAGCGACAGTGCCCACCGGTGTATTACAATACGTAACAACCGAATTTCGTAGCAACTTCCATGCCTCTCGCTCTACATCGGATTCTTCTCCTTCTTTCCTCTTAAGAACCTTGATTTCTTGTGTACCTGACTCTTCTTCTTTATGTTCGACACTACCATTTTCACTATTAGTTTTTTGGTCCTTGCCAACTTTTTTCTCGTTCAAATTTACATCTCCATTTGTGCAATTCCTCCCTAAATTCTTGTCACTAGCCAAGGGATCAAGAGTTGAAGAAGAACATCTCCTTAAATTGGAAGAAGGACAAAAATTCTTCATCCCAATGCTTAGACAAATCCTAGGAGAACCAAAACCGGATTCGAATACCCGAATTATTGTTTGAGGATAAGGCATTGTGGGTTGGATAACTTGTAATTGACGAGATAAGCTATGAATTTTACAATTATGGATAAATTTTCCTCCCATGTTTGATAAATTGTCGCCTAATCTATTGGGGAAAGGAGGAATACGGAGGGCATAGTTGGCTAGGTTCTTGTAAATAAAGAGGAATCTCCAACATGATGTCATCTTCTTCCTTCTTCAAATTTTAGAGTTAAATCTTGTGATTTGTAACTAGTCACAAAGTTTTATGTTGAGGATGAATTTACATGTATTTGAGTATATCACCAAATTAAACGAACCCTAATCAAAATCGAAAATGCTACGCAAGGGGTTAAATTTATTTTTCCCTTTAACATAAAAATGTATGTTCGTTATAATTTGGCAATATATTGAAAGGCTGCAAACACAGAGTGCGAGAGAGATTAAGACAAAAAGTTATTTATTTGGAAAAAATGGGGAATGGTTGATAATAGATTGTTTCAGAAATTAGGGATACGAGTAATAAAATAGGGTTCTAATTGAATGGATGCAATTTTTTCATCCCATGTTTAACCAGTACTTAACAAATTCAGTTGTATGGATCCAAATATTACATGTTATTGATTCTTTTCCCACAAAATATATATCCTTGAATTGAACAAGAATGATTTTTGCGTCATTTTGATAATATATAAGAGAGAAAATAGTAAATCTTTTTATTTTCATTTTAACATTGTGAAAGTCTCGTTTTTGTTCCAAACGAAGGTTACAAATTACAATCTAAAAATGCAGGTTCTAAACTTGTTACTATTTTCTACAAAAAAAAAATCGATGAGCAAACATACTTAATTAGTGGTTACAACATTTCAAATCTTTGTAAATCTTTTTAATTTGTTCACTTAGTATACGGCTGTGCAAACATGGAATGGGCCGTGACGGCTCGGTCCGATCTGCTCTATGGTCCAAAGGTTACAAATAATACAATCCATCGATCCGGTACGGAATCGTATATTCTAGTCCGTTCCGGTCTAGATCGGTTGAACACCCCTAACTTAGTATACCAATTTGTAACTTGTCATCATATATGCTCGTTTTTAATGATTTTACATTGCTTTGTCAAATTATTGACCCATTATTCATCAGAGATTGATTCACATGGAAATTAGGCTTAATATGAAAATTAGAATAAATGAGGGCCCTTAGATTTGAGAAATAGATGGCTAAGATTAAAAAAGATAAGGGTAAAAAGTATTTGATTAAAAAAAATTCTTTTCGCTTGTTTTTGCCAAAATCACAACATTTGACTTTTTACATTATGTTCACATATTTTATGCATATATTTGCACTATTATAAGACATGTTCACATATTATCACATTAACAGTTCAAAGATTTTATAATACGTTCACATATATTGCAAGTGTGTTCACATATTAGTACTTTTTGTTCATGTTTTATGGCCATATGTTCATGTTCGATTAAATCATTATATATGAAATTAAAAGACTTTAAAAAATTTGACGAAAAAGTAAAATAAAAAATAAAAAAAAGTATTTTTTATCTAATTTTTTTGCTTGTTTTTTCCAAAAACACGACGCATGACATTTTACATTCTGTGTTCACATATTTATACACATGTTCACATCATTATAAGGCTTGTTCACATATAATCACCTTTTAACTTCAAATTTTTTTGCATACTTTCACATATAATATAAGTACGTTTACATATTAGTATTGCATGTTCACGTTTTATGGTCATTTATTCATACTCGATTTATATCATTCTACACACGTAAAAAGACTTTGAAAAATAATGTTAATTTTTTTTATCAGATGGATGAGATTCATTTGTATTGTTTTAATCAGGTGACCTAGATTCATTTCCGGTTTCATAATAAAAGTTATTTTCATTTGAATTAATACCTTAATAATTATGTACTCAATAATACTTTATGGAAAGTTAAAACTATGGGTTATATTTGGGTGTGAATGGTCGCTCCTATGTGAAATGAGAACATTTATGTGCCATTAGGTAAAAAAAAGAAGGCCGAAAATGCATATAGCTAAAATTCGGTAAGGCTAAATTTTATCTAAATAATTAGCATATTATTTGAAAAAATGGAACGGGCATGTGTGTCTTATTTTCAAAATACATATATGCACATTTAGAATAAAAGTTATGCATGTCTGGTGCAATGATTACTCACATAATAAACACTTCTGCTTTTCGAAAAACATCAGGTACATAATGTAGAAAAAAACCTTGAGCTTTTAAAAATGTAAAAATTACAATTGGATGCACGTCTGGTGTAATGATTACGCACATAATAAACACTTCTTCTTTTCGAAAAAACATCAGGTACATAATGTAGAAAAAAAACCTTGAGCTTTTAAAAATGTAAAAATTACAATTGGTTGACATTCAACACAAATGTATACACATATAGGCCATAAAGTGATGCACATTTAGGTCAATGTTTATTCATTTTTAGGAAAAAAGTTTATGCAATTTTTTAAAATAATAAGTGATGAACACTATGTGCAATTGTATACACTTTTTGGCCAAAAAAATGATGCACATTTTAGGCCAATGTTTATGCATTCTTAGAAAAAATTTATGCACATTTTAAAAATAACAAATGATGCTAATCAAGTACAAAATCGATGCGACTTATGTCAATATGTGCAATTGTATACACATTTTTGCCAAAAAAGTGATGCACATTTAGGCCAATGTTTATGCATTCTTAGAAAAAAAAATTTATGCACAATTTAAAAATAATAAATGATGCTAATCAAGTACAAAATCGATACGAATTATGTCAATATGCATGCACAAGTACGCAAAATTTTATGCTCATCGCAATACATGGACATAGAGTTTGGTTCAAATGAAACAAACTCTTATCCTAAAACGTGAAACGAATGCACTTTTTCTACTTAGTAGTGCACTTTTCATGCAAAAGTGCATTGAAAAATACAAAAAGTGCAATCGAAAAAGTGCACGCTTTTGTCAGTCACCACCCTATACTTTGCGATTTTCAAATAAACACCTGAACTTAACTATTTTTGTTCTTCTAAACACTTGGACGCCCAGTCTCCTCATCGTGTTTCAAACGCTCGCTGACGTGGAAATATTATCTGACACATAGATGCCATATAAGTGCCACATAGACAATTTTAATTCAATTTTTACAATGAAAAGCCATCTCATTTCCAATCCCACTTAAAAGTTGATTTAAAAGAAATAAAATAAAACAAAGTTAGATCTGATCATTTAAATGAAAACTTATATTGAATTAAAGGAAAAATATATAAAATAAAAAGTTTTATAACAATGAAGAAGAACGAAGAAGTGAGGAAGCCGACAATGGTGGTTTCCATAGTTGCCGCCTGATCTCTCCAAACCGAGCACCACCACCGTCACGCCGGCCACAATATGTTCTGCCCATTACCGCTCCTCCCCTTGAGTACCATCCTTAGTTATCAAGCCAAGTCATAAACCCTAATTCTTAAATTGGTCCAAATTAAACGATCTATCTCTCAATCCCTTAATCCAATACCTAAATTGAGACTAGATTTGGATTTCTCACCACCAAATTTGTCAAAACCCTTTATTTATTTGTTTCAAATCGTCCCGAATCAAGTTTCGCCATTAATGGCTTCGAGCTTCCGTCGTCCTGGCGAGCTCTCACCGCAAGAACAAGAGGGCCTTACTTTTTTTTGCTCCTAGTTGTTGTAAGTGACACCACATTTCTACAAGACAACCCTTATAATTTTAATTTAGGATTTGAAGTTCAAATTGTGTGATAGGTTGATCTCGATGTGTGTAGACTGAAGATTAGGGAAAGAGAAAGGAATAGGATGAATGAACAGTGGGGTGGGGGGGGGGGGGGGGGGGGGGGGGATTTTTTTGTTTTTCTTTTATTTATGTAATTAGTATGAGTCATTTTATCTTTTTTATTCAATAAGTAACTTAATTAATAAATATTTTATTTTAATTCTCACTCTCTCAGACAGGCGTGAAAATCACGTACGCTGCCACATCAGTGTCCAGTGTTTAAAAGAACAAAAATAGTTAAGTTCAAGCGTTTATTTAAAAATCGCAAAGTATAGGGTGGTGATTGACAAAAACGTGCAAGTTCAGGAGTCTGTAGATGTATTTCGCCGTAGTAAAAAATATGTGCACATTTATCGTACTGCATATTAAGACAAAAATGTAAGCACATACCGTGCACACCCCATGTGAGCGTATTTTTCAAACTAATGCAATCTAATTTGGATAAAAATTGGTTTTTGTTATGAGAGAAACTTAAGGACGGGCAAAATACATCAACAGACACTTGAACTTGTAATTTTTTTTCAACCAACTCCCTGTACTTTTAAATGTTCAAATAAACACCTTAACTTGACAGATTTTGTTCAACTTGACACACCTTATTTTCGTGAAATCGACGCGCGCCTACGTGGAAAAAAATTTAATTTTAATTTTAAATTATTTTCCACATAAGCAATTTTAATTTTAATTTATAAGAAAATAAAAACAATAACCAAATTACTACTTTACCCCTATTATTATACCAAATTACAATCCAAAACAACCCATTTTCCATTTTTCCCTAACCTCCATTCCCATTTTCCTCTTAAGCTAGATCTAGATCTAGCCTCCATCCCCCACACATTCTCCTCCCGCTGGATCTCCTACCTTCCCCCTCCCCATGATTGCTACCTTCAACCTCCACCCCTCCTCCCCGACCCCATAACCCCCCGCCTCCAACCCCCACCCCTGATTCTCTATGGTTCTGATTTTGCTACAAAAAGATATGCCGACGGTGGAGAACTCGAAAACTCTCCTGATTTCGTCATTCCGTCCTAATTTTCCCATGTTCTGGTTCTGGTGAACTCGAATTCTCATGTTTTGATGATCTCTGGTTCCGGTTCCTTGCATAGCCTGCAATGAATCATTCGATTTCTTTCCTCGTAGTCCGTTGTTCGTTCTGGTTCCTTGTTCGTCGTCGTTCCGTTCCGTCCATATGCCTGCCGGAAATCCAAATCTCATTTTGCTTAAGCATTCAAATTCTCATTTTTTGTCTTTGTTGAGTTTCTCTAATCGTGAATTGTTGGAGCAGAGCTTAATTTACTTTTCATGGCTTCCAGGCCTCTATCCAAGTAAAAATTCAGATCTAGAAGATAGGAAAAAAAGAATAACGGGAATTAAAGAATCTCTCTTATTTTGGTTGAGATTTCATTGGAGATTTCATTGGTTGAGAGTGCTGGAGAATTTTCGCAAGGAGGAAGAAGAAGACCAAAAAACAAAAAGAAATATAAGATTTTTACATTATTTAATACAAATGAGAGAAAAAAAAAGAGAAAAAGATGGAATATTCATAAAAAAAGGCCATGTCAGTACCCGTAAATCACTTAACTCGCCAAAATATGGGTTGATCTACACGCGTTATGCCACATAAGCAATTTGTGCTTAAAAGACAAAAAATGATATAGTTTAAGGGTTTGTTTGAAAATATCAGAGTATGGGGGGCTGGTTGAAAAAAAATTACAAGTTCGAGTGTCTTTTGATGTATTTTGCCCTTAAGGATGAATGATTCACCTATATCCATGCACATTTTATTTTAATAAGCTTTGGTTCATACGACTTGTAACATACGACTTGACGGCCTTTTATCCCTTTAGTTTCATACGTCAAGATCAAACCATATTTGTAGCCTATAAATAGCATGTACAATCCAGTTGAATGAATCAAAGAAAATCATTTCAGATTTCACAAGCTTTCTCCCAAAATTCTCACAACACGTTATCAACACGAGAGATTTCTGAAAATAAAATTCCAACTGAGTGGCTAGATTTTGAAGGTAGTTATTATTTAATTTCATATTGCTTCCAGTTTTCTAAAATAGTTTTTATAGATCATCGTTTTAATGGATCGATGACATGAGAGCTTGCATAAAAAATTAATTTCTCATATGAAATGAAAGATTTTTGAATATACACCTCGTTTTGTTAGATCCAAATGGATTTTACAACAAGATCGAATTTTACATTCAAAATCAAAATAAAACCCCTAGTTTACACCAGATCTAAACTAAACTTAAAAAACAATTTTACATACCTATTAAATCCGAGTCATGTAGATTTAGAGCATAATCTCGAGGATTGATAGCTTGCATATAGGTAGTGTTTAGGATGCATGTTTACATTTCTTTTGCATTGCTTTAGGTAGTTTTAGTTAGTTTCTTTAGTGTCTTAGAGTGTCTAGGAGTTTTGGGTGTTTGCACTTGTTCTACGTTGTTTTACAGGTCTTAATGTGAACAAGTGTGAAAGGAATGGAAACCGGGGAAAGAACGCTTGAATTCGATCCATCCGTTGGAGTTGCTAGTTCGACACCTCTGTCTTGTGAGGGCTCGTTTGGAAGCTATAGTGATCTGATAAAGTTGAGTTTGGCATCATTTGAAAGCTAATTCAAAGAGCTACAATTCACGTTTATTCCGAGTCCAATTTCCAACTAGAAGGAGGTCAAAATAGCCCCCGAAGTGTCAGCTGACTTCTGAACTGTGTTGTTGGCGGCGCCCGCGGCCCCTAACAGTCGCGGAGATCTTTATTTGCCACGTGTTTTAATCAGATTGGTCCTATCTTTATCAGCTTTATTCCGAGATCTATGTATTTTTTGATATACTTTTGGAGACCTAGTTTGATATATTAGGGTTTTAGAGAGTTGCACCTCTCAGGAATCTATCTAATTCTGATTCTCATACTTTTCATTCAAGTTTTCATATTTTCTACGGAGAACTAAGCCCTTTTGCTTAGACAGACAATTGAAGCATCGTTTTGAATGATGTTGTGAGATTTCTAATTCCTTATCTATTGCTTGGATTTAATCTTCTCTTTTGCTTGAATGTTTATGATTTGTTTCAACAGTTTCTAGCCTCATCAACTAGGGTTTGTTGTTATTTAATCTATTGGTAGATCTAGAGTGTTATTGGTTGAGCATCTCTTGATTAAAGTAGCAACTGCATCGCACTCGTATCTGGTTGTGCTAGTCTTATGCATAAGAGATTTGATTTACATTCTAATTCTAGGGTAAAAGTTGGTTATTTATGCTAGAATTGTATCCAACTATATTCCTATCCTTACTGCTGCTATTAAACTGAATCATTGAGGGTTTCATGGTTGTTTAATTAGTTAGATCTAATAGTATCTGGTTGTGTTGTTAGTTACAATTAAAAAGGAATTGAAAAATCCATTGCATGAGATATTGAGGTGATATCAATGATCAACTTGTCATACGATTGTGGATATTTGTTTGCCTAAACTATCTTCCTAATTATTGTTTTTCATAATTTTTTATTATTTTGTTAGTTTTGCATTCTTAGATTTAGTTACAAATTCAAAAAACCCCTTGTTACTTGTTTGACACAAAATTCATTGCAAAAGATAAAATATGTCTCCTTGTGGATTCGACCCGGACTTCCTAAAGACTACGATTCTTAGTTAGTTTGGATTCTTTTGCATAGCCTTGATTTGCACGACGAAATCAACGCTATCAAGGATAATATAGATAAGTATAATACATATGAAAGTTTCAAGGAAAAATTGGTTGGAGTGAGACTTGTTGATCGAAAAAAAACGATGAGGAGGAAGAAGATGAATAGAGAGGGTCGAGAGGATAAGAAGCGAGCAGACAAATATATGGAGGAAATATAAAGGAGAAAAAGAGTGATTATGGTTATTTACCAAAATTCTTCTCCTTTAAATCTTCATAAGCTAGATTGATGAATTTCTCTTCTTCCATTAAAGCTTCTAATTCTTATTATTCTTGAAACAAGTGTTTTTTGAGACATAAAAAGGCTAGACTTTGACATATTTTTTCCCGATGAAGTCTTTTAACTCTTTTATAGTAGAAGAAGCTTTCATGCATGTTACTATGTATCTTCTACGTGACTTTTTGGTCTTGAAACTATAAATCTAAAAGCATATCCCATTATCTATCCCTATAAGCAATGCCTTTTAAATATAGAATTTTTTATTGGTTTTAGAAATAGAATAGACAACACACATTGATAGTATAGTATAAAATGGAAATAGTAGTCTTTGAGCTATACTTGTACATTTACGTTTCTTTTTGTACAAACTTGTGTATTGATAGCATGCATTTAGGTGTTAGTTTTAGGGCATATTTATGTTTAAATCTTAGTTAGTTGCATGCATTTTGCTTAGTTTTTGTAGTTTTTGCATTTCGGTGTCTACTCTTGCACTTTTGTGTTTTTAGGTCGTTTTGAAGAGCAAGGATTGGTTAAGTTGAAGGATTCAAGATTGGAGATATTCAAGTGTTTTTTCCAAGGATATTCAAGTCATTTCTAATGATGATTAAGACCCAAGAGGTTGTGGAAAAGAACGCATAGATCCGGGCAATCCATTGATGTTGTTGTTTCGACACCACTTTCTTGTAATGCTTATTTCGGGATCTCCAGTGATCGGATGAAGCTGAATTTGGTATCATTGGAAAGCTAACTCGAAGAGATACAATTCATATTTTTACTCCGAGTTCAAATTCCAACTCTAAGTGGGTCAAAACAGCATCCGAAAGTACCGTCAAAATGCTGTCAGGACAAGAGCCGCGATCGCGGCCAACCTATACCGCGATCGCGGCTATGGCGGTCGCAGCCCCAACTTATTTTTCACGCGAGGAGATCTTCCGCCTATCTTTATTGCCTTTTTTATTATATCTTTCCTTTCGTATTTTTAATTGACTATTTAAACCTAGTTTCAGCCTTTGTTTGAGAGATTCTGCTAGACCTAATTTCAGACCTTTTGTGTTTTTCTCTCCTATGGAGAACTAAACTCTTTATATTCTATTCGAGTTGAAGCTTTTCAGACTCAAGTTGTTGTGAGATTCGTCTATTCAGGTTTATTTCTACAGGTTATTTCAATTCTCTTGTGCTTAATTATTATTGATTGTGTTGATTTCTGCTTGTCTGGCCAACTTGTTGGAATTGATATTATCTATTGCTAGATCTAGGTTTTCTCGTAGCAAAGCCTAATCTTTGTAGCAACTCAATTGATTTAGGACTCGTTGGACTAAAACAATTGAGAAGAGATTTGAATGCATGTTGATTGTTTGACTCGTTGGAATTCAATTGCATGTATCTTGTTTATCCTTGTTCTTAATGCTAATATCCTTATTATTTATGATCGTTTCATGAATTGTTTGGATGTTAAGTTGCATGTCTCGTTGCCATGTTATAATTCTGATCAGGATAGGAATAACTGAAAGAAATAACTTGTTTGAATCTAGGATCAATAACTTGAGGAAGAAAAGTGGATACTTGAATAGAATTGTTTTCCCTAATTGATAAAAATCCAACCTTTGCTTTGTTTGTTTGTCTTGTCTGCTTTAATTTTCCTAGTTTTAGATTAAAATACCAAAAATCCCCCCTTTTGTTACTTCTTTGAGTTGATAATAATAAAACTTAGGATACAAGTGTCTCTTGGGTTCGACCCCGACTTACCGACTATACTAGTTGAGTAACTAGAGATTTATCTTTGATTTGGCACGACGACTTTAAGCCAGTCATGTATGTAAAATAATATGTAGTTCTCTTCATAAAAGCTTGTGTACTTAGAAAAAGGAAAAAGCAAACAACTTTGGCAATTATTTTTTTATCGTTCTCTGCATGTTAGTTTTACTTAAATTAGCTTATGATTTACACACACACACACACACACACATATATGCTATATTACGTATATAATTTGTATAGAATAATTAGATTAATTACATGATAAATGATTCATATAAATACTTATAATGTATTGATTACTCTTATATATTTGCATCACTAATTTAATAATTTTATTTAGTTAAATAGTAGTTCCAATGGAAAATATTGCAAAGCGGAAATTTGATATTCTCGACTTATTAGGTCAGAGATATCTAGAATAGAGAGTTGATGCACTGGCTCACCTCCAAGCAAATGGTCTATATGAAACCATATAAGATAATGAAAATATTCCCCGCACGAAAAGACTGCGATTATCTTTCTTCGCCATCATATACATGAAAGCCTAAAATCTGAATATTTGTTGGTTGAAATCCCAAAGAATTATGGAAAAGCCAAGAACAAAGGTATGGGCACTAACAACAAGTTTTGCTCCCTAAAACAAACTATGACTGGGCTAATTTAAGGTTTCAATTAGTGATTACAATTCTGTCATGTTCCGTATAACCAGTGGCGGATCTAGGGGGGCTTGGGTGGGCGGCCGCCCCCCTTTCATTATATATTTGTATTAGGAATAGTATTGTACATTGGAAATTTGTAGCTCAAGTGGCAAATGAAGTTACACGCACAATGCAGTCCCGTGTTCGAATCCAAGGCTCTTCCATTATTTTTTTGTAATCTTGAACATTTATTACATGTAGGTTGTAGGCTGTAGGCAGCACGCACCCAGCCCCACCCACCCCCCACCCAAACCAGCTTCTCTTTCTTGTTACAGTGTTTTTATTTATTTTTTTGTTTTTTTACCAATAAGAAATAAAAAAATTACTCCTCCTCCCACCTGAGCCCCGTTTGCTGGGAGACCTCCTCTAGCGACAGAGGCACTGTCCTCTCGATGAACAGCAGCAGCCACATCCTGACTCTCAGCAACCTCCTCCTGATGGTTATCCTGTTGTACCTCTGGCTCAACAGCTACAGGGGCCTCTCCTCTACCCCTGCCACGACCTCCTACTCGGCCTCTACCGCGGCCTCTTCCGCGACCTCTTCCGTTAGCTGCAGCAACTCTAGCTCTGGTTGGTGGGGCCATCTATAATAGAAAGTCCCACAATCAAAACTTAAACATTCTATATATCAACGTAATTCTTACTATTCTACGTGAGGTCCTTCGGCTGATGGAGCGGAGTCGCGACGTGTCACCTACCCCCCTATATGCAACATGTCTACCCCAGTAAAAACATTTGAAAACACCGGCCAGTTTTGGTTTTAAGTTGGACCTCGGGTACTCTTTGTTGGTCAGTTCCATGTGCCCTGTTGTCAACCTGGCTCTGATACCAATTTGTAACACCCCGTCTTTCGACGAGGCGCTACTAGGGAATAGACCTTACCAGGTACTATTATTTAGGTTGACAACTACACTATAGGACCTTACAACTCGGGCACGACGAGAAAACATAATAAAACATCCAACCTTTATTTAGTAAAACTTAGAAAAACGTATCATGCATGAATCCCCGAAAATTATAAATAATCAAATACGTCACAACGCCTAATGACTGAACTACTCGAACAAAGTTATAATAAACAAAACGCAATACCAACTCCGTCTATCAATTATTAAAATCAACATCCTAACTATTATAAATAACTAATAAAAACCAAATCCCACTATGACACGCGCTCTTTACCGCTCCGGCCCGCCATCTTGCCTCGGTTCCTGCACGGCTCCCTGATTCATACCTGGAACTGAAAAATGTTCCCCGAAGGGTCAGTGTCTAATCTACCAAGCTAGAAAGAATATGGAAACTGTAGAACGCTTTGAAATCATTTTTCTAAAGTCAGCATACAAATCCACAACCGCAATCATAACTCTAGAGGCCAATACCTATATTAGTTATATCAGTCACAACAGTCACATACGCAGATACAATCACAGTCATACAACAATGCAGTTCTTCCTTTGTTCACAATCCGTCTTCCAAGGCGCTCATCACCGCGCCGAGTGCAGAGGCAGGCCCTCCCACTCCACTTCCCGATCTCCCTTCTAACTCCTAGCTAAGCCTCCACTGGAGCGCTTGCCAAAAACACACAGATAATAATTTTCGTTTGAAGGGGCACGATTTTCCCAGTCACACGGGTCAAAGTAGCCAACTCTTCCTCAACACCAGCTACAATGGGCCGTGTCGGAAACGGTACCAACACAGAGAAAACGTTCCAAAATAATTTCCGATAAAACACATTTAAAATCATTAACGCACACAACACACAAGGAGTTCAAAATAATTTAAAAGGTATTCGGGACTAGTTCCCAAAACCCGCCCTACAATATCGATACGCAATTTAACAAGGAAGAAAAGAACCGAGCAAGTCGAAAAACGACTTACCTCGAACGAAGGATCCTCAAACAAGTCGGAACTACGATCTCAAGCGGAAACGATTCCCTAAATAATTATAAAGAAAAGATTAAGTAACCGGCTTTTATAACGAGGCCTGCTAATTAATTCACTTATTTTAACCCATTAGCCCAAGCTACTTAATATTTACCCATTTACATACTAAATCCTAGCCCACCAATTTCTCCCAGCCCATCGTACCAATTTTTAGGTCAAGACCGGCCCAATTTTAAATTCCAAATTAAACCCAATTCGGTCCAATCCAAATTAGAAGAACAAAACAATCCCCATTTGAATAACAGTCTCCCAGCCCAATAATTTGCAAACTAACCCACCCAAAATTCTGGCCCAATACCCGAGCCCGTCTCCCTTCCTAATTTTTGTTCTAACCGGTCATGAGATTTGACCAAATTGGAGCTTTGACCCCGCGGGCCCCCCACTCCCGCCTTCAACCTCTTCTTCTTCTTTACAGGAAAGCCGAGGCGGCCGGTGCCTCCGTTCGCTTCCTCCGTCGAGCTCGTGAGCCCGCCTGGCCACGCTCCCCCTGCAAGTCTGCAGCTCGCTTCGCCCCTTCCTCCTTCTTCGAGGCTTTGACTGGCAACGGCCCCAACTCCCCTGCCTTCTTCAACCTAGAGCGGAATCCCAACCTTCATCTTCAACCTCGGCCATTCGGCCTCTGGTTTTCGCCCCTCCCTTGCTACGCCGCCCAGCGATCTCCGAGGACGAGGAATGCTAACGACTTCGTCGTCCGATCGCATCCCCATTTGATGGCGACTCCGCGACCCTCGACCCCGCCCTGCCGCCCCTGTTCACGGCTGCGATGGTCAATTCCCCGGTACCCCTCGTCGTCCCGAAATCCCGGCCACCGCGCGCTCCGACCCCAACCCAGCCTAATCCCCGACCCCCGAACAGTACAAGGAAACAAGAAGAAGGACTCACCGGTGGTCGTCTCTAACGGCGGTTGACAGCGGCGGCGACGCCCAACTTCGACGGCTTGCGAATGAGCACAATACGATCAAGTTTGGTGTCTCTCGAGAGCCTGAACTTCCTCTGTTTTTTGACGAGGATTGCACTAGGATGATCGGGTCAAGCTTGGGTTTTTATTGTAAATTGGTTGGATTAAGATATGAAAGATCTGCTCGGTATAGATAGCGGAATTAAGATAGATTTGTTCAAATCCACTTAGATTATTCAGTTGGGAAAAAAAAATTATTTGTGTTCAAGGCCACGTAATTGACTAATTACTAAATATGAAAGATTGCAAGTTAAGGTTTAAAAATATATAATTTTTGGTGTATAAACATTGTTAACGTGCGTTCAAACCTATAATTAAATAGGTATGTCAAACGGATTTTAAATCGGGGTTTTACTTACGGTCAAGAATTCAAATGCTTATAAGCGGAGGAACTCGTTTTCCGACTTACAACACCTAAAGCGAATACGGATATTACAGGTAGATCTAGAGTGTTATTGGTTGAGCATCTCTTGATTAAAGTAGCAACTGCATCGCACTAGTATCTGGTTGTGCTAGTCTTATGCATAAGAGATTTGATTTACATTCTAATTCTAGGGTAAAAGTTGGTTGTTTTATGCTAGAATTGTATCCAACTATATTCCTATCCTTACTGCTGCTATTAAACTGAATCATTGAGGGTTTCATGGTTGTTTAATTAGTTAGATCTAATAGTATCTGGCTGTGTTGTTTGTTACAATTAAAAAGGAATTGAAAAATCCATTGCATGAGATATTGAGGTGATATCAATGATCAACTTGTCATACGATTGTGGATATTTGTTTGCCTAAACTATCTTCCTAATTATTGTTTTTCATAATTTTTTATTATTTTGTTAGTTTTGCATTCTTAGATTTAGTTACAAATTCAAAAAAACCCTTGTTACTTGTTTGACACAAAATTCATTACAAAATATAAAATATGTCTCCTTGTGGATTCGACCCGGACTTCCTAAAGACTACGATTCTTAGTTAGTTTGGATTCTCTTGCATAGCCTTGATTTGCACGACGAAATCAACGCTATCAAGGATAATATAGATAAGTATAATACATATGAAAGTTTCAAGGAAAAATTGGTTGTAGTGAGACTTGTTGATCGAAAAAAACGATGAGGAGGAAGAAGATGAATAGAGAGAGTCGAGAGGATAAGAAGCGAGCAGACAAATATATGGAGGAAATATAAAGGAGAAAAAGAGTGATTATGGTTATTTACCAAAATTCTTCTCCTTTAAATCTTCATAAGCTAGATTGATGAATTTCTCTTCTTCCATTAAAGCTTCTAATTCTTATTATTCTTGAAACAAGTGTTTTTTGAGACATAAAAAGGCTAGACTTTGACATATTTTTTCCCGATGAAGTCTTTTAACTCTTTTATAGTAGAAGAAGCTTTCATGCATGTTACTATGTATCTTCTACGTGACTTTTTGGTCTTGAAACTATAAATCTAAAAGCATATCCCATTATCTATCCCTATAAGCAATGCCTTTTAAATATAGAATTTTTTATTGGTTTTAGAAATAGAATAGACAACACACATTGATAGTATAGTATAAAATGGAAATAGTAGTCTTTGAGCTATACTTGTACATTTACGTTTCTTTTTGTACAAACTTGTGTATTGATAGCATGCATTTAGGTGTTAGTTTTAGGGCATATTTATGTTTAAATCTTAGGTATTTGCATGCATTTTGCTTAGTTTTTGTAGTTTTTGCATTTCGGTGTCTACTCTTGCACTTTTGTGTTTTTAGGTCGTTTTGAAGAGCAAGGATTGGTTAAGTTGAAGGATTCAAGATTGGAGATATTCAAGTGTCTTTTCCAAGGATATTCAAGTCATTTCTAATGATGATTAAGACCCAAGAGGTTGTGGAAAAGAACGCATAGAACCGGGCAATCCATTGATGTTGTTGTTTCGACACCACTTTCTTGTAATGCTTATTTCGGGATCTCCAGTGATCGGATGAAGCTGAATTTGGTATCATTGGAAAGCTAACTCGAAGAGATACAATTCATATTTTTACTCCGAGTTCAAATTCCAACTCTAAGTGGGTCAAAACAGCATCCGAAAGTACCGTCAAAATGCTGTCAGGACAAGAGCCGCGATCGCGGCCAACCTATACCGCGATCGCGGCTATGGCGGTCGCAGCCCCAACTTATTTTTCACGCGAGGAGATCTTCCGCCTATCTTTATTGCCTTTTTATTATATCTTTCCTTTCGTATTTTTAATTGACTATTTAAACCTAGTTTCAGCCTTTGTTTGAGAGATTCTGCTAGACCTAATTTCAGACCTTTTGTGTTTTTCTCTCCTATGGAGAACTAAACTCTTTATATTCTATTCGAGTTGAAGCTTTTCAGACTCAAGTTGTTGTGAGATTCGTCTATTCAGGTTTATTTCTACAGGTTATTTCAATTCTCTTGTGCTTAATTATTATTGATTGTGTTGATTTCTGCTTGTCTGGCCAACTTGTTGGAATTGATATTATCTATTGCTAGATCTAGGTTTTCTCGTAGCAAAGCCTAATCTTTGTAGCAACTCAATTGATTTAGGACTCGTTGGACTAAAACAATTGAGAAGAGATTTGAATGCATGTTGATTGTTTGACTCGTTGGAATTCAATTGCATGTATCTTGTTTATCCTTGTTCTTAATGCTAATATCCTTATTATTTATGATCGTTTCATGAATTGTTTGGATGTTAAGTTGCATGTCTCGTTGCCATGTTATAATTCTGATCAGGATAGGAATAACTGAAAGAAATAACTTGTTTGAATCTAGGATCAATAACTTGAGGAAGAAAAGTGGATACTTGAATAGAATTGTTTTCCCTAATTGATAAAAATCCAACCTTTGCTTTGTTTGTTTGTCTTGTCTGCTTTAATTTTCCTAGTTTTAGATTAAAATACCAAAAATCCCCCCTTTTGTTACTTCTTTGAGTTGATAATAATAAAACTTAGGATACAAGTGTCTCTTGGGTTCGACCCCGACTTACCGACTATACTAGTTGAGTAACTAGAGATTTATCTTTGATTTGGCACGACGACTTTAAGCCAGTCATGTATGTAAAATAATATGTAGTTCTCTTCATAAAAGCTTGTGTACTTAGAAAAAGGAAAAAGCAAACAACTTTGGCAATTATTTTTTTATCGTTCTCTGCATGTTAGTTTTACTTAAATTAGCTTATGATTTACACACACACACACACACACACATATATGCTATATTACGTATATAATTTGTATAGAATAATTAGATTAATTACATGATAAATGATTCATATAAATACTTATAATGTATTGATTACTCTTATATATTTGCATCACTAATTTAATAATTTTATTTAGTTAAATAGTAGTTCCAATGGAAAATATTGCAAAGCGGAAATTTGATATTCTCGACTTATTAGGTCAGAGATATCTAGAATAGAGAGTTGATGCACTGGCTCACCTCCAAGCAAATGGTCTATATGAAACCATATAAGATAATGAAAATATTCCCCGCACGAAAAGACTGCGATTATCTTTCTTCGCCATCATATACATGAAAGCCTAAAATCTGAATATTTGTTGGTTGAAATCCCAAAGAATTATGGAAAAGCCAAGAACAAAGGTATGGGCACTAACAACAAGTTTTGCTCCCTAAAACAAATTATGACTGGGCTAATTTAAGGTTTCAATTAGTGATTACAATTCTGTCTTGTTCCGTATAACCAGTGGCGGATCTAGGGGGGCTTGGGTGGGCGGCCGCCCCCCCTTTCATTATATATTTGTATTAGGAATAGTATTGTACATTGGAAATTTGTAGCTCAAGTGGCAAATGAAGTTACACGCACAATGCAGTCTCGTGTTCGAATCCAAGGCTCTTCCATTATTTTTTTGTAATCTTGAACATTTATTACATGTAGGTTGTAGGCTGTAGGCAGCACGCACCCAGCCCCACCCACCCCCCACCCAAACCAGCTTCTCTTTCTTGTTACAGTGTTTTTATTTATTTTTTGTTTTTTTACCAATAAGAAATAAAAAAATTACTTACATTAATATTAAATGTTCTATATATTTAACTATGAACCTATTTTCGAATTTAAATAACTATGATTAGCTAAAAAGAATATAATTAGAAAGATTAGTTTATTATATTTACTATTTCAAAATTGTATGATTTGAAAGGTATTATATTATATTTGCTCTATTTATTATATAAATTTTGAATGATATATATTTTTATATTTGTTAATTGAAATACATATTAAATACAAAATATGTGTACCTGGACTCTTGACAATATAAGAAAAGAAAAGCCACATACGGAGTATAAGTTTTGACAATTGTTGTCAAAATGATAATAAGTATTATTTAAATTTTTTATTAAAAATGGATAATGTTTCTTGTTGTATTTAATATATGATCTTATATGTTTATAATTTGTACCGATGTATATACTCCTAAATATTAATTGGGACTATTTTGTTCCGTCCTAAGCTAGATTTATAGCACATCACCCTCCACGACATTTTTCACAAACAAGTCTCCCGATCCATTGAGTTCGCCCCCCCCCCCCCCCCTTCTAAAAGATCCTGGGTCCGCCACTGCGTATAACCTCTCAATTATGTTTATGCGGGTAGAAAATCTTTGACGAGCTAATTCTGGATAAAACTTATTCAACCATGCATGCTACTAATGTGCTTTTACGTCAACAATACAAACAGAGGGAGTTTAAGAAGTATACAGATTTGATACAAGTACTACTTTTAGCTGAGCAGAATAATGAACTGCTCATGAAAGAATCACAACCTATGGCCAACCGGTACTGCACCGTACCTTGAGACGAATGCAACATATGCCTCTCAATGAAATGATAGTAGGCATCGAGATAACCGTGGACAAGATGGTAATCGTGGTCGTGTCCGTGGTCATGGTCGTGGTCGAGGCCGTGATCGAGGACGTGGCCGTGGTAAGGGTTTTGGTGATTATAAGAAGCATAACTCTCCTGA
Organism: Fallopia convolvulus; assembly: GCA_964016875.1. Lineage (NCBI taxonomy): Eukaryota > Viridiplantae > Streptophyta > Magnoliopsida > Caryophyllales > Polygonaceae > Fallopia > Fallopia convolvulus. The sequence continues at coordinate 42,276,212 of OZ024724.1, forward strand.
TGCATTCACTTCTAAGGGGAATGATAAGCAAATGGTCCAGAAAGGTCCTATAGGACCCTCACAAAAGGCCAAATCTATATGCTATAGATGTGGCATGACAGGTCACTAGACAAGGGTGTGTCGCACAGTCAAACACTCGGTTGAGTTGTACCAAGCTTCCCAAAAAGATAAGGGGAAGAACATGGAGACTCCTTTTGTTGACGACACTAAACCTACACATGGCCTTGACGTCTCCGATTTCATCATAGATGATGAATTCGGGATCAATTAAAATATCAACTGCTGAAAACTAGAATCTCAATCCATGTAATATTATGTAAAATATTGTACGTAGAATGTTTTCCTTTAACAGCATCATTGTGAAATATTCTATGTATCATAAATAAATCTTTTGTTTATGTTTATAATTCTGTTTTTCTCTATCATGAAGATATGGAAACGATTAAAGATATATCAAGTAGCAAGAATCAATGTCTAGTGGACAGCGCTACTACACACACTATCTTGAGAAATAAAAAATACTTTACTTAGTTAACTTTTCTTAAAGTAAATGTTAAGAAAATCTCTAGTGTGACAAAATTGATTGAAGACTCTGGTAGAGCTTGTGTTTTGCTCCCTAAAGAGATAAAATTAATCATAAATGACGCATTATAATCAAGTAAGTCTCAAAGGAACTTACTAAGATTTAAAGATGTACGTCAAAATGGTTTTCATGTAGAAACCATAAATGAGAGTAATAAAGAATATTTGTACATCACAAGACAAATATGTGGCAAGAAGCAAATTTTAGAAAAATTGTCAGCCCATTCTACTAGACTTTATCACACATATATAAGTCCAATAGAAACAAATATAACATCTTATGAGAAATTAAATGATAAAAGGATGTATACATTATGGCATGACTATTTGGGACATCCGGGTAATGGAATGATGCATAGAATTGTTGAAAGTTCAACTGAGCATTCAATAAAGAAAGCAAATATCCTTAAATCAAGTGATTTTAACTGCAGTGGTTGTTCACTTGGTAAACTAATCACCAAGCCTTCCAAGAATAAAGTTGGGATTGAAAATCCAACATTTTTAGAACGAATACAAGGTGATATTTGTAGACCGATAGTCCGACCATGTGAACCTTTTTGATACTTTATGGCATTAATTGATGCATCCATAAGATGGTCACATGTGACTATGTGAGCTTCTTATCAACAAGAAATACAACTTTTTCTAAACTCCTATCTCAAATCATTCGCTTACGAGCTCAATTTCCGGATTATACAATAAAAAGAATCCGACTTGAAAATGCATGAGAATTTACTTCCCATATATTCAATGCCTATTGTATGTCAACTGAGATTACAGTAGAACATCTGATGGCTCATTTCACACACAAAATGGTCTTGTTGAATCTTTGATTAAACGATTACAATTAATAGCTAGACCATTATTGATGAAGTCTAAATTGCCAACATCAGTTTGGGGACATGTTATATTACATGTTTTAGCTTTGGTCCAATTAAGACCTATTGCATATCATAAGTATACCCCGTTACAATTAGTGATTGGTAAAGAACTAGATATATCACATTTAAAGATATTTGGTTGTGCGATTTATGTTTCTATTGCTCCACCGCGACGCACAAAAATGGGTCCCAAAGAAGATTGAGAATATATGTTGGTTTTGAATCCCGACCAATTATTAAATATCTTGAACCAACTACCGGTGACCTATTTACGGCAAGATTTGATGATTGTCATTGTAATGAAAATGAATTTCCGAATCTTGGTGGAAAAAAGGACATAAGGAAATTACTTGGGGATGCTTCATCATTATCATATCTTGATTCACATACAAAAATGTGTGAACAAGAAGTAAAAAAGATTATACATCTGTAGTGTATAGCAAAGCAATTACCTAACTCATTTACAGACATAAAGAAAGTGATAAAATCACATGTGCCAGCTGTAATTCTGTAAATGCCCTTGAGATAATTGAAATTCCTATTGGATAACTAGATAAGATTCCTCAAAAGGAATTTATAGCGTGCCGAAAATGCGGTCGCCCGCTTGGATCAAAAGATCTAAGGCCAAGAAAGAATAGGCGACTGAATAATCCAAATGAAGTCGCACCAATTTCCTATTCAGGGGGAGAACATGACAAAAATACCTTCGAAAATCTAGGAGATGTGTCAAAAATGAAAATTGTTCCAAATAAGAACAAAATGGAAACTGTTCCAGATAATGACAAAAACATTGATAATTACAAAATTGCTGGAAAGACATTATCCTTGATGAGATGTTCGCATACTTTGTTGCCAACAAAATAGTGGTTGATGACGATGATATTGGATTACAAACTATTGATAAGTGTCGTGTTAGACACGATTGGTCAAAATGGAAAGAGGTTATGGAGACTGAATTAAAATCGCTTGAAAAGTGTAATGTTTTGGCCCAATAAAGCCCACACCAATGGGCTTGAAACCAGTAGGCTATAAATGGGTATTTGTACGAAACCGTAATGAGAAAAATGAAATTGTGAGATATAAGGCAAGACTTGTAGCTCAAGGTTTTTCTCAGATACCCGGGAAGATTGTGTACAAACATATTCCTCGGTAATTGATGCAACTACATTAAGATTTTTAATTAGCCTAAATGTTTCAAAGGAACTAAAATGCGACCTATGGATGTCGTAACTGCATATTTATATGGATCAATTGATACAGATATTTACATGAAAGTTCTTGAAAGATTAAAACTAGCCGAGGTATATAAAGCAAAATCTCGGGAAATATTTTTTTATAAAATTGCAAAGATCATTATATGGTTTAAAACAATCTAGAAGGATGTGGTACAATTGTCTTAGTGAATAGTGAGCAACCCCAACAAATGCTCTAAAAATTACCCCAAAATGGAGAACCAATTGATAGCTTGCATATAGGAGTAGTTTAGATGCATGTTTTGTATATGTTTTAGTTAGTTTTTATGTAGTTTTTAGGTTTTTGTGTTGTCGGGTATTATGCGCTGGTTTGCTCGGTTTTACAGGTTTTTAGGTTTAGGAGCAACAACGGGGAGAGTACAGATTGACCATGGCGGTGGTGGACGAGCTAAGGGAACTAGGAATTGCTAAGATGAAGTTGGAAGAGGAAGAAAAGTTAAGATAAGAACAAAGCCAAAGCTCGGGATTGAAGTCGAGCAACGATCCCGCGCATTCCCAACTGAAGACTGATTGCGCGGGGAAGCAGAAAAGCGCGGCCGCGCAATTTGGTGTCGAAGTCGCGCAATCTGGGCTTTCTACACGGACGTGTTTTGGGCCGAGTTTTGGTTTTGGGCTTCGAGATTTAAGATATTTGGGCTTATATCTTCCGAGTTGTAGGGTTATTATATCTTATGAGGGTTATTTTTAGTAGACATATAAATACTTTATGCTTAGTTTAATTTCTGAGAACTTTTTTGATCATAACTTTTGGAGGCTAGGGTTTTCTCTCAAGGAAGAACCTTTGAACCTTTGTAAGTTTGATTTTAATTAAATTATGCATTGCTAATTTCTCTTGTGTTTGACTAGTTATTGAAATCATAAATTGCATAATATTGTGAGGTTTAATTGATTCTCATCAACTTGAATAGGTTTTAGTCCATGTGCTTAATTGAATCAGAATTATTCTAGGGTTTTGTTAGATTGATCACCTAATAGAATTTCTAGGTTAATTTACAACTAATCTGATTAATGCCCGTTCGGGGTTGATTAGATAAAGTAGCATCTATACTTGTTTAGACCCGTTCGGGCTATTCAATTGTAGAAGGGAATAAATCCACAAATAACTTAGATGTCTGTTTGCTCTAAGTGTTTGTTTTTATTGATAACTTGACTCGTAAAGTTGTCGTTTAATTGAATCTAGACGTTGTTTTAGGTTGTTAAATGATTAGGGTTGTTTAGACTGTTAGTTCTTTCAACTATTTATGAAGTTTGGGTCATAATCGTTAGTAGGAGTATAATCCACAATAGATTATTCAAGGGAATTGAGAATCAAGATAATCAATGATCAATAAGCATATTTATGGTGGATTTAACTAGTTGAACATATTTCTCTCATATATATTTACAATCAACTTTGCATTCTTAGATAGTTTTCAATTTTGCATATTAGATTAGAATTTCAATCTTTAAAACCCCCTTATTTGGTAACTTGGCACATAAGTAAAAGCATAAATACACAAGTCTTTGTGGGATCGACTCTGACTTGCCGCTCTACTGGGTTGGTTAAGTTAGGATTCTTTGATAGGTTTAACGACCACTGAAAATACCTCATCACCAATAGTCATATTCTCTAAAACAAATTCAATCCAACTCCAATAGATTCTCTATTTTGGAGAACACTACATTTATTATTTTTATTTTTACCATATTAAATATTTTACCATACATATTTAATAATTAATTAATTTTTATCTTACTTATTAATATATTTTTTTTAAATATTAATCTAACAAATGATAAATTATTTATTATCTTACTTAAAGAAAAATAAATTAATCTAATAAATGATAAATTATTTATTATCTTACGTAAAGAAAAATAAAATATTAACCTAATGAATGCTAAATTATTTGTTATATGACTATAAGAAAATAAAATATTCTAGAATTTTAGGGTATTTTCAACTAATCTTCTATACTTTTTTCCAAAATGAAGAATTAAAACTTATATTCTCTAATTTTATTACTCCAACTCCAACAAATTCTCTATTTTAAAAAAATATTACATATATTATAATTATTATTTTATGTATTAAAATATTATATTATAAAACTAATTTAACCAATAGGCAGAAGCTATAATTTATTATATATATTTAATGCATTCTTTAAATATCTTTAGAAAATTCCCTAAATTTGGGGAGATCTCTACCCATTTTGGAAAATAACTCTATAATAGGGAATAAGATAGGCAATCTGTAAGACCAAAAAAGTGGTGTAAAATATCTAAAAGTTCAATCCCCAAGAATTTGGGGAATCTATTGGGTTTGCTTTTAAAGAAGGATATCAAAATGATATCGTTTGTCATTATGTTTTCATCAAACGTTCTAAAAATGGATTCGCTATTATTGCAGTTTATGTTGATGATTTAAATATTATCGGTACATCCGATGAACTTGAAAATGCTACAAAATATTTGATAAAAGAATTTGAAATGAAATATCTTGGAAGAACCAAATTTTGTCTCGATTTACAAATTGAACATTTAAATGATGGAATTTTAATTCATCAAACAAATTACACCGAGAAAAGTTTGAAAAGGTTCTACATAGACGAAGTACAACCATTGAGTTCACCTATGATAGTTCGCTCTCTTAGTAATTAGTATACAGGATGATCAATTCAGAATTAGAGGAGATGATGAAGAGATTGTTGGTCCTAAAGTCCCCTACCTAAGTGCAATTGGTGCATTAATGTATCTCACAAACAATACAAGACCATATATTACTTTTGTTGTAAGCTTGTTATCAAGATACAACTCATTACCAACAAGACAACATTGGAACGGAATTAAACGTGTGTTTCGATACCTACAATGTCCTCTTGACCTTGGGTTATATTATCATAGAAATGCGAATGCTACTCTTGTTGGATATGCATATGCAGGATATCTATCAGATCCACACAAAGCAAAATCTCAAAATGATTATGTATTCACATATGGAGATTTCGCGATTTCATGAATGTCAACAAAGCAAACGCTTACTGCTACATCATCAAACCATGCAGAATTAATCGCTCTTTATGAAGTAGGAAGAGAATGTGGTTGGTTAAGGTCAATGATTGGATATATACAAAAAGAATGCAAAATAAGATCAATTGCAAATAATCCAACAATGATATATGAAGACAATTCTGCATGTGTCACACAGGTCAAAGTGGGTTACATCAAAGGAGATGGGTTACATCAAAGGAGATCGGACAAAGCACATTTCGCCAAAATTGTTCTCAACTCATGATCTAGAGAAGGAGGGCAAGATCGAAATCTAGCAAATACGATCCAGTGAACATGTTGTAGATTTGTTCACAAAATCCTTACAACCCAAGAAATTTGAAGAACTTGTGTACAAGATCAGAATGCGCATATTTTGAGATATACGTTAATTTCAAGGGGAGAATTATATGCATTGCACTCTTTTTCCCTTCGCTCGGGTTTTTTCCCACTGGGTTTTACCTGACAAGGTTTTTTTAATAAGGCAATACTATGAAAGTGTATAAGACAAGTTGTACTCTTTTTCCCTGTGCTATGTTTTTATCCCTCTGGGTTTTTCCTAGCTAGATTTAACGAGGCAACATATACATAACCTTGAATAAAAGGTGAATATTCAAGGGGGTTTATGAGATACACTTAAAGATGAATGATTCACCTATATCCATACACATTTTGTTTTAATATGCTTTTGTTCATATGGCTTGTAACATATGGCTTGATGGCATTTTATCTCTTTAGCTTCATACGGCAAGATCAAAGCAAAATTTGTAGCCTATAAATAGCATGTACAATCCAGCTGAATGAATCAAGGAAAATCAGTTCAGATGTCACAAGCCTTCTCCCAAAATTCTCAAAAAAGTTTTATTGATTTTTTCCCCTTTTAATGAAAGAGAGACATGTGCCTTTGCTTTTTTTAATAGGGAATTTCTAATGTATGCCCATGAGCACACATTAAAGATACTAATTTTGATAAATCTGATTATTATTTATAAATTTTAATTTTTTAAAACGGTCCATTAAAACCAGTTAAGGGAATATTTTTGACATAATTTCCAAAAATAACATAGTTATTGTGTACCCATGGCACACATTAGCTGGAGTGTTTTTAATTCGATACTTCATCATCTTTTTTCGCTTCCCTCCCCCACATTGAGTCGCATATGATCCATTTCCTAAAACTATTGCCCTAATAAAGAATAATAAATCCTAAAAAAGTTTTTAAAATAGATAAAATGACTTTAAATCTCAACCATTAAATTTAATTTGAATAATTCAAATCTTAAGAATTTCACCATGAAGTTATTTGTCAACTCCATGAATCTAATTCCTTAGTTAGCATCCATGATTTTTATGGGATATGATATATACACTACTACAATTAATTATGAACTAATGATGCGGTTTAAGGGCAGCGGTTTAAGCTATTGAAGCGGTTGATTGCAGCAGTTAAACTATTAAAGCGGTTTATGAAGCGCTTTTATAATTTGATAGCGGTTCATACATCGATTTATTACAATATATAAATTTTTAGTGGGTTAAAGGTCTAATGTAGCGGTTTTATAAATTATTTTAAAACAAAATTAAAAAATGCTGAAGCAGCGGTTTTGTGAAAAAAAAACGGGTACATGAAATTTTCCCCGTGTAAGTCTTTACTTATGAGCGCCTTTATCCCCAAATTCTTTCCAATTAGACGAAATTTGAGAAACCCTTCCCCTAAATTCCGACCTGTATGTTGTGCCGAATCAATCCAATATTAATAATGGGAAATTTTGGTTTTCCTGACTAATCAATCCAAATTGCATAAATTGACCCTCTTTTAACTAAAGTAAATCCTATATACCATACTAATAAATAATATAAACAGCTACTATAAGAGAATACTAAGGTCTTACCATGAACGAAGCCAATCCCACCACCATTAGAAATATCTCGACCTAAGAAATTCAACGCCACAGATCCTGTGTCGAATTGCTTCCAAATGAGCCCGAACCGAGCCACATCATCTCAATCATTCGTACTTATATTTAATGGTTGTTCGGTCTAACGCACCTCCAATGTTTTTCCTCATTGCCACTCTACACCACCATTTGCCACCATCCACGAGTGTTAATTAGAACTGTTGTGCAGGTACTTGACTCAAAAGGCGAGTTGTGGTCCTAGACTCCTAGTTGCCAACCCTTGTACAATTGATGAGGGTAAGTGCAGAGTCTAGCCAAAGTCCGGAATTTTTTACTTTGTTTTTTCGTTCGGTATATTTACATCGATTTTATTAATTCCTTCTTTAATTATTCAAAATTTATTTTAATTTATGATATATTCATGTAATTTAGTACATTTTAATATTTGAAATTAATACAATTTATTTAACTTGATTTCAAGTCCTCAAAGTGTTGAAGCCAACTCTCATCATCATGTTCGTACTTGTATTCAAATCTAAGCCAAGTGATGGTTCACTCTTGTCTTTTCCGTTTATCTACAATTGATTAAAATTGATTGTGTTGGATCGTCGTGTGTTAGTAAGAGCTTGGGAACTGGCGGTTAGGTTGTTCTCGACGCAGCGGAAGTAAAACAATCGCAAGTAAAACAAAATATAAAAGACATAGTTCCTTTATAGAGGAACCCCACAACAACCAACTAGTTGTGTGGGTAAACCAATACCTCGGCTTGGAGGATTTTGAACGATCTACTAATCGTTCCCTAGTTACACAGGTAAGACTTACATTTCTCTGTTCCTAGCAGTTCTTCCTAACTCTAGTTACACTAGTAAGTCTTCTCGACCTTGTTCCTAAGCTAACAACACAACTAAACATAAGACAGATCGAAACTTACACCTTGAGCTCACAGTTCCCTAACTCCAGGGAACTTGGATTAACCATTGTCGAGATCGAACACTCGCTGTTGGGGACTTATCTTCACTTTGTTTCTCTTATCTCTTTGTATGTGAATATTTTTTCTGGGAGAAGTACTTATTCCAAGCACTATTCATTTGGCTTTATACACATTCGAACTTGGGCTGCAATCTTTACTTTCATGTTGTCCAAAATGCCCTTTGTCTTGGACGCCAAGTTTGCAATCTTCACATGTGACTTGATTTAAACTTAGTTAACTTCAAATGTCAATCGGACCATTGGATCGCTCGCTATAGTCTATTCCTCAAACTGAGCCTTCGTTCTGTCCAAGACAGGATCCCGCGATTTGCGCTGAATGGTCTTGTTTGCACATATGAGTTCCCATGCGATGGGAACTATTATCTCCAGAGTTCCTTTGATAGGAACTTGCTATCATATATTCCTGTGTTCATTTTGCGTACTTGGAGATTCTTTGTCAGACTTGGTGTTCCCTGGAAATACTTGAATGTAACACGTTAGTTCCCATATGGCGTTTGTCATTATCAAAACTGCAGACAAGTATCGTTGTTCGGATGTTTGGAACCAGAGTTCCCAACACCGTCCCAACAATTTTCCCCTTTTTGATGATGACAAACCTATTACAAAATAAGCAAGTATTTCAATGTGTGAAAAAGCATGACATGCATCTGAGTTCCTAACTATGGGCCTTGGGAGCCACTTCTATGAATTATTAAGTTCTTAGTTAGCATTTTATACATTAGTTCCCCCTTAGTCAAAGCATATTATGTGATAACTCTTAACACGACTCATCTCACACATTTTGTCCTTCCCCCTTTTGGCATCATCGAAAATAGAAAGCATAGTAAGAAAGAAAGGAACACGCAATCATACTAAAAGCCATTTATATTACTTAAGCAAAAGATGTACAATAAGAACTCATTATATTTCGTGGAGAAGATAAAGCTAAGGAAGTAAAGGGGAAGATTATGGGGCCTTGGGAAGCAAGTGATCACGAAGTCGAGTCATGATCGACAAGATGTTATAGAGAGTTCATGGTCTCGAGAGTTGAAGCCATGTGTGTTAGCACTTGAGTGTTCCCAACACTTGAGCCGTCACCAGAGGGCAGAGTTCCTTGATCCTCGGATCGCTCTGAGCACGCATTTTTTGGACCACAAAAAGGTCCAGTTCCCTTCCGATGGCCACTTCCTCTTTGGAGTCGTCATAAAGGCCTTCCTTGACCATGAGCTTTTTTATCAGGACGGCATACGACAAGGAATGGGAGGAAGAGGCCAAACACTTCTCCATGTGCCCAAGCATGATGAGGGGAAGGTTGATGGGCATTTTGTGGAGGAAGTGGAAGAGGAGAATTGCATCCTGGATATTGAGCTGAAGGCGCTTCTCCTGGCGAGGGATCACAACCATGATGATGAATTGATGAGCCAGCTTGGCTATAAGGCTCAGGTTGTGTTGGGGTCCCTTGGTCGGGAACTCTACCGTCGTAGACGTTGTGTAGAATTTCATCCTTGTTGAGTTCACCCCAGTTCTTGTGAGGGAGGGCCCCTAATCCCTTGAAGGGGACGTTGAGCTGAAAACAAATGGATGAATCAGTGAAGACATAGTTGTCGCCCTTAAGGGTGAGAGACGTTATCTTGGTGCCCTCGTCATGAATGACGAAGTTGTTGTAGAAGAGGCACACCTGCTCAAGGTCAACGGTCACAGCGGCGTCGCACACCTGGTCCCATTCCTAGGCCTTGATGAGTGCGCAAAGTTCTCCAAGCCCCTTTTCCATTAGTTGGGACTCGGAGAGGACCAGTGGTTTGATTAGCTTTTTGTCCGCCGTGATGGGAACTCTCTTCGAAGTTGTTCCCTTCCCGTTTTTGTTCTTGCTAGCCTTGGTGGCGGCTTTCCTCTTCTTTGGAGGAATGGGAGCAGACATAAGCTAGAGCATGGGCTCCTTTTCCTAGGGAGACCCATGTTACGCCACCAATTGGCGTTCTTGATCTTCTTCGGCCAACGCTTGGGCGTATTCCCTGTCAAGCCCATCAGCGTAAAGAACCAATGTCTGCATCGCCATCCGAGTTCCCTTCTTCATTTGAGGACAAGCCCATGTCCTCATCGTCATCTTCTCCTGGATGACCTTGACTTGTGCCAGCACCATCAGCTTGTGCTGGATCCCCATCCTTGTTGGTGTTGTCCTCCTCCACGGTCACGTCCTCATCGTGAGCACTTATCTTTGTTGGACGCTTGGAGGAGGGAGGCCAATGGATGATGTCCGTAAGCTCAACCTCTATATCATTGAGGCGAGTATTTTCCTTGGCAGTTCCCATGATGATGGGATCCATCATTGCAGCTTTCCGGCGGGCAACCTCGGCTATGGGCAGAGAGTCCTCGTCCGATTCGAGGTTAATTTGTTGTTTAGCCGGGGAGGGGGAGGAGGAGATTTCTGTGGTAGAGGCTGGAGGGGATTTTTGAAGAGAGGGAGAGGGGATCGAAGGAGGAGAGGGGAATTTGGCTTTGGGGGAGGTGGGTGGTGTAGAAGTTTTTTGTTCAGAGAGGATGGAGGTGGGTCGATAGGATTAGAGGTCCCATCGATGGTGGGAAGAGAAGAGGGAGTGACGATGGGATCTCTGGGAGTGGAGTTCCCAGAGATGGGATTAGGGTTGGAAGGAGAAGAGGGTGGAGGATTCCGGGATTGAGAGGTCCTAGAACCGGAAGAGGGAGGAAGAGTAGAGGGTTGAGAAGGAGGTGGTGGTGGTGGTGGAGTGGTAGAGAGGTGGTTTAGGAGGTTGTCGATGTAGAAGAGAGAGGTCTTTTTCTTCTTCTTCTTCGAAGGCTCGGAAGAAGAAGATTTTTGCTCTTTGCACTTTTTGGACTTGGATTTTGGGGGTTTAGGACCGAAACCGTCGAGGATGACAGTTCCGAATGAGGACATGGAGAGAGGTTGTGGTTGAGGTTGGGATGAAGAAGAAGGAGGAGGAAGTTGGAATGTGGGGTGGATGGAAGCGCTAGTGTTTGCGCCACCGGAAGAGAAGCGGGTGGTCCTAGAATCTCGTATTCAAGAAGCGAGGAACCAGTTCGTTCTTTGTGGATGTAGGGAAGAACATATGCGTGAAGGACTTTGTACATGTTTTGGCGAAGGAAGGGATCTTTTTTGTTGTCGGCTTCTCGGAGCATGGTGATGAAGAGAGATTTGGAACTCGTTTCGATCCATTCACGAACCTGCTCATTTGGATGAACTGAGGCCATGAGTGATTTTGGGAAGAGAGAGGTTTTGGAGGTTTTCTTGAAAATGAAGGGAAAGAGATTTCAGAGAGAAGATGTTGTAGAGGACCAAGGTTGAAGAAGATCTCAAAAATAGCAAAATTGGGTCTTTTAAGTGGAAAGAGGATGAGGGTAAAAGGAGTAAATGCACTTTTCCATTTCAATCATTGGCCAATGAAAGCAGTGGTCGTTTCCACTTCTTTGGCACGCTTGGGACACACGTCATTAAGCCCATGGGAAGTCACGTCGAGCGGTTCAAAATACTTGGCTCTTGTTGCTTCGAATTCTGACACAAATTCCCATTTCCCGAATGACGTTCCAACATTCCAAAAGTACCAGTGTTCCATTGCTTGTGATCATTTAGCAAACCAGTTCCCATGATCTTTGAAAGGTTAGGTTTGAGTGGAGTGGTCAGGGGAACTCACACTCAAAATCTTTTGTGAGGCTAGGGAACTCAAGGGGGAACTAGACAATTACAACTCGATAAAGGGACAAGTAGTTGGGCTCATGAGAAACGTTTGTCTGGTTCGCGGTTAAGGGTCGGTTTTATGATCAACCATCATAGTAGCTTGTAATGAGGGTTAAGGGAACTCTATCTGATCATTTTGGACCCAAAGAAATAAAGTTCCAACTTGTACAACAAAAGCTCTGGACTAGTAATATGGTAAAATGAAAGCAAATATTCCTAGTGTTCCCTATCATGCTTTTCAAGATAAACTAGCCAAGCATCGAGGGAATAACAAACAAGGACTTGTTCAGTTTAGAGTTATTGTAACATCCCCGACCAAAATGCATAAATCATTCGGCATTCATATAAGATTAAGAGCATATGTATAGCATATTGACACGATATATAGTGAATTTTTAAAGGTAATATTTATTTTCTAATTAAGTTTATTATATTTTAAAAAAATTTTAAGAAAAAAATAATTATTAATTATTTCAGGGTAAAGTTTGTAATAAAGGAAATTTGAGGATGAAAACCGCAATTATTGAAAAGTTTTGCCGACTTTGTAGAGTAATATATATCATCTTCTTGCTTTGTTATTTCTTAAGATTGAAGCTTTCAAAAAAAAAACGCAGAGAGAGGGAAAGAAAAGAAAGAGAGGAGAGAAGAAAAAAAAAAGAAAAGGAAAAAGAAGTTGCTCTTGGTAATTTATTCGGTTGTTTTTGTTGGATTTGGTACGAGATCTCTTCTATCGAGTTTTAATCTCGAAGTACAAGTGTGGTTTGGTAAGTTTTTAATTAGTTAATGGTTTATCTGGATTTTCCTAATTTTTCCAGATCTAGATCCACAATTGATTTTGATTTGAAAATCGGTTGATCTATAGTTTTCAAATGGTGTTTTCGATATCGGATTTATATTCGGTAAAAGATTTCAGAGTAATTTTAGGGTTTTCCTTGTAATGATATTAGAGCCCTTTGATCAAGCTTTTCATAAAGGTTTGAACTAGAAAAATGTTCCTTTATATATATAGTTTATTATTGTCAAGTTTTAAAGGATTTGGATATATATGCCAAAAGTTATAATGCATTCTAACATTTTATTTCATTTGGGGTTAGGATTTGTAAGAATAAATAACCTAATTTGCATTGTGTTATATATAGGAGCACAAGTCATAGATCGTGGTCAAAGTAAAAGGGAAGATATATTGTATTTGTCTTGAACAGGTGAGTATAGACCGGAGATTCAACCCTATGTGCTATGTGTGAAATATGAATATATGGATATATGTGCTATAAATGTTATATGGATATATGTGCTATATGAGCTATATGGATATATGTGCTCTATGAGTTATATGGATAGATGTGATAGCTCTGAAATTTTCAGAGTTGTTTACACAGAAAGTATGTTAACAGATGGCATATGATATATGACTACATGATGGATTTGATTGCATAGCATATTGCAATGAGATTAAAAGGACATGTGACTGTCTTGCCCGGAATTTGTATACAGGACCTACAAGTCATACAGGATCTTCGGATCATATAGGATCTACGCATCATACAGGACCTACGGGTCATAGATCTTACAGGGACCATAAGAGTCCATATACAGTAAACCCGGGGCAGATTCAGGCTTGAACAGTTCACAGAATAAAGAATCGGAAACATCAGCATTTACATTTGCATAGTAAATTCATATATGATATATATAATATATATGAATATGTATATTGACCAATTGTTTGGCTTTGTGTGAAATAATTGATGATGGTTTATATTCACTGAGTATGCAACTCACGTAAAACGCAAAATAATTTTTCAGGTTCAGCTATGTAACACCCCGACTTAACGTCGGGGCATTACTAGGTAGTTTGACCCTAACGGGTCCTACCTGCACTGGTTGACAACTAGAATACCTGGACCTTGCAACTCGGGCACGACAAGAAAACTATTTTAAAACATCCAACTGTCGTTCAACAAACCACGTTTTTAATAATGTCATGCATGAATCCCAAATCTCTAGCCAAATCACATTCAACACTAGAAATCTTCTAAAATCAACAACATAGTAAAATATCCAAAACAGCTAACAAGACTAAACTGAACCCGCAATCCACTCAGTGACCTAATGACACGCGTCAACGATCCGCTGCAGCATCTGACCTAGGCTCCAACACGAGACCTGTGTGAGTACCTGGAACTGAAAAATAAAGTCCCCGAGGGATCAGCTACTACCCTAGGCAAGCTAGATAACACACGACAATAGTAAGACGTTTGAAAGAAAACAATTATTCAACAACATAACTTTTAACAAGTGATTTGAACAGAACAGCATAGATCAACACACATTTCACAACCTAGAGAATATGTGAAAGGAAAGGCAATGAGACATACCATAATCAAACTAACAAGCACAAAAGTAAAGCATTTATAATAATAACCAACACTTAGATATTGAATAATTAGAGAGAGATACAACGAATAAACAATTCATTAAGCGTGGCAAGAATTCACAAGGTCGAAATCCAACTAAATAATCACACACACGCACACAACAAAACCATTCACAATCCTATTGGAAATGCCATTCTCCCTTCCACCACCGCATTCCCATCTACGGCGCTAACTCCATGCGCCCGAGTGCAGAGGCGGGCCCTCCCACTTTCCATATACATCATCCTTCCAACCCCTGGTCAAGCCTCCACTGGAGCACTTGCCAAAAACAAACAATCAATTTTTATTTTTAAAGGGCCCGGTCGACACACGACCATGGCTAGACGCCTCTTCGCCATCGACAATCGTCGCACATGATCGTGCCGGTTACGCTGCCAGCACAGAGAAAGCGATACTATTTCTTTTACGAGAAAACGTTCGGAATGGAAAACACATCACATCATGCATGGAAATATTTAACTTGGAAAAACATACATTCGGGACTAATTCCCAAAACCAATCTCACAATCACGGCATGAAATCTAACAAGAATAGAATAGAGCCGAGCAAGTCGAGAACGACTTACCTGGAAGGCGATCCTCGAACGAAGTGAGAAACGTGTCGATACTAAAGACCTACGAATCATAACATTCACGGTTAATCGACTAACCGCGAGGAGTATCTTTCGATTCTAGGCAAGCACAACTATAGTGGATTCGAAGTAAGAGCCACCATACTTTCATGGTATCTAAACTCACGCGAAGTTGTATAGGTTCTACTATTTCTACCGTCATCAAAGGCACCAACTCAAGAATCAACATCAAACTACTTTCATTAACAACCTAGGATTCATAGCTTGGCCTTAGACGATACTAACTTATAAGCTCAAGGTTAACAAATTTTTAAGGTCCCCATTCCAAGGTTAAACATCAATTCCCATTCTCAACGCACACATAAGCATACAAATTTATAATTCAAACACCCAATTCCAAAAAGCCTCCCATGCCAAAGAGTGTCCCCACACAAGAAACCGATCGAAATCTCTCATGTCAAACAAACCGAGACTAACATTCTCATCAAGATCAAAACATAAATACACCCATTACAAGTATCACTCAGAATTAGCTTAAACTTAGATGGCCAAAATATCAACATTCACAACAAGTCCGAATTGCATCCACACAACCAATAATTGCCAAGAGGAAACATAATACATATTGAACCAAAAAACAAAACGATCAATAGAATAAACTAGCAATTCCAACCGATCCAACATCTCAACACACAAATTACAAAGCAACACAAGATCCAAATAATTAACATCACATGGAAACAAGAATTAAAAGGTGCAAGGTCGACTCATTCGAGTAGAGATATCCGACCTTCCCAAAGTCGAAATCGCACACTTCCTTGAATAGAGATTGGTTCCGGATTTGAGTGTCGTTTGCGGGAACTAGACGCCCCTGACCGTCGATCTTGATCTCGATTGGGGTGGAGCTCGTTTGCTCCTGCTGGCAATGGCGGAATCAAGCGGTGTTGGCTAAACGAGCCTGCTGGATGACACTCCACTCGATCTTAGCGGCGCACCCCTGCTTCTTCGTGTGGGCCAGGGTGCAACAGCAACTCGCTAGCTTTGATTGGTCTCGAGCTCGGCCACGGAGAGCGCGATCTGGCGGTGGGAAAGTCACCAATTCAACAGGGGAACGAGAAGAATAGGATGAGGAAGAAGACAAAGAAAACAGAAGAACGAGAATAGGAGGGTGAGCTTACTCGTTCTCGGCGACGCCCACCGGTGGAGGAGGCAGAGACGAGACGAGGTGAGGCTGTCGGTGGATCCGTGACACAGAGGAGGCGCAACAACTAAGGTGACTCGCGGAGATCTGGCAAATGGGTACCAACCCCGACGAACTCAAAAGGAAAAGGCGAAGTTGCTTGAGCTTGAGCTCTCGGTGTCTCTTCTCCAGGTGTGTTTGAGCGGCGCCTCAAAGGAAAACGAAGGAGGAAAGGTAGGGCAAAGGTGGGGTAAAGAGAGGATTGAATATCAGGTTCGGTTTGGGCTTATAACTACAAATTGTGCTTTTTGGCCCAAAAAACAATGGGTAGGTGAAATGGTAGCAAACAGGAGGCAATTTAAGACGGAGGAATTATTTATCGGGTTTTCTCGGAACCCGAGTGTTACATTATACCCCCCTTAAGAAAGTTTTGTCCCGAAACTTCCAGGGTTAAGGTGGGAGTTCTCAAAGGGTCTTGAGGTTTCACAACCTCTCCCCCTTGAAGAGGTTCGTCCTCGAACCCAAGTCATTCACAAGAACTCAAACATAACATGGGAGAACAAAACGCATATCAAGGTGCTATAATAATGAAGAACGACAACCAATCCATACTCATGTCAAAACACAAACAAGCCATATCAAACATGCTTAGCAACACTAAGTCATAAGAACCGTCACACCTACTTCCGAACGACCTCTAAACTCTACTCTCAAAGGCCTCTAGTAAACCCGAGTACAATTCGGGGTAGTTCTCTTTCATCCTATCCTCGGTCTCCCAAGTGGCCTCCTCGACACCTCGTCGAGACCACTGAATCAACACTAACTGAATCTCTTTGTTCCTCAGCTCCTTCGTACGCTTGTCCAGAATCGCTATCGGCCGCTCTCTAAAGGTATGATCGGGCTCAACCTCCAACTCTTCATAGTTGAGCCTGTGACTGGGATCCGGAATGTACTGTCTCAGTTGTGACACATGAAAGACAGAGTGAACTCCGTCCAGGGTGGGCGGTAACGCTAGTCTGTAAGCTACCTCGCCAACTCTCTCCAGTATCTCAAACGGCCCAATGTAGCGGGGACTCAACTTCCCCTTAACTCCAAATCTTCTTACACCACGAGTAGGCGACACTCTTAACCAGACGTGTGCTCCTATCTCAAACTCTAGTGGTCGTCGTCGCTTGTCTGCATAGGATTTCTGGCGGCTTTGAGCAGCTAGCATGTGCTCCCGGATCAAGGCCACCTTTCCTATCGTCTCCTCTATCATTTGTGGCCTCTCTCCTACAACATCTGACGGGTCATCCCAACACAAAGGTGTTCTGCACTTGCGACCATACAGAGCCTCATATGGAGCCATTTGAATCGAGGAGTGCCAACTGTTGTTATAAGCAAACTCCACCAATGCTAGGTGATCTGACCAGTGACCTCCCCAGTCGAGAACGAAAGACCTAAGCATGTCCTCTAGCGTCTGAATTGTCCTCTCAGACTGACCATCTGACTACGGATGGTAAGCAGTCGTAAAACGCCCATCACGATCTGACACAATCGTCTTGGGTACACCATGCAGTCTAACTATCTGATTTACGAACACTTCTACCAGTTTGTTAATTTTCCAAGTCTCCTTGATAGGCAAAAAGCGAGCAGTCTTGGTCAACCTATCCACTACAACCCAGATGGCATCATGTCCCTTGCTGATTCGTAACCCCGTGACAAAATCCATGGAAATATCCTCCCACTTCCACTCTGGAATAGGTAGGGGTTGGAGCATTGTTATTAAAATCGATATCCGGATCTTAAAATCGTGAGATCCTACGATCCCATATGGGATTTTGATCCGGATCGTACATTAAAATCGAAATTTGTTAAAATCGTTATAGAATCGTGTAGAATCGTGTTAGAATCGTGTAGAATCGTATAGAATCGTATAGGATCTCATGAGATCCCGTATAAAATCGTAAGATCCTACCCAATTTTTTACTTTGAGCTTATAAAATTTATTTTAGCACCAATTAACTTAATTATTAGTGAAATTACATCACTTAAATGCTCATATTGTCTCTTTTAGCCTCATTTACCTCCCAATTTTCATCTTTCCGACTCCCAATTGTTGAATTTACAATATTTTTCCCCTAATAAAGACCCATAATCTTTCCTCGATTCTTATTATGTGAGCATATATATTTTTAAATGTGCTTCTTGTGCATATATAAGTTTGCAATGTCAATTTTTCGGCATTATGATCATTAAATTTTAATAAAATTATATATTTTTTGGTTTTAGTGCCTATATTTTTTGTATCATATCTATATTATATTAGTTTAAGTGATATTATAGGATCTTACGATCCTACGATCCGATTTTACGATCCGATCCACAAGACCTTCCGTGATCCGATCATAGAATCTTGATTTTAATAACATTGGGCTGGAGCATACAACCCGGCCTCTGGTGCTCAATCTTCACTTGTTGACAAACTTGACACTTAGCCACGAGTCTTGCTACATCTGGCTTCATGCCATCCCACCAGTAGTATTGTCGTAAATCTTTGTACATCTTACTCGCTCCAGGGTGAATCGAGTAAGGTGTAGCGTGGGCCTCTTGCAAAATCTTCTGTCTCAACTCTTCATCTCGAGGCACACAGATCCGGTCGCGCAAACTGAAGATACCATCTGCTCTCTCTACAAAATCAGGTGCCTCACCACGACTTAATTTCTGCTTTAGCTCCTGAACCATTGGACACACTTCTTGTTTCTTTCTTACTTCTTCAAGCAAAGTCGGTTGACACTCCATAATACTCAATCTACCCTGGTAACGCTGAATCTGCACCTCGATTCCGTACCTCATCAGTTCTCTTTGTAGCTCGGGTTGAGCCGTTAAACGAGCCAACATACATTCTTGAGAGGTCTTCCTACTAAGTGCATCGGCGACTACGTTCGCTTTTCCTGGGTGATACAGGATCTCCAAGTCATAGTCCTTCAGCAACTCGAGCCATCTCCGTTGTCTCATGTTCAGTTCTCTTTGAGTAAAGATGTACTTAAGACTCTTATGATCTGTCATCACTTTGCAGGTACTACCATATAAGTAATGGTGCCAAATCTTCAGAGCATGCACCACCGCTGCCAACTCCAAGTCATGAGTAGGGTAATTCTGCTCATTTGGCTTCAATTGTCTTGAAGCATATGCAATCACCTTATCCCTTTGCATCAACACACATCCCAAGCCTACCTTGGAAGCGTCACTGTAGATCACAAAGTCCTCATTTCCTTGCGGGAGAGCAAGTATAAGAGCTGAAGTCAACCTCCTTTTCAACTCTTCGAAGCTTCTCTGGCATGCCTCACTCCACTCGAAACGAGTGGTCTTCTTTAACAAATTCGTAAGCGGTTGGGCTATACGGGAGAACCCTTCTACGAACCTCCGGTAGTACCCTGCTAAACCTAGGAAGCTCCGCACCTCCTTCACATTTCTTGGGGCTTCCCACTCTTTTACAACCTTGATTTTCACAGGGTCCACCATTACCCCCTTAGAAGACACCACATGTCCCAGAAAGGTGACTTCTGGTAGCCAGAACTTACACTTGGATAGTTTAGCAAACAACTGATGTTGCGTCAACACTTTCAACACTTGCCTAAGGTGTTCTGCGTGCTCCTCTTCGTTACGGGAATAAATCAAGATATCATCAATGAATACCACCACAAATTTGTCCAAGAAATCTATAAACACTCGGTTCATCAACTCCATGAACACTGCGGGTGCATTGGTTAATCCGAACGGCATCACCACAAACTCGTAATGTCCATATCTAGTTCGGAAAGCCGTCTTTGGGATGTCTTCCTCTCAAATTCTTAGTTGATGATATCTTGACCTCAGATCCACCTTAGAAAACACCGTAACCCCTTGTAACTGATCCAACAGATCATCAATGCGGGGTAGCGGGTACTTGTTCTTGATGGTGACTCGGTTCAACTCTCGATAATCAATACACAAGCGAAGTGAACCGTCCTTCTTCTTTACAAACAAAACTGGAGCTCCCCAGGGTGACACGCTCGGACGTACATACCCTTTCTCCAACAACTCTTCCAATTGTGCCTTCAATTCTTGCATTTCCGTCGGAGCCATGCGGTATGGAGCTCTCAAGATTGGGATTGTTCAAGATTAATGCTGAAATCAACCTCTCTTTGAGGTGGCAAGCCTGGTAAATCGTCTGGAAAGACATCCTTAAACTCACAGACTACCGGTATATCTTGAATGTGTGGGCCCTGTGGCCCTTCCTTGTCCCCTTGTAGGACATAACACCAATACCCTACACACCCTCCATTTAGCAACTTGGCGGCTTTTACCATACTAATCACTAGTTTCGGCCAAACTTGCTCTAATTCTTGACTCACTTGTACAGTTTCGTCTTCTGCGGACACTGTGACTGTGCCTTTATGTATATCTAGCACTGCTTTGTAACGCCTCATCCAATCCATTCCCAAAATCACGTCATCATCTGGGGACAACTGCATTACTATAAAATCTTCATACCAGTCTCTACCTCCTATTCTGATAGGACACTGCAGAATCTCTCTATTACCACTCACCTTACTACCATCGGGTAGGCCTACTACAAAAGATTCTCCTTCTGTACAAGTCAACCCTAGTCTAGCCACGCAAGCAGAGGACACAAAAGAGTGTGTGGCACCCGTGTCAAAAAGAATGTGAACAGGTTTAGATTGAATCCAAAACGTACCTGTAGCAGTCGGCGCATGTAAGGCATCAGCTCTCCTCATCTCGAACACTCGAGGTTGGTTGATTCTTTGGGCGTTGGCTCCTGTACCTCGGCCTCTGTTCTGGCTTGATGCTTGCTGAGTCTGTTGTGGTGGACGACGAGCTCCTGATTCACAGTCCCTGGCGAAGATCCTTGAGAGGGTACAACGACCTTGCAATACTATCGCATATGGCCAGGCTTCCCACAGTTGTAACAATCCCGAACTGGCTTCGGGCACTGACTTCTGAGGTGGTCAGTGCCTCCACAATTGAAGCATTCTTTCTGTCCCTTAGAATATTGACCTTGCTGAAACTGGTCTTGACGGCCATGTGACTGAGATCCGGACCGGTTCTGCTGAAATGAACCCGGTCGACTATCCCTCCTCGAATCTGAAGGGCTAGACAACTTCTATCTCTTGTTCGTACCAGCATGTATCTCCAATTGGCCTGGTCGGGGCGTGGCCATAGAATAAGCCAAAACGGACTCTTGAACATCTCTCAAAGTAGTGAGTCGAAGACCAGAAACATAAGCACGCAGATGCGGTTGCAACCTCTTCAGGAAGGTTGCGATCTTCAATTCTTCTGTAGGAGCGGCATTGGTAACAGTTGTCAACTCCTTATGGAACTTTAGAATGGTTTCCTCCACCGTGATGTTCTCGGGTCCAGCATCCCGAAAAGCAGCCTCACGAGCCGATCTAATCACTAGAGGACAGTAAAAATCTCTAATCCTCTTTCGGAACTCTTCAAAAGTCACATCTGTCTGACCTTCTCTACTCATGTCCCACCAATCAAAAGCATCACCCTGCAGCAAACTCTGTACCAGAGACATCTTCCTCTCTTCTGGCGCTTGAATAGAGTCTAAAGCAGATGCCACTCTCCTCAACCACTGCTCCACATTCGTATCCTTAGCCCCAGTAAAGTTTGGTACCCCGGTCTTCTTGAACTCCGCGAGCCACTTGTCAAGTTGGGGCTCGCGACACTGTCTTGGTAACTCTACCACACGATCAACCACTTTTGGTCTCTGTACTTCTGGTAGCCCTCCTAATTGAGCAGCTCCAACTGTATTCTGGCCTGGTGCTCTCATCTCAGTCCTTTGAAGCCCAGCTGTAGCATTTTGATCGAAAACAGCACCTGTACCCAGCAGATTCTGTAGCAATCCTACAAGTGTAGCTCGAAGTGCAGGATCCATATCTGGTGACAACCCAGCAGGCGGTGCATTGACTCCAACATGGGCCACATTAGCTGGGGGCCCTCCTCCAAAAACAGACACACTAGCGTCTTGATGAATCTCAGCAACCACATCCCCACTCTCAGCAACTTCTTCTTGGGGGTGACCATTCTAATGCTCCTCTGGCTCCGCAGCTACGGGGATATCTCCTCTACCACGACCCCTTCCACGGCCTCTACTACTACCAACAGCAACTCTGACTCTAGTCTGTGGAGCCATCTATAACAGAAAGTCCCACAGTCAAAACTTTAAACTCTAACTAAAAGTAAAAGACTTACTGACAATTCTACGTGAGGTCCTTCGGCGGATGGCAGCGGAGTCACGTCGTGTCATCTAATCCTATATGCAGCATGACTACCCCATTTAAAAACTTTTTGGAAAACACCGGCCGGTTTTAGTTTTTAGTTGGACCTCGTGTACACGTATTGCTCGATTACATGTGCCCTGTTGCCAACCTGGCTCTGATACCAATCTATAACACCCCGACTTAACGTCGGGGCATTACTAGGTAGTTTGACCCTAACGGGTCCTACCTGCACTAGTTAACAACTAGAATACCTGGACCTTGCAACTCGGGCACGACAAGAAAACTATTTTAGAACATCCAATTGTCGTTCAACAAACCACATTTTTAATAATGTCATGCATGAATCCCAAATCTCTAGCCAAATCACATTCAACACCAGAAATCTTCTAAAATCAACAACATAGTAAAATATCCAAAACAGCTAACAAGACTAAACTGAACCCCCAATCCACTCAGTGACCTAATGACACGCGTCAATGATCCGCTGCAGCATCTGACCTAGGCTCCAACACGGGACCTGTGTGAGTACCTGGAACTGAAAAATAAAGTCCCCGAGGGGTCAACTACTACCCTAGGCAAGCTAGATAACACACGGCAATAGTAAGACGTTTGAAAGACAACAATTATTCAACAACATAACTTTTAACAAGTGATTTGAACAGAACAGCATAGATCAACACACATTTCACAACCTAGAGAATATGTGAAAGGAAAGGCAATGAGACATACCATAATCAAACTAACAAGCACAAAAGTAAAGCATTTATAATAATAACCAACACTTAGATATTGAACAATTAGAGAGAGATACAACGAATAAACAATTCATTAAGCGTGGCAAGAATTCACAAGGTCGAAATCCAACTAAATAATCACACACACGCACACAACAAAACCATTCACAATCCTATTGGAAATGCCATTCTCCCTTCCACCACCGCATTCCCATCTACGGCGCTAACTCCATGCGCCCGAGTGCAGAGGCGGGCCCTCCCACTTTCCATATACATCATCCTTCCAACCCCTGGTCAAGCCTCCACTGGAGCACTTGCCAAAAACAAACAATCAATTTTTATTTTTAAAGGGCCCGGTCGACACACGACCATGGCTAGACGCCTCTTCGCCATCGACAATCGTCGCACATGATCGTGCCGGTTACGCTGCCAGCACAGAGAAAGCGATACTATTTCTTTTACGAGAAAACGTTCGGAATGGAAAACACATCACATCATGCATGGAAATATTTAACTTGGAAAAACATACATTCGGGACTAATTCCCAAAACCAATCTCACAATCACGGCATGAAATCTAACAAGAATAGAATAGAGCCGAGCAAGTCGAGAACGACTTACCTGGAAGGCGATCCTCGAACGAAGTGAGAAACGTGTCGATACTAAAGACCTACGAATCATAACATTCACGGTTAATCGACTAACCGCGAGGAGTATCTTTCGATTCTAGGCAAGCACAACTATAGTGGATTCGAAGTAAGAGCCACCATACTTTCATGGTATCTAAACTCACGCGAAGTTGTATAGGTTCTACTATTTCTACCGTCATCAAAGGCACCAACTCAAGAATCAACATCAAACTACTTTCATTAACAACCTAGGATTCATAGCTTGGCCTTAGACGATACTAACTTATAAGCTCAAGGTTAACAAATTTTTAAGGTCCCCATTCCAAGGTTAAACATCAATTCCCATTCTCAACGCACACATAAGCATACAAATTTATAATTCAAACACCCAATTCCAAAAAGCCTCCCATGCCAAAGAGTGTCCCCACACAAGAAACCGATCGAAATCTCTCATGTCAAACAAACCGAGACTAACATTCTCATCAAGATCAAAACATAAATACACCCATTACAAGTATCACTCAGAATTAGCTTAAACTTAGATGGCCAAAATATCAACATTCACAACAAGTCCGAATTGCATCCACACAACCAATAATTGCCAAGAGGAAACATAATACATATTGAACCAAAAAACAAAACGATCAATAGAATAAACTAGCAATTCCAACCGATCCAACATCTCAACACACAAATTACAAAGCAACACAAGATCCAAATAATTAACATCACATGGAAACAAGAATTAAAAGGTGCAAGGTCGACTCATTCGAGTAGAGATATCCGACCTTCCCAAAGTCGAAATCGCACACTTCCTTGAATAGAGATTGGTTCCGGATTTGAGTGTCGTTTGCGGGAACTAGACGCCCCTGACCGTCGATCTTGATCTCGATTGGGGTGGAGCTCGTTTGCTCCTGCTGGCAATGGCGGAATCAAGCGGTGTTGGCTAAACGAGCCTGCTGGACGACACTCCACTCGATCTTAGCGGCGCACCCCTGCTTCTTCGTGTGGGCCAGGGTGCAGCAACAACTCACTAGCTTTGATTGGTCTCGAGCTCGGCCACGGAGATCGCGATCTGGCGGTGGGAAAGTCACCAATTCAACAGGGGAACGAGAAGAATAGGATGAGGAAGAAGACGAAGAAAACAGAAGAACGAGAATAGGAGGGTGAGCTTACTCGTGCTCGGCGACGCCCACCGGTGGAGGAGGCAGAGACGAGACGAGGTGAGGCTGTCGGTGGATCCGTGACACAGAGGAGGCGCAACAACTAAGGTGACTCGCAGAGATCTGGCAAATGGGTACCAACCCCGATGAACTCAAAAGGGAAAGGCGAAGTTGCTTGAGCTTGAGCTCTCGGTGTCTCTTCTCCAAGTGTGTTTGAGCGGCGCCTCAAAGGAAAACGAAGGAGGAAAGGTAGGGCAAAGGTGGGGTAAAGAGAGGATTGAATATCAGGTTCGGTTTGGGCTTATAACTACAAATTGGGCTTTTTGGCCCAAAAGACAATGGGTAGGTAAAATGGTAGCAAAAAGGAGGCAATTTAAGACGGAGGAATTATTTATCGGGTTTTCTCGGAACCCGAGTGTTACAAGCTAGAACTTTCTGAAGTGTGTCTCTTTTAGAGGTCACATTCATACAGGTCGGCCGGCTGAAGCTCTAAGCAACCTCTCCTCCTCATTTTGCATCATAGACATATGGCTTGTAATAGAAGCTAGAGTAATAGATGTTTTAGTATGAGAAGTAACGACATAGATGTGTGTGTGCAACCTTTTATGGTTGTTAATGTCTGCTATGTGCTTACGTGAATAGTTAATATATGTCTCTTATCTGTTTTTATAAGAGATAAGTTTTTCTAAGTATACGTCATAGGGTATAGGGGTGTCACAGCTAGTTTTTGGTATCAGAGCAGGGATATGATTCTTTAAGGGCATGCATTCATAAGCATATGTAATTGACATTAGAATTGCATTCATGAGCATGATGCATAAAGGAGAGAAGGTTCAGTTGTGCCACGTCAGTCTATAAGAGCATTTCATACAAAACAACATGAGCATTCATTTCATACACATGAAACATTTGAAGAGAAAGTACAGAGGCAATGGTAAAGGTAAATACAGTATATTGAGAATGTATAATATCAGTGGATATAGTAGAGTTATCAGCAGATCTGATCTTGTTATTCTTGTATGAGTTTGATGTTATTTTGGGCATGGATTAGTTGTCAAGACACCATGCTAAAGTGGATTGTTGTACCAAGTAAGTAGTAATAGACTCGCTAGGGAAATCTAGAGTGGTTTTCTATGGTGAATTGGTGATAGACAAATGGTACCTACTTGCTTAATATCTACAACAATGGCTTTTCACATGATAAGAGAGAGATATGTGAGGCATATCTGACCCATGTTATAGACCGTACAATTGAATGTGATGAGGTTGGAGATATTTCAGTTGTTAAAGATTTTCCATATGTGTTTCCAAAGGATCTTCCAGGATTGCCAACTGATAGAGAGATAAGAGTTTACTATGAAATTAATGTCAGGTACTGCACCGATTTCTATTCTTTCATGTTGGATGGCTCTTCTAGAGTAACAGGAATTGAAGAAACAATTACAGGATTTGTTGGACAAAGTATTCATTAGGGCTAGTGTATCTTATGACTTTTCATAGATTACAGAAAGTTGAATCAAGTGATAGTGAAGAACAAATATCTATTGCCAAAAATAGATGATGTATTTGATCAACTTCAGGGAGCAAAGGTATTTTCGAAGATAGACATTCGAGCAGGATATCATCAGTTAAAGATAGCTAAAGATGACATTATCAAGACAACATTCAGAACTCGATATGGGCATTATGAGTTTCTGGTAATTCTATTTGGTTTGTCTAATGCACCAGCAGAATTTATGGCTTTGATTAACAAGGTATTTCAATATTTTCTAGACAAATTTGTGATCATTTGTATTGATGATATATTGGTGTATTCACGAAGCCTTAGGAACATGTTAATCATTTGTGTACCGTGCTACAAGTCTTGAAGGAAAAACAGTTGTTTGCTAAACTGAGAAAGTGTGAATTCTGGTTGATAGAGGATTGATTCTAAAAAGTCTGAAGCAGTGGTAAACTGGAAAGCATCAATTGCAGTTACAGAAGTTCGTATCTTTCTTAGTATGGCTGGATACTACAGACTATTAGTGGAAGGATTCTCTATTATAGCTGCACCACTTACTGAATTTCTATGAAAGAATGCTTCATTCCATTGGTATTCTGCGTGCAAACAGGTCTTTAATGAGTTAAAGCACCGACAAACTACAACATCAATACTGAGAATTCTTACACGTACAAGAGGATTTGGTATTTATAGTGATGTTTCATATCGGAGTCTTGACTGTGTCTTAATGCTGGATGGAAAGTAACTGCCTATGCATCATGACAGTATCGACCAAATGAAATTTCTTATCTTGTACATGATTTAGAGCTGGCATCAATAGTAATTGCCCTAAAGATCTGGCAAACATTATCTATATGGAGAAACATTCTATATCTTTACAGATCATAAGAGTTTGAAATATTTGATGAGCCAGAAGACAGAGGTGCTAGATAGAACTACTGAAAGATTATGATTGCACAATCGAGTATCATCCGGAAAAGGCCAATGTCGTAGCAGATGCTTTGAGTCAAAAGTCTAGTGATATGATAGAAAATATGCAAATGACTTCAGTGTTAGATTTGATTGCGTTGCGAGGTCTAAATGATAGACTACAGTTTGACATAGATAGAGTACTGATTGCTACTTTTGAGATTTGGCCAGTGTTGTGACAGAAAATTAAAGATGCACAAGTAAGAGATGGGAAGTTGATGGAAATTATTGAACAGGTTCTACAAGGTAAAGAAACGCTATTTGACATTCAGGATGGCATATTGATGTTTGGCATAAAGATTAGCATTATCTTCAAAATTAGCTCAGATTCATGATTTTTCCATGTCAGTATGTTGCTACAGTATTGATCTAATCCATCACATGTGTTAAAAGATTCAGAAGTACAACTTGTAGAAAATCAGAGCTACATAGAGGAACCGATCATGCATGATAGCAATTTACAGTATCAAACAGTTACAGAGAGAGATTCCGAAAGCAATTTAGAAGAATCACGGTATAGAGGAAACAACTTGTGAAACAGAAAATAAGATGAGAAAGTCATATGAAGAAATAGCGAATTTTGAGGACAAAATTCTTATAGAGGGGGAGAAATGTAACATCCCCGACCAAAATGCATACGTCATTCGGCATTCATATAAGATTAAGAGCATATGTATAGCATATTGGCACGATATATAGTGAATTTTTAAAGGTAATATTTATTTTCTAATTAAGTTTATTATATTTTAAAAAGTTTTTAAGAAAAAATTAATTATTAATTATTTCAGGGTAAAGTTTGTAATAAAGGAAATTTGAGGATGAAAACCGCAATTATTGAAAAGTTTTGTCGACTTTGTAGAGTAATATATATCATCTTCTTGCTTTGTTATTTCTTAAGATTGAAGCTTTCAAAAAAAAAACGCAGAGAGAAGAGAAAGAAAAGAAAGAGAGGAGAGAAGAAGAAAAAAGAAAAGGAAAAAGAAGTTGCTCTTGGTAATTTATTCGGTTGTTTTTGTTGGATTTGGTACGAGATCTCTTCTATCGAGTTTTAATCTCGAAGTACAAGTGTGGTTTGGTAAGTTTTTAATTAGTTAATGGTTTATTTGGATTTTCCTAATTTTTCCAGATCTAGATCCACAGTTGATTTTGATTTGAAAATCGGTTGATCTATAGTTTTCAAATGGTGTTTTCGATATCGGATTTATATTCGGTAAAAGATTTCAGAGTAATTTTAGGGTTTTCCTTGTAATGATATTAGGGAGCCCTTTGATCAAGTTTTTCATAAAGGTTTGAACTAGAAAAACGTTCCTTTATATATATATAGTTTATTGTTGTCAAGTTTTAAAGGATTTGGATATATATGCCAAAAGTTATAATGCATTCTAACATTTTATTTCATTTGGGGTTAGGATTTGTAAGAGTAAATAGCCTAATTTGCATTGTGTTATATATAGGAGCACGAGTCATAGATCGTGGTCAAAGTAAAAGGGAAGATATATAGTATTTGTCTTGAACAGGTGAGTAAAGACCGGAGATTCAACCCTATGTGCTATGTGTGAAATATGAATATATGGATATATGTGCTATAAATGTTATATGGATATATGTGCTATATGAGCTATATGGATATATGTGCTCTATGAGTTATATGGATAGATGTGATAGCTTTGAAATTTCCAGAGTTGTTTACACAGAAAGTATGTTAACAGATGGCATATGATATATGACTACATGATGCATTTGATTTCATAGCATATTGCAATGAGATTAAAAGGACCTGTGACTGTCTTGCCCGGAATTTGTATACAGGACCTACGGGTCATACAGGATCTTCGGATCATACAGGATCTACGGATCATATAGGACCTACGGGTCATAATTCTTACAGGGACCATAAGAGTCCATATACAGTAAACCCGGAGCAGATTCAGGCTTGAACAGTTCACAGAATAAAGAATCGGAAACATCAGCATTTGCATTTGCATAGTAAATTCATATATGATATATATAATATGTATGAATATGTATACTGACAAATTGTTTGGCTTTGTGTGAAATAATTGATGATGGTTTATATTCACTGATGATGCGACTCACGTAAATCGCAAAATAATTTTTCAGGTTCAACTAGAACTTTTTGAAGTGTGTCTCTTTTAGAGGTCACATTCATACAGGTCGGCCGGTTGAAGCTCTAAGCAACCTTCTCCTCCTCATTTTGCATCATAGACATATGGCTTGTAATAGAAGCTAGAGTAATAGATGTTTTAGTATGAGAAGTAATGACATAGATGTGTGTGTGTGTGCAACCTTTTATGGTTGTTAATGTCTGCTATGTGCTTACGTTAATAGTTAATATATGTCTCTTATCTGTTTTTATAAGAGATAAGTTTTTTTAAGTATACGTCATAGGGTATAGGGGTGTCACAGTTATCATCCCTAGAAGCATACGAAGACGCTGGTAGGGATGTTTGTCTAAAGCTTTAGTGAGAATGTCTGCAATTTGCTCTTCAGTTCTACAGTGTTCCATAGAAATGTTCTCATGTTCCACATTATCACGTAGGAAATGATGCCTAATGTCTATATGCTTAGTACGTGAGTGATGCACAAGATTCTTAGAAATGTTAATGGCACTTGTATTATCTCATCTTATGGTAGCTGGACCAAAAGACATATCGTAATCTTATAGTTGATACTTAAGCCATAGAACATGGGAACAGCATGAGGCGGCAGCCACATATTTCGCTTCTACGGTGGAGAATGCCACATAGTTTTACTTCTTTGAACCCCATGATACTAGGCATGACCCTAGGAACTAGGCCATTCTAGAGGGGCTCTTTCGATCAACCAAGTGCCCAGCGAAATCTGCATCTGAGTATGCAACAAGCTCAAGGGAACTGTTCCTTGAATACCAAAGGCACAAGTTCTCGTTCCCTTTGAGGTACCTAAAAATTCTCTTCACCTCTTTCATGTGTGATTCCTTAGGGTTAGCTTGAAAGAGCGCACATAGGCACACTGAAAATATGATGTCGGGTCTACTAGCAGTTAAGTAGAGAAGAGACCCAATCATACCTCGAAAGCTTCTTTGATCCACACTTATACCTGTTTCATTTGCGTTGAGCCTTGAGTTTGGTGAGATGGGAGTGTCAATGGGCCTGGATTGTTCCATCCCATATTTCACTAACATCTCCCTAATGTACTTTTGTTGATAGATCCTTGTTCCCTCCTTGGTTTGAGATATTTGAAGTCCCAAGAAGAACGTGAGTTCCCCTATGAGACTCATCTTAAACTCCATACACATCAAATTCTTAAACTTTTCAACAAGAAGCTCATTAGTAGCACCAAACACAATATCATCAACACACACTTGGACAATTAGAATATCTTTTGATTCTTTCTTAATAAAAAGGGTTTTGTCTATGGAACCACGAAGGTATCCATGAGACAAGAGAAATTGGGCAAACCTGTTGTACCACGCCCTGGGAGCTTGCTTGACAACATACAGGGCCCTCTCCAAGAAGTAGACATGGTTTGGGAAATGCTCATCTTTGAAACCAGGTGGTTATGCCACATAGACTTCTTCCTTGAGGTGCCCATCTAGGAACGCTATCTTGACGTCCATTTGATACAACCTGAATCCATTGTGGGCGGCGTAGGGTATGAGGAGTCGAATAGCTTCAATCCTTCCAATCGGTACAAAGGTCTCATCATAGTCGATTCCCTCTTCTTGCCTATATCCTTGGGCAACCAGATGGGCCTTGTTCCTAGCCACTACCACAGTGTCGTCAAGCTTGTTTTTGAAGACCCATCGAGTTCCTATGATGTTCTTGTTCTTGGGCCTAGGAACCAGTTTCCACACTTTGTTTCTCTCGAATTGGTTGAGTTCTTCTTGCATGGCTTGAATCCAGTCTGGATCCTTTAGAGCTTCCTTGATGCTCTTGGGTTCCACCAGTGAGACGAAGGCGTTGAAGACACATAAGTTATTGAGAGAGGAACGGGTTTTCATGCCTTTGTCATAGGAAATGATGATGTTGTCGATGGGATGATCCTTCCCTTTGGTGGTAGTTCCTTGTTTGAATGTGTGTGATATCAAGTTGTTCCCTTGTTTCTTCTTCATCTTCAGCATGAGTTTCTTCTTCATGGGATTATTCTCTACTTCTTCACTGAGTGTCTGTTCCAAATTTCCTTCATTGTTCCCTTGTTGTTCCCCTTGGACACTAGACTCTAGCATTGTTTCATTTTGAGGAGCAAGAGTGTTGGATTGAGAGGCATCTTGAGGTTCTTCTGTTGTAGAGGGAACTTCGAAGGAGTCTTGATTAGTTTGGTGTTGAGTTCCTTCATTTTTGCTTGGTGGTGGGATATTGTTCCCACTTGGATAGTCTTCATCTCGCTTTCTTGGCTCATCATCGTCAACGTCTTCTTCTTGTTTGACCAGTTTGAAAAAAGTTCCCTTTCCTTAGGGCTTTGTTCCCATCTTTACAGATTGTTCATTGAAGATGACGTGAATGCTTTTCTCGATCTTCTTTGTCCTCTTGTTGTAAACTCTGTACGCCTTAATTTGAGAGGAGTATCCCAAGAAGATCCCTTCGGCACTTCTTTGTTCTTTCTTTCCACAACTCCATTTTGTTGAGGAGTGCGTGGGGCCGAGAAGTTGTGGGATACATCGTTGTTGTCATAGAACTTTAGAACTCTGAGTTCTTGAACTCAGTTCCATGATCAGATCTGAGAGACTTGAGCTTCAATCCCATGCTAACTTCCATTCTCTTGATGAAGAGCTCAAACTCCTTAAATGCATCTGATTTGAATCTTAAGAAAAAAAACCATGTAAATCTTGAAAAATCATCAATTAACACATATGTGTACCTTTTACCACCGTAGTTGGCTATTTGCATGTGACTACAGAGATCCATGTGAATTAGTTCCAAGGGCCTTGTTGTGCTTACCACCTTCTTTGGCTTAAAGAAACTCCTGGTTTGCTTGCCACGAATACATGCATCACACATCTTTGCTCCCTCAATGTTGATTCGTGGAAGACCAATGCCAGGTTTTGTAAGTATAGCTTCAGGATTTGATTTATGCCTGCGTGACCTAGCCTTTTGTGCCAGAGTTTCGTGTCATCATGGGAGCTCGCGAGGTACAACTTCCTTTGTGGTTCAAAGTCCGTGTCTACCACATAAACATTGTTGGACCTCCTCCCTCTTAGAATGATTTTGTTGGTTTTCTTGTTGATGACCAAGCATTCCTCTGATTCGAAGGTGACAACGTTGTTCCCTTGATCACATATCTGAGACACACTCAAGAGGTTGTATCCCAGACCCTTTACCAAATTAACATTACTGATCTTGATTGACTTGTTGAGTAGTACTTCCCCTGTTCCTATGATTTCTCCTTTATTTTTGTTGCCAAAGGACACATGACCTCCTTTAGCTTTAGTGTGGAGTGAGGTGAGGTTGTCTTTGTTCTCAGTCATATGATTTGAAAAGCCGCTATCGATGAACCATGTGTTGTTCCCCCTCACTACCACCTCACTGGGTTGTTCCACGGTGGTCTTCCCTATGGCCATTGCACACATGTCTAGGTGTGCCCAAGATTCATGATCTTCATCCTTTTCATCACTCTAGGTGGCAATGTAGGCCTTCTTCCGTTGTTTTCTGTCGTCAGTTCCCTGTGGGCATTCTTTTGTGAAGTGTCCCTTCTTGTAGCACTTGTAGTAGGTGACGTTAGTTAGGTCCTTCTCTGTGGGCTTTCTTTGGGAATTCTGACCTCTTTGCGAGTTCTTATAGCCCTTTTTGAACATTCCTTTGTTGTAGAAGGATCGAAGGGCCTTTGTGACAAGGACGAGTTCCTCCTCATCTTCTTCTTTAGAGTCCTCGTGTTCCTCCTGAACAGATTTGAGCATCTTTTCCAATTTTATGGCAATTCCCTTGTGTGCCCTTTCTTGCTCCTTGTCATCTTGTTTCCTTTTCTCATATCCCACCAGCTTTCCAAAGACTTGGTGAAGCATGAGATTCCTGTTCTTAGGATTTTCTTTGAACATGATCCTCTCGTTGGCCCATTCACCAGTTAGGCCATTGAAGAGTTGTTGGACTTTCATCTTGTCGGTGATTTACTCCTTTGTGATCCCAAGTCCAGTGAGTTTTGTACATAGGGCTTCAAAACGAGATTGGTAGATGTGGACTGATTCTCCCATCTCCATCCGGAAGTTGAAGAACTCCCTTCTAATATTCATTTGGAGGTCCTCTCTGAGGTCAGAGTTCCCAATGTGCATTTGTTGGGGGCTTCCCACACCCCTTTCGCCGTTTCCAAATTTACTACCCTATCGCAATCTTGTACCAACATGGCGTTCTTGAGGTACTGTTTAGCCTTGGAGTTTGCTTCTAAGTATTTCTATTCGTTTTGTCCCCATTTGGTGAAGTCATTGCGAATGGTTGGGTTTGCCTCGAAGTTCCCTACTTCGATGACACACCAAGCTTGAAAGTCGTGGTTGTGCATCCAATTCTTCATGTTGCGTTGCCAGGTTTTGAACCCTTAGGTGATAAGCCTTGGAGGCTTGTTGTTCCCATGTCCAACTTGAGTGAGTTCCTCAAACATCCTGTAACCTGCGATACTAACACAGAAATCTAGAGCGACCTGGCTCTGATACCAATTGTTGGATCGTCGTGCGTTAGTAAGAGCTTGGGAACTGGTGGTTAGCCTGTTCCCAAGGCAGAGGAAGTAAGACAATCGCAAGTAAAACGGAATATAAAAGACACAATTTCTTTATAGAGGAACCCCACAATAACCAACTAGTTGTGTGGGTAAACCTCTACCTCCGCTTGGAGGATTTTGAATGATCTACTTATTTTATTGATTGTTCCCTAGTTACACAGGCAAGACTTACACTTCTCTGTTCCTAGCATTTCTTCCTAACTCTAGTAACACTATTAAGTCTTCTCGACCTTGTTCCTAAGCTAACAACTCAACTAAACATAAGACAGATCGAACCTTACACTTTGAGCTCATAGTTACCTAACTCCAGGGAACTTGGATTCACCATCGTCGATATCGCACACTTGCCGTCGGGGACTTCTCTTCGCTTTGTTTCTCTTATCTCTTTGTATGTTAATATTTGTTCTGGGAGAAGTACTTATTCCAAACACTATTCATTTGGCTTTATACACACGAACTTGGGCTGCAATCTTTACTTTCATGTTATCCAAAATGCCCTTTGTCTTGCACGCCAAGTTTGCAATCTTCACATGTGACTTGATTTGAACTTAGTCAACTTCAAATGTCAATCGGATCGTTGGATCGCTCGCTTAAGTCTGTTCCTCAGACTGAGCCTTCGTTCTGTCCAAGACAGGATCTCGCGATTTGCGCTGAACGGTCTTGTCTGCACATGTGAGTTCCCATTCGATGGGATCTATTATCTCCAGAGTTCCTTTGATAGGAACTTGTTATCATATATTCATGTGTTCCTTTTGCGTACTTGGAGATTCTTTGTCAAATCTGGTGTTCCCTTAAAATACTTGAATGTAACACGTTAGTTCCTATATCGCGTTCGTCATTATTAAAACTGGAGATAAGTATCGTTGTTCGAATGTTTAGAACCAGAGTTCCCAACACCGTTTTAGATTGTCATTTATGTTTGAAAGTCTAGCCTGTGTGTTTATTATAATTTTTTTTCATACAAATATACTATTGCCTAAAAAAGATTGTGTTTGTGGGCTTCATGTTCTAGTTAATCTGTACTCGATTAGCGTTTTAGTGGTTGGTAGCTAGGAAGGGTTTTTTTATGCGATATCATCATAAATACTTTTTTAATATGTATGTTTTCTACACCATTGATATTATTATCAAACCATGGTCCTTGACTCATTTTTCATTGTTGGGAAAAGGTTATTTAGCACCTTGTAAGTCTCATGGGTTTATGCTAAGTACTAGCACATCCTTGTTAAATTAATTCAAAAATTCTAGATGAAGTAAAAGTTACAAATGAAGTGATAATTGCATAACATAAATGCACATTGCATACTTAACTGAATCCCTCGATCGGATGAATCTCTCATTTTAGGAAATTGTTCGAGCTTCTTTGTTTAAGAAGGTAATTTTTCCAATTTGAATGCATACTTTGTGATTTATTTAGTGGGGCTTGGTACTTAAGTTTCTTAGCAACTACTTACTTGGAGTTTTAGGTATGATGGGGTTAGTTGAGACTCGGTTATTTCAACAAAGCATAATTTAAAAATTATTAAAAAAATTTAAGAGGTTTGGTAACAACACGAATTGACATGATCATATTGTTGATTTCCTCTTAGAGGACAACTCCTAGGACATCGATGAGCTTTAGCGGGTTCTTAATCCTTAGGACATCTAATGTGTGACTCAAACTCTTATTTCACTAAATAAAATTCCGAACAGGTTGCACTAGCAACCAAGTAAGAATGAGTGGTACTCCACTCATTCCACCATGAAGTGGCTCCACAAGAATAAGGGAGAACTCCAACTTAATTTAAACTGGATCTACAAACTAAATGTTCTACCAAAAATAAAAAAAACTTCATATGGAAGATTGCCCGGAACGGGCTTCCCACGAAATGTCGCCTCGTTGCAAACCACATCAATGTTGTACAAGGGTGTGTAGCCTGCAATAAACCCAATAAGGATATCAACCACATTCTTCTAGAATACATCCACACACGCAATCAATCCCAAAATTGTTTGGATTCTAAATTAACCCAAAGGAGAAAAAACCATGCCACACCCTAGATGAAATAAGGGCAATGTCGTCCAATGCTGAATTAGAGGACCTTATTTGCTCCTGGTGGAGCATCTGGTTCTTTAGAAACAAGGTTGTCTTTAAACCAAATAAAACCAGTCAAACAGACTACCAAGACAGAGTCTGCGAATTCATTTGCAACCAAATTGGGGAATAGCACAATGCTAAAAAGAACGACGACAATGGAACACGAGCTGGCGGCCAAAACACGAAGCACATGCGGAAATGCGCTAAGTGGAAAAAGCCCACAACAAATTTTACTAAACTTAATTTTGATGTTGCAGTTAATGTTGATGGGATGACTTCGTTCGGGTTTATCCTTACGGATGGAAATGGTGAACCTATTCATTTTGACGGGGATGATTGGTCGACAGTCTGTTTTGATATCCGAAACCATCGCCTTAAAACAAGGAATTATTGAGGTCACCAGATGTGGCATTTCTCACATCCAGATTGAATGCGACAACTTGCAGCTAGTCAAAGTCGTTCTTGGTGATTGAAGTTGTCCGTGGGTGGTCGAAATGTTATGTGCAGATGGATATCCACTGTTTGCTTGCCTGATTCCGATGTTAGAGTATTGCCCATGTCACTAGAAAGTGCAATTCGGTGACAGACTACATTATTATTTCTTTTTACCGTGTCTTTTCAATCCCACTTACAGTTAATACGGTTCTTCGAAACCTCATCCTTCTTAGTTTTTAAGGAGGTCACTAGCCTATTATTCGTCGTTCTAATCTCTTCCCATATCAAAAATCAAAAATAAATAAATAAATAGAGAGTGCAATGTGGATACATCATACATGCTCGACCTCATTATTACCAGAGCGCAGACGCCATTATCGGAGCCATATAGCCAATGGCTTCTCGTCTTCCTCTCGCTTTCAATCTTCATCTCCACTTCTCCCACACTCTCATCCTGCTTGCTTTCTCTCTCCTCCCCCGCTCTGCTTTCGGTCTCTGTAGCTCGCCGCCGGCCATTTTCAATTTTGGAGATTCCAACTCCGATACCGGAGGTCTCGCCTCCGGCCTCGGCTTCCCCGTTAACCCTCCCAACGGCCGACTCTTCTTTGGAAGATCCACCGGACGCCTCTCTGACGGCCGCCTCCTGCTCGACTTCCTCTGTAAGTCGGTTACATTTCCAATTCTTTCCTGCAAATCTGCAATCATGTAATGTTCTCGAGATTTTGATCAATTTTCGGCTGTTTCTCTTTGTAATTTCTGCTATTTTGGTGGCTACTTGGTTAGATTGCTTCGAATAGCTGTCAAAATATAGAGGCACTAGTCATTGTGCTCAAACAGTTGCTTTTCGTCATGCGTTACTCAACATTTTATCACTTGTCAGCTCTTCTCTTTCTAATTGATACTGTTCTTGTTACTCTGCTAGATTTTGTTTTCGGTTCAACATCAAAATACTGAGAAATTCGCCCGGGAAGAGGATGGTTTTGGTGATAAGTGTGAAAAGGACAAGCAATGGTGGTGGTGTGTTCAATTGAACATATAGGTTAGGTTTGGTATGATTTGCTCAAAAGATCTTTAGTAGACTTGATGAAAAGGGATTTGCTAATGTAAAATACACCTTCCATGTTCCGCCGAGGGCATAATTCCCCGCCACACGGCAAAACAGGCATAGTGTTCCAGATTTAGCTGCCTAGAAATGAGATCGTTGAGCCAGTTGTGAGCTGTCTACACAAATTAATTAATTTGTAAATAAAGAATTAGGTAGATTTAGTGAGGGGAAATGTCACCCTCAAGGTTAATGTTGTGGTTTTGGCAAAATTAGGCTTTGATTCGTATTAAATTAATCTATATGATGAGAGAGCTAGCTGAAGATACGGGAAAGCTTTTATAAAGTATAGACGTATAGTGTATAGCTACAATCTTTGTCAGAACACAGATATCCTCGATTTTACTATACCTGCTTCATACAAGCTTTTGAATTTGGGTGCCATTGTTTAACTATTATGTAGTTACAACACTGGTTCAGGTTTGGTTCTTTTCTACGATAATCAGGGATAATAAATCTTGAAACTGTGTGAAAACAAAACAGGCATAATGCTTTTCTTTTGAAGTGTCGGTGATCCATGGAGCAACATTCAGTGGAGTAGGACAGAGGAATAATGATTTTCTTTTAAAGAAACAATGTCATTTTGTGTGCATACTTCCTGAACTGCATTGACTAACAAGATGGGATCAGGAACGTTTATTTTTTGATTTTTTTTTGTCCTTAATACTATCAGGGCACTGACCTTTGTCTCTTAGATCTGATAGTATGCAAGGCAAGGATATCATGATAAAGCTTTTGAGGATTTCTTTTAATGTTTTGCTGCACTGAAATTTGGCAGTTGGGTGGATCTAGGGTTTTTTGTGGACCATGGCTATGTTATACATGTATCTTTGTTTGTCTTGCAGGCCAGAGCTTGAATACTAGTTTCCTCAACCCATACCTGGATTCAGTAGGATCTAATTTCCAGAATGGTGCCAATTTTGCCGTAGTGGGTTCCTCTACCCTCCCCAAATATGTCCCTTTTGCATTGAACATTCAGATAATGCAATTTCTTCACTTCAAGGCCCGTTCCCTTATGCTTGTTGCGTCTGGTATATCTCATTTGTCTGTTCACCTTATCTCTATGATTAAACCCTATATTAATGACCTTCCATCGGGCGCCAACCTTCTGCTAAATGTTTGGTTGCTAAGTGTGGAGATAAAATGACTATTCTGGATTTCTAAATGAACTTTCTTGCCTTCTGACCAGAATCAATCATGATTCCCATTGCTGTAAACAAATGAGGCTATAGAAATTTAATTCACCGTTCAACCAAAACAATGCTAAATGCTACGAATGCAATTAGAATGTTAAAGGTTGATTAATCAGGTGGAAAGAAAGAGCTGGTTCTGATTTCTTACAGTTTTAGCTTGTCTAATTCCATCAGGTTCAAAAGACTTGATCAATGAAGAAGGGTTCCGAAATGCACTTTACATGATCGATATAGGGCAAAACGATCTTTCTGATTCTTTCGCAAAGAATCTTTCTTATGGGACAGTTATCAAAAGAATCCCCTTGGTGATTCCAGAAATTAAATATGCTGTCAAGGTGATTTTTCTGATCCCAACACCATAATCATATATCAATTTACGGAAACTATAAAGATGAACATTCTCTCTTTCTTTTAAATCCAGACTCTATATGATCAAGGGGGCCGAAAGTTCTGGATCCACAATACTGGTCCACTTGGTTGTCTTCCTCAAAAGCTCTCCATGGTTCAACACAAGGCCCAAGAACTCGACTCTACTGGATGCATTTCAAGCTACAACACAGCTGCCAAGCTGTTCAATCAAGCTCTCTTGGACTTGTCCCAAGAAATGAGATCTGAGATGAAAGATGCCACAATCGTCTATGTAGACCTATATGCCATCAAATACGACATCATATCCAATGCTGCAGAATACGGTACTAAAGACTCTGCCAAGTTTCGGCTTACTTAAATTTCAATAAAAGGATAGTTTAAAGAAACCACCTACATTTAGGATGTCATTTAGAATTCTTTCAAAATCACACACCTTTCTCATTCTTGTTGATGACAAATTTGGATGGCTTCTTTAAAATTTATCTTTAGTTCTGCTGAGTTTGGCTTACTCCAACTCCTGAAAATTTTTCCTAATGATTTTTCATTCAAATCCCATGATTCAAACTTTTTGTTAAAAATGTCATAGACTATGAATGGTTTGTTGAAAACTTCCGGACAACTAATTTTCAGATTGCATTTGATCTATATATCTAGAATGAATGTGGAAATTGTAGGTTTCAGTAGTCCCTTGATGACATGCTGTGGTTCTGGAGGAGCACCATACAACTACGATGTCCGGGTAACCTGTGGGACTCCGGGCTACCAAGTCTGTACAAACGGGTCTAAATTTGTGAGTTGGGATGGCATCCATTATACTGAAGCTGCAAATGCCATTGTTGCCAAGAAGTTGCTTTCTATGGACTACTCCACACCAAAGGTGGCGTTTGATTTGTTTTGTAGTTTATAGATTTGAGGGTTTTTGCCATAGAGATTGGAGCGTTAAAGATCAATGATCAATATGTTATGCTACTTCTATAGGTTGAATTTGAATGCAGTGGGAGAGTCTTTCTAACATACAAATCATGGATGTGGCAAGGGAAGAAATGGTACAATGTATATTTGATCCGTTTTACATTGATCTATTTGGTGAATAATAAGTTCGTGTAATTCAGGGAATAAAAATTTTCATGGGAAAGATCGTCTGTGTTTAGCAAATCGTTCCAGTTTGTTTAGCTACTGATGGTAGTGATCTATTATTCGTCACAATGTTTTTTATTACGGTTTTTATAATAGTTTTATCCGTAAGTATGACAAATATACATAAGATAAATTTATAAAATACGGATTTTTTACCATCATGAAACTCATTTGCAAAAATTGTATACAAGCTCTATCCCTATTGGAAGAAACATTCAAGTCCATTTTTATTGTAATTTAAAAGTTTATGTTTGTCTATCCATTACTATGAACTTATGATTTTTTTTTAATTTAAGTTATTCTTTAATCTTACATCTAATGACCTACGCATTAATTATTTAAAATGATTGTATAATATTTATTTAAAAAGCTCCTACACCCAATATTTATTTGAAAAAGCCCTTGTGTAAAATGCAGGTCATAAACTAGTTAAATAAACGAAATTGTTGTCTATTGTTACAAATGTGAAATAACCAAGTCTAAAATAATATTAAACATAAAAAAATTTCAAAGTAATACAAGTTGTAGTTATGAGCTCAATTTCTTATCATTTCAGTCCGTTTGGTAATGCTTATTTGTAGTATTTATAAGCACAAAAATACTTTTATGCAGAAATAAGCACATAAGCATTGTTGAACACACATTTCTCCCTTATTTTAAGCAACGTGTAGGCACATGCTTATAAGCAAAAAAATGGAAGCACACCCCCATGCTTTTCGGTTTAAGCATGCTTATCCCACAAAAATGTAAGCACATGGGCCACGCCCCTTTATTTTTTTATTACCTCCAAATCACCTTTTTATTCTTCTCTCTCCTTCCTCTCTCCTTCCACAAATTAAATTAAAAAAAAGGATTTAAATATTTTATTAAAAAAATAATTTTGTAAGGGTATTTTAGTCATTTCCTTAATTACCTTTTAAAAATCAGCAAAACCTCCAACCGAACACTTGTATTACTTTGAAATTTTTTGCTTATCAACATCAGAACTTTACAGCACAATCCACTTTAAGTAACTTATCAGCACAATTTGCTTATAAGTAACGTATAAACAAAGTTTTTCGCTTATCAGCATCAGAACTTTACATCACAATCCACCTTTTTATACTGATATAGTTTTATACACAAATGAATATGTATTATATGCGTGTGCTAATATCTT
The DNA here is from genome assembly GCA_964016875.1 of Fallopia convolvulus. NCBI lineage: Eukaryota > Viridiplantae > Streptophyta > Magnoliopsida > Caryophyllales > Polygonaceae > Fallopia > Fallopia convolvulus. The sequence continues at coordinate 42,318,170 of OZ024724.1, forward strand.
ATCAGCTTAAAACTTGATGTTGTTTTTTATTCGGACGCCTCACTAGACTTGTCAATCGGGTCGGGCGGGTTCGGGTTCGGTCATTTCGGGTTCGGGTTGAATCGGGTTCGGTTTCGTTATGGGTCACGGGTCAATCGGGTCGGGTTGTAACGGGTTTTCGGTCGGTTCGGGTTGACCAGCGGGTCATAAATATCCTTTTTTAATGATTATTAAAATCAATTTATAATTAAATAATATTATTTAATTATAATCTATTATTTTCATTTATTTTAATAATAAAATATATTATAATTTTTAAAATAAAATTTAAAAATTCTATAAATATACTAAATCGGTCAACCTATGGGTTTCGGGTTCTATCGGGTTCGGTTGATTTCAGGTTTCGGGTTCAAATTTTCGGGTCTTGACCCTAAAATTATCGGGCGGTTTAGATCGGGTTAGCGAGTTCGGTCAGCTTTTGACATCTTTTGACCCTAAAATGTTTGTAGGGTCGGGTCACCCTACAAACATTCCAAAAGACCCTACACATTCAAATTCTCAGAAATGATGGGGTAATTTGGGAATGGGGGAAATGTGAAAGCCCAATTGGCAGGAAAGTTGGACCTCATAAGTCATAAATGATCATGATGTGTACTTTCATTGTATAGCTTTGATGGTATGAATTACTCCGTATTGTTCAAGGGATAAATATCTGGTATATGGTGTTCACCGGTCATTAATCAATAACATTAAGGTCCACAAGAATTAATTTTCTTCATGTTTAATTTGTCATTACAACTTTGAATAGCTGATTTATCTTTATGGCAACTGTATTTTTTTATATATAAGGTAAGATTTCGGTAACCAGACATACCTGTAAAACCGAGAGGCCACACAAAGCAGAAACCGAGACCGGCTAGGACAAGATAAGACCTAACTACAACCAAAACAACCGAGCAAAAGGGACAAACAACCAAAGCCGAAAAACAAATACATCAAAGATTAAGGACCGTCTGAGATCAAAGCTCAAAACCTATGCTTTGGCGAAGCACCAACCACTCGATTGAACCTGCCAACCAACCAAGACAGAAAGGCTAAAATAAGGAAAAAGGTTGTGAGCAAGTGCTACCCGAAAGAAGGGACATGCGGCCCAAACTTGCCCAAAGGCAAGGGTCTTTAAGAAGACCACAGAAACATCGTCACAAAACCTGAGCAAACGGTCAAACATCCAACAGTATTGTTTTGTGTAACAAAAAAGAAAAAAAAAATGCACAGATAAATATTTTAGGCTAATAATATTTCGAATTCAATTTTTTTCCTCTTAAGTGGGTATTTTAGCGAACTTTTTTTTATCAGATTTTAGCGAACTTATTAAACAAGTGGTAAAGTGCAAAAACAACAGGGGATGGATGGTGGATCCGGTGGATCCCAATTATATTGAGAAAAGTGTTGTATAATTTCCACGGCTTCCCATAGTTTGTATTTATTTATTATTTTCCACCCCCACCCACATTGGCACATTGCTTTTCTTCTCATCGGAATCTTTATAAAAGATGAATTTACACTTGAACAGATAAGACTGGTGGGTGTCTCAATTTGTAGCCTTCTTTCCCCTCATAATTGACATAGAAAAGGGGCCATTTCAAGGCCGCTCTGCTAGTTCGCTTTGTTTGGTGATTTTGATTTTTGCTTCAGATAGGTTAGTTTTTGTCCTGGATTACTGAATCTCTCTTTGTTTAATTGCATTAATCTCTTCGTAATTGCTGCTAATACTCGTATTTGCCCTTCGACCTTAAAAGCTGAATCAGTCCAGTTTTCAGCTTCGTGAATTTCCTCTTTCTCACATCTACGATGTGGGTTTACAGATTTGGTGGGTTTTCTAGAGGGTTTTAGTTTGATTTTCTTCTCCGGGCAATTCTTAAAGCTACGGATCATTGCTCAATTCTGACATGGAATTTGATAGCTTTGGGATGTGGGTTCTGACAAGCACTTTTCTTTTAAAGTGCTAGATTATGTAGATTCCTAATATGAAAACTTTCTTCTCTTTGGCATCCGTATCTCAACATCCTCAAGTTTACTGTCTCATCCACTGTTTTTTTTTTCCATCTTGTCTTTAATTTGGCTTCATTTGCTGAGCATAGTGGCATATAACTAAACTATCATGTGCAGAAATGAGCTGTAGATGTCTATAAGATTGAAGTTGCTGAGTACCTTGCAAGAATTTCTATGGCTATGTGCTGATACATGTGTTTAGTTGTTCGTTTTTTGGAGTGGAAATTCAATAAACAAGCTACAAATTGCTATTTATACTATGCATTGTTAATTCTGTTGCCTCATAAGTCATAACATGATTTTATGTAATTAATTAAGCTAATCTTTGTCTGATGCAGCATTTATTTGGCATTTTGGCTGGCACTGTTTAATTATCAACAGCATCTTAGGTATTGGAAATGGGGTCAGAAGCTCCATCTCAGGTGACTGTTCATGTAACCGGTTTTAAGAAATTTCATGGTGTTTCTGAGAACCCAACCGAGACAGTTGTCCATAATCTCAAAGAGTATACGGAGAAGAGAGGATTGCCACAAGGCCTGAGTCTTGGAAGCTGCAACATTCTTGAGACAGCAGGGCAAGGAGCACTTGTTCCTCTTTACCAGACATTGCAATCAGCAATCAGCAACAAGGAATCTGATTCATCAAGCAACAGCAAAATTATTTGGGTCAGTTGTTCTAAAGCTGTCGTGTGTAGAGAATTTCAGCTACTTTTGCATTCAACAACTCTGACATATCTGGACTGCTATCAAATTTTAGTTCCATGACTTTATTGGATCAAAGGTGTATTTTAGTCATGCAAGCTGATACGCTATCATATAAAAAAATTAGACAAAAATACTTATAGCTATAAATTATTACTATTTGTTCATGAAAACCGGCTTGCTTATAAGCTATGAGCTTTATAATCTAAATGAATGAAGTGACAAACACAGCCTAACTAAAGTTGCCTTATGTAGTGTGGATTTGAGGCTCTAGGATAATTAATGCAGTGTCTTATTAGTTTCTCAATACATGAATGCAGTTACACTTTGGAGTCAACAGTGGCGCTACAAGGTTTGCTATTGAGCACCAAGCTGTAAATGAAGCTACATTCCGATGCCCTGATGAGATGGGATGGAAACCTCATGTAAGTTGTGCTTTTCTTGGGTTACCAAGTAAACTTTGTCATTGGCAGTTTTGATTAAACAATCCTCAATTTTATAATGTGCAGAAAGTGCCCATCATTCCTGCAGATGGGACGATCTCCAGGACACGAGAGGTAAATGGATTTTCTTTATCTCCTTGTAATTTTTTGCACGTATGCCGTGATTTCTTGCCTAATAATTTTTTGCACATGGTTGTGATTTTCTTGTGGTCTTAGTCTGCTGGTTCATTGCTTCTTTTGAAATCTATTCCATCAATGAGAAGTTTACTAATATAGCTTGTCATACCTACAGGTCAAAGTGTAATTGAGATTCTTATTTGTTTCTAATTATTAGCCTTGTGCAAAATCAGCCCCATTTCTTGCTGTTACTGGTTTTGTAACTTAAAAATGTCAGCAATCTACAGAAAACTATCGACAAGCAATGAACTACTTCATTTTAGGACCTAGTGGCGATGGACTTTCTCATTGCTAAATGAACTGGACAATATGACTAAATAAGTAAATATGATACATTTGGATTTATACTCAGTGTGTTGTTTAAAGATATATGATATGATAGAGTATAAGGTGTTTAACTGTTGAATTTGATTTTCTGATAAATCCAGCCTAGTATGAACATTCTGGATCTAACAGATGTATACCTGATATTTGAGGAGTGATATTATAAGAAGGTTTTAAAATGTTAATTTCCGAGATAGTGTGAAAAAAGAAAATTTGTTTATGTTTTGATAATTAATAGGGGTAAAATAAATTTTTTGATCTTAGTTGCCTGTATTTGTTTTGATAAAGAACAGATGTATACCTGATATTTTCGCTCTTAACAAGCTGCTTGTTTCCTGAAAATGTAGACTTCTCTCCCTGTAGACGAGATTGCCATAGCACTGGCAAAGAAAGGATACGAGGTAATAACATCAGTGGATGCAGGGAGATTTGTGTGCAACTATGTATACTACCATTCCCTCAGATTTGCTGAGCAGAATGGGATAAAGTCACTGTTTGTACACGTTCCTCTCTTTTCAACTATAGACGAGGAAACCCAGATGCAATTTGCAGCTTCCTTGTTGGAGGTACTCGCTTCCATGTCTTAGCATTATTTAATGGTGATCTTCTGATCGTCTTTTTGAGTTTCGTCTTCTGTTTCTTCTGCATTTGCCATTGGCTGCTGTAAGGGGTATTGTGGCGAAAAGAAGACGGGAAGTGTGTTGTGGTCCAAATGGAGAAATAAATACAGAATTTATACGACTTTTGAAATTTATGTTTCTATACATTATTGTTGTCTGCCCTCTTGTTAAGTTCTCTTGTGTTTTCTCTGAAAATTTGTAGTTTCCGGGTTCTTGTTGTGTCTCGTTTTTTTTTTTCTTAGTTGCTATTATATTCACACTTCAGTCTTTATGTTTTTCCTTGGGAGTGCTGGTCTTGCTTATGTGTATCCAAAATGTCATGGAAGCTTGCTACTGAAGTTTCTGTCTCGTCTTCTCAGTTTTGATATCAATATGACCAAAAGGCACTAGATCATTTCAACGGAAAACGATTTAAACCCATAGTGCAGGTATAAAAAAAAATTTATGGATTTGGATAACCCAGATCTTGCCATCTTGTTATACCTGGTCATAGATACTCTCAAACAAGCTCAGAAGCAAATATTAGTGTCTTCCTCCTGAAAGCCTACAATTTTCTTTTAACAGTCTGATTCATATTAATCAAAGAAACCCTGAATTTAAAGAGAATTTGCTTTCTGTTTTGGAAGACTATCAACATTAAAACATCATAAAAAAACTTGCCAAAATAGCAATTAGAACTATTCCAGCAGTGATTACAAATACAAGCGTATTGTTTTCAACTAAAGAAACAACATTCTTTAGTTACCCACACAAACTATCACTGAGTTACTATTACTTGTACCTTTGAAAATCTACAACCCATGTTAAGGTGGGAATTTACTATTCGAAGTCTGATCAACAAACAAGCAGGGGCCGCTGAGAAACAGCTAAACGTCGTCTACCTAAACATAAACCATCATTGAGGATACATAGGCAAGCAAGAAAGATCATCAGAAGGTCTTATTTTTCTGCATTAAGACTTTCGAGCAGTCTCTAATATACTCTCTAGCGCTGCTTTTACAGGACATGTTGATTGGGGTGAGAATAAATGATCACCAAGGAATGCCAAGCATAGCTTCTTTGATGATCACATGAAATTTGGTGGCTCTTATCACTAACAAAGGAACGGGCATTGCTTTCTTGCATGCTCTGGAATCAGCCTCATAACTGTCTCAGGTGGCACCCCCTTCAACTCTGCACATTATTGGCCACCGTGTTAGAAGTTCCCTCCCAAATTTAGATTGTTTTCAGCTAAGGTATGCAAAATATGAAAAAAAAATAATCAAGAAATGCAATGGATCGTAAACTTGTACCATGAGATTTGAAGTTGAAAAGTGGTGGAAGGTAGCGCCCATTTGGCACCCGGGTAGCTGGATCATGTAGCTCGTCAAAGAAAGGATGTACTAGAGCATCCAACTGCACATTACATAAAACCATCTTCTTAGAACACATTTTATGTAAAATAGAGCATGATGCGGCAGAAGGAAGGAAAAAGAATAGTATGATCTCAAATCAACCCAAGGAATCATTAGGCTTTCTTAGTTTTATGCTTAGGCATGTCAGTTCCTATTGGAACACACCTAATATTCTATTTTACAAGAACTAAAACTTCATAGTTCATACACATTTCAAACTAAAAGAATATCTTGTCTATATGATTGGACATTCTGTTTATACATGAGTACAATATTTGAAAATAACTTATAAGAATATAAAGTATTGTCCAAAACTAGATTCTACTTCGGAACAGTATTCTCACACTACCTCTCAAAATCAATATTTAGTTTTCAGTATTATTTTCAGTACTCACAGCATTGCATATCAGAAGTACAGCTAACAATCTTAACATATAATACCTTACAGTAGAACAAATCACATAAACCTGGATAATAATATCATAACGACTTCGAAACTATCAAACAGTTCAAAATCCAAAGCAAAATCCTCAACTTACAGCTTGGCACCGTAAGTTGGGAGAATACTGCAATAATCTTGAGACCAAATCTACAGCTTCAGGAGGCATGCGTTTGTGGAATATCTGGAAGAAAAAATAATACATTATTAGTAGAGCTCTCTTCTTATAGTAGGAAATTATGTGACAAAATACCACAATAGTACAGTACAAAATAAAGTTTGTTTGTGTATTTCATATTGATCCAGAAATACCTTGTGCCATGGATGAGCTTTGATTTGAGGAAATTTGAATTCTGTGTAGTTAGGGTTCATGCACTTAATTTCCTCCCTTGTTGGTGTGCCTAGCACCTGCAAAATGTTAGGATGATTTACTCAAGGGACTCAAAATAAAGAATTTATACAACAAAACGGTGGCAATGGAAAATTGCATCCACCATCTGACTGTAATAACAGCTTAGGAACCATCCTAGTTTAGCTCCCAACTCAAAATTGTACTACCGGAAATGTAGAAGCACATAGCAGAATAGAATAGATGCCTCTACTATTCTATTTGCACAGCTGAATAAAAAATTGTAGTTATTACTTATCAGATAGTAAATTCAGGAATAAATACCTTTATTATCTCTACAAGCTGGTCTACTCCACTTTCTCCAGGAAATAGGGGCTGAGACAAATTTGATATAAGCAAACTCTATTAGAATGCAAAATTATCCAATGCACTACACGAAACATGAAACACAGATTTCAGTAGCTTACTTGTCCGAGAAGCATCTCAGCAAGTACGCAACCAGCAGACCAGATATCAATGGCTGCAGTGTACTCAGTTGCTCCAAAGATCAGCTCCGGGGCTCTGTAATATCTAGAGCAGATGTATGAAATATTTGGTTCCCCTTTTACCTGTAAAATCAGCAGGTATTCCATTTTCAAATCCATTTTAATAATGTTGCACTTCAACTCAACTAGAAAATGTGCAAACGGCATATACCAAGACTTTTGCGCTTCCAAAGTCACAAATTTTGAGCTGGTGAGTGTGTGGATTTACCTGTACACAAAGAAAATTTACCTCAAAAGGTTAACCTAGTAGTTCTATATGACATTGTACAGGTTGTGTGTTCTCTTTCCCAAATGGGGTTGTATGTATTTAGGATAAATAGGTAAGCATACCAGAAGATTTTGTGGTTTGATGTCCCGATGACACACACCAATGCAACGATGTATGTATGACAATGCCCTCAATATCTGCCCATAAGAAACAGAATTTTATTACATCACCTTGAAGTCTTTACTTCATATAATTCAAAATTGTACATATTAAGAACACTGCAGTTTTACCTGGTATGTGTAAAGTTTTACATATATCAAAGGTATCAACTGGCCCATCTTACTGTAGTGTTTGATAACCCGGTGAATGGTTTCAGGGACATACTCAAGGACTAAATTCAGATAGAGCTCTTTCTTATCAGTTGTTGAGAAAAAACAATGCTTCAAAGACACAACATTAGGGTGGTCAAGAAGATGCATAGTCTGCAGCTCACGGTTCTTGTATCTCTTGTCCTGAAGAACCTTCTTGATGGCAACAGTTTCGCCCGTCTCTAAGCATTTGGCCTGAACAAAAATGACTCCATTTGTCAGAATTGACAATTAATAATCACTTAATCAGACAGATAATGACACAGTCTCTCCACAGATTGAAAGTCAAATCCTACCTGGAAGACAACTCCAAAAGAACCTTGTCCAACAACCCGCTCAGCCATGTAACTAATTGTCTGAATTGAAGCAAGGTATTACAAAAATATATAAGACATCCAAAGTATTAAAAAAAATACTATCCTCTGAAGCCCATATCAAGGTCAAAATTTGAATTGTTTATGGCAGGCTTCATACCTTTTTTGGTTGACCATTTTTTCCACCAATTGTAGTGACTATTATGTGACCTGTCTCTGCGCCATTTCCATCAACCACTGTGGCCTCCATGTCCTGAAAATTCATTGCTGTTGAGATAAACCAGTACATAACACCATAATCAACTGAGATTGAAGCATCAAGAACCCAAAATATACCTTATCATCTCTGATTTTCATATCATTCAGTTCCTCCGGGAGCTTATCAACACGATGGCCACTAGATTCTCTCAAACCAGAGGTGGAATCCACCCCAATCGAAGCCATTTGTTGGGGAAGAGCTGCTTGCTCGCTTAAACAGACATCTATTTGACCAGATAAAAAGAAAATATAAAATCAGCAGAACTCAATTTGCAAAAGAAAAACAACACAAGTGACAGTCACAATACGAATGGCTAGCTAATTTTTCAGGTCTGGAAAGCAAATATGGTTGGCAAAAGTTACAAGAAGAGGGTTTTATGTCAATCATTAAAATTATCAAAAGACAATCATCCGAAAAACGAAAGCTTATTGTGTCTATTTCTGGGGAAAGAACTTTTTTTTGTTCTTTTCCAACATGTGGTGTGGGATAAGGAAGATGAAATAATGAGAGTTTCTGACCATGATCGCCGCCAGTAAGTCAATTGAACCTTTTTTTTCTACAGAAATGTAGCAACTTTTTTAAAACAAAAATCACAGATGGTAAGGAAATCAAACAACAAATCCAACCAAACATCATCACTAAAATAAAGCAATATCCCCTAACAGATCCACAACAAGAGCACCCCAAATCAACCTCGAAGCTGAAGAGCACGCAAACCACCAGAATTTGAAACCCTAGCATGCTGATAAGCGACAAACAGTAGAAACATGAACAATGAACAATTGCAAAAAGGGGGAAAAAATCGTACCGATCAAATGAGAAATTTCCAGAAAAGTTACATAAACAAATCTGGCAGCCGATTGAGCATGAATAGGGAAATCAGAGATCAGAGGCTGTAGTTGAGGACGAAGTTTAGAAGGGAGAGGGAAATGAAGAAGAGGGCAGAGAAGAAGCAGACGAGAGGGAACGAGGAAGAGGGGGTACACTAAGAAGAAGCCTCTCTATTTTTCTGTTGGCGTTTTGCTCCCTTGTGTGATCTTGTGGTGTGATCATGGTGAATTGACTGAATTCTGACACTAAAAAAGAACATGTAATATTAAAAAATAACTTTTGCTTATCTTTATTTTCATTCATTTATAGCTCTTTTTCGTCCAGTTTATTTTTACGATTAATTACTAAGGGAAGATTTAAATAAAACAACTCCTTATCTCATAAAATTAGGAGCGTTTAGAGTCATTGGATTAAAGTAATCTAAGAGTTGATGTTCTATCATTTTTAAGAACACGATGACATTATAGTAATTTCTCGGAAATTACAAAAGTATATTCCTATCGTGAAAAAGTGTATTGCTAAATACAAAAAGTGCATTAGTAAGTCGAAAAAGTGCAAGCAAAAATGAAGCCAACGAACCAGGCGCTCCATGTTTGGTTCATTGTAAAAGTGCATCATTATGGTGGAAAAGTGCATTACGAGTACCAAAAAAATACATCATCTTGGTCATCCAATGGACTCGATTCCAATTGAACTCAACCACCCAAAATATTTTGGTTTAGTAATGCACTTTTTGGTATATCGTAATGCACTTTTTCGCCATAACAATGCACTTTTGTAATTTTTGAGAAATTAGGAAAATGTCACCGTGTCCCTAATTTTCGAGAATATCAGCCCTTGGATTAAGGAGATCCAAGTAGAGAAATAAAAATTTAATTTGAATTAAATTACGTACGAAATAAAGAAAATGGAATCTGCCAAATCATTGATTCGACTGGATCTTACGGAGCCTATTCATGCATGACATGATTCGAGGCTAATCATGGAAAGATTTCTATTCAAGCGAACCAGCCTATTGTCTGTATATAGGTGGACAACGGTCCAAAACCGAACCGGGACTGAATTTTCTAAATCTTTGGACCGAGGACCGGAATTTCCCGGTCCGGTCCGGTCCACTTTCGGACCGGTTTTGGACCGGGATATAATTTTTTTAATTAATATTTTTTAAAGAAAAAAATTATGTTTTTATTGAGAAAATTTATGTATTATTTATGTAAAAATATAATATTATGAAGTATATACATAAAAGTGAAACTTAAATAATAATAAAAATTTATAACATAAGAAATATTATTTATGTATACCAATTTATATTTTTATTTTTAAAAAAGTCGATCATGGACCGAGGATCGGACCGGTTACCCTCGATGCGGTCTTGGTCCGTTCCGTTCCGGTTCAAAAATCTGATACGGACCGGAATTTGCCCAACCCTAGATCCGGTTCTAAACGCTCCTTATTTTATAGGATAAGAAGTTGTTTTACTTGAACCAAACTCTAATTACTAATAGCACCCAATAGTACGTTTCATCCATTTATTATGCATATATATACATAGATTTTTATTATTTATTTTTCATAAATTATTAAATTTATGTAGAATATTTTATCAATTAAATTATTTGTTATGAGGATGTTTTAGTAGGTTTGATATTAGATATTGTTCTATCTTTGTTGTTGTTTTTTTAGTTTTTGTGTTTTTTAAGTATTTTTATGTTAGAATATAATTTTTATAAGTGTTTTGTAATTATCAAATTGAAAAGGGATCTTGCTTGTTGCTCTCAAAATGGTCGGGAGAGTTTGTCTTTATGATTTCTCCTTTAATTGAGATTCTTGTTGGAATTTGGAGATGTTAGCTAGTTTTGAGTTGTTGTTTTTTTAGTCTTAAGTTTTGTTTGTTTACATCTCCACATTCATATTTTGTTGAGTAGATTTGGTTTTAACTAGCATATTATAACACAACTATATTTGTGCCCCCTCGTTTTGGCATTTTGACCCTAAGAGCATGGACTGTTAGCATTTGGATGTAGTCATGGGTCCGGTTCCGGAACTGGCAGTTTCACGGTTCTGAAACCATAGATCCGGAACCATGAGAGGGTCACCTCCGGTTCCTGGGTTCGGTTCCCTGTTTTAATTCCCACCGGTTCTGGGGTGTTCTAGTTCTGGTTCGGTTCGCGTTTTGCGTTTCCATCGATATTTTTTAGACATTTTACTTGTGCTCTTTCTTGAATTTGCAAATTCCTTTAGATCTAATTTTGATAGTCTTTCATTTTACCAAAAAAGATATCTATTATATTTATTGGAAATTGCTTTTGGTTGCCTTGTTTTGGAATTGTGCTAATGTGTATACTATTGTTGATTATATGTGCAAGCTATAATGTCATTTTATTAACACTTTGTTGACGTCATAGATTAATCCACGATGGTCTCAACCAATAATTTGAATGTTCTTGCCTTGGACTAATCAATGGAGTGAAGTTTTTAGTCTCTAATGACAAAGTTGTTATATATGTTTGCATTTTGTGTGGTGAACTCTTTCAAGATGTCGATAGTAAAGAGATGGATCAGTGGAATTTAAGGTATCAATATATATGGTAGTTCATCTAAAAATGGGAGAATGTGTCTAGCAAGCAAATACTTAAGGTGTAACAATATGCTACTACAAGTCGTTTCTTAAACAATGCTAGTTGTAATGGTGTAATAGCATTCTCTAGTTGATTGTGCAATTTGTAAAATGTATTTAGCTTTGTTTGCCTCTAGTCTAACCTACATGTAAATTTGTATTTTTTTTACATTCAATACTTTGAATTTAAAGCATTCAATTGCCTCCTTTAAACTTAATGTCATACATATCTTAAATACTCTATCTTAGCCTCTTGACCTTTCACACATAATATTTACTTAATATTATACATCAATCATATATTATTATTTAGAAAACCTACATTGTTATAGGTTCTCTAAATAATTGAATGTCAATTATAAATGCATGTGATAATTTATATGTAAAAAAGATATACACATTCAAAAACTTCATTGATGGAATATAATATTTGAAAAAAGTAAATACATAAACTTGTAAAAATAAGAATTCAAATAAAATTTAATCAAAATTAATGACTCGTGCAAATGCACGGGCGTATACTTCTAGTTCATTGTAAAGATGCATTTTAGCATATAAATGCTGACAAAGTTAATAAAATCCAATCTTGACTTTCACTTTGTACAGTAGCTTTTGTTGATATGATTTTTGGCAATGGTTTATGAATGTATTCCTTTTCTATTGTTGTTTGATTTCCTTGTTGTTTTCCTAGCAATGAATTATGATTGTGTTTAATTTTGACTGCCTCTAGTTTAGTGTGAGCATGAGTGAACATGGGCTATTTAAAAACCGGATTTATGAATGAATTTTCGACTCGATCAATAAGTCATCTCAATGCAATTTGACCTCTCCTCATTAACCTGAAATTTGAACATATGCATATCTAGTGATAGATGAAATCATGGATATATGTCCTTATTGAATTATCCTTTCATAAAGCTTTATTATTTGTATATAATATATGCATGTTGGAAGCATAAACTTGTTTTATATTGATGGTCTTAAAGAGTTTACCTAAATATTTTTTTTATTTGCATGTTGATCAATGACTATTTTGGTCATTCATATGGTGAAGGCGATGTGTTAATAATTATGTAATTCCTAAATCAATCTTATTACAGCAAAAAGCAAAACTTACTTCAAGTACTTTTCTTATTTGCTACTGAATGAATATAAATTTATAATGTTACCAATTTACCATGTGCCCCCCCCCCCCCCCCCCACAAAGAAAAAGTCCAAAGTTTTCCTTGATGTGGATATTGCCATCATTGTGTTCGTAGACTTTTTCATCATATAATCGTGTGATGAGTGTCTGGTCTTTTCTTTAGTTTGTACAACCATGAAATTTTAAAATGCAATTTGATCTCTCCAAATTAGGCAGAACCATGAACTTGTGTGTGCTAGCTTGCCCCTATTGAAATAATATTTTTGTGCAATGCTTTATGATGCTAACATCATAAAGCTGGAATTATCATCAAAAATAGTAAAACTAAATTATCAAAGACAAGAGAGTAAAACTGAATGTTGTCAAACACAATAAAACTATTCAACAAATAAAAGACACTAAAACTAATATTGTCAAAGACAATACAAATATCTAGCTAATAAAAAACAGATCTCGACAGCATGAACTGAGGAATATGGGATGAGAAGAGAAATTGGGGTTGACGCCTTTTAGAAGTAGTTCTGGAGAGATCTCGACAGCATAACGTTAATTCATTCAAAAGCGTAAAGAAAACAATAGAGGAGGCTCCTATTTATAGAGGAGCTCCTAGAAACCCTAAGGAGGCATGGGCCAAACTAGGGTTGCGCATGCAAGCGGCCCAACGTTTAGGCCCAAGCCCATAAATGCTCAATAATAATAGTAAAGACATAAATAGTAATGTTCGGAAAGGAAATAATACTAAATATGGTAAAAACGGATAGTGGTCACGGTGGCCTAGTCGCGAGTGTCGCGACAAGGTCGTGACAAGGGCTGGCGCGACGCGACAAGGGCGTCGGCGCGCCAGGACGAGGCAAGAACCTCAAGTCGCGACGCCGGGTTGGCCCGGCGCTGGCACGACTCGAGCGTTCGGGGCCGTGGTGTCGTTGGTGAGGCGGATCACGAGACTTGGCACGAGTCCTACGGAGCCGCGGATTAGCCCAAGGGGGTCGCCACGGTCTCGGGACCCTAGGGCTAGGGCAGGTACACATCAATTACATACTTGTTTAAGTAAAGGTATCCTTCTCATTTTCATCTTAGGCAATTTTTCTCGAGAAGCAAATTAAGAATTTAACTCATTTTGGCCTTTTTGCCTAGCAAATTAACAATCAAAATGCTTAAAGAATCGCATTATAATCATTTTGGCATGCAAACAATCTTTCAAATCTTGGTTTAAGCTTTTACTTAACTACGTGCTTCTCACTCTCAAAAAAGTACATCCTTCATATAATATTCTACCCAATTTTTCTTCAAGGCATAGATACTTATAGGCAATTGACTTTTTTGCCACGCAATGCATCAAAAGTTTTTTCAAATTCATCTACTTCATTTTAATCATACATACAAGCCTTGAAATCTTGAAGAGCATTTAAACCATCATGTATCAAGTACTTCCATGCATTTTGCATTATATGCCATGTGCATAATCCATGTGAAATACTAAGCAAAACTTCACTAATATCCTTTCCCATAGCATTGTCTTGATTTGTGAAGCAGAGCAAGTAACAAGCAAACAAACAAATTGGTTTCTCAAGTGAAAAGACAATTTCATTCACAAGTATTAACTTTCATCATCAAGTTTGTTGATCATTGATTCTTATCAAGTATTTCATTTCCTAAGATTATTCCTATCCCGATCTTATGTAATTAACAAGTCAACAGATCATGCAAATACTTAGTATCAAACAAACATGAATTAATTTGACATTAGCAGTAAGAACAAAGATAAATAAGATACATGCAAATAATTCACAACGAGCTAAATATTAGCATGCGATTATTTCTCTTCCTCAATTATTTTAGTCCAACAAGTCCTAAAACAATGAGTTTGCTAAAAAAAATTGGCTTTTCAACGGAAAAAAACAAAACAAAATCCTAGCAATAAAATATCATCAATCTCAACAAGTTTGTTAAACAAGAAGAAATCAATAACATATAATATCAATGAAGCACAAGAGAGAATTAAAATAACCAAAGGAAAAATACTTAAAATTGAATCTCACAACTTACTTGAATCCAGATTATCAACTAGTAAATGAAACAGGGATTTAGTTCTTCATCAAAGGTTTCTCTTAAACTTGGAATAAAAGTAAAAAAATAAAATAAAATCTAGCATAACATAAATTGAAACTAAACTCTAAAAGGGTCTTGTAAACTAAGGAAACACGAGATCTAAAAGATAGTTTCAAAGAAACAAATAAAAGATAATCTCAGAAAGTCTTCGACGCGTGAGATCCGGCAGAACCACGATTGCGGTTTTGGAAACCGCAGTCACGATTTGACTCTCTTGACTCCTTCAAGGCGGTGTATTACTGCGGTCGCAGTGATGAAAACCGCGATCGCGACCTTCAACCCAGCATCTTCTCAATTGTGTCACCGTGATTAGGGGTGGGCACGGTCGGTTAACCGGAGTTTCGGTTAACCGGATATCGGTTAATCGGAACTTCGGTTAGTAAATTTCAATAACCATAACCGTACCGTTCGTTTTCGGTTAACCGTTAACGGTTAACCGTAAAACTCGGTACGGTTCATCGGTTAACCGACTTGTTTTAAATTATTTTATTAATACAAAATTAGATTTTTAATATAAAAATTACCTTATTCTTCAATAAAATAAACTGAAAATTTAAATTAAATACAGAACAAAATACACTCAAATCCATTGTCAAACAAACACAAATTAATGTCATCATACAAACCAGTCCAACTTGACACAAATTAACATTATGAAACACATAAAATCCGAACTAAGGCCGGCAAAATATAAATATTAAATCGTAACTATGAAATAACAGAACTACTGAGTATGTATTAGATACTAAGTATTGGAATATATTTGTTTACTAATCTAATGAGTATTAGATACTGAGTATTGAAATAACTATGAACTCATTTAATAACCACTGAGTATAAATTTGTTCACTGAGTATTGAAATTAAATTGACATTAAATTAACATTAAATATGAAATCATAACTATGAAATAATAGAAATAATGAGTATTAGATACTGGATTACTAGGTATTGAAATAACTATGAGATCATTTGTTCAATACTATGAAAGCCGAGACATTGAAATATATTTATGTTTAACTAAAATTTATTAGATATATAATCCTTTTTAAAAATATATAACATATTTAAAAATATTATCGGTTATTCGGTTAACCGACTGTGAAAATATTAATAACCGTATCCGAACCGTTGAACCGTTAAAAGTATCGGTTGGTTAACCGTAACCGATAAAAAAAAAGTTTTAGTTCGGTTAACTATAAAAAGTGATCGGTTTGTCGGTTTTTCGGTTCGGTTTTTCGGTTACAGTTTTTTTGCCCAGCCCTAACCGTGATCGCGGTTGTTCCTTATGTCGTTTGGATACTCAACGTTGTCCACCATGGTCGCGATAGTGGCACCTGTTGTTGCGGTTCTTCAGCAGAACGTCTCCTCTTTGATTCTTCTCTTAGAACTCGGGAGGCGATGAAAACCACGATCGCGACCTTCAATGCAACATCTTCTCTGTTGTGCCACCGTGGTTGTGGTTCTTCCTTATGTCATTTGGATACTCAACACGTACTGGTAGTGGCACTTGTCGTTGCGGTTCTTCAGCAGAACGTCTCCTCTTTGATTCTTCTCTTAGAACTCAGATTTTAAACACTTGGTCTTCAAACCATGATCTTCAATAAAGCGCTCTAAAAAGACTTAAAACTCGCTCTAAAAATATACCAAAAAATCTTAGTTACATTGTAGAAACTACAATGTATCATTATGCAATTTCATCATATAGAAGTGTCGCTCCAAAAATAACAAGCTCCCTAAAATGGTTGAAACCAACAAATACACCAAGAAGTATACGTTTCTTCTTTGTACCAAAAGTAGTTTCAAATACAACAACATCTCCCAATAAAACATAATCAATAACCATTTTTGCATTTGCCGAAAATACATTAGTCAATTGTTCCTCACAATGTAGTTGAACTAAATATTGAAATGAAGAATTTTCTGCTATTTGCTTATGAAAGTACCTTAATAAACTTCCAACTTCTCCATACAATAAATTTCATTGGCACTTTATTTGCAAGTAATTTCGATGATCTTGAATATTGTAGCCTAGATTAGTTGACCCACTAACATGTGCCCCTATAAACTCACGAGCTTCTCTAGGATTGATTCCAAAATCATTAGCAAAATCAATATTCATTTTTTGAGTTCCAGATATTTTTCTTTATGATGTCAACATGTGAATCGTCTCTAGCAAATGAAGCGGATGATTATGCTCAGATACAAAGTCGGGTATTTGATATTTGTTGGTTTCCTTGATCAAAACACATCCAATTCGTGCTTTGTAGCTAATTTTGGTTTCATCTTTACACCGCACACTTGTGTTGTCTTTACAATGTCTTTCTTTAGCACATAAAAATCATCGTGATCTCATTACTCCATTTGTGTTTTTATTTGCATAGACCTTACAAACATTAAAACCCATCCTCCTTCCATAGTCTAACCAAAACTTCCTTACATCATCAATCGAATCAAATTCCATGCCTACTTGAGGAATCCATTTTGTAGATGCCTCCATAAAGATGGTGAAGACACCTAAAATGCAGCAAAACAAATAAGGTTTTGTCTTGTAACAAATTAGAGCGAAAAAAAACTATATGCCATAGAATTTCTAAATCAACTTAGGAGTCAACAACTTAGAGGAGACTAAAAAAAGATACATGAATAATTAGCAACCGAAATATGTAAGGTTGCACTAATAAAAAAGAGATATAGAAATTAAATTGCATGAGACTAAAAAAATGACACTTTTAAATAGAAAAGTGCATAGCAACTCCGGAATTCAACACAACAACTTGATTGTAGATTTTCTTTATGTCAACTTATGATCATATATAAGTTTTGATTATTCAATATACAATAATAAAAATTGTAGGAGACAAGAATAATTACCACAACATAACTCCCCTGATTTCAATGTGAACTTTTGGGTTGAGATGGAGTACCAATGGTACTAGGAACAAGATCGTGAAAAAATGGTGAAAGAATGACACGAAAAAGTTTGTGGGGGATAAAGATATGTGAGTTGAGATTTTTTGCTTTATTTTCTTTTTAATTATCTTTCATACTTTGTATCATATATTTCATTAATAATCCTAACAAAATCAATAAAAAAAAGTTAAACTTAATCCTAGCCATCCACTTGAATGAATGGTTGAGATTAGCCAAACTCCATCCATAGAGTTAATTAGCAACTTCATTGCAACAACATCGAGAGGAAGGGGAGGGCTATTTTATGGGCTACCAAAAGTGAGATATGAGTGGTGGGTAGATCAAGACAAACTTTGTTCTAAATCGTTGCCCCTTTTTCAAGTTTGGGTTGTATTAATGTCAGACAAATACGAATTAGATTCTATCGATAAAGGAAAAAATGAGATTAAAATATATATACATATTGTATTAAAGTTCCCCCCCTAAATATAAGATCAGATTTCCATATTTATTTATTTATTTATTTATTTATGATTAAGAAATAATTAGGGACTAGGTCATCTAATCACTGGTCGCCTTTGTTGAAACCCGATATAATACGCGCTATAAACGGGATTATAATAAATACTAACTCTCGGAATTTCATACGACCAAACAGTTTTCGTACGTAGATTATTCCTCCTCCCCATCCTTCAGCTCGTTGTTTTTGTACTCTATACAAATAAAGCTTTTTGGACTTTATACCGTAAATAGTGCGATCTCACTCGGAGTTTAAACATGTTGAACTTTGACAATCGAGATAGTTCTCGAGTCAGAGAGGTTTTTCGACCTTTATTTCGGACTTGAAATCTTCCTATTTAAACTCCGAGTGGGAAGTTTTTTGTATACTTTTGTTCGATGTGGGAAGTTTTTGAGAGAATAGAGATGGTTTGCAAGGTTTTACTTAGCTACTAAGTTAAATGCATTTCACCCTATAATTGGACCAATGAGTAAGCTCCTTAGTTATTTTACACGTACATGAAGCCAATCATATCCACATTTATGTGACAAACTTGTATCTTACTTGCCTTAGCAGGCTTTTACTCATTCGAAGTACATGCATGAATGTTGTTTTTTATGGCTGGGCCAAGCCCATTTATTTGTTTGTTTGATGGGCCGGCTTAATTTAGCTCATCTCATGGCCGAGCACACCTACATTTCCATTAAACGAACATGCACATTTACCATACGCCCATATTTATATGGTTGCAGTATTTTGCCTAGTCGCGTATAGCTAACATAACATTTTATCTCTTTCTTGATTTTACTAATTTATCCTTGGTTATTTAGTGGTTATTTCGCGTGCCATCACAACCCCTTGGCTTGATGCTCTCGTTCCACGAGGGTAACGAGACAATAAACAAGTGTGCATGCTTATCGATTTGCAACTTGTGCAACGCGATCTAAACCTGAGATTAGGTGGAGTTCGCACATTTTTCGAGAGTTGGAACCTCGTCCCTTGAGAGTTAGCGAACCTCGTTCTCTTAGGGAGTTAGGACCTTGTCCTTTTGATTATCAGGACCTCGTCTTTTTAGATTGTCAAGACCTCGTCCTTTAGATTGTCAGGACCTTGTCCTTTTAGATTTTCAGAACCTCGTCCTTTAGATTGTCAGGACCTCGTCCTTTAGATTGTCAGGACCTCGTCCTTTAGATTGCCAGGACCTCGTCCTTTTAGAGAGTTTCCAACCCTAAGCGGGAAGCGAGGGGTGGATTAGCGCACTTGGAACCGAGAGTTTCCAACCCCAAACAGGAAGCGAGGGGTGGATTGATTATTTTAGAAAATTAGAAACTTTATTCCAATATGCGAGTATATACCGAGTATAATTAATTAACAAGTCGAGTTTATAAGGCTTACCTCGTTCCACGACCATGCAACACTTGTTTTTAGAACGGAGGTTTTTTTGCCTCGTTGTGCGTGATCATTGCATTACAAATATTTTAAACTTGTAAAGTTACATGGGGCAACATGCAAGCCCACGTGAATATGCATCAAGATACCTTCTTGCGTTTTAACAATGCTTGCTCTGATCATACAGCTCAGCGTTAATCTTTTGGACTTATTTGCACATAGAAACATGGGTAAATCATGGCTAGCCCAACAGAGGCGAGGTTGGGCCCAATCTCTTTATATTTCCCTCTGATCGACTTATGAAAAGGCTTATTTAAGAATTCCATCTGTTTAAGTGAGACTGTCTCGGCCCATTATAGCCCATTAATATTTTTCCTCTGATTATGTACGTGAGAGGAGCGTCACTCACGCCGAAGTTCATGTGCAGTCACCGGGATCTTCTCCCACTTCCATAACCTCATGCATATGCTTTAAAGAAGTCTATGCCACCATGCATATAATACGAGATGGCCCATGAATATAACATGCATATATATATAATATGAGGTTGTTTATGCCACTCATGCATACATATAAAATAAGGTTGCTTATGCCACCATGCATATAATACGAGATGGCCCATGAATATAGCATGCATATATATAATACGAGGTTGTTTATGACGAGCACTTTTACGTCGCTATAAAAGCATTGTCAAAGAAATACCTAACTTCCTAACCTAAGTATAGTGGAAGTAAGGGTCGAACCCACAAGGACTCAGATTATTCGTATTCATATAATATTACTAAGCAGAAAAGGGGTTTTTTGTGATTATAAACTAAGAACTAAGAAATTAAACTAATTAAAACTAAACAAGTAAAGTAAGTTGAGATTCAAATATGGAGAAAAGCGCCCAACTAATTTCGTATCCATTGCAATATTGCATACATGAGCTTTGATCATCGAAAATCCTTATTTCAATTTCCCTTGACTAATCTATTGTGAATTTATGAATTCAAGCTTATTGTGGTTGTTAATATACACCGTCTTTAACAACCTTTTAACCAATTAACCTAGAAAACCTTCTATGTCAAGTTGATCATGCAATTAAATTCAAAGCATTCAATAGAAACAATATTCATGAATTCCACCGTCTATTCACGAAATCTTGTGATTAAATTCTCCGCCTTTGATTAACCTTAATATACACCGTCTTTAAGTTTAATCAAAGGATTCATCCATGAATAATCAAATTCCACCGTCTATTTAATTATTCTAGTTGTAATTCAACCTAGAAGTAGAATAGGTGATCAAGCTATTATAATCCTAAGTAAATTTAATCAATCAAGCATGGAGAGATTCAATCTAGTCAAGGCAAACTAAAATAATTCAAATCTCACAAACAATCATGCATACAACTTCAACTAACTAGTTGGACATGAGAAATTTAGCTAGAAATCGACATTAAAGAAAAATCAAACTTACAAAAGTCAAATTGATCTTCAATTGCAAAAACTAGGGTTTGTCTCCCACAAATCTCCAAATTGCATAAAACTCAAAAAGATAGCATAATACCATCCAAATAAAACCCTAAGGAAAGTATTTATATCAAGTCTAAAAATATCTATAAGAAATAATAGAGTCGGCCCACAAGATCTCGCGGAAGCCCAAATCCACGCCGCACCGACACCGTTGAGCGTGGTTTGTGCCGCCCCAGAGCGCGGTCGCGCTCCGCCCGGACTTGCCCGCGCTGACGCCGCAGTATCTTTCTCCACTCGGCGCGGTCTTGACTTGTGCTCCGCGGTTTGGTCCCTTCATTCATGTATTGTAGTTCTTGCCTCGGGTCTCCACTTCCAATGCTCCTTGCACGTCCCGAGATCCGTCTTAAGCTTTCCATCTACCGTCTTCCACCATCCGACCTGCAATTACGCACAAAGACGCGTAGATTCCGAACTAAACGAAAATAAAACCTAATCTAAACTTAGAATGAAATCCTAGCTAAAAATGCATAAAACGAGAATAAAAACATGCTCTAACAACTACATCTATATGCTCTATCAAATTCCCCCATGCTTGAACCTTGCTTGTCCTCAAGCAAGACATAGAAATCAATCACACCACAAACAAGCAAGTCGTGACTTAATTCATTTTCAAGAAACACAAACTTAAACATGAAATCTTTGCATACATATATCGAAAGTTTCAAACCAAGCTATTAATCCATTCCAACCCTCACCAAGGTATATGTGTTTGCACTCAACGCTCAAGTGTTTAAAGGTATGTGTTTTCGCTCAAAAATCATCTTTTAATGCCAACTACCATATGCTTGCATTAGTGCACTAAATCTCCACCACGGATGTTCAAATGCACAACATAAATCATGAGGTCTTTTTCAAGGTTGTAATGGGGCCAAGGTATAGACAAGTAGGAAGGGATAATTATATGGCCATGTGGTGCTAAATCCGGGAACTAGAATCAACTAATACCCAAATTACATCAATCACTCACTCTCAATAACTTCCCAACTTGTATTCCCTTTCTTCCATTACTTACTTTTAAGCACTTCTTTCTTTTGCTCAACTTTTGCTTCTTTTTTTTTTCTTTCCACAAACCCATTTGAGATTTGTTCTTTCTTTTTTCATTCTTCTCTCACAAGAATACTTTGCAATTTTACACATACAACTCATCTCAATCAACCTTTCAAACCAACTTTACTTAGAAATTTTTCACTAAACATTCCCAACATCCTTAACTTTCCAACACTTTTCATTTTGGACATTCCCTTCTATTACACCTTTTCATCTTGCCTCACCAACCCCAAAATATATCAATTAACCCACAAAATTCCCCTAGTCAAATCCTAATTCCCGGATGAGGGTCAAGCTTATTCGGCTAGGATTAATTTTTGTGGAGCTAATAAACAAGGCCAAGGCTCAAAACAATGGGGCTACAAAAACAAAGGTATAATGTAGGGTGGATAAGGATATAAATGAGCTAACGAAAATTTGCCTCAATCACTTTTATATCATGCATTCAAAACATATAATGTGGTCTCGAAAAAAAATCTAAATGCAAGTTCTAAAGTTAAGACAATCAAAGTGATACACTAAAGAATATCATGCAAAATTGGCATGTAAAGGCTCAAAAGAAATCTCACAAGGCAAATTTTTGGTTAGAACTTCATAACTAGCTCAAGTTTTCACTTTCATGCATACTCCTTCATAATTAAGCAATTCTTATTTAGAACTTTCATCATAAACTTAACAAGTTATGGGATATGAAATCATGCTCACTCTTCAAACAAGTGGTTCCAAGGGGAAAAATGAATCCTAAATGCAAACAAAACACACATTTTTTTTCTTTCAAATTTTCAGAAATTTTCAAATTTTTTAGTGGATTTTTCAAACTTTCAATCAATGCATACAAATAAGAATAAACATGCACATGCAACTATATGATCTAACTAAACCAAGTTCTCATGACAAAATAAATAATCCCCTTCCCCCATGCGCAAACATTACTTTGTCCCCAAAGTAAGAAAAACATAAGAGTAAACGAAAACTGACCTCATCACAAGAACTTGTCAAACTCGGGAATCTACTCTGATGGTGGTGGTGGGTACCCCGGGTATGGCCACTCAGGAGCTGGATATCCAGGATACGGCTGATAAGCATACGGCTGATAGCCTTGTTCAGGCGTGTAGCTGTCCATCCTCTGATGCAAGTACCGGGTCTGATCATCAACATAATCAAAACGGCTCGTAGCATAACCCCGGAAATGGTTGAAATCAGCCGCCATGCCATCCATACGAGTGTGCAAGCCACTAACTTGTGTAGACAATCCACCCATCAATTCCACCAAATGATTGTATTGAGTGGTAGACATGTTACCACCTAAACCTTGTTGCTCAAACTCGTGAACGGGAGGCACTTCATTGTGCTCATCATCATCTTCATCATTCTCCCCATCATCATCTTCAGCGGCAATATCCTCAGGAGCAGCTTCAAACTCCTCATCTTCATCCTCCTCATCAACATCCATAGAAGCGCTCGCTTCCTCATCATGACCCCTTTCTTTCTTCCTTCTTCTAATTCCTCCCATCACTTCCGAAACCGGTACATCACCATCTTGTGGGTGAATGAGCCATGTGTGAGCATTGTCCAAACCAACCTCAATCTTCACCCTCTCTGGATTAGGCAACTTCATAGCAAAGGAGCTATTGCCTAGCACCCAATAGTACCGATTGTTCTTCACATATAACACCTTCATCTTGTTGTAGAAATGCAAGTTCATCGGAAGAGGATCAATCCTACCCACACACTACTCCAAATCAATTCCAAAGTGTTGGGCGAACTTGGTGATGATACCACCCACAGCGATCCGACCGGTATTTCTCTTAATCATGAGCTCCATGTTGTGCATCATAGCGGCACCAAAGTCCACATGTTGCCCTTCCAGAATACCTCGAAGGAGAAAAATATCCTTCCTAGGGCAATTATTCTCACCCTCTCCTCTGCCTGTAATAGAGTGAGCAAAGAACCTCTGAAGAATTCGGATTATTGGATGAGAAATTCCAGACGCCTTGGTTCTAGAAGGCAAGTAGTCATCAGTCCCAGAAAGGAGAGCCCACTTTTCATCATCCATAAAAGTGGAGCGGTTTTCCCATCTATCAACATGCATCTGGTATTGGGTAAATCTGAACAGCTTGTTGATATCATTGAGAGTCATGCTTCTCATCACCCCACCTAGCTGAAAATTGCACCGCCCTTCATTAACAAATCTCCCCTCTAAGATATGAGCCTCCAGTGTGCTCAAGAACTCCAACACGAGGCTTTTGTACACTGGCAATCTCATGCTCAACATAGTCAAATTGTGATTAAACTCTATCTCCCTCAATTCACTAGCCAAACCCAACTCCTCCAACAAGTCCCAGTCAATGTATCTCGGAGCTTGGATTTCACGCCCTTTCAATTGATCAAACCGGTCTAGATGCCTCATGTCCCGGAATTGAAGACCATAAGTTGCCGGTGTAATCACATTGCTTGAGGAAGAAGCTCTAGGTGTAGCTCGGGATTGAGAGGAAGAGGGTGCAACATTTTGAGCTCTAGTTGATGTTGCTCGGGTTGCTCTAGTTGCTCTTTGAGGACGACTAGGTCCCGATGAGGATGCATTGGCGTTTACCTTGGTACAAACCATGATATTACCTACACAACAATCAAAGACACCAAAAACAAGCACAATTCGATTGCCCCGGCAAGAGCAATCCACCAAACAAGTAATAATAGACAATAATTGCTCTCAAAACACTCTTCCCCCACTAACCTAGATTAATTAGCATGAAAATTAATTAATTTCGAAATTATGGATTTTTCAAGTTCTAAACATGAAACTAACCCATAAACATGCTAATATTGTTGAATCTAGACTTAAATTGAAGAAATTTGGCCTAAAAATCCCTAAAATTGAGGTTTTTATGCAAAACCTAACTTAGTAAATTTTTGGGTTGATATCTTCAATTTGGGGATGAAATTCGAAGAGAAAAGTTAGAAATCTTACTTGTTTGATGACTAGGAGTGCAAATCCGGGCTTGATTTGGAGTTTTGATCTTCAAAGGAGCTTGAATGAGGAGCTTCAATGGAGAGGCTTCAATGGGGGCTGCGTGGGTTTTAGGAGGAAGGAGATGAATGTGGCAAAAGAAGGAGGGTTTTCAGATTTATTGCGTCGAACCCGGCCTCAGCGCGGTTTGGGGCCCTTGAGAGCGCGGTCGCGCTCTCCTGGGTTTTGCCCGCGCTGAGGCCGCAGTATGTTGGCCCTTCGGGGCGCGGTTTGAGCATGGGAGCGCGGGGGCGCTCTGATAGGTTCAACCCGCGTCCTGGCCGTAGAAGCTCGGCCTCGATTTTCTCATTCTCGGGTTATGAATGTAAGGCCGTCTTGACCTCCTCGTACCGCGTGTCCCTGGTTTCCGACTTTACCTATATCTAAGAAAAACAAAAACAAACCGAAAACCACACAAAAACAAACCAAAAACACAACTAAATCTAGAAAATTAAAAAAAATCAAAACAAAGCTTGGGTTGCCTCCCAAGAAGCGCTTGTTTAACGTCATTAGCTTGACGCATTACCGCTCATGTGTTTAGTTCGTTCAAAACCGTTTCTTCAAGAATAGCATTGCTAAATCCTTCAAAATACGGCTTCAAACGCTGACCATTCACCTTTTGTAGTGAATGAGTGGCTTCATCATAAATTTCCACCGCTCCATGAGGAAACATCTGAGCTACTACGAACGGCCCCGTCCATCTCGACCTCAGCTTACCTGGAAAAAGTTTGAGTCTAGATTGATATAGCAAAACTTTATCACCTACTTGAAAACTTTACCTCCATATTTTCTTGTCATGCAAAACTTTGGTCTTCTCCTTGTATATGGCCGCGTTGTCATAAGCTTCTAACCGTAATTCCTCATGCTCTTGCAACTGAAGCTTACTCAACTCACCGGCTTCATCCATCTGCAGACTGCAGTTCTTCACAGCCCAATAAGCTCGATGTTGGATCTCCACCGGAAGATGACAAGCTTTACCAAACACCAACCGAAAAGGTGACATTCCAATCGGTGTTTTGTAAGCTGTCCTATACGCCCATAAAGCATCATCGAAGTGAGTACACCAATCCTTCCGGTTTGGCGACACCGTCTTCTCAAGAATGGCTTTGATCTCTCTGTTTGACACCTCAGCTTGGCCATTCGTTTCTGGGTGGTAGGCCGTAGAAATCCTGTGTGTGACATGATATTTCTTCAAGAGCGCACTGACCATTCGGTTACAAAAATGGGATCCCTTGTCAATAATTAAAGCTCTAGAAATCCCAAATCTGGAGAATATATTCACCTTCAAGAAATCTGCCACAACTCGGGAATCATCAGTCCCGGTGGCCTTCGCTTCCACCCATTTGGAAACGTAGTCCACCGCTAATAAAATATAAATATTCCCGTAAGAGCTAGGAAAGGGGCCCATGAAATCTATACCCCAAACATCAAATACCTCACAAAAGATAATTGAAGTTTGAGGCATTTCATCCCTGCGGGATATATTTCCGACCCTTTGGCATCGGCCACAGGATTTGCAAAAGGCATACGCATCCCGAAAGATAGTAGGCCAAAAGAATCCTGCATCCAATACTTTCCTAGCGGTTTTCTTAGCACTAAAATGCCCCCCACAAGCATAAGAATGACAAAATGATAAAACTGAAGTTACCTCATTATCCGGAAGACAACGCCGGATTACTTGATCGGAACAATGTTTCCAAGGATATGGATCGTCCCACACATAATACCTTGCCTCACTCTTGAGTTTATCCCTTTGAGCCTTGCTAAAGCTGGGAGGAAATACACTCGAAACAAGAAAATTTACCAAATGAGCATACCAAGGTTGAAGTACACGTACCGAAAACAAGGTATCATCTGGAAATTCTTCTCTAATCGGTGTGATTTGAGCACCTCGTTCCCCCTCGTGAACTAAGCGACTAAGATGATCCGCCACCACGTTTTCCGCCCCCCTTTTGTCTTTGATCTCAATGTTGAATTCACTCAACAATAAGATCCATCTAATCAACCTGGGCTTTGCTTCCTTCTTCGTCAACAAGTAACGAAGGGCTGCATGATCCGTGTAGACGATCACCTTTGTACCTAGCAAATAAGACCGAAACTTTTCCAAAGCAAACACCACCACCAAGAGTTCCTTCTCGGTGGTGTAATAATTTTTCTGTGCTTCATTAAGAGTCATAGAAGCATAATGGATAACATGAGAAGCCTTACCAATCTTTTGGCCCAAAACTGCTCCTACCGCATAGTCGCTTGCATCACACATCAGCTCAAAAGGTAGGGACCAATCCGGGGGCTGAATTATTGGAGCAGTGGTGAGGCGAGCCTTCAACTCATCAAAAGCTTTTTGACAAGCTTCATTAAAGTCAAAGGTCACATCCTTCTTGAGTAGCTCACAAAGGGGTGAAGCGATCTTGGAGAAGTCTTTAATGAACCTGCGGTAAAAACCTGCATGACCAAGAAAAGAACGTACTTCCCGAACATTAGTAGGATAAGGCAAGGATTGAATTACTTCAACCTTTGCCTTATCAACTTCAATCCCTTTAGATGACACTATATGACCTAACACTATGCCCTGTTCTACCATAAAATGGCATTGCTCAGAATTAAGACAAAGGTTAGTTTCTTCACAACGTTTTAGCACAAGTGTCTAGTGAGTTAAACAAGAATCAAAATCATTTCCATGAACTGTGAAATCATCCATAAAGACTTCAATGAAGTTCTCTATGTATTCAGAGAATATACTGACCATACACCTTTGGAAAGTGGCGGGTGCATTACATAGACCAAATGGCATTCTTCTGTAAGCGAATGTGCCAAATGGGCAAGTAAATGTTGTCTTCTCTTGATCCTCGGGTGCAATTGCTATCTGAAAATAACCTGAATACCCATCCAAGAAACAATAGAAGGAACGACCCGCAAGTCGCTCAAGCATTTGGTCAATAAAAGGTAAAGGAAAATGGTCTTTATGGGTTACCGTGTTGAGCTTTCGGTAATCGATGCATACACGCCACCCGGTTTGAATTCTTGTTGGAATTAGCTCACCATCTTGATTCTCCTTCACCACGATTCCACCTTTCTTAAGAACGACCTGAGTAGGACTTACCCATTTGCTATCCGATATGGGAAAAATCATTCCTGCTTGAAGAAGTTTCAGGACCTCCTTCTTCACAACTTCCATCATAGGCGGGTTCAACCTCCTTTGTGGTTGTCTTGAGGGTTTTGCTTCATCCTCCAATAGGATTCTATGCATACAAGTAGAGGGGCTTATTCCTCTAATGTCGGCAATAGTCCATCCTATAGCGGATTTATGCTCCCTTAAAACATCCAGCAACCGGTATTCTTGATCTTGAGTCAGCTTGTTTGAAATTATCACCGGTAGAGTATCTCCATCACCTAAAAAAGCGTACTTGAGGTGGTCCGGCAGTTGTTTTAGCTCTACCTGTGGGGCCTGCACAATAGAGGGAACAAGCTTCTCGCTTGGCACTGTTAGTGGAATGGGCTTTGAGCCCGGTAGCATGAGTGGTCGCTCATAGTGAGCGTTCAACTCGGCTACAATTTCTTGCATATCATCATTAAGCATAAATTCTACTTCATCTTTATCAACCATAGAGTTTTCAAGTGTAGATTGCAATTCATCATGATCATTAATGTCAAAGAAATCTTGCACAAGAGTATCTAACACATCAATTGAACACAAGGAATGAACATCATAGGGGAATTTCATAGCATCATAGATATTGTATTCCACTTTTTCCCCATCAAACTCCATGGTTAATGAGCCACTACACACATCAATTTTAGTTTTGGCTGTCTTTAGGAATGGTCTACCTAAAAGGATTGGAGCAACATGCTTGTCATGTTCCATTTCAAGTACGTAAAAATCAGCAGGGAAAATCAACTTATCAACCATAACAAGCACATCTTCTATTATCCCCTTTGGGTAAACGTTAGACCTATCAGCCAATTGAATAACTACGGTTGTTGCATGCAATAGACCTAGCTCAAGAGACTCATAAATTGAATAAGGCAAAACATTGATAGAAGCACCTAAGTCTAGCATAGCCTTTTCAAATTTTCTCTTAGCTATGATACAAGGGATAGTGAACATACCTGGGTCCTCGAATTTTTGTGGCAATCGTCTTTGGAAGACCGCTGAGATTTGCTCACTGACCTTGATCTTTTGCTTCCCTTTTTGCTTTTGATTCCGCTTGACCGTACATAACTCCTTCAAAAACTTAGCATAGCGGGGAACGCTCTTGATAAGCTTTAGTAGAGGAATATTCACCTCACATTTGCTAAATGTTTCAAAGATCTCTTTATCATTCTCGATCTTACGGGTCTCCTTTAAAGCTTCGGAAAAAGGTGGAGGAGGTTTGAGAACCGACGTCGAAAGAATTGGAGGTTCTTCGGAAATCACCGCCGGCGCGGTTTGGTCCTCCGGGAGCGCAGTCGCGCTCTGCCCGGTACTGCCCGCGCTCAGGCCGCAGTGTCTTGGTCCCTCGGGGCGCGGTGTAGAGCTTGGGGGCACGGTTTGACACCCCTGGCTGGGCTCCCCGCGCTCAGGCTGAACGTCCAAATCCGAGGTTTTGCCTCCCTCGGTTTCTTCATCAAGCGATGTTTGTGGCTTTCCGGCTTTGTTTTCCAACATTTTACCACTACGGAGAGAGATTGCATTCACATTCTGTTTAGGATTGAGTTCTGTCTGAGAAGGTAACTTGTTGGAATCTTTAGCTTCAAATTTGTTCATTGCCTGTGCAAGTTGGCTCATTTGATTTTCCAAGTTGGTGATGCTTGACTTGGTATCCTGCTGAATTTGGCCCATAGTTTGCTGCATCATGGCCATATTCTGGGTAAGAGCACGGATCATATCATCTGTGGATGAGGAAGGGCCTTGATTCCGTGCTTGATTCTGAGGTTGATGTTGAAAAGGAGGTCTAAAACCTGGCGGCCCGTTTTGAGGTGCATGCTGTTTATTCTGATTTCCGTACCTCAAATTGTGATGATCCTTCCAACCTGGATTGTACGAGTTTGAATAAGGATCATATGCTGGTCTTCTTGGCCCATAGCCTCCAAGTGCATTAATTTCCTCCTCTTGAACATGAAGAGTAGGACAAGCATCCGTCTTATGAGTAACATCAGAGCAGAAACCGCAAGGCTTGACTTGTTGTGATCCCTTCAGCATGAATTGCCTGAACATTGACTTCAACTCATTCACATCTTCATGTAAAGCTGTAACATCAACAGAATTGGTTGCCTTCATTGAAGCTCTTTTGCTGAATTGACGAGAGCCTTCCGAAAGTTCGTGAAATAGTTCAAAAGCTTGTTCAGGAGTCTTGTTCAGGATGTTCCCTCCACAGGCAGCATTAACATGTCGGCGTTCTTCATCCAGTAATCCTTCATGAAGGTACATAACAAGATCCATCTTAGAGTAGCCATGATAGGGGCAGCTTGATATTAACTTCTTGAACCTCTCATAATACTCATAAAGCGATTCATTCGGGAGCTGTTCAATGTTGCTAATGCTCTTTTTCATACTCGAGAGCTTTGTGGATGGGAAATATTTCTCAAGGAAAGCCTTTTTCATCTCCTCCCAAGTCTCGATACTGCCAGGAGCCAAATAGTAGAGCCAGTCATTCGCTGCATCCTTCAAAGAGAACGCAAAAGCTCTCAACTTGATTTGGTCATCAGTGATTCCATTTGGTTTCATGCTAGTGCAGACAACATGAAAAACCGATAAATGCTTGTTGGGATCTTCACCCGCCTTCCCATAGAATTGAGGGAGGAGGTGAATCAATCCTGATTTCAGTTCAAATTGGACACCGTCAGGGAGTGCGGGTATCTTCACCGCCAATGGTTGTTGTGCCAAATCTGGTGCAGTTAACTGTCTCAGTGTCTGCGCCATCTCTGGTATTTCAGGAACGCTATTAGAATCAGAATCAGAAGAAGAAGAGGAAGATGCCAGATTGAACGGTAGTTCTCGAGAATTCGCACGAGCTTGCCTGCGCAACCTAGAGATTGTCCTTTCGATTTCTGAATCAAATGCAACAAGAGATGGATTAGTAGCACGGGTATGAACCATACAAGTGGTTCACACCCAAAAAGAAATAAAAAGTAACACTGGATAAATACAAATAAATAGCCGAGTCCCCGGCAACGGCGCCAAATTTGACGAGCACTTTTACGTCGCTATAAAAGCACTGTCAAAGAAATACCTCCTAACCTAAGTATAGTGGAAGTAAGGGTCGAACCCACAAGGACTCAGATTATTCGTATTCATATAATATTACTAAGCAGAAAAGGGGTTTTTTGTGATTATAAACTAAGAACTAAGAAATTAAACTAATTAAAACTAAACAAGTAAAGTAAGTTGAGATTCAAATATGGAGAAAAGCGCCCAACTAGTTTCGTATCCATTGCATACATGAGCTTTGATCATCGAAAATCCTTATTTCAATTTCCCTTGACTAATCTATTGTGAATTTATGAATTCAAGCTTATTGTGGTTGTTAATATACACCGTCTTTAACAACCTTTTAACCAATTAACCTAGAAAACCTTCTATGTCAAGTTGATCATGCAATTAAATTCAAAGCATTCAATAGAAACAATATTCATGAATTCCACCGTCTATTCACGAAATCTTGTGATTAAATTCTCCGCCTTTGATTAACCTTAATATACACCGTCTTTAAGTTTAATCAAAGGATTCATCCATGAATAATCAAATTCCACCGTCTATTTAATTATTCTAGTTGTAATTCAACCTAGAAGTAGAATAGGTGATCAAGCTATTATAATCCTAAGTGAATTTAATCAATCAAGCATGGAGAGATTCAATCTAGTCAAGGCAAACTAAAATAATTCAAATCTCACAAACAATCATGCATACAACTTCAACTAACTAGTTGGACATGAGAAATTTAGCTAGAAATCGACATTAAAGAAAAATCAAACTTACAAAAGTCAAATTGATCTTCAATTGCAAAAACTAGGGTTTGTCTCCCACAAATCTCCAAATTGCATAAAACTCAAAAAGATAGCATAATACCATCCAAATAAAACCCTAAGGAAAGTATTTATATCAAGTCTAAAAATATCTATAAGAAATAATAGAGTCGGCCCACAAGATCTCGCGGAAGCCCAAATCCACGCCGCACCGACACCGTTGAGCGTGGTTTGTGCCGCCCCAGAGCGCGGTCGCGCTCCGCCCGGACTTGCCCGCGCTGACGCCGCAATATCTTTCTCCACTCGGCGCGGTCTTGACTTGTGCTCCGCGGTTTGGTCCCTTCATTCATGTATTGTAGTTCTTGCATCGGGTCTCCACTTCCAATGCTCCTTGCACGTCCCGAGATCCGTCTTAAGCTTTCCATCTACCGTCTTCCACCATCCGACCTGCAATTACGCACAAAGACGCGTAGATTTCGAACTAAACGAAAATAAAACCTAATCTAAACTTAGAATGAAATCCTAGCTAAAAATGCATAAAACGAGAATAAAAACATGCTCTAACAACTACATCTATATGCTCTATCAGTTGCTTATGCCACCCATGCATGATTTGTATGCATACCCATGGCCATAAAACCTACTAGCCAAGCCCGTTCTGGCCCCCACACATACATATATATTATTTGAATGTATACCTAAATATTATACCTTGTGTGATGGAAGAACACTGCGCACCCTCCGAATTCCAACCATGTGAGTTGGCACGCGAAAGTGCGAGGGGAAAGTTGAACCAGGGCACCCGGCCATTCTAGAACAAGAGTTCATGCCACCACACACGCCACCTCGGAGCCATCCCCAACCTCACAAGCAAAGGCCTCGCATAAGCGATGTTGAACGCCGAGGATGGACAATCAATCCTCACACACACTAGGAGGCGAGGCAAATACGCGTCGCACGCCGAGCACCGAGGATGGACGCCATGGCGAAGCACTGGGGTGTCTGGACGATGACGATCGCCGAGACGTTTGGCCTAGAAGGAAGGCCGAGATGTCGTGGCGCTTAGGAAAGGCCGAGGTGTTTCGCCGAGGCGAGATGACACTGAGCCGAGCGCCGAGCACCGGTGGGATGCCAAGGAGAATCACCGCGATGTTTAGCATTCAAGTGATCCCGCATACTTGCCTTGCGATGAGATTCGCCCGCCAGCCAGTCGGCGCGAAGGAAGACCACAACATTCTGCCCCGAAGTAGCCTCAGGAAGACCGCGCGTTCTTGGTCGCAAAAAGGAGTGCGAAGGAATGGCCCTTGCCAGCTGTCCTTCGAAATACCATGGAGACTTATGCCACGACCTCGCCGATCGCCGATGCCACACACGAAGAAGACCGCGGAGACTTGCCTCGGAGTAGATTGTGGAGGTTGGCCTCGCTTGTAGATGACCGCCAAGATCAACCTTACATCACGGCCTCGCTTGTTTCCAAATGTCGCTTGTTGACCCAATGTTGCCTCAAACTCGTGCCCAACAACCTTGCTTATTGACCTAATATTGCCTCACTTATTTCCAATCTCGCACACTGGCCTACAAAGTGACCTCGCACATTGGTCCCACTAGGTAGCTAACACACCTCGCTTTTGAAGGGGAGGAGGCCCCCATACCTGGCTTGTTTCCCGAGAGTAGGTCAGATAGGGAGAGTTAATTCTCACAGACGACGCCAGTGTTGAAACCCGATATAATACACGCTATAAACGGGATTATAATAAATACTAATTC
Source organism: Fallopia convolvulus (assembly GCA_964016875.1). Taxonomy (NCBI): domain Eukaryota; kingdom Viridiplantae; phylum Streptophyta; class Magnoliopsida; order Caryophyllales; family Polygonaceae; genus Fallopia; species Fallopia convolvulus. Next base: position 42,352,129 of record OZ024724.1, read on the forward strand.
TCGGGATTTTGTACGACCAAACGGTTTTCGTACGTAGATTATTCCTCCTCCCCACCCTTCAGCTCGTTATTTTTGTACTCTTTATAAATAAAGCTTTTTGGACTTTATACCGTAAATAACGCGATCTCACTCGGAGTTTAAACATGTCGAACTTTGACAAGCGAGATAGTTCTCGAGTCAGAGAGGTTTTTCGACCTTTATTTCGGACTTGAAATCTTCCTATTTATATGCCTAGCCTCGTGCTAGCTTGTATACTTTTGTTCGATGTGGGAAGTTTTTGAGAGAATAGAGATGGTTTGCAAGGTTTTACTTATCCACTAAGTTAAATGCCTCGTTTTACTTAGGATAATCATATCCATATTTATGTGATAGCCTTTTACCCCACTTGCCTTAGCAGGCTTTTGCTCATTCGAAGTACATGTATGAATGTTGTTTTTTATGGCTAGACCAAGCCCATTTATTTGTTTGTTTGATGGGCTGGATTAATTTAGCTCATCTCATTGTCGAGCCCACCTACATTTCCATTAAACTAACATGCACACCATACGCCCATATTTATATGGTTGTAGTATTTTGCCTAGTCGCGTTAGCTATACGCGACTAGGCAAAATATTGCAACCATATAATGAATAATCAAATACGTTGTCCACGCAAGCGATATCGACGTCCACTTTACTCCTTTTGAGCTTCACACTTCCTGGTTAGTCTTTTTGTTCGTTTCTATTTCCAGAAGAAAGAGAGAGGTATCGAAGCTCAAACGAGTGCGAGAAGAAGGAGATGAGGGATGATAGTTGCGCTGTGTGCACTGAGGCGCTGGAGTGGGTGGCGTACGGGTCGTGCGGCCACCGCGAGGTCTACGCAGCCTGCGTCGCTCGCCTCCGCGTCGTTTGTAAAAATCGTCGTTGCTGTCTCTGTCAATCCGATTCCGCCGTAGTCTTCGTCACGAAGGCACATCTCTACTTCCTTTATCCTCTCATGTCCTTGTTTTTAATTTGAATTTGTTATGTTCTTTTTTTTGTAATCTTCGTTATTTTTATTCGGTGCATGATTGATATACGTTCGAGCATTGTGAGAAGAGATTGTTTTGCTTTCCATTGGTTTAACGCAATTAGAAATTTGGATCAGTGCTTCTTGTAAGTGATGGATTTTGATACGTTGGAAATCATAATAATCATTTTTTTTGTGACTTAACAAATTAATTTTATGACGAAATTTGTTAAATTGTGCAATCCATGGATTTGAAACTAGAAAATCAATTTGAGTCTCCCTAGAGAATAGACTCAGGTAAAATAATGAAGAAGTGTGAAAGAGAAGAAAGCTTTCATGTTTGATAGAATGGTAAGAAACTTATCTCATACATGAAGTAACTTCACCGATCTTAACAAGTATATAGAAAGCGACAAACCTAACAGCTAACGGTTAGGTGTTAGGACTGGACTTTCATTTGTATTTTTGTCTGCATGTACTGATATTATGGTTTGATGAAATGATAGTTTGCAAGGCTGTGTGTCCTAGAACCTCAAAATTTTGTCAGAGTAACTTGATAGTTGGTTTACTTTTTAAATATTTTGGCAAATACTAATTTGTTTATTTGAGATGTACATTTCTCAGGCACTAGAGAGTATACAAGATCCATAAATGACTTTTCAGTATTCCCAGATGATGTTAAAGAGGGAAAAGCTGGGCCTTTCTGGTACAACGAAGGCATACAAGCATTTTTTGATGATTTCAAAAAATACAATGCTATCAAAGCAATGTCCAAGTTGTCATGTATTGATCGTGACAAGTCTGATGGCAAAGGAAAAGAAGGTTATAAAAGAAAAGGGAAGTTTAAGAGCATTGATCATCTGCGGAGTCACATATATAATCGACATGAATTATTCATGTGCAACCTTTGCCTGGAAGGACGAAAGGTGAGACCTGCTGGCACGATTTAGTTGTCTGCAAATTTTATCATTCTTGCTCAAAAACTTCCCTTATGTTGAATTCCACTAATTTGAAGCTTTCTACATGGCATTTTCCTCTTTAAATTCTGTTTGTGATCGGACTTGTTAATTAATATATTTTTCAAGTCTCTGTAGTCTCTAATTGTTGTACAAGTAACAAACATATTTTCTTGTCATACAAAGTGTTATCTAGTTTGACTTACTACTTCTCAGTTGACAGTTGATGGCATTAACGTACTTTCTCATTTTGATGATCACAATGTGCTACATAGAATGTGATAGATATTGTTGACTTTTACCCGGTGATGCTATGTGCCTATGTTTGAATCTGGGAGTATATAAAGTAGAACAAATTGTTAACACACACCAATGTGGATTGTTTTGATAAGAATCAAAGGACCACCTTTAGAGACACACTTCAAGATAGATCCAACTAGAACTGGGTGGCATGGGGCTTTTATTCTAAACCTCGATGTAAACAATTGTCAGAAAAATGGTTGTTCTTGTCTCTTCACTTCAGTGCAGATCAAACTTATCCTTTCATTTAGCTACCTAAGTTATCATGAAATAACCCCTTTACTTGGCCAGTCCATTTGCTAGTTGTAGATAACTGTAAAAATGCTAGGTAATTAGATATGTTGTTTCAATATGTTCCTGAGGTCAGAACTTTAAAGCATATAATTTATAATCTGTTCGAAGGAATAGTTAATCTTAACTTATACATTTTGGGCCAGGTGTTTATTTCTAAGCAGAAGTTGTATAATAGAGCACAATTAGAGCGTCATTTTGAGAAGGGTGATCAAGAGGTCGATGGAGATGGAAGTGAAAGATGTGGTTTTTCTGGACATCCCTTGTGCAAGTTCTGTCAGCTAAATTTTTATGGGGACAATGAGCCCTACTTTCATATGTCTATTGACCATTTCACTTGCCACATATGTCAGAGGTAGATGAGGCCCTTTCTCTTCTCTATTTTCTTTTTCCACTTCTATTGTTACACTTTGTTTTTTTTGTTTTTTTTAACACAAGCAGCATCTAGGTTCACCTCAAGACCATAGGGACTATGATGATCTGGAGGTTGGTGTGACTCTTTATCTTATGTTTTAGATGTGCTCTCATTGGGGACTCCTTTTATCAATTTTGGTTAAGACTGATAAACATAATGCCATGACACAAAAACATTTCCGCCATACTCACTTTTAATGTGAGGACTACTCATGCCTTGAGATGAAGTTCATAGTCTTCTCCACTGCTGCTGAAATGAAGGTGTCATCTAAAGCCTAAAGTACTAGAATTTGCAAAATTGATGATTTTGTAATCATTGAGCAATCTCTGATACAATTATTATTTGTAATCTTGTGTGATCAATTGCTCCTGGCATACTAGAGGCACCGCAATTTGGAACATGGAGGGAATGTGTCTCGTTCAGAATGTAATGCTTCTCTACATGTATTGCAGCTTTCTGCTAAGGACTAGGCTTGGATCTCTTATGTTTAGATATATCTACAAGACTTTTCAACCTGGGTAGTTGTGTATTTATTTTGTCAGATATCTACATGCTTTGGGCACCGGGAAAGAACCGAGGGAAATAATTCAAGTAGGGCAATGGGTCAGATAGCCAATGCTGAAGTGTTACATGGTGTTTCTTCTAGCACTCACTTAGTCAATGGGTGCACTAGTTTAACAAGTATAAATGTTGTGCATCATGCTGAGCATGCGGCATCATCAAATCATTCTCAAGGCTTGGGGCCAAATTCCAACAATGAGGCTCTAGAAGATTCATCCATTCCTCCACTGTCTTCTTCCTCAAACAGGAGGAATCATAAATCCAGAAATACTTCTGCATGAATAGCCAAGGCTCCTCAGCTTCATCTTCGTTACGATGGAAGCTTATATGTGGTAAATTCAGGTCAACCTTCATCATCTACAACAAGTAGCTCTTCTATGAACACTTCAAATTCAGGTTTGGCTTCCCTATTGGATCCAACAGCTTATTCTCAAAGCTCTTCATAAACCAAATGTGAAAATTTAGCTATTAGTAAAGGTTTGACTACTGTCAGAACTAATTCATTCACCAGCTCTGCACATTTGTTAAGAAAACGGAATGATATAAACGAGGTCGATCTACATTCACCATCTGTGAGCACAAATGAACTGCCTGCATCTGCAAATGGAGGAGATAATCAGAAAATAGAAGGAATGAAGACTCTAGTTGATAGAATCTGCGTCAAGTTAGGTTTTGACAAGGATAAATATGCAGCTTTTAAACTTGTATCAAAGGAATACTGACAAGGTGTGATTAGTGCTAGGGAATATCTCGCATACGTGCACCAATTTGGTCTAGCACATCTCACCGAAAATCTGGCTAGACTCTGTCCTGATTTAGAGAAACAAATGGAACTATTGGAAGTTCACAATAGTAGTATTCAAGGGAGTGACAGCGTGCAAAATGCGTTGGATAGTGGAAGTAGCAGCTCAGTGGATAAAAATGCTTTCAAGAAAGGAAAGGAGAAATGCATAGATTTTCAAAGAGAAAGAGAGAAGAGTAGTAATATAGAAGCTTCCCAAATCTCTAGGAAAGGGAAGGGAAAATGTGATGGTGTTTCAACTGCTGTGAAAGGGAAGGAAAAGGGTAAATCAAGCTCGAAAGAATCAAAGGGTAAATCAACGTTAACCTTTGATGCTGATGCTAGTGATGGTTCTTCAAGTACAAAGACAAGAGTAAAGAAGAATCAAAAGAAGTCTCCGAAAGTCTTAAGGGCGCGTTTGGGTGAAAGCTCAGGTTTAGTTATTTCAGATCCCGACGAACCCAAATCAGCCCCCAGTCGAACCAAAGCTAGTTCTGGCCGAAGTGCAGGGCTCACTGGATTGCTTCGCGGTGGAGTTTGGCGGAATGGGGGATTTCGGTGGTTGGTCATGACAGTAATGGCGAAGCCACAACCTTCGGGCTCAAGATGCTAATCCGCATTTTGGAAACTTGAAGTAGACATTCTTGCTTAACTCGAAACGTACATTCTTGCTTAACCGATTATGTCGGGGAAACCATTTTTTGTTGGGTTGGGTTTGTTGTTAATTTACCGATATTATTTACACTGCTTTTTTTTAAGAGAGAGAGAGAGAGAGAGAGAGAGAGAGAGAGAGAGAGAGAGAGAGAGAGAGAATCAGTGTGTATTAAATTGTATGGTAAATTACACAAAATCACCCTTAAACTAGGTGAGTTTTCAACAAACCACCCATAAAAACTAGAGTTACACAAAACCACCCATAAAGAAGCCCATGCCCCTCTCTCGTTAAATGACCATCAATTCCCATGTAAAAAAATTTTATGCTCCGACCTTAGGTTGCTACAGCCAAGCCCTTCCTGAATCTGATGGTGGAGGCCATCTCTTTCCTCCCCTTCTTCCTCCTTCCAAGGATTGAGGGATGTCGTAGCAAGTATTGAGGTTCTCGTTCTTCTTGGTGGCGTTTTTGTACCAAATATGACCAAAGGATAAAACCCAACTAACACCCACTATGATTGCCAAATTTGTGGACTTCACTGTGGGTATTTTGATGATTCTATTGGGTACTAGGATAGATATTTATGGTAAATATTTTTAGATTTGGATATTAATATGAATCTTCGGTTGAGAGTCACGTTCGGGTGCATTGTTTTCATATAGTGAAATATGTGAGCAAATCTGGACCGTTAGATTAACCAAATGAACGATCGAGATTAAACAATACTCTATGAGTTTAGTGGAAAATAGGAAAAAAAAAGAGGCGGTTCATTTATAGTGGCAACGCGGGTAAATAACCTAATTTTTCTATTCAGAGACGAAAGTACCCTTTCCAACAAATAAGCCTCAAAACAACGCTTACAATATTCCTAGATTTATCAATGGCTTCTTCATTGTCATTCCGTCGCCGCTATATCTCTCCAGCCCCAATTCCATGCACATTCTAACTCTTCTCCTTCTTTCCTTTTCTCCCATCAAGCGACGAGTATGAAACTAGGGCTTGCTCCTCTTGGCGTCTTTTCCATTCTTCTTGAGGTAAAGGATACTTTCTTTTTTGGATGGTTTAGATTCGACCTTTGCATCTTTCTTGATGCATTTAAGGCTCCGTTCGACAACTCGGTACTTATCGGTGTTGATGTTGATGCTGATGTTGATACTGATACTTATGGTTGTTGATGCTAATCTTGGATGTTGATATGAGATGCTAATATCAGTTGTTTATTTTTCAAATAATTCGGGATGTGTTCGATAAACTAAATTGCTGATATTATAAGTAAGGGGTGTAAAAAGGGTGAAAAGTAAATTTATGCGGACCCCACTTACTTATATTTTGATAGATAAGTTAGCTTATTTGAAATAAGATGGGGGGATGTTGATTATTTTTTCAGCAGATAAATATCGAAAATAAGTACATGATTTCAAATAAGTAAGGGTTGCCAAACATGTGCAACGATTTTTAGTTTTTTTAGATAAGCAATTGGGTGCTTATAAGCAACCAAATAAATGTTGCCGATCAGAGCCTAAATCTCGTACTTCATCTTTAATTCCACCTCAAGATGTTCCTAATTCATATCTTTGTAATGTATTTTTAAAATATAGATTTGTAGATCTAGTATTGAATCAAAATTGTTGTTAGAATGTTGGTTGTTGAATGTTTTGAATCTAAGAAATATATATCTATTGAATTACAGTTTGAGGAAGAAATTTGGTGCATTGATCGTTGTATTGATGTTCTAATGGTTGTCCTAAAAATGTATTGCTTATTCTATTGGTTCACATCTATGTATGATGAGGTTCATTGTAAGCACTATAACGGTTTATTGGTTTTTTGTTCATGGTAGTTTTTATGTCATGATATTTGGTTCATCATAAATGTTATTTTGATTCATGGCGTGATTATGGTTCATGTCTCTTGGTCTAACCTATATATGACATTACCTAACTTATTTATACTTGATATATACCAAGCTTATATATACTCGATATAACCATGTCACCCATAAGTGACTATGATTAGGGGAAAAGACTTCTTATTTTTTGTTACTAACTCTCCATCAACTATAATTCTTCATTTTTAGGTTACCGATATTTTATGAATATAGTCTTGTAAGTTGATGAGTTAATATACAATTCAGTTTTTGATTGCAACTTGATAATTTTTGTCATCATATTTGTCTTGTTTGAGATGAAGTTCTCATTTTGATGTGCATCTATCCAAATGAATATTAGATACCACCTCAACCACATGATTCAAAGGATTTGGTGGCGTACCTAATGATGCAAATTCTGTATGTTGTTCCTTGCCCTTGGTATGGAGACATCGCTATAATAAATATCATATTCATTACAGGTTTTGGTGATTTTGTTTGAGTTTAAATGTTTGGATATCAACTTTTTTAAATGATCATGTCATTTGGTAGCTTATTAGCTTAAATGGTAGAGCGATGTGCATGTGCACATAGATGTGGGTTCAAATCCCACGTAGGCTAAGTCTTCATACATTTTATGTCTTTTGGCTCATACGAGTTGTTCTGTTGGTTCATTTGTTTATAAAGTAAGGTTCATAATATTTCTTCTTATGATTCATAAATATTATTTTATGCCTTTTTGTTTATAACTATTCTTTTAGTTCATGTTTATCTAACCTTAGGTTCATCAAAAGTTCATCTTATGGTTCATGTCTTTTAGTTCATGATAGTTATTATTTTGTTTCGCGTCTTTTGGTTCATGATAATTGTTCTTTCGGTTCATGTTTTTGCTAGGTTCATAATAATTCTTATGGTTCATGACTTTTTTCTTAATAGTTTATCGTATAGTTCATGTCTTTTAAGTCATACAAGTTATTTTGGTTCATCACTTTTGTTCTTTTGTTCATATTTTTATAAGTATAAGTTTACAATATTTCATCTTACGATTTTTGTTCATAAAAGTTGAACTAATGGTTCGTGGCTTTATACGGTCAGATTCATAACAATTGTCAATGAGATTCATGAAATTTAATTCACAATACTTGTTATTTGTGTAATGTATTCTAGTTAATAAATTGTATGAGTTAATGATTTGGTATGCTAGGTTCATAATTTATGAACTGGTATAAATATTGTTCTAAACACTAAAGTTGGCCATTTGAGCATTTTGTCGAACACATGGTAGACGATTAGATGAACATTGGACATTAGCCTTTGTTTTCAATCAAAAACTTGAAATTGTAAAGCAAAACATACCCAATCTTCATATGTTTGATTAAAACCAAAAAAAACCAGTCCAAAAACACACAAAACATGTATATTGTAGTATCAAGCTCCCAAATTTAAAAAAAACCCAAATATGAACTTGAAACCATACAATAGAGATCTATACCAAAACTTATGAAGAAAGATCACACCCTTGGGATCAACAAAAAAAGCGAACTAAATTAGAAGAAGAAAGGGGAAACAATTCTAGAGAAGGATTCAATCGAAAAGTGAATGAAACTCCACGTTGAATAAGGAAGAAGATGTCAAATATAACTTGTGTTCTAATTGAATGGATAAAAGACAAAATCGTCCCTCCGTTGACCCCTTGTAACTTGTGTTCTATATGAATGGATAAAAGACAAAAATATCCCTCCGTTTATAAACATCAATTGAACGCGTGTATAGATCCAGACCGTACATGTATTATGATCCGACGAATAACATTTGCTCACATATTTCACTATAGCAATTTAGATGCATATGATCGTGATTAATAACGTATTAGGTAGATGTTATATTTTATTTCTATAAATATCCTATTTATTTTAAAAAATAACCTTAAATTTGAATGTTAGTCATGCATATAATCAAATTTTCTTTGCAATTTTATATTTTTATGTAAACAATTATTAAAAATGATTTTTTTAAATAATAAGAAAATTTATATATATTTTATTTTATTTCCTTTCTATATATTTATGTTAATGTAAATTTTGATAAAGAAAAATAATAAAATTTAACAAGTTATTATTGTACTTGAAATTTATATCACATATGATTTTTAATTTAATTTCAAAAAATAAAATAAATCTTGTGGTATGGGAAATAAACTAATACTATTTTATATTTTTCATACTTATTGAAATAAAACTAATATAAAAAATTCTTAAATATGATGATTGAGATAATAAAATTATTATTATATATATATATCATATTTATGTCAACAACTTACTTAATAAAAAAATCCCTACTTCTGTAACAAAGCTTGTTTTAAAAAATATAATAAAATAATCTAGCAATAAAGGTAAATCCTTCAAAAAATCCATAGGGAAGGTCGTGTCATCCAAATACAATTGATAAAGATCCGGGATAGGCCCCGGGAGCTCCTCTTCAGACTCCAACCACGGGCTGGTGGCTAGCGTGGAGGTGGGTGTGATGGTCATGATCGTGGTCGTGGTCATGGTCGTGGTACTATTCGTCCCTTCATCCTCTTCCTCAATCTTTACTTTATTTGGAGGCATGTTCAATCCAAATCTAAACCCGAATCCTAATCCTAATCCTTGATTTTGAGTTGAGTCATTCATCTTTTCATTCAAATTTGGGGCGACACTAGCAGATTTAGATTCGGGTTCAGAGTCTAGACATTGTGCTATTGTCTTTCTAGTCCCGATCACCATTGTAGTTGATCTAGGCTTTCTGACGGTAAAGTACACAGGGATGGAATCAATAACTGATCCCAGATCGGTAACAGCATTGGCGTTGTCTACTGACCAGCAACTCTTCTTCCGTGGCCTCTTCTTTCCAACGCCATTGTTACGGTCGTTACCACTAAGGCTAGTTTTATTTTTCTTAGACATGCTAGAGAGATGATTTTTATTCTTTATTCTCTATTATCTATTCTCTATTCTCCATGGCGTACGCGTGTGAATGGTAATTACCTACTTGATGATCGTAAAATAGTAATTATTATGTATTATTAGACGGATATAACACTTATATAACTTCTGCAAAATCCAAATCTAGACAGAATATATGTTATCCCACGTCAGCCAAAAGATTTCTTTTTAAAATATTGCTTTTTCCTATTTTTGATAATTTTTTCCAAATTATCTTTTGTAATAAAAATAAAAGATATGATATACTAAAATATATCATATATTTGATAAATAATTACATTATATCATCATATAGATACAAAATATATGATATACTAAAATATGTTTTATTTCCAAATTATCTTTTTTTAGTATATCATATCTTTTTTAGTATCATCATATAGATACAAAATATATGATATACTAAAATATGTTTTTTTTCCAAATTATTTTTTTTAGTATATCATATCTTTTTTAGTATCTTTTTTAATATATTATATATTTTAGTATATCATATTTTTTCTATATGTTAATATTTCGTATATTATATCATCATATACTAAAATATATCATATATTCGATAAATAATTTATTTTATTAGAAAATATCAACATATAGATACAAAATTATATACTTGGAGCCTAGATCTTATTACAAGATAATAAAAAATATGTATAAAAATAATGTAATAAATATTAAAATATAGATCAAATTATTATAATATTTATTATTAATAATATAAGTTATTATGTGCCGGAAACGGTACCAACATAGCGAAAACGTTCCAAAAGCTTTATCCGATAAAGTGCGTTGAAAACGAATTTACACACATAGGCACATAGCACACCAACAAGTTCAAAACCGTTTAAAAAGATCTTCAACACTAAAGGTATAAAATCTAACAAGATAGACAAGAACCAAGCAAGTCGAAAATAGCCATACCTTCCATTTGGAACCTCTTGATATGACGGTAAGTTAGCTAGACTGACCAAGGAAAAATCCTAACCAAAGGAGAGGTGATAAAAGGAATTAATTACAAGAATGTAATACCTATATTGACTGGACCAGTTGCACAACAACCAAAAGATGAATTTATCAAAAATGCTCCGTCCGTATCCCATGTTACAAATAAAATTAAAGTATTAACAACCCCAACCACCTTCGACATTTGGTCCGTTGGAGCAAACTTACCTAATAAACTAAAAACACCCACACTCTTGAACACTAATTAAGTCCCTAACACCTCTTCTATATATCCATACTAGTGTGCGTAAGTTGTTTGTAAAATACTAGGCACCCACGCATGTACATATTACTCCTAGATGAAACAAAATTAACATAAGTGAGTTAAACAGAACTTGTGATCCCTAGCCTTCCCCTGCAATACGATCGGACTTCAACTCACTACAAAATCAACCTACAAGTACTACTCGAGCAAGCCCGATGCAACCCGCCTTAATATGTCTAAACGTTCAAAGCAATACCTGAACAACCTTTAAGAGACCTGCCCCACCTAAACGCCACCAATCAATAATAACTCCCGGCTCGCCCAATTCCACGACAAAGGGCTCTGAATCTTACCCGCAAAATCTTGGAACTACCGACGAGGACGGTGCCGATGCCGAACAACAATATAAAGAGAACTGACGAACGCGGAGCTTCCTGGCGTCGGCAACTAACCAACGAGAAGAATGGTGTCGAGGGTGCTAGAGCTCGTTAGATGTGATTAGGGTTTGCTTTAGATATTTTATATATTAAAGGGGTTCGGCTATAGATAAGTTATAGTTAGGATAAGATTATTTTGGTTAAAGTTATTAAAAATAATTTTGCTTAGAATTTGTTAGATAAGATCTAATCATCATAACTATATACTAAAGCGTATGTTAAAAAAATTATTAAACAACACATATCGTTTTTAGATTGGACCACATCACTACTTTTATTAAAATCAATCTTTGACAAATAATTAAATTTAATATAAAGATAGTGCAATGTACCTGCAATCTTATATCACTATAATTTATGGATTAAAAATCACATTCTTAATTTTTAAGAAATAATTTTTTTATTTTTGGATATGATAAATAGGAAGAATATTAAGATATTTTTTATGCTATATATTATAAAAATATTAGGACATTTATTTTATTTTTAGATAGAAATATAGAATGCATATAATGTTAGGTTTAGATAATTAAGTTTAATATAAACATAGTGTAATATACGTACAATCTTATATTACTATCATTAAGTTAGTTTTGAACGGTAGTATATAATAAATTGATAAGTTTTTATCTTATTACTTATCTATTTCCATAATAAGTTAAATATATTTTTATAGTTTATTGTTTTTAAATATTTATTCAAAATTTATGTTTAAGCATTTACATGATTATTTTTCTCGGATAATAAATATATTTGAAAATATTTTATTTAAGAAAAACCCGTACAAGGTACGGGAGTACATACTAGTTATAGTATAAGTACTTGTGATACCCTAATTTCGAATTCCTAATTTTTTTTTATAATGTTAAATAAATTGTCTTTACTAGCGTAGTTTCCCGCACCTTGCGCGGATTTTCTTAAATTTTTTATTATATTTGACCGAATGTTTAAATCTATTATATAATAAAGAAAGTTATTACATATATAATTATGATTAGTTATTGAGCATATATGAATAGATAAATAAAAGAGAGTTAAAATCTGATTTCAATATTGCGTTAGTTAAATTCGTATTTATATTAGTTGATCATATCTACCCTAGTACAAATATAAAGCAAAAACCAAGTCTTTGTAAAAATTTGAGCCACATGGCAAATTTGAAATATTTTTTGATTTTTAATTTCTCATTTTTAATCCACTTTTACCTTAATCACTTCCCCACTATCTCAAAAACTACCATCCACTCTTTTCTTCTAAACAAATTAAAATCATCAATATACTATAACTAAAGTCGAATCCCTTTATCGTACGTGTCGTCATCTTAACTATGCCACATAAGCGTTTTGATTTTTCCATTTACTTCTTTGCCCTTCATTTATTTAAGTATTTACATTCTTATGTTATAATAATATTCCTTATATTATTAATATAAAATTATTTCTAGAGATTTTAAAATTTGGCAAGTTGTGTTAGGAGCATAATCCATTATGGAATAATTGTATTGAATATAATAATGTTACTAACATACAATATATTAAGAGATCTTAAAATTTGGCAAGAAACATATTCTTCATTCTGAAATAATTTTTAAATATAATAATGTTACTACAATCATATTTAGATATCTTAAAATTTGCCAAGTGATAGAAACAAAATCTTTATTATAAAATATTTTTAAACTATTAATATAATAATATTACTATTTTTAGAAATTTTAAGAGGATAACTATTATATTTGAATTATTTAGAAATGATGATTAATATTCAATTTATAATATTAAATCATATACATAAATTTATATAATAAATCATGTGCAAGACATGTGTATAGAAACCATTTTTTCAATTATTATTTTTGGATAAGTACAATTTATTTTCCTAATCAATTATTATTTTTTGTATATTCTAGAAAAAAATTAAATAGAAGATTTTAATAAATTAAATTATTTAAGGCTAACTTGATCTACTATTCAATTTTGGATATTATTGATAAAAAAATACTTTAGAATCTAGAAAACATTTAGGTTTATCTTATTTATGCAAATTAAAAATTAATTTTTGTTTAAAGATCGTGATTATTTGTCGCTAGATAACTTATATATTTCAGAAAAAATATTATTTTTTTAATCAAAACCCGTACAAGGTACGGGAATATATGCTAGTTAGTTAGTTAAAATCTGATTTCAAAATTTTAGATTAAATAAATGATTGAATTTTTAGGATAAATTTAATAAGATATGGCAAACATAAAAGATTAAACAATTTACAAAACTATTTTGTGTCTAATTTATTAAATCAAATGGGTAATTTGTAGGATTAATTTGTCAAGATAATAATAATAAAGTATTATCTATCTGCATAATATCTTTCATTTATCTATTATTAGCAAGTAAGTTTTTGAGATATTCTCTCTTAATTGTTAAGGTTTTTTATAATCTTATATGTATAATTTATCATTTACCATTAATAAAAGTTTATTCAACTTTTTTTTGGTCATTAACTTTCCTACTTTAAAAAGTGTGTTCAACTTTACACTACAAATAAACACAATATGTATATAAGATCAAATGAGTAAATTTTTTGATAATAAAATGACGTAGATTTTTTAATGGCAATTTAGATTAATAGATATATTTTGCCAATATTTAGTTTACTTTTTCAAATTTTAGGGACACATTAATTTAAATCGATGTTCATAGATTTTCAATTTTTAATTAATAAATATATTTGTTAAATAATATATACAGAAAATATGTCGTAATTGTTAAAAACGTATAACAAAAGTAAAGATGTTGAGAAAATTTTTTATATAAGATTATTAGAAAATAAATTATATACTTCGTATATTGCTAGTTAAATATAATGATATTGTTAAAAAATCATAACAATAATTTTAAAAACAGAGTCATAACAAAGTCGTGTTAACATAAACAATTTTTTTTAAAAAGGATATAAGTTAAAAAAATATACGTATTAGCTATATATTCAATCAAAATGATGTGATAGAAGGAAGAAGAATTGTCTTGTTGCCAATGAAAATGAGAGAAAAACATAAACGACGTATTTGGTTGTCGAAATTTCAATCTTAATTGCTCTAGACAGTTTAAGTTAAGTTGCCAAGTCAAGTTTTAACAACTCCAACAATTGATAATTGAGATCATTTATTCATAATAATAAAATTTTTAAAGTCATTATTTAGGATATTATCTATTCATTATCATACATAATATCTTTAAAGTAATTTGTACATACATCAAACAAATGAATTGGAAAACAAAGTTATTTTCTCTTATAAAAAATTCCAATATTATCAAACGAATAAAAACTTTCTAATTTGTATGTTAGTTTGAAAAGAAAGATCTTGTAAAAAGATTTTTATATAAAAAATCAATTAATTTTTTTATAAAATTATCAATTCAATAAAAGAAATCCTACACTTTCACAATTTCTAATTTATACATAAATTTTCATCAAAAAAAATTTAAACATAAAGTAAAAAGTTTGAAAGTATGTATATTTTTATAAAAGGAAAAAATATTGATATGACTTGATTTGTGCAATTGTATCTAAATTGCCCAAATCCTCTTGATTTGAAGATTGCATAATGAAATTAACGATCACATATCATATCTAAAAATATAATCCTACTCGATATTAATTAATAAAATTTTCCAAGCACAGGGCAAGGTAGGAGCCAGATGATGCAACGGGATTTTATAATTTTGCTCATAACAATTAATTAATAAAATCTCCTAAGGTTGAGATTTGAAAAAAAAATCCTACTCCAATATTCTTCTTAATCTTTACCAGTATAATTACTACGATTTCCAAAATCTTAACTCTCTAAATTAACAATAATTCCGGATTTTATCTTTGACCAACTACATTTTTTAAGGTAATTTTTTATTATTTTGATAGTTTTTATTATCTTAATAAATCTTTAAGGTAAATACAAAGAAAACAAAGATTGATATTATTCAAAGCATTGATATCAATGGCATCGATAGAGATCCGAAACAAATACTATACTTTGAATGAAATTATAGAGAACTTCTTCAATGACTTTGATAGAGAACCGAAATCAACAAACTTATCAATAGCATCTATTGAGTGCGGCAATATGTAGAGAACAGAAATAGAAATTTCATTACTTTAGTGAATAGAATGTTAAGAGAAGGAAAGTAGAACCTGAAATACGTCATTATAGTGGATTAGATCTAGAAGAAGTAATGAAATCGAATTCGGGATAGATAATAGTGAGTAGTTGCATCGTTCGGGAGTGGCATCGACAACGTCGTGCAAGGAGGTCGGCGAAGCAGCCATAAAGAGTGGCATTGGTGGTAATGGAGGTCGCCATTAATGACCTTATAAGTTCTATGAAAAATTTCGATAAAGATGGCAAAGAAGGAGGAAAAGAGTTTGTAATTGATTTTTAATTAATACTTTTTGTTAGATTAACTTTTATTTATAATTGTACTTAAATATGACATGTAAATGACGGGGCAAAAATAATATGAAGTGGCATATGACGTGTAAAAATCATATGACATGGCTTAATAAAAAGATGACACGTGGTAAAATCCAAGGTGACACTTTCTCGAGGCGACATGTGGAAAATGATGAGGTGGCGCAATGTGGACGCTCCAAACCTTATTGTTTTTATATATATAGTAGATTCATTTGTTAAATAATTTTTATTATTATTGTTAAATAAATTTCGAATTCCTAATTTTTTATAAATAAATAGGTCAAAAAAATTAATTGGAAAAGGTAAAGTAATATGACTAAAAGTTGATTTTTTTATAATATAAAATAAGATCAAAACTAATGTGATGGCTCATAAAGGTACAATTTTAGTATATAGTTATAAATAGTTCTTATAATTAATCATAGTTGATATTGTCTAAAAAATATTGTTTATATAAATATTATTTTACATAAAAAGATTTTAAAAATATTCTTTTTAACATAAATAGATAATAACAATTTAATTAGAAAAGGTGAAATAATATTGATATGTAAGCAAAATAATATTAATCACATGTAAGTCCATGTATCTAAAATTTTAAAAATACGAATTTTTTTTATCATAAATATTCTTTAAAATAGTTGACATAAAGACAGAAATTATTATTTTTTAAATATGAGGTGGGACCAAAAGCAACGTGGTGGCTTAAAAACGGTCGGCTTTTATAATATACTAGTTGTACTCGTCGTGTCACGAACGACTACGACTCATAAATTTTTAGATATGTTATAAATATTATATTAATAATGTAAATATACAAAAATAAATAAAAATCCAAAAATAATGTAAGTTCTTAAAAAAATTAACCTAATTCAATTCTTTAAAAATCTTTTCATAAAAAGTTAATATATCTTAAAATTGATGAGTCGTAGTCTAGTTACTAATATATCTTCAGGAAAACATTATATAATTTTTTTCAATAAAAAATTAATTTAGGCAAGTAATTATATAGATATTTAAAAAATTTACTTTTTTTATCAAAATTTGATTTACGATAACTTATTTTTATAAATAGATAAAAAGATAAAGATAAAATAATTTTCATTATTTTTAATTAAAATTCGAATTAATTTTTTCCACATAAATAAGTAGAAAGGAATTTAATTAAGAAAAATAATATAAATATAAAAGGAAAAACAAGGGTGTTTCTAACGGGTTATTAAAACGACTTATAAATATTTCTTTATACGAGGTTACTTGTAATTCAAAAATTTTCTTTTTTCCGGCCTAAAAGGAAAGCCGAATATTACATAAAACTACTCTAGCAATAAGGTAAATCATTCAAAAAATCTATAGGGAAGGTTGTGTCATCCCAATACAATTGATAAAGATCCGGGATAGGCCCCGGGAGCACCTCTTCAAACTCCAACCATGGGCGGCTGGTGGCTAGCATGGACGTGGGTGTGGTGGTCATGGTCGTGGTCGTAGTACTATTCGTCCGTTCATCCTCTTCCTCAATCTTTACTTTATTTGGAGGCGTGTTCAACCCAAATCCAAACCCGAATCCTAACCCCAATCCTTGATCTTGAGTTGAGTCATTCATCTGTTCATTCAAATTTGGGGCAACACTAGCGGATTTGGATTCGAGTTCTAGACATTGTAATGTTGCCTTTCTAGTCGCGATCACCATTGCACTTGATCTAGGCTTTCTGGCGGTAAAGTACATCGGGATGGAATCAATAACGAGTCCTAGATTAGTAACAGCGTCGACGTTGTCTACTGGCCGATAACTTTTCTTCCGTGGCCTATTCTTTCCAACGCCATTGTTACAACCGTCACCACTAAGGTTAATTTTACTTTTCTTAGGCATGATAGAGAGATGATTTTTATTCTCTATTCTCCAAAGCATACACGTGTGAATGGTGGTGATTACCTACTTGGTAATCGTAAAATAGTAATTATTCTATATTATTATACGGATATAATACTTATATAGCTTCTGCAATATCCAAATCTATGTAGAATATATGTTACCCGCGTCAGTGAAAAGATTTCTTTTTGAAAGATTATTTTTTTGTATTTTTGGTAAAAAAAAATTCTCCAAATTATCTTTTGTAATAAAAATAAAAGATACTCCGATCCTAAGATAATAACTTTAGATATGAATTAATAACTTTAGATATGTTACCTACTTTCCTTATCCTGAATCCTAAGATAATTTTTCTTTTTCTATGGTCCGATCTAACATATATAGTGGTCCGATCTAAAAAGATATACTGTATATGTCAGAAAAAGATATATATCTTTTTCTGATTTCAAATATACATATATAATTTTGTTAAATGAAAATTATCCTTTTTAATGCAATATTTTGTAGATCGAGTTCATTTGAAAAGAAAAGCGAGTTAAGAAAAACGGTGCTTCCGACGTAAATCACCACCATTCATGTAAGACGAGCACCGAGTTTACTCAAATCCAAGCAAACTTGAATTACACTGGTCAATGTTAACTTTATAAGAGTGTGTACTTGTTTTATGAACAATGGAGGTTTGTAATGTTTTAACTTTTTTAAAATCATGTATACCTCTGTTTGATTCAATTACCCTTAAAGCATATGTATTGATTGTCCAAAAAAATTTGGTCATAAACTTAAAATATATATTTTTTAAAATTATTTAATTGAAAAAAATATATATAAAGGAATTTGACACTTGTCAAGCCATCATGCTTTAACCAAAACAAATTTTGAGCATCATGCCCAAAAATTTCTCTCTCCATAGTTAATATTATTTTATTAGTTCTTGATGACCAAAAATTAGGACAACCATTGTGGATACTCTTAGACATCATATACAAGAAGTGGGTTGTTATATGCACTTGAAAAAATAAACTTGTTTATTGGGAATATGCAGACAAAAATGGTGCATCTTCTGGTTGAGTCCCCTTTGTACATAAAGAACAAAACCGAATCCATGATAAATTGAGAGGACTACGTGTGTGCATATTGCCAACCCTTTACACATAGAGCCAGGGAATAACCATATCGATCTCGATCAACTTGTTTTTTCAAAGGGTTTCAACTTTTAAACATTCTTTTTGTTTCGGAATGCAAGTCAAACCAAAGTTTTCAACTAACATACAGCAGCACGTAAAGAAGCTAAACACCAAAAGTTGCAACACCATAAAAGTTGCATAGTGTGTAAGAGAAGAAACGTTAGCAACAATACCAGCTCACGCAGGAAGTACGTTTCAAACCCGAGCTGGCTTGGCTTCTGAGAGGCTTTATTCACTCCTGTGGCAGTGGCCTGTCCCAATTAAGTGGCTTCACCACCTCCCATGAAAAATCAGGGTCATCCCTCCCAAAATGACCATAAGCAGCCGTCTTCAAATACCTTCCATTACCACCCCTCTTGAGATCAAGATTGATAGTGATCATCCCAGGCCTGAAATCAAAATTCTCCTTCACAATCTTGAGAATTTCCTTATCCGGGATCTTCCCGGTTCCATAAGTGTCAACAAAAACAGACAGCGGATCAGGGACACCGATTGCATAAGAAATCTGAACAATACACCTACGAGCAAGCCCACTCGCAACAATACTCTTAGCCGCCTGCCTGGCAATATAAGCCCCACTTCGGTCCACCTTTGTTGGATCCTTCCCAGAGAAGGCACCACCACCATGAGCACCCCAACCACCATAAGTGTCCACTATGATCTTTCTACCAGTGAGACCCGCGTCACCATGGGGACCACCAATCACAAACCTGCCTGATGGGTTGAGATGGAAGATGGTTTTCTCATCAAGATACTTGTCAGGAATGACAGGCTTAATCACATGTTCCTTCAAGTCAGCAGCAATCTCATCATTTGTGACAGTCTCGTCGTGTTGGGTGGAGATGAGAACGGTGTGAACACGAATTGGGACCATGGCACCGTTTTCATTGTAGTACTCAACAGTGACCTGAGTCTTACCATCAGGTCTCAACCAAGGGCAAGTACCGTTTTTTCGTACTTCAGTAAGACGAGCACCGAGTTTAGTGGAAAGGACGTGGCTAAGAGGCATGTATTCAGGGGTTTCATCAGTAGCATATCCAAACATGTGGCCCTGATCACCAGCACCAATATCCTCGGGGCGTTTGGTAAAGTTGCCATGGACACTAAGGGCGATTTCAGGGCTTTGTTGCTCAATGTAGACTAAGACCTTGCAGTTGTCAGCGTCAAGACCGACATCTTCAGAAATGAATCCTATCTTCCTGCAAGTGTCACGAACAATCTTCTCATAGTCTACCTTGGCTTTGGTGGTGATTTCACCGAAGACCATTACAAGGTTGGTCTTGGAGCAGGTCTCGCAAGCAACCTTGCTTTCGGGATCTTGCTCAAGGCAAGCGTCGAGCACGGCATCAGAGATCTGGTCGCAGAGTTTGTCTGGATGACCCTCGTTGACAGACTCGGAGGTGAACAAGAAGGTGTTCATGTTGCTTCTCAAGCTGCAGAGCATAGAATTGTATGCAGAGATGAATATATTAGTAGGGGAAAAAAATCGGTATTCTTATCTAACAAGAGCGAAGGGAGCGGCTATACAAATGTGTAAATGGCATCATACAACATGGAGAATCTTATAAGAACAGGTTCAGTAGCATTAGATTCCTAGAGAAAAAAACAGTAAATGTACCTCTCAAGTGAACTCAGATTTGCAAGCATGGGGAATAAAATTAAATAATCAGAATATAAATCAATCTAACTTGCTGCGTGGAAGGAATAATCCCCTGCTCCCATTTGCTTTGGGAACCTAGGTCATCTAATTTCCAAGAACAATTCTGCCAAACAAACATGCAAACTAATTCTGCCAAATTTGGAAAACTACGGCTACGATCCAAATGAGAAAAGCACTAATAACAAGAAAAAGGAACCGGAGACGTACGAAGACGCAGATTTGCAACTAATCTTGACAAAATGGAAGCCAACGATTTCAGTACACAGTCCAAACTATCAACTTTCGCTATTACATGGAAATGAAAAACGGAATCGGCAAGAAAACAGCCCTCTCCGCCATGAAAACCACAAGATAAAGCCAAAAACTAGGATAAATAAATAAAAGCCACAGAGGTGCCAAGCAAGACACGAATCGATCAACGCCAAAGCACCAAAAGCGAAATCGAAACTAACGAGACCGGCAACGTTACCTGGGGAATCGGAAGTGCGGAATCCCTAGAGAAGCAAAAGCAATCGCGTGATTGAATAGAGATGGAGAAAGAGGGGGGTTTCTTGTGGAGGGTGACCAGCTAAGAGCGAGTTTGGAGGAGAGAATTGAGGAATGAGGAGGTGCATATATATACAAGTGTGGTCCGTCAGTCGAATTGGTCAAACAGATCGATCGAAGTGAGACACGCACCAATATTATTCGCACTAGAATCGCTCATCAACGGTTGGAGGGTGGGGATCGGATGGGGGCAGGTGGTAATAAAGTGGGTCCCATTGAGAAGAGGAACATGAGGCGTTGGCTGTGGATGAGTTTGGATCGGACGGACGAGGCGGAGAGATTGCACGACGGTCAGTGGTTTTGGTTGACAAGCAACATATCCTCTCCTCTAATCTATCACATTTATTTCAACCAAAAAAAAATCTATGAGATTTAATTTCTACCAAAAAAAATCTATGACATTTAATAATTAATTTTTCATACAGCAAATTTTTTTTATAGAATACGAAAAAATTAGGCTGACAGAATTAACTAATAACATTCTTGCGGATGAGGACCTGAAGTCTTGAATGTGCTTGAATTTGATGAGAACTACAAGAATGGCATAGCTCTGTAATCAAATCAGGAACCTTATTGCAATCACGAGGTACATGTGAAAATTTGACTACGTCAAACGACTGCAACAAAATCAGTGTGTCTGATATTAGCATTTCAATCTGTTATGGGCACGATTTATTTCATCGTAACGCTTTTACAAAAATTAGGCTATCTCCTTCGATCATGATCTTGGCCAAATTTCTCTTCCTAGCTTCACATACAACCTCGTACATTGCTATAACTTCCGCTTGGATTATACTCCAGTGTTCGTTTGCAAAAGCATTTATCGAAATAGTATGTCCATTATGGTTCCGAATAATATATCATGTTGTTGCTAATCCACTTTGTTTTTTAGATCCATCAAAATTAAGTTTTACGAATCCATGTTCTGGTTTATGCCATTTCTTATCTTTCCTCTTAGATGTAGTTCACACTGGCACGCCATTATCATCATTAAAGTTCTCTTTTACTTTTTTCGATATCATTATTTGGATTTTTATAAAGTCTTCTATTGTTCTTGAGGATCCGTCTAAAGGTTGACTAAATATTGTTCTATTTGTGTAATACCATATACTCCACCAAGCTATAATTAATTCAGTAAACTTATGCGAGTTCATTGATTATTTCAGGTTTTTCAGAATTTTCTTCATGCATTGGTCATTTCCTAATCCGTTGGATAGAGATGCAACAAAACCATGAGCCACTTTATACAATGCATGTAGCGTAAATGGGCATTCCAACAGTAAAGGCTTTGTTGTTTCTTTTGAAATTGAGCATAACGGGCACTCGGGATTTACTAGCGTGTGACGTTGAATTAATATATCTTTTCTCGGTAATCCATCTGAACAAATTTTCCACAGAAATAATTTACATTTTGGGATTATATCTAAATTCTAAATCCATTCAAATTCACAATCACTTACTTGTTGCCACTGTTCTAAAAATCCCTTCTAGGCCCCGTCTAGGCCCCGCCTAGCCGTCTAGACCGCCTAGGCACCCGTCTAGGGCCGCCTAGGCCTCCGTTCAGGCCATCTAGGCGCTAGGCGGTCTCTTTCCGCCCAGCGTCCGCCTAGCGTTTTTTAGAACATTGCTTGTTGCTCATGCAATATGAAAGAAGTGGCAGAGTGTGAAAAGAATCATCCATTTTTGTTGGAAAACCAATATAGCCTATCTATAATTTGGTTCATCGGAATTAATATTGCCATAAATAATTCGTTTTGCCCATTCGCGTGGTACTATTTTATATAACTCCCGATCCTTCCATCGTCCATCTTTATCAATAAATACCGATACTGTGACATTAATATTCGAGTCGGGTATTTCAGGGCAAATATCTATTAGTGCATGATTAGTCACCCATTGATCTTTCCAGAACCTAACGGTTTTTCCATCACCTATTTGCCAAATTAATCCTTTTTGGAATTCTGTTTATAGCATAATCAATTTTTTCCATTTCCATGAAGCATTTCGGGGATGTGATACTCTAATAAGTTCGTGTTCTTTAGATATTTTTCCGATACAATACAGATTCAAATATTTTTTTTGTTCTGCTTAAATATTCCACAATAATTTCATTTGCAGAGCTTTGTTGACGTGAACCGGTTTTCGAAGGCCAAGACCACTCTTTGTCTTAGAGCGACATATTCTATCCCCAGCTTATAAGAGGAGTGTGTCCATTCGGTTTATTCCAAAAAAAACTCTCTATTTACCGTATCTAACTTATTTAACGTTCCCTCTGGTAACAAGAAGTTATGCATTGTATAGAAAGGCTTTGCGACCAATACTGATTTAATTAGGGTTGGTTCTTCTTGCCTAAAACAAAGAATTTGTTTTCCATTTCGAGAGTTGTTGTTCAACTGATCTGGTAACAGGTTCGAACGTTTTCCGTGTTACTTTTGAGTTTATGATAGGGCATCCTAAATACTTTTCTAAAGAGCTTGTATGTAGTATACCTATTTCTTCTTGGAGAAGTCTTCTTGTCGATGTCATTACCCCTTTAGTCGTTTGAAACGCTGATTTATGGAAATTGATCTTTTGTCCTGATATATTACAATAGTCTTCTAAAATAAATTTGATATTCCGAAACGCTATTGTTGATGTCGGGCTAAAGATTATTATATCGTTTGTGAATGACAAGAATGGAATCCTGGTTCCTCCTCTAACAACCTGAAATCCAACATGTTTGGGATGGGTCATGTTTTCCTTATGCAGTCTGCGTGCTAGGATTTCAGCACCCAAGATAAATAGTAATGGGGATAATGGGTCTCCTTGGCGTAATCCTCGTTCTGGGTGAAAAATGTATGTGGTTCAATTTCGACTAACACAGAAAACGTTACAGTTCTTACACGTTGCATACTTGCATTATCCATGTTATAAATTTGGGATGAAAACCCATATGTGTGCATTACCCGTTTTAGAAATTCCCAATCTACGCGGTCATAAGCCTTTTCCATATCTAGTTTGACGGCTGCCCATCCTGTCTTTCCTTTTCGTTGTCGAAATGTATGAAAGATCTCATGAGCTATAAGAACATTATTCTGTATAGCACGATTCGTGACAAAAGCTCCTTGAAGAGGATGAATTATATGCGGTAGAACCTTCTTTAGTCTTTTAGCTAATATCTTCGCAATGATCTTGTATAGTGGAACATAAACTAATAGGTCTATAATGGTGAATCGATGTTGGGTTGTCGCATTTTAGTATTAAGGAGATGAAAGGATGGTTATTTTCTTTTAGTATAAAACCTAATGTGAAAAAAGCCTTAACTGCCTTAATAATCGATACACCGATCGTGTTCCAATATTTTTGGTAAAATTCAGCAATTATTCCATCTGGACACGGAGATTTGTTCTTACCTAGGCTAAATACAACATAAATACTATCTTGTAAGAATGGACGTTACAATGCGAAATAAGAATGAATTTGAATATACGAATATAGAAAATGTGTATGGGATGTGCATTAAAATTAGTTGTTGTGTAGCAAAACTAAGTGTCCTATGTACATCAAAATAACTAAAAAGTACATCTTGTTTGCACGTGCGTCAAACCTGATTAAATGTGCGTCAAAATTGGAAGATTGTTCATCAAATCTAACATCTTAGATATGTTGTACATCAAAATGACTTGTATTTACATTAAAATACTCGAAAAGTGTGATGTATTTATGTATGTATATGATAACCATTGTTCTAAAAATCCCTTCTGGGCCCCGTCTTGGCCCGCCTAGGCGCTGGAAGGTCCTAACCCGCCTAGCCGTCCAGACCGCCTTGGCATCCGTCTAGGCCACCGTTCAGGCCGTCTAGACGCTAGGCAGTCTCTCTCCGCCCAGCGTCCGCCTAGCGTTTTTTAGAACATTGATGATAACTAACCGAATGTGCATCAAAATAACCAAAAAGCTACATATTATTCATACATGTGTATCGAAACTAATGGTATGTGCATCAAAACTAACTAAACTATAGACAAAAACCTTATTCATGCACATAAATAAGGTAAATTAAAAAAATTAAAAAAAGTTCACACATATTTTTAATAAAAAAATTATGTTTATGTATAGAGTTAGAAATTATGATAAATATAGTAATAATGTAATAATAATCTTATAAGCAAGAAAAATCAAAATATTAGTCATTTTTCACATACATAGTATTTTATAAACAATTAATGAGTTGTGGATGATTTATAGAATGTATAAATACATTTTTGTGCTTATGCGTATATCATAGGTATTTATATAATTTAATTAGGATAACATTATGATAACCTAAGATTTATAAATCATAAGACAAATCATAACTATTTTATTTTGTGATTTGTATTAAAACAGGAAGGAGACTCAATCTTTGGATCTCGATCTCGTCTAAGTCAATTCGTTCATTCGCCTTTGAATCAAGGCAAGTGGTTGATTCACTTGCATTTTTTGTTTAAGGATGACTTTTCATATTATGTTTAAAAACTTGTTGGGAACACTTGTTTGCTTTTTTTTTTTTATCGGAAAACTCAACGCATTAACTAGAACGAAAATCAGTCTGAATTACATCATAAAGATCACTAGGAAGGTAAATATTACTAGAAACAAGAAAACCATCGGGTGGTTTCCATTTACTTAGCCAATCTGCCACCTTATTTGCACTCCTTCTGCATAGGCTCCATTCACATGATTGAAACTGGGCACCAGCTTCCAGCACAATTGCCACCAAATCACCAAACGCAGTCAAAGGGAACGAGTCCTTTCTAACCGCATTGATTACCATGCTGGAGTCAGACTCCAGGACAACTTTGTTAAAACCCAGAGACAGGCCCACGTTCAAGCCCCAAATAGTTGCTTCAATCTCAGCCACAGCAACTCTTGAACCCGATTGAATTCGTTTAGCACCAGCGAATACCACCTGACCATCAGATCTTCTCCCAACGACCCCAACACCACGCTGCTGGTCCTTAACTGAGCCATCCACATTAATCTTAATCCAGCCCTCTGGTGGTCGCTTCCAAGCATGCAACGTTTCACTCTCTGAACAGGCCACTTTCTTCTTGTCATGTGCACAGACAAACTCATCAAATCGGTCCATACAGCCTGTGATAAGCTCTCCCACATCAATTTCTTCATTGGCAAAGATAGCTCTATTACGAGCTCTCTAAATTTCCGAACACAGAAACACCCAAATTCCCTGTTTTTTATCCGGCCTCTGAACAATGCATTCAGCCCAATCAATCATATTTGGGGAGGATAATCCCATCTGAAGAAATTCCGGAAAATTTTCCCTGACTTGTTGTGGAACTTTGCAGCCCAATAGAGCGTGCAAACTCGACTCCACGCTTCCACAAAAATCCCAACAAGGAATCTGGACAATTTTCTTATGAATCAGATTAAGCTTGCATGGGATTATGTTCCGTACCGCTCTCCAGATAAAGGACCGAATTCTAGGAGGTGCATTGATTCCCCATATTTTCTTCCACAAGCTCTTTGCCCCGGAACAATTAGATTGCTCACCAACTGTAGAAGCAGATTTCCCAGATTGTAACAGCCTATAAGCTGATCGAACAATAAAGATGCCATCACAAGAATGGAACCAAATTAATCTGTCTTGAACCATTGAATCAACTAGGTGAATATCCATTATAACATCAGCATCAATCGGTTCAAAGATCGATCTAATCACTTCTTCATTCCAGCATTTACGATCCCAGTCAATTAGATCACTAACTCGTAACTCATCACTACTACGATGAAAGTTACCAATTGGCTTAAAAAGCTTTGGGCGAGGCAACCATTTATCATTCCAAGCTAGCAAATTATGTCCATTACCCACCTGCCAAAACACGCCATCTTCTAATACTTTCCTCCCATGAATAATACTCCGCCAACAATAGCTCGGATTATAGCCCATTGGCGCCTTCAAAAAATCATTTCTTGCCTTCTTGGAAAGTATCTGGCCTTAAAGATCTTTGCTGCAAGAGAATTAGGGTCTTGGATTATCCGCCACCCTTGCCGTGCAAGCAAAGCATGATTAAAGCTCTCCAAATCTCTAAAACCCATTCCCCCTTTATCCTTCGGCATACACTTGCACTAGATATACCTTGTTATTATTATTTAGCGATTATTGTTGCTAGGCTGAGCTAGATATTGATTAGGTCTTGATGATTGTGACCTTATGTGTGTACCATCTTGTTTGATTGTTTGAGACTTGTTGTGGATTAGCATAGTACCTAGGTAGTAACTAATTCTAGTTAGGGCTTACTTAACCCATAAGAGTAACTAATTCTAGTTAGGACTGAGAGCCTGAGAGTACCTTCCCACTCATTAACACGAAGTCCCAACATCATTAATAGGGCCAAAAATATGGTCAGCAAAGAAACAAAGATTGAATAAAAATTGACAGTAACATAAACTGTACATAAGGCACCTAGGAATTCTCCGAGCAGATCCCAACTCCATTTTCATACACAACAAATCCGCCTGCAAAACCAAGAAATCAAATGGGAAAAAATAACAAATACAAAAATCAAAGCACTTACACCTATCATCCACCAGAAGAATATGAAAATCAGACCCAAAATAAAAAAGGAAAAGCCGAAAATGATTATATAGCTATAGGTGACCATGGTTTAGGTTTTTGTGGTCCTATCTTTGTCTGATCTTGAATCAGGGTTATCGCTCTTGTCTGTGTCTGAGCATTCCTTCTGGGATTCAATCTCTGTATTCCCTGCTCTAGCTCTTCTTTGCCTTCGATCCTAAATTGTACAGAAAGATTTGACCATTTGGATCAGACATCACAACATTAAACGAATTTGATGGTGGTAAATAGTAATCTTATGTTCATATTTACCTCTTTAGGCAAGGGATATTCCTCTGATTCAAGCATTCTTGCAACTTGGCTCATCTTCGGTCTCTTCTCCGAGTCTGGGTCTATACACCTCAAGGCTGTCAAAAGTGCTCGTTTCAGGGCTTTTATTGATGGCTTCGCGTCTATGTTTGGGTCCACCACTTCCTCAAATTGCCTGCTTCCTACCATCATTTTCAGCCAATCAACCAGGTTTACCTGCAAGCATTACAATTAATTAGAACAATTTATAAACTAACATATACATTCAAATGCTTGGTATAGTGTTGTATTTGAGTTAAGATGCTACAAACTTCAGACATTTCTTCTAAATGCTAAATTATGCAAATAAATCACGAATACCTCTTCTGGTGGGCGACCATAGTCTACAGGATCTCTTCCGGTAATAGCTTCTAAAAGGACAACTCCAAAGCTGTAAACATCACTCTTTTCATTCAGAAGCCCGGTATTTGCATATTCAGGTGCCACATACCTGTATGATGTAGAGAAATCAAGATATCATACACGTTCTGAATGTATAGCAAAGACTTTAAGCAAGAAACAAGAAAGCATAGTCTACATTTTTCAAAGAAAAGAAAAGAAAGAAAATGAAAGCATTGTCTTCACGTACCCAAAGGTTCCCATGACTCTTGTTGTCACATGGCTTTGTGAAGCACCTAGGAGCTTTGCCAAGCCAAAATCTGAAACCTTTGAATTGAACTCGTCATCAATTAAAATATTGCTCGACTTGATATCACGATGGACCACTTTTGGCTCTATCGCCTCATGCAAATACGCAAGTCTGTGGAAGAATGGATCATCAGAAAAACTTTGAATAAATAATGGAGACCAATCAACCCAAATAAGGAATAGTAGATGCACTAATGAAATCTGAAAAGTTTTTCTTTAACTTGCAGATGTTGGAGCAATAAAATGAGGAAGAAAGTATGGTAACTTTTGGGTTACAAATATCAACTGACAGCCAGCAAAAAATGGTTTTACTTAGCAAAGCATAAGTGCATAACTACAGTTTTTTTTTCTCAGCAAATATGGTTTTGATTAGACTCTAGCATGCGATAGATTATCTTAAAAACATATCAGTAAACTTACGCCTTTGCTGTGCCAAGCAGAACTTTTATCCGAGCATCCCATGTCAAATATCCATGTTGACGCATAGCACCGTGAAGCCACTGCTCTAAGTTTCCATTGTTTACATACTCATAAACCAACATTCTGAAATAAAAAACCAGGTTTTAGATGTTACATCAAAAAAAAACCTTTAGTTGCTATAACTGAGTCATATATTAGATGGGTTGCTGAAATAAGGTACCTTTGAGTTCCTTCAACACAATATCCCAAAAGGCGAACCAAATTCTTGTGGCGCACATGTCCAATTGCTTCTACTTCCACTCGAAACTCCTTTTCAGCCTGTCCACTATATGAAACAATCACAAAAGCCTGAATAAGAAAGAACTATATCAAGTAGGGCATATAAAAACCATAAGACTATTCTGAAACTCACAGATTGTTAAGGATTCTTTTAACTGCCACAGGATTTCCATTAATCAGTTGTCCACGGTAAACCACTCCATAGCCACCTTCACCGAGGACATTCTCCTTTGAAAATCGGTTTGTCGCAATTTCAAGATCTCTCAAGGTGAACCAATGGCCCCAACCCAAATGTGAAAATTCAGGTAGGCCACTGAGTGGAGAAGGAGCAGTTACAGTATATGAGGAAGCTGGTTTGTAAGCTCCAAATGTACCAGAACCGCCTTCTTCTCCCGACTGGGACCCGGCGCCATCTGTACGGCGAAACGAACCAGACCTACTAGTATCTCCATTTCTCAGTTTCCCTTTATCTTCAATGGACAGGGAACTATTGGACTCAATGTCACCGAATTTGTCCTGAATGGAAGGAAGGTGTATATCGTGTGTAGAAAAATTATTCGTAGGCAACTGCTGCACCCGTACTTCTTTAATTTCCTTGGATATTGCAGGAATTTGAGTTAAAGGAAGACTGTTGTTGTTGGTTTTTCTGGATCTCCTGAACTTAGTAAGACATAGGAAGGCTAAACCAAAGCAGAGAATGATTAATACTCCAATAATTATAGCAATTAGCTCCCTGATTTGGAGTCCCAATATGGATTTCTTTGACAACCCAGCATTGAGATCATTGGCCATCTTCCTCAATGATACCTAGAATACAAGTAATGTGTATTATATGAGAGACGAATTAGATTTCTTGGATTGCTCAGAAAATGCTTATGGCCACAAATTAAGCATATAACACATCAGCATACATAATCTTTCTAAAGCCTACTGCTGTACAGAGCATATACAGCCATATGACAGCTCAGCTTTCCTAACTCTAATGTAAATTCTAGGTCTCTAGCATATTCAAACTAATAGCAGCCCAAAACAGCAACTGGTCGAATTCAAACAAGTTCAATACATTGTCCAAAACAATTTGCAGGCTCAAGACCCAGAGCTCCAAACCCGCAACCAATTCTCACAATAGTACAAGTATGACCAACTCTTTGACAGGTGTAAATCAAAGCTTATCCTTGTGGCAAAAAATGCAACCAAATCAAGAAAGGAAAGAGGGAGAGCAAATTACAAGGACCAACCCAATAGCTAAAATTTATGAATGAGCTGGAAAGTCATGTCAATTTAACTCACCTTCTAAGATGGAGGACAAAGAGCACACCTCCAGAAACCCAGATCTCAGTGACCTGAGAAGTCAGAACAAATGGAGAAGAACAGAAGCAAGATCTCTGAATAAAATCATTGGACCCACGTCCAGAGAAACCTAAATTGGCAGAGAAAGAGGGTTATATGGTGAGTGTAGGAAGATTTTCCTGTTGGAGGGCAAGTGGAAACCCAAATCTAAGCTGGAACGAAGGCTTGTCAGAGCACAACTGGGCGCTCATTAAAACCCTAAGTACACATGAGCAGAATGACGCGAGAGGATTGACCTGAATCCAATTTTGACAGATCTCAGAGATTGAGGGTATTGGAGAATGGAGAGAGAAGAGTGGTGGGTGAGGAGGAGTTACCAAAGAGGCAGGGAATGAGACAATTTGCGCTGCAAACGCTAAAAACAGTAAAAAGCAAAGTCTATGAATTCGCATCTACGGAGTACAGTATAATTCTTTTTCTTTTTTTTTTTTTTTTACCTTAATGATGGAGTATTTAATTTACAAAGAAGGACGTTTGATTATCATCAGGGTTAAACCACCCCACCACCAATAAATAATCACAAGGTAAATCAAGATTGGTACTACAGGAAATTGATTGCCTTGCCTAATTGGCAGACTAATCATCAAGTGCTATCATTATTTACAAATTACAATTGGTGCTGCGGCTTATGACCGAAAAAACTCAATTAAATGAAAAAACTCCTTGATAACGAAACTGACACCGTTCCAAATGAAAAATCCGGCATACTCCGTAAAGGTCATCAAAATTCATGAAAGTATATGCGTAAGATAATAATAAAAAAACAAATTTTCTAACCTACGCCCTTAGGACATAGGATAAATATTTCCTTTTACAAAGACTGATAAAAAAATACATGTGTAAAATAATAAAAAAAAACGGGAATAGGTTAAAAAGACCGATAAAAAAATACATGTGTAAGATAATAAAAAAAGTTTTTCATTGAGAATTTTGTAAGAGCACAGAGATTTACGCGAATTTAGGATACCTGTAAATTCTACCTTCACTTCAGGGTAAACGGGGTTTAAGAAAATTACGGAGTTCAGTGTACCAATAGTCGCACATCCTTGGTTCGCGTAACATGGGCTCGCGCCTGTTCAACGACAACATTTTGGTAAATGTAGTTGTTGGACACGCAAGATTCGTGCGAATCCTGGAATCGCGGTACTCCAACGGTAAAATAAAGCAGTCAAAATTTTCCCTATAAATAACAATTTCTATTATCATTTTTGGCAATCTTCATAGTATAGAGAAGAGTTATTCTATGTGAAAATATTAGTAGTATTATTGATAGGAGATGAACCTTTAAATAGGTGATTATAAGCGTACAAAGAGAGTCAATCAAAGGATACTATCCTAGAATAGGTTATGTGATTGACACTCTCATTAAAGCGTATATTTGACTAATTCTATCTAAAGCAAGATAATATAAAACCTTTATTATTATTAATATCCCCCGCAAGATTAACGGTCTTCTTGATAAGCCAAGCTTGGAGAGAATGTAGTTGAATCTTGGTTTGGGAAGTGGTTTTGTAAGCACTTCACCAACTTGTTCTTCAGTAGAGACTCTTGGAGACGATTGTTTGAAGCCGGATAAGGCCAATCTTGGTTTTATTTAAGACGCGCAAAGGCGATCCCGGTTTTATATGAGACGCCCGAAGGCGATCCCGGTTTTGTATGAGACGTCCGAAGGCGATCCCGGTTTTGTATGAGACGTCTGAAGGCTATCCAGTTTTGTATGAGATGCCCGAAGGCTATCCAGTTTTGTATGAGACGCCCGAAGCTATCCTGGTTTCCTCGGAGACGCCCGAAGGCAATCTTGGTTTTGTTGGAGACGCCCGAAGGCGATCCCGGTTCATCGGAGACGCCCAAAGGCGATCCTGGTTTCGTCGGATACGCCCAAAGGCGATCCCGGTTTTGAAATGCCGCTATAGACATCAGCGGCCATGAGAAAAAAAATTGAGGATCGAAATGCCGCTAGGCAAAATGCTCTGATACCATATAGAGAGTTTTGTATTTGTAGGAAATAAGACCACTTTATTAATGCCACGAAAGCTCTTATTTATACAAGGAGCACACAATCAATCAAGGTGATTGTGACCTTTAATTATGTTAATCAATCAAGCTAATTGAAAGATAATTGATAGACTAATTACAAGGAAATAATTAATACATGATTATTCCCTTATATGCCCCCTCAAGCGCGACGCCATGTTGAAAGTCCAAGCTTGTGAATGAGTTGATCGAACCGGGACAATCTTTGTTAGATACGAAGGTGATCTCGACTTTTGTAAGTCGCCGGGAGGCGATCTCGGCTTTGTGTGAGTCGCCCGGAGGCGATCTCGGCTTTGTGTGAGTCGCCCGGAGGCGATCTCGGATTTTTGTGAGTCCCCGGAGGCGATCTCGGCTTTTGTGAGTCACCCGGAGGCGATCTCGGCTTTTGTAAGTCGCCCGGAGGCGATCTCGGCTTTTGTGAGTTACTCTGTTATTCTAAGAAGAGCAAACCAATACAACCTAATATATACAAGTACTGGGGCAATATTTCAGCAGCCATCTAAGGAATGTATCAACCTATTGTTATAAACATATATATCTTATCCAAAGATAGACAAGAGTGATCCCTAAAAATCCTCTAAAAAATATTATTCTATCCATACAGAAGGATATTCAAAAGGATCTTATTATCACATTATCCCCCCTCAAGTTGGAGCATGCAAATCTTGGATGCCCAATTTGCTAAGGAGACGTATAAACGAGGCTTTACCCAAAGCTTTGGTAAAGATATCCGCCAATTGAGTAGTCGTGTGTACGTAAGATGGTCGGAGAGTACCTTTGATGATTTCATCCCGTATAAAATGACAATCAACTTCAATGTGTTTTGTGTGTTCATGGAAGACTAGATTTTTGGCAATGTGGAGGGCGGATTGGCTATCGCAAAAGATGTTGAATGGTTGAGCATGGGAGATACCAAGGTCACGTAACACACCTTTTAACCATTTTAACTCACACGTGAGCGATGCCATGGCTCGATACTCAGCTTTCGTGGATGAACGAGAAACCGTGTCTTGTTTCTTTGTCTTCCATGATATCGGGGAAGAACCTAAGAACACAATCCAGCCGGATAACGAGCGTCGTGTGAGTGGGCAACTAGCCCAATCCGAATCGCACCAGCCCTTGAGATGAAGTGAGGCGTCGGCTTTGAGCAAGATCCCTTGCTCGGTATTTCCTTTAAGGTAGCGAACAATGTGTAATGCAGCTTGTCAATGCTCCATTCGGGGATGTTACATGAATTGTGAAAGGATGTGGACGGAGTAGGCAAGTTCTGGACGTGTGAAGCATAGATAAATGAGGCAGCCGATTAATCGCCGATACGGTTCAACATCATGGAGTTTTGGTGAGGTGGTTAAGGCGAGTTTGTGGTTTGACTCCATGGGAAAAGAGGTTGGTTTAGCGCCTGAGAGACCAACTTCAGTGATGATATCGAGCGCGTATTTGCGTTGGCAAAGATATATGCCATCCGAGGATTGAGCCACTTCCACTCCGAGAAAGTATTTCAAGGGGTCGGGGTCCTTCATTTTAAAACATGCGTTAAGATAAGACTTAAACTTGGTCACCGCGGTGCCATTATTTCCGGAGATGATTAGATCGTCAACGTAAACTAATATATGCATTTGAACGAACCCTTTTATGAAACTAAACAAGGAATAATCAGATAAGGATTGTGTAAAATCGTACCTCTTCAAGGATTGAGATAATTTTGCAAACCAACATCTAGGAGCTTATTTGAGTCCATACAATGATTTATGGAGTTTGCATACCAAATTTGATTGTCGAACACGGAACCCCGAGGGAGGACGCATATAGAGCTCGTCGTTGAGATCGCCATGAAGAAAGGCGTTATGCACATCCATTTGGTGGAGCTCCCAGCTTTTAATAGCTGCGGCGGCTAGGAAGGTTCGCACAATCACCATTTTTGCAACCGGGGCAAAGGTTTCGGTATATTTGACTCCTTCCATTTATCGGTTTCCAAGAATGGCCAGCCGGGCTTTAAATCATTCGATCAAACCATCGGATTTGTGTTTCACTTTATAGACCCATTTGCACCTTAATGCACGTTTCTCAGGAGGTAAGGGCATTAGAGTCCACGTATGATTGTCTTCAAGAGCCCGGGTTTCAACTTGCATTGCATCTCGCCATCTCGAGTCCTCCATAGCTTGGGAAAAAGAGGTTGGTTCCACTGTTTTGGCAAGAGCTGCAATAAAGCCACAATGGCCACGAGAAACCGATCAGTAGTAACAAATTTATTGAAAGGATAAAGTGTTCCTGATTTTTGCTTTGGGGAATTTGTCAATTCAGTGTTACAACAAATGGTGGATGTATTAGTCACAAAATTTTGCAATTTGAGGATGGCTTTTTCACTCGGTGGCCTCGCCCAATAGGAGGAACTATTTGCTGCTCAATTGGAGGATCCACGATCGGTGGAGCTGCTGTTGCAGATGCATCTTGTGGTGTAATCTGAGATGCAGCTGGTGTTGCTCGTTCAGTGTCCGGTGCGTTTAACGGAGTAGAGGGAGAGCTGGATGTTGAGGCGGAGTCAGCATCGATCGGAGCCGGCACATCAGCGTGCGACAGAGGCTGATTGCTCGTGGACAACAATGGAGAAGGATCATCATCTCCTCTTGTTGATGGGAATTGATAGCCGAACGAATTTTCAGTTGCCACCTTAGAAGCATAAGGAAATTCATGCTCGAAGAATCGGACGTCCCTGGAAACAAGAAACTTATTAGTTTCAATATTATACATGAGCCAAGCCTTCTTACTTGCGGGATAGCCGACAAAGATACATCGTTGACTTCGATCGGCAAATTTGTCACTTCCTTTTAGTATGTGGGTGTAACACAACGAGCCGAACACCCTTAAATGGTCATAAGAAGGAGGCACACCATGTAGGATCTCAAATGGCATTTTTCCATCAAGAACCCGAGAGGGTGTTCGATTTATTAGGTATCCAGCAGTGAGTACACACTCACCCCAAAAATCTAGAGGTAAGTGTCCTTGAAAACGAAGAGCTCTCGCTACATTGAGTATATGGCGATGTTTTCGCTCAGCTCGGCCATTTTGTTGGGGGTGTCCCTGCACAAGAGCTTTGAAACACAATACCATTGTCCAAAAATAATTTTTCATGCATGTAAACTCCGTTCCATTATCACTTCGAAAGACTTTAATTTGTCTTCCAAAATGACGATGGATATAAGCGAAAAATTGAATCAATGTGCGCATTACCAATTTCTTATCGATAAGTAAATATATCAAAATCGCACGACTAAAATCGTCAACAATAGTCAAAAAATAATGTGCACCACATTAAGCGGGTTTCCTATATGGACCCGATAAATCACAATGTACTAAGTCAAAACAATTGTTTGCAATACTATGACTCATAGAAAAACTAGAACGAGAGTGTTTTGCGCGCTAATACACATCGCACGCCTTATTCAAATGTTCAATACTAGGATTACCAATAATTTTTGAAAAAAACTTGTGCACTTCCCAACACGGATGTCCCATTCGATCATGCCATAAGAGTGGTGTCGACTGCACTCCAACTTGCATTGCCTTCGCTTGAGACACCGGTAGGAAGTAGTAAAGTCCTCCTCGTCTTTTACCCACACCAATCAGCGTCTTCAAAGATAGGTCCTGAATAATACATAAGTGTGGAGTTAATTGCTCATGGTAATTTTGCTTCATCCAGTAATTAAGATATTGAAATGAATTCACGTTGCAATTTTGGTACATATAGAACATCTTTCAAAGAAAAACATGTATCTAAAGGAACCACTCCCTTCATGTTAGCTAGTACTTGATCTCCATCTGGGAGGCCGATTTTGACTCCCGGAATTCGCCAAAGAGAACGAAAATGTTCCCGATTTCCTGTCATGTGGTTAGTTGCCCCGGCATCAACAATCCACATATCACAGGAATTCTTACCACTCATGTGCTCTTGCAATGCTGATTTTTGGTTGTTCAGTAAATCAATAAGCATTTGGATCTGTTCACCATTTATGCCAAGTATGGATTTGACCTCGGATTCGATATTTGCATATCCTTCGGACTGGTTATTAACGTTCTGCACCGCATTGGCTCGAGCAGATGCTGATGTCGATTGGTTTCGTTTGTTGCTGGACCCGGGCCTGGAGGAGCCGTTTTAATTGCGAGTTACTTCCTGATTTCCACCCTTTGCCTTCGACTTTGGTCGATCACCCCACCATTCAAAATATCTGATCAATTCGAAGCATCCCGAGGCCGCGTGTCCTGGTACATTGCAATGGGTGCAGTGATCCTTGTTGCCCCCACCTTCCTTTGGAACTCGATCGATTCCGAGCACTAGCATCAGCTGCCAATGCCATCTGATTGTTCATCTCTTCTTTATCACGATTCATCGTGCGCACACGTTCTTCCTGGACAAGGGTAGAATACACCTTGTTGATGTTTGGCAACGACTCAATTGCAAGGAGAGTGGATCTGACAATTCCGTAGATATCTCCATCCAATCCCATCAAGAATTGGTGGACCTTGTCTACTTCACTCTGCTTTTGAAGTTTTGAATTTATGTCACACTTACATCCCGCACATGTACAAGAAGGGAGAGGGTCATAATTTCCCAAATCTTCCCACAAGGATTTCAGTTTATTGTAATAGGTGAGAATGCTTGATCCTCGTAGCTTCATTTCAGCCAGTTCACTCTTCAATTGGTGGATTCTTGGGCCATTGACCACCAAGAAACGCTCTGCGATGTCATCCCAAAGATCCTTCGCATTTTTTTTGTACGAGATTGTGGATCGGAGGCTAGGTTTGATTGTGTTCAAGATCCATGACACAATCATGGAATGCATTGTCCACCAGTCGTCCATTTGAGCCGAATTTTCGCTTGGTTTCTTCTGAGTTCCATCCACGAAACTCCATTTACACCTTGCTTGAAGAGACGTTCGGATCAACCGTGCCCATTCATCGTAATTGGCACCTTTTAACTGAACCTGGATAATGATATTACTCGGGGCATCGCTTGAATTGAGATCATAGGGCGATGGTGTTTTCTTTGAATCGGTTACGACATTGTCATTTGGCATGATTTAAAGATTAGAGAAGAGAATCGAGACCCTATCAAGACAAGCTTGAAAGCTCTGATACCATAATACAAGTTTGATTTGAACGTGTTTTGTTATTCTAAGAAGAGCAAACCAATACAACCTAATATATACAAGTACTGGGGCAATATTTCAGCAGCCATCTAAGGAACGTATCAACCTATTGCTATAAACATATATATCTTATCCATAGATAGACAAGAGTGATCCCTAAAAATCCTCTACAAAATATTATTCTTTCCATACATAAGTGTTAAATTCCGGCGGGCCAATATGACTTGGGGGTACACACGTCGGTTCATGCGCACAAGCGTGTTTGGCCCAACACATAAGCTCGTGGGGTTCCATCCTAAAACCAATTGACAATAGGAGGAGTAACCCAAGGGTATATATGGTGGGCAAGTTATATCAGAATTCCCGATGTGGGATAACAATCTTTCACACGCCCCCTCAAGTGCAACTGCCTGGCCCCGCAATATGCCAGTTGCAACTTGACGACATGCCTTAAGGCCGGCTAGCCCATATAGACTAGGAGTCCGGACCCAGACCGAACAGGCTCTGATACCATGTTAAATTTCAGCGGGCCAATATGACGTGGGGGTACACATGTCGGTTCATGCGCACAAGCGCGTTCGGCCTAACACATAAGCTCGTGGGGTTCCATCCTAAAACCAATTGACAATAGGAGGAGTAACACAAAGGTATATATGGTGGGCAAGTTATATCAGAATTCTCGATGTGGGATAACAATCTTTTACAAGAAGGATATTCAAAAGGATCTTATTATCACATTACTTCAATCCACATCATTACATAAAAATGTCGTCTAGAGAGAAAGAGACGTCACCGAGCGATTATCATCCTGACGAGGAGGAAGATTCGTCATCAAACGATAGTTATATAGACGAGGATGAGGAAGATGTGTTGGGAGAAGACTATGGAACCGAATCTGATGAATCAAGCAAGCCAGAAAATGTATTTTTCATAAAGATTTTTTTAAGTATAGTTAAAAATATGAATGTAGTATCTTGAAATTATAGTATTAGGATAGTGTAATTTATAATATTTTGTTTATACATTTTCAAAATCATAGGTTGTCGGAATAGATTTTTCTATTGCTTTCCAATACGATGGATTGTGGAATGACCGAAGAGAAATGCTTGATTGGGCTAAGCAAACTACAACGTCAAAGAATTTTGTCCTAGTTATTAAAAACTCAAATTCAAATAGGGTCATACTTACTTGTGACCTAGCCGGTAAATATAGATGTGGCAAGAGGGTATTACCCAGACCGAAAAATAGGAAGATTTATAAGTCACTCACCAATACTCCAACTAGGAAGTGTGGATGCCCGTTTGAATTGAATGGGGTGTGAATAAAGGAAAAAATGGATGGGTCTTAACGGTAAAATGCGGACAAACCTATCATCGTCTCCCAACTAGCTTGGTAGCTCATGCATATGTCGCCCGATTGACAGCTGAGTAAAAGAAGTATGTGAAAGAGAAGTTCTTATATCTAGCCAGCCCTAAAATGATACTTGAAGAGTTGAGGGCAAGGTACCCGGGAAAGGTGACCTCAATTAGACAAATCTATAATATGAGGGAGAAGTTAATACTTGAGGATTGCGAAGAATTGACAATGACACAATGGTCTTTAAAGTTCTTAAAAGACCGAGGATACATTGTCCATCCAAGACGTACGGGTAAAGGATTCAGATGCTATGAATGCCTTGTTTTTTGTCTACCCTACGAGTCTGCACATGCTGAAGATGTTTCCTTATGTTGTCATTATGGACTCCACATAAAAAACCAATAGGTACATTATTTTAATTTGTAATCGACTTGATTAGTATTTTTTCATTATAAATGTTTAAAATAACTTGTTTTGCTAGGTACGACAAGCCTTTATTGGAGATGGTTAGCTTCACTTGCACCGAAAATACATTCAACATCGGGTTTAGGTAAAATAAAGCATTTTATTGGAGATGGTTAGAATTATAAAATTTTAACATTACAAATTAATATATGTGAAGTCTTCACATATATTAATTTGTAATGTTAAAAGAGACGGTACTCTTCGTCCCCTCTAGGTTTTTTTATTAATAATAAGATAAATTGAGCTTAGTAGTCCTCAAACAAGGGAAATCCCGACCCTTTACATCGAAACATAAAAAAGTACATAAATCCCCTTCGGCGGGGCACGCAATACATATAATATAAAAGTACATAAATCCCCTAAAAACACTATCCCTAAGAAAATGTCTTTAGATCCCGACCGATGTTCCTTCGACACGTCTTCCAATGTTCAATCCTCGGGGTAAGAGCATGGAGCCAGTAGTCGCCGTTGGGGTGGTGAAATTGGAACCATGCTCTAGGAGGTGGGGGATAGGCGCATTGGCCATCAGCCATACCTTAAAACAAATCATTTTTGACATATAATCAATAATGATCTACAAAAACAAACAAATTTACAAAACTGATTACAAATTTCTCACCGGTATGAAGTGGTCCTGACAACCAACGTGGGCGATAGCAATGACTGTTGGCGGTATCCCATAGCCTTGATTGTTCCCTAAAATCCGCAATGGTAAGTAAGTGTGTGAGCCTCGATCCCTCGATAAGATCACAATTGACACTTGATAAAAAGTGAAAAAGGCAAGGTAGTGTAGCAACATGTCTAGCAAGTATCTGGACGACTGGACATGCAAGTAGACTCCACATGGCCGATATGCTCCAAGAACTCTTCATAAATATCTCTATTCTACATCAATTCTCGTTGAAGCTCCCGTCGAATATTGTAGTACTCCGACTGCGACCTGCCCAATACTTCTGCGAGAGACCGAAAGCCATAATGACCGTCTCCCATCACATCTCTAGCATCATCCATGAACAGAAATATAAAACTATCCACATTCCCGATGCTAAAGTTCACCCCATGCCAAAAGACGCTCGTAGGAGGGCCACAGTAGCTTCCATTCATCGGGGTAGCGTCAACAAGAGACGCACGGGAGGCAGGAGGAGGTGCAGTGCTAGGAGACCCAACCGCAACTAGAGGCGTATCAACTCCATCCCCTTCTTATTCCTAGAACCTCTAGCTCATCCGCGTGCTCGGGATGGCGCCGATGTATTTGCTTTGTTTTTGCTATTGTTGTCTCTCCATCTTTGTTGCTCCCTCTCGTACTCATCCATCACGTGCTCAAGGTGCGTTTTATCTCGTGTGGTCAAATACTTGTTGGCACTATCTAGCGTCTCGTAAGGGATCGGCTCAATAAGGGTTGTCTCTTCAGGATTCTCCGAATCGTTCATGCTGATGTGATCTGAAATAGCTAGTAACTAGGCATGTCACCGCTGCTTCATTTAGCCACCATTTTGTTCCATGTGACGTCTTCAATTCTCAGGGGTACGCATGCAAGGGCAAGCTGATCATCATCGCTCAGGTCATCTCATTCCAATTGTTGCCAAAAAGGATGTATCTTGTCCAGCATGATGGGAGGACTTCCTTATGACCGGTTCTACAACTCGATGCTTGCATGGAATACCATGGAATTCCCTCCAAAACTATTGGTGGCATTCCACCTCGACCCTACCCTGTTGCAAGTCTACTACCAAGTCACAAAACATGTCTACCAACTTACATAGGCATTGCCTTGAAACGTGGTTGCATATAGGTTGGAACAACGCTCAAAGTGTTGGTTTGAGATTCCATTTGAATTTGGATCCTTAGTATCACTATATTGAAGCCTCCTCGAGATGAATTCAATATCATTTTCAACACAGCGTGCATACATTCGACCCTAAAATACACATGTCAACGTTTAAACATTGAACGAATGCACATTCTAATATTCATAATGAATTTTAATGTTAAAAATAAAATTACCTATTGGTGGTTCTTGTTTAGAAGTGGAGGGTATGATTGGTCCATGCACGAACTATATTTTTCTTATGGACTGAGCCACACTTTCTCAATGTAAGCAATAAGCGTCGGTCGCCATATTCTCTTCAATTCTATATACCTTTCTTCAAATGTTGCCTTTGTGGTGGACGAAAATAGCACCCAAAATGCATTTGCAAACCCGCGTGACAACTCTAGTGGATTTTTAGAGTTGGCAAACACCTTTAGGCCGTACACCAAGATTTTGTGTGTAATGTGCACCCAACACAACAAATTTTGTACTCTGTCCCCAACAACTTGTCTTATCGCCTTGATGGGAGCCTACTTTCGATCTGTCACGATTGCATTCACTTGGACTCCAAGCTCGTCGTACACGAATTTCAATCGACTTAACACTCACCTATAACTAGCGACATCTTCGTTTGACATAAATGCAAACCCGATGTTGAATTTATTTCTGATGCAAGTGAAGCCAACCATCTATAATAAAGCATGTCGTACCTAGCAAAACAAGTTAATAAATATTTATAATAGAAAAATACTAATCAAGTCGATTACAAATTAAAATAACGCACTTATTGGTCTTGTTTGTGGAGTACATAATGACAACATAAGGAAACATCTTTAGCATGCGCAGACTCATCGGCTGGACAAAAACAAGGCATTCATAGCAGGTAACTAAACCCTTTACCCATCTTGGATGGACAATGTATCATCGGTCTTTCAAGAACATTAAAGACCATTGTGTCACTGTCAGTTCTCCGCAATCCTCAAGTATTAACTTCTCCCTCATATTATACATTTGTCTAATTGAGGTCACATTTCCCGGGTACCTTGCCCTCAACTCTTGAATTATCATCTTAGGGCTGGCTAGGTATAAGAACTTCTCTTTTATAAACTCCTGTTCAACTGTTAATCGGTCCACGTATGGATGAGCTACCAAGCTAGTTGGGAGACGA
Source organism: Fallopia convolvulus (assembly GCA_964016875.1). Classification (NCBI taxonomy): domain Eukaryota; kingdom Viridiplantae; phylum Streptophyta; class Magnoliopsida; order Caryophyllales; family Polygonaceae; genus Fallopia; species Fallopia convolvulus. The sequence continues at coordinate 42,394,873 of OZ024724.1, forward strand.
TGATTGTGTTGTCCGCATTTTACCATTAAGACCCATCCACTTTTTCCTTTATTCGCACCTCATTCAATTCAAACGGGCATCCACACTTCTTGGTTGGAGTATTGGTGAGTGACTTATAAATGCTCCTATTTTCTAGTCCGGATATTACCCTCTTGCCACATCTATATTTACCGGCTATGTCACAAATAAGTATGACCTTATTTGGATTTGAGATTTTAATAACTAGGACAAAATTCTTCGACACTACAGTTTACCTAGTTCAATCAAGCATTTCTTTATGAAAAATACCTTTTCTTGCTCACTTGATGCATCAGATTCGGTTCCATAGTCTTCTCCCGGTACATCTCTCTCATCCTCGTCTATATAACTATCGTTCGATGACGTCTCTTCCTCTTCGAACGACATTTTTATGTAATGATGTGGAATGAAGGTTGCCAAAAATGAAAATAAAAATTGGTATTTATAGGGGAAATTTTGACCGTTTTATTTTACCGTTGGAGTATTGCGATTCCAAGATTCGCACAAATCCTTAACGCGCGTGTCCAACGGCTACATTTTCTAAAATGTTGTCGTTGAACAAGTGTGAGCCCATGTTGAGCGCGAGCCTAGATGCGTGTGAGCCCAAGATGCCCGGGTATTAGTACGCCGAACTCTGTAATTTTCTCAAACCCCGTTTTGCCCTCAACTCTTGAAGTATCATCTTAGGACTGGCTAGATATAAGAACTTCTATTTATAAACTCCTGCTCAACTGTCAATCGGTCCACATATGGATGAGCTACCAGCTAGTTGAGAGACGATGATTGTGTTGTCCGCATTTTACCATAAGACCCATCCATTTTTCCTTTATTCGCACCTCATTCAATTCAAACGGACATCCGCACTTCTTGGTTGGAGTATTGGTGAGTGACTTCTAAATGCTCCTATTTTCTAGTCCGAGTATTACCCTCTTGCCACATCTATATTTATCGGCTATTTCACAAGTGAGTATGACCCTATTTGGATTTGAGTTTTTAATAACCAGGACAAAATTCTTCGACACTGTAGTTTACCTAGCCCAATCAAGCATTTCTCTTCGGTCATTCAACAAGCCATCATAGTGGAAATTAATAGAAAAATCTATTCCGACAAACTATGATTTGAAAATATATAAACAAAATATTATAAATTACACTATCCTAATACTATAATTTCATGATACTATATTCATATTTTTAACTATACTTACAAAAATCTTTATGAAAAATACATTTTCATGCTCACTTGATGCATCAGATTCGGTTCCGTAGTCTTCTCCCGGTACATCTCTCTCATCCTCGTCTATACAACTATCGTTCGATGACGTCTCTTCCTCTCCGGACGACATTTTTATGTAATGATGTGGAATGAATGTTTGCCAAAAATGAGAATAGAAATTGGTATTTATAGGGGAAATTTTGACCGTTTTATTTTACCATTGGAGTATTGCGATTCCAGGATTCACACGAATCCTGAACGCGCGTATCCAACGACTACATTTTCTAAAATGTTGTCGTTGAACAGGTGCGAGCCCATGTTGCGCGCGAGCCCAAGATGCGCGGCTATTGGTACGCCGAACCCCGTAATTTTCTCAAACCCCCCGTTTTACCCTTAAGCGAAGGCAGAATTCGCATAAATCCTGGATTCACGTAAATCTCTGCGTTGTGCGCTTAAAAACTTCTCTGTGTGCGCAAATGAACAACCATCCTCTATTCTAAATAAAGACCATCTTATGTTTTCGCCCCAAAAGAAACTATGCCGAACATAATCATCTTTGTGAATGGGAGTCAATTATTTATAAACCCTTTCAAACAAATCTGTATTAATCAAACGGCACTACCAAACAAGTCACTCTCAAGAGCATGCCAACTTGTGTACTCTTCTTGCTATTGTGTGTATACGGTGGCCTAATCAAGAAATTGACCGTTGTAATTTGTTGGCATGGAATCATCTGATCTATTGACTACTTTGTACTATACTCCATGTAAAATTCTACAAACTATAAAATTTTCGGATTTTAGAGAGAGAAAAATTCATAGCTTACTTCAACTATATTTGTTTTTTAACATGACACTTGATTCAAGTATACAAAGAGTGCTTCTGACAAGTGACATAACACATGCATTTTGATAGCGAGTTTGTTTTTTGCAAGACATGAAGTTCTGATCTAGGTAAAGGCTACATAAACAAGTTTATATATGGTTTCTTATAATTCTACTTTAGGGTTTTGTGCAGTCTCCCCTAAAACCTGTATTCAAATGAGAAAAAAAATAGCTACAAGGATACTTTATACAGAGGACTGAGATTCTACAACTATAATAATGCATACCCTGCATATCATCGGAACGAATCTCCTAAACAGCTGCTACTAATACTATACATACTCAGCGAGAAATGTATCGACAAATGAGTTACCGCTTTGAGAAAACCACCAAGATGAGCATTGACATGGATACCACAACCTTGAAGCTGGAGCTCTCCCAGAAATTCTGTTTATCACCACAATCACAAGCAACCGGTTGTTGCTTTGTAGCAAGCTGATCCCTTAGTTCTTTTATTGCCTTGTCTCTTCTCTCTCCCATCTACAATCAAACATGGGTTACTGACAGTTATATTGTACGGAGTATTGATCAGTGTGTGGAAATGGTTAAAAAAAAATTTACCCTTGTAAGCTTTCTTGTTTGAGACCGAGCTTCCTGGAGGCAGAATTCCAGCTTCAGCACTCTTTTCTTCAGCTCCTGATCAGCCTTCCTGTGTTTCTCAAGCTGAACAATGGTTGTGATGTCAAGATCAGAGTTGATTTATTTACAAAAAAAAGCAGCAATGAAAGCATAACAAAAATGCACAAATAACTAGTTGAAGTTATAAACAAAAATGCATACACATGGTTTTGAAGGACAAAACCAATTAGGTACTAGTTGAAACGGGAGTTTAAATCAAAACCTCAATTTCTAAGGTTCTGAACTAGTATTTGGTAGTTGTTTGGATTAAATTGGCCGAAATACCCTTAACCGTTATTGTAAAGTACAAAATGGCATAGAAGAAATAGAGATTGCTAACTAGTCATGATACGTTTAGTGTTCTTTTTTATCTAGTGATTCAACTACTACTACAACTAGTTAGAAAAAACTCGTACAGCCATACACAAACACTACATATATACCTGGGATTCCAGTTCCATTGTTTTGAATCTCCAGTGAGCAGACATAATCTTTATCTCGTCTCTGAGTCTGTCAATTTCCTCATCTTTAGCTGTCAAAAGCCTATTCATCTTCTCAAGATTTTTGGGAGAAACTTCATCCAGAATTTTCATCAGTTCACAGTCTTTGTTTGATCCAGCCTTGGCAATAGTTTGCATTATGTCATGCTCAACTCTAGCAACCTCGTCTTTCAGTTGCTTCTGCGTAAATTCCCTTGCCTCCAGATCCTTCTGCAGATTATCTAGCTGCTCCTCCATTCTTTTGACACGGTCCTCTAGTTCTTTTAAGGAGGTGTTCTTTGTGTCTAGCTCCTTGAGAAGAGCTGAGCACTGATGTTGTGCTGATTCAGCTGAAGCAGCACTGGCGTCTGCAGTTGCCTGAGTAAGTGTAAGCTGAGATCTCAAGTTGTTCAAATCCATCAGGTACTGCACCATAAAAGAAACATGTAATTACTTGATGTAGCAATCTGAACAGCATAAATATATACCCCGTTTGACTCGAATGTTAGATGGGTAAGAAACTGAGAAATAATTGAATAAGATTCCATTTTAGATTTAGTGTACTTGGAGTTGTAAAGGCATAACCCAGCTTGTAAGTTGTAATGATACGACTCAATTTGACATATACTTTATATGGAGGTTTGACCACCAGCATGAGACTCATTAGTAGCAATTAATTCAAGTAGTTCCCCATCATAATAACTCAAATATGTTAGCTGTCAACCTAATGTTTTCAAACTTGTGTTAATACATCATGGTGGATCTTCAAGCCTCCATGCTAAGTATGTGTAAAGTTTAATATTAGGCTATGTCACAAATTGCAATCCATACCCTACAAATGTTTTTTATATGAACAATTCCCCCATTTTTAGATAGTGCACAGATGAGAAATTTTCAGAAATGGGGAAAGCTGGAAAGACAGAAGCTCAAAGTTTTCCAAGCATACAAAAGTTCAAATTTCCGTATTTTTCAAATTCGAATGTTCTAGGGAACAGGAAAAGGTCATGTTGAATAATTCAAGCCACAAAGCATATAAAACACCACAATATCCCTTCTAGCATGGGGGCTTGGAATCAAGCCTGTCTTCACCAAAAAAAAACAAAGAATAAAAGCCAAAAAGGTGACTAGCAAATATGATTGTGCATTTGTGCATACACTGGGTGGACCAAACCACCTCAAGAAGAGAAACCCCCAAAGGACAAAACAGATATTTACTCCATTTAAACAACTCAGAAACTATTCTCACTATTCTTATCTCTCAAAATATGGAGTATAAAAGTAAACTTTATATAGTCCTTTAAGCAAACATATCAGCATATGAAATCTAAACAGAGAACAGCTTAAAGAAAACACACAATTAAAGAACTTCAATAGTGGGACCTTTACCTTTTGGGCATTGGATGTTGATGCTTGCAATTGCCCAGTTTTCTCCTCCAAGCTGCTCTGTAATTTACCAATCTCATCTGCCAAGTTCTTAGCCTTGGCTTCTGCATCCTGTTAAACACCAATCCAAAATTCAATCTCCATTTCACCCATCTAAGAAATCTGAAGATCAAGGGACCCACAAGTTTGAAATGAGGATAGACAAAAAGGACGGACAATAATTACAAACAAAGTTATACAATTCAAACTTTCAAACTACAAACACAATTCCAAAAATAGAATGGTCTTTTACCGACGACGCAGATCTCCTACCTGCCTAGTTAGGGTTTCTTTAACATATGTTTGTTCCTGCAAAGCAAGGCGGCTCCGAACCTCCTTCAACTCCGCCGCCAACGACACCACGTTTCTCCTGAAACTTTGCTTCTTTTCGCTCAGATCCTTCAATAGAGGATCAACGTCGTTTGATGATGTTGATCTTTCTGCACTCGGTGTAACCATTGCTCTTTTTGAGTGATCTCCCAACTCTGCTTAATCTAAGAGAAATAAAAAGGATTTGTTTTCATGGAGAGATCAAACCAGTGAATTTGGTTATTAGAGGGTGTAGAGACTAGAGAGTCTGAATCTAAATTTGGGAGGATATTATTGAAAAGGCATCCAAGGCAATGTAGAAACTCAAGCAATCAACATGTGCATGTGACTGGAGGTGGATGCAGACATTTAATATGACCAAATCTCCAAGTCAAAATTCATTAAAAAAAACATATGGGGTTAGCGTAATTTATAGCAAGTGCATAACTAGATTTATCAAATTCTAGGGCTAACTATCAAATTTAGTACTTTTGAATCAGATTCAAGCAAATTCCACAGGCTTACAAGATCTGACCAGAGAACAAAACCGAAATTCAAAAGGGAAAAAACGAATTCAATTAACTGAGAAGTTAAACATGAAACGGCTTAGGATTCTATTTGAGCAATAAATGCAAAGCATCCGTCTCTCTAGAGCTGGAATAGAGAACTCACTGGAGGGAAAAAACAGCCATGGCCGGAGAGCGAAGCTCAGACAGGCCCTAAGACGAAGAAATGAACAAACAAAGCCTTGAAATCCATAAGCCGAACACAAAATCGTGGCCAACAAGTTTCAAAATGGGAAAAAAACACAACAATACTTACAGAACCGCAGAAACTAGTGATCTTCGTCAATTCGCCATGGGAGGAGCTCGAACGAGTCAACTAAAATCGCGGCTAAACAAAGTACAATCGCAGATTCGCAGACGGAGAATCCACAGGTCTACTTGCGCTACGACGATCTAGAAAGAGACAAGAGATGAATACGAAAAGACGCAGATGCCGGAAGAAATTAATTGAAGGCAGGGTCCAGTTGTGTGATTTGTGAGTAGTTGCCAGTAGTTGGAATTATGGCTCGGTTTTTCAGGGTAAAGACAAAACCCGAGCCGGATGTGAACCGGGTTTTCCGAGTCGACGTTGCACAGCGCGGCAAATACAAATTTTGGACGCTGAGAAATTGCTTGCTCGTCCACGTGGACGTTAGGAGATTTTGGGCCCCACCTTGGGGACAGGCTGGGACGTGTGTTTTGAGTGTTCACTTTCTGTTTGTCTTACTTCTCCGTGAACGAGTTTTCTGGGTTTTATAGTAGTAAAGTTCGAGTGGACTGACTACATATAGTTTTTTAGTCATTTCTTATTGTTGTTTTGATGAATAAATATTAAATAGTAAAGGTTTTCTATACAAAAAATATATAGCAGAATTTTTAATGAATTTGAGTTATTACAAGGAAGGAGTTGGTTGAGTCACATTTAAATGCCCTATGGGCAACGGACAATAGGAGCTGTACGTGACCAAATACGTTGAATAAGATGAATAGCAATAAATGATATTGGATTTTGATATCATGCTTTATAAAATAAATCAAATCAAATCAAATCAAATTAATTCTTATTTGTAGGTTTCCACTATCAATTTTAGAAGAATATGATTTGATTGATAAAAATAGCACTTTTATAATCAGCTATGAATTTTTTGTATTATGTAAGAATTAGGAGGTTTTTTCTCCTCACGAAGGATATTGTAGAATATTCTTTCAGATGAATATCTGAAGATCTGAGTGATTCGGAACACGTGAAGCGGATAGCGAGTGACCCAATTTCACAATTTTATCAATCACTGCATTAAATCAACTACGAATTATTTTTAAACGATTTTTCTAACCTATGCCCTGTAATTTATTTTGAAATTGTATTTATTTAGATTTAATTATTTTTCAATAGGGTTTATTAGTTTCCTATTAGAGTTATAGTTGCTTAAATTAGTATTCTTAACCTATGCCCTAAGGGCATAGGATAGAAAATCTATTTTTTAAATTATGTAGAGTTGCCGACCCACAAACCTGACCCGAACCACCCGAAAAGTTAAACCTAAATCCTAAATAAACCGAACCCGGTAGACTAGCAACTCGTTGGGTTGATCGATTTAGTATATTTATCGAATGTATAAAATTCATTTTGAAACTTATAATATAATTTATTATTAAAATACATAAAAATAATATATTTTAATTAAATATTATTATTTAATTAAAATGTGATTTTAATAATCATAAAAAATAGATATTTTTGGCTCGCTGGTCAACCCGACCCAACTTGAAAACCCGCAACAACCCGACTTGATTGACCCGTAACTCGTAACGACCCAAACTCGACTCAACCCGAACCCGAAATGACCAAACCCGAACCGGTCCAACCCGATTAACAGTCCAATTACCTATTTTTATTTTCAAAAAACCAATTGTAAAATAATTTATAATATGCATGTTTTATATTGTATATCAAAGAAGAAGTTTTTCTATTACATTTGGCTTAATGACCGAAAATGTCCTTATAATATGTTGTATTGCTCTAAATCACCAACTATATGTGAAATTACAGAAAAATACTCTAATTAGGGCCTCATTCCAAAATCTACCACCCAAATCCTCTTTCCCGTTAAAAGCTTGTTTACGCGCACGTGAGATCGCGTTTTAGTATGATGGATTTTTATTATTTTCCTTTTTTCTTTGGAATACGGTAAAAAACAAATAAAACTTATTTACCATTAGACTTAACTCATATAAATCAAATTGTGGAGACGAGGAGGAAGAAATCAGGAGCAAAGCGGCCATTAGAGACGAAGTCGTAAAGAAGATTCGAAGTCACGAGGAAGACGAAGTCGCCCTTGAAGCATTGAGACGAAGCTACAAAGGAGAAAAAGTTGCAATTGAAGTCTCCATCTGTAAGTTTTGATTCCTAAACCTTAAATTTAATATTGTTTTAAATTCAGGCTTTCTTGGTCCATTTTGATTGCTATTCACCTTGTTTCATTTTCAATGGAAATTGATCTCTTCTTTGTTTTTTTTATGAAATTCAGTACTTGATCACAATCCTTTGTCATGCAAAATTCCTCTCAAGTTGAGTCACTTACCAAGTCCTGCAACTTCAAATCCAATCCAAGCTAGCACTAGTTTGGTAATGATTGTGTTTGTTTTTTACAAATTTAGATTGATATTCAAGTTACTTACCAAGGCCCTTAATTTCACTTTTCATGTGGTTTGTGTTACAAGAGACCTCTCACCATGGATGCCACATATCAAGTCCTTCACTTGTCCATCCAACTCAACCATCTCAAACTCAAGTGTATGCTAGTTATGAGTTTGCAAACAATTTGATTTTCTCTAACCATGATTGAATAACTTTCTCTCTTTATTTGTAGTATCAAAGTGGTAAATTTGTTGAGAATTTGGACATTGGAAGCCAATCTTCAATTACTCTAGATGGTAGGAATTTTGTGCAAATACACTGTTCTAAGACTCTTGTCTAGGCTTCGTCTAAGCATTGGAAGGTCTCAACCCGCCTAGCCATCCAGCTTGTCTAGGACCGCCTAGGCAACCGACGCTAGGCGGCCCCTCTCCGCTTAGGATCCTCCTAACGTTTTGTAGGACATTATCATGTAGTATCAAATTTTTTATTTATGATATGTTTGTGATATTAGGCATTTTAAATTAGCTTAACAATCTCTTGAAACTAAGGGTGATTGGAACTAAGGGTCCACAAGAAGGGTGATTGGAACTAAGGGTCCACAAGAAGGGTGATTGGAACTAAGGGTCAGCTAGCTAGTATATATGCTAAGGCACTCACCTAGGAAGCACAAGGGTAGTGATCCTTCAAACTATTAGGGATATGTGATGCAACTTCTAAATTGGATGCTTTTTGTGTAAATTGTCTATCTTGTCCAAAGTTGAGGGCTTTTGAAAATTGAACTACATACTCAAACTTTCAAGACATCTACCCATTTGATGCAACTATTAGGGTTGATGTTGTGGCATATCTTGTCCTACAAGCCTCTTGGTTGATGTTAGTAACTGTCTATCTTTTTTCCAAATTAGGTTAGCAATCTCTTGAAACTTATGAATGGGTACTTTGCTTGTTGTGAAATCCTTGTTTATACTATTGAATTAGTATGCACATTGCTTTTGGATGCATTGTTTCACCTTTGGTTTTGTTTGTTTGTTTGTTTGAGCAATGTCAAGCAGATATCTTTATATAATGGGAATGGAATTGTCAAGCACGTTTCTTTGAGCAATGCTTTGTTTTACCTGTGTAATTCTTATTTTTCCTGTTGTATCAACTTATTTAACATTGGTAATTTTGTGAAAAGCTAAAGTCAAGCAAATCTCTTTAGACATCTGTGTCATTCTACATTGGTTGTTTCAGTCTACTGAAGTCTTACTAAATTATTCATTCAACCATTACAGCATTAACACATGAATATAAACATAAAAAAAAACCACTAAAGCCACACAACTTTGATCATAACTCTTGGATACACTAATCATAGCATCAAAGTCCAATTTGTATGTCTTGTTTTCATCCCTCAACCTTTCTAATAAGGAGTTCTTATATACAAGCTCATGTCTTATCTTTTGCGTCTCAATTTCATGGACTCTTGTTGAATCCAATAATTCCTTAGTCTCTCCTTCCAATTTTTCCTTCTCCTTTACCAATTTATTGGTAATATAGATTGCTCTTCTAGTGTATTATTCATCTCTGCACAGAAAGAAGTTACATTTGTCCAAGATCTATAATGACGACAACCATAAAATCTTTTATCATAGTTCCTCTTTGTATGTGTCGAGGATTTCTTTGCTTGCATACCACAATAACAAACCCTTTAATTTGTTGTGAACTTGTTGAAGTAACACTTGAGCTTGACATTGGTAACTTGAAACCATCATTTTGCTCATCAACAATGTCTAGCTACTCAAACCATTATTTTGTATCCATTATTTTGCTCATTCACTTTCGCCATATTTCATTCAAAGTGATTAAAATTTCAGTTCGCCGTTCATTTCTACTCTAAACCCAATTGAAAAACCCCCCCAATTTTACAACTCATACAATCAAATGTAGCTTAGAATTCATCAATGTCAACTCACAAACCTTGAATCTAGGAAATCCAACTTAAACACTAATTAACAATTTGAATAGCCTACATCCATTTTTTTTTCTCATTCAATTTCACCATCTTTATCTTTACAACATATAAAGTTCTCCCTTTTTTAACAATAAATGTCCCATAATTAAAGATGAAGAGATTAAAAAAGTACAATATAATTATAATTAGTCTTGAAATAATGTCATAAATAATTATTATTATGATAATGAAATGATGATAATAATGATAGTTGTTATTATTATTAATGGTTAATAATTATATATAATTTTTCTAATCAAATATTTATCTTAATTATAAATAATAATAATGATAATAATAATAATAATAATAATAATAATAATAATAATAATAATAATAATAATAATAATAATAATAGAAAAAAATAAGAAATTAAGAATGATATATAAATCTTTTAGTTTAATTTAAATCTAAATCTTAATTATGAACTTCTCATTTGACTTCTTACAATTATGAGTGTAATATCAATGTGTTGGAATGTATATAATCTAGCAACTTAAAATTACAAGTGAAAATCATTAATTAATATCAATTCCTCAATGTCACCATATAAGATCGAGAACTATCCCTCAAGTGCTTGGAAAGGGTAGTTATAAAAAGGTTGAAGAGATACTGGCAAATACACCTAAATATTATTGATATTGTTGATCTAAAGGTAATTGATAATATTGTTGATAAAGAGGTATCCAATTAATTATAATATGTATTTTTTTTATCAATTTATAGTAAAATTTTAATCCAAAGCCAGATTATATATACCTAATGGTGATTTTTTATTTTTGGAATACCTAATGACGATTTAATGTATCAGTATTTCAATAAACTTATTATTTTCATGCTAAAAAAATAAATTGGTATAGATTTATAATATACTAATCTCATCGGTTGGTCCCGTCCAACGGACGAGATTAACTTTCTAGTTTCATTCAAAATCTAGGAAATTCAATTGATACCCTAATTCACAACTCATCGAAAATTTATCACAACTTTTAAGACAAAATTTATGGAGAATTCAAACCCTCATTTCCAAACCTTGAAGTAACAATCAAAATGAATCTTGAAAGCCTGAATTCGAAACATTATTAAATTTAGGGTTTAGGAATCAAGACTTACAAATGGAGGCTTCAATTGCAACTTTGTCTCTTTGACGGCCTCGTCAAATGGAGGCTTCAATTACAAATGGAGGCTTCAATTGCAAATGGAGGCTTCAATTTTTGACCAGCGGGTCAAAAATATAGAATTTTTTTGATTATTAAAATAGACTTTTAATTAAATAATAATATTTATTTATAATATATTATTTTTATGTATTCAATTAATAAAATATATATATATTATATTTTTTAAAATTAATTTTATAAATATACTAAATCGGTCAACCCAACGGGTTTCGGGTTCTATCGGGTTCGGTTGATTTCGGGTTTCAGGTTCAAATTTTCGGATCTTGACCCTAAAATTATCGGGCGGGTCGGGTCGGGTTAGCGGGTTCGGTCAACTTTTGACAGCTCTGCGTTGAGTAAACGAGCTTTTAATGGGAAATAGAATTTGGGTGGTGGATTTTGGACGGAGGCCATAATTAAAGTGGTTTTCTGTAATTTCACATTTAATAAATGATTTATAGCAATATAACATATTATAAATGTGATTTTCATCATTAAGTCATCACATTTTAACCTCATTTAATAGTGTCTCATGCATCATTATGATTTTATTAGTTCTGTTACAAAAGTTAAAACATTGGGTCTCACCTAATAATTTGAGAACATATTATTGAATTTGATAAAGATATATAGCTTTTTGTTACAAAAAATTAAATTCATATATATACGATAATCCTCTATTATAAGTTAATTCATATACGAACATCCTCTATTAAAAAAATTAACATTAAATTATATCAAAATTGAGTTTTTGTATTTTTTTTATATAAATTTAATTCATATACGATAATCCTCTATTATAAGTTCACAACTAATTAATAAACTTTTTTGTTACATGGTCAATAATTAATTGATTTGATTAACCAAACTCGTGTCGTATGCTAGTTGATAACCTATATTACAAATATCTACTCCTTGATTTCAATGGCGTAATCATAATAATTTCATAAGAGTTTATATAGGAGAGATGTGATGATGCTTGAACGAGTATCATATGTGAATATGGTTTACGCTGTACCTAATTCATTGTTAACTCATACAAAGCTATTGACTGCATAAACTATATGAGTTTTTGTAATGAATAAATCGGTTTAATTTGCTTGTCAACGTGTTTGTTGTATTTTTTTTTTTAACTTTTGAGGACTGTTGTAAATAAAAAGTGTTTATATACTTCATGGTCATTGATCGTTATATTCTAATGGTTTTGAAATATTCGCATTAGTACTAAATATAATATACAAATTTGATAACGTTATCATCATGATACTTTTCGACATATATGCGTTGCTCAGAGAATAGGGTTTTTTGTGGGGATAGAAACGAATGGAGGCAAAGACGAAACGAATGCATTTTTTCCAGTTTATAATGCACTTTTCATATAAAAGTGCATTGAAAAATACAAAAAGTATAATCCCAAAAAGTGCAATACAAAAAATATCAAAAGTGCACTACAAAGTATGAAAAGTGCAAATGCGAAAAAGTGCAGTCCGAAGTAGAAAAAGTGCATTACGAACTAGAAAAAGTGCATTCGTTTCAGGATGAGAGATCGTTTCAAAATAAGAGTTCGTTTCATTTGAACCAAACTCTCACTTAATGTCTTAATTAATTGTTCAAAATCTGAATCAAATAAAACAGAAATTATCAATTATGATGTATATCGGATTCAATTTATTTTGAATTTCGGGTTCAAATTTTCTAATTTTAATTATAAAAATTTTAGATAGTTCGGATCAATTTTTCGAGTCGGGTCAACTTTTGACCCTCTAAAAGTCGTACCGTATTATTACACATATACATTAAAGTATATGTATGTGATATGTACATTTACGCGTATATTATAATTGATCTAGCATTGTGCATGTGAACATTAGTTTGTTGAACTACCAACCATTCATCTACGTAATAATTTCTAAGTCAACCATTCATCTACGTGTAATAATTTCCGGCTCAGCTTTTTAAGGGTTTTTTAAGGATAAGGTACTAAGTTGTAATATATAAATCTTATATTTTTATAGCTACGTGCCCAAATTTCATCCTTTGTTTTTTTTACGGTCCATTGACTGTTTTGTGATAATGAGTTTACCATTAACTAGTAGTGTTGTCAATAGGTCAAGTTACAAATTAAATTTTCTACCCCAAATGTACTCTCTTCTATACTCCCTTACGATAAAATTATTTGATCAATTTTCAAATTAAATAAAGAAAAACTTAAGCTTTAGTAAAATATTAAAAAATACCTTATAACCAATTAAAATAAAGGAGTACAATAGGAAGTATGATTAGGCAATAGAGAAATCGGACTAGTCGGGTTATGGGTGAGTGGGCACTTTCATTGTCCGATCCGCAAGTAAAAATGTCACACTCGACCCACCCGTCACCCGTGAAATGTTTCACCCATCACTCAAACCCCCCGGTTACCCGTTGATTATATAGGTGACCCAACATAGTGGGCAAACCAAAATATTGTTTTTAACTTAAGAATATGGGAGTGAGAGAATCTTCATTCTTTCGCCACATCTTTAGACACCTTGTATTCTTTCGAGTCCTTGACTTCAATCAGAGAGATCTCAGCTATGACTTGAGCCACCACATCGCTGGGAGGGTACAGACCTTTGAACTCGCGCCTTTCTTTGGCTGCATCCCAAGAAGTATGCCTACCTACTGCATACTCTTTGATATGGATCAGGCTAGGATCAAGACTAAGGAAGCATGGAAGAGGATAAGAGACCATGTTAAGTCAAGAACATTCAAGAGATCAAGAGCTTTCAAATATAAAATGGTTTTGAAGAATCTGCATTGTGTCTTCCATCCATTGTCAAGTCGACATTGAAAAATGAAGAGCGCATGCGTGCGTTATTTACACTCACATGCAACAGTTGTTTGCATGTTTATCCTAGGCTTACTATTATATTGCTTTTTAATTATGCTTTTATTTTTAATAGGATTTTCTACATATATATATGGACCATGTGTTATGGGTCATAATATGTGGGCTTATGTTTTTCAAATTAGGAAACATATTATTTTATTAATTTGGACCATGCAAGATTGGTGGGACAAATTTGGAAAGTAATATGGATCTTACTTAGAGCCTGAGTTATTAGTTGTATAATATCTTTTAATTAAGGTAGTTTTTATTTTAGGAAACAATATCTTTTAAGAATAACATATGATAGTTGGCTATCTATGTCTATATAAACCCTTGTAATCTTTCTTTTCAAGACATGTTGAATTAAATCTTTGGAATAGAGACCTTGTTTCTTATTCCAAGGACCTTCAACCCAATTATCTCTTTTGCTTCCTATTGATTTCGTCCAACATCAAACACAACACCAATTTTGAATTCTCTTGCATCATTCATTCAATTCTCCAAACACAAAGCAATTGCCAAACACATTCAATTGAGTTGTTACTTTTGTTGCTTTGCAATCCAAGGAAATGATTGATAACCTTAAAGTTTGAGTCTTCTAATCCAAAGTTCAAGTCTTGCAAGTAAAAGAAGAGAAGGATTAAAGCTGACAAGATCGGACCTGGAAAACAAACAGAAACGAAGTGCACGCGCTCATCAATTCTAAGTATCAAGTGGTACTCAGAGATCAGTGATTCACAGATAATCAAGTGGTATCGGATTCTCCTTGTTTAGTGAAGTTTTTAATTGCTTTTAATTTTGCTTGCATAATCAGTTTTTACCCTTAGATTTTCATAATTTTTTTGTTCAAACTCTAAAAAAGCCACCAAAATCCTAACCTAAGGCATACTTGTGCCGCCACCACCAATCACCGCCAACGACCACCCCTCCACCACCACACCCTTGGCTTGGTGCACGCTCCTCCCCCTTTCTTGTGTGCCAAGTTACTCGCTTTCCTTGTGGCCCAAGTTTGTTTGAACATACTTTCCTTATATAAAGATCTTGCTAGTTTTTCTTTCCTTATTGAAAAGATTGGAGCTTTAGTTGCATGTTTGACTTGCTTTGCATTAATTCCATCATATTTGCTTACCTTAAATACTTATTCTTTTCCATAAGTGGGTTTACTACAATTTGGTGAATTGCTTGCTTTCATGTTCATGCATGTTAAAGTCCCTTTCTTTTCCACAAATATTAGCCAATTTTCCTCCTTTATTTTTTTTCTTCGAAGTAGTTTCATTGGTGTATATAGATTCAGAAAAAAAAAAACCCAAAAATTGATTCTCCAACAAGGATCACCAAAAATATCACCTTGCATTCTAGTAGTTTGCATTCATCTTTCTCACATTGGCATATAAGTTGTGCTTGCTTTGCTCAGAATAACACCCTACTTAGATGAAGCATCACAAAAGAACCCTTTGTGCATTGCATTTGTTGCACCTAAAACTAGAACTTGGATGCACCCTTGTCTCTTCTTGTCGTGCACTTGTGTCTTAGAAATTCGCTTCATCAATTTGTGCACTTTGCTAGCCCAAATCTAAAATTTTAGCCTTGTGTGTCTTGATTGCTTGCTTTTACATTGAATTAGTAGTACCCTCTACTTGTTTAAAGTATTTGGCTTGCATAAGGAACTTGTTTGCTTGTCAACTTGCATCTTCCTAATTTCTATATTCTTTGAGGCTGAAATTCTACTTGATCTTTTAGGACTACACCTTTCACTCACTTGCCTAATAGGTTCCACTAACTGATTTATGTTTGTGAATTGATTAGCTCCTTGCTAAACTAAGGTGTTCGTCCCTTGATTTCTCTTTTTCTCGTTAATGCTGCTCGCTTTTCCTTTTTGAGTATGTAGGATGGTTGAACCATATGTTCCACACCGATTAGAGATTTTTGATGGAATCTTTGACCCTACGCGGTATTTTGAGTAGGAAGAAGCCACAAGTTCTTTCCTAGAACACTATTACCACATCGAAAAAGAGCGACTATATGCAGTGACGTGTCACTTTGTGGGAGTTCCTCGTACTTGGTTGGTAAAACTTCAAAGAGACAGATGGGAAAAAGACCTTTCACCAATTGCCTCGTGGCCTCAATTGAGATTCATGACGCGTTGTACATTTGTTCCATATGAGCATCAAGAGCGTTTGAATAAGATGGCAAATTGTAGGCAAGGATCTTATTCTCCACTTGATTTCTTTATGGAGCTTGAAGAATTGATGGATACCCCTGAAGTTCCTTTATTACGTACCAAGTCGCCTTAGTAGTCACTTCCTAGATGGATTGGAACAGCTAATTAAAGAATATCTTGATGGTCAGCATGCCACTAATGTAGATGCTTTGGTTGACTTGCACAAAGATCCTATTACAAACTCCAACGAATGGAAGAAGCTTTGGCAAATTCCCGCCACATAAAGTACAAGTCTTACGTTATACTCTTCCAATTCGGTTTATACTAATACATCTTCTTCTTCGCCACGGGATGTTCCCAACATCATCAAGGCACCTTCTCAAACCCCCGAAGATGTAGGCTCTCCTTAAGTGGAGGAGGAGCTCAATTACAATGACAAGTCGGAAGGGATAATTGGGAAGCCCAACAAAAGAAGGACAACCCTTCCCCAATGTCGAACCAAGGGCCAACAAAGACAACAAGCCCTCAGCCGATCGGTCACGATCGTGAACCACCCGTCACGACTCGTGACGAGCCATCTACGGCCCTCAGCCAATCGCTCATGAGTCGTGACCCACCTCACGACCCAGTCACGAGTTGTGACCTCCTTTTCACGACCCGTGATGGCCATCACGACCGGACCTTTGTCCTCAGTCCCCAAGTCACAACCCGTGATCCCAGGTCACGAGTCGTGATCCCTTCTCTGAAGCTTCTAGGTGCTTTGTCTTAACTCATGAACCCCTTCCCGGGCCTCTAAGACACCCCATCTTGACCCGAGACTACTCCGAAACGAGTCATGACACTCCTCAACAGAACAATAACACTTCAAAGTTAATCATTGCGCCTTACCTTCCACCACATTGGCGTGATGTCCATGAGCGTTCTCTTGAGCATTATGAGTCCAAGTTGGTCATTCATTACCATCCCGAGTAAGGTGATGGTCAATTAGAAGACATTCCAAAATGTAGTGTCTTGCCCAAATCGTCGACCATTCATGTGTGATCCTTCTCCGTAGTAGCATGAATTCCAGCCTCGTCGACCAATTTCGACAACTCGCTAACCTTCTTCTCCAAAGCCTCTTCTCATACTCGAAGAAGTCGCTCCTCTTTTTCTTGAGTTGGTATTGGCATTAGCACGGGATAACTAAGCGGACAACTCCTTGAAAAGGTCAAACGTCGCTAAGGTGATCTAAAGACCCTGAAAAACCATAGACGACAACTTTAGAAAGAATCAAGGAACGATTTACATGATAATGAACACATCTTTACCTACCACTGCGCGGTTTCCACTTCTCCGAGAACTTCAGTCATTAAAGATTTATCAATTTCATCTTGGGGGCCCACAAAGCATAGCGGTAGAAGGGAGTCCATGCACTTCTCTGTCGCCCGATCCAACGACATCATTATCCTTGGAAAATCAGAGAGACTGGGGGTGGAAGAGAGTTTTGAAGAAGTCACTTTAGTTGGGGTCGAAGATGGCTTTGGAGGTAGTGAAACCGCCAAAGAAGTATCTGTTGTAGAGGTCACATCCATCGCTCTCTTCTTCTTGGCCTCGACTCGTTTTGCAGTTGATAAGGCCCGAACGAGTAGTCCTTGAGGTTGGAACATGCAAGGAGTAAGATCAAACAAGGAAGGTGAAAAAAGAAGTAAAGAGAATAGGAGTTTTTCACTTGACATCTCGGACTCTTCAGAAAGAGAATGACACTGCTTGATGATTTCAGAGTATAGTCTCTCGCATGCGATGAGATCAAAGATGCAAGCAACACATTGAGCAATGAGATATCCACTACACAACACACAACAAAATGATCAAAAGTTAATACCTTCGGTAAATCCAAGGAAAAAAACAAAAACGACGCGTTACTTGTGTCATGCCAACGAGGCTTAAGGAAGTTACACTCAAACCCTAAAGATGACAACTTTACAAAAACAAAGAACCTATTTGCCCAACCCCTATCTGGCTTAGACACATCCAATACCAAATCAGACTTGCTTTGCAAAGTGTTTAGGGTAAAACGGCAAGAACCCTCCCTAGAAAGATCATAGGTGTGGAAAAGATTAGATGCAATGAAAGTAATGCTATGAGCAGAATAAAGGAGTTCTACAGACAAAAGGATTCTCCATGCATGGGGAAGGAGTTGTCCAGGAGACACGTCTAGGGTTTTGAGAAGATCAACGACAAGAGGAGATAAAGGGAAACGATTTCCGATTCGAAAGGGGTATTCGTAGAAGCAAACCCAATTGGTGTTATAAGAGTTAGCTCACTCGTTCAGACCGGGATTATACACCATCGTAAATGCCGGAAAAGCAACAGACATGGCAAATGAAGCAGAATCTGAGGAAGAACTGGTTTTGTGTTGAGAAGAGGAAAGGATGCAAGAAGGTTTGAAGATTGGGGGTTTGTCAATTTCATAACAACGGGAAAAATGGTCGGAAAAAGGCTTTGTTTCACTCATGGTGTAGTAGGGAAGATGCTCGAAGAAGAAGAAAAGGCAAAGAGGAGTGTACCTGAGCAGGAAAGGCAAAAGCGTGACGAATGGTAGAATCAAAAGGCAATAAATAGATTATAGATGGGACATCTCTGATGCCTCTCAACTTCCAAGACACTAATTTGAAAACCCTTGAAAAATTAGGAGGGAAATTTTAGTGGGTTTTCGGGGGTAATTGTTGAACCATGCATTTTTGGGTTGCAAAAGCAGGGTTTGAGGACCATCATCACAAGCGAATCCAACTGGGCATTAACTACATGCGGAGAATTCGCCCTCAAATGATCACGCATTAAGTCGTTGGCGAGATTTCTGAACGATGAAGCTGGTGGTGTAACGTCTCTTTAGTATAGAGGGTTATAAATGGGCGAGGAAGAAGAGAAAATGGGATCATCATATAACACCATATTAAGCTCGAGCTTTCTACGATTCCACCAATCAATCAAAATATTTTCCCAATCTGAATTATATTTGTGGTTCTCATTTGTGTTCATCAAATCAAGTTGTATCAACCTTGTTCGAGATCAATCAGAGAACCTTGTTCGAGAATATACATCACTAAACCACAAAACTTTTGTCTTATTTGCATCTATTTTATTATTCGTATTTCTTTTCAATTTTGATATAATTAACGTGTTAACGTATTTAAACTGATAAGTGACTAAGGTTCCCGCATTATAGTAGATTACACGTTTACGTGTTTATTCTGCCCAAAACAATACTCAAGATCGCGTAGAACTACATGAGTCGGGGTGTAGCTGGAAGAAGCCGTTTTTACAATGTGATCTGCCATAATATCTCCAGGAAAATGTGGTACAATCTTCTTATCTTAAGCTCTGAAGCTAAATCGAAATGTCCATAACTCAACTTCCACAAACCCACATTAATCATTATCTAATTGTCTTTGGAGGGTTTACATAATTTATTTAGTTTATGAGAGAGGAGTTTTTATTATTGAAAATTTAGTTTGGAGATGATGCTCTGTTGCTGAGAAGTCGCTCTTTCTCCGGTTACATAAGATAATATGCATGAACAAGATAAAAAGCTTCAAATTTGGTAAGATCTAGATCCAAATCAAATCAACATACCGAAGCATCATACACTAATCCCTGATTATTATCTCTTCAACCCCAAAAACCAGTTAAGGTTTGCCTTACATTCAAACTAGCTACCCGATGTCTCTGCAGGTTCAATTTATAACGTCACAGTCAAGAGAAAAGAGATCCCTAACCAAAGATGGACATGCATTAAGAAAAAGGCAGGTCTCAGCTGCAACTTTTACATTCCATTATGTTCATCAGCAATCTGCACGTCGTTGATTGTTTCAAACTTGGTTCCGGATCCATGAGAAGCTAGGCTCCAAGTAGTTCGATCATACAAGGATGCAATTGAACCTCCAAGAACTATTATTGTTTGAGTGCTTCTGATGGTCTCCTTGGCCTACAGAGAATGTAAAGTTGAAACAGGAAGAATTTAGTCCAAATTCATAACCTGGTTCTATATATGGTCTTCCAAGTATACAAATGCAGGAGATTTAACAGATCAGTTTATAAAACTGGATTATAGCCCCAAGAATGTAGCACACTAGGTGAGCATCAGAAAGTAAACGATCAAAATTACTAAGATAAAAACACACACATTCTAGACAGGGGTAGTTACAATAAATGAATATACAGAAAAGGAACAAAATAAACAGAACACTCTTGGTTCAAGTGTGACAGACCTTGGAGCCCCAGTCATCAACTAATAAGCACTTTAGCACCCAAAAAGTAGTTGGGCATGCATCATAAGATTTTGTTTTCAGCCTTACTAAAAAGGGGGTTGATTATTTTTAGCAAATCATATATAATTAATATAAGAAAAGAGGTGTACGTTGTGATTTGTAAGAGATGAGCAAGGAAAGGATGGATGAAGGATTTGAGGCCAGATTGATGAGTTACTGTCCAGAGCCAGGTAGTTTTAAAATCCATTCAGTGTAACTCAGGGTTGTAGGCTGAACAGGCAGGACTTAACAATACAGTAACCACAGCAAGAAACACCTATTCCAAATGTAGACCCAGAACGTTACATACATATATGGATGACTATTGAACAGTAATGTTAAGTTGCACAGTTTAATTGCAATGATGAGAATGAAGTGCACAGGTTTATATGATCCAATAACTACAAACACCATATTCAGAGAACTAGTTATGATTGTTTCATTTTTAGAGAATCATGCATTAGCAAAGTACAAGAATGGTCATTTTTAGATCCAAACCCACAGCTTAACCTGAGTTCAACATACAATTTACATCACACAGTAGAATAGCTAAGTTCTAAGGGTTCGAAAAATATCAACTGCACTCATGTAGCAGCAAACTATACACAGCATATCTACTACAACAGCCTCTTACATTCAAAAACATATGCTGGGAATAGTTGCAGACCATTTTGTTAGTGATATCAGTAATATTAACTCTGCATTAGCAGCAGAAAAGCAAAAACATTGCTTCACAAACAAATTCAGTAAAACAGACAGCAAGATCCTTTAGTGCATTAATGCATTATCAAGCAAAGTTGAGAAGATCTAGAATATATGAGTTAGGAGTATTGTTCTCTAATAAATATGGCAAGATTAACAGGTTAAAGCAAATAAATATATGGTATATTGGTATCCACTGCACACCTACCAAGATGCATTATTGCAGATGAACATAAAATTGCATGGTCACCACTATCTTGACATGTATCTACATTCAGAGTGACAAAACTTATTCAACAATTAGTTTTTCTCATGAAGTATAGAAAATCAAGCCTTTCCCATTTTTACTTCTTCGTAAGAGAACCAACCATTGCCTACAGTCATTTTTTTTGTTGAAAACCATTGCCTATAGTCATTGACCGTCACATAGTACATAACTAAGCATTCAGGCATATCCGAAGGAGGCAAGGAAGTCAAACATCAGGTTGAAAAAATGGTGCTGCTGGGGAATAATATAAGCAGTACAAATCCTGATCGGATTCCGGCAAGAACATTCAAATTATAAACAAATGCTATATATGATTGCTTGTGTTAATTTGATATTTGATCAAACACATACCTTCCCTAGTCAATGAGACTGGCACAAGTGAACCCCTCCTGAACAAGTTGGTTGACGGCATCCCTAAATTTGTCGTAGTCAGCATCCTTATTGTAAACTTGATAAGAAATTCGAGCATAGCCTGTTAAACAATCAGCCTCTCCTTCCTTGGGTGGACGATAATATATGGGAACCTCAACATCAAACTTATCCCTAAGATGCGCCCTCAAATTCAAAGTATCCTGCTCATTCTCAATTCCGATGCAAGCTGGCAATCCAATCATGATCATACTGGCACACATATCAGGAGAGCAACCAAGATGTGTTTTCCATGCCTGTGCCAACATCTTTCCCTTCTCAATCACCTTCTCATGGTTTCTCTTCACTATCCCTTCAATCCCACCCTCGAATCTTCTGATAAACTCCAACGCATCAGGAACAACCAACTGGGAGCTATAATCCCTAGTCCCAATCCATGCGCTCTCAACTGGTAAACCATTGCCGTACTCATGAGAGACCACCGGATGATGCACGTCGTCTAGTTTATGGCCATCGCGAACGTACAAGAATGCAACAGAAGGTGGACAGAATAGCCACTTGTGGAGGTTACTGGTGTAGAAATCAGCCCCAATATCCTTCATATCAACCCTAGTGCACCCAATCGCATGGGCGCCGTCAATAAAAACCTGATCGACCCCTTCTTCTCTACAAATCTTAACCAATTGCTTCACAGGGAGAACCACGCTAGGCATGGAAGTGATATGATCGATGACGGCTAACCTAACCCTACGATTTTCCAATTTCGCCTTGTTCAATGAATTTCGGAACTCGGCAACAATCTCATCGTCAGAATAGACAGGGAAGGGGAGGGGAACCTCGATTACATGCCCGCCGGCGCGGGAGACGTAGGCCTGAACGGACTTCTTGACGGCGCCGTAAGCGTAGTGGAGCATGACGGCAGCGTCGCCGCGCTGGAAGCGGTTCTCATGGAAGGATCTGGAGACGTGCTGGAGAACGATGGCGGTGGCGGTAGTGGCGTTGTCGACGAGGGAGATCTCGTGGAGGTGGGAGGCGTTGATGAGGGGCAGGAGGAGGCGGCGGGAGTGGTCGATGCCGGGGCGGAGGAGGCGGAAGTAGAAGAGATCAGGCTGTCGGAGGAAGCGGAGCTGCCAGGTGTGTTGGGCGGAGAGGACGGCGGCGGGGCAGCAGCCGAAACTGCCGTTGTTGATGCGGGCGACGACGGGGTCGTGGTGGGAGAACTCTTCGACGATCTCGGCACCGGTGATGGGGGTGGAGAGCTTGGGCTTCTTGGAGGCGGGAAGGTCGTGGTCGTTGGTGTGGTGATTGTTACCGCTGCCATTCTCGGCGGAGTGGTCGTCGGAAGCCATGGCGGTTGCGGCGGCGGAGGGAGTGAAGAGCAGTGAAAAAAGATGGGAAGAGAGCAAAAAGGGGATGAAAAGGGACAACCCCTAAAAATTAAGGGTAGGGATTTTAGTGCGCCACCTCAGCACATATAAAGGAGGTGCGTCTGTGCGAGTGTAGATATCTCCATTTTTTTTATTATGGGAAGTTGTTGAATTAATAAATTAATAAATTAAAAAAAATACCAGAATTATTTAGTTTTTCTAAAAAATAATTAAACTTAATAAAGTTATCAGATGACGTGACTTCTTTCGGGTTCATCCTCAGGAACCCTGGTGCTCCCCATTCCATTTTGACGGAGAACATATTAGTTGGCAGTCTATTCTAATCTCCGAGACCATCGCCTTGCGCTAGGGACTTCTCGAGACCATCAGACGTGACATTTCCCGGATCCAAAATGAAGGTGATAGTTTGCAGCTGGTCAAGGCCGTGCTTGGTGACTGGAGCTGCCCGTGGGAGATTGAGCTGTTGAGTTCGGACATCCACTGCTTGTTTGCCCAGTTCCATGATTGGAGTATCTCTCATGTCCTCCGAGAGTGTAATTTTGTGGCGGACTACAAATAGTTTATTCATGCAAAATTATAAATATAATCATGCAAAATTGGTAGTAGATTGATCAAATAAAATTAAAATAATACTTGAACTACAAACCAAGTTTAGATGAAAAAAATTATCATATCTTAAATTGCAATGTAGTACGTGTGAACCGATTAAATAATCAAATAGTTTATTTATTCATAATTTGCAACATTTTATTTTGTTTTAGTTATATGATTAGTTATGGTATTTCATAATGCAATTCAATGAATTCTAAATTAGTCCAATTAATCATATATTATAATTTCCAAAAACCTAGACTTTTAAAATAATAAAAAACATAAAATATAACATTTTCCTCGTCCAATGGACGAGATTAGCATTCTAGTACATAAAATAAATGGACGAAAAAATAAATTAATATTTTTAATGATTTTCTCGGAATAGTTTATTGGTTAGAAAACTCTGGAAACATTGAGGTGTATTAAATGAGTTCTGATAGATAATAAATATTTTTTTCTCATCAAGGTAAAATCAAACATATTTTTGGAGTTTATTTGACGGACAACATTCATGGCGAACAACACCCATGATATACACTTCTCCATAGATAATATGTTATTGCATATTTGTATGTATATAGTCTTCCGCACAATTAATGACCATCAGATTGCGAGTTGAAGACAAATGTGAAATTGATTAACAAAGTAATGTTTAATATGGACTTCATCAAGTTAATATGTGAAAGTCATTTTTCCATCTAATTCTATCTCTAGATAGTAAAAATAAACCAGCCCAATTTTAAAGCAAAAATGGGACATATTTTACTTCCGAAGAGAAAATATCTTATTGTCCATCAGATCTCATTTAAAATACCTTAATGCCCACACTTTTTTTAAATACTAAATCTTTTCAAGGAGGTTATTAAAAGTATCAATTTGTCTTTTCAGCCTATAGTAAATAGTGTTAACTTGCAAGTATAAAAAAATGTGTTAAGGTCAACCGGTTGATATCGAGTATGAATGGGCATTAAGGTGCGAAATATGAAAGAACATGAGTCGTTTGATTAAAAGAAATCAAGGGCATGGGAAAATATTGTAAGGCCATGACCTTAGAAGTGTTATCTCATGACAACCTAAGGACTTCCCAAGAGGTCAGCCATCTTGATACTACTCTCGTCCATGCACGCTTAACTTTTGAGTTCTTTGTCCTCACTCGAACACTGAAAAGGAAGAGATCTTGTTGACATGGGTAGCACCTCAATTCCTAATAAATCATCGGGACGTTAAAATCTTCCCCACTTAAGCATTTAACGTTCTCGTCAAGGCTCAAGGACCGCCCTCCGAGTCGAGTGACTATGCTCCGGGCCAAGTCAACTCGTAACCCAGAGTCGGCCCTAATACCATAACTATAAGGCTCAAGACCTTAGAAGCGCTAACACATGCCAACCAAAGGACTTCCCAAGAGGTCACCCATCCTGGTACTATTCTCGTCCCTGCACACTTAACTTATGAGTTCTTTGTCCTCACTCGAACCTAAAAAAAGGAAAAGCTCTTGTTGACATGGGTAGCACCTCAATTCCTTATAAACCATCAAGGTGTTACAAATATGAAATAGATTAATTTTTGGCGAATTGTTCGCATATTTTTCAAAATTTGGACATAGGAGACGCGCGCGTGATGTGCATCAAAACTGATTTTTTGTGCATCAAAATTGTCATTGTGTGCATCAAGACTGGTCATATGTGCATCAAAAATAGCATCTTAGATGTGTGAAAATATAGCCTTGTATCACTTGTTCCATGTAAATAACACAGAATTTGCTTATCACTACTATGTCTTTTTATTAGTGTTGAATTGTATCTTGCTAATAAATTTACCGTTGAAGCTAAATGAGGTCAGGTATTAGTAGGAAGATACATTAATACACTAATTGCACTAAGATATTGCGCTTCAAGACTTAATATCTCTTCATTTTCTTATCGGGGACGAAATGGGTCTTTCTCCACATTTAGCAATCTTACTACCATCAATGTACTTAATGGATGCGCTTTATCCGTATTAAACCGCTTTAGGACTTTTTATGTATAATCTGTTTAACGGATAAAGATTCCATTCTCTATATGTTTGAGATAATATTTGGTAGTTCCCAAGTTCTTTATTTTAAATTATGTTTTCAAATAATCATCTGGTAATCAAATCTCTTCTAAAGTTTCAATAATATTTAAATCATCAACATAAACAACTATGATTACATAACCCGTCTTTGTTTTTCTTATGAACACACATGGACTTATTTGAGCACTGACAAATCCTTGTCTTTGTATATATCTGTTAAGGTGATTATGCCACATTCTACCTGATTGCTTCTTTCCATACAACGATCTTTTACGCTTAATGGAATACATGTGACGTGGTTTTGATTCAAATGCTTCAAGTATTCTTAATCCTTCTAGGATTTTAATGTATATTTTGGTATCTCGTGACCCATATAGACATGTTGATACCACATCCATGAGTTGCATCTTAGGTCGTTCAACAATGGTTAAAACAACAAGAAATCATATTGTTGTTGCATCCACTATAAACAAATATGTTTCCATGTAACCCACTCCAATATTTTGTGAAAAACCTTGTGCAACTAGTCAAGCTTTGTATCTGACAACTTATTATGATTATTTCATCTTCGTATAGACACCCAATTATAGACGACTGGTTGTACACTTTCTGGCAGTGGCGGAGGGAGGGGGCGGGTGGGGGCGGTAGCCCCCACCGACGGCCGGAGAACCGAGATTTTCCAAAGAGGCGCCCTAGGGCTATGGAGAGGGAGGGGGCGGAGGAGAAGAATTGTGGGGCGCCAGGGCATTTGCGAGAGGGAAGTGGCGGAAGGTGGAAGAAGGAAGTCGGAGATTGGGGCCAGAGGTCAAAAAATAAAGTCGGCGGCGGTTGAACAGAGATAGATTTGGGAAAGGCAGAATTTGGGGAAGAAATATACAATTGGGCTTATTATTGTATTTGGGCCTTTGGAATAAATTAAATTGAGCCTTTTAGGATAATTAATTTGGACCTTTTAGTTTATTAAAATTGGAGGCTACATTCATAAATTAATGTATTTCTGATGGTAGTTTGTAGGATTTTTTAGTAATTTTATTTTTTATTTTATTTTATTTTAATATATATAATTGGTAATTATCTATAATAATGTTATAAACTTAAATAACTTGGTAATTAATGCTCATACAAATAATAAGATAATTTATAATTTCATTATAAGCATATAATAAATCTATCTTATTACATTTTACATATATTGGAAGTATGTAATGTATAGAAAATGTAAAAGCTAGGAAGTGCATTTAGGATTATAATAAATGAGAAATAAAGGAAAAAAATGTACACTTTAAATTAATTGAGACCATAAGTACGTGAGTCATTGAATTTTCCAATCTCTTCAAATTCTTTTCTTAATCATTTCTATATATAAATATAAAAATATCAATTGAGAGTGAGACATTCTTCTCAGTTTTAGGTTTATGAGAGTTTAACAAAATATAAAACAAACAGAGATATAACTATATAGGTATAAAGCACAAATACGTACAAGATCGATTCGGTATGTTTTGTCCATCGTCATGCAATTCAATTTAGCAACGTCAATGTTCTCTCACTTTATATTTTTGATCTTTAGTACTCAAATATCCTTCACTTATTGATTTTTTCTTTCATACTAACAAGAAATATATTTGGTTTGGAATATGTTTAGGAAAAAGAATTCTTCTCAAAAATTATTTTGAAACAAATATTTGTTGGTAGTTGTATTGGTAGGACACCTTGTAAGCTTCTTTGCTCTCTTTCAGTCTTTCTTAAATAAAATCCGAGTTTATCTTATTGGTATTTATAATTTTTTTCACCCTCTTCTTAGTAATTTATATGGAAAAAAAATGTCATCATGATGTCTAAGCGTGTTTTGTGTTACAAATAACTGAATGATATGATAAAATCATAATTGATTTCATAGTGATTACGTCTAACGAGAATGAATGTATATACAACTTCAAGATGTAAGAGACAACTCAATATATTATTTGGCGGTTCTGTTCGGTGGAGTTATTAAATAACTCTATGGGTGAACTAAATCCATTATCTAGAGGTGCAAACAAACCGAGCAAATTTTGGAGGTTGATTTTTAATCATTTTGGAGGTTGGTTTATTCTTACATGCATCTTATTCACAATTGTTTAATCGTTTAACTATTTTGTTATATATCTTTGTTTCATCTTATAAATTAAAATATATGATGCTTTGTTTATATTTTGTTATTTAAGCTATGAGAATTTATTATATACGACATTGGCCTACACAAATTCTAACTATTTATTCCCATGATTATTAGGCATTAACTTGAAAAAAATATGTGTGTGTATGTATAAGAAAATAATATATATCTATTATTCAAAAACAGTGAAAAATATCTATAAATTCAAAATAATGTGAATCATTAAATCAATATATGTAATATTCTATTTATTGATAAATCAATTTTTTTAAATATTTTTATCAATGCTTTCACAATTTGAAAATCACCGATTTATATTATGTTTACTATCATTAATGATATATATTTTGACAATGCTAAAATTATTATCGGGATATCTAATATTTTCTAAGTCATTATAAGTCATGGTAAAGATATGTTAACCAAATTGTGGGCATGTTTTTTTTTTTGATAAATGAGCTACTAGCTCATTACAAAGCCAACACTAGGCTACCCGTAAATTACAAGGCTAACCTAAATCATCACGACGGATGATCTTTAGAAAATCACATAACAGAGGATGATCACTAAACTAGGAACTACTAATCGAGATATCGACATGATCCAACAATGATCCCGGGAAAAAAAAAGAAATAGCAAAACTAAGCTGGGGAAAACTAAAAAGCCTCTTGGCGAAAAAATCCGCCGCATAATTGTATTCCCTGAAACAATGAAAAAACACCACACAAGGAACCAAAGCAACGAAATGACGGATATCATTTATAATAACTTGAATTTCCCAAGGAACTTTCCAAGTTTGTTTTAAAGAATTAATAAGAATTAGATTATCCCCTTCAATGATAAGGCGGGAAATGTTTAGCGAAACCGCATTACGAATACCATCAAACAGAGCAAGCGCTTCAGCCTGGAGAGCCGAAATGGGAGGTTGTTCTTTACGATTAAAACTTAGAATCTTACTTTTGTGGTCTCGAATAAGTAGAAGAATCCGTACGCTTGGAAGCATCAAAATTGAGCTTCGACCATAACAGAGGAGGTCTAATCCAATTTCGATTATTTTTCCTTTTCGGATGAGGCACAGTTTTGGGAGCTAAGATTGGCTGAGCAGAATTCCACTGTAAATACTGAGAGAAAGCTAAATCACATGGAAGCAAAGAAGAAATAAGTCTAGACGGATTAAAAATCTTTCCATTTCTATGTCCCCAAATAAACCACCAAAGGAAACAAAGGATATTACTATTTTTATTCGAATTTATAGTAGAAACAAGATTATCAATAAAAGCACCTGAGGAGATAATTTGAAATTTTAGATTTATCTTATCCTCGAGTTTGGAAAGCATATTTTTTGAAAACGAACAGTTAAAAAACAAATGATTCAGGTTTTCATCTTCATTTGACCATAACGAGCACGTACTAAAAACACAATTATAAAAGCGATTTAATCTATCTGTTGTTGGAAGACAATCAGCACACGCCTTCCATAAGAAATTTTTAATTTTAGGAGGAAGAGAGGTCTTCCAAATCCAAGCAAACTCATAATTAAGATCAGACCTATCTATAGAAATCATACACGAAGCTGAGGAGACTGAGAAAGCTCCGTCATTAGAAGGAAGCCAAACTAAACGATCCTCAGAGTCAGAGACGGGAATTCTAAGAGAAGTAATTGAATTCACAATTGATTCAGGAAGCAACAAGCTCAAGTACTCAGCATTCCAACACCGATCAGGAGTGATAAAAGCTGAAACTTATAAATTAATATTATCATTATCATAAAAGGACATTAAATCAGTTTTTCTAATCCAAGGATCTTTCCAAAAATTTATAGAATGACCATTCTCAATAGTCCATAACTAGTGTCATTCCCGTACCTTGTACGGGTTTAATATAAAAATTATTTATAAAAAATATTTTCGACTTGTTCTTAAAAAATTTCTCGAACACATTTTTCACGACTGAATCACACTTTTTTAATATTATTCATGTATATTGTATGGATTTAATATAAATAGTCATTTATAAATTATTATCGACTTATTCTTACAAAAATTTATAAACACATTTTCACAAATCACACTTCTTTTAATAAAGAATTAAAAAATATTAAGATATTTAATTATTTAAAAAACAATTTTTATTAGATCAATTTTAAAACATGATTTGTCTTAGTCTCTTAGATGATCAATTAAAATATTAAGATATTTTTAATCAAGTGTTCATTAAAAAAATAAATTACATAACCTCAAATTAACTATTTATATAAAATTCTTAGAATAGTAAAAAAAATTGGAATCAATTTTCATCAAAAAATAATTTGTAATTGTTTCATAGAAAGTGGGGGAGTGGGAATGTGGGTAGTTTTTTTGTCAAATTTTGTAGTTTTAGAATTTTTAGTTTTTGGTAAAAAAAATTATAAATTTTAATTGTGTATATTAGATTAAGCCATGTGGCTAAATTGTTTCTAAAGAGTTGGGTTCTTCTTTACAATTGTACTATATAGATAAACATTTAGAGAATTTGTCTCTAAGATTGAGCAATCTACAAAACTGCCAAGAACAATTCTTTTTCTGCATCTCAAAAATTGAAGAGGAACCCAAGTATTTTTCAGAAATAATACATACCCAATAATTATTTGGAGCAGTTAAAATTTTCCGAAGAAGTTTCATTTGCAAAGCAATATTAGTAGTCTCAGTCGTCCGAAGTCCCATACCCCTAGAGTCTTTAGGAGAGCATACCTTATCCCAACTTATAAGAGGGTGATGATTAGGAGTAAACTTATTCCAAAAAAAGATTTATTAATTTTATCAATTTCACAAAGAACGCCTTTAGGAAGCAAAAAACTTTGCATTAGATAATTAACCTGCCCTAACAGATTTGACTGAATAAGCACAACCCTACCTGCTTGTGAAATAGAGCTTGCTTTCCACTGAGAAAGCTGTTTTATCAAATTTGTAATTGAATCTGCAAAAACTGCATTTTGAACCCTACCTTTAAGAATAGGAATATCAAGATATTTCTCCATAGAAGTAGTAATTTGAATATTAAGAACACTTGCAAGAGAAGTTGCAGCTTGACGTGGTCAGAGACTTAAAAGCTACTTTTATGATAATTAATTGAAAGGCCAGAAACCCTAGAGAAAGAATCCAAGAAACCTTTAATATAATTAATATTAGCATGAGAAGCATTAGCAAAAATGATAGTGTCATCTGCAAAACTAAGGAAAGGCAAACAAACTCCATTTTTAACTAAATGAATACCCACAAATTTGGAATCTAAAGTAGATTGTAATTGAAGGGATCTTGCAAGATACTCCATACATATAATAAAGATAAAAGGGGCCATCGGATCACCCTGACGAATACCACATTGAGGAGAGAACTCAGTCCCTGATTCGTTATTAACCAACACCGAGGAAGAAGAGGTAGTAATGCAAGTCATAACAAGATTAACCCAATTGACATGAAATCCAAATTTAAGCAGAATTAATCTAATAAAATTCCAATCAAGTTTATCATAAGCCTTTTCCATATCAATTTTCAAAGCCATCCATCCTTGTTTGCCTTTTTTCTTTTTATGAAAAGAATGAAAGATTTCATGAGCAATTAGGATGTTATCTCGAATAAGTCTTCCTTGAACAAACGCTCCGTGGAGAGGATGAATTATATTAGGTAAAATATAAGCCATACGGTTAACTAAATTTTTTGTAATAACTTTGTAAATCGTATTGCACAAACTAATAGGTCTAAAGTGATTTATTGTTAAGGGGGAATCAACTTTAGGAATAAGAGCTATAAAAGATTTATTAATCGATCTAAGCATATGACATGAATGAAAAAAGGCTTGAACTGCTAAAACTACTGAGTTTCCAACAATATGCCAGTAATGTTGAAAGAAATCAACAAGGAAACCATCCGGTCCCGGAGATTTATTAGGAGCGAGATCAAAGACAGCAAATTTAATTTCCGCTAGAGAAGGCGCTTTACAAAGCATTAAATTATCTGAAGCTGAGACCAAATTAGGAATAATATCTAAATCTGAATTATTAACAGAACAAAGGAGATTCAAGTTAAACCGATGAGCAAGCTCTTCAGTTATTTTTTGTGAAATTAAGTCATGATCAAATAGAACAATCCCTTCAGTAGTCTGAAAAGAGAGAATTCTTTGTTTATAAAAACTAATTTTGTAAACAGATTGAAAGTATTTAGTATTTGGATCCACATTTTGCAAGTGAATAATTTTTGCTCTTTGTTTCCAAAAATTATGCTGAAAATCTAAAAGAGCACTATATTTATTAAGATGAGCCTGGAGTTTAGAAAGAATGGTAGAATTATAGGGATCAATTATTAAATCTGACTGGAGCGATAATAACTGATGTTCAGATATTTTGAGTTGTTCAAAATTATTATTAATATGATGTTTAGCCCAAACTTTAGAATATATTTTTAAAAGATTTAATTTCATAGAGAGACGAAACATAAAAGACCCAATCATTTGGTAATTCCAAACTTTTGAAGCTAAAGGGTTAAAAGACGGGATTGACATCCAAGCATTTTCAAACCTAAAAGGAATTTTACGATAAGATTTACAAGATCCTATCGAAAAAGATATTAGGCAATGGTCCGAGGTTGTAAAAGGATGATGTTGAATTAGAAGTGACGGAAAAATATGAGTTAGAGTTTGATGTATAAGAACTTTTTCCAGTTTTTCAAAAACATTATCATGAGCCACCGAGCTTTTACGCCAAGTAAAAGTGAAGCAAGAAGTTTTAGAATCCACAAGGCCAAATTGATAGGAAAATTTTAAAAGGCGATTAAATCTACTAGATAAAGGAGGGACACCTCCTAATTTATCATTAACTGAAGAAATTTCATTTAAGTCGCCTATTAAAAAGAATGGTAAATTAATCTGAGAAATTTGTAAAGCAAGGGAATTCCAAAAGGCCATCTTTTGCGCTTTCCTTGCCGGGACGTAAACAAAAATTAAAAGGAAATCTTGATTAGGATAGGAATATTTCATAATGATTAGATTAGAAGATTGATGAAATAGAACCACATTTTCGAGTTTCGGTATTTTTACAAATTAGGAGCCAAAGGCCACCTCTAGACCCCACTGAGGGACACGAAATAGCAGATTGGAAACCTGATTTATGCAGAGTCGAATAGTTGGGATCATCTTCTGTTTTAGTTTCCGCTAGACAAAGAAAGTTTAATTTATTCAATTTTCTAATAAACCCAACTTCTTCCCAGAAATTAGGCCTGCGAATACCTCTAATATTCCAATAACCTATATTCATAAAAAAACTTGTTGATTTAAAACAAAAAAGGTTATAAGATTTAAAAACATTTCAACTTGGAAAAAGGTTTCACAAGTAACCAAATGCAATAGGAACTTGTAACAAGAAAGAGATTCGAAAGTCAAAACTTGAAGAAAGAAAGTTAAAACAAGAAGGGCATCACAACTCATCTTGTAAATTTGAACAAGAAACAAGAAATTAAGATCAAACATAAGGGAAAAATTAACTAGATACAAGTGAAGCATACAAACAAAGCAATCAAAACCCTGATAAAGGACAAAGCATCGATTAATTTTAAGCGAGAAATTGATAATACACCAAATATAGAGGATTAAGACCAGAAAATCTAAGAAGGAACTAAGAATACACCATTGAAGATACATACAGTTATCACAGTTTACACTAATGGAAAACAAAGGAAAATTGAAGACATAATGCTGCAGCCTGCTTATGACCAGGAAAGAGCCCAAAGAACCAGAGTGCATACGAACAAACCTGCTATGAAGAAGAGAAAAAGCCATGTTGTAAAAATAAATTAAATAGTAGATTAAGCATAGAAGTATTAGAGAAGGAGAAAACCAACTAAAATATATTGTGCAATTTTTAATGAGATAGCTTAAGAGAGGTTCATAAGCATTGACAGAGAGATAATAACAAATTGAATAACATAAACTGAAACTTAATATTTCATCTGCATTTAGAAAGAAAGAAAAAGAAATACTACATTTAAAGATTTTTGTGAACAGTAATTTTACAATTTTGAAATCATGTTGGATTGAGAAATCAGAAATAATATGCATATCAGTTCTCAGGAGGTGTTCATCCAAAAGATGAAGCGCCCAATTATCTTCATAGAATTCTAGGGACCCCTAGCATAGAAGGAGGTGCCAAGCTAAAACTATACCAAAAAGATATAGGAGCCAAAGCCACCCAGCTTCCAGATGGGATAGAGGCTTACTATTAAAATGGTTCACAAGCATCCTGAGGGTAACAACCCCTCAACCATAAGACAACAACAGTTCAACAATCTAAATGGGAGCACTTGCTGCCAATTCACTACCAAGAATGAACCAATAGCAAGCACACAAATTACCAAAAGGTTTTTGCAGAAAAAGAATGGATCATAAAGAAACCTGAAGCAGCAATAAGAAGAAAATATCACAAACAAGACATAGAAATTTAGGCATGAAAAAGCAAGAATCAATGAGACATTAATCCAAGTAGAAAGTTCTAGGATTGTAAGGGCTACAATAAACAATAAACACGGTTTATGAAGATTTAAGAAGGTCCAGGAACATTCAATAAGCACAAAATGGGGAAAGTTTAGAAGGATATCACTTGAACCAATCATAAAGCTATTTTGTAACTGAAGATATCCCCATTTGAAGAAAACTCTCAACCAAAGCAACAAAGAGGAGTCAAAGAAGAGCCGAGAAAAAGGGGAAATCTGCAACGAACTCACAAAGGAATAATGTGTAAGGTCACAAGAGCAATCAAATAAGCATAAATTTCCATAAATCAGAGAGAAGTTAATAGAAAATGAGTCGCTTAGAGCAATATTCATATAACTTTGGAGATAAAGGTTCAATAAGGTTTCAACAGGATAAGTTTCATTCTCTGAAAGCCAAAAGCTAGACAAATTCTCAATCTTGAAAGACACAGAGGTCAATCTTGAGAGAAGAAGTCCGACACGAAGCAAACAGAGAAAGGTTTGAGACAGTAAACAAACATAATAGAAAAAAACAAGAAGAAGAGAAGAAAGATTTACATAACCTGAGCAATCCGAGAACCAACAGCAAGAAGAAAGGCAAGAAAAAATCTTGCCCTTCCACAGAAGCCCAAGAACAACACTCGAATTAACCTTAGATCCCTCAAATAAAGAGGAATCCAAAGAAAAACAGCCTAAGATCCAGACCGAGAACTCCATTAGAGAAAAGCTAACATGGATGCAGCCTTCAAAAATCACCAATTGGCAAAAAAACAACAACCAAACACAACAAATCCACACAAAGGGCAAAATAGCCACACACCAAAAGACAACAATCTGAAAACTCGTGAACCAAAGGCTCCAAGGGAAGGAAGGAGAAAAAGAAAGAGAAACGGATAAGGGTATTGAAGGGGTCAAAACGACACTGAAGCCGAATAAGGTTGAGAAGGATAGAGGCGACCTCAGATCCAAGATCCAAAATATCCAAGAACCCTACAGATTCATCAAAGTGGGAAGAAGCAAAACAACTAACCAACCAAAGCGGAGAGGGAGGAACCCATAACAAGAGGATGAACAAGAAGTTGAAGACGGATTTACAGAATGAGAGGCAACAACACACACGAAGAATTGAAGAGACCTAAGGGATGAAGCTCCCAACGGGAGCAATTAGGGCCGGCACAAACAAAATGAGGCAAAAAGAGGCGCGCGTGGGAGGGGGGGTGCTAATTTCACATTTGCGAAGAAAATTTAATGTAGAATAAATTGTGGGCATGTTGAAATAATTAGATAGGTTGATTTTTCACATTGCTTACTAATAACTTATTAAAATGTTTCATACTAATTACACAATTTAACAAATAAAATTAAATATATCAAAGGATGAGTTCCGTGCGTAGCACGGGCATCAACTCTAGTTATATATTATGTTTTGATGAGTTTTTTTAAATTGATAGATGATTTTGATTATATTAAAACGAAAAGGTATTTTTCAAAAAAAAAAAAACTTAAAAATTGATTCATACAATATTTTGCATTTTTTTAGAGTTCCGACACTATAATCTTGTAGCAAAGGGAAAAAATAGCTTGATTTGCATTTTTTTATACTAAATTATTTTGAATTTATTTTTAAGTGCTTTATATATGTGATATATCTTATATATGTCGATGTTAGAGATCCGTTGTCTGCTCGCGCCCCCTCCTCCCCCCTCCCCCCTCCCCCCTCCGAAGATCCTGGCTCTGCCACTGCTTTCTAGTGTTGGAACTATAAGTCCAAAAACACCTCGTTTATTTAAAGAATCCAACTTCGGTTGTATTACTTCATTATAGATTTCCCAATCATTTCGATGTTGACA
Source organism: Fallopia convolvulus (assembly GCA_964016875.1). Classification (NCBI taxonomy): domain Eukaryota; kingdom Viridiplantae; phylum Streptophyta; class Magnoliopsida; order Caryophyllales; family Polygonaceae; genus Fallopia; species Fallopia convolvulus. The sequence goes on from OZ024724.1 coordinate 42,431,352, forward strand.
TTCTTCCATTGTTTGGGGATCATTTTCATCTTCTTCCATGACAACTGAATAAGCAAAAATATCATCAATGACTACATCTTCTTGGTGCCATACTATACTGATACTTACATAATTAATCGACATTTCAAAATTGTTGACAATGTTATTCTCTTTACTTTTAGAGTCTTTAAATAAAAATTCTTCATGACCTCTATCTACATGTTTTTTTTTCCAGTTGACATATCATCATCTTTTTGAGAAGTTATTCTTTCCTTTTTTGGAGAATAGTTTCCTTAGAGCCTAATGGTGTCCTACGCTTCTAGCGTGCTTGAAAATAATTTGCTATGTGTTTGTTTGGAGTTACATCTAGAATTTCCAAACAAGCTAGTGCATTCTCAGCTGGTATATGTGACTTTGTCACTTTCTTGGCATCTATAGACACATCTAGTAGCCTATTGGCTATGTTTTGCAAATGTAAGATCCGTAGAACTTCTAGTTCACTTTCATTTATTTTTTTATCTAAAAATGATGGAGAATTTATATTCTAGACAATCTCATTCTTAAGTATTTCCTTCTCTTCTCCCCCTAGAGTTGGGATTTTTGTCTCATCAAAATGACAATCTTCATATCAAGCTGTGAGTAAATCACCACTCATTCGCTCTAGTTTTTTTTACAATCGATGGGGACTCAAACCCCACATATATTCACAACCTCCTTTTTAGCCCCATTTTTTCAAATATAAGATAGCAAGCTCTCTTCCAGAGATAAGTTGCAAGGGGGACATCTTATTATATGCGGTCGATCGAAGTCTAATTAAAGCATCAACATGCAAAATTGCAGAACCCCGAGTTGAGGATGATAATATTGACTTCATTAGCATTGTTCTAGCTATTACCTCTAAGCGCTTGATCAATGACTCTGCCATGCTATTTTGTGTGTGTGTACATGAGCTATTGGATGCTCAATCACTATACCAATCAATGAAAAATAGTCATTAAAAGACTTGATGTAAATTCTTCTACATTGTCTAACCCGATTCTTTTAATTGGTTGATTAGGAAAATGAGCTCCTAGTTTAATTATTTGGGCTAAAAGCCTTGTAAATGCAGCATTTCGCATTGATAGCAAGCTTACATGTGCCCATCATGTTGAAGAATCGATCAACACCATAAAATATCTAAATGGTCCACATAGCGGTGTTATAGGCCCACATATGTCACCTTAAACTCATTCAAGGAACATGGGAGATTCAACATTTCCTTCGAGATCATCTCAAATGGCTTCGCTGACGGTGAAGTTCCCTTTCTCGATGAACATCTAGGCTTGATAGTCATGATTTTGCATCCAATCCTTCACGAGGACTTGCCATATCTCAAACCTTCCTTCGATAAGCCTTGGCGGCTTGTTGTTCCCGAGAGCAATAGCAGTTAGATTTGTAAACATCCTTGCAATCTTGTAACTTAACGCAAAATCTAGAGTCGGGATCTAATACCAATTGTAGGATTGATGATCACGTTAGATGGTAAAGAATTAAGGCACCGTTCTAGGAACTAATCCTTAGGGAAGAATTTAAATAAGCGGGAAGCAAAGACAGATAGTGAACACAGGGACAAAGTTCCTTTATAGAACAACCCCACTTTGACCAACTAGTCAAGCGGGTAAACCTCTACCTCCTTAGAGGATTTTGAATGACTACTTTTTCTTATTGAATTGTTCCTTAGTTACAATGGCTAGACTCGAACTTCTTTGTTCCTAGCAATCACCAAAATCTAGCAACACTAATGAATCTATCAACCTAGTTCCTAAGCGAACACAATCAATCAAGCAAAAGCACCAAACCCTTCCTTACGATTTTCGTGGTAGTTCCCTTTAGCTTCGGAATCGTCTTTTTCACCGTCGAGATCGAACACTCATCATCGATGACTTCTTCTTCCTTGGAATGCTCACTATGCTCTCAATTTGGGATATTCACTATTCACTATCACGGTACCGAACCCTAGGTCATTTTTATTTATATAGTGAGTGGGTTTTGGTACCCGTCCTTACAAAGGACACAAATTACTATCCTATACTTTTCTCTTTGGGGCACAAGACATGATTCCTAAAGATGTCTATACCCCTATACGATGGATATGTTTATGGACGATTATACCCTTCTTTCCTTGATGAGAAAGACAATCATGTGACATCTATATTTCCCTGAAACATTTAGATAGTCATATTAACTCATAGAACAAACATTGATCTAGTATTTGTAACTTGATAATTTCTAATACTATCCCAACAAAGCATATTGCATAAGGAAAAAAAATAATGGTGGATACAAATTAAAAAACGCTTATGAGATAATTTAGACTTAATTTTTTTGTCAAGGAAAGAATGAGTTAATATTACAATCATTGATTAGTAAGTAGGCTACTTTTTTGTCCTAAATACTCCAATGTAAGAATATCTAACAAGCGTACAATTTTAGCTTTTGAGTTAGATATCACTATTTTATAGCAATAGTATAGAAAGAAAAAGATAATAAGATATGCTACCAATCAAAATTCAGATCTAAGAAACCAAATAAAAATTTACGTACATAATTCGAATAACAGTACGTACAAGCATTAAATAGTTATTGGAATGACTACTTCTCATGATGAGAAATATATATACCACTTTTTGTAAGAAAAAAGTCGCGTTTCAACATCATAAAGAGTTCCTTAAGCTCAATCAATTATACACAAAGATATCCTCATATTGAACATTTTGGCCTGTTTTATGTTGGATTAATAGAGATTATCATTAATTGACAATAGACATGGTAGTAGAAATGAATAGGATTGTTATATGTATCCACTATCTTTGCATTTTTTTTGTCATATATCCGTTTGTTTATTTATGTATGTATTATCCTCTCTTAGGATATTTATGTCGCATATCCTTTTTGTATGATTTTTTTACTATTACTCGGCCTACTCAATGCGTATATTTTAGTCATAATATAATTTATATGTACTCTCTCCGATCGATATTAAGATGTTTTAGAAAATTCAATTTAATCAAAGATCACTGACATTTAAGGAATATTTAATTAATCTATAGTCAACATTTGCTTTTTAATAAAAAATAAGTCATTTCCAACGGTAATTAACCTCTAAAGTTAAAAATGGATCTTAAATGAATGGCATTTTATTGCTTCAAACATTACCGTGGAATTTTCTAAAACGAGTTATAATTCCAATTGGAGGAAGTATGTATTTTGTCGATATATGCACTTACATGATTGCTATATCTCCGACATCTTCGCGTTTTTTCATCGTATCTACAATTAATTTACACAAAATTTTCTTTGCCTTTTGTATTTATGTCGTATATATTATCCTCTACTTATGATGTTTTTTTTCTACATATGTATTATTCTCCACCCAGAATGAAGAGAATACAATCTACATTAAAAATTTAATATGATCTTAATTAACGAATCAATATGCATAAAATGGTAGATTAAAATTCACTATCAAGAGTTTCAACTAAAAGAAGGCTAAGAACATGAACAAATGACATCTTAAACCCTAACTTAGTTTGCTAAAATGTTGCCTACATAGTTTCAACAACGTCGCAAATCCATCATGTAAACTACCACCACTTTGATACTTCGATCGATCATGGTCAATATATAGTTAGTAAAATTTGCTCGTAAGATATGTTGAAGAATACATGCATCCGATAAAGTTTTACCGAGCACTTGATTCGATTAACTTAATTCTAACATGTACAATACAATTCAATCCTAGTTTAATAAAATTGCACTTACCCTTATACCATATCAAAGTATGTTAAGAGAGTTTATGTACTATACCAAACATGCACATCAAATTGAACGACAAGGAAATAAAGACAACTAGAAGCTCACTAGTTTTTATTAACTGATTAGAAGAACAAACATGACTCATGCATGATACAACACTACTAATTAAAAGAAGTTCAATTTAAAAAAGCACGAAACCGAAACTGCTACAACTCAAAGCAACAATGCAAGTCCCTTCTCCTTTTCTCGGCCAAAACAAAACACAACATTCTTGCACATGACCAGGAAAAATCTAGCTAGAATTATTGAAAAATAAAAATTGCAAAAAGAAAAACATGCATGCTTGCATGAACTAGTTTAATGAAAGAAAGCCCCAAACGGTGCTGACATGTTGTCACCAGCAGCTGCACCGTATCCGCTGCCACTTCCACTAGCACCGTCGAACCCATTGAGCGCTATTTGATAATATTGCCCCATTGGCCACATAGTGGGGCCCATTTGCATCTGCATGTCAGTATTACTATTCCCAAACCCTAGCCCCAAAAACTGCCCAAGCCCCGGGCCCACCTCTTCACCCCGAAACCCATAGAATCCAGCCGGCGGCGGCGGAGCCATCAAAGAAGGAGGATTCGGATCAGGAGCTTCTGGCTGAACGACCGCCTGGTGATGGGGTTCCTTAGCAACGACGTCGTTTTGGGCATTACCATTTTCATCATTATTATTTTCGTTAGTGTTGCCATTCCTCTCCCGCCTTAATTTTTCGAGCCTAAGGTTGACCTCCTTGATAGTCCGCTCAACCATCCAACCGAGGTCATTGAGATCCAACAAGGTGAGTCCGTCCAAGATGCGCCTGCCATTGAGGCAGCCGTACATGGCAAGCGCCACCTCACGCTCGCGGTTTTCACGCTGGAGACGCGCCAATTGCTGGGAGGCCTTGTTCACGCGTTGCTTCAGGTACGCCGGGTGATCGTACATCTTCCGGTGTTGGTCCATCTCCGGCAGCTGTCGGAACCTCTCCACCACCTTCATGGCTTTTTCTCGGTTAGGCCAAACCACAGGCTCTGGCTCATACGGGCTGTACATCACCGCACATGCCTCCACCCCACAGAGCGTGGAGAGCTCGTCAATCTTCTTCAAAAGCCCCTTCTTTCTCTTCTTGTACGTTGACTTCCTCGCCGAGTCGCACGAGATGTAAGCCAATGTCACCTTCTTCCTTGTCATGGTCCTGAAACACACGAAAATTTAACAAGTAAAACCAATTTGCATACAATCGCTATTTTCTTCTCCTCTCTCGTGAGTAGCGTAGGTGTGGGATATGGTATTTATGGCGGCTTAGTGAGAAGAATTTTTAGAAATAAATTTAATGTATTTATTTGGGAGATATTTGAAATCAATAGAAAAGAAAAGTTTAAAATTTGAAATTTTAGATAAAGATTGAAAATGCTGAATTACTTTGGCCGCTATTATTTAATTGTAATTTGCTGTGAATTTGGCACAAACACTCTTCATGGTATTAATATTGAAATATGAGATACATGTATATGAATTATACTCAGATCCGATATCTAATATACGCGCGAATATTAGAATATAAGTAATATTATAATATCAAGAATTATGTTGACAAGGACAATATGGATCTTTTGTGAATTTTTGAAAAGTTTGAAATAGCAAATGGAGGGCCATATTAAGTCATTAATCTTACCCATGAGTTGTTATGTCCACATACAATTATTCTGTTTATTTTTTTTAATTTGTAAAAAATTAAAGAAAAAATGTAAAGTTTTCCTATTTAGGTTTGATTTGCAATTAGGCGCCAATTTTACACTGTGTCACATTTATTGCAAATTCAAAGCACAGTCTTGATATTTGCAGCCGACATTAATGAACCAAAATTGGTAATAAGAGATTATTTGTCATTAAACATTATTCATCTGTGATTTGGCTCTCACTAAACTAGGCAATGTACTTAGATCAAATTAAGTGATTGCCAATTTGTATTCATTAGTGTGACGCGACTGTGATCGCGTGATTACAAACTCGGTAAACTGTTCATTAGTTAATTAAACTTGATTATAGAAACAAGAATAATATGCAATAAGCCCATCGAAGTATACAATGATCTATGTAGAGATCTATCGAATTACATAGTTCAGCTTTCATATTAATTAATTATTTCCTTGTAAAATAATTCCAAATAATAACAAAGTGATCGGAAGTAGAGAATAATATTTGAGGTTGACATTAATTTATGTCATTTCAATGCCACAACTCACATGAAGCATTGATTAATTACTTATCCTTACAGACTTGATTAATCACATATTAAGTCTGTAATGATAAGTAATTAATTTGAATGGTTAAGAGTTTTGTTTTTGGCTCTCAACTCTCAAGCAATGAATATCCTAATTTTTTTTTTACCGGTATGGACTGCAAAGCCCAAAATGTTTAACCTATCTAATGGGCCTAGTAAGTGAGCTGGAATGGCCCAACAGACTCCATATTTCCACAGCAAAAGAAAGCCCCAAGTCTCTCCGACCATCAAAAGGGCGGGAAAAAATAGAAAGAAAAAACTTTGTCTCAGTTTCACTTTCAGGTAATCGATTTCCGGTTGGATGATTGATTTCTAAAATTTAAAACCCTAATTCCTCTTTTTGGCACAATTTCTACGTCATTGAGCTACCTATCCATCAAAGCTTCCCATGAAACTTCATTCCCTACCAATTCATTGTAAGAGTTTCCCCGGATCGCTCCCCAATTATATCGTCAAATTTCATCTCTTTCTGCCAACACAACTCCGACGGATTTCAACAATCTGCTCAACATCGTCTCGCAAACTAAAAGGAAAACAATCAAGCTCGCTGTTCAAATACACGGTCAAATTATCATCAATGGCTATACAAGATTCCCTTTTCTTGTCAACTCCCTGCTCAAGCTATACGCCCAATGTGGGCACATCGCAAAAACCATGTTTTTGTTCTCAAAAATACCTGATGATCACAAAACTATTATTTCCTGGACCACACTTATAAGTCAGTTATCTCGCTATGCAATGTCCTTTGAGGCGTTGTCTGCTTTTGACAAAATGAGGTGCTCTGGATTATACCCAAATCACTTCACCTTCTCTGCTGTACTGCCGGCTTGCGCGAGCATTTCGAATCCTTTGATCGGTGGACAGATTCACGGTCTGGTAAATAAACATGGATTTGAGGACGATGTTTATGTAGGAAGTGCTATGATCGACATGTATGCAAAGTGCTTTGATATGCTATCTGCTGAGAAGATGTTCGATGAATTGTCTGAGAGAAACTTAGTGTCTTGGAATTCGATGATTGTAGGGTACTTGGAGAACAAGCTGTATGACAAAGCTATTTTAAGCTTTAAGGGAGTGCTCAGTGAGGTGTCCCTATGTCCAGATGATGTCAGCTGTTCAAGTGTGTTGAATGCGTGTGCTAACATGGGAGATGATAGGCTGGTTACTGGAAAGCAAATTCACGGGCTTGCGATCAAGCGTGGTTTGGTGGCTCTAGATTATGTGAAAAACACCCTCATGGACATGTACAACAAGTGCGGTTCTGCTGGAGATACCATTAAGCTATTTACAATGACTAGCGATAGAGATGTAGTAACATGGAATGTGATGATTATGGGGTTTGTTCAGAGTGAAAACTTTGAAAAAGCTTGTGAGTATTTCTGGATGATGAGGAAGAAAGGGGTGTCTCCTGATGAAGTGTCATTTTCCACTGCTCTTCATGCCTGTGCTAACCTTGCAGCATTAAACCAAGGTGTTTTGATTCATAATCAGGTGACAAAAACTGGGTTTCACACAAATGTATGCATATCAAGTTCACTGGTAACCATGTATGGTAAGTGTGGAAGTCTGGTAGACGCTCACAAGGTGTTTGAAGAAATTGTCAATTGTAATGTAGTATGTTGGACAGCTATGATTGCAGCCTTCCAACAGCATGGCTATGCAAACCAATCGATTCAACTTTTTGAGTGTATGCTACAAGAAGGAATAGAACCAGAATACATTACATTTGTGTGTGTTCTGTCAGCTTGTGGGCATACTGGAAAGGTAAGAGAAGGGTATTCTTACTTCAATTCCATGACTGCTTTGCACAGTCTTGAGCCTGGTCCTGAACATTACGCTTGTATGGTTGACCTTCTTGGTCGTGCTGGTCAACTACAAGAGGCTATGAAATTCATTGAGTCAATGCCTATGAAACCCGGGCCGTCAGTGTGGGGAGCTCTACTTTCCGCTTGTAGGAATCGCAGGAATCTTGAAATGGGGAGGATAGCAGCAGAAAAGCTTGTTGAACTTGAACCTACTAACTCAGGAAACTATGTGATGCTTGCTAATATGTATGCAAGAGACGGGAAGCTGAAAGAAGCAGATGAGATAAGGAGGTTGATGGGGAAAAATGGTGTAAGGAAGGAGCCTGGATGTAGCTGGATTGATATTCAGAATTCAACCTTTGTGTTTACAGCCAATGATAGGTCACACTCTAGGACAGATGAGATTTATGAGATGTTGGCAAAGCTGAAGGAGTTGGTTACTAAGAAGGGATACGTTCCAGACACTCAATTTGCAGTGAATGATGCAGAGGAATACAAGGAGCAGAGCTTGTGGAATCACAGTGAGAAGCTAGCACTTGCATTTGCGTTGCTGGCACTTCCTGCTAAGGCTCCAATAAGAATTAAAAAGAATCTGAGAACTTGTGGAGACTGTCATACTGTAATGAAATTTGCTTCAGAGATCTTTGATAGGGAAATCATTGTGAGAGATATCAACAGGTTTCATCACTTTGCTAAGGGTTCTTGTTCTTGTGGAGATTACTGGTGATTGTTTGCCATATTTGACTGGAATCCGTTGTTGAGGTAATATTATTTCTTTTTGCTTCACTTTCTAGGGTTGATACTCAGACTCTTGTCAGAATATGTATTCTTTGAGATACTCATTAGATTAATAGTGGTGGTAATTGTATTGAAAAAGAAGATTCAACTCAATGAATAATGAAGAAACACTGATATAAATGTTACCTCAAAAGACCCTAACCTTTGTCACATATATGCACAAATGTGCTACCAACAATCAAATTGAAAATAAAAGAATATAAAATACCATTACTAGACTCAAACACACAATTTATTTGAAGGAAATCAGTGTGTACGTATAATTTGAATTTACAGCTGATCTTTTGGATATCAGTGTGTACGTATAATGTAATTGATCGAAGAAGAATAAAACTGATTGGTATAAAACCGAATCTGGGCTTAGATTTTACGGAGTTGAGATTAGTAGCCAACGCTGAACTTGAGATTAGTCATTCGGTTAAATCTCAAAGGGCAGATTTTATTTGGGTGTGTTTCATATACAATGCTAAATTTGCAGCTATCTATTCCTATGTAAAATTCAAGAGTTTGATTATTTTTTTTTTGCTGCAAGTTTTTGCCTGAACGAGTTTTTTTAGCTGAACGATTTTCTGATCCAGATCTGAGCAACAAGGATTTTATAATGAAGAGATTTTTTTGTTTGTTTTCAGTACAAAAAAAAAAAAAGAGAAGAAGAAAATATCATGCAAAAGAATTGTTAAACCCCCCCACCAAAGCTCAACAATGAGTCAGGCCCAAACAACACCCAAGCCCCTCATTTTTTTGGAAGGACCGCTGTCTCTACTAAGAAAGAGCCCATAACAGATAGAAGCTTCCAGATTCTAAAACTTTGGGGCTAAATTTGCAAATATCTGAAAATTGTGGGTCACTTCCGGCGCAAGCTACTCTAAAATCCCAGAAGCAGAGTCGTGTGCCAACACAACACGGTCCAAATCGTCATCTCACAGCAGCCGTCATCCAACTAAAAGGGCAAAAACGTAAAGCCATTCTCTTAATAATATAGCATCAACTAGTAAACTAACCAATCACAATTCACAAACAACTTAAAATGTGATTTAGTTACATTTTTAACACTAACAGCTTATCTTAATTACCAACTGCTAGCTTCCCGCTTCTCTCACTCCCTATAAAAACGCTTTCACTTCTTCCCCACAGGATATTCTATGCCTTCTCTTTGGTCTATTCCGCTCTTCGATCTTTCCCCTTTTTCACCCGCCGCCTCACTGCCCTCCCCCGCCGATCGTATTCGTGGTCTCTCAGGTAAGCTTGCGTTTCCGTTTCTTCGATTCACTCGCTTTACTTTTGAGTCATATGCTGCAAATTATCTCGACGTTGACTTGCATTGACTTGGTTTTTGGTTATGAATATTGGGAGATTTTGCTGTCGATTTAGGTTTTCTTGCTTATATTTTAGCAATTTGTTGCACATTATCTCGACATTGACTTGCATTGACTTGGTTTTTGGTTATGAATATTGGGATATTTTGGTGTCGATTTAGGGTTTCTTGCTTATATTTTAGCAATTTGTTGGTTAGGTGATCGGTCGATGGATTGCGGAGTTTCACTGTAGGGATTGGGGAATTCACGATTGTGGTAACAAGTTATCGGCGCTGAACTGAATTGGGGATTTTCTGAGGGAAATTCTCTTCTTGTTTTTTTTCTTCCTGAATCGCTATGTTTAGTTGATTGTCTTTTGTTCTCGGTTCAATACTTTATTTTTATATTGGATCATTCGTTAGCTGAATTAGGAATTTTGTTCTACCCTGTTTGATAAATTCTGGTTTTTCTTTGTGGAGTATGTGAAACATGTTGAACTGCTCTTTTGCTCGCGTGGTTGTGGGTTTTCATTTCATCAATTTATTGATTTATGTATTTTTGCACCAATTGCGATAATGTTTGTGCAGATCACAGATGTATTTTTACAGCACCCAGAAACATCTCTTGCTGTTTGGTGAAATAGTTTTTATAAGGCGTTGGAGGTTCAAATTCTGGCATTGATAAAGGGCTTTTCTGGAGTTCTGTTTTGTTTAGGCTAGTGCAGTGGCTGCAGCCTACTCTTGTTATGTTTACGATCCAGATTTCTTCAAAGTGAATTAGAAAGTGGTCTTCTGTATCTCTTGTTGTTGCTTAAAGAATCAGTTATACCAGATATTAAACTTGGAGTTACTAAGTTACTTGTGTCTGAGAATTATACAAATGAAGTTCTCTACGGAAAATGGGAAGCTTCCAACTGGTGTCAGGTTTCATCCAACTGATGAGGAGCTGGTTGTGCATTTCCTTAAGAGAAAGGTTCTTGGGAAGTCAGTGGAACCCGGACTTGTAGCAGAAGTTGACATCTATCAGTTCCATCCTGCAGATCTTCGAGAGTTGGCTTGTTTCAACAAAGAACTGAGTTGGTATTTCTTTTGTGCAATAGGGAAAAAGTATGGCAGTGGTGACAGAAAGAGCAGGTCTACAGAATCTGGATTCTGGAAGCCAACTGGAAATCCTAGGGCTGTTAAATACCGTAACAGAACTGTTGGTAAAGTCAAAACCCTGGTGTTCCATGAAGGTAAACCTAAAAAAGGCGAAAGAACTGACTGGGTCATGTACGAATATAGACTGGAAGAAAGTGAATTAGCCAACAAAGGTGTTTCTGATGCAACTGTGTTGTGTAAGATATTCAAGAAAGGCGGTTGGGGGCCTAGAAATGGGGAGCAATATGGAGCTCCCTATATTGAAGAGGAGTGGAACATTGAGGAGGAAAACAATGCATTGGTACCTGTTGCTGTTCAGGACCAAAGTGCTTCTGTTGTGATGAATGACTTGGTTTCTGGTAATGTAAACCCTCTTCATACCTCCGAGCAAGTTTATTCTGGTGTTGTATCAGTATCAGGACTCTATCAAGCTCCTACTCCAACATCTGATGGTGCTACTACTGTTGCTGCTGCTGATCAAGCTGTGGATAAGATGCCTGTTGCTGATATTGTTGTGTCGAGTTCCCAAGACCCGTTTCTTAATTATGTTGATGATTCTAGAGGAATATATGATGATCTTGTTAGCATTGAGGATCTAGGAGGTATGGGCCTGGACGATCTCGAGCCACCTTTGGCTCCTTGATTGCATGTGATTGTTGAATTAATGTTGTGTTTTTATCTTGTTTTGTCAGTTTGGTTTTTATTTTGATTGTATTTGATTTCTTGACATGTACTACCTTCATGTAATAATTTGTGTGTATAAAACGTGGTTTGTGATTGTGGATTCTACCGCAAATCTTGATGATGTGCTCCAGTCGTGTTTGCTATTTTTGATTCCCGAATAGGCATCTGAATGGAAATAGATGATCTATGTTGGAACTACAACAAAAGTCAGAAATATAGGCTCTGCAGCACTTTATCTTGTCACTTTCATAGGATATTCGTGAAAGAATGTTCCCCATTCAAAATACTATAATAGGTTCACTGTAAAGGGTAAACCTTTATTAGTGAGAACTACGCTCATCGTTTTTGGTGAGTAACTGAATATTCTCAAAAGTTACCTAGTGTTTCGGGATCGTGAGTAGAGACTGAATTTCTCGTTCAACATAAAGATAAGACCATTCTAGTTATATGTCAAAGCTGATTCAGGCGGAATAGATGGCAAGCTTTGACCATATGCAGACATGTAAAACCTACAAGACTAATAAAAAAATCACAATTTATACAATAGTCGATTGGGCTTTGTTGGAAGATGGGAAAACAAGCTACACAAATCATATTATATTTGCACAATTACAGGATACAAATATACAATAGCTACAATCTACGAAAAGAGGTGGAAGAAGAAAAAAAACAAGTTAATCTATATAAGGGGCAATCGAAGATTGTAGAGCTCATATCTCTATATAAGGGGCGGATCTGAATTGGTGGATGAGCACCTCGGGCCACCGCCATGGTCAAAAGGACTCGGGAACAGGGGCGGAGCTATGTTGGGGCGGGTGGGGGCCATGGCCCCCCAATCCAAATTTTTGTTCGTATATATGTTCCTCTTGTCCATAGCTTCGATTTGATATATTATAAGCTCAATTCTGACATTTGAGTAAAAAGTTATGAACGTTTAAAGATTAGACGTATACAAACCACTTTTAACAAGCCATTTACAGTATTTAGTTAGAATCCTTTTATCTTTTGTTAAACATCCTACTTTCATAATGTGATTGAACCCGAAAACTTTGAAACAAGGGTTTTAGTTTAAGTTTTATTTTTTTAGTTACGAGCTCTTAATTTTTATAGATTCAATTAATTTGTATTTTGAAACATTTTTGTTTTCTTAATCTAAATGTAGTCTGAAACATAATTAATAATTATATAAGTTGTCATTATAAACTCTTGTTTTCTTAATGTAATTATATTTTGAAATATTTTAGTCCCTCCTCTATAAAATATGTTCTCTTTTTTGTTTAAATTTGTATTTTTTATTTCTACATCTTTCTCAAAACGTACATTAGATATGTTGGAAAATTTTGTCGGTCCCTACAACGATACATTTCTGGCTACGCCCCTGCTCGGGAAAGAGAAGATCGGAGACAAGAATCGAGATCGAGCTAGTGGGGAGATTAAGCACATTCATCGGGCCACCGCCATGTTTGACGGCGATTCTCGAGGAATGTGCTTCACTGCTGACCACCGATATCGGCCGAAGGAGAATCACGGGTGGAGAATTTGGAGATGGCGGTGAAACAGGTTGAAGACGGGTCGGGGAAAGCCGCTAGGATAATTTCATAGGAATGACTCGGGTTTAGAAAAGAAAGCCACACCGTTTCAATTTGAGTTGGAGATTGGGCCTTGTGATGCAATTGGGCCAATTTGGAAAGTATGCAGCCCACTTCTTCTGTTTAGACGGACAACCTATCTAAATGAGAAAATAAAACGGAAACATAGCTACTATGCATAACACCCTAAAAATAATAATCTAACACAAAATTTACATAATTTGTTGAGAGGTCCTTTACTCAAAAAAACCCACCCTCCTTTCCTCCTCTTGAACAGATTGGGATTTTGTACATATGAGAGGACGAATTGACTATTGAAATCAATTGCCTTGATATTGTTAATAGATTGGCCTCTCACTTATCAACAAGGTTTGTGTTGGATTTAAAGTCAAAATAAGAAAGTATGATATGGCCTAAAATATTTGGTTTCAAGTCTCTGTACGTATATTAGTTCGAGATTAATCGTTCGTAAAACCATAACTTTTTGTGCTAAATTTTAATTGATGGCAATTTGATCTTGAGAGATTGTTGTTCTTGTTGAACAAACATGTGCCAATTGAGACTACAAATTCAGATTGTAGACGCAAAGGGCGTGCAGAGGCAAGGGAGACGAGATTTGAACCTCTGTAAAAGATTTGGATGGAGGACGACGACGGCGCGAGGGCGAAGACACAACGACAAGGGCAGGCGATAGCATAAAGGCGAGGGCGGTTGATTGGCGTTGGAGGCGTGGCGGTAAGGGCGAACGATAGCATAAAGGTGAGGGCGGTGGTTGGCGTTGGAGGAGTGGCGGCGGTTATTAATGTAGTTGGCTAATCTAGGTTTTCCAAAGGAGGAAGAAAAAGGGCATAAGGTGAAACTTTGGAAAATTAGGGATAATTGATCAAATAAATTAAAAAATTAGGTAGGGATCGCTTAAAAAATTACACAATTTGAGTGTTGTTTTATTATCTATAGCGTGCTATGCATAACATAACCCAATGGAAAAATGGGCCTATAAAATAAATCTTGAGTTATTGGAGAGCAGATGGATTCACGTTTCCTAATTCCTAGTCTCCAGCCTCAGGATCGACCTGACCAAATCGATCAACTCGGAAGTCGGAAAACTGCTGAGAAAATTCCGACCACTGTCATCCGAAAGGCCACCTCCTAAACCACCAGATTTAACCCTACAACATCCAAGGTTAAAACTCAAACCAACCCTTGTTTTCTTCCTTCAAAGTCTGGGCTCCATATATCTTCATCTAAGTGGTAAAGTAGACGCTTCCAGCCATGACCCCAGTGACATTCAATTTCATCAAATCTCGTCTTTGGCATCCGTTTTGATTCCATACACAGCCTTGAAGACAAGGCTGGTTTGAACGGGTTGGTAAGGGCACTTATACTAAAGAAAGAAAGATATGTTGAAAAAAGGATTGAAATTGGTTGTTATCAAACTCTCTACCATGGTCACATTGAAGATTTTTGATTGTGATATTGAATTGGTTTTTGGTGAAATTGTGGAACTGGATGAATTTTTCATAAGTTTCTGATTTATTTTTGAGGGGAAAAAGCCAAATATAATGAGAATAATCATCCACAAAAACCAAATAATATTTCAAACCAGTAATAATAGGAACTGGAGATGTCCAAAGATAACAATGAACTAATTGAAAAGGGAAATCGGACTGACTCAATGAAGAATAAAAAGGCAACTTTGTATGCTTGCCTAACTGACATGCATGACATAGATCAATAGGATATATATTACAAGACACTGAATGTGAAGAAACTAATTTTTGTAAGACATGTGCGCCGGGGTGACCGAGGCGACGATGTAGAAGCTGAGAAGATAGAACGCTGGATTTGAAAGACGACGTGAGGGCAGAGGGATGGCCGACTGACTTTGAAGAGAAGGGGTAGAGGTCTCCTTGACTATTGCACCGGTGGATCTCGTTCTTGGTTAGAAGATCCTTCACAGAAAATCCAAACGGGTCAAATTCAACAGAACACTTATTATCATTAGTGAATTGACGAACAGAAATTAAATTTTTGACTAAATTGGGAGAGACAAGAACGTTTTTGAGATGTAGAGAAGGGTTGGAGTTGAGTTTGGTGTGGCCAATTTTGGTGATGGGGAGGGTCTATCCATTGCCAACTATTATTTTTGAAAGAGATTGTATGCCAGGATTAAAAACAGAAGAGAGAGTACCTGAATGTGGAGTCATATGCGAGGAAGCCCCAATATCCATATACCAATTATTGGTGTCATTGGAATAGGAGTTGTTGAGTTGGTTCATGGCGTGCATCAAGGCCTGCTGATCCCACATTTGGTACCCGGGTTGAGAAGCAAACATGGCTTGAGTATTGGCCTGCTGCTGATTTGGGCGTGGTCCTGCACCAAGAATCCCGGGGGCCCAGTTTTGTGACCACGGTGCTTGATTTTGGCCGTGCATCCAAGGATAAGGAGTATATCCTCGGGCGCCTCGTCCGCGTCCCCTGCCTCGACCACGTCCCCTGCCACGACCGCCTCCTGAGTTGTTGTTGTTGCTCCCTGTGTTGGTGTTGTTGGAAGCTGGTGGAGGAGCAGGATGGG
The DNA here is from genome assembly GCA_964016875.1 of Fallopia convolvulus. Taxonomy (NCBI): domain Eukaryota; kingdom Viridiplantae; phylum Streptophyta; class Magnoliopsida; order Caryophyllales; family Polygonaceae; genus Fallopia; species Fallopia convolvulus. The sequence continues at coordinate 42,447,325 of OZ024724.1, forward strand.
AGGGGGTTGGCGTTGGTGTTTGTGTGGCCGGGGTGGACGGTTTCTGAACCGTTGTTGTGAGAGCCGACTGAGGAGACTCATTGAGTGCTTTTCTCGACTCTTCAAGGAGGAGAATGCTGCGGACTTGATGAAAGGAGGGGAAAGGAGTCTGCAAAGGGATGACAGCCGCCATGGTCGAGAAGTCATTGTTGAGACCTCGTATGGTTTGTAAGACAAGAGTCTCATCTGAAACAGGGTTGTCTACGTTTGCCAGGCTGTCAGCAAGTGTTTTCAGCTTTTGACAATATTCAGTAATTGTTGTGGAGCCCTGAGTAAGACCCTGAAACTGAGATTCGAGATGAATTGCCCTGCTCTTCTTGTTATCGCGAAACAGGTTTTCGATGGCAGACCATATGAGTTGAGCGGAAGCATTTGGCTTCATAAAAATGTCAAATATGTCCATTGAGATAGATCTGTAGATCTAGGACAAGACAATGTAGTCGAGCATAAGCCAATCATCATTAGCAGGTGGTTGAGGAGTGGATCCGTCAACATGAGATTTGAGCGCGAATTTGCCCAAGGTGACAAGGAACAATTCACGCCACTTGTTATAATTGGATGAAGATAAATCCAATTGAATTGGGACGTGTGTTTTGATGCTGGCTACATGAAGTGCTTGAGATGTGGCGATAAAGCTTTGAGAGGAGGTAGAAGTGTTTGAAGGGGTGAGGACTAGCGGCGTGATGTTAGCGCCGGGAGTGGTGTTCTCACCTGTTGTTGGTGGAACAACTCGGGAAGGGGAATCGTCACCAGACATTTTTGGGAAAGGATCGGAAGAAATTTGGTTGTTTGGATATCAGCCTAATACCATGTAAATGAGAGAAATCCCCGATGGGTTGCCTTGTATATTGATAGAGTATATATAGTGTTATAGCAGTAAATATGAGCAATATTGTGGAGAATAATATCTAAACTGATACAACAGATATCCTAGAAATATGGTTGACTAACAGTCAAGGACAAGAGCTTGGATCCACGACCACCGACATAACCTACACCAAATCCACCAACCGATTGGGAGCTTAGTATGAAGAGACACATGCAGCATATGCTCTCTATCATGGGGGTATTCTTCGGGCATTATTCCCCTCGTCCTCCGGATCATGAAAATAGTGAGGAGATTGTCATAAATGACGAAAAAGGGGGGAAATTGGCTAATAAGGATAATTACCTACAAGTTCAAGTGGAAATGAAGTTTCAGATCTCTACCAAATTGTCACACTTGAGTTCAAGCGATCAGCTAGAGAAATGTGACCTCAAGTTGAATGTGGAAAAGGCTCAAGCAGAATGGAAGATAAATGATTCAGCTAAGTCACCAATGCATTGCACACTCAAGATTCTAATCAAGTTGTACCCTAGAATTAGAAGATTTCAAGAAGCCTCGCTGAAAGGGAGTCAGTGCGAGCACCCACTGGACATACGCATATACATCTTACATAGTGGGTGCATTGTTAGGTATACAAGTGTAATATCATAGTTAGCAAGGGGTAAAAGGGTAAAGGAGTCAATTTGGCTATTTTGTGCCTTAAGGAAAAGTAGGGGAGGAGGGAATTATCCAAAAAGATTGTAAGGATCGAACTCTTTGAAAGACTTGTCTTCTTCTATTGAGATTGGGCTCTTTTGGAGTGTTTAACTCCATCTGAGATTATCTTGTTCCTATTTCAGATTCGTCTAGTTGAAACCTTGAGATTTTGTGTGTTTTTGGTGTGTTTGAGCATTTCCTGATTTTATATATACTCTATCACTTGGTCTGAATAATTTGGAATTTCTTAGCCTCGGTCATTTGTGACCATGCATGTTTGTGCTAAACATGTTTTGGGGGTCTATTAGATTTGACATGATGAATTCAAAGAGAAAGATAATCCCTTTGTTTAGTTCTACTTGTCCTTATAGCCTAATGCGCATATATATATGACATGTTCTAATCTTACCAAATTACCTCTATTAAATTCATAGAGTCACGCTCTGGTGGCATATTGTGATAGGGTGAAATCTGCGAGTAAATATGAGCCGTTGAATTGATATCACGAACGGTCAAGATTAAAACATTATTATTTAACAAAAAAGGAAAAAATAGGGGCTGATTTGTTTGAATGGCACGGAGGGTAATTATAGAATAGTTTGACGCGCTTGACAAAAATACCCCTTAATCCAAAATTTCAACAAATCAACGCTTCTTTTTACTTTCTCCCACCCATAATTTTTCTCCCCTAGCGAACGATGTACGAACTCCAAAATTCACTCACACCACGACGCAAATCGCTCCCACCATCCTCTACCTCATTCAAATCATCAATTGTTCTAATTCTACATAGAAACAAACACAAGAAGGTATGTATAAACTTATAGGATTTTCTAATGTATGATTTTGATTTTCTAGGGTTCTAGGGTTTGATTTACAGTAATGCAAGTGCTTATGGTTTTTTGGGTGATTTTTGATGGTTTTGGTGTGGTGAACTATTATTGCTCACTTTGTGTTTATTTTTCTAGAAAAAATGGTTCCTTATTGATATGTTGTGATATTTTGAGCTTGTGATTCATAAGTTATCAGAAAAATGATTAATTTAAAAATGGAATTGATTTTTTGATGACATGCTTTTGGTATAGAAGGCATGATTGATGATATGTTGCCACTTTTAAAGTTGTCTACTAAGTCTTCCTAGGAGAAATCTCAATGTAAGTTTGTCTAGATCTAGTTGTATTAGTGAGAAATGAGAAATGTGCATTTGACCCTTGAGAAATAATATATTTTGCAGCCTATTAGCTCAAATGGCAGGGCAATATGCATGTGCACATAGATGTTGGTTCAAATCCCACATAAGCTAATTCTTGATACGATCATGTCTTTTTATTCATATCGATTGTTCTTTTGGTTCATGACTTCTTAAGGTAAAGTTCATATATAATATTTTTTCTTATGGTTCAAAAATTTTGTTCCATACTTTTTTGTTTATAACAATTGTTCTTTTGGTTCATGTTTGAATAACCTTAGGTTCATCAAAGTTCATCTTATGATTCATGTCTTTTAGTTCATGCTAGTTGTTATTTTCTTTTCTGATTTTTGGTTCATGGTACTTGTTCTTTCGGTTCATATTTTTGCAAATTAGGTTCATAATAATTCTTATGGTTCATTTCTTTTAATTCATGCTAGTTATTATTTTGTTTCGTATCTTTTTGTTCATGATAATTTTTCTTTTGGTTCATGTTTTTGTAAGCTAGGTTCATAATAATTATTATGGTTCATGTCTTTTAATTCTTATTGTTTCCTGCCTTTTTGTTTATAACTAATTGTTCTTTTGGTTCATGTCTATCTAGCTTTAGGTTCGCCAAAAGTTCATCTAATGATTCATGCCTTATAGTTCATGATAGTTATATTTGGTTTCGTGTCTTTTGGTTCATGATAATTGTTCTTTCGGTTCATTTTTTGTAAGCTAGGTTCATAATAATTCTTATGGTTCATGACTTTTAGTTCTTAATAGTTTATCTTATAGCTCATGTTTTTTAAGTCATACTAGTTATTTTGGTTCATGAATTTTGTTCTTTTAGTTCATGTTTTTATAAGCATAAGTTTACAATATTTCGTCTTACGATTTTTAGTTCATAAAAGTTGGACTAATGGTTCATGACTTTAAACGGTCAAGTTCATAACAATTTTCAATAAGGTTCATGAAATTTAATTCACAATACTTGTTATTTGTGTCATGTTTTCATAAATGATATTATGTTGGTTCAAGTCATTATATGGTTAAGTTCATAGCAATTGTCATTAAGGTTCATGAAATTTAATTCATAATACTTGTTATTTTTGACATGTAAACTAGTACATAAATCGTATTTTGTGGGTGCATGTCTTTATATGATTAGGTTCATAATAATTATTAATATGGTTCATGAAATTTAATTCACAAAACTTGTTACTTGTGTCATGCATTCTAGTTAATAAATGGTATGAGTTAATGATTTGGTATACTAGGTTCATAATTTATGAACAATTTGTAAGAAAAAGTGCTCTAAACACTAAGTTTTTGGGCATTTTGTCGAACACATGGTGAACGGTTAGATAAGCATTGAATATTAGCCTTTGTTTTCAATCAAAAACTTGAAATTGTGAAGCAAAACATACGCAATCTTCATATGTTTGATTATACTCAACAAAAATCGGTCCCTAAATGTGAACTTGAAACAATAGAAAAAATATCTATAGCAAAATCTATGGAGAGAACATAAATTCGAGTCAAAATCTACAAAAAAAAAGAAAAGAGTGAACCAAATTAGAAGAAGTAAAAGGCAAAGAGAATGGAGAAGATTCGATCGAAATAGGCGAATGAAACCCACGATATATATGTAGAGGTTGAAGCAGACTCCAGCAAGATGTGTTCTAATTTAATGGATGAAAGGATGAGAATGCCCCTCCGTGTCTTGTTTTTATCAAAATCACTTAAATGCGGAGGTAGTATATAATATATGGAAAAAAATGAAGATGAACAAAAACGTATAACAATATCCCAAAAAAAATGAGAAAAGAATGATTTAAATAGGAGCTTTAGCAAATTAATTACTAACTAACGTAACTAGCTAAATAAACTTAAAAAACTAGGGCAAAAGTTGAAAGTAAAAATCAACAGGGTTGATTGACATAGCAATTCAAGGGCCCAGCATCGGCCGTTAGACGGGGAGCCAAGGAGCCATCAAGAACTTTAAAGGATTGAACCGAATCGTAGTTGGGTATGGAGAGACTGGCGCTGTTAGTCCTGTTACCCGACTGCACGAAATAAGCCTTGTTCAAGAACTCATCCCTCGAGCTTCTCCACACCCAATCCTTCCACTCGTTGCTATGCTCCGGCTTCCTCCACGTCACTTGCTTATTGCTCTTCGGCGCCACGAAGTAGTTCCCTTCACTCAGTATCGTCGGCTCCGAGCTTCCTCCGATCGCGTAGTTTCCCCATCCGTCGTACCGGTTGTTCGCCACGTGTGCGTATCCATACCTCACCCTACGTACGTACGTACAAATTAGTACTATTAATATATGTAACCGTTTTTCTAACCTATGCCCAGAATTTCGATCACTTGCATATACGTACGTACCTCGGCATCCTTTGGACTAGACCCGGACCAAAGTGGTTATACAATATTGAAACCTTCATATCCTTGTCCTTCGTGCACTTGTCACTATGCCCTAGAAGCATCACCTGAAACAAAAAGGTACAAATTTTTTGTCATCAACTTTTAACTATATCAAAACAAATGTAATTACTAATTTTGAAAGAAAGAAGCTTACTTTGTCATGATTGGTCAAGTAGTTATTGGAAACCGTAACATCGGTAGAAACATGAGTGATATCAACAAGCCCATCCTCGGACTTGGCCAAGTAACAATGATCAATCCAAACATGGCTCGAGTGATGAACCGCGATCGCGTCTCCGTCTTGCCCGGACTCTTCTTGAGGCCGCCGAGACAAATCCCTCCTCACCAGCCCGCGCGTCGAACGCCTACAATCATGCAAACTAATCCCATGAATAATCACGTGCTCCACGTTCACCACCCTAATACAAGGCCCCTCAGCAATCTCCACCTTAGCTCCTCTTCCATCGATCGTCTTGTAACTCGTCACAAACAGATTGTGTTTCAGTTTGATCGACATGTCTCGCTCGAACGTGATCCAAACGGGGCCGTCTTGGATCGCACCGTATCGTAGTGTCCCGGGCTTTGGGTTGGCCGGGTCGTCCGACGGGTCTGTGACCACGTACAGGGTCCCGTTGAAGCCTCCTCTGGCGTCACGACCGAAGCCCTTGGCGCAGTCGGCTAAGGCGAAACGGTTGGGTTCCCAATCCGGGTCGGACCTCCAGCATGCGTCTATGGAGTTCATCATGTTGTTGTCGTTGTCGTTTCTTAACGGACGAGAATGAGCTAGTGTGCATAGAGTTGCGAGTATGAGAGATATGAGCAACTTTGTAGAGTTTGACAAGGCCATGGCTAAATTTGACTTGCGAATGGAGGTTCGTTATGATAACTTTTTGTGGTAGAACTAGAAGGAATCGTTATGATTAAGAATGAGGGAGCTTGGCTTATATAGGGTTTGCATGAGCTGTTCAATTGAATTGATTGAATATCTATTTTGTAAATATATATCTTTAAGCTACATCTCGATATCTTTAGCTGATTAAAGTTTAGATAGAATTTTTTAATTTGTTTTTCAAATGCCTTCACGGAATCACGGCTCGGCTATTTTGTTTAATATTGACTTTAATTAATTTTTTTTATAATGTATTCGACTATACACGTTTTCTTTTTGTCACATCGGCCTAGCTAATTAAAGAGGTTAAATTAAAAAAAACGCTCTCTTTTTTCAAAAGCAAACTCTCCCGCCTAGGTTTTCTCCAGGCCTACCACCGCCTAGATGGCGGCGCCGCCAGACGGCTCCCCACCGAACCCGATTCCTCCTGACCTTCCCTCCACTGCAATGGAGGTAGATTCTCCAGCATCATCACCGTCAGTTCTCGCTATTGGATCCTCAACCCAGAGGCAGATTTCCAATGCTGCAAAAGTTCCTTCTACTGTGAATCTAGCGATTGCTCATCCAAGGTCCACTTCGACGACTCAACCATCCCAAACTACGCTACCACGATCCTACAAAGATATGGTGACTGGTTCCCAGGCCCCATCGGATGGTGGACAGCCCAACAACCAGGATGATTGGATTTGGAAGGAAAGACCGGATTTGTACGACACCGACGATGACGAGGATGATGGAAACCAAGATCCTTTGTGTCCCACCATCCGGTTCACAGCGGAAGAAAAACGAGCAATGAGACGTCCATGGGCAAAATCCCTAATCATTCATATGTTCAACCGAGGTCCGAGCTACACCACGATCAAGAAGAGGCTTGAGCAGAAGTGGGAATTGAAAGGAAAACTAACCCTCATAGACATTGGGAATGCACATTATGTGGCCAGGTTTGCCAATGAAGAAGATTACACCCATGTGCTTACACAGGGCCCATGGATGCTTGGCGACAACTACCTAATGATGCAGCGTTGGAGATCGAACTTCAACCCCTACACAAACAAACAACAGTTCTTAACTGCTTGGGTCCGAATTCCAGGACTAAGCATGGAGTACTTCAACTCAACTTGTATCCGCCGCATCGGGGAACAGATTGGGCAGGTTACGAGAATTGATCGCACTACTGTGGCTGCAGATCGGGGGCAATTCGTTCGGTTTGGGGTTGAGATTGACTTGTCTAAATGCCTACTACCTAAGTTCCGATACAAGGGCAGAAACTGGCCGATTCAATACGAAGGAATGCGTAGCCTATGTTTTGAATGTGGTGTCATTGGCCATTTGAAAGAAAATTGCCCTGCTTTGATTCCAGAACCTGAAGAAAGCCCGGATCAGCATGTGGGTAACGTCAAGACCAAATCAGTTCTGGAAGAATAGTTGGAAATTGAGACCTACGGTCCCTGGATGAAGGTAGTAAAGCCAAATCGTAAACAAAACCAGAGGCCTGACTCAAACCATAAGAACAAGGCGGTAGATAAACCGAACAGGGACGTGAACCCAACACAAGCTTCGGGTTCGAGGTTCGAGGCTCTGAATAACGAGGATGATCCGAGGGATGACCTCAACGGCAACAAGAACGCCACAGTCATACCGGCTACACCAGGATCTAACTCAGTGCCAAACCAGTTGAAAGCGATGACTTCCACGTCAGCAAACCCTAGCATAAGTTCTGAGGCGATGACTTCCACGTCATCAAACCCTAGTACGAAAGCTTTGGCCATCGTGGCTTCTTGCGGTGTGGGGCCAATTTCCGGAAATATCGTGGCTAAAGATTCGATCAGTTCGGACGTAATTTTTAGGCAGGTGGATTTTTCGCAAAAGGAAGGCCAATAAGGGGAAAAATCAGAACCCGAGCCTTAAGGAGAAAAAGGATAAAAAAGATAAGAAGGATCCCAAAAATATTGCCCTTGCCCCTTCCAAAAGATCTCAATCTAAACTAGCTAACAAACAAGTTGTTATCTCCAAAGATACTGAGATAAAAAAAGCGCAGTTACTTGCCGAACAAGCAAAAACTCTCTCTATCTTTGCCGCTAACCAAAAGACGAGTGCCCCACCACCAACAGAACCCCTAGCACAACTTTCGAACACCCAAAACCAGAGTGACTTCCCGATCCCACAACATGAACCTCCACCCGCTCCTACGCCCCCGAGTGCTCCTACCGGAAATTGTGCACAACAACCGAAGCCTCCTGATATCAGACATGAATCCGGGACCGGTCCTCCCAACTCTTCCCAGACTAGCAAACAAGATGATTGCCGAGTTTTTGCCAATGAGAGCGGAGTTGAACCCGTTGTTGTGCAGGATCTCAATGCCACTCATGTTGACTCAAGCTCTCAATAGGCTGGCCGAAGCCTCGGTAGCCTATATCATGAATACTGATGATCCTTTCCGACCCGTGTTTGGTCCCTTAATTAATTCCTTTATGTTTATGAATAATATCAGTCTTATGATCTGGAATGTCCGTGGGGCGGGGAACGCCCGTTTTCTCAACTCATTAAGGGAACTGATTCGTTTGAATCGCCCGAGTGTGTTGTGTCTGGTCGAACCACGCGTTAGTGGAGTTCGTGCTGACGAGATTTGCCAGCGTATTCAGTATGATGGTATGTTGAGGATTGAAGCGGATGGTTTTGCTGGTGGAATCTGGCTCTTCTGGAAAACTTCAGAATTTATTGTGATTCCTATCTCCCTTCACCGACATCACATAACTGTAGAGATTTCACGGAGGGGCGAGGAACCTTGGCTTCTCTCTACAATTTATGCGGCCCAAACCCAGCTCGACGGATGGATCTTTGGGATCACTTGAGAAACTTTTCTCATTTAAACAATAGACCGTGGCTCTTAACTGGAGACTTTAATGCTACTGCTGGCCCAAATGAGAGACCGTCATCCTCAGTTGGTTCGAATTATTCATCTCAAGCTTTCTGTCAGTGGATTGATGATCTGTGTCTCTTGGATTTAGGCTTCTCTCGCCCGCCTTTCACATGGTCATCCGGGAACTCAATACAAAACTGGTCGGCGGCAAGACTGGATCGGGCACTGTGTTCCGAATCTTGGCTTGAGAAATTCCCATCTGCTTCCGTTCAACATCTTGTAGCTCCTTATTCGGACCACCTACCGCTTCTGATCAATACAGTTCATAGAAAAACAGGGCCTCGGGGCGACAAACCTTTCCGTTTCCAAGCGTCCTGGTTGCTACATGATAATTTTAATTCCTTTCTATCCTCTAAATGGAACTCGGGCTCGGAGCTTCCAGCGGCACTCTCAACCTTTGCTACAGATCTTTCCTCCTGGAATAGAGAGGTGTTCGGCAACATCTTTCACCGAAAGCGGCGTTTGTGGGCCCGGCTTAACGGTGCTCGAAAGGCGCTTGCGTCCAGACCTTCACAACGACTCATTGACATTGAAAAACTTCTCTGCAAAGAGCTGGAAGCAGTCCTTGATCAAGAGCAACTGTTTTGGTTTCAGAAATCTAGAGCAAATTTCTTGGTGGAGGGAGATCGAAATACCCAATTCTATCATTTATCCACTATGATTCGTAGGCGGTCATCCCGGGTCATGCGACTCCAGGATTCTCACAACAGCTGGATAACTGACGAACAAGAGCTGAAAAATCTTGTGCTGAATTTTTTTGCTAGCCTTTTCACGCTAGATCAGAATCCTAGCGGTCGCGTTTGGCCACCAATCGCTACAAGTTTCCCACAGCTTCCACAGGCTCAAATAGAATACCTTGCTTCGGATTTTACAGTAGCTGATGTCGAACAAGCCCTTAAATCGATGGGTCCGTATAAGGCTCCGGGTCCTGATGGTTTCCCCACAATTTTCTACCAGAAAAACTGGAATGTGGTCGGGACACAAACTACGGAGCTTGTTCTCCAAGCTTTGAACTCGGCGGTTATTCCGGGACGGCTCGCTGACTCTTTGATGACTCTATTAGCAAAGGTGGAGGGCCCTACTTCACCAACGCATTATCGTCCAATCTCGCTGTTAAATGTGACATTCAAGCTGATCACCAAGGTACTGGTTAATCGCATTAAGCTAGTCCTGCCGACGCTCATAAACCCGGCCCAAGCTAGTTTCATTCCCGGGAGACAAATTGTTGATAATGTCGTGGTGGTTCAGGAAGCCATTCACACAATGTCTGCATACAATGGTTCCTCGCGGTGGATGTTGCTAAAAATCGATCTTGCCAAGGCGTATGATCGTATCCGATGGGAGTTCCTAGAATCTGTTTTGTTGGAAGCTCATCTCCCCAGGCGTTTGGTGAACATAATCATGAAAACTCAACGGCAAGGAAAGGTGGATCTGCTTTGGAATGGTTGCTATGCCGGAAATTTCGAAACTTCTCGGGGTGTTCGTCAAGGAGATCCTTTATCGCCTTATCTTTTTGTGTTATGTATGGAGAAGCTTTCACATATTATTCAAGACTCGGTTAATGCGGGTATGTGGAGGCCGGTTGAACTGGGAGGTGTACAAATCTCCCATCTATTCTATGCCGATGACTTGATTTTGTTTGCAGAGGCTTCAAAAGATCAAGCTGAAATTATCAAACAGTGTCTTGCTCACTTTTGTGACATTTCGGGTGAACAAGTCAACTATAATAAGAGCTCGGTCTTCTTCTCAAGGAAAGTGAGAGCGGCAGTAAAGACGGAAATCAGCCAATGCTTGACAATGCCGGTTGTTGACGACTTTGGTACCTACTTGGGCACCCCGACTGTTTGTGGCCGTCTGACAAATTCAAAATATCAATTCATTCTTGATCGTGTTTCCTCCCGAATCACAGGCTGGCATACAAGCACTCTCTCGATGGCGGGTCGTACAACATTGGCAAACTCAGTTCTAACTAGCCTTCCTTTGTATGTGATGCAAACGAACCTTATCCCGAGGGCCATTTGTGACTCAATCGATAAGCAAATTTGTGATTTCGTTAGGGGTTCAACCTCAGACACGAAGCGCATTCATCTCTTAGCCAGGGAAAAGATCAATCGGCCTAAGAGGGAAGGTGGCTTAGGCATCCGCACCATGCGCCACTCAAACTCGGCTACGCTAGCTAAGCTTTGTTGGCGTATGCTTAATGATCCTGATGCAATCTGGGGCCGGGTGTTGAGAGGTAAATACTGTCATGGCCGCTTGGATATCGACATGTTCAATCCCAACCCATATTCATCTAATATTTGGAAAGGGGTTGTACATGGATCAGCTCTCCTATCGAAGGGTGTCCGAATCTCAGTTTGCAATGGACTCTCCACGCTTTTTTGGTTTCACCCATGGGTTACACCTACCCCTCTGATCGATTTAGCGATCCAACCGGTGCCGGAGCCTCTAAATGGTTTTACGGTGGCTGAATGCTGGCTTGGAACCACTTGGAATTGGGAGCTGATTTCTCCGTTCCTTGATCATCATGTTTGTACCCAGCTTATGGCAATTCAGGTTCAACAAGATGCAAATTTGGAGGACCGAATTTATTGGGGTCTCACTCCGAGGGGTGACTTCTCCATGAGTTCTGCGATGCGCTTGAGCCGAGAAGAGTCCGAGTCACCAGCCCAGCCTCAGTTCAATTGGTCCTTAATTTGGTCTATGCCGGTTCAACAAAGGGTCCGTAATTTCGTGTATCTGTTGGCCAACAACTCAGTTCTTTGTAATGCCAACCGATTTCACCAACATATCTCGACGTCGGCTAAGTGCCCGCGGTGTGATCAAGATGAAACAGAGCTTCACATGCTTCGAGATTGTGCGCCAATTATGAATGGGTGGATGGCTCTGTTTGGCAATAGTGCTCCGGCTAATTTTTTCGGCTGTATGAATCTTCAAGATTGGCTTTCTATGTTTATCAAAGGAAACAATCAATCATGTACCCAGTTCGCCAATATGTTGTGGTATTCGTGGAAGTGTCGCAATCACTTGGTGTTCAAAGGCCATGAAACTCTCTCGAGACTCACGGCAACAGTTTGTTCAATGACAGACACATACTGGTCAACTAAGCATGGTGCAATGTCTAACTCTACTATAGGCTCGGAGACCTCCCCTGTTCCGGAGAAATGGACCAAACCTCCCCCGGCATGGTTCAAACTGAACACGGACGGGTGCTCCAAAGGAAATCCAGGCGCCGCCAGTGGTGGTGGCTTGATTCGATCTCACAGTGGCGATTTTGTTCGGGGTTTCGCCTTCACCTGTGGGAGCTGTACAGCGATTGCCGCCGAGCTGAAAGCAATGGAGACGGGTTTACAGATGGCATCAGATTTGGGCATTACACTGTTGGAGGTAGAGACGGATTCGTCGGAAGTGGTGAGTTTGCTCAAAGCGCCTTCAATTACAAACCATCCTTGTTATGCGCTAGTGAGCAGGTGCCGGAATTTGCTGATGGCAGAGCCATGGACAGTCAGAATTCAGCATATCAGACGTAGCGCCAATTGTGTTGCCGATCGGATGGCTAATCACGCACTGGATAATGAGCTTCTTTGGATGACTTATGTTGCCCCACCTAGTTTTGTTCTTAGCTACATCAATAATGATCTGTAGCCTCTCTGAGGCAAGCCTAATTTCATTAATATATCCCCCTTTTAGATCAAAAAAAAGAGGTTAAATTAAATACTTTGTAATCATATGTGTACCAATCTACATATTCTGAGAAAAAAAATTATCCCTAAAAATATTTTAAAGATAAATTTTTTTTATATTTTAATAAGGATTAGCTAGGTTTTTTAATCGCACATTATAATCCCTACATGCAGAATTCATACAATTTTACATTAAAGTGGTTAAATTAAATACTTTGTATTCATATGTGCGTACCAATCGCACATTATAATCCCTACACACACACACACCATACGTCCATACACTCGTATTACTCCAAAGTTCACGCTAACTAATCCTTAATCATTAAATCTTTCCATCTCAATTAGTTATAAATAATATTCCTATCATAAGTATTATATTATTATCTTAGTTTTCTGTACTTTTATCATTATTGTGAATCTGTGAACGTATTTTTTTTCTTATCATTGTTAACAAATTAACAAATCTATAACTATATATTAAAGCTGTCCCTTTTCGAGCCACTAGAATGATTATGACCCCACCTCATATTTACAAAATTAATTTTTATTCCTAATATTTTAACTTTTTTTATTAAATTCTTCTTTAACTATTTAAATCTATCTTTAACATCAAATAAATATCTATTCATATAACAATATCTTTTAAAAACTTTCTTATACAAATATTTAAAAAATTAAAGATAAAAAATTTAAAGTATTCTTAAATAAGTATAAATATCTTTTATCTTTTAACATGATGTGTTTTCACGAATTTATTTATAGATATATTTTTTTTATAATAAAAATTTAATGATAAATACTTATAATGTCTAAAAATAATAAAAATAGGTAATCAATATCTATTATTACTAATAACTAAAGCCGGAGCAATTTCTGCCACCACGTTGCGCCACATCACCCCTTTATTAAAATAATAATTTTAAATAGTTAATTATGCACAAAAAGTTATCTCCAAGTAAATATAAAGATAAAATAATATTTGTAAAAATTTACCCCAAATAAAAATAAGGATAAAATAATATTAGTAGATTTGATCAATATAGATAAAAAAAGATATTATATCTTTGAAATAAAGATAAATTAAAAAAAATAAGGAAAAACATGTACACATGACCACATATATATCTTTGAAATAAAAATAGCCATATCTATCCATAGATATATGTTAAAGTTTAATTATCCCATAAGATTTTTAATAACTATAGTTAATTAAGGGTTTTAATATAATTCAATTATCCCAATAAATCATGCTTAATCATAGTATTACTTATATTTTTGTTGGTGTACAAAATCTCGCCTTCAATTCGTATTGAATACACCAATTAAGAACTCCTCCTCTTCCGCTCCGTCTTCAATCTCTTGACCTAAAAAACCTGCAAAACAATGGACACAGGGGGCGGGGACCCCCTAATCCACCTCCGATGCCTAAGTCAGAAGAGCAATTGTCGTTTGAGCGTCGAGGTACAACAAGAGAGCGGTGAAACCCTAAACAGTCGAGCTAAGCGAATATTAGCCTGCCTAGGATTTCTGAATATGCTATGCACATGTGTCTCTCCCTACATGCCTAGGGCATGTATTTATAATGGAAGAAGGAGAGAAGGAGGGGGGCCGAAAATTATATCTATTAGGCTGAAAATATTATCCTTCTAGGGCTGGCCAACTGCCTTAAAGCCCAAGTAAGGAATATTTCACCCTCTCTCCAACTTTAATTCTATCTTTAATGAAAGATAAAATCTTCCATTAAGTTGCATAATCGCCATATAATTTTATATGGAAAATAACGAAAATAACTGCGCAGTAATTTTAATAAATACCTTTATAGCGAAAATAACTATGGTAATTATGTTTGTTTTACCCGCTCACAAATGCCCCACCTACACCGCCCTTACACGACTCACCGTGTTAGGGGACGTAGGGTACAGAGGGTTTCTAATCGAAGTGGCCATGCAGATTGGTCAATTGGTCCCCTAGCGCTTTCGTATATTCGTATATTCGTATATTCGTATATTCGTACATCCATGAGCGATTATCACGGGGCGCATACTCTCTTTTCGAGATGTGTCATTTGCCAAGGACTAAGGTAGAATCATTAGAACAAACAAAACAGACGAGGGAGGATAGAACGTTTACGTTCAAAAGCGTCTGGCCAGGCCTTTGTTTAAGAAAACAAAAGAAAACAAAAAGGGTGTTTGTTCTAACAATTCGATCCTTAGCTTAACATCCACGCAAAGGAGCCTTCAAAAAGAGACTGATGCTGGCGATTCCACGGTCAATGTTCTCATCCGATTTGCATATCACGGGCGCTTGCCATCTAAGATCTTCACTTGGTTTCATTTCTAGTCATCACGGTCACAATTGCAAGCACGTTCTTGCTCACAATTTTGCCTCAGTTGCCAATTTGTTGGGCATCCCGCTGCCTCGACGCGCATCGAGGTCTTAAGCGATTCTTGCATGAGTGCTAACGTTGCCCTTGCATCAACGGACCCGATTGTTTTTTATCGCTTGATCATCGTCCAATCTTGAATAACTCAGAATCTTCTATCATATTCGACCATTGTTGATTTTCCGGTTTTACAATGCCCCAGCACTTATTTTCGAGTCCTTGATTCCGACACGCGTCGTATGATTTCAAAGATTGATCTTCAATTTGAAGTTCACGGGGGCGAACCGCGGTCTCCATTTAGGGACCCGCAGGCTCGGTACTCATAAAAATGAGGCACGAACACTTCTGGAGGCTGGCCGCGACTGCGTCCTCTGGGCGCCGTGATCTCGGTACTCATAAAAATGAGGCACGAACACTTCTGGAGGCTGGCCGCGACTGCGTCCTCTGGGCGCCGTGATCGCGAAATCCTGGCCGCGGTCGCGGCCTCGCTGGCCGTGATCGCGGTCTTCGTCGTTCGCAAGGTTCTGCGATTGCGGTACTTTTCCCTCGTACTTGGCTTGTATACTTCTTCGATCCTTTCATCATTATTTTACCGGCTTGGGACCGCGGCGGTTATCGGCGAATTCGATAATACTAACGAGCCGTCGATTGGTCCATTCGATCGCCAATTTATCGATGAGGCTCTTTCCTTGGATCTTTACAACGAACGCTTTAGTCTAGCGATTTCTTCAAGGCTTGATCCGATTATGCTTGTCTTGAATCCGATGGTTCTCTCTTAAAGCGGAAGCTAGAGTGCATATTAAGCACAGTCTCGTCTTTATTCTTGATGGTGGCCGATGCCCCACTATCTTGATTGCTCTTGGGTTCAACGACGCGCATCGCTGATTCCCTATGATGATTGATTTCATCAAATTGTGTAGCGCCACGACCATTGATTCCGTCGCTCGATCCGAACCTCGCTTGGTTTGCACGAAAAGCAACCATGTTCTGACGGTGAGGTCGGGTCAATTTTTGATCATCTTTGAGCAAGTTGTCTTGCTTGGAACTTTTTAGGGTTTGATCCTCCGAGCGAATATCGGAGCCTCGCTTGATCACCCTGTGAGTCTTGATTACTTTCCGAGCGAAGATCGGACTTTGCCCCCAGTGCTTTTAGGGTTTTCGGGTTTCGAAAAAACCACACGGAGATTGCTATCACATGGGTCGCGGTCGTGGAGGAATGTACCGCGGTCGCGGTTCCTGAGGCCGTGGTCGCGGCCGATGGTGCCGCGATCACGGTGGCGATAGAGCTCGCTGGCGATTTAGGGTTGGCGAGTTCGTTGTTTCCTCGGGGCTGATGAAACCCGAAATAACGGATACGCTACGAGACAAGAAACAATATTATTATATTTGAGTGCAAACACTTGCTCCTTTATTTATGATTTTTCCGTGGTTGCGAGGTTACAAACCTACGAGGTTGATGTACAACTTCGAGAATCACACCTAGACCTCCTACAAGGTTCCGAGATCGCACCTATCGTTGCGAGGTCGATTCTAGGGCGAGGTAGATTTGAGGATATGATGTAGGGAGTTTTGTGAGTTTCTGTAGCGAGGTTTTAGGCGTGAGCGAGGTCCTTGTGCGACTTTGGGGTCTTTCTGGGGGTTTCTCCTATCTGTAGCGAGGTCCTTTGACGATGTTCCTATCACGTCGATCTTTAACTAACAAGAGGGTTCTTGAGTTCAAGTGGTTTTTCGACCCTTTCTTCCTACGAGGCTCTTCTCTATTTATAGAGAATTGGGGGGCTGAGTTTAGGCCAATGTTCGATGTGGGATACTCGAAATAAGGGTTTTTGATTGGTCCATGAGTGAGGTCACCTGCGATTGGCTTGGGAGTGAGGTTGCTGGTGATTGGTTCGGGAGTGAGGTCGCTTGTGATTGGTCCGAGCGGGCGGATGTGTTAGTAGAGTCGGTAACGAGGTCGAGACCTCGTTCCGGGATGTTCGAGAAACCTCGCATCTGTTGCGAGTTTTGTTTTTAAATAACCGGGCATGACGTGGGTCCCTAGTTTGCTTATGGGGGCCCTTCTGGGCCCACTTTCTGCTTCTACTGTTTTGGGCATCATCACAACCCCATGGCCTGGGGGCCTCGCCCCGAGGGTCGCAGGGCATAAGTTTCCTGGATCCGTGAGATGCGAGGTTTACGACGTTCTTGAGGTTGGGAGGGCGCTTTGCGAGGTGTGAGGCTCTGTACTTAGGTTCTCTTCTTGTTTTGCGCGGACGAAGACTCTTGGGCCTTTTCGCCATTCTTTGCTTAGTGGGCCGTCCAGGTGAGACAGGTTTGTAAGAAGCCTTTCGGGAGTGGGGGAGGCCCAAATCTGCTCTATATAAGGGCGTATCTCACACGCCTCCCCCTCATCTTCTCTCTCCAACATTTTTGCTCCTTCTCTCTCTTTATCTCTTCGGTTTCTTCTGAGCGGTTTCTCCAGACGGTTTTTGACGAGCTTCTTGCCGTTCGCCAGTTGCGCCACCGCCTCCCGTTCGTCGACCTTTAAACAAGTAAGTTCTTGATCTTCTTTCTCCTTTCTTTTGGTATTTTTTGCCTTCGATTCTTCTTTTGCTCGCCTTTTGCCTTGTGTTTTGTAAGGGCGACGGTGTGTCGTCCGGCGTTTCGCGCCGGTGTCACGGTTGCGAAGCGGCGGTGGCAGGGTTGTGTGTTTCTTGGCGTTTGGCTTTTGTTACTTTTCTTTGCCCCTTTTTCGTTTCGTTTTGCATCTGGGTGGGTGCTTCTTTGTTGTCTGCGCGGCGGCGTTGGGCGTGGTTTTTGTTTCGTAGTGCCCTTGTCTCCCCTTGGTTTTTTGCGTTTCCTCTCTTTTCTTTTTTGCTCTGTATTTCTCCCCTCTTTTTTCTGTGTTACGCTCTGGGGGGCTGTGTTGCGGTGGTGAGACGGTGGTGGGGGGCGGTTGTCGTCGTGAGGGTACCGCTGGGCTTTTGGGTTTATTGCTTCTCTCCCCCTCTCTTTTTTGCTTGGGGTGACGGTTGAGCTTCGGTTCCTCCGCCAACCACTTTTCGAATTTCAAAAACCCTCGGGAGCCCAAACGTCATGATGTCTGTTTGACGGGACGTTTGGGCTTCCGCCGCTGGCTTCCACCGTTGGTTGGCCTTCTTTCTCTTTCCTTTCTTTTGGCGCTTCGAATTCTTCTTTGCCGTCCTATCCTGTCAGAGTAGCCTGTAGGATGCCACGTGGCCTCTCCTTTTATGACCTCGCGTTGCTTTGTCCCCCGAGGTTGCAATCTCGTTCCCATTTTTTCCCGAGGTTATGATCTCGCGCTTTTTCCTTTTCGAGGTTATGACCTTGTGCTCCTTTCTTTTCGAGGTTATGATCTTTGTGCTTCGATCTTGGGTTCGACCTCGTCCTTCCTTCTTTCCCGGGGTCGTGATCTCGTTCTTCGATCTCGGGTTTTGACCTTGTTTTTCCTTCTTTCACGGGGTCATGACTTCGTGTTTCTTCTCTTTGGTTGTCTTACCTTTAGTGCCTCACTGACCTTTTCTTTTCCAGGTGCTAGCTTTTCGCGGCCTGGACGTTGTCTTTTTATGCCTAGGAGAGCCTCTGCGAGCCCACCGCCCGGTTTTGTCTTCAATTTTCAAGAGAATTTCTATCAGGAGGTCTCCGAGTCCGTAGGAAGTGTAGAGCCTAGTGATTCTCAGAACCCAAGTTCTCCTTCGTTGGTCCTCAGCGAGCCCTCATCCAATGACTCTGCTGTTTCGATCAATTCGTACTTCCCCCGCCTGCGCATATATTCTGGTGTTGAAATGGCTTCCTCTTCTTCTCCTAATGTGATCGCCGCTGAGGTCGAAGCGAGGTTGGACGCGATGATTGCCTCAGCTTCGGCCGCGTATGCGCCGTCGAGCTTCCCCGAGGCTTACATTACCGACGCTGTGTCCGGCATTCCCGTCATCCTCAGAGAACGGATTCCTATGAGTCCGAGCACTCCCGAGGCTTACCTGTCCGAGGGGGTGGCCACCGATTTGACGCTGGACGACCTCGCGGACATAGCTAAAGATTTCCCATGGCCCGAGGGAGTCGAGTTGGCCTTGCCAGAGGAGGAGGGGCGACCCCTGGCGTCCTACGAGGGGTGTGCGGTCGTGAATCTCGTCAGTCTCCAAGCGGGCTTTAGGCTGCCCTTGGCCCAGCACATCGTCGATTTTTTGTGGGCCATGGGTTTCTGCCCTGCTCAGTTGTTCCCGAACGCCTGGCGGCTGTTATGTGCTTACACAATTCGAAGCCGGGAGCTTCTGGACGAGCCGAATCTCAGTGACTTGTCGGCGTTAGTCTTGGCGAGGAGAGAACCTCGTTGTTCCCTGGTCAACCTTAGCACACCGAACGTTAAAATTATTACGACCCAGTCGAATGTCGGGACGTGGAAACCTAAATGGTTTTTGGTCCGAGACCTCAGCGGGAGATATCTTAATTTCCCTGTGGCACCGGGTAACTACGAGAGATGCGTGTGCCCGTACAAGGTCGCCGAGTTCCAGGCGCTCAAAGCCAAGTACGCCACAGCGTACCAGGCGCCATACGAGCGCTACCTTTCTCAGGACCGGCTGGAGCGGGCCGGGCTGAGCCTCAGTTTCCCTCCTCGCGAGGGCGGAGAGGGTATTTTATTATCGCTATTTCCCTGATTGTTTTCTTTTTCCTTGTATGTTTGCGGGGTTATACACCTCGTTTCCTTCGTTTCTGACCTCGTCTTAACCTGCTGTTTCCTTTTTACTTCTTTCTTGACAGTGAACTTTCTGCACGCTCTTACCACGACGTCAAAGGGGAAACAGCCTGTGACGTCTACTTCCAAGACCCCTGCTCCCCGGGTCCTCAAGGGGATTTCAATCAACAAGCCGAGCTCGCAGACGAGGGTAGGTACCGCGCAGCCGGACCTGTCCCGCCAACGGCCGCGACAGGGGGAGCCCTGCCCAAGGGGGGCGTTACGAGGGCGTCGCAGTGGGACGTCACGGGGCCGCCCTCGGGGGAAAAAAGGCCTGATGTGGTTCCGTCAAAAGGGGCCACCACGAAGGGGACCACCCATCCACCCCGGGCGTCCGACGACAAGGCCCTGCGGAAGAGGAAGGAAGCGGGGTCTTCCCCCGAGAAGAGGAAGAAGAAACCCCGGTCGGGCGACCACCACCGAAGCTCGCGGGATCTGGATCTCATTCCTGCTTTCAACTTCGAGGGGCGAGGCCGCGGGGATACAGGCCCCCATCCTGCCAGGTTTCACTGCCCTGGACCCATCAGAGGGGCCCCGTTGGATTGGGCCCGGGGAGATTACAAGGAGGAGGTCGCGTGGGCCAACAACCTCACCGAGGCGGCGCTTGACGACGAGGCCGCTCGGTATTCGGCCATGGTAAGCCTCTTCTTTTTTGTTTTTGTGTGTTTAATTCTTGTCTCTTTCTTGTTTCTTTTCTCACTCTCCTGTGAATTTGCAGCACACATTTTTTGATAATTATAACCGGAGTCGCATCGCCCTTGCCCACTCGAGGATGGACAAGATGGAGGCGGCGCTTCGAGCCCGCAGCGAGGTATGCGAGCGACAGGCCAAGGAGCTGGCCGAGGTCGTGGAGTCATCCAAAGTCGCGGACGCTGCGGCCAAGAAGCAGGTCGAGGCCGCGGAGGCCGCGGCAAGGGAGGAGGTGAAGGCAGCGAGGGAAGGGGAGAACAGGGCGAGGAACGAGGCCGAAGTTCTGCGGGGCGAGGTTGAAGGGCTTCGAGGCAAGCTTTCCGCCGAACATGAGTTCTTCAAGGCGAAGGAAGTGGAGTTTCTGAGGGCCGAGGAGGAGATCAGGCGCCTCGAGGGGCGTATTGTTGAGCTCAACAAGGAAGTCGAGGCCGCGGGTCCCAGGTATGTGGACTCGGAGGAGTACAAGGCGGAGCTAGTGGAGAGTGTGAGGACAATGTTTCACCAGGCAGTCCGCATAGGCGTAAAGCAGGCGGTGGCCAAGTATGGGCACCTCAACCCCCAGATCGTCTTCTTCAACCCCAACTACAATGAAACCATGGGGGAGCTGGGGTCGGAGGATCCCGAGGGGGAATGCGAGTTCTTCCTCAACGAGGACGGGGCCGTGTCCAGCACTGCGCCCCCCGAGGTAGAGCTTGTTGGAGGGAACCCGGAGTTAACCTCTACGGGACCTCAGCCCGCGACCAGTGCGCTCGCGCCTCTTGCCTCCGCTGCCCCTGCTCTTGCTGAGCCTGCTCCCGCTGAAGCCCCGGCTGCCTCCGCCGAAACCCCTAAAACCATTGATCTTACCGGTCCCGAGGTTGAAACCTCGAAGAAATGATGAAAACGTTTTCTGGTGGCCTTACGGGGTTTGTAAATTAAAACATCTTCTTTTTTTTGTTTGGGTGACCCTACGGGGTCTGTAATCGAAACACCTGTTTTTGATTTTGTGCCCTTTGTCACTTTCTTTTCCTATGCTTGTTTGATTTAGACTTTCTTGCATATGTCAGCCCTTATCCGTCCAACCCCATGGTTCGAGTGTCAAATCTTTTGTGGGGCTCGGACCACACCGGGCGTCGTAGTCCTGCGACGAGGTCGTGAGCCTACGTTCGGACCTCGTTTTTGTGGGAGTTCGTTCCAACCTAAAAATAGTCGTGTTTCTCCAACACCAAGCGTGAAGCGAGGGGTGGGACTTTTCAACGAGACTCTCCAACCCCAAGCGGGAAGCGAGGGGTGGAACTTTTTTCCAAACGAGATTCTCCAACCCTAAGCGGGAAGCGAGGGGTGGAACTTTTTTCCAAACGAGATTCTCCAACCCCAAGCGTGAAGCGAGGGGTGGAATTTTTCAACGAGATTCTCCAACCCCAAGCGGGAAGCGAGGGGTGGAACTTTTTTCCAAACGAGATTCTCCAACCCCAATCGTGAAGCGAGGGGTGGAATTTTTCAACGAGATTCTCCAACCCCAAGCGGGAAGCGAGGGGTGGACCTTTTCAACGAGATTCTCCAACCCCAAGCGGGAAGCGAGGGGTGGAACTTTTTTCCAAACGAGATTTTCCAACCCCAAGCGGGAAGCGAGGGGTGGAGCTTTTCAACGAGATTCTCCAACCCCAAGCGGGAAGCGAGGGGTGGAACTTTTCAACGAGATTCTCCAACCCCAAGCGGGAAGCGAGGGGTGGAACCTTTTTCCAAACGAGATTCTCCAACCCCAAGCGTGAAGCGAGGGGTGGAATTTTTCAACGAGATTCTCCGACCCCAAGCGGGAAGCGAGGGGTGGAACTTTTTTCCAAACGAGATTTTCCAACCCCAAGCGGGAAGCGAGGGGTGGAGCTTTTCAACGAGATTCTCCAACCCCAAGCGGGAAGAGAGGGGTGGAGCTTTTCAACGAGATTCTCCAACCCCAAGCGGGAAGCGAGGGGTGGAACTTTTCAACGAGATTCTCCAACCCCAAGCGGGAAGCGAGGGGTGGAACTTTTTTCCAAACGAGATTCTCCAACCCCAAGCGTGAAGCGAGGGGTGGAATTTTTCAACGAGATTCTCCGACCCCCAGCGGGAAGCGAGGGGTGGAACTTTTCAACGAGATTCTCCAACCCCAAGCGGGAAGCGAGGGGTGGAACCTTTTTCCAAACGAGATTCTCCAACCCCAAGCGTGAAGCGAGGGGTGGAATTTTTCAACGAGGGAGCGTTTTTAGAAAAGCCTGCAATCCTTTATTTACCAACTATGAGGAACAACGGGGTTTCGAGTTTCTACATGTAATATTTTTTGAGTCGTGCGACGTTCCACGTTTTGCTCATTGTGCGCCCCTCGTCGTCCCTGAGTTTGAAAGCCCCGGGCGCGACTTCTTCTCCGAGGATGTAGGGTCCTTCCCAGTTAGGGTCCAATTTTCCTCCTTCGGTGCGTCTTAGCACGAGGTTTCCCGTGGCCAAGAGGCGAGGTCTGACCTTCTTGTCGTGGTATACGGCGACACGTCGCTTGTATTCTCTAGAGCGCAGGTCCGCTACCTCGCGGATTTCATCTCGGAACTGCAGTTCGACTTTGAGGTTGGCCTCGTTTTCTTTTTCGTCGAAGTTGTACACCCTTGCTGATGGAATTAGGGTTTCTACGGGAACGAGGGCTTCCGCCCTGTAGGTAAGAGCGAAGGGGGTCTCGCCCGTTGCACGGCGCGAGGTCGTGCGATACGTCCAGAGGACGAGGGGAAGTAATTCGGCCCAGCGGCCCTGTGCCATGCCCAGGCGCTTCTTGAGGTCTGTCAAGATGCGGGCATTAACGTTTTCTACCTGGCCATTGGACTGGGGATGAGCCACGGAGGAAAATTTGAGGTTGATACCCAGCTCAGAGCAGAAAGTCCGAGTTTCTTCGCAGTCGAATTGGGGGCCATGATCGGTCATGATTGTCATGGGGACACCGAAACGGCAGACGAGGTTCTTCCACAGGAATTCGCAGACCTTTGCCCCGGTGATTTTTGCCATTGCCTGTGCTTCGATCCACTTCGTGAAGTAGTCCACGACGACCAAAATGTATTGCACTTGGCCTGCAGCTTTAGGAAATGGGCCTAGAATGTCCATTCCCCACATTGCAAATGGGCATGGCGCGTGAATGCTACGGAGGGGAGCCGTCGGGGTGTGCTGGACGTTTCCGTGCTTCTGGCATCCGACGCACTTTTGGACGTAAGCTCTCGCGTCTTGTTGGAGAGTGGGCCAGAAGTACCCCAAATGGACGATTTTGTGTGCCAAAGACCTCCATCCCGGGTGTCCCCCACAAAATCCCTCGTGGGCCTCGTAGAGGACGTGGTCCGTGGCCTCGGGCGGTATGCACAGCAGGTTGGGCTCAGCGTAGCCCCGGCGATAGAGCTGGTCGCCGACGACGCAGTAGCGGGCGGCTTGCATTTTTAGTTTTCTGGCCAGCGCGGGGTCCTCTGGGAGGGTGCCGCTTTGTATGTACCTCGTCACCGGGAACCTCCAGTCCTCGGTCCTTATGGACATGACCTCGCTATCGACGCTTCGTGAGAGCTTTCTCTCCACCATGACGCGGTTTCCCACATCCAAGGGAAGTGCGGAGCCTAACCTGGCGAGGGCATCCGCCTTGGTGTTTGAGGTCCGCGGGATTGATTCCACCGCGAAGGTTTCGAGGCATGAAAGCAAGGCCTTGACTTTTGCTCGGTAGGCGGGCAGAAAACCTGTCCTGGTGTCGTATTGGCCGTTGAGTTGTCGTGCTACTAATTCGGAATCTGTGTAGACCCTGATTTTGCGGGCTCCGTTGAGTAGTGCCATCTCGATCCCAGCGATCATGGCCTCGTACTCGGCGTCGTTGTTGGTGGCATCGAAGGCGAAGTTGAGAGCATACTCGTTCTCGATTGAGGGGCCAGCGAGGAACACCCCGGCCCCGCCACCGGCGTCACATCGTGAGCCATCAACGAACACCTTCCATTCGCCCGATCTTGTGTCTGTCTCGGGGAAGGTGACCTCCACCATAAAGTCGGCGAGGGCTTGTCCCTTCATCGCGGTTCTCGGAAGATAATTGATATCGAACTCGGAGAGCTCGACGGCCCACTTGGTCATACGTCCGGAGAGGGCGGGCTGATGTAGAATCTGACGAAGTGGGAGGTCCGAAAGAACCTGGATGGGATGTGCGTGGAAGTATGGGCGTAGGCGCCTTGCGGCGGTCACTACAGCCAACGCCATTTTTTCTGTCGGGGAGTATCTCTGCTCCGCAGGCTGGAGTACGCGACTCACAAAGTATACAGGTGCATGGCTTCTCTTGTGAGCACCACGCTGACGGTCTCGGGACTCACCGCCACATATAGCTGCAAATCTTCGCCCGCGTGTGGAGGTGACAAAGTGGGGAGCTTGGTGAGGAAGGTTTTTAACTCGGAGAAGGCTGTCTCGAGCTTCTCATCCCAGACGAACTTGTCATTCTTTTTGAGGGCGGCAAAGAACGGGAGGGACTTGTCTGCTAGGCGGGAACAAAACCTCCCCAAGTAATTTACCGCGCCGTTGAGCCTCTGTACCTCGGTACGAGATCGGGGAGACCTCATTGCGAGGATAGACTCTATTTTGGCGGGGTTGACGTCGATCCCGCGCTCGCTGATCATGAATCCCAAAAACTTCCCCGAGGATACGCCAAAAACGCACTTCTCGGGGTTCAGGCTGAGCTGGTGGTGTCCGAGGGTGGTGAAAACCTCGGCGAGGTCAGCCAGGTGCTCCTCGGGGCCCTTGCTCCGCACCACGATGTCGTCGACGTAGGCGGATACGTTTCTCCGTGGTAGATCCGTTCGTGGGAGCCTCCTGCCCCGGCATGTAGCCCGGGACATATGCAGGCACGTACTCGGAGTGGGGTTCCCCCTGGGGGGAATCGGGACGTATGGGGGAGCTTGGCCCTGTTGGTACTGCCCGTACCCCGGACGGCGCCAGTGATGAAACCCGAAATGGGAGGCTGCTTAGGATGAAGAGGTTCCCACAGACGGCGCCAGTGATGAAACCCGAAATAACGGATACGCTACGAGACAAGAAACAATATTATTATATTTGAGTGCAAACACTTGCTCCTTTATTTATGATTTTTCCGTGGTTGCGAGGTTACAAACCTACGAGGTTGATGTACAACTTCGAGAATCACACCTATACCTCCTACAAGGTTCCGAGATCGCACCTATCGTTGCGAGGTCGATTCTAGGGCGAGGTAGATTTGAGGATATGATGTAGGGAGTTTTGTGAGTTTCTGTAGCGAGGTTTTAGGCGTGAGCGAGGTCCTTGTGCGACTTTGGGGTCTTTCTAGGGGTTTCTCCTATCTGTAGCGAGGTCCTTTGACGATGTTCCTATCACGTCGATCTTTAACTAACAAGAGGGTTCTTGAGTTTAAGTGGTTTTTCGAGCCTTTCTTCCTACGAGGCTCTTCTCTATTTATAGAGAATTGGGGGGATGAGTTTAGGCCAATGTTCGATGTGGGATACTCGAAATAAGGGTTTCTGATTGGTCCATGAGTGAGGTCACCTGCGATTGGCTTGGGAGTGAGGTTGTTGGTGATTGGTTCGAGAGTGAGGTCGCTTGTGATTAATCCGAGTGGGCGGATGTGTTAGTAGAGTCGGTAACGAGGTCGAGACCTCGTTCCGGGATGTTCGAGAAACCTCGCATCTGTTGCGAGTTTTGTTTTTAAATAACCGGGCATGACGTGGGTCCCTAGTTTGCTTATGGGGGCCCTTCTGGGCCCACTTTCTGCTTCTACTGTTTTGGGCATCATCAGGGGCTAAGAAAGGTTGTTTCTTGTTTGTCAGAGATCGATTCCAGCCTCATGATTGCATGGATTGATCGCTTTTTGACATCTTCTTGAGAACTTCTCTTGTGGCTTGACTTGGAATCCATGGATTGGTTGATCTTTGAAAGCGAGAACAAGTTGTTGGATTCGCTCTATTAGGATTGGTAAAGTCCGCTCAAACTCTCCAAATCTCTTGATTTATCTTCAACCCTTATTTCAGCGACTAAGGCTTCTGATTGCTAGATAGGATCGTTTATCTTGCTTTTACGACCGACTTTACGTTTCAGGAGGACGTTCAGCCTATGGCAAGTAAGATCCGATTCGATTCCAGGCACATTGCATGGGCATTATGCGGAGAGGTCATGATTACCCCGCAATAAGTTCACGATTGTTGAAAGCCTGTCGAGCTTGCCCCAATGAAGAGAGAACTTCCTTTTGGTTCGCCTTCTTCTTCATCTCTAGCGGTTGTGGACGCCCTATTCCTACCGTTTGGAGCGGATAACAAGGTGATGTGATTATCATCTCTAACGGGATCGGTCCCGGCATTAGATTGGCCTTGCTCTAAGCGAGGGCTAACCAAATTAGGGTTTGGCTTGCGAAATAGATAGAATGCTTCGAAATACGCATTCCACGGTTGCGGTTTCTGAACCGTGGGCGCGGTTTGACAGGCCTCGATCGCGGCCCTCCTGGCCGCGGTTGCGGTTCGGTTCGGCGATCACGATCTCTCGGATCGACCCGCCTTGCTCTTGAACCATTTGATTATTCTCGTTTTTGGCAACACGCATTGCCGTTTCCCAAGCTTGATCAATTTTAATTGATTCAGGCCTTGAAGTGCCATGACTAACGAGAGGGGCTGGGTCATGGTTCAAGTCGTTTATGGGCACAAAGGTCTCACCTTCCGAGCGAATATCGGAATCAGATTGATCAATTTTCATTAGGGTTTACTTTCCGAGCGATTTTCGGAAATCTCGGGTTCGATCGCCGATCCGCGAACGTGGTGTATGGTAACGCGGTCACGGCTTTGCTCGTTGGGCGTACCTCGCGCGATTCGCTTTGCGGCGGTGCCCCAGGGTTTCCAAACAACGACTTCTTAATCTTCAAGGATTGATTCCAACACCATAATTGCGTAGATCGAGTACTTTTTTTTTCAAAATTGCTTTCCACTGCTTTGATTGTGGTTGAGCGTTAGTTCACAATCAAGTTTTCAACTTTGGGCTTCCGGGCACGCACCCGGAGCCTAATCCGTCAATTGGTAGTCGATTACCAACCTTAGGTAGGATTGAATTCGACAAGGATTCGACAAGGTTGCCCCTTGCCCCCAGTGTCGTCGATTTCGCAGCACGCACTGCGATCGACACTGGTTGTGGTGATCTGATCATGCTTTTACTTAGGGTTCAAACAAATCCCAAAGCGGATCTCTTTTGTTGATTTTTGAGGACGCCCTTAGGCTAGAAAAAACCTAAAAACGCAATTTTCCGGAGTCACATATTTTCGGAGGGGCACTCCAGTCGAAAATCCGGAGTTCGCAAATTTCCGGAGGCGCACTCCGGTAAACCGCGCCCGCGGTTGGGTTCCGCGCCCGCGGTTTCGTCGCTGAGGGCCTCCGCAAATTGTTCGATCGATATAGGTTTCGAAAATTCACTTCTTTTTCTTCTAGGAACGATTACTCATGGATTTAATCCTCGTTCCCACAGACGGCGCCAATTGTTGGTGTACAAAATCTCGCCTTCAATTCGTATTGAATACACCAATTAAGAACTCCTCCTCTTCCGCTTCGTCTTCAATCTCTTGACCTAAAAAACCTGCAAAACAATGGACACAGGGGGCGGGGACCCCCTAATCCACCTCCGATGCCTAAGTCAGAAGAGCAATTGTCGTTTGAGCGTCGAGGTACAACAAGAGAGCGGTGAAACCCTAAACAGTCGAGCTAAGCGAATATTAGCCTGCCTAGGATTTCTGAATATGCTATGCACATGTGTCTCTCCCTACATGCCTAGGGCATGTATTTATAATGGAAGAAGGAGAGAAGGAGGGGGGCCGAAAATTATATCTATTAGGCCGAAAATATTATCCTTCTAGGGCTGGCCAACTGCCTTAAAGCCCAAGTAAGGAATATTCCACCCTCTCTCCAACTTTAATTCTATCTTTAATGAAAGATAAAATCTTCCATTAAGTTGCATAATCGCCATATAATTTTATATTGAAAATAACGAAAATAACTGCGCAGTAATTTTAATAAATACCTTTATAGCGAAAATAACTATAGTAATTATGTTTGTTTTACCCGCTCACAATTTTATATTCTAATTCTAATTACATTATCCTTAAAAATCCACGTACATTTAAAATTTTAACAAACATAGAATTCCGTCTAACCAAAAGGTTAAGCCTTCTAAATCAATTTATGGCTTTCAACATTCATTTTTAGGTAATTACATCATGATCGATCAGTCAAAAGGTTTTTGGTTGATGTCCAAATTAATATAAGGTTTAGTACTTTAGTTAGTAATTCATAATATGTAATTTTTACACACGTATTATTATTTACTTCTAAAATAGGGTAATTAAATTAATTCGAAGCATATCCTGATCCGTCCCAATTCTATCTATTACTAATAACTAAAGTCGAAACAATTTCTATCACCACGTACATTGTATTACATCACACCTTTATTAAAATAATAATTTTAAATAGTTAATTATGCACAAAAAGTTATCTCCAAGTAAACATAAAGATAAAATAATATTGATAAAAATTTATCCCCAAATAAACATAAACATAAAATAATATTAGTAGATTTGACCAATATAGATAAAAAAGGACATTATATTTATTATATTTTTAAAAAATAAATTAAAAAAATAAGGAAAAATATATTCACGTGATCAGATATATATCTTTGAAATAAAAATAGTCATATCTATGTATAACTATATGTTAAAGTTTTAACTTTTCTAACCATCACATTAATTCTGACCCCAATTTATATTTTAAGAAATTATTTTTATTATTTTTTTCCAATTAAATTCCTTTCTATTTATTTATGTGGAAAAGATTAATTCAAATTTTAATTAAAAATAACAAATTTATATTATATTATCTTTTCCTTAATATCTTTTTGGATTGTTTATGTAAATATAGAAGATTTTTCATCTTCAAAAAAATTCTATATTTTTCTTTATCTTTTCTTATTAATTATATTTTAATTTTTTATTAAAAATATTTTTAAATAATTGAATTTGATTAAATTTTTCTAGGGATTTACATTATTTGTGCCTATTCATTTATTTTTGTATATTTACTTTATTAACATAATTTTTTATAATATATCTAAAAATTATTGAGTCATGGTCGTGCATTGCACGACGACGGGTACAACTAGTACTATAACTAAAGTCAAATCACTCAATCCTACGTGTCAATCATTTAACTATGCTACCTAAGCAAATTAATTTTTACATTTACTAATTTACCCATCTAAATCTTCAAATACTACTTACTTCTACCACATTATAATTTTCAAATACTATTTAATTAGGTCACTTTACTTATTGGTGATTTGTCATATTATACTTACCTTTTCTAATCAGAGTATCTATAAAAATATATATTTACAAAAGGTATTAATTCGTTAAGATCAATGTATATAAAATCAAGACTATATCTTTCTTAATTAGCTTACATCTATATATGTAACTTTTTAATATCAATCAATATTAAATAATTGTATTTTAAAATAAATTTAGATTAAATAATTATATATAAGGAATAAATTTATTGTATTCTCTTTTATGCATATATATCCCTAAAATTTCATGATTACTTTTTCTTCTTATTCAATAATTATATTTACTTAATGAGTAGTTCACTTTGTATTTTTAAATAATTATTTAGATCAATTTTCTGAATTAATTATTAAATAATTATATTTTTAAGATCAATTTATATGAAATAATTTCATAAAACAATATCTAACATGCACATAACTTTGTAAGATCAATATATATTAGATAATTGTATTTCAGGATCAATTTATATTAAATAATTACATAAAAATAATTTTTGAATATTTATGTAAAATTGATTGTTTCTGTTTTAAATATATTTTTACATCCCTACAATTTCAAGATTATTTTTTCTTCTCATCACTAAATAAATATCCCAAATGTGAAAAATAATAAGAAAATCTTCTAATATAAATTATTTAAGCACTAAAAATGATGACGATAAGACTTTAAAAGATTCAATAACATGATTTATGTAGAATATCGTAGCATAGTATATAGATTTATCATTGTATCATGAAGTTTGATTAATCTTCATTTTCTCAAATGCGTAGAAATTTCAACAAGATTTATCATATATAATTTTTTCAATAATGTCATCATGTAGAAATTTTTTATATAAAAAATTCATTTAAAAAAATGTATAATACAAAATATGCAAATATTTTCTTTTCAGTTAATATCAATATATTATAATCAAAGTCGAATCCATATATCCTATTTGTCACCACCTTAACTAGGCCACAAACAGCATTTAAGCCCGAACTATACTCCAATGTATCTTTGAATGAACTACTTACTCCTTCTAAGTTTTTAAATGAAAGCTCATCCTATACGATGATAATGGAGACAAACTTTCAGAAGATCAAAACTTTTCACTTCCAGTTCCAAAATACTTTGAAGCACAAAGACGAAAATTGAGTTGTTTGCATATTCAATACAAATCATTGCAATATTACAATATGAATTTTCTTTCTCAAACAGTATTTCGAACATATTTTTCTTATTTTGGTCTTATATTTATTTCAAACCTATTTTCTTATTGGTTATTCTATTTAGAATTTGGAGATTAAATTATATGAAGTTATTAACATTAAGTTATATTCTATTTATTTGAAAATAATTATTAATATTAACTTAAAATAAGTACTTATTTACAATAAGTATATCAAATAACTATTAAAAATCCCGTGCAGGGCACGGGTACATTAACTAGTTTAATATTAAACAACCAGCCGGAATAAGGATTAGGTTTTTTGCTTACTTTTTTTTTTATTACTAATATAAATTTTACTCCGTCAAAAATTAGATTCAAAGTTTTATCTTTTTTTTTTTTTATCAGATTCAAAGTTTTATCTAAGTTCGTTTATAAAGACAAATTCCTAAAACCTATAGCCTTATTGGATTGATAAATTTTCTTTACTTCTTCAATACTCCGTATTTTTTATATTTGAAAAAAAATAAACTCCATAAATATCTATACGATTTTGCTCAGTTTAAACTCCGTATATCGGTTGATTCAAGGTAAGAGATGTTATCACCAAAAAAATCAGCACTAGATTTACGGTAAATACCATGAAAACATCATCTATTGATTCTAGATAGCCAAATCCTAAGATTTCAGCAAAGAAAAAACACAATATGTGAAATCTAGCCAAGTTCTTCCTTCACACACGACTCGACCAATAAATCCAAACTATACATATGATGGTACTTCCTCCGATTCAAAATAAGTGTCTTTTTAACACTTTATTTTTGATCCATTTTAAGTGTCGTTTTAAGTTTTCTAGGCAATTGATTAGGAGAGAGTTATGAAAATGCTTATTGGAATGTGTTTTTGTTGACTAAAAGTATTCATTCATTGGTCCAAAAAGGTGGTGAATTATAAGATTGAGAAAAAGTTTAAGATTTTGATTTTAATTAATATTGTTCTTAAAAATAGTGTCAAAATCTAAAACGACACTTATTTTGAATCGGAGGGAGTATAGAATATGTATAATAATTAATAATATTTAAACCTCAATTTGTGGATATCGTCCCCATTTTGTATTTAAATGTCACTGGCTGATGTGTCAAGCTCCGGATCTCGTCGTTTTACGCGTCGTTGGAACGGATGGAGGGGTTGGGGCTAATCTCCAACGAAGCCTTAGGGAAGAGCTTGGCGCTAATCTCTGATTGAGCGTTAGGGAAGAAATTCGATTGGTGCTAATCTCCAATATTCAAGGAAGGGTTGGAGTGAGAGTTTCAAGAAAAAGAGATTGGTGGCAACACGATATTATTGATTCAATTTCAACGCGAGTTTTACAAAGGCATGATGAAACAAGTATAAATAGGAAAAACAAGAAACATGGCGGACCTAGCATACAAGCATGGATTGCACCTAATTAATTAAATAAATTCATAAAATACCCCAAATCTACTATATATATAAAAGCAATAAGGTTTGGAACCACCACATTGTGCCACGTCAGCTTTGTCCACATGTCGCTTCTAGAATACGCCACATCGGATTTTGCCACATATCGTCTTTTCCTTAAGCCATGTCATGCAATTTTTGACATGTCATATGCCACATCGTATTATAAAACATGCTTTCCTTATAAAAATATTTTATATAAACAAATAATTATACGCCTATATATTTTGATAAATCTATGCTTTTTTAAATCATAATATTTCCTTATGAGAAATTTGGCCAAAATACTTTACTTTTATTGCAACTCACAATTTGAAAATTTACCATAACAATTTGTGAGCATTGTATATATTATTCTCATTATTTGAAATTTAGCATAACATTTTATGAGCATTGTATATATTATTCTCATTATTTAAACTTAATAATCTAAATTGAATTTATTTGATTTGATTTTTAAAAAAATAATTTTTATACATATTACGATCAACAAATTACTTACATTAAATTTTTTATTATATTTTTGTTTATTAATATTTTTTATAGTATGTCTAAAAAATATCGAGTCATAGTCGTGCATGGCACGACAGGGACAACTAGTAGTATCAATAATAATAATAATGTGCCACATGCTAATAATAAACACAAGATAAGTGTTGAGGTGTCTTCGACAAGGAGGGGATGGGGTGTGTGCGTTTTCGGGCACCGAAGGCTCAAGCATCATGACAAGACTACCATTGCAAGGATGGACTCGTGTGACTCGGTGTGGGCCTGAGCAACTCGGGTAACCAATGACAAGGTAGCTCGGCCAATAACTTTGCCCTAGCTCGGTGATCAGGCCATAAGAACGTACTCGCATGACTTGCTCCTCCTCGTGGGAACTCATAGCTTGTGGGGTCACATCAATCCCCCCCTGAGTGTGAAGCGTCCCTACTTCATCCTCGTAAAACTCCGGCTCAATATAAAGGGAAGGGTCGACAACGTTAAATGCCGCATGTACGTCATAGTCGTCTGGAAGCTTAAGCTGATAGGAATTGTCGCCAATGGCTTGGACGACTCTAAAGGGTCATCGCTTCGGGGCGACAGCTTCGTCTTGCGACAAGCTAGGAAATGCTTGTTGTGTAGGTGAACTCACACAAGGTCTCCTGGTGCGAACAAGGCAGCGACGACCACGGTTTTGCTGCGCTGCACTGAATAGCTCTGCGCTCCACCTGCTCCCGTGTCTTAGATGAAGCTCTCAGATCTAATTTGTGTGGTTGGCTGTGGTCGTCTGCTCTCCGACCATCCTTATGCGGTCTCGGAGCCAAGTCTAGCGATGTCAAGATGTTGCGATCGAAACAACCTGACATGGCATGAGCTGCGTATCCCAGTGCCTGAACCTGTTATAAGAGAACCCAACAAAAGCAAGTAAGCCCTCTTAACTTCGAGGGTTCGCCTTCAACATAGTGCGAAGGAGAGCTCCCAACGTACGGTTGGTTACCTTAGTTTGACCATCCGTCTAGGGGTAATAGTTGGTAAAAAACAAAAGTTTCGTACCAGGCTTACCCCAGAGGGTGCGCCAAAAATGACCCATAAATTTGGAATACTTGTCACTAACGATAGTGCTCGGAATACCGTGAAGATGTAAGACATTGTTGTAGAAGAGATCGGCTACCTCGTTGGTGTTGTTTGTGGTCTTAAAACAAAGATATACTATAAAAAGATCGAGTCCTTCCCTCAATAAGTCGTAGGCAAGCTTACGATGAAGTCCATGGACAAGTCTTCCCAAGGCCTGGTCAAAATGGGAAGCAACATGTATAAGCCAGGGGGCTGTGAAGTGGCCTTGCCCGCCTATAAGTGACATAGGCACGACAATAGCGCGTCACTTAGCGAGCCATGTGAGCTCAGGAAGAAGTGCTATCGCAAAGTGATGAGAGTCTTGGAGACACCAAAATGGCCACGACCATCATGTACCTCCTAGATCAACAACAACCGAACAAATGCTGAGGGTATGCATAGGCATCCCGCCTTATATAGATAACCCTTTGAGACATAGTGGGTCTCTTACTCACAATGAACCATACAGTGCTCATATATCGGCTTGAAGAACTCATCGTGAGGATACATTTCCTCAGAAGAGTAAAGTCGAAGACTCGGGTTTGTAAGTGAGTAAGAAGGGCATGTCTCCGAGAAAGAGCGTCAGCAACTGCGTTCTATGCACCCTTCTTGTGGACTACCGTGTAAGGAAACGTCTCAAGAAACTCCACCCAACGAGCATGACGACAAATCAGATTATCTTGGCTCTTCGAGAATCACAACGTCGCATGGTCATTGTGAATGATGAACTCTTGTAGCCACCAGATAGTGTTGCCACGTCTTAAGAACTCTTCGTAGAGTTCTTTGTTGTAAGTGGAGTAGTTCATAGTTGGCTCGGTCAACTTCTCACTAAAGAAAGCTATGGAATGCTTCTCAAGATGGAGGACAACACCAATACCGACATTAGAAGCGTCGTACTTAATCTTGAAAGGTCGATAGAAGTCGGCAACCGAATAATAAGTGAGTGAGTAAGTGCATGTTTTTTATCCCAGAAGGAATGCTCATGGTGCATCCTCCACTCGATTGTGGCACCTTTCTTCGTTAAAGCTTGAAGAGGCGCGACGATTGTGCTAAAGTCTCGCATAAAACGCCTAGAGAAACCAGCAAGTCCAAGAATAGACCAAATATATGTGGCGATCTTAGGAGTAGGCGAATTTTGTATAACACGGACCTTGTTGTCATCAACGTGCAAACGTACCCAAGGAAGGCCATGGATTGTGCGCAAAAAGAACATTTGGAAAGATTACCAAAGAGTGTCTCGTGGCGGAGACGAGTGAGGACGAGACGAAGATGAGCCACGTGGTCCTCAAGAGAGCGGGAGAAAACAATAATGTCATCAAAGTACACGACAACAAACATGATGAGAACCCCTTCGACTTGATTACGTAGTAGGTCTCGTAGCTGCGATGCGAAAGCGATCTTTGGTTGAACACGAGGTTCTTTGAGGGATTTAAGTGTGACTTAGAGATGAAAAGTGATAGAACCAAGGGAGGCTCGATCTAGAGGGAAAAGAGACCAAGGAAAGGTGACACACAACTAAGATTAAAAGGAGAAAATCCTCAACTAGTAAACTCATAATATGATTAATGTGTAACCTAGTTACGGAGGTTGAAATCCCCTTATATAGGAGGCATCCAAACTAGGGTTTAAAATAACATAAAGGCGGTGGTCTAGGGCTAGATGCAATCTAGGCCCAACGTCCACTAAAGCCCATAAATGGGCTACTTAAACTAGCTAAAACATTAATAGAAGTGTTTAACATACAAGAAATACTAGAAATAGTAAATATTGATAGACGTAATAGACAAGGGTTCGAGAGTGTCGAGACCAAGGCCATGCCAAGGTTGTCGCGGTGTAGACAAGGCAGGGTGCACGCTGGCACGCACAGACGAGCGTTGGCACGTCTCTGGAGAATGGACGCGCACGTGCTGGAGAGGCTGGCGAGAACCTCATGTGTCAGGGCCTTGGCACATGAGTAGCAAGTCTGGCACGAGTGGGAGGTCATGGCAGTGTCGAGGACGAGTAAGTAGATTGGTGAGGTCGTGGCCGTAGGTGCGTCGAGGCACACCAAAGTGCGCGACACAAGTGTCTAGGTGGTTGCACCGATGGCACGGGCCCGACTACAAATGACTGACACGTCGGATCGTAGGGACATGGCCTCCTCTTCATGTGTGGCGTTCATAGGCGTAGTCGCATCATTCTCCCCCTTGAGTTTGAAACGTCCCCTTTTCCAACTTGAAATAGCATACCAAAAACTTGAATCTGCATCTAAACGAGTGTTAGGTGACATGGGTGTATCAAATCATTCAGAGCTTTCCATAGCAAACATCTTGAGTAGATCTTGTGTGTTAGAATATAAACACTGATCCTGAGGAATCAGTGAACTGGGCAATGGGATAATTAAACAAGTAAAATGAGAACAAGTATTTCCAAATCAAATTTACTATCTTTATTAAGTGAAACGAACTTACAAACGCATACCTTAGGTTTCTAAGTGTACACAACTCCGTCAAGATATCCTCGTGTTTCTATCTTCTCCTAAACTCGATCACACACAACTCTCGTGTTTTTTCTCTCTAAAACAACTTGTAAAAAACCTTAAGAAAAACTCTAGTTTAACCTAGAAAAGTATCCTAATTATATACTCATGAAATAACATTTAATCTGTCCATAAATATAAGATAGAATATCTTGTACATAGATTTAATTTCTATCTAAATGCAAAGTTTTCTAGAAATAAATCTATCTTAAAATTTTCATTGATACACTCCTATCAGAACATTCTATCTTTAAGCTTCATGCGTCTTTGCAATACTCCTCCGACATGCACGTTTAAACCGCCTCACGTATGTCGCCTTCCTTAGATAGAATCTTGTGCCTTTGCATTGTTCCACTAGGACCAACGAACACAAAACTTGCTTTCCTTTGTCCCTTTGCAGCATAGCGACTGATCCCAGCATCCTTCATTTTATTCTTTTATTCCTAAAATACCTTCAAGTAAAAAGCATAAATTCCACCAGGTTTTTTATCATCAAAACTCAAGGGATCAGAGATTAGTTAATGCCTTAACGTCATCTCAACACATCTTCCTCCTCTTCTTCCCGCCTCGTGTTCTTAGGGAGAGGGTCTCTTCTTTTACGAAACCAATCCAGGAGACCGAGGCATTCGAGCTCAAATGTTTTATTCGATACCTATCTAATAACTACTTTTGAGATTGTTGGAGAAAGTTTTGACATTTTAGAGTGGCGGAGACTACATAAGACCACCTTCCCAACAATATCAAAGATTGCGACTCAAGTTCTCGTCGTCCCCACCGCAACGGTTGCGACGGAGCAAACGTTTAGCTAAGGTGGAAAAATCCTTGATAAAAAGAGATCAAGGTTAAAGCCTGGTGCATTGGAAGCTCAAGTGTGTGTTAATGATTGGAAGAGGGCAAAATTAGACAACAAAAGATGAATTATACACATACTTCGTCGGACTACTTAATTGATGATGACTCGTGTAGCACTTCCTTCGTCGGTTCCGAATGGTTGACTTATACATGAAGGAGTTTAAACTTAAAAGATAAGATAACTAGGTGAGCTTTGATTCCTCTAAAATCAGAGATGATATGTATGCAACTTAATATTAAGGTCAACGCTTTATGCCCTTAAATTTTCCCCAACTTTTTTTAATCGAAATTGAACTAATTAAAACACTTTAAGCCGCCGGTTTAGGCAGTTCAAAAGTGAAAATAATTTGAACTGCGGTTTAACTAGCAAAACCGTCAGTTTAGGCGGCTCAAAGTAGAGTCGTAACCGTAAATCGTGACTCCCTCTAAGCTCAATGAATTTTTTTCTTTCCCAAACCGGAACCCGAATCAATGATCAAACCGGTCAAAATCGGAACCGAAACTGGCAAACCGGAAGATGGACGGTTCTAATTAAGATTTGGGCCGCCGATTTGGAAATAGAAACCGCCGATTTCCCAAAGTGGCAGACATCTAACTGTATTCATCATTTCGATATACGCAACGTTCTCACATCCTCAAAATTGGGTCAAGAAAATCAAGACATTCTCGAAGTTCAGTCGAGAGGAAGCCAAACAACAAGAGCTCAAGCATTCCGAAACCTTGCGATTATAATTGCAAATATACTAAAACCACGTGTCACTCTCGTAAAGGAAAATTAATATATATATGGCTCGTACTCCTTCCGGCCCAAGTTATCTTGAGAAGCAAAACATAACAGAGCCTAAACTTCCCGCTGATCTCTCCCATCTCATCCCTTGCGCTGCGCGTCGAATTTGCACTCTTCGATTTCTTCCGCTTCTCCCGGCCGATTCCTCCAATTGCCTCCGTGGTATTTCTTGTACTTTACTTCCTTTACTTTGTCCCATCTGCTGTATATAGAATTTGACTATCATTGACTCTGTTCCTGTTTTGATTTTTGGAAACATTGTTGTCGCTGTAGGGTTTTTTGGTTCCAGTTTGTCTTTACTTGACCGGTCTACTCATCTCAGGGGTTTAGACTGAAATTGGGGGTTTCGATTATTGAAGTTGTAATATTTTTTTGGTCGCGGATTGTGTATATTGTGTTGAATTACTCCGATGTCGAATTAGGGTTTGTAGTCTTATTTTCACCGATTGCGATAATGTGTGCGCAGATTTTAGATGAGATTTTACCATAAGAAGAAACATCTTTGGCTTGAGTTTGGTGATATAGTTTTCATCTAAAGCGTCGGAAATCCCAAATTCTGGATTCAATCAAGGGCTCGTCAGGGACTTTTGATTAGGCCATCCTACAATCCAGATTTCGTAAAAGTTGTGATCTTGATCTTAGAGTCACTTGAGTCTGACAAGTATCTATACAAATGGAGTTCACAGCATCAATGGGGCGTCTTCCGCCCGGTTTCAGGTTCCATCCAACTGACGTTGAGCTGTTTCTGCATTATCTCAAAAGAAAGCTGCTGGGGAAGAAACTGGAACCCGAACTTGTAGCAGAAGTCGACATCTATCAGTTTCATCCTGCAGATCTTAAAGAAATGGCTTGTTTAAAAAAGGATATGGATCTGTATTTCTTTTGTGCAAGAGGGAAGAAATATGGAAGCGGTGACAGAACAAACAGAGCTACACAAACCGGTTACTGGAAGGCGACGGGCAAAGATAGGGCTGTTTTATACAAGGAGAGAACTGTTGGCAAGGTTAAAACGCTGGTTTTCCATCTGGGTAAGCCTCCTAAAGGCGAAAGAACCGACTGGGTTATGCATGAATACAAACTTGAAGAAACTGAATTGGGTAACAAAGGCGGTTCTGATGCATTTGTGCTGTGTAAGATATTCAAGAAAGGCGGTTGGGGGCCTAGAACTGGAGAGCAACGTGGAGCTCCTTACAATGAAGAGGAGTGGGATCAAAGTGATTCGGGTGTGACCAACGCTGATGTCACCAATGGCTTAGCTTCTGCTACTGAGCAACTTGGTTCTGGTTCTGGTGATGGAGCTGTATCTGGAGTTGATCAAGCTCCTACTCCAAGATCTGATGGTTCTAATGTCAATGTTGCCTCACCTTCAAAGGGTATTGCTCTTAATGAAGTTGACGATAAGATGGCTGATGCAATCCCAAAAGCTGCTGCTGGTATCGCGTCGAGTTCCCAGGGCCCAGTTCTGAATGCTGTGGATGATATGTGGTGTGCTCATGATTTCGGAATATATGATAGCCTTGAGGACATCAGTAAACATGAGGATGTAAGTATGGGCATGGATTTAGATGAACTCATGGCGCTACTTGATCATTCATTAGATTAATGCTATCTCTCTTTAAGTTTTAATTGTACTGTGTTAAGATTTTAACTAGTGAACTGCTTATGTTTTCTAATATGATTTTAACAAGTGAACTGCTTTCGTTTTTTTTAATACTCCGTATGATATGATTAGTTAACTAATGAAATTTGCATAATTGATGATGTGCTCCTGTTTTTTCTTGCAAAATTTTGATTCAAAAACATCTGAATGCAAATAGATGATCTCTGTAGGGGATTATGACAGGAGGTAGAAAAGTAAGGTTCGACAGAACTTAATTTTGTCTCCTCCATTTGGATAATCTTTAACGAATGTTCGAAGCTAAGT
The DNA here is from genome assembly GCA_964016875.1 of Fallopia convolvulus. Taxonomy (NCBI): domain Eukaryota; kingdom Viridiplantae; phylum Streptophyta; class Magnoliopsida; order Caryophyllales; family Polygonaceae; genus Fallopia; species Fallopia convolvulus. Next base: position 42,487,449 of record OZ024724.1, read on the forward strand.
AGAAACTTAGTCTGAGGTAGTTTAGCTTGGAGTAAAAGTAGACGCAGTATTGTTTAGCTGTTGGTTATTAGTTGCGAAAAAAAAAAGAATTTTAAGAAGTGAACAAAAGATGATTGATTTGCAGAAAAGTAGGAAACATAACAAGACAAAAGAGTTCTACAAGGGCCATGTTGAAACATCTCTGAATCCATTTAATCCAAAGAGTGAGTTGCAGAATTCCTCATCTTCTTCATCGTCGTCATCATCATCATCATTGTCATCGAATTCAAGCTCTTCTGATTTCATTGATGTTTCTTGGACTAAATTATGCACTCTTTCTTGCACAATACAGCTTGTAACTGGCTCCAATCCCTGTGATTCTGTAACTAGTCAATACACATCAAACTGACTCTACACTACACATGCTTAATCATTAGTAAATTAATAAGCATGTATAAAGCAGGTTAAGTATTGAACAGTGAGAGTATATGCCTGGGTAAATACATGGAAGGCCTCTTCCATGCTTTTAGTGTTCAATATATACAAAGCTGCCTCCTGCCCAAATCATAAATATCACAATCAGCATCTATATATATGAGAAATCAAATTATTCAATTTTCTTCTTAGGAAAATAGATGGAAAGAGTGCATAGTTACTATTCCTTCTATTTACTAAAAATTTGTTATTTTTAATTTTTTTTTCTAAAATTTATAATTCTAACCAATAATACTGAAAATTTGCAATAGAAGAGTAAAAAGTACATTTTTCAACAGCATATCTCATAACTTACTTAAAAATTATTATCTAAAATTTTAAAATGACTAAATATTTTCTAACAAAATTTAAGGACTAAAAATGACAATTTTTTCTATTGAATTCTATTGAAATTTAACTAATGTGAAGTGAAAAAAAAAAGAAATAATACAACAATTATTTGTAAACAAAAAATCATGACTAAAAGGGCAAATATTTCAGCACGAATTAAACTGAAAGGGGTTAAAGGGAAAGATGATCACTTTAAGGTAGCCTATAATTTTGAATGAATTTACGGTAGCAAAAAGATAAAATGATTGTAGAATTATGACAGGAAGATGAAGGAATTGAACTTATATACCCTAGCGGCCTAGCATATTGAATTTGGTGGAAGTTGAGAGTTTTAGGCTCCAATTCAAGGGACGATGTTCTTCCTAAATCAACATATGTAGACACTCCTGCCATCTATCTTGAGTTTCATGTACACGTGGCTTTGTAGCTGGTTGAAAATTTGGAATTGAAGGTTATATATATAGACACGTCACACGTTCGAGCATTGCAGTAATGGAAGGCTGGTGGTGCGTGGCCGCCATGCCACACTATCTTACGTGGATACCTATTGCATAAAACGTGGCACCTTAGACGGGGTTGCAAGCCACGTGGCAGTTACCCATCACAAGTGTGTTCTTTTTCCATTGTCGTCGGTCTAAAAAATATCATCTTATACTGAACCCCAAGTGATTTTTTTTTATAAAGCTTAGGCTGGAATGAATTAATCTCATAATTTCTACACATTTATACTCTTGTAATTTCCTTTTGCGTTATTTAACAACCCTCCTTGATGGTAATGCATGGTATGTAAAAAATTTTGGATATCGATTTGAGCCCGAAGCGCCATTATTCAGCCTAATTAAATTTATAGCATTGGACATGCACTTAAAATGTTGATTGAATATCATGGTAATGAAACAAGACTACAAGAGTATACTTTTAAGCAGAGACAGTAAGTCAGTAACATACCTTTAATAAACGCGTAATTTATCTCACAAAATTTATTAAATTTTAATTTAATAAATGTTATAAAAGGAAAAACTAACACTATTTTACTCGATACATTATTTGAGACATTAATAGCAATATTATTCATATGAATAACCAAAACATAAATAATATTTCCATGCTTTAGGCCGAGGTGTTGACTCTTTGGTCTAGGGTTGTAATAGCCTTCCATCTAGGTTTAGGAAAATTATAATTGAAGCAACCGTTTTGTGGTAGTTAATAGTCTTCTTAACAAAGGGGAAACACAACAATAGTCTTCTTATCATCGAAGATGTTACACTTCTTGGAGTTCTTGCCACTTTTGTGCATTTATCATTTTTTTAGAGAAGGAAACACAACAACAAATTTATTAGATTAAGAAATTGTAACATAGAGGTGAAGTGCGGAATACAACGAAGAAACTCAAGCAAACAGAGATCAAAAACAAGACAAACAAACAGAGTTTTATTTGGCTTTTGAGCCTCAATGGAAATGCCAGAAATCCAAGGAGAATACAGAAGGGCAAAGAGAACTGTAAAATAAAGCAAGCAATCGGAGAGAGAGAAGCAAGTTCAGAGAAGCACAACTCGAACAAGTCGAACAACCACTAAGGTCTCCAAGGTGCTCTCATCTTCTCTCTTCCTAGGTTTGGATTTTAGAGGGAGCTCAGGTCACTGGCGTCAAGCTCAGGCAAGCAAGGCCGAGCAAACGCTCTCAATGGATGAACCCTAGAAGCTCTCTGAATGATCCAACAAGAGGCACGAGAAGGAGAGGAGGTGCATTTATATGGCACACTCTAACCCTAGAACCTCAACGACGTCGTTCAAGTAAATGAGCATGGGTTGCCAGAAATGGATCATCTCGGGTGCACATTGTATTGGGCCGTTTGGCCCAATACAACCTCCAACGAGAATAGGCCCATCTCGGCAATACACACACATACACTTGGTTACATTACAAGCCCAATATCCAAACTTAGGAGATTACAAACATACACATACAACTCTACAATTTGCCCTCCTAATTCCTAAGTTTACATCAATTGTAAATCTTGTTTCCTTGTTTTGTTGATCCCTGGTCTTACAGTCTTTCGATCACCGACCCATTATACCCTCCTCAGCTCTGTTCTGGCTCGATTACATGTAGGAAATCCCTGCAAAAGTTAAACTTATCTATTGTAACAATTTTGGTACCAAAGTCTACAGGATTCTTCTTACCATCAATCTTTTCAACAAGAATCAATTTCTTAGCTACCTTTTGCCTTATGAAATGGTACCTCACATCAATATGTTTGGTCCTTTCATATATGGTACATAGGGTCTTTGCACAAATAGAGGGCACTTTGACTGTCCATATGCAATTTGGACATATAGTTCTTACCTTCAATTTCCCTCAACAGTCCTTGGAGCCATATTGCTTCTTTAGAAGTTTTAGTAGCAGCTATGTACTCTGCCTCAGTGGAGGATAGAGCTACAATAGACTGCTGCTGAGACTTCCAAGAGATGCAATTTCCACACCAAGTATAGACATATGAGGTGGTTGACTTTTTATTGTCTTTATTGCTTGCAAAGTCATAGTCAACATAACCATAGAGTTCAGAAGGAGAGGAATGAACACCATAGAGCAAACCAAAATTGGCAGTACCAGCAATATATCTCAAGCAAAATTTCATAACATGCCAATGTTTCTCACATGGCTCAAACATATATCTATCAAAACACTGATGACAAAAGCAAGATCAGGTCTGGTACAAATCATAGCATACATAACTGATGCGTCCCTCGTTTGGGATGCTTCGGATCGATCGTTGGCTTGAGTAGTGGGTCTCAATTTGGCGTAGCGGAAGGCTGATTATGATTGTGAATTAACACGAACAAACACTGAAAACCGAGATCTCGAGAGCAATTGCGATTGTATGAGAGATTGAGGGGACGGCGCAAGCACAAGGATAAAATAAGGAGTGAAACCTCGACTTTATTAAACCCTAATGTGCGCTGAATAATAAATGAGCTCGAGAGCTCCTTATAAAGAGGTGGCTCTCGAAACCCTAACAACAAACAAGGCTTAATGAACTAGGGTTTGCATGCAAGCAAGGCCCAACGTCCCAAAGCCCATAAAACATAAATAGTAATACCTGAAATAGAAATAACTAAATTCGGAAAGACATAAATGGAAATATGCTAAAATAGGAAAATACATAATATATGACTAAGTCCTACGCCAAGGGGGTCGCCAAGGCCTAGGGAGTCTCGGGCTAGCCGGGATCAGGACCGAGCCTAGGCAAGGTCGCATCATTCTCCCCCGCTTAGATTCGAAGCGTCCTCGCTTCGAGTTGGTGAAGGAAAAGGCGACCAAAACAGCAATGAAGTGGAGCTTGTCATCGACCTCGGACTTCTCGAAAGTCAATATGTACGAGGTCGATGTAGGCTCAAACTGGATCTCGGACTTGGCGCCAGACAACGAAGGTAAGGGCATGGGAAGTGGCCAATCAAACGTCGAAGACAAGTCCAAAAAAGGTGCTGGTGCTGGTAGCGATTGCGGCGCGTCTTCGACCTCAAGAGCGGGACTCGAAACAAAAGGTGTGGTGACCTCGATGTGCGCCAGCGTTGGAATCAACTGTGGTGTCGGAGCGGACTCGGGTATCGACTCGAAGATCGGCACGTTTACGGGCGTGCCAACATACTGAGTTGGCTTCTCGGTGGCTTCGACCACGGACACATGCGGCGTGGTGATGGGCGAGACAAAAGACGTGACTGACTCCTCGATGTCCTCGACCACGACCACGTGTGGCGCGACCATGGGCGTGACCACGGGCAATGGTGTCGATGTCACACGACCTGTGCCCAACGATGCTCGCTTTGGTTCCTTCGTCGTGTCGAACCTGTACATCCCTCGTCTTTTGGACATGCGCCTTAAAAGATACTCTTGAAAGGCTACGACGTCCACATTAGGCGCAAAGTCTTGCGCCATATAGTACACTAGTTGGCACCATGTCTCAATTGGGGGCCGCTTCCTATGCCATCGATCATCCTCCAAACGCTCAAACCAATCTCGAGCGTAGCTAGTGAAGCAACCAATGGCAATGTCACATTGCTCAAATTTGTCGTAGTCTCGTTGGCCGAAGTAGTTGGCCATGTGCTTTGCCCAATCCAAAAACGCCTCGGGGTCATCATACACGGCAAAGCGTCTTCGGTGAAGTCCTGTATGAGACATGACAAGACGAGAGTAAAAGCGAACCAATGGTATAGACTCACAATCAATATAAGTATCCAAACAATTAAGCACGCAAGGATCACGATTGATTTGGCTTGCTGAGAGGGCGGTTTAAAGCTAAACACGAATGGCCAAGAAGAGAGAGTTGTTTTAAATGACCGAACAGAAATTGTGTGTTTTTGAAATATATTCGATTAAGAAAGCTATCAAGTAAACATCACATGCAGTATCGTTACAAAGGTACAAATAATGTAATTAAATAGAAAGATGGTTATCTCTGCATGTGAAAACATAACAATCACATAAAGTTATGGAAATGATATGCCGATAGAAATAAGATAATATAGAGAATCAAATTTCTCTTTTTTTTTTTTATATACTCCCTCCGTTTCACAATAGTTGTTCATATAGACTATTTTTCTTGTTTCACAATAGTTGTTCATATAAGAAATTTTTCCACTTATACCCCTAATAATTACACCACATTAATTATATACACGTTTCCCAAAGCAACTTTTAGGAGTATAATGTACCTTTTAATAGGGGTAATTTTGGAAGAAATTTTTTTCCTTAATATATGTGCAAATTTGTCTAAGAATAACTATTTTGAAACGGAGGGAGTATATGGCAATCATATAAGTTGGACAAAAGATATGGCAAGCAAAGAAATTGGGGTGGTTGTGATTTGGCAAGATATCAGATCGGGGTCGGAGTATATGGCCAAGAAATCTATTTTTGCACGCACATCAAGGATATGAATTTTTGAAGTTACGCACAAAATGGACTGATAACGCTCAATTCATGCAAGCATACACTATACTCCATCACACCACAAACATGTCAGGACATGAAGAAGAAGAAAAAAAAATCGGCAAAAAATTCAGTTCGAGCGTTGTTCGAACTAAGCTCGGTCACGGCATTTTTTTTTTTAATTCTATAAGCAAGTATGGAATGGATCGAAGGAAGCAAAAAGAATTGCGTGAAACAAGAGTCTGGATAACTTAAAAGATGTGAGACTTACTCAAACCTTGGCTCTGATGCCAGTTGATGTTTCCCACGTTTGGGATGCTTCGGATCGATCGTTGGCTTGAGTAGTGGGTCTCAATTTGGCGTAGCGGAAGGCTGATTATGATTGTGAATTGGCACAAACAAACACTGAAAACCGAGATCTCGAGAGCAATTGCGATTGTATGAGAGATTGAGGGGGCGGCGCAAGCACAAGGATAAAATAAGGAGTGAAACATCGACTTTATTAAACCCTAATGTGCGCTGAATAATAAATGAGCTCGAGAGCTCCTTATAAAGAGGTGGCTCTCGAAACCCTAACAACAAACAAGGCTTAATGGACTAAGGTTTGCATGCAAGTAAGGCCCAACGTCCAAAAGCCCATAAAACATAAATAGTAATATCAGAAATAGAAATAACTAAATTCGGAAAGACATAAATGGAAATATGCTAAAATAGGAAAATACATAATATATGACTAAGTCCTACGACAAGGGGGTCGCCAAGGCCTAGAGAGTCTCGGGCTGGCTGGGATCGGGACCGAGCCTAGGCAAGGTCGCATCAATAACTAATCCAACAGTAGCATCATAGGGGATAGTGGACATTCTGCCCTCCTCATCTTTGGAGAGAGGCAGCTTGGCTTTTGTGTCTTGCTTTCGATCTCTATTTGCTTGAGTTCCTTCGTTGTATTCCGCACTTCAAAGTGGTATCAGAGCCAGGTTCAGAGAAGCATAGCTCGAACAAGTCGAACAACCACTAAGGTCTCCAAGGTGTTCTCGTCTTCTCTCTTCCTAGGTTTGGATTTTAGAGGGAGCTCAGGTCACTGGCGTCAAGCTCAGGCAAGCAAGGCCGAGCAAACGCTCTCAATGGATGAACCCTAGAAGCTCTCTGAATGATCCAACAAGAGGCACAAGAAGGAGAGGAGGTGCATTTATATGGCACGCTCTAACCCTAGAACCTCAACGACGTCGTTCAAGTAAATGAGCATGGGTTGCCAGAAATGGATCATCTCGGGTGTGCATTGTATTGGGCCGTTTGGCCCAATACAGCCTCCAACGAGAATAGGCCCATCTCGGCAATACACCACATACACTTGGTTACATTACAAGCACAATATCCAAACTTAGGAGATTACAAACATACATATACAACTCTACAAGAGGTTTTGTGAAACAACTTAATTTATCCTGTTGATGAAGATTTGTTTGATTGGTCTCAGCGTAGCGAATGTAATCCTGTTGATAAAGATTTGTTTTCTGCTAAGGCAAACCTCAACGACGTCGTTCTTAGTACTTATAATCGAGCATCTGGTCGGAAACGTTGTGACAAATTCAAAAATTGTTTAAGCTATAACATACCTTTTTAGCTTGATCCTCTTATTTTTGTGACGGGTTCTACTACTAGTCATAGGAATATTGTATTTCTTTATGTAGCTTGTTCATGGCTGTGTCGGGGTATGAGCATGAATTTGATACTATATAGTAATAAATCAATTCTCTTTAAAAAAAGTTGTAATTTGATTAGATTTTTTTGTAATTCATAATTTTAAGAGAGTTTTCAGCTCTTTCTCTACGTATGAGGACGACAAGAATTAATAGGGAATGGAGGTTGACAAGCGTTTTTCAAAATGGTAGACATTTACCTCAACGTACCTATATCTAATCACTTTGAATGACTTAAATGCTAAAATGGCAGCATGTAACATAAATTTCTCATAAAATTGTCTAATCACATGGCAATCGCGTGCGAACCTTGACCCCACATAAAATTTTTCATTTTTGGGTCTACCAGTACTAGAAACAATTAGTATTAACATCTCCAAGAAGAAAGAGGACCATCCTGTACGCTCCAAGGTTTTGATTGAATATATAGATTTGAAGTAGATGAACCTATAATAATTGTCAATTGTCATACATCACACTTAATTAATTGCCTAAGAAACCTAAAATGAAACATAAAATTGATTCAAAGTTAAGTGCTAAAATAACTTATTTTCGATCAAAGAAAATACTACGTACTCCGTATTTTAACTATCACCACCAGCTAGAATTTAAATTTCAACTAAACTCTTTAACCACTCAAGTAAACACACCCTTAAACTAGCTAGTTTTGACGTAATGGAACCATTTTGAACATTAAGTTGTTATACAATTAGATTACTATAGCGTTTTCAGTTCTTTCTCTCTATGGACTATCTATGGATGAGGACCATAAGGAATCATAGCTAGAAATGGAGGTTAAAACGCGTCTTTGAAAATACTACAGTAGACATTTCCCTCAACGTACCCATGTGTAGTCGATCATTAAGGGTGTTGGGACAATGTTGGGAACTCTGGTTCCAAACATCCAAACAACGATATGTGATTGTCTCCAATTTTGATAAAGACAAACACCATATGGGAACTAACGTTTACACTCAAGTATTTCAAGGGAACTCCAGGTTTACAAAGACTCTCTAGAAGGAAAATACAAAAAGAACTCAGGATCACATGAAGGCAAGTTCCTATCAAGGGAACTCAGAAGAGAGTTGTTCCCTACATGTGGGAACTCACATGTGACGACAGACCGTGTAACACAAATCGCGGGATCATGTCTTGGACAAAGCGAAGGCAGAGTTTGAGAAACAGACTGGGATGAGTGATCCAAGTGTCCGATTGACATTTTAAGTTGACTAGTTTCAAATCAAGTCACATGTGAAGATTGGCAAACTTGACATGCAAGACAAAGGGCATTTGGACAACAAGTAAAGTAAAGATATTGGCCCAAGTTCAAGAGAGTATAAAAGCCAATGAATAGTGCTTGGAATAAGTACTTCTCGTAGATCTCAAAAACCTCATACAAAAGAAGCAAGAAAGACATTGAGAACGTGAAGAGAAGTCCCTGACGACGAGTGTTCAATCTGGGTGACGACGAATCCAAGTTCCCAGGAGTAAGGGAACTATGATAGTGAGATCAAGGTGTAAGGTTCGATTTATCTTGTGTTTAGTTGAGTTGTTCGCTTAGGAACAAGATTGAGAAGACTTGCTAGTGTTGCTAGAGTTAGAAAGAACTGTTAGGAACATAGAAGTGTAAGTCTTGTCTGTTGTAACTAGGGAATAATAAAAAAAACAAGTAGATCGTTCAAAATCCTCCAAGCGGAGGTAGAAGCTTACCCACACAACTAGTTGGTTGTCATGGGGTTCCTCTATAAAGGAACTTTGTCTTTTATTCTTGCATTACTTGCGATTGTTTACTTCCGCTGCCTTGGGAACAGTCTAACCGCTAGTTCCCAAGATCTTAATAATGCACGTCGATCCAACAATAGGTATCAGAGCAGGCTCGCTCTAGATCTCTGTGTTAGTATCGCAGGTTATAGGATGTCTCAAGAACTCACTCAAGTCGGACATGGGAACAACAAACCTCCAAGGTTTATCACCGGAAGGTTCGAAAACTGGCAACACAACATGAAGGATTGGATGCACAACCACTACTTTCAAGCTGGGTGTGTCATCGAAATAGGGAACTTCGAGGTGGACCCAACCATTCGCAATGACTTCTCCAAGTGGGGGCGAAACGAATGGAAGTGCATGGAGGCAAACTTCAAAGCCAAACAGTACCTCAAAAATGCCATGTCAGAACAAGATTGTGATAGGGTGGCAAATCTGGAAACGATGAAGGAGATGTGGGAAGCCATCCAACAACACATCGACAATTCTGACCTCAGAGAGGACCTCTAAATGAATGCTAGAAGGGAGTTCTTTAACTTTCGAATGGAGATGGGAAGATCTGTTGACCGTTACCAATCTCGCTTTGAAGCTCTCTGTACCAAGCTTACTAGACTTGGGATCACCAAGGAGGAAATCAATGACAAGATGAAAGTCCAACAACTCTTCAACGGCCTAACTGGTGAATGGGCGAACGAGAGGACCATGTTCAAAGAAAACCCCGAGAATAGAAATCTCATGCTTCACCAAGTCTTTGGAAAGCTGGTGGGACATGAGAAGAGGAAGCAAGATGACAAGGAACAAGAAAGGGCACACAAAGGGATTGCTCTAAAACTGGAAAACGATACTCAAATCTGTTCATGAGCAACACGAGGAATCTGAAGAAGCTGAAGATGAGGAACTCATCCTTGTCACCAAAGCCCTTCGATCCTTCTACAATAAAGGGAAATTCAAGAAAAGTCATGGGAACTCGCAAAGGGGTCAGAGTTCCCAAAGCAGGCCCACGGAGAAGGACCTCACTGGCGTCACCTGTTACAATTGCTACAAGAAGGGGCACTTTGCAAAAAACTACCCACAGGGAACTGACGATAGGAAACCAAGGAAAAAGGCCTACATCGCAACCTGGAGCGACGACGAGGATGAAGATTCTGAGTCTTGGGCATGTAGGTGTCTTGGACTCTCACTTCGTAGTTCCCACCGAAGATCTTGTATCTGTTGTTACTTACGGAACAGTGCGTTGTTGAAGCCGTGAAGTTCCTCTTCGTGGATGTAGTTAAAGATGACGAATCTTCAATAGATCAATCATATGCAATGCTTGATATAGGTTTGAATCACATAGAAACGCTTTCCGAAATCAATATTTCGCCCACTACATAGCCTTGGGGAATCCACGAAATTTGAAGTGAGATAAGACAAACCAACCGATCTCTAACAAGGCTCATGAAAGAGACCGAGCCTTAGAGTTCATGTAAAATGGATATTAGACTCTATTTGAAGTTCAATCATGGAGAGAGACGTTCTCCTCTGATTATGTGAACCAATAACCAACCGACACTAATCTCCCAATGGCCATTTATATAGGCAAAGGAAAGCGGTTTCAAGGAATGGTTAACAACAGTTACCAACGGTTACTAGAAGTTAACGACGGTTACCAAGTGCCACAAAAGGTTATCTTGAATAACATACGTCACCCATTAGTTATTACTTATTGAGGAAGTTACAATGCAGTTATACAATAGTTTACATGACCGTTATCAACAATTAAACACATGTCGAAATTTTAGGTATGCGTAAGAGAACTACTGTTCTGACTCAGGTGAACCACTGTTCCCTCCAAGGTAACAGACATTGTTCCTCCAATATGGAACAAACATATTGTTCCCTTTCAGGTCACAACTTCTCCTTAATATTTCCCTCTAGACCTCAACCATGCTTACACGAGCGCGCACTCCACACACCCGAACCCATGACATAGCAAAGTAAGATCTCATAGTATCGTACGAACCTCAATCACACTAAAAGGCATTGTTCCCATATAAGGAACAATCACTTGATAACACTAAAATCATCTACAATCCTCCCCTATTTTAGTGTAATCCTTGATTCATAAAATAAGCAAGCTTTTATCCCAAACTCATGCATAAGCGAAAATGTCGAAAACAATTGAATTTCCGCTTTAGTGTAGTTACACATTTCAAACACCCCGGATTCATGGTTTCCTAAGGATTGAACCAATCAACCACTTTGGATGCATGAAGATAACACACACATTAGCTTCGTTACATCTCTAAAGTTTTACTTGACTGTATTAAGGGCCTTGAGTCCATATTTATTCGTGAACGTATGTGAAGCCAACCCGGAGCTTCATGAAGTGGCCAAACCTCACGTCCATATAGGTAGATCATTTAATCGTGCACCTACAATTGCACTTTTTCAAAGGAACTATTAAGAAGACTACGCCTTCAACCTCCAACTTGTAGGAACAGAGCACACACTTGGGGATTGTTACGTTGTGCTCACAATTTCTAGGTATGGGCTTTCCACATTGAATTCTGCCCCTAATTTTCATTAGGTAGGAATTGGGTATCCGATCACTAGAAAGTTATACAGGTCTTTAATCCATCCCCATACAGCCAACCCCTTCGTCAAGTGGTTAGCTAAATTTGTTTTAACCGAACTAAACAACAAAAGCACACTATGTGTTACGATCCATGTCATACCTTCACATCCAAAAGACATGACATGTGATAGCACACTGTAACCATGATTGTTCCCCTCTGGCCAGAGATATTTTACTCACATAGTTGAAATTTGTTTCGGCCTTTACGAAACATGGTAGATTTTAATTCCTTTAGTTTTTACCTTAAACAAGGCTACAAATCACACTACCAAACTCATTTCCGTTGTCTAAATTAGAATGCTAGATCGTTATCCAAAGTCCATGAAATGGCACTATTCCCAGGTAGAAATATTCATCCACTTCTAGAAAATCATTCTCTATCTAACAATCCAACTTGCATCCAACATTTCCATTTTCTAAGGAAATCATCTCATTACTAAGACAACAATCCATGGTCCTTTCCAAGTAATCTACAAACTCAAATCCATGAGAGAAGACGAAATCAAATGATACGTCTCCATGCAAGGAAATAGTTTTCATGTCAAGAGACATCGTTCCTAGGGGACACGTTTCCTGTCAGATGACATCGTTCCCAGGGACACCTTTCATGTCAAATAACATCGTTCCCAAGGACACAGTTCCAACAGAGGGTATAGTTCCCGTCAATCCTGTCTCAATCCTAGCCCCAAAGATCAACTCGACCTCCCCCGTGTCTTTCATAGAAAATTTCAATTCCATGAAACCCTACATATTGTACATTCTATACATACGCCATAGTTAGTATGCAATATAGAAATATAAAAAAATATTATAAAAATATAATACAAGTACAAAATATGAAAATAAACCGACTAATATGTATAAATATAGTTGAGTCAAATAGCCAATTTGTGAATCACAGTAGGGCCTTCATCAGTAGACTTAATAAAGTAATTTGTCCACAGAACTGTAGGATTAAATTAAGTAATATGATATTTAGTAGACTTTACTCAAGTAACCTGTCAAGGGAACAACAGTCTTGAACTAAGTAATCTAGATTTATTCATGAGTAATCTACACACAAGGTATAGTAGACTCATGTCATATCCCTTCAAGGAATATCATCTTCCTCATTTATGTCTTAAGGTCTAGACGTTTTGTTACGTCTCTTTCGACTCTTGCGGTCTTATCCATGATATATCATCATTAATTCATGAACATAACTTTGATCATATCTTATATGGCTACCAAATACCATAAAGTATAATGTCCTTTAATAGACTCTTGTTCCCATAGAACTTATATCTTGGAACAAGCAACAATACATCAGGAACAGATTCGTTCCATTGCAAGGAACATTCAACGTTGCCTTCTCGGGATTAGTTATCCGAAATTCATTTGATCTAAAATTCAGTTTTCCTTACACAATGATACAATAATATCTTATATATGATTAATAAAAACTTGGATATTATACCGATCAATTCTCATTCACTAAATAACGAGAAACCATGGACACGTGTACAAAACACTTCCATTAATGTAAAATTCTTATTCCATGATCAAAAGATCACACATAGGTAACGATCAATCATTACCAAATTTTACATATCATTCTTCAGAACAATAACAAGGGAAAAACCCTTCAATTCCCAAGATTAAACATGAGAGAATTCGGATCCACCTTTATAGGTTTTTGGGTTCTTAAGTAGGACAATCAAACCTTTGATCTCCTTCAACTTCAAATTGGTTGTCTTCCTCGTAAGCCATTGCCATATGATTGATCTCAAAATATTGATTTTGAATGTAGGTGTCTTGGACTCTCGCTTCGTAGTTCCCACCGAAGATCTTGTATCTGCTGTCACTCAGGGAACAGTGCGTTGCTGAAGCCGTGAAGTTCTTCTTCATGGATGTAGTTGAAGATGACGAATCTTCAATAGATCAATCATATGCAATGCTTGATATAGGTCTGAATCATGTAGAAACACTTTCCGAAATCAATATTTCTCCCACTACATAGCCTTGGGGAATCCACGAAATTTGAAGTGAGATAAGACAAACCAACCGATCTCTAACAAGGCTCATGAAAGAGACCGAGCCTTAGAGTTCATGTAAAATGGATATTAGACTCTATTTGAAGTTTAATCATGGAGAGAGACGTTCTCCTCTGATTATGTGAACTAATAACCAACCGACACTAATCTCCCAATGGCCATTTATATAGGCAAAGGAAAGTGGTTTCAAGGAATGGTTAACAACAGTTACCAACGGTTACTAGAACTTAACGACGATTACCAAGTGCCACAAAAAGTTATCTTGAATAACATACGTCACCCATCAGTATTACTCATTGAGGAAGTTACAATGCAGTTATACAATAGTTTACATGACCGTTATCAACAATTAAACACGTGTCGAAATTTTAGGTATGCGTCAGAGAACTACTGTTCCGATTCAGGTGAACCACTGTTCCCTCCAAGGTAACAGACATTGTTCCTCCAATATGGAACAAACATATTGTTCCCTTTCAGGTCACAACTTCTCCTTAATATTTCCCTCTAGACCTCAACCATGCTTACACGAGCGCGCACTCCGCACACCCAAACCCGTGACATAGCAAAGTAAGATCTCATAGTGTCGTATGAATCCCAATCACACTAAAAGGCAGTGTTTCCATATAGGGAACAATCACTTGATGACACTAAAATCACCAACAAGGCACAACCAGATATGTGTGCAATGGCTATAGGGGAGACCACTAGGGAACAACCCAATGAGGTAACCACTGAAACCATTCTTGAGTCTTTATCTAACTATGAAAAGTTTGTGTTATTGAAATTGTTCTCTAGTCTTGTCAAAGATAACATAAAATTGCAAGGAAATTGGATGAATCGGAACACACAAATGCTGAACTTGTTGGTCTTGAAACTTGTTCCAATTGTGTGAAACTTGTTGATAAGCTTCAGTCTTACCTGTCCAACATCGTTGCCCTTGAGGATGAAATTAAGACCTTAGAGAGTGATAAAAATGACTTCCTACAAAAGCTGAGTCAGAGTTAAATTAGTCCTGAAGCCTCGAGTTCCCAAACCAAATTTGCCCTACCAAACATGGGATTGTGTACAATTCTGATTGCCCATGGAATGGGAAATCTCCACTAAACGAACAGGAGATAAGTGAGTGTAGGACCCTAGAACTCAAGTGTGAAAAACAAAAGAATGCCCATCTAGAAGAGAAAATACATGTTCTAGAAAGTGGGGTAAGTGGAAAGAGGGACTACTACACTGGGAACACTGAGCACAAACTTTATGTCCAAATTGCCAAGGGAAATGGGTCAAGGGTTTACAACAAAGAAACCATGGATAGGAACATGATACAAAGACCCCATACCAAGTACTACTTAGGTGAGTACTACAAAACATGCTGGAATTGTGGTGTGCATCGGCACTGCAAGGAAAGTTGTCCAAAATAGAAAGATCAAGCTCAAAGGAATCATGAGTATTGGAACATGCATAACCAATAAGTAAAACGACCTGCTAGAGGTCCCACTCATGGGAACCATCATAGGAACTTCACCTATCACTCTAGGAACTCTCGTGATGTCATTATTGATGATTATGTTGTTTTTGAAACTGTCTTTCCTTGTAAGGGACCATGCAAGTCATCTTGCCTGGGTCAACAAAAATTAACGCTCCTTGTAGGTGGCAGTGAGGGGGGGGGGGGGACAACACATGTGTCATTGATAGTGGCTGTTCAAATCATATGACTAGGAACAAAGAATCTCACCTCACTCCACACATAAGGCGAAGGAGGTCATGTGTCCTTTGACAACAACAATAAAGGAGAAATTATAGGAACAGGAGAAGTACTGCTTAACAAGTCAATCAAGATCAACAACGTCTACTTGGTAAAGGATCTGGGATACAATCTCTTGAGTGTATCTCAGATATGTGATCAACAAAACAATGTCGACACCTTCGACTCAAAGGAATGCTTGGTCATCAACAAGAAAACCAACAAAATCATTCTAAGAGGGAGGAGGTCCAACAATGTCTATGTGGTGGACACGGACTTTGAACCACCAAGAAAGTTGTGCCTTGAAAGCTCCCATGATGACAGGGAACTCTGGCACAAGAGGCTAGGCCACGCAGGCATAAATCAAATTCTGAAGCTATATCTACAGGACCTGCTCATTGGTCCTCCATAAATCAACATTGAGGGAGCCAAGCTTTGTGAAGCATGCGTTCTTGGCATGCAAACCAGGAGCTCCTTCAAGCCAAAGAAGGTGATAAGCACGAGTCCCTTGGAACTAATCCACATGGATCTTTGTGGTCCCATGCAAACGACCAACCATGGTGGTAAAGGTACATGTATGTGTTAATTGATTATTTTTCAAGGTTTACATGGGTTATTTTCTTGAGATCCAAATCAGATACATTCAAGGAGTTTGAGCCCTTCATCAAGATAATGGAAGTTAGCATGGGATTGAAGCTCAAGTCTCTCAGATCTGATCATGGAACTGAGTTCAAGAACTCAGAATTCCTTGAGTTCTGTGATGACAATGGTGTTTCTCACAACTTCTCGGCCCCACGCACACCCCAACAAATGGAGTTGTCGAGAGAAAGAACAGTTGCCTGGAAGACATGGCTCACACCATGATGCTTGAGAGTGGAGTTCCTGAAAGCTTCTGGCAGAGGCAATCTCAATAGCAACATACATTCTAAACTGAGCCATGATCCGACCCATGATCAAGAAGACCACATACAAATTGACCAAGGGAAGAAAGGTCAACATTTCTCATTTCATGACCTTTGGATGCAAATGCTTCGTCCACAACAATGATAAAGAAAACCTTGGGAAGTTTGATCCAAGGAGTGACAAAGGGATATTCCTGGGTTACTCTTCTCAAAGTAAGGCGTACAAGGTCTACAACAAGAGGACCAAAAAGATCGAGGAAAGCATTCATGTCATTTTCAACGAATAATCTGTGAACATGGGAACAGAGCCCCAAGGAAAGGGAACTCTGTTCAAACTGGTTAGACAAGAAGAGGACGATGACGATGATGAGCCAACGAAGTGAGATGAAGACTATCCAAGTGGGAACACTGTCCCACAACCAGAAAATAACATAGGAGGTTAACATCAAACTAATTAAGACTCATTCGAAGTTACCTCTACAACAGAAGAACTTCAAGATGCCTCTCAATCCAACACTCTTGTTCCCCAAGATGAAACCATACCAGAGTCTAGTGTCCAAGGGGAAAAATGAGGGAACAATGAGGAAAATCCTGAAGAAACACTCAGTGAAGAAGTTGAGAACAACAACTCCCATGAAGAGGAAACTCAAGTTCAAGATGAAGAAGAAACAAGGGAACAACTTGATGTCACAAACATTCAAACAAGGAACTACCACCAAAGGAAGGATCATCCCATCGACAACATCATCACTCCCTATGACAAAGGTGTGCAAACCCGTTCCTCTCTCAACAAATTATGTGCCTTCAATGCCTTCATTTCACTGGTGGAACCTAAGAGCATCAAGTAAGCTCTAAAAGATCCAGACTGGATCCAAGCCATGCAAGAGGAACTCCACCAATTCGAAAGGAACAAAGTGTGGAAACTGGTTCCTAGGCCCAAGAACAAGAACATCATAGGAACTCGATGGGTCTTTAGAAATAAGCTCGACGACACTGGGACAGTGGCTGGAAACAAGGGCCGCCTAGTTGCCCAAGGGTATAGGCAAGAGGAGGGAATTGATTATGATGAAACATTTGCGCCAGTTGCAAGGATTGAAGCCATCCGACTTCTCATTGCCTACGTCGCCCACAAAGGCTTCAAGTTGTATCAAATGGACGTCAAGACAGCGTTCCTAAATGGGAACTGTTGGTGTACAAAATCTCGTCTTCAATTCGTCTTTAATACACCAATTAAGAACTCCTTCTCTTCAACTCCGTCTTCAATATCTTGACCTATAAACCTGCAAAACAATGGACACAGGGGGCGGGGACCCCCTAATCCACCTCCGATGCCTAAGTCAGAAGAGCAATTGTCGTTTGAGCGTCGAGGTACAACAAGAGAGCGATGAAACCCTAAACAGTCGAGCTAAGCGAATATTAGCCTGTCTAGGATCTCTGAATATGCTATGCACATGTGTCTCTCCCTACACGCCTGGGGCGTGTATTTATAATGGAAGAAGGAGAGAAGGGGGCCGAAAATTCTATTTGTATGGCCGAAAAATATTATCCTCCTAGGGCTGGCCGACTGTCTTAAAGCCCAAGTAAGGAATATTCCACCCTTTCTCCAACTTTAATTCTATCCTTAATAAAAGATAGAATCTTCCATTAAGTTGCATAACCGCCATATAATTTTATATAGAAAATAAGAAAATAACTGCGCAGTAATTTTAATAACTACCTTTATAGCGAAAATAACTATGGTAATTATGTTTGGTTTACCCGCTCACAAATGCCCCACCTACACCGCCCTTACACGACTCACCGTGTTAGGCGACGTAGGGTACAGTGGGTTTCTAATCGAAGTGGCCATGCAGATTGGTCAATTGGTCCCCTAGCGCTTTCGTATATTCGTATATTCGTATATTCGTACATCCATGAGCGATTATCATGGGGAGAGTGCTATCTTTTCGAGTCGTATCTTCTGCCGAGGTTTAAGATGGAATCTCTAGAACGAACAAAATCAGACTGGGGAGAATAGAACGTTTATGTTGAAAAAAGTGCTTGGCCAAGCCTTCTAATTTTAAGAAAACAAAAAGAAAATATATAAAATCGTTCATCCTAGCGATCCCAGCCTAAGCTCAACATCCACGCAAGAAGCTACTACCGGCAAACCGACGCTCGCGGTTTACGAGCCGCGGCCGCTGTCGACTTATTTCGCGGTAGTCTTCGACGATCTAGCATCTACGGTTTTCCTTTTTAAGGAAAAACCTCTTCAACGAGCGAGATTTACAAGTCCGGGGGACATCTCCCCCGTCGAGACTTTCCTCGCTCATATGCTCTCCGACTCTGCGCTGTAGTCCCTTCCAATTCGGGCCGAATTACACCATATGCGTGTGCTTTTCCATGACCTTTTGACGTATAGGCCTCCACGCATTACGCTACGGCCGCCTGTTGGTAGGTTGCGTTTCGTGTAGTGACAATGTCCTGATAATCCTCGGTGATGACGAGATGGTCGGAAAGAGCGCGTCAATTACTTTATTGGTTTTCTCGAGGCACTTTTAAAAAGGCCACGAATATCTTTGCTAACGAGATCGGAGAGTCAAGATGCAATCCTCGGCGTATATCTCATGTATGCGTTTATCGATCTTGTTTCAGCGTAGGCTCAACCCTTCTTGGGGGTATGCTTCTCAAGTTTGGCCCGAAAAAGAACGACAATGTAGTGTCTTCCCCGGCGATTGCCAAAACCTATGAGCCCTTAAGAGAACTTCCCGTGCCCCGGTGATATCCCGCTGCCTCGACACGCATCGAGGTCTTTAAGTGATTCTTACACGAGTGGCTAACGTTGCCAATGCTTCAACGGACTTGTTTTTTTATCGCTTGATCATTGTCCAATCTTGAATAACTCGGACTCTTCTATCATATTCGACCATCGTTGACTTTTCGGTTTTACAATGCCCCAGCATTTATTTTCGAGTCCTTGATTCCGACACACGTCGTACGATTTCAAGGATTGATCTTCAATCTGAAGTTCTCGGGGGCGAACTGCGGTCGCTGTTTAGGGATCCGCGGGCACGGTGCTCGTAAAACGAGGTAACGAACAATTCTGGAGGCTGGCCAAGACCGCGGCCTCTGGGCGCCATGATCGGGAATCCTGGCCGCGGTCGCGGCCTCGTTGGCCGCGATTGCGGTCTTCGTCGCTTGCAAGGTTCTGCGATTGCGGTAATTTTCCCTCGTACTTGGCTTGTATACTTCTTCGATCTTTTCATCAGCATTTTACCGGCTTGGGACCGCGACGGTTATCGGCGAATTCGATAACACTAACGAGCCATCGATTGGTCCATTCGATCGCCAATTCATTGATGAGGCGCTTCTCTTGGATCTTTACAAAGAATGCTTTTAGCCTGGCGATTTCTCCAAGGCTTGGATAGCGACAAGTCTATGCTCGCCTTGAATCCGCTTGTTCTCTCTTAAAGCGGAAGCTAGAGTGCGTATTAAGCACAATCTCGTTTTCATTCTTTATGATAGCCGATGCCCCACTACTTGATTGCTTTCGGGTTCGACGCACGTCGCTGATTGATTTCATCAAACTGTGTAGCGCTATGACCATCGATTCCGTCGCTTGATCCGAACCTCGCTGGCTTGCATGAAGAGCAACCAAGCTTTGAAGGTGAGGTTGGGTCACAGAATTGATCATCTTTGAACAAGTTGTCTTGCTCGGAACATTCTAGGGTTTGATCCTCCGAGCGAATATCGGAGTTTCGCTTGATCACCCTGCGAGTCTTGATTCTTTCCCGAGCGAAGATTGGATTTTGCCCCCAGTGCTTTTAGGGTTTTCGGGTTTCGAAAAAACCACACGGCGATTGCTATCGCATGGGCCGCGGTCGCGGAGGAATGGACCGCTTTCGCGACCGATGTTGCCGCGATCACGGTGGTATTAGAGCTCGCTGGTGATTTAGGGTTGGCGAGTTCGTTGTTTCCTTGGGGCTAAGAAAGGTTGTTTCTTTGTTTGTTAGAGATCGATTCCAGCCTCACGATTGCATGGATTGATCGCTTTTTGACATCTTCTTGAGAACTTCTCTTGTGGCTTGACTTGGAACCCATTGATTGGTTGATCTTTGAAAGCGAGAACAAGTTGTTGGATTCGCTCTATTAGGATTGGTAAAGTCCGCTCAGACTCTCCAAATCTCTTGAATAGCGTTGATCTATCTTCATCCCTTAGCGATTAAGGCTTTTGATTGCTAGATAGGATCGCTTTGCTTGCTTTTACGATCGGCTTTACGTTTTAAGAGGATGTTCAACCTATGGCAAGTAAGATCCAATTCGATTTCAAGCAAATTGTACGGGTCCTATGCGGAGAGGTCACGATTACCCCGCATTAGGTTTACGATTGTCGAAAGCCTGTCGGGTTTGCCCCAATGAAGAGAGAACTTCCTTTTGGTTCGCCTTCTTCTTCATCTCTAGCGGTTGTAGACGCCCTATTCCTATCGTTTGGAGCGGATAACAAGGTGATGCGATTGTCATCTCTAACGGGATCGGTCCCGGCATTAGATTGGCCTTGCTCTAAGCGAGGGCTAACCAAATTAGGGTTTGGCTCGCGAATAGAGAGAGTGCTCCGAAATACGCTGCCCTCGGTTGCGGTTTCTAAACCGCGGGCACGACTTTACTGGCCGCGATCGTGGTCTCCATTGCCGCGGTCGCGGTTAGGTTCAACGACGCGATCTCTAGGATCGACTCGCTTTGCTCTTGAACCCTTCATTGCCGTTTCCCAAGCTTGATCAAATTCAGTCGATTCAGGCCTTGAAATACCATGATTGACGATTTAGTCACTCGACTTGGACACCCGAACGGTATGTGTGATGAACAACCGTATTAGCGAGAGGGGTCGAGTCACGGTTCAAGTCGTTTACAGGCACAAAGGTCTCACCTTCCGAGCGAATATCGGAATCAGATTGATCAATTTTCCATTAGGGTTTACTTTCCGAGCGATTTTCAGAAATCCCGACTTCTCCTACCGAACGCGGTCGTGGGGGCAGAGCCGCGGTCGCGGTTCATCGTGCCGTGGTCGCGGCATCAATACTACGATCGTGGTTTTCTTCGTTGGGTGTACCTCGCGCGATTCGCTTTGCGACGGTACCCTAGGATTTCCAAAAAACGACTTCATAATCTTCAGGGATCGATTCCAACACCACAATTGCGTAGATCGAGTACTCTTTTCCCAAAATTGCTTTTCGTCGCTTTGATTGTGGCTGGATGTTTGATTCACAATTTCTCAACTTTGGGCTTCCGGGCACGCACCTGGAGCCTAATCCATCAATTGGTAGTCGACTACCAACCTTAGGCAGGATTGAATTCGACAAGGATCCGACAAGGTTGCCCCCTTCCCCCAGTGTCGTCGATTTCGCAGCACGCACTGCGATCGACACTGGTTGTGGTGATCCGATCATGCTTTTACTTAGGGTTCAAACAAATCCCAAAGGTGATCTCTTTTTGTTGATTTTTGGGACGCCCTTAGGCTAGAAAAATCCAAAAAATACGAATTTCCAGAGTCACATATTTCCGGAGGGGCACTCCGGTCGATAATCCGGAGTGTGCGAATTTCCGGAGGCGCACTCCGGTAAATTGCGCCCGCGGATCGGACCCACGCCCGCAGTTTCGTTCAATTCGCCCGATCGCTATCGCCATAGGCTTCGAAAATTAACTTCTTTTTATTCTAGGAACGATTACTCATGGATTTAATCCTCGTTCCCACAGACGGCGCCAATTGTTGGTGTACAAAATCTCGTCTTCAATTCGTCTTTAATACACCAATTAAGAAATCCTTCTCCTCCGCTCCGTCTTCAATCTCTTGACCTATAAACCTGCAAAACAATGGACACAGGGGGCGGGGACCCCCTAATCCACCTCCGATGCCTAAGTCAGAAGAGCAATTGTCGTTTGAGCGTCGAGGTACAACAAGAGAGCGATGAAACCCTAAACAGTCGAGCTAAGCGAATATTAGCCTGTCTAGGATCTCTGAATATGCTATGCACATGTGTCTCTCCCTACACGCCTGGGGCGTGTATTTATAATGGAAGAAGGAGAGAAGGGGGCCGAAAATTCTATCTGTATGGCCGAAAAATATTATCCTCCTAGGGCTGGCTGACTGCCTTAAAGCCCAAGTAAGGAATATTCCACCCTTTCTCCAACTTTAATTCTATCCTTAATAAAAGATAGAATCTTCCATTAAGTTGCATAAACGCCATATAATTTTATATAGAAAATAAGAAAATATTTGCGCAGTAATTTTAATAAATACCTTTATAGCGAAAATAACTATGGTAATTATGTTTGGTTTACCCGCTCACAGGAACCTCAAGGAAGAAGTCTATGTGGCGCAACCACCCGGTTTTGAAGATTAGAACTTCCCAAACCATGTCTACTTCTTGGAGAGGGCCCTGTATGGTCTCAAGCAAGCTCCCAGGGCGTGGTACGACAGGTTTGCTCAATTCCTCTTGTCCCATGGATACCTTTGTGGTTCCATAGATAAAACACTTTTTCTTAAGAAAGAATCAAAAGATATTTTAATATTCCAAGTGTATTTTGATGATATTGTGTTTGGTGCTACTAATGAGCTTCTTGTTGAAAAGTTTAAGAATTTGATGAGTAGTGAGTTTGAGATGAGCCTCGTAGGGGAACTGACGTTCTTCTTGGGACTTCAAATCTCTCAAACCAAGGAGGGAACAAGGATCCATCAACAAAAGTACATTAGAGAGATGCTAGTGAAGTATGGAATGGAGCACTCCAGGCCCATCGACACTCCCATTTCATCAAACTCAAGGCTAAACACAGACGAAACATATCAATGTGGACTAAAGGAACTTTCGAGGTATGGTTGTGTCCCTTCTCTACTTAACTGTTAGTAGACCTGATATCATGTTTTTAGTGTGCCTATGTGCGCGCTTTCAAGCTAACCATAAGGAACCACACCTAAAAGAGGTGAAGAGAATTTTCAGGTACCTCAAAGGGAACAACAACTTGTGTCTTTGGTATCCAAGGAACAGTTCCCTTGAGCTTGTTGCATACTCAGATGCTGATTTCGCTGGGCACTTGGTTGATCGAAAGAGAACCTCTGGAATGGCCTAGTTCCTAGGGTCATGTCTAGTATCATGGGATCAAAGAAGCAAAACTCGGTGGCACTCTCCACAACAGAAGTGGAATATGTGGTAGCCGCCTCATGTTGTTCCCAGGTTCTATGGCTTAAGTACCAACTTCAAGATTACGGTGTGACTTTTGGCCCAAATGTGATAATAGAAGTGCCATTAACATTTTTAAAAATCATGTGCATCATTCACGTACTAAGCAGATAGACATTAGGCATCATTTCTTGCATGATAATGCTGAACATGGGAACATCTCTATGGAACAATGTGGAACTAAACAACAATTTGCGGACATTATCACTAAAGCATTAGACAGACGTCCCTACCAGCATCTCCGGATGCTCCTAGGGATGATAACTCTAAACTGAACAAGTCCTTGTTTGTTATTCCATCAATGCTTGGCTAGTTTATCCTGAAATGCATGATAGGGAAAACTAGGAATAATCGCTTTCATATTGCCATGTTACTAGTCTAAAGCATTGTGTACAATTTGGAACTTCACTTCTTTTGGCCCAAAATAATCAACCAGAGTTCAGTTAACCCTCATTACAATCATAAAACCAACCCTTAGCCGTGAATCAGACAAATGTTTATCATGAGCCCACTCACTTGTCCCATTATCGAGTTGCAATTGTCTGGTTCCCTTTTGAGTTCCCTAGCCTCATAATTGATTTTGAGTAGGAGTTCCCTTGTCCACTCCACTCAAACCTGTCCTTTCAAAGATCATGGGAACTGGCTTGCATTTTGATCACTAGCAATGGAACACGGGTTTTCGGGAAGTTGAAACGCCACTCGGGAAGTGAGAAAATGTGTCAGAATCCGAAGCGTTAAGAGCCACAAATTTGCAACATGTGATGTGATGTCCCAAGATTTGAATGACGCGTGTCCTAAGAGTGCTAAGGAAGTTGAAAAAGCACTGCGTCCTCATTGGCCGGCGTTTAAAATGGGAAATCGACTTTACCCTTTTACCCTATCTTCTCTCCACTTAAAAACCTTCCTTTGCCATTTTTGGGACCTTCTTCCACCCTTACTCTCTGCAACTCTCCCTCTCTGAAACTATCTACCCTCCCAAATTGAGTAAACTTCCAAAATCCCTTTCTTCCCAAAAACTTCCATGGCACCCACTCACCCCGATTACCATATCCGTGAATGAATAAACACTAACCCCAAATCTCTCGTCGCCTTCATGCTCCGAGAGGCGGATAATGAACCAGATCCGACCACTCGAGAGAAACTCTACAAAGGCCTCCATGATAATGTTCGCCCCAACATCAAAAAACCCCGCACTGGATCCTCGCTTCTAGAATATAAGGTTCTAGGACAATCCTCTGCTCTTCCGGCGGCGCAACCTCTTGCGCTTCCATCTACTTCCTCCCTCCTCCTCTCTTCCACCCATTGATGGGAACACCGATCCCATCAACCCCTCCTCCTATCTAAACACCAACAACCCTCCACCTCCCACCTCTCCTAAAGGTAAATCTCCCACTCCTCGTCCTCCTCAAATCCCTTCTCCCTCCCAGCAAAAAATCACGTCCTCCATCCACCACTAAAATTTCTTCCTCCCCCTCCCCGGCCAAGCAACAAATTAACCTCGACTTGGACGAGGACTCCTTGCCAATTGCCGAGGTTGCCCGAAGGAAGCAAAGGGCCGTTACTCCCATTGTCATGGGAATGGCCGAGGACAACGCTCTCCTCGCTGAGCTTGATGCTGAGGTTGAGGCGGAACTCAGACGGCCATCAAAGTGCCAAAGGGAGATCAACGCTCATGATGAGGAAGTGTTTGACGAGGCGGAAAACGCCCATGAGGATGGGGCCCCAACACAAGCTGATGATGCTGGCACAAGTCTAGGCCATCAAGGCGACGATGACGAGGACATGGGCCTATCCTCCGACTACTAAGGGAACTCGGATGGCAACGATGTCACCGAGGTACTTGATGCTGAGGCGCTTGCCAGAGAGCACGTCCAAGCATTGGCCGATGACCAAGAAGGATGCCAAATGGTGGTGTCGCATGGCGCTCCTCAGGAAAAGGAGCCCATGCTTCTGTTAGACTCCCAAGTCTCTCCACCAAAGAAAAGAAGAGATGTTGCTTCCAAGGGAACCAAAGCCAAGAAGGGCAAGGGAACCGATCCGAAGCGGGTTCCCATCACAGCGGACCGCAAGCTAATCACTCCACTGGTCTTCACCGAGTCCAGTTTGACTCCTCGTGGCCTCGGGGACCTCTAGGAGTTGATCAAGGCCCAAGAGTCGGACCAGGTGTGCGACTCTGTTGTACTAGTCGACCCTGAGCAGGTGCGCCTCTTCTACAATAACTTTGTCCTCATTGAAGAAGCTACTCAGGGCACTCTCACCCTTCAAAACTCATGTATGCAATGGATACGAAACTAGTTGGACGCTTTTCTCTATATTTGAATCTTTAACTGTTTTATTTCCTTTGCTTTATTTACTTAGATAAATAGCTTGAAACCATAAAACCCCCTATTCACTTAGTAATATTAATTAAATAAAAGTAATCTGAGTCCTTGTGAGTTCAACCCTTGCTTCCACTTTACTTAGGTTAGGAAGTTAGGATATTTCTTTGACAGTGCTTTTACAGCAACATAAAAGCAATCGTCAAATTTGGCGCCGTTGTCGGGGACTCGGCTAATTATTTGTGTTTATTTAGTGTTACTTTTTATTTTTTTTTGGGTGTGAACCATTTGCATGGTTCATACCTGATGGCCGGATCGATGGAGGGGATGATGGTGCAAAGAGATCGCCACGAGAACCCAAGGAATTTCGACAACAAACACCACACAACTGACCCGTCTTCAACTGGATGGATCTTCCTCGTACGAATTCGGAATTGAGTGATTCCAATTCGAGAATTTATATCTCTGAGTCTAGTTTAACCCCTCAGAATTTCAGTCTTAGATGATGAGTGGATTGAAAGATATGTATATTTTACTGAGGGGGTGCAGAAACCACCGAGATGGATGATGGATCGAAATGGGGAGAACAAGGGGATATGGATGCTTGACAACTTGGATATGACTCACCAAACTCTCAAACATACTAGGATGCCCAAATTGTCGGATATTACTCACCAACAACTTGAACAACGAGAATTGAACGAACGAAATACAAGAACAAGAACTTGAATTGAAATTGCAAGGGAAAGTAAGCAACAAGAGAGTATTTTCGTCCAATCTCTCAACAAAGGGTGAGGGGGACGACCATATAACCTAGAAAGCAACCTCACAAAGTTAGCCCCTTCACTTAAGGAAATTACAAAAATTAACACGAAAACTTAATAATTGTCCTTTCCGTAGAATTGTCACTTAGAACCATGAAGTAGAATAAAACTCCAACCATCTTCATTGCACTCTTTCGGAAACCTACACCCCATGAGCTCTTCTTGAACTTGATATAGAATGGCCTTAGCTTGGGATTGCGTAATACGAGCTTTGGCACCATCAAAACGGGAAGGCAAGGGCGCGCCACCATCCAAGCTTGTTGGCGCGTCTAGGGTATGCCGAGGCTCCTCCAAGTGTTCCGACGTGTGCTCCTCCAAATGTTGCTCCTCCAAGTGTTACGAAGTGTGCTCCATAGTTGGCTCGGACATCGATGGAATCACATCAATACCCGTGCTACTAATCCATCTCTTGTTGCTTGTGATTCAGAAATTGAAAGAACAATCTCTTGGTTGCGCAGGGAAGTTCGTGATTCTGCTCGTGAACTACCATTAAATCTGGATTCATCCACGTTTGATTATGAAACTGAAAGCATTCGTAAAATTGTGGAGATGGCTCAACAAACATTGAGATAGTTGACTGCACCTGATTTGGCCCAACAACCATTGGCTGTGAAGCTACCTGAGCTCCCTGACGGTATCCAATTTGAATTGAAATCTGGGTTGATTCACCTCCTCCCTCAATTTTATGGGAAGGCGGGTGAGGATCCCAACAAACATCTAGCTGAATTTCATGTTGTCTACTCTAGCATGAAACTGAAGGGCGTCATTGATGATCAAATCAAGCTGAGAGCTTTCTCTTTTTATTTGAAAGATCAAGCTAGTGACTGGCTCTATTACTTGGCTCTTGGCAGTATTGAGACTTGGGAGCAATTGAAGAAGACTTTTCTTGAGAAATACTTTCCTTCCACAAAACTTTCAAGTCTGAAGAAGAGCATTAGCAACATTGAACAACCCCCGAACGAATCATTGTATGAGTATTATGAGTGGTTCAAGAAGTTAATCTCAAGCTGCCCCTATTATGGTTATTCTCAGCTGGATCTTGTTATGTACCTCCATGAAGGCTTATTGGATGAAAAACGCCGACATGTTAATGCTGCTTGTGGAGGAAACATCCTGAATAAGACTCCTGCTGAAGCTTTTGAGATTTTTCATGAATTATCTGAAGGCTCCCGTCAATTCAGCAAAGGAGCTACAATGAGGGCTACCCATTCTATCGATTTTACAGCTTTACATGAGGAGGTAAATGAGTTGAAGACAATGTTCAGACAATTCATGTTAGGAGGACAACAACAAGTCAAACCTTACGGTTTCTGCTTCGACATTACTCACAAGACAGATGCTTGCCCTACTCTTCATACTCAAGAGGAAGAAGTCAATGCGCTTGTAGGCTATGGGCCAAAAAGGCCAGCATATGATTCTTATTTGACCACATACAATCCGGGGTGGAAGGATCATCATAGTTTGAGGTATGGAAATCAGAATATACAATATGCACCTCCAAAAGGGCCTCCATGTTTTAGACCTCACATTCAACCTCAGCCTTAAGGCTCGTCCTTATCCATGGATCCAATGATCCACACTCTTGCCCAAAGTATGACTACTATGCATCAATCTATGGAGCAATATCAGCAAGAAACCAAGTCAAGCATCACCAACTTGGATAATCAGATGAGCCAACTTGCAAAGGCGATGAGCAAACTTGAA
Organism: Fallopia convolvulus; assembly: GCA_964016875.1. Taxonomy (NCBI): domain Eukaryota; kingdom Viridiplantae; phylum Streptophyta; class Magnoliopsida; order Caryophyllales; family Polygonaceae; genus Fallopia; species Fallopia convolvulus. The sequence goes on from OZ024724.1 coordinate 42,515,990, forward strand.
GCTAGAGATTCCAACAGATTACCTTCTCAAACAAAGCTCAATCCTAAGCATCATGTAGATGCAATCTCGCTCTGGAGTGGTAAAGTGTTGGAGAACAAAGCTGAAAAGAAACCAACTTAGTATGAAAAAGAAGGCGAGGAGGACGAAACTTCAAAATTGGTACAGGTGAACAAATGCGGTCAGGATGGTCAGAGTACCCCCGCGCCCTCGAGCCCCAAGCCGCACCTAGACATGCTGATTTTCTGCGGCCAAAGCGTGGGTGACTCGGCTAAAATCGTTGTTGCCAAGATCAAAGATAAATAATCCTAAACTACTAACTAGTATAGCAAGCAAGCAAGGGATCGAACCCAAGAGAATCGGAATTCTGATTAATCAGCAAAGAGCAAAGACAGAGGTTTTGGGAGTTCAGGCAAATAAACAAACAAGCAAATATTATTGGGATTAAATCAATTGGAAGAAAGCAGAGTTCATTCAATCAATTCCACCTTTTTAATCATTCGATCATCAATTCATCCACTTTTCTATTAATTCCCTAGTTAATTCCAATCCTTATAAAAGATATCCACTTGTCCACGGTCCAAGCGAAACGATGATATGAACAAGAACGCTTAATTCAAATCATACAAAATATTAAGGATAGAAGGATATTAATTCATGCAATCAAGCTACGAGTCTCATGCATAAAATAACAATCAAATACTCTTCTCAATTCTAGTCCACGGTCCTAGAAAAGAGTTGTTTCAAAGATAAATAAGTTTGCACAGACAACAATCAAACTAATCCAAACAATAGAATATCAATCAAATTCAACAAGTTGCGCACCAAGAGAAATCAATTGATAATCATAAAATTAAGCACAAGAGTTTTGATATTAACCAAGGGATAGAAAAGTTACCAGAATCTCACGAAATACATAAAAAGGCTTCCTTGATTAAACAAACTCCAAGGGAAAATTAGTTCTCCATAATACTGAAATAAAAAACCTAAAAGTAAAAGTATGCTAGAAATTGTGTCTCTAATTGTGTAACCCTAAAGTGAAACTCGAAACTAACTTAAATAGTAAAAATAAGTCCGAAAATATAAAGATATAAAAAATACTAAAAAAATAGAATAAAAGAAACGAAGGCGTAGCTGAAAACCCTCGATCCGCGAGCGCGGAAATAATCCGCGGGCGCGGATCTTCTCTCTTCCCTCGGCCGCGGAATCCCATCGATCCGCGAGCGCGGAAATAATCTGCGGTCGCGGATCCAACCTTCCTCGCCCTCGGATGCTTCATTTCATTCTCGGCACCGCGGGCTCGGATCTAATCCGAGGGCGCGGATCTTGACTCCTTAAGCACTTCAATTCTGAATTAGGACTTCTGTCTTCCAAATCTTCAACTGTAGGCTTCTGCTGATATTACAAATAATCATCCTAATCTAGCCTAAAACACTCAGAAAATCCTAATAAAAATACAGAATTACGATGTACTAAAACCAGCGTATCAAATTCCCCCATACTTAGATGTTGCTCGTCCTCGAGTAAGCTCAAAATAAATCTAACAATAAATCCTATCAAAGATCCACAAGAAGTAAAGAGAAATATGAAAAATCTACTCTCAACTCACAACCCAGACCCATGTAAAGAAATAGTGAGCAAAAACATGAAAGCTCAAATCACACACCTCACAGATACAAAATATAGCACTCAAGCTCCAAAAAGTGTAGAGCAACCTAGGATCTACCCAACATCTAAAGTGTAATCCCCAAGCCCCAAAGTAGAATATGATCCTAAACACTCTGATTTTTCCACTCATTCTACTTAGGCGCCCTTTCGGGTTTTCACCTAATCACTCTTTTCATTTTTCTTAGGTGTGCTCACAAATACTCACATCTCTCATAAACCTCTTATTACCCCAGCATAATGCTGGTCCGGGTTACCTGCTTTTTACCTGAGCCGCCCTTTCGGGTTTTCAACTCATCCCAGGATTTTCATGCCTTTTTCTCTATTTTTATGGCTTTTTTATATATATTTTTTTAATTTAACTGAATCAATTGACAAAAATAGAATGCAACTGTACATATAATACAAATATAGCAGTGAATCCCTTCCCCCATACTTAAACCCTTCATTGTCCCCAATGAAGCTAAGAAATAAAGACCAAAGTACAGAAGAAGGAATCAGAAGATTCACTGCTGGTCTGGTGGAGGGAATGATGGATAACCTGGCCACTATGTCTGCCAGAAAACAGCTGCCCGCCTCTGATGCTCATAAAATGCCTTCAATGAACGATCCATAGCATCCTGACGAGCAGACATGGCATCCTGACGAAGAGATAAGTGTTGCATCCCACTCAACATACGATCCTCAAAACTCATACCATCCGTCCATGGCAAACTAGAGGAAGCAGAAGTAGAAGCAGAAGTGGATGCACGAGTAGCTGGGGGAGGTGCACCCCAACCAACTGCCGTCTGTGGAGCAGGAGCCCATCCAGAAGGCTCAGAATAAAATCTAGCACGAAAAACAGCAGCCTGCGCATCCCAACCAACACCATCAGCCTCATACTCATCGCCAACAATCTCCTCTGCAGGAACGTCTACATTAGGTTGTAAATGAAAAGAATACACAGTATTCCCATACTGTAAATGTGCAGGTAGACGTAGATAAGATGTAGCAGGATGCCCATGCAACCAAGTCCACCCGTCATCAACTGACCCTCTCAAACAATTGGCCCTAACTAAATCCTGATGTGTATATCTGTACCCATCAGTCAAATGCCGGCCAAACTGTGCCTCAATCTGCTCTCTAGAAACAAATCTGGTGGCTAAAAGAGTAACCATACCACCCAATCCAATCGACCCCCTCTTATCCGGATACTTCTCTGCAAACTGAATAAATAATCCGAACCAATCCGGGCAGTGAGACGGAAAAGGAAACAAGCATCTAATAATCCACAAATCTCGTGCAGGAAGCTTGTTTGGCTCTCCCTGAGCGAAAAATGCCACGGCCAGGACCTTGTGACACAGACGGACACAGGGGTGGGCAATCTTACTGTTAATCTCCCCATAACGAGTGTTAAAAGGGGAGCTAGTAAGCGTATACCAAAAAATCCCAAAAATCATAAATCGTGGCATAAGACAGTATACTCGCCCACCCATCAGTAGGTGGTGAAGTGATCCCAAAAGTAAGACATGCCTCTTCACGGGTCAAACTACATAGTCTATCACAAGCATGAAAACTCAGGACCCCATCAGCAAAGCGGAAAGTGGACAGAAACTCCATAGTAAGACCTCTATAAGTAGGCATAGCTAGAGTAGAGAAATTACCCAAACCCCCAGTCGCCAGTAACCGCTCCGTACATTCTCTAAATCCCAAATTAATCAGTGTAGGGACATCAAAAAATTTTGGACTGACAAACTCCCTATCCTCATACTTATCCCAAATCTCCCTCTGTCCCTCACTCAGATGTTGTAAACCATAATATGCCATAGCGGAATAAATAAAACAGATCTGAGCAAAAAGGAGTTACCGATAACTGCGATTCGCGGTCTCGGACAGCAAGGAAGGCGTGGACTGGATGAAAGCAATCCGCGGGCACGGAATTTTCCCGAGAGCGCGGACGGGCAGAGACAATCCGCGGGCGCGGATGTTTTCCGAGGTCGCGGATTCTGGAATTTCCAGATCTGAAGCTGTACGTCAATGGCGAACTCCGATTTTCTCAACTTCTACTCAAATCTCAACAATAACACAGATTCAACCTCCAAATAGCAGAAATCGAACTCCAAGAATCAGATGTGAGGACTAACCGATGTAGATCTAGCTCGATTTTGCTCCAAAACTCCGATCCAAGCCAAACTCGAACTTCCAACAATGGTGAACAACGGTTGGGCTTGATGACGAAATTTCGCGGCCGCGGATTCCTTCCGGGGGCGCGGAATCGCCGGAGCGCGGATTCCTTCCGGGGGCGCGGAATCGCCGGAGCGCGCAGATGGCAGTAGCGGCCGCGGATTTTGGTGGTGTGGTGATGGAAGGTTGGTGGTGGTTGATAATGGAGTTTTTGTTTGTAAGGGAGTGTTTGGTGAGGAGTGAAGAATGGATGTGGGGAACAGGATAGGTAGGTGGAGTAGGTGGGAAATTTTATTTTATTTTCGGGTTTGGTTTGGTACTGGTTCGGGCTTTTTCGGGGGTTTCACCCGAAAACCTTTTATTTCAGGGGTTTCACCTGAAAGCCTTTTATTTCGGGGGTTTCACCCGAAAACCTTTTATTTTTATTCTTTTTGTTTTTTATTTTTTTATTTTTTTATTTTTTTATTTTTTTATTTTTTTTATTTTTTTATTTTTTTATTTGAATAAACGACAATGAAAATCAGGCCAATCCGCGGGCTCGGATCGTATCCGTGGTCGCGGATCTTGCCGCGGTCTCGGATCACATCCGAGGGCGCGGTTCGAGCCGAGAGCGAGGAAACTCCTCGTCTACCGTATTTAGATAGGAAAAATTGTACTTGCAAGTTAGCCCGACAAAACCAAAACAAAAACTAAAACTAAACTAAAAAGATAAAAAGAAAAGAAAAAGAAAAACTAACGGACGTCGTTTGGCCCGACGTCCGTTATGCTCAGAAGGGATCATCATCTATCTGAAACTGGACCTTTTTCCTTTCATGTGCCATAGATAATAAGCCCTTTGATACATCAATTATGGCGCTCGCCGTCTTCATAAATGGACGACCCAACAACAAAACTGGGTCGTATCTCCTCTTACCGATCTCTAGGACATAAAAGTCCGTCGGAAAAATTAAACCATCCACCTGCACTAAGACATCTTCCAAAAATCCTTTCGGATGTGCTTTAGAGTGGTCAGCCAGTTCAATAGTAATTTTAGAATCCTGTAATGACCCTAGGTCTAACTTCTCATAGATGCTAAGTGGCATGACATTAATGGATGCACCTAAATCAAGCATAGAATGCTCAATTTTAGCCTCACCAATTGTAACGGGAACAGTAAACCTCCCTGGATCCCCATACTTCTTAGGCAATTGCCTTTGAAGCATGGAAGATACATTTTCAGTATTTTCTACAAGATTAATTTTCTTAACCTGCCCCTTTTCTTTTTGCTTCCTCTTGATAGTACATAATTCTTTTAGAAGTTTAGCAAAATGAGGAATACTTTGAACAAGTTTAAGCAAAGGAACATTTACCTCACACCTGGAGAAGGTTTCGAAAATTTCCTTGTCATTGGTTGGCCTCCTGGTGTCCTTCAGCGCCTCAGGAAATGGTGGAGCGGGCTTTTGTGAAGCCATGGGGGGAAACGAAGGCCTGACGTAGCCATCAGATTCGGTCAGAGGGGCGATCCGCGAGCTCGGATTGGGATCCGCGGGCGCGGAATTTTTCCGCGGGCGCGGATCTCGGAATTTTCTCGATTTCTGTGCCGCGATCAGAACTGTCCTCCGGTAATTTCGGCTGGTTTCCGCTGGCTGAAATTTTAATATCGAGCTCTTTCCCACTCCTTAGTGTCATTGCACTCACATTCTCTCTCGGGTTAATGGGTTGAGATGGCAGTTTTCCCGAGTCCTTAGCTTCTAGCCGGTTCAGAGTGGTTGCACTCTGACTTAACTGAATTTCCAAACTCTTCATTGCAGCCTTAGTCTCTTGATTTTCCTTCATAAGCTGATTGATGATGGCTGGATTTTCCTGAGGAGCTTGGGGCCTTGGCACATAATTAGGCCTAGGAACATAGTTGGGCTGACCTCCATGTGGTGGAAAAGGTTGTTGAGGTTGTTGATTCCACCTAAAGTTAGGATGGTTTGCCCACCCCAGATTAAAGGTATTTGAATATGGATCATTCTGGGGCCTCTGTTCATAGTTCCCTATAGCATTCACATCAGCTGATGGCTCTTGTATGATAGGGCATGCATCAGAAGGATGGCTAGATTCGCCACAGATTCCACAAGCCCTTGAACTTGAAGCTCCATTGCCCGCCAACAGTTGCTTCATCATAGCTTTCAACTCCCTTACTTCAGCATTCAGGGAGTCATTAATAGAATGAACAGACCTACTGTTGGATCTCTTTCTCTGATTTCTGCTTTGCTCTGCTAGAGTCTCCAACTTCTCAAACGCCTGCCTAGGAGTGAGATTCTCATAAGAACCTCCACAAGAAGCATTCATCAGGCGCCTATCAGCATCACAGAGACCTTCAATAATATAGCAAATCAGGTCTTTATCAGAATAGCCATGGTAGGGACAACTGGCTATGAGTCTCTTGTAACGCTCATAGTACTCATACAAGTTCTCATCATCTCCCTGCTCCAAACTACTCAGCTGCTTTTTAATGGACGTTTGCTTGGCAGCAGGAAAATATTTCTCCAGAAAGGCACCCTTCATTTGAGCCTAAGTAGTAATCGTTTCAGGTGCTAAGTATAGATACCACTCCTTAGCTGCATCAGCCAAGGAAAATTGGAAAGCCCTCAGCATAAGCTGATCTTCAGTCACATCAGCTGGCTTCATTCCCAAGCAGACATAATGGAATTCTGCAAGGTGTTTATTTGGATCTTCCCCACTCAGCCCATGAAATTTAGGCAAATAGTGGAGAAGACCAGATTTAAGCTCAAACTTCACTCCTTCTCCCAGAGCGGGAAACTGCAGACCAAGTTGTTGCTGCTCTAAATTAGGCGCAATCAGTTGCCTAATAGTGCGATCTGCCATGGTGACTAGTTGCTCTTCAACCTCTGAATCAGATGATGAAGAAGAAGAAACTGGGTCAAACTGTATGCCTAACACTTGAGCCTGAACTTGACGTCTCAACTGTCTTAGAGTACTGTTAATTTCTGGATCAAATGGAACAACAAGAGAATTATCAGTAGAACGGGTAAGAACCATAAGACAGGTTCTTACCAATTCGGGGGATCTGGACGAACCGATCCGCGGGCGCGGAAAAATTCCGAGGGTGCGGATTTTCCGTGGGCGCGGAAAAATTCCGAGGTCGCAGATTCGTCAGAAACGCCGATTAAACAGAAAATTAAAAACCGATTCCCCGGCAACGACGCCAAAATTTGACTCGGCTAAAATCGTTGTTGCCAAGATCAAAGATAAATAACCCTAAACTACTAACTAGTATAGCAAGCAAGCAAGGGGTCGAACCCAAGAGAATCGTTTTTCAAACTTTTAATCAATGTATAACAATAAAGTAAACATGCAAATGCAACTACATGAACTAACTACAACTAAGCACTTATGACAAAATAAAGAATCCTTATCCCCCATGCTTAAACTTTACTTTGTCCCCAAAGTAAAAGAAAAGGTAAGAGAAAAAGAAACTAACCTCGTCATAAGAGCTGGCACACTCAAGAATCTACTCCTCTGGCGGTGGTGGTGGGTATCCTGGGTATGGATAACCGGGTCTGGATATCCGGGATACGGGTGATAAGCAAAGGAAAAGAAAGGTCGGCGCGGTTTAGAAAAAAAGGTAAAGAGAGAGGCCGAAAACTTTAGAGTATTAAGTGTTGAACGCGCAGCGAGACGCAGTTTGACACTTGGGAGCGCGATCGCGCTCTGGCCCACTTTACCCACTGATACGCTGGTTTTAGTACAACGTAATTCTGTATTTTTATTAGGATTTTCTGAGTGTTTTAGGCTAGATTAGGATGCTTATCTGTAATATCAGCAGAAGCCTACAGTTGAAGATTTGGAAGACAGAAGTCCTAATTCAGAATTGAAGTGCTTAAGGAGTCAAGATCCGCGCCCTAGGATTAGATCCGAGCCCGCGGTGCCGAGAATGAAGCGAAGCATCCGAGGGCGAGGAAGGCTGGATCCGCGACCGCGGATTATTTCCGCGCTTGCGGATCGATGGGATTCCGCGGCCGAGGGAAGAGAGAAGATCCCCGCCCGCGGATTATATCCGCGCTCGCGGATCGAGGGTTTTCAGCGCCGCCTTCATTTCTTTTATTCTATTTTTTTAGTATTTTTATATCTTTATATTTTCGGACTTATTTTTACTATTTAATTTAGTTTCGAGTTTCACTTTAGGGTTACACAATTAGAGACACAATTTCTAGCATACTTTTACTTTTAGGTTTTTTATTTCAGTATTATGGAGAACTAATTTTCCCTTAGAGTTTGTTTAATAAAGGAAGCCTTTTTATGTATTTCGTGAGATTCTGGTAACTTTTCTATCCCTTGGTTAATATCAAAACTCTTGTGCTTAATTTTATGATTATCAATTGATTTCTCTTGGTGCGCAACTTGTTGAATTTGATTGATATTCTACTGTTTGGATTAGTTTGATTGTTGTCTGTGCAATCTTATTTATCCTTGAAACAACTCTTTTCTAGGACCGTGGACTAGAATTGAGAAGAGTATTTGATTGTTATTTTATGCATGAGACTCGTAGCTTGATTGCATGAATTAATATCCTTCTATCCTTAATATTTTGTATGATTTGAATTAAGCGTTCTTGTTCATATCATCGTTTCGCTTGGACCGTGGACAAGCGGATATCTTTTATAAGGATTGGAATTAACTAGGGAATTAATAGAAAAGTGGATGAATTGATGATCAAATGATTAAAAAGGTGGAATTGATTGAATGAACTCTGCTTTCTTCCAATTGATTTAATCCCAATAATATTTGCTTGTTTGTTTATTTGCCTGAACTCCCAAAACCTCTGTCTTTGCTCTTTGCTGATTAATCAACATGAAAGTGAGAATTTGAGTTATTTATGAAGTTCTAACCAATTGTTGCCTTGTGAGATTTTTTGAGCCTTTACATGCTAGTTTTGCATGAAATTTCTTGAGTGCATCTCTTTGATTGTTTAAACTCTAGAACTTGCGTTTAGATTTTTTTTCGAGGCCACATTATATGTTTTGAATGCATGATGTAAAAGTGATTGAGGCAAATTTTCTTAAGTTCATTTGTATCCTTATCTACCCTACATTATACCTTTGTTTTTGTAGCCCCATTGTTTTGAGCCTTATCCTTGATTTATTAGCTCCACAAAAATTGTTCCTAGCCGAATAAGCGTGACCCTTATCCGGGAATTAGGATTTGACTAGGGGAATTTTATGGGTTATATGATGTACTTTGGGGTTTGTAAGGAAGTTTGAAAGGTGTAATTGAGGAGAATGTGAAAAATTGTTAAGAAAGTTAAGGATGTTGGGAATGTTCATTGAAAATCCTTTGAGGGAAAGTTTGGTATGAATGTTTGATTGAGATGAGTTTTGTGTATAAATTGCAAAGTTGGTCTTGTGAGAGAAGAATGAAAAAAAAGAATGAATCTCAATTGGGTTTGTGAAAAGAAAATCAAAAGATGATTAAAAAGAAAGAAGTGTTTAAAGTAAGTAATGGAAGAAAGGGAAGAGCAAGTTGGGAAGATGTTTTGAGAGTGGGTGTTATTGTAATTTGGGTTTTAGTTGATTCTAGTTCCCGGATTTAGCACCACATGGCCAAATAATGATCCCCACCTACTTGTCTATACCTTGACCCCATTACAACCTTGAAAAAGACCTCATGATTTACGTTTTGTATTTGAACATTCGTGGTGGAGATTTAGTACACTGATGCAAGCATATGGTAGTTGGCGTTCAAAGATGAATTTTGAGCGAAAACACATACCTTTTAAACACTTGAGTGTTGAGTGCAAACACATATACCTTGGTGAGGGTTAAAATGGATTAATAGCTTGGTTTGAAACTTTCATTAAATGTATGCAACGATTTCATGGTTAAGTTTGAGTTTCTTGAAAATGGATGGAAGTCATAGCTTGCTTGTTTGTGGTGTGATTGATTTTATGTCTTGCTTGAGGACAAGCAAGGTTCAAGCATGGGGGAATTTGATAGAGCATATAGATATAGGTTTTAGAGCATGTTTTTATTCCCGTTTTATGCATTTTTAGCTAGAGTTTTACTTTAAGTTGTAGTTTAGGTTTTATTTCGGTTTAGTTCGGAATCTACGCGTTTGTGTGATATATTGCAGGTTGTAAGGTGAAGCATGGTCGGTGTGATGCTAAGGACGAGAGCTAGGGGACTATGGTGGATTTTGATGAAGCTTAGAGTGATGCAAGTGGAGATTGGAAGAGCTAAGGCCCAAGATCTTGAGGTATAAAAACGCTTAAACCCGGGTCATGCATTGGAGTCTTGTTTTGACACCTCTATTTTGCAATGCTTGGTTTGGGAGCTATAGTGGTCGGATGAATCTGAATTTCATATCACTGGAAAGCTAACTCGAAGGGATACAATTCAAATTTTTACTCCGAGTCCAAATTCCAACTCGAAGAGGGTCAAAACAGCCTCTAAAGTGTCACTAGAGCTGAACCGAGGCTGCGCGCGGGTAAGAAGAGTGGAGCGCGACCGCGCTCCTCAGTGCCAAACCGCGCCGTGGAGATGGAGTCACTGCAGGCTGAGTGCGGGTAAAGTGGGCTAGAGCGCGACCGCGCTCCCAAGTGTCAAACCGCGCTTTGACGCGTTGATCCGACGCCTACTTTGGGCTTGTGTGTTATCTTTTGGGCCGACTTTATTCGTGCTTTAGATGTTTTTGGATTTCATATAAATACTCTTTTAGGGTTTCTTTCGATTATTATGCTATTCTACTACTTTTTCTTTTACGTTATTCAATTTGAGAGAACTCTTGGGAGACAAAACCCTAGTTTGAAACATTAAAGAGAAATCAAACTCTTGTAAGTTTAATTCTTCTTTAATGTCTTATTCTAGCTAATTTTCCTATGTCCAACTATTTAGTTGAAGTTGTATGCATGATCGTTTGTGAGATTTAAATTATTTCTATTTGCCTTGAGTAGATTGAATCTCTTCGTGCTTGATTGATTAAATTCACTTAGGATTATAATATCTTGATCACCTATTTTATTTCTAGGTTGAATTACAACTAGAGTAACTAAATAGACGGTGGAATTTAGTTATTCATGGATGAATCCTTTGATTAAACTTATAGATGGTGGAATAAGATTAATCAAAGATGGAGAACTCAATCACAAAAGTTCATGAATAGACGGTGGACTTCATGAATTATGTTTCTATTGAATGCTTTGAACTTAATTGCATGATCAATTTGACATAGAAGGTTTTCTAGGTTAATTAGTTAAAAGGTTGTTAAAGACGGTGTATATTAATAACCACCTTAAGCTTGAATTTCATAAATTCACAATAGATTAGTCAAGGGAAATTGAAATAAGGATAATCAATGATCAAAACTCATGTATGCAATGGATACGAAACTAGTTGGACACTTTTCTCTATATTTGAATCTTTAAATGTTTTATTTGCTTTGCTTTATTTACTTAGATAAATAGCTTGAAACCATAACCCCCCCCCCCTTCACTTAGTAATATTTACTCAGGTTAGGAAGTTAGGATATTTCTTTGAGAGTGCTTTTACACCGACATAAAAACGATCGTCAGTTTGTCATCATCAAAAAGGGGGAAATTGTTGGGATGATGTTGATAACTCTGGTTCCAAACATCCAAACAACGATGATTGTCTCCAGTTTTGATAATGACAAATGCCATATGGGAACTAACGTTTACACTCAAGTATTTCAAGGAAACTCCAGGTTTAACAAAGACTCTCTAGAAGGGAAACACAAAACGAACTCAGGATCACATGAAGGCAAGATCCTATCAAGGGAACTCAGAAGAGAGTTGTTCCCTACATATGGGAACTCACATGTGACGACAGACCGTGCAATACAAATCGTGGGATCCTGTCTTGGACAAAGCGAAGGCACAGTCTGAGGAACAGACTGGGACGAGTGATCCAATGGTCCAATTGACATTTGAAGTTGACTGGTTTTAAATAAAGTCACATGTGAAGATTGGAAAACTTGGCATGCAAGACAAAGGACATTTTGGACAACAAGTAAAATGAAGATATTGGCCCAAGTTCAAGAGAGTATAAAAGCTAATGAATAGTGCTTGGAATAAGTACTTCTCGTAGAACTCAAAAATCTCATACAAAGAAGCAAGAAAGATGTTGAGAACGTGAAGAGAAGTCCCAGACGACGAGTGTTCGATCTCGGCGACGGCGAATCCAAGTTCCCAGGAGTAAGGGAACTATGATAGTGAGCTCAAGGTGTAAGGTTCGATTTATCTTGTGTTTAGTTGAGTTGTTCGCTTAGGAACAAGGTTGAGAAGACTTGTTAGTGTTGCTAGAGTTAGAAAGAACTGCTAGGAACAAAGAAGTGTAAGTCTTGTCTGTTGTAACTAGGGAACAATCAATAAAACAAGTAGATCGTTCAAAGTCCTCTAAGCGGAGGTAGAGGTCTACCCACACAACTAGTTGGTTGTTGTGGGGTTCCTTTATAAAGGAATTATGTCTTTTACTTCTTGCATTACTTGCGATTGTAAGGATTGTTTACTTTCGCTACGTTGAGAACTGTCTAACCGCTAGTTCCCAAGCTCTTACTAATGCACGTCGATCCAACAAAGGGAAAGCCATGTAATGAAATAACACTTAGGGGTATACATACCCTTCCAAATTGTGGCACTCCATGTTAGGGGAGCAATATGTGCGCGAATTAGATTATAAACAAAGATGGGCGAGAATTTTCCTCCTAACCCTTCCATGGCATTGGTGCAAGTTTGAGCATCAGTTTTGGTGAGTAGATATTCGTCGGCTTTAAGGAGGCACTTCCACCCCCAACTATCGCCATCCTTGGCCTTGACCCCCCAAATTGTTTCTCCATGCAGCAGTTTCATATCAGCCCATTTAACCCCTATGTTGGCATCATGAGTGGCGATCTCAAAGAGTGACCTAGCCATACAACGTTTTTTACAAGATAATATTTCTTTGAACCCAATGCCCCCTTCATCGAGTTGTTTGCAAACAACAAGCCAAGAAATAAGACCCCTCTTCAAGTAAGTAACTCCCAACCAGAGGCACGATCGGAGAATGGATTAATTTTTTGTGCATTACCTCATGGGGGAAGAAGTAAGATATTACACCAAAAGGATTGGATACCATAAAGCACTAACCTTATTAGTTCTGCTTGCCCCGCACAAGAAAGGTGGTTGGCAGTCCAAGAACAAATCTTGGATGTCATTATGTCGACCAGCTCGTTGTAGTCTCTTAGGAATATGTGCTTTGGCCCCAAAGGAACACTGAGGTACCTAATGGGGGAAGGAGCTAGCAGCATATCCTATGGAGAGAAAAATATGTTGTTGCACATGTTCTTCGACGTCGCCAAAAAAGATATTTGTTTTATCAAGCCTGGCCTAAAGTCTAGATAGTTGGCTAAACTAATCTAGCACATGTTTAATAATAGTAACCGATCCCGAGTCCCCTTTGCAGAATAAAAACAAGTCTTACGCAAAGCATAAATGAGTGAGCTTCATAGATTGGCATCATGGATGATACTGGAATTCAGCAACCTACTCAAGAGTCTTCAACATTCGAACCAAATATTCCATGGCTAGCACAAATAACAAAGGCGAAAGAGGGTTGCCTTGTCAAATCCCTTTCTTTCCCGGAAAAAACCCTCGAGTTTTCCATTTACAATGACCGAGTAGGATGTCGTGGAGATGCACACCCTCACCCAATTAATGAGATGTGGTGGAATGTCAAAGGACTTAAGCACATTGATGATTGTTAGAAGATTTAGAGTTTTGATGGTTCCAGGAAAGTCAGTGACTCCGAGTTTGCAAGTCGAGTTGGCGACTTGGCAAATTCACTGACATAACCAGCTGGCGAGAAAACTATTTAAGGAAGGAATGCATAGATTGTGTGCGTGCATTTGGAGACAGCTGGGTCGTTCTATTTTAGGAGAAGATCATCACAAAGAATGCTAAAATCAGAGGAAGCCGATTTGTTTCTCCTAGATTATTTTATAGTGTGCATATTTGGTATATTTGGAAAGATATGTAAAGATGGAGTGTGTGTCACTTCCCTAATCGAATGGGATTTGATACACATGAGATCTCCCTTGCCCTAGCTTAAATACCAGTGTATTTAGGATGGAAGGCAAGACTTTTGAGCGTCATTTTGTAACCTTGTAAGAAAGAAAGAGTGAACTTGTGCGTGAGATTCGTACAAGTGGTGTGTTGAGTGTTCTTAGGCATAGCGTGAGATTGAGAGTGTGAGTGAAAAGGTAGAACGTGGTTCAAGGGTGTGGGATTCATTCTTGTACACGGGAGAGCTTTGTAAACACTCAAGAAATCAATAGAGCGAGTCTAAGGACTCTTGAAATCCGACCAAGTGAGAAGTTTGGAAGGGAGTGGTTTTTCTCTAAGTAAACTAGTTGGTTTACGAAGAGTTTCCACTATACACCGCTTGTCATTGACAATTGGTAACTTTTATTTTTCCTATTTGGTTATTCCGTTGCTTTACTACTCAAAGTTGACGACTTCGTAGGAGTCGCCGACTCGTTTAAGTACTAACGATCCTACAATGATGAATGACCAATTCAAAGAATCAAATGATTTGGTGAAGCCAATTTTAATGGCACAACTAGGAGGCATATTCTTGCGGTCATAATGCTTGAGGAGGTCTTGACAAACAAGAATGTTGTGGCGTATGGATCGGCCTTGAATGAAAGCTCCTTACTTGTCCTCGATGATGAGTGGAAGGGTGTCCTTAATATCTTCTACAAGAATTTTAGAAATCATCTTGTAGATAGTATTACAGCATGAAATGAAACGGAAGTCTTTGATGAAGGTGGGACCCCTCTTCTTGGGAATGAGGGTAATAGCGAAACGATTGATTTTCTTAAGTAAACAACCATTATGGAAGAAATCCTAAATAGCCTCAATAAAGTCAACATAGGTGATCGTCCATGTCTTCTTGAAGAATAAGGGGCCATAGCCGTTGAGGCTAGGAGACTTGCTAGAATCAATTGAGAAGAGGGCAATTTTAATCTCATGAAGAACTGGCCTAATCATATTCAATTGCTGATCTAAAGAAATTTTAGGGCCCAAATCCGTAAAGTGTTGCAAGAAAGGTGCAATTGGAGAGTATTGGACCATCAATTCAGCAAAGTAGTCGACAATTTGAGATGAAGTACTAGCCAAAGAGAGGTGATGGTGTTGTCGTGGTGATCGTGAATAAGGTTGATGGAGTTGAGTGATTTTCTTTGCTTGATATGGCGATAGAACACACTAGAGCATTGGTCGTCTCCTCTAAGCCAATTCAGCTTGGCTAGTTGTTTAAGCATACACTTGAGAATCTCTTGATCATGTTGCTAGTTGTGAAGACAAGCAACCTCGGACTCCCGAAGGGCCGGGTCAAGTGGTTGGGAGAAGGTATTAATCTGGATGGTTTTAAGTTGCTCCTTGGACCCTTCAATACTCTCCATAAGTTGCTCAATTTTACCCGAACTATATCTGTGTAGCTTAGGCTTAAGGAGGCGAAGCTTGGTAGTTAACTTGTACATGGCAAACCCATTGATTAGGGTGGAACACGAACATGCAGTGGTAGGCAAGAAGAGCTCATGCTTGGCCCAAGCATTGTTGAAACGGAAGGGAGGTCTCCTAACAACAATTTGACTGCCTAATCTCAAGATAACCGGGCAATGGTCGGAGGGTCCCTGGATGTCAAAGATGGTGTGTGATGTTCGCATTTTTAGTATAGTTTTTGATAGGTTTTCTTTTCTTATTAGGTTTAGTTTTGTTTAGTTTAGGCTTAGTTTTGAGTAGTTTTAGTTAGTTTTGCATATTTCTGTGAAAAGAGTGGAATCTACGCTATTTTGTGAATTTTGCAGGTTTTAGCGAGGAAAGGAGCTGAATGGAGTTGAATTTGGAGCATCACAGCGAGAGACGGAGGAGTGCAATATTGAATAAGTCAAAGCTCGAGAGTATAAGAGGAAGTGTTGAAGAAAACAAAGCCCAGGCTCGTTAACGAGGCTGTGAGGGGTCGTTAACGAGGCCACGAAAAGAAAGATTTCGAGTATTATTTTTATAATTCACCGATCCTGAGCGGGAATTTATTTCCGTATCGGTTGAGTATCTTTTTAGAATCTTTTGGGATTATTAGAATATGTATTTTAGGGTTTAATATCTTTTTAGATTTTATTTCTATCTTTTAGAGATTGTTTCTATCTTTTTAGGAAAGTTTATATCTTTTAGCCTTTTTAGTTTTTAGCTTTTTAGTATAAATACTCTTCTATCTAGCATAGAAAGGGGGGGCTTGATTTGGAGAAATTTTTAGGGAGTTATTTTTAGAGGAGATTTGTGAAGGCCGAAGGAGAGAGAGATCGGATCGGAAGAGGATCACGAGGCTCGGTAGACGACGGTTGCCGAGTGTTCGTTGGTCGTGATTGTGGTTCGGTGTTTTTTTTTTGGTTTCTTCTGAATCTCTGTAAGACGATATATTTTTCTTATTAATTTGAGTTTTGTTTCAATGTTTCTTTTTATTGAGGTTTTTAGTTTCTTAGTTATGAGTAGTGAGTAGTTTATTTTTCTAGGGTCGGGGTTAAGCCCGGCATAGTCGAGCATGTTTGATGAGTAAGATTGTGTTGTGAATGCCTTTTATCTTTTATTGAGATTGTTTGTTGTGCTTAATACCAAAACGAAAGTTGAGGTAATTTAGGTTTTTAACTTGATTGAAAGAGAAAGTTAGTAACTTGAAGGTTGATATTGTTAGTAAACGAAAGTTTCAAGCTTTGGATCCAAAACAAGCAATTGAGTGAATTAGGATGCGAAAGTAGATTAATTTACTTATTAAGTCAACGAAAGTTTATAACTCTATCTGTTTAAAGGCATGATCTTATCTTCTTACGAATTCTTATGCTTGGCTATGTTGTGGTGTCCCTTGTCCTAGATTTTTGCTTTATTTGAATTATTTCTGGTGAATCTTCGTTGCTGAGTACTTGCCTCGGTACCGAATTTTAAATAGAATTTAATTAGGTCGTTAGTTAATACTTTTGTGTTCGGTGGCTCGGTAACGATCCTGACAACATCGTTAACGAGGCATCTCGTGAGTGTTTTGTTTGATTTTGTTTGATTTTTGTTAGATTGATAGACAAACAACCTTGCTTCATGTGGAACGATCCTGACTCTGCTATACTCAGCGGGGTCTTGACTTACAAATTTATTTGTTGGCCGAGAAACCCTCTCAACAGTGTGTGCTAGGGAAAACTCATCAAGCCTATGATATGCTTTGTGGTTTATTTTAGAATCTATTGAGGTTACAAGTTTTTTGATTGGTGGTGTGGATGGATAAGAAAATGGTTACAAACTACTGTGTTCTAGTTATTATGCAATGGTGAATAGACTGAATGTTTCTTACCCTCTAAGGGGTGCGACAAGGCAATCCTTTTTCGCCATATTTGTTTGTTCCATCCATGAGTGTCTAAGTCATATGATTTTGCAATATGTAGTGTTAGGTAGGTGGAAACCCATTCGTATATGTAGGGTTGGACCTCATCTTCTCCCACATACTATTTATTGATGATATTATGTTGTTTGTTGAGACTTGTTGATCATATGAGAGTGATTCAAGAATGTCTTGTTTTTGTGTTGTTTTGGGGCAAAGGGTGAATTCACTGATTATAAGGACTGAGGCCATAGAAGCGCTATCCCATGCCAACCCGAGAACTTCCCAAGAGGTCACCCATCCTGATACTACTCTCGCCTTTGCACGCTTAACTTCTGAGTTCTTTGTCCTCATTCGAACTCAGAAAAGGAAGAGCTCTTGTTGACATGGGTAGCACCTCAATCCCTTATGAATCTTCAGGGTGTTACAGTGATGTCCAAACTTTTTGTATGTTCGAACGGCAATCCGAAAGTGGTTGATGAGCTTGTGCGTGTCAATGGTTTTTCAAGAACTTTGGACCGTACCCTTGAAAATACCTTGGCATTGCTTTGATTCATAAACATGTTAATGAGGAGTTATTCTCGCCCCTCTTGGAGAATTTTATTGATATGTTGAATGGTTGGCAAAGCCGATTCTTAAGCATGGTGTGACGAGTAACTTTAGCTAAATTGGTCCTTGCGTCCATTTCGGTTTATTCTATGGCTATTGTGATTTTGCCTAAAGGAGTGTGCTCTAAGATTGACCAGTTCACGAAAATTTTCATTTGTGGAGGCTTGAAGACTTGTTGTGACACGTAGTGAATTGGCAAGAGGTTTGCAAGTCGAATGATTATGATGGGCTTGATCTTTGAAATATGAGATATTTGAATCTTGCTTTGGTGGGTAAATTGAGTTGGATATTCTTAAGTGAATCCAAAAAATTTTGGGTAGAGGTTAATTGTTCAAAATATGTACGTATGTCAGTCACTTTGTGTGAGATCAAACTTGTTATATGTTTGACATAGTATCAAAACTGGCAATTGCAACGTAGTGGTTACGAGCTCTTGTCGGAATGTTGGACTGGACGTCTAGTGAATTTTTGGAATGATAAGTGTTTAGGGGACTTTCGGTTGGTTGATGAGGTCTCAAACTTGCCATCCGCATGTATGTTATGGCTTAAAGTTAATGAGTCATTTTCTGAGAGCAGCTGGAATTGGTCGTTGATTAGCCCTCTTCTTCCACATTCGATCATTATGTGGATTGATTTAGTTGGGTTGAGCAATAATGACGAAGTCATGGATATTTTAAGTTGGAATGACTCAGCCTATGGAACTTATACAGTGGTTTCCTCTTATGAGCATGTTACAAATTGTCACGATTGAGTTGGCATTGACAAGCTTGTCTACAATGGTATTTGGCATCACCATGTCCCAGAGAGGGTGTGAAATTTTGATTGGTTGGTTCTTACTAATCAAGAGCGGGCTAGGCGTCATATCCTTGCAAATTCCGTTTTCTCAAAGTGCATATCTGAGGACTCGTTGATCCATCTCTTGTGTAATTGTAGTGATTCAAAACACTTTTAGGGAGATCTTCACCGTCCTCTTTCCAGAGAAGTTTTCTTTGAGACCGATTTTGCTATTTGGATTCATAGTAAACTTCTTTCTAGGGAGAGCTCATGTGCGCAAATATTTATGATTTTTCTATTTGGTGGATTTGGAAATGGTAATAATGCTTCCTTTTTTATCAAGGTTCTTTCCAAGGCAATCACACCCATTTAATAATGGGACAAGTTTCAGAATATGAGAACCAAAAAGATTTGAGTGTCAATATTCAGCAAAGTATATTCAGCAAAGTAAAGAGAAGAGGGAACAATTCATCCTATGGTAACAACCTAGGGAGGACTGTGTGAAGCTTAATATTGAAGGTTCGGCATGGGATGGAAGATTAGGGGCAGCGACAGGGGTCATTAGATACTATGATGGACAATGGAAAGCATGGTTTGTTTATAATATTGGTCTTTGCACTATATATACATATGACTGAATTGTAGGGTGTTTTGCAGGAACTGGAATAAAGGGTAGAAAAATAGGAAATTTGGGTTGAAAAATGATTCAGGTTAGATTCTTAAGAAGCTTTAAAATCTTAGGATTTTTTTGTATCTTTTCAATATTTGACTTATTCACATAATCTATCAAAAGATTGAGTTATTTGAAATAATTTTCTTATCTACGTAGTACACTAGTGGGATATCTTTGGCATCAATCAAATTGATGGCAATTAATGCAGCCATAATAGCTATGTACCGTAGTCATGAATACAAGTATTGAATTGAACGTCCAACTTCATTTTTATGTGCGTAATACAAATATTAATGGTTGCACCTGCTAGATACGTCAGTTTTTTGAAGCCTAATCTTATGGCTCACTTACACATATAGAGAAAGCAAATACAATATAAAATACAATCTCATGCATGAATAATGAATTTATTAATTTCAAACCTCAACAAAAATCAAGTCAAAATCAATCTCCGATATCTCCCAACAACTCAATGGCAATATCTCATCTCCTCCTCATGATCGTGTCGCTCTTACTGGCGGTGCTAGCGCAACCACCGTCGACAACAACGACAACCCCTGATAGTTTGGCGGCAGAGAAGGCGGAGCCCCAACGGTGGAGCTTCTTCAAGTCTTACCGACAAGTTGTCATAACGAACAATCTAGAAGGGAAGGAGAATCTGCAGGTGCACTGTAAGGACAAGAACCACGACTTCAGGGTCCACCAGGTTCCGTACGGCCAAAGCTACACCTTCCGGTTTCAAGCAAAGGGGATCGTGGACGACTACTATTGTGGGTTCGTTTTCAAGAACGCGCTCCACTGGTTCGACATATACCTTGGGACAAGAGACAACTTCCGGTGTGGGGCCTACAACCTTTGCTCATGGGTTATCAAGGAAGATGAGCCTTGTGTGTTGTATCCTCCTGATTCCCAAACTTGCTATCACTGGAAACCATCTCAACACAAAACCTTGTCGTGATTATATATGTTTCTTCTTGTTACTTAATAATTGTCGTGTCTCGACTCATAACTAAATAAATCATCGATCTTTCATGATTTGATAATATATGATCAACTAAGTTGAAATGTGTGATTACATATTGACTACCTTGAAAAGGTTTTTCAACTGTATTTTAACGTACAATTCCATGCATATTTAACAAGTTGTTAATCGTTGATTGAATCACGATGAGATACGGATCTTTAATACGGTGTAAAATGCGAGCAAGTGTAACCCGTTCGATCTTGTATTTTAATGGCCAAGATGAGCACACGCATTTAACTATTTTTTATAAACGGAGGGGTATTTTCGTCACTTTACTATTCAATCATCTCCTACCTTCGGATTTTTGTCATTTCACGAGCGGTCTATGCATTTCCTCCTCCGAACTACTCTCCCACCTTCTCCTATCTGATCTTCCTTCAATTTGTTTTCTACCACTTTTAATTCCTACTTTAAGTATGGATTTAGGTATTTGGGGTTTTTTCTATTTAGGGATTTTTAGTTCTTCCCAATTTTGAACTTGAAACACTATTTAGGTTTTTTCTATTTGGGGGTTTATGATTTTGGAATTCTGGTATTTCAAACTGCATAGATTCAACAATAAATTAGTGTTGTTCATTGAATTTTGATGGCCTTTTACTAATTTTGTTGGTGATTTCAAATTGTATGGATCGTAACCCATCCATAAGAGAATAATCTTCTCAATGTGAATCACATTTTATCATCTCCATTGCTAACATTTATTAATTACAAAGCAGATCTTCTTGTTTATCTCTTTTGGCGACTTGTTTCTTTGTTCTATGCTTGATACATCATATGCTGGGTTAGATACTGTTGTAAGGCTTAGCACTGGGTATATGAGAAAGGCGTTGAACATCTTGCAAGTTTTTAATTTCTATTTGCATAAAATTATGAACCGTAAAGACATAAATTATGAACCTATCTGTATTAATTGCGGGTTTTAAGGATATTTTTGAATTTTTCTCAGATATCCTTTTTAACCTTTTTGTCCGTTTTAACGCTTAATCCAATATTTTTGTTGGAATTTAAATCCTAGAAAATTGTTGGTGATATCCTAAAATCACAAAGAAATGATTTTATGAATCGGTGTGAATTCTAGGATTTTTCAGTGAAAAAAGAATATTTATTAGATAAGCCGTCTTTTTAATTATGTACCAGAAAGGATTTGAAATGCGAAACGGAAGCCTTAAAAATTAAAGGTAGCAAGATAAAATCCTGAAAAATTGGTTTTATTGGTCTACATAATTTACGGGACATTTTTCGTTTAGTAAGTTTTTCCACCTGAGGTACATAATTTTACCGCTTTAACGCGAGTCCCGTTCCGAGACGGGTTTTGAGTTTTAAAACTTATCTTGTCTATGCTTAATGGGGAAGGAATTGAAGTCTATCTACGGCATATCTTCTGCCTTTCAAAGTCTATCAATTCAATTTTTTTCAAAGAAAGGAAAGTGAGAAGAATTAGGACGTGAACGACGGACTCGGTTGCCATCTTCACCGCCGGCTACCTTCTCCACCCCTCACCACCACCTCACCTCCTCTTTCTTGCCATGTTGCTGATGCTAGGAGGAGCCAGAACCAACGGAGAATCAAGGCGGAACGACGACATACTCGGGAGGAAAGAGCTTGTCACCGCCGGTCATCTTTTCGCCTCACCAAGTGACATCGTCGGCGACCGTTAGCCTCTCCGACCACCACCCATAGCAAGAGCTGCCGCTGGGCAATACCCGAACACCCTTGGGCTCGGGGATCGAGCCACCATCGGGCCAAACGAGCCATGGGCTCGAGTGAAGGTATATACGATCGAAATTAATTAGCGGGTTGATTGCGGAGTCACCGTAAGGGCCTTTTGGTTCCGCTTTGCTAATTAAATTTATGGTTTTTATAATCTTGACATTGATACGGTCCCACAGGTTCAAACCGCTCGAGAAACGGACGTCAGGATCTTCAGTTATAGCGAATACAAGTTTCGGATACCGATTGGCAGGTAAAGGACTTCGATTAATTACTCGGGATTCGTTGTTAATTAGTTTGACTCGAGATTTGGTAATCATCAAGAACTGTTGCTAATGAACAATTTTTATTTAGAAAATTGTTTCAAAAGTGAAGCTGATAATTAGTTATAATTCCGCCAAGATGGCTCCATGAAGCATGATAACTAAGGATTTATTATATATCAATATTCGGAAATTAAATCGTTTATCGATTAGGAAGTTGTAGGAGTTGAGAATACAACTAAGAAGTGTTTTTGTGAGCTCGTTGTTGAGAAATCCTTTTGTTATTTTTGTCAGAAGGATGATAAAGATTATTGTTGGAATTGCTAAGGACGTTGAGCACGCCTTCTAAGGCAAGTGGACGATTCTCTCTTGCTATCTTGTTATTAAATGAGGAATTGGATCTCATTTAATATTTGCGTTGGGATTGGATCTTTCATTTAATATGATAGGTTATTATATTTGTTAGAAATAATGATCATGTTGTTTATTCAGTTTTGCGGTAGAACTGGATTTAGGTCCGTTATGTGTGACCTTGTATGTTGTCTCACGCTGAGACATTGTTGTTGATTAAGGTAGTTTCAGGAAGGGGAACGTGGTTCCATATCCTCTCTTTAAAACAATATTACATTAGGAGGGGCCTAATCCTAATGGTGGGTCATGACTCTCTTCCCCTGCTCTTCGTGTGAGAGGGTTGATAGGCACTCTAGCTAAGTGCAGGTTTGGCACGGTGTAATGTAGACGACATGGTAATAGGCCTCTGTGATCTCTACCTCACCATATGCAAAATGAAAGATCAAGGATAGCTTAAGTCCTGTGATCTTGGTACATGGTAGATGACAATGGATGAAATACTCCGATGATCTCTACAATACCAAAATATTTCGGCAGTAGTTCGGGCCGATTAAAAGTCACCAACTTGTTTGTGAAAATTTTTGAAAGTAATATAAGATAAGTGTGTTAGGCACATTAATATACCTGAATGGTTCGTCCAGTCGGAAGGCCATTCTTGCTCCCGGTTATGAATGATTCTTAATCAAACTTTGATTAAGTTAATCTGAATAGTCGATGGAGGCTTTTCAAGATGTTATGTGATTAATATGAATTCCCAACAATTGTTTATGCTTCTTAAAACAAACCACAAGCGGCGGTGTTCTCTCTCTTGGTTATGCGAGTCTCCTTCTTATTCTCTATAAGACTGTTAACTGTTGGATCATAATCCGAGTCTAATCGGATTTGGATGCCAATATGTTTAGTTACAACCATAAGAACCAAGTTAGATTCTCCGCTTGCTAGTCTTTCATTAGACTAACCCGTCCATTTTCTTTTCTTTTATATGGTCGGCTGGTGTCCACCATTGGTTTACGACACATCAGGTTCTTCTTGGAAGTTGATTCAAAAGGCAGATTCAGATGTTTGAAGCTCCAGAAGTTGAAGAAAGATTTCCAATGGCTATACTTGAGTGAAGATCATGGTTGAACTACTTCAAAGCGAAGCTAAGTTTCAGAAATAAGAACTCAAGGAAGACTTGATGAAGATTTTGTTTAAATAGAAGATTGTTCTATTTATTTATTCTTTTAAGTTAAGGTTTGTATAAGACCTTTTACGTGTTTTTCCTTTGTAATATTCAACTTAAGTTTGTTAGGTTTTCAATTGGTTTCATTTACCTTGTTTGTAGTTTGTTCAGTCAGTTTAAAGCCTTGGGTAGCTTCGGTTTAGTCTTAATCGGGATTACTGGCGGTAATACTTCCAGGGTAGGAAGGGGGTGTTACACTATCGTTCCAAATTATGAACCTATACCATTTATGAATTAGAATACATGACACAAGTAACAAGTACTATGAATTAATTTTTATGAACCTTATTGACAATTGTTATGAACTCAATCATATATGATGATGTCCAAAACAGCAAAAGCAAAAAGTGGGCCCAGGAAGGCCCCCATAGGCAAGTTGGGTACCCACATCCATGTGGTTATCTAAAGAACAAAAACTCCCAACGCGCGCGAGGTCTATCAAACATCCCGGGACGAGGTCTCAACCTCGTCACCGACTCTGCTAGGTACGCCCGCCCGCTCGAACCAATCACCAGCGACCTCACTCTTGAACCAATCACCGGCGGCCTCACTCCCAAACCAATCACAGGTGACCTCCCTCATGGACCAATCAAAAACCCCTATTTCAAGTATCCCACATCGGACAATAGCCTAAACTCAGCCCCCCAATTCTCTATAAATAGAGAAGGACCTCGTAGGAAGAGGGGGTCGAAAAACGACTTGAACTCAAGAACTCTCTTGTTTGTTAAAGATCGACGTGATAGGAATACCGTCAACAGACCTCGTTACAGATAAGAGAAATCCACAAAAAGACTCCAAGT
Organism: Fallopia convolvulus; assembly: GCA_964016875.1. NCBI lineage: Eukaryota > Viridiplantae > Streptophyta > Magnoliopsida > Caryophyllales > Polygonaceae > Fallopia > Fallopia convolvulus. The sequence goes on from OZ024724.1 coordinate 42,540,641, forward strand.
CATACAAAGACCTCGCCTACACTAAAGACCTCGCTACAAAATCTCACAAAGCTCTCTACACCACGTATCCGAATCTACCTCGCTTTAGCGTCGACCTCGCAACATTTAGGTTTGATCTCGGGACCTCGTAGGAGGTCTAGGTGTAATTCTTAAAGTTGTTCATCAATCTCATAGGTGTGTAACCTCGTTACTTGGGAGAAAAGTCATAAATAAAGGAGCAAGTGTTTGCACTCAAATATAATAATCTTATTTCTTGTCTCGTAGCGAACCTCGTTATTTCGGGTTTCATCACTGGCACTGTCTGTGGGAACCTCTTCATCCTAAGCAGCTCCCCATTTTGTAGTGCAAACCTTGATTCCTAAAATCCCCTCAAAATGGCTTGTCCAAACAATTTCTTCCCTCAACATCCCGACAATATGGCCGAGACCCCTCCATGGGCGACGGCAGGTCCGTCAAGGTACCCTTTTGTGGTCCCGCCAGGCTGGACATACAACATCCCACAAAACCCATACCCGTTCCAGGGGTACGAACAGGGTGGCGCCCCTTTCAACCCGTATCCCTATCCGGGGTACGGGCAGTACCAGCCGGGCCAAGCTCCCCCATACGTCCCGATTCCTCCCCTGGGGCAGCCTCACTCCGAGTACGTGCCCGCATATGTCCCGGGCTACACCCCGGGGCAGGAGGCGCCCACGAACGGATCTACCACGGAGAGGCCCTCCCGAGATCCAATGCAGATCTCGCGATCCCGTTCGCGGCGAACAGAAAGGCGCGACATGGAGCTGTCCGAGACGGCGGCAAGCGCGCCACGCCCTCTGGCGAGGTCAAAATCGAAGTCTGCTCGCCCATCCGTCGAGAGTGGGTACAGGAATCCCTTCGTACCCGAAATCCAAGTGGCACACGTGCCCAAAGGCTTCCATTGGCCACAAATGGGGCTTTACGACGGCACGGCCGACCCCGAGGACCACATAAAACACTACGCCGTCCAGATGAACGTCAACTCTTACAATGACGCCATTTTCTGTCGGATCTTTCCGACCACTCTGGACAAGGCGGCAATGACGTGGTTCACCAGCCTTAAGGTCGAGTCGATAGCCTCGTTTTCCCAGCTATGCGAGTCCTTCGTCGGGCACTTCAACGGCTCAAGGAAGCGCAAGAAGAACATGCGCGATCTCCGTGGCATCGAGCAGGGGGAAACGAGAAGATGGGTACCTTTTTTACGAGGTTCACCACCGCGGTCGCTGAGATCGCGCAGATCGAGGAGGCCTCGGTCCGCGACATCCTCATGGGCAACCTTCGCCAGGGGGATTTCAAATGTCGCATTTTCCTCAAAAATCCAACCACGTATGAGAGCTTGTGTGCTCAGATCACGGCACAGGTCTACGCCGAGGACGCTGCCAGCTAGAGCTCGCGACCGAGGACCGACAAGGAAATCATAACCGAGGTTAAGGGAAAGGCTAAAGTGGTTGCGCCGGCCGCGAGGGACGCGTACATGACGCAAACTCACGACCGGCGTGCCGATTACAAAAGCAACAACAACAAAAGCAACAACAATAACAGAGGCAACAACGACAATAGAAACAACAACCGCTACAACAACCGTGGCGGTGGAGGTTGGAGCTGCTTCGGCGGGAGGCCACGAGGTTACAAAGGCAAAGGTGGCCCCGCCTACAACCCAAACGAGAAAAAGCGCGCCAACCCTGCGTCGGGGGCCAACCTCGTGCAGCAGGAACCAACCAGGCCCCGACCAGGCAGCGCAGAACAACAAGCTCCTGCAAGGCAGTCGCGCTCCGAACAAGCCGCGGCGCCCGATGGGTACATCAATACCATCTCGGGCGGACCCTCGCTGGCGGGCTCGAGCCAGGCGGAGAGGAAAAGATACGCAAGGGCGAGTCACCATGAGCCCTCGGTATACAGCGTGACACAAACCTCGCGGTCCCACGTGGGTATGGCCTTCACGACAGAAGACGCCGAAGGGCTTCATATGCCCCACTCCGACCCCCTGGTGATACACGCTCAGTTGGGCTCGAAGATAGTGAAGCGAATACTGGTGGACACGGGTTCCTCCGTGGACATCATGTACTTCGGCGCTTTCGAGCAGCTCGGGATCTCCGCGACATCCTTGAGGCCCTACGCTGGGAAGCTCACCTCCTTCTCAGGGAACGAGGTCGATGTCGCTGGTCTCATAGACCTTTGGATGACCCTCGGTATTGGCCCGGCAACAAGAACCGAGGTAATAGAGTTTACGGTGGTGCACCTGCCCTCGGCCTACAACGCAATCATCGGGAGAGTCTCCTTGATGAAATTCCAGGCGGTGGTCTCCATCTACCACCTGAAAATGAAGTTCCCCACCAACATGGGTGTCGGAGAGGTGAAGGGCAACCAAGAAGAGGGTCGCGTCTGCTACATGACCTCGGCTAAGCAAAAATGCCTTGTGTTCATGGTGGAGACTTCGGTTGAAGCGGACCTCGAGGTCCGGGACTTCACAATACCCACTCCCGAGGCAGAAAGAAGGGTGATTACCCCCTTCGAGAACAAATCAGAGAAGATCTACCTCGGGGGTTGCCTTACTGGGAGCGCGGCAGCGTCACTAGAAGCCCTGCTTGCTGGGTCCCGCGACGTATTCGCCTGGACTGCAAAAGATCTCCGAGGTGTGCCTCGGACCCTGGCCCAGCACTCCCTGAACATCGACGTCGCCGTTCGTCCTGTGGTGCAGCGTCGAAGGAAAATGAACGAAGAAAGGGCAACCGCCGCAAATGAAGAGGTGGCCAAGCTGCTGGCCGCGGATTTCATACGCGAAGTCCAGTATCCGAAATGGCTGTCCAATGTCGTTTTGGTCAAAAAGGCCAGCGGCAAGTGGCGAATGTGTGTAGACTTCAAAGACCTCAACAAGGCATGCCCCAAAGACAGCTACCCCCTGCCCTCGATCGACGCACTTGTAGATTCGACCGCTGGGCATGAAGTCTTGAGTTTCCTCGACGCCTACTCAGGGTACAACCAGATCTCGATGTATCCACGTGACGAGGAAGAAACATCCTTTATCACCCAGCGGGGGACATACTGTTATAAGGTCATGCCGTTTGGCCTCAAGAACGCGGGAGCCACATTCCAACGCCTCGTCGATCGGATTTTTAAAGATCACCTGGACAGGAACGTATCCACCTACGTCGACGACATCGTGGTACGAAGCAAGGGCCCCGAGAAGCACCTGGCTGACCTCGCCGAGGTTTTCTCCACCCTCGGACACCACCAGCTCAGCTTGAATCCCGAGAAGTGCGTTTTTGGCGTGTCCTCGGGAAAGTTTTTGGGATTCATGATCAGCGAGCACGGGATCGACGTCAACCCCGCCAAAATAGAATCAATCCTCGCAATGAGGTCTCCCCGATCTCGTACCGAGGTACAAAGGCTCAACGGCGCTGTAAACTACTTGGGGAGGTTTTGCTCCCGCCTAGCAGACAGGTCCCTCCCATTCTTCGTTGCCCTAAAAAAGAACGACAAGTTCGTCTGGGACGAAAGACTCGAGACATCCTTCTCTGAGTTAAAAACCTTCCTCACCAAGCTCCCCACCTTGTCACCTCCACGTGCGGGTGAAGATTTGCAACTGTATGTGGCGGTGAGTCCCGAGACCGTCAGCGCGGTGCTCACAAGAGAGGCCATGCACCCGGTGTACTTTGTGAGCCGCGTGCTCCAGCCCGCGGAGCAGAGATACTCCCCGGCAGAGAAGATGGCGCTGGCTGTGGTGACCGCCGCGAGGCGACTACGCCCCTACTTCCACGCACATCCCATCCAGGTTCTCTCGGACCTCCCGCTCCGCCAAATTCTGCATCAGCCCGCTCTCTCCGGACGTATGACCAAGTGGGCTGTCGAGCTCTCCGAGTTCGATATCAATTATCTTCCGAGAACCGCGATGAAGGGACAAGCCCTCGCCGACTTTATGGTGGAGGTCACCTTCCCCGAGACAGACACAAGCTCGGACGAATGGAAAGTATTCGTTGACGGCTCACGATGTGACGCCGGTGGCGGGGCCGGGGTGTTCCTCGCTGGACCCTCAATCTAGACGGAGTATGCTCTCAACTTCGCCTTTGACGCCACCAACAACGACGCCGAGTATGAGGCCATGATCGCCGGAATCGAGATGGCGCTACTCAACGGGGCCCGCAAAATCAGGGTCTACACAGATTCCGAATTGGTGGCGCGACAACTCAACGGCCAATATGACACCAGAACAGGTTTTCTGCCCGCTTACCGAGCAAAAGTCAAAGCCTTGGTTTCGTGCCTCGAAATTTTCGCGGTGGAATCAATCCCGCGGACCTCAAACACCAAGGCGGATGCCCTCGCCAGGCTAGGCTCCGCACTTCCCTTGGATGTGGGAAACCGCGTCATGGTGGAGAGAAAGCTCTCACGAAGCGTAGATAGCGAGGTCATGTCCATAATGACCGAGGACTGGAGGTTCCTGGTGACGAGCTACATACAAAGCGGCATCCTCCCAGAAGACCCCGCGCTGGCCAGAAAGCTAAAAATGCAAGTCGCCCGCTACTGCGTCGTCGGCAACCAACTTTATCGTCGGGGCTACGCTGAGCCTAACCTGCTGTGCATACCGCCCGAGGCCACGGACCACGTCCTCTACGAGGCCCATGAGGGAGTTTGTGGGGGACACCCGGGATGGAGGTCTTTGGCACACAAAATTGTCCATTTGGGGTACTTCTGGCCCACTCTCCGACAAGACGCAAGAGCTTACGTCCAAAAATGCGTCAGATGCCAGAAACACGGGAACATCCAACACACCCCGACGGCTCCCCTCCGCAGCATTCACGCGCCATGCCCATTCGCAATGTGGGGAATGGACATTCTAGGCCCATTTCCTAAGGCCGCGGGCCAAGTGCAATACATTTTGGTCATCGTGGACTACTTCACGAAGTGGATCGAAGCACAGGCAATGGCAAAAATCACCGGGGCAAAGGTCTGCGAGTTCCTGTGGAAAAACCTCGTCTGCCGTTTCGGTGTTCCCATGACAATCATGACCGACCATGGCCCCCAATTCGACTGCGAAGAAACTCGGACTTTCTGCTCTGAGCTGGGCATCAACCTCAAATTCTCCTCCGTGGCTCACACCCAATCCAATGGCCAGGTAGAGAACGTTAATGCCCGCATCTTGACAGACCTCAAGAAGCGCCTGGGCATGGCACAAGGCCGTTGGGCCGAACTTCTTCCCCTCGTCCTCTGGACGTACCGCACGACCTCGCGCCGCGCAACGGGCGAGACCCCCTTTGCTCTTACCTACGGGGCGGAAGCCCTCGTTCCCGTAGAAACCCTAATTCCATCAGCAAGGGTGTATAACTTCGACGAGAAAGAAAATGAGGCCAACCTCAGAATCGAACTGCAGTTCCGGGATGAAATCCGCGAGGTGGCGGACCTGCGCTCTAGGGAATACAAGCGACGTGTCGCCATATACCACGACAAGAAGGTCAGACCTCGCCTCCTGGCCACTGGAAACCTCGTGCTAAGACGCACCGAAGGAGGAAAGTTGGACCCTAACTGGGAAGGACCCTACATCCTCGGGGAAGAAGTCGCGCCCGGGGCATTCAAACTCAGGGACGACGAGGGGCGCACGCTGAGCAAAACGTGGAACGTTGCACGACTCAAAAAATATTACATGTAGACGCTCGAAACCCCGTTGTTCACCACAGCTGGTAAATAAAGGATTGCAGGCTTTTCTAAAAACACTCCCTCGTTGACAAATTCCACCCCTCGCTTCCCGCTTGGGGTTGGAGAATCTCGTTGAAAAAATTCCACCCCTCGCTTCCCGCTTGGGGTTGGAGAATCTCGTTGAAAAAAATCCACCCCTCGCTCCCCGCTTGGGGTGGGAGAATCTCGTTGAAAAATTCCATCCCTCGCTTCCCGCTTGGGGTGGGAGAATCTCGTTGAAAAATTCCACCCCTCGCTTCCCGCTTGGGGTTGGAGAATCTCGTTGAAAGAAGTTCCACCCCTCGCTTCCCGCTTGAGGTTGGAGAATCTCGTTGAAAAGGTCCACCCCTCGCTTCCCGCTTGGGGTTGGAGAATCTCGTTGAAAAGTTCCACCCCTCGCTTCCCGCTTGGGGTTGGAGAATCTCGTTGAAAAATTCCACCCCTCGCTTCCCGCTTGGGGTGGGAGAATCTCGTTGAAAAATTCCACCCCTCGCTTCCCGCTTGGGGTTGGAGAATCTCGTTGAAAAGGTCCACCCCTCGCTTCCCGCTTGGGGTTGGAGAATCTCGTTGAAAAGGTCCACCCCTCGCTTCACGCTTGGGGTTGGAGAATCTCGTTGAAAAGTTCCACCCCTCGCTTCCCGCTTGGGGTTGGAGAATCTCGTTGAGAAATTCCACCCCTCGCTTCCCGCTTGGGGTTGGAGAATCTCGTTGAAAGAAGTTCCACCCCTCGCTTCCCGCTTGGGGTTAGAGAATCTCGTTGAAAAGGTCCACCCCTCGCTTCACGCTTGGGTTTGGAGAATCTCGTTGAAAAGTTCCACCCCTCGCTTCCCACTTGGGGTTGGAGAATCTCGTTGAGAAATTCCACCCCTCGCTTCCCGCTTGGGGTTGGAGAATCTCGTTGAAAGAAGTTCCACCCCTCGCTTCCCGCTTGGGGTTAGAGAATCTCGTTGAAAAGGTCCACCCCTCGCTTCCCGCTTGGGGTTGGAGAATCTCGTTGAAAAGGTCCACCCCTCGCTTCACGCTTGGGGTTGGAGAATCTCTTTGAAAAGTTCCACCCCTCGCTTCCCGCTTGGGGTTGGAGAATCTCGTTGAAAAATTCCACCTCTCGCTTCCCGCTTGGGGTTGGAGAATCTCATTGAAAAATTCCACCCCTCGCTTCCCGCTTGGGGTTGGAAAATCTCGTTGGAAAAATTCCACCCCTCGCTCCCCGCTCGGGGTTGGAAAGTCTCGTGACACGAACGAGGTCCGAACGGAGGCTCACGACCTCGCCACAGGACTACAATGCCCGGTGTGGTCCGAGCCCCACAGAAGATGTGACACTCAAACCATGGGGTTGGACGGATAAGGAATATGCAAGAAAGTCTAAATCAAACAAGCGTAGGAAAAGAAAATGACGAAGGGCACAAAATCAAAAGCATGTGTTTCGATTACAGACCCCGTAGGGTCACTCACACAAAAAAAAAGAGAAAAAGATGTTTTAATTACAAACCCCGTAGGGCCACCAGAAAAAAGTTATCATCATTTCAACGAGGTTTCAACCTCGGGACCGGTAAGATCAATGGTTTTAGGGGTTTCGGCGGAGGCAGCCGAGGCTTCAGCAGGAGCAGGGGCAGCGGAGGCAAGAGGCACAGGCGCACTGGTCGCGGGCTGAGGTCCCGTGGAGGTTAACTCCGGGTTCCCTCCAATAAGCTCTACCTCGGGGGGCGCAGTGCTGGACACAATCCCGTCCTCGTTGAGGAAGAACTCGCATTCCCCCTCGGGATCCTTCGACCCCAGCTCCCCCATGGTTTCATTGTAGTTGGGGTTAAAGAAGACGATCTGGGGGTTGAGGTGCCCATACTTGGCCACCGCCTGTTTTACGCCCATGCGGACTGCTTGGTGGAACATTGTCCTCACACTCTCCACCAGCTCCGCCTTGTACTCCTCCGAGTCCACATACCTGGGACCCGCGGCCACGACCTCCTCGTTAAGCTCAACAATGCGCCCCTCGAGGCGCCGAATCTCCTCCTCGGCCCTCAGGAACTCCGCCTCCTTTGCCTTGTAGAACTCATGCTCAGCGGAGAGCTTACCTCGAAGCCCATCAACCTCGTTCCGCAGAACCTCAGCCTCGCCCTTCGCCCTCTCCTCCCCTTCCCTCGCCGCTTTCACCTCCTCCCTTGCCGCGGCCTCAACCCGCTTCTTGGCCACAGCCTCCGCGGCCTTAGACGACTCCGCGACCTCGGCCAACTCCTTGGCCTGTCGCTCGCACACCTCGCTGCGGGCCCGAAGCGCGGCCTCCATCTTGTCCATCCTCGAATGAAGAAGGACGATGCGACTTCGGTTGTAATTGTCAAAAAAGGTGTGTTGCAGGTTCACAGAAGGATAAGAAAAGAAACAAGAAAGAGACAAGAATCAAACACACGAAAACAAAAAGAAAGAAGAGGCTTACCATGGCCAAATACCGAGCGGCTTCGTCGTCAAGCGCTGCTTCGGTGAGGTTGTTGGCCCACGCGACCTCCTCCTTGTAATCTCCCCGGGCCCAGTCCAGCGGGGGCCCCCTGATGGGTCCGGGACAATGAAACCTGGTAGGGTGGGGGCCGGTATCCCCGCGGCTTCGCCCTTCGAAGTTGAAGGCGGGAATGAGTTCCAGCCCCCGCGAGCTTCTTTGGTGGTCGCCCGACCGGGGCTTCTTCTTCTTCTCAGGGGAAGACCCCGCTTCCTTCCTTTTCCGCAGGGTCTTATCGTCGGACGCCCGGGGTGGATGAGTGGTCCCCTTCGTGGTGGCCCCCTTTGGCGAAACCACATCAGGCCTTTTCTCCCCCTGGGGCGGCCCCGTGACGTCCCACTGCGACGCCCTCGGAACGCTCCCCTTGGGCAGGGCTCCCCCTGCCGCGGCCATTGGCGGGACAAGTCCCAGCTGCGTAGTGCCTGCTCTCGTTTGCGAGCTCGGCTCGTTGATTGATATCCCCTTGAGGACCCGGGGAGCAGGGGTCTTGGAAGTAGACGTCATAGGTTGTTTCCCCTTTGACGTCGTGGTAAGAGTGTGGAGAAAGTTCACTGTCAAGAAAGAAGTAAAAAGAAAACAGCAGGTTAGGACGAGGTCAGAAACGAAGGAAACGAGGTGTATGACCCCGCAAACATACAGGAAAAAAAACAATCAGGGAAATGGAGATAATAAAATACCCTCTCCGCCCTCGCGAGGAGGGAAACTGAGGCTCAGCCCGGCCCGCTCCAGCCGGTCCTGAGAAAGGTAGCACTCGTATGGCGCTTGGTACGCTGGAGCGTACTTGGCCTTGAGCGCCTGGAACTCAGCGACCTTGTACGGGCACACACATCTCTCGTAGTTGCCCGGTGCCACAGGGAAATTAAGATATCTCCCGATGAGGTCTCGGACCAAAAACCATTTAGGTTTCCACGTCCCGCAGTTCGACTGGGTCGAGATGATTTTGACGTTCGGTGTGCTGAGGTTGACCAGGGAACAACGAGGTTCTCTCCTCGCCAAGACTAACGCCGACAAGTCGTCGAGATTCGGCTCGTCCAGAAGCTCGCGACTTCGAATTGTGTAAGTACATAACAACCGCCAAGCGTTCGGGAACAACTGGGCGGGGCAGACACCCATGGCCCACAAGAAATCAACGATGTGCTGGGCCAGGGGCAGCCTAAAGCCCGCCTGAAGGCTGACGAGGTTCACGACCGCACACCCCTCGTAGGACGCCAGGGGCCGCCCCTCCTCCTCTGGCAGTGCCAGCTCGACTCCCTCGGGCCAGGGGAAATCTCTAGCTATATCCGCGAGGTCTTTCAGCTTTAAATCGGAGGCCACCCCCTCGGACAGGTAGGCCTCGGGGGTACTCGGACTCATGGGAATCCGTTCTCTGAGGACGACGGGAACGCCGGATACAGCATCAGTAATGTAGGCCTCGGGAAAGCTCGAGGGCACGTATGCGGCCGAAGCTGAGGCAATGGCCGCGTCCAACCTCGCCTCGACCTCAGCGGCAATCACATCAGGAGAAGAAGAGGAAGCCATTGCAACACCAGAGTATACGCGCAGATGAGGGAAATGCGAACTGATCGAAACGGCGGAGTCGCTGGATGAGGGCTCGCTGAAGACCAACGAGGGGGAACTCGGGTTCTGGGAATCACTAGGCTCTACGCTTCCTACGGACTCGGAGACCTCCTGATAGAAACTCTCTTGGAAATTAAAAACAAAGCCAGGCGGTGGGCTCGCAGAGGCTCTCCTAGGCATGAAAAGACAACGTCCAGGCCGCGAAAAGCTAGCACCTGGAAAAGAAGAGGTCAGTGAGGCACTAAAGGCAAGGCAAACAAAGAGAAAAACACAAGATCATGACCCCGGGGAAGAAGGAAAGACGAGGTCAAGCCCGAGAACAGAGCACGAGATCGCAACCTCGAGGGACAAAGCAACGCGAGGTCATAGAGGGAAAGGCCACGTGGCACCCTACGGGCTATTCTGACAAGATAGGACGACAAAGAAGAATTTGAAGCGCCAAAAGGAAGGAAAGAGAAAAAAGAAGGCCAACCAGCGGTGGAGGCCAGCGGCGGAAGCCCAAACGTCCCGTCAATCAAACGTCATGACGTTTGGGCTCCCGAGGGTTTTCGAAATTCGAAAAATGGTGGGCGGAGAAACGGGAGTTCAACCGTCGCCCCAAGCAAAAAAGAAAGAAAGAAAAACGATAAACCTGGAAAACCCAGCGATACCTTCGCGGCGGCGAACCCCCCACCACCATCTCACCACCGTCTCACATCACCGCCCCCGGAGCATAACGCAAAGAGAAAAAGAGGGGAGAAAAGCAGGGCAAAAAGAAAGGAGAGGAGACGAAAAACCAAGGGAAGACGAAGGCTCTACAGAACAAAAACCACCAACAACACCGCCGCGCAACCAGCGGAGAAACACCCAGAAATCGTAAGCACTCACCCAGGTGCGAAACGGAAGCAAGCGAAGAACGAAGAAACACCCTGAAAACACAAAACAACCACCCAGATGCGAAACGGAAGCAAGCGAAGAACGAAGAAACACCCTGAAAACACAAAACAACCACCCAGATGCGAAACGGAAGCCAGCAAAGAACGAAGAAACACCCTGAAACCACAAAACAACCACCCAGATGCAAAACGAAACGAAGAAAGAACGAAGAAAAATAACAAAAAGCAAACGCAAAAAACGCAACAACCCTGCCACCGCCGCTTCGCCACCGTGACGCCGGCGCGAAACGCCGGGCGACTCACCGTCGCCCTTACGAAACGCGGGGCGAAAGTTGAACAAGGGAAGAATCAAAGGCAAAAAATACCGAAAGACAGGAGGAAGAAGATCAAGAACTTACTTGTTTAAATGTTGACGAACGGAAGGCGTTGGCGTAACTAGCGAACGGCGGGAAGCTCGTCGGAAACCGTTTGGAGAAACCGCTCAAAAGAAGACGAAGAGACAGAGAGAGAAAGAGCGAGAATATTGGAGAGAGAAGATGGGAGGAAAGCGTGTGGGATACGCCCTTATATAGAGCAGATCTGAGCCTCCCCCCACTCCCGAAAGGCTTCTTGGGCCTCTTACCTAGACGACCCACTAAGCAGAAAACGGCGAAAAGGCCCAGGGATCTTTATCCACGCAGAATAGAGCCTCACACCTCGCAAAAACGCCCTCCCAACCTCGAGACCTTCATAACCACTAAAAAACACCCCACATCTCGCAAAATCCAGGGAACTTATGCCCTGCGACCCTCGGGGCGAGGCCCCCAGGCCATGGGGTTGTGATGATGTCCAAAACAGCAAAAGCAAAAAGTGGGCCCAGGAAGGCCCCCATAGGCAAGTTGGGTACCCACATCCACGTGGTTATCTAAAGAACAAAAACTCCCAACGCGCGCGAGGTCTATCAAACATCCCGGGACGAGATCTCAACCTCGTCACCGACTCTGCTAAGTACGTCCGCCCGCTCGAACCAATCACCAGCGACCTCACTCCTGAACCAATCACCGACGGCCTCACTCCCAAACCAATCACAGGTGACCTCCCTCATGGACCAATCAAAAACCCCTATTTCAAGTATCCCACATCGGACAATAGCCTAAACTCAGCCCCCCAATTCTCTATAAATAGAGAAGGACCTCGTAGGAAGAGGGGGTCGAAAAACGACTTGAACTCAAGAACTCTCTTGTTTGTTAAAGATCGACGTGATAGGAATACCGTCAACAGACCTCGTTACAGATAAGAGAAATCCACAAAAAGACTCCAAGTCATACAAAGACCTCGCCTACACTAAAGACCTCGCTACAAAATCTCACCAAGCTCTCTACACCACGTATCCGAATCTACCTCGCTTTAGCGTCGACCTTGCAACATTTAGGTTTGATCTCGGAACCTCGTAGGAGGTCTAGGTGTAATTCTTAAAGTTGTTCATCAATCTCATAGGTGTGTAACCTCGTTACTTGGGAGAAAAGTCATAAAATAAAGGAGCAAGTGTTTGCACTCAAATATAATAATCTTATTTCTTGTCTCGTAGCGAACCTCGTTATTTCGGGTTTCTACAATATAGAAACATGAACCCACAAAATACGATTTTGTATTAGATTACGTGACAAAATTGCAAGTATTATGAATTAAATTTCAGGAACCTTAATAACAATTGTTACGAACTTAACCGCATAGAGACATGAACCAACATAATATCATTTGAATACATGACACAAAATAAAAAATATGGTGAATTGAATTTAATGAACGTAATTGCCAATTGTTATGAACCTAACCATGTAAGAACATGAACCAATAGATCAACTTTTTATGAACGAAAAGTCATGAGCCGTGAGATAAAATATTATGAACATGTGCTTATAAAACATGAACCAAATGAACAAATATCATGAGCCTAAGCATATAAAACATGAACCAAAAAATGACTACCATGAACAAAAATACCTAAAGTGTAACAAGAGTTAGCCTATGCGGGATTTGAACCCACATCTATGTGCATAATCACATTGCTCTACCATTTGAGCTAATAGGCTTCCAAATGACATAAACTATAAGATAAACCATTAAGAATATATTAAAAGACATGAACCATATGAGTTATTATGAACCTAACTTATAAAAACATGAATTAAAAGAACAAGTACCATGAACCAAAAATCACGAAGGAAAATAATAACTAGCATGAACTAACAGACATGAACCATAAGATGAAACTTGATGTTCCTAAGGTTATTTAAACATGAACCAGAAGAACAATTATGACATAATTACTATCCTGAACAAAAAAAAACAATGAACCATAATAATGCTTATAATGAACCTTATTACACAAAGATGTGAACTAACATAATAATTAATACATTTTTAGGACACCCATCGACGCGACGATCAGTCCATCAAATTTCCTCCTCAAGCTCTATTTTAATAGATGCACATTTATTAGATTCAAGACATTCAACATCCAATATATCAACAACAATCATATTCAATACTAGATCTAAATATTTATATTTTAAAAATAAAAATAACAAAACAATTGCAAATCAATTACAAATATCAGAAAGAGCTTTTTTAAGGTGGATTTGAAAAAGAAGAAGAAGGAGGAGGAGGAGGAGGAGGAGGAGGAGGAGGAGGAGGAGACGGAGATTAAATGAATCAAGAAAGATGCAAATTAAAATTGCAATTAATTATTAGTAAATCTGAGATCTAGAACCCTAAATCCTAGAAAAAATTAAATTGGTTCATACCTTCTTTGATTCCTTTCTCCATTGTTTATTCCAAACCGCTTTAATGGTGAATTTGGGTGAGACCTGGCATGATTGATTGCGGTTTAGGTGCGAAATCTCTTGCGTGCTCTTATGGGAGAGAAGCGTCTGTGAAGAACATGAATGTATTTTGGGATTTTTGGGGCAAAAGGAGCTTTTTATTATAGAAGGGTAATTCCGTCCCTAGATTTAGAATTTTGCTTTATTTACCCGTGTTGCCATCGTAGATGAATCGATTCTTTTTCCTTATTTTTATGTCAAACCCATTTTGTTTTAATCCGCACCGTTAATTTCTTGTATCTAACGGCCTAGAAATGCTCGCCGCTTTCACCCTATTACATTATGCCACCTGAGCGTGACTCATTGTTTATTAAATAACTCAAATGATCAATGAAAACAACAAATGACCGGTTATAAATCTAGATTAGATTTGGGAGCTTGACGTTCCTCCCGTATTCAAAAAACTTCTTATGGAAAATAGCAAAAAATAATCTACCAATAGAAATAAGATTAATTATTTGTGTTGAAACCCGATAATTTTTCTCATCGATCAATGAGTTTTAGAGCCTTAATCACCGCTTTACACTAAATAACTAGCTTTCTTTATTATTTGAATATAAAATGGATTATGTGAGAATGAAAACTAACACAATTGTACATCCTCTTATCTCATTATGTGTGATTTTTTTTTTCATGTGAGTGCATAATGAGTGTGTAATATGTGCCCAGTGTTCTAAAAACGCTAGGCGGGGGATGGCGGTGGGCTAGGGCCTTGCGCCTAGACGGTTAGGTGGGATCTAGGCGGGATCTGGGCGGATTAAACAAATTGGTATGATTTTTTATATAGGATTATTATTTGGCAAAATTGCTTAAAATAACACAAACTTTCTCCTTAGTTGCCGAAAATAACACAAACTCTTAAACAATTCAAAATAAATACAAACTAATTTTTTTTATCGAAAATAGCACAATAGGATGGGTTACCTTTGTAATGGGTAAAAACTAAAAAAATAAAAGATAATTACTTAATAAAAGAAATTAAAAAAAAGATTAAAACCAAAATTCTTTTATAGGAATCGTTCAGATACAAAAGAGATGAAAAGAGGGAGAGGGACGCAGGGGAGCACCACCAACAGACGGTGGGAATTTGGCTGGAGAAACAGACAACACAGATTCTTGTTCTTCTGCTCAGCCCATGAAAGAAAGAGGGGGATCTTGGTTGGAACATGGAACAAGTAGTGATGAGAAGAAGGGAGTAATGAAGATCTGTCGTCGAGCCGTTGTGGTTTCGTTTGGAATTGTTATCGATTTGGTTTATCCAATTGAGAAGGACAAGTTCAAACCGATCATTTTGGAGACGAATTAGCAAATTTTGACGAGCAGAGAAGATATGTTGGCCGGCCTGATTCTCTCTATGTTCCTTCAATTGAGAAACCGTTCAATGTTGGAGACGAATTTCTGCAAACTGACGAGCAGAGAAGATATGTCGGTCGGCCAGATTCTCTCTCTGTTCCTTCAATTGGGAATGACAAGTTCAAACCGTTCAATTTTGGAGACGAATTTGTGCAGACAAGATATGTCGATCGACCTGATTTCCTCTCCGTTCCTTCAATTGGGAAGGACACAAGGACAACTTCAAACCGTTCAATTTTGGAGACGAATTTGTGCAGCCTTTGACGAGGAAGACAAGATATGCCGGCGGTGAGGGATTCTTTCTCTCCGAGTCCGTCGTTCCGTCCTGATTCTCCGTCTGTTCCTTCCTAGGGTTTATCAGATGAATGAACTACGAAGGCAGAAAAACATATGCCAGGGGATTCTTTCTAACAAATTGGTTTTAATTTTTTTTATTTATTTTAATAAGTTATTTTCTTTTATTTCTCTTAGTTTTTACCGACTACCTTGATAGCAAATTTATATTATGCTATTTTAGATAACATTTTCTTAGTTTGTGTTTATTTTGAATTGTTTAAAAGTTTGTGTTATTTTCGGCAACTAAGGGGAAAGTTTGTATCATTTTAACAATTTACCCGTATTATTTGTAATTGGTAAGAATATATAAATAAAGAATAATCCTATCATTATGTCTTTGTAAAAATTCAAGCCTAGAGCCTATTTAGAGTCTGCACAAGCTACCAAGAAGGTTGCCTAGCCTGCCTAGAAGGCCGACCAACCCGCATAGCTCGCACAACGTGCCTAGCTCGTCCAAGGCAAAATCGAGACGGTGGACCACCGCACTAGAGGAGGGAGGGGGCACAAATGCAGAAGAAGAGCTTGGTGGCATCATGGAGTATTGAACAATTGAAGAAGACGACTTCTAACATTTTTTTATTTCCAGTTTAATTTTTGTAGGATCGTTAGTACTAGGACGAGTCGGCGACGTCTACAAAGTCGGCGACGTTAGCAATGGTCAATGACAAGCGATGTATAGTGGAAACTCCTCGTAAACCAACTAGTTTACTTAGAAAAAAACCACTCCCTTCCAAGTTTATCACTTGGTCGGATTTCAAGGGTCCTTAGACTCGCTCTATTGATTTCTTGAGTGATTACAAAGCTCTCCCGTGTACAAGAATGAATCTCACACCCTTGAACCACGCTCTACCTTTGCACTCACACTCTCAATCTCACACTCTGTCTAAGATCTCTTGTCACACCACTTGTAAGAATCCCACGCACAAGTCCTACTCTTTCTTTCTTACACACGATATTGAAAATGTCGCTCAAGAGTCTTACCAATTAGCCTAAGCACTAGAGTATTTAAACTAAGGTAAGAGAGGTCTCATGTATATTATTTTCCATTCAATTAGGAAAACAATATACACTCAATCTCTTACAAATCTTCCCAAATGTACAATTATGCGTACACAAAAATATTCTAGGAGAATCAAATTATCTTCATCTTGATTTTAGCACTCTTTTGATGATCTTCTCCTAAAATAGAACGACACAGCTGTATTCAATTATACACACATGATATGTGCGTTCCTTTCGTAAATAGATCGCTTCGCCAGCTGGTCATGTCAGTGACTTTGCCAAGTCGCCAACTCGACTTGCAGACTCAAGGTCACTGACTCTGGAACCATCAAAACACAAACTTCCATTTTCTAACAAATTCCCCGTTTTTGATGGTGATAAACAACCTGTCCTGATAAAAAGCTATGCAGCATACAAAAAACACAATAAAAAGAGCAAAGCACAAAAACCATAAAAAGTTCCCCCTAAGCTTAGTAACCACATGATTCCAGTATTTTGATCACCCTAATAGAACTATTCCCCCGGTTAATTCCCCCTTTTGGCATCATCAAAAAGATTGCTAAAACAAGAAACAAAAAACAGAGGCAAATAGGGAAACTTAAAGCATAACATCAAAACAGTCATAGATAGTCATCCACCAATGCAAAAGAAAAAAGTACGATGCAAGCACAAACAATCCAGAAATGCGGTACAACCAAATCGAACAAAAAAAAATCTTTCAAATTGAGGAAATAATGTGGAAAGGGTAGAAAGAGAGGGTTAGAGAAGGCCATGCGTGTGCGACAATCACTGACATCAGGCTCCAAAGTCGTTGAGCCACTCATTTATTGCATCAAGCTTTGAAAGCGCGTTGCCGACCATATTCTGAAGCTTCTCGATCACCCCCTTCAGAATCATATTCTGCTCCCTGATATCCTTCAATTCATCGTTCGATGGAGCAGATTTCATTCCTTCTTCCCGGTGGCCCTTGTCACTGATTTCAGACATCTTCGACACCCATTGTCCATCAACCCAGTTCCATCCAAACTTCCTGATCATTTCTTTGTTGAGAACCTCTGGTATTGAGGACGTCACCACCGCTGTCCAAATAGACCTTATGTTCATATATCATCAAGGCAATCAACATGCCATAAGGAAGAGCATGCTTAGCAGTTTCAAGCACATGCTTCATGTGAAGCATCATCAGGCGTGGCATGTTAACCTTCTTCCCTTTGATAATCTTGTCCAAGACCAGCAAATCTTGAATGGAGGCAGCATTCTTTTTAAGTTCCTTGGCAGTAAGTTGTTGATGAGGTAATTGAACATCACCTTCTTCTCTATTTCCATCTTGTTGATCAGATAGGGGCTAGTGAAATTATCATCACTGTCAGTGACAGTTCTGATGATCTCACAGTCATCGACCCCTTTAGGCCAACCTCCTTTGTAGTACTCAGCAAAACCTTCATAAGGAATCTCCAGAATGTCACTAACATCCTTGCTAGTGAAGGAGAATGTTTTCTTATCTATCGTGTACTCCCTATGGTCATATTCCATGTGTCTTCAATCACAAGACCCGACAACCTTCGTCGTTTTCTCAAATTCCATTGACTCCATAATTGGAGTCTTCACTCTCTCTTCCTCTACAATCTCTTGTTCAAAGGGTTTGGGTAAGGGAGAATCACCGGTTTCTGGAAGAACCACTGGTTGCGCCGTTTGGCGCGGTTTTCCAGATTCCGGTTAGGGTTTCGGTTTCAATTTGAGGGGGTAGAGGATTTTGGGATTTCTCAGTGGTAATTGGAGATGAGGGAGTTGATTTTGGAGGAGGATAAGGGTTTGGGTTTTGGTTTTATGGAGAAGTAGGGTTCAGAGATGAAGGTTCCATGACGGTTGGGAGAACGGTTGAGGAAGGTGATTGCCCAGACAAAAGGGCTCGGAGAAAATCGTCACCGAAGAGGGCGTGAATCTTCTTCTTCACCGATTCAGGGCTTTCAGTCTGGGTTTTGGGAGAAGCAGAGAGGTTTGAGTTGTTGGAGGGAGACGCCATTGAAGAGAATCGAAGGTTCGAGGGTTTCAGTTCGAGAGAGAGAGAGAGAGAGAGAGAGTAGATGTCGAGAGAGAGAAGGATTTGAGAAAAGCGTACCTTTAATTTTGACGGTTGAGGCATAATAAAGAAGTTCACTTCCATCATTTAGGAAGTTGTTAAATCACAAGATCTTCTCTTTCCTCCTTTTTTAAATAAACTTTCCAAGTTCAAAAGTGTCAGAAGATGGAATTTTGAGTTTTGATGGTTCCAAAGTCAGTGACCCTGAGTTTGCAAGTCGAGTCAGAGACTTGGCAAAGTCACTGACATAACCAGCTGGCTAAGCGATCTATTTACAGAAGGAATGCACAGATCATGTGCGTTTAATTGAAGACAACTACGTTGTTCTATTTTAGGAGAAGATCATCAAAAGAGTGCTAAAATCAAGATGAAGATAATTTGATTCTCCTAGAATATTTTAGTGTGTGTACAATTGTATATTTGGAATGATTTGTAAAAGATTGAGTGTATATTGTTTTCCTAATCGAATGGAAAATAATATACATGAGATCTCTCTTACCTTAGTTTAAATACTCTAGTGTTTAGGCTAATTGAAAATACTCTTGAGCGTAATTTCATAATCGTGTGTAAGAAAGAAAGAGAATGCTTGTACGTAGGATTCGTACGAGTGGTGAGTCAATAGATCTTAGGCATAGCGTGAGATTGAGAGTGTGAGTGCAAAGGTAGAGCGTGGTTCAAGGGTGTGGGATTCATTCTTGTACATCAGGAGAGCTTTGTAATCACTCAAGAAATTAATAGAGCGAGTCTAAGGACTCTTGAAATCCGACCAAGTGATAAACTTGGAAGGGAGTGGTTTTTCTCTAAGTAAACTAGTTGGTTTACGAAGAATTTCCACTATACATCGCTTGTCATGGACCTTTGGTAACGTTTATTTTACTAACGATCCTACAATTGGTATCAAAGCCAAGGCTCTAGATTTTGTTTTAGTACTTTTTACTGCAGGAAAATGACGTCCACCAACACTTCTGTGAATGACTCTTTCTGGAAGCCTCCAATTCTCAAGGTAGGAGAGTACAATTGGTGGGTTGAACAGATGAAAACTCATATCTGCTCTCTTGATGGCCAACTGTGGACAGTGATAGAAGTTGGTCCATAAACTTTTGCTCTTGGAAAAGATGGAAAAACTGAAAAAACCACAGCTGAGTACGATGATGTTGACTTCAAAAAACTGGAAAAGAATGCTAGAGCAAAGAAGGTCTTACATCATGCTCTCACTGAAGGATACCTCAAGAAGGTGATAGGTTACGAAACGGCTAAAGAAATCTGGGACGCCCTTAAAAGACTTCATCAAGGAAATGATGATGTAAAGAAGGACAAGATCATTAGTCTCGAAGTATAGTATGACAACATCTTTCAAGGAAAAGGAGAATATCTTCGTGACTATCATTCCAGATTTCAAACGATTGTGAATCAATTGGAGTTTCTTGGTGAAGAAATTCCTCAATAGAAACTCACCAACAAGTTAATCTCGGGATTGAACAAGAGATGGGACAACATTGTTTTGTCTCTTCTCACTCAAAAGGAAACCAAGTCACTGACCTTGGAAGACCTTGTTGGACAACTCACTATGTATGGAGGCATTCAACAAAGAAGAGTTGAGAGACTCGACTCAGAAAAAGTCAAGAACATTGCTCTCAAGGTTGAAAGAGCCTTTGACTTGGCTCAGGGAGACGATGACAAAGAAGGAGTAGATGAGGATGTTGCTCTCATTTCTAAAGCTATGAAGAGACTGTGGAATCGCAACAAAGCTCCCATGAAGGCTCCAGAATCAACCAAAGAAGGGAAGGATATGAAGGATGTCATTTGCTATCAATGTCAGGCTAAAGGACACTTTGCCAAGCATTGTCCAAAAAGAAAAAGTGGAGAAGCTGGTAAAAGCATGATGGCAACTTGGGACATGTCTGATGATGATGACGATGAGGTGGCGCTGGCAAGAGGAAAATGTTGCATTTCCATTGAAGATATATCATCCCAAGAGGTAAATGATTAAGAACTTTCCTCTCTTTTAGCCAAAAAGTCTAGAGAATAGCTGGTTGCTATCATTGAAAAGCTTGGAACTCAGGTCACTAAGTTAAGAGAAAAGTTGGAAGATAATGAAGAAACAATCTCCAATCTCTTTGATGATAACAAACACTGGTCCTCTAAGGCAATTAATCTTGAAAAGATTTCATCTCCTAAGTCAATGAACTGTGATTCATGCTCAGATTCAAAGATCCAAGTCATTGATTTGCAAAAACAAGTCAACGACTTGGAAAAACAAGTCACTGACCTAGAAGGTGAAAGAATCATGCTCAGACTGGGAAATGCTAAGTTGTCTAAAGATCTAGAGGACTTAAAGATTGATGACAAGACTAAAAAGAAGAAATGGCTAGATGAGTTTGTTGCTGAAAAAGCTCAAGAGAAATTTATGAAGGAGGTAGACAGATCTGGAATTGGCTTTGTTCGTGCACCCAATACTCAGGGTACCAAGGCTGCTCCCCTTGTGTCTAAAGGTAAAATCCCTATGTGTAGTGACAATGCAATTTGTTCTACACATGTGGTGGCTAAGCCTGACAAAGGGAAGCAACAATGGTATCATGATCAAAAGGTGCACAACATATGGAAAAAACAACTCCAGAACTCGTCTCCGTCACAAATTGATTTTCAATCTCGCATCAACAACAAACCCATCTATCCAGGTTATAGCAAATACGTGGCCTTAAATTCTCACAGGACATGTTGGTATTGTGGCAATCCTGATCACTACCAACATGATTGTCACAAAATATCAAGAGATGATGAACATGCAAGGTCACAGACTTTGAATGACAGTTATGGCAGATCCAATGTCACTGACTGTCATCCAGGATTTGTGTATGGTAATTGTGACAAAAGTTATTTTAGAAGTTACTATGTTGCCAAACCAAGATGAGTTAAACAACTATGGGTTCGTAAGAACTAATTCTTTCAATGCAGCTTGAAGTGGGTGACCAGGAGCCTTGGTTCATTGATAGTGCTTGCTCAACTCATATGTCGGGAAACCCCAGAGACTTTGTCTCACTTCAAGAATACAAGGGAGGTAAGATTACCTTCGGCAACAATAGTAAAGGTGGTATTTCTGGTATAGGTACGGTAAGTTTTTTCGGATAAGCTAACTATAGACAATGTGAATCTAGTTGATAATCTCAGTTTCAAGCTTCTAAGTGTTTCCCAAATCTGTACTAATGGAAAATATCAAGTTGCTTTTGATAAAAATGGTTGTCAGGTACAAGAGATTAATTCAGGCGAAATTCTTATGAAAGGGGTATGTGAAAACAATCTGTACAAGGTGGACCCCTATTTTGAGCTTGAAGAAAACTGTGTCTTAGAACAGTTGCAAATATCACCGACCTCTAGCACAAGAGATTTGGTCATGCGAGCTTTCAACTCCTTGACAAACTTCATAAGCAAGAGCTGGTTAGAGGACTACCCAGGATTGATCCAAACAAGCATGAAGTCTGTGAGACTTGTGTGAGAGGTAAGCAAGTAAGCTCATCCTTCAAATCCAAGAAGGAGGTAAGTACCACTAAACCCTTAGAGTTGATTCATATAGATTTATGTGGTCCCATGAGAATCCAAAGTCATGGAGGAAATAGCTATATTTTTGTTATTTTTGATGACTCTTCACGGTATACTTGCACAATTTTTCTGTCTTCTAAAGATCAGGTTTTTGAAGAATTTGAAGCATGGGTAAAGGTTGTGGAGAAAAAGCTTGGAGTTGCACTCATATCATTCAGATCAAATCATGGAACAATTTTCGACAACTCTGAGTATCTGTCTTTCTGCAAGAAAAATGGCATAAGTCACAACTTCTCAGCGCCAAGAACTCCTCAACAAAATGGCATGGTTGAGAGAAAGAATCGTTCCTTGGAGAACATGTCACGAACCATGCTTATCTCAAGTGGTCTTCCAAGAAATTTCTAGGGTGAAGCCATTAATGCATCCTGCTATGTGATGAATCGAGCCATGCTTCGTCCTCTTCTTGGAAAAACTCCTTATGAATTGCGTATGGGAGTCAAGCCCAGTGTCGCCTACTTGCGTACCTTTGGATGCAAATGCTATGTTCACAATAATGGCAAGGACAGTTTGGGAAAATTCGATCCAAGGAGTGATGTTGGGACCTTTGTAGGGTATTCTCCTCATAGAAAAGTCTGCAAAGTGTTCAACAAAAGGACGAGGAAAATTGAGGAGAGTGTGCATGTTGTGTTTGTTGAAAACTCGATGGGAGGCTCGATGATTGAAGATCATGATGATGGTGATCAAGGATTCAATATGGTTCAAGAAGACTCACTTCCGGTTGACACTACTTAGAAAGATTCAGAGGTCAGTGACAATACTGGTGTCACCGACTCGGATATAACAGGGGGGAAGAAGTCAAAACCAAAGTTCAAGTGAAAGTGAGTCTGATGATGAGAAAACACCTGAAAGGAGCATAAGTTCGGAGAACTCAGAAGAACATTTAGAGAGAGATCCTTAAACTCAAGTCGGTGACTTGACAGATCTACAAGTCAGGAACTATCAACAGAAAAGTGCTCATCCAGTCACCAACATCCTGACTGATTTCTCAATGGGTGTGCAAACCAGATCTTCTCTGAACAATTTCTTTGCTTTTAATGCTTTTATTTCAATGTTGGAACCTAAAAATGTTGAACAAGCGCTGAAAGATTCGGATTAGGTCAGTGCCATGCAAGAAGAACTTCATCAATTTGAAAGAAATACGGTTTGGCATTTGGTCCCAAGGCCAAAAGGAAGATCTGTGATTGGAACTTGATGAGTGTTCAGGAATAAGCTGGATGATGAAGGAAATGTGGTCAGAAACAAAGCAAGGTTAGTAGTTAAGGGCTACAATCAGTAGGAGGGCATTGACTATGATGAGATGTTTGCTCCAGTGGCTCGTCTTGAGGCTATACGATTGCCCATTGCCTATTCTGCGCATCATGGATTCAAGCTATAACAAATGGATGTCAAGACTGCATTCTTGAATGGATATCTGAAGGAGGAAGTGTATGTTGAACAAACTCCAGGTTTAGAAGATGTCGCCCACCTGGATCATGTCTACGAATTGGACAAAGCTCTCTATGGATTGAAGCAAGATCCGCGTGCTTGGTATGATCGTTTGTCACATTTCTTGATTCAACATTGTTATGTTCGAGGAGAAGTTGACAAGACTCTGTTCTTTTTGAAAGAAGGAAGTCATACGCTAGTTGTTCAAGTCTATGTCGATGACATCATCTTTGGTTCAACAAATGATAAGCTAGTGAAGAAGTTCGCTGACCTCATGTCTAGTGAGTTTGATAAGAGTATGGTTGGCGAGCTCAAGTTCTTTTTAGGACTTCAAGTTGTTCAAAGTGAGGATGGGACACGAGTTCATCAACAAAAGTGTCTCTCAGAGAATGTGTTAAGAAGTTTGGTCTCGAAAATGCTAAACCTTTTGATACTCCCATGTTGCCGACCACCTCACTCGGAAAAGATGACAAGAATCTTGAAGTCAATGCTACTTTGTATCGAGGTATGATTGGATCACTGCTCTATCTCACATCAAGTAGACCTGATATTATGTTTGGAGTTTGCCTATGCGCTAGATTTCAGGTTGATCCAAGAGAGTCCCACTTGAAAGCTGTTAAGAGAGTTATTCGGTATCTTAAGGGGACTGACAATCTGTGTTTATGGTATCCAAGAGGATTTGATTTTGAGCTTGTCGGATACACAGATGTTGATTTGCTGGGAACCGGGTTGATAGAAAGAGCACTTCAGGGATGGCTCAATTTCTTGGGCCTTGTCTTGTCTCATGGGGGTCTAGAAAAAAAATTGTGTGGCTCTATCAACGGCAGAAGCAGAGTACATTGCAGCCGCAGCATGTTGTTCACAACTCTTATGGATCAAGCAACAAGTCAGTGACTATGGTGTAAAGTGTGGGTCAGTGCCTATACTTTGTGATAACACAAGTGCTATTAATATCTCAAAGAATCTGGTGCAACATTCAAAGACAAAGCATATAGAAATAAGGCACCACTTTCTTCGAGATTTTGTAGAAAAAGGCATGGTCACTATGAAATTTTGTAGAACAAGTGATCAAAGAGCAGATATCTTCACAAAGGCCTTGAATGGTGAACCCTTTGAACAACTCCGCATGGAATTAGGTAAAATCTCTCTTCAATAATCTATTTCCCTACATGAAATCCCTTGATGATTAGCTAGAATTGATTGTTTTACATATGTTTTGAAATCATGCTTTTATCGTGTAATTCTTAGACATAGTAGCATTGACTTCTTGATCCATGTCATCTTTTCCAAGTGAGGTAGTCGGTGACATAGGAGTATTAAAAGGTTTGGCGTTTTCGAGACCAAACTTTTTAACACATTCTCTAAGATACTTTTGTTGATGAACTCGTGTTCCATTCTCACTTTGAACAACTTGAAGTCCTAAAAAGAACTTGAGCTCACCGAACATACTCATTTCAAACTCACTAGACATGAGGTCACCGAACTTCTTCACCAACTTATCATCTGTTGAACCAAAGATAATGTCATCGACATAGACCTGAACAACAAGTGTATGGGCTTCTTTCAACAAGAACAGGGTCTTGTCAACTTCTCCTCGAACATAACCATGTTAAATCAAAAACTGTGATAAACGATCATACTAAGCACACGGTGCTTGCTTCAATCCATAAAGAGCTTTGTCCAGTTTGTAGAAATGATCCGGGTGGGTGACATCCTCAAAACCCGGAGTCTGTTCAGCATAGACTTCTTCTTTTAGATATCCATTCAAGAATGCAGTCTTGACATCCATTTTCTGTAGCTTGAATCCATGATGCGCAGAATAGGCAATGAGCAACCGTATAGCTTCAAGACGAGCCACTGGAGCAAACGTCTCATCATAGTCAATGTCTTCCTGCTGATTGTAACCCTTAACTACCAGCCTTGCTTTATTTCTTATCACATTTCCTTCATCATCCAGCTTATTTTTGAACACCCATCGTGTTCCAATCACAGATCTTCCCTTTGGCCTTGGGACCAAATGCCAAACCTTATTTCGTTCAAACTGATGAAGTTCCTCTTGCATGGCACTGACCCAATCCGAATCTTTCAATGCTTGTTCAACATTTTTAGGCTTCAACATTGAGATTAAAGCATTGAAAGCAAAGAAATTGTTCAAAGAAGACCTGGTTTGCACACCCTTTGAGAAATCAATGAGGATGTTAGTGACAGGATGAGCACTATTCTATTGATAGTTCCTGACTTGTAGACCTGTTAAGTCACCGACTTGAGTCTGAGGCGTTCTCTCTAAATTTTCTTCTGAGTTCTCCGAACTTGGGCTTCTCTCAGGTGTTTTTTTATCATCTGAATCACTGTCACTTGAACTTTGGTTTTGACTCCTTCACCTTGTTCTGTCTGAGTCGGTGACACCAGCATTGTCACTAACTGTCAATTCTTTTTGAGTTGTAGAAACTGGAAGTGAGTCATCTTGAACCAGATCGTACCCCTGATCAATATCATTAAAGTCTTCAATCATTGAGCCTCCCATAGTGTTCTCATCAAACACAACATGAACACTTTCTTCAATCTTCCTTGTCCTCTTATTGAACACTTTATAGGCTTTACTGTGAGGAGAATAGCCTACAAAAGTGACAACATCGCTTCTTGGATCAAGTTTTCCCAGACTGTCCTTGCCATTATTGTGAACATAGCATTTGCATCCAAAGGTGCGCAAGTGGGTGACATTGTGCTTAACTCCTCTAAGCATTTCATAAGGAGTTTTTCCAAGAAGTGGACAGAGCATGGCTCGATTCATCACATAGCAAGATGCATTAATGGCTTCACCCCAGAAATTCCTTGAAAGCCCACTTGAGATAAGCATGGTCCGTGACATGTTCTCTAAGGCACGATTCTTCCTCTCAACCACGCCATTTTGTTGAGGAGTTCTTGGTGCTAAGAAGTTGTGACTTATACCATTTTTCTTGCAGAAGAATAGAAACTCAGAGTTATCAAATTTCGTTCCATGATCTGATTTGACTGATACTAGAGCAACTCCAAGCTTTTTCTCAACAACCTTCACCCATGCTTCAAATTCTTCAAAGACTTGATCTTTAGAAGACAGAAAAATTGCCCAAGTATACCGTGAAAAGTCATCAACAATGACAAAAATATAGCTATTTCCTCCACGACTTTGGATTCGCATGGGACCACATAAATCAATATGAATAAGATCTAAGGGTCTAGTGGTACTTACCTCCTTCTTGGATTGAAAAAATGACTTCACTTGCTTACCTCTTACACATGTTTCATAAACTTCATGTTTGTTTGAATCTATTTTGGGCAGCCCTCTGACCACCTCTTGCCTATGAAGTTTGTGAAGGAGTTGAAAGCTCGCATGATCAAATCTTTTGTGCCAAAGGTCGGCGACATCTGCGACTGTTCTAAGACACAGTTTTTCTTCAGGTTCGAAACAGGGGTCCACTTTGTAAAGATTGTTTTCACACACCCCTTTCAGAAGAGTCTTTCCTGAATTGATCTCTTGTACCTGACAACTATTCCTATCAAAAACAACTTGATATTTTCCATTTGCATAAATTTGGGAAACACTTAGAAGCTTAAAACTGAGATTATCAACTAAATTTACATTGTTTATTGTTAGCTTATCTGAAAGTCTTACCGTACCAATACCAGAAATACCACCTTTACTATTGTTGCCGAAGGTAATCTTACCTCCCTTGTATTCTTGAATTGAGAGGAAATCCCTGGGGTTTCCCGACATATGAGTTGAGCACGCACTATCAATAAACCAGGGCTCCTTGTCACCCACTTCAAGCTGCATTCAAAGAATTAGTTCTTAAGAACCCAGACTTGTTTAACTCCTCTAGGTTTGGAAACATAGTAACTTCTAGAATAGCTTTTGTCACAATTAGCACACACAGATTCTGGATGATAGTCAATGATAGTGGATCTGCTATGACTATCATTCAGAGTTTGTGACCTTGCATTTTCATCATCTCTTGCCTTTTTGTGACAATCATGTTGGTAGTGACAGGATTGCCACAATACCAACATGTCCTGTGATACTTTAGGGCAACATATTTGCTATAGCCCGGATAGATAGATTTGTTGTCTATGCATGATTGAAAGTCGATTTGTGAGGGAGACGAGATCTGGGTTTGTTTCTGCCATATTTTGTGCACCTTTTGATCAGGATACCACTGTTGCTTCCCTTTGTCTTGATTGGCCACCACATGAGTAGAGACCCTTGCATTGTCACTACCCATAGGAGCTTTACCTTTAGACACAAGGGGAGCATGATTGGTACCCTGAGTGTTAGATGCACGAGCATAACCAATTCCAGACCTATCAACCTCCTTCACAAATTTCCTTTTATAGTCATTTCTCACATTCTGAGCCTTTTCAGCAACAAACACATCTAGCCATTTCTTCTTTTTAGTCTCATCATCAATCTTTAGGTCCTCTAGGTCTTTAGACAACTTAGCATTACCCAGTCTGAGCATGAGCTTTTCACCTTCTAGGTCAGTGACTTGTTTTTCCAAGTCGTTGACTTATTTTTGCAAGTCAATGACTTGGTTCTTTAAATTTGAGCATGACTCACAAGTTATTGACTTAGGAAATAAAATCTTTTCAATCTCAATTGCCTTAGAGGACAAGTGTTTGTTATCATCGAAGAGATTGGAGATTTTTTCTTCATTATCTTCCAATTTTTCTCTTAATTTAGTGACTTGAGTTCCAAGCTTTTCAATGATAGCAACTAGCTGTTCTCTAGACTTTCTGGCTAAAAGAGAATAGAGTTCAGAATCATTTACCTCTTGAGATGATTTGTCTTCAATGGTCATGCAACATTTTCCTCTTGCCAGCGCTACTTCATCATCGTCATCAAACATGTCCCAAGTTGCCATCATGCCTTTACCAGCTTCTCCACCTTTTATTTTTGGACATTGCTTGGCAAAGTGTCTTCTAGCCTGACATTGATAGCAAATGATATCCTTCATATCCTTCCCTTCTTTGGTTGATTCTGGAGCCTTCATGGGAGCTTTGTTGCGACTCCACAGTCTCTTCATAGCTTTAGAGATGAGAGCAACGTCCTCATCTATTCCTTCATTGTCATCGTCTCCCTGAGCTAAGTCAAAGGCTCTTTCAACCTTGAGAGCAATGTTCTTGACTTTTTCTGAGTCGAGTCTCTCAATTATTCTTTGTTGAATGCCTCCATACATGTTGAGTTTTCCAACAAGATCTTCCAAGGTCAACGACTTGGTTTCCTTTTGAGTAAGAAGAGACGAAGCAATGTTGTCCCAACTCTTATTCAATCCTGAGATTAACTTGTTGGTGAGTTTCCATTGAGGAATTTCTTCACCAAGAAACTCCAGTTGATTCACAATCGTTTGAAATCTGGAATGATAATCACGAAGAGATTCTCCTTTTCTTGAAAGATATTGTCGTAATCTGCTTCGAGACTAATGATCATGTCCTTCTTTAAATCATCATTGCCTTGATGAAGTCGTTTGAGGGCGTCCCAGATTTCTTTAGCCGTTTTGTATCCTATCACCTTCTTGAGATCACCTTCAATGAGAGCATGATGGAGCACCTTCTTTGCTTTAGCATTCTTCTCAAGCTTTTTCAAATCTGCATCATCATACTCAGTTGTGGTCTTTTCAGTCTTTCCATCCTTTCCAAGAAAGGTTTCTCGACCCAGTTCAATCACTTTCCATAGCTGACCGTCAAGTGAGAAGATGTGAGTCTTCATTTGCTCAACCCACCAGTTATACTCTCCGACGTTGAGAATTGGAGGTTTCTAGAAAAATTCACTAACAGAACTGTTGGTGGACGTCGTTTTCCTGCAACAATAGTACGAAAAAGATAATCTAGAGCTTGCGCTCTGATACCAATTGTAGGATCGTTAGTACTAGGACGAGTCGGCGAATCCTACAAAGTCGTCGACTTTGAGTAATAAAGCAGCGAAATAAATAGACAGTAAAATAAACGTTACCAATGGTCAATGACAAGCGATGTATAGTGGAACTCTTCGTAAACCAACTAGTTTACTTAGAGAAAAACCACTCCCTTCCAAGTTTATCACTTGGTCAGATTTCAAGAGTCCTTAGACTTGCTCTATTGATTTCTTGAGTGATTACAAAGCTCTCCCGTGTACAAGAATGAATC
This sequence comes from Fallopia convolvulus, assembly GCA_964016875.1. Classification (NCBI taxonomy): domain Eukaryota; kingdom Viridiplantae; phylum Streptophyta; class Magnoliopsida; order Caryophyllales; family Polygonaceae; genus Fallopia; species Fallopia convolvulus. Next base: position 42,570,056 of record OZ024724.1, read on the forward strand.
CCACACCCTTGAACCACGCTCTACCTTTGCACTCACACTCCCAATCTCACGCTATGCCTAAGATCTCTTTTCACACCACTTGTACGAATCCCACGCACAAGTCCTACTCTTTCTTTCTTACACACGATATTGAAAATGTCGCTCAAGAGTCTTATCAAATAGCCTAAACACTAGAGTATTTAAACTAAGGTAAGATAGATCTCATGTATATTATTTTCCATTCGATTAGGAGAACAATATACGCTCAATCTTTTACAAATCTTTCCAAATATACAATTATGCATACACAAAAATATTTTAGGAGAATCAAATTATCTTCATCTTGATTTTAGCGCTCTTTTGATGATCTTCTCCTAAAATAGAACGACGCAATTGTCTTCAATTAAACGCACATGATCTGTGCGTTCCTTCCGTAAATAGATCACTTCGCCAGCTGGTCATGTCAGTGACTTTGCCAAGTCGTCGACTCGACTTGCAGACTCAGGGACACTGACTTTGGAACCATCAAAACACAAACTTCCATTTTCGAACAATTTTTAGAAAAATAGGCCCATTTTTGGTTTAGGATTTGGCCATTCGGCATACTTTGGGAATAGGCCCTAGCTTTGGATTTCACGATGCAGAGGGCCCAACACCCCTCTACAGATGATGAACATTACTACTTTCACTTCTTTTTGGTTGATTTAAATTTTCAGCACACCTACGTACCTACTACCTTTTTTTGGCCCATCACCCCTCTACTGATGAATATTATCTTCACTTTTTTGGGCTGTTTCTTTTTTCTCTAATTTGTTTTCATTATTCAAGTAGCATTTTTTTATGCTTAGAAATATAAATTGTTTTAGGGTTTAATTTTAAAATCAAAAAATTATATAAATTTAAGTTAAATATCAATAATTTTATGAATAAATTAGTGTACTTTAAGATAATATTATAAAAGAAGTAGGTATAATATGTGAAATGATAAGTATTATTGAATAAAAAAAATAAACTAAAATGACAAATATTTTCGATAGAGAGTACTAAAAGAATATCATGTATCTTTATTCATATGTCCTTTTTAATGTTACTATTTTTAGTTTTAATTTTTGTTTACACCTTTATTTGTACTAGCTTAATCTTCCCAAAAAAAATTATACTAACTTGATTTGCCTGAAATTAATTTTGTGTACAAAATCCGCCCCTCTTCCCCACAATTTTGGATCCGCCCCTGAGTTGGTAGTAGATCACAAAATTGGGTACCTTGCGGGGAAAGGTCAATGGTGTGTGTCAAGCTAGGGTTAGACCAAACAAGTAAGCACTTTGGAAGATTATTGAGGTCAACTACAAATTCGATCTTATTTATTCATAAAGACGGTATAAATACCTTATGGTTTTTATACATGTCTTGAGTCCCAAGACTTTTGATTATATCTGTACAAAATACCATATAAAATACATATCAAAATAATGTTCAAATATAGATTAATATATCGTAATACCCGCTCCAATTGAAGCATGCAGATCACAATTGCTCAACTTGCTAAGAAGAAACTGAAATTACTAAGTACTAAGAGCCTTGGTGAGAATGTCATTGGGTTCAGAACGAGTCTGTGTAGGAGCAGTCCAAACAACACCAGATAAGAGAAGATCTTTAATAAAATGACAATCAACCTCAATGTGTTTCGTAGGATCATGAAACACATGATTAACAACAATGTGCGAAGTAGCCCGACTATAAAAAAAGAACCTAATAGGAGAAGGATGTCGAACACCAAGAATAGAAGAGATCGGATACATACTAATGCACAAAAAGTAGCAACCGTTGCATTATATTCTACTTCCACATATGAATGAGACATTGTCTTCTTCTTCTTGGTGCGCCAAGAAATAGGAGAATCGTCAAGCTGAACATAACAACATGTGATTGAGTGACGTGTAAGAGGAGAAGTCGCGTGATCAGAATCAGATAAAGCGGTCAGCTCCAGACTAGAAGTTAAAGAAAGAAGAATCCCTTGGTCTAGATGACTATTACGATAGCGCGGCATGAGAGGGGTTGCATCCCAATGATCAACAGTCAAATTCTGCATAAACCAGGCCAAGGTAAAACAACATACCAAATTTTTGGTTTGGTAATAGTCAAGTAAATGAGATGACCAATAAGTCCTCTATAATAGTATAGAACATCAAATAAAGGTGCATGACATAAGCATCGTTACCATATTTCGCGACCAAGTGGTTGCTAATTAGCGACCAGGTGGTTGCTAATTAGCGACCAAGTGGTTTCCATTTTAGGACCGGATTTAGCAACCACTTGGTCACTAAATACCTAATATAGGTACATCACTTTGGTCGTTAACCAAGATTTAGAACACAGTTGTGCACTATAATTGCACGAGACATTGTTGAATATACCGACCACATGAACGCTAAATCAACCATATTTTTTTAAAAAAAAATGATATTTTATTTATTTATATATGTATAAATTAATATATATTTAAAAAATTATAAAAATATAATTAATTAAAATATTTAAAAAAAATTATAGAAAAAATATCAAACTAAACTTATTCATTCCGTCCGCATCATCGGAATCGCACAGTCGGGACGCAGACATCGACTTTTGGTTTTGCCTCATGTCCTCCATAAACTTTTGCATGAGCTCAATCTGGGCTTGTTGTGTGCTTACGTTGTTGCTCTAGCTTCATACACTGCTATCTTAGCGGCTAGTGGATTTTGGTTTTCCTCGAGTCGTGCGACAGAGCACGTAGGGAGGCGTTCTCCTACTCCGTCTGCACTATCAGAGGAGCTTGAATGTGTGACACTCTCACTTGATCGTCGCATTAATCCAATGTGGCATTGTCGAGCCCGAAAACATCGCCTCTTGGTTTAAGTCTCGTAGTGTCCTCTAGATATGCATCGCACACTTCCTAAAAGGACGGTGGTGTGCCCAAGTGGGAGGAGCTTTGGTCGAGGATCTCCCAAGACCGCGCATAAATAATAGACGTTAGAAACCTAAACTAAATTACCGTAGAAATAATAAAAAATAATATATATATAAATATTGTGAAAGTAATTAAGGGAAGGTCGGTACTTACAACAATATCAACAAATCGTTGGTCTACAAATGTCGGTCTAGGCCTTGCGTGTGCGTCTTGATGAGCAGCCCAAGAGGAGATATCTACCGACCGCTACGAAATAAAATAAATTGTAAGTAACTATAGGAGTATAAATTTAAGTAAGTACAAGATCTACTAATTTTAATGTACATACCAAAAAATATGGGTCTCGCGGTGGGACCTCGAACCACACAAAGGTCTCATATGATGTTAGGACTTCGCCTTTAACTTCAGCGTCTTGATGAGCAGCCCAAGAGGCGATATTTACCAACCAGTTCACCCTTTGATGTTAGGACTTCGCCTTTAACTCAGGCGTGTTCCAAGCCGCCACACAAAGGTCTCATATGACCATCCCTGTCCAAAGCGGCTTCTGACCCACTTAACAAGATGATACAACACATTATCTACTGAAATCAATTTCTTATTCTTGCACTTTCAACAACATCTTAATTCTTGCGGGTTAAATCTCGGTATAGATTTGTAGAACTCAATAAATTGATCAACTCTAGCAACAAACTAGTTGTTCAAAAATCCATCTATAATACACAAATACATTCATTCATGCATTTTTTACATGTAAACCAATATAACTATTGTTTTGAATTAATTATAATTAGTGACCATATGGTCACTAACTCTGACTTAGCGACCACATGGTCACTATATACAAACAAAAAGTTCGGTTTTGCACTTGAAATTTTTTTGTCAATGTTGTTTTATAGGTATTTTGAATTAGTAATCACGTGGTCGTTAAATACAAACAAAAAATCCAATTCTACACTTGTAATTATTTTGTAGAAGTACAAGTATTTTGCCGTCTATCAAATTATGATCCTAAACATATTTTCAACAATACAAAAAAAATAATCTAAACATATATAACACAATCTCCTATAATTATAAAATAGCAATTACGATAAAAACAAAATTTGTTTAAATGAATAATATTTTACTATTTTTTACGAAAAATTTATAATTACATACTTGTAAGTCGTATCGGTCAAAATCTAACAGAATTACTCTCCTCCTACAAATAAGATGCGAAAATGATGAATGAGGATGTGCGATGTACATATAGGAAATGAGAAGCGACACGGAAGCTAAATTTGTGGCAATTTTCTCGCGTTTTCGTCGACGATGATATTTATCGTCCATGTGGACGCCAAATCTGCGGTACAAAGCACGCCAAGATTGACTGCTTTGGCACTAGTATATAACAACCAAATGGTCGTTATATACTACCCCATAATTAGTGACTATATCGAGGTAGTATTAAGCAACCATTCGGTCACTATATATTGGCGCCAAAATTTCCCGCAAAATTTTAGCGACCACCGAGTGTGGTCACTAATTTTGCGACCACTTGATCGCTAATGTTTTTTAGGGCTTGGATTTGCTGTCTAGATGGTGGCTAAATAGCGGCTATAATCCATGGTCACTAAATAAACTCAATGGATTAGTATCACCATGCAAAAATTCATGTTGAACGTCCATCTAATGAAGCTTCCAATCTCGTGCAACAACCAAAAAGTTTGAACAAAGACCATTTTCGCCACTGGGGGAAATTTCTCATTCTAATCAATGTCATCCTTTTGATTGTTTCCAAGAAAAACCAAACAAGCTTTGTAATGCATGGATCCATCAAACTTGTATTCACCCAAAATTCCCACTTACAACCAATATGTTTCTTCCCTTTGGGAAGATTGGAAAGAATACAGGTACCAATTCGCTCCAAGGCATCAATTTCGGGCTTCATAGCCTCATGCTAATGTGAACTACAAACTTTCTCAAAAAACGTAGTAGGCTCTGTTGTAGGCTGAACAATAGTAATAAAAGCACGATGCCGAGATGAAAAACCGATCATAAATGACGAAATTAGATATGTGATAGGAGGTACCTGATGAAGCCGGCCGAGGAGGTGAAGGAAACGACAAAGCGCCCTATATTCGCTTAGTATTGCAGACAAAGACATGTAACATAATAAAAGGAGTACGTTCACAAGTAGAACGTTGAACATTGTCTTGAAAGACAATAGGAGGGGATTGAAACCCACACCCCTCATGGTTCATCTACAATTGGTCATTTGAGCAACTTGGGAAATAAGTGTCCTGAACATGGACATGAGGAGATTGAAAACCACCCACATCAACTGTCTACGATTAGTCATTTGTATAGGTTAAAATTGGAACTAGGACGAGCATAGGGGAGATTGAACTCCACTCCCCTTGTCATCCGTTTATGTTGGTGCTGCGGAATTAGGTAACTCGTCAAAAATAGATGCATGTATATTTTTAGGATCAGAAATGGCTGGTGTAAGTTCAAGAGTGGCAAGCTTATAAGGAAAGTGAGTTTCATAGAAAACAATATCAAACGAGACAAATCGTTCTATAGTTTCCAAATTAATAACTTTTCAACCTTTTTGACCCTTAGCATAACCAATAAAAACACATTTTCTAGCACATGGTGCAAACTTATTTGAAGACCAAGGGATAATTGATGTACAACCATGACACTCAATAGTGCGCAAGTGTGCACAATTAGGCGGCCTACCATATAAAATTTCAAAAGGAGTCTTATTTTAAAGAAGAGGCATCAGAGTTTGATTAGTCAAATAACTAGCAGCAAGAATACGATCTCCTCAAAATATAAAGGAAGGTTTGCATGAAACCGAATAGAACGAGCAACGTTTAAAATATGGCAATGTTTACGCTTTAGGCTATTAAATTGTTATCGGATGTTCATACTTGCTCGAGATTATTTTGGTATAATCCTATGGCTCCTGTAAATTGGACAGTAGAGAAGTTTTTGGAAGATTTCAGATCAAATAGAAACTTGTCAGGGAAAGACATAAACGACAAGTTATTTAAGGAATATGGTATCAAATTGAGAAAGACGGCATTGTATAACACAAAGAAGTTTGCATTGATGATGCTTGATGGAGACCATGACACCTCATATTCTAAATTGCCAGCTTATTGTGAGGTTTTGAAAGGTACTAATCCTGGTTGTATAGCTCACTGTGCTTGGAAAGTGGTTGAGGAGCTTCCCGAGAAGCCTATTCAATTTAAGAGCATATTTGTGTCCTTTCAGCCAATGATTGAGGGTTTTAGGGGATGTAGGGCACTGATTGGTATAGATGGCGCTCATTTGAAAGGAAATTATGGTGGAGTATTGTTGTCTGCAGTTGCTCTGGATGGGAACAATGAAATTTTTCCCCCTTGCTTATGGTATTTATGACAATGAAAGCAAGAGCACGTGGTCATCGTTTTTGTTTCACTTGAAAGATATCTTAAAAGATGATGCAAGAAACAATTTGACAATTGTGTCCGATAGGCAAAAGGTATTTGAATAACACACATTCAACTTATTAAAATTGAGGTTTTTATTACATATTTCGTATCTTTGTTATTAATTTCATGTATTTATGTGAAGGGTATTGAAGCTGCATTAGATGATATTTGGCGCACCGTCTCTAGGAGATATTGTTGCAAACACTTGTGCGCGAACTTCAACAAGGTTTATCCAGGAAAGCTAATGCACCAGTTATTTTGAGGAGTTTGTGACGCATATTCTGATTTTTGCTACAAGAAGGCAATAGAGAAGTTGGAAAAATTTGCTAGTTGGGGTGCTGTGAAGTGGTTGCATGAGACAGGAGACATTGAACGGTGGGCAAGACATAAATTTGACCCGACATTGTGTTCTAATGAAAATACAAGCAACTTTGCTGAGTCATTTAATTCTACGATTGGAGTCGATAGGGAAAGCCCAGTATTGAGTCTTTTGGAAGGTATTGTCGTTCTAGTCTATCAATTTAAAAAATCAGTTTTTATACTATCATGTGGCAATTACATCTTTTTTACTTGTCTATTATAGATATTAGGCGAACACACATGATTAGGTATGTCGGGAGACAAGAAAATGCTCGAAATATGTCACTTGATGGAATTACTCCCAAGATTACCCAAAAATTGAATGTTAACGAAAGACAGTCGCGTGGTATGACAGTATGTTCTTGCCTTTTAAATTTACTGTTTTTTTTACACCCATACTGTATTTTCTGGCTTGTACTGTAATTTTAAGCTGGTTTTTTTGCTGTTGGAAATTCCGTATTTTGGTGTTGTAATGTTGTTGTAATGCTGTTGAAAATTCCATATTTTGGTGTTTTTTGATGTTTTTGAGAAAACTGGTGTATTTTGCTGCTGGAAATTCTGCTCTTAATGATGGATTTTGCTGCTGTAATGCTATTGTAATGCTGCTGAAAATTCTATATTTTGGTGTTTTTTTTATGTTTTTTGACAAAACTAATGTATTTTGCTGCTGGAAACTGGTGTATCTTACTGCTGGAAACACTTTTGTACACTTTTGTCAAATTTCAATATGTTGTTTAAATTTTGTTGTCCAACCTTTAATATGATATGAACTAGGCACAATTTTATGTGTGTGTTTGACAGGTTTTGAAAGCATCTGAAACAGAATGTGAAGTTAAAGATGGTTTCTCTTACTTGCCTATCAACATCACAAATCGGACTTGTGCTTGTGGAGAATGGCAGATTTCTGGGATCCCGTGCAAGCATGCAGTTAGGGCAATTAAAGAATTGAGGACATGAGTGCCCTTAGAAGAGTATGTTGTTGGATGGTTTTCTAAACAAGCCTACAAGATTGCTTATCAAGCTAATTTTCACCTAGTACCTGATGAAGAACAATGGCCTGTTTATGATTTGCCCAAGATCAACCCTCCAACCATGAAAAGGGGCATAGGGAGGCCATCAAGGAACCATAGACGAGAAGAGGGTGAAGTGCGAAAAGGAAAGAGGTCCAGCACAGTGCATTGTGGAAAATGCAAGGTATGAATTATAGCTTTCCTTATTTCCTTACACAAAAGGAAAAGTTTCTAACGATCATAAATCTTGTCTTTCAAGGCATTCGGACATAACGCGAAGACATGTAAAGGCGGAATGACTGCGAGGGGGCTTAAAGGAAAAGGTGTTCATGTTGAACAAAGGCAAAGGCAATATAAAAGGAAAGTGCGACCCGAGCAGTTGGAACTTGAAGGCGATGTTATAGGATCAGCACCATGGCAATCTTCCTAGAGCTTGTTGGTAGAAAAAAAACAGCTTAGATTAATGTAGCTAGATTGCACACTTGCACCTTTCTTTTTGGTTAGAACTTGGTGACATGGTGGCTGGTTCTTAGGTCTGAATTTTATTGATGTTGTTGCAAGCTTTTTGGTTAGAATTTGATGATGTTGCAAACTTTATTGTTAGAATTTGATGTTGTTGCAAGCTTCATGTTGTTGCAAGCTTTCACAATGACATGGTGGCCACACTTTCTGTTGCAAACTTGATGCTTTTGCAAGCTTTTACAATGACATGGTGGCCACACTTTATGGTTTCCAACCTTATATATATAATCCTATTGACATCTTTTTTATTGCTTTTTAGTGGTATAATGGTTGGTTCTAATTGGTGGTATGGTGGCCAATCTTATATAATCCTTATATGACTACTGTCTAAAATGTGTCGTGCATACGTCTTTTATATTTAGACTAGCTTGTGTTTCATATGCAATGGCCTCCATGTTATGGATGTTAATTCCTATTTTAATCCATGATGTTGGATAAGCAAGATACGTAATAAATTGGGATCAATTGATGTTGGATACAACAGTAAGGAGAATCCTTAAACAAGCAATATAGGATTCAACCGCTTTAATTTGGATACAATCAACAAAGGTTCATAACATGATTAAAAACTGCAAGTACATAATAAGGTTCTTAATTAACTAAGTACAAACTTGTTCATAATCATTTGTTTAGCATAATTACTAGCATGACCAAGTACAAAATACATGGCACTTTCACAACACCTTGAACAAATGAAACAAGCTCCTTAATGTCATTATTCAATTCCACGAGCTTCGTAATGACATTGATATCACTTTGAGAAGCCGAACCAACATCATTTCGAGACGAACTTTGAATCCAATGCTCGTCATCCAACCATCGAAAGAAATTACACTCATCGCATTTGGAGTACAACCTATTCGGGTTTTGCGATGACTTGGATATCCTAATGTCAGCTCTTTTTGGTGGTCAACAATTACAATATTGATTTCTAGCTGTTTGCCATGTTGTTGATGATGAACTACGGGAATCCATGTCTTCAATCCTACAAACAACATCACTTAAGAGATAGAAATAGCCAACAAATACTAATAATTGCACACATTAGCCATTATACATACAAATTAGCCATTAATACATACAACCATTATTTCCAAAGTTCACTAAGTTTGATGGTTACTGTTTTTAAAAGTATAAATTACAAGCATCCATGGTTACTATTTTTTACTCATATTACAAGCATCCTCAGTTACTGTTTTTACTCAAATTACAAGTCTATTCAAATTTGTGTCCTTTGAAGCATATTTCCTTGTTCCCATCCAAAGCAACTGCAAACAGCCTACTCAAATTACAATCTTGTATCCTTTCAACCTACTTAAACTATAAGCATTCAAGGAATTTATATTTTAGGTAGACAAATTAATCACAACTAATCTAACAAGTAGAATCCTAAAACCCTTTGTTTGCTCTATCAGAATAGCCAAAGAAATTATTGGTAATTGAAACCCTAAAGCCCTAATTTTACCCTTCCTCCAAATTAAACCCTAAATTCCAAATTTCCCCAAACTAAAACCCTAATATGCTAATGAATCAGACTCAAAACCCAAATCGAAAATAAAACATACAAAATTTGGTCCTTTTTGGGATTTCGTACCTGAATAGCACCTGATTTGTACCGGAATCGCACTTGATTTCGCACCCTTCGACCTCACCGACGGCCTCGCCCGCAACCAGCTTCCTCTTCGATCTCCTAGCCTCGTCGGTCGTCGAGTAAGCCTCCGGCGTAACGTCTCCGTCGTCCCCTTCAGTCGTCGTCTCCAGCAAGCGTCGTCTTCTCTCGAGCGAATGTCGTCTTTCACGAGGAGAGAGATTAGAAAGTGTTGGTGTTAAAAGAATAAGTTATTAAAAGAATTAGATATTATTGATTTCATTTCCTGGTGTGCGTGTGAAAGAGAATAAGAAATTATTAACTTTTCTTTTTTTAAGCGTATTTTGACGGAACTTGAAGGATTTGGATGGAATTTGAGTTTTGGGTTAATTTGGCTACGAAAAGAAAAAGTGTAAAAGTAGGAGGGTACCAAAAGAAATAACTTTTTTTTGGGCACCAAAAGGAAAAGTTAAAACCCCAGGGGTACCAAAAGGAATTTCCCTATATTCTTTGTCTCACTAGGTCTTTTCATCGATCTTGTTCCTTCCATAATGTATCTTGTTCAACAACTTAGAATGTATCAAAACTGAGGCAACATGTAAAGATATGGAAAATAAAATTTTAACAATGACTATAAGTGTATAGATATTTTCACCTACATCAAATGCCACTCGCGTGTTACAAATTCATTTCCATCCTTTTAGATATCTTGTGTATTTTTAACTTTTCTCTTTTTTCCTTTCACACTTATAGTTTCATTTAGAGATTTATCCATGTCACAACCTTCTTCCAAGATTATTTGTTATGTCCGCCCCATCATGTTCATCATTTTGGATGATTCCCCACCTATTGTTTGCCTACAATGTCAATCTTGTGCAAGTATCATCTCCACCTTACTCACGTTATTCTACCATGAATAATGATCCCACATTTTTTTGTACTTGGATTGCATAACATTGAAGCGAAACATGACACTAACAAATACCTCCTCATGAACCATTCCATTAATAGCTATTGTGCCTTGTGGTAGCATCCTCCTAAAAGGTGGTTACCCCCCCCCCATGTCTTCTCATCGACCCATCACTATTGCCAAAGTTGCCCCTTTCATCCACCCCTCCCATTAATGTTGTATGATGTGTGTCCAACCGTCTCTTCATCCTAACCCCTTGCCATTTACGTACGTTAGAAGTATTGCTTATATAAGATTTTATCACTTAAACACACCACTTTAGCCCAATAAAAATTTTCATACCTCAACCTCTAATCCCTTGTCATCAACATCTAGCATATCATTATCCTGATTCAGATCTCCATCAATATTTTCAACAATCTTGTTGCCTCGTTGTAATCCCTCCCACCGCATTCCATAAATTCATTGAGTCTTCACCAGGCCTACCACTATGCACATTAACCTGATCTTCCAACTTAGCTAACCTCATTGCAATGCCATCTACCATAGTATGTGCTTTCTTATATATACTAATTATTCATTGTGACATCTCCCCCATTACTCATAGCACTTTGCAATTGCTTTGATACTCATCACCTTGTCTTCTTCTCCTCTTTCTTCCAACCTTAAGTGTTCTCTTCCTATTAGTGTCAATCTTGTTCACCAAATTTTCCATCCTTTTATTTTGCTCTTTGTCACTATAATCATAGTCAACTAACAAATGCTCCTCATCCTCTTCATCATCAATGAGAATTGTTTCGGGCTCATATGTAAAGATTTTGATCCATCACCAAGGAATATTTCCAATCTTGCTTGATCAAGTGTTGATTTCTCAGTTCATCAAAAGCACCTTTGAATCTTCTCTTTGTTCACCTAGTTAGCATATTTTTGGACTATTTTCAAAACAACGTTGTATAATCATATCCACAAACATTTAAAAATCACCCACCTAAGTTTGCCACATTTTTTCTGGAAGAATACATCAACAGACACCTGAACTTGTAAATTTTTTTCAACCAGCCCCCTATACTATAAAATATTCAAAAAAACACCTAAACTATAAAAGTTTTGTTCAACCGGACACACCTCATTTTCGTGAAATTGACGCGCGCTTATGTGTCCTTAAAATTTGCCATCTAAGCCCCACATAATCCTATTTTGTTACACCTAGGCGCCAAATAAGCCTAAAATTTTTGCCACATAAGCCCCAACTAGATATTTTTATTAATTTTTTCTAATTTTAATAAAAAATATAAATACTCTTTTTTTTATATCATCTTCCTCCTTTTTATTCCCAGGAAGGAATGATGATGGACTTGGAAGTTAGAATTCTTCACCATGTGCCTATCTTCTCGAACAACGAACTTGGAAGTTAGAATTTTTTTTATATCACCATCAGCCTATCTTCTCTGCCTATCTTCTTTGCCTCTTCAAAATCTACAAATTCCAAATTTCAGATCTGAACCAGAACCGGAGAGAATCAGGACGGAACGGTCGACTCGGGAGTTCAAATTCTTTATAGCCGGCATATCTTCTCTGCATATCTAGAACAACGAACTCGGGAGTTCGGAATTCTTCACCGCCGACATATCTTCTTTGCCTCATCGAAGTCTACAAATTTGAAAATCTCAAATCTGAACCAGAGAGAATCAGGACGGATTAACCACCTGCGTTATCAGATCTGAATCAGGAAGGAGAGAATCAGGACTCACGGCGGATTTTTTTTGGTTTAGTTTTGAGAATTTTTTTTTGAGATGACTGAATTTGGGTTATTGGGTACAAGAATGGGGAAGAAGCCCCTTCAGCACCAAACCCCTTCAAAGTCTACAAATTTGGGTACAAGAATGTGATTTTTTTGTTTAGTTTTGAGGATTTTTGAGATGATTGAATTTGGGTACAAGAATGGGGAAGAAGCCCTTCAGCACACAGCCCCTTCGAACTCTTTCAAATTTGTGTACAAGAATGGGGTCAATGGGATACAACCGTACAATAATGGGAAAGAGGAAGGAAGAAGATAAAAGAAAAAAAAAGAAAAAAGAATGGAGAAAGTAATGAAATGAAAAAAGAAATAAAAAAGAAAAGGAAAATTATTAAAAAGTCATTTAAGTGAACATCACTTGCAATAAGGTCGATTGGTGGGCATGCGCATTGCCACTTCAGCGTGGGGTGTTTAATAAGACAGATTTAGTCAAGTTTGAGTGTTTCTTTGAAATTTTAGTACAGGGGGCTGGTTGAAAAAAAGTTACAAGTTCAAGTGTCTGTTGATGTATTTTGCCCATTTTTTCTATGAAATACTATATTCCACTCAATTGTCATCCTCCACATTCTCATTGCAAGTTTTACCTTCCCTCCATTTTTTTCAATGTCTTTTCACCCTTGCTTTTAACCTACTTGTTAATAGATTCTTAAGTATGCATTCCATCTAGTTTGTCTAGTATGCAAGCATTATTTTTGTTGGACCCAGAAATAATCCAAGCAGGAGGCAGCGCATTACCAGGGAAGGCCTAATGCCTTGCAGCTACAAGATATTGTTCGACCCAGATTTTAGGCAAAGAAGCGTCAGCCCATAGACAGAGAATCTCCAACGCATCTAGGGCTACGAAAGATTTTCGGGATTGATTAAGTCGGTTGGAGGAGAGAGGGTCCGAGATATGTTTGTTACAAGATAGATTCTTCTCCAGATTGTATTCATTATAAGATAGAAATAAGCATAGATTTGTTAGTTAGAGATAACATTATATCTTTGATTAAGATAGAATATGCTCTAGAGGGCGATATAAGCCAATGTAACCCTTAGAGGCAGAGACACAATTCAGAGGCTTGATTCACACTATTTCTTCTGATTTCTACATCAATAAAAACACTCTTTCGTTCATATTTTTCTGAGTTCATTTGATCAAGGCCCGATCTAAGCCAAGGTTCTACCTTTAGTAAATTTTGGCTCAAACAATTTGGCGCCCACCGTGGGGCCGTGATCGATACAACCATTAGAAGAAACGATTGTCGACGTCGACCGCACGAAAGGGCTGCTACCGCCTCTCGTCGAGCGTCGCAAGGACCGCCACCTTCGGTCGCAAGGGAGTCGCTGCGGGAATCGCCATAGTCATACGCGAAGGAGTCACCACAGATCGCATCTGCCTATCCCTCGTCACACCCGTCGCCGCTCACACGAGGAGGCTGCCAGTTCAAACCCGAAATCGAAGACTGGAATTATATCGGGCCACTTGCGCGGAGTGAAGGCCACGATGATGATGCATGATGATGATATCGTGACGGAGAACAAAGCCGATCGACGGCAATTTCCGAAGAATCCGAAGCCTTAGAAGGAAGTTTGAGATTAATTAATTAAGTTTGATTTGAAGGCCATTAATTAATTAATCTCAAAAATTTGAAGATAAGAAGATATATTGTTGGTGCAGTGATTAACCTAAAAGACTCATAGGGGCACGAACAAGACCTAATTAACGATGATTTATTATATTGGGTTTTTTGAAACTATTATATGCTAAAATATTTATACTTGATATGTACTAATTAATTGTTTTCGTTGACATACGAGATGCAAAGGGTGATTTCAAAACCAAGAGCGATTGATAGCATACGACGTTGGAAGCAAACGCTAGCAAATTAGTACCCAATTGGGAAGGGCCATACAAAATCACCAAAGCCACGGGGAAGAAAGACCTAAAACTCCGATCACCGAGAACGACCAAAACCTTGAGAACCAAGGCATTCGGTCTTAGGGTGAGGAGATGGTGGACCCCGAGACAAGACACCCGCACGAGGAGACACGACTCCGGAGCCCATTGGCTGAGTCCGCCGCGGAGAAGTCTTCTACGACAATAATCCTCCAATCAATCTCCGGTCAGCGGCTAACCAACGCCGATCGCCATCTCAGGAAATCTAGATTGAAGATGGTGACACCGATGGAGAGGATCGAGAACGCAACCCGTCTCAAAATGTATTGCTTCTAACTGATTCATTATCATGTTTCATCTCTAGACATTTCTTAGCTTAAGCTTGGAGAATCTTTAGTCCAGTTTTGACTTTTTCGAGTAAACGACTCAAGGCACTTGCCCACACGGTCGAACAAAGTTTTTAAATTCCTAGTTTATAAAGTTTATTTCACACATTTTTACATAATGATTTGCGAGAAAATATTCTTCCATTCTTGCACACTCTCTTATTGCTCCAAAAACGCAAGGACACGCTAATCATACAACATGAGACGCGTCAAAATACAAAAAAAACTACTGTTATGACACATGGTTATACCGTCTTCAAACGTTGATGAAGTAACCCATAAGATGGTTACCCATGCGCTAATCAATGTTGCATACAACATGAGACGCGCCGAACACCAAAAAACCACTGTTAAGACACATGGTTATACCGTCTAGAAACGACGAAGTCATCACGCATACAAACGTCGATGAAGTAACCCATAAGTTGGTTACCCCCTATCTAATTTCGATTTAACGAAACATCCGATTAGTACGGGAAGGGGAAAGCTATAGCATATAACCCAGGCCATATGCGCGGGACGCCGCGATGACACTACATCCTAATTTAAGGATCCACTGCCCAAGAACGCCCTTGGCAGTGGCCAAAGGAAGCCTAATCGTAACCAACTACGCACGGCCCTTTGCAGAAAACTAACACTCAACGCGCAAAATGAGATCCTAACGCATGACTCACAATAAGTCGCTAACGAGAGGAGTATTAAAAACTCCTACTTAAAACGCTAAACTCTAACGCGTACCCTATACACGGGCAACAAGTTCTGGGAGATTCTCCAGAAACGGATGCCACAACAGCTTTAGGCCCCGGGCCAAAAAAACTACCAAGTCTTCAAACAGACCCCAGGGAGTATGATAATATACCATTAGTCCACTTGTTACAGTCGGCTATAACAGAAACATCGGTGACGAAGGTCGTTGAATCACCACCAGAGCAGCTCACCCCGGATATTCTCCAAGCATCCACCAGTCCAGGGGTCAGTTCCGGCGACCACTGGATCAAGCCATACCTTGATTGGTTCCTACACGGCGAAACACCCAAGGACAAGATAGAAGCCAAAGCCTTAAAATCAAACGCAACGCGATTCACCATCTTAAAAGGGGTCCTCTTCCACAAGTCTGCAGCAGGATTCTTACAACGGTGCGTAGAGAAGGAAGAGGCCGAGAAAATCACGCGCGAGGTACACAACGAAGATTGCGGTAATCATACTGGGGTCGCAGTCTTGCTAACAAAATCTTAAGGCAGGGGTGGTATTGGCCCACCATTCGCCAAGATGCCACCAAGTATGCTCAGTCATGCGAAGCATGCCAGCGACACGCACCAGTCCCACATCATCCACCAGAGATTCTCCACCCCTCCGTCACTCCCTGGCCTTTCATGCGATGGGGGATAGACATCGCCGGCAAGCGCTTGGTGAATGCATCTTGTGGAGGCACGGCGACGAGAACGATTGAGTTGCTCAACGACTCTCAACACCACCGGTCAACAGTAATTTAGTCTTCCACCAGAAAAGAAGATCCTAATGATGGGGTACCGAGTGAATAGTACTTGACAAAGGTATCCTACTATGCCAGTACGTCCCAACGATCGTTCTTCTCATGAACAAAGTCTTGAAGAATCTCCAGGCGAGGCTTTATCAAAAACTAAACAACCACGCTAATTACCATGTTGACCAAACACTAGGTCACCTTTTTGACAGCTTCTCACAGCTTCTCTTCCCGAGCACAGTATAACTCATCGAGTATTCACTATCTTACGCGGAGAATCTCCGATGCAGACCTACAAAACCAGCCGGGTGTACTACCTTAAGAGTCGCTTCGGAACACAGCTTCCAAGACATAGGCTCTCAATCCGAGACATAAACCTCCAGTTTCTCAAGCATCACCTTTGCACGACAACGAGTGTAAGCTCCTGGTTTGTGACTTGATTTGAGTCTACGCTATGGACTAGCGACTTCGATCAGGTTAACGCCCAACGCTAACGGTTATCATCAAGTTAAACGCCCAAGGCTACACAACTTCGCACACCAACATTGGTGGCAAGTAGCTTCGGTCAAGTCTGTGTCTATAGCTGACGACTTCGATAGAGTCTATGCCTCTAGTAAACGCTTCTGTTCTATAAACGTGTGCTGGCCAGAAACTCGATCGCTTAAATCAGCGGACAACTCTTGCAAATAATGAAGGATCCTATCGAAGACATGAAATCCATCTAGCCTGTCTCGTCGCCTCAACGACCAAGATGAATTTGGGGTATTGTTGGAACCAGAAATAATCCAAGCAGGAGGCAGCCCATTATCAGGGAAGGCCTAATGCCTTGCAGTTACAAGATATTGTTCGAACCAGATTTTAGGCAAAGAAGCGTCAGCCCATAGACAGAGAATCTCCAACGCATCTAGTGCTACGAAAGATTTTCGGGATTGATTAAGTCGGTTGGAGGAGAGAGGATCCGATATATGTTTGTTACAAGATAGATTCTTCTCCAGATTGTATTCATTATAAGATAGAAATAAGCACAGATTTGTTAGTTAGAGATAAGATTATATCTTTGATTAAGATAGAATATGCTCTAGAGGGTTATATAAGCCAATGTAACCCAGGCAGAGACACAATTCAGAGGCTTGATTCACACTATTTCTTCTGATTTCTACATCAATAAAAACACTCTTTCGTTCATATTTTTCTGAGTTCATTCGATCAAGGCCCGATCTAAGCCAAGGTTCTACCTTTGGTAAATTTTGGCTCAAACAATTTTCATAAATGTGTGGGTTACATTTTAAACCCAAATATTTCCCTTAATCGCATTATTTATTTGATTACAATTTCCCAAAACCGGTTTTAATTTCAGGCGATTTACAAATTTAATATCCCCTAAACAAGAGATTTTTTTAATGCATCATACCAAAATAGAACAAATTTAAAATAAACTACGGAGTAGATTTTTTTTTCTTTTGAAATCTGTTTTTATAGTTTGCAATCATATTACAGGGCCTTAGCCGCATGATTACCCGTACCCCTGTCCCTCTCCCTCTAGAGTTGGTAGATGTACTGATGGCACGTGGAGTACAGCGCGGGAAACCCTATTATTCAAAATATAGTTGTTTCATACGAATTCATCATACTGTATAAGATAAATTTGACCAAAAAATAATGTATAAGATTAACCCCTTAATTAATAATAATATAAAGTTTTGCGTTTAATTTGCTGACATGTGTGTACATCTTCCAGTCAACAAGTCTCGTCAAGAAGGGGATATATCGCTTACTGGTACCAATTAAAAAAAAAAGACAAAAGAAAGAGAAAAGAAAGCTTATCGTCGTATGTCCGCGTGTCACGATAGTTCATACTCCCTGTAATTCGGTGCGACAACTCTATTGTATAAATTACACTCGCGCTCTCCATCAAAACTTTCAGCCGTCAGATCAAGCATCGTGTCACATGAAACTCCCAGCCGTTTATAATTGGCTGTCATATGGATCGAACGGTTCCGATTGCAGATCATTTACGGACACGAAAGAAGCGTGGTCTTTCCCTCTCTCGATTGCCTCGAAATCTTCAAAAGTACATTGCCCTAGCTCCGGAGAGCGAATTGAATCCACCGTAAGAAAACTAACCCCCTTCTCTCTCTTTCACTGAATTGAACCTCAAATTCAAAATTTCTCCCAGAGTCCTTTCTCTTTCAAATTTCTTCGATCCCTAAATGAATGCGAGGAAGCTGCTCTTCAATGAGAAAGTCGAGGTACGTGCAAAATCTCCGTTGATGTCATCTTTAACCTTCTTTTTTTGTCAAAATTGTTGGCCTTAGATGCTTTAAATTGTGATTGATCTGTGCGAAGATGGCGATTGGAGTTTTAATTTCGATCAATATCTTTCTTTCTTTCTACCTCATCGCAATTGGTCAACTACAGAGCAGAGAGAGATATGCTTTAGTTTTAGGCCGAATTTTTTGTTCTTGTTTCAAAATTCAAGTGTTCTTCGATCGAATGTTCGCTATAATTTCAAAATTCATATGGTAGATTTGCTTCGTCGCTCCACATTCTTCTCTATCAGGTGGTTCGTATCGCAGTTTAGTCTTGCAAAAAAAAAAATAAATAAATAAATTGTACGCCCCAATTGCGCCCTCTCTGTACGATCGATCAATTAGAGTGATATTGAATAAATACAGGCTGTTATTTATCAATTCCTAACTTCCTACCATAAAATACTGTCAAATTTTGTTGTGCTGGAAAGCAGAAACAAAAGTAATGTGATCCTAGTTTAGTAGAAAGAACATCTTTTGCTTATATTTTTTGTTCTAGAAATGTTTGGTAACAAGGTGATCTGGGAATTCTCAAATTGAATGCTTTGATTTCCTCTTGTCAAGATATAAGTGGCATGGCATTTTGCTTCAGGGGAAACTATCACACAAGATAATATTGACTTTAAAAACCACCATGATCAATGGGCCTAGTGTTAGAAAATTTGTTATCGAAAATACTAATCTTTAATTTGTTATTTGGCAAGAGTACTTTCTCTCATTTGGCAGCAGGGTGATTTAAATTTATGTTGCCAATGGTTTTAGGTCCGGCAATTAGAGAAAGGGTTGCAAGGATCATGGTACTCTGCAGTGGTTGTTGGTGTCTCAGACGTGAGCCGTGAAGTTGAATATGACGAACTCTTGTGTGAGACAGAGGACTCAAAGCTTGTTGAGTCTATACCTGTCACTGGGGAAATTGAGGGCCTTTATCAACGACCCTGTGTCAAAACTAATCACCGTGGGCGTATCCGACCACTTCCTTCCAATTGTGAAGCTCTTTCAGTGAAGGCTGGGTTGAGCTTTGGATTTTGTGTTGATGTGTTGTTTGAGGATGCATGGTGGGAGGGAGTTATTTTTGATAGCAATGACGGCTCAGATGAGCGATCTATCTTTTTCCCTGATGAAGGTGATGAACGCTGTTTCAAAGTGTCTAATGTGCGTGTAACTCATGAATGGGATGAGTTTTCAGGCATCTGGAGGGAAAGAGGTGTTTGGACTTTGGTGAAACTGATCGAAGAGTTACTGATTGAAGAGTGTAAGGCTAGCCTTCCTTTGTCCAAATTTACTAAGTTTATCTGGTCTCATTTGCGAGTCAATTATGGTTTTAAGAAGATGATTTCTGAGTGGACATGTGGTGCTCATTCCGTGTGGAAGAAGTATTTTATGGAAGTCGTCAGTGTAATTGCAACTAAATCCATTTGGAAAGCTTTTGGTCATCCCATCACTTGTCCAGCTTCTGCTGTGAGGCAGAAAGGTAATAAATATAAGAGGCATCAGCTTTCTGACAAAGATGGCATTGTGTCCTGTAAAACTGGAAGAAATAACAAAAAAATCCAGTTATTCAAGACAAAGCACTATTACCCAAGTGAATCTAAGAAGTTGGACAGTTATATCAATAGTGGAGCCAACGGCAGCCATAGCCAGAATGAAGCTTCCTCAAAGAAGAGTTATCAAACAGATTTGAGAAGAGCTAGCAATTATCAGTGTGGTGAGACCTCAAAAGCTTCCTCCGTTGAAATGAGTGAAAGGGTTGAAAATGTTGCAACTACAAGTGGCCATTTAGATCAAATCAATAAAAAGCAATCTCAAACTGTTCTTTCTAGAAGAAATATGCAACATGCTGAGAATAATCTGGCACTACAGAAAATAAAGCCCTTTGTGGCTCACCAACAACAGTTGATAAGATTTCAAAGCAATAGCCCGAGAAAGCAAAAGAATGTTGTTGCGGGTGCAGTGGGACTGCATTCCCAGGGTCATGTCAATAAAACCCAACACTTCATACAGAGGCAAATGGAGAAAAACCTTGCGACAAAAATTCCCAAATACAACCTTAGAATTCTGTCCTTTAGCTTAAGAAAAAAAAGGAGTTGCTTGAAAGTGAAGAAGAGATTTCCAAAGAAGATTCAAAAATCTAATGCTAAGAATAAGCTTCCATTTACAAAAGAAAGTTCAGTGTCAGAATTGTCACAAAAAAATGATAATAGCTCTGATGCAAAGGCAACATCTCAACAAGAGTTGGAATCAAATGAGCCAGTGCCTGTTGAAAAGCAAAGGAGTAAGAAGAGCAGAAGAAATGACTCTGTTTGCTTTGTTTGTCAGTATGGAGATGATCTACTGCCTTGTGATAACTGCACATCGTCTTACCATAAAACTTGCATTGGCCTTGAGGTGAAATTTTCTCTTCCTCTCTTTGTTAAGTTAATTCAGTGGAAAATTGAAACATTGCCTGAAAATCGTTTATTGTTAGAAACAAACAGTAATCAGATACATTTTGTAAAGTGAACGCTTAAATAAGAGCAACAACTGCTCAATCATTCTTAATACAGTTTATGGTTCGTGTGGCATCTATGCACAAACACTGATAGTGGGTTATATATATTACTACAATCTTGAAATTTTGGCAGTGAAACTGTGTAGTTCTAATCATTTTCATCATGTAAGGTTCCATCCGCCCCTTCTCATAAAATTCCAAAATCACATTGAACCATTCCGATTATCTAGCTGGGATTGTGCAACAATTCTTATAGACATGGTAGCCATGCATCAAATCTGCTTCTTATTAAGATAATATTTATGTATCATGGCAACAATTCTTCCAATTTATCATTTTGATGCCCTTTCCTGTCAATTTAGGCATTTCTCACATATATCTGCCTTGTTTCAGGAGGTTCCGGATGCGAATTGGTTTTGTCCATCCTGTAGATGTGGTTTATGTGGGTTGAGAAGTTGCAATGAAGATGAGTTATTTACTGAAGCTTGTTATCAGTGCAGCCGTCAATGTATGTCTTTTCTCAAATCTCTTTGACAAGTTGGATTGTTTTCTGTATTTACCTGCTTAATTTTTCTGATTTGTAGATCATCGGGAATGCCTAAACAGCACAGATATCTCAAATTCGGAGGACCCTACCCCTGAAAAGTTTTGCAGCAAGAGGTGTTTTCAGGTACCTTCCTCGTGATTGGTGTCTTTAAATTTGTTATTATGTACTACTTTGAGTGATTAATAAAGTTAATTCATATTGGATGCAAATAAATTCATATATTTTCTTGTGTTTTAATTACAAATTGCTTTACACTGATGGCTGTGCAGAAGGAAATGGAAAATTGTTGTAGTTATTTTTCACAAAAAAATGTTATTGCTAAGCTGAAGTTTAATGAAGTAGAGAAGTTCAAGCTGTAGTTTAACTGATGAAAGAGGTAGAAGCCACATTTGAAGGAGCATAGTTTTCCTTTTTATTCTACCTATAGTTTTGCTCCTAGTATATTTGTAGGAGTGTTATTTGATTTTTATATGGATGCATTTCTTGTTTTCCTCTTAAATTCGCCTTGTATGCCAGTCCTTTATGAATTCATACAACTTTGTTATTACCTTCAGATATGTGTTCGGCTTCATGAACATCTACAAACTTCACATCCAATACCTTTGGAGGGATTATCATGGACTATCACTAGATCTAGAAGGAATGATTACAATTTTCATGATGAAAGAATTCATCCTTGTGTGCAACTCTCTCAAGTCATGAAGGCTCTGCATGAGTGTTTTGAACCTACAATTGAGCCCCGCACTAAAAAGGATCTAGTTGCTGAGGTTGTGTATAATTCAAGGTGAGCGCCTTCCAATCTCAAGTTGTAGTTAGTGACATTGTGATTCTTTTCCCATTCTTTGTTGTATGGTAGAAGTGTCCTGAATATATTGTAGCTCTTGGTCTAGATGGAAGCAATCTTTTCATGATGTTAATGATGTTCTATTTTTTGGATCATATAACATGTACTTGCTAACTTCTGATGATTCTCTGAACCCAGTATTAAGAATACTAAGGAAATAGTGAGTTACCCTACTATTTGAGTAGTTGAGATCTTTAACCACTTATTGATTTGACAGAATATATATGAGATTTATAATTTTCTACCTAGCACTTTGACAGTTTATGTGGAAGTGAGAGAATATAGATCATCCATTGTGGAGTAGAAAGGCATAAACAAAGAGATCATTCATAACCTATCATGAATTGCTAATCCTAAATAGAAAGGAGATCAGAATGCAGCTACTGCGTTGAATGCCTTGAATTATGATTAGAAGATCCCAATTTGCCTTGAATATATGGCATTTGGATATACTGTGAGTTACTTATCTGAGTTTTAATGGGACAGAGTTTTTAAGTTTTTTACTGTACGGTGATATATAATGTGCCTGGTTAGGGTAAATAAGATATAAACTGATGATTTACGATCCTAGGTTAAAGGTTTAGATTTTTATTCCTGCCAATACTTGGGATATCGGACTTTTATTCTCTAGAGTTTAAGAAATTTATTCATTGTATAAATCCGTGGAAATTTTAGTTAGCTTGACATCTCTGTTTTCATGCAGTTCAAAGTTCAAAAGGTTGGATTTTCATGGGTTTTATGTCATGGTTTTACAAAATGGAGAAGAACTTGCATGTGTTGCTACACTGAGGTAATTGATGTTTTGCACTCTTTAGCCGTATGTCTTATTTAATTCTTAATTACTGTATTGTGTCACCTAGAACTTTTTTCTGTTATTTATAGAGTCCATGGACACAAGGTTGCAGAGATGCCCCTAGTTGCAACTCCTTTTAAATATCGTCGAAAGGGCATGTGCCGACTTCTTATGCGGGAAATGGAAAAGGTACTTCTTTTGGAACTATGATCTGTTTGGCTCTCCTGTTTTTTTTTTTAATCACTAACTAGCCGAAGAGGACTTTTTTCTGTCTTGTATTTTGATATGTAGTAATATCATCTTGTGACTAAGATGCTTATTTTGATTATGGTATTCATGGAGATTTAAAAGAGAGAAGACACAAATTGACCAAAAAGAAAGTGAGGAAAAAGAAATAATTGGGACCTTTCACTTCAGTCTCCTTTTGTATTCATAATTCTACAATATTTGTTGTCTATTGGTTTATGGTGCTTAATTGGTGTACATTGATATTATTAATTATGTGCTTGTCCTGATTGATGTTGATTCCTCTCCCCTTATCAACTCCCAAGCATGCCTTGGAAGTGGGGGATTGTGTTGAGAGTTTTTGAACTCCTACAATGCCATATGATTAACCAATATATGACAATTTTGCCTTCGCAGATGCTGATGGAGTTAGGTGTAGAAAGATTGGTCTTACCAGCTATTTCTCAGCTCAGAGAAACTTGGGTTAATGTCTTTGGTTTTGAAGAGATGTCAGCTCCTCTGAGGCAAGAATTCTCAGGTTACCCGTTTTTGGTCTTTTCTGGAACTTCAATGTTCCACAAAGTTCTATCTGAATTGACGTTAACAAAATGTAAGTCCTTTTGAGCATAATCTTTGGCAATAAAGAAAGTGTACAATGAAATTTTCTTGTTGTTTCTCATATTAATTTTACAAATCGATCTAGATCCTTCACTTGCACAACAAGGGAAAAAAATCTTTGCAGCTGGAGTTTCTCAGGTGTGTTCAGCCTTTTGATTTTGCTTTCTTGGTAACATTTGTTTAATAAAATTGACTGCTGGATTTGGGTTTATATCATTCATTTATTGTGCAACTTTTCTAAAACTTTAAAGTTATTGTTAGTACCAGTTCTACATTGACCTCCAATGATACAGGCTTCAATAATTTGGTCATACTATCATTACAGGAATGTGAGGATGACAATGGTAGGAAGTTTGGCTCATTTTACATGAGAAGCCGAAGACCTGAAATCATTACTAAAGATCAAAGGGCAATACAAGGCGGCGTATACTACAACAGGAGAAGAAAAAGAAGCGAAACCTGTGATAAGGAGAAATTGACAAAACAGAGCTTGTATTACACAAGGAGAAGACGGGCTGAAACACCGGGTAAAGAGCGAATGGCAAAACAAGGGTGTTACAGAAATACGAGTCCAATTAAGTATGTATATAAACGGAGGAGGGTCCTAGCAACCAGGGAAGGCGTTCACTAGTCCATTGCTCGAAATAAAACATGATGCAGTAGATAGGACCCTGCTCGTTCCAAGTGAGTTATTTCCTTCTTCCTTGTGTTTTTGTTAGCAAGGATGAAGGAAAGGTAGCTGAGCAAGTGAGCATTACTTATCTTTTCCTCCTTGTGAAATGTCGTAATACAATTCAGGATCAAAGAAACTAATATGCATATGCAAACACACAAATGGGTTTAACTTGACATCGTTGATGCATTGTTGTGGTTCTTCACCACGGAGTTCAGTTTTGATTTTTGAAATTTGAATAGTAGGACTGAACTCACCCTGACTTGCCTTTTTTACTTCAATTACATCTAATCTTTTCTTTTGTTGCAAGATGTTTGGTACGTGGATATTGTTGCATGTATTATGCAGGTGAGAGGTTAGCTCCCAAAGTCCCAAACTGGTGTGCATTATATCTAGCTTAAAAAATGCTGAGATTAAAATCTAGGTCGCTGAACAAGGTATGATCTTATTCATTAATCTTTTCTTTCTCCAACCAACCCACACCAGAATTCTGTTTGGTCATATTTTTTTTCGTCTTGTGATTAGAAAACACTTTTCTGCATCTTGTCCTCAATTTAAATCCTCTGAATTCACTCCAGAATCCCAGTTCCTTCATAACTTACACCATCAGAAATTCAGAATCATCATTCTGTTGCAGACATCTGTTCAACATCACTAATTTACAGTTTCTTTTCCTATAACTTCCTGAAATCATAAAGTTACAGTTTCTTTTCCTCAACTTTCTGGAATACAAATAAACAATTCTCTTTTCCTCATCCGTCTTTTATTTTCGCTGTGGTGGATCAAGACCCTCAAAAGGCAGAATACAATTGGACGAGAGGCACTGTGTCTTCTTGATTGACTTATCAAGCAATTGAGGAAGAGCATTTGGGAGTTCCATTGTTAACAGATGAATCGATGTGTTTTTTTTTTTTGGCACGGCATATGGGAAGGATCCAATTGAGAGAGACGATTGATGAGTGTCATCGACCATGAGTGCACTTTGCAGATTCGTAATCATTAATCGAGGGTAAAAAAATCGTTGGCAAAATTATCATTGGGGCAAGATTTTTTGTGAGCCGATTCTCCCATTGAGGAGGATTGTCAATCTTGGGAAAAGAAATCATGAAAGTCATATTTGTATATTTAGACAAATAAATAATGTTTGCATTTTGCACAGTTTAGGCTTCAGACAATATAGTTCGAATATTCCGTGGTTGGGTCTCAACAGCGGCATAAAACAGTATCTGAAAAATAAAAGAGACAGAAAGTGACATGAAGCAGACAGGTCATATTGCTAGTGTATTTCTTTTAAGATTGCTTGACACTAACCAGACAGGTCACCTAATGTTAGTTATATAAGAAACAAACATTCAATCTTCACAACAAAGATGATCAGCAACAAAAACCAACTGACATGAAGCAATTGCAAACATGATAAAACTAAAGCATTCAAGCTTGCATGCCCAGCAAGTGCGTTGAAATTGAATACTAGGTAGTTGATTTTATAACGAAAAAGAAAAAGAAAAATTAAATATAAGTTACCGTCTAGCATATAGTTTCTGCATAATCTTTCAATTTCTGCTGGGATTGTGAGTAGTCTTACCCACTCCCCCCAGTTTAATTTCACACTTTGCAAGTTCTGCATTACAACAATGAAACAGAAACCGTGTTTGTTGGTCCGGCACAATGCTCAACCATGAAGAGAGATAGATGCCTCTGCAAGTAGCTTTTATGCTTCACAGACGACTCTGAGGGGCAAAAGGTTCAACCTATTAATATCGTCATAGAATTGGGGGAATTACAAGCACAACTCGTGTTTTGATTTCTGATATCAGAATGCATAAATCCTGATAAAAACTCAAAACACTTGCACCAACCACCATATAGACAATATTCTGCTTGATTTAAGTTTATACTCAAGACTCAAGAAAAAGATGGATGACAATGTCACACAAAACAAGTAATCTTCCTCCTGAATGGACAGTTGGACACTGGAAATTATCAACCGATGTAATTATTTACAATGGCCCTTATAAGTATAATGACATCATGCCAAACAAACCCTTCTGTCTCATTCATTCTCCTTTTTCCCTAACTTGATAAAACCTTTTTACTTTCTTTAACTCTTACTATACTTGCAACTTTTCAACAAATAACAAAAAAAAAAAACTAAACCGTGAACCTGTGACATTTACTCAGCACTAACATTAGTCATAAAATATAAAGTGCATGTCATGATTAAATCAAAAACCGTAGAGACTAACATTAAAAATGTATAATCATACCTGGACAGTTACTCAGCACTCGGTTGGACTGTTGTAAGGAAACCGGGAAATGGATGACATACAAAACTATGTTCGAGATACATTCAAAAATCTCAGGCATGATTTTCTGGGACATGCCTCTTGTGGTCCCTCTCTGAGTAACCGTGTCGACCCAACCTATTCTTGTCTTCAGGAAAGTCGTTCTGATCATGCCTGGTGGACCCAGGTGTGTTTTCATGCCAATGCCTTCCCTCACTAGACTTTTCAGGGGGACTCCTTGCCTTTCTCTTCCGGTCACCTGTCTTAGGTGACTGTTGTCCCCAATTAGAGTTCTCAAATCCTGATACCTCCCCTTCTTCCACATTCTCCATCTCCTGTTCATTTATTTGTTGTCCCTTTTTATTCTCCTGCTTGGATTTCTCATTTTCAGCAGCTGCCAGCTCAACACCCTCTTCCAACTCTTTCACGATGGGATCAAACTCATCCATTGTGTCGATTCTTCTAGTGGCATCCCCAAGCGACTTTTTTCGCTTCTCCCTCAACTGCTTCAACTTGTCTTCATCAAATTTCTTGGGAACCTCGGGTGTTGACTGCATCATTCCAGATTCCTTACCTTCCCTCACTTGCTTCCCATTGTATCCTCTTTCTTTATCATCTTCAATGGCATGCCAATCTGAGCCAGATGTCACATTGTGAACACCCTCTACATCACCGCGATGTGATGAAGGCCCAGCTACTCTACATTCTCCATCTTCTTTATTGCTTGAGTTACTTGTGACTGAATTACCATGATCATTACTCCTTGGAGGCCCACCATTCTCCACCTGTTCAGCACCCAAATGAGCTGATGGTGGTTTTGATGATCCGGACCTAGATGAACCTCCTCCGGCGTGGGATGAACTTGCATGTGCTCCCTGTTCTTCATTTGAACCTTTTGGCATCCCCCGGTTGGTAGCCCCTCCAACAGTGCTACCATCAGCTTCACTAGCTTGGGAAGGTGGAACTCTGTTCTGCTCATAAAGTTCCAACATTTGATTGCTAACCTCTGCCAGTAGTCAAACACATTCAAGCACAATGCAACATCAGATGGATGTTAAAGTTACAAGCAAGTCCATCTGGACATTGATTATACAATAATGCACAACTACCCGCGCTAGATAGGATACCCTCTGCACAAGTAAAAAAGATTTTATTTAAGAGGATTCTTATCATGCTAAGACTTCTTTTTATTGAAGTTTGTTTCGTCAGAGTCGACAGTCTCTAGTGCTTTTCAGATGATGCACCATCATAGGTGCCCCCACAAACCCCTCCCTATGCCCTATAGAGCATGCAAGTGTTTTTATAAATATAAGACTCATATACTTGATCAGAAGTAAAAGGAGAACCTTGGAGTCAAAACCACCAACATTTATTGGCCAGCAAAATTGAAGGACTAACCCTCTAATTGACGTGGGGTGACATCAAACTCTTGCCACCAGACCTTTTCACCATCTGATGGAAGCTTCACCTTTAGGAATTTGGCGGCCAGGAAAATTGCACCAGCTGCAATATGGTGGGTCTTAAATTGTAGGCAGAGAGATGTCCGCAACCTACATGTCAACTTTTAAAACGTCAAGTGAGTACAAAAGAGAACATCTCTTTGTACATAGCTGATGCAAGCAGCATACCCATCATTCACAAAGTTCCACGCAACTTGAGCAAGTGCATTTTGAGCAACTTTAAATTTCTTAATTGCCTCAACTAACGGTTTATATGGATGTTGTACATTCAGATCGAAACCTAGTGTTGCAAGCACAACCCTTTCTGCAAGTAGAATGAGCTCTTTTTGTTGTTCATACACCTCCTGCAATCAAAGTCAGAAACTTATATTATAGATGCGTGGAATGAAATTTAATATAATCACTTTCCATATTTGGCCGTGTACAGGAATGTCAGGAAACGGACAGTTCATCAGGGCTTTGACATACTCAGAACATCTTAATGTCCAAAGTAGACAACAATGACATAACTAAGAAAAAATGTGCACATAATGGTTTATTTCCACCAAAAGTTACAGCATCCAGTTCAACACCAAAAGCTCCATCTTATTATTTACTACCACGCAAAGTTACATAATCTTTTGAGGCGCGTCCTCATGCTCATTGGCTTTTATACAATACCTTTGAGCTGGATATAACCCCTAAATCAAATTTGGTGCATTCTAACTAGATTCAGTTATCATTTTCATGTAGCTGAAGTTTTAGTTTTCCTTGGGTCTTTCCAGGCGCACCCCCTCTGCGTTAAGCCAGGGGTGCCTCCATCTTGACCCCCCAGATTCTGCTCAAGCGGAACTGCACTGGGTCTATGATGATGACGACGCAAAGTTACATAATCTGAGCATGTGTGTGCATAGAACAAATGGAAAATCTTCGATGAAGCAGAACAGCATAGAAGTTTTGGCATCACAATAATTTGAAGCGTTTAGCAGCAAAATGGTTCCACTCAGAAGTGCAAACAATCAATTCTAAGTGAGTCTCCTAGTCAATAGAACACAAGCACATAGATAACTACTATAATGTTTATCACGGTGGAAACATTATCTACACATGTTTTAATAAATCAACACATGGTTACCATTTTCTAAAAAATAATGGGCATTTGCCTTTCAAAGACGAAGCATAATCAGTATTTGAAAAGTTGCATCAAAAGATGGCATTGGAAGAAAAAGTTCAACTAGACGAACAATTTTTCTGGAACATTCTATAATGTGAAAGGATAGAATAATTTAACAACGTATTGATAATTTATGAAAGCGTACAAAAGCAAGAAAACAAATTAGCATGTGAAAAAAGCCTATATTAGATTCGGCAGACAGTGACAGAATAAAATATGCAAAAAATGGACATGTACAAGCTATAAGAACTGAAAAAGAAATTCATTACCTTTTGTTTTATCTTCTGTGCAGAAGCTGGGTCTTTTTTATTAATGATCTCAAAAGAAACAAGGATGACATCTTTTAATGGGCGAGGAGTTTCTTCAACCTTTCCAGCAAGAAACATACAAGCTGTTGCAACTGTCTGCAGACAACTAGCATGGAGTTACAAGATGTAATTGAACATTATTTGCATTACCTTAAATTTCCAATCAGTTATCAAAGATCATTAGCTGAAAGTTCTTTCAACCTACCATGGATTTTAGCAGTTATAACAGATGCCTACTCATAAGTGGCAGTGGGTGGCAAGAGAAGGACAGCAAATTACATAAGAGAGAAACTACTTACCTTTCTATCATTCTTTGCATGGGATTGACGAAGATAGAAGCGGTGGCAAAAAATAATTGCAGTAGCAATTGTAACCTGGGGTCTGCATCAAAATTACAATAATCATTCTGGAAGTAAAGTTGATTCTAGCACCTAAAGCACACCAAAATCAGTACAGAATATGAAATAAAACCCTAGTCTGAGAAATATAAATTCTAAACACGCAGTGAAAGGAAAAACAACAGGATGCACTAACTTTTTTTTGGTTCCGTTTTACTTGGACAATATAGAAGCCTCCAAGGCTCCAAGCAATAAGATGCTATGAAGATGAGACTGCCAAATCAGAGAATACTTACACTTTGAGCTTCATTCCTAGATCTTGTAGAAATGTACAATAAGCCTTCCGTAAATAGGCTTCCTTCTTCAAGTCAATGCCATCTTTTCTAGATGGAGAGTTTTCTTCAATTTCTTTCCTTGAAAAATACCAACGGCCACCATCCTCAAGTATTTCCTGAAATTTTTTTGTAAAAGCATCTTAATGAGCTCCAAGATATGCAGAAAAACTGTGAAGCAATGCAACCATTGTATGTATTTCAACACATATTTCTAGAGAAAAAACCATCTTCTTAACTGGAGCACACAACTATCCCACAAGCTCGCTTTCGATTAGAGGTTGAGATAGTAATATTAAACCATTTTGACTAAAAATAATGCAGCTGGCATGTAATTTCATTTTTGCCTTATGTTCTTGTTAATTATACTGTAGCAGTTCTAAGAAGATGTCCGAAAGAAGATCTCAATAATTCTCTTAAAATTTATGGATAGCCTCATAGCCTTAGCATATGTTGCCAGTTGATACTGTATAATAATCTTAAATGGAAGATGGGGAATTTTTAGCAACAAGAGATCCAAGAAAGTTTAAATCAAGGATTATATGTAAGGGCTCTACCATTCCTATCTTAAACTTTATGATAAAATATTTTAATTGAAAATTCATCAAAGGTGAACAGCTCATTGCCTTTCAAGATAGTGAGCACGCATACGCAAGAAACATGAAAGTAAAGCCTGTAAATAGGAAATACCGTAGATATTTAATACACAAATCAACTAAAATTCACAAGCAGAGCTTCTCAATCTTAATTTTTCATCAACTTCCATCAAGCCACAAATTGGTCAAGAAAACTGGTTGATGGGTAGATCATGGGATGAAATAAAGACAAATTCTTCACTTTACAGACCTAATATTCACATTATCTAAGAATCTCATCTCATCTTAAGGCACCTGAATACTCTAAGCTTTACAATAGGACTTAATGGGTACAGCATGGGATAATGGTAAGTACCACTCTTTAGGCCAGAATCTAGCCAAGAGGAATTCTTTGTAGGAAACTCTCCCACAGACTCTTTCTTTTGATAATTCTCAAAGATGAATACAAAGAACGTCTGAAAACAACTTAAATATGCAGAAACTATCTAAAACTACCCACTAACATAGTGCTGCTGACTGACGCTGGAATACAGGAGTACATAAACTGACACAATTAACTAACCGTCTAACACTGACACAATAAACTGGAACTAAATAATACTATCTAAATAAGGGGTGACAACTGCTTCTTCTTTCTTTCATATGGGACACATCATGGTTTACTTGTCCAAGGCTTGGAAGGTGTCGTATCAGATAAAATAAAGAAATATTCTTCACTTACAGACCTAATATTTAGTTATTTACATTATCTAGGAATCTCACCTCATCTTAAGGCACCTGAATACTCTAAGCTTTAAAATAGGATCTAGCTTTCACAAATATAAGAATTTACGGCAAAACCAAAGAAATCTCAAATAAGGAAGCAGTCAACTATGACAATTAACAAACATAGTTTTCTTTCAGTATTCATAGCTAGAGTAATTCAAACCTCAACTAATCTAGTCTTTATAAGAGCATCCATCCTTTATTGAGCATAAACATATTTATCTATCTTAGTGAAATTGACAAAAACCAACCCATTTAAAGGGGATATTTACAAAGAACTCTGTGAGCATGCTACCACCGGAGTAGTTATGCAAATTAACCTTAAATCAATTAGTTTTGCAAATCATCCTTTATCTTACAGCAATTACAATGAAAACAAGAGTAAAAGCTAAAAAATTCCCCTATTCTACTTGGATATTTTTCTTAATATTCTATGAATTTACCTCCACTTGACTTATTGTACCCAACAGGCCAACACGGTAAGAAGCTTAACAAACAAAACTGCCATACACAAGTACATATTTCTTCTCTGCATATGGTCAACATCCCTTTTCGTTTTTTGAAAAATCAAAGAAGATATATTCTTGAGTAATTCCATACCAAGCAACGGACCTACAACTTAAATCAACAAAACCAGAATTACAACCCCCTAAGGTTCAAAGTTACAAAAGTTTGTTTCAATGGCGCAACATTGATCAAAGGTACACCGGTACGCACGTCTAGCGATCAATTAAGATGCAATTTCAGCAATTAATGATATATAAGAAAGACAACGAAGCAATTGAGAATCAATAAAAAAACGCTGTTGAATATATAAAGGAGCAACTAAATTTTCAAAGATGAAACACAAGGACGAACAAACCCTAATTCTGCAATTTCAACAGAATAGGCCCAATATCCTAAAGATTTCACAAAAATTAATCAAGGCACTGCATTTAAGCAAGCCCTTGATGAAAATAACTCGTAGAAGTAAGAGAACGAAAGACTTACCGGCGGAGGAAGCTTCGAATTGACAGTCGCCATTCGTACGAAGACACCACAAATCAGCAAATAGAAGAGTAGAAAGCTGAGATTCAAAATTCGAAGATTCGAATGAAAATCGAGAGAAAATTCGAAACGACAAGATCAAAGAGCGAGACGGAAAAGAGAGAAAGGAAAGCAGCGCACCGCAGAGGACTTGGGTGTCCTTGCTGCCTGGTGAAGAGAGGGCAGAAAGGCGTGAGGGAGAGAGGAGAAATAGAGAGGAACCGTAATATTCCACGAAGCGAAGCGTTGGGGTTCTCTGCTTGTTCAAGACGCGGCGTTTTGACTACCTTTCCTTTATGGGATCCTCTAATTAGAAACGACCATTGCCATATTTGCATCCGACTAATTTCGCAAAGACTTTCACCGGCCTCCAAACGCCTAGTCTGAGTTCGCTTTCCCGGGATGGTCTCGATGTTTGATAATTGGAGGTCCATAAAAGTTTTCTTTAAATTTAGGAATTTTTGGACAAAAAAGAAAAGTTTCAAAGAAAAGGTGATGTATGCTTGAAAGGAAGATGTGAGAGGGTCCAAGCAATTTGCTCTTATATCTAAGTTGAAAAGGTTGGAATGTAAGGTTGGAATAAAACTTTTTTAACCGAGTTGGAGAGGAAATTTAAGGAGGGTTTGGAGATAGTCTCCACCTTGCATCGGGATATCCATGACAACTCGTTCAATGAAACTCTCCATGAAGAGGTTGACTTAGCTGGAAGATGCTTGAGGGAAGCCAGGGAGGATCAAGCTAGCTTTGTCAAGCAACAAGTTAAGATAAAGTGGGTTAAGTTTGGAGAGGAAACCTCTTTTTTTCACTCGGCGAGGGAGAGAGAGGCTCGGAAGAACATTCTTTCTCTCACTCTCCTGGATGGCTCAGTTGTTGAAGAGAGGGTGACTATTAAAAACCACATTGTGGATTTCTATACTTCTTTGCTAGGGAGAGTGTGAGATTAGGGGGGTTTGAGCCCGTCCATGGTCGAGTAGTTGATGAGCGAGAACACCTTTATCTCCTTGAGATTCCAATGGGATTGACCTATAATACAAAATCGATAGGTGTAACCTTTCGCTCAATGCTAAGATGGAAAGGGTTGAGGAGAAGATCAGTTGCTTAGGATGCCCTAGCCGCCCCACATGAAGGAGGAGGGCTCGGGTTCAAAGAGATTCTTGCATGGAATAAGGTTGATCTCGTGAAGCATGGGTTGGATATTCACTTTGGTAAAAGTTGTGTTTGGTCAAGGTGGTTTCAACATAATCTTAGCAATTGAAAGTCGATCTTGAACGCCGTGGCTAAGAGGAGGGTGTTTTGGGCTTGGAGATGCATTCTTTGGGTTTGGGACGGCCTTTTACTAGGGATGGGCATAACCCAACAAGTTGGAGTGGAATGGAAGGTATGTAATCAATGCTCTTTATGACTACCTAAGGGTGAAAAGGCCTAATTTATTTTTATTTTTTTTGGTAGAGGGGGATTGTAGAAAGGTAGCCTATTCGACAAGAGGTGGAGTTTCCAAACTGATTGGCCGGGCTAAACCGTATGCCTTTAAGGGCAAAGATGTGTGATTGGGGGATCTCGAACATTGATACTTGTGTCTTGTGCAAAGAAAGAAAAAAAGACAATAATTATTTGTGATTCAATTGTCATTTTACTAATGATGTTGCCAACTGATTCTTTAATTGGTTGAATATTGGAGTAAGGATGAGCTCCATTGAAGATTAGCTAGTATGGTTACAAGAGTCTCAAGCCAAGAATGCAATCATCTACAAGGTACGTCTCCTAGCTTTCTCTTGCTTGGTATACTTCATATGGAGAACTAAGAATGATGCCCTTCATGGTGGAGTTGTAACTAATATCACAACTTGCTTCATGAGAATCCTTGAAGAATGAATGTAGACTAAGGGTCTCATTCAAGGTTGACTTGAACGAGAGACATGGAAGAAAATGGAGAGGCTTCTTGAGGATGTAGATGGTATTTTATTTGTGTTGTTTAGCTTCATTTTTTTGACTTGTATGGGCTGTTTTTTTTGTGTGTGTTGATGTTGCTTTTTTAGGGCTTCTTTAGTTTTGTGCTAGACCGAGTTTGCCTTGGCCTTAGGTGGTTGTTTTGCGTGTTGCTAGGGATCTTTTTTAGGGTCATTTTTTAGCACATTGTACCAAGTTGCATCTTGGTATAGGATTGGTTTTTTAGGTCCTCTTGTTGATGTTTTTGTGGTGGTACTAGCCATGCACTCACCTAGTAAGCAACATGCTAGTTTTTGGGTCTTTTTGTGTTGGTTGTAAAAAGGTGTAGAGAATAGTGAGGCTTCTTTGTAAGTCTTTCTCTTGTATATCCTTTCTTTTTCTATACATATTTACCATATTGAGCCTAGTCTGAGTTCGTTATCTACTTATGTCTTTGACAACCGCACATGTGTGCAAATCTCTACTTGAAACATCATTGATTATTGCCTTGTGTTGAGCGAGGTGAATATTGTGGAAGTTCTGAGCCTATGTTATCGAACTTCAAACCTCATCTATATACAAAAATATAAGCTTTTATTTAAGGAAACACTAGAATTACAAGAAGTATTCCAAGAGTCAAGTCCCTTTCGCTCTCAAAGGTTGTAGTCTGGCGAACGATCAATGATGACGATTATATCCAATTTTCTTTCTTTCTTTGGTGGTTTCTGACCAATTTAGGGCGCGCAGAACCACCTTCCTCCTTTTTCTCTCCCACTCTGCCTTCTCCTTTTGTCTCTCATGGATCCCTCTACTTCTCTTTCTACAACTGAAAACATACCAATTTCACCCAATCTTGACAACAACTCCCTACTTGTTTCCTATTTTGATCTTTGTCTTATGGGAAAATTCATCGCGCTTAAACCCCTTGATTTTAATGCTCTTAGGAACATTTCTCCCAAATTTGACACCCTAAATCGGGTTTGGCAGTTCGACGGGTCAATTCTAACCTTTTTGTATTTCAATTATTTAGTCATGAAGATCAACAACGCATCCTTGATTGTCGTACATGTTCTTTCGATGATCAACCATTCTTAATTAATGAATTTGATGGAATGACGAAACCTCTTGAAATGTATTTCTATACTTCCCCTTTTGGGTTCAAATTTGAGACTTAGCTCTTGGTCTACATTGTTTTGCAACAACCAGTGCAATCAGAAGTCACGTGGGCGGTTCTTGGAATTTGATGATGATGATACTCTTAATTTCGACTTAGTGTTAAGGATTTGCGTTCATGTTGATGTGGTCCACCCTCTTCCATGTGGAGTCACTATCTTTGTTCATGACTTTTCAGTTTGACTTGGTGTACGGTACGAACGTCTACCCTCATTTTTCTTTGTGTGTGGAAAATTAGGACATGTTATAAAAAAATTATTCCATTTATGGTATCACAAAGATTATCTTGGCTTCGTACCAACTTCTTTATGCATCAACCTCGTATTCCTGTCGTTGATAAGGATCACGTGCATGAGTGGATTGACCGCTTCTTGGCAATTTCGAATTCATCTTATCACTCCAATAAGGCCATTGATAAGTAATTTGTTTATTTTGTATCAGTAAGGCCTCTTGTTTGTACTCTAAGTGTCGCTCTCACATCAAGGCATCATCCTATTATTGCCTCAAATGATACAACCTCATTAGTATCTTGTATTAGCAATCGTGGTTTTGATGATACACGCCCTCCTTTTGGTGTTACTACCCCTTTGTTGATGAACCCCAAGTGAAAATTGGGATCCTGACCAAACATGATTGCTCTATCTTTGCTAAACATCTGAATGACTTTTCATATTCGAATTCTTATGCAAATACAGTAGTGAATCTGGGAAGCCCCATATTCGTGAACAACAATGAAAATATATAGTTGGAATAACACCGACTTGGGAAATTGTGGCACTATCACAACCCTTTATAGCTGGGCTTGGAGCCGACATTGTTATTAAAATTGGGATTCTAGAATCGGGTCGTGATACGCCTTATGGATAGGATCGTAAAATCGGATCGTAGAATCGTAAGACTTTACACTATGAATAAATATTACTCCCTCCGTTTAGCAAAAGATGTCCTTTTGGACAATTACACGATTATTAAGGAAATTTTTATGCCTCCTAATATGCCCTTATTAAATGACTTTACTTTATTAATGTGGCCAATTACATGGGAAAATGAAAAAAAGGGAACCCACTTTTTAGGGGCATAATCGAAAAAAATAAAAAATGGTAAAAAGGACAACTTTTATGAAAAATGCTAAATGGCCTAAAAAGACATCTTTTGCGAAACGGAGGGAGTAATATTTTTTAAAAAAAATTAATAGTAGGTGGAAAAAAAGAAAAAAATTATGGTATAAGGTAATAAAAAGTTAAAATTGACAACATTTCTCACAAAACATCTATATATGAGAGAGATGTTTTATAATACTAGAAGATTTGAGTTTCTTAAGTGTAAAAATGCAGTATTATTATGAAAAAAACTCAAATTGTAGGTGTGATTTGTAAAAAAATAACTTATATTATGAGTGATTGTGTGAGAAAAAAATAATTTTTGATTAATTTTATGGAAAAAAAAACTTAAATTATGAGTGAGTTTGGATTTGGAGGGGATTTAAAATTATAAAAAAATAATAAGAGTGACTTTTGTAAGAAAAAATGTATTTTATTAAAAATAAATAATTATAGAATATTTTTGTGAAATTTTTTCACATCAAATGCAAGATCTAAAAGGTTATAATAGCTTAATTTAGGTCATTCATTTGTTCTTAGAAGAATTGAGCCTTCCAGTTGAGTTTTATACATAAAACCTACAAAATCTTACGATTTTACGATTCTGATACAATTCTATTGCGATTTTGTTGTAAAACAATTTTTCACGCCGATTCGGATCATCCCCTGAATTTGAATCGTAAAATCGTACAATTTTACGACTTGAAATGCGATTTTAATAACCATGCTTGGGGGACCGCCCTTCCATCATTTTTTTGGATGGAAACTATGATTACTAGTGATGATCATTGAGAGATTATGAGACGTTGTGAATTGTCGACTGGTCTATGTATTGATAATATTGTTCAATTGGATGGTCCGGGGCTTTGGCAGCAAAATATGGAGTGTTTTTTGATAAAAATGTACAAGTTGAGGAGTCTATAGATGTATTTTTTGGTTATAATAAATATGGATACTTGCAAAATTTCCAGGAGGCCGAAGAGGGCCCGAAGAGGTTCGAGAGTTCAGGTTTTAAAAGGCAAGTACTCCGATTGACGGGGGTGGGGTTTTTTTAGTCAAAAGTAGAGATTGGCATGGGCAGAATGTAACGAACTAAAGGGTAACAAATTAAATAGTAAAGGACTAAAGAATAACAAATTAAAGGTCATGATTTTTTTACACACCCATCAAAAGGTTGGGATAGTTAACTAAATTTTCCCCTAATACAAACACAAAAAAGGGGCCCCGTGTTTTTAAGGGCCTGTTGAGATGTTGTACTAAGCATTCTCATTTCTCAACAACGGCTTGGTCGATTTCATCCACATGCTCCCTCAGTACCTTCCACTTCAAGAATCAAACCGAATGTTGGTAAGCACAGTGCAAAAAGATCAAGATGAAATTTCAACATTAAATAAGGGCACAAGGTATCCCATATATACCTGATCCATGGTCAGTGAAATACCTGCAACAAACATGGAATTGATATCAATGGATAATTCATTACAACATAATTGACAAATAGAACACAGGCTCCGTAAGCTTTATTTAATATCAGTTCTTAATTAGAAGTGTGTCCTATATATCCTCCTCTTTTCAAGGTAGATATATGTTTACCTTTTTTCTCTGAATACATGCCAAAAAAATATATTTCACAGCTAAGAACCAAAAAACGGCAATATTATAGAGGCAATGGCTTTATCCAAGACATTTTGACATTCGTATTTGGTTTTTATAGTTGTCCAATCTATACGCACTGCTTTCATTTGTTTTCAATTTCAATAAAGGTAGATCTGCATTGATGCACTGCTTTCATTTGTTTCTCGTCCTTGAGATAAAACTCTCGGATGTCAACCGCGATCCTCCCCTGCCAACTCCTCACCAAAACTCTCGGAAAACTTTCACAAAGAGAGGAGAGGAGAGAAGATTCAAGGGGTTAGGAATACCAGAAGCTGCGCAGAGTGTTTTTTTGGTAGAAAGCTGTGCAGAGTGTTAGTAATCAAGAATTGCAGCCAAAGTAGGATAGAGATAAGGGGGGCTCACATTGACCAATGGTGTCTGCAAATTGACTCTTTGCTGAATATTCAAGGGACATGCATTGTCTCATCTTGTCAGGCCTCATACCACCACCGTTATCTGCACAAATTAATCAGCCATCCATTTCAATGACAATTTCAACTTAATTTCATATGATATATAATATAAATATAAATATATAGGATGAACTTGATCCAGTGCAGATACAAACCTTGAACCAGCAACATTTTAGAATTTGTAGCCTTGTTGTGTTATATTTAAAGGAATGTTGTGTTATTATTATATTTATTAGGTCCAAATCAAGCGAGTATGCTCATGTTTCAAGTAAGTTTGCTAGATCGATTATTTCTAGGTCCAAAAGTTGGCAGTTTGTTTCTTGGCATAAGCCCGAGGAGGGGTGGATTAAGATGAACACGGACGGATCGGTTAGAGATGATGGCTCGGCTTTTGCGGGAGGGGTTTTGAGAGATAGCAATGGGCACTAGATGGATGCTTCGCTCACAACATTGGGGCTTGCTCGGTGACGATGGCGGAGCTTTGGGGAGTGTTGAATGGATCAAGCTCGCTTGGGAAAAGGGCTTCAAACATGCCATATTGGAGTCTAATTCTCATCTTATTACTAATATTTTCAATTCTAGAGTCAATAAATGTCACCTATTGTACAACAACCTGGTGTCTCAATACCAAGGCTTCTTTAGTAGGAATTGGAATGTCCGATTCTGTCATGTGCATCGAGAGACATAATAGTCATATGTATTTATTTAAGTAATTCACGTTATTAATTATGCTGTTAAGATTGTTCCCTTATTCTAGTGATTGTATCCTTAGATAGAATTGCCTTATTCTAGTGATTGTATCCTTAGATAGAATTGTATTCTAGGGTTCACGTACTACATGTATACATACCACTTTTCTATCTAATAACAATCACGCTTCTTCTCCTAAAGCTATTCTCTTACATGGTATCATTTGCCTCAAAGAGATCCTAAACCACACAACAGTCCTCACGACAAAAATCAATGGCCTCCCTCAATGTCATTCTACCCAATCCATTCGAAGCTGATAAGCCATTCATCCTGGTGAATCTTGCTCAGAATGTTAAACTATCCCCCACAAACTACTTGGGGTGGGCAACTCAACTCAAATTGAGTCTCACCGGCTATGGTCTTTTCGGGTATTTAAACGGCACAATTCCATGCCCAAACTCCCAAACCCTAGCCGGTACCAACAATGCTCAAGTCCCAAATCCGGCCTACCAAACATGGGATCGCCAAGACAAAATCATACACAGTGCCATCATCGGCACACTCACGGATCAGATCATCAATCTGGTCACACAAAAAAAAGCTCCAAAGTCGTATGGGATTTGCTCAAACAGACCTACGCAACGGCTTCCCGAGGGCACAAGAAACAACTCAAAAATAAACTTCAGGCAACGAAGAAAGGCGGTTCTTCTATTTTTGAGTATATGCAGAACATGAAGGCATTCGCCGATCTTCTTGCCTCTCTTGGTGCCCCGGTGAACCAAGAAGATCTCACTGAGTACGTGTTGAAAGGTCTTGATTCCTCTTATCAATCAGTCATTGATGGCGTAAACAATCGGGAGACGGCAATCTCGTTTCATGAGTTGCATGAACGACTGATCATTAAGGAACTCGACCTAAAACTTGAGAGCTCTAGGGACGGTGTACCGGCTTCAGCTCTGGTTGCCCAAACCAAATCTGGAAAGAAGACTAAAGTGCAGAACACTACATCGTCTGCCCCGCAGCCACCATCAGCGCCTTCTAACAATTGGGTAAACTCCTCTTCCTCTTCCTCCAACCCTCATTCCAGCCATTCCTACACAAATCAAAATTCTTACTAGCCAAAACCTTTTAAGGGGAAATGTCAATATTGTACCCATCAAGGTCATGTGATGTCTCACTGCCCAAAACTCAAAGCTGACCATTCCAATTTTCATGTGCCCAGCACCAATCGGTTCCCATCTTCCTCACCACAAGCCAACACTATGTCATACACTCCAAATGCAACTCAATGGTTGTTTGACACCGGTGCGAACAATCATGTAACAAACAATCTCCAAAATCTTGCTCTTCACAATGAAGTTATTCTCTTACAAGACAAACGTTGAAGCTAATAGCCTCGCGTCTAATGGCTTTTTATTTCCTGTTGGTTTCCATGTTTTGCTTGCCTCGCTTGTGAGGATTTCTTTTTTTATTACTTGATGATGTTAAGGGTCGGACTATTTCCCTTTTGATGACTACTTAGCCTAATTTTTCTCGTTTTAATAAAATTACCCTCGAAGAAATGGAGAGTGTCACCTCTTTTTCAACCCAAATAAAAAAACAACAACTCTTTAGACGTGAGAATTTTTATTCTTATTATATCTCACCCGCTTACATATCTATATCGATATCTATACTTCTATATCTATATCTATATCTATACTTCTATATCTATATCTATATCTATATCTATATCTATACTTCTATATCTATACTTCTATATCTATATCTATATCTATATCTATACTTCTATACTTCTATATCTATACTTCTATACTTCTATATCTATATCTATATCTATACTACTATAAAAGCACGGCTAACTATTGAATCTCGTCCGTTCATTTTACAGTTTTCTATATAACACTATCGTGCGGCTGTTATTAATTCATTATTTCTCATTATATTTTTGTTATTTTAATGTTCCTCGAACTTAGTGTCGGTCTTGCTTAGCTCTTAAGTAATATCGGGATATATATTCTTGGAAAGCGTGATCGACTTGAGTGATATTTGGATGTAAATGGGTAATTTTAACATGTCTCGAAAAACGTGTCCAAGTTACTTCGCTTTTAAGCAAGATCGGATAAGTTTGTTTCTTAGTTGTGAAGAAAGCTCGTATAC
This sequence comes from Fallopia convolvulus, assembly GCA_964016875.1. Classification (NCBI taxonomy): domain Eukaryota; kingdom Viridiplantae; phylum Streptophyta; class Magnoliopsida; order Caryophyllales; family Polygonaceae; genus Fallopia; species Fallopia convolvulus. The sequence goes on from OZ024724.1 coordinate 42,612,261, forward strand.
GTAATAGAACAATTTTTAAGACATTGGACGTCGTGAAGTCAGACAAATTAATACCAAAAACATAATGCCCATTTACATAAATTTACGGAAATGCCATTTTCATATCTCTACACTAATGAAGTCTCCGTCTCTTATTGCTAGTCTTCCATAATGTATGTTGAGTTAGCACCCGAGTTTGGAACTTCCTTTGATTAATTAATGGAGTACGGCGTTCGATCACCCTCTTCCGGAACAAAAAAAGGGTTTATGTTGAGTTGGTTTTTAGAAATTAGAATGACCCTAGCAAACTAGAGTAGACTATCTAGAAAAAGCTCTGGCTTATGTTTCATAGGCTCCTCCGGAATCAGAGAGCAATTCTTGTTTCAAGTTTCACTAAAATTGTTAGCTAGCTTTTGTTGGCTCCCAAACTCACGAGTATTTTTGTGCAAAACTAAATCCACACACTACCCCTAGCTTTGTCAATTCATACTTCATAATGGAAATTGATAAAATGAATGCTACATAAAACGTCTGAAAGCTATATATACACGCACATTCTTTATACCATTCCCCTTCTTAGTTCCCTGGTGTCATAAATCTCCTGATTGAAATTCTTCAAGCACAATATCTTAATCAAGGCACAACTTTCCCATCCAAAAATCCCGGAACCCTAGAAGTAAACTGCTTCACCTGTGATCTCAACTCATCTAACTCCTCCACCCACAAGCTATAACTTGAATTCTTAGCAAGAACATCCTTTGAAACCTCCTTGCTCTCAATCATCCCCCTAAAAGACCTCTCAAACGACTCGATCTCGTTCCACAACTCGATCGAGCTCCTCTCCCTACTAACCTTCTCAAGCAACTCCCTTGCTTCCTCCACTCTAGCCCAAAAACAAGAGTCCTCAGTCAAGCCAGCAAACTTACTCCTCTTCCCACTTCCGCTCTCCGCTTTCCTCCCCTTCCACCACTTGTCGATAATCTGGTGCCGCCTCTCCCTCCCGTGTTTCAAGTAATGGCCTTTACTGAAGTGGGCCCCACTCCGGTAGTACTCTGCAATGTCAAGCGGCTCGACGAGGAGCTGGTAGAAGTGGGAGGCGTTGACCCATTTGGCACGTTTGTGGAAGTCGTGCGGGAGCTTGTTGTTGTCGATCATGGAAATGACGTCGTTCCAGAAGGTGGCGAGCTTTAGCCTGAACATGTTTACTTGGGAGTCGCGCCTCGAGGCTTGCCTTTGCTTGAAGGAGTCGTAGTACCCCATTTGGTCGTCTGACTTGTCGCATGAGGCTTTGTACCATTCGATTTGCGCTCTGTAGGGAGTTATCTTGGAGAGACTGATGGCGAGTTTTGCGCTATTTAGGTTCGGGGTGAGGCCCATTTGTTTCGCCATTTTTAGACAGTCTATGGCGGATTCTGAAATCGATTCCTGCAAGGTAAGTGGTGGGTTCAGAAAGGTGATCAACTGCACATGTGAAATGCTCAAAGGCATGCAATTTGTGGATCTATTATTCTTTTGATCCTACCCAATTTGGGTTATATTAGGGTTTGTTTGGATGTCATGCACTATAAAATCAATGCATTATCGAGAATTAAGATTCAATGAAAAGGTAGTATTTGATGATCGAATGCATAAAGTTTCCTGACTCAAAATACATCATGTCAATGTATCAAAAGACATTCTATTTTGAGCTTATCAAACGACACTTCAATTTTGGCTTTATGATGCTATACATATATTATGCATCCAAACATTCTACCAAAAAAAAAATATATTATGCATCCAAACAAGCACTAAAGTGAACTACACAAAATCACCTTTAAATTAGTCCATTTTGCATGAAATTATCCTTTATAAACAGAACTGCACTTGGCTCATACTTTAATAAACTTCAACACTCAAACTCACTTTAGCATTATTAAAACCTTGCGAAAAAGCGTGAAATATCTCAAAAAAACTTGTTCAGACATATTTGGGCTTTGCTTATCCAAAAAATGAAGGTTATTTATTTTGGAGATATATCAGAACGTCTTCATAAGGTTAACAAAGCATGAATGTTAGCATGTAGTCAAATATGATTCTGTGTAATTTACCCTACTTTAAGCTGTGCATTTTAGACTTGGAATTCTTTCAATGTTCTTTAAAAGCCAAAGGAACATACATACCTGGCTGTCCAAACCCATCGACTCCAATGCCATAACCATCCCCGCTTCATAACTTGGCTCGGGAAGGGTCCCCCGAATGACGTCCTTACTATGCAAAAACTGCAAAGAAATGCTCTCTACATGCTCTCCATACTTGAGATGATCCTCAACACCCGACTTTGGAGTAGCGGTAGCCAACATCAAATGCAACAGCTTCACCACCGCAACTGCATTATCAACACAAACTGCCCCTCCCTCCGAACAAAACACGTAGCTGCCACACGGCCAAAACGAGCCCCTCCCTCCGGGCTCATCCGGTGCGTTAGCCTGGCTCTCGGTATAGGCCAACACAATCTCGAGCAACCGAGACTTGTCCTCGTCCGGTATCTGAAAAACAGACGACCCAAAACGAGGAGACGTGATTGAGAGTTGCCAGTACTGTAGAAGGCAATGGAGTTGGGTGTTGAAGGAACCGAGCGGAGCGAAGAGGAGTCTCGGGACGATGTCGTGTTTTGAAACAACGTGGCAGAAGCTTCCAGCCCATCTTTGTCTGAGGAGGGATTTGGAGAGGGACTTGTTGCCTAGAAGAGGAGAGCCAAAGGTTATGCAAAGGATTTGTGTTGATGGAGGTGGAGGAATTGTTTCTAGGTAGCATAGAAATGATAAGGCCATTAGAGAAGCAATGGAGCCTCCAATTGAGTGGCCTGTGAGTACAATTGACTTGCTTTTCTCCATGATTGCCTTCACCTGAAAATTGGATGGTCTTGGTCAAATGTTGACATGTATAAGATTTAGAAATTAGTGAGTGGTTGGTGTGAACTGTGAAGAGGGTCGCTTTAGTTTCGGTTTGGATCCGGTATAGTTATTCTATCTTTAGAGTTACCATTACTATATTTTCTAAGCTGAACTGGTGGAGTTTAGCTTAGGCATGAAGGTATGATGTCTGAAAAAAAAATCATCATTTACTGTTGTGTAATATGGTTGCTATCAAATCTTATTTAAAATCCTTGTTGATTGAGCCGGTTTCTTTTGACTAGCCATATAGTTAACCTTAATTCGTGCTCTTTTTTTCACCTTTTATCTTTTGGTGTGAAGGTTTGTGCTGAAAAGTTGACAAAAAATGCACATATTCTAGTGGTATAGTAGCACTAGCACTAAAGGGAATATGCTTTTTTCTTTTGTGAAGGTAATGCATATGATTGAACATTTGAACCTAGTACCAAAAAATTACTACAATAAATAAACTCTATGCGATTAAAGTAACTACTAAAAATTACATTAACAACAAAAATTACATTTAACCATGATGATTCTAGATAAAGATAACCATTATCACGTGATTCAATTCATCTGCCCATTATTACACGATTCGTTATAGATAACCATTGTCAATTGTGAAGGTGACTTTGTGTTTTTTTTAATACTCCATCACTTTATCATGTATACAATTGTGAACACAATTAAATTAATCCGCCCATAAATCCAAAGTTAAACTAAAAAATAAATAAGATTCGGATTAATTAAAGCTGGGAAAACTAAGAAGCTTACTTGGATCTGGAAATTAGAATTTGAATAGAGGTTTAGAAATAGATGTAGCAGCCCTTTGTGCACCATAACCGGCTCTTCTTCCTCATCTCCGTCTCCTCCGTGGCAATCTAACGCCGTGAAGATTCCGGCGGCAACTCCGTTAACGGGCACCAGATCCTCCACGTACAGATCGGGCCCGGAAATGACCTGGGCACCCGAGAAGGCTATGTAGCCGACGGGCCCAACTTGGGTGACGATGAAGCCCGGCCCGGACGGCGGCGCCAGGGCGGTGTTGGCAGTGCTACAGAGCCTCCAGGACTCCGTCAGAAGGCCGGTGGACCCCAGGAAACTCGCCATGGTCTCGCTTGTCTCAAACCTGCACGGATTTCATATCGCAACACACAAGTCAAACCCAAATTGAAGTTGAAGATTGATTTTGTTGAAATCAGAAAGGGGATTTTGGTGAGCTCTGCCTTGTGACTTAAATCTGGGATATTAATTGCTGATGATGGATAGCTTTACAACTTTGAACAAGGCAAGATTTTCCAAAGAAGACTAGCAAGTGGTTTTTTTAATAAAATAAAAAAAGAAAGAAAGAAAAGATAAAAGGGATGAAAGTTTTGTGTCATATTTGTTTGTTTCATATCCTGCTTGCTGGTTTGGGCTTTTGGGGGTGAGAAGAAACTTACAGGGAAACTTCGGCTTCCATGTTTGAATATTCAGCCTCTCTCTCTATCTTCTTTCTTCTTTCTTCTTCTTCTCCTTTTTGAAAGGTATTAAATTTGGAGGATATTTTGGTAAAGAGCCCACTTCAGATAGTGGGCGGCGCAGCTGGTGGTGGTGCTGGTGGTGGTGGTGCTGAGAGATCGATCTCAAATCTCAATCATGCTGTTAACTGGAGCTGGGAGTTGCTTCAATCATCAAACAATACACGAAAAAATGAATTAAAAAGAAAAGTTGGGAGCGAGTGGGGCCCATAGTTTTGGGCAAGTTGGACTTGAGGTTTGGTAGCATGATGAGAGGATTGAGAGGTAAGAATAGAGAAGGGGTTGAAAAAATAAATAAAGGGTGAACTGCACTTGCCCACTCTTTATTTTTGCTGATTTTTTTAACTTAATTACTTTGCGGGTTTTAGAAAAAAAACTTAATTACTTGTCTCTTTTTTTTAATGAAAATTACTGTTAGGCTTTCGGTAAATCAAGGTTTTTAAGGGGTAAAAATTTTGTAGGAGGTACAGATTTTATAATAGACAGATGTTTTATTTAAAACCTTTTAAAACCTAATTGAATTTGAGTGGGACATTATAAGGTTTTTTAGTAGGTTTTAACTTTAAATTATCAAAAAAAATTAATTTTATTAATTAATAAAAAATAATTTGTTAATTTTTACAAAATTTCTCAAACTTATCTACCCAAAGATTTTCTTTTTGTGGTTTCAAACCTCCTTAAAAACAATGTTCTAAAAAACGCTAGGCGGACCTTGGGCGGAGAGGGACCGCCTAGCGCCTAGACGGCCTAAACGGTTGCCTACGCGGTCCTAGACGGGTGCCTAGGCGGTCTGGACGGCTAGGATGGCTAGGACCTTCCAGCGTCTAGGCAGGGCCTAGAAGGGATTTTTAGAACAGTGCTTAAAAAACCCCTAAAACATCCACCTACTAGAAAAACCTTGTCTTGTTCAGCTGCCTCCCACGTTTGGAAATGCCTAAGGCAGGGTATTTCCGATGTGGTTATCCATGGGGTGCGGTGGTGCTTAAGAGATGGTTACTCTATCCGTTTTTGGCATGACATATGGCTCCTTGATTACCCCCCTGAAGCATGCTGCGCAGATTCCCCCGGACGACACTCAGTTGAACGCGGCTGTTAGAACCTACTGGCTGGATAACATGGGTTGGGATTGGTCGAGTTTGTCCATCTGTCTTCCGGTTGTTGTGTTACTTAAAATTGCTGCTTTCAGAGTAATTGAAGAGGATGATGTTGTTGAGGAAGAAATGAGTTGGAGATTTTCAGCTGAGGGTAATTACACTGTGTCCTCTGGTTGTGCTCTACTGAATGGGAACAACACAATCAAGAAGTTGATAGATCAGTTTATCAGAAATTTTGGAATGCAATGTGACAGAGAGGGTTCGACATTTTACCTGGTTGGTGTGCAGAGGCTGAGTTCTCACAAATGTGGAACGAAGAAGAAGATACATAACAACAGAGGCGCGATGCAGCTGCTGCAAGGGAGATGATGAAACCCTTGAACACTTATTTAGAGATTGTGTCCATGTTAGCTATATTTGGTCTCAATTGCCTGTAACTGATGTTTATCCTTTGTTTCTTCAAGATACGTTTTCCACTTGGGTGAGACACAACTTGATGAGAGAGGGCGTGGTTGACTCGATGGTGTGGCGGGATTTGTTCGTGACGGCGTTATGGTGGATTTAGAAATGGAGAAACAATCTTATTTTCAACGACGTCAATGAAACCCAGGATAAGTTGAACTTTATAAAAAAATTAGACTCGTGACTATATTGATGCAGTTTGTAAGCGATATCTTGGAGTTGTCGAAGTGAGAATTGGATAAAGGTTAACGCCAATGGAGTAGTTAGAGAAGGCCAGTCGACGACGGGTGGAATTATAAGGAATCACAAGGGACAGTGGTTGTGCGAGTTTGCTCACAATATTGGCTCGTGCACCGTGCCTATGGCGGAGCCTTGGGGGGTCCTAGATGGCCTTCAGATGGCGTGGGAGAGAGGCTACATGCAAGTTATATTTTGAAACGGATTCCCAACTTTCTATTCATTTACTTGATGCAGGTGTTCACATGAGTCACTCGCTCTATAGCCTGGTTTCGCAATGCCATGGCTTTATTCGTAGGGATTGGTCCGTCCAATTTCGTCATATCTACCGAGAAGCGAATAGTGTGGCTGATAGCTTAGCTAGTTTAGCTTTCTCTTATCCGTTAGGAGATAATGTATTGTTTGTCCCGCCTACTGGCTGGATAACATGGGTTGGGACTGGTCGAGTTTGTCCATCTGTCTTCCGGTTGTTGTGTTACTTAAAATTGTTGCTTTCAGAGTAATTGAAGATGATGATGTTGTTGAGGAAGAAATGAGTTGGAGATTTTCAGCTGAGGGTAATTACACTGTGTCCTCTGGTTGTGCTCTACTGAATGGGAACAACATAATCAAGACGTTGGTAGATTAGTTTATCAGAAATTTTGGAAGTGCAATGCGACAGAGAGGGTTCGACATTTTACCTGGTTGGTGTGCAGAGGCGGAGTTCTCACAAATGTGGAACGAAGAAGAAGATACATAACAACAGAGGCGCGATGCAGCTGCTGCAAGGGAGATGATGAAACCCTTGAACACTTATTTAGAGATTGTGTCCATGTTAGCTATATTTGGTCTCAATTGCCTGTAACTGATGTTTATCCTTTGTTTCTTCAAGATACGTTTTCCACTTGGGTGAGACACAACTTGATGAGAGAGGGCGTGGTTGACTCGATGGTGTGGCGGGATTTGTTCGTGACGGCGTTATGGTGGATTTAGAAATGGAGAAACAATCTTATTTTCAACGACGTCAATGAAACCCAGGATAAGTTGAACTTTATAAAAAAATTAGACTCGTGACTATATTGATGCAGTTTGTAAGCGATATCTTGGAGTTGTCGAAGTGAGAATTGGATAAAGGTTAACGCCAATGGAGTAGTTAGAGAAGGCCAGTCGACGACGGGTGGAATTATAAGGAATCACAAGGGACAGTGGTTGTGCGAGTTTGCTCACAATATTGGCTCGTGCACCGTGCCTATGGCGGAGCCTTGGGGGGTCCTAGATGGCCTTCAGATGGCGTGGGAGAGAGGCTACATGCAAGTTATATTTTGAAACGGATTCCCAACTTTCTATTCATTTACTTGATGCAGGTGTTCACATGAGTCACCCGCTCTATAGCCTGGTTTCGCAATGTCATGGCTTTATTCGTAGGGATTGGTCCGTCCAATTTCGTCATATCTACCGAGAAGCGAATAGTGTGGCTGATAGATTACCTAGTTTAGCTTTCTCTTATCCGTTAGGAGATAATGTATTGTTTGTCCCGCCTAAGGGGATTTATTTATTGCTTTATGATAATGTTAGGTGTCGGGCTATCCCCCGTTTGCTGACTACTTAGCCCTTTTTATTCGTTATTAATAAAACTCCCCTAGAAGGAACGGAGAGTGCCGCCTCTCTTTCCACCCAAAAAAAGAAAAAGAAAAACCTTGTCTTGCTGAACACCTATTTAAGTATGATTTAAATAGTAAAAACCTTCAAAAACCTCCACAAACCTACAACGAACGGAGTCTTAGGCTTCGTTATGTAGTAATGTTTTGGATTAGTGACTAAATGAAATGGATTAAGAACTATGAATGATATACTGTAAAATTGGAAATAAGGAAATAGTTAATTGAAAATCTATGGATTATAAGTGGACATGTTAAACTTCGACTTAAAAAGTGGGCATGTTAAAACTAGACCTGAATCTAAAAACCGACCTGATAAGACCCGCCCGGAGTTTTTTTATTTAAAACTCGATTTGAAAATCAATGGGTGGATTCATTTGACAGGTTTAATTATAAGGGTGGATTAAGTGTAATTTACTTGAAATAAAATAAAGCATTTTTTCATGAAAAAAAAGAGTTTTTTTTTTTTGATAAATGAGCTACTAGCTCATTACAAGGCCAACACTAGGCTACCCGTAAATTACAAGGCTAACCTAAATCATCACGACGGATGATCTTTAGAAATTCAAATAATAGAGGATGATTACTAAACCAGGAACTACTAATCGAGATATCGACAGGATCCAACAAAGATCCCGGGAAAAAAATTAGAAATAGCAAAACTAAGCTCAGGAAAACAAAAAAGCCTCTTAGCGAGAAAATCCGCCGCAAAATTGCATTCCCTGAACAATGAAAAAACACCACACAAGGAACCAAAGCAACAAAATGACGGATATCATTTATAATAGCTTGAATTTCTCAAGGAACTTTCCAAGTCCGTTTTAAAGAATTAATAAGAATTAAATTATCCCCTTCAATGATAAGGCGGAAAATGTTTAGCGAAACCGCACTACGAATACCATCAAGCAGAGCAAGCGCTTCAGCCTGGAGAACCGAAATGGGAGGTTGTTCTTTACGATCAAAACTTAGAATCTTACTTTTGTGGTCTCGAAAAAGTAGAAGATTTCGTACGCTTGGAAGCATCAAAATTGAGCTTCGACCATGACAGAGGAGGTCTAATCCAATTTCGATTATTTTTTTCTTTTCGGACGAGGCATATTTTTGGGTGCTAAAATTGGCTGAGCATAATTCTACTGTAAATACTGAGAGAAAGCTAAATCACATGGAAGCAAAGAAGAAATAAGTCTAGACGGATTAAAAATATTTCCATTTCTATGTCCCCAAATAAACCACCAAAGGAAACAAAGGATATTACTATTTTTATTTGAATTTATAGTAGAAACAAGATTATCAATAAAAGTACATGAGGAGATAATTTGGAATTTTAGATTTATCATAGCCTCGAGTTTTGAAAGCATATTTTGTGAAAACGGACAGTTAAAAAACAAATGATTCAGGTTTTCATCTTCATTTGAGCATAATGAGCACGTACTAAAAACACAATTGTAAAAGCGATTTAATCTATCTGTTGTTGGAAGATAATCAGCACACGCCTTCCACAAAAAAATTTTAATTTTAGGAGGAAGAGAGGTCTTCCAAATCCAAGCAAACTCATAATTAAGATCAGGCCTATCTATAGAAATCATACTCGAAGCTGAGGAGACTGAGAAAGCTCCGTCATTAGAAGAAAGCCAAACCAAACGATCCTCAGAGTTAGAGACAGGAATTCTAAGAGAAACAATTGAATTCACAATTGATTCAGGAAGCAGCAAGCGCAAGTACTCAACATTCCAGAACCGATCAAGAGTGATAAAAGCTGAAACTTTTAAATTAATGTTATCATTATAATAAAACGACATTAAATCAGTATTTCTAATCCAAGGATATTTCCAAAAATTTATAGAATGACCATTTCCAATAGTCCATAATAAACCTTTAGAGAATTTGTCTCTAAGATTGAGCAATCTACCAAACTGCCAACAACAATTCTTTTTCTGCATCTCAAAAATTGAAGAGGAACCCAAGTATTTTTCAGAAATAATACGTACCCAATAATTATTTGGAGAAGTTAAGATTTTTCAAATAAGTTTCATTTGCAAAGCAATATTCGTAGTCTCAGCCGTCCGAAGTCTCATACCCCCAGACTCTTTAGGAGAGCATACCTTATCCCAACTTATAAGAGGGTGATGATTAGGAGTAAACTTATTCCAAAAAAAAGATTTATTAATTTTATCAATTTCACAAAGAACACCTTTAGGAAGCAAAAAACTTTGCATTAGATAATTAACATGTCCTAACAGATTTGACTGAATAAGCACAACCCTACCTGCCTGAGAAATAGAGTTTGCTTTCCAATGAGAAAACTGTTTTTTCAATTTTGTAATTGAATCTACAAACACTGCATTTTGAACCCTACCTTTAAGAATAGGAATACAAAGATATTTCTCCATAGAAGTAGTAATTTGAATATTAAGAACACTTGCAAGAGAAGTTGCAGTTTGACGTGAAATATTTTCAGAGACCTGAAAACTACTTTTATGATAATTAATCGAAAGACCAGATACTCTAGAGAAAGAATCCAAGAAACCTTTAATATAATTAATATTAGCATGAGAAGCATTAGCAAAAATGATAGTGTCATCTGCAAAACTAAGGAAAGGCAAACAAACTCCATTTTTAACTAAATGAATACCCACAAATTTGGAATCTAAAGTAGATCGTAATTGAAGGGATCTCGCAAGATATTCCATACATATAATAAAAATAAAAGGGGCCATCGGATCACCCTGACGAATACCACATTGAGGGGAGAACTCAGTCCATGGTTCGTTATTAACCAAAACCGATGAAGAAGAGGTAGTAATGCAAGTCATAAAAAGATTAACCCAATTGAAATGGAATCCAAATTTAAGCAGAATTAATCTAATAAAATTCCAATCAAGTTTATCGTAAGCCTTTTCCATATCAATTTTCAAAGCCATCCATCCTTGTTTACCTTTTTTCTTTTTATGAAAAGAATGAAAGATTTCGTGAGCAATTAGGATGTTATCCTGAATAAGTCTGCCTTGAACAAACGCTCCCTGGAGAGGATGAATTAGATTAGGTAGAATAGAAGCCATGCGATTAGCTAAAATTTTTGTACTAGCTTTGTATATCGTATTGCACAAACTAATAGGTCTAAAGTGATTTATTGTTAAGGGAGAACCAACTTTAGGAATAAGAGCTACAAAAGATTTATTAATCGATCTAAGCATATGACCTGAATGAAAAAAGGCCTGAATTGCTAAAACAACAGAGTTTCCAACAATATGCCAGTAATGTTGAAAGAAATCAGCAGGGAAACCATCCGGTCCCGGAGATTTATTAGGAGCAAGATCAAAGACAACAAATTTAATTTCCGCTAGAGAAGGCGCGTTACATAGCATCAAATTATCCGAAGCTGAAACCAAATTAGGAATAATATCTAAATCTGAATTATTAACAGAACAAAGGGGATTCAAGTTAAACCGATGAGCAAGCTCTTCAATTATTTTTTGTGAAATTAAGTCATGATCAAATAGAACAATCCCTTCAGTAGTCTGAAAAGAGAGAATTCTTTGTTTATAAGAACGAATTTTGGAAACAGATTGAAAGTATTTAGTATTTCGATCCACAGTTTGCAAGTGAATAATTTTTGCTCTCTGTTTCCAAAAATTATGCTGAAAGTCTAAAAGAGTATTATATTTATTAAGATGAGCCTCAAGTTTAGAAAGAATAGTAAAAAGAATTGAAGTCAAACTAACGTAGGGTCAAATTAATTGGATATTTGGGAGTGTGTTTGCTTGTTGCGTTCCCACACCACACAAAGAGGTAATTGACATCAAGTGAGTCCCGTCACACGCGCTTGCGTCTCACTTGGTTCTTCTCTCTCTCTCTTCGTTGTGTCATATAGCTCCATTCTAGAGCAAAACAAACAAACACAAAATCACAAGTCTCACTTGGTTCTTTCTTTCTTTTTCCTTGATTGGAGATTTGATCATTGTATAATGCCTTTTTATCTAAAAAATAAATTGACATTCCCTTTTTGGGGGGACTGAATAAAAGAAGTTGACATTCTAGAGCAAAAAGAAATTTATTTCCCAACTTCTAACAACCAACAATAGATCATGGATGCTTAATTTACTTGTATTATATATGTATAATTCAATACCAAATGAAAAAGATTGATCAACCAAGTTTCAAATGCATTAGACCGGTTGTATTTGCAAGACGTGTTGAAATGTAATTTTCATATAAGCTAGTATATAATGTTGCCGAGTTACTCCCATCATTAAATGTACACACGAGTCCCAATCTATTAACCCCAAACCTTATAATCATGGCATAGCACAAATATGAAGGGTCCACATTCACAATTCCACGAAATTTATCATCATCCTAAATATATTCATGATTCACATTCATATAGTAATCAACCAAATCGACATTTGAGGTTAGTTGGATACGTAAGATGACAACAGACATTTAGTTTTTTTCCCTCAACAAATAATTTGATTTTATTCATATATCAGATTAAGATACCAAAGATATGACAACTTTTGGCACGTAGAAGAAAAGCTTTACTTTTGATGGTAATATTTTGCACTTTCCATGCCAACTTCTTTTTCTTTAGGCAAATCCAAGCCTTCAAAACAAAATTTTGATTAAAAAAGCATATAATATTTAAATTTCCCTTCAAAGTAATAATTTAACCTTTGAATTTTAAACTGCAAGAGTGTAGAATTTCACCTACCCTAAACAATAAGGGCAAAGCAGCTTCCAAACCTGCAAAATCTCAAGTAACAAACTCAAAAATCTTAATCTAAATCACATGGAAGAGAGTCAAACGAGTGCGAGAGCATATCACTACCTCAGTGGATATACCTTGGACCACATATAAAAACCCATGAGCTTTTAAAAGATGTCAGGTTAGTTATTAAATTTCCCATACATATAAATGGGATATAATCAAGAAGAGTTTCATATCAACTGAAATTTGAAAATAAACATAGTACAAATGACAAATAATCTGATTCATCTGACTAGAAGCTAAGCAATCAGTTCATGACCTCCAAAACTTGCATAAAATTTACATTCATAGAGGGAGAAAATTACAGCCAAACATCCCTAATAAATCGGCGAGCAACCTCATGGCTTCCATAGTTTCAATGTGCAGTCTAGAGCATAAGTTGCAACCATATTTATGTGGGGATGGTGAGTTACTCCTATCACATCCTTCTCATGTACCTGCTCAATGAAAAAAAAAATAACCCAAAACAGCTTTACAGTTTGTTCTATTTTATTTCCTGTTTTTTCAAGTCTTTAGTTTGAGCAATGAAACCAAAATACCTTCATCAGATGCTCCAGCTTTCCAGATTGGTAACTGAAGCAGTACAAATTCCTGCAGCAAAAGACATTATTTTGTTTAAAATGGCTGGTTAATCAATAGGAATACACGTGCAATTGTGTGATAGTTGTTGGTTTATTAAATATCACACCTGTCTTCCCCAACACAGTAAATCCATTCCCCTTTAGATGATAAGCAGGCTGAAACGAAGTCCCCACCTTCTCTTTTACCAGAGGAGAAACTCTTCACGACCTGTAAATCATAGAAAATGATAGCTGATAAAGCAATTCGTATCATCTAAGCATAAAAAAAAAATGGAGTATAATTTAGTATACCTGGCCTTGAAGGGTCATAATGTATATTGATGATGTCCTGTTGCAAACAACAATGTGATCCATATTTTTTGGAAAAAGATGAACTGAGTTGACCGATGCATCACCACCCTGAAAAATTTTTGGAGGAGAGGAAACTCAACAATTTAATCATAAAAATAAGTCAAATCAAGACATTCCATAATCCATATAAAAGATAACAATATACTCTCAAAGGAGGAGGTGGTTTGAACGTTTGTAGACAATCTGTTGTTTTGGAATCCCAAACCTGTCAAATGAATTGTCGAATTAATCAAACATGTAAAGGAGGATAAGAGAAACCATAAGACAGAAGCAGATGTCAGGACATGCACCTTGACTGTACAGTCACTTGAAGCAGTGATAACACGACTACCGTCACTAGTAAATATAGCATTGTTCACATAAGATGTATGGCCTCGAAATTCTTTTAGTAGCTTTCCAGACTTCAGACCATGGATTCTGCATTATTACAATAAACTCAGACAAAGCAAGTCGATATGATCTGACAAGACCAAAATCTAAGAAGACAAAAATAAAGATGCAAAACACTAGTCACACATGCCTAGCAAAAAAATACTGTGTAAAATCACTATCACAAGACACAGTTTGTTAGTTGAGGAAATCCAAAGGACATATATTTCAGACCTTGCAGTGCCGTCGAAGGATGTACTCAAGATCTGACTTCCATCACGAGAAAATACAAGACTTGTGACACCCTGACCATGTGCTCTTTCAAAGCGTCGCAGGCATTGACCAGTCCTTACACGCCACACCTGAAACACTTTTTCATAAGTTACAAAAGCATTGACACTTTCTCAAGATACGATATTTTGCACCATATTCTGCTAGTTCTATATTTGGAGAGAATTAAGGATCAAAGTGCTTGGAGTTGGGACATATAATAAGGGCATATCAGGTGTCTACATGTTGACTTGGCTTTTCCACACTATAAGAAAATAATATTGGACCTTTATATTCTTTTAATTTAATAAAGATAGATCTATGGATGAGTTGCTAGCTAGAACTGATAAAATAAATGAGTAAATTGCTAAACTATGTGGGAGAAGATGAGCACAAGAGTCATATACAGCAAAGATATAATTTTACTTAAGATAATAAATGTCACCAGGCTTACTTTGATCTTTCCATCTTGGGAACCAGAAGCAAGCATTTCAGAATCTCTGCTAAAATCAACACAAAGCACAGCATCTTCATGCATCATGAAAGCCTCCTGCAAATGATCAATGAAAGCACGTTGAAGGTGAATTTTAAAAAGTTACTTCCTATAAAATAAATACATGGATGTAAAAAATTTCAATGACACGGATAACATCAAGGAAAAGGAAGACAGCAAGTTGCAGGGGAAAGAGGGTGAAATATCGCCCTATATACGACCTTGTAATGACAATCACCAAAAATTTACAAACAAAAAAAATTATTGCACTCACAACATAACTTCCATATTCAAATCACCCCCAAAATAGAGTGAATATTGCCCCACAAACAACCTTGTAAATTACACACACTGACACACATTGTGACCCAAGTTTACATCCCAAACATTTTCTATCCATGCAAACCTCCCACATAGTGAGGCCTCATTACATAAACCTTGAGTTGAATATGCACATATTTCTTTGAAAGGGAAAGAAGCACATATTACACGAGAAGAGAACTAGTACAACATGAAAGCAAGTAAACCAGCAAAATGCTTAATTTCAGAGCTAGGAGAGTTCAAAATAAGACACTCACATCTGCTTGGTACTGAAGATCTTTCTTCAGCTTCCCACTAACATGGTCCCAAACCTGGAATCTTTACAGAATATATAAATTGTACATGAAGTACATGCTGATACAACAAGTTAAATGTGCCATGGAGTTGACCTCAATTAGTCCGTCAACAGAAGATGAAACAAGAAACTGTCCATCCGGGGAGAACCTCGAACATTCGGTGTGACTATTCTTCGCAAACTACAGCAGAAGAAAACATGACATCAAGTGAAGACCAGGATACAAGTAAGAGGATAATTCAGCAATGACAATTACTATTGGGTTTATATTTTCAAATACCCTATCTGACCAGGATAGAATTTGTACTAAAATATTTTTAACAACATTTTGAGAGGATGACTTCCGTTGACAATGTTCTTTAAATGAATTTCTTACAGAAGACTCAGGGCTCTACATTCAACACTCCATTTCTGTAATATATTCATACAAGACAAAAGTTTATTCCTAGTTGAAGTTCAATATTTCTAAAAGCCTTAAGTGCCTTAACTAGAACATGTAAAATTGTGTCTCAATCAAAACCATAGAGTATAGCATCCAATAAATCAAAACCAAACACTAACAGTAGACTATCTTGTTTTCTGGTGCCTTACCTTAATAGAATGCGTAAGAGTAGTAGGATACATATCTTCTACATCTTGCTTCATTGCAGCAGTTCCTCTGAATAAGTCAAATTGTGTTCCGGGTGGGAGTAATCCTGAAACAACCAAACAGGGATTATTCAGAAACCAACCTTTGCAAACAGTGTTTTTGAAAAATCATCCATTATATGCCCAGACTAAAATTCAAATCCAATAATTAAAAAATTCTACACCAGAAATGAACAAAGTTGACTGGGACAATGCATCTGAACCACATTTTAATACACCTCTAAGAGCCAAAAATAAGGGAAAGAAAGTTCGATATTCCTTACGGCAATATCCAAGGAAAATGAAGATAGCAATCCACACATTTCACTTCCATAATATGACAAACAAGGACTAAAAATCAGATAATTCAGCTTTGCCATGAATAAACTTTTAGTGAGGAAAACAAAAGATAATGATTAATGTGATACTAGGAAAACAATACTAGAGAGAGCTTTCTTGATATTACTAGATAGAGAAAATAGAGTAATGGTGTTGAAAGTTGACCTTGGTGCTGTTGCCACTTCAAGGATTGCCCAATTAAAGCCATTAACCTTGACGGTGGCACCACAGAGACTTCTGCAGCTATAGCTGTGTTCGCAACAAAAAAGACCATGTTTTAAGAAAGTCAGGAGAAAAAGATGTATTACAAAATAATATGATGTCCAAATAAATGTTAAGTGAATTAAAAAAAAGGAAACAAAAATAACCTTGGGCAATCTGTGCTCGACGCTTTTCTTTTGTAGAATCTTGATAGGCCTGTTCAGCATAAATTCAAAGATGAGAGTAAAAACCCTGACAATTATATCCACAAAGAAACCAGTATAAAAAAAAAGTCCCCAACTATGTTATCACGGAACCGTCATATCTTGATTTTCAAATTTAGGGAGAATCAACCACTGAGTAGATCACCTAAGAGGCTTTCCAAATACTGTACTAATAACAGCCTTCAGAATCATAAAGAATATGGGCTACTATAGCTAAAAAACCCCACATTATTACTTGCCAAGGTCCCTTTTACTTGATCTAATTACCATGTACGTTCCAATATTGTGATATTATTCAAAATCACATGAAAGTATAAGCAATTTAATTACTTCAAAAAAATAATGGTCACTACTCACTAACTACCTACCAGCAATCCTGCCTCTTCAAATTGTCTACCTCTGGCACTTATCCTCTTTGTATGTTCATTCTTAAATGCATGCAACCGAGATGTTATACCTTTCTTTTCTTTTCTTTTTAATTTGAAATTTTCCAAATGGCATTCCATGAAAACAATGGAATAAAAAGATCTTTATGAAAAATACATATGAATGTACTCGAAAAAACAGGTTTTTAAACAGTAGAACCTCGTGTGGATCAAAATAAGTCCGGGCAAGAAGATGCTCAAGGCGGAGGTATCGTTCTGGATGCTCTTGCTTCATCACACCCATAACTTGAGTTTGCCTCAGAATTGAACGTGCAGTGTCTAACTCACGTAGCTCAATCATCTCTAGAACAATCTGCAATAAGCCGTATTACCATTACAAAAATCTATGAATAAGTTAATAGTGAACAACTTATGCCATAACCCAATTCAATCAACTGATTCAGCCATCGCAACAATTAAAAATAAAAGGTTATATTATACGGACAAAATTTGAAATTAGAAATACTAAAACGCCAGTTTCAGCCAATATGCAGCTTGTCTGTAAAATTAAAAATAGGCCATATAGAAAGCATTTAACACAAATCCATCAGAGATGTACATCTCCAAAAACAGTCTACTAGTGAACCAAATAATAGCTATAAGTAATTTCCAACAGACAAAACAACAAAACCTGCTCGTATAAATCTTCAAGTTTCTTCCTGGAAAGCTTGAGCTGAGCAACCTGGGGCAAGATGGCATCCCACCTCCCACTGTTGATATCTGCAATGAAGGTCTCGAGGCTGTCGACGGTGTTGAGAGAGACCTGACATTCGTTCTGTAGAGTCTGGAACGTCTGCTGCAACGAATTCTCTTTGCAGAATTGAAGTACTATCTTGATCACACTGCGCAGCGTAAGCAAACACGATTGAAGCTCAAATTGATAGCAAATCAAACAGAAATATCATCGTTGCATAGAGAAATCGTGTGCTTTTCTTACTCTTTAGCTTCAATTTCGAGTGCAGACATTGTCAATGTCTTTCGGGGGGGGGGGGAGGGGGAGAGCTCTGAGAGTGAGAGATCTTACGAGAATTATTCTAGGGCTTTGGTGTAGAGTTTTTGCAGGCGACATAAAAACCGACTTTCACGGTGGGCCATAGGCTCCGGCCCGGCTCTACGAGCCCAGCACAGCCCAGATAAATGAAATATTTTTTTTTGAGGGAATCTACCCTAATCTATATATATATATATATATATATATATATATATAAATCAACTATATATATATATATATATATAAATAAATCTACCCTAATCTATATATATATATAAATCTACTATATATATAAAAGTAATAAGGTTTGGAATTACCATATTGTGTTATATGACTACATCATCTTTTATCACATGTCATTCCTAAAATGTATCATATCAGATTTTAACACGTGGCATCTCCTCATTACTTCATATAAATTATACAAATAAATTAGTTGTTTTGCAAACAAATCTTATGAATTCAAATATTAGATTTGGAAGTTTTAATATTATCCGTATTTTAGAAAGAATCCAAATTGTAATTTTGGAAGTTTCTAACATATTTAATAAAATGTTAATTTCTATAAAAATATAAAAAAATTATGGTGGCTTTCTTTACAACTAGATTAGCTTTAATCTACTATCTATATTTTGTTAATAAATAAAGCCGAAGCAATTTCTGCCAACACATTGCGCCACATCACTCCTTTATTAAAATAATAATTTTAAATAGTTAATTCTACAAAAAAAATTATCTCTAAGTAAACATAAAGATAAAATAATATTTGTAAAAATTAATCCTCAAATAAACATAAAGATAAATAATATTAGTAGATTTGACTAATATAGATAAAAAAGTACATTAAATTTGTAAAAGATAAATTAAAAAAAAAAAAAAAATATGTACACCTGATCACATATATATCTTTGAAATAAAAATAGCCATATTTGTCTAGAACTATATGTTAAAGTTGTAACTTTTCTAGCCATCACATTAATATTGCCCCAATTTATATTTAAAAAAAATATTTTTATCAATTTTTTTTCCAATTAAGTTTATTTCTATTTAATTATGTGAAAAAAATTAATTCAAATTTTAATTAAAAATAACGAAAGTTAGTTTATCTTTATTTTTTATTTATTTATAAAATATTATTTATCTTAAATCAAATTTTGATTAAAAAAAGTAAAAAATTTAAAATATCTATATAATTACTTGCTTGAATTAAAATTTAATAAAAAATTATATTATTTTTTCCTTAATTTCTTTTTTGGATTTTTTATGCAATAATAGAAGATTTTTTATCTTTAAAAAAATTTCTATTTTTTTTAGCTTTTTTTATTAATTATCTTTTTAACTTTTTATCGAAAAGATTTTTAAAGAATTGAATTTGATTAAATTTTTCTAAGTATTTACATTATTTTTATTTTTTTTATTTTTGTATATTTACTTGATAAATATCATATTTATAATATATCTAAAAATTGATGAGTCGTAGTCGTGCATGGCACGACTGGTACAACTAGTACATTATAAAGCAGAGCAGAAGTCTGTTGTAAAATTTGCGCCACGTGACATTTTTTAATAAATTAATGTGAAATTATATTTTAATAAAATCTTGTAACAACTTATAGTATTCTTGCTATATATACTAAATAGGTAACATATTTATATAATTTTTTATGTATATAATTTTCTATATATGGATTATGTATTAGTTTACTACAATAGATAACATATTTATATAATTTTTATATACATAAATTCTTATGAGATGATATTTTTCTTATTAATTTAATATTTTTATCTCTTAACAAGATTTAGAGTCTTAATATATATATATAATATATATATATATATATATTTATCTTTTAACAAGGCTTGAACTCCAAGTATTAAATTTATATATATAATGATATAATTTTAAATAATAAATTTTGTTATGTTGATATATTTTTATTTTGAGAAAAAGAAATAATTTTATGTTGATGACTAAGATTATATATAAATGTCAAA
Source organism: Fallopia convolvulus (assembly GCA_964016875.1). NCBI lineage: Eukaryota > Viridiplantae > Streptophyta > Magnoliopsida > Caryophyllales > Polygonaceae > Fallopia > Fallopia convolvulus. The sequence goes on from OZ024724.1 coordinate 42,632,358, forward strand.
AAAAATAAAAATTCGAATTTTAGTTAAATTAATAAAATTTGATTTTCTTTATATTTTTATGCATTTATATTAAAGTTTTTTCTTAAATCGAAGTTTGATAATAAAAAATAGAAAAATTTACAAATCTTGATGAATACGTACTTAAATTGAATTTTGATAAAAAAAATTACATTATATTTTTCTTAATTTTCTTTTTATATTATTTATGTAAATATAGATTTTTTTTTATCTAGCCGCACCTTAGATTTTTTTTATCTCTATGTTTTTTTTAATTTAATATAGATGATAGGTTGATTAATACATTGAATTTTGTAAATTTTCATATACAATAATTTCCTTTATATTTTATTTATTCGTTATGTAAATTTAGGATAGAAAACAACTTTATAGATGGATTGAATTTTGCAAAATAATACACATATAATCTATGTATATATATAAAAGACGCAAGGAATAAGGCCACCACATTGCGCCACCTAGGATTTTCCTACGTGTCGTTCCCACGTTAAGCCACCTAGGATTTCGCCACATAGGATTTTTTATTTTGAGAATTTATACATGTTGATATTATTTTAGGACAATAAAGAAATAAGTTAAATTAATCTAGAAAAGATTCTATCTAAAAATAAAGATGTTATCTAATGTTAAATCTTAAGTATTTATGTTATATTTGATATGACAATTTATTTAACTTACAAAGATTATATCTAAAATAAAATAAACTATAAAAGTATTAAATATTTGGTAAAATATTATTGATAATTATTATTTATAATAATTTATTTAAGTTATTTTTTCTATCACAATATAAGCTATCTGCCCTGTAGGATTTTACCATGTGTCACCTAGGATTTTTTGTACATGTCATTCTCACAATTTATATATATTAAAAAATTCTATCTAACATAAAATAAACTATAGTATATATTAGGATAAATTCTGAGTATATAATTGATTATCAGTTGATTACATTATCCTTACCTATATATCTATTTCTATAAAAGTTTTCTTAAATCAAATTATGATAAAAAAAATAAAAAAATGATAAGATGATAAAAATTACATTATCTATGTCTTTTTATCCATTTATTATGTAAAAGTTTTTTAAAAATTAAATTTTGGTTAAAAAATATGTCTATAACTATATATTAAAGTTGTATAATTTTGAGCCACCACATTGACTTTGGCCCAACTTTATTTTTAAAACTTCAACTTTTATTTATATTACTTTATATTTTTCAAATAATTTTTCTCTCTATTTATTTAAAAAAAATTGAAATTTATTTGATTCTAAAAATAAAAAACTATCATATGTGAGTATAATTTTTTTATCTTTTATTTGTCATTATATTAAAATAAATATGTTCATACATAATCCGAGTCGTAGTCGTGCATAGCACGACGGGTATAACTAGTTTTCTCTATATTTTATCTCTTAAATCAAGGACAATGTTCTCTTCTATACTAATTTTTATATTGTATTTTTCATATTTACAAACATTCCTATTATTATAGAGTAAACGATAAGGACCCTAATATATAACTTTAATAAATTAACTTTAAAAAAATATTTTAATAAATTATATTATGCTTTGTAGATAACCTATCCTAATTATTATTATATTTATAAAAAATTAAGTATTTCATTAATATTAGTGTCTAAAAAAATATTATTTAAAAATATTCAATAAAAAGTAAAATCAATATTTTAATAATTTCAATCTAAATTTGGACAAGATCTCCACAAATAATAGAAAAATATTTAAAATTATATTCAATTAAAATATGGAGTACAATCCAAAAAAAATTATTTGTCTATTGCATAATTTATTATGATATTATATAAATATTTTTAGTATTTTAAATTAATATCATGGAATTGTATATTTTTTAGTAAAATTATTCTGTGAATATCACGGAACTTTAACTAGTTAAGCAAATTATTTTTCTTCACACGTTAGTTGAATGTTACATTTTAATTAGTTGAGTACTCGTAATATATACAGATAACGGTTGTATAATTTTAAATATTTTATTTATGTTAAAGGGAGAAATTTGAATAAAATTAAATATTAAATGAGAATAATAAATTTATCACCAACATTGGTGAAAAAGATAGAGTAAATAATTTAAATTGCCACAAGAAACTATAATTTAAACGTACAATAGTTTGTACTCCAATTAAGCAGACTCCAAAACTCTCAACACGATTATCTAGCAGTGTTGCTCAAATCCATTATTACATACTTTCCTAATTAACTAGTTGATTTACCCGTGCCCTGCACGAGATTTTTTAATAGTTGTTTGATATACTTATTGTAAATAATAATTATTTTTTAATAAATAAAATATAACTTAATTTTAATAGCTCCATATAATTTAACGTCCAAATACTAAATAGAATAACCAATAAGAAAATATGTTTGAAATAACTATAAGACTAAAATAAGAAAAATACGTTCGAAATAATGTTTGAGAAAGAAAATTCATATTGTAAATTGCAGTGATTTGCATTGGATCTGCAAACAACTTAATTTTTCTCTTCGTGCTTCAAAGTTTTTTTTTGGAATTGGAAGTGAAAAGTTGATCTTCTGTAATGTCTCCATTATCAGCGTATAGGATGAGCTTTCATTTGAACACTTAGAAGCAGTAAGTAGTTCATTTGATGATACATTGCAGTATAGTTCCGGCTCAAATGCGGATTGTGGCCTAGTTAAGGTGTTGACAAATATGATAGATGAATTCGACTTTAATTATAGTATATTGATATTAATTGATAAGAAAATATTTGCATAAGTTGTATTATAAAAAATTTAACGAAATTTTTTTTATATAAAAAATTTCTATATGATGACATTATTGAAAAAAATTCTATATGATAAATCTTGTTGAAATTTCTACGCATTTGAGAAAATGAAGATTAATAAAACTGCATGATACAATGATAAATCTATATACTATGCTATGATATTCTACATTAAACATGTTATTGAATCTTTTAAAATTTTGTCGTCATCATTTGTACTATTTAAATAATTTATATTAGAAAATTATCTTATTATTTTTCACATTTGGGATATTTATTTATTGAATGAGAAGAAAAAATAATCTTGAAACTATAGGGATGTACACATATACTTAAAATAGAAACAATCATTTTTACATAAAAATTCAAAAATTATTTTTATGTAATTATTTAATATAAATTGATCATGAAATACAATTATTTAATATATATTGATCTTACAAAGTTACGTGCATGTTAGATATTGTTTTATGAAATTATTTCATATAAATTGATCTTAAAAATACAATTATTCAATAATTACTTTAGAAAATTTGTCTAAATAAATATTTAAAAATAGAAATTGAACTACTTGTTAAGGAAATATATATAATTATTGAATAAGAAGAAAAAGTAACCATGAAATTTTAGGGATATGCTAGTTGTCCCCGTTCTGCCATGCACGACTATAACTCGATATTTTTTAGATATACTATAAAAAATATTAATAAACAAAAATATAATTTAAAATTTAATGTAACTAATTTTTTGATCGTAATATGTATAAAAATTATTTTGTTTTTTAAAATCAAATAAAACAAATTAAATTTAGATTATTAAGTTAAATAATGAGAATAATATATACAATGCTCATAAAATGTTATGGTAAATTTTCAAATAATGAGAATAATATATACAATGCTCATAAATTGTTGTAGTAAATTTTCAAAATGTGAGTTGCAATAAAAGTAAAGTATTTTGACCAATCTTCTCATAAGGAAATATTTTGATTAAAAAAAGTATAGATTTTTCAAAATATATAGGCCTATAATTATCTATATATATAAAATATTTTTTATAAGGAAAGTATTTTTTATCATTATAGTTAAATATGACATGTAAGTGACGTGGTGAAAATAATACGATGCGGCATATGACGTGTCAAAAATTGCATGACATGGATTAAGGAAAAGACGACATATGGCAAAATCCGATGTGGCGTATTCTAGAAGCGACATGTGGACAAAGCTGAGGTGGCGCAACGTGGAGGCTCCAAACTTTATTGATTTTATATATATAGTAGATTTGCATAGAAGAGAATACAATAAATTTATTTTTTTATATAATTATTTAATCTAAATTTATTTAAAAGTACAATTATTTAATATTGATTGATCTTAAAAAGTTACATAGATGTAAGCTAATTAAGAAAGATATAGTAATGATTTTATATACATTGATCTTACAGAATTAATACCTTTTATAAAAAGAGTCCGGTTCAGGTGAGAATGGGCGCCCAGGTGCGAAATAAGAAAGAACAGGAGCCGTTGGACCAAGAAAAATTAAAGGCGCTGATCATTTCACTTAAAAGGGGGAAAAACGGCACGGGCGAATTATTGGCGAATTATTCGCGTATTTTTGAAAAAAAACGGCCCAGATTTGTTCATCAACACTCTGGATTTGTTCATCAGTATTGTGGATTTGTTCATCAACAATGTGGATTTGTTCATCAACACTGTGGATTTGTTCATTGGTTTTGACATATTTGTTCATTGGTTTTGGCATATTTGTTCATTGATATATGCATATTTGTTCATTGTTATATTCATATTTGTTCATTGGTTTTGACATATTTGTTCATCGGTTTGTGCATATTTGTTTATTAGTAACATCAATTTGTTCATAAACAATGTGGATTTGTTCATCAACATTGTGGATTTGTTCATTGCTATATACATATTTATTCATTGGTTTTGGCATATTTGTTCATCAATATTGTGGATTTGTTCATCAGTATTGTGGATTTGTTCATCAACAATGTAGATTTGTTCATCAGTATTGTGGATTTGTTCATCAACAATGTGGATTTGTTCATCAACATTGTGGATTTGTTCATCAACATTGTGGATTTGTTCATCAACATTGTAGATTTGTTCATTGTTATATTCATATTTGTTCATTGGTTTCTTATGCACAAATGCTAGTTTCTGATGAACAAATGTTAGTTTCTTATGCACAAAATGCTAGTTTCTGATGAACAAATGTTAGTTTCTTATGCACAAAATGCTATTTTGTGATGAACAAATGCTAGTTTCTAATGAACAAATGCTAGTTTCATATGCACAAATGTTATTTTGTGATGAACAATTGCTAGTTTCTGATGAACAAATGCTATTTTGTGATGAACAAATGCTAGTTTCTTATGCACAAATGCTAGTTTATGATGAACAAATGTTAGTTTCTTATGCACAAAATGCTATTTTGTGATGAACAAATGCTAGTTTCTGATGAACAAATGCTAGTTTCTGATGAACAAATGCTAGTTTGTGATGAACAAATCGCTATTTCTGATGAACAAACTAGGCGCGTCTCATAAAAACGTATTTTTCGAAAAATTCGTGAATAATTCGGGAAAAATTCGTCTGTGTCGTATTTTATTGAAAAATATGCGAATAATACGGGAAAAATTTGCCCGTGCCGTTTTTTATTTTTTTAAATGAATGTTTAATCAGGGACGTTGATTTTTTGGAATGGACGATCGAGATTTATTCTTATTTCGCACCTAGGCGCCCATTCGCACGTGACTCTTTTTCTTATAAAAATATATTTTTATAGATACTCCGATTAGAAAAGGTAAGTATAATATGACAAATCACCAATAAGTAAAGTGGCCTAATTAAATAGTATTTGAAAATTATAATGTGGTAGAATTAAGTAATATTTCAAGATTTAGATGGGCAAATTAGTAAATGTAAAAATTAATTTGCTTAGGTGGCATAGTTAAATGATTGGCGCGTAGGATTGAGTGATTCGACTTTAGTAATAGTATATAGAGTATATAGATATAGATTTTAGTAAGAACATGAAAATAGCAGTAGAAAAAAAACCATGACTATATATCTATCACCTACAAAAGAAAACTAGTTTTACCCGTCGTACCAGGTACGACTACGATTCGATATTTTATAAACATTATAAATAGGATATTAATAAATAAATAAAAATATAATATAAAGTTTAATATAGGTAATTTATTGCTCGTAGAATTTATAATTTTTTAATCAAATGTTATATTCTTCATATTTTATTACTTTTCATGTACGTAAATTTAGGGTTCATCAAATTATATCTATTAAATTTTTTATTATCTTTTTTTATTAATTTTAAGAATTATAAATATTTATCATTAAATTTTTTATAAAAGAAAATCACTATATATCTATAAATAAATTCGTCAAACGATATATACTAAAATATTTATATTTATTTTAAAATATTTATATTTATTTTAAAATATTTTATCTTTAATTTTAAATACTTTTATAAGGAAGCTTTCAAAAGATATTGTTATACTAAATAGATATTTATTAGATGTTAGAGATAAATTTAAATAGCTAAAAAAGAATTTAATAGAAATAATTTATAATAATAGAAATAAAATTATTTTTTAAATATGAGGTGGGGCAAGAATCATTATTGTGGCTCGAAAAGATACATTTTTAATATATACTTATAGATTTTAAAATATTTTAAATTTTTATCTTTAATTTTAAATATTTGTATAAGGAAGTTTTCAAAAGATATTATTATACTAAATAGATATTTGTTTGATGTTAAAGATTGATTTAAATAGTTAAAGAAGAATTTAATAGGAAAAAATTAAAAATTAGGAATAAAAATTAATTTTGTAAATATGAGGTGGGGCCAAAATCGTTAAGATAAGATAAGGATTTCTAGAACTATTATTTATTTTCTATCCATTATCTATTTAATGAAGTGGTTAAGATAAGGATTTCTAGAACTATTATTTAGTTTTTTATGTTGAAAAAATAAAAAAATGTGTCCATTATTTTATTCAGGTTTTGCCACGTGGCGTAAATTTTTACACAGACTTGGTTTCTACTTTATAATGTACTAGAGTAGATAATAAAATAAAATAAAGAGATTTAACAAGAGAAAAGTACTATCTGAAAGACAGAATCGATTAAATCAACTCATCACACCATCTTTAATCCCAATGCCAACATAGCCAAACTTGAAAGCACCATCGGAATTGAAACTGCATGAGCACTCGAGGACTGATGCGGTGTGAACACGGGCGCGGGTGCGTGTGCGTGTGTGGGCGATGGAACCGGTATGGGTGCAGCAGGGAAGATGCTAGAGAGCAGCCACCGAGCCATATACCCATACGCCTCTTGCGTGAAATGCACGCCATCCCAGCTAATCCACTTCTTGGGCTCTTTGCAAACGCCAACTCCTTTCCCTCCGCAAAAATGAACCACATCACCACAACATGGCTTCAAAAGCGCATCCTTTTCGAACCCAAGCGACTCAGCGCTCCTCAAAACCCAAAGAAACGCAGAGTAGTAGTCTCCGTAATGGATCGCCACCTTCGGATGCTGTCTCTGAAGATCCAGTATAGCCTGTTTCAAGTAGTCGTTATGACTTATGAAACCTTGCAAATTGGTTAAGCTGCTTCAAGCACCCGAGCTCGTCGTACATGGTAGAGTCATTGGATCGAAAATTGTTCAAATAAGCAGGTAGGCATCCAATGGGAAAGTTGAAGTTTTCAAAAGATATTGTTATACTAATAGATATTTGTTTGATGTTAAAGATAGATTTAAATAGTTAAAAAAAAATAATAGAAAAAAGTTAAAATATTAGAAATAAAAATTAATTTTGTAAATATGAGGTGGGGCCAGAATCGTTCTGATGGCTCGAAAAGGGATAACTTTAATATATAGTTATAGAGTTTTTTTATATACAGAAAAATACAATTTATTTTCTATATTTTATTTTAAAAAAATTCACGGCTTCGCTAGAAATATTTCTGTAACAAAAAAAACTGCCCAAAAAAATTTAGCCCCCACTGACACAAATTTCTGGCTACATCACTGTTGCTGCCTACTAATTAGTTTGGATGTTCTCTGTAATAGATACCTTCTTTCAATTGGGTTTTAATACTTGCAATGTTGTTCATTATGCCACGAATATGAAACCAAACAACTTCCTCATGGGTATAGACGGACAACTAAAATTAAGAGATACTAGGAGTCCATCTACATCTATGCATGCCAAACCAAAGTCTCTTAATTTTTGTTGTCAATCTCAACTATGAGTAAGTTGTTGGTTTCATATCCTAGGCATATTTTTTTTGCTAATGGAACTATGAGAGATTTGCTAATGGGATAGTATTTATAGAAGAGAAGAGGGTTGCTTGATTTATAAGCTATTAAAGGTTAATATTTCCTACTTTGACTTTCAAGCTAAGAAAGTTAAGGGAAAATATTCGAAATTTCTTATTGGGATTGTCATCACGTATAGGGAAATCTATGTATATATATAAAAGATGTAAGGAATAAAGCCACCCTGTTATACCATCTAAGATATTTCTACATATTGTTACCACGTTAAGCCACTTGAATTTCGTCACATAAGATTTTTTATTTTAGAAATTCATATATGTTGATATTATTTTAGGAAATATAAAAATAGGATGAATTAATCTATTTTATCTAAAATAAAGATGTTATCTATTATATATTAGGAATTAGAATAGATGTAAAAGATTTTATTTAAAATTAAAATAAATTATTGAACATTAGATATTATATATTAAGATAGGTATATTAATTTAGCAGTTTTCCAATTAAAGATTGAACCATTTAGGGACCAGATTGAGGACGACTTCGACGTTAGGGTTTTCAAGGAGCATGTCAAGCAATAGATATAATTGCCTGGGTATAGGATAAGGTATTTTAAGAGAATCGTATCCTATTAGGAGACGCTGCTCAATTCAGGGTTTGACGTGCAATTGGTATTTAAGGAACATGTTTATCTTTGTGGAGTTGTTTGCTATAGTTTTTTTTCCTTCATTTCTAATTTCAGGTTTGGTGGGTGGATCATCGAACTCGAATGCGCCGAAGCCGAGGAAGAGAGTTGAGACTGATACTTAACTTATTCTTAACTTTCAAGCATGCTCGAGATGGCATGATCTTCCCTAAAGCTTATTCTTAGCTTCACATCTTGACTAATTTTTCTGCGGCTTTACAACGACCTATAGTTATTACCAGGCATTGATCTTACTTCATGAATGCAATTTGTAAGCTTGCTTCATGTTTGCATTCACAGAATTTTCTGTCAAAGAAGTTGAGTGATCTTGTTATTTTCCTTTATATCTTGTTCGGGCAGATTCATTCTCTAGATTGTGAAACTTTCTCCCAAACATGTGCAAGCGGTTTCTGTCTTGCCCTTGCAAGGGCTGTAAAAACCATGAAGAAGGGAGATGAAGTGCTTCTTACTGTCAAGCCACAATGTGAGCTCAATGGTGTAATTGGCCTAACGATGACAGCACTTGACTTTTTCTGGAAATTCAGAGGCATTTCCACTCCCTGACACAAATTATGTGTTTTGACAGTATACATACGCTTATCTTTTGGCAGTGAAAGTGATAGGAAAGCTGCAAGATGGCACTGTTTTTGTTAAGAAAGGCCATGGTGATGGAGGTGAATTGTTTGAATTTTAGACATATGATGGTAATTCTATTTTGCTGCGGGCTTAGTATGACATTAGCTAGATTTTAGCAAATGCTTATGATTGCGCTTTACCGTTGTAATCTGTAAGCAGAGCGAGTTATTGATGGGCTGGACAAAGCTATTATGAAAATAAACAAGGGAGAAGTAGCCTTATTGACAGTTGCACACTTGCTCCTCCTAATTTTACTGTCCACAAAGAGATTGTGCTGGTCTCCTTTGACAAGGTTGCCTGAATGAATTAGTTAATAGAGAAGTTTAAAGCAGCTGGTCAAAAGAAGGAAGAAGGAAACATCATATTCAAGGCTGGAAAGTATCCAAGAGCTTCAAAGAGATACGAGAAGGTACTTTTGTGTCAAAGCTCAAGCTGTAAAATCCAACTTCTTTTTGAATATGATTCTTCTTTTAGCGACGAGGAGAAGGCACAAAGAAGTGGATAAATTATGCACTAAGGTAAACTTCTTGTTTTCTTACTAATACTTTATGAAAGGCAATGTTGATTACAAAATATAGATACTGTATATGTTCTAGCTTTGTGAAGCTGCAGTAATAATGTAATATACTAACCAAATTGTCACTATGTGCAGGTGTTGGAAGTTGACAGTGGAAATGTCAAGGCACTTTATGGAAGAGCTCAAGCATATCCCATATATTAATCTAGTAGATTTTGATTTTGCAGAATCTGACACCTATGTTACACGAGAAGGGAAACGGGAATAGGAAACGAAAATGAGGGAAACGTCAATCCTAAAGTTCAAAATCTCATATGTTATAGCATCCTTAGCATAAAAATCATAATATTCTCAAACATTGGGAGCATTGAAACTACAAGCCTCAATGAAACAAAAATTGAGAAGAAAAGGAAGGAAAGGGGAGGATATTGTAGCTGATTTGGTCACTTTGGAGGTGAGCTAATGGCCAGGGATTCCAAAGTGCTCTTCATAGCGAAGAGAAGAAGTGAGGAACAATGGGAGAAGAGAAGCAAGAGAGAAGAGGAGCCATGAGACTTTGAGTCAAAAAACAAGTCTCACAATCTCTTCTACCATTAGGTCGAGCCAGTTTACTTGGTTCGTGCCTTTGCCGGCTAGTTCATGAACCCGTGGTTTACCTGGGTCCCCGTTAAAAAAAAGGAGAGAGTGTTTGTTTTAGTGTATTAGAGTTTGGGTAAATGTTTTTTTAGAATTAATCAAACTAGGAAATGGCTTAGGAAACATTTTCGACTGGTCAACAGAAACGTTGATTCCCCTTTGGAATTGTTTCGGGGAGTTTCCGTGCTTCCGAGTGTTTCTGAAACATGAAATGCTAGTACTTTGAAGTTTTCAGGTATCATAGTTTGACACTAAGAAGCCTCTGGAAATTGTTCTTGATAACAGGCTTGCGATTTCATAGCTGGTTAGTTTTTCCTCCACGAATGTTTTCTAGTACTAAAAATGATGACACGCGTATGCATCTTTATTGTACCACTGTCGATCAGTTTGTCATGGTTTCCTTCGATGAATGATTGAAAAGGCAACTCAGAAGTGATCTGACCTTTGTTGTCTCTCTCATATAGGGATGTGAAGCTAAAACACGAGAAATTGAAGGAGAATGTGATGGAGTACAACAAGAAGGACGCAAAGTTCTACAGCAACCTGTTTGCAAAAATGAACAAATTGGGTTCTCATGATGATATAAATGTAAGTAGCAAACGCCTTTCGTCAAATGTGAACAATACATTTCAAAGACAAACAAGAGAAAAAATAAACAAGAAGCCTTTGCATGAATATACTTGATATTGTATATGCAAACCGATTTAACTTCTCAACTGAATCCTTTGCTGGTTCTATCAATTTGTTTAACACAATGACTTACATATGGTAGTAACATATGTCTTGGCTGCAGGGGGCTGCCAAGAAGGCTGAACGCACGAGTGTAGACAGCAAGGCATGATCTGGAAGAATGAACAACTGGAGTAGGCCATTTACTCTTGCCTTTTGTTTCTTTCTTGTAGAATTAATTGCCTTTGTATTCCAAAATAGTTACAATCAAGCAGAATGGTGGACACTAAGTGTCCTTCCTTCCTTTCATTCTAAAACATTTACTAGTGAAAAACCGTACCGTTGGGGGAGTGTTACAAGGCTGTGTAGCTTACATTATCAATAAGTTTCTTTGAGAAAACATTTGCTTTAGAGTGCTTTTGTTACATAAGATGCTGTAACCTCTCTTCATGGTAACTTTGTTCCAGATTAAATAGTTGATGCTCCATGATTCAATTGAATGACCTTAAACATAGAGGGCTGTGAATTAGACATTTTGATGAAGCCAGTACTAATGAATAGCTGAAATAAATTCAAATAGATGCCTCAATGGTTTTCACACATTTTGATGTACTTACTATTTGATTCAGTGAGCTGGATCTTTCTGATGATTACTCAGCTAAATCCCCAAGAAAAATCAAGGAAAAATTCGCAGTAGAATTTCACTATATGAAGATAAGGTAACTTTCTCTACTGGAGTAAAATTACATACTAAAAATAAGGCTTTGTGTTTCCTAATGAGATAGTCTTTTGTTGTTTCTTGCTATTTTGCAACTTAGGTTGCAGTGTCGACTATGGATTCTCTGGTTGACAAGCTTTTTCTACTTAGTGAAGAGATCGAGATCGAGACGACGATGAGAGACTCGGTAGGTGATATGGATTTGCTTCTGTAGCTATTATCAGTTTATCACTTTGTGATTTGTCATCAGGAAGTACGCTATACCTTAATTAGTTGCTTGAAGAAGTCATTCCTCATAGTATTGACTTGGTATGATTATAATTGAACAAATCTTAGTCTTTGTTACCCCAATTTTAATACTGATTTCGCCCTTCTTCAACAAGCTGTGTGCATGACGGTGTTGATATAATCATTCTCTCTATGGCACCAAACAGTCCACTAGCAACCACAAAAAATACCTTTCTGAACCCATTTGATGTTAAACTACTTTCTGTTGTGACAGCGGGTGTCTTTGTTGCACAAGCAGCTGGAAATGGAGGTCCTTTTCCCCAAGACTATGTTATCCTATAGTCCATCGATAACCTCAGTTGCAGCATCAATTGATGATCGTAGATACAAGATATCAGGACTATAAAACTAGAGATTCAGGTTACAAAAGAGGGAGTGATCGTAGATACAAGATATCAGGACTATAAAACTAGAGATTCAGGTTACAAAAGAGGGAGATATTATTAAATGTGTTGATAAGTAATTGAATGCCAAGATATCAGGGAAGACGTTTTTGTAGTGAATGTCTACTGATTCAATTTCATTTGCAATGACTAGAGCAGTCAAACCCGCTACAACCCGATCCGATTAACCCGTGACCCATATGAACCGGAACCCGATTTAACCCGAACCGGAAATGACCGAACCCAAACCCGCCCGACCCGACCCAATTGACAGGTCTAGCAATGACTAATGATTTTATTTCATTGAACAATTTATCGGAGGGTTGATCTTAATAGTTTTTCCAAAAAGATACATTCATATTCACCTCGTAGCCACCAACTAGTACTTAATATTCAATAAAAAATAATATCCACTAACTCTTACAAACAAATCTACGTTACATTCTCAAAGGACTCCAGCTAGGCTGATTGTAGAAAGCGATAACTTGTCCATTATTTCGGTTCTGCAGGGGTCTAGTCCGTGTCCTGCTGAAATTTGGAGAATTGTTCATGATATTTTAGATTTTGTACCTCTCTTTGTTTCTTTGTCTTGGTCTCATACTCGTAGAGGGGAGTATTCTAGCTCATGAACTTGCTAGATTGAGTCCCTGGGAATCTGGTGCTAGAAGCTGGGATTTGTCTCTCCCAAGCTGTCTCTGTTCTGTAGCTTATGCTGATATTTGCAATGAAAGTTCATAGTGCTGATGTGCACTTTTCTTCAAAAAAAAATAAAATCTACGTTACATTCTAACAAACTAATTAATTAATTGATTAATAATTACTCAAATGTGTTTTGAATAAAAAATCCAATAGGAGGTAATCCAATTGATCTATTTGGTAAAATTCAATTCTCCATTAGTCAATGTAATTAAAATATTTTTTTTACAGTTTATTTATTGTCCAGATTTTATTGCAGTTTTTGATAGATGAAACTTCTTTTGCTGGTGGCTGGCCCTTTGATAATAGCTTTTGAATATAGCTATAGAGGTGAATAAGGTTATGGGATAGACCACATATGTCTTTAAGAACAAAAAATATTGCTCTAAAAAATGCATACATATACTTGAGTTGACAGATGGAACACATCTACGGAAACATTTTTGGCCCAAACAACTCTTTCCTCTCTTTGCAATCTTAACTTATTTCATTCCTTCATCAAAAAACTCCACACAATTGACAACATATTACGTTCTCCTTTCTATTGTTTACTGTCTTAGTTTGCACTGGTAGTGCCTTCAGCTGCATTCGACTTCAACAGCAAGTTGCCTAGCAACACCTCTACACAACCCACTGTCAAAGTTGTCTTTACTCAGTTCAATGACACATTCCTTTCTGTTCAAACAAGCCTGTTCCACAACAACAAAAAACATCTTATCAACAACAACAACAAAAAACATCTTACCAAGAACATCTCTAGTGAATGGGAAACCACAAGAGCTTAGGACTTGTTTGGTATCTTTGTGAGTTTTCAAACTTTTGTTTTCAAGTATATATGTTTTCCTGTTATTATAAGCATAATTTTGTTTTTCCAAGATATCCTGTTGTATTTTAATAGTCACCATAGCTGCAACTTAGGTGTTAACATTACTAGAAACAGTTGAACCAAAGAAACCCTTGGTTGCCAAAATGTGTTGTTTGATCTTTTACCTTTTCGACTACTGAAGCAGAATTTGGATCATGACAATCTCCAATGCTGTAGGATCCACAAGTTCCCATGGGATTACCAAAACTAGCAAACTTGACAGCTGAAATGGAGGTTTTCTCAGGGCAGCTCAAGCGTGCAGTGGCTTTGCCGTTCATATCCTTGCTTGAAGCTGAACTCAAAGATTTGATGTTAAATGAAGGGTGATCCTCTGACACGGATGTGCAGAACTTAGAGGCTATTCTCTTTGAGAATCTGATCTGGGTTGGGTCTCCACCCACTTCCTCAAAGATCACCAGTACATTACCAGATGGCTTGAACCATGACCTTGGAACATGATACCTAATTCAACATATAACCAAAAAAATCAGATCATAAAGAACATAAAAACTGAGCAGATGGGATGCGACAAGTTCATTTCATCTTGGAAAAAAACTAACTAAAATAATCACTCTTTGTATGCCATGACTTGAGACATCCTAAGGTTTTAATATTTACGCGCTCTTTTTATTTCTCAATATTTGTATTAACATCCCAATTGATATCGAGAATATTTTACACCATTGACCTCATAACAATTAGAATTGAAGAACTATTACAATTGGTACAATGAAAATAATGTATATGTAATTTACCATCTTTGAGTTGGCTCGCCACATCCTGTGTCGCACTTATCTGGGTTAAATTTGCCTCTATAATCACATTTATCAACACATTTTTCATTTGTAGAGCTCTTCCTTGGCCAATATCTCCCTATCTCTTCTCCATTCAACCATGCTAGGCCTTTCCCCATGTGTATCATGTCGAGCCCAACAGGCTCATTCCCAGATGGAGGATCAATCAAAGCCTGCACAATATAGTTCAAACTAAGCAATATATACAAAAAAAAAATCAAGAAGTTGTCGAGCAGGCAAGTAACATGTATCACAATCCATGAGCTTACTTTGTACCACGTTAAAGGCTGATGCTTGGGTAATTCGCTGGCTGATACCCAATTTGCACTTTTCAATCCATCTCCCTTGTACACATTTAAATGTTCCCCTTGCAATCCAATCTGTGACGGCAAATTTATGGATATATAACATATTTTCTAGGTGGATAGAATTAGTGTGATAAGTGTAAGAAACATAAAGAAGTTGAGATGGTAGGGATGAAGAGAGGAACCTTGTACACCCATGAAGAATTAGACAAGTCAATACTTCCACTGCTCACACCAATGATTTGTACACTTGTTAGGCCGGCGCCAATCCATTCATAATGTGGTCCTGCAGTCTGGAAGGGGAGAGATCATTTAGCAATCAGTACAAAACATTTGTTGTTTAAATGTGAGCTGAGCTTACTTGTAGGCCAACTGTTATGCCAAGAAGATCAATGTCATTCTTTCCTGCCTTGAGTGAAATAGTGGTCTTTGATTTGAAAGTAAAGACCGTCCCATTTCCATACCCGCTTCCCTGATACTTCTTGTTGATAAAAATATGGACACCGTGGCCCTTGGATTCGATTGAGAGTGTAGGCACACTTCCGTTCTTCAAGGATATGTCATTTTCATCAACATTGATGCTGAAACACAAGTGATGAAGAGATAAATTCAGCCTTTTAGAATATATGTAACTTTCCTTTAGTTATACCTTTTTTTTTGCTTTAGCAAAGCATACTTCAAGTTCAAAGAACGAACCTTGTTGTATACCAAAGATAATCAGTTGTATCTTTTGTTGTATTGATATGATCCACTAGACTAGATTTGGAGAAATCAGGTTGTGCCCAAAGCCCAGTTTTCTCAGCAAACACTTGCCACTGAATAGCTTTCAAGTCCTTTTCTAGAAATATTGTTGATGTCTGCAGATCCTCAGGTACCATTTCCACTACTGAACTTTGTGACCCAACCTGTTAAGAACTTGTGTTAAAATAATGTTGCCCTTCCCAATATAATAGTTAGAAGTACATTAGGATCTTCAGTAATATAACCTTTGCTGTATTAAAGACAACGTTCTTGCAGTCAGGCAGAATGCTGACAGACCAGGCTGGAAGATGATATGTCGTATTCTTAAAGTGCACCGTGGCATCGCTGTTGTTGTCATTATTAGCAAGGAAGGCGACACAGCCTCCTGAAGCGTCTGTATAAACATCAGCCTGTGCAGAAACATGGACATCAAATGAGCTTAACTTAGTCAAAGTTTACCTAAATATCAATTTGCTTTTGAAAATCAATCAAGTGAGGATCGTTACCTCTTGCAATGAGCCAAGTTTCAAAGGTGTAGAATCACTGTTGAGCATGACATTCTCACAATGCATAATAGCCTCATGTAGCTCCTTGAGATGCCCCCATTTTGGAAGTCTTGCTAAGCCATATTCATCAATTGGTGCATCATAATCATAGCTTGTAGTGATAAATGGTCCTCCTGCAGTCCGACCAAAGTTTGTCCCACCATGATACTGAAGCCGAAACCCAAGAACATATCATGGTTACTCTATTGATTAATCTTTGTAATTACATTAAAATTTCAGTACATGAGAGATAAAATTACCATGTAATAGTTCTGTAAGCTGCCACCTTTTTGATAGAAAAGAGCAACTGCATAGGCAACATCTTCAACTGGCCTGTGAGGGTCCCTTGATCCAAATGTCTTGAACCTAGAAACCCAAAATGTATGTGATTTGCAACATAAATTTATTAGCTTGTTTTAGGAATAAATTAGAACAGCTTCATGTAAGGGAAGTTCCAATGATTACCATCCAGGCCAGTTCTCGGTCCACATCTTTGGATAGTTTGGAGAAATAGGTTTAAAATCATGACAATAGAACGAATTACAAGTATTGATCTGCAAACGAAGATGTTGCAACATTAGAGATGACCATTGATTTGATCAGAATGCAATATGAAATAAAAGACAGACAATGGAGCATCTCAAATTGTTACATGATCATTCTCTTTTGTACTGGATTTCCCAAACCAGCTCATTTCAAGTGTTAGGGAAAATAATATGGAGGAATTGAGTGTCTTACCACAGGATAGGGAGCATCCCACTGTTGGCACATGATCCATGGGACACCAATATTCTGTGAAACAGCCATGTTGGCAGACCATAATGCATATTTTTTCCCACCTTCTCCATATGATTGTTCATAGTATCCGTATTCATTCTCTATCTGTAGCAAAGAGAGGAGTTTTGTTTTTGTTTATTAGTGTATCTAGAGATGAGCACTGGTCTCTGAAGAATCAAAAAGTAGATTAAGGCTATGCTTGTCAACAATATTTGGAGCTTATCTCGTCTACTCTGGAAAGAAAAGCAGTTTGAACATTTAAACTTGAACTCTCATTTCCGCTTGTAATCCAAACATATCATCAAGTTGATAAGCCAGCAGATTTATAGGAATGTAAGACCCAAGATTGCATATTTTTGTATAGTTCATCTTACCAAAAGGAGACTGAATTATCTACAACGAATGCATTCAAGTTCAAGATCATATACCTGGGCCAAAATAATAGGACCCCCTTGTGATGCGAAAAGCTTCTCTTTCTTCATGAGGTTCACTATATATGTTGTGAACTTCTCCATATAATGCTGCATTGGGACAGAACAGTTTCAGAAGAATAAATATAATATATTGCATACTGCAAAATATGCACCTTCAACTAGTTTATTGATCTTATGCATAGTTCTATTAAGTTTTAAGCCAGGATCTTGTGCATTTATTCAATCAACCAAATCTTCCAATTTAGAAAAATGAATTATTCTTTTCAACTGCAGCAACAATCTTCCATGTGTATTCACCTTAAATGGTTCATTGTCAGTTCTGAACACCGTCCCAGGAATATAGTGAAGCCAAGCAGGTATTCCTCTGCAAAAGAACACACACAATGGCTTCTTAGGAAAAGAGATTCAACACACAAAAAAAAAACTATAACTTTGCCATCATAACATGTGCAATAAGTACCATTATAAATTTACATGACATTCATACCCATAATTCCACTCAGCAGCTACAAAAGGGCCAATTCTGAGTATCATATACATCTCAGCCTGCTGGACAGTCTTGACAAACTTGACCAAATCATAGCGTCCACCAAAATAATACTGATCATATAGCATAAAGCACCCATTAACAAGACAAACCCAACTCAAATCAAACACAGAACTAATCAAGAACAGTAATGAAACAGAACTTTAACATGATATGAACACTCATACAAAGTTTCTCAACCTACATTGTCAGGAGACAGCTCATGGCCATTCCAGAAAACATAGGACTCAATCACATTAGCACCTCCTTCCTTGGCAAGCTTGACCAGGCCAGGCCACATCTATTCATACCAAATGCACACATCAATCGCATTTCAAAATGTAAGCAAGACCAAAAACGAGGCAAATGGATGGCAAAGAAGCTCAAATATTAGCTGCAGAAGGAAAGCGTTTCTGGGTTTTGTATTGCAAACCATTTGAAGTATACCCAAAAGGCAGAAAAGCTCAAAAGAGGGATTTTGAAAGGGAGATAAGAGTCTTACAGCGGGAACACTACGAGGATAATGAATGGAAGAGGAGATGAAAAGCTTGCGCTGGCCGTCGATTATGAGAGACCGGTGATCGTACGAGACATTGTAGGCTGCTCCAAATTCGGAAAACGCCATTGCCGACACTAGGAAGACCAAGAGGCGTGTCGAAACAAAGAAACCCATTTTGGGGTTTCAGCAAATGAGTCGCTTCTTATTTAGTATAGTGTTGGAGAAGAAGGAGAGAGTGAAGAGCTTCTTCAATCATGGATGTAATTGAGTGAGTTGCTGGTGAACGTGAGGAGTGTTTATAGGCCACCGGGAAATAGGGGAAGGTTCGGTGTCATTGCCAATGAATAAGATAAAGTTTTAATCTTTCAAGATTAAATATTACAGTACTACAGTATGTAATTTTTAAGGAAGTTTTACGAGATACTCCCCAATTTAATTATGTCAGAAATAGTAAACCTAGAAACGGGGCTCTCATTTATGAAGAAATCTGTTTCCAGAAAGCAAAAAAATAAAACTGGAATAAAATTTTTGAAATAGGACACATTCGCATAATCCACATGCGTGTGTCTGGTGTAGGCGGTGTCCAGAATCCAGATCCAGCAGACAGACCATGCCCAAATATATCTTCACTTAATCACTTGATCGAGTGAAGAGATAGTAGTGAAGATATTTGTGGGTTACACTTACAGAAGAGATACAGCTGTGGGCTCCCACTTGGAGTTGGATTGTGAGTTTTGCCTATCCTTCTTGTGTGATTTTTTGGATGGCTAAAATTCCAAAAGAAAACTCTTGTTTGAAGTTGCTTTGTAATGGCTAGATGCCGAAAGAGATTCTCCCTTAGTATTTATGTTTATCGAACTATGTTGGGTTCGTATGTTTGGGTGAGTCTATCCCATTGTAATTTGACCTTGTCTTGTATTTTGGCGTGAGTTTATCTTCAAGATTCAAGTTAGGTATCTTTACAAAATTTTAATCTGTTTCCTTTGAATTTATGTTTCATAAAACCTACAGAACCAAAAATAATGTTTCTTAAAATTACCAAAAACTAACCCTTGAAAGTTGAAACCTTTCCACTAGGTCATGAGGTTGCCTGCTCTCCACAAGCCCAAACCATCAATCTCTTGATTCATGCAAAATTTCCCTTGACTTTATTACGCGTGATATCAATGAGCAAAACATTGGTTCTTATTTTATGGTACAACTTTACAACAAGACAGGCTGTGCACAATAAGGATCTTAATTAGCCTCCACTGATTGGAGGGATGATGGCTAGTTCATCCTTGTCCTTAACAACAGCCGATTCAGATACATATTCCTCATTAAGTGCCAGAACCATGCATCCTCTGATCTCTTTAAGACTAGGAAACACTTCCACAATCTTATTTAAACAATCATTTGTTGTGCTTCCTGATGATGCTTCCAATGGCATCTCACTCATTCCAGTCAGATCCCGAGCTCTCGCAAAAAAGAGAACCTTTATGTTCACAATTAAGGTCTCATCTTTCTCCAAGTTAGCATCTCTATTTTCCTCCCTCATTGAAGAAGATCTAGATAGATTACAGAAAACAAGGCACATTAAGCTGACCAAGAAAATGAATGCAAAAAGGAGACTGTGGTAACTACAATCTTCTAACTCTGAGAAGTTTCAAGAATACAAGTTGCATTTAGAGACTGCCCTGCTGATGAATGTATTAACTGTAAGAAGAGTTACAAAATTCAAGGCAAAGCCTATCTTTAAACACACTAGGCCTGAATATGTACTTTAAGTATGAAGATATTCCAGATACTAGTTTTGGTACTACTTTTACAATGCAGAATAACTATATCATGTATGTTATAAGAGCAGCATTACTTCTTCACTCACCATCAGCACAAGACAGAACCTTTGGAATGGAGTATCATAAGAATAAGCAAAGCCTGAACTGTAAGAGGCAACAAGATGTCGAACTGCTCGATTTATTGGTTTTGACTTCTTTTTTTCTCTGGGGTGTCGTGTGATTATAGAATTGATTATTATTATCTGAAACTGGGGCTATGAAAACAGTCATCAGAACATGATCGACTCGAATTTCATCAAGGCCTAAAATGCCAGACTATTGCATCAACACGGAATTCTCACGGATACACAAAATTAAAGAATAATCTGAACATTCGATTTGGAAAGTTCAGTAAATTAAGAAGAAACGCTACTTGCCTGCAATCAGAGACACGGTATCACACTACAATCGCACCAGTTTGGCGAAATCGAACAGATCAGCTTACAGTTGCAACTTCAATCGACGACAGAGTCAAATCGCAACTGGAAGGACAACACTACACTAGTAACCGCAGGATTCAATCAGCCACATCCGCATCCGTATCAATCAATTAGCGTAATCCTGATTGATTCATCTAGGGTTTCAAAGTTTGGAAATGGAGAGTTTCTAGCAGCCAGCAACTAGCAGAACGTGAGGTGAGGTTGTCAGAAGATTATCTTGTTAATGTGAATGGGCTTTTTATTTAAAGGCCCAATCCGTCCAAAAGCCCAAATCCCCAAATTGTGTGTATTTTTTTTGGAGAAAGACACATGAAGAAGTAGTTCTTGTAGGATTTTACGATTCTTGATGGGATTGCGACAGAGTAAAACCTTTGGTTTTGTCTTGTGTGTTCAATGTTGCTCTTTGTACTGAAATCTCAAGTTGTATACGACAATGGTTCTTAGTTTCACTTGATCAGTATCTGTGAGAACTCTGGGAAGAGTATGGATGTGCTTGTATTATAAATTAGATGAATGTTATATCTCTGATTAGTCTCTCAAAATATGCAAGTTTTACTAGAGGTGGATGGAACCCTAAGGAACTGAACTTGTGCTTCTTTGGTGTTGTTATTTTGGATCATCTGTCAACACAGAATGTTTAAGATGGATCTACCTTGATGTCACTAATTTTGTCATCCGGATAATCTTGGCTTCAATTTTTTTTTTTTATTTTTCTATATTACTAGTGTAATTTACTATGTAAATGACACCTTGTGTATTCCAACAGGGCGAAGAAGATGACAAAAATGACAAAGAAAGTTGCAAGTGGAGTGCTTAATTTCTGGGGTTGTTAAGGTTTCTGGATATGTTACAGGTTCAGTTGTGAACTCCAAATATGGACAGAAATTTTTCAGCAAGGTACCTGGGGAAATTATCCTGGCTTCCTTTGATTGATTCAGTATGTTTCTTAATTATGTCTCTGCCTGCATTTTATTAAGTATTGCCATACTCGTCTTCCAACTTAACTATTATCGTATTCTTTATAGGCCATTTTGGATAGATTGTGTTATATTGCTAGATACATTCTTTTTAAAAAGAAACCGTAGGTTCAATACTCAGTTATATACCTGATTTTCTAGTTGTAGCATTCTATTTGAATATCGCTAATGGACGTTTTGGTTTTGAAATAGATAAAATTTATGTGATGCTCTTGAAGTAGCTGAAAAGGATGTCATGTCAACATAATCCACTGTGACGACAAGCATAGCATCACACTGGTATGTCATTCAAAACCTTGAGTTTGTTTTGCTATTAGGAGTTCTTAGCAACATGGTCCTAATCTGAATATTAGAAAATACCATTGCAAGCTGTAAAAAAATTTGAGTAAAAAAGATATGTTTGCTGCTTGTTTTCTGCATCAAGTTCCATGCCAAAGACCCTTGGTATAATAATATTAGTCATCGCTAAATCACCCTATACCCAAAATAAATATTTATTTTCCTCTAGTTTGGCTTACGAAATGATTAAAAGGAAATAATTTTGATGACTGGATTTTTTAAGTTGGTTAAAAAGTCTGTGAACCCAAACA
The DNA here is from genome assembly GCA_964016875.1 of Fallopia convolvulus. Classification (NCBI taxonomy): domain Eukaryota; kingdom Viridiplantae; phylum Streptophyta; class Magnoliopsida; order Caryophyllales; family Polygonaceae; genus Fallopia; species Fallopia convolvulus. The sequence continues at coordinate 42,655,047 of OZ024724.1, forward strand.
TAAAGAAAGGGATGATGATCTTTTCTTTACAAAGCTGAGGAAATCTGTAACAAATTTAATAGATCAGAAAGTTTGAAGCATCATTTGGACATAAAACTGAATGTTGATCAATATGCAGGTATGGAGACGAAGCAGGGCAGGCAACACGCATGCAGCGGGTCATGCTATTGGGACAGCTTGGGCTGGGCAGTCTTCAAAATCCGACAAGCATTGAATCCAAAGAGTGCCTTCAAAGCGACTACCTTAGCCAAGTCTGCTGCAAAAGCTGCAGCTGATGATTTCAAAACAAAAAAGGAATCCAAATCTAAATCCAAGTGATCATCTACATTATTTAGAATTGCAGAAAGACTACAAATGCTGCCTGTACATTGTTCTCTTATGTACCAGTCTAAGCTTTTGTTCATTACAAGCTGTTGTTGTGTAAGTTGAAATTCATACTGAGAAAGCCTAATTGCCAATTGGAAGTAGTTGTTTGTTTGCACTCCTTTTCTGTAAAAAAAAAGCAATGAAATATATTTTTGTGCAGAATAGAATCTGATGAGTACTGTCTCATACTCTCATATACTATGTTTTATTGTCATATTGCGACTACAGGTGCTGTTCTTCAGCAAAAGTCAATGTAAGAGAAGATTTTCTAGCGTATATTTTGGATGAGAACTTGACTGAACAACACAAAGTGACAAGTTAAGCATGGTAGGCAATTTATCACTCATGTGTTTGAGTTTTAGCTTTTTACTGAAAACATGATCACATATTTGAATCCAAGTAAGACAATCTTTCAACGGCACTGAGATTCAAAGATGATCCTGGTCTAGTGGTAAGTGGTCTCCTTTATTTCCAATAATACATGGTGTTTTTTGTCGAATCTAAAAATAAAAAATTGGCCCATGCAGGTCTCGAACCTGCGACCTTCGCGTTATTAGCACGACGCTCTAACCAACTGAGCTAATGGGCCATTTGACTCTTGTCATTCCAATACTACATAATGACGATTACAGTCCTCTAAATAGAAGCTAGATGCTGATTTGATGTAGCAATGCTCCAGAATTTTTATTTTGTTTGTCTTGAGAATGACATTTGCTTGTTGGCCGTTACGGTATGTTTATCAATTACAATTTTATGCATGAGATGCTTAGTATAATAGTATTATGAATTACTTATATTCTCTCTAATATTTGACTTTCCACATTGAAAGTATCTAGGATTTTTTATTTGAATATTATGATCAACTTTTATGCATATCTGTGTCCATTGAATTCCTGATCTTATAACATTTTTATTTCTCTCAAAAGGGAAAAATTTGAAAGTTACCCAGAAAAAACACACACAATTAAACGCTAGACATAAATAATATGCTGAAATATATCGCCTCCATCCAAAATTTCCTATTCAAGGGATACAATTAATTAGTGCGATTGCCACGCTCATCAGGCCAGCCGCTATAAATCCATTACTCCATTAGTGCACGTAGAAGATCACAGCAAATAATTGACCAAGCGTAAAGAGAGAAAAGGGATGGAGTTCAGAGTACTGGGGTTGCTGTGTTTTGCGGTGGCGGTTGCGGCGGTGGTTGCCGGAGTCCACGGAGTAGTGGAAGAAAACGTGGTGGTTCTGGATCACTCTAACTTCACCGAGATTGTTAGCAAACACGATTACATCGTCGTTGAGTTTTATGCTCCTTGGTAATTCGATCTTGACCCCTTTATTTTCAAGGTTTTTCTTTTTCTTTTTATCACATTTTTGAATATATATGATGATTTATCTATAAAATATAGAAATGTATATTTTCAAAGTTTCATTGTTTTTATTGATGGAAAGACTCTACTAGCCTACTACTCTAGTTCTTAAAAATAATACTCCGTAAGATTTTAAGTTATGATGACACAAACATAATTTTTGTAATTGATGATTCTCATCAGTGATAATAATGTGTTGCTCTAGTCATTCTATCTTCTACCCCTAGCTAGAATTCTCCTTAGGAAAGCTATACCCTAATTGATAAGTATAAATCTTTTATAAAAAAATTAAATGTATAAGAGATCTAAGAGAATAGTTGTAAATGAAAACTCTAGAAAAACCAAAAATATATTAATCTTTAGCCTATTTCCTAAATTATAATCCATGGCTTTAAATGGACATTAATATCTCCAATTGAAGGAAATGAATACTTTAATTTATGGAATCATTTCATTCCTTGGGAATTATAGTTTATAATTAATTTTTGAATATTACCAAAAACGTAATGTTTTGATTTTTTATTTCAAAAGTAATTCAAAGAGGGATTATATATATGGGATATTGAGCGTTTAAAATTTGCATAAGTTTGTCATTAATTTCACATGCTAGGGTCAACTTTGACTGTTGAGTGTTAACTAATCGGTTGCCCATAAACATACACGTCTAGCTTTGTCCGTTTAAAAAAAATTGCGCGCTTCAATTTTCAAACTAAATAATTGTATTAGACTCTGAAATCTTTTCCCAATAATAATATTTCAGGTGTGGACACTGTAAATCTCTCGCTCCAGAGGTAAAAACTCTGTTGAATTCACTGTTGCATATACATTTCATCATACAAATTAACTAAAACAATGTGTACGTTTTACAAACTTGGTTCATTAACTTGTTTATGATTTGGAATGCACAGTATGAAAAGGCGGCGGCAGAGCTAAAGAAGCACGATCCACCGATCACCCTGGCGAAGGTGGACGCCAGCGACGAGTCCAACAGGGACCTGGCGGCCAAGTTCGAAGCGCAAGGATTCCCCACCATTAAGATCTTAAGGAAGGGCGGGAACTCGATGCAGGAGTACAAGGGCCCACGCGACGCCCTTGGGATCGAGAACTACGTCAAGAGGCAGTCTGGGCCCGCTTCGGAGGAGATCAAGGAATCCGTCGTTGCTGACAATGCCATTTTCATTGTAAGTTACCTTGTTTTATTCGAAATGAATAAGAGGCTGACACGCTAAGTTAGCTATATTGAGTATATCAATCAAGTGAATCTTGCATTACTTATGGTTAAATTTTTTATGCAGGCTGGCATCTTCAAGGATTTCTCCGGGGAAGAGTTCAGCAACTTCACTAAGTTGGCTGAGAAGCTTCGCGCCGACTACAATTTTGGTCACACGTCAGATGCCAGCCTTCTCAAACGCGGCGATCCCTCGGTTGACAAGCCTACAATTCGGCTGCTTAAGCCATTCGATGAGCTTTTTGTTGATTTCCAGGTTCCCAACCACTCAATGAATTGATTCCAGAGTCTTCTTATTAAATAATGCATACAGATCACATATGTAACCAAACCAACTGTTGTGTCATTTTGATTCAGAACTTCGACTTGGATGCTGTGGAGAAGTTCATCAAGGAATCCACTGTGCCTTCTCTTGTCATCTTTGATGATAACCAGGAGAACCAAGCTTATGTCATGGATTTCTTCAACTCTGATAAAGCCAAGGTCTTTATCTGATTTCAGGCCTCTTATAAAAAAGCCAAGCTTAATGTTGCGATGATTGATTTGGTATATATGTGGGGAAAAAATGCAGGTTCTGTTGATTTTGAACATGAGCAGTGCGGAGTCTGCCGTTCTGAAATCCAAGTTTGAAGATATAGCCGTGTTATTCAAAGGCACAGACGACTCCTTCTTGCTGGCCGATCTTGAGCACAGCAAACCTATCTTGAATGTGAGTGAGCCTGATTCATCAATATCAATTAATTACCCTAATTTTGTCAACAGCTGATCGATTTAATTACTTATTTCAGTATTTCTCGCTGGAAGAAAATCAAGCCCCGATGATTTTCATAAAGAAGAAGCAAGACCAAAAGTACATCAAAGCCAACATTCAGCCAAATCAGCTTGTTCTTTGGTTCAAGCAATACCTTGTAAATTCCATCTCCCTTGACTTGCCAAGCTTGATTAGTATCTCACTGAATGGGAATCTATCTCATTCTTTAATTTTTGTTCTATGTATTGCAGGATGGCAGATTGGAGTCGTTTGCTAAATCCGAACCCATACCCGAGTCCAATGATGAGCCTGTGAAGGTGGTGGTTTACGACAGCATCAAGGAAGTTGTTCTTAACTCTCCCCAAAACGGTACGTTCTGTTTTGGTGTTAGTTAGTAAAAATGTAAACACATCCATATGAGTATGTGGCCCTAACTAATCAGCTGTGTATTGATGGAATTTGACAGTTCTGTTGGAGTTCTACGCGCCCTGGTGCGGACACTGCAAGAGTCTGGCGCCCATTTTGGATGAAGTGGCGGTCTTTTTCAAAGATGATCCCAACGTCGTCATAGCCAAGATTGTAATTGCTGAATAGAATTTGTTTTTGGGTACTATGAAGGAATTTAACATGCATTTTATTTTTGTTGATATGGCTTATTTTGTGTTACGTTGTAGGACGCAACTGCCAATGATTACCCAGAAGATTACTTCAAAGTTCAAGGCTTCCCGACATTGTACTTCAAGGCCGCGTCTGGGAAGATTGTCAAGTATGATGGTGGAAGGGACAAGGAAGACTTTATCAACTTTGTGCAGGAACACAGGGATGATAAGAAGAAGAATAGTGGTGCTGTCCAGGTTTCAGAGGATTTGAAAGACGAACTTTGAATCCTTGATGGATCAACTAACTTTTCAGCTTCTTAAGGGGAGCTAGTGAAGAATAGCGGTGCTCTGGTTCACATACGTTTTTATTTATGCTTTGGGGTTTTGAATCTTGTTTTGAGGCATTCTTGCTTGCTAATAAAATGAGATGCTCTCTCTCCCTCTCATTTGTTTCTACTTTCTAGGGTGGAAATCAATTAGGGGACATTTGCACGCACAAGAGTTTTATAGTGCCCAATAAATTGAGCGGTCAGTTACTTCCGTTCAAACTAATTTTCGCAGCCAAAGAAAACCTTGTTGTACGGCATCAGTGGATTACTGGGCTTAGTTAGTGGAAACCAACGCATCCAATTCACAGTTTTTTCAAACAACCAAAACAATTATTGAATTAATAATATACTAGTAACATATAGGTTACACCGTTACAGCTTACAACGATCGCAGAAGTGTTAAAAACATGACAAAAGTATTAAGCTAACGATGGAAGTGAATTTGCAGAAAAATTATACTACTTATTTTTTTTATTCTCTCTCTCCATATTTTACTGTACCTTTCCGCTAGTACTAACTAGCGTACTACCTCTACGAATCTGGGCCTCCATTCTGGGTTGGGCGAGCGGCATCTCTCTTCTTGCCCCACTTGTGGATCCAGATGTGGAGCTCGGCAGCAGCGATCAAGAAATGGACGGCCTGGATCGGAGTCAACACGTCAATCACGCTCCTGAGCGTTGCCATCCGTAGATCATCCGCTCTACTCAAAATGTCCCTGAGGGCATCCTCTTTGGGCGCCAGCGCCGAGTCAACCCGCTCCTCCAACGATTCCTGGCCGCCGCCCCTCTTGAGCTCCCCCATCGCCTGAGACAGCTCCACCATGGACGCATCGGCCACCGTCTCCTGCTGCTCCGCCATCGCCTCCGTGACCTCCTTCTCCACCTTCAACGTCACCCTCTGCAACTCGTCAACCCTAGCGAGTTGACTCGGCGAGAGATACCCGAGGTCTCCCGTGGTGCCGCCGCGGAGCAGCTCCTCGAGGCGAGCCTCGAATTGGAGGCCGGATTTGGAGTAGAGGAGGTGGAAAGCCGTGCTGGGGCGCCACCCGCCGATCCAGAGGAAGGCGTCCTCGAGCCGGGATCGCCACGGCGGCGTCAGGACGGGTAAGACGTCGCGGCGCGCCGACCGGGATTTTCGCTGGTAGTATCGCTCGAAGTGGAGGAGGACCCGGTTTGCGAGGGACTGGAGCTCCGATTCGGTCCGGTTCGGCGACTCGGCGGCGGAAACTAGCTGCTCCAGCAGTTGGTGCTGCTCGGCGATCCACTGTTCGAAGAATTCGGGGAAGGATTGGAAGTCGGAAGAGGAAGGAGGTGAACCTCTGGCGTCCTGAGAAGTCATGTATGGCAACAGCAGGGGCATGATGGTTGGTTGTTGTCCAATCCGGAAGGGAATGGGGGATTTGGAGGATGGGAATTGAAAGGAAGAGAACTTGAAACTTGAATGTCACTCTGGGGGTTAAATTCATATTCAGGTTTTGTCTTTAGTGGATGCTCTTAGCTTCAATGCATGTGACTCTGGGACTGGGGAGTGTAGGCGGAGTGGATTAGGGAGGTGAATTCATAGCTCTGAACCTGAAACTTGCAAGTTGCTAGGAACTGAATATGCATGAATAAAATACAAGGTTGAAAGATTTTGGATTTTGTGGGCGGAAACCGCGGAATTGTGGAAAGGCGGCTGGAGGCCTGGAGTAGTAATGCAGATGATAATTAATTGTGGAAATTCCGACAAAAAAAAAATTTGTGGAAATGTCGTTTCCCTAGTTCGAAATTAGTGGAACTTCCGGTTCCACGTTTTCTCAATATCCGAACAAAAAACAGAACCGGGGGAGGGTTGATTGCACCATTTCCGTTTTGAAATCGGCCATTTTTTCCGGTTCGATTCCACCTTTTAAATCGAACCAGACCCATGTCTAGGCTAGAGGGATGTGGATTGACTTGGCAGATGATGAAGGGTTGTCAATGGGTCATGCTTTGTGTAGGTGCAACCATTTCATCATCCAATACATGAGTGAAAAGGGCCCACACAACTCACTCGTCATATGTGAAATGATCCACCCATCACCCGAACTACCCATCAACCTGAGTTATTCGAGCGACCTGTCGACCCGTAAATATGTAAAAGCACAAAATTATAGTAATGCACGTGTAAAAACACAACAATAAAAGCCAACAAAGCATTTCAAAGGCCGCGTCGATGTGGTTGCCGATCTTCAAAGGCTGAGGCACCAAATCCATAGACGTGTGAGGATTACACCCATAGACAACATCGAAGGGCGTCTTCTTTGTTGTCGAATGGTAGGACCTGTTATAAGCAAATTCAACATGCCATAATAAGTCCTCCCACCGACGTGGGTTAGCTTTGAGGACCGTTCGAAGAAGGGTGCCTAAGGTCTGATATGTTACCTCAGTTTGACCATTAGTTTGGGGATGATAAGATGTAGAAAATAACATTTGTGTGCCTAATATTTCCATTAAGTTCTCCAAATTGGCTACAAAACTTGGTGTCTCTATAACAAACTATAGTTCTAGGCACACCATGCAACTTGACAACGTGCTCGAAAAACAAACGTGTAATCTCAGTCACATTATTGTTCCCCTTACATGCTATAAAGTGTGCCATTATGGAGAAGTGGTCCACAACTACAAAAAAACAATCTCTACAGTGTCGTGACATTGGAAGACCCGTTATAAAATCCATGCAAAGATCTTCCCACGAGGTATCCGGGATGGGCAACGACATGCATGTAGAGACCGTGAGGACTCGACTTGACCTTAGCTCTTCGGCACGGCACGCAGCCCTTGCAATACTTGTTCACATCCCAAGCCATGTGTGGCCAAATAAAATGCTTCCAAAGTGCTGCTAGAGTTTTGGCTATTCCAAAGTGGCCTCGACCGTCATGAGCTTCCTTGAGCAATAGGTGCCTAACCGAAGAGCTCAGAATGCAAAGCTTCTCGACTCGGTATAGATACCCATTGTCCATGAAATAAGACTCATGGACTCTATTATGCTCGAGGTTGTCCATGATAGGCTTAAAAACAAATCATGCATTTAAAGTTCCTTGATCAAAGAAAACCCGAGCTATTTGGTTTGGAGGTGCATCAAGAGAAGGTACCTTCGGGAGAGTGCGTCGGCGACGACGTTGCTCTTACCTTTTTTGTGGGAAATAACATACAAAAAGGTTTCCATAAATTCTACCTATCAAGTGTGGCATCGGTTTAAAGTCATTTGAGTCTTTAAGTACGCTAAGGCGGCATGGTGCGTATGGATTACGAATTCGCTTGGCCATAGGTAGTGCTTTCACATTTCTAAGACCCTAATCAAAGCTTAAAGTTCTTTATCGTATGTAGGGTAGTTAAACGTTGCGCCATCCAATTTTTTGCTAAAGTAAGCGATTGGGCGTTTTCTTGAAGGAGTATGTTGCCTATGCCATAGTCAGAGGTGTTGCACTCGATCTCGAATCGCTTTATGAAGTTTGGCAATTACAAGACTGGGGCGCAACACATGGGCATCCTTCAAGGCCATGAAGGCAGCTTCATGATGCGGCAACCATTTAATGGTGGTCGCCTTCTTGGTCAAGTTGTGGAGTGCTCGACGATGGAACTAAAGTCCTTGATGAATCACCTATAGAATACCATGAGGCCTAAGAAGGACCGAATCATCTTCGGCATCGTAGGAGCGGGACACTCTCGGATAGCCCACTCAAGCCATCCTTGGACACGACAAAGCCAAGAAAAATCATCATGCCTGAGCAAAACAAACACTTGTCCAAAGTAGCACACAAGCGTTCCTTTTGAAGGCACTCTAACACAAGGCTAATGTGCCTCGAATGGTCATCTAAAGTCCTAGAATAAACCAAAATGTCGTCAAAATACACGTTGACAAACTTGCCAATAAAGTCCTTTAAACAAACTTCATAAGACGTATAAAAGTAGAAGTAGCGTTCATGAGCCTGGAGGGCATCACAAACCACTCGAAAAGACCATGCTTGGTCTTAAACACCATTTTCCATTCACCACCTTCTTGCATGTTTATTTGGTGGTAGCCGCTCTTGACGTCAATCTTCGAAAATAACATGACTCCATGCAATTCGTCCAACATGTTGTCAAGGCGAGAAATTGGATGATGGTAGTTAATGGTAATTTGGTTAATGACGCGACAATCCATGCACATCCTCCAAGTCTTATCCTTCTTCAGCACCAAAATAATTGGGACGGTACACAGGCTAAGGCTCTCTCAAACGTACCCCTTGTCCAAAATCTCTTGGACTTGGCATTGTATCTCTTGAGTCTCCTTGGGTGAGGTCCTATGTGTTGCTTGGTTTGGCAATGAGGCACCGAGAATAAGGTCGATGCGATGCTCGATCCCTCGGATAGGCGGCAAGTCACCAGGAAGCTCATCGAACATAACGTCCTTAAATTCATGCAAGATAGAAACAATGCACTCGGGTAAAGACCAATCTAAATCAAGACAAACATTAAGTAATGGACACAAAAGAAAGAAAGGATGACTTCCCTAAAGTGACCGAGTCATGTCGCGACACCAGGCTAGCAAGAGGCGCTCCTTGCATGTGTCGAGAAGGGGTGGCTCGTCGTCCTCAGTGATTCTGGAATTTCCAGAGGCCTTTTTCACCAACCATAGCTCCCTAATTTTGAAGACTTTTGGAGTTGGAAACACTTGTAAAATGTCCTAGTTTGTCAGTGAGCCCGTTTTCTGCGAATTTAAGCAGTTTGGCGCGACGCCGGTGTCACGACTTAGGTTCTGTCAGCTCACCTCCACTTTTTCTGGGCGTTTCTTCTTTTTTTTTGTAGAATGCCCAGAATCTGGACTAGGGACACCAGGAACACTGCAAAAAAAAACTCCTGTTTCGAGTCATGGCTCTATTGGCTCGGTTTCGGTGCCGGCGGTGCAACATCCCAAGATTTTTAGCATGGCCTTTTGAGTTCGTCCTATAAGGATTCACTAGGGTACATTGGTAAGAGGGTCACGCGCTTACCATTGTAATTGAACATGTATGTGTTCAAAAAGCCATCGTGAAGCAAGCGACGATCGAATTGCCATGGGCGCCCCAACAAGGGATGTGTGGCGTCCATGTTCGTGACATCGCAAATAAGAGTATCAAGACATAAACCTGTTGAAGAAGTAAGAACCACTTGAATTTTTACCCAATCGTTGTGGTCGTTTGATATCCATTGAAGCTTGAAAGGCTCCAAGTGTGGGGTTGTAGACAACTTGAAGTGGTCGACCACCTTAGTGGAGACAAAGTTGGCACAACTCCCACTTCGATGATGACATTCAAGGAGAAATCATGGACCAAACAACAGGTATGGAATAGTTGTTCCCGTTGGTCGGTCTTGATGGCCTCCTTGACCCTCAAAGTCCACCGGGTGGCAAGGGCAAGCTTTGAGGCGTTGGCGGAGTCCGTGGGCACACAATGGTACTTGGCGTCCTCGGTCTCATGGGCCTCCTCGAACTCATCTTTGTCCTCTTCTAGGCTCTCATAAGCCTCATGTTGTGGCAAGAACAATACCTTTTTGGAATTGGGGCAGTCCTTCTTGAAGTGCTCGCGACCGCCGCACTTAAAACACTCAATGTCGCATGAGCGCTCAAGTGGTGGCGCGACTGGCCAGTCTTGGTTTGTGCTCGTCGTCGGGGCTCTTGGATCCGATTTGTTTGTACTACCTACCTTAGATTTGGACATGGAAGAAGGCAAAGAATTAGTACCAAAATCAGATCTACTAGAGTTAGAAACTTACCTTGACGACGACACCCATGATTGCTTTGGACATGCGGCTTGCTTGTGAAGTTCCATGGCGGTATGCACAAGCGAGCCAATGTCATTAATCGGAAGCATTAAGAGTCGGTCTTGGACCCATTGGTTGAGACCATCAATAAAGCATGACCTCAAAGTGCCGGGAGAATCATTCACGTTGGCCTTAAAGAAAATGTCCTCCAAGTGGACAAAGAACTCATCTGTCATCATAGATCATTGACGGGCTCGACAAATTTCCATGCGCATCTTCTCTTTATAATCCATGGGAATGTATTTGAGCTTCATTATGTATACTAGTTGGTGCCCCTCCTTAATGGGGTCCTCATAGTAACAATGTCTTAGAACTTGTTCGGTGCCATACAACCAATCAATAAATGCATCAAAATTAGACCTGTCAAATGGGTCGGGCGGGTCGGGTTCGGGTTTTGGGCAATCGGGTTTGGGTCAAAATGGGTCTTGAGTCGTGAAATTCGTGGGGTCATATGGACCGGGTTGTTACGGATTTGGTACGGGTTCGAGTTGATCCAACGGGTCACGATCATCAATTTTGTTAACCTTTATTTTTAGGCCAAATTACATAAAACCACCCCTTATCTTACCTACTTTAAAAACCACCCCTTATTTCGATTTTTACGGAAAACCACCCTTAATTTATAATCCGTTTGCATTTAACCACCCAAAGTGATTTTCCATCCATAAACTCATTAAATTACATTCAAAAGACCAAATAGCCCCTAGGTTAAATGATACCCTTATCTTTAACCTCATTCCAAACCAGTTGAACCAGAGAGCACCTTCGATCTCTTCACCACCTCCATACTCACCCTCACCTTCCCCTCTACTCCGCCCGCCGCCGCCGCGCACGACACCAACCTCCGGAACATCGCCGAAAGCCTCGCCGCCGCGAACTCCTCCTCGTCCTCCTCCTCCACCGGCCACCGCCTCCCGCCGATCTTAACCCTTCCTCATGCTCTTCCTCTTCTTTTTATGTTTAATTGTGGGTCCCTCGCGGATCGTCTCGAGGTGCGGGTTGAATTCGGTTGAAGAATCGGTGGAGAAGCTTCGAGATGAGTTGGAATTGGAGACGAGCTTTCGGATTCCGTTCTGATTTCCTCTTCTTCGCTGTCGTTGAAGAGTCCGCTTTCGGTTGAGGAAATGCTCAATTGGACTGTACAATTTCATTCTCCTTTTGATCCAGTATCGGCGCTTTGCCTTCGTTAGAGGAAGAGGCATAGGAAGAGCCAGAGGCGTGACATCAGCTTTTCTCATTGTCGTCATCGAAATTGTAGATTCAAAAGATAGAGTATCATTTAACTTAGGGGCTATTTGGTCCCTTGGTCGTAATTTAACGATCTTATGGATGGAAAATCACTTTGGGTGGTTAAATGCAAACGGAGTATAAATTAAGGGTGGTTTTTCGTAAAAATTAAAATAAGGGATGGTTTTGTTTGCAAAGTAGGTAAGATAAGGGGTGGTTTTATGTAATTCAGCCTTATTTTTATGTTTATTAAAATAATTAATATTATATTATATTAAATATTATTTAATAATAATAAAATAATAATTTTGTACAAATTTTTTATAAAATATTTAATTTTTAATTGAAATAATACTTTATCAAGTTGGTTGGGTCAACCCAACGGTTGATGACCCAACCTAGTTTTTTCGGGTTGATCGTGTTCGGGTTACTTTTGACCCATTGATTTTCGGGTCGGGTTTTAACCTAAAAAACTTTGGGCAAGTCGTGTCGATTTTTCAGGTCGGGTCAAGTTTTGACACGTCTAATCAGGATCGTAATGGCCATAAAAGGGTTCGAGTTTTACCTTGATGCCATGGTGTGATACATGCATTGTGCGATCGGGCCGACGACGGTCATTGGTGCGCTCAGGGGTGCGATCTTTGCACTGGCGCCGAGTCTAGGAGGACCGCACCTATAATCATCGTTACGGATGCTAGTTCATCGCCACCATGGCCGCATCTTGGGTGTTGGTGCCCAACACGGTCTCGATCACGATCCCAGCCGCGGTCACGACGGTCACGCTCGGACGTGCGCAGTGTGGAGAAGATCATATTTCATGCAGTTTTCGGGAAAACGAGGGGGTGGGATCCAATCCCGAGGCCGGTCTTGCAACTCTTCGACCTCTTCCAAGGGCGGGTGGTAGAATCTATCCTCCTTGGAATGCTCATCAAACTCTCCAAAGGAGTCCTCGGAATCCGAGTAGGTCGGGGATTAACCACTCTGGTGCCCTTGGAAGTCCTCAACGTCGTAGTCATTGACGTTGTAGGAACTAGACTTCTTGTGCAGAGGTTTGGGCATCGCAGTCTTGCACGCCGGGGTCATGTCTCGGTGCGAGCGGACTTTCTTATTCTTGGCGGATGTTTTCTTTGAGCCGCTCATGTTGCAACGCTGGTACTCTTTTCTCCGATTCGTACTCATCGCTCGATGAGACGTCATAAACTTGTTACTCGGAATAGCCTTGTACGTCGACTTCATAGGCGTGCGCCGAGTGCTGGGGATCCTTGGCCATGCGGCCACCATCGAGCTAGTACTCGGGTTTTGCGCGACTCTCCTTTCTCGAGTCCAACTTGTTCATCATGCCATATTGGCTGGTATCTTGAACTTGTGTCTTTCCCTTCACCTTAGCCTTGGCGGGGGCACTTTTGTCTACGCTAGGATCCTGGACCCTAGGTTTGGCCACGGTGTGCTTAGATTGCGTCTTGGCCTCAGCGAGCAATTGCTCAAGTTTGGCTATCCTGGCAAGGTGGGCTTGTTCCAATGTCGGCACCAACGGGGGGTCCTTGTTAGTTAAAGACGGATCTTGGACCACGTTCGGATGTTGTGACTCGTTATTGACCGAAGTCGAGAAAGGCAAAAAAAATGAAATAATCATCAACAAGATTGTGTGGATTTTATCCTCTATAACCGTCAACAAATAATAAAATAACAATGAAATAATCGACCGAGATCTTTATGTATGGATCTTGATCCTCTACGCAAGATTGGATCAATCGAAAAGGAAATGAATTTTATCCTCTTTCAACGCCTAGAACACCAAGATCATGCAAGAACACACTCGAAAATATGCAAACAATTCGGCTAGACAAACACAAGAAGAATTCGATGCAAAAATCAAATACCTAATGCAATTGAATCACCAAGAAGCAAAACTTCGAGAAGGGGAAAGGCAAATTTTTTTTAACACAAGCAAAGAAAAAATTTAGGACCTAGATGAGCATGAACGTGATGATGGTAGATTCTATGGTTGAGTAAACAATGGCAAGGAAGAAAAAAATTCTTGTAACAATGAACGAAAGGGTAAGAATGAGACTTACACGACCTCTGACACCGATGCTAATTGATGCGACCTTGCCTCCAAAAGGATTCAAGAACGTTGAAGGGATCTGCCTTGACCTTGTAGTAGGTCTCGATGGTGTGATGCGGAAGCCGTTTGATTTGAGATTTGAGGTTCTTGTCCTTTAAGCAATAAGAGATGATCAATTCAATGGAGAATTAATCGAGAAGGAAGTAGACATGGGAAATTTTGGTGACACACAAGTTCAAAACTAGGAGAATCTCAACTATAATTAAGAACTAAAACATGCATAACCTAGAGAAGGAGCTCGAGTGGCCTTCTTATAGAGAGGCGCTCCAACCTTATGTAGCAATAAGAGAGACGAACTAGGGAAATGATGCAACCTTGACCCAACATCCACAAAAGCCCATAATAGAATTACTAAAACAAGAAAAAACATACATATAAAGGTTCTAGATAGAAAGAAATACTAAAAAGAGCAATAAAAGATAAATGTCATGGCCAAGATGTCGAGAGTGTCAAGACAGAAGCCAAGATAAGTCTGGAACGCTACTGGCACGACTCTGACACGCCGGGACGCGAGGACGCTGTAGCATGGGCTCGGGCAAAAAGATGAGAAGATAGAGGGGTGGTGACGCACTGACGCCAGATCTGTAGCACCCTCTTTTTATACAGGGATATTACAAGATCTAGGGAGGAGGAATCTCTCGACTCAAAACTCTACTAGGTAAAACTTGGCGTAAAAACTAAATGAGTCATATGGAGAGTTTAAATAGGAAATAAAAGCAATATAATATGACCTAAAGGGCTAGACATGGCATGCAAGCCTAAGTCACACTCCCAAGGCTCATAATACTTAGAATAACAATATCAAGTAATGCTCAAGATAAACTAGCTAAAATAAGAAATGCAAGGATAGGCACAGGAGAACGGCGAGGCGCAGACGCGGAGCATGGCGCGGGTGACGAGGAGCCGATGCAAGTCTTCGATCTTGAACCAAGGAGGCCGCCAAGGTCTTGGGCACCTTGGACTCGCCAAGGGTCGGCTCAGGTCGCAGCTTGATTGCATCACTACCGCCATTCAAACCCACCCTAGTACCACTCCGACATCACCACCCTCACCACCACCACTATCGGCGTCAATACCCTCCACCACATGAGCACTCACGTCACCACCCTCCACCACCACCTTGCTACTCTCATTGCCATCACCGATGATGCACTTTTTGGTTGTTTTGGTGCACACACAGCTCGTTTTGATGCACACACAACCAAGATGCATAGAACGGTTAGTTTTGATGCACACACGACTAGTTTTAATGCACAAACACATCTAAGATGCCATTTTTGATGCACATTTGATCAACTTTGATGTACACACATAAAATTTTGAAGCACAAAAAAGTAGTTTTGATGCACATCGCGCGTGTGTCCCTTGTCTTTGTTTTTTTCGCAAAATACGTGAATAATCCGCCAAAAAATTGGCCCGTGCCACATTTTTCCCACTTTTAAGTGATATGATCCGTGTCCTTGATTTCTTTCCATCCAACGATTCATATTCTTTCACATTTTTCATGTAAGCGTCCATTTTCATCCGATCTCGATCCATTTGATTAAATAATGATGACAAACCTAAGATAAATCATGAAACACAAAAGAAACCTGAATCCAAAATTGGATATATATATATATATATAGGATTAAGATCAGGTGAGGAGATCTTTTAGCGTAGATAATTAGGAGGTTTTTTAAGCGTTAGATTTAAAATTATCAAGGGTTGATATTTTTCCTAATTTTAATTTATAGAAATTAGAAAAATCAATCTGCGTGATTTTAGGATCTGAAAGTTTTAATTTTGAAAAAAACGCAATCAATATGCGTAAAAAAATTTTCTTTTGAAAACTACTACTAAATTTCTTATCTTCCATATCTTACAAAAACTAACGAGATGGCTTTATGTTATCCCACATCACCGAAAACTAAGCAAATGAATGAATCGCGAATGGTTTCCATTATCTTGTGTGGCGGCTAGTGAAATATAGATATGGTTAATTGTTAGGGTTGATTTTATGGATTGTTCATTGTTTAATATAGAGAAAATTTTATTTTTTATTTATATATATACAAAGATTAACACAAATTACGGTCTCGACCCAAGCCCATCATACATGGCCCAAGCCAAGCACAAATTACGGTCTCGGCCCAAGCCCATCATACACGATGAAGGAACAAATTACCCAACAACCTTCAAAATTGCTGTTCTCTGAATTCTGTCCCCCGAAACGAGTGTCTAAGACTACGTACGATAAACAAAATCTCAAATCCCAAATTACATCTTTCTAACTTTCTAAGAGTCAGGAGGGGAGATCGTTTGCAACTTCGAAATGGTTCGTTCTCAGTTATCAGATCTAACTACTATACTTGATTTTACTCGCAGTTAATATTTTGGAATTTAGGGTTTCCTTTTCGTCCCCAATTGAATCTGACTTGTAAGCTTTTTGATACTGCTATGTTTTGCTCCCATTTCTCTGTTCGTTTCTAGTGAATTCTGGGTGATCCTCCTCTCTGAGATAGCTGTAATTGGTCAAAGTGATTTGCATTATCTCGGTTTTGTGAATTTTCAAGCATGATTTGTGATATACCTGTCCAAACATTGACCTTGGCCGGTTTAAATGATTAACGCTGTTAGCTTGCAATTAAAATGGTTCTAAAATACGCAAAATGAAGATTTTGATATTTTTTTTATCACGCTAGTTAATAAGTGAAGGGAATGAAATGTCATGGATTATCCAAATTAGGATAGTTTCACGCTGTTATGTCTCCTTGCATTCTGCTGAGATTAATGAATGAAATCTGTAAGGCATATAGTAAGCATGTGCTTCAAAATTAAACCCTGTAGAAGAAGCATTTTGTGTTGCTATTCTGCTTTACCATTAAAAGTGTGCATCTGTACATACTTTTGTTTATTCACAACTTTGGCCTGAATATACCAAATGAATTTTCTAGCGCAAAGAGCTGATACATTATTGTTTCTATTTAGTGAGATCAGTGGATTGGATTTATCTATGATGTCTTCATTTTGCTAGTCAATTCTTTTCTTGTATATTTTGTTTGTGGCACTTAAAATGTGTATGTGTTGTGTTGTTTGGTGACGTGATATTATGCACATTAGATATCAAAGATTTCAGCAATATTTATTAGTCAAAGAATTGAACTTCTATGTATCCTTCAAAATTGCGAACCTTATTCTTTGGTTGCTTATCTTCAGTCAACTTCATATAAGTCATCAACTACTAGAAAAGATAAAAGCAGACCACGCCATCATGGTTTAGCTCCCCAGAAACTTCAAGAGATTAAGGAAGCTTTTGAGCTATTTGATACTGATGGATCAGGTACACATCAATTTCTTTCTTGTGCTCTCCATGAATCCTTACTGATGTGTGGTGATTGATATCTTCACTTTCTTCTAATCATAGGCACTATTGATGCTAAGGAGTTAAATGTCGCAATGAGGTATGACTGTTGTAATGCTATGTTAAGATCATCATAGCTTGGTGACTCATGGAGGTTATTTAATTTAATATCATTACAGGGCATTGGGCTTTGAAATGACAGAAGAGGTACTGTTTTATGCTTATTATTACATATTAGTATTGGCACGGTGATCACCATTAGACATGAAAAGTTATTTGCTGAATGTCTGCAACTATAGTTTTCTAAGCTTTAACCATTTACTGAACGATTTACTATTTTTTAATGATGTCTATCAGTTTGTTTTACACCTTTTAATCCTCCACACCCAAATCCAACCCTTTTCTTAAAAGAAAAGGATAAAGGAGCAAAGTACAGAACAATATGAAAAAAAAAACCTTTAATAGATAACTAACTTTGTCACTGCATCAGATGGCTAAATGAAGTCATGTGATTTTCTACTTATACCTTGTGTACAATTGTCTGGCAGCAAATTGAACAAATGATTGCAGACGTGGACAAGGATGGCAGTGGAGCTATTGATTTTAACGAATTTGTACAAATGATGACAGCCAAGATTGGGGAAAGGGACACCAAGGAGGACCTCATGAAAGCATTCCGTGTGATTGACCACGATAAGAATGTATTCAACTGCATACACTACATCTTTTGTATGTTCATGTTGCCAACATATATCTCCCATTGTTGCAGGGAAAGATATCAGTAGCAGATATTCATCGTATTGCAAAAGAATTGGGCGAGCCCTTTAATGATAGGGAGATTGAAGAAATGATTGATGCAGCTGACCAAAATGGTAAAGCTCAAATTATGCAGTAAATTTATAGCCCGTTGAATTTTCAAAGGATGTGCTCTTTGGCTTGAATAATTTTTTTGGTGTGCCATATTTATTATCAACTATATGTGATGGCTTGTAAAATTGAACAGGTGATGGAGAAGTTGATCTTGATGAGTTCATGAGGATGATGAGGAGGACCTCATATGCATACTAGGGCACTTCCTCTTCAGTTTTGGTGGTTGGAAATCATTGGCTTGTCATGCTGGACTTGTTGCTTTCAGTTTGTTTCGTATAAAAGTTGTATGGAATGTTTATATGCTTGTATTGTTATTGTCCATCGCAGGTTGAAAAACCCATCAGCTGGTCGTTTTATGTAAACATATCTAATCTTATGCACCTTCACTTGAGTATGTTAATTTGGATGAATCGAGTTAGAGAATTGATATTTTTCCTTTGTTTAAAAGATTCTAAAAGCTACCGTGGATCTTTGCTAGCTTGCTTTATATGATGAACTTGATAAAATGCAAAGGGCACAATCAATAAAGCTGGAATATAATTTAAAAGCATTTGATTAAACCTAAACCAAAAAGTAGATCTGCTTCCTCCTGCAAGTCTAGTTATCTTTTTAGCATTTTTACACATATCTCGTCTTAGTTTTACTAACTTGTCCTTATTAAAGGTAGTTGAAATTTTACCTAAAAACAAATATACCCCCAACTTATCGAAGCTTATTAAAAATATTTTCATGTGTTACACTTAAATTATAAATAATTTTTTTTATTTAATTTATTTAAATATATATTTTCCAATTTATTTCTTTATTATTTAGAAAATCAAGTTTAATTAGTTTTATATATCGAACATCTAAAAATTTTATCTACTAAAATAAGTTTTAAATTTCAGCTATAAAAGTCAGCTTCTAAATAAGTTTTATCTTCAACTTGAGTCGACATAAGCTTCAGCTGACATTAACTTAATAATACCGAATGCACCCTAATGAACCCATCCAATTTTTTTAAATTATACCAGCCGACAATGGCTCCACACGTGAGAGAAAATAGCCGTTGCACGCAGGCGCAGCTGATCAATGCCGCTCCTTCCTTTCTCACAAAGACACATTACATAACGGTCAAAATATTAGAGCAACGACTACTAATATAAAAAACTATGCAGTTCAAGCATTGTCCCTCCGCCACCACTAAACCACAATCCATTATACATGCAAGGCCAACATGAAGTCCTTCTCTTTCCTTCATCTTCACCTCCTCCTCAAGGCGTCAATTACAGGTATATCCATTTAAGTGGTTTTTCCATCAGCCTAACACAAGCACCTATGTTGATACAATATTACTAAGTACTAACCCACATATAACGGTTATATAACTTATATTTGTAGCTGTGGGCAATGTGGGTTCGAGCTGAACCTCAACTCATGCAATCGCAACACATCTTCAATCGGATCCAACTACAGCAAGTCTCTTAACAAGGGGATTGTCTCCTTCTTCTCCATTGATGAAAGCCGGTTCACTCAGATTGAGGAGCTTCGGTTCGTGCCTTACCTCTTCGTCTCTGCAAGGTCATGGGGCCTTTTCCGGCGCCAAACTAAGCTTAATTGCAAGAAATGCGGTAACTACATAGGCCATGTCAAGAAGAATAAGACGGAGCAAATGGGTTGGGATGGCATTTCCAGGGAGGAAACTTATGATATCAGGATCCGAGCATTGCAGCCTTCAAATTGCAATCAAACCCATAGTCTCTACATGATAGAATGATCAAAATTTTGTCGGCCACAAATCATCTGTTTAACGATCTTGGAGCCTGTTTCTTTTTCATATGGGTTGATGATGGGTAAATATGGTATATTGGCAAGATGTATCAAATAACAGTAAAAACATGGTGTGTAGTATTGTGTGTTTACTATACCCAGTTTTACTCAAATCACAATATAGCATATGGTTTTATTGTAATGCACTTGTAGGTACTTAGAAACTTGCCATTTAGATGCCCCCAAAAAAAAACTTCTTATGAACTTTCATGATTAGAAATGATGTTCTGTACTTTTGCATGATTTGAATCACCCTCAACAAGCAACTAAAGGCAAGACGATGAAGGTAGTCAGGTGGTTTAAG
Organism: Fallopia convolvulus; assembly: GCA_964016875.1. NCBI lineage: Eukaryota > Viridiplantae > Streptophyta > Magnoliopsida > Caryophyllales > Polygonaceae > Fallopia > Fallopia convolvulus. Next base: position 42,675,169 of record OZ024724.1, read on the forward strand.
ATAACTATGGAGGGAAGGTAGGTTATGGACTGCAATTTATGATATAAGTGGTACGGTTGTTAACAAACAATCGCCCGAGAACTTCATAGGTAGTTTAGACTGAAATGAAAGGGTTCGAGCAACTCAAAAAGATGTATGTATGTCCGTTGGAGTTTAGACAATGCTATTGTTCTTGAGAAGTATCGACACGTGAGGTTTGATGAATTATGCCTTCAGTGGCAATACTAAACATTGGCCTTTTTTTTATCAAAAAAAATCAGCAGCATTGTCAGAATAAAGGATTTAATTATGGCATTAAAGTGAGTGAACATCATGTTAATGAATGACTTAAGAAGAGAGAAGGCATCACTTTTGGAGATTGGAGTAGCATATCAACTATCTCTATCTCTACTGGATGTAGAGTGTTAGACTGTCCATTCCACATCTGAAAGTTGGGACTTAACTGGACTAGTATATAACTCAACGGGTTACTCCTCCTATTGCCAATTGGTTTTAGGATGGAACCCCGCTGGGCTTAATATAGAGCCAGAAAATTACCATGTTGTTGACTCTTTCCCACTCCCGAGTTAAGGCAAGGCAACCATTCCAATCTTGTTCTTTTCCATTATACACTTCAACCGACCCAATGGTTATAATTTCTTTCATTGAGGAAGCTCGTTGCAAGCACATAATTCGGGTGGTATGAGAAATGTAGAAATAATTCGCCTGATTCCTGAATCAATTCCTCTTCTGTTTTGTTGTTAGGAGCCATAGCTCTAATACCATGTAAGAATTCAAAGAATTGATTCAATCAAGCAGTGAAAATCAGAACAGAGAGGTAAAATGAGAAATCAAGCGCAGGAAACAAAGCAGCAACTGAATGATCTGATTGATTGGTTGAAATGGTTTGTTACAAGGTTCTCATATTAATATAATTTAAGTATCTTTCTGTCCAAGACAACTATAACAACCATCTAAATAACTTTGTCACCGACATTGGTTGCTTGGTCCACATCATCATCTAACAACTATTGTAATTGTGTGTTTACTGTACCCAGTTTTGCTCAAATAACCATACAGTTTATTTTTAAGTATAAGGCACTTGTGGGTAATGCGAGAAACTTACTGCTCTGCTTCCACGCTTTTGACAAGCTTATCTTCAAAATTGAATTGATCAGCTGGGTTGCAAACTTGCATTAGAGTGCAAGGATGACTTTTTCTATTATGGGGTCCTTCTAAAATCCTACAAATGCAATCCTAGGGAGCTAGAGCACCAACCATTTTAAATAGAAATAGCTGTAGCCATTTGAAAATGGCAATACATGTCCATGAACTGTAAGAGTTAGACGTTAAAGCATTAATTTTCCTTCTAAAAAGAAAAGCTGATGCTGTTTTTAACGAAATGTGAATTTGGTGGAGCATCAATTCACTTTCCTCCCTCCATCAGTACGAATCCAGAAACTCATACGGTCTCTCCAATGACAAGAGGATGCCACTTAAGATTGATCATACTTATTCATTCCTGCATAAGTTGATCAAAGACTCATAGTGCAAACAACGATCTTTTCATGCCCCAACCGAATGCAATGAGGTACAAGGCGATGCAACCACCTGCAACACTAAAGGTCGTTTCCCAAAAATGTGTGTCCTTTTCACTGTCGTAGAGTGGGATGTGGATGTTCATACCGAACAAACCTACCACTACAATCCCGGCATTGAGGATCATGATTGCAGTGCTGAGAATTACTCCCATTTGAAGCAGCTGGTTTTGTTTGTCGTCCAACATGATGTTGATGTAGTCCTCTGTGTCGTCTACGTACTCACTCAGCTAGTAAAGGCAAGAAAACATTACAGATTGTATGATAGTGTGTTAGTTAGACAATAATGTACACAAATCTTTATAAAAACTTCAGCTAAAGAGGAACTAGTACAGATTTCATATTTAAAATGCATCCTTCTGGAGCACTAATATATAATATAAACTTACGGTGGATAGTTTCTGTAAAATTCCATCAATCTGAGCAAAATAGGCTTCCAAAAGCATTTCCAGTTGTTCAACATTTGGCTTGGAGCCTGAGGACAAAGAAACTCTTGCAGATTTTGATTCGTCAATATCCCTGGAAATGAAGAATAGCATCCTATGATGAAATTTTCAAACATAGTTGTAATTAAGGGGAACTTTACAATGTATATCGGGGTTCTAATCAACAACCTTTCATTCTCTGAATCTGATGCATAATCACAGTCATCTTCTCTTAAAACTGTACTGTCTACGTGTTGAATGTTATATTTGTCGGTTAGATACATCTCGCACATGTCATTGTCATCATCGAGAAGATGCTCAAGTTCATCTCGCAACTAGAAAGGATTGTACGCATCACATAAACAACAAATTAGAAGGTGAAAAGATAAACCTGTAAAAGCTGTGAAAATAAGTTCAGGTATAATACAAACTTTATAAGAGTACATAAAAAGCTAGTTTTACTTGCCTACTTTACCAGTAACCAACAACAGGGGTGAAGCAGAATTAAAAAAAAAAAAACAGTTAACTCAATATGGAGTTGTGTTGCCCCTCCAAAGCAAATAAAAGGAGTATAAAACAAAGAAAAAGGACTTCAATGCATGCTTCAAGCTCTTTAATTCATTCTTTCACAGTTGCTAACCATAGGATAGCACAACATTTTGCAAACAAGCCTTTTCCCTATTAACATACTCCTTAAATAATTGAAGGCGTGATGATCTGTGGAACACCTAGCATCCAGTATCCATGCTAAAGAAATCAAAAAAAGTGCCTGATATAGCAATCCTATAAACTCCAGATACAAATAGTCGCAATGAATGCACAAGACGATAAGATGGTTCAGTATATGAGAATGATAATTGGTAAGTAAAAAGACAATTAAAACACAAAAAAGGTGCTGTGTTTTTTTCTTCCAACTGAAAATAATGTGCATTTTTTTTGAAGGAATTAACATTCAGAAAGTGTCGGTTTAAAGCTAATGAAGGTCCAAATTTTAATGACAAACTTAAATTGAAAGAGATCAAATCCAACAACCTTTTGTACACGGCCGGATAAAGTAACCAATCGACTCTTTATCTGTCGAACACGCTCAAGATTAAGTGTGCTTATATCAGAAGTTAATGCATCCAGAGCAGGATAAGCCTCCTTCTCCAACGCTTGAGTCTGAAAAGACGGAACTCTACTATTGTTGGCAAATGGAGAGAGCGGAAAGTATTTATAATGCAGATATACATTTACTGAGACAATACCTCAATCTCAAGGCACCTACAAGAAGACTCTAGGCAAGCTTCAAGGACCCTGAACTCGAAAGGTAATACCTTGGTAGCAAGCAGTTCTTCTGGTGCAGTCACAGTAGGATCCACATCCAGGGATTTTTTATGTGATGTGGGAAAACCCGAAACAGCTGCCGACTTTCCCTTGAAATCTATGTCTTGATTTGGCGTTGCCTTGCAAAGTGAATCGAAAGCACGGTATATTAAGATGCAGAAAGCAGCATGAATGAACTGTGGGTGTAATTCTTAAGATCTAGCTGTTGCATGCATGACTGAGAAGTGAGAACCACCTTGTACCTAATGGTCTCACCAGGACAAATGAAAGCAGTCGGTAATACAAATTTTACACTTTACAGCATCAAAGAAACTATACATTAATCAGCAATCTACAAATTTCAACACTATTGCTGATTAATGTAGGAAAAACAACACTTTTGCTGTGTGAAGGCAACACAAATGAGATTTATATTCATTATCAGGAACAGTCGCCAAAAACTAGTCCATTGATAAAGTCGTCATTTCCTGCTATTGGCTATATATGCAAAGGCTTAAACTTATTAAACGTGTTAGTAGAACCTTGAAATAACAATTTTTCCACAGGCCTTTTCAATCATCTACCACCGAAGGCCACTATAACTCAAACCATCACTGAGTATCCAAGTGAATACTAGTGTAAAACTGAACTTGGAAAGCTCAATTCGATCAATGACGTGCTGAATTAATAAATCCCGATTGCAATTAGTCATCACACAGGAGAAAGTTCTACCAGTCCAATTCAGAACTGAAGCAGCACACGTCGGTCACGAGTACCTGGTCCTTGGAAGAAATCTTATCTTGTAAATCCGCAACGAAATTGACGAACAAGGGATTCAGCGAATTGATCATCAAAACCTCCTTAGCGGTGACGATCGCCTTGATATGCTCTAAATTAACGACGATCGCTCTTTCTCTCCCGAGAATTGTCGACGGATAGGACAAGGCCGGATCCAGAACCCGGAGATCGCGAGCAGGGAGGCCGGTCCGGCGCATGATCGCTTGCTTTTCCACGACTTCGAAGTGCGACTCCCCTGACTCGGAGACGACGAGCCAATGCTTCGTGGCTGATCCCTTCCGCCTGGTTGAGGTCGGGTTGTGAGCTTGGACAATGGTGGCTCTGGCTATCTCGTCGTCGTTGTAGGGTTTGTAGTCCGCCATAGCCACTCTGCGAGGTTTCTGAATCTTATATTCTTATCTGACGCTCTGAGTTTAGAGAAATGAACGAAGCGGATTAAAAAGTAAGGCAACAAGAATATTTGAGAATCCCGCCAATTTAGCCTGGCCGTTACACACTTTAGGGCTCCGTTGAATAGAAAGTGGTGTTTGAACTTTGAAGTAGGGTATTCCCACCGGGATATCCGATCTGATTAATCTAATCGAATAGGATATTCGTGGATTTTTTTATATTAGAGTTATATATGTATCGGATCTGAATATACTTGTACACTAGTAAGAGCTGGTTGTGCCATGTACGACGATAATTTTAAAAAAATAATTATGTAAGGACCATAATTGTCGATTGATACGACTAAACGAATATGATAATTGGGAATTTTTTAAGCAACAAATTAAGTCAGGTCTAAATTTTATATTCGAAAATTAAGTTATGGACCTGCCTTCGAAAATAAATATTCGATCCAAGTAGCACAAATTAAATATAAAAATTGAAAAATGAAAACATAAAATGCGAAATAAATCATATTTCCATAGTAAAAATAATATTGAAGCATAATTAATTATTGAGAATTGTTAAAAAATATTGAAGCTCATAAGACAACTAAAAACCAAGGGAAAAAAACTCACAAATTAAGTATTTAATTTATCTTTAAGAGAGAAATTTGTGTGGTATCAAAACAAAGCACACCTAGTATTTATATTCCACAAATATAAGAGAGAAATTTGTGAGGTAAGAGGTGCATGATGCATCTACCACACAAACTTTAATTGTGTGAATCATGGATTCATAGGTGAGCTTATTGAGTTATTGCCATGTGCCTTTAATTTGCATGACAATTTGCTTGATTTGCATGACAAACTCGATCGGGAGAACACATGAAATGTAACTCATTTTGCATTCATTTAAAAATAAAATTATTCATTTTGATTTTTAAATATCTTGAATAATAGTCAAAATACGTGACAAGTTGAATTACAACCTAGTCTTTTAAAAGGATGAGTACTGATGAGTGTAGATTCGTTTTAGAATTGGGTTCAAGTTATACGAAAACTAGTGTCGTTCCCATACAATATACGGGTGATTATAAAAGAATATTTGATTATTTTTTAAAATATTAATAGAATAATTTTAATTTTATAGTTTAATTTACTTTAAGATAAACATTGAATACAACCTAACATATTTAAAATACAATTTTTTCAAAAAAAAAAATTATGAAATATAAAGTAAAATTATAAGTAAAATCCACAATAAATAGTATGCTTCCAAAAATTTCATTTAAAGGTCAATGTGATCTACAACTTGCATTTGAATTTGAAGAAGACTCTTGGAAGATGCATGAATACACGATGATCAAATCTATTAGTCCACTCTAACATTATTTTCAAGTTAGGAGTAAGAGAGGAAGTGTTTTTATCGCTTGTTCTTGCTTTTATATATTTTGATGGATGTGTAGAGGTGTGAGGATTTCACATAGAGTAGGAAAGTGGGAAAATAAATGGATAATTTGGATACAATTTATAAAAGTAATTAAAATTTTCACCTAGAGTGGGAAAGTGGGGTGATAAGTGGATAATTTGGATGCAATTTATAAAAATAATTAAAATTTTCACAAAGAGTGGGAAAGTGGGGAGATGAGTGGAGAAATATAAAGTAATCATTTTTTTCATTTGGTTATGTAAATAATATAAAAAATAACAGGTTAAGAAGTGTGAAAAATTCATTTTTTTATTAATTACATTCTGTTTTGAAAAATAAAACAAATAATAGGTTAAGAAGTGTGAAAAACTCATGCGTTTTTATTAATTAAATTCTTTTTTGAAAAATAAAACAAATAATAGGTTATGAATTGTGAAAAAAAATTCAACGTACTTTTTTTTAATTGAATAAGTTTTTCAATTTTTGGGATCATGACATTCAAATAAGTATTTTAGTTGTGAAAAACTTCTTAATGTGTTTGTTGGGAATTGGGATCATGGCTCAAAAATAGGGCCTAAATTACTATTTTTAATGACCACTTTTTTAAATTAATACAAAAAAAATTCACTAATTGACACATGGCACAATTTTTTGAACTAACATAGGTTTTGCTTTACATTTGTACTAAGGTAGATTCTATTAGCCCATCAAGCATGCATGCAACCATATGCAAACTTCGTCGAGAATAAACTCGTGCTTTAGATCAGGAACCTCATCATGCTTGTTGAAGGTCCGACAGTTGCGACACTTCCAAACCCACCAACAACAACATCATAACGTCGCCGACCAATTATCATCCTTGCTCAAATTTCTTCTATTAATCCAATTTTGAAGATCTCTTCCATGAACGCCTCCAATTCACGATTTATCATGAGCTCCTGTCATATATACCTCCCTTGCTTTATCACAATCTCTGAGAATGTGCAGAGTATTCTCAGAGTTCTCCCCACACTCGACGCATGTTGGTTCCGCACAAAGGTGCGCGTCTTCGAAATCTTGCGGCGTTGCAAAGAATACAGTCATGAGCGGCCAACCATAGGAAGTTGCGAACTCGCTCAAAAGCTTCAACCTTTCATACAATACATAGTTCCAAAAACCATCATCAACATCCCCTTCGTCCTTCCTAATGATCTCCAAAACAGATTTAATGGAGAAATTACTAGACGTGTTGTTTTCCTAGTAAAAATTGTCCTCAATTTCCTCCTAGATCATCGTAAGTAGGGCTGAGCAGAATTTCCCGATCCGAAAAATCCGTCGATCCGATCCGTATTCATCCATATCCAAAATTATCCGTTTAAAATTTATTCGTATCCGATCTGGCTGATTTTTCCGGATACTCGGACCGGATACGGATCGAGGTTTAAGGTAAACAGATATACCCGAAGTATCCGGTATATATATTATATATTTTTAAATAGGGAATATAATATTTATATAGTATAGTATATTTATACTCACTAATATATGAATAAAGCATCGGATTGCAATGTAGTAGAAACATGGCACTTATCCCAGCCCATTAAAATTTGGAACTAGACCCATACTAGTTGTCCCCGTCGTGCCCTACACAACTATGACTCGATATTTTTTTAGATATACTATAAAAATGATATTAATAAATAAAAATATAATATAAATAATAATTGTGAATTGGTCATTTATATAAATTGTAAAAAAATATAATTATAAATTAAAGATTTTGATAGAAAAATGAAAATAATGGGACATTTAATATGGACTTAACATGTATGTATATTATCAAAAAAAATTACAAGAAAACTATAATTGAAAATTACAATTGTAATTTGCAAGATTTGTATGTAAATTATCAAAAAAATCAAAATTGAAAATTCAAAGATATATCATAATTGAAATTTAATGATTTGGCAACAAAAAGAGATCCTATCTAAAATATCATAATGGGAAAAAATATAGATTAACAAAAAAAAATTGACTTGATTTGTACATAGTTTGTAAAGTCGTAACTCATTTTTTCTATATATTCATTATGATTCATTTTTTTAATATCATAACTCATATTGAAAAAGTCAAAGCAATGATAATGTTGTCGAAAATATGTTAAGATTATCTCTAGACATATCTATTCTAATTCTTTTTTTTTAGAAAATATGTTAATTGTTAAATTTTCTGTTCAATTTATTCGTTATGTACATATGGTCATATGGATCAATAACAATTTATGATTAATTTTTTAATTTAAAAAATATTATAGGATAAGATCTCGGTCTACATTTATGTGAGTTTTTTTAGATTATATTGGAGAGTTGTTAGGATCATGAAGATATGTTAAAATCTTATCCTATAAAATACATAAAAAATATTCTTATATCAATTTCATGGAAATTAATTTTTACGAACCAGTTTTTATTTTGCTAGAAAATAGGTTAACTGTTAATTTTGTTGTTCAATAAATTCGTTATGTACTTACATATACGATCATATCATATATATGGATCATTAACAATCTATTATTAATTTTCTAGTTTAAAAATACTATAGGGTAAGATCTTGGTATATATTTATGGGAGTTTCTTTGGTAGATTATATTGGAGAGATGTTAGGATCATAAAGATATGATAAAAAAATATTCTTACATGTAAATTTCTCGAAATAAGTAACTAAATTTCCAAAAAATATTATTGTAATCCAATATAAAAATGAAAAAAATGATTGAGATTTGTAGATTTTGTGGCAATATGACGTGTACATAATATATCAGTGACTTGGAAAAAATTTGACATGTGGATTATGACCTGAAATATTTATAAAGACGTCTAAATTATAAGAAAATGACACATGTAAAAATCTGAGGTGGTTTAATATAGAATCAACATATACGATCAACATATGGAGAAAATGACACCTTATTGCTTTTATATATATAGCAGATTATAGCCAACTCTTTTTTTTTATATAAAAACCCTAGACATCCTTCTTTCTCACTCTCAAATCTCATTCCATCATTCTCATCTCTCGCCTCTCACTCTCAGATTCTAGCCATCATTCTCTAACCTCTCACCCGTAAGCAAAGTGAAGACTGAAGAACGGATATTTTGGGTATCCGCTGATCCGCCTTATTTTGAATAAAAATGGCAATATTTTACAAAACGGATATTTTTGGTATCCGCTCCCGGATATCCGATCCAATCAGATATTTTTTACCGGATATCCGACACACAATGGATTGGATACGAATCGGAATTTTCAGAGAAAAAATTACCTAATATCTGGTATACCAGATCGGATTGGATATATCCGTTTGTTCATCCCTAACCGTAAGAGAAGCAATTCAGTTCAGCACATCAGCATGAAGAAAAAAAAGAATAATTTTTAATAATGATTTTTAATAATACCTATCCGGGCCTTGCCCGGGGCTTTTTCAAATAAAAAGTATTAATATATTAATTTACATATAATAAGTATTATAATTTAAATAGTAAAAATAATATTATTTTATTATCAATATATTATTTTGATATAATGCTATTTTGATAATCATTAAAAGTAGATGCTCTCGACCTGTTAGGACGACTCAAACCTGCACAAAAACCACAACTAATTGACTCAATTTATTTGTAAATTTTAATGGCACGAAGCAAAACTAAAGTCGAACCAAACTTGATTGAATCTACTCGATTAATTGATTTTAGATTAAGGGAGTAATAATTTTTTACTTATTTATTAAGGGATATGTAAAATGTATGCCAATATTATTTTATTTTTTAAAAATGCTCTTTGTAATGTTTATGTAATAATTATAAAAAAATGTCGATGCTCATAGCTCATAGGGTTTACTCGAACACGCACAAAAAGCGCAATGTATTGACTCAATCAATCCATAAATTTTAACGACATAAACCCGTACTCAACTCGAATATGAAATGACTGAACCTAAACTCAATTGAACTGACCCGATTAATCGGTTTAATAGTAAAGGATCAATAAATTTTATTTATTTATGTGTGTATCCATAATATAAAAAAATTAACATAATTATGAATAGAAATTTAGTATATTGTAAGATGCAACAAATCCATGCTGAATTACTTAAAAAATTATCATACTTATTAGGGTAAACTACATAAAACCATCCCTTATTTTAGCTTGTTTGCAAGAAACCACCCTTTATTTTGGTTTTGACATAAAACCACCCCTTAATTCAGTTCCGTTTGCATTCAACCACCACCTCCTTTTCATTGTTAATTTTTTCTGTTTAAAAGCAAAGATGAAAAAATGTGAATAAAGATTGAATATTTTAAAGATAAAAAATCTTCTATATTTACATGAATAATACAAAAAGAAAATTCAGGACAAGATAATGTAAGTTTTTTTTTCCAAATTCAATTTAGGCAAGTAATTATCTAGATCATGAATTTTTTTTAATTTTTTTATCAAAGTTTGATTAAAATAAATATTTTACATAAATAAATAAAAGGATAAAGATAAAATAATTTTCTTCATTTTTATTTAAATTTTGATTTTAATATAAATAGATAGAAAGAAATTTAATTGAAAATATAAATAAAAAATTATTATTTTTAAATATAAGGTGGGGCCAGATTCAATGTGGTGACTTCAAAACATAAAATGATTTTCATTATTTTTAAAAAATTCGAATTTAAATTTATTTTCATAGAAATAGATTAAAAGGAATTTAATTGAAAAATAAAAATTAATTTTATTAAAAAAAAATTTGGAGCGAGATTTAATGTGGTGACTCGAAAAGCTTTAGCTTTAATATATAGTTATCGATAGATGTTGTACGGAGTATATTTTATCTATATTGTATGGATAGAAGATAATTAAATATTACATGAACATAGATAAAAATAATGGATAGAGATAAAAAATTATCCAATTTCGTAGTAAATTGTTAAAAAAAATATTAAATAAGGTGAGTGCATAAAATTGGAAATTCCATAAGGTGATTGAATTACATAATATATAATTAATGTGACACCCCGTCTTTCCACAGGGAATTACTTGATACTAGACCTTACCAAGTACTACTTAAATGAGTTGATAACAACACTTTAGGATCTTGCAACGCGGGCACGTCGAGAAAACTTAATAAAACATCCAACCTTTTATATAGTAAAACTTAGAAAACATAGTTATGCATGCATTCCCGAAAACATAAATATCCAAATCCGACAAAACACTTACTAAAATGAATTATTCTAGAAATAACAATAAGTAGGACATAATACTAACTCCAGCATAATAATAATAAAACCAACACTCTAATGTCATAAATAAACTAAAGTAAACCCGATCCCGCTATGACACGCGCTCTTTACCGCTCCGCCCCGCCATCTAGCCTCGGTTCCTGCACGGTTCCCTGGTTCATACCTGGAACTGAAAAATATTCCCCGAAAGGTCAGCTACTAATCTATCAAGTTAGAAAAAATGGGGAATTGCAAGACGTTTCAAAAACAATTTCTAAGGTCAGCATCCAAGTCGACAAACGCACTCATAACCCTAAAGGCCAATAGCTAAATTAGTTTGGTTAGTCACATATAGCCACATACACATTCACAAACACAATCTTACAACAATGCAATTCCTCCATCTCGCAATCCAACCTCCAAGGCGCTCAACCCCGTGCCGAGTGCAGAGGCAAACCCTCTCACTCTACTTCACAATCTCCCTTCTTACCTCGACTAAGCCTCTACTAGAGCACTTACCAAAACACATAGATAATATTTTTCGTTTTGAAAGGGCACAAGTTTCCCTGTCACATGAACCATACATAGACAACTCTTCCTCTCCGCCAGCTACGATGGTCGTGCCGGAAACGGTACCAACACAGAGAAAATGTTCGAAAACTTATTTTCGATAAAACCCATTTGAAAACCAATTTGCACACATCAGCACGAGCAAGTCCAAAACATTTCAAAAATATATTTGGGACTAGTTCCCAAAACCAATCCTACAACAACGGCACAATATCTAACAAGACATAAAAGAACCGAGCAAGTCGAAAACGACTTACCTCAAATGAAGGACTTCTGGCAACGAGAAAAGCTAAGAGTCCGAATAAACGAAAAACTCCTAAATACCATAACAATAAATTAAGTAACCAAGAAGGCCTAAAGTATAAAGAAATTACCAAGTTAAAAACTGGGCCTGATGCCCACCAGTTAACACTAACTAATCTAAACATGAATAACTAAATAAGACTAAAGTACCCGCTATTTAATGCCTACACAAAAGCATAACTATATAGTCTAAGTTTCTACTATACTACTTAACTAATCCTAATAGAACATTAATCTAACACTTTAATATATATAAAAGGAAATTAATAAAACAAGACCCCACCCATCCTACGAAACTTTCCATCTACAAAATACTAACCAATCTCCAAAGCCAAACTAGAATCCTAATCAACGAAAGCTAAGTGAATTGCATGATCACCAATTAATTAACAACGATCAAGTTCCTTAATTAAAATTGCATAGTTACTACTCAAGATCTTAATTACCTTTTACCCATTAATTACCGGCTACAACCACCACTACTAACCAGCCTAGTAGAACACGTTCAACAACTACCCTACGTTAACTAATAAACCCAACATGACAACTATCGATCAAACTAGAGCGAATCATCCACCCACTTGACCCCGATCCCGAGTTCTTGCATCAAACTCCTGACCCGAGCCCCAACTTAGCGCGACAAAAGAAAGGAGAAAGGCGTACCGCGGCAACGGTGACAGAGATCCAATCCGACGGCTTGCTGCTCTGAGAAGAACACGATGTCGGTGATTGGAGACGGCGAGTGAACTCCGATTTGTGCACGGCTCCACCAACGAGATGGCATGAAGGAGATGATGAGTTACACCAGCAAGCACAAGGCGATCATAAGGAAGAAAGGCGACGAGTGGAGCGATCGGAAAATGCAATTGACGATGGCAGAGTGACGTGCAACTGCTGCCAGAGTACACATCTGTCGGCGATCTAAAAGAGAGAAGGTCCTAGTTTTTGGTGTATGTAGGAAGACGTCCTAATCTTTTGGCTTAGGGAGGCTGATCACGATTAAGAGATCAGAACAAAATGGGGTCTATGATAACTAATCAGATTAAGCTAATCTTAAAGGGATTTAAGTGGAATAAAAGAATTAAGGATGTGATGAAAGGATAAGATCGAATTTAAATTGATAAAAAAAAGTATGTAACTACAATTAGTTAAATTGATAAGTTTTCGTATAAATTGAAAACAAGGGTATTTCTATAACGGATTATAATAAATATTTAACTCATCTGGCTTGCTTGCGAGTCAAGAATGGTTACTTGTAATCCAAGAACTCGTTTTTCCGACTTAGAGTGAAAACGAAACCCGAATATTACATACTACCCCCCTTAAGAAAGTTTCGTCCCGAAACTTTTTTACCACGATGTCCCGAGGTTTCACAACCTCTCCCCTTAAAAGGTTCATCCTCGAACCTAAATTTATTGATAACGATATACACAATTACCACCAAACATCCAAAATTTGAAACACGATAACCAAACAATCAAACAGTCGAGAAAACGACAATCACACAAACAAACATCGGATCTTCAACCTCGCTAACTACTAGACCTCCCCTAAAACATATCTACTAAACCCGAGTAGAGCTTTGGTAATTCTCTCTCATCCTAGACTCGATCTCCCAAGTGGCCTCCTTGACTCCCCATCGAGACCATTGAATTAGCACCAAAGGAATCTCCTTGTTCCGCAACCTCTTCATTCGTCAGTCCAAAATCTTCAACGGCTACTCCCGGAAAGTATGATCTTGTTCTACCTTCAATTCCTCGGGGTTGAGCCTCTAACTAGGCTCAGGCACATACTATCTCGACTGAGGCACGTGAAACATGTGGTGAAGTTCGTTCATGGCGGGTGCAAAAGCTAGCATGTAAGCTAACTTGCATAGTCTCTCGATAATCTCAATCGTCCCAACGTACTAGGGTCTAAAATCCCCCTTCACTCCAAACCTCTTGACTCTGTGAGTCGGTGACAATCTCAACTATACATTTGCACATATCTCAAACTCTAATGGCCATCATTTCTTGTCCGCATAAGACTTCTGGCGATTCTACGGTAGCTAACACGCGCTCCCAAAACAAGACATGCTAATTGCTACTATACGAAACTCCATTAATTCCAGTTGATCTAACCAGTTGCCTCCTAGGCCATCACACAACGACATCCCCTCTAGCATCTGAACCGTCTTCACATACTAGCCCACTAATTGCGAGTAGTAAGTACTCGTGTAGTGCGATCTTGACCCATTGCTCCGTGCCCTTACATCCAAAATCTAACCATGAATCTCCCTTTTTTTAATGTTAACATCATCTTGTGCACTCCAGGCTGTCATTTTGGTTCTCAAAACCCTGCATGTGTCTTATCGCTAGTAAATTTTCTCCGCCTAGAAGACTGATTTTCTCTCTTAAATGTCTTACCCATAGTACCCTTGAACTACTTCTATGGTTCTTTTCCTTTATCCAATTTTCCAGTAAGTGTGGATCATTTGAGTGAAACAACATCCGCATGTGAGTCATATTCAACTAACATTTCAAGATACCTAACGTCTTTTGTCATTAAATCTAGACAACACACTTCGACTATTATCCTTGTAATGCCTTTTTCATTAATCTCTTTCCTCAATATCACTAAAGTTCCAAGTCACGGTCTTCAAATAGCTTGAGCCATTCTTGCATCTTATGCATCAACTTTTACTTATGAATGCATTCCTTAGTCGATGTTTGTCTATCCAAACTTAGCATATACCGTTTGTTTGTGTCCAATACCTTGGGTTTGGTCACCCGTTCCTTTTCTTGATTCTGCTCGCATGGCTCCAACTACTTTATCTCTCCAGATATAAAAGTGATTACTCAACCCTTTCCATCGTGACACACCTCTTATGGCTTTGAGGCGTTATTTAAAATTTGTATATCTCTCATGATCTTGTGATATAGGCGGTTTGAGTATACAAGTCACACTAGCCTTCAATTAGTCACAACTCTCTTGGTAACCTACCTTCCAAGCGATTTCCTTAATTGCACTTAATTTGGTCATTGTTGGTTTAGACTAGAATTCTTCCTTCTACCCCACCGAAAGTTTAATTTTAATTCCATATGTTTTATGACGCATTCTTGTTTCAAACGATACTTCTATGATATTATAACATTGATTCTCTCTAGAAAGTCACATGTTCACAACATGCTCCTCGTTTATCCGGAAACATACTCCATGAGCCTTACACACCACTAATATTGTTAAATCATCAATGCAGTCTCAACGAGGGAAGCTTGCTCTTCCAGGTCCAGTAGTAGACAAAGATATCATTGATAAATGTCCCTACATTCGGTCCGATTAGTCGATAAATGTCCTTGCACAATAACTTCACACACCCTATTGGAAATTAGTTAACTTCACAAAATTCTTTACCATACAATGCTCGTGTAACATGCATTTATATTTTGGGCATCCTCTTCTCAAGTCCTCAACTGAAACTAACTCACCATTTAACCAAATCTAGAGAATTGCCAAACTTCACTATGATCAATCCGCCCGAGCGATGTTTCATGACAACAAATTTTTAACCCTAATGTTAAGTTCAACTTCTTATGAACCAAACCAAACCTCTTACAGAGGAGGACTCAGTGCATTTACTCCTTCTCCATTAGCTCCATTACTCAAGTATTCAATTCCAACGTCATGATTTGGTCCAAGCACTAAGAAACCTGCTTGAGCAGTCTAATCCTTGACTCGAAGTAACTAGCATGATTTACTCATCATTGGATTTGTAGTGTTGACAACCCCCCATGAAAACATCTTCAAATGCTCACATGACTTAGATATCCAGAATCACATTCAATACTTGACTTGCAGTGAACTTGTCTCAACTAACCAATACAATCCACGTTCAACAACATAGATAACTTCTCCTCATGTCGAGGATCATATCCTTAGCTCCCCCTGGATGGATCCCTTCTTACCATTATCCTTGTATTATTGTCGGTACCCAAAAAGGTCTTTATCCTCCGTTGTCCAATTCGCTCCTAAAGCTCTTTATTACTTGATCCCTATGCTTCGTTTGGTTAAGTTACCAGTCTAGGCCTCCTTTCAAGGACTAGTCATTGTTAATTTCTCCTTCCAGGTAACTACTCATTAAGATTTGATGACCCACAACAAAACACTTCCACACATCCATGTTTAACTCAAACTAGATCCAAACAATTCCTTCTCTCTTTATGATGCTAACTCGTATTCCAGTCAGCCTAGACACTTAATGAAGGTGAGTTCTCAACTACATGTTTCCAGGTCATGGTCTTAGTTTAATTGCATCTCCCATGAACAAACTGGGTTTAGTTGTCGTGACTATTTTTGTTTTAACTCTGTCTTCCTTTACTTGATAGTGCAATACTATGGTTACTACTTTCTTAAGAATCATTCATAAAACTTCCTTATTACTTGGCTCTAACTCCACTATCCATCAATATCTTACTAACTTCGCATGTTTTTCATGTGGCACTTCCCAATCTTCCTCTTCTCATGCAAGCATGAACCATCGTATTCTTTAGCCAAAGGTATCCGCGAGGTATCCGTGTCTCATTTTTCGATAACTTTGCCAACGGTGATTTCCATGAGAATTCATGTGATGTGACCCTAGGGTCACATGGGGTGTATCTATGTTCGAAACGCCCGGATCTTCTTCGACGGATAGTAACGGGATAAATACAAGACCACAAAGTGGACTCGCGGGCCTCTAATGCTCGTCGGAATGAGGGTGGGGCGAGGCAAAGGGATAGAACGTCGGCCCACGTATGGACTCGACAACGGAACCGGGGTGACGTCGGGACAAATAAGGAGGAATCTCACTCTACTTTAACTTGGCTTAATTTGACGTAAATAATACAAGAGGGCGTGGCTCCTTTATATAGAGAAGGCCACACAAAACCCTAGAAGCTAGTTGCGAGTGGACTAGGGTTAGCAACATGCTAGGCCCAACATCCAAGCCCATCATACTACTAAATATAGAAAGGTGCAACAAACCCTAATGGGCCTTATTCTACCATAATGGGCCAACCTCTTAAGCATAAGAGAGCACACGCCTAAAATAGTAAAGACGGAATGTAAATGACGGAAATAGAATTATAATAGAATAAGAGTCGTTGTACGAATGGGCGCTCAAGTGAGAATTAAGAATAAATCTCACTCGTCCATTCCAATAAATTAGCGCCCCTGATTAAACATTCATTAAAAAGGATAAAATACGGCACGGGCGAATTTTTCCCGTATTATTCGCGTATTTAATAAAATACGGCACGAGCGAATTTTTCCCGTATTATTCACGTATTTTTGGAAAAATACGCTTTTATGAGACACGCCCAGTTTGTTCATCAGAAATAGCGATTTGTTCATCAATATTCACCATTTGTTCATCAATACTAACTCATTGTGCATCGAGTTTTTGATAACATTGTTCATCGATTTTGAACTTTTTAATTTTTAGTTTTATTTTTTAACCTTATTTATGTGTATCAATACAATATTATCTAGTTTTTGATGCACATATAATTAGTTTCGATATACCTATATTTGTTCATTGATATACTACTATTTGTTTATTGATATAACCTTGTTTGTTCATTGATATATCATTATTTGTTCATTGGTATACCATTATTTGTTCATTGGTATACCATTATTTGTTCTTTGATATACTCTTTTTTGTTCATTGGTATACCATTGTTTGTTCATTGATATACCCTATTTGTTCATTGATATAACTTTTTTGTTTATTGATCTAACCTTTGTTTGTGAATTGAAATAAACTTATGTTTATGTGTCAATGCCACCAACTTGTACATTTAGGACTATTAATATCATCAACTTGTACATTTAGGACTATCTATTTGTGTATTTTTTGCATTTATTTTGTGCTTTGAGGCTATCTTGAATGCAAAGGATAATACGAATGAAGTGCTTCAAGGCTAACTTGTCAATACGAATGAAGTACTCAATATAGTACCAAAATAAGATAAGTTTGTTGTAGAAACTTGAATGCAAATGATAATAGATAAAGAATCTGACTTTGCAATAATATAGTGTATGCTAAAAGAACGAGATAGTAACAAATCGAAGAGGAATGCTTGTGCCTTATTTAGCTATGAACAAATTGATGTTATTAATGAACAAATATGCATATAGCAATGAACAAATTGAGGTTACTAGTGAACAAATATGCATCTAACAATGAACAATTATGTGAAAAAGGCAATGAACAAATATGCATAAACCAATGAACAAATTGATGTTACTAATGAACAAATATGCACAAAACGATGAACAAATATGCCAAAATCAATGAACAAATATGCCAAAACCAATGAACAAAATCACAATGTTGATGAAGATATTGCATGCAATTTTGATACACATTTGTTCATTTTTTATGTACAAACAATAGATTTTTGATGCACAAGCAATACTTTATTTATGCACAAAATCACAGTTTTGATGAACAAATCCACATTATTGATGAACAAATCCACATTATTGGTGAACAAATCCACACTATTTATGCACAAGGCTTTACTGTGCTGTTTTTTCCCCTTTTAAGTGAAATGATCAACGCCATTTTTCTTCATCCAACGACTCTTGTTCTTTCTTATTTCGCACATGGGCGCCCATTCGCACCTGAACCAGACTCATAATAATAAATAATACATAAATAGACTATGTCCTAATCCAAGGGGGTCTCCAAGGCCTAGGACGTCTCGGGTTCGTAGGAGCTGGATCCGAGCTAGGGCAGAGTCGCATCATTCTCCCCCGCTTAGCTTCGAAGCATCCTCGCTTCGACGTGGATCGGACAAGGGAAGAAGGCGACGATCTCAGTAAAGCCTTGCCATCGACATTGATAGTCTCTAATAAATATGGTGTCGACAACTTTTTTAATTCCTATGAGTTGTCCAATTACATCTGCAAAATTAAAAAATTTAACTTAAATCATAATATAAAAAACATATCTTATTTTTATTGATGAGATAAATCATAATAACCAAACAAAACTTATAAAACTTACCAACTAAGTATTTTTCATGAAGAGATTTTGTGTTGATCTTATCAAAATCAACAAATTAAAGTCAAAAGCAGTACGTGGCATAGAATTGTGTTCTATTATTTCGACATTTGTGCTCTTGAAAAAAAAGAATTTTGTTAGGAAGATGTGTAGGACGAAAATAAGAAAATGTCATCTTCTCCAATATGTAAACATCTGTTAGCGACTGACGTATACATAAAAGCATTAATTTTATGTCCCTGCAAAAGCACACAGAAAAACAATTAATACTTATTATACATATTAGAGTAGATAAATCACGTTAGAAGAAAACTATTTGCAAAATCATGAATTCAAAAAAAGAAATAAAACCTTCTCATCTACAAAGATCATCTCTTTGCCAATAATTTGAGTCTTAGCATGAAAGTTGGTAGCATCCCACATATGTATGCAGCGAACACGTAATTTTCAATTTGTCTTCTTTTTCATATCCAATTTATCAATAAAATTGATAGTAATAGTCATTGCTCACTAGAAGAAAAAACATTTATTTAGAAAACTTATACATAGTTTAATACTATAATAACAACAATTATAGTAATAAGAACAACTATTAGGATTAAAATAAAACAAATCAATTTCAACCAAAAAAATAAAACAAATCAATATTAAAAATTCGAAGCATACGTATCATGTGGAATCATGTGCCAAACAATCAGGATAATCATCATATTAACACTTTTAAGGAAGCAAACTCTTAGTGCACAAAAACTCCGCCTTCAATTCGTCTTCAATGCACTAATTAAGAACTCCTCCTCTTCCGCTCCGCCTCCAATCTCTTAACCTAGAAACCTGCAAAACAATGGACACAGGGGGCGGGGACCCCCTAATCCACCTCCGGTGCCTAAGTCAGAAGAGCAATTGTCG
Organism: Fallopia convolvulus; assembly: GCA_964016875.1. Classification (NCBI taxonomy): domain Eukaryota; kingdom Viridiplantae; phylum Streptophyta; class Magnoliopsida; order Caryophyllales; family Polygonaceae; genus Fallopia; species Fallopia convolvulus. The sequence continues at coordinate 42,695,132 of OZ024724.1, forward strand.
TTTTGAGCGACGAGGTACAACAAGAGAGTAGTGAATCCCTGAACAGTCGAGCTCAGCGAGTATCAGCATGTTCAGAGTTTCTGAATACGCCGATGTGCGCATGTGTCTCTCCCTACACGCCTAGGGCATGTATTTATAATGGAAGAAGGAGATCAGTGGGCCTTATTTTACTTATCTCCTAGGGTTGCTTAAAGCCCAAGCTAGGGATATTCCCACCTTCTCCGAATTTAATCTTATCATATTTGCAGGTTAGATCTTCCATAAAGTTGCATAACTACCATACTTTAATAATATGGAAAAGAATAAAAATAATAATGAATGCGCATTAATTTAAGAAATACCTTTTTAATAGCGAAAATAACTATGGTAACTATGTTTGTTTTACCCGCTCACAAATGTCCCACCTACACTGCCTTACATGTTTTACCATGTTCGACGACATAGGGTACAGAGGGTTTCTAATCGGAGTGGCCAAGTGGATTGGTCGATGTCAAGTCCCCTAACGCTTTCGTATATTCGTATATTCGTATATTCGTGTATACGTAAATTCGTATACACATGAGCGAATTTCATATGTTTCAACATTTATGGGCGAATATCATAAACTCTTATTTATGAGAGAATATCATAAAATCTTATTTATGAGCGAATATCATAAACTCATTTTCTCATACACACATATGAAAAATCCATTAGTGCGATTAACTAATGTTGCGCCATATATTTTTTTATGCAAGACTCAAGCTGATGCAAAAAAGCTGACTTTTATTAATAAGTAAACATGAATGTTATGAACTTACAAAGCTAAACAGAATGAATGCAAAAACGAAAAATCCTAAGGGCCTCATCAAAACCACATGGAAAAAAGAGTGCCCTGTTTACATGAAATTCCTAGTCCCGAGATCCCTGCGTAGGGGAAGATGGGTGATCGTGCTCACGATCTTCATCTCGCGAGGTGAAGCTTTCAGACCCAGTGCCGCAGTCGCGGCATGGCGATCTGCGGCCGCGATTTTGCCCCAGATCCGGGGTCTTGCACTCAGTTCCAGCGCCACGGTCGCGACCCTCAGGCCCGCGGTCGTGGTTTCGCGGCTGGTCTTCAGCTTTCGACGCGTCTTCTATTTTCTGCATAAATTCCGTCTTAGGGTGATTTCCCTTGGAGCATAGACAAGCATCTAGCTGATTCGCCCAAACACGAACGATGGCGTCTCCATCTCTTAATTGGACCATTTGATGGAGGGTCGATGGTACCGCTCCAATCCCATGAATCCAAGGCCTCCCCAAAATCAAATTGTAGGGTTAAGGCACATCAACGATCAAGAACTCAACGGTCATTACTTTTTTGGCAAGGCTGACTTGGGTTTTATACATTCCAAGCGGGTATGTTGGATAGCCACCAAGTCTAGTCAATTGCATCTTGACCGGGATTAAATCTTCATTACTTTTCCCAAGGAGTTTGAAGACTTCAAAGTACATGATGTCAACCGAACTTCCTGGATCAACGAGAGCACGACGCACCTTATTGGATAATTAGTATAGGGTATGCATGCAATCAAACGATCATGTTCATATTGTTTAAGTTGAAGGAAAGTCGACCCTTGTAGATCCATTGGATAATCTAGGCAATACGAGTAGACTCATTGAAGAGTAGTCTCGTGGGTAGGGGTGAGCAAAAAACACCCGATTCGTTGATCCGATCCGTGATCCGGCCTATCTGATCCGAAAAAATCCGGATCCGAATAGATCACAAATTTTTTTATCCGTATCCGATCCAATCCGGGATTTTTTTCCGGATATCCGGACCGGATACGGATCGGGGTTTTCAAGCAAACGGATATCCGATATATCCGGTATTATATATATTTTTTAGAAAATACACATTATACTAAGTAGAATAGATGTTTAAATGAGTATTTTGTAAAATTTTAATTTATCAAGTGTTCAATTCTCCTCAATCATGTAAACTTTTAATTAAAATTTAAACAGATCGATGGATATCCGGTTCCGATATCCGTCAATCATTCATATTAATTGGGCCTAAATCAAAAATAGTAATAATATTTTTTTTCAAAACGGATAGTTTGGATACCCGCTACCGGATATCCGTTCCAAATGGATATTTCTTACCGAATATCCGACAATTAACGGATCAGATACGGATCGATGTTTTAAGGAAAAATATTGCCGAATATCCGGTATACCGGATCGGATCGGATCGGATAATCCGTTTGCTCAGCCCTACTCGTGGGTGTAGGCCTAAAGGCAATCACCATTGACTCCTTATTTTATATTAAGTGACTTGGATAAAGGCTACGAGTCACATGATGAGATCCCGCTTTCCTTCAACGTATATTGCCCCTATTCCATGCCAAGGGTTTTGCAATACCGTTGTGAGATAAAATGTAACAAATGAACCAATGGAAGTGTTGGCAAGACACAACCATTGAGAACAAGCGTACCTTATTCGAGTCCCATGATTCTTCCTTGATCTTGACTTGAACGAAGTCATCTTTCATTGACGTTTGGGGTTCGTCCTTCACTCGAACATACTGCCCTTCCAACGCCTCTTGAGGTTCCTTCCTTGATGTAGAACATCGATCCATGACGCCACACTTGAACTTGAGAACACTCGTGTGTTTGCACTAAAAAACCGACAAGATCTCCTAGATTCTTGCACGTTTTTCTTCACCGATTTCTTTGGGATAAAGTTCTGATTTTTCTCATGTGTTTCATGTCTCAAATAGCCGACATTTCACCCTTAAATAGGCGTGAGAAACCTGCCCAAAAACTGTCATGGAGGCGGTTACCAATTGGTTGCACAAGTTTGTGGCCGAGAGTGATTTTAGGAGAATCGGTTGCAACTTCTTTCCCTCTCTCCTTGTCATCATTTGAGCGTCCCAGTGCATCCCCCCATGGACTCCATTTGGCTTTTAATTCCAGCCTATAATAGCCCAAGAAGGAAGCCCAAAATCCAATCCAAAAGGCCTAAGCAAACGGCCCAACGCGCATGGCACAAGGCCCATGCCATGCGTGCATGCTAGCGGCCCAACAGCCCATAGGCGTGCCCCATGGGCCGGCCCACCTATCCCACCACCTAGCTAGCATAGCTAAGTACCTAGCTAGGTCACCTAGGTAGTGTCACCACCCCTTAGCTTCATGAGCTAGCATCTAGCTAGTTGAGCTGGCTTGAGCTGCGTTTGAGCTAGTTGAGCTGACTTTCTAGCTCATTGAGCTAACTTGAGCTAGTGTGAGCTAGATTGAGCTTCCATGAGCTAATCTCTAGCTACATGAGCTTCTTATAAAGCTTATAAAATGAGTCTAGAGCTTGTTCAAGCTCCTAGAGCAAACTCTAAGCTAGTATGAAGCTTCTAAACTTTTTTCTAGCATACATAGCCATGTGCCAATCTAAACTTAAGCTTTGGTTCTTGCTTAAAGCATCTACCAAGCTTAGAGAAGCTTCCTAATTTACATTAGAATATGCTTAAAGCTACAAGACTCAAATTCAAAGCTCAAAACCTTACATTAGCCTCACAACTAGTGCTCGGCGCCATGGACAAATGCCCTAGGTGCGCCGCAAGCTCCACCGCAGCCTCACATGTGCGTCGCTAGTAATTCCGCAGCCTCGCCATGCCATTGCACCACCCTAGGCGCGCCTCTACAGGCCGTGACTTGAACCTCAAGTTCAACCACTAGGCGCGCCCCACCAACCGAGTCCTCGGCGCGCCACGCCCTAGCACGGTACCATTGCACCGCGCCGACTCCAAGCTACGCCTACGCCAAGGCGCGCCCTTGCCTTAGGCTGAAGCACACGAGGTTCTATGCCTCGGTGTTGGTGAGCAATCTACTTTTGGATCTTATGACAACTCTCTAATTAAATCATGGAAAATCATATAAGTCAATTCTACAATCGACATTACCAATATGACTCGTTAAACCTCAACATGCTCTTATAGGGATTTGATGACTTGACACAAATCACCAACATTTCTCCCCCATTTGAGCCATGTCATCAAAACTCGAAGTTTATTACGTATAGATATAAATGTCCGTAGACTTGAATTTATACCTTGTAATCATCACATTCATGCACTAAAGAATCGTGGTGCTCCTTAGGTTTGAACCACATCAACTTGTCTAAGTACATGTAGTAACTTTTACACATGAGTTTCTTACGCTTATCCTTTTACTTTGACACTTTTGTAAAGAAAAGGCTCTTGCGTCCCTTATCCTCTCACATATGTTTTAGTTGAGTCATCCTTAAGTACTCTAACTTGGAAGAAGTCTTATATTTCCACATATGCATAGTTGAGTTTCCTTTCATGCTCCACATAAACAACCAAAACTCATTAATGAAAACTTTATTTCAAAACTAGGTTTCATGTGGCCTAGAGCATAAACTTTGATGGGAAATATTATAAATGCTCTCCAACTCTATGACTTTGGCTTTCCTCATTGAATTCAGCCCACACCTTTCGATGAGGGGAATTGCGTGTCCAAATCATAGAGTTGTAAGGATGTTACCCCCATATCTCGATTTGAATTTAACAAAAACACTTATGCCAATCTTCTCGGAGAGAAATCAACAAATTCGATGCGCATAAAAAAAATCAAACGAGTTGACTCTAAGTATGGAATGTGCCTTGATTCAAGGTTCCCTCACACTTAGATCTCACTTTCCGACCATGGAGTCGGAGTATTGCAAATTGCCTCTTGGAAACTCCAAGAATGCCGGCCTATCACTCAAAAGGAATTCATGACCTAACCGTAAGACAAAAGGTCTTCCTAAGTTGAGTGATCGAATTTGCTTTCAAACTTTCCAACCTAGGAAGTTTCATACACATCCAATGCCTTATGCATCAATCATATCTTTGACAAATGGCCTATGTCAAGATATCCACATCTTAATTTCCACTTGAGCGTCCCCAAGTCATGACACACCTAACTTATAACCGTGTGTTCATAAATCCATAGATGTTATCAAACATGTGTATAATTGTGGAATTCTATTTCCATACCAATGTATTTCAACCAAGCGAAGATTTAGACAATCTAATCCACATTCACCTCTATACATTGACATCTTCATAAATTATCAATGTAGAACAAGGTCTTATCATTTTAACCTTACAACTTGGTCTCTACCAAGTAAATCATGTCATTTTAATATAGATTCATTAGGGCATCCCCAACAGATGCTCCAAATTCTTGAATTTGGTGCATTTGGGGATTCTGGACCTATTTTAAGGTCCAACAAATTCTCCATTACATTCTCCATTTTGGAGAAGATCTCTAAAAGTTAAATCCCTTTCTCTAAATTTGGGGATATCCCTAAAATTTTTTGAAGAATGCATTAATTGTATATTAAATCATGTCTTCTCCCAATTGGTCAATTTCAAATTTATAATAGTAGTTTATATATAAATATAATAATGATAAAAAAATAAATCTTTAAAATGGAGAATTTGTTGGAGTTAGGACATAAAAGTTTTGGAGAATGTGGGACTTTCTTCCCCATTTTGGAGAAAATTATAGAGCATCTGTTGGGGGATGCTCTTAAACACTGATAAAACATAAGTGGCTAAACTTTCTATATCACATCATGCAAAATTATATAGAATCTTTAGAAAGACTTCCAAATGACATTCCTTTTCTCTTGGCCATTCAAACACAAAGTATTCCACTTTTATGTTCCACTTCCATCCTAACCACCAAATCATTGGGAGTTTCCATAGGACCATCATCCATGTGACAACATGAGATGATACAATTCTTCTTTCTTTAGAAATCTACATCCAAAAAATCTAGAAGAAATTATGCTCATATGACAATCATCTTATCACAAGTGTTTACGCACATGTTAAGATTTGTCTTTCATTTATCCATGTCATTATCTTCATTAATCCTTTCAATGGTTTATCAACCATAAGACTAATTTATCAAAGTTGTCAAATTTTAAGCCTTAATGACGCTTGACACTTTCCTTGGATTCGAGGATTTAACTTATTCCTCATAGTCTCTTCTAGGCCATAACTTGTTAATTTGAAAGTTCTAAAACCAGCCTCTCAAATTTCTCAAACAAGTTCTATCCATCCAAACAAATGACACATAACATGAGCCTTTCAAACAATCATATGGAACATGTGATAAACCAAGTTTCCAAACTTAATCACAAATTTATCAAAACCCTAAACTAGGAAAACCTAACATGACTTCAAATATGGTTTCATTGATTTATTCAAATCAATTGAATGCCTTATGGTAGGCGCGCCTCATGTGCCAATCGAGTGCACACCGACGCCATGCGTCGAGCACTTGCCGAAGCCAGGGCTTGGTTTCAACCAGCCTCAGCGCGCCTTGCACACCCCATCGTGCCAAGGTTTCGGTGTCAACCAGTCGTGGCGCACCTTGCGCACGCCAACCGTGCCGAGGATCTTACCAAGACGCGGCGTCACCGAGTACCGAGTGCCACGCACATCGTTTGCGACACGTCGGGACCGTGCGATCCTTGCCTTGCCATGTGCCAAGCGTTATGACTCGGTGTGCCTAGGCATGTGCGATCCATGATCGTGCCATGGCAGTGGCGTTGTGGTTGACGTGACACCTCCCCCATGCGACGTCTAGCGTCTAGTGCCATGCACCGAGGGGGTTCTAGGCAGCGACCCTACTAGGGTGTGCCTACAATGTTCTGTGGGATCCAACCACAAGCGCCTAGCGCTTCGATGATCGATGTCGAGTCACGACACCACCCGGCGCGCCTATGGCCTAGCCTAGGCGTGTCTAGGTTCTCAAACCTAGACTTCCATGTGCCGATCCCATTCTTGGCAAAGCAATTCCTTTTGACATTTCCATGTCTTATCAAGGCAAATCATCATGTTAACATTCATTCGTGTCAACATCAAACCACACTTATAATTTAGACAAGTCATTCATCTTTAGGATTTAACCATATGATATAATGGTCTAGACATGAACATCTGTCATCATGTCTAAGTATCAAAACTTCCATTTGACACTTTTCACGCCTTGTCAAACTTTATTTGACCAAGCCATGAGAGATCTCACTCTCATACAACCATTGCTCATTACTTGTATACTACAAATCTCAATCTAAACCAATCAAGACTTTCTTGTTTCCCTTTCTCATAAGAAACATGAATTTTAAGAAATCACCAAGTGAATTTCCACATGCATCTTATCAAGAGACTCTTACCATCTCTTCTATGTGTTCTTGAGTGAATTCATGGCCAACATGTGCATACCCTCTCACGTGGGGGGTAATCTAGTAGACCTTTACATTAGTAGACCCGAAGGTAGTCTAATTACTCTAGTAGACCCGAAGGTAGTCTAGAGCATGAGTCGTTCCAATCAAAGAATGGTCGACTCAAGGGTAGTCTGGTTAGGATCATCCAAAAGAGAATGAACCTATAATCAACCTTTTATAGTCGATCTCAAGAATTAGAATTTAGTCCTTTTCTTGCACACATGTCGTTAAGATTAACTTTGAATCAAACCATAGTTTATTTCAAACATAAACATTACATGATCTTATTATGATCAAATCACACACTAATGCCCTTTATTCAAGGCATACAAATACACACATAGTTCATAGCACACATCTAATGCTAAAGTACTTACATACACACGTACATCAAAGGAAACAAATACAAGTATAAATTCAGCCTTGACGTCTTACGCCACAAAGAGAGCAATACACCGGTTTCTTTGGCCTTTGGTCCCCATAGACCACTTGCCAATACTTGCCTCGAACCGAGGCCCCTCCATCTCCCAAAGGCGCGCCCCTAGGGACGCTTCTTCTTGGTTTAGCACGAGAGTGCTTAACCCTAGACTTGCCATGACACTTGAAAACCGAGTACTCATGCCTTGCCTCATGACCACGCCTTGGACCATGAGTCTCCATCACCATGGAGGGTTGAGGCGCAAAGACCTCACCTTAGTACGGCATCATTGAAATCAGGTTCACACCTCACGTTTGCGAGGACCCAATCCCAATACAAGTTGCTCTTGTTATACTCCTCAAGCCACTCGTCGAAGTCTTGAAGTCCGCCTTGTACTTCACTTAGCCTTATAGGACTAGGAGGCTCTATCTTGACTTCCCTCAATTGAGAGGTAATGTCATTCACCGTTTTATCTCCTCGTTTAGCCAAATCCTCGTACTTAACAAGATAAAATAACAATACATACATGAAGATACACGAATGAATGCAAAATAAACACAAATATACGTTGAAGATTGTTGGATAATTAGTATAGGGTATGCATGCAATCAAACGATCATGTTCATATTGTTTAAGTTGAAGGAAAGTCGACCCTTGTAGATCCATTGGATAATCAAGGCAATACGAGTAGACTCATTGAAGAGTAGTCTCGTGGGTGTAGGCCTAAAGGCAATCACCATCGACTCCTTATTTTATATTAAGTGACTTGGATAAAGGATACGAGTCACGAGATGAGATCCCGCTTTCCTTCAACGTATATTACCCCTATTCTATGCCAAGGGTTTTGCAATACCGTTGTGAGATAAAACGTAACAAACGAACCAATGGAAGTGTTGGCAAGACACAACCATTGAGAACAAGTGTACCTTATTCGACTCCCATGATTCTTCCTTGATCTTGACTTGAACGAAGTCATCTTCCATAGACGTTTGGGGTTCGTCCTTCACTCAAACATACTGCCCTTCCAACGCCTCTTGAGGTCCCTTCCTTGATGTAGAACATTGATCCATGACGCCACACTTGAACTTGAGAACACTCGTGTGTTTGCACTCAAAAACGACAAGATCTCCTAGATTCTTGCACGTTTTTCTTCACCGATTTCTTTGGGACAAAGTTATGATTTTTCTCATGTGTTTCATGTCTCAAATAGCCTATATTTCACCCTTAAATAGGCGTGAGAAACCTGCCCAAAAACTGCCATGGAGGCGGTTACCAATCGGTTGCACAAGTGTGTGGCCGAGAGTGATTTTAGGAGAATCGGTTGCAACTTCTTTCCCTCTCTCCTTGTCATCATTTGAGCGTCCAAGTGCATCCCCCATGGAATCCATTTGGCTTTTAATTCCAGCCTATAATAGCCCAAGAACGAAGCCCAAAATCCAATCCAAAAGGCCCAAGCAAACGGCCCAACACGCATGGCACAAGGCCCATGCCATGCGTGCATGCTAGCGGCCCAACAGCCCATAGGTGCGCCCCGTGGGCCGGTCCACATAGCCCACCACCTATCTAGCATAGCTAGGTACCTATCTAGGTCACCTAGGTAGTGTCACTACCCCTTAGCTTCATGAGCTAGCATCTAGCTAGTCGAGTTGGCTTGAGCTGCGTTTGAGATAGTTGAGCTAACTTTCTAGCTCATTGAGCTAACTTGAGCTAGTGTGAGCTAGATTGAGCTTCCATGAGCTAATCCCTAGCTACATGAGTTTCTTATAAAGCTTATACAATGAGTCTAGAGCTTGTTCAAGCTCCTAGCTAACTCTAAGCTAGTATGAAGCTTCTAAACTTCTTTCTAGCATACATAGCCATGTGCCAAGCTAAACTTAAGCTTTGGTTCTTGCTTAAAGCATCTACCAAGCTTAGAGAAGCCTCACATGTGCGTCGCTAGTCATTCCGCAGCCTCGCCGTGCCATTGTACCACCCTAGGCGCGCCTCTACAGGCCGTGACTTGAACCTCAAGTTCAACCACTAGGTGCGCCCCACCAACCGAGTCCTCGGCGCGCCACGCCCTAGAACGGTACCGTTGCACCGCGCCGACTCCGAGCTACGCCTACGCCAAGGCGCGCCCTTGCCTTAGGCCGAAGCGCACGAGGTTCTATGCCTCGGTGTTGGTGAGCAATCTACTTTTGGATCTTATGACAACTCTCTAATTAAATCAAGGAAAACCATATAAGTCAATTCTACAATCGACATTACCAATATGACTCGTTAAACCTCAACATGCTCTTATAGGGATTTGATGACTTGACACAAATCACCAACACCTTAAAACCTTCTAGCTCGACTGCTAGAACTAATGTGTCGTTATGAGGGACTTGGACTGTCGCAAGGTCCTTGTCTCTAAAGACTAGCCCGCCCACCGCACGCATGGGGAAGGGGGTCGTCGTGGCTCGGCCTGTTGAACTCTCATTACTTCAAGCTCATGGCAAGACTTCCTGAAGTTACTCCTCTTTTCATCATCCTCATGCCTGTAATATGCCGAGATTGTCTGGATGACCTCAATCTGTTTCTGCCCCGGCTCATCAGTTTTCTGAAGCCAATCTTTCTTGATGAACTCATGCAAGTACCCTTTTTCCACCAAACTCTCCAGATACCGCTGAAATGACTCACATTGTTCAGTCATATGCCCCCGAACCATGTGGTACATGCAGTACTTTCTACTACGTGGATCATCTTCACGGCATTCCTCTTTGGGGGGATATTGGAAAAAGTTCTAATGCTTAATGCGGGGTAGGATTCGATAGATCGGCACACTAAATGTGGTGTAAACCGCTCTAACTTGGCCCTTTCTCTGGAAGTTTTCAGCACGACGGTGGGTTTTATGAGGAGGAGAGGACGATCTTCCTCTTACTTTGAAATTGTCTTCCTCTAACCGCACATATTGATGAATACGTTCTTGAAGCTCGGCTATTGTGGAGGGAAGACAAAGTGTCAACTCCTCTCTCAACTTACTATCAGTGAGGATTTCTCTTTTAAAGGAAGTAATAGCGGTCCTATGATCGCATCCCTCAATTTCCGCATAGCATTCCATAAATCGATTGAAGAAGCGACGCAAGCTTTCTCCCTTCTCCTGTTTGATACCAAAAAGTGTGTCGAGCGATGCAACATCTCGACTGTTAGCTATATATCGCTTTATGAACTTAGAAGCCAATCTTCCCCAAGTCTGGATTGATCCCGACCTGAGACTTTGAAACCACTTCAAAGGGCCTTTACCAAGGCTACTCGGAAACATCTTGCATATGATAGCATCCTCAGACACCCACAATGCCATTTTATAGGTGTAAGAGGCTATGTAACTTACAGGATCCATGTTCCCGTCATACAAAGTAAAGGATGGGAGAGAAAATTTTGACGGTGGTAGGGCTCGCTGCATATCTGGGTGGAATGGTGTCGATGTCAACAAAGCCAACTTATGCTCTGATTGATCCCGAGCCAATAGCAACGTATTGCCTTGTGCTCTCAAAAGATCAAGCAACCTATTTTGAGTACGCTCAAGAGCTCAGGCCCTACCTTCAATTCTCTCAAGGCTAACACTCTGATGTTGGTTGTGTTGTCTCTTCCTGTTTTTCTTGCCTTGATCACGATTAGGCTCGGGATTTTCAGAAGGATTATAACGATCGTCTTGTTCACACGAAGAGTCGCGCCGATCGTCTACTCCGCGGTCGCGGTCTGACCTGCCGCGATCGCGGCCCCTACCACCGCGATCGCGGTCCTTCGCGTCGCGCTCACAACTTCGGCCGCGGTGATTATCGCGATCGCTAGCTCCGCCCAAGTCGTTTGAGGATGGCTCGCTGGGCTGAGGAGGATCCGCGGCCCGTGACCTCTTACGCGAGGGCGATTCATGGTGGTGATCTCTTCGCCGGCTCCTTGGCGCTCTTCTGTCGCTATCATAATCAATCTGCATATTGCCTGATCTGTCAGAACTGATCGATTGAGGACTACGACGGTTATCGGCGAACTCAATAACACTTGCAAGCCGTCGAGTAGTCCTCTAAATTTCCGACTCGTCAATAGGGTGCTTGCCTTGGATTTTATCCAAGGAGCGTTTAACCTGGCATTCTCTTCTAGGGCATGCTCCAATCGCGACTCAGCTTCTACACACCTAGTTTGGTACTTTTCGTTCTCTCTCAGAGTAATAGCCAAAGTGTGGATGATCTCGTCTTCCTCTTCATTCCCGTCGGTGGTAGATGCTCCATTCCCGCCGTTTGGAGCGGATGACAAGGTGATGCGATTGTCACCTCTCACGGGATTAGACACAGCACAACTAGATTGGCCTTGCTCTAAACTTGGGTTAACCAAATCGGGGTTTGGCTCGCGAATAGAGAGCGAGGGATCGGAAATACACAGCCCGCGGTCGAGGTTCTCAAGACCGCGGGCACAGTTTGGCTGGTCGCGACTGCGGCCCTCCTGGCCACAGTCGCAATTCTGTTCGGCGATCGCGATCGCTCGGACTGATTCACCTCGCCCCTGAATTCTTCGATTGTCTTCATTCTCGGCAACACGCATGACTGACTCCCATGCTTGATCAAACTCGGTTTATTCGGGCCTTGAGGGGCTATGTTTGATGATTCCGTCGCTTGACTCAAACCCTACACGGGTTGCGCGATGAACAGCCGTACTAGCGAGAGGGGCTGGGTCATGGTTCAAGTCCTTTTCAAGCACCAAGGTCTGATCTTCCGAGCGAAGATCGGAATTAACCTGATCAACCTCCATTAGGGCTCGGTTTCCCGAGCGAATTTCAGGATTTTCGGCCTCGATCGCTGACACGCGATCTCGGTGTACGGTACCGCAGTCGCGGTCCACAGTGCCGCGGTCGCGGCCTTCGGTTTCGCGATCGCGGTTTCGTTCGCCGGGCATAGTTCGCGCGATTTCACTTCGCGATGATGCCCCGGTTTCTTCAAAGATGACTTCTTGATTCTCTAGGATCGATTCCAGCACCATGACTGCATGGATCGAATACTCGTTTCCCACAGACGGCGCCAATTGTTAGTGCACAAAAACTCCGCCTTCAATTCGTCTTCACTGCACTAATTAAGAACTCCTCCTCTTCCGCTCCGCCTCCAATCTCTTAACCTAGAAACCTGCAAAACAATGGACACAGGGGGCGGTGACCCCCTAATCCACCTCCGATGCCTAAGTCAGAAGAGCAATTGTCGTTTTGAGCGACGAGGTACAACAAGAGAGCAGTGAATCCCTAAACAGTCGAGCTAAACGAGTATTAGCTTGTTCAGAGTTTCTGAATACGCCGATGTGCGCATGTGTCTCTCCCTACACGCCTGTGGCGTGTATTTATAATGGAAGAAGGAGATCAGTGGGCCTTATTTTACTTATCTCCTAGGGTTGCTTAAAGCCCAAGCTAGGGATATTCCCACCTTCTCCGAATTTAATCTTATCATATTTGCAGGATAGATGTTCCATAAAGTTGCATAACTACCATATATTTAATAATATGAAAAATAATAAAAAATAATAATAAATGCGCAGTAATTTAAGAAATACCTTTTTAATAGCGAAAATAACTATGGTAACTATGTTTGTTTTTGTAACACCCCGACTTCCGTCGAGGCGCTACTGGGGAATAGACCTTACCAGGTACTATTATTTAGGTTGACAACTACACTGTAGGACCTTACAACTCGGGCACGACGAGAAAACATAATAAAACATCCAACCTTTATTTAATAAAACTTAGAAAAACGTATCATGCATGAATCCCCAAAAAATTATAAATAGTCAAATACGTCATAACGCCTACTGAAACTGAACTATTGAACTGAAAGATAATAACCGAAACAATATACCAACTCCGTCTAACAAATATTAAAATCAATATTCTAACTAATATAATATACTAATATAACCAATCCCACTATGACACGCGCTCTTTACCGCTCCGACCCGCCATCTTGCCTCGGTTCCTGCACGGCTCCCTGATTCATACCTGGAACTGAAAAATGTTCCCCGAAGGGTCAGCGTCTAATCTACCAAGTTAGAAAGAATATGGAAACTGTAAAACACTTTGAAATCATTTATCTAAAGTCAGCATACAAATCCACAGTCGCAATCATAACTCTAAAGGCCAATACCTAAATTAGTTATATCAGTTTCACAAGTCACATACGCATTCACAATCACAATCCCATAGCAAAGCAATTCCTCCTTTTCCGCAATCCGACTTCCAAGGCGCTCATCACCGCGCCGAGTGCAGAGGCAGGCCCTCCCACTCCACTTCACAATCTCCCTTCTAACCCCTGGCTAAGCCTCCACTGGAGCACTTGCCAAAAACACACAGATAATAATTTTCGTATTGAAGGGGCACGATTTTCCCAGTCACACGGGTCAAAGTAGCCAACACTTCCTCAACACCAGCTACGATGGGCCGTGTCGGAAACGGTACCAACACAGAGAAAACGTTCTAAAAATATCCTTCCGATAAAATACGTTCAAAACCATTTTACGCACACAACAATTCAAGAAGTTCAAAACAGTTTATAAAGGCATTCGGGACTAGTTCCCAAAACCCGTCCTACAATATCGATACGCAATCTAACAAGGGAGAAAAGAACCGAGCAAGTCGAAAAACGACTTACCTCGAAACTAGGGATCCTTTGAAGAAAACGGAATTAAGGGCGCAAACGTAGACAATTACCTAATAGGGAAATTAACGTGTGAGATTATATTAAACACATTCTGACCCATACTACTAAGCCATAGTTGACTAAATCTTTTATCCCCGAACCAACTTCGCCATTTATTATATCACTAGTAATTCTAGCAAACTAGTATCAAACTTAACCTAAACTATTAATTAATATTTAATTCTAACTTTTACATATTAATACCAATTAATATACTATCTAACTAACCCAAACTAATCCATCCAACTATGGATATGAACTTATATTCAGCTTTTAAATAGGCTACTCCTAATTATTAATTAATATACGTATGTACTTGAATTGAATACTTTAATCTATCGCCTACGAATTAACACCCTCTGCAATCGTTTTAACCAATTTATACTACAATCGAACACCATTAAAATAACCACACTCTTCTTCCAAACAATAACTAAATACTAAGAACTCCACTAGCTAATTCTAACTACGTACTTTTACCCAGACTACTTTAAATACCATGTTCATTACTAGCAATTAAATTTGACACACATACAACCGATCACTAACTTATTAATACTAATTTATTGGTCCTACTTATTAACTTCACCACTAATTACTACTAATTAAACCAATAAGAACAATCAGCAGATTACCCACTCCCCACGTACAGGACAAATACAAGGAACTGGACAGCAACCTGCAACCTGTCCACAATCCATGACGTTCCGCCGATCACTTCCCAGATTTGGACGCCATTGCCCAACTTCTAGCGGAGGAACAATTCCACCGAAGTGTCTCGCCGGTAACGCAAGACCTCTTGAACAAGTACAGGCACTGATTCAATAGTAAACACAGAGAGGACATATGCTGCAACTTACCGGCGACCCCGTCCCAATGTAAATGATGATGAAAGATGGTCACCGGCTCTCAGACCCAAACATCCGAGCGACCCCGACGGACTTCTAAGACAATGAAAACAGAGTGGAGAGGGTTGGCTAGGTGCAAGAAGACAGAAAAGGAGGTCGATCGAAATAAACCGAAATCGACTTACCGATAATCTCTAAGCGGAGAAGACTCAGCGGCAACCCACCGATCAACACAAAGTCGGTGAAGGCAACCGGAAGCGACGAATATGATAGGGTGAGATGAGGAAGAAGTTGAGGTATGAGATCTCGATCGGTGGCTTCGGTTAATATAACGAGGGTTAAGGCTGGTTTAGATTTGATAAAAATAATCATTTTTTTAAAGATAGGATATTTGGTTTAACCGAATGGGATTAACGGGATTTCTTAGATAGAGAACGTGTTGCTTAAAGATAGGATTCTCCTCTCAGAAGATAACTTTAATGGTTTGGTTATAATTTATATTTTATTAACTAATTTTTAACTAAATTTTTTTTTTTTTTAAGGTGTTAATGTCATTGATGCAACTCTAGGATTATAACGAGTTAAATCCTATCTCGGAAGTTACTTGCACGTCAAGATTTCGACTACTATTAAACGGAGAAGATTGATTTTCTCCCTAGACAGAAAATGGAACCCGAATATTACAGTTTTACCCGCTCACACAAACCTGTATGATTGATCGCCTGGTCGGAGAAGAAGATGAACGAACATCGATTGTATAGAAAATAAACGCTTGATGGAAAAAAAATTGTGTGTCAATTAATCTTCCATCTTGCACACTTATAGATTTCTATCTTATATCTAGATATTGAAATTGATAATCATACTATAATTAAATATTAGAATATAATATAATACAATAATGAGTAGAGATAAAAATTTATCCATAAAATATAATGCAATAATAAGTAGAGATAAAAATTTATCCAAGCACATATAAAATTAATAAAAAAATTATTAAATAAGTTGAGGGTATAAAATTGGAAATTGCATAAGGTGATTGAATTACATAATATATAATTGATTAAAAAAAATATTATTAAAAATAGGTTGGCTGTAATATAAATTCATAATGACGAATTTGCCCAAAAGTGTTTCAGGTTTAGAAGATATATATTAATTTTATAAAATAAAATAATTTCCTCAATAAAACTTTCAAGCGAGAATTATTATAATACGTAGGGAATGTAAAAAATATTTCTTTATGTAAAGAAATAGTAATGAATGAGGTAATATTATTACAATATGTGAAGAATGCTTATTAATAACATAGCTAATTGAATTTTTTTAATTGAATATGGTAAGTAATAATGATAAATAAGATAATATTATTATAAGGGTCTGGTTCAAGTGCGAATGGGCGCCCAGGTGCGAAATAAGAAAGAACAAGAGCCGTTGGATGAAGAAAAATCAAAGTCGCTGATCATTTCACTTAAAAAGGGGGAAAACGGCACGAACGAATTATTGGCGAATTAATCGCGTATTTTTGAAAAAAAACAGAAATAGGACGCGCGCCCAGATTGTTCATCAATATTGTGGATTTGTTCATCATTAATATGGATTTGTTCATCAATACTTTGATTTTAACTGTGATTTTGTGCATAAATAAACTATTGCTTGTGCATCAAAAATCTATTGTTTGTACATAAAAAATGAACAAATGTGTATCAAAATTGCATGCAATATGTTCATCAACATAGTGATTTTGTTCATAAATAACAAAAATAGGACACTGTGATTTTGTTCATCAACAATGTAATTTTGTTCATCAACACTGTGATTTTGTTCATCAAAATTGTGAAATGAACTATTGTTTGTGCATCAAATATCTATTGTTGTATATAAACAATGGATGAATGTATATCGAAATTGTATGTATTAATATATGTGTGTTCATCATAATTAGGCGTATGTGAGACAATACTAATTGTTTTGATGTCAGTCTTGGTTTTTTCTTGTTTGACTCCTTTGGATTTGTCATTGTTGCTACTATGAAACATGTGGCTACTTCTTGGGCTTCAACATAGCTAAATAAGACACACGAACTCCTATTCGACTTGCAGCTGGCTTGTTCTCTTATCATAAATCATATTATTGCAAAGTCAGATAATTTATCTATTTATCCTTTTCATTCAAGCTTCTATATCAACCTTAACTTATTTATGTACTATATTGAGCACTTTATTCATTTCTTTTGTTGTGCTCATATAGGTAGACATGAAAATTGTGTAGATAGTCCTAAATGTACAAAGTGATGATATTGACACATAAACATAAGTTTATTTCAATTCACAAATAAGGTTATAATAATGAACAAACAAAATATTCATGAACAAATAGGGTATATCAATGAACAAATAAAGGTATATCCATGAACAAATAGGGTATATCAATGAACAAATAATGGACAAACAAAAGTTATATCAATGAACAAAAAAGGTTATATTAATGAACAAGAGGGGGTATATCAATGAACAAACAAAATTATATCAATGAACAAATATGAGTATATCAATGAACAAATATGGATATATATCAATGAACAAACAAGTTATACCAATGAACAAATAGAAGTATATCGATGAACAAATATGGGCATTGAGACCTCTTGATCCAGGCTCGGGTTTGTCTAAACTTGATGTCTAAGCATGGTAATCCATGGAGGTTGTGAAGCTTGATCTGTCATGTCTCCTAAATGATCTAGAAGAGCATGAGTTGCATCTTGTATCTTCTTGTTTCGAGTTCTTGTGATTGGTCTGTCAAATGACACCTTTAGCTTTTCCTCGACATCGTTAGGAGTCGTAGATGGATGTTTGGCATCAACTATTGAACTTGAAAAAAAAAAGACCTTTAGGGTTTAACTATTGCTTATATTTTGTAGACAACTTGGAAGTATCGTAATGACCTTATCTTTAACAATCAAAACACCATTTATAGTTTGAAAATAATTATATGTGCATAAAAAACTAGATAATATTGTATTCATACACATATATAAGGTTAAAAAATAAAATTGAAAATAAAAAAGTTCGAAATCGATGAACATTGTTATAAAAAACTCGATGCACAATTAGTTAGTATTAATGAACAAATGGTGAATATGGATGAACAAATCGCTAGTTTTGATGAATAAACTGGGCGCGTCTCATAAAAACGTATTTTTCGAAAAATACGTGAATAATACGGGAAAAATTCACCTGTGCCGTATTTTATCTTTTTTAATGAATGTTTAATCAGGGGCGTTGATTTTTTGGAATAGACGAGCGAGATTTATTCTTAATTCTCATCTGGGCGACCATTCTCACACGACTCTTTCTCTTATTATAATATATAGGGAGTGTAAATTCTAAAAAATATTAACGATAAAGAGATAAATGATCATTTAAATATATCTACATGGAATAATATTAAATTTACTATTTATCATTGAAACACATTAAGATACATTATCAAAAAGAACATACATATAATATTGGAAAAGGGATAAAAATAATACTATAATTTAAGGGTACAATTATATATTAATAACATTAGAAATAATATTATATATTATTATTTAATTATTAAAAGTATAATGATGTACAATTATATAATATTTAAATTGTCCATAAAAGAAAGTAGTAGATCATTGTATATTAATAGCAACAGTAATATTATTATATTATATACTTTTAAGGGTTGTAAATACTAAAAAGAAGAAAGGGCAAAAAAGTAAATTTAAAAATAAGATGCTTATGTGGCATAGTTAGATAGGTGACAAATAGGATAGAGAGATTCGAGTTTAGTAAGAGTATGTAGATTCGGATATTTATATTTGTATTTTTTGTATTTAAGTTTCAAATAACTCATTTAACCGGTAAATTTCACTAAAAAATTATCCAAATAACCATCCACATAAAAGAAAGAGGAGGAATAATTAAAAATATAAATATAAAAGGTTTTAAATATATATTTAAGATTTGTTTATCTTTAATTTTATTTATACGGTTAAATATATTAAAAAATAATTAAAAAATAAACAAAAAAGGTAGTACTAGATAATCGAAGAATATAAAATCACTTGAACTATTAAAAATTTTGTTAATAGGTCCAAATTGTTAAGTTTAAGTGCTCAATAGGTCCAAATCAAAGGTGGGGTGTCTATATGACCAATTTGCACAAGTTTAGGGAATTGTATATGTTTTGAGCCTTTAGTTATAACATCCAGAAATATAGATAGAAAGAAAATAAATTTGCTCTATTTTAGTGCTATAATTTATTAATGAAAAATTTCACCCCACCAACGTGTGGATCATTGTAATGGAGGTATTTATATCCAAAATATAGGGGTAAGTTTTAAAATGGTGAAATCATTATCCCACTCTTCTCCGAAAACACAAGTATGAGGTGCCACAAGTTGAATGAAAATTTCAGTAAATGTATCATATTACCAAAGTGGACTAGATTAATTTTCTTTTTGTGTACGTTTTCATTAGTTGTAACCAAATGGGCCTTACTTTTGTATATGAATTGTACAAATTTAGACATCAACTGTTGAAACTTACAGATCAATTGTTCAAATCTATTGAAACAAATAAAATTTGAACATCCTAGTTTTTTAGAAGGAGTCGAATGGGTGGGCCTTATTGGTGGAGAAGAGGCAATAAATTGGAGATTTCCAGGACCAATGTTACGGGCTTTTTGGAATACAATGGGACCTTTGTAAAGTTGATCATTATGATATGGAGAATTTGATTGGGAAGTTCAATAACATAAGGAAGAGGATCCATTAGCTCGTTAATTAATCTGAATTGGCGAAATGGTGGAATTTGTAAAAAAAATATGCAAAAAGTTGTTGAAGGCATTCCCAAGAGCTATGTGAATTTAGAAATCCAACACTTTAGTGGAGTAAGAGATATTAAGTAGAATAATTTTGAATATCGATTTATTAGTTAAAAAAACTCGTCCCCACTTTTGAGTTATCGAGACAATAACTTTATGTAAAAGTTGCAACCGCAAGAGGTGAATTAGGAATTTATTTGATAAGAGATCATAGTGCTTTCCATGGAGATGGAAAATCTGCCCGTCGGGTTTCATCAATTCGCAAATTCCTCCATAGTTAGTTAAAAGAATGAAATTGGTTGATGTTATGACAATAATAGGTGGCATAGATATCATTTTGGAAGAAATTGATTGTTAAAATGATTAGTGATACAATAGGTGTACAAGCTCATTTTTTTTCCATATTGGAATCCTTAAAAGAAGTCTATGGAACTATATGGATGCTTGTACCTATTTTTAATTCATATTTTGGGAATAACAATAGATGTACTGGTAATTGTATTGTTAGAAAGAGAAATATCCGCAAGGATACAACAATGTATTAGACCTGAATATATCAACTCCTTGGGAACTCTTTGAGCTCTAACAAATGGAACAAAACTACATTTCAAATAGAACCTTCTTCCAACAAGAGGCGACAAGGCTTTATTTAGTGTTAGGAATTCCATAGTAGTCATATCAATTCTACTAAGTTATTTGAAAATTTCTTTGAGCTATCAGCTTATTTTAGTCAATCTCAGTAATGACATTTTCTTATGGATTTTCAATTCAAGTATTGATCCCATTAAAATTCATATGTCAGGATATGGATCAAATAATAAGTATTCCTTTTTAGGTGGTCTACGATTTGATGCCCAATCTATTTTTATCACATACTAATTAATGTATCTATTTCAGCTAGAGTGCATAATCTACATATAATAGATGCAAAAAATAGTATCACCTTACTCTTGCAAGTAGTTTAACAATTGCAAAATTTAGTCAATATAGGCTCACACCCTTACTTTTCCTCTGTTAGATCGTAATGTGTTAGTTAATAGACAAAGAACAAGCGATGTCCCCTAGGCAGTGAAAATAACGGTAAACAGGAACACGATATATTAAGATGAAAACTTTCTGCCCGACCAAGAAGTCGTAGAAAGAAAAACCTTTCCCCCCGAGACTCCTTCTCATAGGATTTCAATAGAACACTTAGATATTAAGTTTCAACGATTACAAGAGAAGCAAGTTCTTTGGTAACTAAGGCACCCATCAAATTTCAATCAACTCGACCTCTTCGACCCTAAACATAAAACTAAACAATCAGTGAAATACCAACCTAAGTACTCACACCAACATGGAAATTTTTACCGAATAATGTCACGAACACTCTCTTTTACAAGTCGACGTCAACCACACTTTTAAACCTACCTAGACCTAGCCTCTTTATACAATATTCTTCGAATATGATCTCAATCATGTCTTGCCAAATTGTGATGATATTCCATTCAATAAATCTCTCTAAAAACGAATTAAAATAAACTATCTTCATTCAAAATCATCAACTGCTCGATCACTTCCCTTAACCGATTCATCTTGATTTTCTCTCACATCCTTATCAAAATCTTGCAGATTTCTTCAGATCTTTTCACAAACAACCGTTGTTTAGCTGTCGTATCTTCTTCGCAATGGTTCGTTTAAACTCTTGTAACGTGCCATTTATAGAAATTCGTGTAGCTTCTTTCAGAGGCTTCTCAAATCGTCACTCGTTCCCTCAGTCGTTCCTTAACGACTTTCCATCACTCTTGATGATGTCCTTGAAATGTTTCTGAGATACTTTTAACAACACAATAAACCATCATAGTTTGTCAACATCAAAACTAAGATAAACCATGATATAATGAATGTTCCCAATGGCGGATCCAGAACATTTTAGAAGGGGGGGGGGGGGATTTGGTTTTAACAACACATAGTAGTGAGTGGATTGGTGGAATTAAGATTCTAGCTAATATTAAAATAATAAAATTATAGTATTTTATTTTAGTAATACTCTTAGGACTTTATTTTAAAACATATATTAAAAAATGTTGCTAAATGAACTAAATTCTATGGAAAACCTAAATTAATTGATTTAAAAATAATTTTTTAAATTATGATCGAGTTTTTATCCTACCTAAATAATTTGAAAAAATTAAATTCTTTTTTTATCTATAATTTTTCAAATTTCTAATCCTAGATCTTGATTCTTATTTCCCCCCCTTGAATTAAGTGACAAATTATATGTTAAAAATAAATTTCTAATCCAATGTATCTTATAAAAGAGAGTGAAAAACTAATTCTATTTTAATAAGTTATTAACTTTAAATATATCTAAAAAATAATTATATATTTTAACATGATTAATTTAATAAATTCCTAGGTTTACAAATGAAAATGAGGGGTTATTGTGCTGGTTGTTTACAGAACAAAGAGTGTAAATTTGGGTTAGTGGAAAAAAAATAGTGTGGGGACGCAACAGCTTAGATTCGAACGTAGGACCTTCATCATTCAAAAGGGGGCTATTTACCAACTGGGATAATATCCAATAGTGCTTTATGTCCAGCTCTATAATACATATATTAATAAAAAAAATTGGACGAGAGAGGGGGCGACCGCCCCCCTCGCTCCGCCTTTGAATGTTCCAAAAAATTTCCCCTTTTGATGGTGACAAACTTGTGCAAAAATGCACATCTAGAAATCAAGAAATATAATATGTATAAATAGAATTTGGACCGAGATTGATATCAAGATGTGAACAAGACTAGGCCCCCCATCAACGAAATCACCCTTCACTACAAAAGAACCGTTGATTTAGCAACCACAAAAGTGATCTCTAAATACATGACGCTGGTCGCTACATGCATTTAGCAACCATAATCTGGTCGCTTAATATTTAATCGCAAACACGATTAGCGACCACATGGTCGCCAAATTTAGTGACCACCTGATTTTAACGTCCAAATGGTCGTCAAATTCTAGGTCCAGATTTAGAGATCATGTGGTTGCTAATTAGTGACCACATGATCGCTAAATCTGGACCCAGAATAGCGACCACGTAGTCGCTAATTGGCGACCACGTGGTTGCAAATTAAGTAAATTAGGTGCTCTACCACAACCGTTACAAGAGCACAGTAATGGCGCACGATATATGTTCACGATTTAGTGACCTTGTGGTTGCTAAATTCGTTTTTATCTTTATTTTTTATTTTTTTGTAATTATAATTTAATTTTATTTATAAATAATAAAACACAAGTATTAAATATAATGATAATATTTACAAAATTCTTTACAATAGTTTCTACAAAAATATAAAAATATTTACTAAACTAATCCGTCCGGTCCGCACCGTCGGGGGGCAGGTGGCAAATCGGACGAAGACAGCAGTTTTTGGTTGCTACACATGTCCTTCATGAACTTTTGTAGAAGCTCAATCTATTGTCGCTGCTCGGCTACACTCGCTTGAGTCGTTTCTTGGCTCTGTCGGAGTTTTGTCACCTGAGCATGTAGGGAGGCGTTCTCCTACTTTATCTTTACCATCTTAGGAGGCTATTTGCGGGGCCCTCCCAAAACATATGCTCCCGGCCCGACGCCTCTAACAACATCTAAGAACGCCTCACAGTCACACTCATCTAGAAAAGAACTCACAAAATCAAATTGAAATCATCCCACTTGTTTCTTTGGTTTTCAACTTTGATTTTCTTTTGAACTATTTAGGTAAGAAATTAAAGACGTGTACTTATTAAGTAGAAAGGTACAATGGCACAACGGCTTGGATGTTTATAGATAGGCATGAGGTTGTTGGTTCAAGTCTCCCAAATAGCAATTTTTATTTTTTTTATATAAAACCCACATGCATTAACACTCTATTTTGCACATATTATAATTAACCATTTTACACCTAATATTTTATAAACTATAATTTTATAAAACACTTTTATTATAACAATATATTTTTTACTTATGTTGTTATAAATAAAATTTACTTGCTAATATTTTATTTAGGGAAAAAATTTTTTGGTATCCTTATATTTTTGACTTTTCCTTTTGGTGCCTTAAAAATAAAATTATTTTTTTTGGTGCCCTTATCATTTATGTTAATATTGTTCCGTAGCCTAACTTAAACAAAAATCAAACGTCCGTCTAAAAATGGGTTGAAAGAAAAACTAAAAAAAAATTAATCTTGTTATTTTCCCCACAATCACCCTTTTTTAATTTCTCCTGCTTTTCGATCTCTGGCACATAAAGGAACAAAGAACTCATCAATGGAGGTTAGACCACATTCTTGCCTTCCCCACCAGCAATATCCAGCCCTAACAACCCCTCAACACTAGATCCGAATCCAACAACTCGTACCCGACCACCTTCGTTCAGCGGACACTTCCACCTTCAAACAGGTGGTCCAAATGATAAACGGTTCCTCCAAGATCGCCAAATTAGCCTCCCAATCGAAGCACAAATCGCTGCCTTCGGATTTGAATTAGGCTCTGAGTTGGACCTCTCCCCGAACCTACTCGACTTCTTGGGTATTAGCCACTCATACCGACCCGTTTAAAAAGTCTAATCGGGGTCGGAATTGCCGAATTGGATACCGAATACTAGATTGAAGGATGAGGAGGCTTCTACTAGCTCTTAATTTCATTTCTTTATATTTCTCTACTGCTTGAGTAATTGATGATTTAGAGGGCTTATGTTGTTGCCTCTGTTCAATTATAGTATTGTATTTCAGAGGTTAAGCTAGGGTGAAGTTGGTCAGAAATTTTCACAAAGAACATTAAAATCGCCGGAGAGAGCACAGGGTAGAAGTTTGTTTTTGGACGGAAGTTTCGTTTAAGTTAATTTTTTAGACGGAAGTTTGTGTTTTTTTCAAGTTAGGCTACGGAACAATATATACACAAATTATAAGGTCACCGAAAGGAATAATTTTATTTTTAGGGCACCAAGACGAAAAGTTAAAATCATAAGGGCACCAAAAGGAATTTCCCTTTTATTTATAATTATAAAATTTAAGGGTTATTACAAGGTGGCCCTGGGACCTAAGTAATTCGGTCTTCCAGGGCCAAGAGACGTCCGCGCAGTAGTGTTATCTTCGCGTCCTCTCGAACAACATAGAGCGAATTCCCGTTTACCTCATAACTAGTTGCCTATCTGTGTTCATTTTGCGTTACTAGGTTCAGCGCATATAGGTTCAACTATCGAGCGACGCCTTCCATTGTCCTTGAAACTAGTGGTCGTCTTGGTCCTGATTGTACTTGCGATTGGAGTAGATTCCTTTTGTTAGTTAAAGATTCAATTTGTTTCTCATTGACCTCGGTAAATCAGGTATGTGCTTCTCTTTGATTTTCCAAATCCTTTTGGAGGGCGAGCATAGAAGCTCGTAATTCAACCATGACAACTGATTCGGCCGCCGTTGCTCGCTTCTGCATAGCCACCAAAGTAGTCGAATCTTGAGTTCCTTCCGTGGAAGTACGGTCGTCACCTGTAAGTCTGAATTTGTGGATCGATAGTCTCCTGATTGATCTCTTGATTCTTTGGCCCATCAGAATGGTTGTTATCGTCGACCATACTCTTCAAGGCTAAACTTTGTGATGCTTAACTGATTTTCTTGGCTAAGGGCCCCATGATGGGTGCCAATTGTTTTGGGCGGATTACTATGCAAACACGTTATCCTCTAAAATGAGGGAACCTTACTTACAAATCAAAATAAACACGTAGACACGTTAAGATTTATAGAATAAAACAGAGGATACATCAAGAATTGAAGATAGTAATATTGATTCAAGATCGAGAATGAGTAGACTTAGTAGTTCAAAGTACAATAGTTCTGAATTATGAATAAAAAGCAATGGACGGTTGTATAACAATGCAATTGACAAGCTCGAATGTAAACTTCGTAGATTAAGCTCTGTATGTTTGGGTCTTCTTCTAGTAATATTTGAATGCCTTTTCCTCTATGTCCCAATCTATTTTATATCCAGTTAAGAGAAGTCGTTAGTCATTCCTCAACGTGCCCTCGAGATTTCCGCTTGCTAGTTAATCCATTAAGTCGTTTACACCCCAATTTTTCGCCCTTGATCAACGTCTAGCTTGTTTCAACCTTGGAATGGGGCTTACAAACTTATTCATATAACCCAAAATGCATCGGCCCAACAACTATAGTACAATAAAGTACGAGAGCATGTTATAAATACTTATTTTAGTGCCTTCAGGCACGTACTCAAGCGGATAAAATTTCAAGGTATGTACATGAGGTATACGTTTCAGTTCTCACTCACTGTGTCTCTGACCAAAAAATTAGTTATTCTAGTTACGTATTTATAATTTTTGAGTTTTTTGAGTTTTTTTCACTGTTTTGTATTATTTTAAAAAAATAAGAAAAAATTATTTGAACCAGAAAATTTCTTAGTCCCAAAAAAATCTGATTCTGCCTCTGTTGGGATATGATGATAGTGAAACATAAGCATGTATGAAGATGAAAGCTAGTGAATGCTCAAGATGTGGCCGATAAGGTGTACAAGTTAGGGCATGCATTAAGTGGGCCTTTTGGGTTTTAATTAAACACGTACTATAACTATACGTCGGCCCTTTTCTTATACCTTTACATCTGGACACGATCACGTCGGTATAATTTAATACCATGATTCGTTTATTGTTCCTTCTCCAAGTGGCAATTTCTTTTCGTGTGGGAAAGGCGAAGAATCCTACCAAGACGTTTCTTATCCTCAGAAAATAAACAAAATTATACAGTGTAACATAAAGGACGTGTCAACGGATCCAATAGTTCTGGATCTATCGATTGTGATTTGTTAATTTGTGATCGCATAATTAAACAGTGGAAGCTAACCATCGGTAAATGTCTGTTGATCAAATTAATTAATTTAATAATATATGAACTTTACCTCTTCAAATAATCCCACACACTTTAAATCAATTTAATGTATTTTGTAGTATAAAATTATTTAAAATAACATATTTTGCCTATTAACTTAATTTATAATATTAATAAAATAATGATTATTTTAAATGATAATGATTTAAAACATTTTTTAATAAAATAATTTTTTATGTGCAGATAATGCTATTTTCTAATATCAAGATTTTATCTTTCGATTAGAATGTTACTGTAAATCATTTTCATAACAAAATGATACATCCTTCCGTTGAATGTTGATCCACGGTGTGTC
The DNA here is from genome assembly GCA_964016875.1 of Fallopia convolvulus. NCBI lineage: Eukaryota > Viridiplantae > Streptophyta > Magnoliopsida > Caryophyllales > Polygonaceae > Fallopia > Fallopia convolvulus. The sequence continues at coordinate 42,722,405 of OZ024724.1, forward strand.
CGATTCCGGAATTAGCGGTTTTGGTTGCACTGGACCATAGAACTGGGATTGGAAACAGAAACCAGGAATCTTCTGATTCCTCAATTCGGTTTTCAGTTTCGGGACAATTCCGATTCTAAACCTTTAAAAAATAAAAATAAACGTTGAAAATGCAAAATAATGATTACGATTTTGGAGTCGGGCCCGCTGATACAGACCCGGTGTGGACCGCGTATCGAACCCTTGTTGGTCAAGGGGGTTGAGCCTAATCCGGTGTGGATTTCGACTCAGGATAAACATGGTTGGTTGCCACGGGGTTGAAGAACGATAAATTTAGAGATTTTAGGAAGATAATAAAAATAACTTTTCTGAATTCTGATTGATTCATAGTAACAACCTAAGCGAGTATTTATAATAACCCTGATATCTAGATAAACTCTAATTGCTGAAATTAAAAGATAACGTTACTTAAAGGATAAAATCGAATCGCTAAATAAAAGAAAACATAATATTCTAAATAAGACCTAATATAACTAATTATTCTAATATATTTTCTAGCATAATTATCGCGTATCAATTCTCCCCCGTTGAGAATCGACTCGTCCTTGAGGCGAAAATCAGGAGGAGGATGCGGAAGCGTCAATCAGGTCCTCCAGGGTCGAACACAAATGAGTCGATTGATGCAAAGTAGGCCTGTACCTTGAATATCCAACCTTTCGGATTCGATCAATTGAAGCGCGGGGCATCGACCCGAATCTTAGGAATAGAATCATTGAAGCGTGGGGTCGTGAACGACGATAGGGTTTGGTGCGGTGGCTAGGCGCAAGGAGCGACGGTCGGATGAGGGAGGGCGGCGACCTGGTGTGTAGGCGCCTTTATGACGGCCTGGGTGGTGGCCGGCGTGACGGTGTCCGAGGCAGTAACCGTTGCGGACGCGGGGGCATGGGTCGGGAGCGCCGGAGGATTGGCCGCGGGCACTGGGCTGGTTACCGAGGATGCTGGGCACGTTACCGAGGACGTTGGGCCGGTGTCCGTGAGCACGGACTCGACTTTGCTGGTTGCCGGGGCAGGGTTTTGCGGCGTCGCTTTCAAATCGTCGAGAGGAATTCCCAAGAGATCAAAAAGTTGATCTGTACGCAGGCGCTCGACTTCCGGATCCCGACGAAGGTTTTGAACGTCAACCGTCAACTGGAGAAGCATTTTTCGTAAATCACCGGAATTCAAGGTGCTCTCAATGAAAGCACCAGTTGATACGGACCCGGTGTGGACCGCGTATCGAACCCTTGTTGGTCAAGGGGGTTGAGCCTAATCCGGTGTGGATTCCGACTCGGGATAACCGTGGTTGGTTGCCACGGGGTTGAAGAACGATAAATTTAGAGATTTTAGGAAGATAATAAAAATAACTTTTTTGAATTCTGATTGATTCATAGTAACAACCTATTATTCTAATATATTTTCTAGCATAATTATCGCGTATCACCCGCGGTATTGCATTTCTAGAACCGCCGACTCTCCAGTTCTAAAAACGTAGAACCGGAATCGGAACCAGCGCCCAATTTCGGAACCATCAGTTTCAGTTCAATTCCAGTTCCTACAACTCCAGGTGACGAAGAATCGGTGCAAAACCTTCCCGTAAACTTTCCCGTCGATATGACCTCTTGGGAAAGATCAGCTTGTTATCCCTAGACACCGTCAGTTTTTTCTGATTCGGTTAAGGAACCGACCCAACTCTTAATTCACCCAACTTCCAAGCTACATCGATTAATTAATTCGGTGGCATAAAAAGCTATTCTTCAGCTTGTCAAAAAAAGTTTGCCGTGTTCAATGCGTGCAGAAAAATAAAAATAACCAAACCAAACAAAAAAAAAAATTAAAAAAATCCCGCCTCTCCCTTCCCCCTTACTCGTGAAAACATTCGCCCATTCCGTCCTGCCGGCCGCTCATATAAAAAGGGAATTCCGCATCGTCGTCTTGCTTTTGAAAAAGTAGGATCTTTTCTCTCTCTCCCTCCCCCACCCTCCCCCTCCCTCCTTTCCCCATTCACAAAGAATTCCTCCGAAGAAGTTTCCCCGAAGCCGCGGATTTTCCATCTTCTTGATTTCCATTTCCCCCTTCACTTGCAGTTCGGCTTCGGCTGTTCCTTCGAACTTCACTGGTTAGTTTCCTCTTCGATTCTTCAATTTTTTTGCTTCGAATCTGTGATGTTTTTGGTCTCGATCTCAATTCCTGTCGTCAGATCTGCTTGAATGGATTGAATTGCGTCTTCAACTGTCGAGATCGAGTACTTCACTTCTGCTAAATGTTTATTCGACGCGTTTTCTCGATCAGTGTATTTATTGTTATTTGCGGATTGTTGTGATTTCTGTTTTTTTTTGTTGGTTTGGTGTTGATCGGTCCTTTGATTCTCGATAAGAAATGAAGAGGTCGAAATTAGGGATTTTATTTTCTCGTGCAAACCTTCTAAACCCTTCCTATCTAGAATGGGATTAAAATTGTGTTTTCGTTTGTTAGAATTGCCTTGGCATAAATCTTCCTTTTCTGTTTCTTCTTGAAATTTGCTTTTCGTTGAAAATTATGCAATGTACTGGAGAGTTCAGTCTTGCATCTACTATATTTGCCGAAATTTAAGGAATGTAGGCCAGGCGGAAACATTTGGGCCAACATACGTGGCTGAGCCCTTGCTTATCTATATATTTGACTTTAAAAATGCCAAGGTCAAGGATACAATCAGGCTGCTGTGTTCAGCTCAATAACCTACATTCAGTGATGATATAATGCTCTTTTCTGCAATTCTAAGTCCTGTTTCAGCCGTGAATGGTTAAAGATATCAAACAGTTTCTATACTATTATTTAGGAAAAATGTTTGCTGTTGTGTTCAGCTCAAAAACCTACACGGTGATGGAACTAATCTATGACATTAAATGCTGTAATTTTAGGCTGTTGCTCATGCGAAACAGAAAAAGGCAGAAGCAAAATGGATCTTGGGGGTTTTAATTCATTAAGGATACTTTCTCTATTAAATGATTGCAGTCCAATTATTTTAAGGTGGCTACTCCCTGGATCATTTTTCCTTTTGGTTGTCATATACACCTTAGTCAAATGGCAGAAGAAAACATCTTTGAACTGGGTTAAAGCTGCTGCTAGAGCAAAGAAAAAAGCATGGAAGAAATTAAATGTTCCTTTTTCACGGCATATTTGGATAGAAGAGTATGGCGATATTGAACAGCCATCTACATGTTGTGTCTGCCTGACATCCCTCATGTTCACACAGAATTTGGGTACTAAAGTTGTGGTACACACCCCTGTACATCGATGTGCTGTTTGTGGTGTAGCAGCGCACTTTTATTGCTCCCAATCAGCTACAAAGGACTGCAAATGTCTTGCACAAGCTGATTACAGCCAAGTGCAACATCATTGGTCAGAAAGATGGGTTACCATGGATGATAATCCTGATACATCTGCCTTTTGTTTTTATTGTGATGAGCCATGTGGTGTCCCTCTCCTAGATGCTTCTCCAGCATGGCACTGCCTTTGGTGTCAGCGACTCATACACGTGAAATGCCATGCCAAGCTGTCAAAAGAAACTGGTCAGACTTGTGATTTGGGCTCTCTTCGAAAGATTATTTTATCTCCCCTATGTGTAAAGGAAATTGAACAAGAGCAACCTCAAAAAGCTGGAACATTACCTGCACTTAGTGAGGAAAATATAGCATCTCCTGTCTTTGGACAGATGAGAAGAAGGCAGACCCGCAGGAAAAATGGATCCACTTGTTCATTTAGCAGCAAGTTTTCTGATATGACAGGTCTGCTTGATGTCCATTCTAATTTTAAGAGATGTGGAAGTGACAAAAATATGGACTCCTTGTCAAAAAATGGAAAAGCAGTTGGACATAAGGTCTCCCATCAGGGACTACTCCAGAAGAAGGATGGAATACTTACTTATGGTCAATTGAAGACGTACAAACTCGTGGACCTGCCAAAAGATGCCATGCCTCTTCTGGTTTTCATCAATGCCAAGAGTGGTGCCCAGAATGGATCATCTCTTAGGAGGCGACTTAACATGCTTTTAAATCCTGTACAGGTAAATATTTCATCTCCTTACCATGAGTTATTCATTGACTTCTATCAATTTTAGAACATGGCACATGATTTAGTAGCTTATGCATTCTTTAGAGGAGATCATAACTGCATACACTATGTTTAGAATCTGTTGTTGCAGTTTCTTAATTATATTTTCTTGACTTATTGAGCCTCTTAGTCATTTAAGTGTAGGTGTTTTTACTTTTGTTCCGCACTTGTTTAATAACTTCACTGATTTTGTCGATTTTCCTTGATAGGTGTTTGAACTGAGTCCTTATCAGGGCCCTGAAGATGGATTAAAGTTGTTCAGCAGTGTGCAGAACTTTAGAGTTCTTGTCTGTGGTGGAGATGGTACTGTTGCATGGGTTCTTGATGCAATTGACAAGTTTAAATTTGAGTCACCTCCGCCTGTAGCTGTTCTTCCTTTGGGCACTGGAAATGATTTGTCAAGGGTCTTAGGATGGGGAGGGGGTTTCTCAAACATAAAGGGACATGGTTTGAGTAATATCTTACATGATGTAAGTCGTGCTGCTGTAGCAATGTTGGATCGCTGGAGAGTTGAAATTACAGAAGAAGGCTTTGACGGTGCATCAAACAAAACTCGTTCAAAATTCATGATGAACTATTTAGGTATTCAGAAATCCATACCATTAACTACCTTGGGATAAATGAATAATTCCTAAAGATTTTTTTTTGAAAATTTACAGGCATTGGATGTGATGCAAAGGTTGCTTATGAATTTCATCTCTACAGAGAGGGAAATCCTGAAAAGTTCTATAGTCAGGTAATATGTATGTACTATGCATTCGGCTATACAGTTCTGACATCATGCAGTCATCAGCTAACGATTTTTTCAACCTTCTTATATGCTTCCCTATTGTAATCTTGTGCTGTCTGAAGTTTTGTTTCATTATATTATTTTGTTGCTTCTTAGTGTAATTGTTATTGTTATCATATCTGATACTCACGAGTGTGATTAGGGAATGATCTCAATCTAAGTTATAGGCTTAGATAGGCTATAGGCAATGGAGAGTGTAGATTTGAGTATGAAGGACCTCTTACAAAATGAACTTCCATTACAGTTTGTGAACAAATTGCGTTATGCTAAAGAAGGTGCTAAGGACATTATGGACAGAGCTTGTGCTGACTTACCATGGCAAGTTTATCTTGAAGTTGATGGGAAAGATATCCAGATTCCCAAGGTATATGATAGATTTGAGATATGCCTTTCTCTTATTGTCATTTTGCTGAGAGTCTGAGTCAATTAAACATTTATTTTCCAGGATGCAGAAGGTCTAATTGTGCTAAACATTGGGAGTTACATGGGTGGTGTTAATCTCTGGCAAAATGACTATGACCATGATGATGACTTCAGTCTTCAGTCAATGCATGATAAAATGCTCGAGATTGTGTGCGTCTCTGGATCATGGCAGCTTGGCAAGTTACAGGTATGTATTAAGTGAGGTCATGTTCTTAAATTTTCCTTGTCATGCATGATCTCGCTTCCGTGGTTGTCACTCATCTTCTAATTAAGAGGCCATATGCACCACTAAGGCACTAATTGTCATCCATCTTTCATTTCTTGGCTAAATATAAACCCATAAACTTATTTGATGCATCATTATGGTTGGATATCTATTTAAATATCAAATTTAAGGCTTTAGTTCATGTTAGCAAACAAGATAATTAACTCCCTTTGCATTTGGTGCAAGTTAAACGTACATAATTAAAAATTTGCTGAACAACCTCAAAATGTTAATTAATGACTATTGCTTCAACAGGTTGGGCTTTCTCAAGCAAGACGGTTAGCCCAGGGGAATGTCATAAGAATACATACATCTAGTCGATTCCCTGTTCAAATAGATGGAGAGCCATTTATGCAGAAGCCTGGCTGTTTAGAAATAACTCATCATGGACAGGTACAATATAGAACCATTATCTTCTGGCTTTGATACTCAAAAACTTTGTTCCTCCACACATTTCCAAATCCCAGTATATTCAAGATTTTGTTATTGGCTTACAATCAAAATTAAAGTCCTGTTGTTTGATCATCAGGTGTACATGCTGAGAAGGGCAACAGAGGAACCCGGAGGAAGAGCACTTGCTATCATGACAGAAGTGTTATTGGATGCAGAGAGAAAAGGGGTAATCAAAGCTTCCCAGAAGCAAGAGCTCCTCCAACAAATGGCCATCCGTCTCTCGTAGTCCTAAAGTTTTGCCACCCTTTATTCATTCAACTACTCGGGTTTGCAATTTTTTTGGGGGGAAGGAAAGTATAGTAGAAAAAATATTGTATAGGCAGTTGTTATAGTGTGATCCTGCCGTTTTGTTACAGGTTCTTTTCCCCCATGTTCAGTAGAGCTTTTTTACAGTAGTCCCACGTATAATGAGAGAGTTTTGGTGCGGAAGCGTATAGTTTGATCTTTTTATGCTGAAAGTGTAACTTGATATTCACTAACATCATGGTTCATGCCTCTTTATTTTCAGTTAATGGGAAATGAAATACTACGCCTAACAAAAACGTGACACAAGAGAGTTTACTGAAGTTGCAAGTTTGATTCATAATCCTCATGTCCTATCTTTTTTTTTTCTGCGTTTAATATATTAATAACTAAAAAAAAATAAGTGTTATACCATTTTGAAGCACAAATTTTGTAACACTTTTACCATTTCGATCAAGTTTGTACATTATAATTTGGAAAATATCAGGGATGATGGGCTCTCGAAAGACGATGACGACGACGATAATATTTACCCAGTGGAACTTCCTTACATGAAATTTGGGAGTTAAGATGGGGCACCCCTGCCTTAACGCGAAGGGAAGCTACCAAAAGACCCGACGAGACCACATAACACATAAAAACATGGCAACCAAAAGGCAAAAACGAGACAGACCAAAAACCGAAACGAAAAAAAACATAAAACCAAAACAAAAGCGTCAAAGCCTCAAGGCCCCTGTGTACCGGTCTGCTCAGGTGACTAGCTGTCATCCACTCGAATCTTCTCTCTCCAACTATTTCTGCAAATTGTCAAATCTATCGAAATCCCCAACTAGCTGACATCCTGCCTTATATTATCCTTCCAACATTTCTTTGGTCACCTTCTTCCTCTACGCAAGTCTCCTAATACTAGTCTCTCACACCTACGTACTGGCTCCTCAGGGCCCCGCCTCTGAACATTTCCAAACCAACGCAGTCTTGATTCTCGCAGCTTATCTCCTATACTGGCCACCCCCACCGTGCTTCTGATCACTTCATTTCTGATTTTGTCTAGTATCGTGTGTCCGCACATGCACCTTAACATTCTCATCTCAACAACCATCAACCTTTATTCTTGTGCTTTCATGGTAGGCCAACACTTTGCCCCATAAAGGATGGCCGATCTGATTACTGTTCTGTAGAACTTTTCTTTTAGCTTGAGAGGTACTTTCTTGTTACACAACACCCCCGACGCCGCCCTCCACTTCTGCCAACCCCTCTGTACCCAATGCGTGATGTCCTCATCTATACCTCCGTCACTCTGCAAAATTGGCCCCAAATACCTAAAACTCTCCTTCCTCATACGACTTCTCCTCTTAAAAGCACCTCCTCACTGGGGGTTGCACCTTGCCCAAACTTGAACTCCACATACTCCGTCTTGGTTTTGCTCAGTTTGAAATCCCTAGATTCCAACTTCTCCCTCCAAGTTTCAAGTCTATTGTTGACTCCAGCAACACAATATTGTTTGCGAACATGTACCACGGGATTTCCCCAACAGTAAAAAAATTTGTATCAGAGGCATTGGGGCATACTTTTGTTGACAGTGTAATTAGTTTTAAATGGTCCACAACTGCTACTATGAAGAAAAGAAGGCGATTTTGAGAGGAACAATCCCCCTAGGTTCCATGAGCATACAAGAGAATTTGGGAATTTTGTGTTTTATTGATCTGTTGCAAGTACACACACACTACTGAATATATACAAACTACAAAGCACGGAGCTAGCTAGCTAGCTAACTAACTCTACCAAGTCCCACACTTAACCCTAAGACTAAGAGCAACTTTTATGGTAGGCTAAAGATCCTATTTTTTTAGCCTAGCAAAACGAGTATGTTTCCTATTTTTTTTTTAGTCTACTAACAAAAAATGGTACTCCCATCGTAGGCCACTAAAATTAAAAACATTTAATTCTAACGGCTAATTTTATTCTTCCACTATGTATTTTCCGTTGTAACTACGGCTACAAACGGTTAGTTTGAATAATATTATTATATTTTATTTCAAAAAGATATTATTTACATACGTTAAATTTGAATTTATCTTATGTTGTTGTTTATGCTTTTGCATTTTACTTTGTAGTACTCTTTTTTCCCACCTTGAAATTTATTTCTAAGTATGGTTTTTAATGAGACTATTAATAATTTAGTTTATTTAAGTACAAAACAAAACACAAGTATTTACATATTAAATATTAGGCTCAAATGGAACGTGATAACGAGATCATTACAATAATATAATTTTTATAATAAAATATATTATGAATAATACATTTATATAATATACTCCCTCCGTTTCTCAAAAGTTGTCTTTTTATTCCATTACACGATTATTAAGGAATGAGTTTTTTTTACCCAAATTACCCATACATTTGAAAAAATGTGCACTATCAACCCTTCCTAGAAAATTATTTAGGCCATCTCAAACAGTTTCTCTATAATTTTCTTCAAAATGAAGAGCCAAAAGTCATATTCTTCAAATAAAATTTAGTTTAACTCCAACAGCTTCTTCATTTTAGAGAATCTTACATTTATTAGTTCTATTTATATATAATTTTTTTAATAAAATTTCATATGGCCAATCACAAGTTTCCATGTATACACTTTTAATTAATGCATTCTCCAAATAAATTTAGAGAATTCTCTAAATATAGGGAAAACACTTCCATCTTTTGGAGAATTCTCCATTATAAAGAATTAAATAGGGAAGCTGTTGGGGCAGGAAAATGAGTAAAATTCTCCAAATGCACAATTTTCAACAATTTGGAGAAGTTGTTGGAGATGATGGCCTTAGAATAATTATTACTCCTATAAAGTAGAGATAAATTTGGAAAAAGATGGGGCCCATGTTTTAAAAAACGAAGGGAGTATTAATTAATTCCCACTTCTTAAAATCAAGCTAGAACAATAAAAAAAAAGATGGGGCCCATCTTTTACCCTAGGATTTTTAAGGCTAAACTTGGCCTTTAAAACCCAAAGGCCATATTTTTGGTATTGGGGATTGTGTATTTAACCTATTGGGGCGCACATGGTAGGTCAAATTTGGCTTTTTGGTCTACCATGGGAAATGCTCTAAAAAAGCTAAGCTAACAACTAAACAAGGCTAAACTGATTTAACTAAGTTGAGAGCAACACTCTCTATATCCCCCCTCAAGCTAGACTTGTGAACTCAAACACAAGACCTAGCTTGCGACTAAGAAAGGAATGTTGTTGAGCCCCTAGAGGCTTAGTCATCAAGTCAACAAGCTGAAGATGAGAAGGAACATGAACAGTGGAGAAGAACCCTTATCAATCCAAGGTGCTTTATGTAACACCCCGTCTTTAAATAGGGGCGCTACTCGGTAGTAGACCTCACTAGGTACTACCTAGGCTAGTTTGACAACGAGTTCACTTGGATCTTGCAACTCGGGCACGACGAGAAAACATGAATAAAACATCCAACCGATATTTATAAAACCGAGTTTTGAAAACATGCATGAAACCCAAAACAACGTAATTTACAACGCTTCCTAGAAACATTTCATTAACATACCACTACCCTTTCTTTATCAAAACAACGCATTGTTCAAAAGATAACAAAAAGTATACCACCATTTCTCCCAACCGAACCCATCCTAATGACACAACCTTCAACGATCTGTTCCATCGTTCAGCTGAGGTTCCATCATGGGTCCCTTGTCTTTACCTGAAACTAAAAAAAAAACAAGTCCCCGAAGGGTCAACTACCATTCTAATACAAGCAAGAATCCATACGGTACTAGTAAGACGTTTAAAAACCAATCAGTTGACTAACATATACACAAGCAAGGTTCGCATGATTACAACACATATCAGTTTTAAATTCATACTTCACTTCCCATAGATCATAAACATAGATCTTAAACACAAATCACATATCAAACTTCCATACACATTCATACATACAATTCCAAGTAGAACAATACAACCATTCTCTCACCGTTTCATTCCATGGCGCTTATCAACCCTATGCCGTAGGTGCCGAGGCGCGACCTCCCACCTTTTACAATTCCATCCTTCTAACCTCGGGTTAAGCCTCCTCAGGAGCACTTGCCCAAAACACATATAGCTTTAATTTTGAAGGGGCACGATTTCTCTGTCACATAACCATACGTAGCTATCACTTCAACCCAGAGGACTACGCACATGGCCATGCCGAGAACGGTACCAACATAGAGAAAATATTCGAAAACTTCACATTCGATGAAAGCCCAATGAAATCCTTTTCACACATATCATACACAAGAAAACCTTTTCCATAAATAATCACCTAGGGACTAGTTCCCCAAAACCAATCCTATAAGCACCACATGAAGTCTAACAAGTATTGAACAACAACTGAGCAAGTCGTAAACGACTTACCTTGAGGACGAATTTCCAACGCCAAGAAACCACTAATTATCATACAACGCGAAACCCCGTCTAAGACAGATAGCCTGTCTTTGCCCTTCGTCTCTGATCACAACCTAGGACTCACGCTCCTATATGCATATATAAACCCCAATGAATAATAATAGCCTTTTAACTCTTACAAACTCTAACCCTAAAATCAACGAAAAGGCAGGATGTTTTATAACTTCTTGTGTATAATTCCAAATCCTTTAAAACTTGATATGAATATACTAGATATATAAAAGAACATTTTTCTAGTTCAAACCTTTCTGAAAAACTGGATCAAAGGTCTCCCTAATATCATTACAAAGCAAAACCCTAAAATTACTCTGAAATCTTTTACCGATTATAAATCCGATATCAAAAATACCCTCTGAGAACTATAAATCGTTTGATTTTTAAATCCACTCAATTGTAAAGCCAGATCTGGAAAAATTAGTAAAATCTAAACAAACTATTAACTAATTAAAACTTACCAAATAACGCCTGAACTCCAAAATCCGACCCGACGAATGAATCCCGTACCGGGCTAATACCCTCTCTCTCTCTCTCTCTCTCTCTCGGCCTTCTCATGTGAGAATGTACAAAACATGTACATATATATATGTAAAAGAGGGAGGCGGTTTATCTTTGTAAAAATTTACGCTTTCTACCCTCAAATCTCCTTTACTACAAACTTTACCCTGAAATAATTAATAATTACTTTTAACTTAAAAACTTTTTTTTTAAATATAATTTTCTAAAATCCAAAATAAAATATTAAAATATTCCTGAATATTACATTCTACCCCCCTTAAAGAAAGTTTTGTCCCGAAACTTCCCGAGGTATATGAAACGAACTCATTACGTTGCTTAGTTTTTCACACAAGTCAATAACACGTAATTCATATCATCAGTACACTACAAGCAACCATCAAACAAGTCAAGCACACAAAGTCAAGTAAAAAAAAACACACAAATAGTTACAACTACCCGTAACTATAACCCTTGATCACCGCTAACTCTTATTCTCAAACGCCTCAACTAAAACCGGGTACAACTCTGGATATCTCTCACTTATTCTCGTCTCAGGCTCCCAAGTTGCCTCTTCAAATCCTCGTCGGGACCACTGAATCAACACGAGTAGTATCTCTTTCTTTCGTAGCTTTTTCAACCGTCTACCTAAGATTGCTATTGGCTGTTCTTGAAAAGTATGATCTGGTTTAATATCCAACTCTTCATAGTTGAGCCTACGACTAGGATCAGGCACATACTGCCTCAACTGCGACACATGAAAAACAGAATGAACTCCTTCTAGAGTTGGTGGTAGTGCCAACTTGTAGGCTACCTCGCCTACCCTCTCGAGAATTTCAAATGGCCCGATGTACCGAGGACTTAACTTTCCTTTCACTCCAAATCTTCTAACCTCACGAGTCGGCGATACTCTTACCCAAACATGTGCTCCTATCTCGAATTCCAATGGTCGTCGCCTCTTATCTGCATCAGATTTCTGATGACTCTGTGCTGTCCACATACGTTCTCGAATCAATGCCACCTTTTCAACTGTTTCTTGAATCATCTGAGGCATTCCTTCAACAACATCTGATGGATCATCCTAACATAGAGGTGTCCTACATCTCCTCCCATATAAAGCCTCATATGGTGCCATCCGAATCGAAGAGTGCCAACTATTATTATATGCAAACTCAACTAATTCCAAGTGATCAGACCAGTTTCCTCCCCAATCGAGCACACATGATCTCAACATATCTTCTAATGTTTGAATTGTCCTCTCAGATTGGCCATCTGGCTGCGGGTGGTAAGCAGTCGTGAAATGTAGCTTGGTGCCTAAAGCTTTATGCACTTTTTGCCAAAAATTGGAGGTAAACCGCCCATCACGATCAGAAACAATTGTTTTGGGCACTCCATGTAATCTCACTATTTGTTTTATTAACACCTCTACTAGTTGACTCACTAGCCAAGTCTCTCTAATGGGCAGAAAACGAGCAGTCTTAGTCAGTCTGTCCACGACAACCCATATTGTATCATGTCCTCTACTAATCCGCAGTCCGGTAACAAAATCCATGGAAATGTCCTCCCACTTCCATTCTGGAACTAGAAGTGGTTCGAGCATTCCACCTAGTCTTTGGTGCTCTATTTTTACTTGCTGGCACACCTGACACTTTGCTACAAATTTCGCTACATCAGGCTTCATTCCATCCCACCAGTAATATTGCTTCAAGTCCTTGTACATCTTACTAGCTCCCGGGTGGATTGAATAAGGAGTAGCGTGAGCCTCTTGTAATATCTTTTGTCTCAACTCCTCATCTCGAGGTACACATAATCGACCATTCAATCTCATAGTACCATCAACATGTTCTTCAAAAGCAGATGCCTCTCCACGACTCACTTTCTGCCTCAACTCTTGAATCATCAAACAAGTCTCCTACTTAAGTCGTATTTCCTCAATTAAGGTCGACTGACAATCTATACGGCCTAGTCTACCTTGATAGCACTGAATCTGTACCTCAATCTCATACCTTATCAGTTCTCTTTGTAACTCTGGTTGGGTAGTCAAGTGACACAACATATGTTCTTGCGGCGTTTTTCTGCTAAGAGCATCAACAACTACATTCGCCTTTCCGGGATGATACAAGATCTCTAAATCATAATCTTTCAGTAATTCAAGCCATCTCCATTGTCTCATGTTCAATTCTCTCTGAGTAAAAATGTACTTAAGGCTCTTATGGTCTGTCATCACTTTACATGTACTTCCATACAAGTAATGACGCCATATCTTTAGAGCATGAATCACTGCTGCCAGCTCTAAATCATGGGTTGGATAATTCAACTCGTTTGGTTTCAACTGCCTGGAAGCATATGCAATCACCCTGTCATTCTGCATTAATACACAACCTAAGCCTACCTTTGAGGCATCACTGTAAATCACAAAGCCTTCATTCCCTTGAGGAAAAGCAAGTATTGGAGCTGAAGTCAATTTCTCCTTCAACTCATCGAAGCCCCTTTGACAAGCATCATTCCAGTCAAAATGAGTGGTCTTTTTCAGCAAGTTGGTAAGTGGTTGGGCTATTCGTGAAAACCCGTCAACAAACCTCCTGTAGTACCCTGCCAATCCTAAGAAACTCCGTACCTCCCTTACATTCTTCGAGGGTTCCCAAGCCGTCACAACTTCAATCTTTAAGGGGTCTACCATGACTCCCTTAGCGGATACAACATGACCTAGGAAAGTAACTTCTGGTAGCCAGAACTCACATTTGGACAGTTTAGCAAACAGTCGGTGGTGTCTTAGCACTTCCAAAACTAACCTAAGATGCTTTGCATGCTCCTCAGTGCTTTGAGAATAAATCAATATATCATCAATAAAGACAACCACAAATTCATCCAAATAGTCTATAAACACTCGATTCATTAACTCCATGAACACCGCAGGCGCATTAGTCAATCCGAACGGCATTACTACAAACTCATAGTGCCCGTACCTTGTTCGGAAAGCCGTCTTGGGAATATCCCCTTCCCGAATCCTCAACTGATGATAGCCCGATCTGAGGTCCACCTTTGAGAACACAATAGCCTCTTGCAACTGGTCTAACAAGTCATCAATACGAGACAATGGGTACTTATTCTTAATAGTAACTCGGTTTAGCTCCCGGTAATCAATACATAAACGTAGGGAACCATCCTTCTTTCTCACAAACAATACTGGAGCTCCCCATGGTGATGCACTTGAACGTATATATCCCTTCTCTAGTAACTCCTCCAACTGTGCCTTCAGCTCTTGCATCTCCATTGGAGCCATACGGTACGGGGTTTTTGAAATTGGTTGGTTCCTGACTCTAATTCAATATTAAAGTCCACCTCTCGTTGAGGAGGCAGCCCTGGAAGTTCCTCTGGAAAAACGTCTTCAAACTCACAGACTACTGGTATATCTCGAATACACGGTCCTTTCTTGTCTCCTTCTAGAACATAACACCAATAACCCACACACCCATCATTGAGCAACTTAGCGGCTTTCACCATACTGATCACTGATCCTGGACCCTCCTGCTCTGGATCTTGACATACATGTATTGTCCCATCATCTGCAGTCACAGTGACTGTACCCCTATGTGCATCCAATACTGCTTTATAACGTCTCATCCAGTCCATCCCCAAAATAACATCATCACTAGGCGACAATTGTATTACAATAAAGTCTGCAAACCAATCCCTACCCCCAATCCTAATAGGGCAATGAAGTATTTCTCTATTTCCTCTCACCTTACTACCATCGGGCAATCCCACCATAAAGGATGTACCCTCCGAGCAAGTCAACCCTAGTCTATCAACGCACGTAGAGGACACAAAAGAGTGCGTAGCACCCGTATCAAACAAGATATGCATAGGTTTAGACTTAATCCAAATCGTACCTGTGGCAGTCGGAGCATTCAAGGCATCAGGCCTTCTCATCTCGAATACCCGAGGCTGGTTGCCCCCGGTAGTGCTAGCTCCCGCACCACGGCCTCTACTCTGGCTTGGTGCATTTTGAGTCTGTTGGAACTGACGACGAATCCCTTGGTTCACCGACACCGGCGAAGATCCCTGTGAGGGTGTTCCAACCTTACAATATTTTTGTAAGTGGCCTGGCTTCCCACATTTGAAACAATTACGAATTGGTTTCCGACACTGATTCCTCATATGACTAGTGTCTCCACAGTTGAAGCACTCCCTCAAAACTCCAGTAAACTGACTTTGTTGAGGTTGGTCTTGGCAACCTTGTGACTGAAATCCAGATCGGTTTTGTTGAGACACACTCGAACGATTATCTCTCCTAGAATCTGTGGAGCAAACACCCTCTGCTTCTTATTTCTACTAACTTGTACATTCAATTGTTCTGGCCCCAAGGTGGACATAGAATAAGCTAAAGCAGAATCTTGAACCTCCTTCAAAGTCTTGAGTCGAAGTCCAGATACGTATGCACGCAGTTGGGGTTGCAACCGCTTAAGAAAGGTTACAATCCGTAGATTCTCTGTAGGAGCGGCATTGGGCACCGCTGCCAAACCTCGTTGAAACTTTTGGATAGTCTCACCCACGGTAATGTTCTCGGGCCCTGCATCCTGAAAAGCAGTCTCACGAGCCATTCTCACAACCTCAGGACAATAGTTATCTCGAATCCTCTCTTGAAATTCTTCAAAAGTAACATTTACCTGATGATCACGACTCAACTCCCACCAATCAAATGCATCCCCCTGTAACAAACTCTGAACTAGAGACATCCTTCTTTCTTCCGGTGCCTGGATAGAGTCGAGAGAAGATGCCACTTTCCTCAGCCACTGCTCAACATCAGCTTCCTGATCCCCAGTAAAGTTCGGTACCCCAGTCTTCCTGAACTTCGAAAGCCACTTATCAAGAAGAGGCTCGCGATATCTCCTTCCTTGCTCAGCCATGCCATCAGCCACTACTGGCCTTGGAATATGTGGTGGTCTCCCTGACTGAACCGGTTGTGCAAAAACTGGTCCCTCAGCCCCTTGATAGTCAGAATTTGTTGCATTATGATTAGGCAAGAATCCAGTACCTACCAGATTTTGTAATAGCTCAGCAAGTGTAGCTCGGATAACTGCAGTCGTCTCTGGTGGTAACTCAACTGGTGGCACCTGAACTAGCCCACGTACTTCCCCATCTGCCCTATCGTTGATTCCATTAGCAGGGAGCCTGTTCCCAACAACCGAAACATTTCCCCTTGGATGGTCATTCACTGCATGTCCAACATTCTCAACAACCTCCTCTTGAGGAGGGTGTGGCTCTCCCACGGCAGGAGCCTCTTCTCTGTTTCCAACACGGCCCCTACCACGTCCTCTACCACCACCTTTCCTTCCTGCTTTAGTTGCTCCAACTCTAGTTTGTGGAGCCATCTGTAAACAGATGTTTTACTATTTAAACTATCTTTAACTAAAGTTAACAAAATAACTTACTAGTCTACATGAGGTCCTTCGGCTGATGACGACAGAGTCAAGGCGTGTCATCTACCCTGTAAATGCAATATGACTACCCCAATGAAATAATTTGAAATAACCGGCCGGTTTTAGTTTTAGGTTGGACCTCGAGTACACTCGTTGTTCAGTTCCATGTGCCCTTGTTGTCAACCTGGCTCTGATACCAATTTGTAACACTCCGTCTTTAAATAGGGGCGCTACTCGGTAGTAGACCTCACTAGGTACTACCTAGGCTAGTTTGACAACGAGTTCACTTGGATCTTGCAACTCGGGCACGATGAGAAAACATGAATAAAACATCCAACCGATATTTATAAAACCGAGTATTGAAAACATGCATGAAACCCAAAACAACGTAATTTACAACGCTTCCTAGAAACATTTCATTAACATACCACTACCCTTTCTTTATCAAAACAACGCATTGTTCAAAAGATAACAAAAAGTATACCACTATTTCTCCCAACCGAACCCATCCTAATGACACAACCTTCAACGATCTGTTCCATCGTTCAGCCGAGGTTCCATCATGGGTCCCTTGTCTTTACCTGAAACTAAAAAAAAACAAGTCCCCGAAGGGTCAACTACCATTCTAATACAAGCAAGAATCCATACGGTACTAGTAAGACGTTTAAAAACCAATCAGTTGACTAACATATACACAAGCAAGGTTCGCATGATTACAACACATATCAGTTCTAAATTCATACTTCACTTCCCATAGATCATAAACATAGATCTTAAACACAAATCACATATCAAACTTCCATACACATTCATACATACAATTCCAAGCAGAATAATATAACCATTCTCTCACCGTTCCATTCCATGGCGCTTATCAACCCTATGCCGTAGGTGCCGAGGCGCGACCTCCCACCTTTTACAATTCCATCCTTCTAACCTCGGGTTAAGCCTCCTCAGGAGCACTTGCCCAAAACACAGATAGCTTTACTTTTGAAGGGGCACAATTTCTCTGTCACATAACCATACGTAGCCGTCACTTCAACCCAGAGGACTACGCACATGGCCATGCCGAGAACGGTACCAACATAGAGAAAATATTCGAAAACTTCACATTCGATGAAAGCCCAATGAAATCCTTTTCACACATATCATACACAAGTAAACCTTTTCCATAAATAATCACCTAGGGACTAGTTCCCCAAAACCAATCCTACAAGCACCACATGAAGTCTAACAAGTATTGAACAACAACTGAGCAAGTCGTAAACGACTTACCTTGAGGACGAATTTCCAACGCCAAGAAACCACTAATTATCATACAAAGCGAAACCCCGTCTAAGACAGATAGCCTGTCTTTGCCCTTCGTCTCTGATCACAACCTAGGACTCACGCTCCTATATGCATATATAAACCCCAATGAATAATAATAGCCTTTTAACTCTTACAAACTCTAACCCTAAAATCAACGAAAAGCCAGGATGTTTTATAACTTCTTGTGTATAATTCCAAATCCTTTAAAACTTGACATGAATATACTAGATATATAAAAGAACATTTTTGTAGTTCAAACCTAACTGAAAAACTGGATCAAAGGTCTCCCTAATATCATTACAAAACAAAACTCTAAAATTACTCTGAAATCTTTTACCGATTATAAATCCGATATCAAAAACACCCTCTGAGAACTATAAATCGACTGATTTTTAAATCCACTCAATTGTAAAGCCAGATCTGGAAAAATTAGTAAAATCTAAACAAACTATTAACTAATTAAAACTTACCAAATAACGCTTGAACTTCAAAATCCGACCCGACGAATGAATCCTGCACCGGGCTAATACCCTCCTCTCTCTCTCTCTCTCTCTCTGCCTTCTCGTGTGAGAATGTACAAAACATGTACATATATATATGTAAAAGAGAGAGGCGGTTTATCTTTGTAAAAATTTACGCTTTCTACCCTCAAATCTCCTTTACTACAAACTTTACCCTAAAATAATTAATAATTACTTTTAACTTAAAAACTTTTTTTTTAAATATAATTTTCTAAAATCCAAAATAAAATATTAAAATATTCCCGAATATTACACTTTATACGCTCATGGAAAACATGATTGGAGGCAAGATGATGAGCAACCTTCTCACAACACAAATATTCCCCTTTCTTGCTCATTTTTGTTATTGACGAAAATTGGTAAAGGAACTGCCACCCCAAAATTAGAGAGTAAACCTTCAAGCCAAACAACCTCTCCAACAGTAACAGACATGCTCCTGTATTCACTCTCAACACTAGATTTAGACACAATTTTTTGTTTTTTTTGTTTTCCATGAAGCCAAAGCTCCACCAAAAAATATGCAATAACTAGTGAGAGACCGACATGTATAAGGACAACTTTCCCAATCAGCATCAATATAAGCAAGCAACTTGACAAAAGATTCAAATGGATAACAAAGAGCACAATGAATGGTAGTGGTGAGATATGATACGGAATTATCTCCTCAATTGCTCGATGATGACAATTCGGTCTTGTTTTGGCCCGATCTTGACAAGTAATTCTCTTTCCAACCTAAATTGCTCGAACTCAATTACTTGTGGCGCAAGCAATTCGACTCTCACTAAATTCAATGAAGAACGACTGAATTCGAATGGATAGTACTTCACAAATTGAATTGTCAATTGAGAGGCTCTAACGCTATCTCAATTGATTAACTAGTTAAGAACTTTAATAATCTAACTAGACAAACCAATTTGATTATACTAAACTCTCGAAATCTGAATTGTGTTTGAAGAACTTGAATGAATGATCAATGGAATGTAAAAACACGAACACAAGTTGTTTTTGGGGCCCAAAAGCAAGACTAAACCAAAGGGGTTTAATCTTACTTCAAGCTGATTTTATTGAATGATAAATGCAAAGTATTTAAAGGAATTACAAAGCAACTCCCTGGAGAGCAAGGAAAAATCCCAGCCGGCCCTAGAGGGGTATTTTTGGGCTATTGCTTGCTTCCCAAGATAACATAAAATAATTGAAAAGCATCTATCTAAATCTCCTTATCAAAAATAAATCAAATAATAATTATTTGACTTATTTAGATAAGAAAATTATCCTAACAAACTTAAAGATAACAAGAATTATAAGAGAGATATATTTCATCCAACTAACATAAGCTTATGGCTAAAATTATGCATAAATATAATATCTAGCTAAAGATAGAATTAAAGCTAAAGATAAGATTCCCGTAAGACTTAAACAACTCTTAGTAAATCGCAATTTTCACCTCTTTCCTGTTAGATTATGTATTCGACGTAAACTACAAAGTTGTAGATCTTTTAATTATCTATCCAACACAATTTGAACAGAGTTGAGATAAATTTTCTAGCTCAAGTTATGACCATTTTACTGAGCATTGTTTTTAATTTGACGGGCTTCTGTTGTAGGGCAGATTTAACTCAACAACAAATAAATTTGTAGTCAAGACCCTGCTGAGTATAACAAAGTCAGGATCATCCACGGGAAGCAAGGCTGTCTGTTTACCGAACTAAGAAAACAAGAAAACAAAACAAAACAAGGCAAAAACAACTACGATAGACCTCGTGAACGACCTTGTCAGTGTCGGTAACGATCTTGTAATTCTACTGAAACAGAACAAATATAAAGATGCAAGTGCAGGCTCGGTACCGATCCAAAGTGCCTCGGTAACGAGTGAGATCGAATGTAAAACTTAAGAAAATCAAAGGATAAAAAGCTCTAGGACAAGGGTTACCACAACATAGTTATGCATATAAACTCATATGAAGATAAAGATCATGCCTTTGAAGATAAATCTATCAACTTTCGTTGACTAAACAAGCAAATCAATCAACTTTCATAAATTAATTCACTTTATCACTTGTTTTGAATTCAAAGCTCGAAAATTTCGTTATCGAACAATATCAACATTCAAGTTCACAACTTTCTCTTTCGATCAAGCAACAAACTCAAATTACTTCAACTCTCGTCTAAGCATAAGCACAACAAGCAATTCAAAAGATAGAAGGCAATCAAAACATCAACATATTCATTCAATCATGCACAACTATGTTGGGTTTCAACCCTGTTGAAACCCGATATAATCTGCACTATAAACGGGATTATAAAAATACTAACTCTCGGGATTCGTACAACCGAACGGTTTTCGTACGTGGATTATTCCTCCTCCCCACCCCTCAGCCGATTGTTTTTGTGCTTTTTACGAATAAAGTCTTTAGACCTTATACCGTTTATAGCGCGATCTCACTCGGAGATCAAACACGTCGAGCTTTGGCGAACGAGAAAGTTCTCGAGCCAGAGAGGATTTTCGACCCTTATTCCATTTCACCTCTTTCCTATTTATAAGGTTTTGATTGTTTGCCTGCCTAATTATACTCGATGTGGGATCGCTTACGAAGCGAACCAAGTAGCTCATTTACTTAAGCTAACATTCTTGCCGAATTTGTTGACTTTAGGCATTCAAACCATGCACACATGTTCGACGATGATGTTTTCCAATTGGTGTCATGCATACATATTTTATATTTAAAGCCAAATATGTTTTATGCAAAGGTAAGTCACGTACTCACATATAAGCATGCAAGCACTCTAAACATATTAATAGAACGTTACCAATTTAACGAGCTATCACACATACCCGCTCGTGTTTGACGCGTGTATATAACGTGGCGTGTTTATCTCTTATTATATTTGCTTATTTCCGCTTTATTTATCTAGCGGTTATTTTGCGCACCATCACAACCCCTTGGCTTGGTGATCTCGTTCTACGAGGGCAACGAGACAATAAACAGGTGCGTCGACCTATCGATTTTTAACTTGAGCAACGCGATTTGAGCTCGAGATTAGGTGGAGTTTGCGTAGTTTTCGAGAGTTGGGACCTCGTCCCTTTAGACAGTTAGCAGACCTCGTCTGCTTATAGAGAATTAGTAGAGCTCGCTTTTTAGAGTATTAGGACTTCGTCCTTTAGAGAGTTAGGACGTCGTCCTTTGAGAATTAGCGAACCTCGTTCGCTTAGAGAGTTGGGACCTCGTCCATAGGAGAGTTTGGACCTCGTCCATACGAGAGTTTGGACCTCGTCCATACGAGAGTTTGGACCTCGTCCATAGAGAGTTTGGACCTCGTCCATAGAGAGTTTGGACCTCGTCCTAGAGAGTTTGGACCTCGTCCATAGAGAGTTTGGACCTCGTCCATAGAGAGTTTGGAACTCGTCCATAAGAGAGTTTGGACCTCGTCCATAGAGAGTTTGGACCTCGTCCATAGAGAGTTTGGACCTCGTCCTAGAGAGTTTGGACCTCGTCCATAGAGAGTTTGGACCTCGTCCATAGAGAGTTTGGAACTCGTCCATAAGAGAGTTTGGACCTCGTCCATAGAGAGTTTGGACCTCGTCCATAAGAGAGTTTGGACCTCGTCCATAAGAGAGTTTGGACCTCGTCCATAAGAGAGTTTCCAACCCCAAGCGGGAAGGGAGGGGTGAACCTTAAACGAGATTCTCCAACCCCAAGCGGGAAGCGAGGGGTGGACCTTAACGAGATTCTCCAACCCCAAGCGGGAAGCGAGGGGTGGACCTTAAACGAGATTCTCCAACCCCAAGCGGGAAGCGAGGGGTGGACCTTAAACGAGATTCTCCAACCCTAAGCGGGAACCGAGGGGTGGACCTTAAACGAGATTCTCCAACCCCAAGCGGGAAGCGAGGGGTGGATTTTAACGAGATTCTCCAACCCCAAGCGGGAAGCGAGGGGTGGACCTTAAACGAGATTCTCCAACCCCAAGCGGGAAGCGAGGGGTGGACCTTAAACGAGATTCTTCAACCCCAAGCGGGAACCGAGGGGTGAACCTTAAACGAGATTCTCCAACCCCAAGCGGGAAGCGAGGGGTGGATTTTAACGAGATTCTCCAACCCCAAGCGGGAAGAGAGGGGTGGATTTTAACGAGATTCTCCAACCCCAAGCGGGAAGCGAGGGGTGGACCTCGAAACCATAAAACCGAGAATCTCCAACCCCAAGCGGGAAGCGAGGGGTGGACCTCGAAACCATAAAACCGAGAATCTCCAACCCCAAGCGGGAAGCGAGGGGTGGATTTGCGCACTTTTCGAGAATCTCCAACCCCAAGCGGGAAGCGAGGGGTGGATTTGCGCACTTTTCGAGAATCTCCAACCCCAAGCGGGAAGCGAGGGGTGGATTTGCGCACTTTTCGAGAATCTCCAACCCCAAGCGGGAAGCGAGGGGTGGACCTCGAAACCATAAAACCGAGAATCTCCAACCCCAAGCGGGAAGCGAGGGGTGGACCTCGAAACCATAAAACCGAGAATCTCCAACCCCAAGCGGGAAGCGAGGGGTGGATTTGCGCACTTTTCGAGAATCTCCAACCCCAAGCGGGAAGCGAGGGGTGGATTTGCGCACTTTTCGAGAATTTCCAACCCCAAGCGGGAAGCGAGGGGTGGATTAATTATAACAGAAAATTAGGAACTTTGTTCAAGCGTGCGAGTATATACCGAGTATATTGAACTAGCGAGTCAAGTTTACAAGGCTTACCTCATTTCCCGACTATCGTGGAAGAGCGACCCATTAAGATATGTTCTTCTGCCCAAATGCTTTTTGGCCTCGAGAATTAGCGACGTGGATTGATCCCGAAGCCCATCCATTGAAACCAACGCGTTCCATGTATATGGGCCATAAAGACATCGTTTGAAAAACAATGAGTACAATTACTCATGCCATGCATGTGCAACTACCACCAAAATTGCCCTTTTCAACTTTGACGTTAGTGATAACATATATGGGTTCAGGCCATTTAATGGGAGCTTACCTGCTTTGGCCCAATAAAGTGACATGGACCATACCCCAAATAAGGGACCTAGTCCAGCAGAAGTGATTTTGGACCAAAGGCCATAACTCGATCCCACGACCCCTCAACCCATTTTGCTTTGTTCGGATTTGTATGCATCATCAAGCATATATATCGAATAGAATTGATTAGCGAGGCAATTTAACAAGAGTACCTCGATCCGTCGCATGTACGCGACGCGTGAGTTTTGAAACGGAGGTTGTAGATGTTCCACCCAAAATCATGGGGATCTCTTCATGCTATCATAATAAGTTCCTGAGCCGCATAATTTGCTTGCCATCCATCATCACCATGGTAACTCCAAACTCTGAATCACCGCGCTCATCTCGAAGGCCGAGGCAAAGTCGGAGAGTGCCCCAACTTGGATTTATTAGGCCAAGCAAGGCGCTAACTTGCCGGAGGAAACCGCCAACTAGCCCTTAAAGCCTACACGGCCCAAATGAACTTGGACTCTCAAATGACCCCGCTAACTATTTTGACTTCTTAATCGAGTGCTCCAATACGTTCCGAAATTATTGTGCTCAGCAAGGAAGTAAGCAAACCATGTCAGGTGCGGCACCAGACGAAGATCCCCTGGCCAAGACACCACAACCGAGAGAGCGGTCGAATATGATTGTCGAGATGTTGGGCCTAGATGAAGGGCCGAGATGTTTTGGTCTCCCGCAAAGACCGCGCGCTTCTGCCGTAGCCCGAGAACCGTGTGATGATTCCGCACCATAGTCTAGAATCTTTGCATTGAACAACTCAATGGTAGAGAGGCGCCTTGCAATCTGCACGTGGAGTGCCAACCGGCGCCACCACCACGACCTCGGTCACACATTGCATGTCCACCATGCAAGCATGGAGTCAACGAGAGAAACCCGCACACCACGAACAACGAGGTGTGACAGCGCGATGTTCGGGCGGGCCAGAGGACCGCGATGTCCCGCGACGTCCCGTAATGTTCCCTAGCGACTTGCGAGGTGCATGTCCACCAAGCATACGTACATGCCATCCCACGAAGGTGATTGTGACCGGCGATGTCAAGCTATCCATGGAAGAGACAACGCGCGGAAAGCACGACGAGGCCGACACGATCCTGAGAGCCACTTTGATTCGGCGCCGCGCGTAGAAAGGCTACGATGATCACCATCACAACCGATGGCGCGCCAGCTGCCGAAAAGCGCGGAGAGCGCACATCGGCCATGACGTCGAAGAGGCCACATCATGCAGCTTTGGCGAGCCGAGCATGCCTTGGAAATTACCTCGGACCAAACACCGCGTTGACTAGGCGTCGCGAACCCCGACGTCGAAGCCAGGCAAGGGACCTCGAGGCTTCGAGGCTTGAGCGACTTTTGCGAACTCGAGCGGCGGCAATGGAAAGCCGCGGAGATTTGCCCCAAAGGGACACATGTGAGGCTTGCCCAAGTCCAAACATCGCTTGCTTTTGCCCTCAAACAACCCGAAGGAACTTGTTATCAACCCCGCCCCCTTTGGCCGTGGAGATTAGTCTTCTATAAGGCCCCTTGCTCGCTTCTGAAAAGGAGACACTAGCTAGCTATTTCTGCCTCACATGAAGATCTCGCACGTTGACCTACTTCGCTTATTTGGAGGTTGTCTTTGACCACGACCTCGCTTTGTTTGCTACCTCGCACTACCCCGCTTTGTTGACCTCGGACCCTACAACCCCACCTTGCTTGTTTGACTTCATTGTTTGACCTCGCTTGCAACCTCGCACGACCTCGCTTTGTTTGCTACCTCGCATTACTCCGCTTTGTTGGCCTCGGACTCTACGGCCCCACCATGCTTGTTTGACTTCATTGTTTGGAACGTGGCCCCACTAGCTAGCTAACACAGGCCTTGCCTTTGACGCCCCACCTCGCTTTCCTTGACCTCGTTTGGAACGTGGCCCCACTAGCTAACACACCTTGCTTGTTTCCCGAGAGTAGGTCGGATAGGGAGAGCTAGTTCCCACAGACGGCGCCAGTGTTGAAACCCGATATAATCTGCGCTATAAACGGGATTATAAAAATACTAACTCTCGGGATTCGTTGTGCTTTTTACGAATAAAGTCTTTACCCCTCAGCCGATTGTTTTTGTGCTTTTTACGAATAAAGTCTTTAGACCTTATACCGTTTATAACGCGATCTCACTCGGAGATCAAACACGTCGAGCTTTGACGAACGAGAAAGTTCTCGAACCAGAGAGGATTTTCGACCCTTATTCCATTTCACCTCTTTCCTATTTATTAGGTTTTGATTGTTTGCCTGCCTAATTATACTCGATGTGGGATCGCTTACGAAGCGAACCAAGTAGCTCATTTACTTAAGCTAACATTCTTGCCGAATTTGTTGACTTTAGGCATTCAAACCATGCACACATGTTCGACGATGATGTTTTCCAATTGGTGTCATGCATACATATTTTATATTTAAAGCCAAATATGTTTTATGCAAAGGTAAGTCACCTACTCACATATAAGCATGCAAGCACTCTAAACATATTAATAGCACGTTACCAATTTAACGAGCTATCACACATACCCGCTCGTGTTTGACGCGTGTATATAACGTGGCGTGTTTATCTCTTATTATATTTGCTTATTTCCGCTTTATTTATCTAGCGGTTATTTTACGCACCATCAAACCCCAACCCTAGAAAAGAAAACAACTCACTCTTCATTGAATCAAAGCAAACAACTTTATTCAAAGAGAACATTGAAAAGAAAACCTTACTTGAAATTCAAAGATATATCGTCTTACAACCACACGTGGAATCCGAAAACAACCGAAGAACAACACTAAGAAGCTTGATCACCGAACTCAAACCCCTTCCTCTCTCTTGATCGGAAATCACAGTTCGAAATCTCTCTCTCTCTCTCTCGACTTCTCTCCTAAGAAAATCTACTCGAATCCCCCCTTGTCTAAGCTTAGAACAAAGGTATTTATACTAAGAAAGCTATCTAATAATAGATCTAAAAGATAAAAACTTAACAAACTAAAAGACTACAAGATAAAAGATATAAATCCCGAAAGTCGGATGTGTTTTACCGACACATATCACTTCGTTAACGACTGCACAGGGTCGGTAGACACTTGCTGAATCCCTTAGCAAAAACTCTGATGCACAGCTCGATACCGACCCTCACAGGTCGGTAACGAGCCTCTATTTTGACTCTTTCGAACTCTTTCCTTGGCTTTGCTTGCACTTCAACTTGATCTTCTCATGCACTCTTCTTTCTCCTCTTCTATGCATTCACCACTCACCACTTCACTTCAACTTCGCTTGAAAATGCTCCTTTCCACTTCAAAAAAAAAAAAGACACAAAACGGAGTAGCTTCCATACTTTTCCACAAAATATGCAAACTTATCCAAAAACACACAAAACTAACTCTAAAACTTACTAAATCTAAACTAAACAACCTAAGAAAGACACCTAAAATTAGAATAAAAACACGAACATCAAAATACCCCATACTTAAGCTTGCTTGTCCTCAAGCAATCACTATACAATAACCAAACAATCATGCTTATCAAGTAATAGCCTTCATCTAAAAAGCAACATCAAAGCATAGCAGAAAATAGCAGATGACTTTTAACGTCATCACACATATATAAACACTAATAGGCATAAGCAGCAACAATCCAACCTCACCAAGGATATGTGTTTCACTCAACTCTCAAGTGTTTAGGCTTATAAATTATATCTCTCAACTCCATCTTATATGCAAAAACTCATAGAAATTTGAGCTTATATCACCAAACTCTCCACCCAAGATTTTTCAAAATAAGCAATAATCATCAAGAGAACTTAGGCTCAATGAAAAACTTCATAGAAGCATCCATTCGGACGGGTTGTAATGGGGCTTGGTAATAACAAATAGGCGTGGAAATATTTTGGCTATGTGGTGCTAATAAAATCCGGGAATCAAAGACTCCTAAAAACTCACACATAACTCCAAAAACTCTCAAAAACATATACCAAACTCACTTTCATTATGCACAAAATCACCTTTCAAAAACCTAGAAAGCCTCATATAAACATAAAAGAATTTCTGGTTTAACTTTAAACACAATGCACATCTGCTTCATCTTTCTTTCTTCTCTTTTCTTCATTCTGCATTTTTTCATTTTTCTTTCGACTAGCCTCGTTAACGACCTGAGAGGGTGGATAGGGATAAATAAGACTCATAAAAATAAGTTCTCTATCATATGACTTTCACAAGTAATGAACTAAAAATCTTATATATGTCTCAAGAAATAGATAACCATCACAAATCCAAGAGATAATATACATAAAGAGAGTAAATCACACAAGAAAATCAAAGGCTAAAAACAACTCACAAGGTAGCAATTTTTGTTGGATTGCACTACTCATGCTAAAAGTTATACATGCTCAATTTCATCAAATGCTATTCCTCTATAAAAACAATTTCATACTAAGAATCAGGCTATACCATCAAAAACATGCTGAAAGGAAATTACATGATCATGCAAGCAATTAACTATCATAGAACCAAAAGACAGGGCATTCATCCGTTCTAAAAACTCTCTTTTTTAAAAAAATTCAAATTTTTTGTGATTTTTTTATTTACAACAAACAAACAAAGACAAACAAAGCAAACAAAACAACAAGGAAGTTTTCTTCCTTCCCCTACCCCATACTTAAAATTACAGTGTCCCCACTGTAATAAAGCTAAGCAGTAGAAAAGAATAAGGAAAAGAAAGAAACTCATAAGATCAACTTAAGCAGAAAAGAACATCCTTTGAAAGATGAATCATCGCCGTGGTGGTGGTGGAAACTGACGCTCAAAATTGCCCATGAACTCATACATTGTCCTCCAGCGCTCCTCATCAACCGTCACCCGTTTCTCCATCGTCCTCCAACGAGCATCTGCTTGCTGATGCCTCGCATCATCTAAAGCCATGCGAGCTGCATAGACACCCTCCCAACGCTCCATCCTCTGAGTGAGCTGTGTCTGCTACAGGTTGAGCTGTTGCATTTGAAAAGATAAATCATCGGCCCATGGAGGTGGAACACTTGATCCAGAATAGGTGGGTTGAGAAGGCGGTGTGTAGTGATCCTGGGGCTGGAAGTGGTCTTGGTAGATCACCGGGTTATAGGGAATCATCGCATACGACTGAGGCTCGGTAGGCGGAGGTGGTGGCTTGTTACCGAAGCTGAATGCCTCGGTACTAGCCTCAAAATAATCATTAACGAGGTCCTGGTTGGTCGTTACCGAGGTTGTCTTCGTCGCCAAGTACCTCGGTACCGAGGTCATCATCCTCGATATCGAGTTCCTCCGTGGATGCCTCGTCTTCATCCATTGCAGCGCCTTCTCTTTCGAACCTTGTCTCACACGCCCTCAACGACGGCTCATCCCGTGGCTTCCTCTCCAACGGGAATGCGTGACCCCTCCAAGCCGCATACCAATTCGGCACATAAAGCAACTCAAACTTGTCTCGGGTAAGCAACACATCTTGGCCAAGTACCTTGGTGGCATACCCTCTTTCGGTCCTCACAAAGATGTTGGAGGAGAACCAATACTTGGAGTTGAGCTTCTAGGGACGGTTGGAGTATAACGCTCAAGATCGACACCGAGATTCTCCGCCAGAAGACTCACCAAATTCCCGCACCATACTTCTTTTGACTTAATCCTGTACTTCTCGAAATATTGCAACCATTCATACCCCAAGTTCAAGGGGTGGGATCCTAAAAAAGAATGGTACAGAGGCATGCAATGTCCAACTGTGTTGGCCTTGAAAGCTCTTTCTTGGGCCAAAAAGTGGTGCCCAAGACTCGGAGAATGATCCGGAAGATGGGGTTGATGATGCTGGCCCCTGGAAGTGCCGGTGCAGAAGGTTCAACCTCCTCGGAAATGTAACTCCAAGTGTCGGTGACCTTGAATTTCTTGAGCTTGTAATCCCTAGAGTGGTGAGGAAGCTCGAGGAGTGCATTGAATTCGGCCATGGTGCAGTCACGATCAACGTTGCCTAACTGGAACTTGATCTTTCCAACCGAAGTTTTGGTCTTGAAGCTTGTTCTGAGAGTGGCTATGAACTCGGAGGTGAGGGCCGGTTAATGTGGTGTCTCCTCCTCCTTCAATAGCTGAGGTATTCCAAGAATGGCAAAGGCGTGTTTGACGTCCTCATAAATCCCCAAAGGCTTAGCGCTTGACCTCGAGAACCACCTGGTGAAGTGGTCCTTTTGAAGGACGACATCAAAGATCTTAGCTTGCTCCTGAGTAGCCAATATGACATTATCCATGCGTGGAGGAGATGGGGATCTTTGAGTCCTCCTCTTCTTTCCGGCTCTAGTGTTAGCTCGGCTAGTGCTTTCCATTTGTACCGTAGATTGAAGAATTGAAGAACGAAAACCGAATTTGAAATGGGTAACGAGGGGTTGAGTGCGCTAGTAACGAACTCAAGGAGTGGGCTCATTATCGTGGGAATGGAGCGGGACTGGGGTGGGGTGGTGCGATCGGTAGGGCTGGGAAAACTCGGTGGAGTTTGGTTGAGAATTTGAAGATTTTGCTTGAGATTTGGGTGTGGGATTTGGAGGTTTGAGAGGGTTTTAATAGGAAGAGGGAGAAGAGGAGGCGTGATGGAGATAAAAAGATAGAAGATAGATTAGGTTAGAAGATCTTACCTCGCCTGTGTCGCCATTTTCACATGCCGTCTCAGGTCGGTAACGAGCCTCTCAGCTCGGTACCAAGCCTGGGCAACTCGTTTTTCGGCGTTTTTCGAGCCTAACTTTCTATGCCACGTTAGTTCCAAAACAATTCTATCTTGCAAACTTCTATACTACTAAAAAAACTCAAAAAAGAAATCTATGAAAAAAGATCTAATAAAAAGAAACAAAAACTAAACTAAAACTAAAAACCGGGTTGCCTCCCGTAATGTAATAATTGCGGTTTTTAAGGATATTTTTGAATTTACCTTGGATATCCTTTTAACCTCTTTTTTCGTTTTAATGCTTAATCCAATAATTTTGTTGGAGATTAAATCCTAGAAAATTTAAAGTGATATCCTAAAATCATAAATAAATGATTTTATGGATCGGTGTGAAGTCTAGGATTTTTCGGTGAAAAAAGAATATTTATTGGATAAGCCGTCTTTTTAATTATGTACCGGAAAGGATTTAAAATACGAAACGGAAGCCTTAAAAATTGAAGGAAGCGTGATAAAATCATGGAAAATTGGTTTTATTGGTCTACATAATTTACGAGACGTTTTGTATTTAGTAAGTTTTTCCACCCGAGGTACATAATTTTACCTCTTTAACGCGAGTTTCTTTCTGAGACGGGTTTGGTTTTGTAAACCGCCTCTCATTTGCTTACTAAGGAAGGAATTGGGTAAATGAATTCTTTCTCCACATCATATCTTTTGCCTAGTCAAATTCTATCAAATATTTTCAAAACAGAGGAATTCGAGAGCGAGAAAGGACGGAACGACGACGGACTTGGGAGCACTTCACCGCCGGCAAGCTCCTGCACCTTTCTTGTTCTTCCTCTCTGGGTCTTGTGGGATGCTGCTGCTGCAGAGGAACCAGAACCGAGAGTATTTAGGACGGAACGACGGATTGGGAGAAAGAGTCTTCACCGCCGGCCGCCTTCTCTGCCCCATCCACCACCAACTCCTCCACCTCTCATCTTCTTCCTCTAATTCATTTCTTTGGGCTGCTGCTATAGACCAAATCCAGCGAGAGAATCAGGTCGGAACGTCGGACGGGGAGATAGAATTCAAGTCCTTACCGCCGGTCTCTTCTTTACCTCGCCAAGTGACGCCGCCGGCGACCACCAAGCCCTCCGACCACCAACCACCAAGGGAGCCACCGCCGGGCAATACTCGACCACCCTTGGGCTCGGGGATATACGATCGAAATTAATTAGCGGGTTAGTTGCGGAGCCACCTTAAGGGCTTGGTTCCGCTTTGCTAATTAAATTTATGGTTTTTATAATCTTGACGTTGATATGGTCCCACAGGTTCAAACCGCTCGAGAAACGGACGTCAGGATCTTCCGTTATAGCGAATACAAGTTTTGACACCGATTGGCAGGTAAAGGACTTCGGATAATTACTCGGGATTCGTTGTTAATCCGTTTGATCCGAGATTTGGTAACCTTTAAGAAATGTTACTGAGGAACACTTTTTGTTTAGAAAGTTGTTTCAAAAGTGAAGCGGATAATTAGTTATAATTCCGCCAAGATGGCTCCTTAAAGCATGATAACTAAGGATTTATTATATATCGATATTCGGAAATTGAATCGTTTATCGATTAGGAATTTGTAGAAGTTGAGTATACAACTAAGAATTGTTTCCGTGAGCTCGTTGTTGAGAAATCCTTTTGTTATATTTGGCAGAAGGGTGATAAAGATTACTGTTGGAATTGCTAAGGACGTTGAGCACGCCTTCTAAGGCAAGTGGACGGTTCTCTCTTGCATTATGGTTATTAAATGAGGAATTGAATCCCATTTAATATTTGTGTTGGAAATAACTTGTGTGCTTAATAAAATATGATAGGTTGTTATATTTGTTAGAAATAATGACCATGTTGTTTATTCAGTTTCGCGCTAGAACTGGATTTAGGTCCGTTATGTGTGACCTTGTATGTTGTCTCATGCTGAGACATTGTTGTGAAGTAAGTTAATTTCAGGGGTAGGAGCCGAGTCTCCGATGACCTCTTTATAACACAATCTATGTTGGGAGGTTTAGCTTGCTATCATATCCCAACATTCGGGTCATGACTCATACCTCACTCAACGTTGGAGGAGGTCTTTGTGCACTCTAGCTAAGTGCAAATTGGTACTAGGTGTTCGTCAATGATCATGGATTTCATCCCTCTCATCTTGACGTCTCCATGTACATGTGGATCCTCGGCGGTTTCAGTCGATTAAAAGTTACCAACATGTTTGTAAAAAGTTAAGTAATATAAGATAAGTGCGTTAGGCACATTAATGTACCCGGATGGTTATTCTATTCGATAACCATTCTTGTTTCCGGTTATGAATGATTCTTAATCAAACTTTGATTAAGTCAATCTGTTTAGTCGATGGAGGCTTTTCAAAACGTTATGTGATTATTATGGGTTCCCAACAATTGTTTATGCTTCTTAAAGAAACCACAAGTAGTGGTGTTCTCTCTCTTGATTATGCGAGTCTCCTTCTTTTTCTCTATAAGACTGCTAACTGTTGGATCATAATCCGAGTCTAATCGGATTTGGATGCCAATATGTTTAGTTACAACCATAAGAACCAATTTAGATTCTCCGCTTGCTTAGTCTTTCATTAGACTAACCCGTCCATCTTCTTTTCTTTTATATGGTCAGCTGGTGTCCACCGTTGGTTTACGACACATCAGGTTCTTCTTGGAAGTTGATTCAAGAGGCGGATTTAGAGGTTTGAAGTTCCAAAATTTGAAGAAAGGTTTCCAATGGCTATACTTGAGTGAAGATCATGGTTGAACTACTTCAAAACGAAGATGGGTTTCAGAAATAAGAGCTTAAGGAAGACTCGATGAAGATTTTGTTTAAGTAGAAGGTTGTTCTATTTATTTACTAATTCTTTTTAAGTTAAGGCTTGTATAAGACCTTTTATTCTCTTTTCCGCTGTAAAGTTGTACTTAATTTTGTTAGGTTTTAAATGGGTTCATTTACCTTGTTTTTAATTTGTTCAGTCAGTTGAAAGCCTTGGGTAGCTTCGGTTTAGTCTTAATCGGGGTTACTGGTGGTAATACCTCCAGGGTAGGAAGGGGGTGTTACAGAAGTGGTATCAAAGCGAAAAGTTCCTAAGTCTTGCTTAAGACTTTCATCTTCCATATAGAATTATGGAGAATTCTATATTGGTGTTGTCTTAGAACCATTTACGGAAAGTGGTTAAGATTGAAGGTCAGACTCGTGAAGAGATAGAAGGAGGAAAGGGAATTGGAGAACATGAGGTAATAAGATTGTAATAGCTTTTGTGAAAAAGGTCCTATGGTGGACATTTGATTCCCTGGAGATGGGAATGGATTCCGAGAAGGATCCAAAGTAAGATTAGGTAAAGATTCCTAAAGTTGACCCGATTCTAAACCAAGTTCTCAATGAATTCCTATTCTCTCTTGAGAGTCTGAATTGGGTGTACCCTCGTCGCTTCTTCCATATTAGGAAACTTCTTGTGAGATTTTGAAGTTAAGTATTGTACTTCATAAAGACTTTCTATTTTGAAGGTTTCCTATTTTAAGCTCGTACGATGGAAGATTTCAAGTTATGAATTTTGTTTTAAAAACACCATGATTCAAAGGTATGTGAAAGAAATTGTTAATTTCTTTTCTTGATATGTGAAAGTTCAAATGTTGTCTTAAAAAAGGAAATTTTAAAGTGAGTTTCTTTGACATTGAAGTCATAAGATTAAGAGTTTTCACGAGTATATTCTTATAGGAATTTTTGAATTTTGAAATTCGAGTATCAATAGAAGTTTGGAGTTGGAACCTCTACTTCTCAATGGTAAGATTTGGTGAATCTTATAAGTCTTGAGTAATTCTAAAAGATCAATCTGGATCATGAAGTGAGGTAAAAGAATCATGAATAGAAAAGGGATTACCTTTGGAAAATTTCTTCAACAACTATGTTTGTGACTCTATAGTATAGAACCATGGATAATCTGTAGTTTTCTTTGCTCAGTTGGAAGTTAAAAAGCTTTGAAGTGCTCAAATGTTGGATCAATTGAATTGTTATACTATTGGAAGATGGAGTTCAATTTTGAATATGAGAAGTGTTCAAACTCGGATTTTCATATATGTTGATATCCTTTGAGTTAAGAGGATTGAGAATCCTAAATTGAATGGGAATTTCTTATGATTATAGTAAGAAAGAAAGGAAGAATGCTGGTTTAGTTTAAGTTCTGAACAAGTGATTAATCATCAAGGTTGTTGTGAATAAGGTTGATTGGTTAAAAAGGATTGAACAAGAAGAAGTTCATCGATGATGTGTTTATGTTCAATTAACTACATATTACAAGTGTTAATTGATTACATGAGTTGTTGATATCCAAATGATTAACCTATGTGACACGTAATGGGAATTTCGTGTATGATACCCAACTCGGGATAATGAGAAGCGACTTGAGGTCTATAATTGACTAGTAATGGAATCAGTAGTAAGATGTTCTAAATTACCAATGGTATTGGCTTATGTTTGTTCAAGGATAGAAATGATAAAGTTCAGTTTTGAGAAGATCATTCAAGGAATGATTTTGGTATGTTCGTTTGTGATATTTTAAACAGTTGGGAGAAAAATAGCAATCATCTATCGTCAATAAGGCTTAGACTTTATCGCTGAAAGGATAATTTCAGCTGTGTTTGGATTTTGAAGATTTTATATCTGTCAAATCTAATGTCTAAGGTGGTACTGGTGAAACTATTAAGTTGTCGGCAAGTCTCCTAACCACAAGTTCTTCCTTTGCAATGTGATTGGAACTTGAGCTAATAAAAGGGTATATGTCTTCTCCTTATGGTTAAGTAAGAAGACAAGAATGATGGAGAAGTCTAGATTGTTTACCAATGTTGAATTGGGATAGGTTCAAGAATATTTTGTTTGGCCATGTGCATTCATTCTTCTGTTAAAAGATATTGGAAACTAAAGGAACATCCTGATTTGAAGATAAAAGGATCGAAAGTTCTTAAACTCGTCACGAGAGTTTGATAGCTTTCACTTTTGGATATCGGAATTTAAATGACACATAAGTTGCAGAAGGGATATTGTTCTGCATATGGATGATCTCAAGCATTGAATTTTGGTAATATATCATTGTTACAACACTTTAAAGTGGGATGTCAAGGAGACGTACAAGTTAGAATCGACCATGGAAGAATTTGTTATGAGTAAGAAGATGTTGGAATCACATTTTCCGTAAGGATCGCAAGTAAGTGGATTTGAGCAATCAACTCTTTATTGAACTTGCGAAATTAAGTTGGGTTGAGATTGAGTTAAGTCAGACAGAGATTACTCAATACTAGGGATTGTAGAAAAGTCTGGCAGTATGTTCTAAGTAAGAAAAAGTCGAGGCATGTAATCAGGTTCTACCTTCAGGAAGGAATGAAGTGTTACATTCGAAGGGAAATTTTGGGCTCATAAGTGAATTGGATTCTCTTAGGTCCTTTGAGGCTCAGTTTTGATTTGAAACTTTGGCCAAGATGGTAAGGCTAGCTAATGTGCAAATGTCAGCACAGAACTAGGGAAAGCGTCAATAGCATCATTAAGATAAGGTCAGCAATTTTATTTGATGCATTAGCTTGACGTGCCCAATTCTTCATAGAGTAGCTAATCTTTGTTTCTGCGGTATTCCAAGTTAAAGCAAGTATGCTAGTAACCTATGTCGAGCTTTCGGTCAAGCTGTCATGAAGTAAGGAATATTTGAAATTGTCTTGTGATTTTCTCTTTTGAGAAAAATCTTATGACTTTGTAGAATTTTGGTATGAATTTTTTTAAAAGAAATGTTGATTTGATATACGGGATTCATGAATAAATTTTTTCTACGGTTTTCATAGTGGTGAGTAAGAATGTGATTTGTCTTCCATCTTGATCACATGGTAAGGCAAGATTTCATGTCTTATTCCTATGAGAATGCAGTAAAGGATTATGTTTATTTTATCTCCCCATCCTGATCACATGGTGGAATAAAATCACATAATTCCTTGGGTTTTAAAGAATAGTTTCTAGTATGATTTGGCAATCATATAAGTTTTGCAATTATATGAGTTTTGCAAGTGTAGTTGGTTGAGATGAAAAGATGCAAGCTTTCTTTTGCATTATAGCAATTTCTTTATCTAGTATCTGGTAAAACTCTTTTGAGTTAGTATATCCTTGGTACCCTATACCATTTAAGGAGTATGGTCAAACTTCCCAAAACAGTTCGATTATAAGTAAAGAAATTTGGTAAGATTCTTTACAAATCTATGTTGGTCTTTTGCATGGAGTAACTCCGTAATTCTCTAAAAGTTTGGGATTGTTTTCAGTCAACGATTATTGGAATTTTCTAAGCAGTTGCTAGTAGTTCATCTTGGTTGACGTCATGACCTAAGAAGGTCATTGCCTTTTTAGCGGAATTGTCTTTGAAAGTAAGTTGATATGGACTCTTGGGATGGAACCCTTTCTAAGGAATGATATTGTAGTAATCCTTTCTTTGGAATAGAGGATGTACTAGTAATTTCTCCATTAGTTGTTATTTGTTTTCAGGTTGTCTTGAAAACTTAAATCTCTTTGAGATAAGATAGTCAAGTGAGGACTTTAAGCAGAACTCCAATGGGTCTGGAATTTGGATATGTAAATTAGTATTGATTTTCAATCTCAGCGTGATAAGTTGTTGGATATAGAGAGTGGACACGTGAGGATATGTTTTAATCCTAAGAGTTAGGTTGCTCAACAAGTCAGAATGTTAAGTGAAGTCTAAACAGTTCTTTGATGAAAAAGACTGAAAATTGTCAATGGAGACAATTTTGTTGGAAATTATTGGACAAAAGGTATTATTGTCCAATATGTTGGTATAGTAATGCGTAAGAGTGTAGTTTGAAGTAGTTGAGAGAGATAACTACTTTTGAATGTCAGTATGCCCAAGCTGAGTTTTGGTTGAGAAAAGGATGTAAAGGATTGACAAGATGGGTTATTATCTTGTCATGTGTTGGATAAATCTCATATTCTTGGTTAAAGTAATACTGAGATTTTATCTCAAAAAGGAAATTGAGTAAGGATTTTAAGTAATCCTTGTAAAGAAAATAATTTGAGAAGGAATAAAGGTTTAGTTTGGATGACAACAAGGTTGTGTAAATACCCTAAGTTTTTAGTCAGAATCTGTTGACCAGATCAAGGAAAAGTAGTATGGGAAAGTAATATTATTTAAGATCAATGAAGAAGATCAAGAAGGTAAGACACCGGGATTTGTTATTCAAGAATATGGATTGCTTGGATTTGAAACTGTTCATGTGTATCTGTTGTTAATGAGCTTGAAAGCTTATTTCAAAGGAAGCATATTTATTTGCTTAATTAGTTCATCTTGGAACAAGTAAATGTATAAGGATTTAAGATAAAACTTTTGATGGACTGACATGAAACAAAATGTCACCGAGTTCGATTTGATATGTTTGGTTTGTCAGGAAGTCCTGATTGAGCATAGAAGACCAGATGGAATATTATAGTCTCTTTCTATTTCAGAATGGAAGTGGGAAGATGTTACAATTGATTCTTGTCATTAGTCGTTCAAGACTTAATGAAAGAAAAATGCAATATGGAGGTTGTTAAGAAACTCATCTAGAGTGTTCTTTCTAATGCATTTAAGAGGACTTAAAGAGTACAAAAGTTAGCTGAGGTATTCATGCATGAAGTTTTTCATATTCATAAAACTCCGAAGATTATTATCTCTGATTGAGATGGATGGTTTATGTCAAAGTTTTGAAAAGAGTGACATCAAGCTTTACGGAGTAAATTGAATTTTAGTGCTGGCTTTCCCTCATCAAACTAATGAGCAATGCAAAGAAACAAATTCAAACTCCCGAGGACATGTATTCTGAATTCCACACGAGTTGGAATGGTAGTTTGAGTTTGAGTGAATTCACATACAAGAATTTTGATTACACGATAAAGAAATGACTCTTTTTGAGGCTTTGTAAGGCTGAGAGTGTTGGTTGTCAATTTGTTGGAATGACAATGCTGACAAGGTTCTTCATGGGCCAGATTTGGCCAAGAGAACGACAACTGATGTCGCACTAACACGATCAAGGGTGCTAACTGCTCAAAAGCAACAACACTTGTGTGTTGTTTTAAAGCTAGAGCATGTTAAGTTCATTATAAAGAATGACGTTTCTGTTCTAATATCCGCCTTGAAAGGCATATTCCGCTAGGGAATGCGAGACAACGTAAATGTTCGATATGTTGAATCTGTTGAAATACTGAAAAGAACTGGTAAGCTTGTTTATCGGTTGGCATTGCCACCTTCAATGCATTCTATCTGTAATGTTTTCCTTGATAGTATACGTTCGATATATCTCATGTACTCAATAATAATAAGATGGATATTCAACCAACTGAACCCTATGAAGAAGGGCCAGGTTGAATCGTGAATGAGAAAATACCTTTGATTAGGTTACCTTGGCCTAAAAATTGAAGTGAAGAAAAGACTTCCAGAACAAGGCAAGAAATGATGAGTCATTTTCCAAAGTTAATGAATGTTGTAAGAAGAAGTTTGATAACTAAGCAATAGATGTTTGTGCATTCTGCAGAAGTAACATCATTTTATTTTTAAGGGGGTACTACAAACTACTGTATAGTTTTGTAGTGGTTTTGTGTACTTATGCTATCCTTCCTTGTAATCCGAGTTCTTGGTTTCGAGGACAAAACCATTTTTAAAGGGTACTAAATGTAATAACAGCGGGTTTTAAGGATATTTTTGAATTTTTCTCGGATATCATTTTAACCTCTTTGTTCGTTTTAATGCTTAATCCAATATTTTTGGGAGATTAAATCCTAGAAAATTTAAAGTGATATCCTAAAATCATAAAGAAATGATTTTATGGATCGGTGTAAAGTCTAGGATTTTTCGGTGGAAAAAGAATATTTATTGGATAAGCCGTCTTTTTAATTATGTACCGGAAAGGATTTAAAATACGAAACGGAAGCCTTAAAAATTAAAGGCAGCGTGATAAAATCATTGAAAATTGGTTTTATTGGTCTACATAATTTACGAGACGTTTTGTATTTAGTAAGTTTTTCCACCCGAGGTACATAATTTTACCTCTTTAACGCGAGTTTCTTTCTGAGACGGGTTTGGTTTTGTAAACCGCCTCTCATTTGCTTACTAAGGAAGGAATTGGGTAAATGAATTCTTTCTCCACGACATATCTTCTGCCTAGTCAAAGTCTATCAAATATTTTCAAAACAGAGGAATTCGAGAGCGAGAAAGGACGGAACGACGACGGACTTAGGAGCACTTCACCGCCGGCAAGCTCCTGCACCTTTCTTCTTCTTCCTCTCTGGGTCTTGTTGGATGCTGCTGCTGCAAAGGAACCAGAACCGAGAGTATTTAGGACGGAACGACGGATTGGGAGAAAGAGTCTTCACCGTCGGCCGCCTTCTCTGCCCCATCCACCACTAACTCCTCCACCTCTCATCTTCATCCTCTAATTCATTTCTTTGGGCTGCTGCTATAGACCAAAACCAGCGAGAGAATCAGGTCGGAACGTCGGACGGGGAGATAGAATTCAAGTCCTTACCGCCGGTCTCTTCTTTACCTTGCCAAGTGACGCCGCCGACGACCACCACCAGGCCCTCCGACCACCAACCACCACGGGAGCCACCGCCGGGCAATACACGACCACCCTTGGGCTCGGGGATCGAGCCAAACGAGCCAGGGGCTCGAGTGAAGATATATACGATCGAAATTAATTAGCGGGTTAGTTGCGGAGCCACCTTAAAGGCCTTTTGGTTCCGCTTTGCTAATTAACTTTATAGTTTTTATAATCTTGACGTTGATACGGTCCCACAGGTTCAAACCGCTCGAGAAACGGACGTCAGGATCTTCCGTTATAGCGAATTCAAGTTTTGACACCGATTGGCATGTAAAGGACTTCGGATAATTACTCGGGATTCGTTTTTAATCCGTTTGATCCGAGATTTGGTAACCTTTAAGAAATGTTACTGAGGAACACTTTTTGTTTAGAAAGTTGTTTCAAAAGTGAAGCGGATAATTAGTTATAATTTCGGCAAGATGGCTCCTTAAAGCATGATAACTAAGGATTTATTATATATCGATATTCGGAAATTGAATCGTTTATCGATTAGGAATTTGTAGAAGTTGAGTATACAACTAATAATTGTTTCTGTGAGCTCGTTGTTGAGAAATCCTTTTGTTATATTTGGCAGAAGAGTGATAAAGATTACAGTTGGAATTGCTAAGGACATTGAGCACGCCTTCTAAGGCAAGTGGACGGTTCTCTCTTGCATTATGGTTATTAAATGAGGAATTGAATCCCATTTAATATTTGTGTTGGGAGCAACTTGTGTGCTTAATGAAATATGATAGATTGTTATATTTGTTAGAAATAATGACCATGTTGTTTATTCAGTTTCGCGCTAGAACTGGATTTAGATCCGTTATGTGTGACCTTGTATGTTGTCTCATGCTGAGACATTGTTGTGAAGTAAGTTAATTTCAAGGGTAGGAGCCGAGTCTTCGATGACCTCTTTATAACACAGTCCATGTTGGGAGGTTTAGCTTGCTATCATATCCCAACATTCGGGTCATGACTCATACCTCACTCAACGTTGGAGGAGGTGTTTGTGCACTCTAGCTAAGTGCAAATTGGTACTAGGTGTTCGTCAATGATCATGGATTTCATCCCTCTCATCTTGACGTCTCCATGTACATGTGGATCCTCGACGGTTTCAGTCGATTAAAAGTTACCAACATGTTTGTAAAAAGTTAAGTAATATAAGATAAGTGCGTTAGGAACATTAATGTACCCGGATGGTTATTCTATTCGATAACCATTCTTGTTTCCGATTATGAATGATTCTTAATCAAACTTTGAGTAAGTCAATCTGATTAGTCGATGGAGGCTTTTCAAAACGTTATGTGATTATTATGGGTTCCCAACAATTGTTTATGCTTCTTAAAGAAACCACAAGTAGTGGTGTTCTCTCTCTTGATTATGCGAGTCTCCTTCTTTTTCTCTATAAGACTGCTAACTGTTGGATCATAATCCGAGTCTAATCGGATTTGGATGCCAATATGTTTAGTTACAACCATAAGAACCAAGTTAGATTCTCCGCATGCTTAGTCTTTCATTATATTAACCCGTCCATCTTCTTTTCTTTTATATGGTCGGCTGGTGTCCACCGTTGGTTTACGGCACATCAGGTTCTTCTTGAAAGTTGATTCAAGAGGCGGATTCAGAGGTTTGTAGCTCCAGACGTTGAAGAATGGTTTCCAATGGCTATACTTGAGTGAAGATCATGGTTGAACTACTTCAAAGCGAAGCTGAGTTTCAGAAATAAGAACTTAAGGAAGACTCGATGAAGATTTTGTTTAAATAGAAGGTTGTTCTATTTATTTACTAATTCTTTTTAAGTTAAGGCTTGTATAAGACCTTTTATTCTCTTTTCCGTTGTAAAGTTGCACTTAATTTTGTTAGGTTTTAAATGGGTCCATTTACCTTATTTTTAGTTTGTTTAGTAAGTTTAAAGCCTTGGGTAGCTTTGGTTTAGTCTTAATCGGGGTTACTGGCGGTAATACCTAATGTTCGCATTTTTAGTATAGTTTTTGATAGGTTTTCTTTGTTTATTAGGTTTAGTTTTGTTTAAGTTTAGGTTTAGTTTTGATTATTTTTAGTTAGTTTTGCATAAATCTGTGGAAAGAGTGGAATCTACACTATTTTGTGAATTTTGCAGGTTTTAGCAAGGAAAGAAGCTGAATGGAGCTGAATTTGGAGCATCACAGTGAAGGACGGGAGAGTGCAAGATTTAAGAAGTCGAAGCTTAAGAGTAAAAGAGGAGGTGTTGAAGAAAACAAATCCCAGGATCGTTAACGAGGCTGTGAAGGGTCGTTAACGAGGCCACGAAGAGAAAGATTTCGAGTATTATTTTTATTATTCACCGATCCTGAGCGGGAATTTATTTCCGTATCGGTTGAATATCTTTTTAGAATCTTTATGGGTTATTAGAATATGTATTTTAGGGTTTAATATCTTTCTAGATTTTATTTCTATCTTTTAGAGATTGTTTCTATCTTTTTAGGAAAGTTTTTTATCTTTTAGCCTTTTTAGTTTTTTAGGATTTTCTAGTATAAATACCCTTCTATCTAGCATAGAAAGGGGGGCTTGTTTTTGGAGAAGATTTGGAGGAAGGCCGAAAGAGAGAGAATCGGATCGGAAGTCGGTGACGAGGTTCGGTAGACGACGGTTTCCGAGGTTCGTTGATCGAGTTTGTGGTTCGGTGAATGTTTTGTTTAGTTTTCTTCTGAATCTCTGTAAGACGATATTTTTGTTATTAATTTAAGTTTGAAGTTTTGTTTCAATGTTTATTTTTGTTGAAGTTTTTAGTTTCTTAATCATGAGTAGTGAGTAGTCTATTTTCCTAGGGTCGGGGTTAAGCCCGGCATAGTTGAGCATGTTTGATGAGTAAGATTGTGTGTTGAATGCCTTTTATCTTTTATTGAGATTGTTTGTTGTGCTTAATACCGAAACG
Source organism: Fallopia convolvulus (assembly GCA_964016875.1). NCBI lineage: Eukaryota > Viridiplantae > Streptophyta > Magnoliopsida > Caryophyllales > Polygonaceae > Fallopia > Fallopia convolvulus. The sequence continues at coordinate 42,765,123 of OZ024724.1, forward strand.
GAAGTTGAGGTAATTTGAGTTTTAACTTGATTGAAAGAGAAAGTTAGTAACTTGAAGGTTGATATTGTTTGAAAATGAAAGTTTCAAGCTTTAGATCCAAAACAAGCAATTGAGTGAGTTAGTTTATGAAAGTAGATTAATTTACTTGTTAAGTCAATGAAAGTTGATGACTCTATCTATTTAAAGGCATGATCTTATCTTCTTACGAATTCTTATGCTTGGCTATGTTGTGGTGTCCCTTATCCTAGATTTTTGTTTTAATTGAAATTATTTCTGGTAAATCTTCGTTGTTGAGTACTTGCCTCGGTACCGAATATTAATTGGAATTTTATTCGGTCGTTAATCGATATTTTTGTATTCGGTGGTTCGGTAACTATCCTGACAAGGTCGTTAACGAGGCATCTCGTGAGTGTTGTGTTTGATTTTGTTTGATTTTTATTAGATTGATAGACAAACAACCTTGCTTCCTGTGGAACGATCCTGACTCCACTGTACTCAGCGGGTCTTGACTTACAAATTTATTTGTTGGCCGAGAAAACCCTATCAACAAATTGGCGTCGTTGCCGGGGAAGCAACGAGTTGTTAGTTTATCTTTGGGATCGGGAATAGCCCGACCCCGTTTTTGTTTTTAATTTTTGTTTTCTTTGTTTGTTTTCTCAGTGTATGCCGGTAGAACGAAGAAGGCTTCAGTTTGATAGCTCTAGTTATTACTCAGAACCCGAACGTTCCCTGCACCGACGACTCCGAGAAAACCGAGCCATGGCCACAGCTGAAGAGATGGCTCGAGAGTTAGAGATCCTCCGGACCCAGATGGAGGCACTGAAAGCCGAGAAGGACGGCGCAGACGCAGACAAGGCTCGACTGCAAGAAGAGCTAAACGCCTATCCAAGGAATGCCAAGCAATACATGCATCCGGAACTGAGGGTGCCAGAATCTCCTATTGTGATTCTTGCGATAGAGAAACCTTTTGAGATCAAGTCTCAATTTATATCCTTAATTAAACGGGCTCAGTTTGAAGGGAAACCTGCTGAGTGCCCTATGGAGCATATTAGAAATTTTCTTGATTTATGTGACACCATAGCTGCTGAAGGTGTCTCACTAGAATATGTTCTGTTAAAAGCTTTTAGATGGTCACTTACTGGAAAGGCCCTGAACTGGTTAGAGAGCCTACCTTCTAAGTCTATCAGGACTTGGAAAGCTTTGTATGATCAATTTCTTACAAAGTTTTTCCCTCCTGCTAAGACAACAGAGTTAAGGAAACGCATCACCTCTTATCACCAGTTGCCTAATGAAACATTTGTTGAAACATGGGAAAGATTTAAAGAGATGCTTAGACAATGCCCTACTCATGGGCAACCTTTATATGTATTGCAAGAAATCTTTTTCCAGGGTATCAACGCGGAGACCAAGAACCGCATCAACACGCATACTGCGTGCGGTTTTATATAGATGAACCCGACAGAGGCGTGGGAACTGTTGGACAAGCTGGCGAATTACGATGCTATGTACGGAACCCAGCAGGATCCACAAACTCAAAAACGTCTCTATGTGCCCAACCGAGATGAAGTTGACCCCGATGTTAAAAATCAATTCTGACAAGATGAGGTCAACCGTTTGAGGAAACAGGTAAGTTTTCTGAAATCCTCTCAATCATGTCAAGAATGTGGTTCTTCTGCGCATAGTACTTCTGCTTGCACTAACATTGAGCAAGTTAGAACCGCTGAGACAATAGCTGAGATGAATTACATGAGAGGACCCTACAGGAACCGGCCTAATTATAATGACAGATCAAACAACTATCAACCATGGGGCAATCAGAATACAAGTCAAAATTACGCAGGGCCCCCACAAGATAGACGACCTGCACCATATCGACCTTCAGGCCATCAGGAGACGCCATCATGGGTTCAGGAGATTAAAGAGAGCATCAACGGAGTGAATAATAAGGTTGATGACGTTCAAGCCAAGCTGAACCGACAAGATAAAAGATGGGGAGAATTCGATATTTGGAAGAGGAGCGTTGATTCCCAACTAGGAGACCTTGCTGCACGGATTCCAAGACCATAAGGGCAACTTCCGGGTCGTCCCGAGGAGAACCCTAGAGGCCAAATAGCAGCGGTACACCTCAGAAGCGGGAAGACACTACCGGAAAGAATCCAAGCTGAAGAGAAGAAGGAAAAGGACCTCGCAAAACAGCTCGTTAACGAGCCAGCGAGAGCTAGTACCGAGCCTACAAGCCAAGATGACGAGGCTCCGAGGGTACCTGACGATCCTACCTCAGGTAAGTTCTCTAATCCGAGCCTCCCTCTCAATCCCAGGGTAGTTAACGACCCCATCAGGGTTGGTAACGACCCGCCGAGGATATTAGTCGACCTCAACGTCGACCCGGTACTCTCACCTCTCGAGCCTAACTTGGTTCCGAGAATGGTGAAAACTCTTCCATTTCCAGCTAAGAAATCTATGGACTCTACTGAGAGTAAGTTCAAGCGTTTCGTTAAAATTCTTCAGGGCATTAATATTTCCATCCCATTCGCTGAGGCCCTAAGCGAAATGCCGGCTTACACAAAATTTTTGAAGGATATTCTTAGCAGGAAAAGATCTATTACAGAGCTGCAGGATGAAGTCAGATCCATAGCTCTTCCAGAAAATCTTGGAGATCCCGGGAGGTTTGCAATCACAATCGGCATAGGCAACCACAAGTTCAAAGCTTTATGCGATCTTGGTGCCAGTGCTAGTCTTGTTCCGCTCTCAATCTGGTCTAAAGCCAATATGGGACCACTAGAGCCAGTAGACATGAATCTGTACATGGCAGATGGGTCAAGTGTCAAGGCCACAGGAGTAGTGGACGATTACCCTATTCAAGTCCGGAAATTCTTTATACCGAATGATTTTATTGTCCTTGATATGCCTGAAGACCCTCATGTCCCCATAATTCTCGGGCGACCATTCTTAGCCACAGCAGGAGCAAGAGTTGATGTGCGAAAGGGACTCCTCACTTTTGATATAGGAGAGGAACGGGTGGAATTCAATTTAGATCAAAAAGCCAACGACCCAATTGGAGTGGCACAACTAGAGTTGACTCAACCCGAACTCGACACCACAGTCCCTACCGAGCCACATCTGCCGATCACTGATTCTCACGTGCACGAGTTCAACCAAGGCCCTACTACAAAGGTTACAGAAAAGTCCAAACCACCTTGGCTTTCGGACTACACCAATAACCCAGGGATATCGAGCTTGTTGATAGAAGAAAAAGGCCCTAATTTAGCAATTCAAGCACACAGAGATCTCAAGACCCCAACACGGCCATACATGAACCACCATGAGACTAGCAAGAGAGCTCGTCGGGCTAACGACGTTAAACATAGCGCTTACGGGAGGCAACCCGCTTTTTAGAATAGGTTTAGTTTATTTTATTTTCTTTTTTATTTTCTTTTTCTTTTTAGATTATTTCTTATCTCTCTTTTATTTTTAGTTTTAGTTTTAATTAAGATAGAAATAAGATCATTTGAGCTAACAAGATTTCAGGAAAAAAGGGGTCGAAAATTCACTCAGAAAGGCCACGGCGGCTCGTTAACGACCCACCCAGGGTCGTTAACGACCCGGTTCGGAAGACCCGATTCGTCACAATACGGGGCAGGTAAGTAATTCTAACTTAGTTAACTTCTTTAACCCTAGCCGCCGCCCCTTCTACCCATTACCCCTCCTATAAAAACCCTTCTACCCCTTCCAAAATTCCACCGCGATCCCTCCAACATTCACTCTCAAATCCAAAACTCTCTCAATCCCTCTCAATTCTCTCCCAACGAGTCGGAATCCCCACATTAACGACCGCCGGAGACGCCATCGTTACCGGAGTTCGGAGGCCACACACCGTCGACGCCGAGCTCGTTAACTACCCCGATTCCGACCCTTGTTCTTTAAATTCTCGGTTCTCCGGTATGATTTCTAAACCCTTGCTTGAAATTGTTTAATTGATTATTTATAGGGTTGAATTTCATATCTTGAATCATGATTTTTAGGGAGATCGATGAGCATGCTTAAATTCCATTCTAAAAATTCTTGATTGTGCTTAGTTGTTCATGTTCTAGGGAGACTACTCATGTTAGATTAACTATGGTAACCCTTTAGTTAGGAAAGCATGAATTTTTCTTGTCCTAGATCTAAAAAGTTCGAACTTTGCATGTCAAAATTCCGAGTAATTCTTAGCATGTTCGGGATGGGTGATTGAGTAAGTATGGGGTGCTTTTACCCTATGGGGGATTTGTGGAGAATATTAGAAGATTGCATGCTTGAATTGTGCTGGATTAGAGGTAGATTGAATTTCGGAAATTTCTGGTTTTGCTCTCGGCAGGTCGTTACCGACCCACCCAGGCTCGTTAACCACCCTGCACTTCATCAATGATCGATCCAAGGCCAGCATCGTGAACAACCCAATTGGGTAGTTTATGAATAAATCCGAGGTTAATTTTGAGACCAAGTATGGGGTCTCGTACCTATTATTTTTGAATGGATCTTATCTTGGAAATTTTTGATTATTTTGTAGGATCCATGGCTAGTTCAAGCAGACCCGCTACCCGAGCCCAGAAGAAGAGGAGGAACCACAGGTCTCCATCTCCACCCAGAGTGGACGATGTGATTTTGAGCAGTCAAAGCCAAGTACGGCGCTACCGGGATTTTTTGGAGAAAGACCATTACACCCGATGGTTCTCGAAGTCTAGCGCCGTCTCTACGGGCATCTACACGGATGTCAAGGACGCCTTCATCATCCTTGGGGCCGCACACTTATTGAAGCAAGAGAGCTTGCCGCATTACCCGGCCCTCACATCCGAGTTCTTGGCCACCTTGGAGACCATCTTCTCGTCGAAGACCTCGGCGGGACGCATTCGGTTCCGGCTCGGTAACGAGGACCGTGATTTCACAATGGCAGAGTTCAATGCAATTTTGGAGCTACCAAACCCGACAAGGGACTATAGCTTGAAGGACTACCGAGTGACCCGCACTTGGAGCTACATCACCGAAGAGGTTCAATCCTCTACCGCGGCGTTATCCGGGGCAAACATAGTCAACCCCATCTTCCGGATTATCTTGAGAGTCCTCGCCGCAACATTTTGGCCGAAGAAAGAGTTGAACCGGCCTACAAGAACGGAGGTTGCTTGCTTCCGCACCATCCTCTTCGAGGAGCCCGGCCCCTTGAACTTGGGGTACGAATGGCTCTAATATGTCGATAAGTCCACCAAGTCCAAGGAAGTGTGGTGTGGCAATTTGGTTAGCCTCTTGGCTAAGAATCTTGGAGTAGATCTCACCCGCTACACACCGGCCCACGCCCAACTCCTCAACAAAAACTATTGGTATAGTTCCGGGATTTTCGTGCAAGCCGAGGGAGGCTACAAGGTGAAGGTTCAAGATCGACTAGTCATACCTTCCCTCGACATGTACGAGCTACTCTATGTACCGAATTGGTACGAGGTGTGGACGGGCCATCCTTACCCATTGGAGCCAAAATCGGAGGACGAGCTCTCTCTTAGGCCTTGTGAAACCCGGTTTGAGCGGGACGACGTGGATGAATATGAAGAAGAAGATGAGCAAGAGGATACCGAGGTAGTAGGCAACAACACCGAGGAAGCCGACACCGAGGGCGGCACTGAGGAGCTCAACTTTGAAGAAGAAGACATGGACACGGAGGTGCTAGGAGGCCACATCTTCGTTGACGAGCCAACCAGGGTCGTTAACGACCATTTCCAGCCACCACCCAACACTGTTAACGAGGCAACCAGCTTCGTTAACGAGGTGCCGCAAGCCACTGTCGACCCTCCACCAGCTCCTGTCGACCCTCATGCATACGGTCTCATGCCTTATAACCCAGTGATGTATCAAGACCATTTCCAGCCTCACTACCCACCACCTCCTCAACCCGAGTACGCAGGATCGAGTATACCACCACCATGGGCCGAGGATCTTTCTGCACGGATGCAGCAGCTTCACCTCCAGACGGATCACATTCATAGGAGGATGGATAGATGGGAAACCGTCTATTCCGCTCGCATGTCGATGGAAGATGAGAGGCAGCGTAAGAGAGAAGCAGAGGATGCTGAGCGTTGGAGGACTATGTACGACTTCATGGGGAACTTTGAGCACTACTTTCCTACACCGAACCGTTGATCAAGCTCAAAATGAAGTCTCCTTTCCTTGTTTCCATTTTTGTAAGTTTTATGTTTTCTTTTTAAATTTTTAAATTTTTGTTGTTTTCTTTTCTATTTCTTTTTCCTCCTTTTCTTATTTTCCTTACAGTGGGGACACTGTAATTTTAAGTATGGGGTGGGGAGAAAGTAGAAAAATTATGTCCTAGGTGTTTTTGTGTTCTATGTAGTTGTTATTTCTTTTTAAATAAAAAAATCAAAAAAAAAATTGAAAAATTTAAAAATCCAAAAAGAGTTTAGAATTGATAGATATCCCTTCTTAAAGTTCTATGATAGCAATCGCTAGCTTAATCATATAATTCCTTGCAAACATGTCTTTGAAAGTATAGCCGGATTCTTAAAATTGAAATTATAGTTTTTAGAAGAGAATAGCATTTGATGAAATTGAGCACATATACTTTATAGCATAAATGATGCAATCCAACAAAATCTACCTTGTGAGAAATTTTTGGCCTTATAGGGAGAACATTTATAAATCCCTCTTCTTTTTTGTGTGATTTACTCTCTTTGTGCATATTATCTCTTGGAATTGCGATGGTTATCTATTTCTTGAGACCCTTATAAGATTTTTAGTTCATTACTTGTGAAAATCATATGATGGAGAACTTATTTTTATGAGCCCTATTATTCCCTATCTACCTTTACATTATTCCTTCTTTTGATAACCAATTCTGGCCTGAAACCTTTTCTTATTATTAGCTCCACAAAAATTATTCCCTAGCCGAGATAAGCTTGACCCTATCCGGGAATTAGGACTTAGATTGGAGAGGTAAAGTTTTGTGTTTTGTTAAAAAGAAAAGAGTTTATATTTGCTTGAATTGAAGGGTATTTGGGAAGGGTAGATTGGAAGTCTCTTGTTATTACATGTAAGAAAGGTCTCTTGATTAAAAGATGCACAAAATAAAGTTTTAAAGGAAGAAATGTATACGGTGGATCGTTAACGACCCGGATGTGGGTTTGTTAACGAGGCAGAAAAAAAAAGAGAAAGAAAGAGAGGAAAAGTTGAAGTGCATTTGTGTTTATAAATAATATCAGGAGATTCTTTTATTTTGGTTATGAGACTTTCTAGGATGATAAAGGGTGAGTTAAAATGAGTGTGCATAAAGAAGAGTGAGTTTGGTATATGTTTTATGAGAGTTTTTTGTTATGTGTGAGTTTTTAGGAGTTTTTGATTCCCGGATATTATTAGCACCACATAGCCAAAATATTTTCCGCTTCCTATTGTCTTTTACCAAGCCCCATTACAACCCGGCCGAATGGAAGCTTCTATGAAGTTTTTCATTGAGCCTAAGTTCTCTTGATGATTCTTTGCTTGTTTTGACAAATCTTGGGTGGAGAGTATTGGTGATATAAGTTCCAATTTCTATGAGTTTTTGTATATAAGATGAGTTGAGAGATTGAAATTATAAGCCCAAACACTTGAGAGTTGAGTGAAACACATTATATCCCTTGAGAGGTTGGATTGTATTATTTTATGTCTATTTAAGTGCATATATGTGTAAGGATGTTAATAGTCTTTTGCTATAATTTTCTTATGTGTAGATGTTGCTTTTTAGAAGATGGCTATGTCTTAATGAGCATGATTTGTTTTGGTTTTGGTTAGTATCTTGTTTATTGCTTGAGGACAAGCAAGTCTAAGTATGGGGTATTTTGATGTTCGCATTTTTAGTATAGTTTTTGATAGGTTTTCTTTGTTTATTAGGCTTAGTTTTGTTTAAGTTTAGGTTTAGTTTTGATTATTTTTAGTTAGTTTTGCATAAATCTGTGGAAAGAGTGGAATCTACACTATTTTTTGAATTTTGCAGGTTTTAGCAAGGAAAGAAGCTGAATGGAGCTGAATTTGGAGCATCACAGTGAAGGACGGGAGAGTGCAAGATTTAAGAAGTCGAAGCTTAAGAGTACAAGAGGAGGTGTTGAAGAAAACAAATCCCAGGATCGTTAACGAGGCTGTGAAGGGTCGTTAACGAGGCCACGAAGAGAAAGATTTCGAGTATTATTTTTATTATTCACCGATCCTGAGTCCGAATTTATTTCCGTATCGGTTGAGTATCTTTTTTAGAATTTTTATGGGTTATTAGAATATGTATTTTAGGGTTTAATATCTTTCTAGATTTTATTTCTATCTTTTAGAGATTGTTTCTATCTTTTTAGGAAAAAATTTTATCTTTTAGCCTTTTTAGTTTTTTAGGATTTTCTAGTATAAATACCCTTCTATTTAGCATAGAAAGGGGGGCTTGTTTTTGGAGAAGATTTGGAGGAAGGCCGAAAGAGAGAGAATCGGATCGGAAGTCGGTGACGAGGTTCGGTAGACGACGGTTTCCGAGGTTCGTTGATCGAGTTTGTGGTTCGGTGAATGTTTTGTTTAGATTTCTTCTGAATCTCTGTAAGACGATATTTTTGTTATTAATTTAAGTTTGAAGTTTTGTTTCAATGTTTATTTTTGTTGAAGTTTTTAGTTTCTTAATCATGAGTAGTGAGTAGTCTATTTTTCTAGGGTCGGGGTTAAGCCCAGCATAGTTGAGCATGTTTGATGAGTAAGATTGTGTGTTGAATGCCTTTTATCTTTTATTGAGATTGTTTGTTGTGCTTAATACCGAAACGGAAGTTGAGGTAATTTGAGTTTTAACTTGATTGAAAGAGAAAGTTAGTAACTTGAAGGTTGATATTGTTTGAAAACGAAAGTTTCAAGCTTTAGATCCAAAACAAGCAATTGAGTGAGTTAGTTTATGAAAGTAGATTAATTTACTTTTTCACATGCCGTATCAGGTCGGTAACGGGATACGTTTTCACATGCCGTCTCAGGTCGGTAACGAGCCTCTCAGCTCGGTACCAAGCCTAGGCAACTCGTTTTTCGGCGTTTTTCGAGCCTAACTTCCTATGCCACGTTAGTTCCAAAACAATTCTATCTTGCAAACTTCTATACTACTAAAAAAACTCAAAAAAGAAATCTATGAAAAAAGATCTAATAAAAAGAAAGAAAAACTAAACTAAAACTAAAAACCGGGTTGCCTCCCGTAAGCGCTATTTTTAACGTCGTTAGCCCGACGAACTTACCTGGCTAATCAAGGTGGTTCCTTCTCGGCTTTGTTGGGGTTTTGAGAGACCCCATACTTAGCGTTGAAGGCATTGTTAGTTCGTCTCACTAAATTTGGTCCTTCATCTTCTAACAATATGCCCGGTATTCCTACACAAGGGTTAGTGAAATCCGAAAACCAAGGGGGTTTCGATTCCTCTATAGCATAGATAGCGGTATACGGTGTAGGGATATGATATAAGGAAGGATTATGATCAGAAATAGTGAATCCATGGTTAGAATACTCACCTCGATCTATTAGTGGGGGTGTCGGCAACGAGGTAGTTGAGGTCGTTATCGACGCATCAAAAGCAAATCCTCGCTTGGTGTCGTGCTAAAACGAGCCACCTTCGTCGTATTGTTGTACGAAAGGCTTGGTACCGGCCCAAGGAGGGTCGGTAGCGGTCTCGTTTGCACTCTTGTAATCCTTACTTGTTGGAGGAGAAGCTTCAGATTTGACAATGTAGAGCTCTGGCTGAGGCATCTCGATTTGTGCGGCAGCAGTTGTGTCGTTGGCATTTTGATTAAGGCTAAACTCGACCCGTTCCTCTCCTATATCAAAGGTGAGGAGTCCTTTCCGAATGTTAACTCTAGCGCCTGCTGTAGCAAGGAATGGCCTGCCTAGAATGATGGGGACTAGAGGATCTTCAGGCATGTCGAGGACAATGAAATCGTTTGGAATGAAGAATTTCCCCACTTGAATGGGATAATCATCAACGACTCTTGTAGCTTTCACACTTGATCCATCCGCCAAATACAACCTCATATCCATAGGTTCCAGAGGTCCCATGTTAGTTTTCAACCAGATTGATAGGGGAAGTAAACTGGCACTGGCTCCTAAATCGCATAAAGCCTTTAATCGGTGGTCACCTATGCCAATCGTGTTAGCAAATCTCCCTGGGTGGCCTAACTTCTCTGGAAGACTAATAGATCGGACCTCATCTGTAAGCTCTCTTATGGATCGCTTCATGCTAAGAATGTCATTCAAAAACTTTGTGTAAGCCGACATTTTGCTTAGGGCCTCAGCGAATGATATAGAAATATTTAAGCCCGGGAGAATCTTAACGAAACGCTTAAACTTGCCTTCAGTTGAGTCCTTAGACTTCTTAGTAGGAAAGGGAAGATATTTCACCAATCTCGGAGCCAAAACGAGCTCGAGAAGTGATGATACCGGGTCGACATTAGGGTCGATTGATGCCTTGAAAGGATCGGTACCGACCCTGGTAGGGTCGGTATTGAGCCTTGGATTAAGAGAGGAGCTCGGTGTAGAAAACTTACATGGGTTGGGGTCGATGACGACCGTGGGGGTATCGGTATAGAGTTGTTCAGGCTCGGTAACGACCCTCTTTGGCTCGTTGTCGACTTGGGTCGTGGCGTCCTCTTCAGATTCGGGGTCCTTCTCCTTGGTTTTGGCACGATCCGGTAGTGTCTTTCCGCTCCTAAGGTGCACGACCGCTATTTGTCCTCTAGGGTTCTCCTCGGGGCGGCCCGGGAGTTGCCCTTGCGGCCTCGGAATCTGTGCGACCAGGTTTCCTAGCTGTGAGTCGACACTCTTCTTCCACACATCGAACTCTCCCCATCTTTTAATCTGGTTGTTGAGGTTAGTTTGGACTCCAGTGATTTCATTCTTTACGCCATTAAATCCTTCATAGAGTCCTTGCACCCAAGATGGTGGCTCTTGATAGCCTGGAGGTCGATACAGTGCGAGCCGTTTATCCGGAAGGGGTGCTGCATAAGTCGGATTTTGATTTTGATTTTGATTTCCCCAAGCTGGATAATTGTTTGGCCTATCAAAGTTATTAGGCGGGTTCCTGTATTGACCTCTCATATAGTTCATCTCAGCATATGTCTCAGCGGCTCTTACCTGCTCGATGTTAGTGCAAGTAGAAGTACTATGGGCAGAAGAACCACATTCTTGACAAGGTTGAGAGGTTTTCAGAAAACTAGCCTGTTTTTTTAGATGGTTGATCTCGTCCTTATTAGGCATGTAGAGACGCTTATGTGGCTGGGGTGGCTGTTGGGTCCCATACATGACAACGTAGTTAGACAACTTGTCTAGTAGTTCCCATGCAACAGTGGGGTCCATCTCTATAAATCCGCAAGCAGTGTGTGTGTGTTGATGTGGTTCTTTGTTTCTACATTGATCCCTTGGAAGAAGATTTCTTGGAGCACATATAGGGGTTTCCCATGAGTGGGGCACTGTCTGAGCATCTCCTTGAGCCTCTCCCATGTCTCTACAAAGGTCTCGTTAGGCAGCTGGTGATAGGAGGTGATGCGTTTTCTCAACTTCGTTGTCTTGGCAGGAGGGAAGAACTTTGTAAGAAATTGATCATACAAAGCCTTCCAAGTCTTGATAGACTTAGGAGGTAAGCTCTCCAACCAGGTCAGGGCCTTTCCAACAAGAGACCACCTGAAAGCTTTTAATAGAACATATTCAAGTGAGACACCTTCAGCAGCAATAGTGTCACATAAATCAAGGAAATTTTTAATATGTTCCATAGGGCACTCAGTAGGTTTCCCTTCAAATTGAGCCCTTTTTATTAAGGATATGAATTGAGACTTGATCTCAAATGTCTTCTCTATCTCTGGAAGCACGATTGCAAATTTCGACACCCTCAATTTTGGATGCATATATTGCTTGGCATTCCTTGGATAGTGATGTTCGTGTTTTTAGTATAGTTTTTGATAGGTTTTCTTAGTTTGTTAGGTTTAGTTTTGATAAGTTTAGGGTTAGTTTTGTGTATTTTTGGATAGTTTTGCATATTTTGTGAAAAGTATGGAAGCTACTCCGTTTTGTGTCTTTTTGTAGGTTTTAGCAAGGAAATGATGTTGTTTGGAGCTGAATTTGAAGAGCTACGATGAAAGATGGAGGAATACGAGGTGAAGAAGTTAAAGTTCAAGTTTTTGGAGAAGAAGTATTGAAGAAAGCCAAGCCCAGGCTCGTTAATGAGGCTGTAAGGGCTCGTTAACGAGGCCACGAGATAGAATATTCGAGAGGTTGATTTTGTGACTTACCGATCCTGTGCGGGAATTTATTTCCGTGTCGGTAGGATATCTTTTTATGATTTTCGGGTTATTACATTGTATTTTAGGTCTTGTTATCTTTCTAGATTTTATTTCTATCTTTTTAGGGTTTTATTTCTATCTTTTTAGAAAAGTTTTTATCTTTTAGCCTTTTTAGTACAAATAGCCTTCTATCTAGCATAGATGAAGGGGGATCGATTAGAGAAGAGAGGAAGAAGAGCCGAAGGAGAGAGAGAGAGAGAGACGGATCGAGATCGGAGATCGAGAGCTCGGTGGACGAAAGTTACCGGGGTCGTTAGTTGAAGTTTTTGTTCTAGTGTTTTTGGTATTCTCGGGTTTTCTTCTGAATCTCTGTAAGACGATATTTATTAATTTGAGTAGTGTTTTGTTTTCAATGTTTTCTTTGATTGAAGTTATTTGTGTCTTAATCATGATTAGGGAGTAGTCTTTTTATCTAGGGTCGGGGTTGAAGCCCGGCATAGTTATGCATGTTTGGTGAGTAGGATTATGTGTTGAATGCCTTTTATCTATTGTTGAGATTGTTTGTTGTGCTTATACCGAGATGAAAGTTGAGGTAATTTGAGTTGTTGACTTGATTGAAAGAGAAAGTTATAAACTTGAAGGTTGATATTGTTTGAATACGAAAGTTTCAAGCTTTAGATCTGAAACAAGCAATCGAGTGAATTGGTTTATGAAAGTAGATTAATTTACTAGCTAAGTCAATGAAAGTTGATGTATCTATCTATTTAAAGGCATGATATTTATCTTCTTACGAGCTTGTGTGCATGGCTATGTTGTGGTAACCCTTGTCCTATATCTTTATTTTATTTGATTTTTCTTAAGATCATATTCGTTACTGAGTTCGTTGGCTCGATACCGAACCTGTCTAGGTCGTTAATTTTGGAATTCTATCTACGGTGATTCGTTAACGACCCTGACAAAGTCGTTAACGAGGCTGCTTATGTGTGTTTTGAGTGCTTTTGTTTGATTTTTAGTAGTCGATAGATAAATAACCTTCCTTCCCGTGGAACGATCCTGACTCCCCTATACTCAGCGGGGTCTTGATTATAAATTTATTTGTTGTCAAGAATACCCTCTCAACAAATGGCGCCGTTGCCGGGGAAGCAACGTGTTTGTTTGTTTATCTGTGGGTCTGGGAATAGCCCGACCCCGTTTTTGTTTTTAATTTTTGTTTTCTTTGTCTATTTTCTCAGAGTATGCCGGTAGGAAGTCGGAGGCTTGAATTTGACAACGCTGGTTACTATTCAGAACCTGAACGTTCCCTGCACCGTAGACGCCGTGAGAACCGAGCCATGGCCACACCTAAAGAGATGGCTCGTCAGTTGGAAGTCCTCCAGACGCAGACGAAGGCATTGAAAACCGAGAAGGAAGGCGCTGATGTCGAAGTTGCGCGTCAACGAGCTAACAATGTCGTCTACAAGAAGAGCTGAATGCCTATCCGAGGAATGTCAAACAGTATATGCATCCAGAATTGAGGGTGCCAGAGTCTCCAATTGTGCTTCCGGAGATAGAGAAAACTTTTGAGATTAAATCTCAATTCATATCCTTGATCTAAGGGCTCAGTTTGAAGGAAAACCTACTGAGTGCCCTATGGAGCATATTAGAAATTTTCTTGATTTATGTGACACCATTGCTGCTGAAGGTGTCTCACTTGAATATGTTATGTTAAAAGCTTTCAGGTGGTCTCTTGCTGGAAAGGCCCTGAGCTGGTTGGAGAGCTTACCTCCTAAGTCTATCAGGACTTGGAAAAACTTGTATGATCAATTTCTTACAAAAATTCTTCCCGCCTGCCAAGACAGCGAAGTTGAGAAAACGCATCACCTCCTATCACCAGCTGCCTAATGAGACTTTTGTTGAAACATAGGAAAGATTTAAAGAGATGCTTAGACAATGCCCCACTCATGGGAAACCTTTATATGTTCTGCAAGAAATCTTTTTCCAGGGTATCAACGTAGAGACCAAGAACCGCATCAACACGTATACCGTGTGCGGTTTTATAGAGATAGAGCCTACGGCTGCATGGGAATTGCTAGATAAGCTATCCAATTATGATGCCATGTATGGAACCCAGCAAACTCCACAGCCCCAGAAACGTCTCTACATGCCTAACCGAGAAGAAGTTGACACAGATGTTAAAACTCAATTTCTACAAGATGAGGTCAACCGTTTGAAGAAGCAGGTAAATTTTCTGAAATCCTCTCAATCTTGTCAAGAGTGTGGTTCTTCTGCCCATAGTACTTCTGCTTGCACTAACATAGAGCAGGTTAGAGCCGTTGAGACAATTGCTGAGATGAATTATATGAGAGGCTCATACAGGAACCAGCCTAGCTATTTTGATAGGTCAAACAATTATCAGGCGTGGGGCAATCAAAATCCAAATCCAAACTATGTAGCGCCTCCGTCGGATAGACGACCTGCGCCTTATCGACCTCCAGGCCATTAGGAGCCACCATCATGGGTTCAAGGGTTACAGGAAGGCCTTAACGGAGTAACTAACAAGGTTAACGAAGTTCAAGCCAACCTGAACCAACAAAATAAAAGATGGGGAGAGTTCGATATATGGAAGAAGAATGTTGATTCCCAACTAGGGAACCTTGTTGCACAGATTCCGAGGCCTCAAGGGCAACTTTCGGGCCGTCCCGAAAAAAACCCTAGGGGACAAATAGCAGCGGTGCACCTTAGGAGCGGGAAGACATTGCCAGAGCGAGTCCAAGCTGAGGACAAGAAGGAAGAGGACGCCACGGTTCAGCTCGGTAACGAGCCAACGAGGGTAGTTACCGAACAAGCGTACCATGGCGACGAGGCTTCGAGGGTACCTAACGACCGTAATCCAGGTAAGTTTTCTAATCCGAGCCTTCCTCTCCATCCCAGGGTAGTTAACGACCCCACCAGGGTCGGTAACGACCCGCCGAGGACACCTAACGACCCTAGTGTCGACCCAATCCTTTCACCTCTCGAGCCTAACTTGGTTCAGAGAACGGTGAAATCTCTTCCATTTCCCATTATGAATTCTATGGACTCTACTGAGAGTAAGTTCAAGCGTTTCGTAAAGATTCTTCAAGGCATTAATATTTCCATCCCATTCGCTGAGGCCCTAAGCGAAATGCCGGCTTACACAAAATTCTTGAAAGATATTCTTAGCAGGAAAAGATCCATCACAGAATTGTAGGATGAAGTCTGCTCTATTGCACTACCAGAAAAGCTTGGAGATCCAGGGAGATTTTCCATCACGATTGGCATAGGCGACCACAAATTCAAAGCTTTATGTGATTTGGGAGCCAGTGCTAGTTTACTCCCTCTCTCAATATGGTCAAAAGCCAATATGGGACCGTTAGAGTCAATCAACATGCGGCTATACATGGACAATGGCTCTTGCATCAGACCAACAGGGATTGTAGAAGATTTTCCAGTACAAGTGGGCAAATTTTTTGTCCCAAACGATTTCATAGTCATGGCAATGCTCGAAGACCCGGTAGTTCCTATTATTCTAGGGAGACCGTTCCTTGCCACCGCTGGAGCCATAATTGATGTTAGGAGGACACTCCTAACTTTCGAAATTGGGGATGAGGTGACGGAATTCCGGTTCAAACAATCTATGAAGGATACCGATAGAGCCGAAGTCAAGATGCTCTACACCCACAATGAAATCATTGAATGTGGGGACCCTGTTGGAAGATTGGTGTCACATGAAGAGTTCTCCAGTCAAAGATGGGCCGAGATAGCCCCTGCAGTTTCGGTAACGAGCCCCCGTACCTCACTACCGATTCTCTTGGCAGAAGAAGCAAGCTAGTTAACGACCCTATCAGCATCGTTAACGACCCTGGCCGAGGACTGTGAGATCTCAGCATTCAAATACCTGGAAGAAGTGTTGAAGACGGGTCCAGAAGAACCAATTCTCATTCCAGCCGAACCTTCTCCAACACTAAAGCCTCTCCCAGACTCTCTCAGGTATGAATTTCTTGGTCCTAATTCTACTTTACCGGTCATCATTAATGCCAAATTAAAAGACGAGGAAGTAGAGAAACTGTTGAGCATACTTAGAATGCATAGAAAAGCCATAGGCTACTCCCTTGATGATATAACAGGCATATCTCGTTCTCTCTACATGCATAGAATATACATGGAGGACAATCATAAACCCACCATAGAGCATCAACGTAGATTAAATCCTAACATGAAGGATGTGGTTAAAAAAGAAATTATTAAATTACTTGATGTTGGGATCATATCTCCTATATCGGACAGCCAATGGGTGAGTCCGGTCCATGTAGTTCCAAAAAAAGGGAGGATGACTGTTATAGAAAACGAAAAGGGAGAGCTTATTCCAACTAGAACCACCACCAGTTGGAGGATGTGCATTGATTATAGGAAGCTTAATAGTGCCACTAGAAAAGATCATTTTCCGCTTCCTTTCATTGATCAGGTATTAGAACGCTTAGCCCAGCATGATTATTTTTGTTATCTAGATGGCTATAGCGGTTTTTGGCAGATTCTCATTCATCCTGACGATCAGGAAAAGACTACCTTTACATGTCCTTATGGAACCTTTGCTTATAAGAGAATGCCATTTGGGCTTTGCAATGCCCCCGCCACCTTTCAAAGGTGTATGATGGCCATTTTTTCGGATATGATAGAAGAGATTGTAGAGGTTTTCATGGATGATTTCTCTGTTTATGGTTCTTCATTTGATGCTTGTCTTGCTAATCTTGCATGTGTGCTTAAAAGATGTGAAGAAACCAATCTTGTTTTGAATTGGGAAAAATGCCATTTCATGGTTCAAGAGGGAATAGTACTAGGACACCTTGTCTCAAAAAGAGGGATAGAAGTAGACAGAGCAAAAATTGAGCTTATTGAAAAACTACCTCCTCCCTCTTCTGTAAGAGACATTAGGAATTTCCGAGGGCATGCTGGATTCTACAGACGTTTTATTCAGGATTTCTCTAAGATAGCTAAACCTTTAACTAACCTACTAATGAAAGATGTAGTGTTTGAGCTGTCTCCAGAGTGTCTTGAAGCTTTTTACAGGTTAAGAGCAGCCCTCTTGTCCGCCCCTATTATGCAGTCTCCAGATTGGACACTCCCCTTTGAGATCATGTGCGATGCAAGTGACTCTGCAGTAGGCGCAGTTTTGGGATAACGGAAGGATAAGAAACTCAACGCCATCTACTACGCCAGTAAGACGCTGGATGAGGCGCAGAGTAAGTATACCACAACGGAGAAGGAGTTTTTGGTTGTGGTATTTGCCTTTGAAAAATTCCGGTCCTGTCTTGTTGGATCAAAAGTGATTGTTTATACTGACCATGAGGCCATTAGATACCTAATGGCCAAAAAGGATGCCAAGCCTAGATTGCTTCGTTGGATGCTCTTATTACAGGAATTTGACCATGAAATTAGAGAGAAGAAGGGAGCAGAAAACCTAGTGGCAGACCACTTATCGAGGCTACCGGTTGAGCATATCACTGAATCTAACAACAAAGTGCCAATAAATGATTCCAGACCAGACGAACACCTCATGCTGAACGAGGTCGAACTCAACAAAACCCTCGTCACCGACCCCTTCAGGGTCGTTAATGAGGCACCGAGGCTGGAATGCATAGATCACGAGAGCAATGTCCCAAGGAGCATCGACACATCAGTTGGGGAGATTGCTATCATGCCATGGGAGGTCGTTACCGAGGGTCACACAACCTCTCCAGGGTCGTTAACGACCCACTCCAGTACGATGAGGAATTGGTCAGGTAAGATCTCTGAACCAGAACTAGCTCAATCCAATTCAATTCCTTCTCCTTCTTCTACTTCTTCTTCTTCTTCAATATCAATTCATGCGGTTAGAGGGTCGAAAGTCCCTTGGTTCGCAGATTTTGCTAACTATCTTGTAGGAGGCATAATTCCCAACGGACTAACTCCACAGAAGAAAAAGAAGTTTCTTCATGATGTAAAATAGTACTATTGGGATGATCCTTACTTGTTTAAGCAAGGAAGTGACCACCTCTTTAGACGCTGCATCCCAGAAGAAGAGATAGAGAATGTGATCCGCCAGTGTCACACACTTCCAACTGGAGGCCATGCAAAAGGGTTCAAAACCACGGTGAAGATTCTTCAAAGTGGTCTCTATTGGCCGACCATGTTCAAAGATGTTCAAGCATATGTTACAGCATGTGATGGATGCCAACGCTCAGACAACATTACTTGGAGACATGAGAATCCACTAACTGGGATACTAGAGGTCGAGTTATTCGACGGATGGGGGATAGACTTCATGGGACCTTTTCCCGCATCAGGCCCCTACAAGTACATCCTAGTGGCGGTCGATTATGTCTCTAAGTGGGTGGAAGCCGTTGCTACAAGGACCAACGACGCTAAAACCGTAGCCAAGTTTATTAAGACTAACATTTTTCCTAGGTTTGCCATTCCAAGAACCCTCATTAGTGATGGCGGTTCCCATTTCATTGAGCGGAGTTTTGAAGCACTTTTGGCAAAGTATGGGGTATCACATCGGGTAGCAACACCATATCATCCCCAAACTAGTGGCCAAGTTGAAGTTTCAAACAGGCAAATAAAGAGCATATCGGAGAAGACAGTGTCGCGTTCAAGGAAGGATTGGTCTTCTAAATTGGATGACGCTCTTTGGGCATACATGACAGCATACAAGACGCCTCTGCGCACCACTCCTTATAACCTAGTGTATGGCAAAGCATGTCACTTACCAGTCGAGATGGAGCATAAAGCACTATGGGCTCTTAAAGAGCTCAACATGAACCTCGACGCAGCTGGAGCAAAAAGATTTATGGACTTGCAAGCATTAGAGGAGTTGAGACTTAAGGCGTATGAAAATGTTGAAATTTACAAGGAGTGCACCAAACGGTGGCATGATCGGAAATTAGTACCCAAAACCTATGAGGTTGGTGACAAGGTACTTCTTTTCAACTCTAGACTCCGTCTATTTCCAAGGAAGCTTAGGACAAGATGGAGTGGGCCATTCGTGGTTCATCACATTTATCCCCACAGTGCGGTATAGTTGATCGATAACCAAGGCACAATCTTCAAAGTTAGTGGCCACCGACTGAAAAAGTTCCACGAGCAACCTGACCCAAATGAAGAGATTAGAGTCACTATGGATCTCACTACGTCGGACTAGCCAAGGGAAGTACGTCGGGCTGACAACGTTAAACATAGCGCTTACAGGAGGTAACCCGCTTTTAGTATAGATTAGATTTTTCTTTTTAGGTTCTTTTTCTTAGTTTTCTTTTGAGTTTTTAAGTAGTTTTTTAGGATAGAAATTAGGATAAATTTAGATCTTGTCGTTAATGAAGCCCGGAACACCGTTTTTCCTACCGACGAGGTCCACGCTCGTTAGCCACCCAATTTCGATCTCTTGTTCTTCAATTTCCCGATTCTCCGGTATGATTTCTAAACCCTAACTCTTAAATTGCATGATTCGTGGTTTTTAGGGTAGAAATTTCATGTCTTGGATCTTGTTTATATAGGATCAATTTGCATGATTGAATTTTGCTCATGAATTTTGATTATGTTTAAGTTGTTCTTGACTAGGGAATGTTATTCATGCTAGAAACTCCATTGCAATAACTTGATTTAAAAAGCATGAATTTTTCTTTTTCTAGTCTTAAGTTCAATCTTTGCATGACAATCTTGGGTAATTTTAGCATGATCGGGATGGGTAATTGAGCAAGTATGGGGTGCATAAACCCGATTGTGTGTCTAGTGAGGAAGTATAGAGGATGCATACTTGATTTATGATCTGATTTTTGAAGTTGATGACACTCGGAATTTTGCGAACTGGCTCTCGGCAGCTCGTTAACGACCCACCAGGCTCGTTAACGACCCTGCGTAGCATCAAAGAGCAATAACCAGTCCAGATTTGTAAACGACCCAATTGGGTAGTTAACGAATAATTCCGAGGTCTATTTTGAGACCAAGTATGGGGTCTCTTGTCTATCTACTTGAGTGGATTTCACCTTGGAAAATCATGATTGTTTTGTAGATCAAATGGCAAGTTCCAGCAGACCCGCTACCCGAGCTCAGAAGAAAATAAGGAACCAGAGGTCCCCATCTCCACCACGCATGGATAATGTGATCCTGCGTACCCAGGGGCAAGCAGATCGTTACCATGCCATTTTAGACAAGGACCACAACACTCATTGGTTTTCGAAGTCAAGTGCCGTACACACAGGGATTTACACGGATGTCAAGGAGGCCTTCGTTATTCTCGGTGCCGCGCATTTGCTGAAGAAGGAAAATCTACCATACTTTCCGGCCCTCACATCCGAGTTTCTGGCCACTCTAGAGACTAGCTTTCCGTCAAAAAATTTGGCGGGGTGCATCCGGTTTCGGCTCGGTAATGTGAACCGTGAGTTCACCATGGTAGAGTTCAATGCAATTTTGGAGCTCCCGAACCCTTCTAGGGAGTACAGCCAGAAGGACTACAAGGTGACTCGGACTTGGAGCTACATAACCGGGGAGGTCCAGTCCTCCACAGCGGCATTATCTGGGGCAAGCATCATCAACCCCATTTTCAGGATCATTCTCCGAGTCCTAGTGATGCGACTTTGCCCTAGCTCGGACCCAACTCCAACGAACCCGAGACGTCCTAGACCTTGGAGACCCCCTTGGCTTAGGACATAGTCTATTTATATATTATTTATTATTATTTCTATTTGCGTCATTTACTTTCCGTCTTTACTATTTTAGGCGTGTGCTCTCTTATGCTTAGGAGGTCGGCCCATTATGGTAGAATAAGGCCCATTAGGGTTTGTTGCACCTTTCCTTTTATAGTATTTACTATTAGTAGTATTTTGGGCTTGGATGTTGGGCTTAGCATGTTGTTAACCCTAATCCAGCCCATTTAGAACTAGGGTTTCGTGTGGCCTCCTCTATATAAAGGAGCCACGCCCCCCTTGTAATATTCACGTCAAAATGAATTAGCCAAATTAAAGTAGAGTCGAATTTCCTCCTTGTTTGGCCCGACGTCACCCCGGTTCCGTTCTATCCTTGTTACTACCTCGCCCCACCCTCGTTCCGACGAGCATTAGAGGCCCGCGAGTTCACTTTTGTGGTCTCGTATTTATCCCGTTACGATTATCGGAGAAGATCCGGACGTTTCGAGCCTAGATCCGCCCCTTGTGATCCTAGGGTTGCGACCAGATAATTAATTCATTATAGATCATCTCATCATCTATAATGAACTAATTTCGGTGGACTAATAATTGCAATTTAATTACAAGAAGAATGCGAAAACAGGGAGGACTGAATTGAAAAACCAAATGAAGTGGGAGTGAGTGCCTAACAAATTAGCTAGCTCTATAGGCAGCTACATGGTAAAACCCCCCCAGACATTTTTTCTACCTCTTTCAGTTTCAGATTTTTGACTTGCGTCGATCAATGTGGAATTGGACTTTTAAAAACAAAAAAAAAACAGTAGGTAAGTGTTGGTGTACAAAATTTCGGCTTTAATTCGTATTAAATACACCAATTAAGAACTCCTCCTCTTCTGCTCCGTCTTCAATCTCTTGACCTAGAAAACCTGCAAAACAATGGACACAGGGGGCGGGGACCTCCTAATCCACCTCCGATGCCTAAGTCAGAAGAGCAATTGTCGTTTGAGCGTTGAGGTACAACAAGAGAGCGGTGAAACCCTAAACAGTCGAGCTAAGCGAATATTAGCCTGCCTAGGATTTCTGAATATGCTGATATGCACATGTGTCTCTCCCTACACGCCTGGGGCGTGTATTTATAATGGAAGAAGGAGAGAAGGGGGCCGAAAATTCTATCCGTATGGCCGAAAATATTATCCTCCCAAGGCTGGCCGACTTCCTTAAAGCCCAAGTCAGGAATATTCCACCCTCTCTCCAGTTTTAATTCTATCCTTAATAAAAGATAGAATCTTCCATTAAGTTGCATAACCGCCATATAATTTTATATGGAAAATAATGAAAATAATTGCGCAGTAATTTTAATAAATACCTTTATAGCGAAAATAACTATGGTAATTATATTTGTTTTACCCGCTCACAGTAAGTAATCTAATCAAACAGTCAAAATTGTCAGATTTTTCCTGATTTTCAGTACTTAATTAAATATAGTAGTTAATTACATATAAAAGGAGTAATGTTTACTTACTGAATTTTTTGAAATATAGGAATTTGGGTTTTGAGGTTTTGAATTTTATGTTATTATGGATGTTAGGTTTAATTAATTCGGATTATATTAACTATTAAGTCGCTCGCCGTAGAAAGCTAGGTTGACAGCCTGTGTAAGAGCAGATACTGTATAAATTTAGTAAATAAGTGCGTTGGTCGGTTCGTCTTTGTCTTGTAATACTAGTTGTAGACATGAATGGCGTTTCGATGGTGTCTTTTCCTTCATCATCGAATCTATTTTTTCCAATTATTACTACGACTCATTTTTAATTTAGGAGCTTTACAGCCTACACTACGTCAATAAAATTAAATAAATCTGCTCTTTATATCCTACAAGCAAGGTTGCATTAATTGAGACAATTGTAATGACCTCCAATTCTTCGTTTCGATCTGTCATCTTGTAGGAAGAAAACACAAACTACAGAAAAAAGTGGTCAAATACAAATGGGGTTTATTATAGATTCAGTCGGGTATCATATTGAAAATACAACTCCACGTAATTAGGGTGGTGGCATAGATTGAAATATATTGTCAAATTCTGGTGGTCTTATGAACGTTAGCTTTTAAACTTGTTTAAATGTTTGATCAAAGTTGGTTTTGAGTCTTTGCTGGTTTTTAGGATATTGTTTACAAGTTGTTTAGTGCAAAATAAATCGTGGGGTTGTGGCTTGAGTAAGAAGTCCATGATACACATTTGTAGGAGTCTTTTCTTAGTTGCTCGTTTAGTGTAATAAACTCCACTCTCAAGAATCAAGATGCAAAAATAGGAGGTGGCGGAGTCGAGGTTTTTGTAATCGATTGAACTGGTTTTTCCTCATTGAATGCAACAAGTATTTGCATCATAATTGTTCTCAGAGATACACAAAAATCTGTGTGTTTCATTCACAAAATTGTTGTTATTTTTCTTGTGTTACTCTTAAATTCCAAAATCTAGTATTAGAGCTCGGCGATCAAATTTTGTCTCATCTCGAAATAGTGAATGCAAGGCAAACCCTAGTAATACAACAAGAAATACCAACCAAGATGGAGATGGAGTGAGGATCCAAGACAGGGATGGATCAGTAACATTCAAATATCCAATGCTGAGTAATTATGCAGCATGGGCCATCAAGATGGAGGTGTTTATGATGGCTCAAGGTGTGTGGGATGCAATTGAGTCACAAGAGCATGTTGATCACCACAAGGATAAGATGGCATTGGCTTCATTTATCAAGGCATAGGAGAAGACACTCTACTTCAACTAGGCACCAAGAAAAGAACCAAGGAGGCATGTAACATGCTCAAAACCATGAATCTTGGAGTCGAGAAGGTGAAAGAGGTTAGAACTCAATTACTTTGGAGAGAGTTTAAAGCCATGAAGGTGAATGATGGAGACAATTTAGATGAGTTCTCTAGAAAGCTCCAAATTAATTGTTGTCAATAAGCTAAGAGGGTTGGGCAACAAGGTAGAAGAAGAGCTTCTGGTGAAGAAGTTACTGAGATCAACATCACCAAATTTCTTATAGATTGCATCTACGATTGAGGAGTTTGGTGATCTAAAAAATAAGACCACATAATCACATATGAGATTATTGAATCAATCAAAGCTCATGAGGAGAGGATGAAAGGATATGGAGCAAAGGGAGATGAAACTGTTCTCCTCACTAGAGGAGAATGGCACGCAAGAGAAGACAACAAATCTCAAAAGATGTACACCATAGATCAAGTATCTAACAGAGGTGGAAGAGGCAGAGGTCGTGGAAAAGGAAGAGGAAACTTTGGCTCTTAAAGGAAAGAAGAGGAGCCGCAACAGAAGAGGAAATTTGACAAGTCAAAGATTAGGTGTTATAGCTGTGGGAAGATGGGGCATTTTGCCTCTAAATGCTCAAAGAGAAAGATGAGAAAAAAAAAACAGACTATCATGGTCGTTTATTCTTTGATGATGAGGGTGTGAAGAGACACCTTATTACAGCATATTCTCCTCAACAGAATGGATTTGTTAAGAGGAAAAAACAGACTGTCATGGAAATGGAAAGAAGCATCATGAAGAACGTTAGCTTTTAAACTTGTTTAAATGTTTGGTCAAATTGGAATTTGAGTCTTTGTTGTTTTTTATGATATTGTTTAGTTATTTAGTTTAAAATAAATCGTGCGGTTGTGGTTCGAGTAAGAAGTCTGTGATGCATATTTATAGGAGTCTTTTCTTAGTTGCCGATTTAGTGTAACAAACTCCACTCTCAAGATGTATAAGTAGATCATGGATGTATAAGTAGGAGGTGGAATCGAGGTTTTTGTAACCTATTGAACTGGTTTTTCCTCATTAAATGTAGAAAGTACGTATTTGTATCATAATTGTCCTCAGAGATCCACAAAATCCAATCAGTACGTACGTACGTCTCTTAGGTGGTTTTCCGGTCTACCTTCAGGGCTTAGGCACCACTAATTAAACCATTCATCCTCACCTTGAAAACCTCTATTGTAGCAGAAAAAGTCATTTACGATCGTGATAACCCTTTACGGATCAAGCGCAAATTTGTGTGATACGTTAAACATCATTTCGATCAAGTTGATGCATTCCAATTTTCTTGTGATATATATTTTTTCTCTTGCAAGTCACAAGAATATGAGTTTCGCGAATCGATCATGATAGACCATATACATATACGGATCGGCAGAATAAATAAACGGTCCCCTGTACTAGTGATAATTGGTCACTTGGCCCCATGTACTTTAGTCCTAACCATTTGCCCCCCTATAGTTACACATTGCAACCTATTGAACCCCTTATCGACAATTTTCACTTGCTTTCTTTGGTTGTGTATGTTACACGCGCCAAGTGGGTGCCACATCTATGTCACATCTACGCCACATCATCCTTATAAAAAAATAAAAAAATAAAAAAATAGAATAAAAAATAAATCCCCAAACACCCCTCATCTTCAACCTCCCCACTCACCCAAGATCCATGGCCACCCATCTCCATATCCTCTCCAAAGTATTGAGTCCATCAATCCCAAAAGCACCAACCCACCCTATCCCCCATGATTTATCCTTCTAGATTTCTAAAATCCACATCCTCAAATCTAAAGAATAAATCCCCAAAGCCCCTTCCTTCATCTTCAACCTCCCCTCTCACCCAAGATCCATGGTCCCGCCGCCCGCCAACGCTGAATCTGACATCCTTCTCACCCTCGTCGCTCTCATATACACCCTGATTTATCAGAATTTGTTCCCGTGAATGAAATCCGAATTTAGAGATTAAGTTTTTATTGAATCTAAACCTAGATCTAAAAAAAATTGACTTATTATATATATCAAATTGAGCATTAAATTTGGGAAGTGGGGTAGTGGCATCGATTGTTTAGCATCGGGATGCGTCGATTGGGTGGTGGCATGATGGCAATTGGGTACAAGGTTGAAGAACACATGAACTTAAAGAAAAACCAAGAAGAAAGAAAGAAGAAAAAAAAATGGAAAAAAAAAAAGAAAATGATAAAAAAATTCTACGTAAGCATTCCTCAATCGTTCATATGAGAGTGAAATGCACGCGACTTGCTAAATCAGCGGCTAGGGGTTCAATAGGTCACAATGTGCAACTATAGGGAGCCAAACGGTTAGAGCTAAAGTACAGGGGCCAAGTGATCAATTGTCACTAGTACAAGGGGGCGTTTATGTATTCTGCCTATAGGGATCCGAGTCAACTATTTAAGATGCACGCACCATATTCATACCTCAATTACGGCAACTCTATTAATTAATTCTCTCCCCCAACCGTGTATTTTTATGTAGTTATTAATTTTAGCATTTGAAGCGCAAATTTTGTTTACCCCTTTTTCCATGCTACTCTGTCAACGATTGACATGTTAGAATAAAAAAAAAAAAAAAGTTACAAGGAAAAATTATATACCAATTAACTCAAGAGTCCCTCCCTTACACGACATTCTGCAGAGGACAAAAAAATTGTCTCAAAAATGCATTCTTTTTCACATGAGATATATCCTTTCAAAACAAACATATGATTGATAAAATAGATGTATATAAATAAGTACATTCACCCCG
Organism: Fallopia convolvulus; assembly: GCA_964016875.1. Lineage (NCBI taxonomy): Eukaryota > Viridiplantae > Streptophyta > Magnoliopsida > Caryophyllales > Polygonaceae > Fallopia > Fallopia convolvulus. The sequence goes on from OZ024724.1 coordinate 42,791,636, forward strand.
AAGAACAGTTCGTATGAAAAAAAAGATATACAAAATTATAAAAAGGAATCAATTGAAGGCACAAAGTAAAACAGTCATCATAAGGAATCAGTACAATCATCATACTTGCAAACATATCATAACGGAATGAGTAGTAGGTTTAGAACATGTCAAACCTGTACGGAAGCCAAGTAGTAGTAGTAAAACAAAAGAAAAACTTATCTCTGAATTCCTGACTAGTAGCGATCTAGCACTCATCCAAACAAAAAAAATAAGTAAATTAATAAATGAAGGCTGGATCCTGTGTGGTTTTGAACAGGGAAAACGGGGGTTGAGAGGGATGAAGCCTGGTCCGAGAATCATCATTGTAGGGTTTTGAAATTCTAACGCAAAATGAATCATTTTAGGGTTTTCATAATGAAGACCTTTGATGACCTCGAGCCAGCCAACATTCCGCTCAGCCTTTTCTCCTCATTTCAATATCTGATACTTCTTCTTCTTCCTTGCGTTAATTTCGTGATGACAAAAAAAAAAAAGAAAGAAAGAGAGAGAGGGAGGTTTATGCCATGAAAGCCGCTTCCCAGAAACATAAAATAAACCCCCAAAGAAAGATAAAGAAAGAAGAAAGAATGAAATGAAAACCCTAAATAGCGCACAAGTAGTTGGAGGCCGACCCCCTCTTATAATGCAAGGGGAGTAGTTGGCCTACGCACGTACACAGCATTAAATTTTTATAATTGAAGATTTCAAATCGATCTTATAAATTTAATAGCTTACTAAATAATTCAAGATTTCGTTCTTTAATTTATAAGATTGCTCACTTTCTAACTTAATCTTCGGTAATGTATTTTTTAAATGGTCCTTCTGAGCTAAGTTTTTTTTTTTATACTTCCTCCATTTCACAATACTTGATCTTAGATAAAATTTCACATCTATTAAGAAAAAAAAATTCCCCAAATTCCTCCTATTAAATACTCTTTATTTTTTTCAATTATCAAGAAATTTTGGGATATTTGTAATATGGGGTATACACAAGGATATAAATGAAAAAAATAGCATACACTGCCCATATTTTTTGATATATTTCTCACAATGCATGTTCTATACTCCGTATCATAGAGAATAACCTCAATTTATAAATTTTTATAAAATTTTAGGAATATACTTCTTCACATCTTTTCCACAAAAAACGTACAATAATTATTTTTTAAAATACGGAACAATTTTTGAAAAAAAATCACTTAATTCTATTACTTTTTAAACCAACACCTTCACAAGGTAAACATGTTACGAAAATTTAAACTATACTAAAAGCCCTTAAAATATTAAAAAAAATTATTTTCAAAATATTAAAAAGATTCTCAACTTCATATGTTGTTTTGAAAGAAATTTTTTTATTATTATTAGGTAAGAATTAGGAGACATCTCTTACGGGGGGCGTCCTAGAGCATCCTTACGGATGAGAACATGAAGTTCTGGATGATTCATTATGGACTCGTCGGGGAGACTATGACCCAATTTAGCAATTTCATCGGCCACAGCGTTACACTCCCTAGGAGTATGATTAATCCTAATATCATGGCCTCCAGAGATGGAGACAAGGGTGTCGGAGATTATTAGTTCAATCTCCCAAGGACATTTAGTTAATCCTTTGACCGCGTTTATGACTTGGAGGTTATCCCCTTCGATTTCAACATGTCTTAGATTTCTGTTTCTCACCTCCCGGATAGCTTCTCTAAAGGCTAGGGCTTCCGCCTTGAGGACTGAAACTTTGCCAAAGTTACACGCTCTCAGGTCGATAACTTGACCCAGGTGGTTTCTTATCACAATTCCTCCCGTTGCTTGGTTGTTGAAAATCCTAGACGCATCAAAGTTGATTTTCACCTGATCTTGTCTTGGTTTTTTCCATGTTTCAAGCCTCTTTCTCCGTTTGTTTTTTTGTGCATGGTTGTTTTGTCTTATTGATTTCTTCATCTTCCGTCCATTGTCTTGCCATTTCCCAATTTTTTATTTGATTTCGAATGTAGTTTGTCAAGTCTGCGATGCCATTGTTTCGATCTTGTTGGAAGATTAATTTATTTTGTTGATGCCAAACGCTCCACCAAATAATTGCTAGTTCTGTGATCTCTTGTTTCCCTAATAGTTGTTTAATTTCATTCAGAACTACCCGTGGTGTTTTGTTACAAGTATCTACATTTCTAAGAATCTGAGCCGTGTTTGGGTTTACTTTGTTTGCTATATGTATCATATACGGGCATTTAGCAAGAACATGGTTTGTGTCTTCCGTGGAGCAGTCACATAGGATGCAACCACCAGGAGTAGCGACTTGCTTTTCCCTAAGGCGTGCTTTTGTGGGGAGTCCATTGCTATCGATTTTCCATAAGAAGTTTTTGACTTTAGGATATATATCCAGTTTCCATATCCAGTTGCTAAGGCTTGGGATTTGTTCATCTCTATTGGTAATGAGGGTCACAGCCGATGCGGTAGAGAACCATCCATTTTTGCTTGGGGCCCGATATAGTCTATCTTGTATAAAGTTGTCTGGGATCGGCACTTCTTGGACTTGTTCAACTATCTCATCCGGTAGAACTTGTCTTAGTTGTTCTATTTTCCATGTTTTATCGTGAGAGATCCATTCATCGACTTTTGACGATCTATCAATTGTTGCAGGGTTTTTTGCATGGTTGTGTAATGGGCCTATAAGGTGCCACCTATCATTCCAAAAGTTAACTGTTCTGCCATCCCCTATTTGCCATATTAGCCCTTTACAAAACTCTTCCCTAAGGTTTACAAGTTTTTTCCATTGCCATGAAGTGTTCTGTTTTTATCTTATACGTGAAAAAATCGTCGTTCTTGAGGTATTTTTCCGTAACTGTTCTTACCCAAATATTATTTGGTTCTGCTAAGATTTTCCATAATAATTTCATTTGCAGCGCTTTATTCATATGTTCTGTCTTCCTTATTCCTAAGCCACCTAATTCCTTTGGTTTGCAAATTTTGTCCCATCCCACTAGAGGTTTGTATTGCCTATCTTTATTCCAGAAGAAACTTCTGTTAATTCTATCCATTTCATTATGTATGGAGTTGGGGAGCATGAAGCTTTGCATCACATAGTTGGGTTTTGTTGCAAGGTTAGCTCTAATTAAAGTTGTTCGTCCCTCTTGAGAGAGTGAGTTAGCTTTCCATTTAGTAAGTTGCATTTGTGCCTTACTTATAGATTCCTTGAAAGTGTCTTTGTTAACCTTCCCATTAATCAGCGGACATCCTAGATACTTTTCAATATTTGTCATTGTCGGGATTCCTAGCGTTTGGTGAATTATGTTTCGTTGTTGGGCATTCAAATTTTTAGAGGTTTGGAAAGCCGATTTGGTATAATTTACCTTTTGGCCTGAGATCCTACAGAAATCATCAATTATGTTTTTCACTTTTGCACACGATCCCTGTGATGCTTTAACAAAGATTATAATATCATCAGCAAAGGCAAGAAAGGGAATTCTAGTTCCACCTCGAGAAATAGGAAAACCGATTGATTTTTTGTCAATGTCGCTTGTCAACTGCAATTTTCGGGCCAGGATTTCCGCCGCAAGGACAAAGAGGAATGGTGATAGTGGGTCTCCTTGTCTTAAGCCTCTTTCCGGTGCAAAGGGTTCTGTAGGTCCATTATTAACAAGGATTGATAGTGTTATAGAGCATACACACTCTCGAATCCACCCCACAAACTTCTTATCAAATCCAAATTTGCTTAGGACCTCAAGGAGGTAGTCCCAATCGACTCTGTCGTATGCCTTTTCCATATCCAATTTTATTGCAACCCATCCATCTTTGGCTTTGCTGTTTCTAAAGGAGTGTAGAACTTCATGAGCAATGAGAACATTATCTTGGATGACTCTATTTGCCACAAAGGCTCCTTGAAGCGGATGTGTGATCTTGCTTATTACTTTCTTTAGTCGTTCTGTTAGTATCTTTGAAATGATTTTGTATATTGTAGAGCATAGACTAATTGGTCGATAATGGTTTGTGGAATTTGGGTTCTCAGTTTTTGGTATGAGGGTTATGAAAGTATGGTTTATTTGTCTTAGTATCTTACCTGAATGGAAGAAACTTTTCACTGCTTTGGTTACTGCTGGGCCTACAATGTCCCAATATCTTTTATAAAATTCTGTTGTAATCCCATCAGGTCCTGGAGATTTGTCTGTCCCAAGGTTCATGACCGTAGATTTAATTTCCTCATTTGTAACAGGTTGTAAGAGCATCATGTTATCTTCTTCCGTTACTTCTCTAGTAATTAGATTCATATATTCACTCGCATTCCTAAAGTTGGTTGCTTCTTTTGTGTATCGTTTCTTGAAATCATTCCTAATTTCTTCTCGGATATTTTCTATTCCTATGATTTGTGTTCCATCTGCTGTTCTTATTTCTTTTAGCATTTTCCTAGTGCGTCTTCCACTGGCCACCTTGTGGAAGTACCCTGAGTTTGCATCTAATAGTTTAATGTGCTTTGTTTTTTCCCTTTGTTTCCAATAAGTTCTATGGTAATTCAATATACACTCTTTCTTTTTTAGCAATCGGATTTGTTTTTGTATCATGTCTGGTTGGGGTGAGATTGTTATACTCTTCTATAGTTCAAGAAGTTGGTCTTCCAAATCTTTCAATTGCTCAAAAATATTCCCTAGAGTGTGCTTATTCCAACGTTTTGCATGTTGCTTAAAGAGTTGTGTTTTTTTTACTAGTTGGAACATGTTAGAGCCTTGAAATTGAACCCTCCAAGCTTGTTTTACTACATTTTGAAAGTCTTTCCTATACATCCACATTTTCTCTAATTTAAAGGGTTGTGCTTTAATCATTTCGTTGTTGCTTAGTTCCACCGATATTTTGCAGTGATCCGAGCTTGTAAAGGCGTGGTTTTTTGTACTTATGTTTGGGAGCCATTGGATAATACTGTTGTTGGCTAATGCTCTATCCAATTTTTCATAAATGTTATCGACTTCCGTTTTATTTTTTCTCCAAGTAAATGGATTTCCAACGGTCGGAATGTCTTCAAGGAGGCAGTCGTTTTTAAAGTTTATTAGCCTTTCAAATATGTGCGGTTCCGGATGGGCTCCTCCTTTTTTTTCATTAGGTTCTTGAATTTCATTTAGATCTCCTATAATTAGGTTCGGTAAGCTAGTATTTTGTAAAGTTTCAGTTAGTTCATTCCAAAAGGCGTCTTTATCTCCAGCATTGGGTGGAGCATAGACAAAGCAGATAGCAAGAGAGTTTTTTGTAATAAGATGACTATACTTTAGAATAATGTACCTTGGTGCTTGAACAAGCACTGTGATTTCCTCATTTATAAGTTGATGCGCTTTCCAAAAGACTCCTAGACCTCCAGCTCGACCGGTAGCTAGGGACCACAAGACATTGTCAAACCCAGCACGCCGCCAAACCTGGTCGCTAGGAAGGGTATCTGTTTTTGTTTCGCCTATTGCCATTATTTGAATTCTTTGGATTTTACAGAAGGAGTCTAGTTCTGGCCAGAACGATTTTCTCCCAATCCCCCTACTATTCCAAAATCCTATCTTCATAATAACTTATTTTATCTATCCAATTCTCGCTTCTTATACTTGTTCTGGTGTTGATAGAGACTTGGTTCATGTAATAAAAGCTCATTTTTACAGACTTGTTCCTACATTTTAAAGATGTCAAATGACAGTTACAACATGGTCTTCAAATGCATCCATCATATGGTCACTTAGTAATTGTTTGGGTAATGCCCTTCCCCTTTCAAATCCATACATAGAATTGTTAAGCTGATTCATCCTATATGTGTTATCCAGCTGCTTGAAACAGCCGCGTCCCCAGGCCTGCTTATAAATCTGATTCTCCATTCGTTTCCAACTAAAAACCGCAGCAATCACAACATATTCATAGTGCATAATTACATCAGTTTGATTCTGGATTTGTATCTTGTTCAGGCTCCCATTCAGAGAATTCTTACATTTCTCATTTCTCAAACATCTCAAGCAATTTTCCATAGTAATACCAAATTCTGCAATCACCTCAAAGTGCTTTACAATTTTAGTTTTAATTTTCTGCCCCTTTCCATCATGGTAATCACAAAAATACATCCATGTACAGTCCTTTGTTATCCTAGTTGTTCTATTAGAATCATTCTCCTTACATAGAACATACGTGTCCTCCAGATTATGAACTGTTTGTAATGTTCTAGTATCAATATAATAGTCCTTATCATCACAAATAAAATAGTCTATCCTTTCTCTCTTTACTTCATGTTCCTTAATAACATTATGTGCATTAACAAAAGGCATCTTAGCATACATGCTTTCCTTTCGTCTTACACTAATCTCACACAATTTTTCATATATCTTGCTTGGCAGATTATCTCTAGCCTCATCAACTAGTCTCTTCCATTTGGAATGGTTCTGGTTCTTCTCGGTCATACTCCATCTTCTCCTAACCATTCCATTACCATTGTTTGACCTTAAAAGTTTCCAAGTTTTCTTATAAAACCTGCAAATGAAGCACCTTAGAGGATCATTGTCAACATTCTCTATTTTATAACTTATAATGCACATACAATTTTTCCTTAGCAAGAATTTGAACATCAGACTACAATTTTTGCCTTGACACATTGTCATATCACATTTGAGGCTCCTACAAACATAATGTTCAACCATATGACAGTTGAGAATTTTAGTTTCTATATTTCTATTCACATAACAGGATTGATCATAAGCAACTCTTGTTCTTGTGTTCCAGTACATCTTCATTTTCTTTTGTCTATGTTTATTCAGTTTACTAAAGTAAATACTCTCTATCTGAGTGTCATAATTATACCATTCTTTAGGATAAACTATTGGTGGAACTCTATCATATATATTTGTTGTGTTCCCTTGATAACTGGCTTCATGTTTCTTATTCCCTTTCAAGCGATTAAGTTTCTTCATTAAGGGTTCCAAGTTTAGTTTTTCTTTGTTCATGAAATGTAAGATCATGCTATCAACATACTTTAACTTGATAATACCAGACACACTGGTTTCATACATAAGGTTGGATCCAAACACCATAGTTCTATAATGATTCCAAGAATGCATAAAAATGCCACCTTTTTGCCTCAGATTGGGGATCACAAACCCAAGCACAAATGCAATCATAGAGGTTTCTTTCAAGTGGCTTACACTTTCTGTAACACCAGACATCTTATCAAGGAAGAACGGTGGATCGATCTTCCTTTTACTTTTTTCTATCCTGGACCCCGGGGATCCTGCCTCAAAAGGCTTGTTCGATTTGCCACCCTTTAAGGTCGAAACGATGGTAAGCATTGGATCATGTTGGAAATGAGCAGGCTCATTCCCATATTGTTCTTTAGAGAGAAGAGGTTCATAAACTACATTCTTTCTAATTGATTGTCTTTTGTTTTCCATATTTTTATTTGGTTCATAAACTACATTCTTTCTAATTGATTGTCTTTTGCTTTTGATATTGTTATTTTGTTTCCCCATTGTTGTAAACACCAACCCCCAGACCCAAAACAGATTAGAATAAAACTCAGAGAAATTAGAGAGTAAGGAGGTATAGCACCCCCAACACCCCCTTTCGTTGAACTGCAGATCATAGTGCATAGAAAATTTCAATGTCTCAAAGAAAAATTTAGGCTTAGGCAAAGAGAGATACAACCTGAAATCTTTGGGGTCTCCGTTCTTCTTTGTGACATTCCACTGTAGGGAATGTCGCCTTGTCTTTAGAGACGCTAGCGGACTCCACTCCTCAAGAGAGGACCTCACCGAGAACCGCCCTTTATCACCCCGAAGACCAACTGTACCCCGTCCCGCACAAGAGAGAATCCACCGTAACCCTAGTTGTGTACAGAACCCTCGTTTCACCCACCCTAACCTCCAATTTGTACAATGATCCATGAATTTGAGATCCTTCCTTCTTCCAAGCCGCCAAATCAAAGCAGATGGGACTCTACCCATCGATCGGAGGGCCGCGGAGACCTTAGAACTCGGCCGGAAGTACAAACTCGCATCTTGTTTGATTTGATAATTCCCGTGAAATCCGGGCGACGATGACCAAGGGGCCAAATTAGAGTAGTAGGCATCATTATGCCAGATTTGAATCAGGAACAAGACGGATTCAACCCGGATTAAGGTCTTAAATCTGGATCTAGGGTTCTTTAGTTGGGGTTTGTGGTGCAGGGAGGTGAGGGGTCGAGAGAGAGAGGGCGGCGAGGGTTTCGTTTCTCCATTTTTCTTTTTAATTGTTGTTTTGAAAGAAATAAAAAAAAAAGATGTAATATTTAAAAATTTTAAAACAAAACTGATTAAATACCTTCTCCCAAAAAAATGTGAAAACGATGTAAACAAGGGGTGGTGCTTTATGAAAAGTTTCCAGAATAAATTGAGTTGAATTTGTAAATAAAGAAAACAGAAAACAAAAATGAATACCACAAATGTGGCACTTCACTTAAGACTTAAGAGGGATTTATCTGCATATACACTCCGGCAGGAACTCGGTAAAAATAGTATGCAATACCTCATTTTCTAATAATTAAAAATGTGACGCTAAATATTAATTTTTTTCAGAATAAAGAACGTACAACAAAGCCACCGAACCTTGTCTTCTCTTATCTTTAATCTTTCTTCTCTTCCATATATTTGGGAATTTGAGGGATTTTAGCTACTATATACCGTCCATAGAAATTTGACAAATCTATATAATGCATGTTTGATTGATTGATTTGAATTAGGAGCATGTTACGTTTTTCAATCCAAATTTGATTGATTAATTATAGTAGTTTATGGTTCTAATTAGCAAGCCCTTGTCATCAAGAACAGTTGGAGAGGAGAGGGAGGGGGGGAGAGAGGGAAGACAGTAAGAGAATTATGTGGGGTCATATTTGTAATTTTTTCTAATTAAAATACTGCAAACTAATTTCAAAAAAAAAACTGCATAGTATGGCCCTTTATCTATAACTACTCATTAATTAAATAGCTGTATTTTTAAGAAACCACCCATTAAAGACTTTATTTTAAACCACCAATTAAATACAGTATATTTTTGTAGCAATGCACCGCCTATCCAGTAACGACATCTAATTTTTCGTTAAAAAGTGTGAAAAGACCATTTTCCTTACTCTTTGAACAAATTATGAAAGATTTTGACCATTTTAAATTACATTAAAAAATTCATTAACTAAGGTGTATAATGTATTAGAGGAATTTTAAATGTTATTTTATATATATTTTTGGGTATCACTTCTTCTTCCCTCCGCATCTATTGAGCCCTTATTTTGCAATCCCTAGGCAAAAGGTACTAAGACTATCTCCAACAACATCCCCATATTATTGGAAGCTGTGTATTTGGAGAATTTGACATAAAAATTTGCTCCAACAGCTTCCCTATCATGTTCTCCATTATAAAGTAAAGAGGGGAAATTCTCTACTCCTTTCCTAAATTTAGGGGATTTACCATAAATTAAGAGAGTTCTCCATATGACTTTTTTAATATTTTTTCATTTTTTAATTGTAAACAAATGCTTTCCTATCATTTTTTTAGGTGGATTTGGAGTTTTTTGTATTGATGTAAATGAATATATACAATGTGTATGATTTATTATGTTGAGATTCTAATTTTTTTTATTTTTTTTACAAGTCAAATGGCAAATAATTTATTAATTATTAGGTAAAGATTCTAGATATTTTATTTTTATATTAGTCAAAAAACAATTTATTAGGTTAAGATTTTAAAATATTTTTATTTCCTTATACATAAAATAATATTTTATCATGTATTCGGTTAATATTCAAAATTATTATAATTTTCTTATAATAAAAAAAAAAAAATTATCCTTTAACAGGATAAGATTGTAAAATATTTTTATTTTCGTATTAGTCAAAAATAATAATTAATTAATTATTGAATAAATGTTATAGAAGATTTCATAATACATAAAATAGAAATAATAAATACAATATTCTCCGAAATAGGGAAGTTGTTGGAGTTGGAGCAAATTTTTTTTTTTTGTGGAGAATATGACATTCATTAGTGATTCTCTATCCTTATCCCTTATTTTCCCGTCATTATGTCAGCATTCAACATCAGGATCGGGCTTGGTCTTATTTGGGCCGATTCTCGTATAGACTGGTGAGCATCACAAGCTTACGCTCTGACCCGAATAGCATGGGGATTGAAGAGGCCTTGGAAAGTCGGATTAGGATCAACAGATGCTCCATTTTGGAGCAAATTTTAAAAAGTTGTACATGGCCTAAGAAGTCGCAATTTCCACGAAGTTGAAGAAACTAGAGCATCGCCCATCTTACTCAATGCCAATGTTTACCATCCATCAATGCTATGGTGTGAACGCAAAATTTGAGCTTCCATTGGTCAAAGCCTATTTAATGGGTGATAATAAGATCCTAATTAATGGATAATATATAGTTTTAAGTTGCACAATAATAAATCTAGTGAAGCTCAAAGGTTTCTTCAAAGACATTTAAATTTGAAGACATTTAATGCTTGAAGCTCATAGATCACTACTATGCCTCAAAATTTAGTAATATATGTTGGGATTTTGGAGCCTGATTCGGGATTAGAAGGAAAAAGGAATCAGGTTACTTACTTGGCAAGTTTGACGAGATCTTTTTTGGATAGATTGTGTCTTCTATTTTTGGTAGATAAGATTTTCTATTATTAATGGGTAAAAGATTTTAGATATTAGGAAAGAATTACATCTAGGGGATATTGGAATTTCTATCCTTACATATATCTTGTAATATCTTGTTACCATCTTTTAGGTCTTGTTTTCTCTATTTAAACCCAACTAGGTTATTATAATTGGTGTGTTGAAAACCAGAGAGTAGAGAGAGAGAGAGAGAGAGAGAGAGAGAGAGAGAGAGAGAGAGAGAGAGAAATCAGAGTGCTAGAGAGATCAGGTTAGACTGAGGTCTTGTAATCCTTGTAAGTATCAGATCTAGTGGATATCCATGGCTTGGTAGTGCCCCCAAACGTAGTCATTCTGACGAACTAGGTCAAAAAATTTATCTTGTTCTTCTATTGTTTATTTTCTTACTTTTCTTGTGAATATGTGACCCCGTTATTGTTGCAAGTAGGTCCGAAATTTCCTAACAACTAGTATCAGAGCAAGGTTCCTACGGTTGTAATGGACGTAAAGATTCTTGTGGAGAAGTTTGATGGAACAGATGGGAGCAAGACGGTGGTTCCTAGTAGGCAGGAGGCCTTGAAGCATTATCCACGGTTCAATGGTCAGGAGATCATTGAGGAATATGATAGGGAGTTAACTCCTAACTCCTATCTGATGTTGAAACATGAGCCAGAAGACTATTCAGATGGCAGGAAAGTCAGAAGGGATGACATGGTGGAGGAGGAAGCTTGCAAGGAGAAGGCCATACGACAGGTGTCGAGTGTGGTGGGAGAAAACTTTGCTGACAAGCTTGAAGAATTGAGGCCTGACAGGGCTTCAGACTGGCTTTCGTAAGTTGGAGGCCCGACACTACCAAGACTGAAGTACTGCTGAAGAAGAAGACAATTACAATTGGAATAAGTCTCCAGGTGGGAGATTGTTTGGATTTCGGAGCTTGATTCGGGATTAGGCGGAATAGAGATAAAGGTGAAAAGGAGAAGCAAAGACGAAACGAAAGGGCTCGAGAGAAGAACGCCGATGCGGGCTTGAAGTAGGTCGGCGCGACTGCGGCACGAGGCCGGTGCCCGTGCTATGCCAACAATAGGCAAGCTGCGGGATGAGCGCGCGCGTGCTCCTGGAACGCGACCGCGCCATGGCAGAGCGCGCCTACGCTGCTGGTGGTTGTGCCTGCGGCCCCTTGTGCGTTGTTCTGCTTTGATTTTCTGAGGGTTTCGTGTCTTGCAAGGCTTCGTGTTATTTTTGGTAGATAAGATTTTCTATCATTAATGGGTAAAAGATATTAGATATTAGGAAAGAATTATATCTAGGAGATATTGGAATTTCTATCCTTGTATATATCTTGTAATATCTTGTTACCATCTCTTGGGTTTTGTTTTCTCTATTTAAACCCAACTAGGTTATTGTAATTGGTGTGCTGAAAACCAGAGAGCAAAGAGAGGGAAAAATCAGAGTGCTAGAGAGATAAGGTTAGACTAAGGTCTTGCAATCCTTGTAAGTCTAGTTGATATCCCTGGGTTGGTAGTACCCCCAGACGTAGTCATTCTGACGAACTGGGTCAATAAATTTATCTTGTTCTTCTATTGTTTATTTTCTTACTTCTCTTGTGAATTTGTGAGTCCGTTATTATTGCAAGTATGTCCAAAATTTCATAACAATGTAAAACAAGCAGTTATCGCGTGATAGATGTACAATGCTCACTTGTTCAAACGACTAGACTCATTAAAGGCCTCTTAAAGGAGGATAGAAGATAATAAGAAGAGACATTGACTGAATTAAATGCAAGGATATGAGAGGTAAACAGTTACAAGCCTAAAACATGAGCTTTCACCTAGCATTATAAAAGGGATCAAGCTCTAGGGCGTGATCATAGCTCACATATTCTTTCATTCTCTTAGATTTACACTCATTCTTATTGTATATAAGCTCATTAGATATCATGTTCCATATCAACCTCATCATAGTTTCTGCATGAGAGCATACTTATAATCTTATTATTCTCTCAATCTCTCCATATACATCCATTCAAAAAAAAAAGATAAGCGTTCTTTTTCTTTATTTACATTACACCCACATTTGATTACCATCGTATTCATTCACTTTCACTCATTTTCATACACAGTTTTTGCAATGATCTATGCAGTTTCTGTAAACATATAGTTTCACATATATATTGATCGGTTATTCTCGGCACCCCTCTAAAAACAAAGAGTGGACTTGTTTATTTTTTGTCCAAAACACATCTAAAACCTTGTGGAGAATACATGGCTCCTCCCCGGTTGAAATGCAAAGCTCTCAAGATTACCAATCGAAAAAAGTGGTCGACGAGAACCGATTCGGAGATGTGTTTGGACAAATTTCCAACCCATAGGTGTCTAGATGGCAGATTCAACGGTTGAGAATTATTGAAAACCTTGCGGACCAACATGATGGTGGTTGTGGTGGCAGAGACCATCTCCAAAACCTATATTATGCGATCTTGCCTAGTCTCATACCTGACCCCGACTAGTCTAAGGCACCCAAGAGGCCAAGACCTTGTCACTTCCCTTGGTGTAAGATTTCGTCGAGTTTATGATATATTGTAGAAACTACAATATATCAAATTCTCCCATACTTAGACCTTGTTCATCCTCGAGTATGCTCAAAAATAAAATCTAACAAGAAAAATAATCTCAATGGTTTATAGACAGCATAAGAGAATATGATCTAAAACTCAAAAGCACTCAAATAAGCTCACAACCCGAACTCATGTAAGATTGAAAGTAATACATAAATCCTTGCTCTCAATCTCACTTTTCACTCTTTAGCCTCCTATCGCCCCAACCTAATGTTGGTCTGGGGCCCTGAATTTTGCATGAACCCTCCTTTCGGGTTTCTAGCCCAACACCTAATTTGTATGTCATTTTAGAAATTTTGATTTTTTTTCTTTTTCTAACCGGTAAAAACTTGAAAACAAACCTAAATTAACTTAAAGCAGCTAACTTAGATAAACAGTGAATACGCCATCCCCCATACTTAAAGCTTTCATAGTCCTCAATGGAATCAAAGACAATAAAGTAAAGGGAAAGGAATCAAGAGACTCATTGTGGTGCTCTTGGTGGATATTGGGGGTAATCAGGCCACATACCCATAAAGAACTCCTCCTACCTCAAATGAGTCCTTTATATGGACTCAATACTAGATGCCATGGAAGCTTTCTAAGTAGCCATATCCATCTGCGCTACAGGTAGGCGCGCCATATCTATAAATAGACGCTCTTGCCAAGGAGGACCCCAACTAGAAAAACCAACTACTCCATAAGTTGATGCACCAATAGAAACATCCCATGCATATATAACAGTACCCCAACCAAAATTAAGCTTAGTGTAATCTTTCTTGGGTTTTGCCTATTTAGCATGTTTTCTTCATGTTCTTTCGCGACCCTTATTAGTGTGGGACTCGGTGGAATTTGGTGCTCCAACAAGTTTCCATTCTTTGATTTGCTTTTGGGTAAATTCACTTAGGTTGTTGGCATTGTTTAGATTTGTTCCGTTGTTGCTTTTAAACACTTTCTTATTTCTAGAATACCAAATCCACCACTACGTGGTTGTAAGGAGTTCCATCTCCTCCTTTTTTGTTCTTGCCCTGATTTCCCCAGGACCTGGTGTGGTTTTTTTGTTGTCGGGGGAAATTTGGCCGACAATCCAACATATTTTAGGTCTTATAGTGTTAAGGGTTTCCTTTGTAAGGGGGCATGAAAGTAGAATGCGGTTTGTGTCTTCAACCTGGTCGGTATCAAGCCTTGATTTGGTTGGCAGATCGTTTCGTGCACTTTCCATAGGAAGTTCTTCATTTTGGGTGGGACGTTAAGTTTGTTAATCCATTCTAGATTAATTTTGGGTTCACTTTTGGCGAGGTTGATCCATTGCATGGTTGAGTGGGTGGAGTACCATCCGTTTTTGCTTGGTTGAATTGCCAATATAGCGTATCTTGGATTTTGTTAACTGGGTTAATAATTTTGGATATGTTTTCTAGGTCTTCGGGATTGACAACCTCCCTCAATTTTTCGATGTTCCATGAGTTGTCCTCATGGAGGTACAAATCAACTAATTCCTCCTAGTTAATGTGAGTATCGACCCCAGTTTTTGGGTGAATAGGGTCGTAACCGATCTAGTTGTCTTTCCAGAAACGAATGGTTTTCCCTTCCCCTACTTGCCATATGAGTCCAGTTGCGAATAGGTCTCTAAGATCCAGTTGCAAATAGCATCGTAACCGATTCAGTATAACTATGGTTGAAATTATTAGTTTAGAATGAAAACCTCGCTCATTAATTCATTTATTCTCAAAGAGGAGCTATTAAGAATCGACTCGACCCGACAATCTGACCTGAACTGCTCAAAATTTTTAGAAACTTGACCTTGAAAATCAATGGTTCATAGAAAGACCCGAACCCAACTAACTTGAACCTTATTGGGTTGAAACCTGAAATCCGCTAGATTGACTTGAATTGTTGTTTTTAAAAAAATTATAACATTTAATTTGAATATTATAATATATTTTTTAAATTTATATTTTATAATCAAATAATATTATTTAATTAAAATTTTATTTTAATAATTATAAAAAGTTAGTCCTCTTGACCCGCTAGATTGACTTGAATTATTGTTTTTGAAAAATTATAGCGTTTATTTTTAATATTATTATATATTTTATTATTAAAAATATATAAATTTTTACTTTTATTATCAAATAATTTTATTTAATAAAAGTATTTTTTTAATAATCATAAAAAAGTTAGTACTCTTGACTTGTTGGATTGACCCGGACCCGTATGATAACCTGCCACAACTAGACCCAATATGACATGTAACCCGATTGACTCGAACCCATTTGACAAGTCTATCTAATAGGGATTGAATTGCAATTTAACATATAATGAGATTAAACTAATAACCTCAAGGTTATTATGTATTATAAAAAAAATGAATATGGCAAAAAATTAGACACTATTGGGTATAGATTAAAACTGAACACTACCAAAGAAAGAAATGAAACCCTTGCCCCCAAACTCTCGACCCCAAACCCTTTCACAACAACGCCGATGCAAAATACGAAACCCCAGATCTCAAAGACTAGCCCAAATCAGAGCAATTTGCGTATGTCTCCTCTCACAAAGCTTTTGTAACCATGAAGTTTGCCATCCTCGGTCTGCAAGATGGGGATTTTTGCCCCGATTCCCGAAAGTAGACAAAAGTATTGGACAATTTTGGATAGTTTAGATGTTGTAGATATTCTGTTGATATTCTGTAGCCTTCTAGTTAAGATCTTATCCTTGTTTAGTTTATTGTATGTACATATAAACTCTCTTCAGTAATGAGAATCGATAACAAGTTTGCCACCATATATGTTCTTTTAACAAGTTCGAGAAGTGACGATGTTCAATTCGTGACTCAATCTGGCGTTCGTAATGCCCATGGATGTATTAATAAGCTCCATCCCTTCCTAAGATGGCGACGAAAGAGGCGTTGAGGGCTCTCCTTCATGGAGCCACGAGCAGTCTGGAGATTAAGGATGTTGAGACTTTGTTACTGTACATTCTTGTTCATTGTAAGAGAGTTTAGGGTAGCTGCGAGTCTTCAAGCGGCATGGGCTTCTTGGGTGGGGAGTCAGGTGGAAAGCCACTAGAAGGAATTTCTTGATGTTCTATTGGAAAGGAAGAATGGGCAAAGTAATTCGAGATCTTCCAGGTTGTTTCTACTCTCTCAAATCTTTGATAAGAATAAATTGTTCTTGTTTATCCTTGTGTGTGGGTGTGTTGTCTATATATTGAATTGTTGGAGAGCCAACTTGTTAGGCATCTTAGTGAAGAAACAAATTGCTCTAACGAAGAAAAATAAGAAACCCAAAGTATTGTGCTTGGATGATCAATTTTCTAAAGAACAAACTTAGATTGTGCTAGCACATGATTTGCTTAGACCAATGCCTACCATGGTCCTTGAGACCTTAAAGATTGGCAAAGAAAATCAGCCTTATGGGGCAATACCTTCGGGTTCTAAGAAAGAAAAAGGTGAGACGAAAATTGATATGTCGGCCGTATGTGGCCCTATAAAGAACTGGATAGTTGTAGGAATGATGGGAAAACCACCTCTAGTATGTTGCCTTGTCTTGTTTATGCAATTCAAGCATAGGGGTGGCTCTATCATGACTCCCTGTAATATTTATGAAGCTTTATGTACTACGCTAATTGCTATGAGATAAGAAGGGCTAGTGAAACTTGTGATGGCTATTTTTAATAGCAATACTTGTTTTGATGAATATGAATATGATGGCTTGGTTAATGACATGTGATAATTGGATGGATTAGGAACTAAATTCCAAGGATGATTACCTATTATGTGCAGCAGTGGTTAATCTGAGGAAACCAAATAAAGAAACTAGTCTTAGAGTCAATAAAGAAATGCAAATATTAATCTTCTTTGTATCACTTCAATCAAGAAACTGCCTATTATAACTAAGCAATATGTATGTATCTTTTGTGATATATGTTGGGCTGGGTATTATCATTCCAATGATGATAATCTATCTCAATATGTTATGATAATTCTGAGGAAACCAAAGCTGAAAATAAACTGAATTGTAAGCTTCATATAAAAAGAACAAAAACTTGTAAATTAAGCTTGTTTAGAAGTCATATGCTAAGAAAAAGGCATGAATGTGTTCACCTGTATGTTATGCCCTGTACGCTGATGTGTTCTATTCCTAGAGAACTAAATAAGCAACAAATGAACTTTGTTAATGTATTATCTGGTTTGGATTTCATTCTAATTGAAATTGGGATGCCTAAGGCCTTTTTCTGATTTTGTGAAAGATGCAGGAACTGGTGCTATGAAACAGGCAGGAACAATTCACTACAAACAAGCCTTGAAGATAATAAAGATGTCAAATGGGGGTTTGTGGATCTTACTCAAATCCAGAAGGTTAGGAAAAACACTAATCCTAACTATTAATTGGTATTAAGTAATGAAAAGTTCAGTTGGCATTACTCTTTATTATTGAAATATGTTAAAATTAAATGGAAGATTAGAAATTCTTGGCAATTTCTGTGTGCTTTAGGTTGCATGGGAGATGATATCACCAATAATATTGAAGATTTTAAAAATAAGGTAATAGCTGATATTGCTCCATTGGATTTGACAAGGTGTGGTTCAAGGAGGAATTATGATATGATGTGCTGCCCTTTCAGGGTCATTAGAATAGTAAGATGTCATATTGCCTATAAAAGCAATTTAAATATGAGTCAAAGACCTGTACAGCATCCTAAAGAACAGTTAAATAGAAATTTGTATAGAACAGGGGTACTAATTAATGGTTTACAAATGATTTTAAGTAAATGGAACTCTAGCGATGAATGGTTCTTAATTACTCTTAACACATCTACTCATGTTGTAAGGAACCCATTTGAATTAAATGTGGTGTGTATCGGTGGCACTAATGTGATTAAGTCCAATATTAATTTCTCGATTAGAAGTGGTCATGAGATTACTGATGTGGTGGTTCGAATTCTGCTGAATTTCTCCAGGCATTCTCAATTCAGTTCAGCCTTGATGCTTTCTGGCTTGAAAATGCTTGGGAAAAAATGGAATTCAAACATTAAATATTGCATGATTACGCTCGAACTATACACTTATGGTATCTGGAATGTATTTGAATTATGCGTTGTGGGTATTCGTGGTACTAAGAGAAAACATTAAATAGTCAAGGCAAAACCAACCCACTTTAACACTATACACAGGTTCTTTGGGACCAATAAAATTCCCAAAATAAATTAAGTCCACATGAAGATAGGCCTATGGAATTGTAGAGGTAAAGGGAGGAAATCGTTTTGGCCGGAAATAGATTCGTTTTGTAAAATAGAAAGAATACAACTAATGGCTATAGTAGAAACAAAAACCGATAAAATCCCAAGTGATCAAGTATGGAGAAGATCCAGATTTGACAATTTTGTTTGGTCTCCGGCCTCTGGTAAGGCTGGAGGAATAGGAGTAATGTGGAAAGAACACCAACTTGTTAATGAGCAAATATCTGTTCTAATCCAAGAACAAAGATACATTATACTGAAATACTCTCAGCTGGTTACAAAATACACCATTGCTCTATGTTGTGCTTATGCACCACCAAATGCGGGGGCAAAAGAAGAACTTTGGACACATTTAACGAATATCCTAGTAAACTTGCATCTACCCATAATTTTGATAGGAGATCTTAATGAAATCCAAGACCCGAGTGAGAAAAAGGGGGGAATTTTTCGGAACCCAGTAGATTCCAACAACTTTTAAGCTTTAAAGATACTTGCGATTTAACGAACATCCCATCCCTTGGAAACCAATTCCCCTGGAGAAAAAAATAAAACAGAAATTGACAGCATATACGAAAAGCTCGATAGAACCCTAGTTAGCCACTGCATATTACAATGGTTTCCACAAATTAAAACAACAAATCATGCATTTACAACCTCGGATCATTGTAAAATATCGGTCGATTTTAGCAACGATACAATAACAAAAGCATTACCTTTTAAATTAGAAAAAATGTGGATGCTAAGGAAACACTTTAGAAACGTTGTAAAAAAAGCATGGAGGTTGAATGTAGTAGGCTCTAATATGTTTCAGCTTGTAAAGAAAACTCAGCTATTTAAAAAGAATGCTAAAGAATGGAATAAACGAACATTAGGAAACACTTTTGAACAACTAAAAGAAATTGAACAAAAACTAATGGAAATTCAAGCACAAATCTTAAGATCACCACAACCAAGCATTATACAAAAATAACTACGCCTGATAAAACAAAAAAAATGTATCCTAAATTACCATAAAACATATTAGAAACAGAGAGCGAAAACAAAGCATATACAACTAACTGATGCGAACACATGATACTTCCATAGAATTGCAAGCGACAAAAGAAGCAAGAAATAGATTAAAGAAATAAGGACAAATGAAGGAACCCACATTGTGGGAACTGAATATGTCAAGGATGAAATACAAAATGATTTTAAACATAGGTATACCAAAGAAGTTGTCAACCAATCACTCACCCGACAATATCTAGAGCTAATTATAGAAAAGATCTCAGATGAGGATAATGCACACTTAGTTAAGCAAGTAACAAATGAGGAAATAAAGAAAGTTGTAATGAGTATTGGATTTGGTAAATCACCAGGCCTTGATGGGATAACAACAGAATTCTATAAAAAAAAATATTGTGATATTGTAGGATCGTCAGTCATTAAAGCAGTTAAAAGCTTCTTTCACTCTCGAAAACTACTAAAACAAATTAACCATACCTTCATATCACTTATCCCAAAAGTAGAAAACCCATGTTCTCAAATCATTATAGGCCAATTAGTTTATGTTCAACAATATACAAAATTATATCAAAAATTATGATAGAAAGACTCTAAAAGGTTATGAACAAAATTACTCACCCGCTGCAAGGGGCCTTTGTCGCCAACAGGGCAATACAAGACATTGTTCTAATAGCACATGAAATTTTTCATTCGTTTAGAGGAAGTAAAGCGAAAGATGGATGGGTAGCAATAAAACTGGATATGGAAAAAGCTTATGACCGTGTGGATTGGGGGTTCTTATTTACAGTGCTAAAGACATTGGATTCGATGAAAAATTTATTGGTTGGATACAGGAATGTGTTTGCACAGTCTCATTCTCGGTACTAGTTAACAATGGCCCCACAGACCCTTTCTTTCCAGAACATGGTCTGAGACAAGGTGATCCCCTATTCCCATTTCTATTCGTGATAGCTATTGAATTACTTGCTAGAAAACTTCAAAATGAATGTGACACTAGTAGACAATCGATCGGATTTCCAATTACTAGGGGTGGAACCTGAATTCCTTTCCTAGCGTTTGTTGATGATATCATAATTTTCTCAAAAGCTACTCAAGGTGCTTATTTGACGGTCAAAAGAATCATTGAGGAATATAGTGAGATATCCGGACAACAGGTAAACTATCACAAATTAGCATTTCAAGTAAATAAAAACATAAGCAACCAACAGAAAGGGCAAATACAACAATCACTTGGTATCAACTCTGACGGACTTGGAAAAGTATTTAGGATGCCCAATAATAAATGGAAGGGTGAATAAAGAAACCTTCAAAGAAACAATAGGGAAAACAAAGAATCAGTTAACCAAATGGAAGGCAAATTCCTTGTCCCAAGAAAGACGAACAACACTAATAAGATCAAATTTAGCAACTAAACCAAATTATATTATGCAAAGCTTTATGTTACCAAAAAATATACATGACGAAATGGATAGAATAAACAGAGGATTCTTTTGGAATAAAGACAATCAATACAAACCATTGGTAGGGTGGGATAGAATCTGCAAGCCAAAATCACATGGAGGATTAGGTATTAGGAAAACTGAACACATGAACAAAGCATTACAAATGAAACTATTATGGAAAGTTTTAGCCGAACCTAACAATATATGGGCCCGAGTCATTACTGAGAAATATCTGAAAAATGAAACCTTCTTCTCATATAAAGTTAAAGCAAACACATCCTGGCAATGGAAAAGACTAATAAACCTACGACCTGAATTTGTGAAAGGACTCGTATGACAAATTGGGGATGGGCAAACAATTGACTTTTGGAATGACAATTGGATCATGGAAGAACCTTAAAAAACTATGCATTAAATCCGACAATAATGAGGAAACGATTAAAGTGGTAGAATTTATTACTACTGAACGAACATGGAAAACAGAGCAACTAAGACAGCTAATTCCAATTAACATTGTGGAACAAATTGCGGTCGTGCCAATTCCAGATAATAGTATTAGAGACTGTCTCTACTAGGCACCTAGTAAAAATGGTTGGTTCTCGACAAACTTAGCCATTGCTTTAATGACGAAAACTACAACAAATAACATGCACATAAACAACTGGATATGGAAACTTGACACATTTCCAAAAGTAAAAAATTTCTTATGGAAAATAGATACAAACGGGCTACCGGCTAAAGCTAGACTACGTGAAAAGCATGTGATGACACCTGTTGGTTGCATCATGTGTAATTGTACCTATGAAAATACGGCACATCTCTTGATAGAATGCCCACATACCTTAAACATAGCTGGAAAGATAAATATAACTATTCAATAAACCATACACATCACAAATCACCAAAAACTATACTAAATGAATTGTATCAACAATTAGGTCCTAAAGAATTTGCGGATTTGTCAATAATGTGGTGGTGTATATGGCACCAACGGAACAAGTTAATATTCCAACAAGCACCAAATGATTTCATAAAAGATCTACCACCATACATCCGAACACAATTAGGGAATTGGAAACGAGCCAAGAACTGGATAGAGGATGAAGAACAAGTTAAAGAAAAGGGTTGTAGACAACAGAGGAACAATCAAAAACAAAAACAAAAGATGGAGGAAATCGGGCCATAATGTTATGAAAATTAACTTCGCTGGTTCCCGTTTATCAAATGGACAAGCCACAGGAGGATTAATCATAAGAGAGCAATATGGAAGTGTGTTGGGAATAAAAATAAGATATTATGGCAAAACATCAGCAATTAAAGCGGAGGCATTTTCCTTAAGAGATAGGATAAGAGAAGCAAAACAAAACAAATACACGAATATTGAAATAGAGGGAGATATTTTACAAGTAATTAAAGTGGCTCAAAGTTTCCTAAATTGTCCTTGGGAAATAGAAATGATAATCTCTGATATTCTTGTTTCCCTATAAGGATTTCAATCGGCTCGTATCTCTCATGTCAACAGGGGTTGTAATATTGTGGCTGACAAAATTGCCAAATTGGGTCATTGTCTCCCTATTGACGAAATTAAGAATCATCCAGAACTTAAAGTTCTCATCTGTTAGGATGCTCTAGGACGCCCTCCCTGAAGGGAGTGCCTCCTAAGCCCTAATCAGAAAAAAAAAATGAACACTACCAAAATCATACAAACTACTCCGTATTAACCTCTTGCACGTAACCACCGATGCTGCCCAATTTCACCTAAATTTGCCTTCTCTTGACCTCCACTCCATCAACCAGAGAACATCTCACCCCATTTCCTCTTAATGTAACCTTCCACCAGTTCTTTGGCTAGTTTTTTGGACCAATTTTTTTAGTCTTATCTGATTTATAGAGGCAACCCTTTGCTTTTGAGTTTTGAGGCTTACTCGGTTATGACCTCCTGTAACCGAGACAAACTTCTACTATATACAAGACTGGAACCACTGATCCGACTCTTCCACTCAGATCTATTCTTTTTGGATCTTGAGATGGGTTGAACAAATTTGGTGTCTTTCGGATGATGAAGCCATTATTGAGTTTTTTTAAATCTCTTTACGGCTGAGAAGCCCATGGATATGTTATATAGAACATCCCAATTAAATTTGAAAATTTTCTTGCTTAAATTTGCCCTTGTTTTCTTGCCAGGTTGATCTTTTCTCATTGATTATTTTTAGATTTGTTTTTTAATGGATCCAGATTAGATCTGAAATCTGAATTGTGTTGTTGTTTTGGGAATTCGCAGTCGTCGTCGATGCATCGAACCAACCCTCTCACCAAACCTTCCGTCGCCCAAGCCTTTGTTGGTTTCATTGGCGTGTTCGGCCGGGTCGCCGTCCTTGGCGTGTTCGGTCGGGTCGTCGTCCTTTCCATGTTTGCACTGCGACAATCTTGAATAGTGAAGATAAAAAAAAATATAAAATATAAATTTATATACGTTCTTGGGCCACAAGCATGTTTATAGGAAAAAAAAAGAATAATAAAAATAAATTAAAAACAATCCTTGCTTCACAAGGATTTTTTTCCACGCTTTGGAGTAATAAATAATAATTTTTTTATTTTTTTAATAATTTAAGGCCTTGTTAGGCTTTTTTGTGTCTACTTGTATTGCGAGTAAAACTTTTACGTTTTACTTGCGAGACAAGTTCGACTTCTTTTCTTACAGGATAGTTCGAGGCCTATTGATGTGCTTTTTTCGAGGTGTTAGAGCTGAGTTTGGCATTGGACCAAGTTGTATTTGGCCAGATCGCTTGGTGCTCTAGGGCTTCTGAAGATCCTTCATCTCGTGGAGGGAACGTCGGATGTCCATTTCGCACGCCCAAAAGGGGTCGATCTGTTGCCTGTGGCGCTTTCCTTTAGTGATTTACTCACCCCGATCCCAAACTCTTCTTAGCGCTTATCTTCTGAAATTTGTACTTCTTTTAGCTTTTCCTACTTGCTTTGATCTTCTTAGCCGTTCTCAGCTGCCGTTTTCTAACAGCCTCTCGGTTAACCAAGTCTGTTTGATATCCGAATTCTTACCCTATAAAAAAAACTAGTCGGTATTAATAAACTAGTCGGTATTAATTAACTTATATGTACCGAAATTATATGATCCATCTTTGGAGTGCAAAAGTAAAAATATGTTACTTTCCTAGTAGACATTTACACATACAGATTCGGGCCAGGCTTAGCCCAGCCCAACATTTCGAGTCTAATCTAGTGTCCATGTCCGCACTTGATTGCATGCAGGTTGGGACTTATATGTGGACTGTTCTTGCCACAGTTTAGGATTTTGTGGTTAAAAAAATCAGATTATATATTTATATTACTTTATGTAATTAAAGAATCTACATACCTAATATAAATATATTTATATAAAATTGTAAAGTATTAGTATTTACATTTATACACATAAAAATAGTATTTATATAAAAAATATATGATTCGGGCCTATCCTAGTGACTCGACAAGCCATGCCAGAACCCGAATTTTTAGAGCTCAACCCAAAAGGGCCAAAAACTTTGTATATACCCAATTGTATGGGTGGGTGGACGGGGGGGCTAGCTCTTCTAGCCTTGAATTAGCCAGATTTTAGTTGGAAAAATCATTCATATAATTTTTTGTTTTTGATCGATTAACTTAGGGTATTTTATTTTAAAAAAATTGGAAGCTAGACAGAGAAGTTTTTTTTTTTTGTTTGGAAGTAGGTCGTCCGTCTTCATGCCCCTATTTTGACTCCTAAATGTTAGTGCAACAAAATCACATTGAGTCAATGTTGTAGTTATGTTTTTCTTACAAAGTAAAATTCCAACACCTTTTCTAGTTCTTTTCTTCTTCCCCGGATTGGTGTGAGCCAGTGCTGCGGCTTTAAGACTAGATCACGAGGACATGTCTATTGTTGAGATGCTGGTTCTACAAGCTAGCAAGTTGGAGTCAACCGGAGCCGAACAAGAAAGGCGTGAGTTGGAGCTGACGTGGTAGCTTCTTAATGGGTTCCACTTTGACTTTTAGAGTGATAAATAAAAGCTAGAGCTTATAACCGACTTTCGTGTTCAAGAGATTTCTTGCACAAATTTAGGATCGATGATCATGATTTCAGTCTTCAATTTCTTCCGCTATTTTCGTTTGAGTTAGTATCTAGAATTCTTCATCTATCAATTGAAATTGGAGCCATGTGGCCGGGCTTGTAAGCCCAAACCATGTAGCATCATTTTTTTTAAATGAAAACCATGCAGTATCATGATTTCAGTCTTCATAGCGATTTCAACTTAATGCTCACAATATTTCGATATAATAAAAGGTTTGGCAGAAAGCATTTTTCCTATTCTTCATCGTAGTATGCTGATAGTTTAAAATTGTAATTTCTTACCTTTACTCTTAATAGGACAGACCAAGAAAGGGATATGAGAAGAAGGCTCCTCTTCAATTTTGAATCAAGTTCAGGTCATAACAAGTTGGAAGGAGAGGATATCTGTAAAAAAAAGGATGTGAAAGGAATGTGAATTTTAACAAGAAAAATAATTAGGTTGATATTTGTCTCTACTATCGGATTCATTTCGAGAGCTCAACCAGTAATATGATTCGCAATTTCAACAAGAAAAATAATCAGAACTGGTTATAGCCATCGATCACTAATGAAAATTAAACTTAATTTACAATCAGAGTAACTAGCTAGCAAAGCTCATTGATCATTGCCAATCACATTTCTACATACATCTAAATATAAAACTCCACAAAACCAAACTGCCAAAATCACAAGTAACTGCAGCGTTGTTTTGGGAGGAAAAAGAAGCTAAGGGGATCGACATCCAAAACAAATTAAAGGAACCAACCTAAACAAAATGAAGCCTCATAATTAACATGCCATAGTACGTTAACCCTAATCAGGCAATCCAAAATACCTTCATGAGGTTGAATAATCGATTACTATGATCATTTTAATTAAACTAGCCGCCGTCCCCCCTCTCTCTTTATAAATGACTAACACGAGTCAAATTAAGGACAGTGAGTGATGGATCTGGTGGTGGTTGTGTCGGCTCCCACCACCGCCTCCTCTCTCAATCGCCCACCTGAGCTGAAGAAACTCGTCGACGGAACAAGGCAACCTTAGCGGACCCACACTATGGTAGCCGTAGAGGTCGTGTGCCTTGTCCAACAAGCCCTTGAACAGAGGATGGGACAAGTAGGAGATCGGAATCACAAACTTGTGTAGATCTTGGTCGTCCAATCCCACGTGGACGGCTAGGGTTCCCTTCTTCACCTTCATCTTCTTCTCATCAAACATGATCACATGATCGATCGATGGATGGATGTGGTGGGTGTGAGTGGAATATTAATTGAAGGCTAGGCCGCTCTAGGTAGGATCGGAGTTGAGGGAAGACAAAAGTAGTTGAGAAACTATGAGACTAGCTTGAGTTGTGACCACAAACAAGACAAGCACGTCTATATATATATATAATCTAATCTACTCTATAGTGGGAGCAAAAGTAGAAGCCTGATACTCAAAGAATAATAGTTTAAACAGAAATGTACTTCAGAAAGATATAATTTTGTGTGTGGGGCTACTAATAAATCAAACTCTTATAATTAAGAAATAATCGATTTGTTTTGGGGCATTTATCTAGTCAAACGCCTTAACTTTATGGTAGTACTATTAAATTTTCGTTTTCATTTTTTATTGGCAATATCCTTTAAAAACCCAAAAAAAATGTGATTTACCCAGTTATATAATAAAATATATGTTTAATATGGATTACATGACTAATAATTTATAAATCTATCCTTTTTTACCTAAAAAACAGGAACAAATTAATCATTGAAATCTATCAAAAAAAAATTTAGTCTTTTCTTGTTCTATGATAATTGCCTATGTGGTAACTTGAATTTGGGGTTGTTTTGATTGACAACTAATTTTTAGGAGATATATTAGTCAGTGAGGTATTTTAAATCCAGTTTGGGCCCATCACTTGATTCCAATGAGATTCTATTTTATAATCAATTGATGATAGGTGATATAACCTTGGAAAACAAGTTCAAGGTCAATCCCGTTCTCATATCATATTAGAGTATGTGGGTCGTTAAAGTGGGGAGTGCACACGACCGTCCGTATGTAGATACTTGTTGGGTCTACCACATAATGAAAAGCGTGGCAGCAAGAGAGATAAAAAAATTGAACAGAATTAACGCAACAAGAAACTCAACCAGATTTTATAAGTTTTTGAGCCTTAATTAAAATGTCAAGATCATAAGGGGACAAAAAAGAGCAAAAAAACAAAAAAAAATATACAAAAGAAGAGATCCAAAGTGAGATGTGCACAAATAAAATAACCGCAACAAGGGTCTCCAATATAAATAGGTATAATCTGCAAGAAGTGTAAGTCTTAATAACTTGGCCGATGATATTAATTTAAGGTCACGTGTTGAGTTTCCTCTGCGTCAAGGGCTAGTACATTCTTAATATAGAGAGCAAAAACAAGACGCTCCATACGAAAATAAAAATTTATAATGTGTATCCATGGGTATCCAATAAATACACTAATTTTGGTAAATTTGATTGTTGTTTGTAAATTTTAAATTTTTTTAAAAGGGTTTAGCAATTTTAATTTAGGGAATAATTTTAAAATAATTTTCAAAATTAGCATGATAAATGTGTGTTACACACATTAGCCAGACGGTACAAAAATTAAAGGTTAAACTTGACAAATTTGATTACAAAAAACACTTTACAAATTACTTGCAATTGATTCTCAGTTTTTGGCATTTCTATTTCGATTTCATGTTGCCTTTTGGTTTACAGAAAAATTAAAGAATTTACCTTTAAAAAAAAAAGAAAAAAAAAAGAAACTTTTTTTATTGGGAATGTGGGGTGGGGTGTGCACAAGAAATGGTCCTCGTTGTTTTATGTGCCGTCCAAAACCCACGTACAGTAGTACTCCTATTTTGAAGATGGGGCAACATTTTATGGGCGGCCCATCATTGCACGGAAACATTATATACGTTGCCTTGCCTTCATAACTAATTTAATTGTAAGAAATAGATTTTCCCTGCTCTTTTCGTTTTCCTAAAGCCAGCAATTTGCATTTTCATTTCATTTTCAGTCTGGAGAATTAATGTATGTATGTACATGTACATTTTCCTACCACTTGACATTTTATTTGTGAAGCCTCGGATTTTGTTTACGATTTTACTTAGAAAATTCCTTATTTTATTTTATCAATTGCAAAATGTTAATAATAAAAATATTTATTTACCTACTTTAAATTGAAAGATATATGTGTGAATTTGTGATCCTACTTCCTAGCAGTGACGGACGCAGAACTAAATTGAAGGAGGGGCACAATTAACAATTAATCAAAAAATAATACTCAATTGATCTAGTGGTAAAGTGGTGTTAGACCTCTTAAGTGTTATCCAAGAGATTCGAAGTTCGAACCTCACTGGCGGCATGTATGGAGAAACTGATATTGGAAGAGTCTCCCCAAAAAATGGGGCCACAAACTACTCGGTCCGGACATAGAGCGGTATCCGACCGATCGAATCGGACGAGCCAAAAGACAAGACAAAAAAAAATAATTTACCAACATTCAAAATCAACCAACATCCCACTTGGGGCCCTGTTTTATACTAATAAAATTTAGGGTTGTAAAAATATTATATAAAAAAAAATTAAATTCTAATATATGATACTAATTAAAAAATTAATTATTTTCATTGTAATTTATTTGTAAAGAAACATCTACTACTAATCAAAATTTAAATATTAAATAATTTAACTTATTGAAAATACAAAGAAAGCGTGCATTGGTAAAAAATAAACAAGGAAAATTGCTAATTGAAATTGGGCTTATACAAACCGGAAAGAAAATTGCTGAAATTTAAAAATAAATAAAGTAAACAGAGAAGGCATGCATTGGGTAAAAGAAAACAAAACGGAAATATTAGAAACAGAAGCTCGAACACGGAGCTCCTCACACATATGTATGATACTTAATCATCTAAGCCATTTTTTCTATCTAAAAAAATAGGATTTTTATCATATATATAGTGGGCCTTTTTTATCGGGGGCCTATATAAAAATTTTTTATGAGTGAAGGGAGGGCCGTGCCCTCCCCCAGCTCCGTCTCTGCTTCCTAGCATGAACGGATTGATTAAAGATTTATTAAACGTGAGAAAACATCTTATACTAGATCATATATTTATTAGAGTATAATAGTACGAGTTAAAGGACAAAAAAAGGGTGATTTCTTTGTCATACATTTTTTTTTCTGGTCGGAATTTCTTCGTCATACATGCACTGCTATTTCCCACATTCTGCATGTCGTACGGTACGTCCGCCTTCTTTGTCAATACCACTACTCAAGAGTCAAGACCAATAATAGAATCAATAAATTTTCACAAATAGTGGTGGATAGCTCAATTCTAGCTTAGTATGCATTAATGCATATAAGAATATTATTGTGTTTATGGATACGTAATACAAATACTAATTTTAAAATTATATTTTAAATTGAAATTGAAGAACTCTTTTAAATAACTTAAAATTAACAAATAATTAAGATTTATTAAAATTAGTATTTTTATTATGAGCCCGTGAGTATATATTATAAAATCCCTATATAATATTAGGTTGTAGAGAGACTATAGATAATCGGATGGGATCCTATTTACGGTGAGATTTGCATATATATATAGTTAATTATGATGATTGATTACGGTAGGAATTATTATAGGAGAGATAACAGATATACACAATCGGATAATTATAGGGAACCGAAGAAATCATTTTCCATTTTGCACAAATCTCGTAAGATATTTGCATAATTATATTCATGATTTTAGTTAAAAATATACATGATTGTAATACGTTATATACATGATTGTAATATATTCATACCTTTTTTTTTATTGTGTTCATAAATTTAGATGATATTTTTAATTATATGTAATACATTCCTGAATTAGTTGCGAATATACATTATTATTATTGTCTAGAATATTCATGAAATTGCTAATGGTAAGAAAGGGGTTTGGATGTAGGAGTTGGTATGTGAATGATGCATAATTTTGTTTCCGTATAATTTTTTAATGATTATATCATGTTTATTTATTTATTGGATTCATGAAATTTGATTTTATTCATAATGTAGTGTGTTTGTATAACTGTATTCATGATTTACAATTAGATATTAGAAATATTGGTTTTTTTATAGCATAGGTTAAGAGTACTAATTTTAGAAACTAAAACCCTAATAAAAAAACTAATAAAATCTAATGAGAAAATAATTAAATCTAAATAAAAAATAATTCTAAAATATATTACCATTTTTAGAGCATAGGTTAGAAAAATCATAGAAATATTTAACGAAATGTATACATGGAACTTTACTCATATATTCATGCTTTTAACATGTGTACGACAGCGTTTATTCATGATTATAATCATGAATAATTGATTTGTTGTATAGTAATTATGCACCCGGCTTTACTCGTATATACATAGTTATTTGTGTATGTGTATTAATGTTTATGAAATCATATATTAATGATGAAGTGTTTGTATATTTATGATTTACAATTATATATTTAACACGTTTAATGAAATGTATGCATGTAACTCGATCGACTCACATATATATACTTTTAACACATATGTAATCATTGTAAACCCTAAACTCTAATTACATCTTCTTCTTTTTATCATCAAACAAGTGCTTCATTCAAATAAAACTGAATCGTTCAACAAAATATCGTAAAAAC
Organism: Fallopia convolvulus; assembly: GCA_964016875.1. Taxonomy (NCBI): domain Eukaryota; kingdom Viridiplantae; phylum Streptophyta; class Magnoliopsida; order Caryophyllales; family Polygonaceae; genus Fallopia; species Fallopia convolvulus. Next base: position 42,822,336 of record OZ024724.1, read on the forward strand.
CAGAAGGAAAGGAAAAGCTATCAAACATTATAAAAAAACTTATAAAAAGCCATTTGATTAGCCAATCAGCAGGGCAATTTGTCTCTCTCTTTGTATACTCCCATCTGCCCATATCCAGATTGTATATCTAAAAATATAAATACCATAACTTTTTAATTACACCTAACTATAATTTTCTAATTACACCTTAACACGTATTATATATTTAAAAATATACTCACCAAAAAAAATATATTTAAAAATATAAATACCACGAAATTGTTTACCTAGCTCAAAAAAATATTTGAGTACGGCCAAAAAACTAGGATACATGCCACTAAATGCGAAGCTAAATATCACCATTCATTGTGGAGAAGAGGTCCACATAACGTGGCAATTGAGAAAGATGTATGGTGGCCATGGATTCAAGATATATATTGTATTAAGTATCAAGGACATTTTTATAATTCACCCATTTTAATAGCTAAATTGATCGAGGTAATAAGGTAGTGTTATTTGTTAATGAAATAATTATAATGAGTAATTCAAAGTAATTTAGAATTTAAGGGGTGGTTTAGGGTAATTTTGCGATAAGTGGACACGTGGCGAAATTCAAGTGGTTTGTAATAAGTCAAAAGGTCCGGTCAATGCAGAAGTGGACGTGTGAATGTACGGGTGCCCCTGCCTGCCCGTGCAATCTCGTACAAGCAAGCGCACACCGCCCCAGTAACCAGTACACCCATCATGGGAGGTAGCCAGATATTGGCAACTAAATAATCATAATCACATTAAAATCATACCATTATTAAAGTGTGTTATTTTATTATTCAAAATAGGAAAATTCCAATCATAATATACGGGGCGATATCATTTTCAAGTTTCATCCCTAGTATTTAATTTCTTAATGATAAATTTCTTATCCATCCATAAATCAAGTAATTAATATTCATAAATAAGGATTATGAAAATCTAATTATTACAGAGTAAAAAATATGCTAAATCAAGTAATTAATTTTCATAAAATTTCATAAAGCTTCACATTCAACCAAATAAAAATATAAAAATATAATTGTTAAAAAATAACTTTTAATTAAACAAGTGTTTTTCTCAATTTGAGTAATATATGCAATTTAGGAAAAAAGCAATCCATGTACTAAAATTAACTTCTTGAAGGATTTTCATATACTATTGTGCGCTCTCTCTTTCGGGTGACCGTCTGGTGGTGATCTTTCTGACATGTTGTTTAATGGTTTTAGGGTTGGTTATAGGTTGGGTTATGGGTGGGTGGAGCACTTCCATCACCCGATCCGCGAAATAAATCCGATTCACCCATCACCTGCGGAACCTTTCACCCGTATCCAACCCACCTATCACCCGCGGGTGAAGTGGGTGACCCGTCACCGCGAACGGGCGAGATCGAATCGGCGGGAGAGTATTAAGTAGAGGTTGCGGAGTGGCGGATCGAGCTGGTGTAGGTGAGTGCCGCTCTTGAGAGACCCCAAACTAAGTGAGAACGGTGAAAGTGAGAATTAGGTCTGGTTGTTTGGGGTATAGTCGCATATCACATATGGGCATATTTTCATATGGGTATGTATAGTTTTTTAATATTTAAAAAAAAAACCAAACTTTTCTTAAAAAAGCCCCCAAGTCCCAAACTTTCTTTCAAAAAAAACCAAACGTAATTTTAATTTAGGATAAATTTTTACGGGTGGTTGGCGGGTGAAACGAGTGGTGGGTGACAGGTCAGGTGATGGGTCGGGTTAAACGGGTGTAAAACTTCACCATATCCGACTCGTCACTTTCACCCATCACCTGACCCACCCGTCACCCGCTTTTTTACGGTTTTTCACCCATATAATTGGGTCGGATAAAACGGGTGAGTCGGTTCCCGCGGATAATTTCTGTCTTCTCCAACAATTTCCTTTCACAAGTCTATCGCTCTCTCTTGTCCATCTCTATCTTTTTCTTTTTTTTTAATTACCTACCAGATCTTTCCTCCCCTACAACGTAAAAACCCTTTCTTTCATAGCTTCACCCCAAATCTATTTCACACAAAAACATTGACAATTCAGGCATCGAATTTGTCTTTATCCAGATTCCTAGTTGATACTTCTATGTATATAAGCTTTTTTAGTTGTAAAAGGAGTTGAGTGCTCTAAACATAGGCAAAGCACATTATTATTTTGTAAGAATAGCATTTTAAGTGTGTTTAATTATTAATTAGCTAGCGAATAAAAAGTAACTGTTGGATACTGGTACCATGGGAACAGACACTGTTACCATGGGTACAGTACCGATCGTTCCCTTGTGTTTTGATAATGACAAACTCTAAGAGATTTAATGGGTTGTATGTTTCCATAGTAATTTCAGGTAATACAAAAGTATGGAAGCAGGAATGAGTTGACGCTGATGTGAGGGAACAACGTCTGCGCTTGAGGGAACAACAGCGTCTGCGCTTGGACAGATTCTAAATAAGGAAAGCGCGTCCTTTCAACTTTGGAAGATTTGATTCTCGAAGATTTGACAGCTGGAATAGTTGGTTATTAGAAGATAATCTCTAAAGATAAAATCGGAATCATATCTCACCAAATTGGGAGTAGCTTGTGATGCAAGGAGAAGATTTCTAGGTTAAGGAAAGATCTCATGGAATATTATATTGCGAATCAGTTTGTAGAAGATATTTTGGGTGAAAAAATATTATTTCGTGGCAAGGAAATAATATTATATCAGATCCAAATCTCTTCTATAAATAAGAGTTCAGTTTAGGTTTTCAATTGACCGATCTCGACCGATCTCCATAGATATCGAGCAGCAGAGCATTCAAGTGCCATTGAAGCTTCGTGAAGGTGTTAAGTAAGTTGTTGCTAGGGTTTTTAGGTCTTCTTAGATTATTATCTTTTCGTGCTTAGGCTGAGAAGTTAGGGTTTGATAGATCTAGGGTCTAGAGATTAGACTAGATTATCTTGGAGTCCCTACTTGCCCTTGTAGCTCGTGAAAGAATTAATAATATAAGAAGTCATTTGAAATCCTCTAAGGAGGTAGTGGTTTTACTCGTTCAACTAGTTGGTTGATCGAGGTTTCCACTCTAAGAGGTCGTGTCAAACTGTTTCCTGCATAACTGTATTTATTTTCGCTGCCCAGTTTACTGTTCCCGTGGGAACAGTGTCTGTATTACTAACACACTCGTTCCAACAATTGGTATCAGAGCGGGTTTGCTCTAGATAGTGTGTTCATTGCAGGACAACAAGATGAGCTCTAACAGTCACTATGATGTTGGTATCAACAACAACAAGCCACCTTTGCTGAAGGATGGAGAATACCAACACTGGAAGATTCTGTTTGCCTACTGGATTCGAAGCAATGATTATCAGGCATGGTGTACCATTGAAGATGGCGACTATGAGGTTCCCGCTACTAAGAAAGACAACAAGAAGGATTGGGGACCCACTGAATACCAAGGGATGGAGAAGAACTTCAAGGCAAGAATGTATCTGATGAATGCCCTTGGAAGTGAAGATATGCGGAAGGTTGTTAATGTCAAGGATGCCAAGAGCATGTGGGCTGCAATCGAGCAGATGCATGTAGGAAGCGAGGATCTTCACAAGAATCATCTTCATGACGCCAAACGAGACTTCTTCAACTTCGAAATGAAAGAATATGAAACCGCCTCAGCCTATCAATCAAGGTTTGAGACACTGGTTAGTCGGCTGGATGCTCTAGGAGTTGATGAAAAAATCATTGACCACGAAGAGAGAGTTCTTAGGGTCATCAATGGACTTCACCCCAAGTATGCCTATACCAGGGGTTTGCTCAAGGAAAATCCCTTAACAAAAGTCTCAACTATGCATGAGGTGTTTGGGAAAATCAAAGACTATGAGAAATATCATGTCAATGCCGAACCTGGCAATACTTCAAGCAAGGGAATAGCTTTAAAGATTGAGAAGGCATATGATAATGTCAAAGTTGAGAAGGAAGAGTATGAAGATGACAATGATGAAGAAACAACCATCATTACTCGAGCCATGCGAAATCTCTACAATAAAGGAAAGGCTCGAGGCAGTCGTGACTGTGGGAACAGTAGAGATAGAGGAGACTTCAAGGATATAACATGTTACAAGTGTCAGGAGAAGGGGCACTATGCAAAGTATTGTTCCCGAGGTAACGATTTTGAAAAAGACAAAAAGGAGGTTTGTGTTGCAGCATGGGACAACGACTCTGAAGATGAACCTGAGTCTTGGACAACTTCAAACATGTGTGCCATGACCATCCAAACGAAGACAGTCGACCAAGAGGTAAACCACGAACAATTTCTTGATACTCTTGATTCTAGTAGTAGATCTGATCTTGTTAAACTTCTGAAAAGAATGTATGATGAAAATCTAGGTTTACAAGATGACTTGAATAATGCTGAGGAACAATGTTATAATCTGAAAAAGAAAATGGTTGTTCCCACTGAAGGTGTTACTGTTCCCTGTAAGACTTGTGGTCCCTTGAGAGAAGAAATTGACTCTCTTCGAGAGGTTAACAATTCTCTTAGATCTGATTTACTAGAACTTGAGATAGAAAGAGATAAACTTTTAAAGGAAAAGGAGAAAAATGAAACAAAGTTTTGTCCCTCTAGACATGGAATAGGTTATGTCTCGGGAGATGATGAGCCTACACCTGATGTTCCCATTCCTCAAATGCTAGAAAATAAGGATAGAGAGATTCAGAGTCTTAGGGATAAGAATACTCATCTAGAACAAAGGCTAAAAACTTTGGAGAGTGGAAACACTGGGAAAAAGGATTGGTACACTGATCAAATTGCTCATAAAATCTTTATAAAACAATCTTTAGGTAATGAACCCAAAGACTTGAATGTTGATCGTGTTAAGGAGAGAAGGCTTCAAAAACCTCACCCTATGTACTATCTTGGCATGTACTATCAATTCTGTAGGCAGTGTGGCAAGAAAGGTCATGATCACACTAAGTGTAAGAAGGCCCAAATCTATCAAAAAAATCAAAAAAATCAAGGGAACAAGTCTTACAACCAGAATGGTAACAATGGTCAAAACAAGAAAAGAAATAATCGTCACCACTGGGAAGGGAACAGTAACCGGCGGAAACAGAACTCATACTCTCCACCTGTTCAAGATAATAGCTTTGTTTCAAAAAGTGTTAAGGAAAATCATGAAAAACAAAGTCGAAGCAATGATGTTAATCTAAATGAATATTTTGTTGCCAGTCCTCAGGAACATAAACGTTTTTATCCTAACCGACCCAAAAAGGCAATGCTTGCCTGGGTCGTGAAGCCTTGAGTTGCTCTTTTGCAGGATGAAGTGAGGGGGAACGACAAGTGGTATGTAGAGAACTTGTTTCCATACCACGTGACAAGAAACAACAAGAATCTATCCTCACTTCATAAAAAGCACTAGAGGAAGCATTTCCTTTGGTGAAAAACGACAAGGAGCAATTACAAGAACAAGCAAAGCTAAACTATATGATCACATCAAGGTAAGAAAGGTAAGGCTGGTCAATAATATTGGTTATAATCATATGAATGTTGCATAGATCTGGTCCCAGGGGAACAACAAAAATGTTTTCTCAAGAGAGCGTATTGTGGAGAATAAAAGGATTCAGAGGATAATATTGAGATGATGATGATAAGACCAGTGAACCATTGGATGCTTTCGGCACTGGGAACAATACTACAAACTTTGGATGTAAAATGAGTAGTTCCTAGGGAAACAATGATGATATTGTTGATACCACAAAAGTTCTTGACAATGTTCGTGACATTTTAACTGATCCCACTTCAAATCCCGAAGAAGCGCTTGGTGCCACTCCAACAAAGGACTTTGTGACCAATGTTGGAGGGGAACCATGCGTTCGGGGGAAGAGGCGGGATTAAAGTCAATTTGATGTCACGAAAATTCAAGTCAAGAACTAGCAACAAGAAGCAATGAAACCACCACAATTGAGGGGTATAAGGTGGAATGAACCATTCAAAGGAAAGAAGATGGAACGACAACCTGTGTCGTTGTTACCGAAGGAACAATCCCAGAAGGAACGATACAGGTAAGTATTTCTAATCTTATTCTTGATTTCTGTTGTGATTAGCTCTTTGTTCCATAGAATTGCATGCATCCATGAGAGTCTTTAGATGTTTCTATGTTGGGTTGAAAACCAAGTTGATGATATCCTTACCAAAGCATTTGACAGAAAACCCTACGAGCATTTGAGGATGCTCATAGGAACAATACCTTGAACTTGCAAGTCCCGGTCCATTATTCTCTCAATGATTGGCTAAGATGATCAAAACTATATAGGGAACGATGATTTCAGTTGCTTGCTTTTCTGATTATGATGTCTTATGGTGATATGCTTGGTGAAGTGCACATCCTTTCATGATTACATGCATGTAATTTCAAAAAAAAAGTCATGGAACAGTAGCATAAGCATAAAAGCACTTCTTTTTAGCCCAAAACGACCAACTTGATCTATGTTATCCCTCATTCTAAGCTGATATAATAATTGGTCGTACAGCCGTCCTAAGCCATAGTCCAAGTAAACGTTTCCTATGAGCTTGATTTTTTTTTACCCCCCAACTGGACTCAATTACTTGGACTACTAAATGTTCCCTACCATGTTTTGTTTGTTTGGATATGCTATTTTTGTCTTCTGACCCTCTTGCTATCCAAACCATCCTTTTCATTCCATTCATGATGATGAGGAAGGGAACAATGATTCTCAAAGTTCAAAACAAAAGAGAAAAGGGAATGTGGTTTGAAGGTGGAGTAAAAGAAGTTGAGTGGCTAAGCATGCGCCAAAGAAAAGAAAAGAAAAGAAAAAAAAGAAAAGAAAAGAAAAGAAAAGAAAAATGAAAGAAAAGTGATATTCAAAGATTCTTGGTCAAAGAAGTTAAAGAGGATAAGGGAACAATAAGAGAAAAGAGCCAAATAAGTGGGATATGATTTTGGAGGTGCAAATCAAAGATAGTGAGAATAAGAATCTCTAACTCAAAATCATGAATGGATCCCTCTTTCTCCCTTTAGCCGTCATTTCCTCCACTAAAAGGTTTTCTTTTGATGTTTTTGGTGTTTTGCTTACTGTTCCCGTGACTACCTATGATCTTACTATGTTATGTGTCTGTGATGGTTATGTAATCTTTGCCCAAAATTCTATAATGACAACTTTATGATGATGAGTTTAAGTTCTGTGCATTGTTCCATTAGTATGGTATTTTGATCATTTGATGATGCCAAAAGGGGGAAGTATGGAAAATTGCAGAGATGCGCTTGTTTACAGGTTTAGAAAACGGTTCTCTAGGGAACGGTTCAAAAGCTGAGGGGGAACAACATCACTTGATTGCTCGTATGGTAAAGTCCTATTAAGGGGGAACATTTGTTTGTTTCATACACATGGTGTGTCTGTTTATCAACTTCATAGATGATAGGGCAATTTTGTGGTATTAGTTTGTCATCATCAAAAAGGGGGAAATTGTTGGATACTGGTACCATGGGAACAGACACTGTTACCATGGGTACAGTACCGATCGTTCCCTTGTGTTTTGATAATGACAAACTCTAAGAGATTTGATGGGTTGTATGTTTCCATAGTAATTTCAGGTAATACAAAAGTATGGAAGCAGGAATGAGTTGACGCTGATGTGAGGGAACAATGTCTGCGCTTGAGGGAACAACAGCGTCTGCGCTTGGACAGATTCTAAATAAGGAAAGCGCGTCCTTTCAACTTTGGAAGATTTGATTCTCGAAGATTTGACAGCTGGAATAGTTGGTTATTAGAAGATAATCTCTAAAGATAAAATCGGAATCATATCTCACCAAATTGGGAGTAGCTTGTGATGCAAGGAGAAGATTTCTAGGTTAAGGAAAGATCTCATGGAATATTATATTGCGAATCAGTTTGTAGAAGATATTTTGGGTGGAAAAATATTATTTCGTGGCAAGGAAATAATATTATATCAGATCCAAATCTCTTCTATAAATAAGAGTTCAGTTTAGGTTTTCAATTGACCGATCTCGACCGATCTCCATAGATATCGAGCAGCAGAGCATTCAAGTGCCATTGAAGCTTCGTGAAGGTGTTAAGTAAGTTGTTGCTAGGGTTTTTAGGTCTTCTTAGATTATTATCTTTTCGTGCTTAGGCTGAGAAGTTAGGGTTTGATAGATCTAGGGTCTAGAGATTAGACTAGATTATCTTGGAGTCCCTACTTGCCCTTGTAGCTCGTGAAAGAATTAATAATATAAGAAGTCATTTGAAATCCTCTAAGGAGGTAGTGGTTTTACTCGTTCAACTAGTTGGTTGATCGAGGTTTCCACTCTAAGAGGTCGTGTCAAACTGTTTCCTGCATAACTGTATTTATTTTCGCTGCCCAATTTACTGTTCCCGTGGGAACAGTGTCTGTATTACTAACATACTCGTTCCAACAATAACAATCCATTAATTAATTTTCAGGCCACCTTGTAAACTCTTGCTTGCTAACTCCACACAAGACTTTAACAATCCTGACCTTATGAAAAAGCAAGAGATAATCAAACAAGTGTTGCCCTTTGGTTACTGACAAAGTCGATCTAAGCTAGTGAAAGTTATTACTTTTATAATTTCTAATAAATACTCGTACTAATCTTCCATTTCCTTGGAAGAACATGCATTTGAGCATCAACTAAGATAATTTTCACCATATTAAATCAATGAATTAATACTAGTAGCCACGGTTATATGATACGGATCGGAGTAGGTATTTGTATTTTAAAAATGATCGAATATTCGAATACTACATCCGGAAGTTTCTTTTTCTTATAGTTTTAAAAACCGGGCAGAGCTCCAAATGGAATGATTGAATAATTGAAGTTGGTGCATAATGAAAACATGTTGTGATATGAAAGTGAGAGAGATGGGATAAGATGGGTAACCGCATAAATGCATAATGGAAGTGGGTGCTGTATTTTGAAAGCATGTGCATCAGTGCATGTGCATCCATCTCTTATCGTTTCATGGACCTCCTTACCAAAGTACACTCCTAAACCCTTCTCGTCTTTTATCGTGTCCCAAGAGATAAGGTACGGATAATCATGCTTTTTGACAGCCGATAATCAAATTCTGATTCAATTTCTCTCTAGAGATGTTATGCAACACCGTTATACATAATTTATACTATACCATATTGATACGCACGATAGCGCGTCCGACTTCCGGCGCATTTTAGGGATTAAAATTAATTAATATAATAGAATTTTATAATTCTCTTCTCGGATTTTCTTTACGGTTCTTTCCCGGGCGTCTTTATTGAACCGTTAGGGTAGCTATTTATAAATACCCCTTTTTGTATTTTAGAATGTTTATCAATTAATCAGAATTACCTTTTCTCAAGCCTAATTCCCCTTCTCCCTTCCTAATCTTCTCCTTCTATCGTCTCTTTACCTCGTCTTTCTCATCTGCCTCTAATTCTCTATATATCTATTATCTCTTCTTCTCCTATAGCCTAAACATAACAGTATCACATATACGTACATGTAGATGTGGAACAAACTGTTTACCACCTAAGCCAACTCTTTTTAGTATTCTTAATTCGTTGGATACTCCACCATATATTTTCTAAAGATATATTCTCAGTTTCAAACCCCATGTCATTCCCCTCTAACAATTTTTTTTTTTGGTTGAAGGATAGACGGTACTCTCCGGCCCCTCAAGGGGGCATTTTATTAATAATAAAAAAGGGCTAAGTAGTCAGCAAACGAGGGATAGCCCGACTCCTAACATCATCAAAGAGCAAAAGAAAAATCCCCTCCGGCGGGGCAAGCAATACATGAAGTCCAATAGGAAAACTAAAAGCATAAAAAGCAAGACGATCAGCAACCATATTCGCCTCGCGGTAGATATGACGGAATTGGACTCTCCAATTCCTTCTGATGAAGCCATGGCATTGTGACACCAGGCTAAAGAGGGGGTGACTCTTCCGAACACCTGCATTAATAATATTCAAAACAAGTTGGGAATCTGACTCAAGAATCACTTGCCTGTAGCCTTTGTCCCAAGCGAGTTTAAGCTCGTTCAAGATTCCCCATAACTCCGCCATAGGTACGGTGCATGACCCTAAATTATGAGCAAAGCCGGCGAGCCATTGTCCTTCGTTGTTTCTAATAACTCCTGCAGCAGTAGCTTGCCCATCTCGTACCGCTCCGTCAGTGTTGATCTTGATCCAACTAGTTTCCGGGCACATCCAATGGATATCCTGTAAATAATTTGTTGACGCAGAGGAGGGAGCGAAAATATTACCTGCAGCTTCATAATATTCAGAAACTTTAGCTTTGATAAAGCTACATTTATCCTTCACTTCAATTTTTTCCTTAAAGATAATGGCATTCCTCCAGCGCCATATCCACCAAAGGGCCATAGAGAAAATATCTCTCCAATTGAAAGATTCCCATTCACGATCCACCATAAGATTGTATATGATCCACTCCGAAAAAGCACCCTGAAAAAATTCAGCAAACAAATTAGTAATTCTCAGCTTTAACCAAATACGATGCACCTGTTCACAATCCCTGAAGAGGTGTTCGAAAGTTTCATCGGCGATTCCACAACAACGGCAAGTAGCATCGGTCGTCAAATGGCGGCGTCTCCGCTCGGCGTTGGACATAACACCCCCTTTGATAGCCAACCAAGTGAAATGACGCGTACGCTCAGGCACTTTCAACTTCCAAATAGTGTTACAAACAGCCGTATCGATCTCCTGTAATTCAGTGAAGCCCTTCAGTAACTCATAACCCGTTGAGACGGAATAATTGCCATCAGTCGTGAGTCTCCAACTAAGCTCGTCCTCAGCATCATCATCCTGATCAACAATATTAACTGCCGCCAGTTGCATTAATGCAGAAGTAGGGAGAACCGTAGACAACAATGACCAATTCCAGCCCTCTTGATCAATCCAGAATTCGTTGAATGTCATGCTGAGTTGGTCATCCCCCAGTTGTCCTATAACAATGTCTTTGAGAGGCCTCTCATTGAGCCAAACATCCTTCCAGAATAGAATTGACTTGCCATTTCTAAGACTCCACCGAGTTCCCCTGATAACCACCTCCGATAACCCATGTTGAAGACTTTTCCACAAATGAGAAGCCGCCACAGATTTACCCAAAGCAGTGTGAGCATACTTATCCTTAAGAACAGTGGACCAAAGCGATCCATCCTCCATAACAAACCGCCATCCCAGCTTACCCAAGAGTGTAATGTTCAACTCATGCATGGTTTTGATTCCAAGGCCCCCCTTCTTCTTAGGCTTAGACACCTCCTCCCAAGCAACTTTATGCATCCGCCTACGTTCCCGAGTACTTCACCAAACAAAAGATCTAGTCACCTTGTCAATGCTCTTACATATATTAGAAGGAATAAGAGCCGTCGACATGGAATACACTGGAATGGAATTGAGAACTGATTTGGTAAGAGTAATTCTCCCCGCAAAACTTAGAGACTTAGCCCTCCAACCAGTTAGCTTGCTGTTGAATTTGTCTAATAACGATGAGAACGTATCCTTGTTAATTTGCTTGTGGAGGATAGACATACCAAGATACCTTCCGAGATCCTTAGTAACACCAAATCCGCTAGCAACCTTTAAGTGCTGAATCGTACTCCTAGGAACATTGGGTGAAATAAAAAATTTCGATTTGGAAGGATTAACCCGCTGTCCTGAGGCTCTACAAAATATATCTAAGCACTTCTTTATCACCCGAACTTGCTCTACCGATGCTTCCGCAAATAAGAGGATATCATCAGCATAAAAAATGTGGGAGAGATAAGGCCCACTTCTTGTCAATTTGATCGGCTTCCAATCTCCGTTAGCAACCGAATCAAAGATGATATGGCTGAGACGCTCAATGCAAACCAAGAATAAATATGACGAGATAGGATCTCCTTGTCTCACACCCCTAGTTGCCGAAAATTGGGTTGACACCTCTCCATTCCAAAGAATTTGCATTCTAGGAGAAGTCACGCACGCCATAATCCAACTAATAAGCTTATCCGGAAGCCCTGTCATTCTAAGAGAATCCTCTATAAAGCTCCAACTTAACCTATCGTACGCCTTTTCTAGGTCAAGTTTAAGGATCATCCATCCCTTGCTCCCTTTTTTCCTCCTCATTGAGTGCACCACCTCTTGAGCTATAACGATGTTGTCCGTAATCATGCGGCCCGGAAGAAAGCTACCTTGAGTAGGCCCAATGATCTCCATCAGAATAGGTTGAATACGAGTCACTAAGATCTTAGTAATGACCTTATAAAGGACATTACAAAGGCTTATGGGTCTAAACTGATTTATCTTGTCCGGCTTGTCGACTTTAGCCAATAACACGATGAGGGTGTCGTTGATTCCTTCAGGGAGAGTGGCATACCTAAAAAAATCCCTAATGAAGCTAACAACAGAATCTCCAAAAATACTCCAACATCTTTGGAAGAATCCTGGTTGAAAACCGTCAATGCCGGGTGACTTAAACGGTTTCATACTTTTCAAGGTTGTCCAAATCTCATCTTTAGACACATTTGCAACAATCGGCCTGTATTGATCCTCATTCAAATTCGGGAAACCCACACTCAAAGAAGGTAGAACAAAGTCGTCCATCCTATCCTCGGTATAAAGGTTCGTATAGAAATCAGTAGCAAGCTTTTCAAGATCAGTAGCATTATCAACCCATTTCCCCTGATCATCTCTTAAACCTTCGACCCGATTGTGTTTCCGACGGATGATAGTAGAAGAATGAAAGAAGGTAGTGTTCCGATCACCGAGATTGAGCCATTGTTCTCTTGACTTTTGGAACCATAAAACTTCTTCTTGTTCGAGAACTATAGCAAGCTTACTTTGGATGTCAGCTTCCAGCACAATGAGTTGCGGTGAGTCCACTGCACAAAGTCTTTGTTGAACCTCATCTAACCTGCTTAATAACATCGCCTTTCTCTGATGTATGGAACCAAATATAGATTTATTCCAGCGAATCAGGTCCTTGCGAAGAACATCCATCGCCTCAGGAGCCTCAGCCCTCAAGATCAGCTTTCAAACTATCAGTGACCCTTTCAAAGAAATTAGGGTGTAAGAACCAGGCAGCTTCAAATCTAAATGGTCTTCTCTTCCGATTAAAGACATGGTGGGTTCAAAAGAGAGAAGAAGAGGACAGTGATCCGAAGAAAGCTTAGGAAGGTGCCGAACCCGAGCTTCTGGCCAAAGGAGCCTCCCATTAATGTTCATGAAGATTCGATCAAGTCTTTTATGCACCGTCACCGTACTTGAAATCTTACGACTCCAAGTAAATTTCTGTCCAACATACTCAAGATCCACGAGCTCAAGTTTGTTCATCCAATTGTTGAAAGTATTTGAGTCCGCATGAAGGCCACCATTCCCTCCTTTCCTTTCGTGTTGGAACAAGATACAATTGAAATCTCCTCCCACCACGACAGGACCCGAAACCTTCTCAATAGCTTGCTCAAGTTCCTTCCAAAAACTCTTCCTTCTATCGACTGAGGGAGGTCCGTAGACCACAAAGAGATTCACAGTAACATCATGATCTGTAAACTTGGCCTGAATGAAGTTGTCAAATTTCACAACAGAATGAATATGCACCACATCATCCTTCCATAATAACCACACGCCACCCGAGAAACCAATAGCTTCTACCCGAGTACAATTGGAGAAATACGACCTGGTCAGCCTATCACAAATTGACTGGGCGCAATCTCCGGAAACTCTTGGTTCAAAAATAGCGAGCACATCAACCTTGTGAGTCTTGCACATATAACGGATCGCCCGTCTAAACCCTGGTTTATCTGCACCAAAGCAATTCCACATGAAAAAATTCATAAGAAAAACAAATTAAAGGCATGTGAGAATGGTCCTCCGAGATTTAAGGTATAGAAGCCCACTATTGAAGGTTCTGAAGAAAGTCTATTCTCAAAGTGAATTTCACCATGAAATTTTGAAGCTACAATTACATGGTCCATGTTTCTTAGGAGAGGAAAAAAAGGAAAATGGTGCAAGGCTTTTGATTTCAGCCGTGGATATTGCTCCTTGGAGTGTAACTATGGAAGTACTCCAATCAACAAGCTTAGGAAGAAGGCAAAACGAAAAATCTTTAAAAAAAAAAAGTAATAAGGAACTCCACATTAAATTTGTTAACAATTCCGAATTAGGAACAGTGTCATAAATTTCAAAATAAATTAAACTAAATTAAAAGTCTAAATAAATAAAATCTAAAAAAGTACCTCGAAATTAAAAAAAATGTTAACAATTGCCCTAAATAGGTTAAAAACCGTATAAAAAAAGTCATAGATTTTTTATTTGTTTTGTTATGAATACCATCAATTTATTTTTATTTATTGAAGGAAAGCAATTAAAAAACTGTTTAATAGATATGATTAGCAATGTTAAAATTACGTAAGGAAATTGGAGATTTCTTCTTCAGTGGCTTTGGAAAGCAAGAAAGGGATTTGCTTTACGCAGAGGCTTTGGAGCCATTGACTTGACGAGTTTGTGACCGACCGTGCACTTTAGGCAGCCAAAGTATGCACGTCTCTTCTATGATTTCGCTTCCTTTATAGCAAGTATGATAAGTCTTGAAATATCTTACCATTTCTATAAAAAAAAAATGTAGAGTAATATAGACAGGGTTGCATCATGTAAGGATTGTAAGCATAAAAATGCATATAAAGTATGGATCTCCGGGAGCCACTATTTTCTCCTTCTCCTGGAGATTTCGCCCTCGACTTCAATTCATTTCAACCCTTTCTTCTGATTATATATTTCGCTTTCTTCGTTGACTCGTGGATCGTGTATAATCGGCTGTCTTGGACTCTTGGGGACGGATTTGCACTCCAATTATTACTCAAATGTAAGTATCAATACGATATGAGATATTAGCTCAATTTTCATATTTACCTACATTTTTTTTATAAGTAATTGCAACAATAACAACCATGATAAAAACCAGAATACCAGCAAAAGCTAGCCTAAATCATCATCTACTAGATGGTGATCTTGAACACAACAACAACAAACCAAATATTGGCAAAACAAATTTTAAAACTTCAAATCTTCAAAACTTCAATCTTCAATCTTCAAATCTTCAAATCTTCAAATCAAATCTTCAAATCTGTAGATAGCGAAATCCAAAAGCAAGAAGAAGGGGAAGATTAATCTTCCCCTTCAACAGAAGCCCAAGAAAAGCACGGAGCTTGCCAAAGAAGTAAATCCAAAAATCAATCCGAAAAGGGGCAAAAGAGCAACGAGCAAGATCAGATCCACATCGAGAGTTAATTGAGATCGGAGAATCAAACCCAATACAAAAGAGAAGGAAAGTTGAAGCTCAACGACCGCCGAAGAACGACGAAATCCATAGATTTCGACACCAACGATCGATACCACCAACTCGTCCATATAGAAATCAACAAAGCTTCTTCAAAATGTAGATCTCAAATAAAGAGATCAAAATCCATAAAAGATTAACATGGTAACAAGGATCAGGAGAAATGGAAAATAACCAACAACCAACAAAGATAGATCTAGAAGACTTCAGATCTACTTTGAAAGGACAGAAACTAATCAAACTATTCATTTTAAAAAGTTCAAAGGAAGATTTTGGATTTTGAATGTAAGACAAGGATCTCATATTTACCTACATTAGGCTTCATTTATCCAATGAATTTATCATCATAATGGGGATAATTGAAGATATATTATTTGCTCAAACACTGAGAGCTACCTCGTAAAAATGTGGAGTAATATAGAGTGATCTTTTGCTAAGCTACAAGCTTGGTTCACTATAAAGTCTATAATACAGCATATATTGCTTGCGTGGGACATATGAGTGGAAATATTATGAAATCATGTATCATATTATGCAATATGATAGTGGAAGAGGATCCATGTAGTACATATATACCTTTCTTGTTGTGGTCTAAAATATATTGCTTGTTTGAAACCTGACAATTTATATTCATAAACTTCTCTTTTTATCTTGACACGGAAAAATGTAGGCTTACATCTATTATAAGACCGGACACATGTCACAATATAGTGATGCCATATTTCATATTAATAAAAAGTAATAGATTCCATAAAAAAGACTTTTACTATACTACCCTTATTAATTTTTAAAGTATTTTCTCACCAACTTTGTTTTTTCACCAAATTTCAATAATTCGTTTATTTAAAAAGGGATATAGTAAAACAACTCCACCCGATTTATACGAAATCAAGTTGGACCAAAAATCCGACCCATGATCCGTAATCCCAATTTTTTTCACCCGAGTTAACTTTTTAATATAATTTTTAGCGTGGATCTTTAGTGTGCAGTTCATGCATATTGAGTGTGCAATTCGTGACTAAATACTAAATTTGACTAAACTCGAAACCCGACTTATACGAAATCTAGTTGAACCGAAAACCCGACCCGTAACTCGTAATCCCAAATTTTTTCACCCGGGTTAACTTTTTAATATAATTTTTAGTGTGGATCTTAAGTGTGCAGTTCATGCATATTGAGTGTGCAATTCATGACTAAATACTAAATTTGACTAAACTCGAAATTCGACATATACGGAATCTAATTGGACCGAAAACCCGACCCGTAACCCGTAATCCCAAAATTTTTCACCCAGGTTAGCTTTTTAATAAAAAATTTAGTGTGATTTTCAATGTGCAGTTCATGCATATTGAGTGTGCAACTCACGACTAAATATGAAATTTGACTAAACTCGAAACCCGACTTATACGAAATCTATTTGGAACAAAAATCCGACCCGTAACCCGTAATACCAAATTTTTTCACCCTGGTTAACTTTTTAATATAATTTTTAGTGTGGATCTTCAGTGTGCAGTTCATGCATATTGAGTGTGCAATTCATGACTAAATACTAATTTGACTAAACTTGAAATCTGACTTATACGAAATCTAGTTGCACCGAAAACCCGATCCGTAACCCGTAATCCCAAATTTTTTTTAACCCGGGTTAACTTTTTAATATAATTTTTAGTGTGGATCTTTAGTGTGCAGTTCATGCATATTGAGTGTGCAGTTCATGCATATTGAGTGTGCAATTCATGACTAAATACTAAATTTGACTAAACTTGAAACCCGACTTATACGAAATCTAGCTGGACCGAAAACCCGACCCGTAACCCGTAATCCCAAATTTTTTCACCCGTGTTAACTTTTTAATATAATTTTTAGTGTAGATCTTAAGTGTGCAATTCATGCATATTGAGTGTGCAATTCATGACTAAATACTAAATTTGACTAAACTCGAAACCCGACTTATACGAAATCTAGTTGGACCGAAAATCCGACCCGTAACCCGTAATACCAAATTTTTTCACCCTGGTTAACTTTTTAATATAATTTTCAGTGTAGATCTTCAGTGTGCAATTCATGCATATTGAGTGTGCAATTCATGACTAAATACTAAATTTGACTAAACTTGAAACCCGACTTATACGAAATCTAGTTGGACCGAAAACCCAATCCATAACCCGTAATCTCAAATTTCTTAACCCGGGTTAACTTTTTAATATAATTTTTAGTGTAGATCTTCTGTGTGCAGTTCGTGCATATTGAGTGTGCAATTCATGACTAAACACAAAGTTTGACTAAACTAAAAATTCAACATATACGAAATCTAGTTGGACCAAAAACCCGACCAGTTACCAGTAATCCTAAATTTTTTCACCCGGATTAACTTTTTAATATAATTTTTAGTGTGGATCTTCAGTGTGCATGCAGTTCATGCATATTGAATGTGCAATTCATTACTAAATACGAAATTTGACTAAACTCGAAACCCGACTTATACGAAATCTAGTTGGACTGAAAACACGACCCGTAACCCGTAGTCCCTAATTTTTTCACCCGATTTAACTTTTTAATATAATTTTTAGTTTGGATCTTCAGTGTGCAGTTCATACATATTGAGTGTGCATTTCATGACCAAATACGAAATTTGACTAATCTCGAAACCCGACTTATACGAAATCTAGTTGGACCGAAAACCCGATATGTAACTCGTAATCCGAAAAATTTTCATCCGGATTTTAATATAATTTGTAGTGTGGATCTTAGGGTGTGCAATTGATTATACAAAGTGTGCAATTCTCAAGATGCATTAAATGCACACTCGAGATCCATGAAATGCACACTCAAGATCCAAAATTCAATTTTCCGCCAAAAATTCAATTTCCCACCAAAAATCACTTTCCCGCCAAAAAATTAATTTTTCGCCCAAAAAATCAGCTTCCCGCCAAAAATTCAATTACCCGCCAAAAATTTGACTATACAAGGTGTGCAATTAATTATACAAAGTGTGCAATTGGTCATTACAATTTCATTCATTTGCATTCTATAATAAGGATTTATGTTTTATGATTAGGGTTTAGGGTTTAGGCTCTAGTGGTTAAAATTTGTATTTAGAGTGGAGGGTTAGCGTTTAGGGTTTAGGGTGTGCAATTGATTATACAAGATGTGCAATTCTCAAGATGCATTAAATGCACACTGAAAATTATATTAAAAAATTTACACGGGTCATAAATTTTTGGATTACGGGTTACGGTTCAGGTTAACAACTAAATTTTAGGGTTTAGGGTTTAGGGTTTAGGGTTTAGGGTTTAGGGTTTAGGTTTTAGGGTGTGCAATTGATTATACAAGGTGTGCAATTCTTTCACATTTTCTTCCTCCTTCACCTTCCTTTTGCATTCTTCTTCCCTTAATGGTTTCAAATCCGATTTCGGATCATTCTAAGTCACGATTTTTGCTAACCTCTGAAAGGAAGTTTTGGTTTTTCAATTGCTTTAGCTCCACAAACAAGAAGCCTTATATATAGAGGCCTAATTTGCACGAATTTCTACAGATACAAACCGAGAACATAGAATTCGTCTCTCTCGTTCAAACTCAGATTTCTCTCAATTCGTGAATCGAATCCTAAAATTGAAGGCAAGTTCGGAATCCTCACAAAACAACCTTCGACACTTCCATGCACCCATTAATTTTCAATTAATCGAAGTTCTCCAAAAATCCGATTGAAACCTTCGAAGCTACCTAGCGGAAAAGTATTATACATTTCTTTTTTGTTCCAATTCGAGACATTTTTGTTTCGAATTTCACAAATCCAAGGCATCCATTGTGTTTCCCACACACAAAATATGTAAAATAGAATCTTGAATCGTCTAATTTCGTCCACAAACAATGACCATCATAGGAAGTTTAGGGTATAGGGTGTGCAATTGATCATACAAGGTGTGCAATTCTCATGATGCATGAAATGCATACTCAAAATTCATTAAATGCACACTCAAAATTATATTAAAAAATTGATCCGGGTCATAAATTTTTGGATCACGGGTTACGGTTCGGGTTAACAATTAAATTTTAGGAAGTTTAGGTTATAGGATGTGCAATTGATCATACAAGGTGTGAAATGATTTATGTTTTATGGATTTGGGTTCAAGGTTTACGGGCTAATTTAGCTCTAAAATTTTCCATGTAAGCTCTACCTATTCATATTTTATATTAAAATCTTGCCACATGTGTGCCACATAAATATACCACAATAAGGCAAATTACATTTTGAAAAGGCCAATTCGAAGCGCCCATGGCAGCTTTTCGAATCGCCCATTTTTTTTGTCCGCCACCTCGACCGATGCACCAACACGTCGGTCGAGGCGGCCGACTATATATATTTTTTAAAATTAATCGCTTCTGCAACAGAGCTGCAGAAAGCGAGGTGGGGCCCGCGTCGGTCGCCTCGACCGACGCGTCCCACAAAGAGACGTTGCAATTGCAACGTCTCTTTCTATGCCTTATAAATGGGGGCATTTCAGCCCTCATTTGGGCAAGCAAAGGGTTAAAAAGAAAGAAGAGAAAAGAAAGAGAAAAAAATGAGAAAAAAAATGAATATATTTCGAAGAAAATCAAAACGTCGTTCAAAAACACCGCCTCCGTCTCCATCGAATCCTATAGATCTAAATCAAGCGAATATGGAAATGACCGAAGTTGAGCAAGCGGAGATGTCGGTTCAACCAACAGCTCCAAATGAATTTGATTTCAATTTATCTCATTCGATGGGATTTGATTTAGGTAAGTTATTATATTTAGGTCTTGAAATATTAATGTAGTCGCTTTAATTTAATTTATTTCGACCATAATTTTAATTATGCTTATCAATTTATTCATTTTATTAATTTATACAGCATTGTATTAGAACTATATTTAATTTATGGTGATATTTGTAATTTTTATTATGCGTACCATTTAAGTATAATTATTTATGCTTAGATTGGTCTCGGCCACAATTCGACTTTTCACCCTCTCCTTATCCACTAAATCCCATCAATCTACCCACTCAAACTCAAATCCCAACCCCCGATTACCAAAATTTGTGGGCATCATCTAGTTCCCAACCCACACCAAATGCTCTTCATTTCGGGTCGACTGGAAATTTACAATTAGACTTTGATAATGTCGTCACTCCAGGGACTGACACACGTTCTGGCCCATTTTTCCTCAATATGATTTCATACACCCCTCTCTCAGTCCCGTCCTACCCCACCATGTCGGAACTTCCTACCAAGGTGTCGGACCTTCGTACCAAGGTGTCGGACCTTCCTACCAAGGTGTTGGATCTTCCTACGAAGGTGTCGGACCTTCCCACCAAGGTTCCGGACCTTCCCACTATCTACCTAAGCCCACCCACTATCAGGCCAATCCGTCCTGCCACAAAACACCTCCATTTGACGCTGAGGTCGAGCCTGCACAAGAGGAATATGGTGGTAGACCTATTGATACGAGTCTATTGACCGACTTCAACAATCATATTGCGAATGATTTATGGGAAGACCCGAGCAAGGTAAGAATTATCAGGAAATATTAAATAAAATAACCTTTTTTAACTTGATTTTACAATGATTTATTGTTTGTAATGGTTTCAGTTGAATCGAAAACCGTTAAAGTTACACAAGTGAGGAGGGATCCGTTGGTGGGAGGGTAAGATGCCCCCTATGGCGGAGTGGGTTGGCATTGTTAACCGTAGCGGATTAATGCGCTTACAGAATTGGAAGTTTGACGAAACAGATGAAGCACTGATTACGGCGTTCGTCGAGAGGTGGCATCCGAAAACGAATAGTTTCCATTTTCCTTGGGGCGAGATAACGATCACTCTTCATGATGTGCATTTCATTTTGGGAGTGCCGTTGGACGGGAGAAAGGCTGCAAAGACGCATGATGATACCGAGCTGAAGAATTGGATAATAGAAGCCTACCAATTGATGCCAGAGCAGATGGATGGTCTGTTTTCTATGAAAAGTGTTTCCATGATGCGTTGGCATGCTATCATGGAGAACCTGATGGCTAATGGAGGACACCCAACTTTGTTGGCGACAGGGTATCTATTCGAATTGTTAGGATGCACTTTATTTATTAATAAGACAGGCGATGCAATACCCTTGAAAGTGATGCGGCTGGTGATGAACCCCAATCTCACACGTGAGTATTCATGGTGCTCCGCGACACTCTCATGCTTGTACCACAATCTTGGAATGGGAACCCGTACTGATGCTGCACAATAGGTGGTTGCTTATATGTCCTACACGTGAGTAATGCTATCTAGTATTACTATTTTTAATCCAAATTTATTTGTGTCACTTATCGAATCCTATTTTTGTAGAATTTTATTTGGAAGTACTTTCCTGGTTTACGAGGTCACCTCAACCATGATGTTGCACGCGTGCCTGGGGAGGCCTTCTTGAGAGATATGGGCCGAAACAGAAGTACTCCATCATTGATGCAGTATCGGCATTATTTGGACACCTTAAGAATCGACCAATAAGTATCATCTTTACTAAATAAAACAATATTTAAGGTTATTTAACAAATCATATATATCGATTAATTTATACATTTACAGGTCGACTTTATGTCGTGGCGTGAAGTGATTGACTTTTCATCTCCCCCTATAAGTTTGTCGAGGTACCGGGGCGTGTTGACGTTTATCGATATCAAGGCGCGTACCATCCCGAGAGGTTTGCCCGACAGTTTGGATGGCACCAAGCTATACCTTCGCTTGATGTAATCAGGCCGATCTCTTCTTTTCGAGGCTCGACCCTGAAATGGGGTGTGTGGTCGGTGCTCTTCTCGGATGATGACGACCACTGGGAAGAACAGTGGGACCATTTGGTGCCCCTTGGTGAACCGGCAGTGTACCCCTACTCTATGGATGCCAAGTATGAACAGTGGCATTTGAGGCGCACTCATCCATTTATACTTCACACTTCAGCACAAGAAGTAGCTAACAACCCTCGACACCCTCCACCAGAGCTGGATGATTGTTCGGTATGTACAAACCCCCTATAGTGTTTAGATTTCAATGTTATTTAGCCTCAAATTAATCAAATTTGTATTTGATTGACAACGTATACAACTCTTACGAGGCGTAATAAGGAACATGGAGGTATATCGGAATGACAACGGGAGAGCCTTTAGTCGGCAATTGTATGACATTGCATTTGCGCAACACCCTCCACCTCCGGTACCCCCCCCCCCCCCGACAGAGGGATGCCCCACGAGGGCCTCGCCGCTGCTCAACCTCCTTCTAGTCGCCCCGTCATAGTGATGTTGGCTATTATAGGTAGTTTAGGGTTTAGAGGGCTTTATATCTTTTATTTGAATTCCTAAACTTGTTTTGTTCATGAAAACTTAGTCTTGCACTTTGTATCTTTTAGTTGAAATTCAAAACTTGTTGTGTTAGTTTTGTTACTTATATTTGTAGCTTAATTTTCCATAAACTAAACCACACAAACTAAACCATTCGTATGAACGTACATAAGCGATAATATTACACTAAACCATTCATACGAACGTACATAAACGATAATATTACACTAAACCATTCATAAGAACGTACATAAACCATGATATTACACTAAACATTCATACACTAAACCTGATAAGGACTAGATGCCCACCCATAAGGATGAGACAAATTTTCTGCAATCTGATACTGATCGAACGTATATAAACGATCATGATATTGGGCTAGATATCCACCCATTGATGAATCACGACACTCACTCCACATTCTTAGCGGGGGGGGGGGGGGGGCATCGGAGAATCATCGTGCAATGTAACCTACAATATTAAACAAAACACACAATTATTAAGTGTCCTAAATAAAAATACAATATTTAGCTATAATGAGGATATTGACTTACCGGAACGTAGTGGTTCCCAAGGAAAGCAATACATGCAACCTTGTCCCAAAGAGAGCTCTGAACGCCCCCGTCTCCTGTGATCAGGAAACATGTGTGTGAACTACCCCGACCTAATGTGATCAGTGCACACTGAATCTAGTAGCAAATACAACGCCCATCGAAGGTGTCTCCATCCAATACTCCACTGGACAATTCGGGTAAAACCAGTTGACTTTAAGGATCAACTCATCAACCTGAGTGAAGCCCCAACGCTCCATCCTCGAATATATCTCGCGGTGAGTCCTCAGCTCCTACACAAGCTCCCGTCGCATACGCAGTCATCCATCCTTCGCATTCTACCCCATCAGAGAAGCGAGCGCCCTATATCCACAATGAACGTCTCCTGGAACATCTTGCGCAACGGCGATGTATGAGATCATGAAAGGAGGTACATGAGGTATGAGATCTAATCCTCCAAAGTCGCTAGTGAGAGGGGGGCCTTGGGTGGAATAAACCCCATTCCCGACGTGGGAGGCAAAATTGGGTCTGCATCTTCCTCAATCTCGACATCTTCCTCTTGTTCATCAACTGTTGGGATCGATGTAAATGTTGTCCCTGGCATAGAATGAGCGCCTTTTACAACCCTTTTGCGCTGGGGAGGTTGTTGTTGTAGATGCTCCAATCTAGTCAACTCTCTTGCTTGAACCTTCGATTTCTTCCTAGGTCTTTCCTTCTTCTTTTCACCATCGGGTTCCTCCAATGTGCTAGTATCCTTGAGCTTACGATAATCTTGGATCACCTCACGTTGCACCCATTTGGGCATCGTGCCTACATTGTAGTCTGCTATCATCTTCTCCTATTCAACATTGTCATCTTCTATGCAATCATCCTCGGGCGATGTCATCGGAAGGCCTTCCCATACCAATTACTTCCAAAAAGGATGGATCATTGAAACCTCAATAGGCATACATTGGGCGATGCATTGATGGACTTGGTGAGGGCACGGGAGCCCACGGGGAGTTGTCCACCATTGATCGTCGCATTTTAGACTAAGAGGGGCACTAATATGATCAAACAAATGACCTATACAACTGTTGGATACCTTCGTTGGGAGGAGAGAGAATACCGTTCGGAGCGGTTCAGCCATGTGATAGATGGCAAGTGGAACAGTGGTGCGATCCATCTCCATCTGCCCACGTACGATCATAATCTGATTCTGACCGCGTTGTGTATCTTCCTCACTATAGCACTGAACCCCATAACAGATGATCCCAAGTAATCCTTCAGCGTGGAGTGTTGTGACTCGACCCTACAAAAATTTGGAAATTAAAACCCAATTTTGTAAAAATTTGGAAATTAAAACCCAATTTTGTAAATTGGAATGAGTGGCAAAAGTAACTTATTTTTACCAATTTGTTGTCCTCGTAAAAAGGTTGAAGCGGTGGTAGGTGAATGCCCTCACAATCCGATCGCGCCAAGGGGTGAGCCAGGTTTTCTGGAGATATGTAAATAAAATTGGCTCCACGGCTTCTTTCACCAATTGGAGTCGTGTCTCGTACTCCCACATGGTCGTCGAACAAAATAGCTTCCACGCTTTGTTCGCAAAAAAGTCCACCGACTTATCCGAGAACCCATGTCCCAACGCGTATGCCCTACAGTTGCGTTGGATGTGCACCCAACAAAGCATATGTTTGGCTTTGGGAAATAAGATATCGACAACATTCACCTCAGCCATATCCCGATCGGTCAGTATGGCTTCTGGCTCTCTTCCAACCAGCTTATAAACCTCTCTCAATTGGAATAACACCCATTCGTAGTGGTCTTGAATCTCCCTTGTCATTAATGCAAAAGCAATACATAAAGTCTTCTCGATGCATGTAAATCCAACCATTTCGCACAAAGGCATGTCGTACCTACAATGTCAATTCAATGAGATTTAATGTGTGTACTTCAATCTACTACTACATCATAGGTAATAAAAAGACTTACATGTTTGTTTTGTATGTCGAGTCCATCACAACGACGTAAGGGAACAACTTCAGCAACTGCATCGACTTCGGATGGGCAAAGAAGATGTCTAGTACCTTACGGCTACCCTTCGCAGTTCGATAGTTGACATAGTATTGATTAGACTCTAAGAAATGAATCGCAAATTCTCTCACCCCCCTTCTGTTCATCTCTTTTTAAACACTTCGTATCGAAAATCATACAATTGCTTCATTGATGTGGTCATATCTGGATACTTATCCAATAGGACTGTCATGGATTTCCTAGGTTCTACATCAATCTTTTGCTCCTTAGTCAGTCGGCCCGCAAACGGATAGCCCTCTAGACTGGTGGAAAGGTCATGATTGTGGTTACCACATTCGACCCTTAATTGCCACTTCTGGGTCTTTCTGTCCCTCCAACCTATCAACTCGAAAGGGCAACCCTTCTTTCTAGTACGAGGACGAGGTTTAAGCTCATCAGCAACAACTAAATTCTTAACCATTTTACGCGGTATGCCTTTTTTTCCCGCTTTGTACTCACCGACTAATACACATCCCAAACTAATCTTTGTCGGCCATGAGTTTTTGATGGTGAGTACAATGTTTAACCCCCTCCCTATCTTACGGGCCCACTTTATCAGAGGATCTCGTTCCTCTCACTCACAATTATTTGCAAAATAACTTGAAAAAACTGGAAACTGAATAACCTATAATAAAAAATAAAACCAATTAGAATTTTTTATCTTAATTTCTAAACTACATAAAATGACATTTACATACCTAATTTGATTCTAGATTACAAACGGCGTCGTAATTGTGCTCATTTGAAACCCTATACCCTCCCACCATCAACGACTACGTAAAATTACGAAATATTTAGAAAATAATATCGAATCGTATAAATTTAACGGAAAAAACAATATCGTATTGTATTATATTTAACTTAAAAAATGTAAATGCACATCTTATATTAAAAAAATACTTACATTAAATTTTGAGGTGAGCCAATCCATATTGTTTAGAGGAAATTTTTTTGGACAATTTTGAGATCGAGTTTGTGTGCTAAATTTATGCTCGGATACCCGTTTATATAGACCGAAAATCCACCCGTTATCTCAACGTGTGGCGCGTCGGTCGAGACAACCGACCACGGCACATCGGTTGAGACAACCGACAAGGGTGTCGGTCACCTCAATCGACGCAATATGCCTGATTCCACCGTTTCGAGGCAGCTGCACGTCAGTCGAGGTGACCGACGTGGGTGCCTCGAGATATTGACATGGGCGCATCGATAACGCATTTGAAAATTACCTTGCACACATGAGAATTCGAAGCAGATCTGAAATTGAATTCAGACCCAAAAAAGATCTGAAATTGAATTAATATTTAAAAAACAATTATTTTTGGTGCAATCAGATCTTGATTCCCATCAGATTTGAAAATCCCCTCTTCATCTCCAAATCCAGAACTTGCCACATGAGAATTCGTCCGCACACCCCAACCTCTATCCTCCATTCTCCGGCGACTCTCTGCCGCCGCATCCTCTGCCCGAATGCTAACCGGATTCGTCTGCCCACTCTTCACCCATGTCCCAAATGCCTCAATCAGCCTCGCTCGTATCGGCTTTCGCATTTAAGAGGCGGTGGTGCATCAATCTCTGCAATTTTCCATCTTCAATTCTTGTTTGTTATTGTAGTATAAACTGAGAAAGAATTCTTCACCGCCAAAGCAAAAAAGAATTCTTCGAGGACGGCACGACACCAAAGCAAAAAAGAATTCTTCGAGGACGGCACGACGCCAAAGAAAAAAAGAATTCTTCACTTCCGAACGAACTCAGATCCACAACTAGAGAGTGAGGACAAATGAAAAACTCGGAGAAGAGTTCGTCTTTCCGTCCACAACTAGAGAGTGAGGACAAATGACAAACTCGGAGAAGAGTTTGTCTTTCCGTCCTGACTCGGCCCGACCAAAACCACAGTCGCTGCTCCATTGTTCCAGAGAACGTCACCGCTCTAGAGATTGACTCGGCCCGATGCTCGCCCCCTTGCGTTCACCCCAGTCGGTAGTTCCACCCTCCAGTCGCCGAGTCGAGTCTGATCAGGTATGCCCCCTTTAGTTTGAGTTGAGTCGAGTCTCCATTGTTCGAGAGAAAGTCGCCCTTTTCGATTGATATTGGCATGTTGTTGTCTTCCTTGCTTTTGCGGTGTGAACTTGGTGTGTTCCTTGCTTCAGTTGGAACTTGTTGCTGTTGAAGTTTCGATTGATATTTGCTTCAGTTGAAACTTGTTGTTTTACCCATTTTTATCCTTCAGTTTGGAACTTGTTTACTCTTTCGATTGATATTAGCATGTAGAAATTGAGTTGTGATTTGCTATTGCGGTGTGTTATGATCGATTATACTAGTGAGGGGCAACACTCCGACAGCGAAGAGCCAGGCGGCGAGAACGGGGAATCAGCGGTCGATGAGGACGGTTGTGGCCGTACGTTTGCACCATTGAAGTCGTCGACGACTTCTCCCTCCCTCCAGATCTCGTTGAAATCGGTAGTGGGCAAATCAGATTTGGAATCCCCTGGCGGCGGAATAGACTCCTTCCTCTGAATCAGATCTGGAGCCAGCTCCAACAGCGACGGCTCAACGGCGTACGCTATCGGCATGTGCTCGAGAGCACTATTCACCTCCTTCATCTTTCATTTACTTTCTTTTTTATTTTTTTATTTTCTTATTTCTTTTTGGTTGAAGGTTTATTTTAATTTTCTTTTATAGTAAAGTCTGATTAGAATAACTAAATAAGGTGTATTAAAAAATGTATTTTTTTACGAGTTTACATGTCTTTGTTTATTTAGGAGTTTACAAATTCTACAATTCTTCTTCTTTGGTTTAAAATGTTTTTTTTTATTTTTTTATAATTGTAATGACATGGCAAAAAAGAAATTAAAAGTGTAAAATATTAAGTTGCATTTTAGGATTTCCGATTGCCACATCGTCACTTCTACCGGAAAACTGATCGGAATATGGTTTCATATCTTTTTGGGTTAATATTGTAATAGTTCATATTATCGATGGTGATTTTTAAAGTTCGGATTATTTTTCGTTCAATATGAATACTTGGTATTATTTAGAGTTATTTTTTCAAAAATAAAAGAAAAAGTGAAAAAAGGGAATTTTGAGTTGGTAGATTAGAGGGGGAAAAAAGAAAGTAGGGAATAAAATAAAGAAAAAAATTGAAGAAGATAAGAAAAAAATATAACATTTTTTATGCTGATACATTATTAACAAATAAATAAGAAAAAAGGAAAACATGAAATATTTTAAGAAAGAAATTCACATCAGCGAATTTAAAAACTTAACTCGCTCAAATGTCCATTGTTGTTCACGCATAACGCTACGTCATCGTGAAGTGTTCAATTGGACAAATTTAATTAAAGTTGGGCGTTTTTTGAACATTTCATAATACAAGGGGCTAGTTGAAAAAAGTTACAAGTTCAAGTGTATGTGGATGTATTTTGCTTATCGTTATTTAGATAATTTCTACACAACCATAACCAAATGCATTAATGCTTTTATTCGTTCGCATTTTCTAACAAGGATTTATGTTTTATGGGTTTAGGGTTTAGGGTTTAGGGTTTAGGGCAAAAAAGAGAAATATGAGTTTGAACGAGAGAGAAGAATTTTAGGTTCTCGGTTTTTACATGTAGAAATTCGAGCAAATTAGGCCTCTATATATAGGACTTCTTGTTCATGGAGCTCAAGCAATTGAAGATCCAAAACTTCCTTTTGGAAGTTAGCCACAATCGTGGCTTAGAATGATCTGAAATCGAATTTGAATCCATTAAGGGAAGAAGAATGAAAAAGGAAAGGGAATGAGGAAGAGAATGCGATAGGATTGCACACCTTGTATAATCAATTGCACACCCTAAACCCTAAACCCTAAACCCTAAACCCTAGAATTTAGTTGTTACCCATAACTAGGGCTGTCAAAACTTGACCCGATCCGAGAAACCCGCCTGACATCGAACCCAAAACCGATTATACTCGAATGGACTAGCCTGATGCAACCCGATATCCGAAGTTACCCGACCCGAAACCATCCGAAAATTACATTATGTTTTAAAATATAAATAGTAGTGAATATTTATTATAATTGTGTTTTTAATTTAAATGTTACATTAGATATTTAGACCCTAGAGTAGTTAAACAAGAAAAATTATCATTCGACATATGGTCTGAATCAAAATCCGGCTTACTCGAAATCATATTAACCCAAAATTCGACCAATATCGAAATCTGATTCACCCAAAATCCGAAAAACCCGAACCCGACTCACCAGAAATCCGACTAAATTCGAAATCTAACTAAAACTGAAACACGACTTATCCGAAATCAAGTTGGACCGAAAATCGAATGACCCGACCGAAATTGACCCGAAACCCGACTTTGGTTGATTAATTGAGCACCCGACCCGAAATGATTCAACCCAATTGACCCGATTTTAAAAATATCCGAATTCCAGTGAATCGGGTCAATGTGTGAAGTGGATTATTTTGACCCGATTGGTCCGGTCAAATGGGTTGACCCGTGAAGTCATCTTCAACCTTGTGCACGTTACTAAAAGTACTCCACACCTAGAAATCTTAAAACCGACTCTTTTGAAATCCGACAATCCCAAACTTGACTCTCTAAAAACGAGATTATTTTTATCAAATTGGTAGATGGATCTTCTTAATTAAAGTATGAATTTTCAAATAGAGTCAAAATCGAGAGGTTTAGAGAAAGCCAAGCAAAGCTTCTCCTTTGTTGAGGAAGAAGATGTATAGTAAGTGGGTGTTTGAAATTAATTAATTAATTTTTTTTTTCAAATGGAATGAGTTGTTTTTTCTTTTTTTATTCAATTAGGAGTAGGTAAAATAATTAATTAATTTTTTATTTCAAATTTCAAATTAATTTAAATTCTAGGCATGTGAGACCCACTTAAAAATTGATTAAATCTTTTCTTATTGATTCGAAAATGAAAAATGACATTTAAGAAAAAAAATTAAATTTCCCGCCAAAAATTAAATTTCTAGGCAAAAAAATCAATTTCCCGCCAAAAATTCAGTTTCCCGACAAAAAAATCAATTTTCGCCAAAAAATAAATTCCCGTCAAAAATTTAATTTCCCGCCAAAAAGTTCAATTTTTTGTCCAAAGTTCAATTTTCTGGCAAAAAAATCATTTCCCGCCAAAATTTTGTGTACCCATTTAATTACGGATGTATCCTGTCATGCAACTATGTATATCTTGTCATGAAACCATGTGTATCATGTCTTTGAAAAATTAAAAGTTTTATTATTATTGGCAAAAAGAGTTGATTCTCCCCCCTACAAAAGCAAATAATAAAATTGAATAAACTAATAATGATTGAACAAGAAACATACAGAGTATTTTCTAAATCGTGAAATACTACTGGAGAAATATCAAATTTAGTCGGATTTTTGTGAGCCGGGTTTTGGGATTGTTCATTTGGCCCGATCAACGATTTCGGATCATTCAACGCCACGATTGAGGCTAACTTCCTTTCAAAAGCTAGCCACAATCGTGGGTTAGAATGATCCGATATTGGATTTGAATCCATTAAGGGAAGAAGAATGAAAAAGGAAGGGGAAGGAGGAAGAGAATGTGAAAGAATTGCACACCTTAAATAATCAATTGCACACCCTAAACCCTAAATTTTAGTTGTTAACCCGACCCTAAACCCGTAATCCCAAAATTTATGATTCGGGTCAATTTTTTAATATAATTATCAGTGTACATTTCATGGATCTTGAGTGTGCCTTTAATGCATCTTGAGAGTTGCACACCTTGTATAATCAATTGCACACCATAAACCCTAAAATTCAGTTGTTACCGATAACTAGGGCTGTCAAAACTTGACCCGACCCGAGAAACCCGCTCGAAACCGAACCCAACCTGACCCGAGAAAAAAATAAAAAGTTTTAACCCAAAACCGATTATACTCGAATGGACTAGCCTGATACAACCCGATATCCGAAGTTACCCAACCCGAAACCATCCGAAAATTACATTATGTTTTAAAATATAAATAATAGTGAATATTTATTATAATTATGTTTTTAATTTAAATGTTACATTAAATATTTAGACCCTAGAGTAGTTAAACTAGAAAAAATCATCATTCGACATATGGTCTGAATTAAAATCCGGTTTACTCGAAATCATATTAACCCAAAATTCGACCAATATCGAAATCTGATTCACCCAAAATCCGAAAAACCCGAACCCGACTCACTAGAAATCCGACTAAATTCGAAATCTAACTAAAATTGAAACACGACTTATCCGAAATAAGGTTGGACCGAAAATCGAATGACCCGACCGAAATTGACCCGAAACCCGACTTTGGTTGATTAATTGAGCACCCGACCCGAAATGATTCAACCCAATTTGACCCGAATTTCAAAATATCCGAATTCCAGTGAATCGGGTCAATGTGTGAAGTGGATTATTTTGACCCGATTGGTCCGGTCAAATGGGTTGACCCGTGAAGTCATCTTCAACCTTGTGCACTTTACTAAAAGAACTCCACACCGAGAAATCTAAAAATCGAATTTTTTGAAATCCGACTATCCCAAAACTTGACTCTCTAAAAACGAGATTATTTTTATCAAATTGGTAGATGGATCTTCTTTATTAAAGTATGAATTTTCAAATTGAGTCAAAATCGAGAGGTGTAGAGAAAGCCAAGCAAAGCTCCTCCTTTGTTGAGGAAGAAGATGTACAGTAAGTGAGTGTTTGAAATTAATTAATTAATCTTTTTTTTTCAAATGGAATGAGTTGTTTTTTCTTTTTTTTATTCAATTTGGAGTAGGTAAAATAATTAATTAATCTTTTATTTCAATTTTCAAATTGAGTCAAATTCTAGGCATGTGAGACCCACTTAAAATTCATTAAATCTTTTCGTATTAATTCGAAAATGAAAAATGACATTTAAGAAAAAAATTAAATTTGCCGCCAGAAATTAATTTTCTAGGCAAAAAAATCAATTTCCCGCCAAAAAATCATTTTTCCGCCAAAAAATCAATTTTTCGCCAAAAAAATCAACTTCCCGCCAAAAATTCAATTTCCCGCCGAAAAAATTAATTTTTCGCCAAAAGTTCAATTTTCCGGAAAAAAATTCAATTTCTCGCCAAATTTTTTTTGTACGCATTTAATTACGCATGTATCCTGTCATGCAACTATGTATATCCTGTCATGAAACCATGTGTATCATGTCTTTGAAAAATTAAAAGTTTTATTATTGTTGTCAAAAAGAGTTGATTCCCCCTATAAAAGTAGATAATAAAATCGAATAAACTAATAATGATTGAACTAGAAGCATACAAAGTAATTTCTAAATCGTGAAATACGACTGGAGAAATATCAAATTTAGTCGGATTTTTGTGAGTCGGGTTTTGGGATTGTTCATTTGGCCCGATCAACGATTTCGGATCATTCAACACCACGATTGAGGCTAACTTCCTTTCAAAAGTTAGCCACAATCGTGGGTTAGAATGATCCGATATTGGATTTGAATCCATTAAGGGAAGAACAATGAAAAAGGAAGGGGAAGAAGGAAGAGAATGCGAAAGAATTGCACACCTTGTATAATCAATTACACACCCTAAACCCTAACCCTCCTCTCTAAACACAAATTTGGGATTGTCGGATTTTGGAAGAGTCGGTTTTTGGGATTGTCGGATTTTAGGAGAGTCAGTTTTTAGATTTTATTAAATGTATTGTGTGGGATTCGTGTGCATGAGTCGAGTTTTTGGGATTGTCGGATTTCAAGAGAGTCGGTTTATAGATTTCCGGGTGTGGAGTTCTTTTAGTAACGTGCACAAGGTTGAAGACGACTTCACGAGTCAGCCCATTTGACCGAGCCAATGGGGTCAAAATGATCAACTTCACACATTGACCCGCTTGACTCTTTTGATACGTTTGGCTTGATTTTGGGCTATGTTAACGCATTTGTCCTACTTAAATAAAAAAGACTAATTACAACTATACACTAAAAAATCACGACTTGCACAATCAATATGCATGAATTGCACATTGTAGATCCACACTAAAAATTATATTAAAAAGTTAACCCGGGTAAAAAAAATTGGGATTACGGGTTACGGGTCTTGTTTTCGGTCCAACTAGATTTCCTATAAGTCAGGTTTCAAATTTATTAAAAAGTTCTTATTTGATCATGAATTGCACACTCAATATGCATGAATTGCACACTGAAGATCCACACAAAAAATTATATTAAAAAGTTAACCCGAGTGAAAAAAATTGGGATTACGGGTTAGGGGTCTTGTTTTCGGTCCAACTAGATTTCCTATAAGTCGGGTTTCAAATTTATTAAAAAGTTCTTATTTGGTCATGAATTGCACACTCAATATGCATGAATTGCACACTGAAGATCCACACAAAAAATTATATTAAAAAGTTAACCCGAGTGAAAAAAATTGGGATTACGGGTTACGGATCTTGTTTTCGGTCCAACTAGTTTTCCTATAAGCCAGGTTTCAAATTTATTAGAAAGTTCTTATTTGGTCATGAATTGCACACTCAATATGTATGAATTGCACACTGTAGATCCACACAAAAAGTTATATTAAAAATTTAACCCGAGTGAAAAAAATTGGGACTACGGGTCGGGTTTGCGGTCCAACTAGATTTCCTATAAGTCGGATTTCAAGTTTATTAAAAGTTCTTATTTGGTCATGTATTGCACACTCAATATGCATGAATTGCACATTGAAGATCCACACAAAAAATTATATTAAAAAGTTAACCCGAGTGAAAAAAATTGGAATTAAGGGTGCGGATTGGGTTTTCGGTCCATCTAGATTTCGTATAAGTCGGGTATCGAGTTTAGTCAAATTTCGTATTTAGTAGGATTCGGGTTTTGGAATTTTTGGATTTCGAGAGAGTTGATTTTTAGATTTCCTAGTTTTGGGATAGTTAAATTTCATTAAATGTGGTGTAGATTTCTTCCTGTAACGTGCACGAGGTTGAATATGACTTTTCGTCTCGTTCGGTATTTTTTCGACTCAATTAATTTAATAAAGTAATTCTTAAAAATATTTATTAAATATAGTGATTATATTTATTAAATCCACACATATTCTAGAAATGCAAACTCAAGAATAATCAAATACACACTCAAGATGCTAGTTTGCACACCCAAGATGTATGAAATTCACATTGAATATTATATTCATTTTTATAAAGTTATGTGTTGCACCAAAATTAAAAATTATTTACACTAAAGAAGATAAATAACTAAATAAATATTTTAGTATATTTTTTTTAAATAAGAGAATTATCGAAAATTTAATGGGAGATTGAAAAATTAATTTGGTAACAAAGTGTAGCTGGTGAGTACGTGGTTGGTGGGTAGTTGGTGGTAAAAAATGGTTTGAAAATTAATAAGAGTAATATAGTAAAATTCTTTATTTTTTTATGAGATTTATTAGTTTTTGTACTAAGTAATGTGGTACCTCTATAAGATGACAGTATCCGATATAAGATATTCCACTTGACACTACACATTCCTCAGTTTTAGACCACACCAAGGGACAAGGGTGTGTATTTTTTTTTTTTGGTCAAATATAAATCAAATTTATTATTGACATGGACACATGGTAAATGATTTGAAATCCTGGATGAAACAAAACCACCCCTTAAACAACACATACAAAAACACACGAACATTATGCACCCACACAAGAGCTCTTAGCTTCATCATTAGTTGTACGTTGATCAAATCGCTTAATTTCCCTACAAACCAACTTCAATCCCAATCTCCTCCACTCACAAATCCTGACACTTAGCCCCCACAAAGGAGACCGTCTCCTCCTTCAAGTCATACAACACAACTCTATTCTGCTGCTGAACATTCCCGAATATCGACATCCCGCTGGAACTCCCCATCGCTAAGCAAATCACTCCTTCCTCCTCGTCCCCCACCATATAGTTCTCCGCAGGCAACTCCAGATCCGCCTTCTCAAAATGGAAAACCAGCGCCGGGACCTCCACCTCCGTCTCCCCCGCCGGCGCCTCAAAGCACAAATCCAACCCTGTTTTATCCGATCCATCCTCCGAGACCTTCAGATCCGTCTTCTTCACGAACTCTCTCTTCACCGCGTCGAACGCCTTCTCCTCCAAGTAACTAATCGTCGTCCCGGAGTCGATGATTACGCCGCCTGTGCCGTCGTCGTTGAGCGCGAACGTCGATTTGGGAATCGAAACCCTAGCGCCGCCCACGCTGATCCCCTCCAGATTCAGGTAATAGAACGACGGTTGAGCGGGATTCTTCGCCAGCGGCGTCACGAGTAAGTCGGCGGCTTTGAGCTTGAGCTGATCGGTAACGTCGTCGGCGAGAGAGCCCATGAGCAGAGTGCTGGTGGTGTTGGAGTTTGGGCCGGTGAGGCAGTATGAGAATTTGGGCTCGTCGAGTTGGGAGACGAGAGATAATGGGCCGCGGCCCAGCCCAACAAGCCCACCGCCCTGATCAAACCCTGAGCCCTCGTTGTCGTCGCCGCATCCGAAAGCGATGTGGGAAACGGAGGAGTCGGAGAAAGTGAAGGTCTCAGATGCGAGGGTGCCGGAGGTGGAGGAGTAGTCGCCGTACTGGTAGGAGTAGGCGCAGGTGGAATCTGAGCAGGAGGGGTCGGGGAGGGCGGAGCAGAGGTCGGAGTTGCAGGAGAGGCGGCGGAAGGAGGAGGAGTTGGAGGGGTTGAATAGGGGGGAGGGTTGGGAGTAGCATTGTTGGCAGGGCTGGCATTGGGTCCAGATGAGGTCGCTTCCGGTGTCGATGATGGCGGAGTAAGGGAGAGGAGGAGTTCCGATGGCCAGTTTCATTAGGAATTCGCCGTTTCCCGGGTGGATTGGGGATTTGATCGCGGTGGCTGTGGTGGAGTCGTCCTTTTTGGCTGATAGTCCCATCTTGCTCAACTTCTCTAGCCTGATTAAAAACAGAATTCATAATAATTGGCATGAATTTTGCAAAAGGGTGAACAACATTATCAAATTACGTTTCACTGACTTTTTTGGGTTATGATATTATAGTTTGATTTAAACTAAATAAAGGCGGGAAGTTTTCACCTGCGCCACATATTTTGGACAGGTTAAATAACGTTTTATATTTATGGATTTTTCTAATGTGTGTCATGATCATATAATAAAAATTCTAATTTTGGTAAATTTGAATATTATTTGTTAATTTTGATTTTTTTTAAAAAGAGTTCATTAATTTAAATTTAGGAAATAGTTTTGAAAAAAATTTCCCAAATTAACATTTTTATTGTGTGCGTATGGACATACATTAACCAAATCGTATATTTATATATATATATATATATATTTATTTTAAAAATAATTATATACTAATTAGCTATATTTTATTGTTCGTTCCCACCCAAAATATACCAAACATTACTTTGGAATTAACCATTTCTCATTCCAATTCCTCATTCTCTGAGATGAATATCGAACAAGTCCTAAATGAGAATGCTCGTAATAAGAATTTTAAAAGCGATTTTTTTGCGCACTCCTATTTTTGGGTTTCACACTCAGCTATGGACGGGTTCTAAACCAGTCCAAAAAAAGGATGAAAATTATGGGCGGGTTTTAAACCCGCACAAAAAAATAACACAAAATATAGGCGGGTTTCAAACTCATACAAAAAAAACCGTATATTTATGAACGGGTTTAGAATTCGCACAGACTGGAGTGCGCATTTGAAAAACGGAGTGCGCAAAATTTCACCTATTTTAAAATATACATATTTTAATAAAAGAACCACTAAATTTTTTGATAGAGCAAACATTAGACATGCACAACTTAAGGTAGTCCGCCTGACTTGTCCAAAATATGGGCTTGAACAAGGTTATCTGTTTGAGCAGGCCGACCCAACCCCTCCAAATTCGGGGTGGGCACGAACAATGGAATGCTTGATGTAAGTTGAGAATGAGAATTGGTGTTTTTGGCCTTTTTTGCGACTGTTAACAAATTTAGGGTTGAAGTCGATCTATTTAATGATTTAGAAATGGTTCATTTCATCACCTATCAAACACTTAATTAATGTAATGACTCATTTCAATTCCTGATTTCATTCTGATTCCTAATTCTAATCCGATTCTAGAAGACATATCAAATGGAACCTAATAGTTTCTCTACTAATTAACAAATGAGTACAAGTATTCACACACCTAATATGAATCTCACACTCAAGATAATCTATCCATATATGGAGAATCAAACAATAGAGCTCCAAATTAGGGCAAACACTTGTAAATTAATATAAGGGTTCCAAATGAGAGGAGAAACCTACCGATAAACTCTTGTTATTGATACCCAGAGCAAGAGATATGACGGATGATCACGGCATAGACAAGGTGATTTTTGACACAAAAAAACCTTACTTAAATAATAAATATAATGACTATTTTTTTATAAATAGAAAACATAAACCTATACGGTCATGCTATTACTTTTGACTTTATTCCAATTGTTATTAATCTTATATTCTTATCCAATATATTTTTATACAAAGAAAATTGCTTTTTTTAAAAATCACTTAGAATGTTGTAGAAGTGTAGAACCAAAAGTGATTTAAAATAATTATTTTAATTTGAATGGTTTATTCCATTAGGGGAAAATTTTATAATTTTAGAAAAATTATTTGTACACAAATTGAACATTTTTATCATAAAATGAAAAGGTGAGGGGTCAATCTACAATTTTGCCCAACCTAAAGTGTAGACAATTTGGGGGTAGAGTGTTTAAAGATTCCAATATATATGATATTTTGTGAAATATTTAGAGCAATTTTGCCTAATTATTTATTATAATATTTTTTGAGGGTATAAAATTTAATATAAAGTATTAAAAACAAAAGAAAATATATGAAAAACCCAATGGATTTATTTTAATAGAAAGGATCAATGAAATGGGTTTTTCGAGAGGAGAGAAGTTGGATTTCTCTGAGTGGAGATCAATGTTTAATTTATTTTTTTTGGTTTTAATGGATATTATCAAGATTAGTAGATTACCACATTCAAACACAGTAATCTCTCAAGTAGTGAAATGAAGTTAATTAAGTACCACATACAAAACACAGTAATCTCAAGTAGTGAAATGAAGTTAATTAAGTACCACATACAATCAAGCAACTTTGTGGTGATTGAATATACGTTTGTAAATTTTGAGAATCGATATAATTAATTAAATATATGCCAAGTAACGTACGCTTGATCAGAAAATACGGAGCAGTTGGTGTGCGTTACGAAAAGACGGACGAACCTTTTGCATAATCAAAAAAACGCATACATATTCCATTTGAAGATGAGTGATCGAGCTCCGCATTTCCTTACGTATTGATGGATAAATATGAAAATAAAGGGAAGAAAAGAAAATTAAACCTGTGTTTGCCACGGATGACAGCGCGTTGAAGGCGCTCGAATTTGGACAAGTTCTTGCCATGATCCACGTGTCTCAGCTCCACCCTGAACCCAACCCCCGACGACGACGACGACTTCTGCTGACGATGCCGGCCCACCAGCGCTTTTCTCGAGCCGGCCCAAACCGGCGCCGGCTCAAGCAATAATGAGCTCAGGACCAGACCAACAATCACCAGGCTACTTGCCAACTCACACGAACCCATATATCGATCAGTTTATATATGTATTCAACCAAAATGTACACCCAAATCAGAGGATTAAAGGAGATTAAGTTGGGGAGAAATATAGGATGCAAAAGGGAAGAGAAAATGTATTAATGATGTATGCAGAAAATGCAAGTAATTAAACTAATGATTAAAGGAGAGTGGAAAATGAGACAACTTCAAGTAGACGTATATTAAGGCGTCACGCAGCTGTTGCCGGATCGATCTAGTTCTAGTGCATCATGGTGGTTAAGGAAGGTGAGACTGAGATATTAGGAAAAAGACAATCTTTTGTTTTGTTCAACTGTATTATTTTGAGTTTGTTTTCTTCCTTTTTTTGTTTGGTTTGATTAAACTTGTGTGGGTTTTTATGGTGAACTGTCAACTTAATTATTTGCTTTTGGTTATTTTACAATCAACTATGTGTCTATGTGTACATATTTGTCAAAATGGATGTGATTGAAGTTTTGATTTAACTACATTCAAGAATATTGAGTTTTCAATCTACACCAGTATTTGAAATATGCAATAAAAACGTCTTACTTGTCTTATTGGCATTTCTACATATTCAATTTTGTTAACGTCTTATGCATAATGGACATCAACTAATTAATTAAATGAATAAAGATCCATGCCATGCCATGCTTCTTTCTACTTCTTTGATTTACTTGACGATTTGTGTAGGATAGAATGTCATGCATTCTTTCTTTCACACTTGATTTGGTTGTTGTATAAGTTTGTTTAAAAAAGTGGTTTCTATATTACAATTCATTCACATATAAAGCGTCGATTGATTACAAACTATTAGAGAACTTTGACGTAGTGTTTTTGATTAAAAGCATGTTTGGCTGGGATACTTTGTGAATACGTGTATTTAGGAATATTCCCTTGGCCCTAGAACGAGACGACATCCGGAGGTCGATTCCGCGACAAAATCGTGAAAGTTGGTTTGCTTGCAAGGAGGCAAGATGATCGTTGGTATTCCCTTAGCCTTCTATGTTGATGGACGTTGGAAAGGTCGATCCCAAGACAAAGCAGTAAAGGTCGGTTTGTCTGCAAGGAAGCAGAAAAATTGTTACAGTAAACATGCACTTGATATGGCTCAAACCCTCGACCTGTCAACGCGCTAAACCATTTGAGGGGGCAATTGTGTGTGCAATATTTTTATTGTGTTTAATATATTAGACAATTAATGCATTTTGAGATAGATTACTCCCAAGAAATTAAGAATATTAAATATCCTAGGGAATATTTCCCATGTAAAAGCTCTATTTTAATGGTTTCTCCATCAACAAGAAGGATGCACATTATTTTTTTTCAGAAAAAAACCTATTATCTAGGACAATTTTGGATACTACACTTATCGAATACTATTTGTTCGACTTATTGAATACTATTTGAATGCTCGTAACTTACACGAATTTTGTAATTTTCTTTAAAGATATGCATGACTGTATGGATATTAATTTGAAAATTTTAAATTTATAAAAAATAATTTAAAATTTAAAAATAATTTTAGAAATATCATACACATCAATTCAACAAATATCAACATGTGACAAAATGTATTTCTTAATTTCTTTTAAGATATATGAATATAGATTATGAAAGATAGGCCACTTAAAGATGAGATTTTTGGTAACTTACGTACATAAACAAGGAATGTGTGTCTTACCATACTCTATTACTCTAGATATGTACGTGTCGATTTCCTTAGAAGTTGGTAAAGTAAACCAGTGATATCACGATTATAAAGGGGTAAAAAAGAATCTAATTGGATGGGTTTGGTGGACGAACTCATCGTTTGATTAGATAGAGAGCAATTGTTTGCATATTGGTTGGTTTCCAGGCACGTCATTTGATTGAATTCTGCGTATCTTCTTCTTCCTTATTAATTTATTTTTTAATCAGATGCGTCTCTCATTTCGTTGGTTAGGTTTGAAGGCAT
Source organism: Fallopia convolvulus (assembly GCA_964016875.1). Lineage (NCBI taxonomy): Eukaryota > Viridiplantae > Streptophyta > Magnoliopsida > Caryophyllales > Polygonaceae > Fallopia > Fallopia convolvulus. Next base: position 42,863,161 of record OZ024724.1, read on the forward strand.
TATACATGCTATTGATTACTAAGATGTTAGATCGATCACTTGCTCTTTTTTCTTTTTACAATCATAAGTACTAGCTAGCTTGCTAGCTTGCTGGCTTAAAAAGTGCACAACGTTGGCCGGTACCTGAACAATAGCGCATGATCGAGTGTCGTATGTGCACGACTCCAGGTTGAATCTAGCGAGACCACTTGATTTCTAAATCTGGCTATATTTTTTAATTTAAAATTATTTATATCATGAATAATTGGATAGAGTGTTGGTCTCATACAGAATTACACAATGGTTTCCAGATTTAGTCATATAGAATCATATTTTCTCGTTCTCGGATTATTGTCCAATCTCAATTAATCTTGGTGGGACTCAAACATACAAGGGTAGACCTTTCAAATTTAAGAAAATATGGATGCATAGACAAGACTTTGGAAATATAGTTAGACATGCATGCATGGAGGTAATTGTAGAGTCCAAGATCCCACATGTATAAGCTAGCTCAAAAGAACCGCCTACTTAAATCTAAAATTAAGGTGTGGAACAAATATACTTTTGGTAATATTTTTAGATAACTTGAGGAAGTAGACTTAAAATTGGTAAAATTGCATAGCGATCCAAGACAAGAAATGGGAAATAATGGGGACCACACGTCAATCTCGATTAATAGAGATGAAGGAGCAATTAACAAATTTTCATAAAACGTATTGGGCACAAAGAGTTAAGACAAAACACATTAAATATAGAAATTCAAATAATACATACTTTCATAGATGTGCTACATGAAGAAGAAATCATACTTGAAGCAAATCCATTCGAGCAATTGATAGCACATTTCTGATAGGGAAGGAAAATGTGAGGAATGGAATATGAAATGCGTTCAACAGCCGATTTATTTATAAAGTAACAAATTAATCATACCAAATTGGATTACTATTTGAACTTAATTAGAAATGAGATTAAAGATGGGGATAATGAGATACTTGTTAAAGAGGTAACAAATTTAGAATTTAAGAATGTAATTTTCAGTCAAGGTATGAACAAATCACCGGGACCATATGGTATGATAGCTGAATTCTATCACAAATACTAGAATAGAATTAGTATCAATTATTAAAGCAGTGAAGACTTTTTTTCACATCGGGATTCATACTAAAGGAAATTAATCACATGTTAATTTCCTTAATTCCGAAATGTGAAAATCTGACTGCGGTCAACCACTATAGACCTATAAGTTTATGTTCTACTATATATAAGATAATTGTGAAAATATTGGCCGAAGGACTAAAGAAGATTATGTCTGACATAATTCACCCTCTACAAGGAGCTTTTGTCACGAATCGAGCAATTTAAGACAATGTTCTTATAGCCCATGAGATTTTCCATACGTTTCGCCAACGAAAGGGCAAGATAGGTTGGATGACAATCAAATTGGACATGGAAAAAGCATACGATTGAGTAGATTGAGAATTCTTACAAAGAGTATTGCAAGTGTATGGATTTCATAATCAATTCATACCATGGATAACGTAGTGTGTATGCAAAGTGACATGTTCTGTCCTAGTTAATAATGAAACAAAATATGTTTTTTTACCTTGAGCGAGGACTATGATAAGGGGACCCATTATCCACACTATTATTCATTCTCGGTGTAGAAATTTTAGCACACAAATAGAAGAATGAAAGCTTGACCCATCCGAAAAATGCTGGATTTCAGATTGTGTGAGGAGGAACTAGTATTCCGTTCTTTTCATTTGCAGATAATATTATTATTTTCAGTTCGGCTACAAATATGACTTTTCGAAATATCAAGACTATTCTTGAGGATTATTGTGTTATTTTAGGACAAAAAATCAATTTCCACAAATTAGCTTTTCAAACAACGAAAGGAGCAACGACGTTGACATAAAGACATCTTCAACAAGAAATAGACATACCACATACAAGTTCTTTAGAAAAATATATGGGATGTCCTATCATAAATTCTACAGTGACAAGATGAACTTTCGAGTTGGTTACTCAATCGGCGGAACAACAACTCTCGAGGTGGAAGGCAAACGCCTTGTCCCAAGCGGGGAGAACAACCCTTATAAAATCAGTCCTTGCAACAAAACCATTCTATACGATGCATAATTTCATGCTATTAGAAGGAACTTTAAATAAACTACACACGGTGAACAACGATTTTTTTTTGAAATAAACCGAATGGACATACCCCACTATAGGTTGGGATAGAGTATGCCGATCTAAGAAAAAAAGGTGGACTTGGACTTAGGAAATCGGTCCACATAAACAAAGCATTACAAATGCGATTATTATGGAAAATTCTAGCTAAACCAAATGACATGTGGGAGCGTATTATTTCTGAAAAATATCTAAAGACCAAGAATCTATTTGATTACCCAATTCCTCGAAATGCTTCATGGTAATGGACCAAATTGATAAATCTAAAAGTTTAATTTGGCAGATTGGTGACGGAAATATATTTGGTTTTGGAAAGATAATTGGGTGACTAACAAATCACTCTTAGATATATGCCCTGGTAGTTCAAATGTCGATATCAATGTCACGGTTTCACACTTTATTGAAATAAATGGACAATGGAAGGTTCGGGAATTATATCAAGTATTACCGCACGAATGGGTAGATCGAATCATGTCCATAATAATTCTGAAAAATCAAATAAGAGATAGGTTATACTAGTCCCTGAGTAAAAACGGATGATTTTCAACACACTCTACTGCCTCTTTCATATCTCACGAGCATCAGATACAGGATTGTGAATATAACTAACTGAATTTGGAAATTAGACATAAGCCCAAAATAGAAATTATTTTTATGGAAAATATGTTCCGACGGACTACCAACGAAAGACATATTAATTCGACGACATGTGGTAGTAACTCCGGCTTGTTTATGCTCACACCCAAATGAAACAACAAAACATTAATTAATGGAATGCCCTTTTATGTTACAAGCTTTTGAGAAAATAGAGCTCAACTTGTGTAAACTGTAACACATGCCCTAGGAACCGATCAATGCATGGTGAAAAATCTACAAAAATTAAAAGAAGTTATGAATATACATAAATTCAATGAATTAAAAAAATAGCGCAGTGGTGTATTTGGTATTACAGAAACAAAACAATTTTCAATCAACCTTTGGAGGGACCATCTAGAACTATAGAAGAATTTATAAAACTGCAAGCCACGATATGGCAGAAAACAAAACTCACAGATGGTGGCACCAATATTGGTATAAAGAAACACACGAATGGAATGTCCCAGAAAAAGAACAAGAAATGGAATAAACCACATCATGGATTCTTTAAAATCAATTTTGATGGATTGAAAAAAGAAAATGGTCTAGAAATTGAATCGCATAATATTCATGACCATAATGGAAGAACTATCTCAGTTAATGCATTAAACTGACCACTGGAATATAATACAAGCAGAAGCAAGAGGAATGCATGAGACAATATGTCACACCAAAAGAAGAAATCTGCAAAAGATTATGATTGAAGGAGATAGATTAATTGTAGTAATGCTATCCAAGGAAGTAAATCGTGCCCGTGGAAAATTGAGATTTTAATCTCAAACACTTGGGTTATGATGCAATCGTTTAACTTAGTTAAAATACATGTACCTCGTGATTGTAATAAAGTATCGAATTTGATTGCGGGACTACGTTGTTCAGGTAGCACTCATCATATTCAAATGCACTTAGGACTTTAGGTCCTCATCTATAAGGATGTTGTAGGTTGACTCAGTATCAACCTACACAAGTAGGGTTGTCAATGGGTTGGGTTATGGGTGGGTGGAACACTTCCACCACCCGACCCACAAGTCAAAACACCCCACCCGACCCACCCGTCACTCGTAAAATGTTCTATCCGTCACCCAAACCACCCGTCACCCGCTGGTTATATGGGTGACCCCCATTCACCCGTATAACCATTGTATAACCATTGTATTTTATGTCTATAAATAAATTGTCATACATAAACTAAAACAAATATCCATAATCCATACATAAACAAAAACAAATCCCATAAGCAATAAATATCAAAATGGAGTCAAAGATGGGTTAAAAGTGGACTTATTTATTAAATGCCCGAAATGAGTTCTATGGGTGACTTCAAAGACCCATACATATTAGAAATTATGGGTTGAAACGGGTTATATGGGTGGTATGGGTGAAACGGTTGATGGGTCGGGTTATTGAGTGATAAAATCTCACCCTTATCCGACCTATATCCCGTTTCACCCATCACCCGAACGGGCCGAACCGCCCGTCACCCGCTTTGATTGGGTTTTCACCCATTTATTTCGGGTGGGTTAAGCGGATGAGTTGGTCACCCGTGGGCACTGTTATAAGAATCCGTTCTAGGCCCCAACTAGGCGTTGGAATGTCTTAACCCGCCTAACCGTTCAAACCGCCTAGGCACTCGTCTAAGACCGCCTAGGCCACCGTTCAGGCCGTCTAGGCATTAGGTACTTAAGTGGTTACTCTCTGTCCGGCATCCGCCTAGTGTTTTTTAAAACATTACCCGTGGGTAGTTGATAGCCCTATACACAAGTGACGCAGACAAGCAGTTTAAAAAAGAAGTACAAGTAAACACGTCATGAGAAAATAATATTAATCGGATTCTATTTTGCAAGGTTTAGGGCTGTTCTCTCTCCTCCTCTGGGCTGCTGAGGACACCGTGCTCGCAGTCGCAGAAGGTTTCTGATAAGGTTCCTCCTCCTCCACTCCCACTTCTCCGCGACCAGGTTTCCACCTCTCTTTCTTCCGTCTTCTGAATCTCGTGCTTTGCTCTCCCCTCTTCATCTTCAATTACGGTAGTTTTTTGGTTTGTAAATTCTGCTGTATTTCCAGTTTCTATGTATCAATCCTTGTGAAACGCCTCCGATTTCCCTCTTCTCTGCGTCACGGAATTCAATTTGGTGAAACTAGGCTTGTGCTGGAAGTGTTGAGAGCCAGTCCTGTTCTATGCCGTGGTTTCCTGATATCATGTGCAATTTGTTTTTAGTTTAGTGCGAGTAATAACAAGTACTAAAGTTATGAATTGAGTCCATAGTTCATTGTGATGTTGCAATTCTATTTGAAAGTGAAATTTGTATTTAGTTCGATTGTTATGAGCAGGGAACAATGAATAGGTTATTGGTGAATGGTAGGTGTAGCTATTCTAACGGGTTATGTACCTCGTTTTTATCATTTGCTTGCAGCGCATTGTGAGGAGTTTATCTTCAGTTTTCTTTGTTTCTTTCTGGAAGGCACGAGTTTTTCTTTCTTGAATAGTATCAGATGGCCATTTTACCTTGCGGAAGCACAACATGGTCAGCTCAGTGGGGTCTTCATCCACAGTTGACACCTAGATGTGGCGGGGAAAATAAAGTTTTAATGTCTTTGAATTGGTAAGTGCTCTTGATTGCAACCTTATGCTTTCCAATTCGAGTTTTTATTTTTTCTGGGGAGTCACAATATGATGTGCTTCATCATAAGAATCTAGGACGCGTAACTGAGTTTCTTTATTTTCATCAATCCACATCTTGCCCCTGCATTAGTCCAAAAATCTATTTACATGCAATCTTCTGGTAAGTTACTAATCTGCTAAGTTTGAAGTTTCTTGTTTAAATGACATTATCATCTTTTTTTTTTTTTTGATAATAATGACATTAACATCTTTGAAAGGGTAGTGATCTTGCTGTATTGCCCCTCAATTTACTTTGTGGCTAGAAAGAAAGAAATGAACACTGATCTTAAACTCAGGCAATCAGGCATAAATTATAGGTCAAATCTATTATTTCATATTCTCCTGAGTCCTGCCCTGATCGTTCTCCTGCCCTGGTCGTTCTATTCACCTTAGCATACATCTAGATTCACTCACAAGACTTTTTGTAAATGCTTTTTTTGGTTGTTTTCACTGGTGTAATAAGCTTCATGACAAATGCAAATCTATTCTTTTTAGATGATCAGTGATCCTGGAAGAACATCTCATGTGAGTGCTGTAAATTGTAAGGTACATTGAAACATCAGTGCATTTTTTTTTCTTTCAGTGGTACTACCAGGATAAGATCGTTGCCATCGTTCAGCTCATCTATCTTTTCACAAGACTCCTTGCATGCTCTCTTTAATACCAGATCATCTCAAAGTGCAGTTCATAGGAGGGGATCTCGTTTCATTGTTAGAGCTGATGCTGTAAGTCTCTTTGCCCACTTTGGCAATGTAAAATGATATTCAACTGTCAGATGTTAACTAGTGCACCTTTGTATGGTTATATGTCTCTAAAACTCCCTTTGAAAAGTATTTATTCACTTTTTTATATAAATCAGAGAATGTTAATCTGGAATATTGTTATCCAGTTTTCAGAATAGTGCCACCAGTTATATCTTAATTGACAATATTCCTTGTGATTGTGGCTACTAGCATAAGTACTTGTGCCTTTCTAGAACCTCTAGTCTCAGTCCGCATTTGCAAGAATTTGATCATATAGTTTCTGTGTGCAGGACTTTTATTCTGTTCTTGGAGTTTCGAAAAACGCTAGCAAATCAGAAATAAAGAGTGGTGAGTATTTATCACTTAAATTTGGCAGCTTGTGAAAGTTTATTATTCGCATTTCCACCGAATCAAAAAGAATGAAAAACATGTGATATTCAGTAACTCTGTTATGGTATCAACAAAATTGGAGAACGGAGCTGGAAACAAATCTCAAATAGCTTGTGTGGAAGAGTGTTGTGTTGGAATTTGGAATTGGTTCCCTTAACCAAGAATTTCTCTAGCTAATGAGTTCAAGATGTTGGCTTACTTAGTTGAAAGATTTCATGGCCATAAATTCCTATAATTGTAAAGGGTTCCATTACTCTTGAGGTTGCATGAAGGAAATCTATTAACCTTATTTTTTTCATGGACATAAACCCTGTAATAACTCTGTTGGAGGTTTTCTAATGCATTAAGACATTTATTGGATGGTATAACAGGTTCTTGTCTCAGTGAGGTGGTCTCAAGGCTCCTTTCTTTGATAGTGGTTAGGTTTTAGATTAACTCATGCTTGTTGTGTGGTCAGCCTATGGGTTCTTAAAGCTATGGTTGTGGTATTTGTTGTTCTGTAATGAAAGTTAACCATCCACTATTACTAGACAAATGGGACCCATATCTCTGCTACTAAAACTTAGCTGATGACCTGATGTGAGCGACTTCCTACCTTAAAAATTAATTCTCGAGTCAGATATTATTACTTAGTCAGAGGTTCTTCTCATAACATTTTACTTCTATCTCATACAAGTCATAACGCATTATAAAACAGATTATTATGAATTAAGACACATTATTATCGACTTTTCTACACCCTGTGCGTGTACAAATTGACCTTCAATCTAGTTACATTTCAACTTGAGGCATGACATAACATGCTTTGAAGAGTTATGATCTATGGTGTTTATGACCATATACCTTTTCATTTTACTTTTTCAGCTTATCGGAAACTTGCAAGGAGCTACCATCCTGATGTGAACAAGTAAGTTCATTTTCCTTTTCCTCCTCCTACCTACCCCCATCCCCCAGAAAAGAAAAAGAAAAGAACAAGTTACCCTCCTGATGTCAACAGAAAAGCCCATGTTACTTCTGCACATGATAGCTCATGTCCTCTATGGACGTTTCCGTTCTCCATCATTTTTATATATGTCAACAACTAAGTCCACATCATTTCTTACCTTACTCTGCTATTCCCATGTTGCAGGGAGCCTGGGGCAGAGCAGAAATTCAAAGACATTAGTAATGCTTATGAGGTAAGACCTTTAATTAAATCTCGGTTTATGTTCTTACTGCAACACTTTGCACATATATCATAATTCTTATACACAGTGATAAATGACATACAGGTACTGTCAGATGATGAAAAACGCTCTATATACGACAGGTATGGAGAGGCCGGGCTAAAAGGAGTTGGAGCCGGGGGCATGGGAGTAAGTCAATACCACACTCTCTTCTCTATAAATCCACCTTTACTTTATCACAAACCCTCTAATTGTCTGCTCTAACAGGATTTTAGCAATCCCTTTGACCTATTCGAATCCTTATTCGAAGGCATGGGTGGCATGGGTGGAATGGGAGGCATGGGTGGAAGAAGTAATAGGAACCGTCCCACTGACGGCGAAGACCAAATCTACAATCTAGTCCTAAACTTCAAAGAAGCCATATTTGGTGTCGAGAAAGAGATCGAAATAACCCGTCTAGAGGCATGTGGGACCTGTGAAGGGTCTGGGGCAAAACCCGGGACCCGCCCAACAAAATGCAACACGTGTGGCGGTCAAGGCCAGGTCATCTCCTCAGCAAGGACCCCACTAGGCGTCTTCCAGCAAGTGAGCACGTGCTCAGCGTGTGGAGGGGCAGGGGAAAACTCCACTCCTTGCAGCAAATGCAACGGCGACGGCAGGTCAAGGAAGTCGAAACGTATAAGCCTCAAAGTCCCGGCTGGGGTCGACTCGGGTAGTAGGTTGCGGGTCCGATCGGAGGGTAATGCAGGCCGAAAAGGCGGGGCCCCTGGGGATTTGTTTGTTGCAATTGATGTTTTGCCGGATCCGGTTTTGAAACGAGACGACACAAATATTCTGTACACGTCAAAGATTTCGTATATAGACGCCATCTTGGGAACTACGATGAAGGTTCCTACAGTGGACGGGATGGTGGATTTGAGAATACCGTCTGGGACACAGCCCGGGACAACGTTGGTGATGGCGAAGAAGGGTGTTCCTTTGTTGAATAAGCCGAACTTGAGAGGTGATCAGCTAGTTCGGGTTCAGGTGGAGATTCCTAAGAAGCTGAGTGATGATGAGAGGAAGCTTGTTGAGGAACTTGCTGATTTGAACAAAGCCAAGGCACCCAATAGCAACAGCAGAAGGTAGGTAACGTTTCTGATGCTTTATCGGTTGATTTTTTTTGTTTTTTTTGGAGTGGCAATTATTGAAGGAGGGACTTCAGTTTTTGATTTTAGTAGGGAAGCTAGGGTGATATCTAGAATTTTGTTGTATTTAGATATTCATATTTGATTCGAATTCTATGATATATATGAATTGATCTAAACAATGGCAAGGCAATTTTTTGTGCGAGACAATTTGCATCTTGTACTTTTACTACATTTGCTTTCTATGTTTGAGAGTATTTTTTTTCAACTCATCTTTGTTTAAGGTTTTTTTTTGACAATGAGCTACTAGCTCGTTACAAGGCAAATATTAGGTTGTCCCAATATTACAAGGCCAACCTAAATCATCACAACGGATGATATTGAAAAAATTAAACACTATAGGTTGAAGACGAAATAATAGTCTTAACCTTACTAAAGAGATCTCATCAAAACACAAATCCAAGCAAGAGGAGGAAATTGCATGATGAATTTGTGGAATACTGACATGTCTTCTTGCTAAGAAGTCAATGGCTAAGTTAGCCTCCCTAAAACAATGGGGAAAAAACCACACCAGAAAAACCTAACACCAAATTACGGATATCTTGAATAATAGAATATATTTCCTATGGAACTTTCCAAATATTTTTTTAAAGAATTTATAAGAATTAAATTGTCCCCTTCAATAATTAGTTTATCAATCTGCAAAGTCGCAACAACTTTTAGACCTTCCAAAAGAGCAGACGCCTTTGCTTTTAAGACTAACATTGATTGAAGTGTTTATTCTATCACAACTTATATTGTACTATTATGATTCCTAATAATAAAGCTAGCATAAGTAGCCATTTTTTTTAGACGCATTACAATTAAGTTTTACCCATAAAGGGAGAGGTTTAATCCAAGAGGTACAATTTTTCCTTTTAGGCTTATTTGAACTCATTTTACTAGATTTAGAATTCGCATATTTCCATTGAAGAAATTTGGTGAAGGCCAAATCACTAGGTAAAAGATTAGGAATTATCCTAACAGGGTTAAAAATAATAGATTTTTTTTTGATAAGGGAAGAGATTAGGGTGACCACTAACATCCTAGTGGTCGCCCTAGAGCATCCTGACGGATGAGTCACCATAAAAAACAGAGAATATCTTTATTTTTATTTAAATTAAGAGTTTAATTAGATTATCATTAAAACTTCCTTAAGTAGCCAAATTAAATGAACAAGGAAGGTTAGATTCCAATTTGGCAATCATTTTCTTTGTAAAAGGACAATGGAAGAAGAGATGATTTAAATTTGACTCTCTTTGAAATGGATGCTAATATAATTTTTTTTATAACAAATTAACAAGAATATTCATTTAAATTAATTATTTAATTAGTAATCTTAATTATTTTATAGGATTCATCCATTTCAATTTAGGCTAATAATTTGAATATAGGTATCAGATTCAAGCTATTAGCATGGCATCAAACTAGGATAACTCTTTTAAAACTTGTCTCCAATTTCTTTCTTTTTCTTTTATGATGATGAATCCACTTTCGGTGGTAATTAGGACTCGTGACCCAGCTATAGCAAGGATGAAAAGGTTTGCGCCGAATGACTTGGCTAAACGGAAAGAGACTTGACTCAATAGAAAGGAAATTGGGATTTGGTTTTTAAGTGAAGAGAACGGAGACGTTATTGTATGTTAGTTTACACTCCGACGGTTTTCCAAAATTCGTGGCTTTGGTTGTGTTTACATTTTCTTTCTTTTTTTCGTTTTTGTTTTCAAAAGAGTTTTTTTCTTGGCAACTAGGAAGTAAATGGTAGATTTCTAGATAGGTTTTTTGGTATGCATAAATTTCTGCAGTAGGTTATTGCGTATCCAGTTAATCATTTTTGTGTCTAAATTTCAAAAATGAGAATGATAACTTACATATAATACTAATTTTTGACATAATGGTGATTGGTATATCGTTTGGTCAAAATCAATACTCTTGCTCTTGCCGAAAGAAATAAACTGTGGGGGAGTTTGATTTTCTTTGAGGGTGAGTTTGGTTAAAAATGGTTGAAATATGGAACAATTTTAATTTTAATTGTCATCGTGGATTGGTCGTTAAACTAATTTATGAAATCACATAAAAATTCAATATGTGTAAATATCAATACTAAACTTCCTAATATCCTAATTTATTAAGAAATCACATAAAAAGATTCAATATGTATAAATTTCAATACAATTTCCTAAAATCCTCAACTTATTAATAAAGAATATTCAATTACCTAAAATTTTAAAATTTTAAATATTTATTATCAAAGTTACATGGTCAAAATGACAATATTTTGTTAATGAAGATAATATTATAATTATTCAATAAGTCACAATCGAATAACTTATAATTGTAGGCTTGCTAAATACACTTCGAGAAATCTAAGGTACATTCATAATATATGCACACAAAGGGTCCGTTGGTTTCTAACTACTGAAACGTAAACGAAAAAACGAATCTAGTCCACATTGATGTCATGATACATCAATAAAAATTTCATCTTGACTTTGGGTTTTTATACTTAGGTGTCTAGAGAGGGGGGAGGGGAAGAACTTTCTTTCACCATTTTATCACCCACCCTTACACCGGGGAAATGGATAGAGGACCATCAGTCCATTTTAATTTTGTATGGAAAATGAGCTACTCTAAGCATAAGAAGAAGTGGGTGTGTCATGCTACTTGGATTGGATCAAGTCTTGGAATAAAAGACGTTAAACCAAACATCGAGCGAGGCCGTGACAAGGCTCACTATGCATCTCACCAAGCTTGCCAAGGGGTGCCTAAGTGCCACTCTATGCGCATCCTCGAACGAGACGCGCGCTAAGGTTGCGCCGCGATGTGCATCATCATAAGACCAAGTTTAAAACTTGGGCACGAGCCATCTAGCAATTGGCTCCAACATCTTTTATCCATTTTCAACACATATTAATATACATCTTAATCTTCATGAAAATGTATAAAACACCTAAGTGAAGCTAGCTCGAAGAAAGCTTTGCTAGCTTTACGTTACTAGTAGTTGTGGCATGATGGGCATGTCGCCATCCACCTAGTCACCCACGTTGCCTACTTTAATGGTTGTTCCATACCATTATTATTTTCAGTTGTGTCTGTGGCAAATGTGTTGGAAGTGGCTAGGCCTTGTGTGAGTGTGTTGCACTCATGGGTAGCCTAGGCGCGCCAATTACCCTTATCCAAAAGGTGGCATGTTCATATATGACATTGTGTGGTATACATGAGGATTTGCTTATTGTAGAAGTATGAAAGCCTAAAATGCCTTATGAGATTATTTTGAGCATTTATGGGCCAACCCAATTACTTATCTCTTCTTGAGTTTGATTGGGCTGATTGATTTCCTTTATGATCCATTAGGCATGCATAAGTTCCTATACAAGGACGTCTTGTGTTCCATTTGGATGACAACATCCATTTTATATTCATTGTGCATTAATAGAACAACTCTATCCTTGATTTATGTTTGCGTTCATCCATCCGAGTTCTTAACAAATACAATTCAACTTATTCTTGTCTATTCTTAAGTCTATAAAGAAAAGTGTTGCAATACTTATTATCTCAATAAAGATTTGATGAAATCCTAAGACTTCTCATATAGGACCAAATACTTTATAAGGAAAAAGAGTACTCTCGACTCTACCATCTATCAGATCATTTTCATACATGTTTTTTTTACCATACCATACATACAACATATTCTTCTAAAGTACTTCTCTTATAAAGTTTGTGTGAAGATTTGAAAATGGAGACCAACTACCATATGTCAGGGAAAAGGATGCACTTCATCCTCAAACTTCTCGAGACCACCAAGCGTGAGGCCGAGAAGGCATTGGATCAATTTGGTCCAATAATAATTGGGATGTATGGATTGGGCAAGGAGCCAAGGAATGAGGCAAAGCTTAAGAAGATTGCTCAAACCTATTGGGAGAAGATTTTGGTGTTGGGGACTTTGATGAATCAAAGATTAACATCAAGGATGGGCTAGAGGATGAGGATTGTGCAATGAAAGGGAAGGCGCCATTGGAGGCAGGTAAGTGCATGTCCCTCTAATGACTCTTTTGCCTATGGTTCGGAACAATCTCCAAATTCCTTTTTGGAAAATGGAGTCTTGATAACTTCTTCTCGTAAGGCCACTAAAGATACACACAAGGTTGGATCTTCCAAGGCCTTTAATATGGCTCTCAGGGATGAGCCTTTTAGGGCTCCTAAGGTTGTCTATCTCAAGCTTAATTATGTTGAGGAGAAGGTTGAGAGACTTGGATATTCCAAGCCTAAGACAAATATCATGGATCATTGGACTAATGATGATGGACATGAGATCAACAATGGATACGAACATGGCAAAAAGATCCATAAACCAACCCGCAAGTGTGGTCGTTGAATGTCCAAGGAAAGGGACGTCCAATCATAGACATTTTTTATATTTCAGAGAGAAATTCCAAAAACCCATCCGTTAAATATGCCATATTACAATAAATCGCTCATTATAGGACAAATTATTGAATCCATCCATTCTGTTAGCAAATAACCACCCATGACCCTTCAAAAGTTTGTTAAGTTTGTGCAATTACCAATTTACCCTTCATTTTTTGAGATAATCACAAGGATTTTGAATGATTAGGGCCAAATTGATTTTCATTTTATTAACCAATTTACCCTAACTCCCTCTCTCTCACACCATCTTCTTCTGGTCATCATCCTTATCCCCACCAATCGTCCATTCCACCACATCCTCTTCGTCATTGACATCATCGACGTCATAATCAATGTTGTCAATTTGGCATTAAGAGCTCCCAAACGACCTCGTGTTGTTGCCATTCCTAATCCTAATTCTAGCCTCCCTCTCTCTCCTCCGCTACTTTGTCTCAGTCTCACAAGGCCTCTTTAAATTAAGGTTCTTCGATTGCAATTTGCGGTTGGACTTGAAGATCGATGAAGCACATAAGACTGCACCTCCCTTTCTCTAGTCTCTCGTTGAACAAGATTTCATGTCAAAACCATGCAAAGATTCTCTAGGGTTTTGTTCTACCATGGTTAGACCTTATTTCATACTTGGAATAATAAGGCATTATCAAGGGATCCTAGGTCGGATTTGGTGGTGTTTTTTGTTGAAGAAAGTGGTTCAATTTGAGTGAGGGGGAGATTCTGGAGGTAGAATTAGAGAAATTGAGTGAGCGAGAGAGATCCCTAGGAAGGTGATCTTAAAAGTCTGGTGATGTTCGTGTTTTTGGTATAGTTTTTAGTGTGTTTTCTTAGTTTGTTAGGTTTAGTTTTTTTAGAGTTAGTTTTGTGTGTTTTTGGATAAGTTTGCATATTTTGTGAAAAGTACGGAAGCTACTCTATTTTGTGTCTTTTTGTAGGTTTTAGCAAGGAAACGATGCTTTTTGGAGCTGAATTGGAATGCTATGGTGGAAGACGGAAGAATACGAGATAAAGGAGTCGAATCAAGCTTTTTAGAGTTGAAGTGTTGAAGAAAGCCAAATCCATGCTCGTTAACGAGGCTGTGAAGGGTCGTTAACGAGGGTTAGAGATAGAGTTTTTCGAGAGTTTGTTGTGATGTCTACCGACCTTGTGCGGAAATTTATTCCGTGTCGGTAGGGTTTTTAATGAGTTTTAGGGTTATTATATTTTATATTTTAGGTCTTGTTATCTTTCTAGGTTTTATTTCTATCTTTTTAGAGTTAGTTTCTATCTTTTAGGAAAGTTTTTATCTTCTAGTCTTTTTTATTAGATAGATTTATTAGTATAAATACCCTTCTCTTCTAGCCTAAAAAAAGGGGGGGGGGGGTTCGAGTGGTAGACGGATTGGAAGAGCCGAGAGAGAGAGAGAGTCGAGTCGGAGGAGAGGATGAGCCGAGGTGGAACGAGAGTGAAGCTAAGGTCGTTAATCGTGTTTTCGATTCGGTATTCTTGTTGTTTTCGGTTTCTTTTGAAGTCTGTAAGACAATATTTTCTTATTAATTTGAAGTAGTTTTGTTTTCAATGTTTTCTCTTATTGAAGTTGTTTGCTTTATAGTTATGAGTAGTGAGTAGTTTCCTATCTAGGGTCGGGGTTAAACCCGGCATAGTTATGCATGGTTTTATGAGTAAGATGATGTGTTGAATGCCTTCTATCTATTTTTAGATTGCTTGTTGTGTTTATGCCTAGATGAGAATCAGGGTAATTTGAGTTTTTAACTTGATTGAAAGAGAAAGTTATAGACTTGAAGGTTGATATTGTTCGATTGCAAAAGTTTCGAGCTTTGGATCCAAAACAAGTGATTGAGTGAATTAATTTATGAGAATAGATTGATTTGCTTGCTAATCAACTAAAGTTGATGAATTTATCTATTTAAAGGCATGATCTTTATCTTCTTACGAGTTTATATGCATGGCTATGTTCTGGTGACCCTTGTCCTAGATTTTTGTTCTTATTTGAATTTCTTCGGTTATATTCGTTACTGAGTTCGTTACCTCGGTACCGAACCTGTTCTTAGGTCGTTAGTGTGTGTTTTCGTAGTGTTATCCGGGTTCGTTAACGACTTTGACAAAGTCATTAACGAGGTTGGTCGTAGGTGTGTTGTGTTGTTTTTGCTTTGTTTTATTTTATTTTTCTTAGTAGTTTGATAGACAAACAACCGTGCTTCCCGTGGAACGATCCTGACTCCCCTATACTCAGCGGGGTCTTGACTATAAATTTATTTGTTGTCAAAGAAACCCTATCAACAAATTGGCGCCGTTTCCGGGGAAGCAACAATGTTTGTTTGTTTATTTGTGGGTCTGGGAATAGCCCGACCCCGTTTTTGTTTTTAATTTTTGTTTTCTTTGTCTGTTTTCTCATCGTATGCCAATTGGACGTCGAAGGCTCGAATTCAACAACGCTGGTTATTATTCAGAACCTGAACGTTCCCTGCACCGTAGACGCCGAGAGAACCGAGCCATGGCTACACCCGAGGAGATGACTCGTCAGATGGCCGAACTACAGAGGCAGATGGAGGCTTTAAAGACCGAGAAAGAAGCCGTTGCTGCCGAAGCTGAGCGTCAACGAGTCAATAGTGCTCATCTACATGAAGAGTTGAATGCCTATCCGAGGAATGCCAAAGAATACATGCATCCGGAACTGAGGGTGCCAGAGTCTCCAATTGTGCTTCCGGAGATAGAGAAACCATTTGAGATTAAGTCTCAATTTATATCCTTGATCAAACGGGTTCAGTTTGAAGGGAAACCTACTGAGTGCCCTATGGAACATATTAGGAATTTTCTTGATTTATGTGACACCATAGCTGCTGAAGGTGTCACACTTGAATATGTTCTGTTAAAAGCTTTCAGGTGGTCTCTCACTGGAAAGGCCCTGAGCTGGTTAGAGAGCTTACCCCCTAAGTCTATCAGGACTTGGAACAATTTGTATGATCAATTTCTTACAAAGTTTTTCCCTCCTTCCAAGACGACGGAGTTAAGAAAGCACATCACCTCCTATCACCAGCTGCCTAATGAGACTTTCGTTGAAACATGGGAAAGATTTAAGGAGATGCTTAGACAGTGCCCCACTCATGGGCAACCCTTATATGTGCGTCACGAAATGTTTTTCCAGGGTATCAATGTAGAGACGAAGAACCGCCTCAACACGCATACAGCGTGCGGTTTTATAGAGATGGAGCCCACAACTGCATGGGAATTGTTGGACAAGCTGTCTAACTATGATGCCATGTATGGTACCCAACAATCTCCCCAACCCCAAAGGCGTCTCTACATCCCCAACAAGGAAGATGTTGACCCCGATGTCAAAAATCAATTTCTGCAAGACGAGGTCAACCGCCTGAAGAAGCAGGTAAGTTTTCTGAAATCCTCTCAATCTTGTCAAGAGTGTGGTTCTTCTGTCCATAGTACTTCTGCTTGCACTAACATAGAGCAGGTGAGTGCCGCTGAGACATACGCTGAAGTGAACTATATGAGAGGCCTATACAGAAACCAGCCGAGCAATTTTGACATGTCAAACAATTATCCAGCATGGGGCAACCAAAATCTGAATGCCAACTATGCAGTTCCCCCACCGGATAGGAGACCTGCACCATATCGACCTCCAGGCTATCAAGAGCCACCATCATGGGTACAAGGGTTACAGGAAGGCATTAGTAGAATCCAAGCCAACCTTAACAATCAAAACAAAAGATGGGGAGAGTTTGATGTATGGAAGAAGAATGTCGACTCCCAACTAGGGAACCTTGCTGCACAGATTCCAAGACCACAAGGGCAACTCCCGGGTCGTCCCGAGGAGAACTCTAGGGGAAAAATAGAAGCAGTACACCTTAGGAGCGGAAAGACACTACCGGAGCGTGTCCAAACTAAGGACAAGACTGAAGAGGACGCCACGGTTCAGCTCGATAACGACCCAGCGAGAGCGAGTACCAAGCCGGCACACCATTGTGACGACGCTCCCAGGGTCGTCAACGACCCTAGTCCAGGTAAGTTTTTTGACCCGAGCCCTCCTCTCAATCCCAGGGTAGTTAACGACCCCATCAGGGTCGATAACGACCCGCCGAGGACACCTAACGACCCTAGTATCGACCTGGTAGCATCACCTCTCGAGCCTGACTTGGTTCCGAGAATGGTGAAATCTCTTCCTTTTCCTATTAAGAAATCAAAGGACTCTACTGAGAGTAAGTTCAAGCGTTTCGTAAAGATTCTCCAGGGCATTAATATTTCCATCCCATTCGCTGAGGCCCTAGCGAAATGCCAGCTTACACGAAATTTTTGAAGGATATTCTTAGCATGAAAAGATCCATTACAAAGCTGCAAGACGAGGTCCGATCTATTGCTCTACCAGAAAAGCTAGGAGACCCAAGGAGGTTTGCCATAACAATTGGCATAGGTGACCACAAATTCAAAGCTCTATGTGATCTGGGAGCCAGTGCTAGTTTACTTCCCCTTTCAATCTGGCGAAAGCCAACATGGGACCTTTGGAACCTGTAGATATGAACCTCTACATGGCAGACGGATCAAGCGTAAAGGCCACAGGAGTCTTGGACGACTATCCAATTCAAGTTGGGAAATTCTTTATCCCAAATGATTTCATCGTCCTCGATATGCCTGAAGACCCTCATGTCCCCATTATCCTAGGCAGACCATTCCTAGCTACAACAGGTGCCAGGGTCGATGTGCGGAAAGGACTCCTCACTTTTGATATTGGAGAGGAACGTGTGGAATTCAACATTGACCAAAACGCTAATGACCCAACTGCGGCTGCACAAATCGAATTGACCCAACCAAAACTCGACATAGCTGGCCCTGACGAACCCCCTCCAAGTACAAAAGCGGACGAGAATCTCACACAGGACCCTGCCGAACCTCCTTGGCCCATTACCGAGTCCCACATGCATGGGTATAATCAAGGTGAGTACTCTAACTATAAATTCACTAGAACTGGTTATGACTCTTTTTCATACTTTGTTCCTACACCATGCCCCACTGTATATGCTATAGAGGAGTCCAGACCACCTTGGTTTTCGGATTTCACTAACCGTTATGTAGGAATACCGGGCATACTGATAGAAGATAAAATACCAAATTTAGTGACTCAAGCCAATAATGCCTACAAAGCTAAGTACGGGGTATCTCAAGACCCTAACATAGCCAAAAAAGAGCCACCTTGAGCCAAGGTAAGTACGTCGGGCTAACGACGTTAAAAATAGCGCTTACGGGAGGCAACCCGCTTTTAGAATAGTTTTAGTTTTCTTTCTTTCTTTTCTTCTTTTTCCTAGATCTCTTTTGAGTTTTAGTAGTTTGTAGGGTAGAAAGATAGGATAGTTTTTTTTAGCTAACAAGATGCAAAAGTTGGGCTCGTAAATCACTCAAGAAAGGCTACAGCGGCTTGTTAACAACCGAACCCAGGCTTGTTAACGACCCAAGTCGGCGACCCGAATTGGAAAACGGGCAGGTAAGTAATTTTAACCTAAATCTATCTTCTATCTTACCCATGTGCCGCCCCTTTTACCTTTCCCCTACCTCTAGCCTTCTCCTATATAACCTTTCTAAACCTCCCAAAAATTCCACTCTCAAATCCTCAATCCAAAAAGCTTAAATCTCCCAAGATCCCTACCGAAATTCCTCACCACCGATCAGAATTCTCACCGCCACCGAACTTCGAAGACCCACCTAGTTAACGAAGTCCGCCGCCCTTGATTTTTCTTACCGACGAGATTCGAGCTCGTTAACCACCCAAATTTTCGATCTTTGTCCTTCAATTTCTCAATCTACCGGTATGATTTCTAAACCCTAACTCTCTATTGCATGATTCATGGTTTATAGGGTCGAAATTTCATACCTTGTTCATAGAGGATCGAATGGCATGTTGTTATTGCTCAACGATTACAATGCTTGATTTATTAGTGGTTGATCTTGACTTCTAGGGGTTTGTTCTTGCTTGGGTTCTCCATTGCAATTTGATTTAGGAAAGCATGAACTACCATGTTTTAGAATTGTTTTGATCTTCACTATGAGTTTCTTGGGCAACTATAGCATGTTCGGGATGGGTAATCGAGTATGTATGGGGTGCGTATTGTAATAACTGCGGTTTTTGAGGATATTTTTGAATTTTTCTCGGATATCCTTTTAACCTTTTTGGTCCGTTTTAACGCTTAATCCAATATTTTTGTTAGAGATTAAATCCTAGAAAATTATTGGTGATATCCTAAAATCACAAAGAAATGATTTTATGGATCGGTGTGAATTCTAGGATTTTTCAGTGGAAAAAGAATATTTATTGGATAAGCCGTCTTTTTAATTATGTACCGGAAAGGATTTAAATACGAAACGGAAGCCTTAAAAATTGAAGGTAGCAAGATAAAATCATGGAAAATTGATTTTATTGGTCTACATAATTTACGGGACGTTTTTCGTTTAGTGAGTTTTTCCACCCGAGGTACATAATTTTACCGCTTTACCGCGAGTTCCGTTCCGAGACGGGTTTTGTTTGTAAACCGCCCTTCTCTTACTTAATAAGGAAGGAAAAGTCAATTTTTTTAGATATGTACGTAGTAGATGGAATGAAAGGAAGGAACCAGAGAGAGGATTAGGACGGATCGATGGGGAAAGAATTCTTCCATGCCGGCGGCCTTCCTCTTCTTCCCCTACCTCCTTCCACCTCCATCTTCACTTCCACCTCACCTCCTTCTTCCATGCTTTGTTGGCTGGTTGGACTGCTGCAAGAGGTAGCCAGAACCAGGGAGAGTTCGGAAGGACGACAAGCTCAGGCGGAAGAATTGGCCTCCACCGCCGGCGCTAGCCTTCTCTACCTCGTTGCGCGCCACTCCGCCTGGGCCAGCCACCAGCAGACGCCTCACCGGACCACCATAGTCGAGCCAGGGTGTGCTCAACCGTGCCCCAACCTTGCTGCGTCAACCCGTGCAAGTTCCCCCGCCTCTCGCGTGATGTGTAGACTTCGGCGAGTCTTTCGGGCCGCCGTCAACCACTTCTTTAGCCACTGTTGGACCACCCACCGCAAGGGCTGTCACCGGGCAACGCCCATCCACCCTCGGGCTCGAGGATCGAGCCATGATCGAGCCACACGAGTCATGGGCTCGAGTGAAGGTATATACGATCGAAATTAATTAGCGGTTTGGTTGCGGAGCCACCGTAAGGGCCTTTCGGTGCCGCTTTGCTAATTAAATTTATGGTTTTTATAATCTTGACGTTGATACGGTTCTACAGGTTTGAACCGCTCGTGAAACGGACGTCCGGATCTTCCGTTATAGCGAAGACAAGTTTTGGATACCGATTGTCAGGTAAAGGACTTTGGATAATTACTTGGGATTCGTCGTTAATCCGTTTGAGTTGAAATTTGGTAATCTTTTAGAATTGTTGCTGATGAACAATTTTTATTTAGAAAATTATTTCAAAAGTGAAGCGGATAATTAGTTATAATTCCGCCAAGATGGCTCCTTGAAGCATGATAACTAAGGATTCACTATATATCGATATTCGGAAATTAAATCGTTTATCGATTAGGAAGTTGTAGGAGTTGAGAATACAACTAAGAGGTGTTTCTGTGAGCTCGTTGTTGAAAATCCTTTTGTTATATTTGTCAGAGGGATGATACAGATTATTGTTGGAATTGCTAAGGACGTCGAGCACGCCTTCTAAGGCAAGTGGACGATTCTCTCTTGCGTTATTGTTATTAAATGAGGAATTGGATCCCATTTAATATTTGCGTTGGGAACAACTTGTATGATTAGTAAAATATGATAGGTTGTTATATTTGTTAGAAATAATGACCATGTTGTTATTCAGTTTTGCGCTAGAACTGGATTTAGGTCCGTTATGGGTGACCTTGTATGCTGTCTCACGCTGAGACTTTGTTGTGATTAAAATAGTTCAGGGAGTGGTTCTATACCCTCTCTTTAAAACAAACTACATTAGGAGGGGCCTAATCCTAATGGCGAGTCATGACTCTGATCCCCTACTCCCGTGTGAGAGGGTTGATAGGCACTCTAGCTAAGTGCAGGTTCGGTACGGTGGAGTGTAGACGACATGGTAATAGGCCTCTGTGATCTCTACCTCACCATATGCAAATGAAAGATCAAGGATAACTGAAGTCTTTTGATCTTGGTGTTGTTAGATGATTATGGATGAAACAGGCCCTCTAATCTCTACAACATCGGGACTCGTGCTATTCGTTGATTCAAGGATGAAATAAGCCCTCTGGCCTCGGTAGCATTGTGTTCCTTCGGCACTAGTTCGGGCCGATTAAAAGTTACCAACATGTTTGTGAAAAGTTCTGAAAGTAATAAAGATAAGTGCGTTAGGCACATTATTGTACCCGAATGGTTAGTCTATTCGATAACCATTCTTGCTCCCGGTTATGAATGATTCTTAATCAAACTTTGATTAAGTTAATCTGAGTAGTCGATGGAGGCTTTTCGAGATGTTATGTGATTAATATGAATTCCCAACAATTGTTTATACTTCTTAAAGAAACCACAAGCGGTGGTGTTCTCTCTCTGGACTATGCGAGTCTCCTTATTCTCTATAAGACTGCTAATTGTTGGATCATAATCCGAGTCTATTCGGATTTTGGATGCCAATATGTTTAGTTACAACTATAAGAACCAAGTTAGTTTCTCCGCTTGCTAGTCTTTCATTAGACTAACCCGTCCATTTTCTTTTATTTTATTTGGTTGGCTGGTGTCCATCGTTGGTTTACGACACATCATGTATTTCTTGGAAGTTGATTCAAGAGGCGGATTCAGATGTTTGAAGCTCTAGAAGTTGAAGAAAGGTTTCCAATGGCTATACTTAGTGAAGTTCTTGGTTAAGTTGCTGCAAAGCGAAGTGTAAAAGAAGTTAAGAAATTAAGGAGACATTTTAAAGACTTTGTTCAAATAGAAGGTTGTTCTATTTATTGATTTCTTTTTGAGTTAAGGTTTGTATAAGACCAATTGTATTTATTCCGCTGTAATGTTTCTTTTAGTTTGTTCAGTCAGTTTAAAGCCTTGTGTAGCTTCGGTTTAGTCTTAATCGGGGTTACTGGCAGTAATACCTCTAGGGTAGGAAGGGGGTGTTACACGTATACCCGATTGTGTGTCTTACATAGGATTATGAGGTGTGCATGCTTGATACATGGCTAAATTTTAGAGTCTTTTACATTCGGAAATTGCGAACTGGTTCTCGGCGGCTCGTTAACTACCCACCCAGGTTCGTTAACGACCCTGCGCATTATCAAGCAAATAAAAACCAGTCCAGATCCGTTACCGACCCAATTGGGTAGTTAACGAGATATTCCAAGAGCTATTTCGAGACCAAGTATGGGGTCTCTTGTATATTGATTTGAGTGGATCTTATCTTGGAAAAGTCGTATTTTTTGTAGGTCCACATGGCAAGTCCAGCCGAGCCGCAACATGAGCCCAAAAGAAGAAGAGGACTCAGAGGTCCCCATCTCCACCTCGAATGGACAACGTGATCTTGCGCACTCAAGGACAAGCGGACCACTACAACGTCATTCTAGACAAGGACCACTACACTAGGTGGTTCTCGAGGTCGAGTGCCAAGCAAATGCAGATCTATGAGGATGTCAAGGAGGCCTTTGCTATTCTCGGCGTGCCTCACTTGTTGAAGAAGGAGAACGTACCACACTTTACGGCTCTCACATCCGAGTTCCTAGCCACACTGGAGACGAGATTCCCGACGAAGACTTCGGAGGGACGAATTCGGTTTAGACTCGGTAATGTGAACCGTGAGTTCACTTTGGTGGAGTTCAATGCTATTCTTGAGCTCCCAAATCCTTCTCGAGATTACAGCCTTAAGGATTACAAGGTGATGAGGATTTGGAGCTACATCACCGGGGAGGTAGAGCCCTCCGCTGCGGCATTATCCGAGGCAAGCATCATCAACCCCATATCAAGATCATTCTCCGAGTCCTAACCGCTACATTCTGGCCCAAGAGAGAGCTGAACAGGCCGACAAGGATAGAAGTTGCATGCCTCCGCACCATTCTTTTTGAGGAGCCTGCCCCATTGAACTTGGGGTACGAATGGCTATACTACGTTGAGAAGTCAATCAAATCAAACGAAGTATGGTGCGGGAATCTGGTTAGTCTCTTGGCGCCCAATCTTGGAGTTGATCTCACCCACTACACATCGGCCCACGCTTAGTTGCTCAACAGGAACTATTGGTTCAACTCCGGTATCTTTACACAGGTTCGGGATGGGTACATTACAAAAGTTCAAGGCCGAAATGTTACACCCACCCTAGCTAAGATGGAGCTACTTTATGTACCGAATTGGTACGAGGCATGGACGAGGCATACGTTCCCATTAGAGCCCAAGCCGCAAGATGAGCTGTCACTTAGGCCGTGTGAGTCACGGTTTGAGAGAGAGGGAGACGAGATGGAAGAGGATGATGAAGATGGGACTGAAGAAGCTACCGAGGGAGGCACAAAGGAGCTCGACATCGAGGAAGATGACCTCGATACAGAAATTCTGGGCACTAATGTCTTCGTTAACGAGCCCGCCAGGGTCGTTAACGACCACTTCGAGGCTTCTACCGATGCTCCTACCGAGGCTCACAACATCGGTAACGACCTGCCGAGAGCACCTACCGACCTCCCGCAGCCACCTATCGACCCTCATTCTTATGGTATCATGCCATACAACCTAGTGCTTTACCAAGACCACTTCCAACCCCACTATCAACCACCTCCTCAGCCCGAGTACACTAGATCAAGTATCCCGCCTCCATGGGCCGAAGATCTTTCAGCTCAGATGCAACAACTTAGCCTTCAACAGACACACATTCATCAGAGGATGGATAGAAGGGAGAGTGTCTATTCTGCTCGCATGGCGTTCGAGCATACGAGGCATCAGCAGAGAGAGGCGGAAGATGCAGAGCGTTGGAGGACGATGTATGACTTCATGGGGAACTTCGAGCATTATTTTCCACCACCTAACCGCTGATTCGATTTGAAGAGTTGTTTTGTTTTCTGCTTTAAGATCTTGTAAGTTTTCTGTTTTTTCTTGTTTTTCTTTCTTTTCTTTTCTATTTCTTTTGTTCTTCTTATTTTTCTTACAGTGGGAACACTGTAATTTTATGTATGGGGTGGGAAAGGGTAGAAATCTTTTTGTCTTGTGTCTTGTTTGTTTTACGTATTTTATTTATTTTGAGTAGTTCTTTGTTCCAAAAAAACTCAAAAAATAATAATCAGGAAAAAACTCAAAAAATTTGAAAATCCAAAAAAGAGTTTTAGAATTAATAGATATCCCTTTCTTATGGTTCTATGATAGTAGTTGCTAGCATGATCATATAATTCCTTGCAAGCATGTCTTTGATAGTTTAGCCTGATTCATGTTTTGAAGTTGTTTTTAGGAAGGAATAGCATTTGATGAAATTGAGCATGTATACTTTTTAGCATAAGTGATGCAATCCAACAAAATAATTACCTTGTGCGATTGTATTTTCTTATGTCTATTTGGTGCATTTATGTGTGATGACGTTAATAGTCATTTGCTATTTTCTTCTATGTGTTGAAGTTGATTTTTAGATGATGTCTATGGCTTGATGAGTATGATTGTTTGATTTTGATTATTGTTTAGTGATTGCTTGAGGACAAGCAAGTTTAAGTATGGGGTATTTTGATGTTCGTGTTTTTGGTATAGTTTTTAGTGTGTTTTCTTAGTTTGTTAGGTTTAGTTTTAGTAGTTTTAGAGTTAGTTTTGTGTGTTTTTGGATAAGTTTGCATATTTTGTGAAAAGTATGGAAGCTACTCCATTTTGTGTCTTTTTGTAGGTTTTAGCAAGGAAACGGTGCTTTTTGGAGCTGAATTGGAATGCTATGGTGGAAGACGGAAGAATACGAGATAAAGGAGTCGAAGTCAAGCTTTTTACAGTTGAAGTGTTGAAGAAAGCCAAATCCATGCTCGTTAACGAGGCTGTGAAGGGTCGTTAATGAGACTTAGAGATAGAGTTTTTTGAGAGTTCGTTGTGATGTCTACCGACCCTGTGCGGAAATTTATTTTGTGTCGGTAGGGTTTTAATGAGTTTTAGGGTTATTATATTTTATATTTTAGGTCTTGTTATCTTTCTAGGTTTTATTTCTATCTTTTTAAAGTTAGTTTCTATCTTTTAGGAAAGTTTTTATCTTCTAGTCTTTTTTATTAGATAGCTTTATTAGTATAAATACCCTTCTCTTCTAGCCTAAAGGGGGGGGGGGGTTCGAGTGGTAGACGGATTGGAAGAGCCGAGAGAGAGAGTCGAGTCGGAGGAGAGGACGAGCCGAGGTCGAACGAGAGTGACGCTAAGGTCATTAATCATGTTTTCGATTCGATATTCTTGTTGTTTTCGGTTTCTTTTGAAGTCTATAAGACGATATTTTCTTATTAATTTGAAGTAGTTTTGTTTTCAATGTTTTCTCTTATTGAAGTTGTTTGCTTTATAGTTATGAGTAGTGAGTAGTTTTCCTATCTAGGGTCGGGGTTAAACCCGACATAGTTATGCATGGTTTTATGATTAAGATGATGTGTTGAATGCCTTCTATCTATTTTTAGATTGCTTGTTGTGTTTATGCCTAGATGAGAATCGGGGTAATTTGAGTTTTTAACTTGATTGAAAGAGAAAGTTATAGACTTGAAGGTTGATATTGTTCGATTGCGATAGTTTCGAGCTTTGGATCCAAAACAAGTGATTGAGTGAATTAATTTATGAGAATAGATTGATTTGCTTGCTAATCAACGAAAGTTGATGAATTTATCTATTTAAAGGCATGATCTTTATCTTCTTACGAGTTTATATGCATGGCTATGTTGTGGTGACCCTTGTCCTAGATTTTTGTTCTTATTTGAATTTCTTCGGTTATATTCGTTACTGAGTTTGTTACCTCGGTACCGAACCTGTTCTTAGGTCGTTAGTGTGTGTTTTCGTAGTGTTATCTAGGTTCGTTAACGACCCTGACAAAGTCGTTAACGAGGTTGGTCATAGGTGTGTTGTGTTGTTTTGCTTTGTTTAATTTTTCTTAGTAGTTTAATAGACAAACAACCGTGCTTCCTGTGGAACGATCCTGACTCCCCTATACTCAGCGGGGTCTTGACTATAAATTTATTTGTTGTCAAAGAAGCCCTATCAACATCTGGCTATTGCTTCCAGTGGTGCCACGAAGGTAGGAGTCAAATTTTCTACAAGATTTATTGAGGTTCGCTTGACTCTAATTCCCGGGGCTATCATTAGGTCTTAGAAGGAGGCATAAAGGTACATTAGGTAGATGACGTCATTTCCTTTACAACAGTTGAGAGAAGGATTGGGAAGTGGAGGATTGGGAGGTGTTTGAGGAAGAAGAAAGTGAAGGGGTAACATAGTAATTTCACAAGATTTATTATGCAAATATCTAAACACCTAAGGTTAAAATGGTTACTTCACGCAATTTAACTATTTTTTAGACATAAATGGGTCATGGGTCGTTGATTGTAAACAATCAAGGTTTATTAGGTGGCTTTTAATAATTCGTCATATAACGGGTGATTTAAGGTAATATGACCTATTTAACGAGCTTTGTATTCCTCCTTAAAGGATAAAGTTTTAGTATGTGTTGGATCATTCTAAAAATGGTCACATAATGGTCAAGAACATTTTATATTAGATATAGTGGTTTTGTTTGATTTTGAAGTGCTCTTTCATGGATGATTGGTGGAATAATTGATTTTATTTTAATTAAAATCAAATGATCATGTCCTTTATGAATAAGATTATGATGGTTTATTGATCTTCATATTTAATGAAATTTGGAAAAGAAATGATGAATTCATTATGTATTAATGAAAGAAAAATGGATCGATTAAAAGGGATTTTTAGTCTTGATTTTTTTATTACAAATGGCTGAATGGTTATGATCATATTCATAGAATTGGACTTGTGATTTACAAATTGTACATGATTAAAGTTCATTCATAGTTCTCCTTTAAAGAATGAATGAGAAAAGAAACCATTGTTTTCGTAGTTAACTCGGTTTATTTGCCCCATTAACATCCCATTAAGTTGTATTTGAGCGTCGAATGAGGAGTACCAAAATGCCTAAGAGGAAGGGGAAGAGTTGAGTGTTTTTTTTATCAGATTTTTCCATAATTATAAAAGCAACCCTCTATCTAACTTCTGGGTTAAGTAAATTTCAAAAATTATTTTTGAATCCCATCCTTTGATGAACTTATAAAATAACCCTAATAAATAGCAATCTATTATGTGTTAAGTTATATTAATAAAAATTATTTCCTTATTTGATAAAATAATATATTTATACAAAAATAAAGTCACATATATTTTTAGTAAAAATAGATAAGAAAAATTACATAAATGCCCCTCTATAAAAGAGGGTTATTATAATATGTACTTTCAACCTTATGGTACTCTTCGATCAGAAACTCCATGCACTCTTTAGAATCAACATACTTCAACAACTTGAAAACATCAACTGATGCCACATGAGAATGCGTCTTCAGATGATGGACATTAAAAACTGCCTTTATGTTATTCACTTGGAGTTTTGATGATATGCATTATATTCGATGAGCGTTGTGTTTAATCGGTTGTTCCCATTATCAAGCCCATGTTTCAAGGATGAGTGTTGTCCTTCTACCTTGCAATTTAAAAATAACTATTATTAAAAAAATATCACAAGAAGAAAGCCCATAAAACTCTATTGGGAATAGATATGCATACTTGTTCGTTGTACTACACTCAAATGTTAGTATTGTCTGTCCAAGCTGTCACAACTCTTATCCTATATGGATCAAGCCATTCTTGTCTTATATATCATATTAGACTTGATCTCGTACTCCATTTCCTTTCTATCTTAGCCAACTCCCTCTCATAGTCATCTATGGTTATTTGTAAAGTATTTTCACTTTCTATATTCTTCATTACACTCTTTGCTCTACCCTCAATATTCTTCTCAATGTGGCGCCTATAAAGGAGGTGGTTCGATCTCGAGAACATCTTATCTAATGGATTCATCAAATCCAACTCATACTGTGTCACCATGTAAGTAGGCTCATTACGTGCCACTAAACATAACTTTTAAAGCTATTTCATGGCCCAAGTATATTTGTCTTCCCTCGCATCGGACAAAAATTTACTCGTTACTATTTAATTCAGCCATGTCGAGCTAAAGCCAACAATTTCCAAGAAAGAAATGTCATACATGTATCAAAGGGTAGTATACAATAGAAAGTGTCAACTTGATGACTCAGTCGTTACAGTTAGAGAAACTATGGCCATAACAACCAGTGATACTCTAGCTGTAACTAGAACAGAAGATAGAAAACATAATAAATCACATTCAATATGACTTACTTGTTTGTAGCGTATGTGGAGTGAGTACTAAGACATATGAAAATTCCTTGAGAAGTGATATTGCATTCGGACTGGCAAAGAAGACACCAATGCTCTTGTTGCTTTGATTGCCCTTCCTATATTCCATGAAATACTTGTACTTCTTAGCGCAAAAGAAGAACTTTTGAACAACAGTTCGCCCCTCCAACCCAACCTTTTGGAGACCATATCTTGTACTGTATATTTGTGTCTTGCTTGTGTAGTTGAGTGGGAAATCACTCAATGCCAATTCAATCTGGGTCGGATTACATTTGCTTGATGTCATGGACTCTACCAACATAAGTTTTTGGCCGGTGAATCTTCTAGCGAATGAATGCCTATACAAACTATAATTTATCCCATGGTTGTGCATTACATGCACAACCTCGATCTTCCACGATCCTCTAGGGCCCTTGACGCAAGTTATGGCAAACTTACAACCACATATTTTTGAATTAATTGTATCTTAGACCTCGTTTACTTCCCTTTTCTTTGGGGTGTGAACGCCTTCTCTCTCACATACCATCCAAGTGTTCCCAAGTCGACCAAATATATTTGACTTTTTGGTACGTCTAGTTGGTATGCACATATTGTTTTTTATACCAGTTGTCCAAACCCATTTTATGGCCTCCTCTTTGCTACCAAATATCCTACTAGTAGTAAATAACTCTATATAATCATTTGAATTTAGTTGCATCTCCTTTATGGGTTTTGAAAATTGTCGAATGTCATTCAAAGGTGGAATCCACTACCACACTGATCTGTCTGCATATGTGAATATCCACTACTATGTTGCCTTGTCCGAACATGAGAAAATCCACCAATCACCAGTAGTTGGCATCTCGCTTGGTTGCATAGATCGATGTCCACTACCATACCAATCTAGGGCAAACATAATCGGTTCTGCCTGCACTTGAGGATATCCATATTCGGAGTTCATGCACACAAGACCAGTTTGCAAGTCCAATATATACTTCATTATCTTTCTACATAGATTGAAACAAAATACTACTTAAAAAGTTCTGAAAATATAGGCTAAAGATGATGTTCGACATTAAAAGTGTTCACCTTAGGCATATGGATTGTAGCCATATGAGTTTATGAATAATGGCTACTGGCCGCTACATCCATAACGACTTCGGTCGCAAGAGGTCGTTGAGCCGTAACGACTATAGTCAATCATGCCTTGGATGAACACTTTTAAACCATGATCACACATTATGTTCTTTGTTCAGAAAAAAATCATCTTTGACCTATTTTTTCTAATAAAGACTTAATCTTGCTTAACCATGTCATGCAAGTTCGAATATACAACTTTTCTTCCAAACTAAAGCAAGTTCTAATTTTATTTGAACATGATGGAGAAAGAGAAAAATGATGAAGAAAAAAAAATCAAAGTGGCAAAGAAGACATACCTCAATATGGTTGATGTTCAAAGATTGCCCCTCCAATCCCATAAAGAATGTGTAATCACCATTATAGTTCATTGGAATTTTGAAGAAGTGGAAAATGTGAAGATGGAGTGAGTTTCTTAAGGTTTTTCTAAAGATTTTGAAATGTAGAAATATGAAAACAACAAAATAGATAAAAAGTAAAAATAGAATTTAAATTGTGATAAGTGACACGACATTTAATGAAAATCGGGAGTCGAGACCCTCCGCCCTTACGGTAAAGGCCACCCCGACCATAACTAGTTTTTGTGTGGTCCGCCGCAATGGTTGTACGCACACCAACCGTTACGGCTGGGGTGACCTTGATCATAATGACGGAGGGGTGCACTATTCTAAAAAAATTGTGGTTCGTTGTGGCTTTAATATATAAGGAGGATGGGTGCATAGCATCATGAGCATGTTTTTTTCTCTTTTATTTGAAAATTCTTTTTGGTGCCCTCTTATTTTCGTCTTTTCTTTTGGTGTCTAAAAATTTTTTTTTGTGCCCCTCAACTTTATACAAGTATTGTTAAATAGCCTAAAATAACCTAAAACCAAATTTCCATCCTAATTTTCTCATTTTTCATTATTTTTTTATTAAAAAGATAGGTCAGTCTATTACTTCATATTTTGTAAGTAAAATACACACTACTCACTGTTCCTCCTTTATTTCCTAATCTTTCAATTTGGTAATGTATCAACAGATTACAAATTATTTTTCTAGTTGACATGGTGCTCTTTTTCTCAATTGATTTTTTTAAAAGTTTATAACATTTTAATTTGGGTTCGTGTCAATGTGCTGAATTTATATTAAACATATATGATTCTTATTTTCAAATGTAGACTAATTTAGTTTGTTAATTCAATAACTATTATTTCAATGTTGAATATTTTGTATACGTTTTTTTCTGGACTTTTTTTTAATTTTTAACACAAATTGAGGAAACTTAATGTAAATTGCGTTTTAGTAAATTTTACGCTATAAAATAAGAAATGAGATCAGATGCAAATTAATCTTATAGTGTAAAATGCGAGCAAATCTATTATGTTGGATCTCGGAAATCTACAACCATGAAGAGGTGCGCGTCCTTATTTTTTAACCCAAGGGGTATTTTTGTCTTTTCTCCACCAAATTAGAGCATTGTTGTAGTAGGCCATCTTCATCCACTAGAATGCAAAGAGTTCATCCAAAAAGATTTTGATCGGTACTTCTCCATAGTCATTGTCACCTTTGACATTCTATCTTCGTGGATTTTGGTATAAGTTGCTTTCCTAAGGTTTCACTTTTGTATTTGTGGAGTTTTTTAAATTCGGAGTTTGACATTTCGATTTTCATGTATTTGGTCAAGTTTTGTGTTTTTTGGACTTCTTTTGGTTAATTTTACTCAAACCTAAAATTTGATGTTTTTTTTATTGAAAATATAGGTTAATGGCAAATATTCATTTAATCAACCACCACGTGTTTGATAAAATGCCCAAGTGACCAACTTAGTGTTTTTCATATTTAAATTCTTAAATTTCCTCTAATTTTAATTGTTTCTTTTTTGATAAAATGATTTTAGTTTTGCTAACAATTTTGGTATGCATGTATTCGCATAAGCACTACAACAAGAAGTCATTGCAAATGACATCCATGTTCTTTTTTATGAACATGTAATTGTGTATTGATGAACCCGTACTTGTACGTTTATGAACCATAGTAAAATAAATTTATGAACTATATACATTGCTATGATAAGAGTTTTGGTGACAAAGGAGAATTTGAAATGTTGCTTAATTATGAGTTGAGATAAGAAAAATTATGTTCATATGGATGTCATGTTGGGCTGGACAATGGACATTATCCATAGGTGACTGATTCACCGCTTCATCAAACCTGTTTATAAGTGTGAAAACCTGAACAAAAGCGGGTGTCGGGTGAACGGGTGGCAAGTTAGATATGGGTGAAATTTTACACCCAATTCACTTGACCCATCACCCGAACCACCATCCGTCACCCAATTACCCCTTTAGCACCTGTATAAATTTAACCTAAATTAACTTTTGAAGAAAGATTTCACTACTTACAAAGAAATATTTACGTCTCTATTGCTTGAAGAAATATTTTGTATTTTATAATTTTAAATGATGTAATGGAATTGATGTTGTTGAACTAATATTTCTTATAATCTTATATGTTCAATATTCTTTTCATTATTTAGCTTTTCTTTTATTAATTCTAGAAGTTATAAATTATTATTATTATTGTTTAGTAATTTTTACGTGGCAGTATATTTGACTCACTCATGGGCTGGACAATGGACATTATCCATAGGTGACTGATTCACCCGCTTCATCAAACCCATTTATAAGTGTGAAAACCTGAACAAAAGCGGGTGTCGGGTGAATGGGTGGCAAGTTAGATATGGGTGAAATTTTACACCCGATTTACTTGACCCATCACCCGAACCACCACCCGTCACCCAATTACCCATTTAGCACCAGTATAAATTTAACCTAAATTAACTTTTGAAGAAAGATTTCACAACTTACAAAGAAATATTTACGTCTCTGTTGCTTGAAGAAATATTTTGTATTTTATAATTCTAAATGATGTAATGGAATTGATGTTGTTGAACTAATATGTTCAATATTCTTTTCATTATTTAGCTTTTCTTTTATTAATTCTAGAAGTTATAAATTATTATTATTGTTTAGTAATTTTTACGTGGCAGTATATTTGACTCACTCATGGGCGACAAGTGGGTCAGATATGGGTGGAAAGTTTTACGGATGAAAAGTGGATCAAGTGAACCATTTTTATTCGATGGTTGGGTGGTGGAAGTGCTTCACCCACTCATAGCTCGGCCCATGACCAACCCTAATGTCATGACTTATAACATTGTAATTGTGTATTGATGAACTCGTGTATATAGTTACAATGTCATACTCTTTATTGTGTACTTAGAACTTTATCATTGTGTGGTGATTGTGAAAATAATTTTTATGGCTATTAACAAAAAAGGAAGAATAGTGTGTGTCGTTGCACATGATTTGGGTTTGAATCCTATATATGAAACCACAAAATAGAACCACTTTTATTAATCTAAAGTCATGACACTATCTATTACGAGCAAGAAATTCAAGAATTGTAGGAACACTTGTTATGAACCTTAACATTCAAATTTATGAACCCACGAAATATCATTTATGAACTAGAATATATTTCATGAATACAAGTATTGTGAATTACATTTCATGAACCTTTATGACAGTTTTGATGAACCTAACCATATAAAGACATGAACTAGAAAAATGTCGTTTGCAAAATATGATACATCAAAGATTATGAATTAAATTTTATGAATCTTATTGACAATTGTTATGAGCCTAATCTTATAAAGACATGAACCAATAGATCAACTTTATGAACTAAAAAGACATGAATTGTACTATGAAATATTATGAACTATACTTATAAAAACATGAGCCAAAAGAGCAAATGTCATGAACCAAAGTAACTAGTGTGACTTAAAAGACATGAATTGTAAGATAAACTATTATGAACCCGAACTTCCAAATCATGACCAAAATACATAAATCATATATAGAATTAGCCTATGTGGGATTTGAACTCACATTTATGTGCAGGTGCACATTGCTCTACCATTTGAGCTAAAAAGATACCAAATAAGTTTCCAATGCTTATAGGCTACCAAATAACTTCAACATACAACTAGTGAACGTAGTACAAAGCATGAACTGTGAAAAGATTGATGATAAACCTTAACATACAAATTTATGGACCTTAACATTCCCAAGAGAAGACACAATGGAAAAAATCCATTATTAATCTATCGCATTTTACTCCATAGTAATTAATAAGTAACTAGTATGTATTCCCGTACCTTGTACGGGTTTTTCTCAAATAAAGTATTAATAATAAAATATAAAAGAGGTGAATTAGTTTTAATAAAAGGGGTGATGTGGTCCAATAAAAGTGACATGTATCGTTTAATAATTTTTTTAACCTCCGTTTTAGATTAATGTGGTCCAATCTAAAAATGACATGTGTCATTTAATATTTTTTTAACCTCCGCTTTAGGTTATACTTATGATGATATGAGACGTTTTTTGCATAGTAAGTACAAGGACGTTTTTTTTTTGGATTTTCTATTTGTTATCCCTGTGATTTCAGACTTTTTTTTTAGTGTCCAAAAAAATTCTTATTCCTTTGAATGCCTTTTTATTTTTTAACAATTCCTTCTCGTAACCTAGAGGGATTTGGTTTTCTATACCATTTTAATAGTGTAAGCGACTAAATATCCCCCTGGTTATATTTATTAACTAAATGTACCCTCATATCTAGATTTGACAGATTTGCCCCTTAACAACTCTATTAAAATCTTTTAATAATTTATTACTTTAAAAAACAAAAACAATTTTCCAATTGAATAAGACAGAATTTATAATTAAACAATAGCACAACACACAAAGTTACGATTGATTATCCTCTTTTTATATTTCTTTTATATTTTCATGTATGTTTTTGTACGCGTCCGTAATATGTTTAGTATATGTCGTGTTTTTTACATGTTTTGTAATACGTCTTGTACATATTTTTTTTATGTGTTTTATATGTTTTTTGCATGTGTTTTATATATATTTCTTGTATATATCTTGTATATATGTTGTATATGCCTTTGCATATTTTTTGTATATGTCTTGTTTATATTTTGTGTGTCTTGCATATTTCTTGTATATGTCTTTTACTTGTATTAATGTTTTGTACGTGTCTTGCATATTTCTTGTATATGTATTGTACGTGTCTCGTAGATTTCTTGTATGTGTCTTGTCTTGTAATATTTCTTGTACGTGTCTTGCATATTTCTTGTATATGTCTTGTACGTGTCTTGTAGATTTCTTGTATGTGTCTGTCTTGTAATTTCTTGTACGTGTCTTGCATATTTTTTGTATATGTCTTGTACATGTCTCGTAGATTTTTTGTATGTGTCTTGTACATATCTTATAGTCTTTTATAGGTATTTTGTAATCACTTATATTCCTTGCTAGTTTTGTGTATCGTTTATATAGAGTTAAATTTTTTCCTTGCTAGTTTTGCTAGTTTTTTCTATACCTTATATGAATCTTGAATAGTTAAAATTTTCCCTCTATCTTGTATGAATTTTGTAGGAGTCTTGTATGTAAATTTTAAAGTTAATTGATCATTCTTCTTGACTAGCTCTGGTAGACTTCTTATAATTATTGTGTACCGTTTTTATAAAAATTGTGTAATGCTGTGTTTCTTCTACTTCATGTATGAGCGGCAAGTCATATATGTGTTGCATACATAATTTTGAAATAATTAATTAAGGCATCTCAATTTTTGTAGATTTTGTAGGTGTCTTGTAAGTTAATTTGGCTATATAATACGTACATGAATTATAGCGTAATTAATCTGTATGTACTCAATTTAATTGTAGCATTGCCAGCCCAAGTGTCGAGACATAATGGTGATGTATCATTTCGTATTTTTCAAATTCAATATAAATATATTTGTTCTTGTATTTGTAATCTAGGGTCTAGTAAATCGATAGAATTAAAGCTGGCATGCTACTTTTTTGTGCATTCAGTCTTAAGTTCGTCTTCCATATGATTT
Source organism: Fallopia convolvulus (assembly GCA_964016875.1). NCBI lineage: Eukaryota > Viridiplantae > Streptophyta > Magnoliopsida > Caryophyllales > Polygonaceae > Fallopia > Fallopia convolvulus. The sequence goes on from OZ024724.1 coordinate 42,898,978, forward strand.
TTTTTTTGTATATATATTCATACATTTAATATTTTTTTACTTTTTAATGTAAAAATTACACTATTAATTTTCTATATATATTGTAGTTGTCGTTCGTCGGTCGAGTGCACCATAGATGGTAGAGAATTTACATGCTTGCTTTTAATTATCTTTTAAAATGGAAGGTTAATTTAGCCTTTTCAAAATTATAGGGGACATTTTATTGAAAAAATTATAGAAGGGAAAGAGAATATTGAAAGGGGTACTTTTCCTCCAATTCTCTCCGTAACCTAGATAAAGTAAATTTTTTTTTAAGTTTTTGGTCTAGCCATCAGGACGGAACGACGACGGACTCGGGAGAAAGAATTCGACTTCTTCACCACTGGCGTATCTTCTCGGCCTCGTCAAAGTCTACAAATTCGTCTCCATATTTGATCGGTTTGAACTTCCCGTTCTCAATTGAATTTTGTTTCCTGATATCTTTATGTCAACCGTGGTTCTTTCTCAATTGAGAAAGATCCAAAATTTCACTTGTTTTTATCCGCTGGCGCCTGGCTGAGAATACCCGGCCCCCGGTGGGGGCGGCCGCCCCCCGTGCTCCTACCTGCCTCCGCCACTGATTGTTTTGATATGCAAATGGTGCATCGCTCATCTTGTTGATTGAGGTTTAGTCACAAGGGTTATGTTCTGTTAAGATACTTGTCCTTAAATGCACCAACAGTGTTTCAATATCCTTTTGTAGAGCAACACGGCATGCCTTGTGAACATTAGAACTTAAAACAGAAGAACAAAGTTTATACCAGTACTATGAAAATGAGATTGCAATCTTTTAAGTAGTTCATTTAGGTATGTTAGTTTGTTCTTTGCTAAAAATTGATGATACCTTAGTGTGAATGAAAAATATGGAAGAAAAGATATGTTTGACTGTTGCTTCTATTATAAGTGCGTCAATGCATCTTAAAAGTTACATGCGTTTAATTTTTGGCTTCAAGCTCCATTTTCTAGAATGCTTGATTAATTTTATGTCTTCTTGATTTGGATGAAATACTTACCTCTTTCTGTTCAAATTTTTTGGATGTTGATCTTTTTTGCTTGTGGTTCCAAGGAGTTGGATATGGATGACTGGGTTGAAGAACCCAATGAGCTGTTGTCACGTAGTGGGAGAAAAAGAAGGCGGCCGAAGAGAAAAGAGTTTGTGGGATGGGGTTCAAAGCAGCTGATCAGCTTTCTCCAATCCAGGGGCAAGAGCACTGAAGTGAAAATATCTCAGCATGACGTGACATCTATTATTAATGACTATATCGATGAAAAGAACCTCAAAGATCCTGCTAAGAAGAAACGTTTTCTTTGTGATGAAAATCTCTATTCAATTTTCGGGAAGAAGTCAATAGTGGGGATTAAGATCTTTGGCCTCTTAGAGTCACACTATGCTGAGAATGAGCCTAGTTCTGACGGTGAGGGTTACAGCTCAAATGAGAGGGAGGAAGAGAAGCATGTTAACCAAAAGGCACAAAAGGATTTAACATCTGAAGAGAAAGCCCATAAGAGGAAGAAGGCTTCTGAAGCACTGAAAAGTTGCTTTGCAGCTATAATACCTGAAAATATCAAAGCTGTCTTTCTGAGGAAAACTTTAGTTCAAGAGTTGCTCAAGGATGCTGACAGTTTTGAAAGTAAAGTGCTTGGGAGTTTTGTGCGGGTGAAAGCAGATCGCTATGATTACAAACAGAAAAATTCCCATGTGCTTCAACTTGTCACTGGTAAGTAGCTTCATTCTTTTAATGCATCTAGCCATTTGGTAAATTTCGGACTCTTGGTTGTTAAAGTCTAAATTTTTATTATTGTCACTCTGTCAGTATCACATCCATTTTTCTAAAAAATAAGTATAGACATGTGATCTCCGGTATGATTAGTGGAAATTGGTGTTGTTGCTAATTTCCAGGCATAAAGAAGGAGGGTGCTGATTGTGATGTGCGTCTTGAGATTGCTGATATGGGCAAGCACATCAGTTTATCTGAGTTGTCTGATGTGAACTTCTCTGAGGTAAACACATTTATGCTAATTCTCCAGAGACTTAGATCTCTATCATCTGAATGTCGATAAGCTTCTATTGCCAAGTGAGAACTTTGATGGATAAACCATCGAAACTTGGTAGATTGGCATCTATGTGATAATCATTCAGGGATGTGGTCACAATTCAAGGAGCCCCAGAGCATCAGCCTGCTGAGTGGCCCAAGTCCAAGGATTTGATTGTCTACACTAGGTGTAGACTGTAGAAGGGGTCAAAGGCCCCAGAGTGATGGTTTACTCTTAGCATGAGTTGGTTAGCTAGAGTAACGAGGGAATGGTTAGTAGTATGGTATACTTAAGGAAAAGGTTGTCTGGATCATTCTTGATTTTAGCGACAATTGTCTTTTTTGAACCTAGGGGTGGGATCTGGGTATCATTCTGGATGTAGCTGTCACTCTCTTTTGCAATCCAGATTATTCCTAGCCTCTCTGCATTTTTTCCCTTCTTTTTTTTGCTTTTTTTTTTTTTTGCTATATTGTCTCCTTGCTTTATATTTTTTTTTAATCAATTTTGGTCCAACCTGCCTGATTCAAGTTTATGATATGAGTAAACATCAGTTTGGGCCCTTGATACACCTAGTGTGGACAATCAGCTCCATCTTGAGTTCCTCAGCAGGGTGATGCTCTTGGGTTCCTTGAGCTGTGACCAAGGCCACCCGGCCTTGGCCAATGAAAGGCTGTCCCCTTTAGGTTGTAAGCATGTACTTTTTCAATGCAATATACTCATTGTACGTGTCTGCTTTTGGAAAATGATTGTTTCTGTACTACCCTGGTTGCAGGAAGAGTGCAAGGATTTGCATAGGAGGATAAAAGAGGATCTTCTCAAGCAACCAACTGTTGTAAGTTATCCACATAAAACTGTCTTGTTGAGATTGTCAAGTAGGTGCTTATGTTTTGATCATACTAGTAGTTTATGCTTTCTCCGTATTCTATTAGGACTTGGTAGATTATTTCTCCTCGAAACAACTAACAGTGCTGCTAATTTGCATGTGTTCAAATGAGACATTTGTGTTGTAATTAGACTAGCCCATTTTCAGTCTTGTTTCCAGAGTCTTATGTTTTCCAAAATGTACATCTTGATGGAGATCAGATGCTGCCATTAAATAATCTAGTAAATAACAGAATATTAGGCAATCATTTGTTGGAGTTCTAAAATGTCATTCTTCCCTATTTACAGTCAAGGTTGAGATGACATCTTTAATTCTGGTAAAAAAAAGATTGCTGTTCTAAAAAATAGGCTTTGCTAAACCCTGTTTTTATTGATTTGCTTTATGACTAGCTTGTGCATTATGCTTTTGCTTCCTGATTTGTAGCTTTCAATTTGGGTGAGCTAGAAGCAGTGTCTATCAGGCTGATTCTGTTTCCTGGGTTTGTGCCATTGAACTCTAGAGTCTTGACTAACTTTCTTGCCTGCAAAATTATGTATGCTCTATCTTTTTGCTTGTGCATAGTATAAAGCCGCATAAAATAAATATACTGATCAATCTAAGAAGTTCGCATGATTTTTTTTTCATTGCATTCAAATTTGTCTATTGCAGTAAGATTCTTGCTATGGAAGCAAATTCTCTAACTCAATTTGCTTGCTTTGACTGCTTCTATTTTATAGGCAGAGCTCCAGGAAAAGGTGCAGGTATTGCACGAGGATATTACAAAGGATGTAAGTTTACTTGGATTTATATGTACTGTTATGTATGTATGTATGTATGTATGTAACATACACATACAATTATTGAGTGGAAATAAAAGATCATATAGCAGTTATTGAGAAAGGGGTCTGCTTAGGAATAGAGTTTGGATTACTCTTTGAAGAAAGACTTCATGTAACCTTCTTGTACCTCTTTGTCACTTCTGTTTCATAAGAAAAGGCTACATGCATTTAGTTGCATCATGTCTTCTCTCAGGGGTAAAAATTGTTTAAAGTATAACCAAGGCACACCCTAGACTGCATAGTGCATTCTTGTATTTTTATGTTGCATATGATAAGTAATAACAAATTTCTGAAAATCTAATTCTGACTAGTTGGAGGTCTTTTTGGTGATCTTGTTGTGTATGTTACAGTGGCTGCCAAGAGAAATCAAACGTCTGGGGAGCCTCATTGATGTAGCTAATGAGAAGGGCTGGCGTAGAGAATATCCTTTTGATATTTGTCTTGGTATTTTAAATTCTCTCTTCTTAAAAAAAAAAATAATGGGCACGAGGGCTGAACAACTGCACGTTGGACCAAAGATCTTAATGCACTAACCAGCATGTCCCCAGCTTGAGAAAAGAAAGTAATACTGACTGTGCAAATGTCGTTTGAGAGAGAAAAAAATAGTAATTTGTTATACTGTGTGGCGATGCTCTATGTTGAAAGTTCAACATTCATCATCCCTTTCTCCTATATATTGTTGTCTTTGCTGATACAATGATGATTAAAGATTCTGTTACAAATATCGTAGTGATGGGATGATTCTGGTATTAGTTTTTTTATTGTACTTAAATACAAAAGAAGGTTATTCCTTGACATGTTTGAATCTCTACATGTTTTGAACACCGGGAAAAGAGGAAGCTGCTTCAAACACCAGATGAACAATCACGACTATTGCAGAAGGTCCCAGAAGTCATTGCTGAAGAATTACAACTGGAACCTGTACCAGAAAATACTGAAGATTGTTCAAAGAAAGAAAATTCTGATTTACTAACTGCACCTGATTGGGTCATTTCAAATGATCCACCAACTAATGGAGGTGGAGGCACTACAACTTCAGGTGGTGCAAACCCAAAAGCTAAAGGTGGGTAATTGAAATATCTTAGTTCTTAATGCAAACATCCATCTAGTATTGTCTTCCAAATAGTATGGATAAACTGGATCCACTGTTTTTGTGTGCCTATTGTGATTTTCATTTTCTGCCTTTGAGATGTTTTCCTATACTAAGAATGAAGTTCTTTAATACACATGGTATTAATGGGAGTAACCACTTTCTCACGTCCTCTGAAATCCCTCCATGCCCAATGGGACCATAGTAGACGAGTATATAATATCAATATTGATAGACATCTTATGACCAATAAAGCATGAAAAGGATTGCCTTGCATTTGAAGCTTTCACTCCCTTTCAGAAGATGATCCTGTAAGCAATTTGAAGTGTATAGTTATGAAGAACAAATGATAAAATGATACATTCGTAAAATGCAATTTTTTGAATTATTTATCTTTTGACATTTAACAAAATAATCATGGGAATAAGTACTATAGCTCTTAATTACTTCTCTTCTGCTTATACTGGATATTACTAGTTTCATGCTGTCTGTACTCTTTAATGAATCTATGCATATTTGCACCGATCCCCGAATATATGCATGATTCAAATTTTTTTCCCTTCTTAAAACACTGACATTTAGCAGTGAAAAAGGGATATAGATGCTCTGAGAAATTGGAACCAAAAAAGAAGCAAAACCGAAAACTTGTGAAAGCAAAAAAAAAAATTCTATCTCCAGCAAGAAAGCTGTCAACATCATAAAACAAGTTAGATGTCTTTAATTGTTTAAGTGAAACTCTAGTAGTCCCTGTCTTCAAAATCACATGGATTCCTCTCTTTCAAATGATTTAGGGAGCTGAATTTTGAATTATTTATCTTTTGACATTCAATAAATTAATCCTGGAAATAAATACTATAACTCTTAATTATTACTCTCCTGCTTATGCTGAATATTACTATTTTCATTGCCTCATTAAAAAAAAACTAGTTGCATTGTTTTATGTATTTTCTAATGATTCTATGCATCTTAATTTTTTTCCCTGAAAACACTGACAATTTACCAGTGGAGAGAAGCTTCTATAATAAGGAAAAGGAATAACGGACACTCAGAGAAAATTGGAACGAAAAAAGAAGCATAGCTGAAAACAAACTGCATCTACTGCATGAAAGCTGTCAACAATATCATGTTGTTCGATGTCTTAACTCTATAAGTATTCTAGTACTCCCTGTCTTCAAAATCACATGCATTCCTCTGTTTTAATGATTCAGACCGTTGAATTTTGAACTTATTTATCTGTTATATTAAAAAAATCCCTGAAATAAAAACTATTACTCTTAATCATTACTATCTTGCTTATCCTGGATATTACTAGTTTCGTTGTTTGTACTGTGTAATGAATCTAAGTATATTTCCATTTTTTTTCTTCTTCTTTTGAGCACAATGACACACTACAATGAATAAAAGCTTCTATCATAATGGAAAGAAATAATGAATGCTCTGATAAATTTGAGCCAAAAAAAAAAGAAGCAAAACCAAAAAACTTATGAACATAAAAAGAGAGAAAAAAAACTTAAGAAAGCAGTGAACAAAACAAGTTGTTAGATGTCTTAAACATTTCAAGTAAATTATCTAGTACACCTTGTATCAAAATCACATAAATTCCTCTATTTCCAAATGATTTAGAGAGCTGATGGTAATGGATCCAAAATCCATGCATTCTTTCTATTTCTAAATGCACGGCCAGCATTTTCCGAAGTTGGACCCCATTAATACCTACACATCGCTGGTTGTACCACTTGGCCATTCCGACTTTCGTATCTAAGACACTTTCCTTGTTTATTCAGTATATAACAAGGTTTTTGTTGTTATATGTTGTCTAAATAACATTATAATAGTTCTACCATACCCTGTATTAACTTTAGATCATTTCCAAATAACTCAGCACTTGCTAAAATCCTCTATTTTATGAATTTTTTGCATATTTCTAAGTATGATTTTCTTTCTCCACCACAGAAGATATGTTTTGCAATCAAATTTACAATTTTAGAAATATACTATCACTATTCTTCATTAGTACCTTGCTTAGTTGGTATATCACTAGGTTTGTCGTATGCATTATCCGGAACTATTCTTTTAATGACAGTACCGTTAAGGAGCTTACATGCTAAGACTAAATTTATTATGAATCTGTGCAGAACATGAACCATCAAAAGCTGAATTAAAAACCAACATTCAACTGCAGAATGAGATGAAGACCGAGGGGGACTCATCAGCGAAGCAAGCCGAGGTAATTGTTTTAAGTGATGATGAGGAAGAAAGGCGTATCCGGGAGGAAATAGTTTGGAACTACATCGATCCACAAGGCGAGTTGCGGGGTCCCTTTAACCTGAATCTCCTTAAAAAATGGTGCGATGCAGGATACTTTGATGCAGGCTTCACAGTTTGGAAGTCTGGTCAGAGTCAAAAGCAGCAAGTCCTGTTATTTAAACTTCTTCAGAAAGTGTTCAAGGATTAATTCCAGAATGCTGTGCAAATTTTTTTTCTAGAAAGGAAACAGATTTCTAGGTCGGTATATAACACAGATTTATCTTTTGCCTCTAGGAGTCTAGTAAGTCTTGAATCAGCCCTCGGAGTGAAATTCAGCGTGTCTCTTAGAAGCAGGGTGGAAGTTGCTTTCTGGGCTTCACAATTTGTTTCCTTTCTCCATTGAATCTGACTAATATTGCTCTTTCTTAGTGAAGAATGTAAAACTTTTCTTATTTGCATACTTTTCTAAGATATTTTCATGGAAGCTTTGCAGTTTAGCAGGCCTTGTGAGGTTGGTACATGGTGACTTCTGAAATGCGGCTAGGAGATTCAAGAATCTTGATTTTTCCATGCTTTTTTTTTTTCAGGATATACAGAATATACAATTGATACATCTGACACCCAGAACTGATTTCGGTGTTGGTTTATGTAAAGAAACTATCTGAAAGTTGATCCTGTTCTATGATCTCTGTGTTTAGATTTAAGAGTTTGGTACTTGCTTCTGGCCTTGTGAGGGTTTCTAGCTGGCTCAGTGCTTGCTTTGAAGCCTTGCATTTGGATCTTGAATCTTGTCTGTCACTGTGGTCTTTGCAATTCTTCATGTGGTCTCTTTTTTTTTTTTTTAAATGGTTTGCTTCCCTACGTGGCTACATATGTGTGTACAGCTATCCACTACTACATGGGACTAGACAGATTAGAAATGCATGAAGAAGACCATTCTAATGAAATTAAAGATTGAGCTTCAAAGATTTGTCAGTTTAATTTTATGTATTTGATTGTTGCAGACTTGCAGGTGCTGTAATGTTGTGTTGTGGCTGGTCAAGAGTTGCACAAGTATGAAATTCATCTGTCAATTTCTTATGTTGCAGTTATACCCTTTGAGAAATCATCTCCGCATAAATATTCTGGAAAGTTTGTCTGCAATCATTACATATTTACATATCCTGGCTTTGTTTTGTTTCTGGAGGCAGAATTTAAGAGCCCAAGACTTGCACCGGGATGCAATGTATGTGGCTACTTTTGAAACGAAAGAGCTGCCCTTTGAAGCATAGCAAAATTGATATCAGCAATACATTCAACAGTTCAATTTGATGAATCATCAACATATATCTTCTAAACTTAAAACACTTTTGGGCAGATTCGTCATTATGAATTTATATCCCAGCCAAGTAACCAACCTACTTTTAATAATGATATTTTAATAAAGTATATATTATGTAATTCTATTGCCGAGTTTGGTTCAAATGAAACAAACTCTTATCCTAAAACGTGAAACGAATGCACTTTTCCTAGTTAGTAGTGCACTTTTCATACAAAAGTGCATTGAAAAATATAAAAAGTGCACTACGAAAATGTGCACTACAAAAAGTATGAAAAGTGCACGAAAAAGTATGAAAAGTGAAAATGCGAAAAAATGCACTCTGAAGTAGAAAAAGTGCACTACTAATTATAAAAAGTGCATTCGTTTCAGGATAAGAGTTCGTTTCAGGATAAGAGTTTGTTTCATTTGAACCAAACTCTTCTATTGCCTTATGAAATTTCTAATTTTATCCACTCACCTTACTTAATAATTTTTTTATCAATTTTATATGATACTGGATAGCTTTTCTATCTATAAGTATATTTTTAATATTGAGTTTCTATCCATAAATATGATAAATATAAAATAGTAACATCATACCCCAACTATCCTTTTTTACTTCAAAATCCCATAATAAATTAATTTAATATCTCTAAATGAAATAGATAACTTTTATATCTATAAGTATAAAATATGGACCATTTTTAATTTACGGGTTTTCAATATTAAATTTTCAGGTTCTTTTATATTAAATTTTTATTTAAAATTATACTATCATTTTTAATTAATATGAACCATAATATTAATCATGTATTTATATATTAATTTTGAATTATTATATTATTTTTTTGTTTATAAGTTGTCAATGTTTTTAATGAATATTGACCATATTTTTCATATTAATTTCAAAATTTTCACTATTAATTGTCTATGCTTAAGAATGATAACTTTTAAAATTTTCATCCATAAATATGTCGGGTTTTATATATTAATGTTCTATCTATAAATATGATAGTTAAACACAATATTATCATTAAATTTTAATTTCAAGTACCATAGTTTTAGCTACGAAATTGTCTATATTAATAACACAATAGAGACCATGTGTTTAATTCTAGAATTTATATTAACTTTTAGATTTTCTTAGAATAATTTTTTCATTCACAAATATGACAACTTTTAAATTTCTATCCACAAGCATGATGATTTTTATACCATTTTTATATTAATAAGTATGACAATTTTTAAGTAATATCGGTATAGATATGTTATGTTTTACAATATATTAATTTTCTATTCATAAGTATGTTGATTTTTTATATCACGGATCCCTTAATAAAAAAAATAAAAAATTATTGATCCCTTAATGTTAAACCAGGTAATCGGGTTAGTTCATTTTCGCTTGAGTACAAATTCATGTTATTAAAATTTATGGGTTGATTGTGTCAATTCCTTGAGGGACTTGAAAATGAACAAAAGATGTATAAATGAACACACACAAAATGACCTCATGTGATGTGATAAAGGAAAATATATGAGGAATATGATGAGAAATCCAAACACCATATCAAATTGTTATCAATAATAAGTCCAATATATTCGACCAAAGCCTTACACAGTTACACAAGATCAAATAAAATAGGCGAAATTGTTTAAAATAGCCAAACCTTTTAGCCTAACGTTTTAATAGGCGAAGTTGTTGTGGTAATTAGCCTAACGTTTTAAAATTGCACAAAAAACCTAACCTTTTTAAATGGTTTCAGTTTTTAGCCTCTAATTTTGATGTGGCAAAATTCTCATAAAACTTGATGTGGCAAATAAAATAGGCGAAGTTGTTGTGGTAATTAGCCTAACGTTTTAAAATTCCCATCTACAAGGAATCAAATGTCCACTATTGAAACTTTCTCACATAAACAATTACAAACTTATTACCTCATGTTCTCCAATTCCCTTTCCTCTTTCTATCTCTTCACGAGTCTGGCTTCCAATCTTAACCACTTTCCGTAAATGGTTCTAAGACAACATCAATATAGAATTCTCCATAATTCTATATGGAAGATGAAAGTCTTAAGCAAGACTTAGGAACTTTTAGCTCTGATACCACTTCTGTAACACCCCCTTCCTACCCTGGAGGTATTACCGCCAGTAACCCCGATTAAGACTAAACCGAAGCTACCCAAGGCTTTAAACTGACTGAACAAACTAAAAACATTACAGCGGAATAAATACAATTGGTCTTATACAAACCTTAATTAAAAAAGAATAAATAAATAGAACAACCTTCTAATTGAACAAAAACTTCATCAAGTCTTCCTTGAGTTCTTATTTCTGAAACTCAGCTTCACTTTGAAGTAGTTCAACCATGATCTTCACTCATTGGAAACCTTTCTTCAACTTCTGGAGCTTCAAACATCCGAATCCGCCTCTTGAGCCAACTTCCAAGAAGAACCTGATGTGTCGTAAACCAACGGTGGACACCAGCCAACCATATAAAAGAAAAGACAAGGGACGGATTAGTCTAATGATAGACTAGCAAGCGGAGAATCTAACTTGGTTCTTATGGTTGTAACTAAACATATTGGCATCCAAAATCCGAATAGACTCGGATTATGATCCAACTGTTAGCAGTCTTATAGAGAATGAGAAGGAGACTCGCATAATCAAGAGAGAGAACACCACCGCTTGTGGTTTCTTTAAGAAGCATAAATAATTGTTGGGAACTCATATTAATCACATAACATCTTGAAAAGTCTCCGTCGACTAATTAGATTCACTTAATCAAATTTTGATTAAGAATCATTCATAACCGGGAGTAAGAATGGTTATTGAATAGACTAACCATTCGGGTACATTAATGTGCCTAACGCACTTATCTTTATTACTTTCAGAACTTTTCACAAACATGTTGGTAACTTTTAAGCGGCTAAAACCGCAGAGAATCCACCTGTACATGGAGACGCCAAGATGAGAGGGATGAAATCCATGATCATTGACGAACACCTAGTACCAATTTGCACTTAGCCAGAGTGCACAAACACCTCTTCCAGCGTTGACTGAGGTATGAGTCATGACCCGAATGTTGGGATATGATAGTAACGAGCTAAACCTCCCAACATAGACTGTGTTATAAAGAGTTTATCGGAGACTCGGCTCCTACCCCTGAAAAACTAACTTACTTCACAATAATGTCTCAGCATGAGACAACAAACAAGGCCACACATAACGGACCTAAATCCAGTTCTAACGCGAAACTGAATAAACAACATGGTCATTGTTTCTAACAAATATAACGACCTATCATATTTTATTAATCATACAAGTTGTTCCCAACGCAAATATTAAATGGGATCCAATTCTTCATTTAATAACAATAACGCAAGAGAGAATCGTCCACTTGCCTTATAAGGCGTGCTCGACGTCCTTAGCAATTCCAACAGTAATCTGTATCATCCTTCTGACAAATATAACCAAAGGATTTCTCAGCAACGAGCTCACAAAAACATCTCTTAGTTTTATTCTCAACACCTACAACTTTCTAATCGATAAACGATTTAATTTCCGAATATCGATATATAATAAATCCTTAGTTATCATGCTTCAAGGAGCCATCTTGGCGGAATTATAACTAATTATCCGCTTCTATTTTGAAACAATTTTCTAAATAAAAATTGTTCATCAGCAACAATTCTAAAGGATTACCAAATTTCAGCTCAAACGGATTAACGACGAATCCCAAGTAATTATCCGAAGTCCTTTACCTGACAATCGGTATCCAAAACTTGTCTTCGCTATAACGGAAGATCCGGACGTCCGTTTCACGAGCGGTTCGAACCTGTGGAACCGTAATAACGTCAAGATTATAAAAACCATAAATTTACTTAGCAAAGCGGAGTCAAAAGACCCTTACGGTGGCTCTGTAATCAACCCACTAATTAATTTCGATCGTATATACCTTCACTCGAGCCCATGGCTCGTTTGGCTCGATCATGACTCGATCCTCGAGTCCGAGGGTGGCTGGGCGTTGCCCGACAGCAGGCCTTGCGGTGGGTGGTGGTCGGATGGCCTGGTGGTCGCCGGCGGCGTCACTTTGGCAAGGCGAAAAGGAGACCGACGGTGATCGAATCCTTCTCCCGAGCCAACGTTCCGACCTGATTTCGCTCTCTCCCATGAACATGGCAGCAGCTACGCTGGTGGTTCCGCCTGGTGGTTGAAGCCCAGGTGGCCAAGGAGGACGCCGGCGGTTGCCACCCAAAACAGGGGCGAGGCAGAGGAAGTGAGCGCCGGCGGTGAAGACCGAATTCTTTCTCCCTGGTGCGTCGTTCCGGCCGCTCTCTCCCTCTCTCGGCTTTTCACTTTGAAATGGAAGAGATGATGGTTGAATAGTCAACCAAAGTGGCTACAAATTCTATCTCCCCAAGTCCTTCGGTGTTAAGTAATTACGTCCCGTGTAATTTTCCGTCCCGAAACGGGGCTCGCGTTAAAACGGTAAAATTATGTACCTCGGATGGAAAAGCTTACTAAACGAAAAACATCCCGTAAATTATGTAGACCAATAAAATCAATTTTCCATGATTTTATCTTGCTACTTTCAATTTTTAAGGCTTCCGTTTCGTATTTTAAATCCTTTCCGGTACATAATTAAAAAGACGGCTTATCCAATAAATATTCTTTTTCCACCGAAAAATCCTAGGATGCACACCGATCCATAAAATCATTTCTTTGTGATTTTAGGATACCACCAATAATTTTTTAGGATTTAATATCCAACGAAAATATTGGATTAAGCGTTAAAAAGATATCCGAGAAAATTCAAAAATATCCTCAAAAACCGCAGTTATTACATTAGTACCCCCTTAAAAATGGTTTCGTCCTCGAAACCAAGGAGAACTCAGATCACAAGGAAGGATAGCACAAACATACATACACAACCACTACAAACCTATACAGAAGTTTGTTGTACCCCCTTAAAAAAAATGTATTGTTACTTTTACACCAAGCACAATCAACTATTGCTTAGTTACCAAACTCTTTCTTTACAACATTCATTGACTTTGGAAAATGACTCAGCATTTCCCGTCTAGTTTCTCAAGTTTTATCTTCACTTCCATTTTTAGAACAAAGTAGCCTAACCAAAGGTTCTTTCCACTATCTCGAAAGATTCAACATAGCGAGCATTTACGTTGTCTTGCTTTCCTCAGCGAAATACGCCTTTCAAGGCGGATACTAGAATAAAAACATCGTTCTAAACAATGAACTTAACATGCTCTCGCTTTAAAACAACACACGACTGTTGTCGCTTTTGAGCAGTTAACACCCTTGAACATGTTAGTGCGATATCAGTTGTTGTTCTCTTGGCCAAGTCTGGCCCATGAAAAACCTTGTCACCATTGTCATTCCAACACATTGACAACCAACACTTCTGGCCTTACAAAGCTTTAAAAGATTCATTTTCTTTATCGTGAAATCAAAATTCTTGGATGTGAATTCACTCAAACTCAAACTATCATTCCAACTCGTGTGGAATCCAGAATACATGTCCTCGGGAGTTTGTATTTGTCTCTTTGCATTACTCATCACTTTGATGAAGGAAGCCAATACTAAAATTCAATTCAATCCACAAGGATTGCTATCACTTCTTTCAAAACTTTGGCATGAACCATCCATCTCAATCAGGGATAAAAGTCCTTGGAGTTTTTATGAAGATGAAATCCTTCATACATGAACACTTCAGCTAACTTCTGTACTCTTTAAGTCATCTTAAATGCATTAGAAAGAACACTCTAGATGAGTTTCTTAACAATCTTCATATTGAATTCTTCTTCCATTAAGTCTTGAACAACTACTAACAAGAATCCATTGTAACATCTTCCCACTTTTCTTCTGAAACAGGAAGAGACTATAACATTTGTTTGGGCTTCAATGCTCAATCAAGACTTCCAGACAAACCAAACATATCAAAACGAACTTGGTGATATTTCGCTTCATGTCAGACCATCATTATCTCGAATCCTTATACATTTACTTGTTCCAGACTGAACTACTTAAGCAAATAACTATGCTTCCTTTGAATTAAGCTTTCAAAGCTCATCAACAATAGGCACACATGAACAGTCTTGAAACCAATCAATCCAGGGTCTTACATAACAATTTCTGGTGTCTTACCTTCTTGATATTCTCCATTGATCTTTCATAATATTACTTTCCCATACTACTTTTCCTTGATCTGATCATCAGATTTTGAATAAAATCATAGGGTATTCACACAATCTTGTTGTCATTCAAACTGAACCTTTAGTCCTTTTCAAATTAGTTTCTTTACAAGGATTACTTAAAATCCTTACTCAATTTCCTTTTTGAGATAAAATCTCAGTATTACCTTAACCAAGAATATGAGATTTATCCAACACATGACAAGATAATAACTTATCTTATCAATCCTTTACATCCTTTTCTCAACCAAAACTCAGCTTGAGCATACTAACATTCAGAAGTAGTTATCTCTCTCAACTACTTCAAACTAAACTCTTATGCATTACTATACCAACATATTGGACAATAATACCTTTAGTCCAATAATTTCCAACAAAATTGTCTCCATTGACAATTTTCAGTCTTTCTCATCAAAGAACTGTTTAGACTTCACTTAACATTCTGACTTGTTGAGCAACCTAACTCTTAGGATTAAAAACATATCCTCACGTGTCCACTCTCTATATCCAACAACTTATCAACTATGACTGAATATCAATACTAATTTACATATCCAAACTCCAGACCCATTGGAGTTCTGCTTAAAGTCCTCACTTTACTATCTTATCTCAAAGAGATTTAAGTTTTTCAAGACAACCTGAAAACAAATACAACTAATGGAGAAATTACTAGTACATCCTTTATTCCTGAGAAAGGATTACTACAATATCATTCCTTAGAAAGGGTCCCATCCCAAGAGTCCATATCAACTTACCTTCAAAGACAATTCCTCTAAAAAGGCAATGACTTTCTTAGGTCATGACGTCGACCAAGATGAACTACTAGCAAACTGCTTAAAGAATTCCAATAATCGTTGACTGAAAACAATCCCAAACTTTTAGAGAAGTACAGAGTTACTCCATGCTCTTCAGAGACCAACACAGATTTGTAAAGAATCTTACCAAATTTCTTTACTTATAATCGAACTGTTTTGGGAAGTTTGACCATACTTCTTAAATGGTATAAGATACCAAGGATATACTAACTCAAAGGAGTTTTACCAGATACTAGATATAGAAATTGCTATGATGCAAAAGAAAGCTTGCATCTTTTCATCTCAACCAACTATACTGGCAAAACTCATATAATTGCAAAACTTATATGATTGCCAAGTCATACTAGAAACTATTCTTTAAAACACAAGGAATTATGTGATCTTATTCCACCATGTGATCAGGATGGGGAGATAAAATAAACATAATCCTTTACTGCATTCTCATAGGAATAAGACATGTAATCTTGCCTTACCATGTGATCAAGATGGAAGACAAATCACATTCTTACTCACCACCATGAAAACCGTAAAAACATTTACTCTCAAATCGTTTTAACCACTAACATTGCCTTAAAATTTCATATTTGAAATTTTCTCAGAATCAAAGATGAGTCTCAAAGGACCTAAGACAATCCAATTTACTTATGAGTACTACATTTCCTTTCGAATGTAGTACTTCATTCCTTTCTCAAGATAAAATCTGGTGGCAGACCTCGACTTTTCTTAATTAGACATACTGCTAGACTTTTCTATAGTCATAGCATTGAGTAATCTCTGCCTGATTTAACTTGGTCCTAACCCAACTTAAGTTCACATGTTCAATAAAAGAGTTGATCACAATCCACTTACTTGCAAACCTTAGGGAAAATGTGATTCCGACATCTTCATACTCATAGCAAAGATTCTTCTTCAATCATTCTCAACTTGTATGTCTCCTTGACATACTTATTTAAAGTGGCGTATCAACGATACATTACCAAATTTCAATGCTTGAGCCCATCCACTTGTAAATCAACGACCCTTTATAACTTAATCTTCTCGATACACGTAAAAGTGTACTGTCAAACTCTGCATCTAGTTCAAGACATTCAATCCTTGTATTTCTCTACATATAGGAAAGTTCTTTAATTTCCAATTTCTTTTAACAGAAGAATGCACTTGGCCAAACAAGGTATTCTTGAACCTATCCCAATTAAACATTGGCAAACAAACTAAAATTCTCCATCATTCTTTTCTTCTTACTTAACCATAAGGAGAAGACATATACCTTTTTATTAATTTAACTTCAAACCACCTTAGACATTAGGTTTGACTATTATAAAATCTTCAAAATCCTACACAACTGAAATTATTTTTCAGCGATAAGGGCTAAGCCTTATTAACCACAATATTGAATGATTCATATTTTTCTCTCAACTATTTAAAATATCAAAGACAAATATACTAAGATCATTCCTTGATTGATCTTTTCAAAGCTGAACTTTATCATTCCATCCTTGAAGAAACATAATCCAATACCATTGGCAAATTAAAACATCTCAATGTTGATTCCATTTCTAGTCCATTATAGACCTCAAGTCTTTTCTCATTATCCCGAGTTGGGTATCATACAACGAAACTCCAATAACGTTGTCACGTAGGTTAGTCATCTGGATATCAACAACTCAGTGTCATCAATTAACACTTGCACTAGTAGTTAATTGAACATAAACACATTACTGATGAACCTTTACCTGTTCAATCCATTTTGACCGATCAACCTTATTCACAACAACCTTGATGATTAACCACTTGTTCACAACTTGAACTAAACCAACATTCTTCCTTTCTTTCTTACTATAATCATAAGAAATTCCCATTCCATTTAGGATTCTCAATCCTCTTAAATCAAAAGATAACAACATATATGAAAATCTGAGTTTAAACACTATCAGGTTAAAAATTGAATTGCATTTTCCAATAGATTAACAATTCAATCGATCCAACACTTGAGCACTTCAAAGCTCTTTAACTTCCAACTGAGCAAAGAAAAGTACAGAATATCCATGATTCTATACTATAGAGTCACAAACATAGTTGTTGAAGAAAGTTTCCAAGAACAATCCTTTTCTTTTCAGGATTCTTTTACATCACTTCATGATCCATACTGATCTTTTTAGAATCACTCAAGACTCTTAAGGTTTTCCAAATCTCAACGTTGAGAAGTGGAGGTTCCAACTCCAAACTTCTATTGATACTCGAATTTCAAAATTCAGAAATTCCTATAAGAATATACTCGTGAAAACTTTTAATCTTATGACTTCAAAGTCAAACAAACTCACTTTGAAATTTCCTTTTTAAAGACAACACTTGAACTTTCACATATCTTTGAGCCATGAACTTTTTAACAGGAATTCTTAACTTGAAATCTTCCATCATACGAGCTTAAAATAGGAAACCTTCAAACTAGGAAGTCTTTATGAAGTACAATACTTAACTTCAAAATCTCATAAGAATTTTCCTAATAGCAGGAAAGAAACGACGAGGGTACACCTAATTCAGACTCTCCAGACTCAAGAGAGAATAGGAATTTATTGAGAATTTAGTCTAGAACCGGTTCAACTTCAGAAATCTTCACCTGATCTTACTATGCATCCTTCTCGGAATCAATTCCCATCTACAAGGAATCAAATGTCCACTATTGAAACTTTCTCACATAAACAATTACAAACTTATTACCTCATGTTCTCCAATTCCCTTTCCTCTTTCTATCTCTTCACGAGTCTGGCTTCCAATCTTAACCACTTTCCGTAAATGGTTCTAAGACAACATCAATATAGAATTCTCCATAATTCTATATGGAAGATGAAAGTCTTAAGCAAGACTTAGGAACTTTTAGCTCTGATACCACTTCTGTAACACCCCCTTCCTACCCTGGAGGTATTACCGCCAGTAACCCCGATTAAGACTAAACCGAAGCTACCCAAGGCTTTAAACTGACTGAACAAACTAAAAACATTACAGCGGAATAAATACAATTGGTCTTATACAAACCTTAATTAAAAAAGAATAAATAAATAGAACAACCTTCTAATTGAACAAAAACTTCATCAAGTCTTCCTTGAGTTCTTATTTCTGAAACTCAGCTTCACTTTGAAGTAGTTCAACCATGATCTTCACTCATTGGAAACCTTTCTTCAACTTCTGGAGCTTCAAACATCCGAATCCGCCTCTTGAGCCAACTTCCAAGAAGAACCTGATGTGTCGTAAACCAACGGTGGACACCAGCCAACCATATAAAAGAAAAGACAAGGGACGGATTAGTCTAATGATAGACTAGCAAGCGGAGAATCTAACTTGGTTCTTATGGTTGTAACTAAACATATTGGCATCCAAAATCCGAATAGACTCGGATTATGATCCAACTGTTAGCAGTCTTATAGAGAATGAGAAGGAGACTCGCATAATCAAGAGAGAGAACACCACCGCTTGTGGTTTCTTTAAGAAGCATAAATAATTGTTGGGAACTCATATTAATCACATAACATCTTGAAAAGTCTCCGTCGACTAATTAGATTCACTTAATCAAATTTTGATTAAGAATCATTCATAACCGGGAGTAAGAATGGTTATTGAATAGACTAACCATTCGGGTACATTAATGTGCCTAACGCACTTATCTTTATTACTTTCAGAACTTTTCACAAACATGTTGGTAACTTTTAAGCGGCTAAAACCGCAGAGAATCCACCTGTACATGGAGACGCCAAGATGAGAGGGATGAAATCCATGATCATTGACGAACACCTAGTACCAATTTGCACTTAGCCAGAGTGCACAAACACCTCTTCCAGCGTTGACTGAGGTATGAGTCATGACCCGAATGTTGGGATATGATAGTAACGAGCTAAACCTCCCAACATAGACTGTGTTATAAAGAGTTTATCGGAGACTCGGCTCCTACCCCTGAAAAACTAACTTACTTCACAATAATGTCTCAGCATGAGACAACAAACAAGGCCACACATAACAGACCTAAATCCAGTTCTAACGCGAAACTGAATAAACAACATGGTCATTGTTTCTAACAAATATAACGACCTATCATATTTTATTAATCATACAAGTTGTTCCCAACGCAAATATTAAATGGGATCCAATTCTTCATTTAATAACAATAACGCAAGAGAGAATCGTCCACTTGCCTTATAAGGCGTGCTCGACGTCCTTAGCAATTCCAACAGTAATCTGTATCATCCTTCTGACAAATATAACCAAAGGATTTCTCAGCAACGAGCTCACAAAAACATCTCTTAGTTTTATTCTCAACACCTACAACTTTCTAATCGATAAACGATTTAATTTCCGAATATCGATATATAATAAATCCTTAGTTATCATGCTTCAAGGAGCCATCTTGGCGGAATTATAACTAATTATCCGCTTCTATTTTGAAACAATTTTCTAAATAAAAATTGTTCATCAGCAACAATTCTAAAGGATTACCAAATTTCAGCTCAAACGGATTAACGACGAATCCCAAGTAATTATCCGAAGTCCTTTACCTGACAATCGGTATCCAAAACTTGTCTTCGCTATAACGGAAGATCCGGACGTCCGTTTCACGAGCGGTTCGAACCTGTGGAACCGTAATAACGTCAAGATTACAAAAAACCATAAATTTACTTAGCAAAGCGGAGTCAAAAGACCCTTACGGTGGCTCTGTAATCAACCCACTAATTAATTTCGATCGTATATACCTTCACTCGAGCCCATGGCTCGTTTGGCTCGATCATGACTCGATCCTCGAGTCCGAGGGTGGCTGGGCGTTGCCCGACAGCAGGCCTTGCGGTGGGTGGTGGTCGGATGGCCTGGTGGTCGCCGGCGGCGTCACTTTGGCAAGGCGAAAAGGAGACCGACGGTGATCGAATCCTTCTCCCGAGCCAACGTTCCGACCTGATTTCGCTCTCTCCCATGAACATGGCAGCAGCTACGCTGGTGGTTCCGCCTGGTGGTTGAAGCCCAGGTGGCCAAGGAGGACGCCGGCGGTTGCCACCCAAAACAGGGGCGAGGCAGAGGAAGTGAGCGCCGGCGGTGAAGACCGAATTCTTTCTCCCTGGTGCGTCGTTCCGGCCGCTCTCTCCCTCTCTCGGCTTTTCACTTTGAAATGGAAGAGATGATGGTTGAATAGTCAACCAAAGTGGCTACAAATTCTATCTCCCCAAGTCCTTCGGTGTTAAGTAATTACGTCCCGTGTAATTTTCCGTCCCGAAACGGGGCTCGCGTTAAAACGGTAAAATTATGTACCTCGGATGGAAAAGCTTACTAAACGAAAAACATCCCGTAAATTATGTAGACCAATAAAATCAATTTTCCATGATTTTATCTTGCTACTTTCAACTTTTAAGGCTTCCGTTTCGTATTTTAAATCCTTTCCGGTACATAATTAAAAGGACGGCTTATCCAATAAATATTCTTTTTCCACCGAAAAATCCTAGGATGCACACCGATCCATAAAATCATTTCTTTGTGATTTTAGGATACCACCAATAATTTTTTAGGATTTAATATCCAACGAAAATATTGGATTAAGCGTTAAAAAGATATCCGAGAAAATTCAAAAATATCCTCAAAAACCGCAGTTATTACATCACGTTTTACATTAACCAATTTTCTCCTTTTTTTGTATGATTTTAAAGATTAGCTACTAAAATTCAGCATTAACATAGCAAAAATTCAGCAAATAAAGCTGAAATTCAGCATTGACAAAGCAAAATTACAACAAATAAAGCTGAAATCTAGCATCAATAGAGCAAAAAATCAGCAAATTAAGCTGAAATGCAACAAACAAAGCAGAAATTCAGCATTACAATAGCAAAAATTCAGGATTACAAGAGCAGAAATTCAACAAATAGAGCAGAAATTCTTGATCAAACACCTTGTGCAAATTTGAATGCTTCAATTCGTACTCAAAATTTAGTGGCAAGTGTAGAAGAAGAAGTAGAAGTAGAAGTTCGAAGGATTAGGCCCTTGCTTTTTTTTTCTTGGACGAGTTTCTGTATTCTGAAGAAGAAATTGGAGGGTTCTAATTCCCAAGTGTAGAGAAGAAGAGTAAGGGTTTTAATTTTCTAAATTGTATTTTTAATGTAATTTTCTCTTTAAATTGTATTTTACCTAGTCATCATAATACATGGATTGCCATGTCATCAAGTTTCATTAGAATTTTTCCACATCAAAATTAGAGGCTAAAAACTAAAACCATTTTAAAAGATTAGGGTTTTTTGTGCAATTTTGAAATGTTAGGCTAATTGCCGCAACAACCCTAAAAGGTTAGGCTATTTTAAGCAATTTTTCCAATAAAAAATGGCATAAGAAAAAACAGTAAAAAAACAATGAAAAGCGACTTAAATTGATATAAATTAACACAGCTTAATAAGAGACCTCTCTCTTAAAAATCCTAGTGTGAGAAACACTTTTGAACCCCCAAACTTCATAACCTACGACTTAGTCCCACAACCCAAATTCACATGCTCATCTATTTGTTTCCTTCATCACTCTTCAATCTCCAATAGCAATATGGAGAGTTGTAAGGGAAAGTTTTTCAAAGATCGATTGTGGAAAAATATATCAAAAAGATAATCAAATATCTCTTTGGAAATCTAGAAATGCCTTTAGGGCAATACGAGAAGGCAAAATCTTTCGCCGAGAAGGCACAAGTTGTTTCTTCATCTCTTCATTGAACTCTTTCAGACTTCTTGCCTGAATTTAAGATCAAACCCTAATTGTTGAATCCTTCTCTCTCGTGTAATGGATTCTAAAATTGATTTCGTTTTGGCATTTCTTCTTGCCTTGGGTGGCGAAGCCCCTTCTGAAATATGTCTACCCAACTTGCTTTGAATCCTCGCGGAATGACTGGCCGTCTCGGTCTGCCCCTACTGTAAATCGTGCCTGAAATCTGTCCCTATCCAGGCTGCCTCTCGGTTCCGACTGGTGGTGCTTCTCCGCCATGTCCTCTCTCGTCTGTTTTCTCAAACCTTACCATAGATCCGAGCAAATCTCTCTTTTTTTTACAGATTTGGTTTTTGACCCCTTTTCCTTCGTTCTTTCTTTTGTTGAAGAAGGAGTAATAATAATAAAAGAAGAAAACAGAAAAGAAAAGGAAAAAAATTCAAGAAACTCTTATTTTGGGCGGAGACCACAAAACATAAGGAAATTCATTCTTCTGTAGCTATTTTTTTACAAAGGAAGAAAAATGGAAATTTTGTGAATTCTTGTAGTTAAAAAAGAATAATAAAATATAAGAAAAATAAAAATAAAAGTTTTATAGCACTTGTCCTCCAAGGCCAGTTTGTGGGTTACTTAGGTGATAAGTTCGGCGTTTTTACTTGCGTTGCAAGTTTATTTACTTGCGAGACAAGTAGTTTATACTTGATGAGCAAGTTTTCTGTCTACTTGTGTTGCAAGTAAAACTATTACGTTTTTACTTGTGAAGCAAGTTGACGTCTTTTCTTGCAGGTTAGCTCGGTGAATATTTTATGTACTAATTTTCCGAGGAGTTGGAGCTGAGTTTGACATTGGACCGAGTTGTATTGGGCAAGGTCTCTAGGTGCTCTGAGACTTCTAAAGATCCTTCATCTCGGTGGAGGGAACGTCAGTTGTCCATTTCGCACGCCTAGGAGGGGTGGACCTGCTGCCCGCAATGCTATTATTTTAATGATTTACTCACCCCGATATCAAACTCTTCTTAGTTCTTATTTTTCGGAGATTTGTACTTTTTTAACTACTCCTGCTTGCTTCTGACTCATTTAGCCGTTCTCGGCTGCCGTTTTTTTACACCCTCTCGGATTACCAACTCTGTTTGGTATTCCGAATTCTTACCTTTTCAAAAAAAAATTGATATAAATTAAATCATCAAACGAAGAGTACAAATTCATAGAGTTGTAATAGCTATTTCTATAAGGAACATTTATCATTATCATGTGTTGACTCCTTAAATTAATATTAATAGGAATGGAAGCAAATGCGGTTGCTTATTCTAGACTAGTACTATACGCGACTCCAAATGCTAGTGTCATGAAAAAATGGATTTTTTCTTTTCTTTTTTTTTTTCCGAATTAAGGGTTTGTTAGTGCACAAAAATTCCTCTTCCGTGCACTGATCGTATGCTCCCTTCTTCACCTTTCGTTCCAAGCTCCTCTTCAACCTAAAACCTGCAAAACAACGGACACAAGGGACGTGGACCCCCTAATCCACCTCCTATGCCTAAGTCAAAAGAGCAGTTTGTCGATTGAATGTCGAGGTAAAGGACAAGACTTGCTAGCGAGCTCAGCAAATATGAAGTGTTCATCATACAAGGAGAAGACATGTATTTATAATGGAAGAGAGGCAGATAGGAGATCGGAAATCTTATTCTCTAGGGCCGGCCGAATTGCTCTAGGCCCAATAATCCATTTCTTGCTCCCCAATCCACGCGGAAATTCTATCTTTCGGCTAAGATAGAATCCTCCATCATAACGAATAACTACCATATTTAATTTTATAATAAAATATATAATTAAAAACAAGCATAATAAATAAAAGTACCTTTATGGCGGATAATAGCGACAATAATTATGGTAATTAATTTTACCCGCTCACAAATGCCCACTAAGGTGTTAGTTACGTTAGAACACAACTAAGACGCAAGTACCATAGGACCTATTCGAAGTGGCCATTCAAATTAGTCATCGGGTTCCCCTTACGCGCGCTTTCATATATTCGTACATCCATGAGCGAATATCATAGAATCCTTTGCTCCTCTACATACGCGCATATGTAGAAGTCTGTTAGTGCGATGAACTAACGTTGCACTCTTTTTTTTATGCAAGACTCAAACTAATGCGAAAACTGACTTTTATTAAAAATAAACATGAATGGCATGATCTTAAGGACATAACTAATGAAAAAGAAAAACCTAAGGGTCTCATCAAAACCACTTGGAAAAAATAGTGCCCTATTTACATGCATTTCCTAATCCCAAGATCCCTACGCAAGGGAATACGGGTTGCGGTTTTGCATCAGAGAAGGAGCAATGCTCCCTGGACTAGACCCACGGTCGCGACTATTGAGCCCGCGGTCGCGGTTACGTTCCTTGTTCTTACTTCGTGTCTCGTCTTCAATTATCTACATAAACTCTGTCTTAGGGCGATTTCCCTTAGAGCATATACGCGCTACTAGCTGATTATCCCATACCCAAACCGTGACATCTTTATCTCTAAATTGGATCATTTGATGGAGGGTCGATGGTACCGCTCCAATCCCATTAATCCATGGCCTTCTCAAAATCAAGTTGTATGGGGCAGACACGTCGACGATTATGAACTCAACTGTCATATCCTTTTTTGCCAAACAGACCTGGGTCTTGTACATTCCAAGCGAGAAAGTCGGGTATCCTTTAAGTCCAGTGAGATGCATCTTAACCGGAATCAAGTCTTCATTCTTCTTCCCTAGGATCCCGAAGACATCATAGTACATGATATCAACCAAACTCCCCGGGTCCACTAGTGCTCGACACACCTTAAGCCCTCAAGCTCGACTGCTAGGATCATGGGATAGTTCTGTGGAATTTGGACTGACATAAGGTCCTTATCCTGGAAGACCAAACCATCAACTGCGGGTGTGGGGCGCAAATGCGGTTGCGGTTCGATTTGTTGAATCCGTATCACTTCTAGCTCGTGACACGATTTCCTAAAATTGCTTCTAGCTTCAACATTCTCATTCTTGTATGTTGTAAAGATTCTTTAGATAACCCCGCAATGATCGATTTGGCTGTGACCGCCACTGGGGATGTCGTGGTCGTCGCCAAATCTCTCGCGGTCACGACAAGCTTGTCGCGGCTAAAGCTTTCGCGTCCGCGACAGTTTCCGCGATCGTTGGAACTTTCCGAGTCGCCCGAGGTCAAGTCGCTGAACTAAGGGTGGTCCGCGGCTCGGGAACTCTTACGCGAGGGCGAATCGTATTGCTTTCCCCTCTGTCAACTTCTAGGCGCCCAACGATCGCTTTCGTAGTCAACTTGAATATCTTCAGACTCGTCGGTGCTCACCGGCTGAGGTTCACATCGGTTATCAGCGAATTCTATAAAGCTAGCGAGCCGTCGAATGGTGCTTTCCATTGTCGATTCATTGATGGGACGCTTACCTTGAGCTTTATCTAAGATGTGTTTTAATTTAGCGATCTCTTCCAAGTCTTGGTCTAAGCGGGATTCTGCCTGGGTGCGCTCATTCTGAATCTTTTTGTTATCTCTCAAGCCTTAGGCTAAAGCATACGTGATCTCATCTTCCTCCTCGTTTTCAGTGGTGTTTGATGCCCCATTCCCACCTTTTAACCTAGACACCAAGGATATGTGAGCATCACCACGTGCGGGATTAGACCCGGTGTGGCTTGATTTACCATGCTTGTAGCGGGGGTTGGTAGAACTAGGGTTTCGCTCACGGTTTTGGGTCATAGCAGGCTCCTATATGTGCAGTTGCGTTCGATGGTGGTCGTGGTTATCTGGGCCGCAATCGCGGTTATGATCTGTGACCATGGTTGCTCGTCCTGATTCGTGCGATGGCCCACAACCTTATAAACTTTAATTGCTATCGGATTCAACAACACACATTGCTAAGTCCCATAGTCGGCCAAAACCATCAAATTCGGACTGTGTAACGTCACAACTGTCGATTCCGTCGCTCGACTTGGACCCTAACGGCTCGCACGATGAGCGGTCGTGCTTGCGATAGGGGTCGGGTCTCGGTTCAGGTCGTCTTCGAGGAAGGCGCCTTGCTCGACATGCGCTAGGGTTCGCGTGATCGCCTTGTGTGTCGCGGTCACAGTCTTCTGATCCGCAATCGCCACTCGCTGTTCTGTAGTTGCGGTTTTGTTAGTTGATGGCACCACGCTCGATTTCTCTTCGCGCGAATGCCCCAGGACTTCGAAAAATCACTTCTTGCTCTTCCGGAATCGATTTCAACACAATAATTATGTGGATCAATTGCTCGTTTCTCACAGACGGCACCCATTGTTAGTGCACAAAAATTCGTCTTCAATGCAGTGATCGTATACTCCCTTCTTCACCTTCCGTTCCTAGCTTCTCTTCAACTTAGAACCTGCAAAACAATGGACACAAGGGGCGGGGACCCCTAATCCACCTCTGACGCCTAAGTCAAAAGAACAGTTTGTCGATTGAATGTCGAGGTAAATGACAAGACTTGCTAGTGAGCTTAACGTATATAAGGTTCTCATCATAATTGCTTAGAGCGTCATTGTGCGAGGACAACGGTATATCCTGCGGTCTGATTATCCGAGCTAGTGATTCTATGGCGGACATCAGATCCTAAATATCCCTATCGTGCTTGGCTTGCGCTTTATCGCGTGCCCCATTCTGTTCCTCGAGTAGCTGGGCTTGCTCATGTGTTTCAGTGGCTCCCTCTGATCCATTGTTTCCAAACGACGTGCGACTTCAACTACTGTCATGTTCAGGAGAAGGTTCTACTACTCTGATACCAATGATGCAGTTCAATTTGAGATGCACAAAAGATAAACGACGGATTAGGAACCAAAGCTCGATAAATCCGACTACATGCGTTAGGGTCAGTGAAGGATCAGAAAATACCAACGGACAACGTTTTGTAAATGATGAAAAGCGAGAGTTTTGGGGATTTGGAAGGATAACTATTTCATTGATTGATGCGACAAAGGATTATAAAAGAGCTTATACAGTAGCGTTAGGTTTCTCAAAGAGTAAATTACAAACATGGACCTGATTTCACTTAACATCAGCGTGAACCGGTTTTTAGGAAAAATGAAATACTAAACCGTAAGAAAAGTCACATTGACCCAAAGGATTGTAAAAACAGAGAATAGAGTAACAATATGTGGTATTTATATATCGATTGCAAACACGTCCTAAAGAAAAGATTGCAAATTAAAATAATGTTAAGATTCCATTCCAATTATGAAATGATGGGTTTTGTGAATAATATACTCATGAAAATTAGGGAGAACATAAGCTACTGCAGTGTCTTGAATTTCTAGTGGTTTAATTATTTGATAATCATGATCTGGTTTTGCCAAGTGCAATGTAAAGAATGCTATGTATGGTGGTGTGTTGATCACTTTCTATGCTACTTGAGAAATTGTAGGAAACAGGAACAAGAAGAAAGCAAAATAGAGAGGCAAAGGAGGAGCTCTATGATGTTGATGCTGAATTCTGACAAGGTGATTAAAAACACCATGAAAATTGAACAAAGCAGACACCAATGTGCAGTTGATAAAGAAAGGGGACAACAAGAGCAATTTAGAGTTATTCAAATTCCATTCCTTACTTGCGTAAGAGGTATTAGAGATAAATGCAAAAAATTGAAAGATGATTCTAAGACAATTAAAGACAAAAAGATGAAAGTTTGTAATTTAGTGCAGCTAAAATGTATGTGGATTTGCAGGAAAAAAGAGAAACAAAGTAATTGCATGTACGCTTATTCTATGTTGGGATCTATGAGCCTTTGTGATATTATCTGTTTGAATAAAAATTATTTATATGCCTAGGTGACACAGTTATCATGAGATTTCCCTTTAGATTGAGGAGGAAGATGGAACCCATATTACAATATTTCAAAGTAGTGGTGGAATGGATCGTCCAAAATTCAAGTTATCATGAAAATAGGATTCTGGAATTGTAGGGGCATAGGTAGAAAATCGTTTTGGCCAGAGATTGACTCCTATTGTAAAATTCAGAGAGTGAAAATTATGGAAATAGCGGAAACTAAAACGGACACAATTCCAAGTGACCAAGTTTGGAGACGCGCGGGATTCGATAATGTCGTCTGGTCTCCTGCCTCGGGCCGGGCGGGAGGCATTGCCATCTTTTGGAAGTCACACCAGCTCACCAATGAAAAAATCACGATTCTTGTCCAAGAACCAAGGTATCTGATTTTAAAATACCATCACTTTGTCACTAAAAATATGGTAGCCATTTGTTTTACCTATGGGGACAAAGAGGAGTTTTGGAACCAGTTAACAGTAACGATATAAAACTTAAACCTCCATACTCTTGTGATTGGGGATCTTAACGAAATATAAGAATCGAACAGCAAAAGAGGAGGTGTGTATCCGGAGCCTAGCCGTTTTGAAAGATCACTAAACTTCAAAAACGACTGTCTTCTAGAAGACATTCCGACCTCTGAAAATGCCTTCACTTGGAGAAAGAACAAGACTGAAATTGACAACATCTATGAAAACTAGATAGAGTCCTAGTAAGCAATACTATCATTCAAAAATTTCCAAATATTATTGCCAAAAACCATGCTTTTACTAGTTCAAATTATTGTAAAGTAACGATGGAATTAAGTAATGAGGAAACAATCAAAGCACAACCTTTCAAAGTAGAAAAAATGTGGATGTATAGAAAAGACTTTCGAAATGTAGTTAAGCAAGCTTGGAGAGTGCAATTCCAGGGTTCGAATATGTTTAAATTAATTAAGAAAACACAACTTTTTAAACAACATGCCAAAAGATGGAATAAGCATACTCTAGGCAACACGTTTGAGCAATTAAGTGAAATAGAAGAACAACTAGTTGAGCTCCAAAAAAATATCCTAACTTCTCCCCCAACCGAGTACCATCCAAAAACAACTAAAATTGTTGAATAAGAAAGAATGCATCCTAAAATTTCATAAAACATATTGGAAACAAAGAGATAAAACAAAACACATCAAACTTTCGGATACTAACATAGGATACTTCCAAAAAGTTGCAAGTGGTAAACGCAATTGGAAAATAATTAAGGAAATCACCACAACTGAAGGTACACAAATCCTAGGCATAGAAACATTAGAGAAGAAATAAGAAATGACTTCAAAAAAAGATATACTAAGCAACCAACTCACCTAAACAATGCAAATGAATATCTTAACCTGATAACCAAAGAAATAACAGAGCAAGACAACATCATGTTAACTAGTGCTGTTACTAATGAAGAAATCAAAACAACGGTAATGAAGTTAGACTCTAACAAATCCCCAGGTCCGGATGGTATGACTGCGGAATTCTACAAGTGATATTGGGATATAGTAGGACCAACAATAATCAAAGCTGTTAAAAGCTTTTTCCATTTAGAGAAGATTTTACGACAAGTTAACCATACGTTTATAACTCTCATACCCATGATAGAGTACCCAAAATCGACTAATCACTACCGGCCAATAAGTCTTTGCTAAACTATCTATCAAATCATATCTAAAATCATAACGGAAAGGATTAAAAAAGTAATAAGCAAAATTATCCATCCTCTCCAAGGTTTTTTTTTTATAGCAAACCGAGCTATTCAAGATAACATCCTTATAGCCCATGAAATATTCCACTCTTTTAGAAACACAAAAAATAAGGATGGATGGATTGCCATTAAATTGGATATGGAAAAGGCGTACGACCGAGTAGATTGGGAATATCTATTAGACGTGGTGCATAAATTCGGTTTTGACAGGAAAGTCATAGGTTGGATAAGGGAATGCATATACACCATATCACTGTCTATACTTGTAAATAATGGACCCACAAAACCATTTAACCCGGAACGAGAACTTAGGCAGGGTGACCCCCTATCACCTTTCTTATTTGTTATTGCATCAGAAATTCTAACAAGAAAACTACAACTAACTATCGAACTAGATAAAAATACGATTGGATTCCCAATTGCCCGAGGTGAGACGCGAATTCCTTTCTTAGCCTTCGCAGACAACATTTCAATATTTGCCAAAGCCTCTCAGCGATCATGTAAAAGAGTAAAGACCGTTATAGATGAATTTTGCAGAATTTCGGGTCAAAAAGTTAACTATAACAAGTCAGCCTTTCAAACCTCTAAAAATATGACTACTTAGCAAAAAAAAATGTAGCGCAACTAGCCATGGGGATCGCAACAATGACGAATCTAGAAAAGTATTTAGGTTGCCCAATTATAAATGGTAAAGTCAACAAAAACACGTTTAAAGACTCTATTGGAAATGCGCAAAAATAACTCACAAAATGGAAGGCAAACTTGCTATCTCAAGAAGGCAGGACGACATTTATTAGAGCCAGCCTAGTTAGAAAGCCGAATTATGTTATGCAAAGATTTATGCTTCCAGCATATGGCCATTCAGAAATGGATAGGATAAACATGTGATTCTTCTAGAACAAGGATAGAAATCATAAATCCCATCATATGCAAGCCAAAAGAGGTAGGAGGACTAGGAATCAGAAAACATAACACATGAACAAAGCACTCCAAATGAAATTGCTCTGGAAAATTTTGGCAGAACCAAATCATCAATGAGTTAAGATAATTTCACAAAAACATCTTAGAAATGATAATCTCTTCTCGTACAAAATAAAATCGAACACCTCATGACAATGGAAAAACCTAATGCATCTAAGAGAAGAATTCTATAAAGTTCTCATTTGGCAAATTGGAGACGAAAAAATGGTCAAATTTTGGAAAGATAATTGGTTGCCAGGAGGCCCTCTTCGGTCTCATGCAAAGAACCCAATAAATGTAGACGAAACAATAACGATAGATGCATGGATTACTAATGACCATAGATGGAAAACAGGTGAATTAAGACAAATCCTTCTTGATAACATTGTTGAACAAATTCAAAATACTCCAATCCCGGATAACTATATTCAAGATCAATTGTATTGGGCCCAAAAATGGCTGGTTCTCGACCTCGTCTACAGTAGACTTAATAATAAACTTAGAAAGACAGACACCACACATAAATAACTGGTTGTGGAAATTGGATACATACCCAAAGGTTAAAAACTTTCTTTGAAAAGTTGATAATAATGGACTCCCCACAAAAGCTAGACTTTGGGATAAACAAATCATAACTCCGGGAGGTTGTGTTTTGTATGATTGTAACAATGAAGACATAGATCACTTACTGACAAAGTGTCCGTATATGATCTACATAACTAACAAAATAAACCCAAACATTGCCAATTCCATCCAGGGATATGAATCCCAAAACAAAACACATAGATTAATTCTAAGCGAAATATACCAACTCCTAGGGAGAAAAGATTTTACGTGCCTATCAGTTGTTTGATGGAGTATTTGGCATCAACGCAACAAATTGATTTTTCAACAAGACCAAAGCGGAGGAATATCAGACCTAACAACATATATAAGAAATCTAATAGTGAACTTGGAGAAAGCGTCAAAATGGATAGAGGATGAATAAGCTATTCTAACATCTCAGTTGAAGAGTAGAAACAAAAACATAAGAGCGCAAAGGAAATGGAAAAGACCTAAACCGGGATACATTAAAGTAAACTTCGATGCCTCAAAATTGTCCAATATAAACACTTCCAGGGGGATCGTAATCCGAAACCACCTTGGCTAAGTAACGGATATTATGACGGCTAGCTTTGGAAAAGTGTCGGTATTAAAGGCTGAAGCTCTAGCTCTCCGAGAAGCGATTAGGCAAATAAAAAACAAAATGATAGAAAAAGTGGAAATTGAAGGGGATGATCTCCAGGTCATTAACGCTGTTAAAGGGAAAATCCATTGCCCTTGGGAGATCGAACTCATTATCACTGTCATCCTTGTTTACATTCATGAAATCTAGGACCTATTTTTAGGGAATGTAACGCTGTGGCCGACAAAATTGCTAATTTGGGTCACAAGGTTCCCTGTTGACTGAATCAAAACTCATCCAGAATTTTTAATTCTCATCCGAAAGGATGCTCTAGAGCGTCCTCCGTAAAGGAGACCACCCTAATCCTTACCTAATTAACAGAAGGGAAAATTACATTTAACCACCCTTTATTTTACACTTGTTGCAATCAACCACCCTTTATATTTTTTCTACACTTAACCACCCTTTATTTGTAATTATGTGCATTTAACCACCCATTTTAATGACAAACGTCATTTTCTCCGTTAAGTAAAGTATATCACGTTTTTCCTTTCTATTTAAATTTTATTTACAATAAATAAATAAAGAAAAAACCATAATTGACACTTTTAAGTTCAAATACGCTGATAACTTTGACCTAACTTCTTACATAATAATTCATTCTCTCCATCCAATGGCGGCGAAGAACGACGACTTCGCCGATGCAATGACCATGGGTTTTGTATATGATTTTGACGACTTTGAGCGTCCCTTGGATTCGATCGTATCTAAGTTGATGGACGACGACTCGAGATTCAAAAGGTTGAAATGTAGGCTGAAATCCAATGATAATGAAATTCCAAGCTCAATGTATTTATAAATTCTTTTATTTATTGTAAATATAATTAAAAAAGAAGGGCAAAATTGTAATTTACTTTAATTAACAAAGAAAATAGTGTTTTTTATCGAAATGGGTGGTTAAATGCACATATTTACAAATAAGGGGTGCTTAAGTGTAGAAAAAAAATATAAAGGGTGGTTAATTGCAACAAGGGTAAAATAATGGGTGGTTAAATTCAATTTTCCCTTAAAAAAAGGTCGAAACTTGAAGGACAAATTACACAAAACCACCCTTAAATTATGCTACTTTTCAGAAAACCACCCATAAAAAGCTAATTTTCATAAAACCACTCATAAAAACAAAAAGCTTTCAATTAACCACCCCTAAAAAGCTAATTTTCCTAAAACCACCCATAAAAATAAAAAACTTTCAAATAACCACCCAATCCTATTTTTGTAAAAAAAGACCTTTATATCCTTATGTTTACTCATTTATTAGAGATTTATTTATATAGAGTAATGCGAAAAGAAGAGAACCTACATCAACGTGGGTTTTGGAAGCTTCAAGTTGTCGACTTCAATCTCGACATTTTGTCATTATTGATAAATTTAAGCTTGAACAATAAATAAAAGAGGTTAACGAGCTATTATTCTTCTCTTTTTATCAACTATAAAATGATAATTAGAAGAAAAAAAAAGAATAATGATAAGGGTATAAATTTCCTTACATGTTAAAATATTAATGGAAAATTACAAAATTAGGATTTGGGTGATTAATTGAAATCTTTTTGTGTTTATGGATGGTTCTGTGAAAATTAGCTTTTTAGGGGTGGTTAATTAAAAGCTTTTTGTGTTTATGGGTGATTTTGTAAAAATTAATTTTTTATGGGTGGTTTTTTGAAAAGTAGCATAATTTAAGGGTGGTTTTCTTCTTTTGCTTTTTGGTCCAGCGAGAGAATCGGGACGGAAGGACTCGGGAGAAAGAATTGGAATTCTTCACCGCCGACGTATCTTCTCGGCCTCGTCAAAGTCTACAAATTCGTCTCCAAATTTGATCGGTTTGAACTTCTATTTCTCAATTGAATTTTGTTTCCTGATATCTTTATGTCAACCGTGGTTCTTATTTCTCAATTGAGAAAGATCCAAATTTTCACTTGTTTTTGCCGCTGGCGCCTGGCTGAGAATTCCCGATGTTACTTTGTTCTTTGCTAAAAATTGATGATACCTTAGTGTGAATGAAAAATATGGAAGAAAAGATATGTTTGGCTGTTGTTTCTATTATAAGTGCGTCAATGCATCTTTAAAGTTACATGCGTTTAATTTTTGGCTCCAAGCTCCATTTTCTAGAATGCTTGATTGATTTTTTGTCTGCTTGGTTTGGTTGAAATACTTACCTCTTTCTGTTCATATTTTTTGGATGTTGATCTTTTTTGCTTGTGGTTGCAAGGAGTTGGATATGGATGACTGGGTTGAAGAACCCAATGAGTTGTTGTCACGTAGTGGGAGAAAAAAAAGGCGGCCGAAGAGAAAAGAGTTTGTGGGATGGGGTTCAAAGCAGCTAATCAGATTTCTCCAATCCAGGGGCAAGAGCACTGAAGAGAAAATATCTCAGCATGACGTGACATCTATTATTAATGACTACATCGATGAAATGAACCTCAAAGATCCTGCTAAGAGGAGAAATTTTCTTTGTGATGAAAACCTTTATTCAATTTTCGGGAAGAAGTCAGTAGTGCAGATTAAGATCTTTGGCCTCTTAGAGTCACACTATGCTGAGAATGAGCCTAGTTCTGATGGTGAGGGTTACAGCTCAGATGAGAGGGAGGAAGAGAAGCATGTTAACCAAAAGGCCGAAGAGAAAGCCGATAAGAGGAAGAAGGCTTCTGAAGCGCTGAAAAGTTGCTTTGCGGCTATAGTACCTGAAAATATCAAAGCTGTCTTTCTGAGGAAAACTCTAGTTCAAGAGTTGCTCAAGGATGCTGACAGTTTTGAAAGTAAAGTCCTTGGGAGTTTTGTGCGGGCGAAAGCAGATCGCTATGATTACAAACAGAAGAATTCCCATTTACTTCAACTTGTCACTGGTAAGTAGCTTCATTCTTTTAATGCATCTAGCTATTCGGTGATTTTTGCGCTCTTGGTTGTTGAAGTCTTAATTCTTTTTATTGTGTCACTGTCAGTATCACATCCATTTTTCTAAAAAATAAGTATATACATGTAATCTCCGGTATGATTCGTGGAAATTGGTGTTGTTGCTAATTTCCAGGCATAAAGAAGGATGCTGCTGATGGTGATAATGTGCGTCTTGAGATTGCTGATTTGGGCAAGCATATCAGTTTATCTGAGTTGTCTGATGTGAACTTCTCTGAGGTAAACACATTTTTGCTAATTCTCCAGAGACTTGGATCTCTATCATCTGAATTTTGATAAGCTTCTATTGCCAAGTGAGAACTTTGATGGATAAACCATCAAAACTTGGTAGATTGGCATCTATGTGATAATCATTCAGGGGATGCGGTCACAATTCAAGGAGCCCAAGAGCATCAGCCTGCTCAGGAGCCCAAGCCCAAGGATTTGATTGTCTACACTAGGTGTAGAAGGGGTCAAAGACTCAAAGGCCCCGGAGTGATGGTTTACTCATAGCATGAGATGGTTAGCTAGAGTAATGAGGGAGAAAAGGTTGTCAGGATCATTCTTGATTTTAGTGACAATTGTCTTTTTTGAACCTAGGGGTGGGATCTGGGTATTATTCTGGTTGTAGCTGTCAGTCTGTCACTCTCTTTTGCAATCCAGATTATTCCTAGCCTCACTCTGCATTTTTTCCCTTTTTTTTTTTTGCTATATTGTCTCCTTGCTTTATCTATAACTATATTTTAAACCTGTTCCTTTTCGAGCCACCAGAACGATTCTGCCCCACCTCATATTTACAAAATTATTTTTTATTCCTAATATTTTAACTTTTCTTATTAAATTCTTCTTTAACTATTTAAATCTATCTTTAACATCAAATAAATATCTATTCATATAACAATATCTTTTGAAAACTTCCTTATACAAATATTTAAAATTAAAGATAACAAATTTAAAGTATTCTTAAATAAGTATAAATATCTTTTATCTTTTAATATGATGTCTTTTCACAAATTTATTTATAGATATATTTTTTCTTTTATAATAAAAATTTAATGATAAATACTTATAATGTTTAAAATAATAAAAATTGGTAATATCTATAACTATATATATTAAAGCTGTACCTTTTCGAGCCACTAGAACGATTCTAGCCCCACCTCATATTTAGAAAAGTAATTTTTATTTCTATTATTATAATACTTCTTTCTATTAAATTCTTTTTAACTATTTAAATTTATCTCTAACTTCAAACAAATATCTATTTAGTATATTAATATTTTTTGAAAACTTCCTTATACAAGTATTTAAAATTAAAGATAAAATATTTAAAATATTTTAAAATAAATATAAATATTTTATCATATATCTTTAAATGAATTTATTTATAGATATATAGTGATTTTCTTTTATAAAAAAATTAATGATAAATATTTACAATTTTTAAAATTAATAAAAATAGATAATAAAATATTTAATAGATATATTGAAACATTTGCTAAACTTTAAATTTATGCACATGAAAAGTAATAAAACATGAAGAATATAATATTTGAAAGTTTAGTACTTTAAATTTACTCATATGAAAGTTTATATTTTATTTTTATTTATAAACATCTTATTTATAATGTTTATAAAATATTGGTTCGTAGTCGTACATGGTACGACGGGTAAAACTAGTATATATATATATATATATATATATATATATTTATCAATTTTGGTCCAACCTGCCGGATTCAAGTTTATGATATGAGTAAACATCAGTTTGGGCCCTTGATACACCTACTGTGGACAATTAGCTCCATCTTGAGTTCCTCAGCAGGGTGATGCTCTTGGGTTCCTTGAGCTGTGGTTGCCAATGAAAGGCTGTCCCCTTTAGGTTGTAAGCATGTACTTTTTTAATGCAATATATTCATTGTACGTGTCTGCTTTTGGAAAATGATTGTTTCTGTACTACCCTGGTTGCAGGAAGAGTGCAAGGATTTGCATAGGAGGATAAAAGAGGATCTTCTCAAGCAACCAACTGTTGTAAGTTATCCACATAAAACTGTCTTGTTGAGATTGTCAAGTAGGTGCTTATGTTTTGATCATACTAGTAGTTTATGCTTTCTCCGTATTCTATTAGGACTTGGTAGATTATTTCTCCTCGAAACAACTAACAGTGCTGCTAATTTGCATGTGTTCAAATGAGACATTTGTGTTGTAATTAGACTAGCCCATTTTCAGTCTTGTTTCCAGATTCTTATGTTTTCCAAAATGTACATCTTGATGGAGATCAGATGCTGCCATTAAATAATCTAGTAAATAACAGAATATTAGGCAATCATTTGTTGGAGTTCTAAAATGTCATTCTTCCCTATTTACAGTCAAGGTTGAGATGACATCTTTAATTCTGGTAAAAAAAAGATTGCTGTTCTAAAAAATAGGCTTTGCTAAACCCTGTTTTTATTGATTTGCTTTATGACTAGCTTGTGCATTATGCTTTTGCTTCCTGATTTGTAGCTTTCAATTTGGGTGAGCTAGAAGCAGTGTCTATCAGGCTGATTCTGTTTCCTGGGTTTGTGCCATTGAACTCTAGAGTCTAGACTAACTTTCTTGCTTGCAAAATTATGTATGTATGCTCTATCTTTTTGCTTGTGCATAGTATGAAGCCGCATAAAATAAATATACTGATCAATCTAGGAAGTTCGCATGATTCTTTTTTCATTGCATTCAAATTTGTCTATTGCAGTAAGATTCTTGCTATGGAAGCAAATTCTCTAACTCAGTTTGCTTGATTTGACTGCTTCTATTTTATAGGCAGAGCTCCAGGAAAAGGTGCAGGTATTGCACGAGGATATTACGAAGGATGTAAGTTTACTTGGATTTATATGTACTGTTATGTATATACATACATACATACATACATACATACATTGAAGAAAGAATTCATGTACTAAAAGATCATATACCAGTTAATGACAAAGGGGTCTGCTTAGGAATAGAGTTTGGATTACTCTTTAAAGAAAGAATTCATGTAACCTTCCTGTACCTCTTCATCACTTCCGTTTCATAAGAAAAGGCTACATGCATTTAGTTGCATCATGTCTTCTCTCAGGGGTAAAAGTTGCTTGAAGTATAACCAAGGCACACCCTAGACTGCATAGTGCATTCTTGTATTTTTATGTTGCATATGATAAGTAATAACAAATTTCTGAAAATCTAATTCTGACTAGTGGGATGTCTGTTTGTTTTGTATGTTACAGTGGCTGCCAAGAGAAATCAAACGTCTGGGGTGCCTCATTGATGTAGCTAATGAGAAGGGCTGGCGTAGAGAATATCCTTTTGACAAGTGTCTTGGTATTTTAAATTCTCTCTTCTTTAAAAGAAATATGGGCACGAGGGCTGAACAATGGCAAGTTGGACCAAAGATCTGAATGCACTAACCAGCATGTCCCCAACTTGAGAAAAGAAAGTAATACTGACTGTGCAAATGTCGTTTGAGAGAGAAAGAAAAATAGTAATCTGTTATACTGTGTGGCGATGCTCTATGTTGAAAGTTCAACATTCATCATCCCTTTCTCCTATATATTGTTGTCTTTGCTGATACAACGATGATTAAAGATTCTATTACAAATATCGTGGTGAGGGGATGATTCTGGTCATTAGTTTTTTTTTTATTGTACTTAAATACAAAAGAAGGTTATTCCTTGACATGTTTGAATCTCTACATGTTTTGAACACCGGGAAAAGTGGAAGCTGCTTCAAACACCAGATGAACAATCACGACTATTGCAGAAGGTCCCAGAAGTTATCGCTGAAGAATTACAACTGGAACCTGTACCAGAAAATACTGAAGATTGCTCAAAGAAAGAAAATTCCGATTTACTAGCTGCACTTGATTGGGTCATTTTAAATGATCCACCAACTAATGGAGGTGGAGGCACTACAACTTCAGGTGGTGCTAACCCAAAAGCTCAAGGTGGGTAGTTGAAAATAGACCTGGGTCCGGTTCCGGTTCCTCGGAACCATGGAACCGGAACCGGCCTTGGCCCGGTTCCCCGGTTCCGGTTCCGGGCGGTTCCGAGGCCGATTCCTCCCGGTTCCGGTTCCGAACCGAAACCGGAAATAATAAAAAAAAAATTAATTTTTGACCTCTAGAAGAAAACCGCGGTCGCGGTTTGGTTATTTTTTGTTTTTTGTGGGGTGGAACCGCCGGTTCCACCCGGTTTGGAACCGCCGGTTCCCCGGTTCCGGGGGTGGACGAACCGGAACCGGCCGGAACCGCCGGTTCCGGTTCCGGCCGGTTCGCCGGTTCACCCGGAACCGGACCCAGATCTAGTTGAAAACATCCATCTAGTATTGTCTTCCAAATAGTATGAATAAACCGGATCAATTGACAACGCGTTTCTGAGCGCGGGCTCGCACGCACGACTGCCGTGGGATTAGTCGGGTGCTAGTAGTCCCGGATACCCATGAAAATCTAAAATGAATGCTCTGAGAAATTTGAACAAAAAAAAAAAGAAGCAAAACCCAAAAACTTATGAACATAAAAAGAGAAAAAAAACTTAAGAAAGCAGTGAACAAAACAAAATAAGTTGATAGATGTCTTAAACATTTCAAGTAAATTAGCTAGTACTCCTTGTATCAAAATCACATAAATTCCTCTATTTCCAAATGATTTAGAGAGCTGTGGAAATGGGATCAAGTCCATGCATTGTTTCTATTTCTAAATGCACGGCCAGCATTTTCTGAAGTGGGACCCCATTAATACCAACACATCGCTGGTTGTACCACTTGGTCATTCCGACTTGCGTATCTAAGACCTTTTTCTTGTTTATTCAGTATATAACAAGGTTTGTTGTTATATGTAGTCTAAATAACATTGTAATAGCTATACCATACCCTGTATTAACTTTAGATCATTTTCAAGTAACTCAGCACTTGCTAAAATCCTCTATTTTATGAATTCCATGTATATTTCTAGGTATGATTTTCTCTCTCCACCGCAGAAGATAAGTTTCGCAATCGAATCTACAATTTTAGAAATAAATACTATCACTATTCTTCATTAGTACCTTGCTTAGTTGGGTCACTAGGTTTGTCGTATGCATTATCCAGAACTATTCTTTTAATGACAGTACCGTTAAGGAGCTTGCATGCTAAGACTAAATTTATTATGAATCTGTGCAGAACATGAACCATCAAAAGCTGAATTAGAAACCAACATTCAACTGCAGAATGAGATGAATACCGAGGGGGACTCATCAGCAACGCTCCTTAACGGTACTGTCATTAAAAGAATAGTTCTGGATAATGCATACGACAAACCTAGTGACCCAACTAAGCAAGGTACTAATGAAGAATAGTGATAGTATTTATTTCTAAAATTGTAGATTCGATTGCGAAACTTATCTTCTGCGGTGGAGAGAGAAAATCACCAGCAACGCAAGCCGAGTTAATTGTTTTAAGTGATGATGAGGAAGAAAGAAGTATCCTGGAGGAAAGAGTTTGGAACTACATCGATCCACAAGGCGAAATGCAGGGTCCCTTTACCCTGAAGTCCTTGAAAATGTGGTGTGATTTGGGATATTTTGATGCAGGCTTCACAGTTTGGAAGTCTGGTGAGAGTCAAGAGCAGCAAGTCTTGTTAATTGAACTTCTTCAGAGTATATAACAGATTTTCACAAACTGTTGAAGAAAATATTTTGGCCTCCCACATGATTGTTGGACTGTTGCCGACCCTTTTGCCTCTAGGAAGCCTTGAATCATCCCTCGGAGTGAAATTCAGCTTGTCTCTTAGAAGCAGGGTGGAAGTAGCTTTCTGGGCTTCACATTGTGTTTCCTTTCTCCAT
Source organism: Fallopia convolvulus (assembly GCA_964016875.1). NCBI lineage: Eukaryota > Viridiplantae > Streptophyta > Magnoliopsida > Caryophyllales > Polygonaceae > Fallopia > Fallopia convolvulus. The sequence continues at coordinate 42,939,569 of OZ024724.1, forward strand.
TGAATCTGACTAATATTGCTCTTTCATAGTGAAGAATGTAAAACTTCTATTTATGATATTCGAATTTCTTATTTGCATACTTTTCTAAGATCTTTTGATGGAAGCTTTGCAGTTTAGCAGGCCTTGTGAGGTTGCTACATGGTGACTTCTTAAATGCGGCCAGGAGATTCAAGAATCTTGAATTTTCCATGTCTTTTTTTTTCAGGGTATACAGAATATACAATTGATATGTCTGACACCCAGAACTAATTTCGGTGTTGGTTTGTGTAAAGAAACTATCTGAAAGTTTCTTTGCATTCATAAGTTGATCCTGTTTTGTGATCTGTTTAGATTTAAGAGTTTGGTACTTGTTTCTATCAAAGATTGAGCTTCAGAGATTTGTCAGTTTAATTTTATGTATTTGATTGTTGCAGACTTGCAGGTGCTGTAATGTTGTGATTGAGCTTCAGAGATTTGTCAGTTTAATTTTATGTATCCTGGCTTTGTTTTGTTTCTGTAGGCAGAATTTAAGAGCCCAAGACTTGCACCGGGACGCAATTTATGTGGCTACTTTCAAACAAAAGAGCTGCCCTTTGAAGCATAGCAAAAGTGATATCAGCAATACATTCAACAATTCAACTTGATGAATCATTAAATACTACTATTGACTTTGTTTATTAATTACAAAGAAAAAAAACAAATATGGTCACAATGGACCAACAACTTAGAGTTACAATAGACTTATGATGCGTCCCTCGCTTGGGATGCTTCAGATCGATCGTTGGTTTGAGTATTAGGTCTCCAATTGGCGTAGCGGAAGGCTTGGTTGATTGAATTTAGTACGAACAATTGCAAGAAAACGAGAACTTGAATGCTTTGTAGTGGCGGCGCAATAGCACTAAGGAGAAACTAGGAGAAACCCTCGACTAAATTAATCCTTAAGTGTGCGCTGAATTGAAACATATGTGTATGCCCCCTTATATAGGGAGGCGGCTGAAGAAAACTCAAAGAAACCCTAAAATAGTGGCGGCGCGCCTAGGGCAAGCTTGCAAGCTTAGGCCCAATGGCGCGGTCCGAAAATGGTCGGCGCAAGGCCCATAAATGTCCTTCTAAATGTGTAAAACTAACAATAGAAATGTTCCATAATAGAAAGTATGCATAAAAGTACTAAAAATGGATAGGTCGTCCGTGACCGTGCCGGGAGTGTCACGACAAGGCTGTCGCGAGGCTGGTGAGGCAGGGTCTCGGCGCTGGCGAGGTCATGGCACGGTCCCGGGCGCTGGCGCGGGCGCTGGCGAGAGGGTCTCGTGAACCTCAAATAGCGATCCATGGCACGGTGCAAGGCTCGGGTCCGACGGTGGCAAGGGGTTGGAGGTTGTCCCCGTTGGCCCGAGTTGAGGTTCCTCGACGCCGAGGACGCACAAGGCTGTGTGCGTCGGCGCGGCGAGGGGCGCGCCGTGGACTGCGGAGAGGCGCGCCACGAGGGATCGTGTCGCGTCTTGGATTGCTCGAGTCCTGGCACGAGTGATGGGGCCATCCGAGCAAAGTGTGAATGCGTCGTCCTCTTGGCTAGCATCCATGACGGGGGTCGCATCACCCTCCCCCACTTGGCTGGGAAACGTCCCCGTTTCTTCATAAGCGGGTGCAACATAAGGGGAGAGTTCAGCGACGTTGAAGCTGGAGTGAACCGAGTGCTTGCCTTCGAGGTCGAGCTTATATGCGTTGTCTCCGATTCGCTCAAGGACTCGAAAAGGCCCGTCTCCACGCTGGTGAAGCTTCGTCTTCCTTGACTCCGGAAACCTGTCCTTCCGAAGATGGAGCCACACGAGGTCCCCGGGGTTGAAAACCATGCGTTTCCGACCCTTGTTGTGCTGAGCCTCGTATTGAGCGGCGCGACGCTCCAATTGAACTCTCGTCCGCTCGTGCAGTTTGCGGATGGCTTCGGCACGGTTGGAAGCGTCGATATGCTCGCCGTTCTTCAAAGGTCGAGGTGTGAGATCCATCGGAGAGTGAGGGTTGAGGCCGTAGACAATCTCGAACGACGTCATCTTGGTGGCCGAGTGTTTGGACCTGTTGTAAGCAAACTCAACAAATGGTATTAGATCCTCCCACCGGCGTGGGTTATTTTTGAGCACCGTCCGAAGAAGGGTGCCCAGAGTCCGATTAGTCACCTCAATTTGACCATCGGTTTGGGGATGATAAGAAGTAGAAAAGAGTAATTGTGTGCCTAGCTTTCCCCAAAGCGTTCTCCAGAAATGGCTACAGAACTTTGTGTCTCGATCACTAACAATAGTGCGAGGCACGCCATGTAATCGCACGACATGCTCAAAGAACAAGTTTGCGATTTCAGTCGCATTGTTGTTCCCTTTGCATGGCACGAACGGTCCACAATCACGAAAATCGAATCTTTACCGCGCCTAGACATTGGAAGACCCGTGATAAAATCCATAGAAAGATCTTCCCACGGAGTATCCGGAATATGCAACAGAGTATAAAGGCCATGAGGTTGGAACCTCGACTTAGCAGTTTGGCACGGCACACAACCCCGGCAATACTTGTGAACGTCCGAAGCCATGTGTGGCCAAAAGAAGTGTTCACGAAGTGCTGCTAGGGTTTTGGCTATGCCAAAGTGGCCTCGGCCATCATGAGCCTCTTTGAGCAAAAGATGCCTTACAGACGAGGCCGGAATGCAAAGCTTCCCGGCTCGGTAGAGATATCCATTGTCCAAAAAGAAGGTGTCATGGATTCGACTTTGCTCAAGGTTCTCCATGATCGGTTTAAAATATGGATCATGCAAATATAACTCCTTAATCAAAGAGAACCCTAGCAAATTGGCCTGCAGTTGAGTCAAAAGCACATACTTGCGTGACAGAGCGTCTGCCACGACATTTTCTTTCCCTTTCTTGTGGGCGATAAACCCCTTTCTTGATCGCATCAGAGCGTCAGGCGGTTCGAACGGATTTTTTTTCCGCCACCTCAGTGTCTGAAACCCCGATACGAAGAGCGGGATTGGAGTCCGCCGCCTCGGCGCACGCGTACGCGATACGATGAGCGGGACTTGAGTCCGCCACCTCGGCGACCCCGAAACTGCACCGCGGAGGCCCAAAGGCCTCCCCCGGCCCGCGCATCACCATCCCCTAGCGCCGACACTCCGACTCCTCCTTGGATCGCACGGATCGCGGAGCTCGAGCGCCTTCTCGCCGAGGCCAACCGAGAGTCTCAACCGTGGCCGGCACCCCACGTGCCGACGCACGAGTCAAGCCCAGCAACGTCGGCACCCATGCCCAACAGCGTCGGTAGCGAGGTCCTTCCCGAGGTCCTCCCCGAGATCCTTCACGAGATCCATCCCGAGGTCCCTAGCGAGGTCCTTCCCGAGGTCCTCCCCGAGATCCTTCACGAGGTCCTTCCCGAAGTCCTTTCCGAGGCCAACGCTGACATCGAGCCCAAGCTCGCGCCTGCCCCTGTGTCGACACCATATTTACTCGAGGCTTCACGTGTCGATGGCAAGGCCTTGTTGAGACCGACGCCTTCTTCCCTTGTTCGATCCACGTCGAAGCGAGGACGCTTCGAAGCTAAGCGGGGGAGAATGATGCGTCCCTGCCCCAGCTCGGACCCAGCTCCGACGGACCCGAGACGGCCTAGACCTTGGAGACCCCCTTGACGTAGGACTTAGTCTCATATTATGCCATTATTTATATTTCCGTCATTTCCATTTTAGGCGTGTGTTCCATTCTTGTACAATGGGATAGCCTTGTTATTTCCCTTTCTAGCTAGTTTCCATATTTAGTATGTTGTTATTTCTTTTTCTAGCTAGTTTCCCTTTTTAGTAAGTTGTCTTATTGGGCCAGGAGTCGTTGGGCCTTGTTTGCATACAAGCCCTAGGCGCCTCTCCCATTAGGTTTAGGGTTTCGAGTGCCTCCTCCTCTATATAAAGGAGCCTCGCCCCATTGTACTACTTACGTCATAATGAAATAGCCAAGCTTATAGTAGAGTCGAGTTTCCTCTTATCCCTTGGCCCGACGTCACCCCGGTTCCGTTCTATCATTATTTCCCTCGCCCCACCCTCGTTCCGACGAGCACTAGAGGTCGCGTGTCCACTTTTGTGGTCTCGTATTTATCCCGGTTACCCTTATCGGAGAAGAATCCGGACGTTTCGAGCCTAGATCCGCCCCTTATGACCCTAGGGTCGCATCAACTTAAGACTCCACATGTTATAGACATTTAATTAATCTCCTGCTGGCGCATTTGTACATGCTATTCATCTAAAATGATCATCTATTATCATATCAAATGAGGAGTACACTTTCATAGAGTTGTAATAGCTGTTTATCGAAGGAACATTTATCATTATCATGTGTAGACTAGTACTATACGCAACTGCAAATGCTTGTGTCATGTGAGAACATGGACTTTTGCTCCTTTTTTGATTTTCCGAATTAAGAATTGAATTCTACCTTATTCCTGGCCTTCTATACATACATATAAATATTGTTGGTTACTTCGTTGTATGAAAAATGGTGATGACGTGCTAAAAATATAAAGTTCAGATGAACTTATTAATCAGCCGTCACTCAAAATTGAAATCTATAAATATTGAGATAATAAAAACATTTATCAGTCATCAATCCATCATATTGGAGTATTTGCTAGTGTTAGTGTCGAACAATATATACGGCCAGTTCAGATCATATATAATTAACTTCGAATGATCTGACAACTGACAACATCTTTTCCTCCTAATTATAGACTTGTTGCGTACAAGTACACCAAGTTGACTGACTGATGCAGTTGCGTGCATCTAGTAATTTGTAAGCCAACGTATTATTTTGTACACTTTTAAATTTCATGTAGCGTAATGAATTATTTTTATAAAATTTATAAAATACTCCGTATGTATTAGTACTATGCTACTATAAGATATATCTATGAGTACGCTGTACGCAGTATGCAATTATATATGCAGGTGATTTATGTTCGGTATATAATTTTCCAGTCATTTGTCAAGTTTTTCTAGAGTTAATTATCATTAATCAACTAATTAAATTAAAAACGTTGTAAGTCAGTAAGTGACCTTTATATATGTTGGAGCGTTTTAGTCACACTCACACATAGCTAGCTAGGCTATCTCATTCTATTTATAGCTGGGTTACATACTTACATGTACCAAGTCGTGATATTCCAATTAACAGCGGTTAATATAACTGATGGAGAAAGCGGTTATTAATTACGGATTAGTAAGGAAAGCGGACAACAATGAAGGCTGCAGCTGCATGCTTGTTTTTTTTTTTTGCGAATTGAAATTGAATAGCAGATAGAAAATCATGGTCATGGTTATGGGCCACTATTATTTAATGAATAGGTTCGTACTGGGGAAGGCTTATCCAGTTTATGTATTTGTATATTTTTTCCCTAATCTTGCTAGAAAAGATCGATCAGACAGTTTTTGTCATTTTCTTCATCCGACTATCCCGTTTGATTGATCTTTCCCTCTCTCTTGTCAGTGTCAGGTTATAACATGAATGATATCCATATAGCATAAGAGATGAAATAATATGTAGCTAACCAGCCCTCATATGGGGTGGCTTAGCGGTAAGTCGAAGAGTTGAATTATAAGGTCGAAGAGTCAAGAAACCGTAAAACGCCCCTCTATTAAAAAATAACTCGTTCTTCGCAAAAGAAGGTTCAAATTAAATAGAAAGAGCTTGCCTAGCTACAAGTCTAAAGACACAAGTTTTCTTGCATCGGTTGAGATATTGTGAGCTCTATCACTACAATGAGATACAAAGCAAACAAAGGGTACCAAGATAACTACAAAAGCAATGCGATCTATTTACAGACTAATAGGAAAGTTAAAGCAATACCTTCTAATCACAACACACCCGCACTTGAACAATGAACAAACAACACGTGTAAATTGACTCTAAAACTCAAGTTGCACACGATCTGCTTCTCGTAATCCACGAAGTGACAAATATCAAATGACATATGTTAACCCTTCAAGCACCTCGCAAGCAACCCCCCTACCCTTATAAATACTCAAAAGAAGCCATCTTCACACTCATCAAAACTCTAGAAGAAACAACAATAGTTTTGAAAGGAGAAAAGACTTGTACTGCATTATTTGATTAATCTACGTCATTTGTAAATGACCCCTTGAAGCCATCATGATATATTATATGAAAATCATCTCTTGCATAAAATATTAGAGTATATTATGTATATATTAGCTTCCTTTTATGTAATATATGTAATCTTCTTGTTGCCTTGTTTAGTCATTAGGGTTAGCATAGAACCTTGTATATAATCTTGTTTTAACGTTAATGATAATCGGGTTTTCACACCACAACATTCTTTATGGTATCAGAGCGACGGAAAATTTTCCAATCCAAACCCTAGTCGGGCTGCCTTCACGTCGGAACTCCACCGGTTGTCTTCGTTCCATTCAATCAATTTTCCGTCGTCTTTCTCGCTTTGCAATCATGCCGGGAAAAGACGAAAATCTCAAACCAAATTCACCTTTCTATCTTCATCCGTCAGATCATCCTGAGATGAAGATTTGTCCCGTGGTTCTCAAGCAAGACAACTACCAAAAGTGGGAGTTGTGCATCCGCAATGGGTTTAGGGCAAAGCGGAGATCGGCCTCATCGATGGCTCAATTGTTAGGCCAGACGATTTGAACGAGATGGAGGATTGGTGGAGTGTCAACTCCATGCTCGTCGGGTGGATCATTCAATCCATCGACGAGTCCATCCGATCTACAATTACCTACTATGATAGCGCTAAAGAATTATGGGAGGATTTGAAGCAGCGTTTTTCGGTCGGAAATGGACCGAGAGTTCATCAACTCAGATATGATCTTGCTCGTTGTGTTCAAGGGGGCAAGAGTGTGGCTGATTATTTCCGTGGTTTGAAGCGTATTTGGGATGAACTGTTGAATTATGAGAGTTCAAGGAGATGCACTTGCGGCAAGTGCGAGTGCAAGTGGGATGACGAGATCACAAGAGAGCGCGAGGAGGAGCGTATTCACCACTTTCTGATGGGTCTCGATGACGCCTTTGCAACGGTGCGCTCGCACATCCTTGCGCAGGAGCCCTTATAAAAACTCGGCAGGGCCTACGCAATGGTGATTGGAGACGAGCGCCAGCGAACAGTTATTGTTGGTCGCAAAAATCGAGTCAATGGTGGCGCTTTTGCTGCTCAGGCCGAAAAAGGAGGTGCGCGTTCTGATCGGTGCTATGAGAATGTAGATCGCAGCGCCGGTAGTCGGGATTCCGAGCCCAGTCGCGGCGACAGCAGACACCAGGGAGATAGGTCGTACTACACTCATTGTAATCAAGTTGGGCATGAGGCCCGTACTTGCTACCAGGTGGTTGGATATCCAAGTTGGTGGTCTGCCGATCGGATCGCGCAATACAAATTGCGTTTGGTTGGAAACCCAGATAGCAGGTCCGCGGGTGCGGCTTCTGGTGGTCGCGGGCGCGACAATCGCGGGGTCGCTAATGCTGTGCAGGATGGCGAGAGTTCGAGCGCTGGTTTGAACGTGCTCGGGAATTTGACAACAGCTGATGTTGCTGGTACATCACCTCGTTTCATATGACGGGGGACCGTTCTTTACTTACTGATCTTACAAATGTTGCAACTTCAACTACTTTATTGCCTAATGGTTCAACTACTACTGCTTGTCGGGCTGAAATTGTTCGCTTCAGTGACCGATTGCTTATTCGGGATGTTTTGTTTGTCCCTCAGTTGACTTGTAATTTGATATGATGTGCTCAATTATTGAAGCATCGCAATTGCATCGTGACAATAACTGATAAGTTGTTTATTTTACAGGATCGTACCACAATGACCTTGATTGGAGCAGGTGAGGAGCGAAATGGGGTCTATTGGCTACGTGTAGCAACCACAACAACGCTTGCTTCACGGATTGAGGCCGATTCTGTAGCCCTTTGGCATTCTCGTGTTGGTCATCCTTACCTTTATGTACTTCAACAGTTACCTAATGTCAAAATAAATGGTCACTTAGACCCTTGTGATAGTTGTCATAGGGCTAAGCAAACTAGATCTACTTTTTCAGTTAGTCAGTCGAATTTTGAAGATTGTTTTGATATTGTTCATTGTGATGTTTGGGGCCCTTATCGGACCCCCACTGCTAGTGGCGCTCGTTATTTTTTAACATTAGTTGATGATTTTTCTAGGGGAGTTTAGATTAATCTTATGGTTAATAAAAGTGAAGTTGCTTCTTTGCTTGAAAATTTATGTGCTATGACACTTTGTCAATTTAATAAGCAAGTTAAATATTTTCGTAGTGACAACGGAACTGAATTCACTTGCATGCGTTCTTATTTTGCTCAAAAGGGCATTGAATTTCAAACCTCATGTGTTGGAACCCCTCAACAAAATGGTAGGGCTGAACGGAAGCATAGGCATATTTTAAATGTTGTCAGGGCATTTCGTTTTCATGCTCATCTACCCTTAAAATTTTGGGGTGATTGCATTTTAACTGCTGCTTACTTAATTAATCGCACTCCAACTCCTCTCCTTCAAAATAAAACTCCGTTTGAAATCATGCATGGTAGGTCACCTTGCTTTGACCGATTACGTGTTTTTGGTTGTTTGTGTTTTGCATCCACTATTCCTCGTCATACCGATAAATTTGCATCTAGAGCTAGAAAATGCATTTTTTGGGTTATCCCAAGGGTCAAAAAGGTTTGAAAATGCATGATTTGGAGACTCGTGAACGTTTTGTATCTGCTGATGTTACATTTTATGAAACACATTTTCCTTTTTAATCCTCTTTGACTACTATTGCACCCTCCAGTGCAGAAACACATCCATCTATTTTTGACAATATCTGTGACCCGAATCCTTATTCGCAGACGCATGACAGGGGGAGTGGGGTTCAATCTCCTTCTGTTGCCGCTCAAGAACCCAACCTTGACTCCACAAATGCCCCAACGCAGACAACGGTCAAGGGGAGTGGGGTTCAATCTCCTTCTGATTCTGTTCAAGTCATTTCTGATCCTAGCTCCACATTATCCCCATCAAAGACAGTTGATGGGGGATGTGGGGTTCAATCCTCTCTTGTCGCTGTTCAAGAAATACCCCACTGTTCCACCCGAGATCGCACTCCTTCTGTGAAGTTGAGAGACTACATTTGCAACACTGTGCGTGGCTCTGTAACCCCGTCGTCTCCTTCATCTCAACCGTCTGGGTTGTCAGGTATATCCTACCCTATAGCTGATTATGTTAATTGTTCACGGTTTTCGCCTGCGCATGTTGCTTTCATTGCTGTTGTTCAGTCTATTCCAGAGCCTTCCTCTTTTGCTGCTGCCCTTCTGATCCATTATGGCAGGCAGTAACGCAAGCTGAGATTGACGCTTTAAAGCGTAATGAGACTTGGACTCTTTTTGATCTTCCTCCAGGTAAGAAACCCATCGGATGCAAGTGGGTGTATCGAGTTAAGTACAAATCTAATGGTACTATTGAGAGGTACAAGGCTAGGCTGGTCGTTTTGGGTAATAATCAAAAGGCTAGTATTGACTACAAGGAGATGTTTGCTCCTATAGCCAAGATGGTTTCCGTTCGGACTTTTCTTGTTGTTGCTGCTATTCGGCATTGGGAATTGCATCAGATGGATGTTCACAATGCTTTTCTGAATGGTGATTTGCATGAGGAAGTGTACATGAGACCTCCTCCTGGTTTTTCTAGTGCATCTAGCAAGTTCTGTAGGCTGAATAGGTCATTATTTGGACTTCGTCAGGCACCTCGGAACTGGTTTGCCAAGTTGGCAACCGCTCTACGCATGTTCGGGTTTACTCAGTCCCGAGCTAATTACTCATTGTTCTCTTACACTCGTTCTGGAGTTTTTCTTCATGTTCTGATTTATGTTCATGATCTCATTATTGTTGGTAACGACTTTGCTGCCATTGCCAAGTTTAAAGCACAATTGAGTTCTTGTTTTCATATGAAGGATCCGGGTTTGCTTAAGTATTTTCTTAGCATTGAGATAGCTCGTTCTGCTGAGGGTTTTTTTGACTCAGTGGAAGTACACTCTTGATATTCTTTCTGAGGCTGGTATGCTTGCTAGCAAGCCATGTGAGTTCCCTATGGAAAAAAATCATACTCTTTCTCAGTTCATGCAAGAGCCTACTGTGGATCATTGGGATGATGCTATTAGAGTCCTCCGCTTCCTTAAGAGTCATCCCGATCAGGGTGTCTTCTTATCTTCCCATGGGAGCTTGTCTCTTACTGCTTACTGTGATTTCGATTATGCGACGTGTCCTCTTACACGTCGTTTTGTTACTGGTTACTTTGTTCAACATGGATCTTCACTGGTTTCTTTGAAGAAGAAGAAACAACACACTGTCTCCAGGTCATCTGCAAAAGCTGAATATCGTGCTATGACAAGCGCTTGTTGTGAGCTTATCTGGTTGAAAGAGTTGTGGATGGCCGGATCGATGATGTAGATGATTGTGCAAAGGAATCGCCAAGAGAACTCGGAAAACTCCTTGCTATGGACGTGGATCGGATGGAAGATGATGTTGGATATGGATGCTCAAACCTTGGATATGACTCACTAAGAATTGAGCAAACTAGGATGCAAGATCGTCAGATATTACCCACCAACGATCAAACGACGAGATTGAACGGAAAAACAAGCAAGAAATTTGATTGAAAACAAGGAAAAGAAACCAACACAATTTCGTTCAAGTCTAAGGAAGAGGAGCATGGAGGCCGGCCATATAATCTAAAACTATCCTCACAAAGTCAGCCCCTTCACTTAAGAAAAATTACAGAAACAACCCGTAAAGTCCGAGAACTTATTAATTATCCTTAACCGTAGAATTGTCACTTAACGAACCATGATGTATCATAAGACTCCACCCTTCCTCTTGATATCCTTTCGGAAACCCACGACCCATGAGCTCCTCTTGAACATGACAAAGCATTTCTTTAGCTCGGGATCGCGTAATACGCCTAAGATAGGGCATGGCTTTTGAAGATTTGGCCATATCAAAATCGGGATCCGACGCTTGGAAAGGCGCTCCAACCCCTTGCAAGGGCATGCCTCCAGCCGCGTGCAAGGGCACACCATCCCCCTGCAAGGGCGCGCTAAGGGCAGGTCATGGCTCCGAATTCGAGTTTACGGGTGCGCCAAGGGCTGGTAGCTCCAAGGGTTTCGGCGCGTGCTCGATTGTTGGTGCGGTTGTCAACGGACTCACATCATCCTCCTCCCCTTGAAAAGGGTTCGTCCTCGAACCTAGATCCTGCTCAAACTCAACATCATCGTTAGAAAAATAAGGAACAAGATCGATTACGTTGAATACCTCATGAACACCATAATTCGGAGGAAGATCAAGCTTGTAAGCATTGTCGTTGATGCGCTCCAAAACCTGAAATGGGCCATCTCCACGTGGCTTAAGCTTAGAATTCCGAAGAGTGGGAAACCTCTCCTTTCTCAAATGAACCCAAACAAGGTCGTCGGGTTCAAAAATCAACTATTTGCGCCCTCTATCAGCTTGGCGCTTATATTGCAATGTTCGCATCTCCCCAAATAAATGGAACATTCTTCTTAGTAAGGAAGGTTAAGGACGCAACCAAGGTGCTAAAATCGCGGACAAACCGGCGGTAGAATCTGGCTAATCCAAGGAAGCTCCGGACTTGTGTCATTGTTGTCGGTGTTGGCCATTCTTGAATCGCCTTCACCTTCTCTTCGTCCACTTGTAGTCCATTCCTACTCACAACAAAACCAAGAAATACCACGTGATCCGAGAAAAAATGGCACTTCTTGAAGTTAGTAAATAGCGGGCGCTCCCTTTGCAAAGCATCAAGCACTTGCCTAAGGTGCTCGACATGGGATGATAAATCATGATTGTAAATTAAAATATCATCAAAGTACACAACCACAAACTTACTAATAAAAGAACGGAGGACGTGGTTCATCAAGTGCATGAAAGTGCTAGGAGCGTTGGTTAATCCGAAGGGCATAACCATCCACTCGTAAAGGCTTTGCTTGGTTTTGAATGCCGTCTTCCATTCATCTCCCTCCTTCATCCTTATTTGATGTTATCTGCTCTTAAGATCAATTTTAGAGAAGAGACTTGCCCCATGAAGCTCGTCAAGCATGTCTTTAAGCCTTGGAATCGGATGGCGATACTTGATGGTAATGTTGTTGATCGCGCGGCAATCAACGCACATCCTCCATGTGGCGTCCTTCTTAGGCACAAGAATGACGGGAACGGCACACGGGCTGAGGCTCTCACACACATAGCCCTTATCTAGGAGCTCTTGTACTTGCCATTGAAGCTCCTTAGTTTCATCCGGATTGGCTCGATAGGCTGGACGGTTAGGTAGAGTGGCATCAGGGACAAAATCGATTTGATGCTCTATTCCCCTTAGCGGTGGGAGTCCCGTTGGCACCTCTTCTTGGAAAACCTCCTCAAAGTTCTGCAAAAGATTAGAAATGGGAGGAGGAAGATCAACGCCACTTCCCTTGAATGTATGACGTATCTCCTTCGGTTTGGCCAAAAGCAAGGGCGTAGAAGGGCCTCCTAGAGCTAGCTTCTTGTCCTTCTTTCCCTCTTGAAGCGCATGCTTCTTCCTTTGTTCCTTCACTGCGTGATCCAACATGATTTCATGGGGAGTCATCGGGTGCAAATTCACCTTCTTTCCCTCCATTTGAAAGTGATACTCATTGGATACGCCATCATGAATGGCTCCCTTGTCAAATTGCCAAGGACGACCCAAAAGGAGATGACAAGCGGTCATCGGAACCACATCACACTCCAACTCGTCCTTGTATGGCCCTATAGAAAAACAAATACGAGCCCTCTCCTTGACTTGGATCGGAGCGTTCGAATTCAACCAACACAAAGGATAAGGTAAAGGATGACAAGTAGTTTGCAAGGAAAAATGATCCACCACCTCTTGACTAATAATATTAAAACAAGATCCGTTTTCGATAATCACACTACATAATAGAACTTGAGCGTCGCTGAGCAAGGTGCGTGAAAATGTGGTTGGTGTAGTGAAACACTTGCTCAACATCAAGACCCCTACTAAAGTGTTGCATGCTCACAACATTTTTTAGTTCCGAATTTAATCCATTAACAAATTTGGAGATCACATACTCGTCGGGGAATTGCATTCCGGAACAAAAGATGAGCATACGCAGCTCGTTGTAGAACTCGTCAGGAGACCGGTTTCCTTGGCACACTTGTTCCAACTTAGCATGGATTCGCTCCGTGTAGTCTTGAGGCACGAACCGCTCCTCCAACGCCTCTCTTAGATCTTTCCAAGTATTGATTTGTGGCATCCGACGTGTTCTCCTCAAGGCCTTGTCCTTGATAGGCAAAATCGATTAGTGTATGGCAGCCATGGCCACTCGCCGAGCATCATCGTATCCATAAAAATCAAAGATGGACTACACCTTGGCAAGCCAATCAAGACATGCATCGGCGTCAGATGTTCCCGCAAAGGTTGGCACATTCAGCTTTATGCCTTGATGGGGATCTCGAGGCCGCTCCTCGTGATGCACCGGTGCGCCTTGCCAAGGCTGCCCGGCAGCTCCATAGGCCGGCCCTCGTGGAGGTTGGCCACGCCTTGGAAGGTGCATGGCTGGTGGGATAAGATTGGTGGCCATGGTAGGATTGGCCTCTTGATAGCTTGGAGCTCCATAACCTAAAATGTTAGTAAAACCAATAGGAATATTTTTCAGAAATTTAGCAAAAGAAGGTCTTACCCCAGAATTGGCCGTAGAGTGTGGATTGTGGAAGCTCGTAGGAGGAACATAAGGAGGAATAGCTCCCATGGAAGTACTCACACTGAGTGACGCTAGCGCCTCCGTATTTGGCAAGTAAGATGTCTAGGCCTCTAGATGCACCAACTCCACCTGATTAGCACTTTGTAACACACTTGGTGGAGCTCCCATTTGAGGCACCCCGTGCTCTATCATCTCGTCCCTGTACTTGACTCTCCAAATCAGCAAATCGAGTCTCCATAGCTTGAAAGGATTATTGCATAGAGTGCAACATGGCAGCCACGGAGCTAGCGGACGTCTTTTCAACCTGTTGCTTGTCCTTCTCGTCACCTACACTTGTCATCTTACAACCACGGAAAAAATCAAGGTATAGAGTGCACTTGAAATAACCACCAAGACTTGCCCGAGATGAAAATCCGACAAGTTGCAAGTATGCAAGGGACAACCAAGGACAAACAAAAGAAGAAATTCACCACACACTTGCCTAAGAGAACAACGCTAGGAAGCTACTAAACCACCAAGAACAAAAACATCAAGTATATAAAATATTTTGTATAGGCCTTTCCTAGGCTCTACGGTTTGACTACTCTTTTCGTGCTCGGTCCCTTATTAGCTTTACGCCGCCGGGCAAGGTTTTTCTAGTCTTCATCTTTTTTTTTTTGTGCCTGACCCCTTATTAGCTTTACGCTGCCGACAAGGTTTTTATGATTTTAGCAAAAGATTTCAAAGACAAACAACAACACAAGATGTTCCGTCTTGGTGTCGTTCCCGTATCCTAGCACCAAACCATTCAACAAGCATGTAATGAAATAAGGGAAACGATTTAGAGCTGGTTTAGACACTCCAAAGCCACGTTTTCAGCTCACACAATTCAGCCAAGACTCATTCAAATCAACTACTAATTGAAGGCATTAAACAAGATAGAGAAACAACCCTTCAACTACCAAAACTATGAGAACCTTTGGTGTTCTTATCCATGGGAGTTTTTCGAGCAGAATTTAGCCATGGATGCTCATCAAGTTCGGCCAAGAACAACCACACAAAATGGACAGCAACACACACACAACACGAGACAACAAACAACACACAACAACCCTCGCAACCACAAAGGGAAATTCGACCAAGAGAACTTGCAACAAGTGGAAATTCAAGGTCGGAACAAGGATTATATGGTGATACCTTCGCATGGCTCTGATACCACTTGATGGCCAGATTGTTGGTGTAGATGATGGTGCAAAGGAATTGCCAAAGAACTCGGAAAACTCCTTGCTATGGACGTGGATTGGATGGAAGATGATATTGGATATGGATGCTCAAACCATGGATATGACTCACCGAGAATTGAGCAAACTAGGATGCAAGATTGTCGTATATTACCCACCAACGATCAAACAATGAGATTGAACGGAAAAACAAGCAAGAAATTTGATTGAAAACAAGGAAAAGAAAGCAACACAATTTCGTTCAAGTCTAAGGAAGAGGAGCATGGAGGCCGGCCATATAACCTAAAACCATCCTCACAAAGTCAGCCCCTTCACTTAAGAAAAATTACAAAAACAACCCGTAAAACCCAAGAACTTATTAATTGTCCTTAACCGTAGAATTGTCACTTAACGAACCATGATGTATCATAAGACTCCACGACCCATGAGATCCTCTTGAACTTGAAAAAGCATTGCTTTAGCTCGGGATCGCGTAATACGCCCAAGATAGGGCGTGGCTTCTAAAGATTTGGCCATATCAAGATCGGGATCCGCCGCTTGGCAAGGCGCGCCAACCCCTTGCAAGGGCGCGCCTCCAGCCGCGTGCAAGGGCACACCATCCCCCTGCAAGGGCGCGCTAAGGGCAGGCCGTGGCTTCGACTCCGAGTTTGCAGGCGCGTCAAGGGCTGGTAGCTCTGAGTGTTCCGACACGTGCTCGATTGTTGGTTCGGTTGTCAACGGACTCACATCAGTTGCTTCGTTCGTTGGGCATCTCTCACTCTGCGCGTTTGTTTTGTGACAGTCAAGTTGCTCTTCACATCGCTGCTAATCTGGTTTTTCATGATCGGACTAAGCACATTGAGGTTGATTGTCACTTTATTCGAGACCTTCTACTTGCAGGCACCATTCGGACATCTCATATTAGTACACGGTCTTAGCCAGCGGATATCCTCACAAAGGCCCTTGGTTCTCAGCAATTTTATCTTCTTTTGGGCAAGTTGGGCATCCGAGATCCCCATGCTCCAACTTGAGAGGGAGTATTAGAGTATATTGTGTATATATTGGCTTCCTTTTATGTAATATATGTAATCTTCTTCTTGCCTTGTTTAGTCATTAGGGTTAGCATTGAACCTTGTATATAATCTTGTTTTAACGTTAATGATAATCGGGTTTTCACGCCACAACTTTCTTTAATAAAATCTTGAGTAGGTTAATTTTTTTAAAGAGGTATATTTCATACTATGCTTAAAATTTTAAGTGTCAACAATAGCATTGTCTGCGGGGAGTATCCCCACTCTAGCTTGAATTGACTTCAAGGTTTTACGCAAGATGACATTTTTTGTAAGGCCCAAGGCTTTAGAAGCGCTATCTCATGCCAACTTGAGGACTTCCCAGGAGGTCACCCATCCTGGTACTACTCTCGCCCATGCACGCTTAACGTTCTTTGTCCTCACTTGAACCCAAAAAAGGAAGAGCTCTTGTTGACATGGGTAACACCTCAATCCCTTATAAATTATCAGGGTGTTACATTTTTCGATGATTTTGAGTGTCATCCTTACGTTCAGGACAATGCTGCCTATAAGGGCGCTCAAGTATGGTCGTACAACGCTACTATGCACCTTGGCCACATGCAAATAATCCGTGTAGGGATATCCTCGAGGTTAGACGAGATACAACGTGACACCTTCCTAACCAAGTTATGTACACCCTTTGTATGTACCTGAGTACATACCAATGACAAGATTTGGCAACACAGAAGACTTCCACCAGCATCCCTTCACTGCTAACCAAGTGATAAATGGAAATCGAAGAAGAGATCACTCTCAATGAACGTCCATGAGAAGGTACCATTCATCACGTGAATATAATGGTGATGTCACTCCAATGACCACCTCTCATTATGACCCATATAATGGGAGCTAGTAGGGGTCTGTGTAAATTGAGGTTGGCACCACACATGCATGCTTGGAGACCTATGATTTCTTATTTTTCTTGGATAAAAAATTAAAATAAAACGGGTTCCTTACACATTTAGTCAAACTTAGATGGAACTTTATGATGAGGGTAAAAACCTTGACAATCGCGTGAAGTAATTCATGGTTCACTTGGGTATTGACCATTACAATGATTCAATTTTGTTGCACTTTTCCTTCTATTCTTAAAAGAATATATTGCCCTAACTTGGTACATGCATGAATCTCCCATTTATCACTATCTCATCATTTAAACATTTGATAGAGATATTTGATTATCACTTTAGTAATGCAAGGATGGATAAGAAGGCCTTCATGACCTATTCTTAGTAAAGTATTACGCTAACAAAATGTATGATGAATTACGCAAGGATATATCAATATAAGTATATGTCAAAGATGTTATTAGAGACAATTCAATAAGTGCTCAACAAATAAAATGGGATAAAGTTCAAGTGTCATATGACAAGCGCATTTTAAAGGCATGTGGTCGTGGGAGAGGAGGAATTAAAACCATTGATAATCAACTATCAATGTGCGATGTTTATACAACCCAAAGGTAAGGGCCACCATTCCGCGTACTAACTCCGTGGTGCAAAGGAAACAGACATGTAACACCTGGTCATATAGTGGGAACAACAAAGGAGAGGGTCGAGGTAAGACCTCATATGGAAGAGGTAATCTTTCTTATGGAAGGGTACCTAATAATAATTAACGTGGTACAACAAGGGTACAATGTAGTGAAACAGTGGTAAAGAGACCAAAGAAACAAGACTCCCACAACTATACATTGTCATGCCTTGATGGTTACATCAAACCATCGCGAGTTGTCCCTCTCTCATAGATTCCGATAATTAAGAAAGAAATAGATATGCTAGGGAGAGCCACCCCCGATGTTAGGTTGGCTCAAACCTCTAAGACACATAGATTTGACATTTGTGACAATTGATGGAAAGGGCTTACAGATACCACATGTGGATCCCTTAGTAATACATACATGTCCAACTAGGAACAAAGATGGTTAGGCACATTCCGTTTGACATTGGTTCGTTTATTGACAACATGTACTTTGATGCTTTCAATCAAGTTGACGTTTCCCCCAAATTGCTAAAGCCATACGTGACAAAGTTGGTCACCTTTTCTAGAGAGGAGATGGGTGTCACACTGTCACCAGTGTCATTGAGCTAAGGTTGGTGTTGGGAACGAGTCCTATACTTCGTGTAAAAAATGCTGGCTTTATTGTGGTACAACTTCCTTTTGTATACAACATGATGATAATAATAGATCACATTTCGTGGATGAAGTTTCAAGCTCCTATTTTGATCTACCATCTCAAGCCAAAGTTCTTATGGGAGATTATGTAGGGGAACCATATGAAAATTGATGGCGAAAATAACACAACGTTATTTTGATCCTAATTTTTTTTAAACAAATTGGCTTCAGCCCAAATTTTAAGGTTATAAAAATCTGGATCAACTATGAGTGAGATAGAGAAAATACGGTGAAAAGAGCCAAAGAGGCAAAAATAAAATCCGCCACCGAGTTACCTTCCCGGAATAATTCAACCATTTGTACTAAAATTGCCATTGAGAATGAGAGGCAGGAGCAAGCAAAACCTCGGCGAGACTGGCAACTAGCGGAGGCTTCAAATATTAAACTATTTATTTATTCAAATTTCGCCTCCGCTTCTAGACAATCCTGGATTTGCCCCTGAATACAAGTAAATCAATGTGGAAAGCACGTTCTTGACTTTTTTTTGATAAGGAAAGAGATTAGGGTAGCCACTAACAAGCTAGTGGTCTCCCTAGAGCATCTTGTCGGATGAGGGTAAGTAGACCCGGGTCGACTGCAAGCGGGATAGAGGAGACATGGAATTGCTCTCACGAAAGACATAAGAAATACTCCAATCTTGGAACCGGGCAAGCAACAGTGGATGTTCGAACGCAACAACTTCATCTCCCACAGGCAGCGCGCCAGTCACCAAGAACGGCCTTAACCAACTGCAAATTATCGCCTTCAATCTAGATCTGGGGAATGCCACGTCTAATGGCTTCGAGAAGTCCCTGGCGCAAGGTGATGGTCTCGGAGATAAGAACAGACTGCTGACCAATTAGTCCTCCGTAGAAATGGATGGGGGAGCCATCAGAGTCCCTGAGGATGAACCCGAAAGAAGCCATGCCATCCGCACACATTGCACCATCAAATTCAACTTAACTTAATTCCTTTTGGGTTTTGTCCACTTAGCAAGTTTTCTCCCCGCTTTAGCTCTCGCACAGTAAGTACGAGGACTAGGGGAATCAGAAGCGCCTGCAAGTTTTCATTATTTAATCTAGTTTCGAGTAAATTCGCTTAGGTTATCAACTTTATTCAAGTTTGTGTCACTATTGCTATCAAATTCTCTTATTTCTAGAGAATTATAGGCTATATGAAGCGTTAGTGAGGAGTTTTATTTTCTTTTTATCGTCATTGTCCTAATTCCTTGGTTCTTGACTTGTTTTAATTGGTAGCTCAGATCACTTGCTTGGTTAGCTTGTGTGTGTGTGACTTCACTGAATTTGATGACACACCAACACAAATCAGATTAAGATATAATATTTGCCTAATACCATTAAAAATTTACACCACGTTTACACCACCCTTCAAAAATTACTATATTCAAATTAATTTCTACTTAAAACAAAGCAAGATCCGTGAGAAGTAGAACCCTTCTTGTCTCTACTTCTTTCTTATCCGCTGAAGGAATGAAAAAGTTGAACAATTAAATTTATATTGGTAGGCTCACGTGGCTATGTAAGAAAAATGGATAATTAAGCTTGTGAAGATTCTTGATTGTTTGTTCATCACGTTCATCAACCAACCAAGTGTGGCTACCTGATTCGATCATGATGGGAAAAAGTCACAGTAGTATCAAATTAATTTTCGACCCAAAAAACCAGTAGAACGGTTAATTAATGAAATCTTCTCCGTTCATATCAAGCCAAAGAACATGTACTAGAAAGAACGTCAATAATTAAAATAGAAAATTGAGATAATCGTTCCATTAATTATTTAGTTTATCTTACACTAGTTGTCCCCGTTGTGCCATGCACGACTATAACACGATATTTTTTAGATATACTTTAAAATGATATTAATAAATAAAAATATAATATAATATTTAATGTAAGTAATTTGTTATCCATAATATGTATAAAAATTATTTTGTTTTTAAAAATCAAATAAAACAAATTAAATTTAGATTATGGAGTTTAAAATTGAGAATAAACATAGATTATTAAGATAAAATAATCTACATTGCACGTTTTCCTTGACAGTATTTTATAGATTTAATTTAAAAGAAAGAGATAAAATATGAAGAAAATAAAGCAAAAAAAGATATATTTTGAAAATATGGAAGAGATGAGATTTTGAAAAATAATAATTAATTTAATAATAATATATGTAATTGAATATATTTATCTTTTAATATATGAGAGAGAAAGAAACAACTAATATGTTAAAAAGATTGAGCATATATATTTTATTGGCTTATAAGAAAAACATTCAACAATTAGTTAAATTTTTTTAGTTAAGATATTATCTCATATTAAAAATTAAGATGTTATCTAATTTTGGGAAATAAAAATAATTTTAATTAAGTGGAAAAAATTTGTCATGTAGAATATGAAGTGAAAAATAATTAATATATAATTTTTATGGGGTAAGAATTAAATATCATGTGATAAAATTTTATGTGGATTAATAATAAGATATCATGTGTCAAAAGATAAGATAGCACAATATGGTGATTTCAAATTGATAGATTATTTAAGAATTGTCTTTTATATCACATTTTTTTAGAAAATAAATGTTGTGGTCGACTTCATTATACGACTTCATAACATCTTACTTGTAAGAATAATCTAGGCAGCTCATCCACTAATATTTTTTTTCTTTACAAAAAAAATAGTAACGAGGACGGTGGGGATGATGGCTTCCTAACACTAACAACGATTAATTTAGCAACAACACCTTTGAAAAGTAATCATCCATATAATGTTGGATTTTATACTTTAATTTACTAAACTATAAAACCGCCCAACCTCGTTAATGTCGTGCCGTAATTGAAATTGTTCCTAAGAAATTGAGTTGATTTGTTCAGACATTGTCTTGTTTACTCACCTTCAGAATTAGCATATTTTCTATGTGTTTCAAGAAGTTAATTTTATGGCGGACTTTATTGCTTACTTGTTCGGTCAGGTCTCCTTGTTCCTACTCGCATGTGTTTCTTTTCTTATAAAAAAACAAAATAATTTATTACCGGTTAGCAACAATATAAAATAGTTCGTGCAATGACGTCGCACGTCTTTCCGCCGACTACGAGTTGTATCCGATATTATTATTTTCCTTCGTCTATGACTTGGTATTTGGATACTCCATCTTGTAGCAAATCTTCACCAAATGTATCAAATCTTAGTTTTGGATATTGAGGAGCTTCACGGGATTCGACGTTTTGCACATTGACAATATTTGGGAGTTTTTTAAGGAATGACTACCCATGCCCTATTTTACAAATTATTTTATAAATATGTATTATTTTTTTTAAAGTTACATTAATGTCCAAAACAATAGCACAAATGCCTAAAAATATAGTAAAAATAACCCAAAATCATGCACTTTCCTATTTTAGACAAATATTAAAATAATTCGATTTTTTTATAATTGAAAATAAAGAAAAAATATTTTTAAATAATTTTTATTTTTAATCTAAAATAATTTTTACAAATTAGGAATAAAATAGAAAAAAATAGAAAAAAATAAAAGAAATGTAAAAGATATTGTAAACTAATTAATTGGTTATGATTTTAATGTATTAAACGAAAAATCAAAAGTGAAAAAAAAAGATAAAAGGAAAGTAAAAAATATGGTAAAATATACTAGTTTGTTAAGATTTCTGTCAAAGTATACCAGGACTAGATTGTATACTATTAGCCTTGTATATTATACTGTCATATTTCTATATTATTCCGCCACATAAGTAGTTAAAAAGGAAAAGGATAAAACAAGTAAAATGAGAAATATTACGAGAATTTAGAAAGGTATCAATCTTCAAAGATATCAATCTTAATATGAAAAAATAATGAACACGTACTATTTTTCATAAACTTTCATCGGTCCTCTAAGTTACTTTATCTTTTCATCCTTGAATTATTTAGTCTTCAATTAGTACAAGGGAGGTTTAGGGTCCTTGCAAGGCTTTTGGATTGCAGTTTTGTTCTTTTATTTGTTCAGCTTTGGGTTCTCTCTAGGCTAGTTTCAAGGGTAGTTTGTTGTATCCACCCCCCTAACTTTTCTTAAGTGAAGTGGACTTACTGATGTAAGCCTAGAAGGACATATGAGAGGGTGTTGTTCCACAAAGACAGATCATGTGGACATGTAGTTTTGTGAAACCTTGCAGGATGATGGGGATAGTAGGTTGCTGTGTATTTTAGGTTTGTTGGTTAAGTTCATACTTGACTCTATTCCCTCCTTTCTCTATAAGATTTACCATTTACAGAAAGAGTGATAAAATTTGTTCGTAATAAGGCATGTTGTCACAAATGTCATGCCTGTCATGGTTCATAATAAAGGCTTCTTAGAGCAAATGTGTGCATACCGCTATATATTGTTGATTTTATTTTTTCAGTAATAATTTTAGATATGGTTTTTTTTCAGAAAGAGTGAAAAAAATTAGTTTGATATTTTTTCAATAATAAGCATATAATAGTTATTCGTTGTTGCTTATTGTTCTTCGAAATTAATGTAATAAAAGTATGGTTTAGTTGTTTAGGGTTAATTATGCACGTAATTCGTTCATCATTTTTTTAATTATAAAATAATTTATTCATTAATAAAATAATTAAGTAGAATTCAAAATAAAATAAAATAACATCAAATTACTCTATATTACTCTGTCCACGGTCCACCTTATTTAATAAATAAAATATTATAAATTCATAATCTTTGATGACCCCGATTAAAAACCGCTCCATTTTCCCGTGTCTTCCTCCAGAAATCCTCTCTGATCTGGCTCATCTAGCACATCATATTCCAGTCTTCCTGATTCCAGAAACCGTTGAATTTCTCATTCGACTACACAGGATCCATGGCTCATAGATTTTAGTTGCTTTTGGAGGAGCTGAAGCTATATCGGAAGCTATTGACAATTTTGACTCACTCCGTGATCCTCAGATTTGAAGTGCAGAATTCAGCTTCTGTCGTCACCTTAAAAGGTTTGTGCTTCTCTTTATTGTTCAGTTTCAAATGAATTGTGTGCTTGATTTGATTACGACAACTTGTTTTCAATTTTCTTTTTCCTGTTATAATTGCTTTTAGTCAAATGTAATGGCTGTATTGAACTGTTTTTGACTATTGCTTCGTGTGATTGGTTAAGTTCCACAGAGGTAGGTTGGGAGGTGGATAATCAGGAATCACAAGCTTGATAATGTTTGTTTTGCAGAAGATTACTAGAGGTTTGCTTCATATTTAAAGAGATTAAATTACTCTGGAGAAGATGGACCGCGATCAAGATGATCGCAATGGTGGTTCGTGTGATGAAGAAACGAATGATGTTGAGAATTCTGGAGAATTGGACAGAAAGGATCTAGAGAGGCAATGGTCTGAAATCTCAGAAAAGAGCACGTCCATAAGACAACCACTGCTAGTCAGAACGAGAACAAACAATACATCGCAGATTGCCGTCATCGGTGCCAAAGTCTGCCCCATCGAAAGCCTTGACTATGAGTAAGAATCACGACTCAGTTGTTGCATAAAACAATGCTGATTTTTTTTATTGACGATGAGAAGCATTATCTGTTAATTTTTCAGTTAAGTGAAAGTGACTTCTGTGATATAGGATATGACAAGATCCAGCAGTGTCAAATTAGCCGAGTGATACTTGTTTGAAAGTGTTATAGTAAATCTCTCGTAATGTTTTTATTTTTCCAGGATCATTGAGAATGATTTGTTCAAGCAGGACTGGAGATCAAGGAAGAAGATTCAGATATTTCAGTACATTTTTCTCAAGTGGGGACTAGCTTTGCTCATTGGGCTTTTCACAGGACTTGTTGGCTTCTTTAACAATATTGGAGTTGAGAATATTGCTGGCTACAAACTTCTACTAACCGCTGATTTGATGTCAGATGGCAAGTAAGTCTTCTTCCTTTTTTGATTGTCTTGATGTAATTAAATAATATGGTTCTGCATGATTTTCTGAAAACTAGTATCCTCTACAAGATAGGAAAGTTGGGTATGCACAGCTCATTTTCTAAGCAAAGGCTAAATGCTGTGAATAAACATCTTGTTGTCACATTTTCGATGAACCCTTTTGTTACTGAAATTGAGAAAACGATTACTGAAATACACGTAATGACTACATTTGTGTGTGTACTTACTGGTCAATGATGGACCTGATACGATTTATGGCATACGGTATCCACAAATGATGACCCAATGTGGATGCAAATCATACAATTTTGATGAATGTTGTTTCTACTTGGAAAAGGATCATAATGATGTAATACTGCTATCATGTAACAAATTTAGCATTTGGTTTCTTAATAAAATGCCAGCAAAATCCAATGCTAGTCTTGAGCTTTTTCCAAAGAGATTGCCTTGAAACTAGAATAAGTTTACTCTTTGGTTGTGCCATAGTAACTGTGAGTTTGTGCCATTGTAATGCCACTGGTACAGGTATATAATGGCTTTTCTAGCATATGCTGGTTGCAATGTAGTATTAGCAACTCTTGCTGCATGTCTCTGTGCTTACATTGCTCCTGCAGCTGCTGGGTCTGGAATTCCCGAGGTAAAAGCCTATCTCAATGGCGTGGATGCTCCCTCCATATTGGCTCCAAGTACACTGTTTGTCAAGGTAAAGCTAAAACCTACACAGCTTTATTTATTTATTCATTCCTACGCTCTTTGTGTCGGGATTGGCATTTGCAATAGATGGATGGAAGATACAAAAGGACAAGGGGTGAATGAGGGTTTTCTCTAATTCTTGTGATAAATTCATAGTGCCTTTAGGATATTGAATGTTACATATGATGATATGAATGATATGAAAGGTAGGTTTTGCCAATGGCTTTGAACTTATCAAAACAGTTGCAGCAGAGTGCTAACTTAAGTATAAGACTGATGACTTGGGTGGTGAACAATAAGCTTCCATAGTTTTTTTAGCAGTCTGTAGTCTACTTACAGTTGTGAGTTCCTGTATCAGATATTGTGTATGTTATGATGTATGGTGAAAAGAAAGCTAGCAAAAAAAAATCCGTTATCTAATGTCTTTTCTTTCAATACTATCAGATTTTTGGTTCTGTCCTTGGTGTCAGTGCTGGATTTGTGGTTGGCAAAGAAGGTCCTATGGTACACACTGGAGCTTGCATTGCCAATTTGCTTGGTCAAGGTGGTTCTCGCAAGTACGGGTTGACTTGGAAGTGGCTTAGATTTTTTAAGAATGATCGGGATCGACGAGACCTAGTCACTTGTGGTGCTGCTGCTGGTGTTGCTGCTGCTTTCCGCGCGCCTGTTGGTGGTGTACTTTTTGCTCTTGAAGAAGCAGCTTCCTGGTAATCTTTCATTTATGAAGCCTGTGAAACCTGTTTCTAGCTGGATTAAAAAAACAAGAGCTAATGATGACATGCACTGGCTGTATACTAATAGTTGAAGCAACTTAAATTCAATGTGATATTGTATTGAGCCAACACAATTCTCAAAGGTCATAGGCCCCTATTCAACCATATTCATTTCCATGATGATTTGTATACTTCCTTACATAATATGTGGCATCCTAGTCACAAGCCGGAGAAACACATCTTGAAGTTAAACCCTTACCAGTACATTAATGTAAATTACTCCTGTACAATTTTGAATTTTGTGCTTGGAAAGGAATGTAATGATTTCATCTGGCACTCTGCAGGTGGCGTAGCGCTCTACTTTGGAGGACTTTCTTTACAACAGCCATTGTTGCATTAGTCTTAAGAACATTGATTGAGTACTGCTGGTCCGGAAAATGCGGTCTATTTGGTAAGGGAGGGCTGATCATGTATGATGTTAGCTCAACAACAACTTCTTACAGTGGCTCGGATATCTTGGTAGTTCTACTTCTAGGAATTATTGGGGGCATTTTTGGAAGCATATACAACTATCTTATTGACAAGGTCCTCCGGATTTATGGCTTCATTAACGAGTAAGTGCCAGTTTGGATGCATAATGCATGCATTATATAGCGTGTGACATGCATTCTAAATTTTCTGCCCGATAAATGAGCTCTTTCTGTTGCATCCAAACAGACTTTAAGCCTTCACAATAGACATTTATCCACTCAGTGATACTAATCCTCTGTATATCTTAACTCTTATTCAGGAAAGGTCCTGTTTACAGAGTTCTACTTGTTGTTTTCATATGTGTCATATCAACTTGCTGTTCCTTTGGTATTCCCTGGCTAGCAGAATGCACTGTTTGTCCAACAGACTCATCAGAAAGCTGCCCTACAACAGGCGAATCAAGCAGCTACAAGCAATTCCAATGCCAATCAGGCTACTATAACGATCTCGCTTCACTCTTCTTCAACACAAGTGATGATGCAATTAAAAACCTATTCGCAAGTAACAGATTTAAAATGTCTTCCCTCTTCATCTTTTTTGGAACCATCTACTTCCTTGGAATCATCACATATGGAATCGCCATCCCAGCTGGACTCTTCATTCCAGTCATATTAGCTGGAGCAACGTATGGACGTCTTGTAGGGAGACTCCTTGAGTCCATATCTTCACTTGAAACGGGCCTCTTTGCACTCTTAGGAGCCGCCTCTTTCCTTGGTGGTACCATGAGAATGACCGTCTCATTATGTGTAATACTCCTTGAGCTGACAAATGATCTCTTACTCCTTCCTCTCATGATGCTGGTTCTACTCGTCTCCAAAACCGTTGCTGATTGTTTCAACAAAGGTATTTATGACCAAATCATGAAGCTAAAGGGCTTGCCTTATATGGAGGCCCATGCTGACGCGTATATGAGAAACTTGGTGTCTAGTGATGTCGTCTCGGGCCCACTTGTCATGTTCTCTGGTGTTGAGAAGGTGGGAAACATAGTTCATGCTCTTAGGACTACAGGGCATAATGGTTTCCCGGTCATTGATGAGCCGCCTTTCGCTGACTCTCCTGAGTTGTGCGGAATGGTGTTAAGGTCACACCTGCTTGTCTTGCTCAAGGCCAAGTATTTTACAAAGGAACGGGTTCTTTCAGGGAATGAGATCTTGCAATCATTTTCTCCTTATGACTTTGCTAAGCCTGGGTCAGGAAAAGGACTCAAGATTGAGGATATATTTATTGAAGATGAAGAAATGGAGATGTATATTGATTTGCATCCTATTACTAACGCGTCTCCTTATGCTGTTGTTGAGACTATGTCCCTAGCTAAAGCTAAAATCCTCTTCAGAGAACTGGGTCTCAGGCACGTTTGTGTGGTACCAAAGAGCCAAGGGGTATGAATCTCTTTCTTCTCTGTAACTCCTATTTTGACAATATTCTTAGAAAATGGTAGCAAACTCCTTTTTTAGCTTTGATATCAATCACCTTACATTCCGCAATTGATTTGAGGTAAACTCATATGTGATATATTATGATTTGTTGAAAGCAGAGACCCCCGGTAGTTGGAATCTTGACAAGGCATGATTTCATGCCAGAACACGTACTGGGACTCTACCCGCACTTGAAGCACAAGTAGAGCAAGAGGCACCTTTTTTCGTACTTCTGAGATTCTTGCTGGACTTCAGCCTTTAGGTATTGCAGTTCTTTGAGTTCTTTATACGTTTTGTTTGTGAAGGTGCATCATTTCAAGAAGTGAAAACAAAGCCTTTTGAAGAGGAAATTCCACCGGCCCACAATCACACATTTGTTGTACATGAAGAAAATATACAATTGAGGTCACGGGAGATCCAACAGGATTATTTGTCCGGGAATGTATATAGTTTATTGGGCAGTGTTGAGTTGTTGATTATGCTGGCAAAATAACCGAGTTAGCTGCAGTTGTTAAGTTATAGTTTATTGATCACTTGTATCATGATTGTTTACTTTTCCTGCGAATACCAGTATTTTCATAAAAACAATGGATTGAACTTTCAAATTTGTTCTATTTATCTTTGAAAATTTTAGCTTCCCTGAGTTCCATGTTGGCTCTTCGTATATCCATCCTCCTCGTTTACACTTGAAAAATGAAATGTTTTTTTTTTCCTGGTCCAAAGAAAGCTCTTAGGCCATTACAACGAGAGAAGAGAATTCAAACTAGTGACCAAATCACCTACCAACTAGACTAGTTAGCCGATTTGAAAAAAATAAATGTTGCAACGATTTTATTACAAACAGTTTTGAGCAAACAAAAGAAAATATGTGGACACTTGACAGTACCCTCCTAAGAATTGTAAGGAGATTGGGCTTCAGACAGCACTTTTCTGAAGCTCCCAAAATGTGGTGTTACTTAAACAACTTATCACCACATAAATAACAGTACAGCATATATGCAGCATTAACCATCGTCTATTAAGACTAGTGCTAATTTAGCTACGTCGGAATTTTGGTCGAACCATGATCAATCCCGGCCTGGATTCTTCATGTCGGTATCTGCAAGTATATCATCAAAGAAATAAGTTTTAGCTAAACACGCAATAATTCAATCATTTAATATCTTGAAAAAACTCACCTGTTGTCAATAAGGAAGCTTTTTACAGCAGCTGGGATTGCGGCTTCTCCTCGACTGTGGTTGCCTATCCCTGTAATCAGATAAAAAAGCAAAGCAACAATGAGCCAACCATTTTGAGTTGGCTTCTTAGGGTGTGTTTGGATTATCTTGCATTATCATGGGTTTTCCAAACACACCATAAGAATCCAGAGCTTCAGGGTGTGAATCGAGGGTTTCTTTTCAGTCCCATTGTAAATAACATTCAAATATCAAAAGCAAAGCAAAATGGGCGCAGAATAATACATAAATGCAGAGACATTACAGTACCTGTAATGACCTCCAATGATACTGGTCTCTGCCTGATCCACGGCTGTTCAATGGATGGTTTTATTTCATTTACAGTGGCTTCAGGTTTTCCCTCAGCAGATCCAGGAAATACTGGAACATTAGAACCCACCTGGGTTTCAATCATGTTCAACCGCTCTCTAAGCGCCTGTACTGCCTCCACGGCATGAAGGCCGTGCAAGTCTAATTTCCACATTCCGTTCCTGTTGTTCCGGATGCTCAAAATCTCATTGGCAGCTTTCTGATTAAGTTTCTCTGCAGCCTCCCATTCCTCTTTAGCTTTCTGTGAGAAGTGCTGAGCAGAAGAGTGATCTCCTCTTAGAAAAGAGTTAGCAGCTGCCTTGGAATGTCTAGAAGCAGCCCTAGTAATGATATTTGAAACAAAGTTACAGCTTTAAAAAAAAATAAAGCACCATTGGTATCAAGCAACCAATAGAGCATCAAATTCAAAGTACCATTAGTAATTGGGAGAATAAAACCATCCATGAAAAGAAGATTACCTCAATATTTTTATAGCATCTTTACGCTGATTCAAGTAAACATCATCTTCTTCCCACTCAGGCTCAATTGGTGCACTCTTCATCATATTTTTGTGGTGATTCCCCACTAAGGTCTCCAGATTGGAGCTCGATTTGGTCTGAATTGCCTTATCATCAGGAATGTCATACTTGAGATCAGAACCAGAAACAGTAATATCAGTCCTCTCATTATCCTTCAAACTGCTATCATGAACCATGGCTTTCAATGAGGATGACGCTTTCTCAAAGTTATTATCTACAGCAGCCAGAATATCCTCGATCAGGCTATCGTCAGCCCAGCTATACAGCACTTTGAGCTGTCTAAAAACGCTATCGTACCTTATTTTCTCATGGCAAATGTTATTGTCAGAATGTCTGCTAGAATTGCTAGCCTCAGATGTTGTTATGTTTGCTTGTTTATCCTTGACAAGCACAGGAGCTGGAAAGCTTACAGGAGCTGGCAAAGCTGCTGTTACAAAAGACTTCTCTAAGAAATTATTATTTTTCAAGGTTGAGTTGCGAGGATGCAGAGAGGAAACTGTACTTGGAAGAGAAGG
Source organism: Fallopia convolvulus (assembly GCA_964016875.1). NCBI lineage: Eukaryota > Viridiplantae > Streptophyta > Magnoliopsida > Caryophyllales > Polygonaceae > Fallopia > Fallopia convolvulus. The sequence goes on from OZ024724.1 coordinate 42,969,599, forward strand.
GAAAGGATCATTATTAATCCTAGGTTGGAGAACTCGGTTAGGTTTTTGTTGCGAATCAAACGCAGCCCAACCATGTGAATTAGCTCTCCTCCAAGACATATTTGTATCAACTGGGATCGTATAAATATTTTTACAAGTTGACGAGCTACACCATAGATCCCTTATAAGGCTTGTAGCTTTCCAGCAAACTTCAAACCCTCAAGCAACAAAGGAGCAGAAGTGGCCACTAAGTGTACAATGTACCTGACAGGCAATGTATCTCTAGTTAGATCCTCAATTTTACACCCAATCAGCCTCGCAAAAGAAAAAAAAATTCAAGTCCAAAACCATGAAATTGTGACTTCATATGATTTTAAGTCGTATGATTAAGCACCAACCATGTATATTATTAGGGCAGAATCACACTAGCTTAAACATTTGGCCCTTATCATCAATCCCGTTCCATAGAACTTTCAACTTTCATCTATACATCTCATGTATTATATTTATATAGCCGAATTTGTGGAACAAACGGCTCCTGGAACTCGGAGAAACTAATTTGCAAAGGTAATCAAGTTTAAATTGAAAAACGACGTATTTAAATCGGACAAAATCAGGCTGCCGACAAAATATACTGTAGTCCACAAATTCACTAACAGCCTGATAATCAATAAAAAAAATCAATACAAAAAACGACAAATACACCAACAAAACGGAGTAGAAGGCCGCAAATTCAACAATGAAAAATAGATACCTTTACGAGTTGAATGCAGTAAATCGATAACGGATCGAGAAGGGGGAAACAAAACTGCTACTAATCGAGAAGATGAAATCCGCGGCGGCGTAACCAAGGCGTGAAAGGGGAAAACAAGGAAGAGAAGACCTCCAAAGGCTGAGACGTATCGACAATTACACAATCAGACGGCTCGTATACAACAACATCACAACTGGAAGCACATCTGCTCCTGTAGCAATCCATATAAATCTCGAACTCGGAGATCTCTTCGTATTTCGCCGGCGCCGGGGAGAATAGATAGAGAAGGGGGAACGGTCGTAAGAGAGGAACAAGTTAAGTTTGACAGGGTTTTCAATTTCTTTTATATAGTACAAAGAAAGCTGTCGGCCAACGAATAATTTTGTGGCCATCTAGATTTTGTTGACTACTAGTTGGCGTGCGGGCCTAAACCTCGAATTGAAGCCCATTTATTATTACTGTAATTTCCCTGTTTAAGGCCCAAAATTATTCGGCCTGAATCCAAATTCGAAACTGTGCTTCCCGCCGAAGAAGATGATGACGTCACGGGGTCTAAAACGAGCGAAAGAACATAGAGAAGAATCGGACGATCCCATCATCATTCATTATCATCTTTGATGAAAAAAAATATGAAGACAGTGACGATCAATTCGAAAAACACAATCCAATCATTACACTAAAGGTAGCGATTATTGATTCCTCCTAAAAATTCAGAAATTTGAAACAATGTATATATATATATATGATATACAGTATATCAATCAAGATCGAAGAACAGGATGGACGGAAAATGACTAAAATGCAGTATAGATCGACCAATCGGCGTGAATTGGTGGGCGTCGGCATTGTCTTGAAGCTGCTCCTAGAAGATTTCAACTTGATCATCCTCCGGATGGTGGTCGCCTAGGGCTAGAACGAGGAGAAGGAGAATCCGCGGGAGGGGCTGATGGTTGAAATGGATCAGGGGGATCTTGGGGATAATCTGGCGGAAGCGCTGACGCAGAAGCCGTTGGGAGATTCGGCCGTTTCTTGTGGGGAAGGGAATAATCTTGAGCAGGAAGAAGGCGATGGAAACTGAGTGGAATCCATTGAAGATGAACAGGAACCGCGTACAACAGTGTAGTTGTGAACCACTTCGTTTTAGGTGCCGGTGGACGGGGTCGAGGAGTACGGCGCTGGTGGGACAGCCATCTTGGCGGCGGCGACGGTGGATTTACAGCGGCTACTTCATCATGAGTGGACCCCAGCTGGGTTGTCTTGGAAATGGAGGGAGCTTTCTTGTCTTTTTCCATGGTGGGCCTCTCTCTCTCTCTTTACTTGGCAGCCGTATAATGTATACTGATCAAATACTGTATGTATATGTAGAGGACTTAGTTGAAGTTAGTTGTTTGTTACTTATTTCAACATTTATTGATACCAAAGCTGAAAACGAAAAATGCTAATGAATTAGATTATTGCTTTTTCAAATTAATGTATCCCCTCTAGTAGAATTTAGAGAAGGTGGAAAATGTTCTGATATTTCCCTTTATTTTATTCAGCAGAGAATCATTACAATATATAGCACAATGGCACATGGTGATACAAGGACACCTGTCCATTCTATGGATTGTTCTAGATTTCTACAATATTAGATATTTTGACATAGGATATTTACTGTATTCTACTATCCCCCTCGATTCTAACTGGTGTAAGCCGAGTTTGGATCGGAGAAGTAGGAAACGAGCTGTAGCAAGCGGCTTGGTAAGTGCGTCGGCTGTTTGGTCCTTGGATGAGATGAAGGACACTTGAAGAGATTTTCGCTTGACTCGTTCTCGAACAAAATGGTAATCAAGACCAAGGTGCTTGATTTTGTGGTGTAAGGCAGGATTCATAGATAAGTATGTTGCACCAATGTTGTCACACCATAAGATGGGAGGATGGGGCAGGGGAATTCCTATGTCTCGGAGCAAGGATTGTATCCAGATTGCTTCACATGTGGCCAGAGCAATGGCACGATATTCGGCTTCCGTGGATGATCGTGCGACTGTGTCTTGCTTCTTAGAGCTCCAGGATATTAGATTATGTCCATGAAAGACACAATATGCGCTAGTAGACATGGGGTCAGTGGGATCTCCTGCCCAATCGGCGTCTGAAAAGGCTGAAAGGGCGGTACTGGGCTGAGAAGGGATGTGAAATTTGAGATCGGCAGTGCCATTTAGATACCGAAGGATGCGTTTTACCCCTTGCCAGTTTTTCTCATTGGGTGAATGCATGGATTGACATATTTTGTTCAGGGAAAATGCAATATCTGGTCGAGTGAATGCCAAGTACTGTAATCCGTCGACAATGCTCCGGAAGAGAGTGGGATCAGAGAATGGCGGTGAAGGACTGATGTCGGAGACGAAATTAGTGGCCATTGGTGTGCTAACCGGTTTTGAGTTGGCCATTTGAGCACGGTGGACTAGCTCTTTGATGTATTTTGTTTGGCAGAGATGGAAGCCCTCTTTGGTGCGTTGTGTTTCAATGCCTAAGAAATAGTGCAGATCTCCGAGATCTTTGACTGGGAATTGCGCCGACAGAGAGCGAACGAAGTCACCTGCAAGTTGAGGAGATGAAGCAAGAACAAGCAAATCATCAACATAGACCAGAACGAAGACGATATTGTGCCCTTGGCAAAAGGTGAAGAGGGAAGAATCAGCCTCGGAGGCGGAAAAACCCATGACAATTTAGGCTTCACTGAGGCGGGAAAACCAGGCCCTTGGGGCCTGTTTGAGGCCGTATAATGAGCGGTTGAGCTTGCAGATGTGGTCGGGAAAAGAGGGGTTGATAAAACCCGCAGGCTGGGAGATGTAGACTTCTTCTTGCAAGGTGCCGTGTAGAAACGCATTTTGGATGTCGAGTTGCCGGACTACCCAGTTGTTCATCGCCGCTAGGGAGAGAAGGAGACGGACTGTGGTGGGTTTTACAACGGGACTGAAGGTCTCATCGTAATCCAAGCCATGGATTTGATTGAAGCCTTTGGCAACGAGGCGAGCTTTGCGCCGTTCCATCGTGCCATCGGCATGGCGTTTTGTTTTATAGATCCATTTGACTCCTAACACATTGGTGGAGGCGGTGGAGGGAACGAGGGTCCAAGTGTTTGTGGTAAGGAGTGCTTGGAATTCGGCTTCCATGGCTTGGCGCCATTCGAGATATTTGTTGGCTTCGGTGAAGGAGTGTGGGTCATCGGGAACCAGGGCAGTAGCAGAGCACTGTGGATCTGGTGGTGGCGGCCAGGCAATCGTATCGTCTGAACGGATCAAAGGTTTGGAGATATTGTTTTGGGCTCTAGTTCTCATTTGGTGTGTTGGGCGTGGTGGTGGAGGTTGTGGGTTGGGTGGAAGAGGTATTGTAGAAGGAGAGAGCCCATCATGTGGAAGAGAAGCAGTGGGCCCAATAGATGAAGGAATGATGGGTGAGGTGATGGGTTGTGGGGTATTTGGGTTATTGGGCCTATTTGAGAGGGAGTTATCATGGGTTTGCAGGAATTGAGGGAAAAATGGAAGATGTGCTTCCGGGGTTGGGGTGGGTAAAATTGGAGGCGATGGGTTTGAAAATGGGAAATTGTCTTCATGAAAAATTACGTCTCGGGAGATGTAGGTACGATTGTGTTTCCAATCGTAACATATGTATCCCTTGTAATTTGAGGCATAGCCAAGAAAGACGGTGGGAGTGGACCGAAAAGATAATTTGTGAGAGTTGTAAGGTCGAAGGTTTGGAAAACAAAGACATCCGAAAACCAGAAGGAAGGAGTAATCGGGAGGTGTTTTAAAGAGTTTGGTGTATGGGGTTGAATCTTGTAGAATGGGGGTGGGTAACCGATTTATGAGGTATGTAGCGGTTTCAAAGGCATAATCCCAATATTGTAGGGGAAGGGAGGCATGTTTGAGGAGAGTGAGACCGGTGTCAACAATGCGACGGTGGCGTGTCTCAATAGACCCATTTTGTTGATGGGAATATGGGCATGTGATGCGATGGTTTATCCCATGTGTTTGGAAAAATGGAACGAGGGGTTTGAATTCGGTCCCTCCATCGGTTTGGATATGGGAGATTTTTGAGGAGAAAAATTGGGTGACAAAGGTAATAAATTGTGTAACAATATTTGTAACTAAATTTTTGGAAGTAAAGGGAAAGAACCACACAAACTTGGTGAAATCATCAATAATAGCTAAGTAATATTTATTGCCTTTAATTGAAGAATGTTGGGTTGGGCCCCAAACATCCATAAACAAAAGTTCAAGGGGTTTAATAGAGACACTAGGAGATGGGGGATGGGGAAGGGCATGGGCTTTGGCCCATGAACAAGATTGGCAAAGTTGTGGGCCTTGTGGGTTGTTTCTTGGGAAATGCTGAAAGGATTGAAGCAGCTTTGACACAACCCTAGCTGAGGGATGCCCAGTGCGAGCGTGCCAACTAGCTGAGTTATTTGCGGTGGTCAGGTTGGATTGGGTTGAAGGCGACGGCGATGAAGGTAGGGCAACCGGGAGCTCATACAATCCAGCGTTAACGGTCCCTCGAAGAATCTCCTCCCGAGTCTGCGAATCCTTCACAATAAAATGAGATGAATGAAATTCAAAGAAGACTTGATTATCTAAACAAAAACGATAAACGGATAGCAAATTTTTATTTAAATGAGGAGTGTGAAGGAGATTTTTGAGAGCAAAGGTACGCTGGTGGGTTTGGAAGGAAGAGGATCCAAGGTTGTTGATCGGAATGTGGGAGCCGTCGCCAAGGGACACGGTGTCGGGTCCGTTGTAGCTATGACTGTCGAGGCGGAGATTGCTCAGGTCCGGTGTGAAGTGGTGCGTTGCCGCTGTATCGGGAAACCACATCTGATTTGTGGTAGTTGCATTGGCTTGGAAGGGGGTGGGCGGCGGCGCTTGGTATGCTTGATTGAACCGGTGCCAGCACTCTAAGGCCGTGTGTGCTGGTTTGTTGCACACCTGGCATAAGACTCGGCGATCGGGGACCCCGTTGAAGGTGCGGTTGGAGCCATTGTTGTTGTTTCGATTAGAGCCGTTGCCAAGGTTGTTGTTGTTGTCAGCTTGGCCACTGTTGTTTCGGCCTCCTCTGTTTCCTCCTCTGTTCCTGTTGCTGTCGCGCCCTCTGTATGTAGCATTGGCCTCGCAGTTTTGTTGGCCATTGGTGTTGTTAATGGCGATGGTTGAGGTCAGATTTTGAGTTAGGTGTGTCAGCCGCGACTCATGGACAAGGAGATGGGATAATATTTGATGTGGGGAAGGTAGGATGGGCTGAGTAGAAAGTGACGTGACAATGGAATCATACTCAGAGGGGAGTCCGGCCAGGAGGTAAGTGGTGAAGTCTGTATCAGGAAGATGATGTCCAGCCGCAGCAAGGAGGGAGGAGAGGTGCTTTGTTCGGTTGAAATAATCAGTGACCGAGTCAGACCCTTTTTTGAGAGAGGCCAGTTGGAGGCGGGTGTGCACAATTTGGGCGTTGGATCGGGTTGAAAATAGGTCATGTAGGTGGTTCCAAATTTGAAGGGCAGATGTGCAATCAATAACTTGAGAAAGCACGGTTTCGGTTAGGGATGAGGTGAGTATAGCCATGACTAGATTGTTTTTGGTTTGCCACTCGTCAAACGCAGGATTTGGTTCACCTGCTTCGACCGGCGGTGGGCAGGGATTTGTGCCATCAACGAACGAGAAAAGATGGTGAGCTCGAAGGTATGGCTCTACCTGAGCCTTCCATAGTGGGAAATTGGCTTGTGTGAGTTTGACGGTGATAAAGGATGAAAAGGAGGGGAGGTTTTGAGTAGGTAAAGCAAGGGCCATGGTTGGCGGCGGTGGTGCTGAAAGCGAGAAAGACGGAGGTTGTTTTTAGTAGGGTTTCTTTTGGATTGTGGGAGTAGAGGGGCAGGCCACTGGGGGACGTGTGTCTCAGGGCTCTGATACCATAGTAGAATTTAGAGAAGGTGGAAAATGTTCTGATATTTCCCCTTGTTTTATTCAGCAGAGAATCATTACAATATATAGCACAATGGCACATGGTGATACAACAATATTAGATATTTTGACATAGGATATTTACTGTATTCTACTACCCTCCCGTCCCTTTTTTTCTTCTGATTTTTTTAAAGTGCCTCAATAATATTTTTTCTGCCATTCTTTAAATTCATTGCTAGAATTTGACCTTTTAAATTCTCTTCGGGGTGGGCTAGTATAGTACTCAAAGGCCTATAATTCTATGAACATTAGCTGCTTTTTGATCCACTTGAGTTTTCATCGTCTTTTGTGCTTGTGCAAGTGCTTGCACCTTATTAGACAACTCTTGCATCTCAACCATCATATTCTCCATAACAATCAACTCATGAGATTTCTTAGGAGCCATTGGTGGAACTGAGGGAGGTCGAGCTTGATAGCCCGATTTCAACTCAAAGCGATGAGTTATAACCTAAGGAAACACAACCCCTGAGATTGGGCCACGACTAGTGAGCAATATGTACTCGTCAAGAGTAGTGAATTGTGGTGGAAGATGTGCCCTTGCAACTTCAACTTCTAATGGCTCAACCTCACGTCGAGCAAAGCTTTGCAAGCGGGCATTCATTTCAGCAACTATCTACTGTAGAGCTTCCATGACTTCGTCGCGGTTCGCCATAAGAGCCACCTACAACCAAAGATAAAAAAGAAACAAATCAAAAAAACAAAAGGGGACTTAGATGAACTAGTCCATTAGAACCAACTAAAACTATCAATAATCCCCGACAATGGCGCCAAAACTTGATGTGATGGTTTTCCACACACTTGCAAGAATACGAGATTTATTGTATAGTAGATCATGATCGAATCACGGGGATTATGTCTGCTTTAGATCATTCTATGAACCAATTCCTAAGCCAAAATATAATGATTTGTGGTGTAATTCTAACTAGTAAAAGCAAATAAAGCAAGTAAATAATGATGTGAAAATATATCAGAATGCAAAGTTCTAATGTTTGGAATCCTCACAACTTTGATCCATGGAGTTTGAATCTCACTTCTACCTAAACAGAGTTGGATATTTTGTTATGAAGGTTCTTGTCTAATGTCATAAATTAACTTTTCTCAAAGTATAACTCAATGAATTTCTATCAAATTAAGAACCCACTTTCGTGGCGAAACAAAACCAATAGAAACCCTTTATGTTCTTAGAAATATAGATGACAAACTAAATTTGCCCCACTGTCGTGATGCATCAAACTTGACGCAAGCACATAGAAGTTCTATGACAATTAACAACATGAGAAACTAATCTCGAGCTCAATTCTAGTTTTCCAAATAGAAACAACCACATTTCGCTATGTTCTCTCTATTTTGTTTACTCACTTAGATTGCCATCTCTCGATGCGCAACCTAAGCAAGACTCTACAAAGTTTAAACCTATTAGATTAAGCCCCTAGAATCAAATCATATTAGTTTCCAACTCAACTCAAGGAAAAAATATTGAATCTAATCAGCTTCACATTGTTGGATCAACCGAACCCTAGAACTAGAGACTTAGCCTAGCATGATGGAACTCATGATCAAATCAATAAAATTAAACATGGAAGTAATCAATAAAATAAAGTAGAAATAAGAACAATATTGAAAAGAAAAACTCACTAGGAATTCAATTGAATAGAAGGTTGCAATGGATCCAAAGTGCAAGGAAAATCTCCAAAGTGAAAGAGCGTATAATTAAACCATAGAAAATCTTTTTTTTTTCTGTAAGCATGAAAATTAGAATAATAAAACATAATGATCCTTTAACTTCTCTTCCAAGGATTAGAAATAAGAAATAAACTAAAGATATCAAAAAATACAAACAAACTCGGGCCCAAAATAAAGCCCAAAATCTCGCGCGGAACAAAACAAGAGACTCACAACCATGACTATGACTTTCACGGTTGTAAACACACTTCGCAACTTAGTCACGGCCAGACTCACGACCGTGATTCTTGCCCGTGACTTTTACACTTAGTCTCCTAGCACCTCCTCTAGTCGTGACCTCCATTCAAGAGCGTGAAACTTGCACGTGACTTTTACACTTAGCTAGTTTCTTGCGTTTATAACTTTTCATAGGCCTTCTAAAATTCTTTCCTTTGTTCCAGAAAATCCACCATCATTCTCTTGATTTCAAAGTCTTCTTTAAATCCCAAGAACATCATCAAAAGACCTATAAAAGCAAAACACACTTGTGTAGACCTCCATATCTCAAATAATATGAAAATCACACAAAACCACTAAGACTAACCCTAAAAAGAAAGAAAGATATATCTAAATGCACATGCAAACCACAAAAAATAAGATGACATAAGCCTCTACAAGCTCTTGGACATCGACCCGCCTTGTGTTTGCTAGGAGAAAGTGGACAAGCTAACGATCCCTGGGCGATTTGTTCTAGTTCCCTCAACCCCATGATTTCCAAACCTTGTATATCGATGTGATCTGGAACTAACAGAGATGCATGTAGGGTCACACTGACCGGCCTTAGTTTGTGAGTCGTTGGTTGAGTCGGCTCTCATGTTGTGGGAAACCTCAGGTGCATGCTCGCATGGGGGACATGGTATGTACTCAGGAACATACTCCTTATGAAGCTCTTGAGAAGCAAGTGCATTACTTTGGTAGTTCTGCGCATACACAGGGTAGGGATTCTACGTGTCTTGCCATGTTGGCCATGGGGCCTGTGGCGCTATGTATGTCCAGCTCGGTGGTGTGTAACACCCCTACTTACCTAACCTAGGGTATTACCACCAGTAACCTTGATTAGTCCTAAACCAAGGTTACCCAAGGCTTTAAAACCTTACATATAATTTATTACAGCACTTCAATGCATACCATTGTATCTTTTTCTTTACAACATGAAAGAAATATTCAAAACTTATACAAAATGAAACCATCTAGCAAGCAAACTTATTCATCCTTAATCAAAACATTCAAAAATTCTTGACATCCTTTTGCCTTGATAGATAACATTCTTCCTTGAACTCCTGGTTAGCCTTCACTTCTTTAGTTTAGCCCTTTAGTAGATTATGTGTCGTATATAGATGGTGTGCACTAGTGTAATACCCGCTATTTTTATGAATAATTTTTTTAATTATGATTTTTATTTTGCTAATTAAATTTATGGTTTTTATAATCTTGACGTTAATACGGTCTCACAGGTTCAAACCGCTCGAGAAACGGACTTCAGGATCTTCAGTTATAGCGAATACAACTTTTGACACTGATTGGAAGGTAAAGGACTTCGGATAATTACTCGGGATTCGTTGTTAATCCGTTTGATCCGAGATTTGGTCACCTTTAAGAATTGTGGCTAACGAACAATTTTTATTTAGAAAATTGTTTCAAAAGTGAAGCGGATAATTAGTTATAATTTCGCCAAGATGACTCATTAAAGCCTGATAGCTAAGGATTTATTATATAGTCGATACACGAAATCAAATCGTTTATCGATTAGGAAGTTGTAGGAGTTGAGAATACAACTAAGAAGTGTATCCATGAGCTCGTTGTTAAAGAATCTTTTGTTATATTTGACAGAAGGGTGATAAAGATTATTGTTGAATTGCTAAGGACGTTGAGCACGCCTTCTAAGGCAAGTGGACGGTTCGCTCTTGCATTATTGTTATTAAATGAGGAATTGAATCCCATTTAACATTTGTGTTGGGAACAACTTGTGTGCTTAATAAAATATGATAGGTTGGTATATTTGTTAGGAATAATGACCATGTTGTTTATTCAGTTTTGCGGTAGAACTGGATTTAAGTCTGTTATGTGTGACCTTGTATGTTGTCTCATGCTGAGACATTGTTGTTGATTAAGGTAGTTTTAGGGAGGGGAACGTGGTTCCATATCCTCTCTTTAAAAAGATTACATTAGGAGGGGCCTAATCCTAATGGTGGGTCATGACTCTTCCCCTGCTTTTCATGTGAGAGGGGTGATGCGCACTCTAGCTAAGTGCAAGTTTGGCACGGTGCAGTATAGACGACAGGGTAATAGGCCTCTTTGATCTCTACATCACCATATGCAAATGAAAGATCAAGGATAGATTAAGTCATGTGATCTTGGTACAGGGTAGATGACAATGGATGAAATACTCCGATGATCTATACAATACCAAAATATTTCGGCAGTAGTTCGAGCCGATTATGAATCACCAACCTTTATGTGAAAAGTTTTGAAAGTAATATAAGATAAGTGCGTTAGGCACATTAATATACATGAATTGTTCGTCCTGTCGGAAAGCCATTCTTGCTCTCGGTTATGAATGATTCTTAATCAAACTTTGATTAAGTCAATCTAATTAGTCGACGGAGGCTTTTCAAAATGTGATGTGATTAATTTGAGTTCCCAACAATTTTTCATGTTTCGTAAAGGAACCACAAGATGTGGTGTCCTCTCTCTTGATTATGCATGCCTCGTTCTTATCCTCTATGGGACTGCTAACTGTTGGATCATCGACCGGTTGTTATTCGGATTTCGATGCCAATATGTTTAGTCACTACCATAAGAATCAGTCAATTTCTCCACTTGCTTAGTCTTTCATTAGACTAACCCGACCACTTTATTCAATTGCATGGTCGGCTGGTGTCCACCGTTGTATACGACACATTAGGTATTTTTTGGAAGTTGTTTTGAGAAGTGGATAAAGAAGTTGAAGAAAAGTTTCCAGAAGTTGTATTTGAGAGAAGTTTATGGATGGGCCACTATAAAGTTATGTTGGGAAAGAAGAAGCTAAGAGTTTATATACTAAAGGTTTTCTTCAGATAGAAGATTGTTCTATCATCTTGTCATAAAAGCTAATGTTGTTTTAAGACCATTTGTATTTATTCCGCTGTAATGTTTTCTTGAACTTTGTAAGGTTTAAGTAATAAAGATTAAGTTCTTTTGCAACATTTTATTATTTTCTGGTTATGATTTAAATGAATCCAACTTTTGGATTTTTAGTTTGTTCAGTCAGTTTAAAGCCTTGGGTAGCTTCGGTTTAGTCTTAATTGGGTTACTGGCGGTAATACCTCTAGGGTAGGAAGGGAGTGTTACACCACCTCTCCCTTGGCTTGTGTGTTCTTCCTCAAAAAATCCAACACTTGAAGGGTATTAATTCTAGGCCTTTTTATTCTATTTTTAGGTTGATTTATAGCATCTTAGACTCATGTTTTGATCAGATTTTAAAAAAAAAGAAATCCAGATTATAAAATGTTATAAAACTAGTACATCTTCTCGTGAATTGTAAATGCATGCAAGTTTTGTTAAAGAGGAATTTTTTTCCTACAAATAATAAGAAAGTTATACAAAAATCCTACACTTTTAAAAAGCGATTTTTACTTATTACCTTCTGATTTTTATTTAATTAAAAGGGCCTAAGAAGCCTCCTTTTATATAAGGATCTTTGAGCTTATAAAGATATTTCTATGGCAACTACTTAAGACATAACTATCCTGCATAAAATCTTCATGCGTGCCATTTTTTATCTTTGAAATGAACTCTTGGGAAGATTTTTAATCTTTATAAGCTAATAAACATAAGCTAAAAAAGCTACTAAGAGGAAAGTGTTCTTGCATGTCCCTTTAGAGAGGTTTTTAGGAAGTTAAATCTTCATGCATGTTTCATATGAGTAAGAGATTGATTTTATATGAATGTTGAAAATAACTAAGTCTAATTATATAAGGCATGTGTTAGAAAAGCCGGAGGCTTTGATTTTGATGGTTCTAAACGTCTACCACGTGAACGACCTCGAGTTTTTGAACAAAGTCGCCAACATCAGGCAGGCTGTCGACGTGTGTTGAAGGCAAATCTCGGAGATCTTGAAGACGCGTGAGATCTTTGGAGTTTGGATAGTATAATCTTGTTTTAGGAAAGATCTCATGAGGATTATATTGTTAGCCGATTATTGCCTTTGCCCTAAGCCATTTTTATTGTAATCCTTTTATACGCTTAGGATGATTTTGTAAAGATAATAGAAATAATATCTTGCCATAACCGAAGATATTATTCTCTTTTATCTGACCTAGTTTCTGTGTATTTAAACTAAGGCTTTAGGTTAGAATACTCACGAACTCATACTCCATATTTGTGTTACGAAAGAAAAGAAAACGAGAGTTCGAGAGACGTAGGCTAGCTAGACGGGTTGAGGGTTGTAGTTACTCGGTTCACAACGAGTTCTAGAGTGCTTGGGAAGTAGGTCTAGATCCAGGGTGTTCTTGTAAACAATCCAAAAGATCAATAAAGCAAGTTACGACTTTTAATCCTTCCAAGCGAGAACTTGGAAGGGAGTGGTTTTCACACTAGGTTGATAGAGTTCATCTATCAAGTGTTTCCACTATAAGAACATTGTGTTCAAGTAAGTCTTTCTTGTAGTTTATTTCCGCTGCATTTACTTAAAAGGTTGACGACTTAGTTGAGGTCGACAACCTAGACGTACTAACGATCCTACATCATGCTTAAATAATCCTACATACTCTTGCATGCAACTTTAATTGGGTTTTTATTGAATAAAATCACCTTGCATGTAAACTTTAAAATGGCTCTTTTTAAATCTATGATCAAAGAAAAGCTTCATAAGAGGAAGACATATTTAAATGAATTTTTAAACTTTAATGATTTTTTTAAAAATGAAGTTTTATTTGTGAAAATTCTTGTTAAGAACAAAATATGATCAACTAGTTTACTTATGCCTTGAATGGATTTTAAAAGGAATATTATGGATTAAATCCTATTGCATGTACTTTTCCTAGAATCTTTAACACTTGAATGAATGGGTTATGTTTTTTTAAAGAACTGAAAATAATTTATAAAAATTTCTAGATACTTAAATAAATTCTATAAGTTATGCATGTGGAACTTATGGAGTTTCTAGAATAAATCTTATTTTGCATGTGCTCTAGAATTACTAAGATAGGGTTTTACTATAACTTTTAATAAAAAAAATATATTTTTAAGCATAAGTTATATTAAGTCTTTCAAGTATGCATGTGAGAATAAAAAGTATTTTTAAAAGGTATTTATGCACATGCATGACCATCTTAGAAATTTCCTATAAGTAAATCTTCATTTGTATGAAAATTGGTAATAAGCATAATTTTCAATAAAGAAGTCTTAGATAAAAATGATGCATGCAAATCATATATATAAATTATCTTAAAAAATATTCGCACGTGGTTAAAAACGTTTTTATTTGACTAAGTAAAGCCTTGCATTAATTTTCTTAAACTAAGTATTTTAAGATTATAAAATCCTTACAAAGTGTCACCTAAAATAATAATAAAAGAGTTATTATTTTAACCTTTCCCTAGCTAAATTATTAAACCAAGTAATTTAGTTTAGCTCACCTTCTCTTAGAAGTGAAAAATAAGAGAAAGGTAGATTTAAATTAAAATAAGGATTTTAATATGTGTTGTTTATCGCTCTTTCGGTTAAATAGGGTCGAAGTTTCGAACGCCACCAAAAACTTCCTTTTACCGACTCCATAGTATCCGAAGGAAATTTCAAGGCAAGTGGACATTCTACTTGAACCTTTCGATAATTTCCGTTAACTTGTTCGATGTTGGTAACACCTTGTTTGCTAAAATAAACAAACCTAGGAAATACCGATTGTTAGAAATAATGACTATTGTTAGCATTATTGCTATTATTATTGTTAACAGGATTATTTCTAGACTTGTTGTGTGCCTTGCTTGTTTAATAATCTCGTTTCGAGATTCGTTAGGAAAATTCGTAAGTAGCGTAATAAGGGTTGTGGGCTCGGCCCAACACCTCTATATAACATGTTAAGTCGTATCGCGAAATGCCTATCTTCCTACGACTTTAAGGATCATGATCTATGCCTGCTCCTACTCGGAGGAGGGGCGTGTACACCCTAGCTAGGTGTCGGGAACTCCGTTCCAATAAGTGGACTCCGGGCCATTCATGGCCCCCACACTCTTAAAAACCATTAACAAATGTGAAAGTTTTGACACGTAATAAAGTTAAGTGCCCATGCACTTTAAAAGACATTAAAACCGGACCGGTCTTAAAAGATCGATCTGGCTCTCGGTTCGCAAGGGCGCGAGAGGTTTTCTAGAAACTTGTGTGAAATTAACATTCCCAACATGTATTCTATTCTAAGACGTCCTACAATCCCGTAGTTCGTTCTTTCGGTTTAGAGTGATCTCATCTCTAGATTTACTCATTTCCACTCTTATTAAGCTCCACTTAAAGTATACACTTCTTGAAACACATCTGGGATACCTCGCTAATAATTTCGCTACTTTACCAAACTACCTTAAGCATGTCCTTCTCGCTTGCTTAGTCTGTTTAGACTAATTCCATCTTTTCGCATCTTTGTCTGGCATTTATCGCCTTTCGCACCAAATGCCAAACGCTACGAAACCTCCACCGAAGGCATAAAAGACGGAGACTACTCAAGTGAAGGAAGGAAGGTCGGGAATTTTCAAGAATGGAGTTTTGTTTACTTTCGGGTTACTCCACGTTTACTTAAACAATGTTATTTAAATTTTCGCTTCCTAAACAACTCTTAA
The DNA here is from genome assembly GCA_964016875.1 of Fallopia convolvulus. Classification (NCBI taxonomy): domain Eukaryota; kingdom Viridiplantae; phylum Streptophyta; class Magnoliopsida; order Caryophyllales; family Polygonaceae; genus Fallopia; species Fallopia convolvulus. The sequence continues at coordinate 42,984,844 of OZ024724.1, forward strand.
GCTTTATGTTTTGTCATACTAAGTCCAAACATTGTAATGGATACTTATAAAGTCTCACATGTGAGCAACTCTTTTCTATGTAATAAATTTATAATTCCGCATGTTTTATTTAACTTAATACCTTATAAAGCCTAGGGTGACTTTGGATGGTAAAATCCGAGGTCACTGGCGGTAACACCTATCGTTGCAAAATAGGGGTATTTCAACCAGTCTGCCATGCAATTGAATAAGGTGGTCAGGTTATTCTATTGAAAGACTAAGCAAGGGAAGAAATTAATTGGTTCTTATGGTCATGGCTAAACATACTAGCATCGAAATCCAAATAATAACCAGTCGATGATCCAATAGTTAGCAATCCTATTAAAAATGAAAATGAGGCATGCTTATTCAAGAAATAGGACACCAAAGCTTATGGTTCCATAACGGAACATGAATAATTTGTTGGAACTTATTCTAATCATACAACATTTTGAAAAGCCTTCACCGACTTTCAAATTGACTTAATCAAAGTTTGATTAAGAATCATTCATAATCAAGAGCATGAATGGTTTTCCGAATGGACTAACCATCCTGGTATATTCATTAATGTGCCTAACACACCTATCTTATTTACTTTCAAAACTTTGCTTAAACAAGTTGTTAACTTTTGATCGACCTAAACTATTGTCGAAAATCCACATGAACATGGTGATGTCAAGATGAGAGGGCCTATTTCATCCATGATCATTGACCAACACTCGGTGCCCAGTTGCACTTAGCTAGAGTGCAAAAACACCTCCTCTAGCATAGAGCGAGTCATGAGTCATAACCTAAATATTGGGATATGTTAGAGAACTACACCCATCGATATATAATGTGTTATAAATAGGTCATTGGAGACTCGACTCCTACCGCTGAAACTAACTTACTTCACAATAATGTCTCAGCATTAGACAACTAAAGAGATGTTTTGGAGATTGAGCTCCCATCTCTAAACTACTTTATTTCAAATCAATGTCTCATCATGAGACAACTAAACACACAAGGTCACACACAATGGATCTAAATCCAATTCTGGCGCAAAATTGAATAAATAACAACATTGTCATAATTCCTAACTGAATAGCAACCTATCATATTTTATTAAGCACACAAGTTGTTCACAACAGTAACATTAAATGGGATTCAATTCCTCATTTAATTGTAATAATGCAAGAGAGAATCGTTTGCTTGCCTTAATTCTTGCAAAGATTCTTTTCAGAATAGTCGAGCTTTACTCCTTCCAATCCTTGAATTGCTTGATTAACCATTGACGATAACGGAAAGGTTACAAAAGATATTTGGATTTTTCATAACCTCAATGGTTAATTTAAAACGATTAATATTTTCGATAATAATAATTTTTATGTAAATTGAGATATAAGTAAATTGAAATAAACTCGTAAATCGATATGCACACAAATGGAGATAAACCCGTAAATCGATATGCATGCAAATTGAGATATTTCTAAGAATTTCGAATTATACCCTTAAAAGTTTAGCACAAAAATGGGATGTGAAGGCCAGTTGAGGATGGCAAACGTTGGTGTCGGGGTTGGAACGACGGAGGGAGCGATGATGGTTGAAGCTCCACTGCTCTTGTACCAAATGTCGATAGTTTTCGGCGAAAGTGGTGGCTCGAAGGTGGCACACGAAGCCCACGCAATTGTCTCATCAACAATTTTAACTTGTAGCTAGAAAATCAATACAAGTATAAAACCTTTGATTTTGCTCGGTTTTTTACCAAAACTAGTTGAATCTTTAAAGGGATTTTGTAGAGGTTAAACCCCTGGTGATTATGAAACTTGAATCACTAGATTTCATTAAAGTACGAAGGAGAATTTTGGATTCCAAAATTTGAACCAAGTTAGGTCAAAACAGGGTTTGATCGGTTTATGTCTAACATAGTCGGTGATCTTCAACAACGAACCTAGCCACCCATTTTATAGCCTTAATCCATCTTCCTTGTCCTCCTTCCCCTTTTGAATCAAACCTGAAATTACGCCATGAAGGAGCTCGAGTGGCACCAACTGAATACATCGGAATAAAGGAGGCCAAGGAGGTGGCGGGCGACAGGGCAAACCAGCACAAAAGGCTACTACTAGCCTTGTTAGGTGGCGTTGGCGACGAGGGTGTGACGATATCATGATGGTGGTGGCACCCCTCATCGGATTTCATCCGGATTGGGTCGAAAACAAAGTGTCGATGTTCATCGTGAAATAGAGGAGAAAGACAAAGGAAGAAGAAAAATAAAAAAGAAAGGGCAAAAATATTAATATAAAATAAAATTCTTTCCCATTATAATAAGAAGTACAAACTAGCCTATTAGTAAGGGTGCTTGTGGTTATGCTAGAAGTCATGGGTTCAAATCTCATGGGAGACATCCCATTTTCTTTTTATTGCAATTTTGTTTTTCTTAGACCAAAAAAATCCAATAAATCCTATATTTTTACACTTTAAGAATTTAATTTTTTCAATTTTCAATAAAATTTAAACTTGCTATTTATTAACAATAAATTTCCATTTTGCAAGTTTAATCCATTATTAGTAAAATTAAATTAAGTGTAATTTTCTTCAAATCTTAATTACCCATGACAATAACGTAAAACCATTTTATTGAAAAAACAGATATTACATTGTGGGCCATAGGGCCATCCCAATGGTGAGTCGTAGGGCTAGCCTTGTTGTTGGGCCCCGTGCTCCCAATTTGCGCACCCACCGCGCGGTCTGGTTGTTTTGGGAAGTTAATGTTTTGTGGCCCCCATGGGCGCATTATTTGGGTGTTGCGGAAAGAAATTGTAAGCCATTTCAGTGATGCAAGCTTCTGTTGCCGAACCTTCGTAGGATGAAAAGGTTCCCACGGTAGTTCGAGGATTTAAATTAATAGAAAGCAGGCATACAAAAACTCTCACTCTTTATTCTACGTGTGAGAAACGCTCACACATGCTTTAAAGAAGATTTGTACAGTTCGAGATTATTCGCCTTTAGAAAGTGTACCCTCTTACAACTCTCGGTGTTTCTTTCTCTAAATGTGAGGCTTAGAACCTTTAGGGATTCCCCCTCGTAAATAACGAAGTTCTACAAAAAAAATTCACATGTTGAATCTCTATTTAACCAGAAAAGATCTTATGCTACAGAAGTTTTTCCAACCCTTGCAGCCTTCGCCTTCTTCCACCATTTATAGATGTTGGGGGAGATCGGAAGTTGGGATTCCTCAATGTGGTAGAACCTTATTGATCTTCGTGGTGTCACTAGTCGATTGGTGGAGTGTGAGATGTGCGACAAGTTCTCTTATCATTGGTAGAAGATGTAGCTCCAATTGAAGTTTCAGGATCTTTTGACGTGTGAGAGATTTTTTTCGAGGTGTTCGTTGATTGTTGGAGGCATGTGATGTGTTGTCCTGCCATTGGTTGAAGGTACGACTCCAGTTGGAGTTTCAAGATCTTTCTATGTGGGAGAGTTTGATTTGTTGGACCTTTGAGATGTTGGTTATTGATTGGTGGAGTGAGATTGTGAGAGGCATGCAGTGTGATGTCCTATCATTGGTTGAAGGTGCAACTCTAGTTGGAGTTTCGGGATCTTTTGATGTGAGTGTTATTTGTATGATCTTCGAGGTATTGATTGTTGATTGGTGGAGTGAGAGGATTGTGATGTCATTGATCGTCATCACTGATTAGGGTCCTCGTGGATTGTGGCCACACCCATCGTCCTTTTAACACGTTGTTCAAGAAGGACTGCCAAACGATAAGTGAGACGAGTGCGCAGTTTATACTTGGGTATTGCGGGAGTTACTCGCTCACCTCAGGGTCCTTGGACCTTTAGCTGATTTTGTGTGCTCTTCATAAAGAAGGGAAGGCGCATTGTCCAATTGAGCGCACGCGGTGGTAGGTGTCACCTGGCTTTGTAAGATTTTGTAGGGTGCATGTTTTTAGAGGCAACATAACACTATTACCTCGAATTCCGAGTCTGCTCTTGTCATTCCCCCCTCGCTTTCTCCCTTTCCTTCGGTCATATCTCTGATCATTTAGCAAACGAATTATTTGTGTGATACGCACGATAACGAGGCTTTAGGCTCGGTAACGAGGCCTGTTCGTGAGCGTCGACTTCCGGCGCGTTTTAGGGATTAAAATTAATTAATGTAATATTTTTAATCAAGATTTTATAATTCTCTTCTCGAGTTTTCTTTACGGTTCTTTCTCGAGACGCCTTTATTGAACCGTTAGGGTTAGCTATAAATATTCTTATTACGTATTCCAGATACCAATAAATGAAGAAATTAATTATCCCCAAAACCCTAATTCTATCTTCCTAATCTTCTCCTTCTCTCGTCCATCAAATCTCTCTTCTACTGCCTTGTCTATTTCTTCTTCTCCTATAATCAATCTCTTCTTCTATAATCTAAATACTATCATATCAATTGGTGCTTTCATCCGGAACTCGATCATGCCTTCTGATTCCAAAAGTTCGGGTGATACTACGATCGCAGCGCTTGCTGAGATTCGTGAGATGTTCGTGAAGTTAACAGAAGAAGTTCAAAAAGGGCGTCGTGATATAAAGATTGAACTCCGGAGGACGGATCGGATGACTCAATGGACCGATCAGATTTTCGACCTACTAGGTGCGCGAGATACCGCGATCGCGGATCAGCTTGAAGTCGGCCAACCGCAGATTCTTCCGAATCCACCAGCCGTGCCGCCCTTGCGCGAGATCCGGTCGCCGGACCCACCACACCAGCAGCCGCTTGTCGTTCAGGATCCACCGGCGCCAAAGCCTGAGCATCGCGTCGTCGTTCGTGATCCACCGCTCCACATCCCAAACCCTAAATTTCGGGTCAACGCGCCCCGCTTCAATGGGTCAGATCCAGCGGGTTGGATTTTCAAGGTTCAAGCTTATTTCGATTATTTTCAGACGTCAGATCATGATCGCCTTCGGTTGGTAGGGTTGCTTATCGATCACCCGGCTTCCGATTGGTTTTGTTATCAGTGACGGAACAATTGTAGGGGCACGTGGGTTGCGTTCATTGCGGATGTGCAACGTCGTTTTGACCTGCATCACTACGAAGATTACGTAGGCTTGCTCGCTAAACTTCAGCAGAAATCCTCAATTTTGGATTACCAGACAGATTTTGAGGCCATACTGAACAAGGTTGAAGGGTTGTCCCAAGCTACGCTGATATCCTTCTTAAAAGCAGGATTAAATCAACCCATCCAACGCGAGTTAAATCTACGCAATCCGATGTCGCTAGCCCAAGCGTTTGCCCTAGCCCGAGAACTCGAGGCGTCCTATGTTGATACGGTGGCAAGCTTGACTACGACTAGCTCTCATTCGGGTAGCGCTACGACGCCGACTAGGGCATCGCCATTGATCACAAGCCCGATTTCGGCTGGCAGTGGGCCTCTTCCGAGGATTAATGTCATGGATCTTCCGATCAAACGTTTGTCTGCCGCGGAGCGTGACGAACGCGCCAAAAAGGGGCTCTGTTGGAATTGTGATGAGAAGTTTGCTCCCGGCAATCGCTGCAAGCATCGTTTCTTAGCATTGTTGGGTAGTGAGGATGACGTTGCGCCAAACGTCAACGACATCCCTGGCTATCGTTTCATGGAAGCTGAGTGTTTTTGGTTGACACCTATGCCTGTAGACACGCCGCCACCGGAGAATGCTCTTGATTTACGGCTTGAGGACAAGCCGAATCTCATCGGAGGAGAGATTGATACGCACGATAACGAGGCTTTAGGCTCGGTAACAAGGCTTGTTCGTGAGCGTCGACTTCCGGCGCATTTTAGGGATTACAATTAATTAATTTAATATTTTTAATTAGGATTTTATAATTCTCTTCTCGGGTTTTCTTTACAGTTCTTTTCCGGGACGCCTTTATTGAACCGTTAGGGTTAGCTATAAATATTCTTATTATGTATTCCAGATATCAATCAATGAAGAAATTAATTATCCCAAAACCCTAATTCTCTCCTCCTAATCTTCTCCTTCTCTTGTCCATCAAATCTCTCTTCTACTGCCTTGTTTATTTCTTCTTCTCCTATAATCAATCTCTTCTTCTATAATCTAAATACTATCGTATCATTGTGCTCCATCATACTACACTGAGACGAAAGCATATATAGCCTAGATTAATCATTGATCGATCAAATATTGGTTCTAAATAATACAAAAATAGTTATATTAATATTTGTGTAATAAAAACCTTACCAATTATTGCACAAAAATAAATAAATGAATATTACACCAAAAGCAATCCGAGCATGATCATGTCGTGGCAAATATGGAGGCTACGTACACCAATTATGCATGGTGGTCCTTACAAAGCTACATGCTATAGAGTATATAGTAATATTTGGCAGGGTATCAAGCCAATATTAATTGTAATCTTTATTGGTGAAAAATGCTAGTATTAGAAATATTTATTTTACTTATTTAATATTTATCGGTGAGCTTAATTGGCAGCTAAACAGATCTTGTCACAATCTGCTTTGTTTTCCGAAACATTCTTAGGCTTTTGAGCCACATAGCCCGACCTTTTATAATATCAGCATAATGCGGGCGAAATGTTTGTATAACTAAAGATCGGACTTATCGATCAGTAACCACTTGTCCACTCGTATCCATATCATAGTAAACCAAAAATATCACTAAATTCATGTAATTATGAATATTTAAATTACAATTTGTCATTTTGCCATTTGGAAAATAGCTATGTACCACTCAATCATGTCTAAATTAACGAGATCAAGGCTAAATTTATCAAATCAATAATTGTAATTATCAAAGTTTGGGCTGACGATCGATGTCGATCAGTATATCCACATATGCATGAATGCATCCATGCACTAATATAGTACGTTGGGTAAATCAATTCAACAAAGTTAATGATCGATAGATGACGCGAGTAATTTAATTAGTGGAGCTCGATTGGAGCGTATACAATCATGTTTAATGGATTATGGAATAATATAATCGTTATTATGTACTCTCTTTGTTTCATAATACATGTTCATAGATAAACTTTCACACATGTATATTAAAGAAAAAATAAATTCCCTAAATTATTCTTGTTAGATGCTCTTCTTATCTTTTGTACTTTTGGCTTAATTTTTGGAATAAGTGTATGTGCCATGTGGAGTGTAATTAGGGATATAAATGGAAAAAAATGGAGAAAATTCTTATATAAATATATATTATAAAAAAAATGTCTTTATGTACATGTATTATGAGACGGAGGGAGTATTGTACGTACGCGTTTGTGGTTTCTATTAGTATTAGCCTATCGTGATTTTCATAAATGTACATCTTTTGGTGTGTAGATTAAAGTTAAGGATAATTAATTAAATAGAAAAAAAGAGCCTAATTAGGTGGATATTAAGAAGGATGTGAAAATTAGGAAAATAGCAAAACCCCCATTACCCATTTCCCACCCCACTCCCACCGAGTTGATTCAGTCGTTGACCGGATTGACTCGCCCGTTGATCGAGTTGACTCGGTCGTTCACCGATCGTTGACCGGCGTTGACCATCATCACAATCATCACTATCATCACTTTCATTACCGTCATCACAATTTTTTTCACCGTCATCATAATTTTTTGATAACAAAAAGTGTAATAAAAGGTAAAAAAGTGTCATCGAAATGTCTTGATAACACTTTTTGATGACAAAAGTATCATCAAAGACATTCAACCATATAATTACAACCGACATCACTGTCATCACAATTTTTTGATGACAAAAAGTATTATCAAATGCTTAGATGATAATTTTTTGATGACAAAATGTAATAAAAGATAAAAAGTGTCATCAAAGTGTCTTGATGACAACTTTTTGATGATAAAAAGTATCATCAAAGGCATTTAACCACATAAAAACAACCGTCTTCACTGTCATCGCAATTTTTTGATGACAAAAAGTATCATCAAATGCCTAGATGATAACTTTTTGAGGACAAGAAGTGTAATAAAAGGCAAAAATTGTCATCAAAATGTCTTGATGACAACTTTTTGATGACAAAGTATTCACAAATGCATTCAACCATATATATAAAACACAACGGCCATCACACATAAAAAACAAAGTTGTCATCAAATATGTATCATCATGTTTAATTTTTTAATGCTATCAAATATGTGGCACCACTCAAATTGTCATCAAAAAATTATTGATGACACGGTTCGAACCGTCATCAACTGTCATCACTTGTCATCACTATTTGATTACAGTTTGATTGTCATCAACTATTATCATAAGTGTCATCAAAATGTCTTGCTGACAATGTTTTGATGATAAAAAGTATCATCAAAGGCAATTAACAACATAAAAACAACCGTCATCATACATAAAAAACAAAGTTATTATCAAATATCTATCATCATGTTTAATTTTTTAGTGTCATCACGTATAACTTCAAACGTAGACCAAATATGTGCCATGATCAAAAACGAGTCATCACAAATTATGGTTTTTTTCTCGTGCCATTACGTTTAATTTTTTAGTATCATCATTAAAAGTGTCATCACATACGATTTTTTCATAAATATCATCACTTTTTCACAAATTGTCATCAATTGTCATCACTACTTGATGACGATTTGATTGTCATCTCTACTTGATGACGGTTCGATTGTCATCACAAATACCATTGTTACTTGATGACGGTTCGATTGTTGTCACAAATATCATTGCTACTTGATGACGGTTCGATTGTCATCAGTTTTTTCATAAAATGTCATCAATTTATCATCAAAAAAGTATTGATGACATGGTTCAATTTTCATCACTACTTGATGACGGTTTGATTATTATCAACTATCATCACAAACCAGACAAGATAAGAGCTAGTTAGGAAGAAAGAAGAGTCTTCAATGTGATCACATTTACCTGAACAAGTCTTTGTCTTGGGACCAAAAACAAATTAGCTCTACTTAAAAAACCAAATTAATTAAACACAAATTTCAATCAAGTGACCTCCTAAGAAGGGAAGACACTATTATATCTGAATTTCTTCAGTTGATAAGCACACTCCACATTTTTTTCTTCAAGCCAAACTTTTCATGCCTAATTTCTCAAAATCAGTCTCATTTTATTGCTCGAGATTTTCAACCAATACAGATCTAATTCCAACAAACCAACTGAATACAAGTAATATTGGACAAAAATCAAACCAAAAATGGTTTGTAATAATACAATGTTCCAATATTGTCAAAAATAGTAGGACAAAATGCCAACTTGTTCTTTACATATACAAATGAGAACATGGAATGCAATTACCTACCTTCAACACACTAACAATAACCTGATTAACGTTGAAAGTTTTCATTTTATTGACTGGAAGAAGAATCCGTTTCGTTAGTAGTAGGTCTCGTACCCAAGCAAAACCAGGGGAGTTTGGGTCTCTCCTCTGCTCTCTCTTGCACGCATCAAAGCCCGATTTGGATGCATCTTTCCACTTTAGTTCTTGAATACAAATCTCCTAATGACGGATCCACTAGTTCTTTTTCTTTTCATTCACAAGAGAAATCCAAAGCATATTTTCAGCTGAATAATAGTTCATCTATAGGATGATTGTGTATTCAACCCAATCTGCTCAAGCTCAAATTTGAATCGAATCAGTAAAGCTGAGATCAAGATATAATAGAACTACAGCACGAGTAGACACAAAAAGCCAATTGCAAAACATTATTTTCAGCTAAAGAAAGCATCCTACAAATACTACAAACATGAGCAAAACGAATGTGAAATCCAAAGCATATGCCCAAATTTGCATTGGACTGCTGTGGCATTATTGTAAGAATGGTTGCAATAAAGAGCAAATTAGAAATACATAACAAGCCATGGATAAGAAAATCTACCAGTAGAATGACCTTGTGGCCACCAAGTAGCTTTTTAGAATCCAAATGTCACTACTTCCTTAATTCTTCTGCTTAAGAAAATGTTAAATTTATTACTATCCCACACTATCAACATAAATCAGCCTAAGAAAGTTATCCACATCTCAAGGGGAGATGATTATCAATGAAACACCCCATAGCCAAAACGGCTGAAAAAACTATTTAGGTCCTTACTATTAGAGCAGTAATATATTTGGATAAGAAACTAGCTTAGGTATATATATGAGGGTACAAAATATTTCGTCCTAAGCTCGTAGAATTTAGATTGATATTTTCATTTAATACGTGCCAAATGCACCCAAAGACATTACATGTCACATAATACCATAGTTTTCTTATAATCTAAACTTGCACCAATTCCCAAAATCTAATTTGAAGTAACCATAAAAGTTGAAGGATTTCAAACATAACTCCTAACATCTGCTTTCATATCCTTTCAACACAATTATCATTAAGTTAATACTGGAGAAAAAAGCCAGGACCTTAAATTAAATAAATAACACAATACATAAAAGGGGTTAGTGGGTTAGCCACAAGAGCCTCCCTGTAAGCTTTCATAGGATGCACTTCTTGTCCTCACAATCTGTTTAAGCGTCCACTTGTAAGTCCTCTTCTTTACTGAGATCACCACTTTGACCAACATCCATTTCAGCAAGAGTCTCACCATCTCCATGAACCTCTTAATTCAATTTTTCACATGTATCTTGCAACAAGTTAGCATTGCAACTGCAAAACTTCCTTGGTAAATGACCATCTACCCTTTGCCTTTTGGAACATGTCAGAGATACCTCAATAGAAGCATTCAATGACTTTAGTCCAAGATATGGCTCCACTTTATTATGTCCTTGTGGTGCTTCACTTGCCACCTCTTTCAAATAGGAATCCAAACGCCATGATCACACTTACTAGTACTTTCAGCGTAATCTTCCCCGTGTTTACCTTCTTGATTCAAGTTGTCTTCCTCTGCAAGAATTTTTTTACCACTACCTCCATTGTTGCTGCTGGTAAATGGTCCAACAGCTGAATCTTCTATCCTTCAGTTTTCACCATTTTCAAACTGATTGAAGTGTGCAATTACAAAACAGAACATCAATTGCTTTCGTACAACACAAAATCGAGAATATAGGGGAAAACACGCTGCATTACGAGGTGCTTTCATTCAGATCCTTGTCAATATAGCATCAACGAGAAATTGGCCATGAAATCGCAAATCTGGTCATTAGAACCTAGCTTCTGGGCACCAAACTAAAAAATCGACACAATCCAATCGAATTACAAACTGAAAAACCCTAACTGAACAAAATTAGGAAACCTGGCCCAATGGAGGTGGAGGTGGAACACGACCGTTGGAGGTGGAGGACGACCGATGGAGAGCTCCGACGACCAATGGAGAGCTTTGACGAGGACGAAAACGACTGATGGAAAGCTCCAACGAGGAGGGTGATGAGCCAGAAAAGTCAGGATCCGAAAACTGAAAAAATAAAATGTTTTTGGGCTTAAATACTTAACAAATAGCTAATTTTTTGAAGGGATCTTAACAAACAATTAAATAGGATGGCTCAAAATACTTTTGGACTAAATTTGTTCTTAAAGTTAATCCGTGCATTCAACGTGATAGCAATTAGCACTGCATACTTTCGTAACTCTTTTTTTTTTGGTTGAAGGACAGGCGGTACTCTCCGGCTCCTCAAGGGAGTATTTTATTAATGAAAAAAATGGGCTAAGTAGTCAACATACGGGGGATAGCCCGACCCCTAACATCATTGTTGAGCAAAGAAATAACACCCTCGGGAGGGTCAATCAATACATGAATCCTAAACTAAATGAAAAAGCTAAGGAAGCAAGATAATCAGCGACGTTATTTGCTTCTCTATAGATATGACGGATCTGGACAATCCAATTCCTTCTAATTAAGCTATGACATTGAGTTGCCAAGCTAAATAAAGGGTGGTAACGATCCACATGTTTACTCAGAAATTGACACACAATCTGTGAATCAAGTTCTAAATAAACCCTCCTGTACCCCCGTTCCCACGCCAAGCGCAATCCTTGCAGTGCACCCCATAACTCTGCCATAGGAACAGTGCAAATACCAATGTAATGGACAAAGCCTACCTGCCATTGCCCATTGCTATCCCGTAAGACTCCTCCTGCAGCTGCCGTACCATCAAAATGTACCGATCCGTCCATATTAATTTTGACCCATGGGGCCCTCGGCGGAGACCACATTATATAATGTTCTTCCTTGTTGACCAAAATTGACTCCTTAGCACTAGAAGCCACTGCATACTCACCAGTTTGCTCCAACAAGAAAGCCTTTCGATTGCCTGTAAAAGGAGTATTATCAAAAACACACCTGTTACGCCATTTCCAAATCCACCAAATAGCAGTAACGAACATGCAACTCCAATCACCACCGCTACTATGCCTTTGAGTACAGGAAATATTAGAACGAATCCAAAATGCAAAATTAGACTCGAAAAATACTTCCCTGACAAGAGGAGGGTGAAGATCATTCCAAAAACGCGTTGTGATGTCACAATCGCGTAAAAGGTGGATCAACGACTCCTCCTCGGTTGAACATATAGAACAATAAGCATCATCAGCAAAGTGCCTTCTAACTCGTTCTTGATTTGTCAGAATCACTCCCTTCAAGACAAGCCATGCAAAAATACGAGCTCTTTCTACCACTCGGAGGGACCAAATTTTTTTATACAGAATGTCGTCAACTCCAATTAGCTCACGAGGTGGGCCCGCTACACAGTAAGCACTACTAACCGTGAATTGGCCCGAAGGGGAGCCTTTCCACGTCAGCACATCAGTCAGTTCATCGCTCTCATTAAGAGCCACCGATGCAAGCTTCAGTAACGACGTAACTGGCAGTAAATTGGACAGTGAACTCCAATTCCAACCTATGCCATCCAGCCATTACTCTCTCACAGATTTATACATAATCTGCTCCGTGATGGGTTGCACAACAAGCTCCACCAAACACCTGTCATGGAGCCAGCAGTCTAACCAAAAACGGACCAGCCAACCATTACCAACGCACCATTTCGATCCATGAACCACAACTTGCTGCACTCCTGATTCAATACTCCTCCACACAATAGACTTGGGCATAGAGTTCGAAAGAGAAGGACGAATATATTTCGCCTGCAGGGCGGTTACCCACAGCTTATTTGCCTCCGTAAGAAATCGCCATCCAAGCTTTCCGACAAGGGATAAATTAAGCTCTTTCATAGCACGAAGGCCCAGTCCTCCACTTTCTTTCGGTTTGCTAATTTCTTCCCACCCCACAAGCTGAATGCGACGTCTATCATCACTACCACCCCAAACAAAGTTACGAGTGAGAGCATCAATCTTAGAGCACACCTCATTAGGCAACAACACCGTAGCCATTGTATAAACCGACAATGAGTCAAGGACCGATTTAGCAAGAGTAACCCGGCCCGCCATATTCAGAAACCGTCCCTGCCAACCCTGTAGCTTGTTTGTAATCTTCTCTAACAGTGGAGCAAAAGTTTCGGCTTTTACTTGTTCATGAAACATTGGCATTCCCAAATATTTACCAATATCCCTTGTAATCGTGAAGCCGCATTCCTCCTTAATTCTCCTCGCCAAATGTGTAGACACGTTAGGTGAGAAAAATATTTTAGACTTTTCCTTACTAATCTTCTGTCCTGAAGAAGAACAAAAAATATCAAGGCAATTCTGAATAACTCCAATCTGCTGAATTGACGCCTCAACAAAAAGCATAATATCATCAGCAAAAAGGATATGGGAGAGAGCCGGACCACCATGAGAAAGAAATATTGGTTTCCAGTGATTGTCTGCCACGACTCGAGAAATAATCTGACTCATCCTATTAATGCAAAGAACGAACAAATAGGGGGATAAGGGGTCACCCTGTCTGATTCCCCGAGTCGGAGTAAAACCAGAGGTTACCTCACCATTCCAGAGCAAACGGAACGATGTTGAGTGCAGACAAGATCGAATCCAAGCAACCTAAACCGATGAAAAAACAGCATCAATAAGTGTATCCTCAATGAACTCCCATCGAAGCCGATCATACGCCTTTTCTAGGTCAAGTTTCAATAACATCCATCCTTTAGCACCCCTTTTGCGCTTCATAGAATGGATAACTTCTTGGGCGAGCACAATGTTGTCCGTAATCAGTCGCCCTGGAATGAAACTTCGCTGCATAGGACTAATCAATCTTGGAAGGATCAACTACATCCGATTAACTAAAATCTTAGTAATGACCTTATAAAGTACATTACAAAGGCTAATAGGACGAAATTGGCTAATCAGTTGCGGTTCATCAACTTTAGCGATAAGCACAATGAGAGTCTCATTCAAATCAGACGGCAATACAGCAGTCTCAAAGAAAGATCGAACAAAATTAATTATCGATCCACCAACAGTCTGCCAGCATTTTTGGAAGAATATTGGTTGAAATCCATCCAACCCCGGGGCTTTTAGCGGGCCCATCATCTTCAAAGCTTTCAAAATTTCCTCAACAGTCACTGGAAAATCTAAAGCAGCCCACGACTCCGGCTCAAGAGTAGGAAAATCCCCCCTACTGCAACGATTGGGGAGATCCTCAACAGCCGGAAACTGGTACAAGTTTTGAAAAAACTGAATAGCATAATTTTCTAATTCCCCTTTATCCGTAATCCAGCGGCCATCTATATCTTTCAAAGTTTCCACACGATTCCTACGATGCCAAATGATAGTGGAAGCATGGAAAAACGAGTGTTTCTATCTCCCGATTTTAGCCAATCCACCCGTGATTTTTGAAGCCATAAAAGATCCTCCCGTTCTAACACTAGTTGGAGATCCTGTTTCAGTGAAGCCTCAGTTTGCAGAAGAACATCTGAAGCACCCGAGCTCAAACGAAGTTGTACATCATCAATCTGATCAATCAGTTTTTGCTTCATGAAGTGTATATTACCAAAAACTGAGCGATTCCAAGCTAGCAACTTATCTTTCAAATCAGCTAAAGCCTCAACTGAGCCCACCTCCCTCTTCCAAGAGGCACCGATGAAATCAAGAAAATCAGTATGAGTAAGCCACGCCGCCTCAAAACGAAATGGACGTCGACGCCTATTACAACGGATCTCCGGCTGAAGGGAAAGTAATAAAGGGGAGTGGTCTGAGGAGAGTCGAGGTAGATGACGTACCACAGCTTCCGGCCAAAGAAGACGACCCGCAATATTAGTAAAAACTCGATCCAAACGTTTTTCGACGAGTGTCTGAGCCGAATTCCCCCTAGCCCAAGTAAAAGATTGTCCAGTATAACCCATATCAATCAAACCTAAATCATTCACTGTTTGAAGGAAGACATGGGAATCCTCAGATAGGCGGCCAGACCCTCCACGACGTTCCGACGTATGTAAGATGCAGTTGAAATCACCCCCAATCAATATAGGTTCGGACATAGCATTCAAAACCTCATTGAGTTTTTTCCAAAAACGTACTCGTCTCCTTGGTGAAGGCGGTGCATACACCGGCAACAGATGAACCCTATTACCCCCACTCGTAATAATAGCATGGATGAAATCATTGTGGAAATTAACAACCTGCAGATTTACACGTTCCTTCTTCCAAAGTAACCAAACACCCCCTTCCATTCTAATAGCTTCTATCCGAGCACAATCTTTGAGAGCAAGGCGCGCACAAACTTCTTGCGCCTGCTGACCAGAAATTCGGGGTTCAAAAACAGCCATCACATCAATTTTGAATCGACGAATCATATATCTCGCCGCCCTACGGAAGCCGGGTTTACCAGCGCTAAAACAATTCCAAAAAAGGCAATTCATTAACAACCGGGGAAGTGGCGGGCACTACAAACCCGGACTGTTGTGATTGAGCAATCAGGGACGTCACCCCCGATCAACCATATTAGCGTCGTTCAAATTCTCAGCATTTTCTGTCATGGCGTTATCCGGCTGAACACTCGGTTGTGTATCCATCTGCACAGAATTGCACTGAGTAGTAGGTTGAGCACCATGATCAACCGCAGGTGAAGAGAACTCAAACTGAGGAGCATTTGTTCTCCCCCTCTTTCCTGCTGAATTACTTACTTGGATAGTCTGAAAATCAAAAGCAACCGATGTAGTCTGTTTTCCAGTTTTCCTGGAATTTTTCCTAGCAGGCTTACCTTTAGATGTGGATGTCTTGTTAGGTTTGGTGACATCCAACTTTTTTCCTTGCTTGATGAACGGATTGAGGACATTCTGAGTATCACCTTTATCAGCCCGCTTATTCGTAGTCTCTTTCCCGGCCAAAACCGTTTGTTCTTTTCGCGAAGCCTGGCTTCCACTCGGTTTTTCTTTCGACTGTGCATCTTTCGGTTTCTCAACAGAGGCTGCAACTGCCTGGGATTTGCTGTCATTGGCCTTTCCCTTAGTGCTCGTCGACGAAGCTTTACCCCGACGTCTACGCTGGACCATAGTCCATGCACCATACCTTGGATCATTATCCGCTGGTCCCGGCGTCTTTTTTGGGGCTTCACACACCACCGGGTTCGGGTTCTCCCTAGTAGGATTTGCTGGTGTTGTATGCAGCAAAGGGCATTTATTTTCAACATGCCCATACTTACCGCAATTAATGCAAATCAGATGTAGACCCTCATATTCAATATGGAACTTGTACCCATTCACCGTTATAGACCCTTTCAATGGCTTCGTAATATCCACTTCCACGCAAATCCGAGCAAACCTACACCGGTTCGAGTACATGGTTTTCTTATCAACCTTGATCAGTTTGCCAATCCCAGCTGCGAGGGTCATCAACATTTTCTCCTCATATAGAATCATAGGAAGACCGGCGAGACGCACCCATGCTGGAGTGGTCGTAATGACATTCGTGTATGGATTGAAACCCGGGCTCCAAGGGCGGATAATCAAATAGTTTCCAAACACCGTCCAAGGACCCCCCATGAGTGATTTGAGATAATCCTCTTCATTGGAGAATTTCACCACATAGTAACCATCTGGGAGATCCGCAACCAAAATTTTACCGCTTGGTACCCACATGTCATTAAGTTTCTTTTCCATAATAGCATGAGGAACTAAACCTCCTAGAGACTTGACAATCAATGAAGATTCCCAAACCGTAGCAAGGGCCTGAAGAACTTCAGTATCAATCTGAAAGACCGGGTCTCCATCATCACCGTCTGGGAATGACAAAGCAACTTTTCCCTTGAGAAAATCATCAGCCAAAATAATTCGTTCTTCACCTTCATCCCCACGCACAAGATCACGCCAGGACTTGCTCGGTGTTGCATTCACAACCTGTTTCTGACTATCCCCTACAGCCTTCTCCACTTCCATTTGCCTCTCAACACCCTCCGGGGAGGGCGCCGGAACCCCAAAAGGGTCGGCCGGCGAAACACTCATATGCACGAACTGAACCAAACCCTAATCGCATAAGACAGGCGCGTGTAGGGCGCGTTTTGATGCGTCCTCCTTTTGGTATGACACCCGTACTTTCGTAACTCTTCTATTCAAGGCATATCATCAAATGTTTTAAAAAACAGATGCAAATCATCATGTCACATATATCAAATGAGTTATATCATTTTATATGACGAAATAAAAAATAAAAATAACATGTTCCTTTTTGGGGTGTTATATATATGTATACAGTTCAGCTTGTTCTAAATCTAATTGACGTGACGGAAACACGTGTAACGAGTTTAGCGAATGTTTGCCAATATGTTCATGCGTGTCATTGTCATTGTCACAGTTGGCCACTTATATATAATCCACGTCCTCCTTTTTTAGAGGCATGTTCCAATCATACAAGCAATATAAATTAATTAAATAACAATATCAATATTTATTCTTGTATATATTAGTTGCTCAGCCATGTATGAGATGTATGTACTTTCATAAATCAAACCTAGCTAGGCAAATTCACTAAAACCATGAGACCCTCCAACATCCTCGGAAGCCTCTCCACCGTCCGATCACCTATGTGGTCGTCGGCGGTGGTCCCACTGCCCAATCCTCATTCATCCGGCAACCGCACAACCACCTTCGACAATCTCAAATTGTCCTTTAAGAATAAGATCAATAATATCGACGGAATTAGTGCAACACATTTGTTACGCAATGTGGCCGATTCGATCACGTCACAAAAGAATATAGTTGAAATCATATCTGATCCAAATCCAAATGACGTTTGTAAGCCAATACTGATCGAGGAGTGTCTCGAAGACGGAGTCGAATTGCTCGACGCCTGCAAGTTCTTACTCGAAAAGATCGAGTTCGTGAGGAAGTACGCGGGTTCGATTCAAATGGCGGTTCACTTGATCAGACCGGGAATGGCGCCAGTTGCGGTCACACGTGTCAGGGAGTTATTGGATAGGAAGAGGTACTGCGGGGGTGACGTGGACCAGCGTAGATCGAGGCTAAAGAGAGTGGCCTCCAACCTGAAACGACGTCGTGGAGAGTACCGCGACATCCTGACCAGCTCGACGGCGGATGCGGTGGACGCGTGTCAGCGTCTGGATAGGGCCTTGTCGTTCAAGCGCGGGGGGAGATCCTCTGCGGGCGGCTCCACGGAGCGGATGGTGGAGCTGAGAGACACGATGAGATGGGCGAAGAGATTGAGAGATCTGACGGCGGAGAAGGGAGGAGAGGTTGACCGGGCGTACGTGGAGTCGCTGGAGGACGCGTGTCAGGAGTTGGTAGAAGGGGTGGGGCCCTTGGAGGAGAGGGTGAAGGAGCTGTACTCGCAACTGATGTGCGTTCGCATGGCGCTCTTGGCCTTGGGGGTTATTTAGATTTATTTTTTAATTATGTATGGGAGCCTGTAATTATGGTGGTAATTAGCCGGCCCAAAGATTTTGCCCACGTATTATGTGTATAGTTGGTGATTTATGTAGAATATTGATGAAAATATGAAGTTGTGACACGCACCCTGCTTCGTTCCAAGTTGTTTTGGTCCCTGGATGAGTTCTTATTATAGTGAATAATGATCCAGTTGGCGATTCCAATGGTTACAAATTGCTAAGTGTTGTTTTGTTTGCTTCTCTTGATTAGCATAATAGAAAGATTAAGATTCCAATGGTTACAAATTGCTAAGTGTTGTTTTGTTTGCTTCTCTTGATTAGCATAATAGAAAGATTAATTAACGGCTGACAACTAGCTCTGGGAAATTTAGCTTAGTTTTTATCATAAGAAGTTAGGGGTAGGTATCCACGTCCTCACATTAAGAAGTGTTCATAATTTTTCGCTATTATCTGATCAAAAAAAAAAATAATTTTTCGCTATTAACAATCACCATTGTTGTTCTATAATATACGGGTAATTATAAAAAATATATATATAATAATTTTTTAAATATTAATAGAATAACTTTAATATTATGGTTTAATTTTCTCTAAAATACATATTTAATACAACCCAACGTATTTAAAATATTTTTTTTTAAAATAAAAATCGTGAAATATAAACTAAATTTATAATTAAAATTTACAACAAATAGTGAGCTTCTAAACTTTTCATTTAAAGGTCAATATGATCTAGACCTTGCATTCGAACTTTAAGAAGACTCTTAGAAAATACACGATGATTAAATCTATTAGTCCACCCTAACATTATTTCAAAGAGGAGTAAGATAGGAAGTGTTTTTATCGCTTATCTTCCTTTTATATATTTTGATGGAGGTGGGAGGTGTGACGATTTTACATGGAGTGGGAAAGTGGGGAGATAAGTAATAAATTTAGATACAATTTATAAAAGTAATTAAAATTTTCACATGGAGTGGGAGAAGTCTGGGAAATAACTGTAGAAATATAAAGTAATTATTTTTTCATCTGGCTATGCAAATAATATAACAAATAATAGGTTAAGAAGTGTGAAAAACTTATGCCTTTTTAATTAATTAAATTCTTTTTAAAAAAAAACAACAAATAATATGTTAAGAACATGTGAAAAAAGAAAATTCAACGTGCTTTTTTTAATTGAATAAGTTTTTAAATTGTTGCAGGAAAAACTTCTTATTGTGTTTGTTGGGATCATGGCTCAAAAATAAAGACTAAAATACTATTTTTTATGACCATTTTTTTTTACAATTATTACAATTTTTTTCACTAATTGACACGTGGCACAATTTTTTGAACTAATATATGTTTTACTTTATAATTTTACTAAGGTAGATTTACGTATTGCTCTTTTATAATTAGATACTCAAGAACAGTGATTGGGGGATCAAAATCGAAAAAATTGTTTTGGGCAAATCTAACGCGTTAAAACGAGACTTACTATAATGCGGAAGGCCTTAGTCAAACACCAATCGAAACACATTAACACGTTACAAAAAATAAAATAATAATAATAGAATTGACGAGCAACAAATTAATAAACACTTTTCATTGTAATTCAGAGACTTTATAATGCCAGAATCAATATGTAAATACAAAGAATGATCAAACAGTTTGCAACAGTCAAACGGACTCCAACTAGACGATTGATTCAAGCTTAGGAAAGAGAACGAATTGTAAGCGTAGTTGAGTTGATTGTGTAGCTGAATGTGTCTCCTTCATCTCTTTTAGATTCCCTTTTATATCTTATCTCAAAAAGAGTCGTTGATCTTCTCTTCTTGCCCGTCGGAGATCTCGCCCACTACTCAACTCCCTTCAATGTCTTTCTCCCATTAACTCTCCCTCCGCTAATTTTGCCTTTTTCTAGCCTTTACTATCATGCGAAAGTTTTATTTCGAGATATGGCCCATAATAAAATTTGGTTCAATTTTGGGAGCCTAGCATTACCCCCAAAACACGTCCAAAACTCCCTCCAAAAAGATTTTGAGTGGGTTTGAAAATTGCCTCGAAAACTAACGCTTGCAACAATAACATCACTTTGCTTCTCTCTATTTATTCCGATCAGCTTTTGGAGACATATCTTCACCTCGCCCATGATCTTCTTTGAACCAGGTATTCTCTTCTTCTTATCGCATCGCTCCCTTAGGGTTTCCTTTCCCTTTCTATAATGGAAGATTCAACTTCATCCTCCACCCCGATTTCTTGTTGTTATGACCCAAAAGAAAGCCCTAATTTCGCAAAGAACTCGCATCTAGTCCGTTTCTCAGCATAGGGTTAGTAGCTTTGTAGACCCCTCTGTTTTTCCTTCTTAGTCAGTTTCCCTTCTTCTTCCATCGTCTATACTCTAAAAAGAGGAGAGTGGGCCAACTCGTTTTGCAAAGATTGTGTATGCCTTTTGATATCTGCCTTTTTAGTCTTGTTTTTAGGGTGTGTTTTTAATGTGTTTGAGTCTTTTCTTTGGTTTATTGTTTGTGTAGGTTTTCGTAATTCCTTAAGATATGGAGTCTACATAAGCTTTGGTGGTGTTTTGTAGGTTTTTAGAAGCTATTTGGAATATTTTTGAAGAAAGGAGGAAAGTACTTGAAGATAACACTCAAGAATGAAGAGAAGATGAAGATTAAGCACTCAAGTAAAGTTATTGAAGATCAAGTTTGAGCTTGGAAAGAGATAGAGAAATTTGTTACAAGAACATAGGAAAAAGAATCGAGTCAAACAGAGTTGTAACGAATCTGCTACGCAAGTTTTACTCAAGGCTGTTCGAAGTGCTGAACATGGTCGTTAACGAGGCACTCAGGTCGTTAACGAGGCATCCCGAGAAGCAGCGTGTCCGAGTCGGTGCAATTAAAGACTTCTATCTTGTTTCCTTTTATGTTTTTAGATAGATACAAGGAATATATCTTATTAGAAGATTTATTTCCTTAGAGATAGATTTAAGATAGAATAATTTCTCTATAAATACACTTGTCCCTTCTTTAGTTTTCTTATCATTCAAGTTAGAGGAGGAGGAGGAGGAGAGACGATTGAGAGGAGGCGAAAGAAGGAGAGGAGTTTTGTGGAGAACTATTGTTTGGATTTAAAGTTGTAAGCTTTCTTTTATTTAATTTAGATGTTTTCAATAATGATTTGTGAGTAGTCTTCCTCTCTAAGGTTGGGCTAAACCCAACAATGGTTGAGCATGCTTGTTTATGATCATGTCTTGATTGTTTTTATTGCATGAATCTTCTCTCTTGTTCTTAATCCTTGAAACGAAAGTTGAAAGGAATTTCTCATTCATAGTTGAAGCGAAAACGAAAACCTTGAATCAGAATAGTCAATTTAGAGTTTTGAAGCGAAAGAATATCAATCCTAGTTGAAGTAGAAGAGATTAGATAGTAAGTTTAATAATCTAGCGAAATTTGATTGATTTACTTGCTTATAGTTAAAGAAAGTTGACGCCTTTATGTGATAAAAGCATGATCTTTATGTTTCATTAGCGTTTGACATGCATGATTGTTGTTGTGGTGATACCTTTACCTTAGAATTCCCCTCTTACTTGATAAAAACCCTAGCTTTATTGATTGCTTGCGTAACAAGTTATAAAACTTGATACTGACTTTTTTCCTGCGGACGAACCTGACTTCGCTATACACAGCGGGGTCTTGATATAAATTTATTTGTTGTCAAGAAACCCTCTCAACACCTTTATGAATACCCCTTCCGAATTGGGCAGTGCTTCCCATTGTCACCCTTAGTTATTGAATTTCTCAAAACCCTTGATATTTCTCCTGGCCAACTTCTTCCCCGTGCTTGGAGGATCCTTATTGTTGTTGTTGATTTTTTGTACTCAACCCATGATATCCCTATTTGTACTAAGGAACTATTTCATGTGTATTACTTATCGAAAAGCGATGAAGGTCGCTTTACTCTAAAACCCATATGGGAGTATCTGATTTGATCTAAGATGGCTCAAAACACGATCGTGGGTGGGCGGATAAGTTCTTCTTTGTAAAATAATCTTTTCTAGGTTGTGATTGTGATTTTTTGAAGTCTCGTTGGAACCTTTCAGGTTATAACGCGTTATTCCCTTTGAATGGATGTCCTAATTCGAAGATTTTAACCTGTTGACATCTTTTTTGTTTTTTCGTAGTGGATGTCGGTATGTTGAAGGCAAAATAAGCTTCTCCAAGGATCATCGATTGAATCCGTACCTTGTCCCTAGTGAAAGATCCTTCCCAAAGATACTAAGGCCTTGCGTTTGTTCTCCCGAAGATTCTAATATGACTAGTAAGTTGTTACTTTGTTACCCTTTACCTGTTATATTGTTCTTCATAGTTTTCTTGATATTTTGGAGGTCCCTAAACTACTAAATCGGCCACTGCAATGTCCACTATTGAACAAGTTGAAGCCAAAAAGAAAAGGAAAGTTAAACTTGGGTTATATTATTTTATAAATACAAATGCTACTCTTGTTAGATATGCAAATGCAGGATATCTAATAGATTCGCAAAAAACAAAATCTCAAAATGGTTATGTATTCATGTATCGAGATATGACAGTCTCATGAAAGTCAATAAAGCAAACTCTTACCGCCACATCATCAAACCATGCATAATTATTCACTCTTTATTAAACAGGAAGAGAATGTATTTAAAAACTATTATATGTATTTTGATTTAAAATTTAATAGCTTTTAAAAAGGTGAAAAAGGCTTTAGAAGTGAATTTGAGAACTAATGACCAAAAGTTCCAACTGATGGATGAGCCGGGCCGGTGATAAACCCTAGTAACCAGAGAGAGACAATCAGGCAGGATTCAGGAGAAAGAATTCTTCACCGCCGGGATATTTCAGAATTCTTCACTGCCTGCATATCTTCTCTGCCTCGTCAAAGTCTACAAAGGTAGGTGAAATTATGGCTTTAGGTTTTCCTCTCCTCGTCTTGTTTGTAATTCTTAAGAAATTAAAAGATCCAAATTTGATCGGTTGGAACTTGTTGTTCTCAATTGACTTTTTTTCCCTGTCAACCGAGGAATTCGTGCTTATTTCTCAAGAAATATCCAAATTTCCACTTGTTTTGTGCTGCTGGCGCTTGGCCCTCGCCTCTGAAAAAGGAACCGAAAGGAAGTGATGGTATTGTTAATGCTAGGCTAGAAATAGGAGCTGCTTAAACAATGAGCTCTGTCGCGTGATAGATGGACGAATTCTGATTTTTTGTTGGCATGTTTATGAGTGACACTATGAGTTTTATGAGTGTGGAATCTGCCGCTTTGATCTCTAGTCTGCCAACCCTATAGTCTTGGTTGTAGAACAACTTTCTTTGAGTGAAACAAACTTATTGATACACGGTTTGCTGGATTTTTCATAATTCTAAGCTCGACACTATTGAATTACTTGCTTAGGGTGTTAAATTGTTTGATGTACTATTTTTGTTTTTTTCATGGAGATGGTTTCTGGCTGCTCATATCTTCCCTACATTTAATCTATGAATATTGTTCAATTGATTATGCAGTATAAAACCTTTTGTTAAATTTCTTTGCACTACTGATTCAGTTCAAGTGAACAAATAAGTCAAAGTATCAATGGATGAGATTGATATTGAACTGGATGAGATGGAATTAGTTGCTGCAGCTGCTGGTTACTATTACTATAACAGTTTGACTCGGCTACCTCGTCGGGTCCTGCCTCCTGGTCAACTCAGTTACATGGAGGAATTACTGAGTAGTCCAGAAGAAGAGTGCTGTAGAATGCTCAGGATGGATAAGCGTGTTTTCCTAAAGCTATCTGGCATTCTTCGGCAGAAAGGCTTGCTGCGTGATACAAATGGTATGATGATAGAAGAGCAGTTAGCAATCTTTTTGAATATTATTGGTCATAACGAGCGCAACAGAGTCATACAAGATCGTTTCCAACATTCTGGAGAAACCATTAGCCGGCATTTCAATAGTGTGTTGAAGGCGATCAAATCACTGTCACGTGAGTTCTTACAGCCACCACCACAAATTATACCTCTGCAGATCCTTGGAAACAAAAGATTACATCCCTATTTCCAGGTATTTGGCCTGATCAAATCATCGTTACGTGAGTTCTTTTTTAATATTACATGGTTTATTGTATCATTATTTTGCCTTTGACCGCCCAGATTGCCCGCAAGGGAAGGTCCCCTGGGTAATTGCTGTTGTTGTTGTATCATTATTTTGCCTGCAGTTGATTTGTTATGTTCTTTGCAGGACTGTATCGGGGTAATTGATTGCATGCGCATTCCTGCCCATGTCCCTGTGAAAGACCAATCTCGGTTCCGTGACAAGAAAGGTTTTCTAACCCAAAATGTCTTGGCAGCTTGCACATTTGACCTACAGTTCATATTTATTTGCCCTGGATGGGAAGGTTCAGCTTCAGATGGTCATGTCCTACGTTCAGTTCTTGATGACCCAGACCAGAAGTTTCCTCACCTCCCTGAAGGTTTCCTCATGTTTCCGTTGTCCAGCAAAATGAGCTCACACCTAATATGTGTCTCCACATAATATGCCCATTCATAAAGTTAATCGGTCTTTAAAATCTATACTCTTCAAAACCCTTTTTTTTATAAAAAAATATTATCCTAAATAGATCAAGATAAACCTTATTAAAAAGAAAATTTAAACATACTATGTAAAAACTAAGATACTCTTTTCAAATCAGGGTTCCCATAATCATATCTCATTTGTGTTAACCTCATGTT
The DNA here is from genome assembly GCA_964016875.1 of Fallopia convolvulus. Taxonomy (NCBI): domain Eukaryota; kingdom Viridiplantae; phylum Streptophyta; class Magnoliopsida; order Caryophyllales; family Polygonaceae; genus Fallopia; species Fallopia convolvulus. Next base: position 43,010,286 of record OZ024724.1, read on the forward strand.
GCAGACAAGTATTACCTTGTTGACACGGCGTACTCAACTACAAAGGGTTTCATGGCACCATATCAAGGAGTGAGGTATCATATTGATGCTTATAAGGGTGCTAATCGCCTGCCAAGAAATGCCAAAGAGCTTTTCAACCACCGACATGCGTCCCTCACCCATGCAAGCCTGAGAACTTTTGACGTATTGAAGGAACGGTTTCCTATCCTCAAGATTGCCACACAGTATGCGTTTCAGGTCCAAAGAGACGTGGTTATTGCCTCTTGTGTTATCCACAATTTCATACACCGTGAGGATAGCCATGACTGGTTGTTATCCAGCACTCAAGACAAGATAGTGGGCGGTGAGGTTTCTAATTCTGATGACCTTCCAGATATTCAGTTGTCTAATTCGATTCATGACCAAATTGCTATGTCAGAAAGAGACTCGATTGCGTCGTCTATGTGGGCTGAGTTTGTAAATGATTGGAACGAATGGTAATTATGGGCGCTAATCATTGAAAATTGCTTAACATAGGAAAGATTTTTGGTATGTGGGGAGTTTCTGCAAACAGCTTTCGGCATATGGTTGGTTTTAACTGCTAACTGGACAGAGCAAAGCCACTAACGTGGCTTCTTCCATTTTGCTGATGTATTGGCTGGTGATAAGCTGGAACTTATTTGGTAGGTTTTATGTATATGGTGGACGTTACTCATCAAAGGATGTGTGTAGAATTCTACTTCTAAGATATTGATTTATATATAGATCAAGCCTCTCTTTTGCCCACTTTAAAGAAACTGAGTGTCACCTTCATCAAAGGATACCTCTAGAATAATTCTACTTCTAAGATACTGAAGTTTTATAGTATAATTTTTTTTTTTTGATTGGGCAAAGGGCCAACGGCGCCCTACCGTGGGTGAAGAACGCCCCTACAAATTCCACTTTGATATGGTCAACTAAAAAATTAGGGGAAGGGATTTTCAAGGAACTTGACCCAAAAATTTGCTAGTGTTAGTTTCATATAGTTTGGGCAAAATTCTTAGTTTTGGGCCAAGCGATTTCAAAGCACAATTCACACACAAAAAAGGATATATATATTACAGGTAGAATTCATGATTCCTTTTTCAATCCACAAAATGTACGATTCAAAGCTGATTATGTAAGGGACATTCAGAGCCAATACACAAACTGTTATAATTAGACTTGTCACTAGGGTCAATGGGGAAAATTCAGCAAGTTCAATTAGTTATAGAGTTATAGTATGTGTTATTTCATTTTGACAGGTATAATGACTCAATCTTCCAAAACATTTCTGTATTTTTATAGAAAGCATTTCTGCTCAAAGCCAGCAACAAGTAATAGTACCAGGACACCATGAACCTGATAAACTCTTGACAACACCAGAACTATAGAAGTTTGAACTGAGTAACTGACTATAAAACCTTGACATCACCATTTTATGCACTTCTATACAGCATATCCAAACATTTGGAGCTCGGTATTACTATGAATGACTATGCAAGTTTTAAGAGGTTCTGCATCAGAATTCTAATGTATCTTTAGGGTAGTATAGGTGCTACGCCTGTGGGCGAGAGGTACAGAAACCTCACAATCTTGTATTCATTGCTTCGAACAAAAACTCCAGTGTCTGTCCACAGCAAATTTCCCCAACGGAGATCATCGTCAATCACCTGTTTCATAAGATCAAATGGTTCAGATTCAAATGGTTTTTTTTTAAAGATTTGATCTTATTAGAAAACTGACCTCTAGCACATCCACAGGCAGAGGAATCCCTTTCTCTAGCATGGTTGATTGGGGAAAGTTAATCTTGCACCTAGAAAACCGGTATACATCTACAATCTCATCCTTTCCAGCATTTGAATTCTGAGACTCTTCACTCTGAGACTCTTCACTCAGTTCACTGTCTGACGTCTGTGATGATGTTGATTCAGCTTTTATCACTTTCTCCCTTATGAAGCACAGCTCATACCTATAAGATACCACAAATAGGAAGGGAGTAACTCTAAGTAACAATATGCAAAACCATTATAAAAGCAGGAGATATCAGAATAAGACATACCGATGGGAATGATTCTCCAAATACAGCACATCTCCTCTCTTCAGTCGGCCAGATGTAACTTTTTTCTTGCCCTTGTCAGCAACAAAAACCGTATGGTACTTTATCCTTGAAATATCATAAGCAATAACATCAGAATAAAATACGAACTTGTTCCATACAACAAGGTAGTGCCTTCATGAAACTACAATTATCAATGGAACGTACCATGGTTCGTTACACAGATTATATATTACTGTTATGTACTCCGCTAATCTCGGTGATGCGCTCTGAAGAAGAAATGAATGAATGCTTAGAGAATTACTCTACATCTAGGACAACCCAGAAAAGTTCAGATAGATGTCATAGTGAGCTCTGTACATGACATATCTTACAATTGCAAAGCCATTTAAATATCAGAAAGCGCACAACTAAAAGCATGGTTTCATAAAATAGCGAGTCCCCAGTGACTTTCCATATCTTAAGTTTACAAAGTAAAATTTCCATTTTGAACCAGTTTAGTATTATTAGTAACATCAGCAGCAAAAAGTGGGCCAAAAAATCAATTGAATCAAACTCATCCAAGTACATTTAATGCATACCTGTCCATCTCTAGTTGCCATTGTATCACTACTGCAATGGGTGCCAAAGTAGGCTCAATTGTTGACCAATTATGTCGGACAGTTCAATCTCACAGGTTTCAAAACCTTCTGCAAGAGGAAATTAAGCAGAGAGAAAATGCCATCAATATGAGAAAAATCTGAAGCACGTCCAAAATTGATGAAGTTGACTTATGTCTATATTAGAATTGTTTTTAACTTGTAACAAATTACTGATGCACATAATACATTGCCTGCCTGATGGAAATAATGAAACATATCATGAACTTTAACAGGCACTACTGAAAAAACAATATTATCATGAATTGTCATCAAAGAAAGTTCAACTTCACAAGTACACACTGCTTAACTTGATAACTACACACTGCTCAATTCCCCAGGCATAGTTTGCAGTTTTGCACAAGTAGAAATTTGCTAAGAAAAACTGTTGATACTATGCTCATAGTATGACGGCGGTCGGACACACATGCTTTCACTAACTTGTAAAGCGTGTTACTGAAAAGCAAATGTAACATACTTTAGAAAATGTTCACATTCTTTAGAAAATAATCAAGAGCGGAATAATTAGTGAGAACATCCAATCAAATGCAGAAGAATAAAATGCTCTGCATTGGTGAAGATTTCACTCTGTGCAATTGGTTCAGAACTGCAACAGGAAAATTTCACATTCTTGCAGGTTTTCTAAATTAATAACTAGTTTATTAGAAACACAAATCTACTCGTAAATCTTGCAAAAATGAAATATGAAAGCAAACATAAAAGACGCTGGGCTATCTTGATTATGACCTCCTGATCAGTTTCCTAAGAGAAATCAGAAAAACAAGAATCACATTGCACAGAAACAGGTTTACAATCCCGCATAAAATGATCTGAGAACGGGCAATAACCACAGCCAAGTGATGCGTTAACCCTTACTAAATTCTAGAATCAAACAACAGGTGATCCAGTAGGAATTCAAATGTTTCAGCCATTAGCAATGGAGAATGCAGGAAAAACAAGGCTCAAATTACACTGTCATGAAAAGCAAGAAATGAAAGACGACATCAGTTTCGCGCGCCAACAGAAATTGATCATCCCTCTATTCAATTTATACGCACAAATCTCGGCATCAACCGGAATGCAATTCAATCTTCACAGAAATATTGGACTCCAGACGAATGGAAATCATTCTTCACTATAATTCGACTAAGCAGGAATGAGATACATACGAAACAAGGGCTCAAGAAAACACAACGTACACGAAGAAAAGGATATTGAGAAAGAGTAGCAATGGAAGAAAGATTAGCAAAATACCACGACAAGCTAGGGTTCCAAGTGAGATCGCAACTTCTGTAGCCTCGAATTTGAAGGTTTTCCGTTTCGGATTGGCGATTGTGCGCGCTCTTCAAGTCTTGAAAAGCTCTACAGAAAGAGCATGCAAGAGGGAGAGCTTCTTGGAAGTTTTGGGCTTACGTCGCGAAGTCGTGGGCTCTGAAAGTATTCAACGATTAATGACTTTCTTGGGAAGCCTTGATCTTAGGATTTTTTTTTTCTCTGTTTTTTTTTTTTTTGTTTTATAAACGAAAAACACACTACTCTTTTTTTGTCAGAAAGAATCTATATATTTAAGTTTTAGCTAAACGTGTAATATCAGCCCGTGTTCAAGTAAAACTAATTTTTGTATGTACATATACTAATTTAACATTCAATTGTAAATCCAAGGTTATATATTTTTTTTCAATTTTCTAAGGGAAATTCCGGTTGGAACCCTCGAGTTTTTAGCTTTTCCGAATGGTGCCCTAGAAAAAAAACTTATTCTGAGTGGTACCCTTGAACTTTTGCAAAAGTCCGGCAGATACCCTTACTAGTGAATTTCCGTTAGTTTTTAACTAAATAAGTGTGTTTTCTAATAAAAAATATATATTTTTGTATTTAAATAAATTAAAACAATTTTAATTTAATAAAAATTCAAATAAATCGTATAAAATATTAAATTAAAATTTATATTATATATATTGTCAAGTAGATTATATATATATTATAATTAAAATAATTTAATTTAAAACCAAAAATCTTATAATATTTATATTAAAATAAAAATAATGCATGCTTAAAATTTTTGATGTAGATTTTATATAATAATTTTGAAAATTTAAAAAACTTAATAGAAATTAAAATTTTAATGTAACTTGAGAGTACCATAACGAAAGTTCTATTAGTTTTTATAAAAAATTGTCAAAATTATTACATAAAAACCTACATCAAAATTTTAATTGTTGATTTTAATATAAATATTGTAATATTTTTTGTTTTAACTTAAATTTTTTTAATTATACAACATACAATCAACTTGACAAATATATATAATATAATATTTTTAATTCAATATTTTATATGATTTATTTTAATTGTTATGAAACTTAAATTTTGTTTTAATTTAATTAAATAAAAAAATATTTTTTCATTAGAAAACATACTTATTTAGTTAAAAACTAACGAAAATTCACTAGTAAGGGCATCTAGCGGACTTTAGGAAAAGTACAGGGGTACCACTCGGAATAAGTTTTTTTTTCAGGGCACCATTCGGAAAAGCCAAAAACTCGAGGGTACCAACCGGAATTTCCCATTTTTTAACTATATTAAATTGATGGGAATTTAATGCCTTGTAACAACAATGTCTTTTATACTGGTTTACAAGAGTGTTAACTCATCACTTGGACAAGACATAGTTTATATCATGCGTTTGTTATTTTCTTTAATATTTAGACTTTTAAATATCATAACCTATGATGAGATAAACATATTAATTAATTTCGTTATGAAATATTATAATTGATTGTATATAAAAAACAAAATAAATATTAAAATTATACATATATAAATTATTTGATCATTTTTTATCAAAAAAAGTTATTTGATCATTTAATCAGTGCATAGTACATACTAATTTAAGATATATGAATTTTTTTTATGTACTAATTCGACAATCCAAACATTGATTTCATTTTATACTTGAAACTATTACCAATTTTAGGTTTATTTTTAACTATATATTAAGATTTAGACTAATGCGATTCTTGTGCATATAAAATTGTGAATAATCAATAATAATATTGTATGTTTCATTTACTTTTTAAAACATACATATTGTTTATTATTTTATTTTATTTTGAAATAATAAAATTTGAATCGCTTAAAAAATGAATAGGCAATTATAAGTATTTATTTAATTTTCAAAAAAAGCTTTTACATATTTGTTGCAATTTAATATATTTGTAGAATTATTAAAAGAATTAGAGCATTTATTGGACATAGAGGGACAATTTTTGTTGCAATTTAATATACTTGTCTTCTCATACCAATTTGCTTACTATCTAGTCTCTCGATTTTTCGGACTTGTCTCGTACATCAGATCTATTTCCTTATAAAAGAAATTCAACATACATTACAAGCATCTTTAGACCATATACGTACATAGTAATGACATGATGACCGAATTTTGGTTGGATAATCTATTTTATGAAATATGTGTCCAAATTGTAATTGGAAGGACATGTATGGGTCTATTTAGTAAATATAACAATTGGTAATTGTATTAATTAGTTGTCTGTAACACGATTTTCCTCTTCTCTCTTATAAAAGCTTCGGTATTGTGAGGAGAATTTTATTATGTCTACTGAACCCCCTGAGGGGTTAATTGCTTTTTTAGAGATTGATATGTGGATGAGTAAAAATATGTAATCGGCTATGTTTTTATCAATAAATAAAACGAGACAGACCCTCCTTTTCTGATAAAAAAATAAAAGCTTCGGGTTTTTTTTTGTAATTATTAGGTAAGGATTAGGGGACACTCCCTTCAGGGTGAGTCGTGATTGCATCGATAGGGAGATTGTGGCTCAATTTAGCAATTTTATCAGCCACATCATTACTAGCTCGATTGATATGTAGAATCCGGACCACATACAAACTTTGTAGTAAAACAAGAATGTTTGAGATGATCATTTCAATTTCCCAATGGCATTTAGGATGTCCTTGTGCAGCTTTTATCATTTGTAGATTATCTCCTTCTATTTTAATTTGTGAGTGATTGTGTTGTCGTGCTTCGATTATACAATATCTTAGAGCTAACGCTTCAGCTCTTAGGGCAGTAGTTTTACCATAATTTTGTGCTTTAGTTCTAATTATTGATCCATAGTGGTCACTAATGAAAATGGCTCTTGAGGCTTGTCCATTCAGTAACCCAGAACTATCAAAGTTCATTTTTAATGTATTCCTATTCGGCTTTCTCCACTTGGTATTCTTTTGTTGTCTGTTATGTCTCTTTAATCTTGTTCTTTGAGTTTTCTCCTTCATCCTGTTCTCAGCTTTTGGCTCTTTTCCAATTTTCTGTTTGAGTTCGGATATACATGGGTAGATCCAGAATGAAGTCATTTGGTTGTTGTTGAAAGACTAATTTATTTCTCTGGTGCCATATACACCATCATATTGTAGCTAATGTAACAAATTCTTTATGTCATATGTGTTGGTGTAGTTCTTGTGATATCATTTGGGGGGGTTATTGTTGGGATTGTATTGTCTTAAAGTTTGTTGTATAAGTGGATTTATGTTCCCTGCTATTTTAATGGTATGATGACATTTGATAAATAAATATTATGTATCTTTTTAGTGCAATTGCACATAATATACCCCGGCGGTGCCATGACATGTTTTTCTCTTAATTTGACTTTTGTTGGTAGACCATTAGTCTCCATTTTCCAAAGGAAAATTTTCAACCTTTGGAAAGGTATCAAGTTTCCATATCCAATCATTATGATTCTGGTTTCCATTTGTGGTTTTTGTGATTAATTCTATCACTAATGAGGTTGAGAACCATCCATTTTTTTACTTGATGCCCAATAAAGTCGGTCTCAAATGAATTTTTTGGTATCGGAGTTGCCATGATTAGTTCTACAAAGCTTCGGTTGGTTATGTTGGAATTAAGCTTGGTGTGTAGATAGACAAAATACATAATTGTATATATTATGGTGTTAATAATTATTAAAATAGGCGTGTAAGTAAAGTGGTTAATATAACTGTCATAAGGGCAGTTTCTTAACTATCAAAGGTAGGTAGTGACAGTTGTTCAATACTAGTATATATATATCTGTAATTGTAAATTGTTTACTGGTTACTTGGCTAGAGCATTGACATATATAAAAGAAAGTTATATGTGATTAAACAATCTGTGTGTGAACTCCTTGTACTGAATCGTGCAAGATTCAATCTGTAATATAATAGAGATTACATTTGGTATTAGAGCGGTTAGAACAAAATGACTAGAAATGATTCAGGGGTTACATGGAATTCAACCAGTAATGGAAATTCGAATGACGGAGTAAGGATTAATGGAGAGAGATTCTTAACAATCCAATACCCAAGATTGTCTAAATGCAATTATGCAGTTTGGACGATTAAAATAGAGGTATTTATGAATGCTCAAGGGATTTGGGAAGCAATTGAAGGCACTCCACTCATTAATGCAAAGAAGGACAAATTGGCACTGACAACAATATATCAAGCAATACTAAAGAATATATTGTGTAGCTAGGGGCCAAGAAGTCTGTCAAAGATGCATGGGACTCAATCAAGACTATGAATGAAGGGGCAGAGAGAATAAAACAAGTAAGAATTCAGACTTTACTTAAGAAAATTTGAAAGTTTCACGATGAAGAAAACAATACCATTGATGATCTATCAAGAAAATTGAATTTAAATGTAAGTAAATTAAGGGGACTCGGGCACAAAATGGAAGTGGAACATGTGGAGAAAAAAATGTTAAGATCCACGTCATCAAAATTTATTCAGATCACATCCACTATAGAGGAATTTTGTGATCTAAAAGCTAATTTATATAGGCTTATAGCTTGGCACTATTACCTACACTAAAGGGAATTTTTATATCACATCCACATCATCAAAAAAATGTTAGGAGATTCAGAATTAAGGAAAAGCTAAGTTTCTATTACATTGGGCGATTCAAGATTTGGTGAAAATGGGCTTATAGCTTAGCACTGTTGCCTACAATAAAGGGAGTTCACCTAGTATTTCATGCGTGCTAAATCCTAGTCACATGTTCAATTATGCAGAGTTGGAGATTGAGCTGAATCATACCTTTAGAGAACAACCGATGAGGATCTTGGTGTGACACCCTTATACCCTATGACGTATACTTAGTAATAACATATTTCTTATATAAACAAGTAATTCACATATAACAACTATCCACATAAGCACATAGCAGAAATTAACCATATAATGTTGCACACACACGCATACCTATATGTCGTTACTTTTATACTAATATATATGTCACTCTAACTTTTATTACAACCCAAAAGTCTAAGATACAACATGAGGAGGAGAAGGTTGCGTAAAGCTTCAGCCGACCACACGTGAAACAATTAGTCAATATACATATATACATATATACATATTATGTTTATATCATATATGAATTTACTATGCATATGCAAATGGCAATGTGTCCGATTTATTTTTCTGTGAACTGTTCAAGCTTGAATCTGCCCCCCGCTATCATGTACATAGACTCTTACGGTCTCTTATGAGAATAGATCCGAAGATCTCCTGTATGAATTATACCCGAAGGCCTCCTGTATGACTTGTAGGTCATGTATGACCCGCATGTCCTATATGATCCGTAGATTTGTATGACCCATAGGTCATTTAATACAGATTTAGGGTGAGACAGTCATAGGTCCTGTTAATCTCATTGAAATATGCTATAAAATCAAGTACATCATGTAGTCATATATCATATGTTATCTGCTAACATATAATATGTGCAAACAATTCTGGAAACTTCAGAGCTACAACATATAACACCTATATCCATATAACCCATATAACACATTAACACATATGTCGATATAGCACATATGGTGTAATCTCCGGCCTATACTCACTTGTTTAAGACAAATACTATATCTCTTCCCCTTGTGCTTGACCATAACTTTAGACTTGTGCTTCTATATATAACCCAATGCAAAATTAGCCTTTTTACTCTTATAAACTCTAACCCTAAATGCAATGAAATGCCCATATGCATTATAACTTCTTGTGTATAATTCAAAATACATTAAAACTTGACGACGATAAACTATATATATATATATATAAAAGGCCATTTTTCTAGTTCAAAGCTTTCTGCAAAACTTGATCAAAGATCTCCAAAACATCATTTTGTTGAGAGGAATTTACTCGACAACAAATAAATTTGTAGTCAAGCCCCCGATGTGTATAGCGAAGTCAGGATCGTCCACGGGAAGCAAGGCTGTTTGATTACTAAACTAAGAAAGCTCAGAAACAAAGCAAAACAGAAACAACAAAAGAAAACAAGGCTACGATAGCCCTTGGTGCCGACCTTGTCAAGGTCGGTAACGACGCTGGGTTTCAACACAAACTAAGCAAACAAGCACAAATCAACTACAGGCTCGGTACCGACCTGTTTACTTCGGTAACGAGTCTGTGCGTAAGTAAAACAAAGGTAATTCAAATGGAGAAAAGTCTAGGACAAGGGTTTTCCACAACATAATCATGCATATGAACTAGTGAAGGATAAATATCATGCCTCAAAGATAAAGCTATCAATTTTCGTTGACTTAAACAAGAAAATCAATAAATCTTCACAAATCAATTCACTTTCTACTTATTTTGGAATCCAAAGCTTGAAACTTTCGTTATCGAACAATATCAACATCCAAGATTACAACTTTCTCTTTCGATCAAGCGATAAACTCAAATTACTTTGACTTTCGTCTAGATATAAGCACGAAACAAGTAGATAAAGGATAAAAGGCAATTAAACATTCAACACACACATTCAATCATACATAACTATGTCTAGTTTATAACCCCGATCCTAGAAAAGCTAAGTACTCACTCATGATCAAAATATTACAAACAACTAAATTGAATAAAAACATTGAAATAAGAACTAAATAAAAAGCTTACTTGAATTATAAAAATCTTGTCTTTGAATACAACCTCGTTCGAATTCAGAACAAAAGAGAACAAGAGCTTGAAAACTCGGTTCCTCTCTCGACTCAAACGTGTTCTCCAAACAATCGTTCTTCCCCAAACTAACGAACGAAAAACCCCCTCAACTTGTATTAAAATAGGGTATTTATACTAAGAGAAACTATCTAACAAGGGTCCTAAAAGATAGAAACTTTCCTAACTAAAAAGATTACGAGATAAAAGATAGATTTTCTGAAAGTCGGCACTGCCTAAGGACACAGGTCACCTCGATAACGACCTGCACAGGGTCGGTAGACTCTTGCTGAATCCTCCAAGTAAAACTCTGTTGCACAGCTCGGTACCGACCCTCACATATCGGTAACGAGCTCCCTGTCTTGGGTTTTTGTACACTCTTCATAGCTTCTTCTTGGATTCGACGGGATCTTCAAAGCATATTCCTTCTTCTCTTCTCTTCCACATACTTCACCATTAACCACTTGACTGTAGCTCTCTCAAAATGCTCCCTTCTGCTTTGAAAACCTATAAAAAAGAAAACAAAAACGGAGTAGCTTCCATACTTTTTACAAAATATGTAAACTTATCCAAAAACACACAAAACTAGCACTAAAACTCACTAAAACTAAGCTAAACAACTTAAGAAAAACACCTAAAACTGTACTAAAAACATGAACATCACATTTCAAATTAAAATCCTAAAATTACTCTTAAATCTTGTACCTATTATAAATCTAATATCGAAAATATCATTGGAGAACTAAATCAACTGATTTCTAAATTAAAATCAATTGTAAATCTAGGTCTGGAAAAATCGGTGTAATTCAAATAAACCATTAAGTAATTAAAACTTACCAATCATGCTTGTAATTCGAGATTAAAACCCAATAGAAGAGATCTTGTACCAAAACTCTTGTGTTTATTATGGAGAACTAATCTTTCTTAGAGTTTGTTTGATCAAGGAAGCCTTTTTATTGAATTCGTGAGATTCTGATAACTTTTCTATCCTTTGGTTAATATCAAAACTCTTGTGTTTATTTATATGATCTATGTTTGATTTTATGAGCCTGATCAACTTATTTGATTGACTTAGATCTACTGTTTGGATTAGGTTTGATTGTTGTCTGTGTAATCTTATTTATCATTGAAACAACTCTTTTCCAGGACCGTGGACTGGAATTGAGGAAGAGTGTTTGATTGTTATTTTATGCATGAGACTCGTTGTTTGATTGCATGAATTGATTTCCTTTTATCCTTAATACTTTGCATGATTTGAATTAAGCGTTCTTGTTCATATCATAATTTCGGTTGGACCGTGGACAAGAGGAAATCTTTTATAAGGATTGGAATTAACTTGGGAAATTATAGAAAAGTGGATGAATCTATGATCGAATGATTAAAAAGGTGGAATTGATTGAATGAACTCTGCTTTCCTTTAATTGATTTAAATCCTAATTTTATTTGCTTACTTAAACCCCAAAAACCCCGTCTTTGTTCTTTGTTGATTGAGTAGAATACCGATTCTCTTGGGTTCGATCCCTTACTTGCATGCTATACTTGGTTTAATTTGTAGTTTAGGGTAATTTTTTTTTGATCTTGGCAACAACGACTTTAGCCGAGTCAAATTTTGGCGCCATTGCTGGGGAATCGATTTTAATTTTTTGTTCAGTCGGTGTTTCTGGACGAACCAGCGCTCGAGGCTAAGAGCCCGTGCCCACGGCCAGACCCCCGCCCGCGGTTTTATACCCGCGCTCGCGGTTTGTTTCGTATCGGAAATCCCAAATCTGGTAAGAACCTATTTTATGGTTCTTACCCGTTCTACTGATAATTCGCCTATTGTTCCTTTTGATCTAGAAATTAACAGTACTCTGAGAGAGCTAAGACGTCAAGTTCAAGCTCGAGTGTTAGGCATTCAGTTTGATCCAGTAACATCTTCTTCTTCTTCCTCATCTGATTCAGAGGTTGAAGAACAGTTTGTAACAATGGCAAATCATACTATTAGGCAACTGACTGCGCCTAATCTAGAGCAACAACAACTTGGTCTTCAATTTCCCGCACTAGGGGAAGGAGTGAAGTTTGAGTTAAAATTCGGTCTTCTCCATTATTTGCCCAAGTTCCATGGATTGAGTGGGAAGGACCCGTATAAACATCTTATAGAGTTTCATTCTATCTGTCTAGGGATGAAGCCGGCTGATGTGACTGAAGATAAGCTGATGTTGAGAGCTTTCCAATTTTCTTTAGCTGACGCGGCTAAGGAGTGGCTCCTGTATTTAGCACCTGAGACAATTACTACTTGGGCTTAGATGAAGTGTGCTTTTCTGGAAAAATATTTCCCTACTGCCAAACAAACATCTATCAAGAAGCAGCTGAGTAGTTTGGAGCAGGGTGATGATGAGAATCTATATGAATATTATGAGCGTTAAAAGAGGCTCATAGCCAGCTGTCCCTATCATGGCTATTCTGAAAAAAGATCTGATTTGCTATATTATTGAAGCGCTCTGTGATGCTGATAAGCGCTTGATGAATGCGTCCTATGGAGGTTCTTTTGAGAATCTCACTCCTAGGCAAGCGTTTGAAAAGTTGGAGACTCTAGCTGAGCAATGCAGGAACCAAAGAAAGAGGTCCAACAGTAGGTCTGTTAATTCTGTGAATGACTCCCTGAATGCTGAAGTAAGGGAGTTGAAGGCTATGATAAAGCAACTGTTGGTGAGAAATGGAGCTTCAAATTCAAGGGCTTGTGGAATTTGTGGTGAAACAGACCATCCTTCTGATGCATGCCCTATCATGCAAGAGCCAACAGCTAATGTCAATGCTATAGGGAATTATGAATCAAGGCCTCGGAATGACCCATATTCAAATACATACAATCCGGGGTGGGCAAACCATCCTAACTTTAGGTGGAATCAACAACCTCAACAATCTTTTCCACAATAGGGAGGTCAGGCCAACTATGTTACCAGGCCTAATTATGTGCCAAGGCCCCAAGTTCCTCCTGAAAACCTCGCTATTATTGCTCAGCTTATGAAGGAGAATCAAGAGACCAAGGTTGCAGTGAAAAGCCTTGAAAATCAATTAAGTCAGATTGCAACCATTCTTAATCGTTTGGAAGCCAAAGACTCGGGGAAACTGCCATCTCAGACTATTAACCTGAGAGCACTGTTCTAAAAAACGGCCTGGGCGGCCGCCTAGGCGGCGCCTAGGCGCTGGGCGGTGGTCCACCGTCCCGATTTTGCCCTGGGCGGTGGGCTGGGCGGCTAGGCGGGCTGGGCGGGCGCCTAGGCGGGCTGGGCGGGCTAGGCAAGTTGTGCAAGCTAGGCGGGTTAGGCGGGCTAGGCGGGCGCCTAGGCGGGCTAGGCGGGCGCCTAGGCGGGCTGGGCGGTTTTCTTGGTAGCTTGGGGGACCCTAAGAAGGCTCTAGGCTTGAATTTATTTAGAGACATTATAATAGGATTATTTTTTATTTATATATTCTTAACAATCACAAATAATAATCTTGTATAAAAAAAATCCTACCAATCCGCCTAATCCGCCGAGATTCCGCCTAGGCCCCCGCCTAGCCGTCTAGGCGCTAGGCCCCAGCCCACCGCCTAGCTCCCGCCTAGCGTTTTTTAGAACACTGCCTGAGAGAGAATGTGACTGTAATCACATTGAGGAGTGGGAAGGAGCTGAATATTGAAGTTCCAGCCAACGGAAACCAGCCGCGCTCCCAGGAGGACAGCCCTGATCGCGGAACAGAAGACGAAGCTGAAATTGAGCGTCAACTAGAACCCACGCTCACGGACCAAAACCGCGCCCGCGGGTCCCCACCCGAGCTCGCGAGTCCCTCCTCCGATAAATTTAGATGACTACGTTCGGCCTTCGTTTCCTCCCATGGCTTCGCAAAAGCCTGCTCCACCATTTCCCGAGGCACTGAAGGACACCAGGAGGCCAACCAACGACAAGGAAATTTTCGAAACCTTCTCCAAGTGTGAGGTAAATGTCCCTTTATTTAAACTTGTTCAAAGTATTTCTCGGTTTGCTAAATTTCTTAAAACATTATGCACTATTAAGAGGAAACAAAAAGAAAAAGGACATGTTAAGAAAATTAATCTTATTGAGAATGTAGAAAATGTATCTTCCATACTTCAAAGGCAAATTGCCTAAGAAGTATGGAGATCCAGGGAGGTTTACTATTCCCGTTGCTATTGGTGAGGCAAAAATTGAGCATTCTATGCTTGACTTAGGAGCATCCATAAATGTCATGCCACTTAGCATATATGAGAGGTTAGGTCTAGGGCCATTACGGGATTCAAATATTACTATTGAACTGGATGATCACTCTAATGTGCATGTGAAAGAATTTGTGGAAGATGTTTTAGTGAAGGTGGACGGTTTAATTTTCTCGATGGACTTTTATGTCCTGGAAATGGGTAAGGGGAGATACGACCCTGTTTTACTGTTGGATCATCCGTTTATGAAGTCGGCAAGCGCCGTGATTGATGTTTCAAAGGGTCTATTATCCATGGCACATGAATAGAAAAAGGTCCAGTTTCAATTAGATGAGGACCCGTTCTGAGCTATAAAAAGACGTCGGACCAATGACGTTAAACAAAGGCGCTGCTCGGGAGGCAACCCGAGGTAAGTTTTTCTTTTCTTTTCTTTTTGTCTTTTTAGTTTAGTTTTGGGGTTTTTTTTTCGGGCTAACTTGCAGGTTAAAAATTTCAAATCTCGAAGAAAGTGCAACCCGCGGTTGGACCCGAGGCCGCGGCTGGACCCGCGCTCGCGGTCCAGGACCCGCGCTCGCGGTCCAGGACCCGCGCTCGCGGTCCAGGTCCCGCGCTCGCGGTCCAGGACCCGCGCTCGCGGGTCAGCCCTGACGGAGTCTTCTTTTTATTTTTATAAAAAAATTAAAAAAATAAAAAATAAAAATAAATAAATAAAAGGTTTTCGGGTGAAACCCTCGAGATAAATCAGGAAAAAAAAGAAGAGAGAAAAAAAGAAGTGTTCTTCCATCTTCTATCATCACCCACCAATCCATTTTTCTATATCTTTCCATGTCTAGTTCCTCGGAATTGTTAGTTACTATTATCAGGTTTCATCCCATTGTGGTGAGTCCGCCTCTACACCATCTTTGCGGCATTGTTCAAGTATGGGGGTGCTGTCGTCGTCAGAGTTTTTATTATTTTGAGGTGTCCAGTTCATTTTCATTGGAGACGTCCTATGGTGTGGATCTGGTTGCTGAAGTTGTGAAGACGACGTTCGAGATTTGCTATTCGAGAGTTGGTTTATGGATCTGGTGTTCGTTGTCGCCAGTAGCCGTGCCCGCGGTTCGTCCCCAGAAAAATCAGTTTGTTCTTGAGTTTGGTGCTTATAATTCTGGGAGTTCATTCCTCTCTTCTTTCGTATGTGAGTCTTTTGATTTTCCTCTTCTTTGCTTATTCCTTTCTCTTTACTTCATTGAGGACAATGAAGGATTTAAGTATGGGGGAGGAAGTACTCGCTTCCTCTATCATAGATAGTTTCATTTCAGTTTATTTTTCGTTATTTTTGTGGGATTTTTGTTCCATGTTTCGTATAGAGAAAATTTAAAAAAAGAAAAAGAAAAAAAGAAAAAGCCATAAAAAATTGAAAGAAGGCATAGAAAATCCTAAGATGAGTTGAAAACCCGAAAGGGCGGCTAAGGTAATAAGCAGGTAACCCGGACCAGCATTAGGCTGGGGTAATAAGAGGTTTATGAGAGATGTGAGTATATGTGAGCGCACCTAAAGATAAATGAAAAGAGTGATTAGGTGAAAACCCGAAAGGGCGCCTAAGTAGAATGAGTGGTAAAATCAGAGTGTATAGGATCATAATCTACTTTGGGGTCTGAGGATTACATTTTAGATGTCGGATAGATCCTAGGTTGCTCTACACTTTTTAGAGCTTGAGTATTATATTTTGTATCGGTGAGGTGTGTTTGAGCTTTCATGTCTTTGCTCATCATTTCTCTACTTGGGTTCGGGTTGTGAGTTAAGAGTTTAGATTTTTCAGGTTCCCTTAATTCTTCCTGTGGATCTTATTTGTATTTATTATTAGATTTATTTTGAGCTTACTCGAGGACGAGTAAGATCTAAGTATGGGAGAATTTGATACGCTGGTTTTTGTACATCGTAATTATGTATTTTTATTAGGATTTCTGAGTGTTTTAGGCTAGATTAGGGTGTTTAATTGTAATATCAGAAAAGCCTACAGATGAAGCTTTTGAAGACAGAAGTCCTAAGTTGGAGCTGAAGACCCGCTTTACAGCGGTTGCAAGGAATAAAAGACTGAAGATTTTACAGAGATCAAGACCCATGCCCTCGGGTATGGAGCCGAGACCAAGGTGAAAAGATGATCCGAGGGGGCGAGAGTTCGCAGGACCCGCGATCGCGGGTTGGAACCAGAGACCGCGGTTGGATGAGCTTCCGCGGGCGCCGAGAGAAGACTGGACCCGCGCACGCGGGTTGCAAACCGCGCTCGTGGGTGGCTGTTTCCGCGCCGACTCATTTTTATTTTATCTTTTTACTTTTAACCTAGTTTTTATTTCTATTATGGAGAACTAATCTTCCTTGGAGTTTGTTTGATCAAGGAAGCCTTTTTATTGAATTCGTGAGATTCTGGTAACTTTTCTATCCTTTGGTTGATATCAAAACTCTTGTTTTTATTTATATGATCTATGTTTGATTTTATGAGCCTGATCAACTTGTTTGATTGACTTAGATCTACTGTTTGGATTAGGTTTGATTGTTATCTGTGCAATCTTATTTATCCTTGAAACAACTCTTTTCCAGGACCGTGGACTGGATTTGAGGAAGAGTGTTTGATTGTTATTTTATGCATGAGACTCGTTGTTTGATTGCATGAATTGATTTCCTTTTATCCTTAATACTTTGCATGATTTGAATTAAGCGTTCTTTTTCATATCATAATTTCGCTTGGACCGTGGACAAGCGGAAATCTTTTATAAGGATTGGAATTAACTTGGGAAATTATAGAAAAGTGGATGAATCTATGATCGAATGATTAAAAAGGTGGAATTGATTGAATGAACTCTTCTTTCCTTTAATTGATTTAAATCCTAATTTTATTTGCTTGCTTAAACCCCAAAAACCTCGTCTTTGTTCTTTGCTGATTGAGTAGAATACTGATTCTCTTGGGTTCGATCCCTTACTTGCATGCTATACTTGGTTTGTAGTTTAGGGTAATTTATTTTTGATTTTGGCAACAACGACTTTAGCCGAGTCATCTAGTTGTGGGACAGTGTTCCCACTTGGGTAGTCTTCATCTCGCTTCCTTGGCTCATCATCATCATCGTCCTCTTCTTGTCTAACCAGTTTAAACAGAGTTCCCTTTCCATGAGGCTTTGTTCCCATCCTCACAGATTGTTTATTTAAGACGACATGAATGCTTTCCTCGATCTTTTTGGTCCTCTAGCTGTAGACCCTGTATGCCTTGCTTTGAGAAGAGTATCCCAGGAAGATCCCTTCGTCGCTCCTTGGGTCAAACCTCCCAAGGTTATCTTTGCCATTGTTGTGGACGAAGCATTTGTAGCCAAATGTCCTAAGATGAGAAATGTTGGGCTTTCTTCCCTTGATCAACTCGTATGAGGTCTTCTTGATCATGGGCCGGATAATGACTCGGTTTAGAATATATGTTGTTGTGGAGATTGCCTCGGCCCAGAAGCTTTCGAGAACTCCACTCTTGATAGCATGCATTTTAGTCTAGGATAAATCATGTTTATTTCCTTAGTTTAGTTGTTTTTATTTTATTTTCCTCTTGGTTTTATTGTCTTTTTAGTAGATTTTGTAGTTTCGGTTTCTACTCTTGCTTTGTTCGATTTCAGGATCATTTGGAGGTGGATTCAAGGAGTTTTGGCAACGACAAGGACAAGGGCAAGAGGAGCAACCCGATAGGAAGTGTCTAGGAGTTAAGCGGATGCAAGGAATTGAAGAGAAGATGGGCAAAAGCTCGGTGGAAGGCACGGGAGGAAGCTCATTTAACATTTCAAATGGAGCAGTGCACCAGGCAAAAACTCGGTCCAGGTCACGACCGAGTTCTGGACCGAGTTTTACAAAACTCGGTCTGAAACTCGACCGAGTTTCAGACCGAGTCGCGTCTTTTTCCGAAATTTCTCCTCCGCGTGTTTTATTTATTAATTTCGGGCCTTTTCTATCTTGTTTTTTTAGGGTTTCATATAAATACTTAGATATTAAGTTTGGAGGAGTACTTATGATTTTTTCTTAGCCTCTCTCTTTGAAGAACCCTAGATTGGAGATTTGTGGATTTTTGGCAAGACTTGATTGGAGTTGAATTGAGATCTATTGAAAAGACAATTGGTATGTTTCTCTTTGATTTAGATTTCTTATCTCTCCATATTATGTCTAGCTAATTTCTTAGTTCTAAGGAAGGGTGAACCCAATGGTTTAATAGGTAGATTTAATGGTGATGATTGGTTGAATTGAGATTTGAATTGTTGTTTGATTCAACCTAGGATGCTTAATGACCTAATTTGCTTGAATTAGGAATCTTGTTATAATTTGAGACCGAGAGGAGATAAGAATAACAAGAGATTGATTGAATTGAATTCACAAATTGTTAATTCATGTTAGATCCCTAGGTTTGAACTTGTTGAATTATTTGTGCGAGAGTGACTTAATTCACTTGTGGAACTTAACCTATCCTAGAAATTATTGATTGAGTAGTCTTAACTGAGCGCGAGAGCGGATGTTATTTCTATTGATTCATTGATCTCTAAAGAACTTAAAGGACCTAAATAAGACTTGCTTTGTGCGAGAGTGATTGCTAGTCGAGTCTAGGTACATGCATTAATCGTCTGAAAAGAGTTAATGTTGACACTTGAGATAGTTAGTCCTTCAAACAACATTTGAATTGAAATCCAAATAAATATCACCGGTAATCTACTGAATGATCATTGCGGGAATCCTGACCTTGGAATGCTTTTCTCCATTGATAGTTACTTCTTAATTTTGATTTTAATTATTTCTGAATACAATTACAACTTCTTTTTCTTATTTTTGGCTTAGTCTACTGAATCGTGTTATAATCAATACTACAAGTTCCCTGTGTTCGACACCTTGATTACTACAACCGAACCGTATACTTGCGGTGTAGGAAAATAGCCTATCAAGTTTTTGGCGCCGTTGCCGGGGAACTTTTCTAGTATTGGTTGTGTTCCACAACCGGTAGATTAAGTCTTGTTTTTATTTTTAATTTGTTTCTTTTTGGTTTTGGTTCCAGTTTGTTCTCCTTCTTATGAGAAGAACTCTGAGCGCTAGTGCACTTAACAACTACAATTCTGAACCCGAGCGTGCTTTTCATAGAAGAAGAAGAGAGCAAAGGGAAGCTGAAACACAAGCTATGGAAGGCGATCAGGCAAATGCACAACAACAATTGTTGCAACAACAGCTGAATGCTCAACCACCTATGACATTGGGTGATTATGTGTTGCCACGCCATCAAGGACCCACAGCTGGTGTGGTCCGACCTCCCATTCAGGCCAAGAATTTTGAGCTGAAGCCATCTCTGATTAATATGGTTCAGCAGAATCAGTTTGGAGGTCTACCTTCTGAGAATCCTCACCAACATCTCAACACTTTTCTGGAGCTTATGGATACGGTGAAGATTCATGACGTTTCTGGTGACGCGCTTTATTTGCGCACCTTTTCATTCTCTCTAAGAGACAGGGCTAAAGCATGGTTCAAGGCCCTGCCTCGTGGCACTATCACTACATGGGACGAGTTGGCCAAAGCTTTCCTGACTAAGTATTTCCCACCTAAGAAGATTGCAGAGATGAGGAATCAGATCAGTTCATTTCAGATGAAGGATGGGGAATCTCTCTATGAAGGTTGGGAGAGGTTCAAGGAGCTTCTATTGTTATGTCCTCACCATGGAATAGACAAGTGGGTGCTTCTTCACACTTTTTACAATGCTGTTGACAACACCACCAGGCTGCTCATTGATGCCTCATCTGGAGGTACTATTATGAAGATGAATGTTAATAATGCTTGGGATCAGATTGAGGACATTGCTCAACACACTCACTATTATAATGATGCTCGTTCTCTTCCAAGTTCTAAGAGATCAGCTGGGCTTTATGAAGTTGATAAAGAGACTTTGCACCAGGCACAGATTGATGCCATGACTCAGGAGATCAAGCAGTTGAAATTACAAATGAATGGTTCTCCTGTTTCTACCAGTGGAAGTCCTTCTCAAGTTGTTTCGAGTGTTGTCTGTCAGTTTTGTGGAGCTGGTGATCATACCATCAAATCTTGTGAATTGTTTGCCTCTAAAGATGAACCACAAGAGGAGGAAGCGAACTACATGAATAACTTCAACAGGGGGCCTAGGAATGACCCATACTCTAATTCCTATAACCCTGGTTGGAGGAATCATCCCAACTTCTCTTATGGGAATAATCAAGCACAACAGAGGCCACCTCCTGGATTTCCACCCAAAGCTCCTACTTATCAAAATCAAGCTTCTCAACCTACTCAGAAACCGGCTTGGGAGACTGCTATTGAGAGCCTTGCCACTTCTATGAAGACTCTCACTGAAGAAGTAAGGGCCCAAGGAAAGAACTTGAAGATTATAGAACAACAGGTGGCTCAACAAGCTGCCAATGTTCCAAGGCCAGCTGGCCAACTTCCTGGGCATCCTGAGGTGAATCCTAAGGGTCAATTGAATGCAGTCACACTTAGGAATGGAAGAGAATTGGAGGATCCACGGCCAAATGAACCGAAGAAACAAAGTGGTGAACCTGAAAAGCTTCAAGACGATGGAGAGAAGGAGAAAGAGGCTCCCTACATTCCACCTCCTCCTTACAAGCCTCCTCTCCCATTCCCACAAAGAAAAGCCAAAGCTCAGACTGAGAAGCAATTCGGGAAGTTTTTAGAAGTGTTGAAGAAGCTCTACATCAATATTCCATTCACAGATGCTCTTCAACAAATGCCTGCTTATGTAAAGTTCCTAAAGGAGATATTATCAAATAAGAGGAAAATTGAGGGTTGTCAAAAGGTGTCCCTTAATCAAGATTGTAGCGCCCTTGTTCAAAATAAGTTGCCACCTAAGCTTGGAGATCCTGGGAGCTTTTGTGTTCCCATTGTGATTGGCAATTGCACTTACAACGCGTTATGTGACTTGGGAGCTAGTGTGAGCTTGATTCCTCTTTCCATTTGCAAGAAGCTGGATCTTGGAGAGCCTCAACCGGTGGATATGACTCTCTTCATGGCTGATAGATCGACTGCATCACCTACAGGTATCCTTGAGGATATCCCCATTCAGGTCGGTAAATTCTATGTACCTGTTGATTTTATTGTTCTTGATATGCAAACTGATTTTCCCATTCCCATTATATTAGGAAGACCTTTCTTAGCTACTGCTGGAACTCTTATTGATGTAAAAGAGGGTGTTCTTTCTTTTTCTATTGGTGGGGAGAAAATTGAGTATAATTTCACTAAAGCTATCAAGCAACCTAGACTTGAGGATGAGTTGTGCAGGTTAGATGTTATAGACAGGGAAACTCAAGATATGATGATGTCTGTGGCCACAAAAGACCCCATTGAGGAAATTTTGGATCACCCTGTGATGTCTACTAATGAGTTGGAAAGCACCATTGTTGATGTGCTAGAAGTGGTTGTTCAAGATGTTGGAGAAGAATCCCATGTTGCACCTAAAGTGGAGTTAAAGCCCCTTCCGTCTACATTGAGGTATGAATTTCTTGGCTCTAATTCTACATACCCTGTGATAGTAAATGCTAGCTTAAGTGATGATGAAACTGCCAAATTGTTAAAAGAACTTAAGTTGCATCGAAAAGCCATAGGGTATACTATTGATGACTTGAAAGGGATCAATCCTTCTTTGTGCATGCATAGAATTTTATTAGAAGCTGATCACAAGCCTTCTATTGAGCATCAAAGACGACTCAACCCCAACATGAAAGAAGTAGTTAGAAAAGAAGTGCTAAAATTGTTAGACGCAGGCATTATTTACTCTATTTCTGATAGTGCTTGGGTGAGTCCTGTGCATGTGGTGCCTAAAAAGGGGGGGATGACTGTTGTGAAAAATGAAAAGAATGAATTAATTCCAACTAGAACAGTCACAGGTTGGCGAATGTGTATTGACTATAGAAAGCTTAATCAAGCAACCCGAAAGGATCATTTTCCTCTCCCCTTCATTGACCAAATGCTTGAAAGGTTGGCTAAACATACCCACTTCTGCTACTTGGATGGCTATAGTGGATTCTTCCAAATCCCTATACACCCAGATGACCAGGAGAAAACTACTTTCACTTGTCCTTATGGCACTTTTGCCTATAGGAGAATGCCCTTTGGGTTATGTAATGCTCCAGCCACCTTTCAACGATGCATGATGTCTATTTTCTCCGATTTTATTGAAGACATTATGGAAGTGTTTATGGATGACTTTTCAGTATATGGTACTTCTTTTGACGCTTGTCTAGCTAACTTGTCTAGAGTTTTACAGCGTTGTGAAGAAGCTAACCTTGTACTAAATTGGGAGAAATGCCACTTCATGGTAAGTGAAGGGATTGTTTTAGGCCATATGACTTCTAACCGTGGAATTGAGGTTGACAGGGCCAAGATAGAAGTCATTGAAGGACTGCCACCACCAACTTCGGTAAAAGGGGTAAGGAGTTTCTTGGGTCATGCAGGTTTTTATAGGCGATTCATTAAAGATTTCTCTAAAATTGCCAAACCGCTTACTAACCTGCTCTTGAAAGATGTTGAGTTCAACTTTTCCCAGGAATGTCTAGAATCGTTTAACAGGTTGAAACAAGCATTGATCTCAGCTCCGATAATGCAAGCCCCTGATTGGAGTCTCCCATTTGAAGTGATGTGTGATGCAAGCGATTACGCTGTGGGGGCTGTGTTGGGACAAAGAAAAGATAAGAAACTTCATGCCATCTATTATGCTAGTAGAACCTTGGATGACGCACAAGTCAATTATGCTACAACAGAGAAGGAGCTACTAGCTGTGGTTTTCGCCTTTGAGAAATTTCGGTCCTACCTTGTCGGGGCCAAGGTCATTGTCTACACTGATCATGCCGCTTTGAGGTACCTTTTGAGCAAGAAAGATGCTAAGCCAAGGCTGATTCGTTGGATTCTACTTCTCCAGGAATTTGACTTGGAAATTAGAGACAAAAAGGGGACCGAGAATTTGGTGGCTGATCACTTGTCTAGAATGACACAAGAGCAAATGGAGTGCACAACAGGTGATTTGCCCATTGATGATTCATTCCCCGATGATCACCTTTTCAGGATTACTGAGGAACTTCTACAACTCTCTTCCTCTATAGTGCCATGGTATGCTGATTTTGTGAATTACCTGGTGTGTAATGAAATGCCTGTTGGGTTGTCATTCCAACAAAAGAAGAAGTTCCTGTCTGATGTTAAACATTACTTTTGGAATGAGCCCTTCTTATTCAAGAGATGCGCTGATGAAGTCTATAGGCGTTGTATTCCTGAGGATGAAATTGAGAGTGTGATTACTCATTATCATTCATTGCCTTGTGGTGGCCATGCTAGCTCTTCAAAGACCACTGCCAAGATCCTTCAGTCTACTTTGTATTGGTCATCCATGTTTAAAGATGTTCACCGGTATATTTCTTCTTGTGATTCTTGTCAACGCACCGGTAACATCTCAAGGAGGAATGAGATGCCTCTAAACAACATTCAAGAGGTTGAAATTTTTGATGTATGGGGAGTTGATTTCATGGGACCATTTCCACCGTCTTGCAACAATAAATACATACTCTTGGCGGTAGATTATGTGTCTAAATGGGTTGAAGCCATTGCATCACCAACAAACGACTCAAGAGTTGTGTCCAAGTTCTTCAATAAAGTGATCTTTCCGAGGTTTGGAACTCCAAGAGTTGTAATCAGTGATGGTGGATCTCATTTCATCGAGAAGAAGTTTGAGAGCTTGTTGAAAAGTATGGAGTTACTCACAGGATAGCCACCCCTTATCATCCACAAACGAGTGGACAAGTAGAGGTCTCCAATCGGGAAATTAAAGCTATTTTGGAGAAAACTGTGTCCCGATCTCGAAAGGATTGGGCAATGAAGTTAGACGATGCTCTTTGGGCCTATAGGACGGCATTCAAGACTCCCATTGGCACTACACCATACCGATTGATTTATGGGAAGTCTTGTCATCTTCCAGTGGAGCTTGAGCACAAAGCTTATTGGGCAATCAAACTGTTCAATTATGACATGAAGGAAGCCGGTGAGAAGAGAATGCTTCAATTACAAGAGCTTGAAGAGTTGAGGTTGGATGCCTATGAAAACGCCAAGATTTACAAAGAAAGAACGAAGAGATGGCATGACAAACATATACTCCCAAGAGAATTCAAGGAAGGTGAACTTGTCTTGCTATTCAATTCTAGACTACGGCTTTTTCCGGGCAAGCTAAAATCCCGATGGAGTGGCCCGTTCACAATCAAGAGAGTATTTCCCCATGGAGCCATAGAAATATGCAATGACAAAGGAGAAGTATTCAAGGTGAATGGACAACGGCTGAAGAAGTACATCACTGGGAGCTCGATTGAGGAGACAGTTTCCGTCCTCCTCCTTAATCCGATCACTTGAATTGAAGATGGAAGGTCAAGCTAATGACCTTAAAAGAGCGCTGAATGGGAGGCAACCCATCAGGTACGTTTTCTTCTTCGTTAAAAAAAAAAAAAAAAAAAAAAAACTTCAGTAAAATACTCGGCCTGAGACTCGACCGAGTCTCTGGCCGAGTCTCGCACAAACAAGCGCATACACCAGTTAAAAACTCGGTCTGAAACTCGGCCGAGTTTCAGACCGAGTTTTGCAAAAAAGACGCCAGCCGAAAATTAAAAAAAAAAGAAAAATCTTTTATTTTATATCTTTTCTTTTTTTTCTTTTATTCCTCCCCTCCTTTCTTTCTCCTTCTCTCTCCTCCCTCTTTTCTTTCTGGGCACGAGACCCTTGCCCGACTCCCTCACACCCTCTCTCGTTCCTCAACACCAGCGAGCCTCCCCCGCCTGTCCCCCACACCGCGCACACCTCCTCCTGCGCACACCTCCGGCCACCAGCGAGCCTCCCCCGCCTTTCCCCCACCCCAGCACCCGCCCGAGCGAGCCACCGCACCGCCCGAGCGAGCCACCGCGCACACCTCCTCCTGCGCACACCTCCGGCCACCAGCGAGCCGCCGGCGCACCAGCCCACAACACCACCACGAGGTCCACGCCCATTATTGTTCCAATTGGGTACAAATCTCTTGCCCTTCTACTTGAATAATTTCTAGGGTTTACTAACAATTGGGGAATTTTTTTTTTTATTTGTATTATTAATCTGAAATTTCTGGTGTTTATTGGGCAAATTTTCTATATTAATTCATACTTGTTGGATTTAGGGAGGTTTGAGTGAAAAATTTGATAGTCACAATGCCATGAATTCTTGCTAGACTTGGATGTTAAACAAATTTGAGTTCTAAGTGTTTTCAATTTCAATTTGCTTTTCTAAGAACTTGAATTATTATTGTTGTTGGTCGTCCTTGCCGGGACGACAAAGTTGTGGCACATTGTGGTTGATCGTTCTTGTCGGAACGATACTTCTTTGTTTTTTTTTGCTTGCTTGGTTGTGTTTGTTTACCTTGTGTGTAGGCGATACAGGTCTTCGAGATGTCTAAGCGCCTAAAGAGTATGCGAGGAAAATCTTCTTCATCCTCTAGACCTTTAGCTCCTCCCACTCGCGTCGGAGAGATAACTCCTGACTCACTTGGTATTAATTTCACTAAGCAGATGCATTACACCAAGTTTGAATTGCTGAAGAAGAGGACTATTGCTACCACTCGATACCTCGATTTTGACTTGGTAGACGCTTTGGGTATCCGGAGTGATATTGATTTGATGGCAGAACGTCTGGGATGGGAAGAGTTCATTCATCTTCAAGAGCCGACATTCAAAGGTCTTACCTTGGAATTTCTCTCCACTGTTGAGTCCGAGGTCATTCAAGGCAAGCATTGTGAAGAGGGTCGTGTTCGTTTTCGCTTGGGGGATGAGGATCGGGAGCTCACTCTGAAAGAAATAAGTAACATCTATGGTTTTCCAGTCATCACCGATTTCAAAACCCCCCGCATTCAACGCCGTGCCGAGTTCTTTTCACCCGGGCTATTTTGGGGTGAGATTGGTGCGGGCTCCTATGATCCTAAAACCACGAAGGCCACTACAATTAGCAACCCTGCCATTCGCCTCCTTCAGCGGTTCATGGCTCATACTATTTTTGGCCGAGGTGATGGCGCTGAGAACAATGTGCCTCAGAAGGAGCTTACAGTTATATGTGCTGCCCTTAAAGATGAGAAAGTCAATTCTGCTGGGTTCCTCGTACATCATTTACAGCATGTGAGTGACAAGAAGTCGGGGGAAATCGTTATTGGTGGCTTGATTACTCTCCTTGCACGTCACTTTGGGATTGATTTTAGTAGGCGACTTGATAACATTCCTCCTCTGCCCATTGGCCCGGCCTATTTGAACAGCATGAGGGTGCTCTCCAATTACAACAACAAGTGGTTTTGGGCCTTTCCCTCCGGTTCTTTGTACTTCCAACTTCCGAACCCCGAGCGCACTTCAATTAGTGTTCCATCCAATTGGAAGATACATGCTCTCTCCACCGATCCTACTCGTGCCCAAGCTAAGTCCGGGGCTCTTTTGGGAGATGCTATGGAGGCCGACTATGATGAGGACGATGTTGATGATGCGAATGATGATGACTTTGATCCGTCGGATACATTGGGAGGACAAGGCGTCACCATTGCTTCCCTTGCCGATAGTCTTGCCACCATGAATCGGGAATTTACCGCTCAATTTGCCAACATCAACGCCTCGATTGCTTCACTCTCCACACATGTTGACACTCGCTTTCAGGAGATGCACACCAAGATCGATGATTGGCGCACTTCCGGTTGGCAACCAAGACCACCTCCTCCACCAGAGTAGTGATTATGTGAGTGTTTCTCTTCCCTTCTCTTTTATTCTCTACATTGGGGACAATGTAGGTTTTAAGCTTGGGGGTGGGAACATTTTCATGTTTTGCATTGCATATAGTTTAGTTTGCATATTTAGTTTGAATTTTGCTTGCAAAAACAAAAATACAAACAAAAATACAAACAAAAAAAAAATATATATATATATATAAAAAAAAATTTGCATTCTAGGAGTTATGGATTTCTCTTCAAGTGAAACACCCCTTGTCCTCAAAATTTTCTCTATGGAATTCTACCCCTTTGACTTGCTTGAAATGCTTGAAGTTTTGATGATGACTGACTATGTTATGAATTAGTTTGATGATTGAATGAGCTTGCATATTCTTTGAAACTTGAGTTAATATTGAAGTTCTAGACAAAAAAAGCCTTGTGAGGATTATTGTTTGCCTTTCTTAGGACTAAATAATGTTATGATGTCCTTTCTTTTGTGTGTGATGCTCACTTTGATTGCTTCCTCTAGAACTTGCTTTTGACTCTTTTTCAAGACCGCTCTTATGACTCTTGCATGCGACTTTGAAGTGATTGAGGCACTATTTTCTTAACCTTTATACTCCCTATCCGCCTTGCATAATTTCCTTTGTTTGAAGCCCCTTCTCGAGACTTAGCCTTATTCTTTTGAAGCTCCACAAAATTAATCCGAGCCTTTGTAAGCCTGACCCACCCGGGAACTAGGATAACTACTCGATTGACTCTGTGGTTGCAAGCTAAGCTTGGGGGAGACTTATACGTATTTGGTGATTGGGTTGTGTAATGTGCTAGTACTTTTTATCTTTGAAAAAAAATTTAAAAGAAGAAAAAAAAATCAGAAAATGCTTGGGAAAAGAAAAAAAAAAAAAAGGAAAAAGAAAAAAAAAAGAGTATGAGAAATAAGGGAATAAAGGGTGTTGGTGGTGTATGAGAATAAGTTGCTTGGAAAGAAAATCATGAGACATGGTGTTCAATCGAGTTTAGTTAAGTCTAGATTCCCGGGATTTAGCACCACATGGCCTAAATATTTCCCCACCTATTTCTTATCACCTTGGCCCCATTACAACCCAATAAAAGACCTCTTGATCATTGTTGGATGCAAGGTCCCATGCGGTGGAGATTTAGAACGCTTTTGCAAGCCTATGGTAGCTAAGTTTTCAAATGTGAGATTTGAGTGAAACACGTCCTATTTAAACACTTGAGAGAGAGCGAAAAACACATTATCCTAAGTGAGGTCTAGAATGAATATGTTGACTCAGTTTCTTTGAATTTCTCAAATGCACGCTATGATTTTGATTGTTGATCTATACTTCTAAACTCTTTGTCTAGTTCGTTGTCAAGATGGATGCATGACTTGCTTGTTTTGTGGGGTGTCAGATTCTATTTCTTGCTTGAGGACAAGCAAGGTTTAAGCTTGGGGGATTTTGATAGCATGCATTTTAGTCTAGGATAAAGCATGTTTATTTCCTTAGTTTAGTTGTTTTTATTTTATTTTCCTCTTCGTTTTATTGTCTTTTTAGTAGATTTTGTAGTTTCGGTTTCTACTCTTGCTTTGTTCGATTTCAGGATCATTTGGAGGTGGATTCAAGGAGTTTTGGCAACGACAAGGACAAGGGCAAGAGGAGCAACCCGATAGGAAGTGTCTAGGAGTTAAGCGGATGCAAGGAATTGAAGAGAAGATGGGCAAAAGCTCGGTGGAAGGCACGGGAGGAAGCTCATTTAACATTTCAAACGGAGCAGTGCACCAGGCAAAAACTCGGTCCAGGTCACGACCGAGTTCTGGAACGAGTTTTACAAAACTCGGTCTGAAACTCGACCGAGTTTCAGACCGAGTCGCGTCTTTTTCCGAAATTTCTCCTCCGCGTGTTTTATTTATTAATTTCGGGCCTTTTCTATCTTGTTTTTTTAGGGTTTCATATAAATACTTAGAGATTAAGTTTGGAGGAGTACTTATGATTTTTTCTTAGCCTCTCTCTTTGAAGAACCCTAGATTGGAGATTTGTGGATTTTTGGCAAGACTTGATTGGAGTTGAATTGAGATCTATTGAAAAGACAATTGGTATGTTTCTATTTGATTTAGATTTCTTATCTCTCCATATTATGTCTAGCTAATTTCTTAGTTCTAAGGAAGGGTGAACCCAATGGTTTAATAGGTAGATTTAATGGTGATGATTGGTTGAATTGAGATTTGAATTGTTGTTTGATTCAACCTAGGATGCTTAATGACCTAATTTGCTTGAATTAGGAATCTTGTTATAATTTGAGACCGAGAGGAGATAAGAATAACAAGAGATTGATTGAATTGAATTCACAAATTGTTAATTCATGTTAGATCCCTAGGTTTGAACTTGTTGAATTATTTGTGCGAGAGTGACTTAATTCACTTGTGGAACTTAACCTATCCTAGAAATTATTGATTGAGTAGTCTTAACTGAGCGCGAGAGCGGATGTTATTTCTATTGATTCATTGATCTCTAAAGAACTTAAAGGACCTAAATAAGACTTGCTTTGTGCGAGAGTGATTGCTAGTCGAGTCTAGGTACATGCATTAATCGTCTGAAAAGAGTTAATGTTGACACTTGATATAGTTAGTCCTTCAAACAACATTTGAATTGAAATCCAAATAAATATCACCGGTAATCTACTGAATGATCATTGCGGGAATCCTGACCTTGGAATGCTTTTCTCCATTGATAGTTACTTCTTAATTTTGATTTTAATTATTTCTGAATACAATTACAACTTCTTTTTCTTATTTTTGGCTTAGTCTACTGAATCGTGTTATAATCAATACTACAAGTTCCCTGTGTTCGACACCTTGATTACTACAACCGAACCGTATACTTGCGGTGTAGGAAAATAGCCTATCAACTCTCGAGCATCATGGTGCGAGCCATGTCTTCCAGGGTTCTGTTCTTTCTCTCGACAATGCCATTTTATTGGGGTGTGCGTGGAGCCGAGAAGTTGTGAGAAACTCCATTGTCTTCACAGATTTTAAGGAACTCCGAGTTCTTAAAGTCAGTTCCATGATCAAATCTTAGAGACTTGATCTTCAATCCCATGTTAACTTCCATTCTTTTGATGAAGAGCTCAAATTCCTTGAATGTATCTGATTTGGATCTCAAGAAAATAACCTATGTAAATCTTGAAAAATCATCAATTAACACATACATGTACCTGTTACCACCATAGTTGGCCATTTTCATGGGACCGCAAAGATCCATGTGAATCAGTTCCAATGGTCTAGTTGTGCTTACCACCTTCTTAGGCTTGAAGGAACTCCGAGTTTACTTGCCACGGATGCATGCTTCACATAGCTTGGATCCCTCAATGTTGATTTGTGGAAGACCAATGACCAGGTCCGGTAGATACAACTTCAGAATTTGATTTATGCTGCATGACCTAGATCCTTGATCCTTCACTCAAGAGATCACATATATATATGAGATACACTTAAGAGATTGTATCCCAGATCCTTCACTAAGTTGACATTGCTAATCTTGATTGACTTATTCAGCAGTACTTCACTTTTTCCTATGAATTCTCCTTTATTTTTGTTGCCAAAGGATACATTACTTCTTTCGGCTTGTGTGTGGAGTGAGGTGAGATTGTCTTTGTTCCCAGTCATATGATTTAAACAACCACTATTTATGACCCATGTGCTATTCCCCCTCACTGCCACCTACAAGGAGAGTTAGTTTTTGGTGATCTAGGCAAGATGACTCTTGCCTGGTTCCTTACAAGGAAAAATGGTCTCAAATATAACATAATCATCAATATTAATATCATGAGAGTTCCTAGAGTGATAGGTGAAGTTCCTATGGTGGTTCCCATGAGTGAGACCTCTAGTATGCTCATTTGCTTGTTGGTTTTGCCTGTTCCAATACTCGTGATTCCTGTGAGCTTGAGCTTTTCTTTTGGGACAACTTTCCTTTTAGTGCCCATGTGCACCACAATTCCAGCAGGTTTTGTAGTACTCACCTAAGTAGTACTTGGGATGAGGTCTTTGTATCCTTCTCCTATCCATGATTTCTTTGTTAAAAACCCTTGACCCGTTTCCCTTGGCGATTTGGACATAAAGTTTGTGCCCAGTGTTTCCAGTGTAGTAGTCCCTCTTTTCATTCACCCCACTTTTCAGTACACGTATTTTCTCTTCAAGATGGGCATTCTTTTGTTTCTCGCACTGGAGTTCTAGGGCCCTACACTCATTTACCTCTTGTTCATTCAGAGGAGATTTCTCATTCTTTGGGCACTCATACTTATATCCGATTCCGTGTTTGGAAGGAACAAACTTGGTTTGGGAACTAGAGGCCTCAAGACTAGGTTTTTTCCCACTCAATTTTTTGTTGGAACTCATTTTTCTCACTCTCTAGAGTCTTAATTTCGTCCTCAAGGGCAACGATGTTGGATAGGTAAGACTGAAGCTTATCAACAAGTTTTACACAGTTGAAACATGATTCAAGACCAACAAGTTCAACATTCATGTGTTTCGATTCATCTAATTTCTTTTGAAGTTTGATGTTATCTTTGACAAGACTAGAGAACAATTTTAATAACTTGGGGTTTTCATAATTAGATAAGGACTCAAGAATGGTTTCGGTAGTTACCTCACTGGGTTGTTCCCTAGTGGTCTCTTCTATAGCCATTGCACACATGTCTGGGTGTGCCCAAGATTCAGGATCGTCGTCCTTGTCATCGCTCCAAGTTGCGATGTAGGCCTTCTTCCTTAGTTTCCTGTCGTCAGTTTCCTGTGGGCAGTTTTTGGCAAAGTGACCCTTTTTGTAGCACTTGTAACAGGTGACGTCAGTGAGATCCTTCTTCGTGGTCCTGCTTTGGGAACTCTGACCTCCTTTTTGTGTTCCCATGACTCTTTTTGGACTTTCCCTTGTTGTAGAAGGATCTAAGGGCTTTCATGACAAGGACGAGTTCCTCATCTTCGTCCTCTTCTGAGTCCTCATCTTGTTCATGAACAGACTTGAGCATCTTTTCCAGTTTTAGAGCAATCCCTTTGTGTGCCCTTTCCTACTCCTTGTCATCTTGCTTCCTTTTCTCATGTCCCAAAAGCTTTCCAAAGACTTGGTGAAGCATGAGATTTTTGTTCTCGGGATTTTCTTTGAACATGGTCCTCTCGTTAGCCCATTCTCTAGTTAGGCCGTTGAAGAGTTGTTGGACTTTCATCTTATCGGTGATCTCCTCCTTGGTGATCCCAAGTCTGGTAAGCTTGGTACACAGGGCCTCAAAACAAGATTGGTAACTGTCAACATATTCTCCCATCTCCATTCGGAAGTTAAAGAACTCCCTTTTGGCATTCATTTGGAGGTCCTCTCTGAGGTCAGAATTGCCAATGTGTATCTGTTAGATGGCTTCCACATATCCTTCGTCGTTTCTAGATTTTCCACCCTATCATAGTCTTGTTCCGACATGGCATTTTTGAGGTACTGTTTGGCTTTGAAGTTTGCCTCCATGTACTTCAATTCATTTTGCCCCCACTTTGAGAAGTCATTGAGAATGGTTGGGTCCACTTCGAAGTTCCCTACTTCGATGACACACCAAGTTTGAAAGTCATGGTTACGCATCCAGTCCTTCATGTTGTGTTCCCAGTTTTCGAACCTTCCGGTGATAAGCCTTGGAGGCTTGTTGTTCCCATGTCTGACTTGAGTGAGTTCTTGAGATATCCTGTAACCTACAATACTAACACAGAAATCTAGAGCAGACCTTGCTCTGATACCAATTGTTGAATCGACGTTTAGGTTGTTCCCAAGGCAGCGGAAGTAAACGATCGCAAGCAACACAGAAAGTAAAAGACACAGTTCCTTTATAGAGGAACCCCACGACAACCAACTAGTTGTGTGGGTAAACCTCTACCTCCGCTTGGAGGATTTTGAACAATCTACTTGTTTTATTGATTGTTCCCTAGTTACAATAGGCAAGACTTACACTTCTCTGTTCCTAGCAGTTCTTCCTAACTCTAGCAACATTAGCAAGTCTTCTCAACCTAGTTCTTAAGAGAACAACTCAACTAAACACAAATAAACCAAACCTTACAGCTTGAGCTCACTGTCACAGTTCCCTTACTCATGGGAACTTGGATTCGCCGTAGTCGAGATCGAACACTCGTCGTCGTGGACTTCTCTTCACTTTCTCAACGTCTTTCTTGCTTCTTTGTATGAGGTTTTGAGTTCTGGGAGAAGTACTTATTCCAAGCACTATTCATTGGCTTATATACTCTGTTGAACTTGGGCTGATGTCTTTATTTTCATTGTTGTCCAAAATACCCTTTGTCTTGCACGCCAAGTTTGACTATACAATTTTACTTATTTATAGTACACTTTTATATGTAATAATGTACTTTTCATACAGACTATACAATGATTCGTTTCATTTGAATCAAAAACTCTAACTTAATCGGTTAAATAAAGGTAGGGGAATCTCAGTTTCATAGAGCTCAGCAACATTATATAGTGACTCTGTAGGAAGAAATGTTATATAAACTATGACGTGGGGGGAAGATGCTTCGCTACGTAATATACTTTATGTGTAACAGTGTACGTGTTTATCTTTTTTTTTGGTCGAATGTGTATGTGTTTATCTTAATTTTGCTTTACGCTTTCTACATTTTTTGGTGTTAAATTCAGTTTTCGATCTACACCTAGAAGTGATCTTGTTCAGAATTAATGCTTTTTTTAAAATTTAATCTTCAAACGCTCAATCCTCCATCCATCCGTGCATCCACAGAACATTGTATATGATTTCAATTTCATTCTGTTTTCTTTTTTAAGAAAGAAAAAACATAATGAATTCCATTGATTCTCTCGAATACCCTTTTTATTATTTAACATAGTTTGCTTAGTTTAATCACAAAGCAAAATCTAAGAACGTACAGGAAGAGTAAACAGCCTCTCTTTTTGACTCCAGCCAGTGATGCAATTAAGAACTATAAATGTCGCAAAGAAATTGGGAATAAGAAGATAGGGTTACCAGCTCAAACCTCACTTTTTTGTCTATTTCCTTGCTTCTAAGCAACATCCTTAAGTCTAATTGCATATAATTACATCCTTAATATCCTAGTTAATGAGATCTAAGAATGTTTTCTTGTCTCCCTATATATTTCTGTGTCCAATTGATTAATTGATTCATTAACTAATCTCTTGTTTCTCAATAGAATAAAACATGCACTTAACCTAGCTAATCATTAAATTTTAGGGATCCTATGAAGAATGTTAGCTCATTATACAACACTTGTAAAAAGTAGTGATTTATTTTTAATGACAGCATATGAATATATGTATTACCACTGATTGTGAAAGCGAATAAAGTGCGATATAGTCATAATGTTAATTAAGAAGAATTTGATCCAGGTGATAGGGTAGGAATTGTAGTTTCGACCAAAAAAAGGGTAGGAATTGTAGATAAATTGCATGTTATATAATAGGTTAGGTGCTTAAAAGAGTTTTTTCAACTTCATCAATCCGAATTTGAAATTGCAATTTTCACTTTTAATTATTAAAAGGCTTTTATTATAGGATTTTGTTTGGCATAAAAACTCCGCCTTCAATTCGTCTTCATTGCACTAATTAAGAACTCCTCCTCTTCCGCTCCACCTTCAAACCTACAAAACAATGGACACAGGGGGCGGGCACCCCCTAATCCACCTCCGATGCCTAAGTGAGAAGAGCAATTGTCGTTTCGAGCGACGATGTACAACAAGAGAGCGGTGAATCCCTAAACAGTCGAGCTAAGCGAATATTAGCATGTCTAGGTTTTCTGAATACGCCGATGTGCGCATGTGTCTCTCCTACACGCCTAGGGCGTGTATTTATAATGGAAGAGGGAGATCAGGAGGCCTTATTTAATTATTTCCTAAGGTTGCTTAAAGCCCAAGCTATGAATATTCCCACCTTCTCCAGGTTTAATTCTATCATATTTGCAGGATAGAATCTTCCATTAAGTTGCATAACCGCCATATATTTTATAATATGAAAAATAACGAAAATAAAAATACCTTTTTAATAGCGAAAATAAATATGGTAATTATGTTTGTTTTACCCGTTCATAGATTTTTCTAGTGTGTATCCACGTATTAACAAAGATTAGGTTTCCTCGATTAGATATAGAATGTAAATTGAGAAGAAGAAATGATATTAATTAGAAAATCATTAACTTAATTTTTGAAGGCTATTATTTCTCTTTATTAGTGCTAATTTGAAACCTCAATCATTATTAATGTATACTCATGTGAGCGGGTAAAATTAATCATCACAATTATTTGGGTAAAATTAATCATCATAATTATTTTCTCTATCTACCACCATAAAGGTATTTTATTTATTATGCTTTTTTCTATATATAATTATTTTATCATAAAATTAAATATGGTGGTTATTCCTTATGATGGAATGTTCTATCTTAGTCGAAAGATATAATTTACACTTGGAGTGGGGAGCAAGATACCAGTTGCTTGGGTGACAAGATATATGGGCCGGCCCTAGGGGATAGATATTAATTCGCCACCCTACCATCTCTCTTCCATTATAAATACATGTCATCGTCATTTACGATGAGCACCTCATATTCGTTGAGCTCGCTAGCAAGTCTTGTCCTTTACCTTGACTTTCGATTGACAATTGCTCTTCTGACTTAGGCATCGGAGGTGGATTAGAGGGTCCTCACCCCCTTTTTCTATTGTTTTCCAGGTTCTGGCTTGAAGAAGTTGCGAAAGGTGAAGAAGGGAGTAATCAATTAGTGCATTGAAGGCAAATTTTTGTGCACTAATAATTAGCGTCGTCTGTGGGAAACGAGTACTCGATCCACGCAATTATGGTGTTGGAATCAAGGAAATTCCGATATTCGATCGGGAGATCACACCTTGGCCAGAGCCGAGCAAGGTGCCTTGCCCGGAGATGTTGAACCGTGACCCGGCCCCTCTCGCACAAACCGTCAGGGACCCGAGTCGAGCGACAGATTTGACGGTTGTAACACAATGCGGTCTAAATATAATGTGATCGAGTTTGGGACTCGGCGATGCGTGTCGTTCAATCCGAGAGCAATCGAATTCTAGAAAGTCTCAAGCCATCACACGAATCAGGGTGAGTAACTACGGCCACTGAACAAAACCGCGACCGGGGCCAGTCAAATCGCGACCGCGGATCGGAGGTCCACGACCGCGGTCTGCGCATATGTGAGCCCGCGACAGTACCAAACCAAGAGCGAAACCATAACACTGTTATCCCCCACTACGAGTGAGGTCAATCGAGCCATGCCGGGTCGAATCTTGTTTGTGGTGATAATCGCATATCTCTAGCATCTGGGCCAAACAACGAGAATGGGGCATCAACCATCACTGATGGCAAGTCAAGCCGCTGATGGACATTGGGCCAAAAATTTGTTAGCCCCTACAATGAGAAGTTTCAGTCTTTCTGGTTACACCCATGTAGGTATGATTTAACGCACACAAGCGTCCTTCATTTTTAATACCGTCTTGATAAGGGTTGCATGTAATATAGGAGATTCTTCAATGCCATTTTTTATTTGAAATCCCTTGATCTTCAAGACGGTCTTGGTCTTCAAGACCATGGTCTTCCTCGCTCCTTGATTGGTATCAATTTTTTTCCAATTTTAATGCTCCAATTCAGTTTTTAATGCACACACAAACAAGATGAATGTTGTAGCTATTTTGGTGCATGTATGACTTGTTTTGATGTACAAATATATACCTAAACAACCAATTTTCAATGCACATTCGGCTAATTTGGATGCACACAATGATAGGTTTAATATACAAAATTCGATTTTGATGCACATCTCGCACGCATTTTTCTAAAAATTGCTAGGAGGATGGGGCCTAGATCCGAGGCGGCTAGGCGGGGTCTAGGCGAATAAGTACTATTTTTTATTATATATGATTATTATTTGTAATTGGTGTGAATATTTAAAAAAAAAACAATCCCTTCACAATATCTCCTTATAAATTCAAGCCAAGAGCCCGCCTAGAGTCCGCCAAGCCTGTCTAGACACCCACCCAACCCGCCTGGCTGTCCAAGGCTAAATTGGAACGGTGAATCACCACCCAGCGCCTAGCGGCCGCCTAGACCGATTTTTAGAACAAAACCAGCGTGTATCCCCATTGTCTACTTTTTTAAAAAAAATAAGCGAATAGTTCACAAAAAAATTCATATATGCCATATTTCCCCATTTTTAAATAAAAATGTTCTTTCGTATTTTACATATAAGCGCTATTGTTACCACATCTCTACTCGAAAACCAAATTACTTTCTGTCATTAAAAATTAGTATGCTAATTTATTATTTTATGACAACAATTTCAATTTTATTAGTAAAAAACACATATCTCTTCTTCTTCTTTCAAGGAAACTAATTTATAGTATTAGTTAATGTATTTTTTTGTAATAGAGAAAAGTTTAGAGAGATGAAAATATGGAGAGCAGCGTCATTTATCATAGTTGCAGGGAAATCAGATGTTCATAATTTTGCAATTTAGAGAGATGAAAATATGAGCAATAATGAAGCATGGAGACCATGCCTTGTGCATCCAAGTGCGTCTGAAGCTGCCCATCACGTACAATTCTAAATCAATGCCCAAATCCTCTGACATACTTCCAAAAATACTCAGTATATGTTACTTTTTACATTTACTATGTTCTTGTTAATTTTTTTCTTAAAAAATAGTAAAAGATCCAAAAATACAAAATAAAAAAAAAGAAAATGAGAAAGATGAAGGTGAAGTTGAGTCCAAGGCAGAAGCAGAGCAGCGGCACCGCCCCCTTGATCCAATTCGGTCCACCTGGTGTGACTTGGTGTCCTCTGCCTGCATTACTCCCTGACATTGCAAGCAAAGCAACCTAAAAAAAAAAAACCCTTTTCTTTTCATTACTTTTCTCTTCATTTTTAGCAATATTTTGATTTGATCTCTCAATTTCTCCCTCTTTACTTTTCTCTTCAACACAAAAAAAAATGCTACAAAATTGTTAGGTGCTTTGTTCATAGAAAATATTATCTAGCATAGAAAATTCTAATAGGATAGTGCATCTCATTTCCTTCAAAAACTTAGTTTCTAATATATGGGTTCCATCTAAAAACTTATTAGCAATAGGAGGAGTAACTCAAAGTCTTATATACTAATCTAATTTAACTCTCAACTTTTGAGAGGATTCTCAACATGGTGGCATAGCAGGATCATGTCATTTTTGTTTTCTGTTTAATCAATTTTCAAATTTGGCTTTTAAATTCCTTTTTTTCATGGTAAAAGAGCTAACTGACCGATCTCTTTACATTGTTACCACTTACCAAGGTAGAACATGTATCATTGAAAGTAGCCGCCGCTCCCTTTGCCTTTAATGATGTTCATGCACACCATGCTGTTGTTATAAATGCTCTATATCTTCCTAGTACCACCACCCCCACATTCTATTTCAAACTTCAAAATTTCCTCCCTTCTCTGCTTTCTTCCTAGATAGGTATCACAAGGAAAGCACCAACCCTACTAAATGAAGGATATTTGAAAAAACAAAAAAGCAGAAGAGAGCTACCAAGCAATTAACTAATCCTGTTTCTTGATCTCAAGATGAATCATTCAAATCAAGATCAAGGCCCGTTTCCAACCCAAGATCCAAACATGCCCTACAACAAGCAAGTAGAAGAGTTAGTGAGCTACAAAGAGTGTCTCAAGAATCATGCTGCATCGTTAGGAGGCAATGCACTAGATGGGTGTGGAGAGTTCATGCCTTCTTCCATCATTAATGATCCCTTTGAAGCACTCAAATGCTCGGCTTGTGGGTGTCACCGAAACTTCCACCGGAAAGAAGTTGAAGGCGAAAGCAGTCGCCATCACTCTCCACATTACAACAACAACAACAACAACAATGCAATGGGCTTTTTTGGTAGGAGAAGTGAAATCTCAGGACTCCACCACAAACTAGGCCAATTCGGAACATCATCACCAAACATGGGCGGTGGTGTTTCGACTCCCTCAGAGTCGAATGATCATGGAGATGGAGACGGGTTTTTCATTAGGCCGATCCAAAGGAAGAAGAGGTTCAGGACCAAGTTTAGCCAGGAGCAGAAGGACAAATTGATTGGCTTTGCAGAGAAAGCAGGGTGGAAGATGCAGAAGTTGGATGAAGCTGTTGTTCAACAGTTTTGCCAAGAGATTGGGATCAAGAGGAAGGTGCTGAAGGTGTGGATGCACAATAACAAGCATCACTATGTAAACAAAAATCTCCATTTCTAGTCCATGATTTACCTTTTTTTTTTATTGGATCTCCCTATTTTTTTTTAATTGCAGAATTGATGTATTTGTCTTTGTATTTTTGTTTCCAAGTATAACACTGATTCCCTAGTTGATTAGCATATGATGCAATACATCAATTTCATTAGGCTGATTGGTGTTCATGCCATATATACATATATAGTGAGCGTAAAACGTCTTCTTCAATACAAACCAAAGCTTCGTATGTATGTAAATGACAATAAGCCACATTTACTATGTAATTTCACATCTAGGTTTCTTTTCCCTTGTCTTGATACAAAGTAATAAAGTGAATAGCTTGTTCAATGGTTCCGAGTTCTCAATGCAAATGTGGGTGTGCCTTGTAGCCATGTTAATTTGCAAATGTGCTTCTCATAATGATTGAGACTAGATAGGATAGGTGGGTGTGCATAATAGCCGTGTTAATTTGCAAATTGCAATTATTCGTCATTATGAATCCTATCACAAATTCTGGTGGACTTTCTTACACATTAGTTGTATTAGGCCAAGCTAATGCCCACTTAGGATACCCCTATTTATAAAGCATTTGATTAAGAGTGAGATTAGGGTTTTCAATGATAACTTAAACCAAAGGATACTAGTTATTAGCAATTACATTGATGCACCCATAATCCTCTGCCTAGGCTTTGGCCCTTGACATCTATATCAATCGATATCAATAACCGATATCTCATATCTTTGATACTCGTACCAAATGAGCCCTTAGTGTTATAATATTTC
Organism: Fallopia convolvulus; assembly: GCA_964016875.1. Lineage (NCBI taxonomy): Eukaryota > Viridiplantae > Streptophyta > Magnoliopsida > Caryophyllales > Polygonaceae > Fallopia > Fallopia convolvulus. Next base: position 43,050,962 of record OZ024724.1, read on the forward strand.
CCCCTTCCATCACAAAGTTGCTCAACTTTAAAAAACATATTGAGTGGTTGAAATCCCCATTCTAATCTGATGCAAGCATCTCACACCAGCCCACTAAGAGCAAGGATCTCTCTCTCAAGAATTTCGTTGAAAAATCTTCAACCATTTGGATCGAATGGCTCTTATACCAAATGTGTGTTAGAACCCTAAAACTAAAAATTAAGAGATAGAAATCTAAAAAGCAAGAATCTCGCTAATCAACCAATTTTGAGGAATCCTCACTTATAATGCATTACATTCATCAAGTTTGAACAATTACAATCTGATTTCCTCCTTTTATAATAGAGAAATGAAATAACTAACTCTTAAAAATAAATAATAATAAATCAAGTAATGGGTAACATAATGGAGAAAGTGGGAAAGTGTCTGAAAACTAGGAAGTGGGAGGATAGGAAATCACGTAAACTAACTAGAAAATGAAAGATAATAATCATATTTTATAGAAATGATTTCTGGATTTGAATCATAAACAAGAGTCGTGTTGGATGTAGGATGTGGAGTGGCTAGTTTTGGTGAATTTATTTCTAACAAGGATGTACTTATGATGTCATTTGCCCCAAAAGATGAACATGAGGCCCAAGTTCAATTTGCTCTAGAAAGAGGAATTCCTGCAATCTCTACTATGATAGGTTCTAAGTGACTTCCATTTCCTTCCGGAGCTTTTGATCTTTTACATTTTGCACGTTGCAGGGTTCCCTGGCATATGGAAGGCTTTTACTAAACACTGATACCATCTCTAGTTCAATTTGCAGAATTAAGCAGAGCTAAAATCGTTCTTACAACAAGAAACCAACTTTCTTTATTTCAAAACGTACTCTTGACAACAAGAAAAGGAACAAAAAAATATTCTAGACCTAAATAAGTAACATTAGAAAAAGGGACAAAAAAAAGAAGAATGGATCACTGAGTTGGATCAATCCAACCGGGACTATAAGTAACCATAGATTCCATAAGTAAATCAATCTTCAACTTTTTTTGAACCTTCTTTGAAAGCAGTCGTAAACTTTGCTCCCTGAGATTATATACGAACATGGATACAGGAAAACTAACCAACACCTCATCATCGTGCCTGCTCATCCATGATAAAATGGATACTTGACACGCTCTGACCGTAGATGCATGCCAAAGACTCCAAGAACTCACTCCATCACTAGTTGTTTCAAGATTACAAAATTCCAGCCTTGAATGTGAAACTGATGATAAGCAAAGCTTCCCATCCAAACATCCCAATGCACCAAACTTACCTTCATTGGGTAAATCTGGTACCACCCGTAACTCTTCCGCTTTAATATCAAAATAAATAACCATGTCGTCTTCCCCACACAGCCAGTAGGGAACACCTTTGACAACAGTTCCAGTACGTGTATCATGACGAGAAAACTTTGGTAATTGGTATTGGACTTTACACTTCCTCCAACTTTTGTTCTTGAAGTTCACCACATGGAAACTGAGGGAATTGGTTTGAAAAATCACCGCCTTATATTCACCATTGTCAGAGTCGTGGCAAAGCCCACGTCCACAAGCAGTACTACGGCTGTAGTACAATTTGCATTTCTCTGCGGGCACCTGCACCAAATTTTCCTTCCCTGTGCTTGGATTAACGAGGAAGAAATCTCCTGGGTCACGGTACAACCCAAGCAAACCATTGCAGGATCCCTAAACCAAGACCTTAGTTCGTCTGAATTTTTGCAGACAAACAACATCCTCCGGATCAGTGTTTGATCCATCCACTTTATACATCTTGGCATAAGGGAACGCCAGGACATTTAAAGGTTCGTCTGGTGGTTTCTCCCTCGAACCACTCTTCGAGTCATAATATGGGTTATTAAAATCAAAAGTCTTCCCCTCCTTTCTCTTCCTTTTCCTTTCCTCCTTCTCCTCCTCCTCCTCCTCTTCCTCCGGTGTCTTTAACTCAAACTGCAACATAAAATTTTTTTAATAAGCTGAAACAAATTCTTCAATCATATAACATGAGAAATTCAAAACCTTAATTACACAAACGAATCTTCGTTCATACGATTTCCAAGCAGCTGGTAATAAGTATTGTTTGACATGAAAGACTTTTGTGAGAGTGAAGCATGCAAATCAATAAATTTGGTAATTTTTAATCGCCCACCCATATCCTGACAAAATTTAATATCAACCGCTTGGAATAAAGGGAAGAGATTTATTATAGAATTAATGTTCTGATTTAATTTAATCTAACACATTGATATGAGGCCATATGTATTGAAACAGTTGCAATCAAACTCAAACTTGGGTATGATACATCAAATCAAACTTGGATAAAATACAACCCTAAGCATTATCTAATGTCATATGCTACTGACTGTTTTTGAATAAATGAAATGAATAAAGCGTACCAAGCCATGGTGCATCAATAAGGGACCGTCATCGCTGTTGGAATCCCCTTCCGAGTTGTTGATGTTGAGAAGGGGGAACCAATCCTCCATCTTGAGCAATTTTCAAGGGTAGAGTAGTACATGTGAAATTAAAATGTGAAAACAGAAGACAAGTTAGGAATTTATTTTCTATTAACATATCTAGAGATACAAAATTTATAAATATGAGATGATCACAGACAGGGAGACCTGAAAGGATGCCAAAGAAGTATTAGCTATATAAGCTTTACAAACGGAATACATCATCATTAACCCAGTGAAGCTCCGCTACAGCGGAATCTGATGGATAAAGATTAGGGTACCACTTCCCAAGAAAAAAGGGGTACGCCCGTAGAGAATACAAATAAAAAAATCATCAAATCATGGCCTACTTGTTACTTTAATAAGAATAATTTGACTTTCCAAACTACTAACATGTCTAATTTCTGATCTCTCCTTACACGCATGTTGGGTTCATCCATAGCAATCCTGCATAATCCAGGTCACAATTCTGAACTACCCCCATCAGTATTATTCTGACAAGTTCACATTCTTTTTGAGAAAATTTAACAAGCTCTCTAGGTTCAACTGTTGAACACATCCAAGTAATCATATTTATTTACAAATTGCAAACAACTAAAACTACACACAATTCATCAATTTGATAATGATTTCCACGAACTATGGCTAGCGGCGGAGGCAGGTGTGGGAGCGGGGGCGGCTGTCCCCACCGCCCAGAATTCTCAGCCAGACGCCAGCGGAAAAAAAAAAACTAGTGAAAATTTGGATCTTTCTCGATTGAGAAACAAGAACCACGATTGACCTAAAGACATTAATAGAAAAAAAAATCAATTGAGAACGGCAAGTTCAAACCGATCAATTTTTAAAAAAAGAACGCGCTTTGCCTTTTTCCCACGCGCGGGTGTTTAGGGTTTGTTTTTCTTGGTTTCGCTTTTTTGACGGTGAATGAGCGGTGCTTCCGCTGGTGTGGCTGGTACGCCGGCTACCACCTCAGCCCAAGATGGTATGCAGATTGATAATGGGAAAGTTGATCAAACAGTGGTAACGCCGACTATGGAATCGAATCAGCCTCAAAAGTCTTGGAGTGATTTGGTTCGAGGTGATAATGGTGAAGAACGTATTGTTCTGTCAGATGAATTTCTGAAAGGGAAAGTTGTTATGTCATTCCCTGACGGTGAAGACGGGGACCCTGTTTTTAACATTGAAACCGAGGTTCTCCAAGCACTTGCTACGGTTTGGCGGTCTTCACTTATTGTGAAATCTCTTGGAAACATGATTCCTCATGCTATTATGGATCGTAAACTTCGTGAACTTTGGAACCCGTCGGGTACGATGTCTGTGGCTGATCTACCTAATGGGTATTATGTTGTCAAGTTTGCGGTTGAAGAAGATTATTTCAAAGCTATGATGGGAGGACCTTGGTTGATTTTTGGGCACTATCTCATCATCCGCCCTTGGAACCCTGAATTCAATCCTTACACAGATGTCATTACTACGACGCCTGCTTGGATTCGAATTTCAGGCCTACCAATGATTCTTTATGAGGAAAAAATTCTACTACAGTTGGCGCAAGGTATAGGTAGACCGATTAAAGTTGACAAAAAGACTATTTTTTCGAATCGTTGTCGTTTTGCACGGATTTGTGTTGAGATAGATATTACTAAGCCATTGAAAGGCTCGGTGACGGTCAATGGTTCTCGGTTCCATGTTGAATATGAGGGTCTGCATTTGATTTGTGTTCATTGTGGAAAATATGGTCATCAGATTCTTAAGTGTCCGTTGCGGCAGCCTGTGGTTGATAAAGAGGCAGAACCGGTGCTTGTTGTGAGCAAACCGGCTATAACTCCTACGGCAGGCCCGACCGATAATACTCCCCGGTATGGTCCTTGGACGGTGGTTCAACGACGTCGTCGGGGGAAGACTAACGTGGCGAAGGAGAAACAGTCAGGTTACTCGGAATCAAACAGATTTGCTGATCTTACAGTTGAGGAAAATCAGGAGGTGGATATTCAAAAATCCGTTCAGAACGAGAAAGTTGTTGTCTTAGGAAAGAAGATATCTTTCATGAAGAAAGGAAAAGATATAGCTGGTAGAGAAGATTTGGGTAACAAATCTGGGACCCAAATGCAAAAAGGAAAGAATAAGCAAGAATTTGTAGCTAAATCAGGGGCGGTGAATGCGCAGGCCCACCAGAATTCGATGTCCAAATCCAAATCTTCAAAGAAAGGGTCTCGGCCCACTAGGAAACAAATCTCCTTTGGAATGGGGAAGCGTCAGACATGTTCTTACCATCTAGAGGAGTTCGGCAGGGTGATCCGATTTCTCCATATTTATTCGTGTTGTGTGTTGAGCGCCTGAGTCACTTGATTTTCAAAGCTGTGTCGGATGGATCTTGGAAGCCGATTCGTATCTCTAGAGGCGGACCTGAGCTTTCGCATTTGATGTTTGCTGATGATATTCTCTTATTTGCAGAAGCCTCGGTTGAGCAGATTAGAGTGATCAGGGATTGCATCTCCCAGTTTTGTCAGGCTTCGGGTCAGAGGATTAATTCGAGCAAATCTCGTATTTTTGTCTCGGGCAATGTCAGATCAGATTTAAAGGATGCTATACAGGCTGAGAGTGGGTTCACCATGACTTCTGATTTAGGTTCTTATCTTGGCATGCCTATCTTTCATAAGAAAGTCTCTGCTGAAACGTTTGATCCGCTAGTGGAGAAAATTTCTAGTAAGATGCTTGGTTGGCAGGGTCGGTTTTTTAGCATAGCAGGTCGCATAACTTTAGCCAAATCGGTCTTGTCCTCTATCCCAGTTTATTCTATGGCAACTGTTCTTCTCCCAACAAAGGTGTGTGCTAAAATTGACTCCTTAATTAGCAACTTTGTGTGGGGTGACTCGGGTAGTAGCCGCAAGATTCATTTGATTGGCTGGAATGAAGTGTGTCAACCTAAAGATTGTGGTGGCCTTGGCATACGAAAAATGGCGGAATTGAATTTGGCGCTCATTGGCAAATTAGGTTGGCGTTTTTTAACGGAGGGTAACAAGCTTTGGGTGGATGTTATTCGGTCTAAATATGTGCGCTCGGAATTGTGTGATCGCTCAAATCCGTCTTATGTATGGAGGAGTTTGAAAATTGGTGTTGACAAAGTTGTGATCCCGGGAAGTCGATGGTGTGTCTCCAATGGAAATTCCACTCGGTTTTGGAGCGACTATTGGCTAGATGATGATAATAGGTTGCTTGACGTTGCCTCTTCCCAAGTTGATTTCTTGGCCCAACAGCGGCCCGTTTCTGATTTCTGGGCCAATGATCAAGGCTGGAATTGGGCTGAGATTGGCAATTCTCTTCCAGCCTCGTACTGTTTACGTCTGGCATCAATTGCTTTGCATCCAGATGCTTGTTTTGAAGACACTCTGTGCTGGCGGCTTTCCCCATCAGGCCAGTACACTGTTTCATCGGCATATAATTTGGTTTCTAGTGCTAATAGGACTTTAGAGGTGGACAGGTCCATTTATGTTGCTATTTGGAAGCTTGAGGTACCGGAACGGGTTCGGACCTTCATTTGGCTCTTGGTGAAAGGTGTGATCCTTACTAATGTAGAGCGGGTTCGGCGTCACATCGCCTCCAGTACCCTTTGCTCGATGTGCTCAATTGAGGAGGAGTCGTTGATTCATCTCTTTCGTGATTGTGATTGCACATCACGTTTTTGGGATGAGCTCCACCCTCCTCTTGCCAGGGAGGTATTTTTCCAATCAGATTTTATAATTTGGTTAAGAATTAATATTACCTGTTCTCTTAAGTTGGCCGGTGGAATTACTTGGGCGAATATTTTCGCTATTTCTCTTTGGTGGATTTGGAAATGGCGTAATATTATTATTTTTGAACAGACTCCTCTTCGACCACAAAGGGAGAGAGTGGTATTTGTGCAGCAGCAGGCGTCGGATTATGTTGCTGCTCGAGATGCTGTGCTTGATCAACGTGCAAAACGAAGAAAAGAGGAGCATTATATCGCATGGAATAGGCCAAGGGAAGGTTGGGTTAAGCTGAATACGGATGGTTCGGTGCGTGATGGAGGTCTTGCTACTGCAGCAGGTGTCATCAGGGACAGTGATGGTAAGTGGCTTATTGGCTTTGTGCATAATATTGGAATTTGTACTGTTCCTATGGCAGAGCTTTGGGGTGTGTTTCAAGGTTTGAGTCTTGCTCGGAGCAAGGGCTACAGGTTGGTTTCTCTAGAAGTAGATTCACAATTAGTGATTCTATTTTTAGGAAGACCTATGGAGAGTAGTCACTCACTCTACAGTCTGGTTCGCAAGTGCCAAGACTTTATGTGTAGGAACTGGGAAATCCAGTTTCGTCATATTTATCGGGAAGCGAATAGTGTAGCTGACTATCTTGCTTCTCTTGCTTTTTCTTTTAGCCTAGGCTTTAATGTATTGTTTGACCCGCTGGAGGGTGTTATTTGTTTATTGTCTGATGATGTAAGGGGTCGGGCTATCCCCCGTTTGCTGACTACTTAGCCCATTTTTTAATTATTAATAAAATGCCTCCTTGAGAGGCCAGAGAGTACCGCCTCTCCTTCTACCAAAAAAAGTTCAAACCGATCAATTTCGGAGACGAAATTGTAAACTTGGACGAGGCAGAGAAGATATGCCGGTGGTGAGGAAATCGAATTCTTTCTTCGGATTCCCTCGTTCCTCGTTCCGTCCTGATTCTCTCTGCTTCTGGATCCTTCTTTCCCAGGGCTTCATAAGTTGACTGAACTTGGACCTGTTTAAAGATAGGCCCGCTAGACAAAAAAAGCCCGAATCTCCCGTCTTTTTAACTGGCTCGCCGCCTTATCTTGTTCAGTTTTTTCGTTGGGCACTGTAAACTGAGTGAGTCTCAAGAAATCATGCTGCATCATTAGGAGGCAATGCACTAGATGGGTGTGGAGAATTCATGCCTTCCATCATCAATGACCCTTTTGACCACTCTCCACATTACAACAACAACAATAACAGCAATGCAATGGGCTTTTTTGGTAGGAAAAATGAAATCTCAGGACTCCGCCACAAACTAGGCCAATTCGGAACATCATCGCCAAACATGGACGGTGGTGTCTCGACTCCCTCAGAGTCGAATGATCATGGTGATGGAGACGGGTTCTTCATTAGGCCGGTCCAGAGGAAGAAGAGGTTCAGGACCAAGTTTAGCCAGGAGCAGAAGGACAAATTGATTGGCTTTGCAGAGAAAGCAGGGTGGAAGATGCACAAGTTGGATGAGACTGTTGTTCAACAGTTTTGCCAAGAGATTGGGATCAAGAGGAAGGTGCTTAAGGTGTGGATGAATAATAACAAGCATCACTATGTAAACAAAAATCTCCATTTCTAGTCCATTTTAATCGGATCTCCCTTTTTTTTTTATTGCAGATCGAATTGATGTATTTGTCTTTGTATTTTTGTTTCTAAGTATAACACTGATTTCCTAGTTGATTAGCATATGATGGAATAACTTAACTGCCACACCCTAAAGTTTTTGATCAATTTCATTAGGCTAATTGGTGTTCATGCCATATATACATAAACACAAACCAAAGCTTCGTATGTATGTAAATGAGAATAAGCCACATTTACTTATGTAATTTCACATCTGGGTTTCCTCTCCCTTGTCTTGATACTAAGTAATTAAGTGAATATCTTGTTCAATGGTTCCGAGATCTCAATGCAAATGTGAGTGTGCATTATAGCCATGTTAATTTGCAAATGTGCTTCTCATAATGATGGATGCTAGATAGGATAGGTGGGTGTTCATAATAGCCGTGTTAATTTGCAAATTGCAATTATTGGTCATTATGAATCTATCACAAATTGTGGTGCACTTTCTTTCGTATTAATTAGTTGCATTAGGCCAAGCTAATCTCCACTTATATAGGATACCCCTATTGATAAAGCATTTGATTAAGAGTGAGATTAGGGTTTTCAATGATAACTTGAACCAAAGGATACTTGTTATTAGCAATTACATTGATGCACCCATAATCCTCTGCTTATGCTTTGGCCCGTTTGTATTGATATCAGCTATGGATATAGATTTGAGTCATACCCATATATATGTTTGAATATTCTGATATCAATATCAAATTTGTATTGTTATTTGATATATGTGATATCAATGATTGGTACGTTTTGATTTTGATATATAACAAACTTTTTGATATCAATATTCGCAACCTAATAGTCGTGGATGTTATCTTCTACCAGCTAGACTGACGAGGCTTGACATGTTTAATGTCGTTTTGAAGCAGTTTACAGGGAGATAGGAGTTGAGATATCTTAGATGGAACTGCTGGTGAAACCTAATTCTTTTTTCCGACGGTAATGAAACATAATTCATCCGGCTCCAAATTGGATTAGTTAAGCAAAAACTACTGTAAAATTACAATCAAATGGAGCAGACGTGAGAGTAAGTGCAAGGAACTCACAAAGAGGTCACCTACATGACTAGATGCTCATCTAAACTAACACTGTTCTTACATGCAGAAGACTGAATATACTAACCTCCAATTTTTATAACATTTTACATATATGGGAGTATCAGAAACATATTCAGCAGAGTTTGAAAGTTAAAATTCTGTATGAAACCAAGATGCGAAAATCTTGGTCACTATGGATCTTGCAAATGGGGTGTAGCTGAAACTGTACCTGCAAACTCACCGGTTTACCACCGTATGTACTTTAAAACTTCTGAAGCGGAATATGATCTCTTAACCTGTTCATCGATGCAAGCTTGATCATGTAAATCATCTCGCTTTACAACCATTTCGGTTTGTGATAATATATATAATGATATCATGACAATCTCTCTTTGTCAAACAACAACAATATTTTGCAAATGGTGATGGAATAGAAAAACGAGGAAGCTGCTAACTTGCATTCAGGGCAGAAATTAATTGCATCCATCAGACCATCAGCAAGGCATTCCCATTTGACACCCTATTCAACTCAACAAGCACAATCCATGAACTAACCAAAACAAAGGCCTCAGGAAAAGAATATGTTCAAGTTCTATTCCTGATTCCATACTGCAACAGAAATTATAAACCAAATGCTACTTGAAAGTGATTTCAATGGCAATGAGAAGCAAAGTGTAGGTACATTTGTGAAACTCAAATTCTACAGAATTGCAAGAGAATTCAGATTATCTGTCGGAGCAAGTTTGAGGAAGTGAAAGTGAACAAGTTTAAAGAATGACCTAAAAGCCTTAAGACAAGTTAAAGTGATGCATTTCTGGTTGTTGCAAACGTAGATAAAAAGAAGCAGAGCCCACGAAAGCTGAAGAGAATATTCTGTACACGCTTAATTATTAAGCATTTGATTAAATGTGAGATTAGGGTTTTCAATTACAGCTAAATCAAAGAACACTAATTCATTAGTAGTTATAATGTTGCAACCATGATCCTCCTCCTAGGCTTTGGTACTAATACTATGATGGCCTGATTCATTAGGCTCAAAATTTGCAGTATATGAAGCAAAAGCTAGAGTAAAATCACTATGGTTTGACCCATTAATGACTCCACCCATTGTCCCTAACAACATCTTTTCAATTCCCAGAAAAGCATAATGATTTCAAGGCCCAAAAGAAAAACTTGTATTACATACATGGATATTTCAAGGCACAAGCAAATTCAGTAGAGATGAGAGAAAACGCAAAGAACTCAACTACATGGCTACATGCTCATTTAAACTACACTGCAACTCCCTAAGTACATGTAGAAGACTGCATAAATCAGCCTCCAAATTTTGTATAGCATTTTACATTTATGGGAGTACAGAAACATATTCTGCAGACTTTGAAAGTTAAAACTCCGTATCAAAGCAAGACATGAAAATCTTGGTCACCATGGATCTTGCAAATGGGATGTAGCTCAAACTGTACCTGCAAATTCACCAGATTACCACATTATGAAGTATGTACTTTTCACTTGTGATGCGGGATAGAAATTCTTATCCAGCTCATCAACGCACACTTTAATTACATAGATTATTATCTCCCTATTACAACAACTGTACCTGAGAGTTAGGTTTATGATAACAACACCATGACAATCTCTGTGTTGCCAAATATATTCAGCAATTTTAATTTTTAAATGCTACGTGTTCTTAAGAATATTGGGCAGTTGGGATTCTTTAAGTTTGCAGGACATACCATGTGAGTGCACAAAACTCTAAAATGATGGCTAAGAGAGTCAATAACTTGCTGTGGGCCTGCAGAATGCATGTTTACTGAATAAGAGCATGTGCATTGAGTCATTTAAACAGACAGAAATGATATGGAAGAGACATGGCATACGTACATATAGAGCACAGAACAATGCAAGTATCATACTAGCAAGGTACAATGATGTTGCATATATACGGACAGGATCCATCATCATTGTCAGCTGCCTTTTGGGGCCTATCAGGAATGCCGTGCTGCAAAATAGCACAAAGGATTCCAATAAAGCAGCAAATGTGCAAACAAGAAACCACCAAATCCAAGATATTATAAATGGATAAAAGATCAATAACAGATGGAATGGAACAAATGATGGTTAGGTGTTAGCTTTGAAACAGTTGAGAAATAAGTAATACTCCATAGGAAATACCTCCCTAGAGACAGCAAATTTCCCAAGGTGAATGTAAAGCCAAACTTGATTGGATGAAAGAAAACCAGCATTGACTGATGCACATTGACATGACAAATAAGCATTAAAAGTTAATCAGAACTGGATTGAGCTAAAACAAAAACAAACTCGAGTGATTAATCTTCCATCCTAAATATATAAAGGCTGAATGACAAGGAAACCTAAGAACTGGTGAATCCCACTACAAGGAGATAGTGCACACACAACACAGACAATCAAATATCACACTTGCTAGGCAACTGGAAAGCAAAGCAGGGCCAAAACACTGCAATCCCACCCAGTACCAGCAAAGACAGATCACCAGTTCAGTTATACCGCAAGGTATATCCATACCAAGTTGCTTTAATCAACTCCCATCCCACAAGGTCAAAACCCCCCAAACTAATCTCAAGAGTTCTACTAATTGGCTATGGACCACATCTAAAGAAAAAAAATCTAAGTTATGTGTAAAGCCAAAGATTTAAATACCCCAAATCCAATCTCGTGCGAGTCTGCAATGCAAAATCAACGAGGATGGGAAAAGTCCACTCCTTGCACAATTCATAACCTTATAGGTCTGCACTATTAAGTAATAATGGCAACAAGCAATGCTAAAACCGCACACCACGCCAGAGTTTTTAGTTTCTATTTCTCTAGAAATATCTGAACTCATTCTGTCAAACTAAGTCTCAACAATTGCAGTAACTTCACTAACTTGTACAATAATTGGAAATATTCAATGACGCTGAGGTCCAGAAAAAAAAAAGTAGCAATGAGAACTATAATTGGTGTTCAGACGTCAACTTACCAAAAGTGTGCAAGTCAACCCAGCAGCAAAGCAGATGGCAAACCCGTAAAATCTCTGTTGCACATTACAGAAAGAAGCAATCACCAGCGTTATATCACAATTAACCGAGGAGCTGTGGAAATTCTCAGTAAATTGATCACATTTATAATGCTGTTCTTCAGCACACCGTTTTCATCATTGAGAAAAATAACCCAACGTTTAATCATATAGATAGGGGTTTGTGTTTCTCTTTATCATTCTAGACGAAAGAGCTGGGCAAACTATTTAGTCGAAATTAAACATATAGTCATATAGATAGGGTTCTTTTCCCAGCTAATTAATCAGTACGTTTGTAGAGAAATCAGGCAACAGGACATGGTGGGGGAAGAAAGAAAGATACCTGTTTGGTAGAGAGGCTACAGTTGCGATTGAATTCGTCCATCAAAGAATCCTCTTGAATAGCCAATTCCTCATCCTCGACCTCCATACCTACCAGAATCCTCATTCTCTCAACTGCTTGGTTCTTCTTCACCTTCTCGAACGCTTCGCTAAGTTTCTCCATACTCTCTCTCTCTCTCTCTCTCTCTCTCTCTCTCTCTCTCTCTCTCAGCTATTAACTCCCGATCTGCAGATCTGACGATATTTTTACTTGAATGTCTATATGGATCCCATAGAAACGACCAGAATCAGAATTCATAGACTACAGAGAAGAGTGGCAATTTTTCGGCTTCGGAGTTAAGCAACCCACCAGAGAATTATTACGAGGAGAAAAAGGAAAATATGTTTTTGAGGTACATTTTTTTAGGGATTTTACTTTTTGGTACCGGTTTCGTTTTTCCTTTTTTTTGGTGTTAAAAAAAGATTTAACTTATAATTTTGACAAGTTCCTTTCTCGTAAACAAAACTTACTAAAATGACAATTCTATTAGTTTTCTGTCCAAAAAATAAAATAAAAAAGAAAGTGAAACCCGTCAAAATGGAAAGTGAAGAATGAGCGTAAGAAAAAATCAAAATTCTAAAATTAAATTCCAGCGAACGAAACAAAAGTGATATTAGTAATCTTCCAATTTCGAAGGTTAAATTGAAAGAGAGACCAGACGGCAGCGGTAAGAGAAGGTTTAGTTGGCGAGCGGGAACCGGTCAGATGTTGAGAAGGGTCGTCGGTGAAGATGTGGAGAAGGGTACGGGCCCTACGACCTTCGACCTCATAGAATTGTGGCCCTTCGACCTCCCCGACCGCGGTAGATAGCCTCCTCGTCGCAAGAGCCAAGCCTCGTGGACCGCAGCAGCACCGGCGTCGTGGCCGCCGAACTCTCCGACGTCCAGTTCTAGGAGCGAATCACTGAAAACCCTCCGATGTCCACTTCTCGAGAGGGAAAAAGTCGTGTAAATGAGGTTTGTGGGTTTTTTCTTTTTATTTTATTTTTTGGATGGAAAAATAAACGAATCTGTTATTTTAGTAGATTTTATTTAATGAAATGAACTCGTCAAAACCAATGTTCTAAAAAACGCTAGGCGGACGCTGGGCGGAGAAAGACCGCCTAGCGTCTAGACGGCCTGAACGGTGGCCTAGGCGGGTCTTAAACGGATGCCTAGGCGGGCTAGACGGCTAGGCGGGCTAGGACCTTCCAGCGCCTAGGCGGGGCCTAGACGGGGCCTAGAAGGGATTTTTAGAACAGTGGTCAAAAGTAATAGGGCACCGAAAGGAAAATAAATTTTTTTTGGACACCAAAAGAAATAGAGCAAATGTTGAGAGTACCAAAAGAAAATTTCTTTTTTTACTGATAATACTAGGTGGTGATGCCCGTGCTACGCACGGAATAATTTTTTAATTTTAAAAACAATATTTTAATATAATTTTACTTAAAAAGGTATTCTTATGTCATGTACTTAATGCTTGGATTGGATTTATGTTAAATGTTGCAATTTCTAATTTATAGCACATATATCTAATGTCACTAAGATATTATCATATATTTCGATTAATTTGCTTAGTTTCGCTGACATTATATTTGAGTTATTTCTATTTTTCATAATTTAGTATATGTTTTAGTTGCACAAATACATAGGATAAAGTTTTATTGGCATAGTTGATTATGCAATATATTTTATTTCCAAATAAATTGGAAAGTTTAAAATCATAACCAAAAAAAATATAAATACAACTGATGATAGATATTTTTACAAAACTTGTGATAAGCACACCTGAATATTAAAGGTAAAAATTACAATGCAATCTAGTTACATAATAAAATCAAATTAGAAATTACCTTTGATGTAGTTAGGAATTTATGATTGAACTTCTTTAGAATACTTCATTATCTCATCCTGCTTACCAAGCAACATAGAAAAATGTTAGAGATTAACATCAAATCCACCTCTCAAACTATAAATCAATATGCACAAAATTGATATCTTAAATTATAAACCATAATTTAAAGTAGAACAAAAAAGATAACAACTTTTCAAACAAAATCCACACATATCAATATAGTACATGCATATATCAAAATCAAAATAGTGAATAAAAAAGAGTGAAAATGAGATTGAGATTTTTTTCCATATTCTCTAAAAGGCTCATTAAGCCATGACGGAGTCTCATATATATAAAGAGCTTAATCATACCTAAATGCTAGATTGAACGTTACATTCACATCCAAATATTAACTACACAAATAAATGTCATTAAGTGGAAATTAAAATTTTGTTTAATGTGGGGATGTTTGGCTTGGGGCATTTACATTTGTTGAATGTGAATTTTGACCGTCCTATTTTGAGGTCTCATTTGGTGTGTAATGACTTCCAACCCAATTAGGATTAAGATTATGCACTTATTTTTATAAGTTACCGAACAAGTAAGAATTTGAAGCAATTATCTCTTTTTTAAAATGAAAGATTAGTTTTGATTTTCATTTCTTTTTTTTTGTTTTTTTAACGTTAAAATTAACTTATATTATAATAATAAGTCAATTATAATGGTCACATTTTATCTTCTATAACAATGTGGCCTATAATTGCTAGTGTTACATATTTAAGATATTAAAGTTGTGATTGTGATTTCTTAAACGGTAAAGAAGTGCATGTTAAAGCTTCTTTTGAGAAAACAAATATTTTCAGATTGGGTAGATTTGTTAGAAAAAAAGGGTCAATTTTACTGTATAATATTAAATATTTATCATAACAAAAACCTTAGAGTTGTTAACCCCCAGTCTCATTATTTTTTGTAATGATCATATCGATTTTCATTGTATACATTTGTTTAGTTTTAGTTATGAGTAAAATAAGATTTTAAATAAATTATTTTTTTCATGATTATGTTTATTTTTTTTTCATTGTATACAGGTGTTTATTTTCAATGGCCATTTAGATGAGATTTGAAAATTGTATTGATTGGCAATTTAATTTTAAAAATTTACTCATTTGGCCGAATGGACCTACACATTGGCCGTTTAGATGAGATTTGAAATTGTATTGATGGGGCAATTTAATTTGGAAAATTTACTAACTTGGCCGTTCACTTTTGCACATTGTAGAATGTTATTGACTGAAGATATATACTACGTAATTTTGTTTTCAATGTCCTTAATTATGTGTTGACTATATCCTTCACAGTGTAAGAGGTTTAGAATGTGAGAGGTGTCTTGAATGCTCATTAATTGGTTGACTGAAAAAGACTTTAAATTTGCACCTCTTTTTAAGTGTGTAAATATGTTATTATTATTTAGATGTATGTTTGAATGATATTATAAAAAACTATATTATTTGAATGAGCATTAATTGTTAAAGTTATTTAAGTTTATAGTATTATAGATGAAAGAGATTAAGACCAAATCATCATGAAATGAATTGTTTTAATTGTTAAGAATTGTCAAAAAACCAAAAAACTTTCAAGGAATTATTAGGTCATCAGCAAATGTTTGAAATGAAATTTTCATACCTTTCCTTGCAAGAGCAAATCCTACTCAGTTGTCATATCGCTGATTTGTTAGAATTTTCTTGCTATAATTTCACTACCTAAGGATAATAGGGGATCTTTTTATCGTTGTAACATCCCTGACCAAAGTGCATACGTCATTTTGCATGTATATAATATTAGCATATGCATGACATATTGACATGATATATAGTGCATTTTTAAAAGTAATATTTATTTTCTAATTAAGTTTATTATATTTTAAAAAGTTTTTAACCAAAAATTAATTAATAATTATTTCAGGGTAATGTTTATAGTAAAGAAAATTTCAGAGTGGAAATTACAATTTTGACAAAAATCTAGCCGAAATTGTGTTTAAATTGGATTTTGTATGTGTTGGAAATTGAATTTTGTTGTCTTATGTTTTATATTGTCTCCACTCTCCATCATGTTCTTTCATTTGTCTACGAGAACAAAACGAAAAAAAAAAGAGTTGGTGAAAGACGAAGGAAGAAGAAGAAAAACAAAGGAGAGAAAATTCTTTGATTTTGTTTGTTGGTTTGGTTGGTACAAGATCTCTTTTATTGAGTTTTAATCCTAAAGTATAAGCATGATTTGGTAAGCTTTTAATTAATTACTGGTTTATTTAGATTTTTCTAATTTTTTCAGATCTAGATCTACTGTTTATTTTGATTTGAAAATTAGTCTATTTATAGTTCTCAACTGGTGTCTTCGATATTAGATTTATATTCGGTAAAAGATTTCAGAGTAATTTTAGGCTATTTCTTTGTAATCATATTATGGAGTCCTTTGATCAAGTTTTTCATAAAGGTTTGAACTAGAAAAATGTTTTTATATATATATATAGTTTATTGCTGTCAAGTTTTAAGGGATTTGAAATTATGTAAGAAAAGTTATAATGCATACTGGCATTTTTTGCATTTAGGGTTAGAGTTTATAAGAGTAAATAGCCTAATTTGCATTTGGTTACATATAAGATCACAAGTCATAGATCGTGGTCAGAGTCAAGGGGGGAGAAATATAGTATCTATCCTAAACAAGTGAGTATAGACCGGAGATTCAGCCCTATGTGCTATATGTGCTATACGGATGTATGTGCTTTATGGATATATGTGCTATATGAGCTATATGAATATATGTGCCATATGGATTATATAGATATATGTGGTATATGTGGTATCTTTGAAATTTTCAGAGTTGTTTACATAAAAAGTATGTTAGCAAATGGCATATGATATATGACTATAGGATACACTTGATTGCATAGCATATTGCAATGAGATTAAAAGAACCTATGATTGTCTTGCCCTGAATTTGTATACAGAGGAGACCTACAAGTCATACATGAGGCCTAAGAGCCTAAGAGACGGTATATGAGGCCTAAGATGCCTAAAGAGATGGTATATGGGAAAAGTCGGTATATGGAAGAAAAAAGAAAGAAAAAGTTGGTATATAGAAAAAAGTCGGTATAAGGAAACCCGGGGCAGATTCAGGCTTGAACAGTTCACAAATAATAAATCGGACACATTTGCATTTGCATAGTAAATTCATATATAGTAAATAATATGTATGAATATGAATATTGACCAATTGTTTGGTTTTGTGTGAAATAATTGATGATGATTTTATATTCGCTGAGTATGCGACTCATGTAAATCGCAAAATTTTTTTCTTCAGGTTCAGCAAGTTCTTACTGATGTGTGTCCTTTTAGAGGTCACATTCATATAGGTCGGTCGACTGAAGCTCTATGCAATCTTCTCCTCCTCATTTTTGCATCTTAGACATATGGTTTGTAATATAAGTTAGAGAGACAAATGTTTTAGTTGAGAAGTAACAACATAGAACTGTGTGTGTATGTACAACCTTATATGGTTGTTAGTTTTGTTATATGTTTATGCGGATAGTTGTTATATTTGAATTATCTGCTTATATAAGGAATAAGTTATTACGAAGTATACGTCATAGGGTATAAGGGTGTCACAATCGTAATCCCCTTTCAGGAAGGAACGGGTGCCGATTAAATAGACTATTGATGAGTACTGCACTATATAAGGATAAAAAGGTTACTTATCATAAATCAGTTTTCCAAACATCAAAAAATGTGACCAACCAACAAAAATTGAGAATTCAACAAGTGGTACTAAATATAAAAACCATGACTGACCTCGATAAATACTTAGATCATAGAAATTGTAAGCAGATAAAAAACCCACTAATAAAATGGAAAGTTTTGTCCTCTCCCAAGTAGGGAGAACCATACTCTTGTGAGATAACCTAGCCATAAAACCAAACTTCTTGATGCAAAGCTTCATTCTACCATCAAATATTCATAAAGAAATGGATCAACTAAATGGATGTTGCCTTTGGAATAAAAACCAACACCACAAACCATTAGTAAGATGGGATAAGATATACAAACACATAACATTTGGTGTAATAGGACTAAAAATACAAGAACAAAGCATTACAAACGAAATTATTATGTAAAATTATAATTGAACCACGCAACATTTGGGTCCAATTAATGAATGAAAAATGTCTAAAAAATAACTTCCTATTAACATATAAAAAAAAGCAACTATAGCATGGCAATGGTCCAAACTAATGAACCTAAGACCATACTTTGAGGAAGGCCTTATATGGCATGTAGGCAATGGAGCTATAATAAAATTTTGGACTGATAAATGGGTATTGAAGAAACCACTACTTGATAGTTTATTTGGCATCAAAGAAACATACTAGTTTTTGAAACTAAACCAAATGATTTTATACATGACCTAGGAAAATATATCCATGCTCAACTATGGAAAAGAACGAAAAAAAGTGAAGATGACAAAGATATAAACCGAAACTCAAAAATAATAGGAACTAAACAAAACAAAAACTAAAGCAATGTGAAAAACGAAAATCTGGATGGGTTAAATAAATTTTGATGGCTCCTTATTAGGAACGGACTCAGCATCCGCTAGTTTCATCATCAGGGATCACACATCCAAGATATTGGACATAAAAACTACTAAACATTATTTGAACTTTGTCACAAAAATAGAGGCCCTCGCTCTTCGAGAAGGTATAAGAAAAGATAGACAAAAAGGATATCGAAAAATTGTAATTAAGGGTGACAACCTTATAATTATTAATGGATACAACGTTTCCGGAACATACCCATGGGATATTGACATGCTCATCTCAAATATCCTAGTCCTTCTCCAAGAATTTGAGAATGTCCATATTCAGCGTGTAGGTAGGGGTTGTGACTTTGTGGCTGATAAAATAGCAAAACTAGGTCATGGTCTCCCTACGAAACACATCGCGAATCAGCCATAACTTAATGTTCTTATCCTTTCGGATGCTCTAGGATGACCTCCTTAAATGGATGCGGTCCTCCTAATTCTTACCTTTAAAAAAAAACCTTTAAGGAATGACTTTGTTCTAGTGGGATTAGGCACTAGGTTCTCTTAAGTATTTTTCAATCGAATTTTTCTCGTGACGTGTATGAAAAAATTAAAATGGGTGGGACACCCCATTAAGCGCCTCTGCAATTCAAATGTATAGTGGTTTTGGCCAATCGAATCGGACAATATATAAAAAAATAATGTTAAATATCTACTTTGAATCAATATAAAGAATAGGATCACATGCGAATAATCAGTGCATTGCGAGATAAGAACAAATCTCATTTGTTCCCTAAAAATCGACGTCACAAACTTTCATTAAAGAGGAGTAAAATAAGGAACATACATATTTTTCTGAATTATTCGCATATTTTTTAAAAAAATCGTTTTTTGGAGGACACACCCTCCATAATCCAATTACCAAGAAACCCTACATATCATGAATAGTCCCATCTAAGCTAGTCATACGCCTTCTCCAAATCGAGTGTCAAGAGCATCCAACCCTTCGCCCCTCTCTTTTTGCACATCAAATGGACCACCACAATATTGTCCGAAATAAGCCGTTCAGGCAAAAAGCTCCCTTGGGTAGGACCATAGGACCAACAAGGGAAGACATATCTGGATGAAGTCTATTCATAAGCACTTTAGTTATGCATTTGTACAACACATTACATAAGTTGATCGGTCTGAACTGACTGAGTAAAACGGGTTTCGGGTTTCTTAACCTTAGCCAACAAAAGCATGTCATTTGTGATTTGCCCCCTTAGGAACTTTGGACTTCCCATAGAAGTCTCTAGCAAACTCAACAACAAAAAGGCCCATTGTATCCCAGCACTTTTGATAAAAACACTAGTTGGAAAATGTCAATGTCAGGAGACTTAAACACCCCATACCCTTGATGGCTCTCCAATCTTCCTCAGAACAGATCAGTTTAATAAGATCATGCAAGGACATATCGGTAGCATCTGAGAAGCCTCCCTTAGGCAAATTAGTCACCTAGTGTCCGTCACTACCATATAAGTTAATGAAAAACTCAAGAGCAAGTCGTTATGTTGCTTCATTATCTTCAAACTACTCCCCATTCGAACCTTTCAGCACTTCCACACAGTTCCTCTTCCGCTTGATAATCGTAGAGGCATGGAGTATAAGGATGTGTGAATTACTACAATGATGATTGAAAACATCAAGATAAGTTGAGGTATGAGGTAAACACAAAAATCATGCAATCTACATGGCTGCATCATCTAATATAAGAGTATCACTACAACCATGGAACAGAAACAAAATTGCTAATGCAATCCTACATGGTTACATCATCTAATAATAAGTATATTGGCAATAGCATAGCCATTTAATTAAGTTAGAACTAACAATGTAGAGATGCTAATTAGTTTAGCAAACAGAATTACTACAAGAAGTCATTACATTGAAATCAAAAAACGGATAACCCAATTCCTAACCTTATAGAAAAAGGTAAAAAGATGAGTTGAGGATTCATATACACTAGACAAAGGACCATCTATAATAAAATTATATGTGCAAGTGATGAAACTGTATCCTTTTGTCATTTTTGTGCCTATGGCTTAGAGCCAAACATTGATCTTCAATTCAAGTCTTTAAACAACACATATGTTGTGTCTTTATATGAAGAAAAAAAAGAAAGTGGGTGATTTTCTTTTTCAAAATCGAGCGTCAGGAGCATCCAATCTTTCGCCCCTCTCTTTCTGCGCATCAATGGACCACCACAATATTGTCCGAAATAAGACGTTCATGCAAAAAAAATCCCTTGGGTAAGACCAACAAGGGAAGACATATCTGGCTGAAGTCTATTCGTAAGCATTTTAGTGATGCATTTGTACAACACATTACATAAGTTGATCGGTCTGAACTGACTGAGTAAAACAGGTTTCTCAACCTTATCCAACAAAACAATGAGCGTGTCATTTGCCCCCTTAGGAAATTTGGACTTCCCAAAGAAGCTTCTAGCAAACTCAACAACAGAAAGACCCATTGTATCCCAGCACTTCTGATAAAACACTAGCTGGAATCCGTCAATGCCAGGAGACTTAAACACCCCCATACCCTTGATGGCTCTCCAATCTTCCTTCGAAGAGATCGGTTTGATAAGATCATGCAAGGACATGTCGGTAGCATCCGAGAAGCCTCCCTTAGGCAAAGTAGTCACCTAGTGACCGCACTACCATATAAAAAACTCAAGAGCAAGTCGTTCCATTGCTTCATTATCTTCAACCCACTCCCCATTCGAACCTTTCAGCCCTTCCACACAGTTCCTCTTCCGCCTAATATCGTAGAGGCATGGAAGAAGGAAGTATTTCGTTCTCCTAATGCCAACCATTGCTCACGAGACTTTTGAAACCGAATCATTTCTTCTAGTTCCAAAACCACTTCAAGCTCATGTTGTAACTTTTCCTCCAAGTCAATGAGATACCCTAATGAATCCCTACTAGGGTTCCGCTGAACTCTATCCAACCTCTCCATCAGATTATGTTTTCTACTTTGAATGTGCCCAAACACATTCTTATTCCACCGAATCAGTTTCTCACGCAAGACGGTAAGCGCACTAGAAATATACACATCACCCTTCCAACATTCTCGATCACTTTTGCATTAAAGTGAATGTGTGAAAGCCAAGCCCCCTCAAAACGGAATGGCCGTCTACTCTAATTCCGCTTGATCTCTTGAGAAAGCGTAAGGAGAAGCGGGCAATGGTCTAAAGAATAACGATGCAGGTGTCCTTCTTTTCTTAGACACCACCGGCGTTGGAGAAACTCTCCGACTCCACGTGAAACGAGTCCCTAAAGGCGCTTGTAATAAAGTCTGGTGGGCTGATAATCTGAGGGTCATGCGGTAACAGGCCTAGCATACATACCTAGTGAGGTTCCAACCCAAAACCATATGACAATGGGTGGAGTACCTCATTAGGTTATATACTAGGCAATTTTACTCCCAAAGTTTCAATGTGAGATTTCTCAACAGCTTGTTTTGCTTCTTCTTTTGATGCGATAATGAAAAAGTCATTCGAAAACTGAGGTTGAGATGACGCACCGGACCATGGAAGCAAACGAAGTGCTAAATTCACATATAATGTGGGAATAGGTCGAATACGTACTGTGCTAGCAGTTGAATCATATAAGCAGTAACATATAAGTCAACTCCTCTTTTATCATGGTTTCTTTTCTATAATGTATTAGATAGATCAAGACATCCAATACTTTTCAATATCTTGTTTTTAAATTAAAAATGAGGCTTTTAAATAGAATGAAAAGTGCTTAAATATTAAAATTTTCGAGTAATTCATATGATATTAACTGTTCCTGTAATTTAATTTAATTAATAATAATTAAAAAATGAAAAATAACAATTTATTACTGAAATACTCAATCTGAAAACTACTAGGTTGCCAAGTGACATTTGTTATGTATAATGGGATAATTATGACCAAAGTAATTAATGGGCCAAAACTCATGCCCTATTTTGAATCCCACCCAATCACCGTCCGCACCAATTACCCGTTGAAAGCGATCTTAAGAAAGCCAGAGATCACGGGTCGAATGGCTATGATATCTGACTATAGACGTGTTTTCTAGTAGTGAGAATACCTTGCTAGAAATTGAATCATATAATTAACTCCTCTTTTACCATGTTGTTGATATAATTTGTGAGAGGATTTGGATAGTCTATGAGATTTTAAGAGTCAATGAAATTGAACCCACATTTAAGCCATGCCCACCTATTTTTGTTTCCGGGCTAGATTTGTGTTTGATTAGTTTCAAGTTGACGCGCTAATTGGTCATCGATGTGGACATTGTGGAATTGATTTTGGTGGTTTTCGAACCCGAATTCACATACCAGGAAATTATACTTAAATGTAAGTTTTCAAGAAGTTCTATTCAAAGCAAGGCCTCCATTGAATTTTCGAGTCCCTGTTTTCATATTAGAGCTAGTTGAAATCACTTTACTAAAAATTAGTTGATGATCAGGCCTTGCCCTGGACTTTTAAAAACAAAATTATAATATGTTATTTGAATATGATATTGGTATTATAATTTAAATAATAAAGCAATATTATAAATAAATAATTAATTTAATTATAATAATATTTTTTATTATTAATGTATACAAAATATTATCTTATTCTTAAAAAATATGTATGTAATAATCATAAAAAAGCTGACGTTCTTAACTCATTGGGTTGACCCGAGTCCGCACAAAAACCGCAATGAATTAACCCAATCAACCCGTAAATTTTTACGACATGAACTTGTATTCAACCGAACCTGAAATGATCGAGCCTAAACTTGATTGAAGTGCCCCGATTAACTGGTTTAGCATTAAGGGATCAATACTTTTTCATTTATTTATTAAGGGATCCGTAATATAAAAAAATTAACATACTTATAAAAAGAAAATTAATATATTATAAAACATAACATATGTATGCCTACGTTATTTAAAAAATTGTCATTCTTATTAATATAAAAATAGTATAAAAATCATCATGCTTATGGATAGAAAATTTAAAAAGTTGTCATACTTGTGAATGAAAAATTAATATCAGAAAATTTAAAAGTTAATATAAATTCTAGCATTAAAAACATGGTTCATATCAATTAAAAAAGTGTAGGTATAGTTATGGATGCAATATTAATATAAAAAAATTCATAACTAAAACTATGGCGATTGAAATTAAAATTTAATGGCAGTATTGTATTTAACTGTCATATTTATAGATAGAACATCATATATAAAATCCGACATATTTATGGATGAAAAGTTAAAAACTTATCATTCTTAAGCATAGAAAATTAATATTGAAAAATTCGAAATTAATATGAAAAATATGGTCAATATTCATTAAAAACATGATATAATTATAAACAAAACATTAATATAAAAATCCAAATTAATGAAAAAATACATGATTTTATATAATATACAAGAATTTGAAATTTTAATATTGAAAACCCGTAAGTTAAAATATGGTCCACATTTTATACTTACAGATATAAAAGTTATCAATTTTATTTAGAGATATTAAATTAATTTATTATGGGATATTATTGAAGTAAAAAAGGATAGTTGTGATATTAAATTACTATTTTATATTTATCATATTTATGGATAATTTTTTTTTATCTATTTTACTCTAATATATTAAATCAATATTTTTATGTATCAATGTCATACATATGGATAGAATTATTGTAATATTTTTTTATTTGTTAAATTTTGATTAAATTGATATATCTAAGGATATTTCAAAGAAACTATAGTTATCTTATTTAAAAAAACTATCATTTGCAAAAATAATTATTAAAAATTGATATAAGAAATGATATTTTTTTAAAATTATATGTATCTTATCTTAAAATCTATCCTATCCGAAATTAAAACTAATATATTGATTGGTTGTTTTGTTTTATATATAAATATAAATAATTAAAAAATACAATTATTTTTCAACTAATCAGATTGATTTTAAAAAGATGGATGATATGATTTAATGTGTGGCTTTTATATATTATTTTAACCTCCACTTTAGTATATAAAAATAGAGTTTGGTTCAAATGAAACACACTCTTATCCTAAAACGTGAAACGAATGCACTTTTCCTAGTTAGTAGTACACTTTTTATACAAAAGTGCATTGAAAAATACAAAAAGTGCAATACGAAAAAATGCACTACAAAACGTACGAAAAGTGCACTACAAAATACGAAAAGTGCAAATGCGAAAAAGTGCAATCCAAAGTAGGAAAAGTGCACTACTAACTACAAAAAGTGCATTCGTTTCAGGATAAGAGTTCGTTTCAAGATAAGAGTTTGTTTCATTTGAACCAAACTCTATAATAATAATGATTATTATATAGTATATTTTATCTATACCATATGGATAGAAGATAATTAAATATTACAATATAATAAATATGTGCAAAGGTAAAAATAATGAACAATCGTACCAAATTTTCAAATTCTTAATCATACCAAATTGATAATTATTATTAGAATACAAAGAAAAATTCTCAAGATAAAATTAATATCCATACGACAAATCTTAATCGCCAAAATTGATCAATTTTAACTATACTTTTTGCAAATTTCATTACCATATAGTATAATTTTTATATATTGTACGATCAAAATGTAATAGTGAAAAAAATATCCATACGATCAATTATGTAGTATTTTTTATATATATTATATGGATAGAAGCTAATTAAATATTACAATATAATGAACATTAACAAAGATAAAAATAATGGTAGAGATAAAAATTTATCCAATCTCATAGTAAATTGAAAAAAAAATATAAATTTTTATATAGTATATTTTATTATACTATGTGGATATAAGATAATTAAATATTATAATATAATAAACATGAACAGAGATAAAAAAAATAATGGGTAGAGGTAAAAATTTATCAAATCTCATACACGATAAATTGATAAAAAAAACTATTATGTAAGGTGAGTGCATGAAATTGGAAATTCCATATGGTGATTAAATTACATAATATATAATTAATTAAAAAATCATTATTAACAATAGGTTGGCTGCGATATAAATTCTTAATGACGAAACTGCCCAAAAGTGCTTCAAGTTTAGAAGATATATATATACATATTGATTATATAGTATTATTGAGTTTGGTTCAAATGAAACAAACTCTTATCCTAAAACGAACTCTTATCCTAAAACAAATGCACTTTTCATAGTTAGTAATGCACTTTTCATATAAAAGTGCATTGAAAAATACAAAAAGTGCATTACGAAAAAGTGCACTAAAAAATTTGAAAAGTGCACTAAAAAGTACGAAAAGTACAAATGCGAAAAAATGCACTCTGAAGTCTGAAAAGTACATTACTAACTACAAAAAGTGCATTCGTTTTAGGATAAGAGTTCGTTTTAGGATAAGAGTTTGTTTCATTTGAACCAAACTCTAGTATTATAATATTAATAATAAAATATAATATGTATGTATATAATTAGAGTAGGCTATCTAGAAAGGATAATATAATTTTTTGAAATATTTTTTAAAGTTAATTTATCAATCTATATCTATACATAAAAAACGCAAGGATTAAAGCCACCTCGTTGCACCACTTAAGATTTTTCTACATGTCATTCCTACGTTAAGCGACCTAGGATTTTGCCACACATTATTTTAGATAATATAAAAATAAGATAAATTAATTTAGAAAAGATTATATCTAAAATAATAGTTTTATAAAGATGTTATATAATAATTTATTTAACTTAAAAAAAATTCTATCTAAGATCTTATCATGTGCCACCTAGGAATTTTCATATATATTTTTTTACCAAATTATAAACTACATGCCGCATAATATCTTATCATGTACCACCTAGAATTTTTCATACATGTTATTCACACAATAAACCATCTAGGATTTTTCCATATAGTATTTTTGTATTTTTGGCAATTTGCATATTTAAAAATGATTCTATTTACATAACTACAACTATTCATAACCCAATAAAAATAATAATCCAATACAAAAATTATCTAAATTATTAAGAGGTCATTTATCCCAAAATTGACTATTTTCCATCTCTCTAATGGATTTGGGTAACGTATGGAAAATTGGAAAGTTCATGTGGATCTCGAATGGATTAGGTTACTTCGTCGTCGGGGATGGTGTTCGTTTAATGGACAACGACTCAGATCTAAGATGCATAAGGTTGTGGAACAATTGAACACACAAGTAAATTGAAGGTCTAGAATCATAGATTCAACAATGATGAAAATAGTGCGACTCGAGAGCAGTGTTGTGAGGATAAGGTCGGTCGATCGGAGGTGGAATGGTGCAAGGACATCGGGGTCTACGAGATCAGCACCATTTGAACAAATGACGGCCATTACATTGTAGGATGACGCGATGACGATGACGTAAAGAGTGAGGATGGGCGAGGGGAATTGGAGGTGGGACGCATCGACGGTCATGTGTGGCGGCTGGGCAACTTAGGGTTTTCTCCTAAGGAGGAAGAAGACCAAAAGGTGAACTCTTAGAAAGATAGTTGGAGGAAAATAAAAATTTTAAAAATAGGGTTTTAAGAGAAAAAATTAAGATTTTGGACCTCTTGATCAATTAGGAAAGTTTTGTGTTAGATTATTACTTTTACCATGTTATGCATAACTAGTTATACTCGTCGTGTCATGCACGACTATGGTTCAATATTTTATAGATATTAAATAAAAATATAATATAAAAATTACTGTAAGTAATTTATTGCATGTACAATGCAAAAATAAAATTATTTTTTGGAATCAAATAAAACAAATAAAATATAAATTATTAATTTATTTTCCTTTAAGGTGGGCCAAACTCATTTTTTGGATCGATAAAGTAAAGATTAGATAAAATTAAATATTATATTTTTTATTACTTTTTATGTACCTTAATTTAGAGATTATCAAATATTTTAATATATCTATTAAATTTTATATTACCTATTTTTATTATTTTTAAACATTATAAGTGTTATCATTAATTTTTTATTATAAAATATATATATATATATATATATTCGTGAAAATATATTATGCTAAAAGATAAAAGCTATTTGTACTTATTTTAAAATATTTTAAATTTGTTATCTTTAATTTTAAATATTTATAAGGAAGTTTTCAAAATATATTGTTATACTAAATAGATATTTGTTTGATTTTAAAGATACATTTAAATAGTTAAAGAAGAATCTAATAGAAAAAAGTTAAAATATTAGGAATAAAATTTAATTTTTTAAATATGAGGTGGGGTCAGAATCGTTCTAGTGGATCGAAAAAGGTAAAAATAATGTAAATTCTTCTTGAAAAAATTAATCAAATTCAATTGTTTTAAATCCTTTAAATACAAAATAAAAGATATGAAAAATTATGAATTTAGGTAAGAAAATAGTCTACATTTAAAGATAAAAAAAATTCTACATTTACATGAATAAGTTAGAATGAAAATTAAGAAAAAGATAATGTAATTTTTTTTAATCAAAATTCAATTTAGGTAAGTAATTATCTAGATATTGAATTTTTTAAATTTTTTTTATCAAAATTTGATTTAAGACAAATCTTTTACCTAAATAGATAAAACGATAAAGATAAAATAATTTTTTTTATTTTTAATAAAAATTTAATTTTTTTTACATAAATAGATAGAAAATAATTTAATTAGAAAACTAAATTAATATAAAAAATATTTTAAATATAATATGGGGCTAAAATCAATATGGTGGTTCGAAAAGAAGTTAGTTAGGTGAACATGTTTTCTCATATTTGATCATGTATCAATACAATCATCTTTGCATTCATACTTTAGATTTAATTGCATATTAGATTAGCTAATTACGCAATCAATCATAAAATCCCTTTTATCTCTAATACTTGGCACGCAAGTAAAAAAACAAATACACGAGTCCGGAAGATCGACTCTTAGTTACCGCTCTATTGAGTCCGCTCTATTGAGTTTGGTAAAGTTAAGTTTTTTTTATAGGTAAAACGATTGAAAAATACCTCCTTAGTATTTAGCCAGATTGTTTGAAGTTTGAGGCTAATGTTGTGGCAGTTACCCACAAAATTAACCACACCGAGACTTCTTGACTATGATTTTCTGACTATAGACGCATTTTCTAGTAGTGAGAATACCGTGCTAGAAATTGAATCATATAATTAACTCCTCTTTTACCATGTTGTTGATATAATTTGTGAGAGGATTTGGATAGTCTATGAGATTTGAATAGTCAATGAAATTGAACCCACATTTAAGCCGTGCCCATCTATTTTTGTTTCCGGGCTAGATTTGTGTTTGATTAGTTTCAAGTTGACGCTAATTGGTCATCGATGTGGATATTGTGGAATTGATTTTGGTGGTGAGCATGAAACTTGGCATGCTCCATCCTAGAAGTTCAGCTTTATTACACCACAGCTGAGAAGTAAGAAGTGCCGCGTATAAAGCACGTTCAAGAGAAAACAATATTGTGTTATCTTTAATTTGCAGCAGCAGCAAGAGATCGAGCTATGAGCTCACATTTACAAACACTCCTCCTCATACGCTTCCCGCTATTATTAGTGCCATTATTATCATCCCTCTTGAGAGTAGAGGCAGATGCACCACCTAATCTTGCAAGGCCTAGTTGTCGAGCCTCTTGCGGAAATGTGAGCATCCCTTTCCCGTTTGGTATGGGTGCCAATTGCTTCCTTGATTCCTGGTTTGAGGTCGAATGCAAGGAATTTGCAAAATCTAAGGGAGTCAAGAAGCCTTTCTTGTCCAAACTGGATATTGAGGTCATGGAGATAAATATTCTACCTTGGGGGCGCTATGGTTGGTCATTTCAAAATCTGACGGTGGGGTTGCCTTTCTTGAATAAGTATGGCGCAGATACAAAACACAGTGGCCTTGATTTGAGGGGGAGCCCCTATAACTTCTCAACCGAGAACAACGTCTTCCTGATGGAGGGTTGCGCAGGCAGCGCTATCTTGATGGACCAGACCAACACAGACTACTCGGTTATGGCCGGCTGTAGCACTGTTTGCAGCAACAAAACAAATAGTGGTGGTGCCAATTTCACAAACAAGTGCTCCGGTGACGGGTTCGAGTGTTGCCAAATGCAGCTGCCTTCGGAATATCATAGCCTGTATGAATTAGGTTATTATCGAGATGCTGGTATATATTCTCCTTTACAATTTTATCAGATAGGCTTCTATGGACAATCATCAGGTGAACACCTCGACTCTGTTGCGGCTACTTTGATTAAGGAGGACTCTGTGGACCAATATGTTGGAAAGTTGTCCACTTCCTATCCATCCACGGTCCCAGTACTTTTGTATTGGAGTTGGGTGAGCAGCCACCCGCCCGACCCCAATCCTCAGGCCGATTGTTACCATGACGAAACCACTAATAGTACTCAATGTTCATGCACTGGAAACTCTGCAGGGAATCCTTATGTCTTGAATGGGTGCAAAGGTAAATCTACTTTTGACCTGCCGCCTCCAACTATATATGTTTCATTAATTCTATTCTATCATGCCTTGCTTCATCCTTACTTATATCACCTATCAATTTAATTACATTGTTGTGCCTTAAAACTAACCTAAGCCTAAGTTTATATATATAAACTTTCTTGCTTGTTGACTAGATCACTGCAAGCACTGTGACTTCAGCTGCATTTGGGACCAAGGGAGTTCTTCGTATCATTGTTTAGATCCAATATCTTCCAAAATCACCTCCTTCCAACTTGAAGTTATATGTAAGTTCTTAAAGATGTTCCATTCAAAGAAGGGCGTTCATTGAATTTTCAAGGCCCTGTTTTTATATTAAAAATGAGGCCTTAAAATTAAAAAAATATCAAATATTAAATTATCTGAGTAATTCATTCATTATAATATCAATCATTGCATGCCAATTAGCATCATGTATTATATACTCAATCTGTAAACTAATGGGTTGTCAATTGGATAATTTGATCAAAATAATGAGAGAGGGAAAAACACACACATGTAAGAACATGAATTTAATGTCTTTATGCATCTAGTTAGGCGGTTAGAGTGTCAAGGTAGTATTATGAGATTTCTATTTCGACTCTCATTGACAACATGATAAAAAAAAAATGAATCTAATTAGTCAATTTTTTACACACCGGGAAATCACATGAATAATCCTTAAATATAAATAATTAGATAAGGAGAAAAAATGTAAGAGCTTTATTTTCATTTAGTCGTCTAATGAAAAGAGTTTCTTCCATTATTAGAGGCTTAGATATAGCGATGTACATTGGGGTGGGGTGGGGCGCGGAATAAATTCCCCGGCCCCATCCCCGACATACTATTATACCCTCATTTCCACCCTGTCCTCGTCTAATTCCCGCGGGGAACAGGGCGGTGAATTCCTGTCGGGTATCGGGTTGTTAACGAGGCCCATTTATTATTAAAAAAATATTTGAAATTTTAAAAAAGTTTACAAATATCAAATTTAATAACATAAATTTTATATAATTTGTTGATATATATATATAAGCTTTTAAATTAAAAACTACAATTATATCTAAAATCTATTTTAATTATTTGTTTTTATCAATTAAAAAACAAAAAAACATATCAGGTATATATAGTAGGGATTCGGGGCGGATAATACATTCCCCGTCCCCATCCCGTTTTAAATCAGAGATACGAACTTGATCCCCGCCCCCTCCTTGTTCCCCATCAAGTCGGGAAATCTCCGCCCCATTAAGGGCGGGTACCCGCGGATTTTTTATGCATCCCTCCTTAGATAGGCCCTCAATTTTTTCATTATAAATGCATAGAATTAAAATAGCAATATATTTTAATTTTTTTAAAAAAAGATGAATTAAAATATAAAATTTTAATAAATCAGACCGCACTGAACCGATTTTTTAAATATTTGGACCAAAAATCAGATCGAATTATTGATCCAATGGATTAGTGTTTGGAATGCCCAACATTCTACCATTCTAGTACCACCACTAGACCGCGGAACTATGTGTTAACACTTAACAGTGGCAACATTCAAATAGTCTCTTCGAATACCACTTACTTGGAAGCTCTTCATTGCATGCACAGCCGTTATCCTTAGCAGTGCTATTGGGCCACTACTTATGGTGTTTGGTTGTCGTTGGCTCTATCTCTTCATCCAAAGGAGAAGGAAGACAGCACGAAGAGTGAAGTTTTTCAAGCTAAAGCTCCAACAACACCAATCATCTAATGAAGGTTTTATGGAGAGAACAAAGTTATTCACCCTCAAGGAGCTGGAAAAAGCCACGGACCGATTCAATGAAAACCGCATACTAGGTAAAGGTGGCCAGGGAACTGTCTACAAAGGCATGTTAATTGATGGGAAAATCGCAGCAATTAAGAAGTCCAAGCTAATTGAGGAAAGCCAAATGGAGCAATTCATAAACGAGGTGGTTATTTTGTCCCAAATCAACCATAGAAATGTGGTCAAGCTCTACGGATGTTGCTTAGAGACACAAGTCCCTCTTCTAGTGTACGAGTTCATTAGTAATGGGACGCTTTCCCAACATATCCACGATCCTAGTGAAGATTTTGTGCTCGATTGGCCAATGCGTTTAAAAATTGCTACAGATTCAGCTGGAGCTATTGCATATCTGCACTCATCTTCATCCACTCCAATATATCACCGAGACATAAAGCCTTCTAACATATTGTTGGATGAGAAATACAAAGCAAAAGTTTCTGACTTCGGATCTTCAAAGAGTATAGAGATTGATCAAACGCATTTGACCACCCTTGTACAAGGTACGTTTGGGTATCTGGACCCAGAATACTTCGAGACCTCTATATTTACAGAGAAGAG
Organism: Fallopia convolvulus; assembly: GCA_964016875.1. NCBI lineage: Eukaryota > Viridiplantae > Streptophyta > Magnoliopsida > Caryophyllales > Polygonaceae > Fallopia > Fallopia convolvulus. The sequence continues at coordinate 43,083,526 of OZ024724.1, forward strand.
TGATGTTTATAGTTTTGGAGTTGTCTTGTTGGAGCTTTTGACTAGCAAAAAGCCGATTTATAGGACTGAAACGATGGAACAAAAAACCTTGGTGGTAGAGTTTTTTCTCCATGTACAAAACTCTAGCTTGTTCAACATCTTGGACCCTGAAATTGTGAAAGAAGCCAAGGAGGAGGAGCTGATAGCTGTTGCTGACCTAGCAAAGTGTTGCTTAAATGAGGGTGGGAGATTGAGGCCAACAATGAAACAAGTGGCAATGGCATTGGAGACGATCATCGAACCCCCAGCTGAAGTGTCTGCTCATGACCAACAAAGTTTCCGAAATGAAGGGTTTAGTGGCATTTTCATGCCCGGGATGAGTGATGTTGATTTCATGTCGAGCCCAGTTGCTGCTGGTGCTAGGAGTCCCACTCCCATGTACATTGATGTGCACCCTCTTCTGCACGATACCATATGAATGCCCTTATGTCAATGTTCAGTTCAGTTGATACAGCTGCATGTATAATATAAGGCATGTGTTGTGTAAGGAGATAATTAAAAAATCAAGTATTGGTTGTATTGTCCTATTTATATATGTTTTCTTTTTTGGTGGAACTTAAAATTGTTCTCTTATAATTGAATATTGGCACATGTTAAGTTTTATCATTTAAATCTTCCATAAGCCAATTACAAGTGGGGTGCAGATTTTCCATATGACCAAATGTGAATTTGCCCGTGCTATGTGAAACTATAAATGCTGCATTTGTGGTGTATGAATACATAATGAACCTATAATTATAGTCACATTCAGAAAAATAGTGGACAAATTCAGGTTTTATTTCGGGGATGATTTTTTTTTGTCAAGAAATGGGCGGCCAACTCCTGGATTTATTAAAAAAGAACAACTAGTTTTCCCTACTAGGAAGTACATGATGAAGCCCGAAATAAACCAACGCTAAAAGACAAGAACGAGATTACTTTTATTTCGACTATGCAAACACTTGCTTTTTATTTATATCTTTAGAACGAGGTTACAGACTACGAGATTATGAACAACGAGATTACACCTTAGATCTCTTTTTAGGGGATTCGAGATCTCGATCTAACAAGGTTGGAGATCTCCTAATTACAACGAGGTTTTATCACCAACAGACTATTAACGAGCTTTTGTAGTGAAGTCGAAGAGCTGGTTAAGCGCGCGATGATTGTGGCATGCAAGGTGATGCAGCGAGATCTTTGATCGAGATGAGGTCTCTTTAGGTGACTTGAAGTCTTTTTGTGGACCTTCACTTGACTGTAGCGCGGTCTAGGGGCCTTTGATTGGCCGAGAATGAGGCAGTTGGTCATTGGTTGAGAATATGGTGGTTGCTGAGTGGCTGAATGAGGCGGGTATGTCAGCTTTTGAGCAACGAGGTTTAGACCCCGTGGTCGAGGTCTTGAAGCCTCGCAAGGGTATGGATCTGTCGTTTTTTAAGATGGGTAGGGAAAAGGCCTTCGAGTACCATCTCGGGAATCCCGCCGAATCTCATTATCCCTCGTACCCCGGTCCCACTTCATATTCCGCTATTTTGCGCACCATCACAACCCCATGGCCTAGGGGCCTCGCCCCGAGGACCGCAGGTCATAAGTGCGCGACATCCGGTTTCCCGTACCCAGGGTGCAAGGTCTCAGTTTCAGGGTCATGCGTAGCGAAGTTATAGGTTTGGCGGTAACGAGGCTTGAGGATCCCATTTGCGAGGCCGAACACTTGGGTTTTTCTTCTGTCATGCACTTGACGACCCTTGGGCCTATTCTCCCTTATTTCATTAATGGGCCCTCAAAAAGAGATTAGGCCCATTAAGCTCTTTAGAACTGGGAGAGGCCCATGTCCGTGCTTTATAAAAGCGTCTCTTCACGTCCCTCTTCCCTTCATTCTTCATTTTCTTCTCCGACCCAAACACGCTCTTTCTCTCTTTCGTTCTTCCTATCTTCGGCAAGTAGACGACGGTTTCTTAACGGTTTCCAGGGCCGCAACTGCCTTTCTCACACCAGTTTCCGACAAGTATGTGGTCGATTCTCCTTTGGTATGCGTTTCTTGGCATGTTGTTTTCTTTTCTTTTCACCGCCCGTGCCCTAGAGGGAGGCGGTGGTCCCACCGCTTCACGCCGGTGTCACGACGGCGAAGTGGTGGGAGCGGGGTGGTGTTGGTGGTTCGACGATTAACTCGAGTCCTTTGGCGCGTCAGCCGACGGTTGAGTTTTCGTTTCACCGCCCTATGATAAATCACAAATTTTACTGGCAATAATACACGTTAGTTTCTTGATTGAGTTTTTAATACATCATCTTTTTTTCCATTTTTTAATCATTAATTAATATATATCTTCTAAACCTGAAGCACTTTTGGGCAGACTCGTCGTTAAGAATTTATATCCCAACCAACCTATTTTTAATAATGATTTTTTTAATAAATTATATATTATGTAATTTAATCACCTTATGGAAAACTCATTATTTTTAATAATGAGTTTTCGGGTTTCCATAAATTCGTATGTCGGGATTTATAAGTGAAACAATTACTATATTTGGTATTATTTTTATTTCCACTATTTATTAAAATAACGAGACAGATTGTTTGCATGCTTGGGCCCATTCTCGCTAGTTTTCTAGGGTTAGGTTTTTAGATCTATTAATATGTCAGACTATTCTTGAATCAGTTTACGCTTGAATGAAATTGAAATTGCTTCAGTGAATCGAGATTCTCTTCCTCGGGCCTTCGGGCGTCAATTTTTCTAAACCCTTTTCCCAATCGCTCTACAATCTTTCTAAGGTTTCGTTCATCGAAATCAACTCAATCTCAAGACGCCGCTAGAGCCCTAGCGTCGTACCTATTCTTCCTCGATCTACACGCCCATGCGTGCTTCATTCGTTGATTGCTTCCGCTCTATTTTCAACCCTAGACCGAGACGGGATTCATAAAACGAGACATCGATCCTTGTAGCGAGACGAAACGCATCAGAATTCCTCCATTGTTGTGGCAATTTGGATGAACTTCTTAACTACAAATTCTTCCTCAATCCCATGACCAATACTCCTCAATTTTCTCACATTTGTGTTTAATTTGCTGGTAAAATCATTAATGGACTCACTCTCTCTCATTTTTAGACCCTCAAATTCTCTTAACAGATTTTGAATTCTTACTTGTTTAATCCTATCAGCCCCTTCATTCATCGTTTTAATAATCTCCCATGCTTCCTTGGTTGATTTATTTGCCCCTAACTACAGTAAAATATCCTCTCCTATAGCTTGATATATGGCTGCCAGAGCAAACATGTCTTTCCTTGGATCAACTTATTGAGTTCCTTCGATTGCTTCCCACAATCCTTGTGCAGTCAGAAGAACCTCCATTTTGATCACCCATACTATGTAGTTCCCTTTAACCAGCATGAGATAATTGAAAGACAATATCTTGTCTCCATTACCTCTAGCTATATCTGTTTTTTTTTTAGAAGAAAATTGTAGCTTTTATTAAATATCCATTTCCGCTAACGAAATAACGCCAGGCGGAGAATTTACATCGAAAACTTGTTCATGACCCAAAACAGGACATAAACGAGCAACGAAATGGGCTATAACATTACCATGTCTAGAGACATGTGTAACACAAGCTTGCATAAAAAACTGTAGATGAAATCTAATATCTTCCAATAAAGCACCTAAGTAGAAAGATTAGGGCATTTCAAATTAACAGCCTGAACTAAAGAAAGGGAATCTGATTCAAATATCACCATAGAAGCACCCAAGTTACGTGCCAAAATAACACCATAAAGAAGTGCCCTTGCTTCAGCAACCACCACAGGACATGTTACTGGACAACGTTTCACAACAAAGCTTAGTACAAAGCCATATGAATCACGGATCATAGCACCAAGACCAATACCATCTGTACCAAGCATAGCAGCATCTGAATTAATCTTCAACACACCTGTAGGAGGAGGATGCCATGTCGTTGGAGCTGAACGAACCACTACAGAAGCACCCCTGCTGATTGAAATCTCCTTATAGCTTTTGACAAAATTGTTGAATCCCAATAAAGTGTGTAAGCCTTGGCTATGTCGCCTTTGAAACATATGTAAATTCCGAGACGTCTAAGCGACCCAAGCACAAAAAAGAAATTCTTCTAAACCCTCCTGACCTTTGATATCTGCAATCTGGATAGCAGCATCTCGGATAGTAGAGTAGGTTGTTGAATTTAACAAAGACAAAACAGAAGATCTCTCCCAAATTGGAGCAACATGTGGGCAATGAAAAATAGCATGTCAAATATCCTCAGTGGTTGAACTACAAATATCACATGAAGCGTTGGAGATAATATGGCGATCTACAAGCCTTGCTTTAACACTGAGAGATGAGGATATCAATCTCCAAGCAAAGATTCGTAATTTAGGAGGCACATTTAATTTCCAAATTAAAGGCCAAATTCGACATGACTGATGCAGCATGAACCCAGCAGAATTAGCACCCAAAATTCCCAACCTGTAAGCAGATTTAACAGTAAAATATCCATTGGCAGAGAAGCTCCAAAATAGAGAATCGGGAATGGAATGATCAGACAAAGGAATTTGCAATATAGCATGAACGTCAGCGGGATTCAGACAAGTAGACAACATCTCAACATCCCACTCATGGGTACCATGTCTAATAAAATTTGAAACAACCAAAGTGTGATTGGCACCAGGCATAGGAGAAGGTGTTCGAAAACCAGTAGCTCCATCAGGTATCCATTTATCCCTCCAAACAGAGACATCAGTCCCAACACCAATTCTCCACGCTAAGCCCTCCAATAACAACGCTTTAGAACCCCATATACTAGCCCATGTATAGCTCGGATTGAAACCACGTCGAGCTTGAACAAAAGAGGAACCTCGAAAATATTTTTCCTGTAGAATCCGGCCAACCGGAGACCGCGGAAATTGATGGAGACACCAACCTTGTTTGGCTAACATAGCTTCGTTAAAAAATTTCATATTCCGAAAGCTCATACCACCTTGATTCTTAGGAAGACAAAGCGTCTCCCAGCTCTTCCAATGCACCTTTTTTTGTGTTCCATAAGCACCCAACCAGAATTGTGCAAGCAAAGAATAAATACTATCCATAAGTGTATCTGGAATCTTGAAAATACTCATGACATTCAAAGGAATTGCTTGCAAAACTGATTTAATCATAACTTCTCGACCAGCCTGAGATAGGAGTTTTTCTTTCCACCCTCAAACTTTCTTACGAATCCGATCAAGGATTGCAGCAAAAACTACCCTTTTATATGTCCCAACAATAGTTGGTAAACCCAAATATCTAGAATAGCGATCAACCTCCCTAACTTGAAGATAGGTAGAAATTTCAATACGTTTTTGTGCAGGAACATTGCGACTAAAGCAAATTTCAGATTTCGCCATATTAACCTTCTGACCAGATGCTCGCTCGTATTGATTGAGAATTTCAGTTATTTTGGAGCATTCTTGCAAATTTGCTTTGGCAAACAACAAACTGTCATCCGCAAAAAAACAGATGAGTGATAGGTGGGGCTGATCGACAAACACGAATTCCATGTAAAGAATTAGAGCCAACAACATGCTGAATCAAAGAAGACAGCCCTTCAGCACATAAAATAAATAAAAAAGGAGACAAGGGGCAACCTTGACGTAAACCACGGGTTGGTATAACTCGACCATAAACTCCACCATTAAACTTGAAAGCCATAGAAACAATATCCAAGCAGCTCATAGCTCGTGGAATCCACTCTACAGAAAAGCCCAAACGAGATAACAATCCCCGCAAAAAAGACCATTCAACCATATCATAAGCTTTCATCATATCCAACTTCAACCCAAAAGAACCAGTTGCACCTGTCCGACAATTTTTCATATAATGGAAAGCCTCAAAAGCAATGAGGGCATTATCAGTAATTAACCGATTCGGAATAAAATCACTTTGCTCAGGTTTAATCAAATCACCAAGGCAAGGCTTAAGTCTATTAGCAAGAACCTTAGCCGCCAGCTTATACAATATTGAACACAAACTAATGGGTCTGTAATCACTAATGCGCTTGGCTTCCTTAACCTTTGGAATAAGAGTCACCAAAGTATGATTTACAGAGCGTAAATCATGTTGATCACACCACCAGCCTTGAATAAAAGACACCACATCCGAAGCTACAATGTGCCAAAACCGTTGGAAAAACAAAGCATGCATTCCATCAAAACCTGGAGCTTTCGTTGCGTGCATCTGAAAAAGGGCAAACTGTATCTCTTCAGAAGTAGGAAGATTATCAAGAACAGAATTAATCTCTTCATTGACTTTAGGAGGAATGCCATGTAAAACTGTATCAATCAGCGTGGAGTTTTCAGAAGTGAACAAAGTCGAGTAAAACTGCACAACCTCATTTTCAATGTCAGAATCAGAGGTCAAAAGTACACCCGAAGAAGCAACTAAACCATGAATACGATTTTGAGCTCGCCGTTGAGATGCTTTGTGATGAAAATAAGGAGTATTTTTGTCACCTTCCCTTAACTCATTTGATCTCGCTCGGAGAAACCAATAGGATTCCTCTTCAGCCTGTAAAGAAGCAAGTTCAGCGCAAACAGATTCACATTCAGCTAAGATAACACCATCAGGCTGTCGATTCTGTAAACAAACCAGACGCTTTTCAAGCAAATTAATTCGCTTTCGCCGACCCTTAAATTCCTTAGCAGCCCACTTAGATAAAGCTATAGCACATAATTCTAATTTAACCACTGGAGAATCAGTAGATCTCTGCCAAGCATTCTGTACAATAGTGGAACAATGTTCATGAGAAAGCCACAAGGATTCAAAACGAAAAAGTTTACGTTTACCCGATGAACCAGCCTGACCATCTAAGTTAAGACATAAAAAGCGAATGGTCGGAACAAATACGAGGAAAACAAGTTATAGTGGCATGAGGAAAAACATGTGTCCAAGAAGCAAAACACAATCCTCGATCAAGGCGTTGTCTAATAACAGCACTCTCCCTACGACCACGATGCCAAGTAAATCCCCACCCCCACCCCAATACAGCCAAGATCATTAAGACACAAGTCAGAAATAACATCCCTAAAAGGCTGTAAATCAGCATCTCGCACAGGAGCACCACCAAACTTTCCAGAAGGATCCCGAATTTGATTAAAGTCACCAAGAAAAACAACAGGAATAGTACATTGGGCAAACAGAGTTCTCATCAAGTTCCAAGTTCGCCACTTATGCTCTCGTTCTAGATGACCATAAATACCAATTAAGATCCAATCACCCTTAACCAGATCATGAACCTGGGCCATAATGTGATTAGTTGAAAAAGAAAGAATTCGAAGATCCATATCACGCCACAATAAGCCTAGGCCACCCGAAGTACCACGGCTATCTAAGCAGAGTCCTTGTGAAAAACCACATCGATGCATAATAACTTCTTGATCTTTGCCATAAATCATTGTTTCCATAAGAAAAACAATGGAAGGGCGATCCTTCCAAGCCCACGAGCGGAGGGTATGAACAGTGCCACGGTTGCCCAAGCCGCGGTATGAACAGTGACCATAAATACCAATATTTTCATTGTTGTTCGCGGGTAGGGGTAATTCCCGTATCCGCTTATTGATTGGATGGAGATGAATCAGACAAACATAACACATTCCTTGTACTCTTAGCTGACGAACCCGAATCCTCACGTGTAATAGAATCTGATTTGCGTTTAGGAACACCCGATGAGACCACGGCCGGTACAACCTTTGCAGAAATAACACCAACAGAATCAACAGAACGCTGCACAGAACTTGGTGGAGAACCCTTACTCTGCTCAGCATTAACGCAAGATTGCACAGGCAAACTCAAATCATTCTGAACAACTGACTGCATATCAGGTTTTTCCTTAGTAATATCAGAAAATTTGGTAGAATCAACAACAGAGACAGAAAGAGCCATAAACTGTTCTAACCATTCTTGTTTGCGATCCTTTTCAGCAACAGGAACACGAGGCCGGCGAACAAGAGAATCAGCACGGAGCCATGCTCCATAGGGAGGGCGATTTTTGCGAATGTCATCAATACCCTCAATAGAACAATTCTTCATAACATGGCCAATTTTACCACAAGCGAAGCAGAAAGTTGGCAATCGCTCATATCGAATTGGAAACCAAATAGAAGAACCAGCAACAACTATTCTAGTACCACAAGGAAGGGCAGTAGTAATATCAATTAAGACCCGAAGCCGAAGAACCGTGTCAAGATTAAGTGCGTCGGCATCATCAAATTCCAGAAACTGTCCCAAATGGTCTCCAATAGCACGGGCTGTCGCAATACTCCGAAGTGCAAGGGGCACATCGTGCAATTGAATCCAGAAAGGCGTAGTACTAAAGTCCAACTTAGAGGGCGTTTGTAAACCATCGAACTCGCGAAGCAGGAACAATTGATCATCAAATGACCATGGCCTTCCATCGAGGACCTGTTGCTTATCATCCGAATTGAAAAATTGGAACACAAAGAGGTCTGAACCAATTTCACGAACAGCCAAACCAAACTTAGGGTGCCAAATTTGGGTAAAGATATTACGAAGGGCGGTGACATTAATTTGCTTTGGAGTCACAAATTTACCCACAAGACAAAGTTGGAATCTAGTCAAAGGGAAAGTTCCTTCGGCAAGATTGAGTGAAACAGGTGCATTTTCAGTATCAGAAAGTGGAACAGAAGAATCCATGGAAAAAGGAATACAACAGTAAGGACGAGAGAACAGAAAGGTGAAAGGAAAGGGAAGGAAACACCCCACAAAGGTGGCCGGAAACTACCAAAGATGGGGATTAACTGTCAGGAACACCGGATTAACCGCCATAACTAGTCATAACGCCATACACAACCCTTGAGAGCGAAAGGGACTTTCTGTTAAGTTCCCTGTGTTTCCCGATTCTGTATCACTTCTTGACATGTTCTCTCTTTTGCTCTGATACCAATTGAAAAGAAATGTTCTATATTTTACAAATCAAACAAACACCAATACTAGGATAACCAATACAATCAGAGTTTGTTTTCAATTCTGTAACTTTTATTGAAAGTTTTTCTGCAACAGAGCCAAGAGTTTTTCAGTTTACAACACACCCTAAATACATACATATATAACTTCCATGTAACTGCTATGAGCGATAGTTTAACAATAACTAACTAAAGGCGCCAGTTTTAACGACTTCTCCTTGACTTAATACACAAGACAATAACAAACTGTACTAACAGACTCCTAGTACAGACCCTTACTTAACATATAAAAAAGTAATATAAATACAAGCTTAAATTCCATCACAGCCTATCTCTGGAATTTTTGTTTTTTACCGAGCCTATATCTAGAAATAAAACTTTTACTGAGCTTATTTCTGAAAAAAATTCAAAAACCAGTATCATTAAGAGAAAGAGCCAGATTGGCTAGACTATCCGCTACCGCATTCGCCTAACGACTCACATGAACGATTTGGATATTGCCTGACCAGTTCTTCACCTTGGTGCGACATTGTTGGAGGAGAAAGGGATTCCGAGGATATGGTAAATCTGGATTGTTAAGAAGATTGCAAGCAATTTGAGAGTCACTTTGAATAAGAGAAGCAATTTGCAACCAGTGAGCTTGGGCCAGTGCATGCGAGACTTTTGAAACCAAAGCATTTCTTCCTGTTCCAAAACCACTTCGGGCTCATGTTGTAACTTCTCCTCCAAGTCAATGAGATACCCCAACGAATCTCTACTAGGGTTCCGCCGAACTCTATCCGACCTCTCCATCAAATTCTGTTTACTACTTTGAATGTGCCCAAACACTCTGTTATTCCACCGAATCAGTTCCTTACGCAAGAAATATCCACATCACGCTTCCAACATTCTCTCACTTTTGCATTAAGCTGAGGGTGTGAAAGAAGCCCCGGAGACGGCCGTCTACTCTCTTGATCTCTGGAGAAAGCGTAACGAGAAGCGGGCAATGGTCCAAAGAATAACGAGGCAGGTGTCTTACTCCCGTGTCCGGCCACCGGAGACGACCCTCCGCATTGAGAAACAGCATATCGAGCCTCTTAGACACCACCGACGTTGGAGAAATTAACTCTCCAACTCCACGTGAAAGGAGTCCCTGAACGGCTGAACAGCCCATATCCACAAGGCCAGCCCTATCTATCAAGCCATTAAAAGCATCTGAGTCATATTGAAGGCCAATCCTTTCTTGACTTCTTCTTGTTTTCCTTGTTTTGCTTCTTCTTTTGATGCATGTATGAAAAAGTCATTCGTTGAGATGACGCACCGGACCATGAATTCATGCAAACGAAGTGCTACATTCACATATAATGTGGGAATAGATCGAATACCGTGCTAGAAATTGAATCAAATAAGCGGTAACATACAAGATAACTTGTCTTTTGCCGTATTGTTTATATAATCTGTGAGAGGATTGGATAGTCTATATATGAAATTTGAATAGTCAATGAAATTAAACCCATGTGCAAGCCGTGCCCACCTATTTTTGTTTCTGGGCTACCTGTATCCGCTTTGTGTTTGATTAGTTTTAAGGTGACGTTAATTGGTGATCGATGTGGACATTGTGGAATTGATTTGTGTGGTCAGCATGTAACTTGGCATGCTCCATCCTAGAAATCCAAGTTAAAACACCACAGCCGCGTATAAGGCACAAGAGAACAGAGAAAAGAATGTTGTGCTATCTTAATTTGCAGCAAGAGATCGAGCTATGAATACACATTTACAAACACCGCCACCCGTACGCTTCCCAGTATTATTAGTACTATTATTATCAGTACCATCCCTCCTGAACCTGATCCTGAGAGTAGAGGCAGAGGATGCACCACCTATTATTGCAAGGCCTGGTTGTCAGGCTACTTGCGGAAATGTGAGCATCCCTTTCCCCTTTGGTATCGGTGCCAAGTGCTTCCTCAACCCCTGTTATGAAGTCAGATGCAATGAATCTGGAGGATCCAAGAAGCCCTTCTTATCCAAATTGGAGATTGAGGTCAGGGAGATATATGTTATAAAACGGGGCTATAGTTGGTCACAAATTCTGACTGTGAGCTTGCCTTCCTTGAGCAAGTGTGGCGCAGATGCAAAACGCAGAGGCCTCGATTTGAGGGGGAGCCCTTATAACTTCTCAACCGACAACAACGTCCTCCTGATGGAGGGTTGTGCTGGCAGCGCTATCTTGACGGACCAGACCAACACAAACCACACAGTTATGGCCGGATGTAGCACCGTCTGCAGCAGCAAATTAAAAAGCACAAACAGGTGCTACGGGGACGGGGTTGAGTGTTGCCATATGCAGCTGCCTTCGGAGAGTTTCCGTCCATACGAAGGGTATCCATATGCATATGAAGGCTATCGTCCAACGGAAGGTTATAGTCGATACGGTCATACATATTCTCCTGTACAGTTTTATCAGATAGGTTTTTATGGGCGATCATCAGCTGAGCACCACAACTGTGTTGCGGCTACTTTGATTAAGAAGAACTCATTGGATCAATATATTGGAAACTTGTCGATTTTATCCATCCACGGTCCCAGTACTTTTGTATTGGAGTTGGGTGAGCAGCCACCCGCCCGACCCCAATCCTCAGGCCGATTGTTCGCGTGATGAAGTCACTAATAGTACTCGATGTTTATGCACTGGAAACTCAGCTGGGAATCCTTACGTCATGAATGGGTGCCAAGGTAAATCTACTTTTTATCTACCTGCAACTATATATGTTCCATTGATTTGATTCTATCATGCATGCCTAGCTTCATCCTTTAATCACCTATCAATTTAGTTACTCTATTGTGCCTAGCTTTAAAGCTATAAGTCTATGATTTTTATATATACTCTCTTCTTGACTAGTTCGCTGCAAGTACTGTTATGATGGAGGCTGCATTTGGGAAGAAGGGAGTTCTTCATATCAATGTTTTGATCCGATGCTTTTCGAACCCGGAGTCCCACACCTGGGAATTATACTTGAATGTAAGTTTTCAAGAAGTTCTATTCAATTATTCAAAGCAAGGCCTTCATTGAATTTTCGAGTCCCTGTTTTCATATTAGAACTAGTTGAAATCCATGATACTTTACTAAAAATTATATAATATTATAATATTAATGATAAAATATAATCCTACAAATTAAACATACTTAAGATAGGTCTCTAGAAAACATAATATAATATAATAAAATATTATAAATAATTTTGAAGTTAATTTATTACAATTATGCCACGTGATATAATTTTTCAATATAGATGGTTTCTACTTTATAATGTATTAGATAGATGACGCCTTAAAACGAAAAATATTTATCACATATTAAAATTTCTAAATATTTCATCCATTACAATTTACAATATCAATTCATTCATGTAATTTACTTTAATTATTAATGATTAAAAATGGAAAAAAGATGATGTATTAAAAACTCAATCCGGAAATTAATGTGTATTGCCAGTAAAATTTGTGATTTATCATAGGATAACTTTGACCAAAATAATGAGAGAGTAAAACACAATAAAAAAAATCACACAATGTCATACAGGTATAACAACAACATTGATCCAGTGAGATTTCACTATAGCGAAATTTGGGGGGTCAAGATGAAGGTACCTATGCCCAAGGGAAGAAGATACGTCCGAAAAACCTATGTAGAGCCCAAACTGCACAACACATAAAATTAGCACAAGATAACGAAAGCACACAAAACAAGAAAGGGGACACAAAGCACAAAAGGGACAAAAGTTAGCACAAGTAACAAAAATAAGCACAAACAAACACGCCCCAGTAAAGGATGAGATCATGCCCTCTGATGAGTCGACTAGTTGTCTACTACTCTGATCTTCTCTCTCCAGTCATCCATGCACCTTGCCAAATCTACTGAAATTCCCAAAAGTTCAATATCTTGCTTTATGTTGTCCTTCCACCACTTCTTCGGCCATCCTCTACCTTTGTGGAAGTCTTTAAAACCAATCTCTCGATCTTCGGGCCGGCTCTCTAGGGCCCCTCCTCTCCACATGCCCAAACCAACGAAGTCGAGTCTCCGTAACTTATCCCCTAAGCTGGCCACCCCTACCTTGTTCCTAGTGACATCATTTCTAATATTGTCCAGTCTTGTGTGTCCACACATCCATCTAAGCATCCGCATTTCAACTACCATCAACCTCTGCTCTTGCGCTCTTGTAGTCAGCAACCATTCTGCCCTGTAGAGGATGACTGGCCTCACAACTGCTCTGTAGAACTTGCCCTTGAGTTTAAGCGGTACTTTCTTGTCGCACAATACTCTTGAGGATGCTCTCCTCTTCTTCCACCCTCTCTGAATTCGAGACGAGATATCCTCGTCTATATCGTTGTTGCTCTGCATGATTGACCCCAAATACTTGAAACTCTCCTTTTTCATAACTATTACCCCTCCTAGTCGTACTTCCTCATTGAAGCTCAGGCCTTGCCCGAACTTAAACTCTATGTATTCTGTCTTGAACCTCCTCAATCTAAAACCCTTGGATTCTAACTTCTCCCTCCAAGCTTCAAGTTTGGCATTGACACCCGCTCTGGACTCTTCCACTAAGACGATGTCATCTGCAAACAACATGCACCACGGGACCTCCCCCTGGATCTCTCTTGTCACAACGTCCAACACTAGCGTGAAAATGAAGGGACTTAGCGTTGAACCTTGATGCATGCCAACTCACACCTTAAAGTACTATGTATCTCAGCCGGGGGTGATGATGTTGGTCATAGAACCCTCTTACATGTCCCTGACTATTCTAGTAAACGTGCTTGACACTCCTTTGTCTTCCAAGCACTGCCAGATCAACTTTCGTGGTACCCTGTCGTACGCTTTCGCCAAGTCTATAAACATTATGTGCAGATCCTTCCTCCTCTCCATGTACGCCTCTGTCAACCTCATCAAAAAATGAATGGCCTCCATGGACGACCTTCCCGGCATAAAACCAAATTGATTTTTTGACCTCAACTATATAACTTTCTCCCACACCTTCATCGTATGGTTGATAAGTTTCATGCCTCTATAACTGTTGCACTACTGCACATCTCCCTTATTTTTATACAACAGGGTCAGTCTACTGAGCCTCCACTCTTCTAGCATCTTAGCCATCTTGAAAATGGCGTTGAAGAGTGATACTAGCCACTTTAGGCCCCTCTCACCCAAGCACTTGCAAACTTCTACTGGGATCTCATCTAGTCCTACTGCCCTTTTGTTGCCCATTTTCTTGGCGACTTCCTTTACTTCCACTAAGGAGACACGTCTGTGGAAGAAAAGATTGTCTTTGCTCTCCGGCGCCTGCTTGTTGTCCACCGACTCATAGCCGTCATTTAGAAGACCACAAAAGTACCTCTCTCATCTTTGTCTAATCTGTGTATCCTTCACTAGTACACGCCCCTCTTCGTCCTTGATACACCTTACCTTGTCTATATCTCTTCTCCTCCTCTTTATGGCCCTTACTAGCCTGTAGAGACCTCACTCTCCCACTTTTTCGTCCAGTGCATTGTACAAACTTTTATACGCTGAATCTTTCGCGGCTACCACTGCCCTTCTTGCTACCTGCTTTACTGCTTTGTACTCTGCCAACCTTTCCTCCTTCTATAACTCCCCCCACTCCTCACCCAGGCTTTGTAGGCTATCCGCTTGCCCTTGACTTTTTCTTATACCTCACAGTTCCACCAAGGCACCGCTCCTCTGTTGTCACTTAAACCTTTCGACATGCCAAGGACCTGACATATCGCGTGCCCTGCGTATACACATTGAGAAATTAGTCAATATATATACACATTGAAAAATTACAAGAGTAATATTTAAATATCAATAATTAGATAAGGAGAAGAAAATAACTTGATACTCCTTGTACTAACCTAATAGACTTCAGCTAGAGTCATTAGGGAATATAGCTAGTCGGGTCATCATTTGTTTGATGTGATCGAGGACTAGATACTCATTGTACTAACCTAATGGACTTTTTGGATATCAATTACCTAGAAGTTCTTCATTGTATGCAGCACTTTACCTTGGCACTGCTATTGGGCCTTTACTTATGGTATTTGGTTGTCGTTGGCTCTATCTCTTCATCCAAAGGAGAAAGAAGACAGCACGAAGAGTGAAGTTTTTCAAGCTAAAGCTCCAACAACACCAATCATCTAATGAAGGTTTTATGGAGAGAACAAAGTTATTCACCCTCAAGGAGCTGGACAAAGCCACGGACCACTTCAATGAAAACCGCATACTTGGTAAGGGTGGCCAAGGAACTGTCTACAAAGGCATGTTATTTGATGGGAAAGTCGCTGCAATCAAGAAGTCCAAGCTAATTGAGGAAAACCAAATGGAGCAATTCATAAACGAGGTGGTTATTTTGTCTCAAATCAACCATAGAAATGTGGTCAAGCTCTACGGATGTTGCTTAGAGACACAAATCCCTCTTCTAGTGTACGAATTCATTAGTAATGGGACGCTTTCCCAACATATCCACGATCCTAGTGAAGATTTTGTGCTCGATTGGCCAATGCGTTTAAAAATTGCTACAGATTCAGCGGGAGCTATTGCATATCTACACTCATCTTCATCCACCCCAATATATCACCGAGACATAAAGCCTTCTAACATATTGTTGGATGAGAAATACAAAGCAAAAGTTTCTGACTTCGGATCTTCAAAGAGTATAGAGATTGATCAAACGCATTTGACCACCCTTGTACAAGGTACGTTTGGGTATCTGGACCCAGAATACTTCGAGACCTCTATATTTACAGAGAAGAGTGATGTATATAGTTTTGGAGTTGTCTTGTTGGAGCTTTTGACTAGCAAAAAGCCGATTTATAGGACTGAAACGATGGAGCAAAAAACCTTGGTGATAGAGTTTTTCCTCCATGTACGAAACTCTAGCTTGTTCAACATCTTGGACCCTGAAATTGTGAAAGAAGCTAAGGAGGAGGAGCTGAAAGCTGTTGCTGACCTAGCAAAGTGTTGCTTAAATGAGAGCGGGAGATTGAGGTCAACAATGAAACAAGTAGCAATGGCATTGGAGACGATCATCGAACCCCCTGCTGAAATGACTACTCACGACCAACAAACTTTCCGGAATGAAGGGTTTAGTGGCATTTTCATGCCCGGGATGAGTGATGTTGATTTCATGTCGAGCCCAGTTGCTGCTGGTGCTAGGAGTCCCATGTACATTGATGTGCAGCCTCTTCTGCGCGATACCATATGAATGCCCTGCGGAAACATGATGGGTGGAGTAAATATTTTGGTGGCATAACTATTGATTGTTTGTGAAATAGTAAGCGTGCAATGATTATGTACTTAGGTCAATGTTCAGTTCAATTGATGCAGGTGCATGTATAATGTAAGGATTGTGTTGTGTAATGAGATGATCAAAAATCAAGTATTGGTTGTGATGTCCTGTTTATATTAGTTTGTCAATCAATCATCATCCATTGTTCAATGGTTTTATCGAGCAATGGTTCTTAAAATGGTTCTCTTACAGTTGAATATTGGCACATTGTAAGTTTTATAGTTTCAATTTTCTATAAGCCAATTACAAGTGGGGTGCAGATTTTCCATATGACCAATGGTTGTGCTATGTGAAACTCTGCTGCTTCTTTTCATGATTTTAAAGTAACATCAATGTTTTCTCTCGAGTGAGAAGCACCTGTCATGTTCGAGATCTATTATCACTAAGGAATGAGAAAGAATTCCAAGATTGCTCAGCTTGTAAACAAAACATCCATGAATGCCTTGCCTCTGTTTCTTTCGAGCTTGTTAAATGCTACATATATGTGCATCTGTTTCACTTTCAGCTGAGGATTTTTGTAATTATGCATTCGTTTTAGTATTGTCAGGACTTAGTGACTCACATAAAACCAACAAGGTTTTTGAGTTCGTTAGAACATGGATATATTAGCCCAGTCGTGCTCGTGACCATACAATTTTGTGTGCTCAAGAAACTGGATCTATAGTCAGTTTGTATAATCAAACCGGTTATAGATCCGCTTATAGGTAAACAAGTTCCAGCATAGAGCCTGGGTGTGCTATGAACAACCGGGCTATTAACCAACTGAAACTCTTACAAAAACATGACATATGTGCCCCTATCTTTTATAAGTAATTACATATTTTGTCCGGACCTTCCAAAATAAGATATTTTATCATTAGTTTAATTTCAAATGCAAATAAAACTTTTACAATAATCATTTGTTCGATATTTAATACTCAACTTTATATTTGAACCAAATAATGTATCTAGGTTATACACTTGACTTTAAAAGTAATTTTCCGGTTGCACATCCCTAATATGAATTTATGAACCCGACGTCTGGACCGGACCGTATCTACCCGATTTGGACTAGCTGCACAGCCCTATTATGAACCCAACGTCCATAACTTCGAATTATTGAGAACCTAATTTTTGGTTTGAAAATTCAAAATCGAAACAGTTACATAAATCACATTAATATTATTCTTACAAAATATCTTGCCATCATGGTTTTTTTTTTAATCAAGTAAGATTTAGGATACCCATATAAACGGGTGAAAACTGTAGAAAAATTAATAACATATCGTCGTCGCTGATGAATGTCGAAACTCAAAACAATGACCTCGGGGTTCTCCCAAGGACCAACCACTTGGACTAGGCTCCTCACCCTTCCCATCACAATTTGGTTAAAAGCCTCCCATATATTACGGCCAAACATAATGCTCACTCATTTTATTGCTTTCTTGCTTGGGGGTTAGGCCATCTAAATCGCAACATAACCAATAGAAAACTGCGAAGTTTAAGAGATGAAACAAAAAACATAGCAAACCAATGGACGAATATTTTACGATCCTCCATTTCATTTTCTTTTTTGTGTTTCTTTTTTGTCAGATCTTTCCTGGTTCATACCTAAGTCGACATAACTACAAGGTCATATATCCATACAATTTACAAGACAAAAAGAACCCAGACCGAATCTAATAAAAAGAAGAATAAAAAAACTACCTAAAACCCAGCTGCTAATCCCCAACTGAAAGGCTTACATTCTACACCATATTTCCAATTTACACACTAATCCTAATCTGGCTCCCTAAGCCCGAGAATTTACAGCTTCACTTCCTAAGCACAAAAGTTAGCCTGTTGCATAAAACAGCGAGGGAGACTCTTCCCCCCTGTCCCACCAACCCGAGCAGCCACCACCTTGTCTCCATATCGACCAACACCTGTCTTCGCCACATCAAACAAGCCCCTACACCCTCCACACACGAACCTAACCGGAACCGAATCCGAGTCTCGAATCCCTGCACACCTCGTATGTTGCCACACACTGCACACATCACATGCTAACATCCGCTCCCCATCATCATCTCGGGCTCCACACCCACACTCGACAGTCCACCGCTCAATCCCGCGCTCCATCCGGAACTTCCCCAGCCCCTTCATAACCCCACAGCTCCCTCGAACTGTAACCGTCTCGAACGACCTAAACAAAAGATTAACAGAAGTCGAGTCATCTAACGAATTGAAATCCACGACCTCTTCAGCCTGAAACCCTTTAAACATGATGTAGACTTCTTGAAACAACTTCGAGGCTTCTTGCTTGAGGTCGGAGATTGTTGCGTTTGCGGGGAGGACGACGAGTTCCGGGGGCGCGTTTATCTCGTCATTGTCGTAGTCATCATCGTCTTGCAGATGATCAATTAGTTTGGGCTTGCAGAAGAGGTAGATGGATGCAGGGTCGGGGATTGAGAGTTCTGTTTCGGGTTTGTAATCCTTCATGAACTGCTTGCAGTCAAGAAGCGAGGTGGCAGCTTTGATCAGAAGCGATTTCTTTGATTCAGGTACGAAGGTGAGCATGGTTGAGGGTTGGAGAAGCGACTCATACAAGTATCTCAGGTCATGCACAACGCTGTCTTTGGATGGAGAGTTGGATAAAAACTTATCTACAGAATCCAACTCTCCATTAACACAACAAGCAATGCCTGATTCGATCCTGTGAAGAATCAAAACAAAAACTGAGGTTAAGTCAATGGTTTGAATGTTTGATGGATGTCAATCCCGAATAACGCCAAAAATGCTGTCTTTGGGGCATCCAAACACTCATTTTCTTTAGTGTGCATTATAATGCAGAATACATGTCTATACTACATGTTTTATGCAACCAAACAGGGGCTTACTCCATTAATCATATCAAAGGAAAGCTAATCATGGATCTAGCGAGGACTGACCTGTACTCCATTGCACTGGATTGAGGGTTGCAACGAGAAATGACGAAAACACCATCAGCAGCCTCTCTTCCCGCAAGGTTCTTGAGACAGTGATCGAGCAGATCAGGTGGGCCCGCTTTGCAAACAGCACCTCTAAGAGTACGCCAGTTCACCCAGTTAGACCGAGTCACAGCCTTCAAAACCCTAATCATTGCATCTTCCACACGCTTGATATCACTACTTGACCAGCTGGTCAAAACCCCAGAAACAGACGGTCTGACTTTCTTCAAGGACTTTCCTTCAGAAATTTCCGATCTCCTTGGGGCGGCAGTGTGAACCAAGCTTGACAGATAGGCGAAGAGGTCCTTAATGGTACGGAGCTCGTGCTCAGCCTGTGACTGATAAAATAGTATCAGTTCCTGAACACGGGACCTGGGTTTCCTGCCTTGGCAGAGGAAAGTGGACAAGGGTAAACTGGAGAGCGTTTTGACGGATTCTTGATAGGTGTTAAGAGTGAGGCCGAAACTGCCAGCACCGAACTCATAGCCCCAGGCACCGTACCATGGGTGACCATTGGTGATGGCATGAAGCAAGCGGTACTCAAGCCCGTATTTCTTCGACACATCCATCACACTAATTTTTCTGTTTCAGGAGTGAGGAAAGAAAAAGTAGATGATTTTTACATGTTCAAATATTTCTTGTATCCAGAAAAATCATCGCAACACACATTAAGATCATTGCTTATTTCACTTTTCCTCCTGACACAACCTGTGTTCATTTTTTTTTCACTCCATTTTTACACTCACCAACTGACACTAACTATGTTCATTTATCACTCCATCCAAACCCTTGCAAAATATCATCATTACTGAACTTCCTTGTGTCAGGGAATTGACTGATTAAGATTCACAAGCATGAAGGCTAGACCGCATGCAAGTCAAAACAGCTACTAAATAGAAGTAATTGCAAAAAAGGGAGAAAGGCAAAATTTCTGAACTTCATAAACACCAAGCCAAATGTACACCATTAGCATTTTATTATATCCCTAGAAAAAGGGGAAACAGACAATGCAGTTCTACTACTCAGCCTCCCAAGAGCAATTGAATCTTTCCTATGAATTCGCAGAAAAGAAAGAACACTGCTAACTTGAACCAAGGGTCCTAACCTGACTCCGAGATATTTACATAACCGATCCCAGAAGTCCATGATATGAAATCCGGAAAGCACCTTTGAGCCACCTTCAATACCATTGATTCTAAGAAGATGCCCATAGCCATTCTCATGAATCACACCATGAAGGAGATGGGTGGTATCTTCTAATTGCTGATACATCCAATCTTCTACATCTTCAGATGTCATCACATAATTGCAAGCTTTACACCTACAGAAAAAATCAAAACAGCATCCTCATTATATGTAATTTGAAAGGAGAAAGCTGAAGCTCAATGGCCAAGATGGATGCATAACACAACAATCACATGTAATTTGAAATTCAATTTGAATATTAGAGGGGTACAATACAAGTTATTAGCACGTCAGACCTTGTTTAAACCCTAAATAACAACAATTATATGCCTATTCCCAAAAATAAATTAGCAATTAGCGAGCTATTATTTAGTTAAAAAACAAATCAAAATAACTTGTATTACCTTGGTTCTGAGAGATGAACATGAATTCCACAACGTGTGCAAGGCTTGACATGCCCACCAATGGAGCTTCCATCTCCCTTCAATATAAAGTGGTAACGCTTAGTGCAAACTGGATGCCCGCTCCAACCTGTACATCCAAGATATGAAAATAAATTTGAATTCATAAATATTAAAATTGAAATATTGCACAAGGGCAATCTAGCAAATTCACAGCAAACCAAACATAAGACACGCACACACGACAACTCGGAATCCATCAATGAATTATTATTTTTTGAAATCATTATCCAAAAGTCCATTTTGACCGGGAATCGAAGCAATTTTGTCCCTTGACTAGCTAATTTCACCATCGTTATCGTTTTACACATATAACCTCCCCCTACAGCGTAACTCAAAGGTCTAATTCTTTTAATAGGAGCAGGGTATTTCGGGAATATAAGAAAGTTTATTAGCTGTCAAGTTTTCCCACCAAACATGAGTGACTTGTAACCCCACATCGCCCCATTCAACACTCAAGTGTGACTATCACCACAAAACGACATCGTTTCACTCTCGGGTCCATGGCCCACCACCACTCCAATAGCAGGAAGCTACATGGAAGTTCCCTGAACGGTCCATATACAATGCATAATTAAACTTTATACTAGCGAATTATCGGCCATATTTTAACGGTTTTCCAATTAATTTATTTGAATTATTAATTAAAAACACACAGAAATGCGGTTCCGAAAAGGAACTCAAAACTCGGACGGGCGACTCGGCGAGCGAGTGGACTCACCAACAACACGGCACTGGTCGCAATATACGGATCTAGATCTGGCGACGTCCTCTTCGACGACATCGAGGCCGACGACGACAGGAGATCCGTCGACGGCCATACCGTCGGTGAGATCTCCAACGCGTAAGAGGATCTGCCACGTCATGAGGTGAGGGAATAGCGAGTAGGGCGGGGGGAGGAGCGCGTGCCTCGATAGAAACTCCTTGACGTTCGACCGAAACGTACCTCCAGCGAGAAACGCCGCGTCGTACGACGGGAACGTGAGGAAGTCGTGGAGGTCAGCGGTCACGCGCCTCTTCATGCGCTTGAGGGACCTGGCGTTCACCACCATGTCGAAAAGCTGGAGGCTTGGAGCGCGTGGGTAAGGAGGGATTGTAGATCTAGCCTGGAATCGGCGTATTGCGCCGGGATCTTAGCCGGAGATGATTTATAGAACGGATGGACAGAAAAAGGGTAACGGATCTGGAATATGAAAGGGAAAAACTTTATTTATTTATTTTGGAAGAAGAAGATTGAGGGGTATGGTGATAGAGAAGATGAGAACGAATCGTTCGGTTCCGACGAGGACGGTACGGGTTTTCTTCCCGAAGGCGGGCGATTAAATTTCGGGTTTTCGTTTTCTTTTATAAAAAAAAAAACAGATTTCAAAAAAAAAATTATCCCGGTAAATTATTGAAGCAATCCAAAGCAGAGATTGTATATTATAGGACTAGTAAATATGAGAGAAGTATTTTTCATAAATTTAAGGAAATTTATCGAAGAGAAGATAATTTTCTTTAAATCTCGGAAAAAAGTGAAAAGAAAAAGGGATATTTTGATTTTAGGATAGGGGGGAGAGAGGGAAAAACGATGGGTTTGTAAAAATATAGTGGGAAGGAGAGAGTCAGAGAGAGGTTTTCTTAAGAGAGAAGCGTTTGGGTAATGAATGAAATGGTAAGTGGATTATGGTGGGTTCTAGGGACTATTTTTATATAATTTTAATATTGGGATTTGTAAGAAATTCTAGGTGCATGGAGATTCGTGAATTCGGGGGATACTGGTTTAGGCGGTTCTCTTTTTTCTCTGTCTTTATCGGTTTAAGAGATGAAAGTACGGTTTTGCCCTTGATGGGTGGTGGAATTAAAAATATTCTGTTTTTGGAGCAAAGAATGCCGGTTTATTGAAACAAACGTTGAGTGCTTTTACACTTGAGACCCTTTGTATATTACTCCCTCCGTTTTAAAATAGTTGTTTTTAAAGGTATTTTTTTGTTTCGAAATAGATAGTTTTGTAACTTTTTTTCCATTTATACTCTTACGTATACCTCACTTTACACATATCTCAAAATTTTCATTGATAGTTAAAAAAAATAAAGAGTATTTAAAGGGGTAATTTGGGAAAAAAATATTTTCTTAATATGTGTGAAATTTTTTTCAAAAATCAACTATTTTAAAACGAATGGAGTAGAAACTTCTTTGTGGCATGGACCACTATAAACACATTTTATTTTTAAAAATGCTCTGCTCTTAACTTTAAGAGGTCGTTTGGTATTGATATCTGGATATCAGATATCGATGGGCCCATATCCATTATTTTGTATAGTAGTACTATATGTGGGTATCAAGGAGCTATCAACTCATATCCTGATATTAATTTTGTTAAGATCTGATTATCAAAAAATTAGGCTATATTATTGATATCTTTCTTCCTTATCTCTCCTATCTCTTTGTCGTCCCGATTTTTCTCCATTTCCGGTCTCTTTTCTCCATGGCCTCCATTACCAGTCCATGGTCACCATCCTCACCGACCTTGTTCTGCCAACACCATTCCTCTCATAATTTCTCAAGCGAGTTCAGATCTAGACAGTAGTATATGGGTATAGTAGTATACGGATATCAAGGAGCTATCAACTCATATCCAGATATCAATTTTGTTAAGATCTAATATATCAAAAAACTAGGGTATATTGTTGATATCTTTCTTCCTTACCTCTCCTATCTCTTTGTCGTCCCGATTTTCCTCCATTTTCGGTCTCCCCATCTCTTTCCTCCATGGCCTCCATTACCAGTCCATGGTCACCATCTCTCACCGACCTTGTTTTGCCAACACCATTCCTCTCATAATTTCTCAAGCAAGTTCAGATCTGGACAGTCAAAGACCACCCGTTGCCTCGTCTTTTCTCGGTGTTCAAATCTGGCGTCTCACCTGCGTCGGTTAATGCCCAGTAAGGCGTCGTTGTTCATGCTAATTGATAATTAAAATTGAGGGGTCAAAGATCTCGACAAAGTGCAGATCTGGAGTTGATTGAAAATTAAATTTGAGGTGATTTTGGGATTCAATTTAATTTAGGTTTTGATACCTAGTACCAAATTAAATTTACCAAACAAGAGATATGGGATATGATTGATATCTATAGACATACCAAACACCAAGTTTATATATAAGTCTCATACCGACATCTGATATCGCATACTCATACCGATATCTGATATCCTTGATATCAATACCAAACGGGCCCTAAGGTATATAAAAAAAACATATATTGGATAATAAGGTATTTTTTCATCTAATTTAAAAAAACCGATATATAATATATAAAGCCCGATTTAACACAAAAAATTTTTTAATCCTAATAGACTGAACCAACCAAACCCATTCCTCCCTCCCCCTCATATAGCAGGTTGTTTCTAATTCCATGATAAAAAAAATTAGGGAAACTCCGATTGGTACCCTCGAGTTTTTAGTTTTTTCGAGTGGTGCCCTAATAAAAATCTTATTCCGAGTGGTACCCTTGAACTTTTGTAAAAGTCCGACTAGTGCCCTTACTTGTAAATTTTCGTTAGTTTATAACTAAACTAGTATGTATTCTCGTACCTTGTACGGGTTTTTTCTTAAATAAAATATTTTTAAATATATTTATTATCTGAGAATAATAATCATGTAAATACTTAAATATAAATTTTTGTTACGATATCTTAGTTACATAATGATTCTATCTAAAAATAAAATAAATATTCTAGAATTTGTATGATTGGATAAAAAAAATATTCTAATGATCTTCCTATCTATCATATCCAAAAATAAAAGATTGTTTAATAATGAGATTTTTTATCCTATATTCTAAAAACATTAATAGGAATTTATCATATCCAAAAATAAAAGATTATTTTAAAAAAACGATGATGTGGTCCAATCTAAAGGTGACATGTGTCGTTTAATAATTTTTTAAACCTCCGTTTTAGGTTATAGTTATGAATTAATAAGAATTTATCATATCCAAAAATAAAAAATTATTTAAAAAAAACGATGGTGTGGTCCAATCTAAAAGTGACATGTGCCGTTTAATAATTTTTTTAACCTCCGCTTTAGGTTATAGTTATGATTAGTATGTTTCTAATGGAAAAAAATATATATTTTTGTATTTAATTAAATTTAAAAAAATTCAGTTTATTAAAAATTAAAATATATCATATAAATATTAAATTAAAAATATTTTATATATATTTGTCAAGTATATTATATGTTGTATAATTTAAAATTTTTAAGTTTAAAATATATTACAATATTTACGTTATGGTACTATCATTATGGTACTCTCGATGTAGGTTTTATGTAATAATTTTAAATTTTATTTAAAAACTAATAGAACTTTCATTATGGTATTCTCTAGTCACAATAAAATTTTAATTTCTATCAATTTCTCAAAAATTGTCAAAATTACTCTATAAAATCTAAATGAAAAATTTTAATCTTCCAATATATTTATTATAATATAAATATTATAATATTTTTGCTTTTAACTTATAAAAATTGAATTATACAACATAAAATCTACTTGACATATATATAATACAAAAATTATTTTAATATTTTTATATGATTTATTTTCATTTTTATTAAATTAAAATTATGTTTTAATTTAATTATATATAAAAATATATTTTTTCATTAGAAAACATACTAATTTAGTTATAAACTAACGAAAATTTGCAAGTAAGGGCACCAGTCGGACTTTTACCAAAGTTCAGGGGTACCACTCGGAATAAGTTTTTTTCAGGACACCACCCGTAAAATCCAAAAACTCGAGGGTACCAACCGGAATTTCCCAAAATTTTATTTATAATCTTGCATTGAGCCGATTGTTTTTTAGTTGATAGCCTGGGAGCCAGTTTTAACCTAAATTGAGCCCATCTTCGCCATGTCTTTGGCGAACTCGCTTGCCCAAGCTCCACCTTGTTTTCCAAATCTATTTACCATATTCGTCGTGTAGGAGCTTGAGTAGTGTCTGATCCGACGTGAACAAAACCCGATGACTCATCACATCCTGTAATATTGATTATCAGAAAACATACTAATTTAGTTATAAACTAACGAAAATTAATTTGCAAGTAAGGGCATCAGTCAGACTTTTGCAAAAGTTCAGGGGTACCACTCGAAATAAGTTTTTTTTCAGGGCACCACTCGTAAAAGCCAAAAACTCGAGGGTACCAACCGGAATTTCCCAAAATTTTATTTATAATCCTGCATTGAGCCGGTTGTTTTTAGTTGATAGCCTGGGAGCCAGTTTTAACCTAAATTGAGCCCATCTTCGCCATGTCTTTGGCGAACTCGCTTGCCCAAGCTCCACCTTGTTTTCCAAATCTATTTACCATATTCATCGTGTAGGAGCTTGAGTAGTGTCTGATCCGACGTGAACAAAACCTGATGACTCATCACATCCTGTAATATTGATTATCCAGCCGATTCGGCGTCACATCATCAAGATCCACCCTCGGATTCAGTGAATTCGCATTAGGGCACTGCTTCTTCAAAGAAGCGGCGATTACGGACAAAATTGACGGATATAGAGTAGTTGTCGTGTTGAACTTGTAAAGCCTAGTGGAGATGGACGAGCAATGGGATCTGCCGATGGAGTGTGCGTCGGAGAGCGTGGCGATATCGACGATGGACAACCTGCTACATGAGGGGGAGGAATGGGTTTGGCTGGTTCAGTCTATTAGGATTAGAAATTTTTTGTGTTGAACCGGGCTTTATATATTATAAACCGTTTTTTTTAATCAAATGGAAAAAATACCTTCTTGTCTATTAGATGCACTCTTATATATCTTAAAGTCTTTAGGCCATTTTTAAATACCAAAGTGTATCATGGGATCTATTAAAAATACCCATATGTCTTTTCGCCCTTTACACTTTGGATAAGAGGTGATTGGGTGACTGGTGGGAAGAGAGGAGGTGCAAAGAAACTTTTGAAAATAGTAAGAAAAAAAGGAAAAGAAATAAGAGTCCGACTCAAGGTGGTTTGAGCGGAGACTCATATCCCAGGCAAAGGTAAAAAGCATTGCGAATACCCTATAACGTCGTTGCGGGCTCATTCTGTTCCAAGTCGCATCGTACTCTCTAGTACGACCAATCACAAAAGTAGTCACGTCAACCACATTGTGCTTGTTGCCAAAAACCTTCTCGCTTCTCTACTTTCAAATCCATCAAAGTGCATGCGTGAAGCAAGCACTCCAATCCACGCCGCTATGATGTCGTGTCAGCCATTGAGGTTAGACTTGAACCATGTCGCAAACGGCAAAACAAATATCAACCAAAGAAGGAGGAGAAATAAGAGAGTTCCAGTAGTTTCAGATCATTTGGCTCTTCTGATTTTGCACTCTTTTTTGATGATTTTCTCGATAAATAAAACGCTCCATTTGGCTTGTAAACAATCGAACATGATCTGCATATTCCATCCAAAAAAGATTTCTGCCAGTTGTCCGTGTTAGTGACTTTATCACATCAGTTGATGTCGCTGGCTCTCCATGCAAATTTTGAGTCACTAACTCTTAATCGGAACCATCAAAACTAAAACTTCTAACAGATTATAACAGTTCAACAATTAAAGTAAGAAATTAATGGTCTTAGAAGACTATTAGTCTCCATTACCTTGATGTTAGGGTTTGAAAAACCAACTTTTCAACTTACATCTTACTAACTAATTAAAGCAGTAAGGCTTCATGCCTTCTGCTTTCGCCACGTGTCAAATAATTTCTGCCAATTTTTTTTACTCGTCTCTCCTAAAATCAACCAATTATCCTGCTAAAAAATTTAACCACGTTGCTACAATAAAACCGCTCCTCTTCTCTGGCACACCCGTAAAACTGCTTCTCTTCTCTTCCTCACAACAACTGCTCTTCTCTTCTCCATCGAATGTCTTCTACGCTCTGTTACTAACGCTTCCACTCCCCGGATCTAAGTGATGATGGCGCTTTCAAGCATGATATTTCTCTGTCTTCATCATCGATTTGCGTAATTGCCAAAACAATGATCAAGATCGGCTTAAGGTGGAAAAGGAGGTTGGCAACATTCGTACCAAATTCAAAAAGCAAAAGGTTAGAGTTTTTTCATTGATTCCTTCAGCCCTCATTTCCGCCGCTCAAATACTGATATGTCCAGTTCTTAGGTTTTTATTTTTGTTGATTTGGGGTTTTGGGTGCTTGCTCTAAAATCTCCTCTTGAGTTTCGGGTGAAACTCAATGGGTGCTTGCTGTAAAATAAAATTCTAAACTTCCATTGCAAAATTCACAGGTGCTTGCTCTAAAATCTCCTCTTTTGAATAACAACTTGAAAAAATGAACTATTTTGTTATAATTAGGGGATCACTACTATAAGTTGCCATCTCAATCATTTTCATTTCTGTGTTACAGCATGCTGGGAAGTTTAGCCTTGATGGATATATTGAGATGCAGGTATTGATCTTTTGGTTAACTTTTTTACTGCAACTTCATTTGATACATTGTTTTTTTAGTGAATATAGTTCTTATATTTTTATGGAGAATTAGGATTTCATCTAAATCTTTATACTCACATAAAGAGTTAACATGTTGATGTCAGTTCAACACCAGGAGGTTGCATTAACGTAAAATTATGTGAGGCCAACACTAATTCCAGCAATTTAGTGCTACATTGGGACTACTGCGGGATAAAGGAGGGTAATGTAACATGCATTAATTTTTATCCTAATGCTCTTCAAGATGTTCTCTTGGACTGATTTTGTAACTCATTGTTGTTTGCTTCTTTTTTGGGTCACAATAGGACTTGCATTCTTCCACTGTGTTGACCAAAAGGGATAAGAGATTATAATATAGAGCACTTAAAACCCCATTTCAACATGTGTGCTGCAGATGCATTGCATTTCAATTAATTTTGCTTAAAAATAAACCTTGATGATATATGAAAACTTGCCATTACTCTTTGTTGATTAAACCATGTGTTTTTGTTTCAAGCTGGTACCAATTGTGGTAAGAATAGAGATTGATGACCCAGCTTTATTTCTAGCAAATGTGTTCCTTATACTCAATGCAGGGCAGGACAAGTGGTGCGTATTTGACGTCACTTCTTGGTCTATCATTCTTTTTTCTTTGTTGCTTACAAGGAGTATCTGAACTCAGTACAAGAGCTGAGCATTTTGCATGTCCGTTCAACCAGAAAAAGTGATTGTTGTCTTAAAACCATTTGTTGAGAGGCTGCACTGAATTTGTCAAGGATGGCTCAAGCTATGGTAGCATGAAGAGCAACACTAATTTTAGATTGACAAGTATGTTCATAGTTTTTCTTGCACTGCTCAAAGTTTCTATGCCTCTGTTTCAAAATTTTAACTAGCAAACTTTTAATTTCTATGTTAATATATTATTTTGATTGATTGTAAGTGGAATCATATTGGTGGTATTTGAATTCCGTACATCTCCCTACTCATTGATTTATACATTTATGATTGATTAGTGTTAGTAATAAACCAGAATTGAACTATGGAACGCGTTACCGGAAATTTTATGTAGGGCCTTTGAGGATCGTAAAAACGTCTTGAAAACGGAAAGCTGTGTCACGGTATGGAAGCCGCTGCCTTAGAAGCGATTTCGCCCTGACCGGTGGTGCAAGTCAGCGTTGGCGCCGCCCCCCACAGGAACTCCCGAAGGCGTGCACTCGCCTAAGGAAGCTTGGAATCCACTCGAGAATGCTCAGAACCAGAGAGTTTTTTAGAGAGGAGAGAAACTATATTTTGCAGTGTATTGAAAAATGAGATACACGTTTGGTTTTATGGACGAAAATCAACAAGCGGTTACTCCAACGTGGAGAGAAATCAGCAAAGGATCTGGCCAAGTCAAAGATAGTAATTCGAATTTAAAAAATCAGTTGAAACCGAAATCAGAGATTGCGGACAAACAATTAATTTGCGTATCCGGTACTCCGAGGCCCAAAAATTATTTAAGTCCATAAAAAGCGGCCCCACCCCACCGCGCACGTGCCACGAAGCCCGAGCCGGCCGGACGGCGGCGGCGGCGCGCGCGTGGGAGAGTTCCCCTCTCAACTCATCTAACCCATCATAAAACAAGAACATTTATAAAACCACCCATTTGCCCCCATTTTCCCTATGTGGGATAGCACAAATAGCCAAAATTTCTTTTTTGCATTAAATTCCAACAATCCCCCACAATGCGAAAAGAAGTTTTGATCTTAAAATCTGAAAAACGATGTTCTGAGCATGGTTTTATAGAATCGATGCTTAAGCATTGGTATCTTACGATTGAACCAACACATAGTGAAGCTAGGTAACCCTTTCTTCAAGAAGTGAACTGGGTCTTGAACTTCTTAAAGTTGGGGAAGTTCCTAACAACACACATCTTTCCTATGTTCTCGATGATTCCGCGATAAATCTCATATTTAGCCAAATTGCCTTGGGATGCTAAAGAGTGCTCTAGAAAGATCACCCGAGTTCTTTCATAGAAGGAGGCTATCCCTTCACACTCTCGTAGGTGACTTCATCAAGTCCGTCTCAAAGGACCACCCACAATAGGGCTATGAAGTCATTAAGAGTTAATAACTCAACCTCTCAATTTTCAACGGTGAATTCATCAAGTCCGTCTCAAAGGACCACCCAAATCCTGGGCTATGAACTCATTAGGAGCTAGTGCTCAACCTCTTTATGCAAACTTGTCATAGGAATGGGAATTTGTGTACCATCATATGAGTCTTTCCATGGGTTCGTTTGACCCCAAAAGGGGATCCACCATGAATTCCTCATCCCACGGGTTTAAGTCCCATTCCCCTCGACGAATCAAGGACTAATTTTCGGTTTAGTCCTTTAGTCAATGGATCTGCAATATTCCTCTCGGTTCTCACATACTCCAAACTAAGAACACCATTCGTAATCAACTGTCTCACAGTTTCATGCCTAATTCAAATGTGTCTCTTCTTGCCATTATAGGCATTGCTATTAGCTACACAAATAGCATATTGTGAGTCACAATGTAGAGAAATAGGAGGAGCTGGACTCCCCCACAATGGTAAATCAGCCAGTAGACTTCTTAACCACTCAGCCTCTTGACTAGCTAAATCTAAGGCTATGAACTCAGATTCCATAGTAGATCTAGCAATACATGTCTGTTTAGAAGACTTCCAAGATATAGCACCACCACACAATGTAAAAACATATCCACTAGTGGAGCTAACTTCATCATTATCGGTTACCCAATTTGCATCACAATATCCCTCTAAAACTTGAGGAAATCCAACATAATGTAAACCCCAATCAATTGTGCCTTTAATATATTTCAACAATCTATTTAGTGCACACCGATGATCCTTACTAGGGTTATGAGTATACCGACTAAGGCTACTAACAGCATAAGCAATGTCAGGCCGAGTACAGTTCATCAAAAACATCAAACTCCCTATTACCTTAGCATATTCATTTTGTGATACACTATCATGCTTATTTTTCATCAATTTCATATTAGCATCATAAGGAGTTCGCACTGGCACAACATCAAAGTGGTTAAACCGCTTTAACACTTTCTCTACATAATGTGGTTGAGACAAGGTGAAACCATTTTCGGTTCTAGTGACTTTTACTCCTAAAATCACATCAACTTCACCTAAGTCTTTCATTTCAAAGTGAGAGGATAGAAATTGTTTGGTTGAATTTATCACAATATATGTGAGTCCCAAAAATTAACATGTCATCAACATATAGACATATAATCACACAATCAACACCAAATAATTTTGAATAAACACATGCATCTGATCCATTCACTTTAAATCCAAAGTTTAAGATAGTTTTATGAAATTTTTCATACCATTGCTTTGGCGCTTGTTTCAGACCATAAAGTGACTTCTTCAGTCTGCACACCTTGTTCTCCTGTCCTGGAACCGCACACCCTCTAGACTGTTCCATATAAATTTCTTCATTAAGATCACCATTCAAAAATGCAGTTTTTACATCCATCTGATGTACTAATAACTTATAGCTAGAAGCTAAAGCAAATAAAGCATGAATGGTCGCTATCTTAGTAACAGGAGAATAAGTGTCAAAGAAGTCAATTCCATGTTTTTGTGTGAAACCTTTTATAACTAGTCTTGCCTTATATCTCTCTACAGAGCCATCGGTTTTAAGTTTCTTCTTAAAGATCCATTTACAGCCAATAGCTTTTTTACCCTTAGGCAAATCAACTAGTTCCCACGTGTGATTAGACATGATAGAATCTATTTCACTTTTAATTGCATCCTTCCAAAAACTAGCATCTAAAGAACTCACAGCTTCTTCATATGTTTTGGGATCATCCTCTATCATATGAAGACTAATAAATGTCTCATTTAATTCATCAAAATCATTGAGTTCTATTATAAATGCAGTTACAAAATCAGGGCCAAAACTCGTGCCCTTCTTTTGTCTCTTACTCCGTCTAGGTTCTATGTCATTTTCATGCATGGAAGGTAAAGACATAGAAGAAGATGCAATAACTGATGATGTAGTATCTTTATGCATGATATTTTTCTTCAAGGGAAATATATGCTCAAAAAATACAGCATCACGATATTCACACAAAGAACGATCACTCAAACACATGAATCGATAAGTTGCACTATTTTCTGCATAACCAATAAATACAGCATCAAAAGTCTTAGATCCAATTGTATCAACCTTAAAGGAAGGCAATCCCACTTTAGCTAAGCACCCCCACACTTTCAAATATTTCAGGTTAGGAGCATGTCCTTTCCATAACTCGTAAGGTGTTTTATCTAGCGAACTTTGTTAAGAATATGGTTGGCTGTTAAGACAGCTTCCCCCCCACATATTATCAGATAAACCAGAACCAACAAGCAAAGCATTCATCATATTTTTCAAGGTTTTGTTTTTTCTTTCTGTTATCCCGTTTTGTTGTGGGCTATAGGGAGCTGTAAATTCATGAATAATACCATTATTCTCACAAAATTCTTTTAAAGAGCTTGTGACATACTCGCCACCTCTATCTGATCTAAGCCTTTTTATTTTTCGATTCAGTTGGTTTTCCACTTCAGCTTTATATACATACAACATTTGTTCAGCTTCATCTTTCGTACGTAATAAGTACAATTTGGTATACCTCGAAAAGTCATCTACAAACGTAATATAATACCGTTTGCCTCCTCTACTTTCTGTGTTTCTAAAGTCAGCTAAGTCTTTTCCTACAAATTCACCATTTTTAGTTAAGACTATTTTTCCAGCTTCAATCACTTGTTTTATGCCAGCAATTTCAAGCAAACCAGACGAAATCAAGTTTCTACGCAGAGAAGGAACATATAAAACATTCTGAAGTAGGAGTGACTTCCCTGAAGTGAGCTTCAGAGACACCTTCCCTTTCCCTAGGACTTGCGAGACGCTGGAATTTCCCATGTAGACTTGATCAATATCAGCAGCTTCTTCAAATTCAGTGAACATCTCCCTGTCAGCACAAAAGTGCTTAGTTGCTCCAGTATCCAGCAACCACTCCGCTTTGCTGCCCACCAGGTTGACTTCAGAATCACTGCAATCAGCTGCTGGTTCTCTTCAGTCAGATTCGCTTGTGGCTTAGGCTGATCTCCACCATTAGGCTTAGGAGCTGGCTTCTGATTGTCAGCCCGCTTGGTACAATGGACTGCACGGTGCTCTGGTTTTCCACACACAAAGCAGCCGCTCAGCTTCTTGTCTTGTGGTTTTCCCTGCTTCTTAAAATTCTTCTTATTTTGAATTTTCTCTTTCTTCTGTCCTGAAGTGTAGTCACCTTTCTTAAACCTGTCAAATTTCGAAGAAGATTCCACCAGGTTAGCCTTAACCGAATTTTCAGAATTTTTAGGTTTAGGCTTATCTTTGAGGCGATTCGCCTCTTCGATCTTCATGTGACTGGCCAGCTCGAGGAGGGTCATGTCCTTCTTCTTATGCTTGAGATGGTTGCGGTAGTTGGCCCAAGACTCAGGAAGTTTCTCGATCAGGAAGTTGGCCTGGAGGACCTCGCACATCTTCATACCCTCAGCCAGTATATCAACCACCAGATTCTCGTACTCATGTACTTGCTCCATAATCGGCTTGTCATCAACCATCTTGAACTGCAGAAACTTGCCACAAATGTATTTCTTTTTCCCCGCATCATCAGTAGAGTATTTTGTTTCCAAAAGATCCCACATAACTTTTGCAGATTTGTATTTAGCAAGCAAATCGAAAATAGGGTTGGTTACATGGCTTAGTAGATGACCACGGACTGTCTTATTATCAGATTCATATTTTTTCAAGTCCGCGTCACCTACAGTAGCCGTGGTACCTTCCAGATTGCCTGCGTTGGACTGTTGAGTGCCAGGGGTGACTTGTTCCTGTGGAGTCGTAGGTTCTGCAGGAGGGGTTGGAAGCGCTGGAGTGGAAGGGGTTGGAGACGGTTGCAGGAGGACGTAGTCCATCTCCAACTGCTCGAAAAAGATCAGCATCTTTTGAGACCAACGCTTGTAGTTCGTTCCATCAAGCGGTTCCAGTTTGGACAGATCCAACAGAGGCTTGAAGTAGGGTAACGTCGACATTCTAGTTTCTCAAAAATTCGCTTCTAAATTGTTAGTAATAAACCAGAATTGAACTATGGAACGCGTTACCGGAAATTTTATGTAGGGCCTTTGAGGATCGTAAAAACGTCTTGAAAACGGAAAGCTGTGTCACGGTATGGAAGCCGCTGCCTTAGAAGCGATTTCGCCCTGACCGGTGGTGCAAGTCAGCGTTGGCGCCGCCCCCCACAGGAACTCCCGAAGGCGTGCACTCGCCTAAGGAAGCTTGGAATCCACTCGAGAATGCTCAGAACCAGAGAGTTTTTTAGAGAGGAGAGAAACTATATTTTGCAGTGTATTGAAAAATGAGATACACGTTTGGTTTTATGGACGAAAATCAACAAGCGGTTACTCCAACGTGGAGAGAAATCAGCAAAGGATCTGGCCAACACTGTTGGAAAACGCGTCTATAGCCAGGACCGTTGGCCACGCAATAAGCCTCAAAGTTAGCCAGGAAACAGCCTTCGCCACAGCGGTAGCTACCAGTGTTCCCAGGACGAAAAGTTTGTGGTTAAAACGCTCGCGGGTATAGCATAGCGTGAACACTACCCACAAACTTTTGAGTCGTGCCTATTTAACCACAATATTGGGTACGAAAATCATGTTCTGCTAAATACATGGTATAGCCACAAACACTTTGTGGCTAAGTTTGAGTCTATTTTACCAGAAAGTTAGCGTCGAAGTATTATTCTGGCTAAATTCGAGAGAGATAAGTCATGTACATCAACCACCCGTCGTGGCCATTTAGCCTCAAAATTTGCCTCGAATAGATTTGGTGGATAAAGTTGTGGCCTTTAGCATGAAATTTGGCTACAAATTGGTAGAATACATTGCATGGCCAATGTCGTAGCCCTTGAGCATGAAAATTGGCTACGAATTGATTGAATGGTAAATTTTGTGGTTAAATTATTACGTATTTAGAATATTAAAAATCATAATATTATAATCCACCATTATATATTCAATACCAAATATATATTATAATAATAACCTATTTTCAAATCATATGAATATATTAAACAAAAGGCAAATATAATTACAACATAAATAAACTATCTTACAACCAAGTTCAATAGTACCAAATTATTCATAAAAAAACAACTACCTTCATCCATCAACACCCTAATACTAACCATCCAAAATTAACTTTATATCACATCCAACAATACAAAAAAAACTGCTCATTCTTGGTGACACCTTCAATTGACTTTATAGCATGGGCTTCTTGGTGAATTTTGGCTCATTTTTTTCCTCTTCCTTGCAAAACCTCATATTCTGCCTACATCCATCACAATCTATGTTCACTCCCAGCACACGTCTGCAAAAATTGAGAAACAAATCACAATCACAACCCACAAAAAAAATCACAAGCACAGACATACAAAAAGAAAGAAATGAGAAACCTGGATCTTAAGGAGCTTAAAGTCTTCATCTTTAGTCATTTCCTCAGTGCTTGTTTGGGATGCCAAAGAATTTTCTTGGGGAACTCTGCTACATAAAGTAAGGGGAAAGAGGAATTAGACTTGTTTTTGTTCATAACATAAAAAACCTACCATATAAAATCTTACCCAGGACAGAGTTGTAAAAAAAAAAAAGGAAAAGTGCATGTGGGTACTTGTAAAATTTTCTTGTTATCTTCTCCAAAACCAAACAGATACTTACATTCTTAATCTTCAAGTAAAAAAGATCAAACCTGAACAACTTCGACTCCCTTGACAACTTGACCAAACACAATGAGCTTTTCGTTCTGATCGGGAATGGGTGCAATTGTTATGTAAAGTCCAAATCCTTAGGTTTCATCCTTTGTTTTGGACGTCCCAAGCATGAAAGCCTCATGCTTCATACTGCACAAGAGCAGAATTTTCAATATGCTAGACAAATAAAGAAAGTTGATCTTTGAGCTGTAAATATAATTAAGTTAGCTAGCCTTGTTTCAACATCACTAGAAATAATGGTGTAGAAGATGGCAGTACATTAACATAAATTCTACAAAGAAAGTTCAATCATTTTCATCTCCCATTGATTCACAGGTAATATCACATGCTCAATCCGAAAATATACCAACGGAGGCAAAACACACATTAACTTGTTTCACTAAATCATATAACAACATCTAGTATCTATGTGACTCAAAAAGTAGACAAAAAAGGTAATAAATCACATGCTCAATCCGAAATTATACCAACAGAGGCAAAACACACATCAACCCAACAGGATAATATTAACACATGATTTCAGAAGAATCGAAAACACAATATGATCTACTAGAAGAATATTACAAGCTAGTAATATAGCATGCTACACCTCATATTCAAAGAAAGTAGGCAACATTGACAGACATCATAAGCCACATTTTAAAACACATAGAAGGCAGTGCCTTTACATCTCCAGAATTCCTTGATCAAACCAATTTCTTTTAGATGGCTTTATACTTTATCTTGCACAAGACCAAATTGCCAAGTTCCATCATCCACAACAATCTTGTAATCTGGGTTATCAATGTTTAACCCAAGAAGATTATGACGTGTGGAGGGAGCACAGAAACACAAACAAGGAAGCTTCAATAACAGATGAGATAAGATTACCTTCTTATGTACACATATCAATAAGAGAGGAGAGACAAGATTAACAAATTCCTCAAGCATCCCTCTATCTCTGTAAAAAAGAGGGTTTCGCAGGCATTGATAAGAGGGCTCAAGGACGAGTTCCAAATCGGCGAGGGAGAGGTCATTTAGCGAGGCGGGAATGAAATTGTTCGAATCCGGATAGGAGGAAGAGGAGGGAGAAGAAGGGAATCCTTGGAGATGTTGAAATTCTCGAGGTGGGATTTGCACTCGCTGACAAGCTTGGAATGCTTCCGCCATGAACCGTTATTGATGATTTTCTCGAGAACGGGGACGAGAACTTGCTTGAGGCGGGAGTCGGCTTTCAAGGAAGCCATTTCCGATGGCGGGGGAAGGTTTTTCAGATCTGTTGAAGTTTGGAAGAAATGGTGGAGAAGGAGATCTTAGTAGATTGTTCAGAGTGGAATTCGACAGCGCCGCTCGGTAATGGATGTGAGAGAATGGGAGAGAGTTAGGGCAAGTTGTTCAGCGCCTCAAATTAGGGTTTCATAATATGGGCTTCTTTTTAGAACCAAAAACAATGAATATGGGCCCAAGTGTTAAAGCGGGAAATCAAAATTTCATTTCCCTCTTATATTTCCCTCCTAATCTATCAAATTTTTAGTTTCCCTCCCAACTCCCAAGTACCAATAAATTATACAATCTGCCATATATTTTATTTTTATCCTTTTTTAATATAATTCATGCAATAATATTAAATTCAATATTAAGAGATTCTTTTTTGTAATTCATGATATGATTTAAATTTTAAATAATAAAATTAGAATATAGTTTAATATATATAATAATTTATGAACTCTTAAATACAAATAACATAAATTGAGGATCATATTGTTTTCTTAAATTCAACTAAATATTTTATGAACTCTTAAATACAAAGAATATAAACAGATATTAATCTAACATGTAAATCTTCGATATAGAAAACATTGTATACCTTTTTTTGGGGGGGCGCTGCCCCTAACCCCGCCAGGGGTGCGTTGCCCCCCAAACCCCCTACTAGGGGGCTCCGCCCCCTAGGACCCCTGGTGTTGTCGGGGGCGGAGCCCCCATACCCCTGGCGGGTGCTTATCAACATCAAGCATATGAAGATCATCATAGAGGTTTAGGTTTTGTTAATATTATAATTTTAACCATAACATGTGAACGAAAATTTAACCCTAAATCCTAAAGGAATATAAAGTTTTCTTATAATAATGAACGTTTTCTTATAATTAAGAAGAAACGATTGTAAAGGAATGTAACATTTTCTTATAAGAATAAACGATTCCAGAGGAATACAACGATTTCTTATTAGAATGAACGATTCTAAAGAAATATAATGTTTTTTTATAAGAATGAACGAATCTAAAAGAATATAACGTTTTCTTATAAGAATGAATAATTCTAACTGAATATAATGAGTTTTTATAAGAATGAACGATTCCAAAGGAATACAACGATTTCTTATTAGAATGAAAGATTCTAAAGAAATATAATGTTTTCTTATAAGAATGAACGATTCTAAAGAAATATAACGTTTTCTTATTAGAATGAACGTTTCTAAAGGAATATAACATTTTCTTATTAGAATGAATGATTCTAAAGGAATATAATGATTACTTATTAGAATGAATGATTCTAAAGAAAATATAACGTTGACTTATAATAATGAACGACTCTAAAGGAATATATATAACGCTTTCTTATAAGAATGAACAACTCTAAAGGAATATAACGTGTACTTATAAGAATGAACGACTCTGAAGGAATATAATGAGTTCTTATGAGAATGAACGGTTTTAAAGGAATATAACGTTTTCTTATAAGAATGAACGATTCTAAAGGAATATAACGTTGACTTATAATAATGAACGACTCTAAAGGAATATATATAACGAATTCTTATAAGAATCAACAACTCTAAAGGAATATATGTCTTCTTATAAGAATGAACGTTTCTAAAGAAATATAATGTTTTCTTATAAGAATTAATGATTCTAAATGAATATAAAGAGTTCTTATAATAATGAACGACTCTAAAGAAATATAACATTTTCTTATAAGAATGGACGTTTCTAAAGGAATAAAATGAGTTCTTATTAGAATGAACGATTCTATAGGAATATGACGTTTTCTTATAAGAATGAACGATTTTAAAGGAATATAAAGTTTTCTTATAAGAATGAATGATTCTAAAGGAATATAACATTGATTTATAATAATGAACGATTCTAAAGGAATATATATAAAGCTTTCTTATAATAATGAACGACTCTAAAGGAATATAAAGTGTACTTATAAGAATGAACGACTCTGAAGGAATATAATGAGTTTTTATTAGAATGAACGATTTTAAAGGAATATAACGTTTTCTTATAAGAATGAACGACTCTAAAGGAATATACGTCTTCTTATAAGAATGAACGTTTCTAAATAAATATAATGTTTTCTTATAAGAATGAATGATTTTAGAGAAATATAACGAATTCTTATAAGAATGAACGATTCTAAAAGAATATAACAATTTCTTATAAGAATGAACGTTTCTACAGGAATATATATA
Organism: Fallopia convolvulus; assembly: GCA_964016875.1. Lineage (NCBI taxonomy): Eukaryota > Viridiplantae > Streptophyta > Magnoliopsida > Caryophyllales > Polygonaceae > Fallopia > Fallopia convolvulus. Next base: position 43,123,156 of record OZ024724.1, read on the forward strand.
TAACATTTTTTTATAAGAATAGAATGAACGGTTCTAAATGAATATAATGATTACTTATAAGAATGGACAATTCTAAATGAATATAACATTTTCTTATAAGAATGAACGATTCTAACGGAATATAATGTTTTCTTATTTTGATTACTAATCTAAATATAATACTCGGTCTTCCAAAAAGCCGATAACTAATTCTCGTTCCAACTTTTGCTACCTCCTTTCATGTTTGGGCCTATATTCAATAAGCTTATAGGCATTTTTAGACTTTTGGGCCGAACAGCTCATCAGTCGGCCCATTTCGTGGGGCCCAATGAGAGGCTATGACAAGCCCAACTCCTTCACCCTTTTTCATCTCTCATATTTTCAACACCCTTTAGCAAAAAAAAACCCTAACTCCTCCTTACGCATGGAAACTCTCCCCCTTTCAAAGAAGTGCCGCTGGCTAGTCCCCACTCCCCAACTCCCCCATCTCTCGAGTCCTCTTCTCGAGTCGCCGGTATCGACTCCCCTCTTATAGCGAAATCTCTTGAGGGTCACCAGACTTCACATGTCAACTTCCACAACCATTCTCCTCCTCTTGAGTTGCCGAAATCGACTCTCTTGGCAGACGTCATTCCGTCTCCCACTCTGCTCACTCCACTGCTCTTTTATTTTTCGGAATCACACCGGAATTGACACCCCTTGTTCAGATCTGAGCCACGATTTGTTTCTCGCTCTTGATTTTCCCTTGTCTTTTCGTTCTTCTCGTGTTCCCCCTTCTTGTCTGCGATTTGGAGCCTAAGAATGTGTGATATACACTGCAGAAGCCTAAGAAGCTGGCATTGTGTGATTGTCCTGTGGATGCTGAGCCTGATGGAGTGCGGAGGTGGGTCGATGGAAGCCCGGGTTTAGGAGATGGGCTTTGTTGCGGGTTCATGTTTGATGCAGGGCTTAATGATTTAGTGTGATGACCATGAATTTGTAAGGTTTTGAATTCATGATTTGTAGTTATGTGTAGTTCAGTTGGATTTTATCTTATTAATATATGAACTTTCACTGCGGAAGTGTTCGGCTAGAGCTTTACAATTGAGTTCAAACACTATATAGTTTATTTTATTGTAATGAATTATAATAAGGGTGATTAGTGTAGTGATTAGAATTAGAGTTGGTAGAAGATGAATGCAAGTGGGTTAAGCTGTTCAGCTACACTTGTTGAAATGCAACTATGAAAGAAATTCTGCTTTTGAGGACAAAATATTAAAATGTCATATTATGTAATGTTTACTGAAAGAGTTGCATATGAGCATATTGGTGTGGTAATTGGACGTGGTGGAAGGAATATAACTGAAATTAGCCAGGTATGGTTCACTTAAATTCTTGTTTCTTAGTGACCCCTTTTATAAGCATTGATGAATTCCTATTTTGTTTTGGACTTGCAGGTTAGTAAAGCCATGATTCAGTAGAAGAAAATGGCTTCTATAACTGAGCGGTGATCATGTGTGATCGTAACCAGTTTTTGCTTTAGGACTTTGCTGAATGCTGACTTGTAATTATGTTCCAAAATTTTGGTTATATTTCTTGTTGAGTTGAGTATTAGTAGGCATGACCGAATTGATCATTGTTGTTGTTGACTTGTCGTTGTTTTCATAAATATACTTATTGTCATGTTGTAAATGCGACCCTTTGGAGTTGTGTAAATTAAGGGTTAGGGATTTTTTTGTAATTCAGCACGGGTCGGTTAATAGTTCTTTCTCGCTAAGTTGTAATCGGTTTGGTTCGGGCCGGTTAATAGTTCTTTCTCGCTAAGTTGTAATCGATTCTGTTCGGGTCGGTTAATTGTTCTTTCTCGCTAAGTTGTAATCGTTTTGGTTTGGGTCGTTGCATAATCTCGGTTTTCATACTAGACCTTGTCGTGATCATTCAAATAGTATGTTTATAGATCATCCCAAATTATATTTCAACCAAATAAGCCTAGGAATCGGTTAGAAATACTGTTTTCATAAACCCATTTATTTTTATGAAGTTAATCCTGTTGTTTATAGATCATCCCAAATTATATCTCAAGAACGTGTGGCTAGTCTTGTGGTTGTTTCTGCAGATTTCTCACGAAATGAAGAACTCGTGGCTAATCTTGTGATTGTTTCTACTGATTTGTCCAAACAAACTAAGAAACGAAATGAAGAACTTTTTTATCCATAATAAAAAAACTCACTCGCGTCAAATTGACCACAAATGTAGAACCGAATTTAGCTTTCTAATTCATTTGCGTCAATATAGCCTCAAGTATAGCAGGAAATCATATGTTCATGACTATATGGCTACAAACTTAGTATCGAACATAGCTAAGTGATTATTTCGCGACAAATTTCCCACAAATATAGAACCGAATTCAGCTTCGTAATATATTCGCGTCAATATGGCCACAACTCGTAATTTCATTGCTATATGGTCACAGACTTAGAATCGAACTTAGCTGTGTGTATATTTTGCGACAATATTTCCCCAAATGTAGCCCCAACCGTGAATTTCATGGGTAAACAGCCAGAACATTTTAGATTTGTGGGGGATGCTGTGACAGTTACCCACAACCTTAACCACACCGTGGTTTCCTGGCTATATGCGCGTTTTCTAGTAGTGCAAGTCAAACCACCACACCACACCGCGCACGTGCCACGTGCCACAAAGCCCGAGCTGGCCGGACAGCGGCGGCGGCGCACGCGTGGGAGAGTTTCCCTCTCAACTCATCTAACCCATCATAAAACAAGAGCATTTATAAACCACCCATTTGCCCCCATTTTCCCGATGTGGGATAGCACAAATAGCCAAAATTTCTTTTTTGCATTAAATTCCAACAATTAGTAAAATCTGGGCAATGATATTGATAATTATTTTTTATGATTGCTCTTGCTCATCTCTCTTCCACCTTTGGACTTACTTTTATTACTGTCTTTCCTAATTACAACCTGGTGAGTAATTATTAGGTTGAATTTCCTTTTGTGAGTTATTGTCTTTGTCATTGATTTTGAATGGACATATTAAGATGGTCTAATCCATGGAGGGAACCAAAGGTGGTGAGAAATTGGTTAGTTATCACACACTCTTTTAAGCTTTTTTGGGTTAGATTAATTCTTCGTAATAACAACATCATAACTCTTTGACTTCAGACATTATCAAAGAACCAAAAATTGCAACTAAGATGAGAGAGTTTCAGTCTTGAGATTCTTGGATCAAAGATGAATATTCTTGAGATGCTTGGATCAAAGGTGAGTATGAAATTTTGGCTATCATTTCCTTTTCTGCTCTGAGATCCTTGATGATCTTTCTCTATTCCTTTTGTTTTCTTCTTGAATGTATTTTCAGGTGTTGGAATTGGGTGTGATTTGTTGTGGATGAGGTGGTATTTCATCTCTACAACAATTTGCCAAGGTAATCTAAGTTCTATGAGATTCTAATCTATTTTGGCAAAAAGAACTCCATCTAGAGAATATTAATATGGGTTCTGTTGGCACATTACATTTATTGATTTATGTAAAAACTTTTTAAAATTGATTAGGTTTGATTTGAAGCAAAGTTGTATTAAAATATAATTGTGACCAATGTGCTACCTTTCAATCTCTCTTCCACCAGCGCTGTTTGAACCCTTGATATTGATGTGTTGTTGGGTTTCTATATCCAGGAACTCAATGCAGTGGCGGATGAGCAAAGGTTATGATTGGGTTTTGGAAGCAAAGCTCATGTGAAAAATCACCCATTGATTTTTTCTGGCTTCGTTGGTCTATCCTTTGTGAATTTTGAAGAAAGATGAAGAAGAAGAATAGGGGGTGGGCGAGAGATGAGATTATTGAAGCTTTTAAACCATTTGTTTATAGGCTTTCAACCACTTGCAACGACTGCTGTTTAAATATTGGTAGAATGATTACGAAGTGGATGTAGAAATTAACTTTCGAATAACTGTGTTTGGGTTCAACTAGGCAAGTGATCTCATTTGGGTGTATATTTTAATAAGGTTGTATAGCATTTTGTAATTAAGATTACGTTCTGGGTGTCAAACATTTTACACCCGCATAAATTATAGTTATCATTTATGACAACTTCAAAAATGGACTACCCATAAATATTTATATTGCCTTAATACTTATACAGCATTTTATACAGCTTGAAATTTGACATAAATAGTGATATAATATTATGACAGTAAAAAGATCTGAACTTCTAACCTTTTGGACCTCTCGTAAATTTAATCCAATAATAAAACGGTTATAATTTACTGTTTGCGCATCAGTAATTTAAAACCAATTAAAAAAATAAGACTTGATTGTTTGTGCATCAGTTATTTAAAACCAATTAAAATAGTAAGACTTGAAGCCTTCTCCTTTCTCCTCGTGTCCATCTCCGCCAACGATTTTGATCCACAACCATTGCTCCATCGCTCTTCTTCGGCGGCGATTTCAATCCACTATCCTTCTCCGCCGGCAATTTTGATTCACTATCGTTGCTCCATCATCGCCCTTCTCCGACAGTGATTCTAAAACACTAACTCTGCTCCGTGTTCTTTTTCGGAATTGGTGAGAATTGGTAAGAATATGATATATGTGGCTTTTTTGTGTGTTCCCCTGTTCCATGTAAAAGTTGGGAATAATTTTGTATTCTATTACAAGGAGTGTTCACATGATAAGGACAAGTCTGAAGGATTTACTTTATCGTTGAAGTAATTCATTATATTTTTGTTTGATAACAAACCATTCACTTTCATTAAGCATCAACACAAAGCAAATCCAGGTCTAACACATTACACAACTCAACGGGAAAAGAAACACACTGAACAGAAAAGAAAGGGTTCGCCGGTTTCCACTGTCCTAGCCAATGGGCAACACGGTTAGCATTCCTCTTCACAAAAACAAACTTGCAACACACAAAAGCAACAGATAACTCTAATATCATGGCTATCAAAGTTCCCAGCGCAACTCTTGGAATATCCCTTTTCTGGAGCTTAGTTATCAAAGGCAGACAATCTGACTCAACCAACAGAATTGCCTCAGCCTCAACCATCTCCACCATCGTACCTTGTTGAATTCTGCGTGAACCCACAAAGTACACTTCCCCCGTTGAAAGCCTGCACACATAGCCAATCCCACATTCTGATTCATTCACCGCAGCATCACAGTTTAGTTTTGCCCATCCTTGTTGTGGCCTGTGCCAAACAGCTCTCTCCTGATGCACAACTCTTGGTTTGTTCTCCATGCCCTTTTGCATCTTGACAAATTCCATGTGGGCAGTGTAACATCCCCGACCAAAGTGCATACGTCATTCTGTATTCATATAAGAGTGATAGCATATGCATAACATATTGACATGATATATAGTGCATTTTCAAAAGTAATATTTATTTTCTAATTAAGTTTATTATATTTTAAAAAGTTTTTAAGAAAAAGTTAATTATTAATTAATTCAGGATAAAGTTTGTAGTAAAGAAGATTTATGGGTGAAAACTGCAATTTTGGAAAAATTTGGCAGACTTTGTCTTGATATATACGGGTGACATGTAATCTTCCTATGTAAGTTAAAGCAAACAAGATAAAATAAGAGAGAAATGAGAAATGGAGAGTGGAGGTTCGAAAGAGATCAAAACGAGAAGAACTTGATGAATTTCGGTGGTTTTTAGTTGGATCTTGTACAAAATTTCTTCTATCGGGTTTTAATCTTGAAGTACAAGTTTGATTTGGTAAGTTCTTAATTAGTTAATGGTTTATCTGGATTTTCCTAATTTTTCCAGATCTAGATCTACAATTGCTTTTGATTTGAAAATCAGTCGATTCATAGTTCTCAGAGGGTGTTTTCGATATCAGATATATATTCGGTAAAAGATTTCAGAGTATTTTTAGGGTTTCTCTTTGTAATGATATTAGGGAGACCTTTGATCAAGTTTTTCAGAAAGGTTTGAACTAGAAAAATGTTCTTCAATATATATAGTTTATTGCTGTCAAGTTTTAAAGGATTTGGATATATATGCAAGAAGTTATAATGCATTCTGGCATTTCATTGCATTTGGGGTTAGAGTTTGTAAGAGTTAATAGCCTAATTTGCATTGGGTTACATATAGGAGCCCAAGTAATAGACTGTGGTCAAAGTCAAGGGGGAGAAATATAGTATCTGCCTTAAACAGGTGAGTATAGACCGGAGATTCAACTCTATGTGCTATATGTGAAATATGAATATATGGATATATGCTCTATATGTGGTATATGAGGTATATGAATATATGTGCTATATGAGCTATTTGGATATATGTGAATTATCTTCTTATATAGGAGATAAGTTTTAGAGAGTATACGTCATAGGGTATAGGGGTGTCACAGTTAGTTTGGTATCAGAGCAGGGATATGATTCTTTAAGGGCATGCATTCATAAGCATATGTAATTGAGATTAGAGTTGCATTCATGAGCATAATGCATAAAGGAGAGAAGGTTCAACCGTGAAACATTAGTTTATAAGAGCATCTCATACAACACTACATGAACATACATTTCATACACATGGACAATTAGAAGAAGAAGTACAATGGAAATGGTAAAGATACATATAGTATATCGAGATTGTATAGTATGAGTGGATACAGTACAGTTACCGGTTGATCCGATTTTGCTATTCTTGTATGAGTTTGATGTTATATTGGGTGTGGACTTGCTGATAAGACATCATGCTAAAGTAGATTATTATACCGAAGAGGTAGTGATTGATTCGCTTGGGAAATCTAGAGTGGTTTTCTATGGTAATAGGCAAATGGTACCCACTTGCCTAATATCTGCAATAGCGGCTTTTCGCATGATCAGAGAGGTATGTGAGGCATATCTGGCCCATGTTATAGAATGTACAGTTGAATGTGTTGAGCTCAGAGATATTCTAGTTGTTAAAGATTTTATTGATGTGTTTCCAAAGGACCTTCCAAGATTGCTACTTGATAGAGAGATAGAGTTTACTATGAAATTAATGTCAGGTACTGCACCAGTTTCTATTCTTCCATATTGGATTGCTCTTCCAGAGTTACAGGAACTGAAGAAATGGTTATAGAATTTGTTTGACAAAGTATTCGTTAGTGCTAGTGTATCTCATGACTGTGCATAGATTACAGAAAGTTGAATCGGGTGACAATGAAGAACAAATATCTATTGCCAAGAATAGATGATTTATATGATCAACTTCAGGGAGCAAAGGTATTTTCGAAGATAGACATTCGATCAGGATATTATCAAGTAAAGATAACTAAAGATGACATTATCAAGACAACATTCAGAACTCGATATGGGCATTATGAGTTTCTGGTAATTCTATTTGGTTTGACTAATGTACCAGCAACATTTATGGCTTTGATCAAGGTATCTCAACTTTTTCTAGACAGATTTGCGATCATCTTTATTCATGATATATTGGTATATTCGTGGAGTACAGCTGAGCATGTCGATCATTTGCGTACTATGCTATAAGTCTTGAGGGGAAAACAGTTGCTTGCTAAACTGAGAAAGTGTGAATTCTGGTTAGATCATATGGTATTTATAGGACATATAGTATCTAGAAGAGGTATAGAGGATTGATTCTAAAAAGTTTGAAGCAGTGGTAAACTGGAAAGCATCAACTACAATTACAGATGTTCGTATCTTTCTTAGTATGGCTGGATACTACAGACTATTAGTGGAAGGATTCTCTATTATAGTTGCACCACTTACTAAATTGCTATGAAAGAATGCTTCATTCCATTGGTATTCTGCGTGCCGACAGAGCTTTGATAAGTTAAAGCACAGTCTGACTACAACAACAATACTGAGAATTCTTACAGGTACCAGAGGATTTAGTATTTTCAATGATGCTTCATATCAAGTTCTTGGTTGTGTCTTTATGTTGGATGGAAAGTAATTGCTTATGCATCACGACAGTTGCGACCACATGAAATTTCTTATCTTGTACATGATTTAGAGCTGACAGCAGTAGTATTTTCTCTAAAGATTTAGCGACATTATCTATATGGAGAAACATTCTATATATTTACACATCATAAGAGTTTGAAATATTTGATGAGACAAAAGCAGTTGAACATGCGACAGAGGCGCTGGATGGAACTACTGAAAGATTATGATTGTACAATCGAGTATCATTCGGAAAAGGCCAATATTGTAGCAGATGCTTTGAGTCAAAAGTCCAGTGATATGATGATAGATATGCACATGACTTCATAATTAGATTTGATTGCTTTGTGAGATCTAAATGCTAGACTACAGTTTGACATAGATGGAGTACTGATTGATACTTTGTAGATTCGACCAATGCTGAGATAGAAAACTAAAGATGCACATATGAGATGAGAAGTTGGCAGAAATTATAGAACATGTTCAACAAGTATTTTACGACGGTATCGATCTGATCCATCATATGTGTTAAAGGATTTAGAAGTACAGATTGCAGAGAATTTGAGCTACATAGAGAAACCGATCATGATAACAGAGCACAGAATCAAACAGTTATAGAATAAGGAGATCCGATGGTAAAGTAATTCAGAAGAATCATGGTATAGTGGAAACAACTTGTGAAACAGAGGATAAGATGAAAACGTCACATGAAGAGAGAGCGAATTTTGAGGACAAAATTCTTATAGAGGGGGAGAAATGTAACATCCCCGACCAAAGTGCATACGTCATTCTGCATTCATATAAGAGTGATAGCATATGCATAGCATATTGGCATGATATATAGTGCATTTTCAAAAGTAATATTTATTTTCTAATTAAGTTTATTATATTTTAAAAAGTTTTTAAGAAAAAGTTAATTATTAATTAATTTAGGATAAAGTTTGTAGTAAAGAAGATTTATGAGTGAAAACTGCAATTTTGGAAAAATTTGGCCGACTTTGCCTTGATATATACGAGTGACATGTAATCTTCCTACGTAAGTTAAAGCAAACAAGATAAAATAAGAGAGAAATGAGAAATGGAGAGTGGAGGTTCGAAAGAGATCAAAACGAGAAGAACTTGATGAATTTCGGTGGTTTTTAGTTGGATCTTGTACAAAATTTCTTCTATCGGGTTTTAATCCTGAAGTACAAGTTTGATTTGGTAAGTTCTTAATTAGTTAATGGTTTATCTGGATTTTCCTAATTTTTCCAGATCTAGATTTACAGTTGCTTTTGATTTGAAAATCAGTCGATTCATAGTTCTCAAAGGGTGTTTTCGATATCAGATATATATTCGGTAAAAGATTTTAGAGTATTTTTAGGGTTTCTCTTTGTAATGATATTAGGGAGACCTTTGATCAAGTTTTTTAGAAAGGTTTGAACTAGAAAAATGTTCTTCAATATATATAGTTTATTGCTGTCAAGTTTTAAAGGATTTGGATATATATGCAAGAAGTTATAATGCATTCTGGCATTTCATTGCATTTGGGGTTAGAGTTTGTAAGAGTTAATAGCCTAATTTGCATTGGGTTACATATAGGAGCCCAAGTAATAGACCGTGGTCAAAGTCAAGGGGGAGAAATATAGTATCTGCCTTAAACAGGTGAGTATAGATCGGAGATTCAACTCTATGTGCTATATGCGAAATATGAATATATGGACATATGCTCTATATGTGGTATATGAGGTATATGAATATATGTGCTATATGAGCTATTTGGATATATGTGAATTATCTTCTTATATAGGAGATAAGTTTTAGAGAGTATACGTCATAGGGTATAGGGGTGTCACAGGCAGCAATACTTGATTCAATAACCCAAGTTGGTTCCTCCTGAATGCCTTCAAAGATTGCTCTATTTCGAGCTTTCCAGATGCCGAACAGCAAACAAGCCCAATGAGCCGCCTTTTCAGAGTCGCAACAGTTGAAAACTCTCTCTGCCCAGACCATCATAGAATCTGAATTCGTCCCTAATGCATCGAATTCAGGAAACAGTTCCCAAATAAAACGAGGTCTCATACATCCATACAAGGCATGCATTGTCGTTTCAACTAAACCACAGACAACACACATGGAATCAGACGTGATTTTCCTCTGAAACAGATTAAACTTACAAGGAAGTATCTGTTTGCAAGCCCGCCATAGGAAATTTTTTATCCTTGGAATAGTTTTTAGTTTCCACAGCTTCTGCCAAATAAAATCCTCCTTATTATCTGCTGATTGGGATCCAACAGAAACCTGTGAAATTTTTTTATCAAACAAAAGATGATATGCTGAACGGACCGTGTACTCTCCAGAGTTCGAGTAGTGCCAGACGAAACCTGTGAAAATTCATTATATTTAGGTTAGCTTGAAGTTGAAATTGATGATTATTATATATAAAATAGGTATATATAACTTTATCATTGTTTAAAATTAAAATAAAATAATAATTTATTGAGCATATTATTCAGACTTAACCCGTGCCTTAGGCACGGGACAAGCACGCTAGTTATTAATATTATGGTTTTTTTTTTGCCAAAAACCACCTTTTAAAATATGGTTTTTTACCACCTTTTAATTTTTTAAGTAAAAACACCTTTTATAATACAAACACCCAATTTCAACCACCTTAAGTTATTTTCCGGCAAAATTTTACCCTAATTAGATGAAAATGCCCTTTTGAATTCATTTTCTTTTCTTTTCTTTTTAATAGTTCATTTATACAAAATAATCAAATTTTTTAATTATTTTTAAAATAATATAAGTTGGTGTAGTTTTTTTATAGAGAAATTCCTTTTGGTGCCCCCGAGGTTTTGACTTTTCATCTTGGTGTCCACTGTCCACAATTTTTTATTCCTTTTGGTGAGCTCCTACTTTTGAAATATTTCTTCTCATAACCTAATTTCACATTTATGTCAATTTCCATCCATTTTCTATCAATAATAATAATAATCTACATTTCATTTTTTTACCCCTCTATTTAAGAAATTAAAACTCACTTTTACTATTCTGTACAAAACTCCTCAAAGACGAGGAATGTTTTTAATTTTTTTGGTTTCTATTTAATGTATGTATGCTTATGGCACACACATAACTTCTCAATGTCGAATTATATTTCTTGTACTGGAGTGAGTTCATTTGTCAACATTCAAACAAACGTAGTCATATATTACCCAGTAATTTCCACCTAGTACTAGCTAGATACATATTCTCCCGTTTACTAAAGTTTGTGTTTTAGAGTTCACACACATTAAATATATGTTCAATTTCTCACATTGGCTAAATCGAATTTCTTACACTGGAGTGAGTTTTACTCTCTTAAAAAGAGGGGTAAAAAATTGTATGTTATTTTTTATTTTTTGATAGAAAATGAATGGAAATTGACATAAGTGTGAAATTCGATTATGGGAAAGAATATTTCAAAATCGGAAGGGCACCAAAATGAATAAAAAAAATTTGTGGACACCAAGAGGAAAAATTGAAATCTCAATGGTACCAAAAGGAATTTCCACCTTTTTTTATAACATCACCTTACATATTTTTAAAAATAATTTAATTATTTTGTATAAATAAATAATTAAAAAAGAAAAGAAAAGAAAATATGTTTGAAAGGGCATATCGACACATAAGTGTGAAATTAGGTTAAGGTGGTTCAAATTGAGTGTTTGTATGATAAAATGTGTTTTTACTTATTGAAAATTTTAAAAGGTGGTTTCTTAAAAAATCTACATTTTAAAGGTGATTTTTGGAAAAAAAAAATCTTAATATTAAATTATGTACATCATCATACATTACATATAAAGGCTTCATCACAGATGTTGAATGTACCTATTCTTTTTCCCCCGTTCATCACGCAACCAAGATATCAATTACATTATGATCATCATGAACCGATCATTCCAAGTAAGCAATTACTTGAGGAGGAAGAGTTTGTCTCACTGTTATGAGTTTTGTAATACATTTAATATATGAATGAACATAAACTATAATTTCTCATATAATATTTTACATTAAACTTATAATAACCTTACAATTTTCCATTACAAATCATTTATTGTTGCATACAAAAACTATTCATATTGAGATTTATTTATTTCTTGCACAAAAACTATATAATTCAATACTTAAAAACATGAAAAGCACAAAAATATAGGGTAATACAACTACAAAAACAACTTATTCAACTTCTATGTTTATGTAAATAATTAATGTACTAGTTTTATCTTTTATTAATAAGAAAAATAAAAATAAAATAACTTTTATGTTTTTATTAAGAAAATAAAAATAAAATTATACTCCCAATTTTTCATCAAAACATCTATTTCCAAACAAATAAAACCTTAAAATCCTCCATATCTCACCTCTTATCCCTTTTCTTTCTCTTAATTTCTCAAATTTGACCACTCCTTCCTTTCTTACCAATTCCCAATTGCCAAATAAGTTCTTAGGGTCCCTTCATTAGATTGAAATGAAAAAATATTTCAACTACATGTGTGGTAGCGTTATACTAGTTGATCTTAGTTGAACTTTTGAGAAAAAATAAGGTGGAGAGACCATTTGGAGTTAAAATTTGTTTATCTAAACTAGTTAAAATTTAATTCACCCTTTCTACAACTCCTTTTCAACTCTCATAAACTACCATTTCCCAAAATATCATGTAGTTTATATATATAAAAAAAGAAATATTTAATTTTAACTACTAATTTTATCACATAATTTTAACATCCACTGCATTAGCTTAGCTTAATTGTGCTTAATCATCCTACCAAAAAAAAATTGTGCTTAATCAAGCGAGCTGCTGACTGCCTTTGCTCTCTCTTTTTCAATTCAGACACCACCAATCATCTTGGTATGACCATTTCATATTCAAGACTTTGCTTTCCTAATCAGCACATCTTACAAAATCAGATGTCAGATCAAGTCAACAATCTCATTACTAAAATCAAATATGACAGATCCAAAAGTCTTAACGATGGTGTTTCTAGACAATGTCACAATGCCAATGGTTTATTGTTGTCATACATGTGTCTTTGCAAATCATATCCTATTCCCATACAGCATGTCAGCAACTTTGCAAATCATATCCTATTTCTATACAGCAAGTCAGCAAAAACAACAAATGCATCAGCCCTAATGAGGCCACTATACTGTACTGCATCATGGTGGTTATTCACCAATGCCAACAATGTCTTCAATGCATCTTTCTTCTTTCATCCTGCGGATAATTGTCAATCTTGTTAATGAGGCCAATATAGTATGCTGCATCAGATCCTCGTTTCAATAATTCATGGATGCTTTTGAGGAGCAAGGAGCGTAATTGTGTCAACTGGGTCACATCAGCATCAAATTTCTTCACCATTACAAGCAATTGTTCAAATGTCTCTTCCTTCTCTTCAAGGGAACTCTCTTCCGCCTTTCTTCTTTCATCCCGCAGTACCTTCTCAAAGTTATTAGGGAAGTCCATCTGCAAGAATACAATCAACTAGATAACTATGAAGGAAAAAGCATGATCAATGATAGTAGTAAAACAGAATTAAAGCTTAAATTAGCTAAAGACCGCAAGGTGCAGTTGCTGGTCATTGGCAGAATCATTAAGAACTACTGGGTTTTGAGTCATACATCATACTTCTTTGCCCTCTCTTTGAAAAATAGAATATCATCTAATGTTTCCATCAGCTCATCGTTTGTGCGTTTCAGTTCCTGCTCCCAGGCTCTCCATTGCTTGTGTTCCGAAGCAAACTCCAGCTCTAACCCTTCCAGCATCTCACTGTCTTCAATACTCTGATTCAACTCGGACACCACCATTTCTACGTACCGTATCATTTCATGTTCAACCCTTTGCGTTCCTAATCAACACAGCATGCTATCTCAGATCATCACATTAATCTAATAGCAAGAACCTACATAAATATTTGTTAGCATGCATACCACAAGAGTGCTGATTAAAATCTTCTAAGTCAGATTCAGAAGCCAAGTAACCATAGAGCTGTCCATGATCATAGCATCTAGATGGATCTTCCCAAGCTTGTCTTCCAGTGCCTTTCTTTAACAAATGATCATGGAGTCGCTCAGCTTTCAAGTACCCATAAGCAGACTTTTCAAACATGAGCAAACTAATGCCTCGGTGGTCCCCCTGTGGACCGTATGAATGCTGGGCTCTCAAAGCAAGAAATGAACAACTGAAACTCATAAGAAGCTCCGACGTTTCCATGCCTACCGGCTACACGGAAAGGGAAGAAAATTATTTTACTAATATATGATAAAAAAGAAAAAGCACATAACTGATTAAAAATGAATCCATACCTTGCCATCGGCGCCTATTTTTGATGTGTTCCTAATCAAAACCATTGGAGGCCAAACAATCTCACGGTCTTTTATTTCTTCGGAAGGAACTAAAGATGTTATTCTCCTCTGTAGCTCTTCTTTTAATAGCTCAACAAAGGCTCGGTGCGGCCTTACAAAAGCCTTTGCCCTTGTATGAACGGCAAGAGCATGGATTCCTTGGTGCAAGTCATCTGCAGCTGAACAAGCAGGACATTGCCACTTCCTAGCAGGATCATTTATCTCCTCCAAAGTCAATTTCTCCATAGACTCAAGAAAATCCTGCATCTCTCTACATAAGATTTTACCAGAAGAAGAACCAGTTTCTTCAACATCTTCCTTGCCAGCTCTTGTTTCTGGCAATATCTCTGAAGCCTGAGTCGGCATTCTTCTTCCTTCTTTTGATAGCCTTCCTACTAAAACTCGTCCCTATAAATAATACAGTCATAATATTAACAGTGGAGTGACATCGACGACATAACGTAACAGGGGAATGGGGGATAGTGAAAATACACAAGTATTTTGCAGCTCTGAATCAAAGTTTGTCACAACTAATAAAATTGAATACTAATGGCTCATTAACACAAATATAACAGCCCTATCACCAGAAATCACACAATAAAATTGAAAACTAATGGCTCATTTCACAGCTCTTGTTGTTGAATTCTTTTTCCCTGATTAAATTGTATGCAGCTGCTTGTGAAATTAGGGGTTCGAACTTGAAAACCCCAAGTTCAGAAATCAAGAATATGTTTGTGCTTTATACATTCTGTCGCTGATTTTTTTGCTTAATTTAACTGAATGCAACAGCTTGAGAATAATGGGGATATTCAACACACGGGCTAAGATTCTTGATTATGTCAGGAAGTTCCTCAACCAAAAGGAATTTCTGGTGGTAATTGAATAGCTTCTTAAATTTCTCCCTGGTTTGAGGCTCAACTGAACATTAAGATTACATATTGCTCACTCATGAATTTGGTTAAAAGCACATTAATATTATTCTTACAAAACATCTTCCCATCATGAATTTGGTTAAAAGCCTCCCATATATTACAGCCAAGCATAATGCTCACTCATTTTATTGCTTTCTTGCTTGGGGGTTAGGCCATCTAAATCGCAACATAACCAATAGAAAACTGCTAAGTTTATGATCCTTCCTGGTTCATACCTAAGTCGGCATAACTACAAGGTCTTTCCTGGTTCATACCTAAGTCGGCATAACTACAAGGTCATATATCCATACAATTTACAAGACAAAAGAACCCAGACCGAATCTAATAAAAAGAAGAGCAAAAAACTACCTAAAACCCAGCTGCCAAATCCCCAACTGAAAGGCTAACATTCTACACCATATTTCCAATTTACACACTAATCCTAATCTGGTTCCCTAAGCCCGGGAATTTACAGCTTCACCCAGACCTCCTCCTAAGCACAAAAGTTAGGCTGTTGCATAAAACAGCGAGGGAGACTCTTCCCCCCTGTCCCACCAACCCGAGCAGCCACCGCCTTGTCTCCATATCGACCAACACCCGTCTTCACCACATCAAACAAACCCCTACACCCTCCACACACGAACCTAACCGGAACCGAATCTGAGTCTCGAATCCCTGCACACCTCGTATGCTGCCACACACTGCACACGTCACACGCTAACATCCGCTCACCGTCATCGTCCCGGGCTCCACACCCACAATCGACAGTCCACCGCTCGATCCCCCGCTCCATCCGGAACTCCCCCAGTTTGTAGTTTGTATCAAAGTAAAATGGTGATTTGTTTTGTACAACCTTTTCTTTTCTTGATTATGCACCTATTCATTTTTGACATGATTCCCTAGGAGTGGGCCAAGGAAACAAAACTTTTAGCAAATAAGCATAAGCTGCGCCACCAGGAATCATGTGCCTCTTTGGTGTTCCTACCTAGAAATTGATAAAAGAAAAAGGTCTAGAGGCTGTATGCTAAGTTCCTAACATCTCCCTGAAGATCAAGAGAACTACCCAAAGAAATTCAAATCTGTAATTAATTAGTTTTGAATGTCCCCATTATTCTCGACTTATTGCATTCAATTAAATGAAGCCAAAAATCAACAACACAATGAATAAAGCACAAACATATTCTTGATCTCTGGACTTGGGGTTTTCAAGTTCGAACCCCTAATTTCGCAAGTAGATGCATACAATATAATCAGGAAACAAGAATTCAACAACAAACCCTAACCCTAAAGATCAGATCACTTAGCAAATTAACTGAAATAGGGGGAAAACCCTAACCCTGAATGTGAATGTGAGATTGCAACTCAAACGACGACATGCCAAAGGAAAGAAAGGCAGACTAACTGTAGAACGAGAAGAATAACATATGTGCATGATGAAAAGCCGAATTGCATACCTCACAAATAGTCCAAGATAGATCGGGAAAGGAGAGATTGAAGGCGTGGTTGTCGAAGTTGCAGGGCTGTTGGTGGCGGGTTTGACCTCGGCGAGACAGAGGCGGATTCTGATGGTGGAGAAAAGCCGCCAAGAATTAGGGCGTGGGATCGACTGTTCGCATAGGGGGTGTGACTCAGTAAAAGGGAGAAGAGAAGGAGATCGGAACTGGAGAGAGAACAGGAAGTCTATCGGGGAAGTGTATCGTCGGAAAAGAATGCGTATTTCTTGGTAGTAGAATCTCTCGTTGGTTTCTCACTCGTTCGTTTGTCGGAATTTTAGCGCTTCTCCAACACATTCTTTTAAGACTGTTGCTAGGCGCCCCGGGTTTTTTAGTTCGGCCAAACCGACCAAAGCAATAAAGAAAAAGAAATTGCAAATTGGTCAAATAAAGTTTCGGTTAACATGACCGAAGTCATTTGAAAAAAAATCTAGTGTTTTTGGCTTTTTGCTGAAAAAAACACACACATCATCAATAGATAAAATCTATTGTAGTGTTTTTTATGAGATTAAAAATGAATTTCATTTGTATATGTGAGAGTACAATTTCATTCGTATATTTGAGAGTGCAACCCACATTTTCATCTAGGATTTTTCATCTGTATTTTTAACATAATAATATATTTTGTTTTTGTTAATGTACTTAAATGTTATATCATATATATAGTTTAAGCCTTTGGACATTTGATTTAACGATTAAACTTCTATAGGGCACTATCTTGAGATTATCGTGAGTCTAAATAGTATTTGTTGCGACCCTAATTCTTACCCTATGGAATATATATATAGCTTAAATTTAATCTAGTAAATATTTGGTACTCTTTAAATTAAGTTTAAGTATGCATTTGATGTTAATATTTGGTAATATTTAAATTTTATTCGAACCTCGGTGCTAAATATTTTTTTATTTGTAATGCTTAGTTAAATTCCATAATTATATAAGGTGAACAATATAGTTTTTAATTTTCAACAATTTTAAATTAAAAATTAAACCTTTATATAAGTCTAAATATTAGTAAAATGGTACAACTAAAATCTCAAAAGTAGCTCTAAAATAAAACACTAAATGCAACTTAAAAATAAAGCATAGTTTCGGTCATTGTGACCGAACCATGTGTAAACAAAATTAAAAAAAAATATAAATCTCTACTTCGGTCAACTTAACCGAACCACTTTGAGTAAATTTCAGAAATCGATAAAGTCTCGGGCCGCGTAGAATCTGTGTCGGGGGCACTTAGAGGACCCGTTCTTTTAAAGATGGCTTTTATATGAACTAATTGTACCAGTCGTACCATATACGACTACGATTCGGTATTATATAAAATTATAAATAGGGTATTTCATAGAGTTAAGTTGCTAACTTTAGATAAAAGTAGATTCTAATTGTAAGAGTTTTATTTAGGGATAGCTCCAAAGACTATAGCTGAAGTAGACAAAGATGGTAAAAGAGGAATCATGGTCAAGACCAGTGGCGGATCTATGTAGTGCCCGGTGGGGGCTACAACCCCCACTGAGATTTAAAAAAAATATACAAAAACACAAATTTGTTTTAGGTTTAGGAGCACGCCTCCTCTCCTGAATGAGAAAGAACGAGAGAGTTGATCAGTGTCCTCGAACGAGACTCGGCGTCCTCGAATCGAATCCCTGCTGGCTCGCCGCCATCTCGTCAGTGGCTCAGTGCGGAATCCAAGCGGTCCATCAAGGCATCAACCTCCGGTCCTCCTTTGCTCGGCCGCTCGCCTGCTCGCCGACGCTTGCTCCTTCGTCCTCTCCTCCAACCACTCGGGTGCGCGAGGTAGATCTTCGTCCGACTCCAACTCTCCAAGTATAGTCCGACTCTTTCTTTCATTGAGATTTGTGTTAGGCTTGAGTTTTAGCCCCAATTTCAAATTGATTTGTGTTAGAATTTTAGCTCCAATTTCAAATTAAATTGTATGGTTTAATGATTTGATGATTTGATGATTTGATGATTTGATGATTTGATGATTTGTGTGTGCGCGCGCTAAATATTAGATTTGTGTTAGCCCCAATATTTAGATTTGATGAATCCTTGCGGTTGTTGTTTCTCTTGCAATGATGAAACGGTATCTGAATAAACGGATCATAATTTCATTGCCTAGCATGAGTATAGCTTAAACTTTGGTGGCTATTTGAAATCAGGTTAGCACCTCTTCAATGTTCAGTATCATTTTCAGCTTAATTTGCTTCCTTTGAATCTCAAGTTACATGATTGTTTAGCATGGACCTTGTAAAGTGATTGTGCTTGGACCATTGTTGTATATCCTGTGAAGGCGGGTTTCTTCTTGGAAGAACTATGGCAGTTGTGATGACCATAACGCTAAGCACATCAATGGCAACCCGTCTAGGGCTGATAGCCATGGTGGCTCACCAGATATGACTGCAAATTTGGCTTTCTATATCTCTTCTTGCAGATACACAAGCTTCATCGGGTCAGGTTAAGGATTCTATAAACGATAGTATCCAATTATCCATCTAACATCATTTATTTGATCATGTATGAGCTGGTTCCAGAGTGTAAAAAGGGCAAGACTATATGTTTACTAACATCATTTATTTAATGTATTTTTTTCTTAGTTTATATATTTAGCCCCCACTGACTTCGATTCCTGGCTACGCCACTGGTCAAGATCATGGTAGGGCCAAGTTGAGGTTAAAAGAGGGACTCATGTTGTTGGAGAACCACAAAATGTTCTTTTCTAGAAGAGTAATATGTTGGTAGTATGTTTCCTCATGAATATTTGGTATTGGTCTAATAGGTGATCAAGTGAATGAACCCAATGTAAAAGGGTAAAAGAAGTGGTCAAAACAGGAGGGGTAAGGTAATTCTAGAGCGCATTCTTCCTTTGCACTTAAGATTCCAAACTAATGGTAGTCATATTTGAATTAAGAATGAGGATTGAAGATAAATGATGTTCAACTTGAGAAAACTGGAGCATTGTTTTAGGAAATGAACTGAGGATGCATAGTGGAGAGTAGGAAGAGAAGTTAAACTTCTTTGAAGTTGATCATAGGAAGAGTATGAGATATGATTAGATCAAAGACTTGACAAGCTGAGCCATACAGTGATTGCATACATGGACAACATGATTGAGATAATGTGAGTGTCAACTTTGATGTCATACGATGCAAGGGGATAAAGTTACTGTTTATGCTTCTAGACAGTTGAAACCGAATGAGTTGAATTGATTAAAGCATGATCTGGAATTAGTAGTAGTGGTGCATGCTTAGAATATTTTTGCCATTGTTAGTAAGGAAATACATGAAAGGATGATGGTGAGGAAAAATTGATCCAAGGGGAGTTAGGGATATTATCTTGGATGTAGTGAGAAGTTAGCTTATTAACATGAGTTGCATGGTTCAATGTGAAGTGTACCAGTTAGTTGAGACAAGTCCTTCAAGAGTCTTATAGTGCAGACTTTTTCTAGATAGCTAAGTCAAATGAGCATAGGAATATATCTTCATGAAGAAAGTTGTAGAGTAAGGAAATATCACTGGTATTGATTCAGTGGACTCAACGAAGAGTTGAGAAGGCCACTTGGGAGATTGAGATGAGAATAAGATAAAGCTATCAAAAGTTGTTGTCGAGTTTAGTTAAGACCTTAAAGAGCAAAAGTAAGAAGTTTGTGAGAGCCTAGCTTGTGGATGGTAACTAATTGTTTGCTTTGGTTGATTTGATTTTGGTGTGCTTGACTTGTTTGATAGTTGATGTTTGTAATGTACTAAGGGTATGATTTGTGTTTTGTTTTACTGGTGTGAAGGATTAGAAGTAGTGTTATGAATTGTTTTCTTTTATCTCTGGAAGTTTCGAGGCAAAACTTTCTTTAAGGGGGGTAGGATGTAATACTAAAGATAATTTTGATATTTCAATATTCCTCGAAATTCGTGTCGGGATTGCTTAGCTCTTAAGTAATCTCGTGGACACCCTACAAAAATATTTTCTTGGAAAAGCGTGCTCGACTTAAGTGATATTTGGATGTAAATGCGTAATTTTGGTGTGTCTCGAAAAAAATGTCCAAGTTTGTTTGTTAGCATGCTCGGATTAGTTTGTTTCTTAGTTTTGAAGAAAGTTCGTATACATAATAAAACGAGGTTTATCTAGTAGCATCTAAAGGCGTGAAGCTTATCTAGTATCATCAAATGGTGTGAAGTCTATCTAGCCTCATCTCCTTGAAAAGTGTGATGCTCTCTAGTAGCATCAAAAGGCGTTTCAAAAGCCAATATTTGTTGGCAAGAAGCCTCTATCTCGTTCCATTCTCTGCCTCCACCATTCGAACTCCTCTTTCTTCCATTCTTCTTTATCTCTCACATCCCTCTCCATGTTTCCTCCATTTTCATGGTTCAAAAATCCAAATAAAATCACTTTGTTGAACCTTGTCCATCCTAGATACTTATAAAGTTGATAGCTTGCTCCTTAGATAGTAAAAGTTCAAGTTTCAAGCTTGGAGACAACTAAACAACCATCTTGCACTCTTTGTGGTGTAAGTTCCATAAAAAGGTATGAGCTCCATCTTTTTATGTTCTTTCTTCCATTTCTGAACTTTATAAGTTGTAATAGGCTAGGTTTGAGAAGAATTTTGATATGGGTAGGTCGAATTTGATGGAGTAAGAAAAATTTGAAGGAGAGATGTGTAGGATGGTGAAAGTGATGTTTTCATGAACTGTTTTTGGTAAAAGTGATTAGATGGTTGTTTAACCTAAGTTAAGTGAGTATTAGGATTGAGTATGGGCTATTTATGAGCTATTTTAGGTGTTGAATAAGGTCTCTTGAGTTTTAGATGAAGATTTATGTCAATGGATTGAAAGAAGTGAAAGTGTGTGGATTATGGAATTTGTTGTGTATTTGGAATTTTGGTGGTTGAGATGGTGAAGTAAGGTGGCTAAATTAGAATGGTTTTGATGGTTCAGTTTGAAGGTTGTAGTTTTGGAAAGTTTGGAGTTTAGTGGGTTAAGGTTTTGGTTAAGTAAAGGGTAATAATCGGATTGAGTTATCAAAAGGTTAAAGGAATTCCAAGTCTTAAACCTTTACCATATTCTTTTAAGTTTTGGACTTCATGTTATTTACAAGACCTTATATCATGGTTTAGGAAATCATTCCGACAAGTCCTTGTTCCATTTAAGAGTTGGAATTCCTAGTCAAGAAGTAAGTCGTCTAGACTTCTTAGTTATCAATTTTGATGTGTGTTGAATGTGTAGATATGATGTGTAGAGCTTTATTTTGGGATTCGTCCCTGTATCTATCTATGTGTGACTAAAACGCTGCTTTTATAATATATTATTAGATGATTAATACTTCGTATTTTTTTCAATTTATGTAATTTTGACATCTACCGGTATAACGATGCCTATGGGATGATCGGGAAGGAGAGAGACATCCCTGGCTTAATTGTATGACAAGGAGAGCCCCTTTAAAATTATAGTCAATGTTTTGGCAAGTGCTCTAGTAGAGGCTTGACCAGGGGTAAGAAGGTGAATTTTTCTGGTGCTGGGTGGTTCGGAATAACGGTGGAGGCCGCCGACCACTACACTCCGTTCCGGCTGGAGAATGCGCCGATTACTATGTACATTGATATCGTAGATAAGAATTTCCGGCTGAATGAATGCCCCAATTCCTATGTAAATTGATATGGTAGATAATAATTTCTGGCTGAAAAAATGCCCCGATTACTATGTATATTGATACCGATAGATAAGATTTGTTGTGAATTGTGGTTGATTTGATATTGAGGTGTAAAGTGAATGAGTTGATAGTAAAGTGAAATTATGTGCTATTTTTAGTATGCATCGTATGACTTTAAGTATTATTATGTGCGTCTTATAATTATAAGTATTGTTGTGCGCTTGTCTACCATTGTGAATATATTATATGTGAACTATTCTATTACAATTCTTATTGTGTAATTTAATAAATTGATTTTGTTGCTACATATTATGTTTACCATTTGGTGCATGTTAGAATTAGTAGCTAACCCTTCGTGGACTTGTTTTTTTTAGTTTAAGGTAAGAACATGAGACTCATGATGGAACCTTGGCAAAATGATGATATGAATCGTTGGAAGCAGTGTTATTAGGATTGGGTTCAGTTGGATGAAATGGTGGTTACTTATCTTATATATTATGTATAATGTTTACTTTTGTTGAGGAAAGGGTAGTATGAGGTCAATAAAGTGTTCACAAGTAGAGTTGTAGTTTTTGTCAATTGGGAATTCATGCATGTTTTCTATACATGGATTTTGTAAATATAGGTTGAATGTTTTCTTTGTATTTTCTCGTCGTGCCCGAGTTGTAAGATCCGCGTGAACTCGTTGTCAGGTTAGCTCATGTGGACCCAGGTGTGATCTACTACCGAGTAGTGCCCTAGTATAAATTCGGGGTGTTACAATTTAATAAATTTTGAAAGATAAATATAATTTAATTATATAAAATATTTAAAATTTAATATACTTAATTTAAGATGGGACTAAACTCATTTTGTGAGTTGATAAAGTAAATATTAGATAAGTTTAAATATTATATTGTTCATATTTAGTGATTATCAAATATTTCAATTTATCTATTGTAACACCCCGACTTAACGTCGGGGCATTACTAGGTAGTTCGACCCTAACGGGTCCTACCTGAACTGGTTGACAACTAGAATACCTGGACCTTACAACTCGCGCACGACAAGAAAACTATTTTAAAACATCCAACTATCGTTCAACAATCCACATTTTTAATAATGTCATGTATGAATCCCAAATGTCTAGCCAGATCCCATTCAACACCAGAAATCCGCTAAAATCAACCCAAGAGGGCAACATCCAAAACAAATAACAAAGCCAAATAAAACTTTCAACCCACTCTGAGCCTAGTGACACGCGTCAACGATCCGCTGCATCATCTGGTCTAGGCTCCAACACGGGACCTGTGTGAGTACCTGGAATTGAAAAATAAAATCCCCGAGGGGTCAGCTACTACCCTAGGCAAGCTAGATAACACACGGCAATTGTAAGACGTTTGAAAAACAACAATTAGCCAACAACATAACCTTTAACAAGTGAATTGAACAAAATATAAAAGGCCACACACATTTCAACAATCCGGAGAATAGGTGAAAGGAAAGACAACAAGACATACCAACAATCCCAACACAAGCAACAAAGTAAAGCATTTGAAATAAAAACCAACACCTCGACATTCAACAAACAAAGGGAAATTCGACGAGACAAGCAATTCATTAAGCACAACGGAAATTCTCAAGGTCGGAACCAATTAAGTGACAACACACAAACACAGAACATAAATACACAATCCTATTTGGGAAATGCAATTCTCCCTTCCTCCCCAGCATTCCCATCTACGACGCTAACTCACCTGCGCTCGAGTGCAGAGGCAGGCCCTCCCACTTTCCATATACGTCATCCTTCCAACCCCTGGTCAAGCCTCCACCGGAGCACTTGCCAAAAACAAGCAATCAATTTTTATTTTTAAAGGGGCCCGGCCGATACACGACCATGGCTAGACGCCTCTTCGCCACCGACAATCGTCGCACATGATCGTGCCGGTTACGCTGCCAGCACACAGAGAAAACGATACTATTTCTTTTACGAGAAAACGTTTGAAATGGAAAGCGCATCACCTCATGCATGAAAATATTTCTCATGGAAAGATACATTCGGGACTAACTCCCAAAACCAATCTCACAATCACGACATGAAATCTAACAAGACTAGAATAAAGCCGAGCAAGTCGAGAACGACTTACCTGGAAGGCGATCTTCGAAGGAAGTAAGAAACGCAGCGACATTAGAGACCTATGGATCATAACGTTTACGATTAAACGACTAACCGCGAGAAATAACTTACGATTCTATGCACACATATCTATAGTGGCTTCGCCAAATGCAGGCTACCATACTACCTTGGTATCCAAACCCATGCGATGTTGTCAAGGTTATACTATTTTAACCGAAAACAAAAGTACTAAACTCAGGAGCCAAACATCAACTGCATTCATCAACAACTTAAGGTTTCGTAACTTAGCCTTAAACGACACTAACTTATAAGTTCAAGGATAACAGATTTTTAAGGTTCAATATCTAGGATATAAACGTCAATTCCCATTCTCAAAAGCACACACAAGCACACATGATATAAGTATCCAAATATCTAACTTTGATTCTGTATTCGAGACACCTAATTCAAAGGTCTCCTACGACCAAGGGGGTCACCATGCAAGAAACCGATCAAAAGTCTCATGCCTAACAACCGAGACAAACATTCCCATCGAGATCAACTCCTAAAATGTACACATCACAATTTTCTTGGAACTAGTGTAACTCAAATGGCCAAAACTTCAGCATCCACAACAAGCCGGATTGCCCTCACACAATCAAAAATTGCCACAATGAACCATGATACATATTGAACAAAAACATAAAGGTCAGTAGAGTAAAACTAGCAATTCCAATGGATCCAACATCTCAACACACAAATTATAAAGCAACACAAGATCCAAATAATTAACATCACGTGGAAACAAGAATTTAGAGATGCAAGGTCGACTCATTTGATTAGAGATATCCGACCTTCCAAAGTCGAATCGCACACTTCCTTGAACAGAGATTGGTTCCGGATTTGAGTGTCGTTTGCGGGAACTAGACGCCCCTGACCGTCGATCTTGATCTCAATTCGGTGCGATGCTTCTCGTTAGGTGAAGAGGTGGCTCGAATGGGCCGGGCAACCTGATCTGCTGGTGGAAACACCACAACTCAATCAAAGGGGGGTACGACCTAGAGGAAGGAAAGAGACGAAGGGGAGAAAGACGGAACCAAACGGACGACCCCTTACTGTCGACGAGTCAGGTGAACTGGTGGTTGATGAGGTTTGCAGCGGAGTCTTGAGCGACGACGAAGTGACGAGTTTGGCCACCCCCACAACTGAAATGAAATGCGCGAAATAGCTTGGTTGTTTTCGCTCTCGATCACGCCGACGATGACCGAGAGGTCTCAAGCAAGAAGAGCTTGGTTGGGTCTTCCTCTAGCGGCGCGACAGAGAGCGCAGTCAGGGGCTCTCGATCTCCACCTCTATCTTGTATCTAGACGAGCGGACCTTCGACCGGGAGGTGAACAATTCTGGCGACGGAGCGGGATAGAAACACCGGTTGAAGTGCAAGACGCCGACTCCGATCTCCTGCTCCGAGTGACGGTCTTGCTCCAACGTAACGAGTGCTGAGAGGGTTTCTTGACAACAAATAAATTTATAAGTCAAGACCCCGTTGAGTATAGCGAAGTCAGGATCGTTCCACAGGAAGCAAGGTTGTTCGTTTATCAACTACTAAAAAGCAAACAAAAACAAACAAAATCAAGAACAAGCAGCCTCGTTAACGACGTTGTCAGGGTCGTAAACGAACCACCGTACCTAAAAAGACTCAACTAACGACCTAAATAAATTCGGTACCGAGGCAAGTAACTCAGCAATGAAATTCACTCAAGATAATTCAAATAATAAAGAAAGATCTAGGACTAGGGACACCACAACATAGCCAAGCATATAAACTCGTAAGAAGATAAGATCATGCCTTTAAATAGATAGAGTCATCAACTTTCGTTGATTATCAAGTAAATTAACCTACTTTCGCAATCCTAATTCACTTAATTGTTTGCTTTGGATCTAAAGCTTGAAACTTTCGTATTTAAACAATATCAACCTTCAAGTTACTAACTTTCTCTCTCAATCAAGTTAAAAACTCAGATTACCTCAACTTTCATCTCGGTATAAGCACAACAAACAATCTCGATAATAGATAAAAAGGCATTCAACACATAATCTCACTTATCAAACATGCTCAACTATGCCGGGCTTAACCCCGATCCTAGAAAAGAAGACTACTCACTAATCATAACTACTAAACAAACACATTCAATAAAAGAAATCATTGAAAACAAATTTCTACTCAAATTAAATAGAAAAAATATCTGTCTTACAGAAATTCAGAAGAAACCGAAAAAGGAACAAAACACCGAACCAAAATCTCGATCAACGAACTCGATAACTCTCGTTCACCAACCTTCGAACTCGACTCCGATCCTCTCGCTTCTTCGGTTCTTCCTCCTCTCCGAAATCTCTAAAAAAGAATCTCTCTAAAAGTCCTCTCTTTTCTATGCTAGATAGAAGAGTATTTATACTAAAAAAACTAAAAACTAAAAAGGCTAGAAGATATAAACTTTCCTAAAAAGATAGAAATAAAACTCTAAAAGATAGAAATAAAATCTAAGAAGATAACAAGACCTAAAAGACATAATATAATAACCCTAAATATCACAAAAAGATACTCTACCGACACGGAAATAATTTCCCGCACAGGATCGGTGAGTCACAAAGTCAACCCTCGAAATTTCCGTCTCGTGGCCTCGTTAAAGAGCCCTCACAACCTCATTAACGAGCCTGGGCTTGATTTCTTCCACACTTTATCTCGTAAATCTTAAACTCTGACTTCTTCAAACTCGTATTCCTCCGTCTTTCACTGTAGCACTCCAAATTCAGCTCCATATAGCTCCTTTTCCTTGCTAAAGCTACAAAATACATAAAATAGAGTAGCTTCCATACTTTCCATAGAAATATGCAAAACTATCCAAAAACACACAAAACTAAACCTAAACTAATCAAAACAAAACCTAATAAACAAAGAAAACCTATTAAAAACTATACTAAAAATGCGAACATCAACGAGCGGTGCTCAGAATTAAGAGCTGACAAGGAGAAAGAAGAATAGGGCAGAAGAGGAGGAAAAAGGGCTTGGGTTTGGGCTTCTATAAAAGTTTGGGCTTTAATATGGTCCAAATGGCATATTAAGATGAAATTGTAATTAAAGGAAAAAAATAAGAGAGAGAAGTTGGAATGTAGAAATTAGCTATCGGGTTTTCCAAAATTCTGAGTGTTACATTATACCCCCCTTAAGAAAGTTTCGTCCCGAAACATCCGTGGTTAAAAGTGGAAGCCCACAAGGATTTCCGAGATTTCACAACCTCTCCCCCTTGAAGAGGTTCGTCCTCGAACCCTAATTCATCGACAACAACTTAAACTTAACATGGGAAAACAAAACGCATTCACCAGTACTATAACTAAGAAGAAGGGAAACCAATCCATACACATGTTAAAACACAAACAAGCAAACAACAACCACACTAAGCATCACTAAGTCATAACAAACGTCGAGCTTACTCCCGAGTAACCCCTAAACTCTCCTCTCAAAAACCTCTAGTAAGCCTGAGTACATATCAGGGTAGTTCTCTCTCATTCTATCCTCAGTCTCCCAATTGGCCTCCTCGACACCTCGCCGAGACCACTGAATCAATACTAACTGTATCTCCTTGTTCCGCAGCTTCTTCAAACGCTTGTCTAGGATCGCTATCGGCTGCTCTCTGAAAGTATGGTCGGGCTTAACCTCTAACTCTTCATAGTTGAGACTGTGGCTGGGATCCGGAACATACCGTCTTAGCTGTGATACGTGAAAAATAGGGTGAACTCCATCCAAGGCGGGCGATAGCGCTAGTCTGTAAGCTATCTCGCCAACTCTCTCTAGTAATTCAAACGGTCCAATGTAGAGAGGATTCAACTTCCCTTTAACTCCAAATCTTCCCTTTATCCACGAATCTTGCTACATTTGGCTTCATGCCCTCCCACCAGTAGTATTGTCGTAAATCTTTGTACATCTTACTCGCTCCAGGGTGAATCGAGTAAGGCGTAGCGTGGGCTTCTTGCAAAATCTTCTGTCTCAACTCTTCATCTCGAGGCACACAGATCCGGTCGCGCAAACTCAAGATACCATTTGCTCTCTCTACAAAATCAGGTGCCTCACCACGGCTTAATTTTTGCTTCAGCTCCTGAATCATTGGACACACTTCTAGTTTCTTTCTCACTTCTTCAAGCAAAGTCGGTTGACACTCCATAATACTCAATCTACCCTGGTAACGCTGAATCTGCACCTCGATTCCGTACCTCATCAGCTCTCTTTTTAGCTCGGGCTGAGCAGTTAAACAAGCCAACATACATTCTTGAGAGGTCTTCCTACTAAGTGCATCAACAACTATATTCGCTTTCCCTGGGTGGTAAAGGATTTCCAAGTCATATTCCTTTAGCAATTCAAGCCATCTCCGCTGTCTCATGTTCAGTTCTCTTTGAGTAAAGATGTACTTGAGACTCTTATGATCTGTCATCACCTTGCATGTACTACCATACAAGTAATGACGCCAAATCTTCAAAGCATGCACCACCGCTGCCAATTCCAAGTCATGAGTAGGGTAATTCTGCTCGTTCGACTTCAACTGTCTTGAAGCATATGCGATCACCCTATTCCTCTGCATCAACATACATCCCAAGCCTACCTTGGAAGCGTCATTGTAGATCACAAAGTCCTCATTTCCTTGAGGGAGAGCAAGTATAGGAGCTGAAGTCAGCCTCCTTTTCAGCTCTTCGAAGCTTCTTTGGCATGCCTCACTCCACTCAAAACGAGTGGTCTTCTTTAACAAATTCGTAAGCGGTTGGGCTATACGGGAGAACCCTTCTACGAACCTCCGGTAGTACCCTGCTAACCCTAGAAAGCTCCGCACCTCCTTCACATTTCTTGGGGCTTCCCACTCTTTTACAGCCTTGATTTTCACAGGGTCTACCATTACTCCCTTAGCAGACACCACATGTCCCAGAAAGGTGACTTCCGGTAGCCAGAACTCACACTTGGATAGCTTAGCAAACAATTGATGTTGCCTCAACACTTTCAACACTTGCCTAAGGTGTTATGCATGCTCCTCTTCATTACGGGAGTAAATCATGATGTCATCAATGAATACCACCACAAATTTGTCCAAGAAATCTATAAACACTTGGTTCATCAACTCCATGAACACTGAGGGTGCATTGGTTAATCCGAACGGCATCACCACAAACTCGTAATGCCCATATCTAGTTCGAAAAGCCGTCTTTGGGATGTCTTCTTCTCGAATTCTTAGTTGATGATATCCCGACCTCAGATCCACCTTAGAAAACACCGTAGCCCCTTGTAACTGGTCCAACAGATTGTCAATGCAAGGTAGTGGGTACTTGTTCTTGATGGTTACTCGGTTCGACTCTCGATAATCAATACACAAGCGAAGTGTACCGTCCTTCTTCTTTACAAACACAACTGGAGCTCCCCAGAGTGACACGCTCAGACGTACATACCCTTTCTCGAACAACTCTTCCAATTATGCCTTCAATTCCTGCATTTCCATCGGAGCCATGCGATATGGAGCCCTCGAGATCGGTATTGTTCCTGGCTCAAGATCAATGCTAAAGTCAACCTCTCTTTGAGGTGGCAAGCCCGATAGATCGTTTGGAAAGACATCCTTAAACTCACAAACTACCGGTATACTCTGAATAGGTGGTCTTTCCTTGTCCCCTTGTAAGACATAGCACCAATACCCTACACACCCCGTATTAAGCAGCTTAGCGGCTTTTACCATACTAATCACCGGTCTCGACCAAACTTGCTCTAACTCCTGACTCACTTGGACAATCCCGTCATTTGCGGACACCATGACTGTGCCTTTATGTATATCTAACACTGCTCTATAACGCCTCATCCAATCCATTCCTAAAATCACATCGTCATTTGGGGACAACTGCATTACTATAAAATCTGCATACCAGTCTCTCCCTCCTAACTAGATAGGACACTGCAGAATCTCTCTATTCCCACTCACCTTTCTACCATCGGGTAGGCCCACTACAAAAGATTCCCCTTCTATGCAAGTCAACCCTAGTCTAGCCACGCAAGTAGAGGACACAAAAGAATGTGTGGCACCCTTGTCAAAAAGAATATGAACATGTTTAGATTGAATCCAAAACGTACCTGTAGTAGTCGGCGCATGTAAGGCATCAGCTCCCCTCATCTCGAACACTCGAGGTTGGTTGGTTCTCTGGGCGTTGGCTACTGTACCTCGGCCTCTGTTCTGGCCTGATGCTTGCTGAGTCTGTTGTGGCGGACAACGAGCTCCCTGATTCATAGTCCCCGGCGAAGATCCTTGAGAGGGTACACCGACCTTGCAATACTGTCGCATATGGCCTGGCTTCCCACAGTTGAAGTAGTTCCGAACTGGCTTTGGACACTGATTCCTAAAGTGATCAGTGCCTCCACAATTGAAGCACTCTTTCTGTCCCCTAGAAAATTGACCCTGCTGAAATTGGTCTTAGTGACTTTGTGAATGGGATCCGCACCGGTTCTGCTGAAATGAACCCAGTCGACTATCCCTCCTCGAATCTGAAGGGCCAAACAACTTCTATCTCTTGTTCGCAGAATCATGTGTCTCCAACTGACCCGGTCGGGGTGTGGCCATAGCATAAGCCAAAATAGACTCTTGAACATCTCTCAAAGTAGTGAGTCGAAGACCAAAAACATAAGCACGCAGATGCGGTTGCAACCTCTTCAGAAAGGTTGCGATCTTCAAATCTTTTGTAAGAGCGGCATTTGGCACAACTATTAACTCCTTATGGAACTTCAGAATGGTTTCCTCCACCGTGATGTTCTCGGGTCCAGCATCCCGAAAAGCAGCCTCATGGGCCGACCTAACCACTAGGGGACGGTAAAAATCTCTAATCCTCTTTTGGAACTCTTCGAAGGTCACATTTGTCTGACCTTCTCTGCTCATGTCCCACCAATCAAAAGCATCCCCCTAAAGCAAACTCTGTACCAGAGACATCTTCCTCTCCTCTGGCGCTTGAATAGAGTCCAAAGTAGATGCCACTCTCCTCAACCCTTGCTCCACATCCGTACCCTTAGCCCCAGTGAAGTTTGACACCGCGGTCTTCCTGAACTCCGCGAGCCACTTGTCAGGTTTGGGCTCGCGACACTGTCTCGGTAACTCTACCACACAATCAACTACTTCTGGCCTTTGTACTTCGGGAAGCCCTCCTAATTGAGCAACTCCAACTGTATTCTGGCCTGGTGCTCTCATCTCAGTCCTTTGAAGCCTAGTCGCAGCATTTTGATCAAAAACAGCACCTGTACCCAGCAGATTCTGTAGCAATCCTACAAGTGTAGCTCGAAGTGCAGGATCCATATCTGGTAACAACCCAGCAGGCGGTGCATTGACTCCAACATGGGCCACATTAGCTGGGGGCCCTCCTCTAACAACAAACATACTAGCATCTTGATGAATCCCAGCAGCTCCATCACCACTCTCAGCAACTTCTTCTTGGGGGTGATCATTCTGATGCTCCTCTGGCTCAGCAGCTACAGGAGTCTCTCCTCTACCACGACTCCTTCCACGACCTCTACCGCGGCCTCTACCACTAGCAGCATCAACTCTGACTCTAGTTTGTGGAGCCATCTACAACAGAAAGTCTCACAGTCAAAACTTTAAACTTGAATAAAAGTGAAGGATTTACTAACTAATCTACGTGAGGTCCTTCGGCGGATGGCAGCGGAGTCACGTCGTGTCATCTACCCCTATATGCAGCATAACTACCCAATTTAAAAACTTTTTGGAAAACACCGGCCAATTTTAGTTTTTAGTTGGACCTCGTGTACATGTATTGCTCGATTCCATGTGCCCTGGTTGCCAACCTGGCTCTGATACCAATCTATAACACCTCGACTTAACGTCGGGGCATTACCAGGTAGTTTGACCCTAACGGGTCTTACCTGAACTGGTTGACAACTAGAAAACCTGGACCTTGCAACTCGGGCACGACAAGAAAACTATTTTAAAACATCCAACTGTCGTTCAAAAATCTACATTTTTAATAATGTCATGTATGAATCCCAAATGTCTAATCGGATCCCATTCAACACCAGAAATCCGCTAAAATCAACCCAAGAGGGCAACATCCAAAACAAATAACAAAGCTAAATAAAACTTTCAACCCACTCTGAGCCTAGTGACACGCGTCAACGATCCGCTACAGCATCTGGCCTAGGCTCCAACACGGGACTTGTGTGAGTACCCAGAACTGAAAAATAAAGTCCCCGAGGGGTCAGCTACTACCCTAGGCAAGCTAGATAACATGCGGCAATGGTAAGACGTTTGAAAAACAACAATTAGCCAACAACATAACCTTTAACAAGTGAATTGAACAAAATATAAAAGGCCAACACACATTTCAACAATCCGGAGAATAGGTGAAAGGAAAGACAACAAGACATACCAACAATCCCAACACAAGCAACAAAGTAAAGCATTTGAAATAAAAACCAACACCTCGACATTCAACAAACAAAGGGAAATTCGACGAGACAAGCAATTCATTAAGCACAACGGAAATTCTCAAGGTCGGAACCAATTAAGTGACCACACACAAACACACAACATAAACACACATTCCTATTTGGGAAATGCAATTCTCCCTTCCTCCCCAGCATTCCCATCTACGACGCTAACTCACATGCGTCCGAGTGTAGAGGCAGGCCCTCCCACTTTCCATATACGTCATCCTTCCAACCCCTGGTCAAGCCTCCATCAGAGCACTTGCCACAAGCAATCAATTTTTATTTTTAAAGGGGCCCGACCGACACACGACCATGGCTAGACGCCTCTTTGCCACCGACAATCGTCGTACATGATCGTGCCGGTTACGCTGTCAGCACAGAGAAAGCGATACTATTTATTTTACGAGAAATCGTTTGAAATGGAAAGCGCATCACATCATGCATGAAAACATTTCTCATGGAAACATACATTCGGGGACTAACTCCCAAAACCAATCTCACAATCACGACATGAAATCTAACAAGACTAGAATAAAGCCGAGCAAGTCGAGAACGACTTACCTGGAAGGCGATCTTCAAAGGATGTAAGAAACGCAGTGACACTAGAGACCTATGGATCATAACGTTTACGATTAAATGACTAACCGCGAGAAATAACTTACGATTCTATGCACACATATCTATAGTGGCGTCACCAAATGCAGACTACCATACTACCTTGGTATCCAAACCCATGCGATGTTGTCAAGGTTATACTATTTTAATCGAAAACAAAAGTACTAAACTCAGGAGCCAAACATCAACTACGTTCATCAACAACTTAAGGTTTCGTAACTTAGCCATAAACGACACTAACTTATAAGTTCAAGGATAACAGATTTTTAAGGTTAAATATCTAGGATAGAAACGTCAATTCCCATTCTCAAAAGCACACACAAGCACACACAATATAAGTATCCAAATATCTAACTTTGCTTCCGCATTCGAGACACTAATTCAAAGGTCTCCTACGACCAAGGGGGTCACCATGCAAGAAACCGATCAAAAGTCTTATGCCTAACAACCGAGACCAACATTCCCATCGAGATCAACTCCTAAAATGTACACATCACAATTTTCTCGAAACTGGTTTAACTCAAATGGCCTAAACTTCAGCATCCACAACAAGCCGGATTGCCCTCACACAATCAAAAATTGCCACAATGAACCATGATACATATTGAACCAAAACATAAAGGTCAGTGGAGTAAAACTAGCAATTCCAACGGATCCAACATCTCAACACACAAATTACAAAGCAACACAAGATCCAAATAATTAACATCACGTGGAAACAAGAATTTAAAGGTGCAAGGTCGACTCATTCGAGTAGAGATATCCGACCTTCCAAAGTCGAAATCGCACACTTCCTTGAACAGAGATTTGTTTCGGATTTGAGTGTCGTTTGCGAGAACTAGACGCCCTTGACCGTCGATCTTGATCTTAGTTCGGTGTGAGGCTTCTCGTTAGGTGAAGAGGTGGCTCTATTGGGCCGGGCAACCTGATCTGCTGGTGGAAACACCACGACTTAATAAAAGGGGGGTACGACTTAGAGGAAGGAAAGAGACGAAGGGGAGAAAGACGGAACCAAACGGACAGCCCCTTACCGTCGACGAGTCAGGTGAACTGGTGGTTGATGAGGTTTACAACGGAGTCTTGAGCGACGGCGAAGTGACGAGTTTGGCCACCCCCACAACTGAATTGAAATGCGCGAAATAGCTTGATTGTTTCTGCTCTCGATCATGCCGACGATGACTGAGAGGTCTCAAGCAAGAAGAGCTTGGTTGGGTCTTCCTCTAGCGGCGTGACAAAGAGCGCAGTCAGGGGCTCTCGATCTCCACCTCTGTCTTGTATCTAGACGAGCGGTCCTTCGACAGGGCGGCGAACAATTCTGGCGACGGAGCGGGCTAGAAACACCGGTGGAAGTGCAAGACGCTAGCTCCGATCTCCTGCTCCGAGTGACGGTCTTGCACAGGATCGGTGAAGATAACAAGACCTAAAATACATAATATAATAACCTTGAATATCACAAAAAGATACTCTACTGACACGGAAATAATTTCCCGCACAGGATCGGTGAGTCACAAAGTCAACCCTCGAAATTTCTGTCTCGTGGCCTCGTTAACGAGCCCTCACAACCTCATTAACGAGCCTGGGCTTGATTTCTTCCACACTTTATCTCGTAAATCTTAAACTCTGACTTCTTCAAACTCGTATTCCTCCGTCTTTCACTGTAGCACTCCAAATTCAGCTCCATATAGCTCCTTTTCCTTGCTAAAACCTACAAAATACATAAAATAGAGTAGCTTCCATACTTTCCATAGAAATATGCAAAACTATCCAAAAACACACAAAACTAAACCTAAACTAATCAAAACTAAACCTAATAAACAAAGAAAACCTATTAAAAACTATACTAAAAATGCGAACATCAACGAGCGGCGCTTAGAAATAAGAGCTGACAAGGAGAAAGAAGAATAGGGCAGAAGAGGAGGAAAAAGGGCTAGGGTTTGGGCTTCTATAAAAGTTTGGGCTTTAATATGGTCCAAATGGCATATTAAGATGAAATAGTAATTAAAGGGAAAAAAATAAGAGAGAGAAGTTGGAATGTAGAAATTAGCTATCGGGTTTACCAAAATTCCGAGTGTTACATTATACCCCCCTTAAGAAAGTTTTGTCCCGAAACTTCCGTGGTCAAAAGTGGAAGCCCACAAGGGTTTTCGAGATTTCACAACCTCTCCCCCTTGAAGAGGTTCGCCCTCGAACCCTAATTCATCGACAACAACTTAAACTTAACATGGGGAAACAAAACGCATTCACCAGTACTATAACTAAGAAGAAGGGAAACCAATCCATATACACATGTTAAAACACAAACAAGCAAACAACAACCACGCTAAGCATTACTAAGTCATAACAAACGTCGAGCTTACTCCCGAGTAACCCCTAAACTCTCCTCTCAAAAACCTCTACTAAGCCTGAGTACATCTCAGGGTAGTTCTCTCTCATTCTATCCTCAGTCTCCCAAGTGGCCTCCTCGACACCTCGCCGAGACCACTGAATCAATACTAACTGTATCTCCTTGTTCCGTAGCTTCTTCAAACACTTGTCTAGGATCGCTATCGGCTGCTCTCTGAAAGTATGGTCGGGCTCAACCTCCAACTCTTCATAGTTGAGCTTGTGGCTGGGATCCGGAACATACTGTGTTAGCTGTGACACGTGAAAAACAGGGTGAACTCCATCCAAGGCGGGCGGTAGCGCTAGTTTGTAAGCTACCTCGCCAACTCTCTCCAGTATCTCAAACGGTCCAATGTAGCGGGGACTCAACTTCCCTTTAACTCCAAATCTTCTCACACCATGAGTAGGCGACACTCTCAACCAGACGTGTGCCCCTATCTCAAACTCTAGTGGTCGACGTCGCTTGTCTGCATAGGATTTCTGGCGGCTTTGGGCAACTAGAATATGCTCTCGTATCAAGTCCACCTTCCCAATCGTCTCCTCTATCATTTGCGGCCTCTCTCCTACAACATCTGACAGGTCATCCCAACACAAAGGTGTCCTACACTTCCGACCATACAAGGCTTTATACGAAGCCATTTGAATCGAGGTGTGCCAACTATTGTTGTAGGCAAACTCCACCAATGCTAGATGATCCGACCAATGACCTCCCCAATACAAACACAGGACCTCAACATGTCCTCTAGAGTCTGAATTGTCCTCTCGGACTGGCCATCTGACTGCGGGTGGTAAGAAGTCGTGAAATGCAATCTCGTCCCAAGTGCCTGATGTACTTGTTGCCAAAATCCGGAAGTGAAACACCAATCACGATCTGACACAATCTTCTTGGGTACACCATGCAGTCTAACTATTTGATTTACAAACACCTCTACCAGTTTGTTAATTTTCCAAGCCTCCTTAATAAGCAAGAAGCGAGCAATCTTGGTCAATCTATCCACTACAACCCAGATGGCATCATGTCCCTTGCTGATTCGTAACCCCGTGACAAAATCCATGGAAATATCCTCCCACTTCCACTCGGGAATAGGTAGGGTTTGGTGCACACCTCCCGGCCTTTGGTGCTCAATCTTCACCTATTGACAAACCTGACACTTAGCCACGAATCTTGCTACATCTGGCTTCATGCCCTCCCACCAGTAGTATTGTCGTAAATCTTTGTACATCTTACTCGCTCCAGGGTGAATCGAGTAAGGTGTAGCGTTGGCTTCTTGCAAAATCTTCTGTCTTAACTCTTCATCTTGAGGCACACAGATCCGGCCGCGCAAACTCAAGATACCATCTGCTCTCTCTACAAAATCAGGTGCCTCACCACGGCTTAATTTCTGCTTCAGCTCCTGAATCATTTGACACACTTCTTGTTTCTTTCTCACTTCTTCAAGAAAAGTCGGTTCACACTCCATAATACTCAATCTACCCTAGTGTTGAGAGGGTTTCTTGACAACAAATAAATTTATAATCAAGACCCCACTGAGTACAAGGAGGTCAGGTTCGTCCACGGGAATTAGAAGTATCTAAATCTAGTTATTAATCCTAACAAAATAAAACAAAACAAAGCAAAACACACGCAGCAGGTGCTCAGCACCGACCCACACCAGGTCGTAACCGACCTACGACTCGACACAAAATGCAGGAGAAAAACCGGAAAGGATGGGAGCGCAACATCGACCTAAAAGGGGTCGTAACCGACCTATCCAGGTAACTAATAAACTTCGAAAAATCAAATTAAAAGAGATCTAGAGCAAAGGATTCACCACAACAAGCTATGCATGCAAACATGAATCAAAATCAACCCATAGTAATCTCATGAATGACTTTTGCCATGAATAATCAAGTAAAAATCTCAACTTTCATAAAGATCTAAACTTGCAACCCTACTTGTTTTCTAAAGGTTTTAACTTTCGTTTCAACCTAATTATTATCCAAATTCACAATTTGATCTTTCGATTCAATCATAAACATGAACATGCCTCAATTTTCATCAAGGAATTAATAGCAAAACAAGAGGATAAAGGATAGAGATTAAAAGGGATGGTTTATTCAAAGATTCATGCTTTAATCATGCACAACTCGTCCGGTTTCACCCCAACCCTAGAAAAATAGACTACTCACGAACCATGGCACAATCAACAACCATAAATAAAAGAGAAGACATAATTCAAAACCAAACAAACTTCAATTAAAAAGACAACTTACAAAATCTCAAGCAAACCTCCAAGTCTCCCTTAAAATTGTCCAAGAGCTTGGAATCAAAGTTAACCTAGAAAACAGACTTGCAACTTGTTCCGTCTCTCCAAAATAACGTCTCTCCGAAAATCTCCCTAAGCGTCCCCCTCAAAATTAACCCTAAAAGAACCTTATATAGTAGTGGGAATGTCTTCATAAGGAAACTAAATTCTATCTTAAAAAGGCCCATAAAAACATTTACTAAAACCTAACTTAAGGCGCAAGTTTTAATCTCGCAATGCACGGAGGTGGTCGTCTCCGACCTAGAGTAGGTCGTCATCAACCTAGACATCACTCGTTTTCTTCACTTCTTCGCTCGAAACTTGCTCCAAAGCTTGGTTCTTCTCCAATGTTCCTTCTTTAATCACTCTTGGCCTTCTAACACTTCCTTTAGCTCCTTCTTAAAGAACCTTGATCTTGAAATCTTCACCTTGGATTCATCAAACCTTCAAATGCAATCGACTCTTGCCCTTCTATCAACATCACCACAAGACAACTCTAACGCCACCTTCTAGAAAGCTTGAAAAACCGGGATATCTCCTCCTCAACGCTTCAAACACCTACAAAACACCATCAAAGCTTATGTAGACTCCATATCTTAAGATGATATGAAAACCTACACAAACGACTCAAGACAACACAATAAACCAAGAAAATACTCAATCATAGCTAGAAAACTACCCACAAAAACCAACTAAAAAGTACAACATCAAAATACCCCATACTTAGACTTGCTTGTCCTCAAGCAATCACTTAACATGCATCATAACCAAAAAACAAAACTCAAGAATCACCTTTATAGAAAAAGAAGCACAAGTAGAATAGTGAGCAAACAACTTCCACGTCCTAGCACACATGAACATTCTAAGCAATCACAATCCAACCTCACCAAGGAATGTATTTCACTTAACTCTCAAAGTGTTTTGGGTATAAAAATAATCACTCGACTCAAATTCCAAACACAAAACCGCATAGTCAATGGAACTTATATAAACAAACTCTCCAACGAAGAAGTCAAAACAAGTCAAATCATCAAATGAACTCGGGGGCTCAATGAAAACTTCAAAGAAGTCTTCATTCGGCCGGGTTGTAATGGGGCTTGGTAATAACAAAGGGTGTGGAAATATTTTGGCCTTGTGGTGCTAACTAATTCGCGAATCAAAACTCCTAGACTACACATCACTTAACCAACATTCTTTCCTCTTACAATCACCAAACACTTAAAGCTTTTCAATGCACTTCCCTTTTTACCTATTATTATTGTCTTTCTTCTATTCTTCGAAGGCTTTGGACTCTTATACTTATCACATGACTTTCACCGTTTTTTTTTTGGGGGGGGGGGGGGGCGGGGGTCGGCACCGACCTTCTTTGGGTTGGTTACGACCTACATATGTGCACTTCGAGCCCAAAACACTTCATACTTATGATTTTCCAAAGACAACACTCTTTATCTACCTTCCACAATCACTTTGTTCCCGCAAGTTCTTCCGCCAATGCCCAGAAGCCGTCACGGACACTGCCAATCCTGCCACCGAAACCCCGAAGAATTAAAAGATGCTCTTCTCATCCCTCTTCTTGTTTTTTTTTTGTTGGTAGCCCTGCGGGGTTTGTAACGAAACATCTTGGCCCTTGCGGCCCTTATTTTGGTGGCCCTACAGGGTCTGTAATTAAACATCTTGGCCCTTGTGGCCTTTTCTTTCCTATGATTGTTCGTTTGCTTTGTTATATGTGATATGTGTCTATCTAACCCCATGGGGCGAGTGGCAAAACTATTGTGGCACTCGGGCCACATTATGTGCCCAATGCTGCCAAGGCCATCGCCCCTCTTCAACTCCATCCTGCACTCTGCACCAGTTGGCATCTTGAGAAAAACGCACTTGGCGAAAATTTTATGTGTTTAAGCGAGAATCTCCAACCCCAAGCGGGGAGCAAGGGGTGGACTTAACGAGATTCTCCAACCCCAAGCGGGAAGTGAGGGGTGGACTTAACGAGATTTTCCAACCCCAAGCAGGAAGCGAGGGATGGACTTAACGAGATTCTCCAGCCCTGATAGAGCATATAGGTATAGGCTTTAGAGCATGTTTTTATTCTCGTTATATGCATTTTTAGCTAGGATTTCATTCTAAGTTAAGTTTAGTTTTTATTTTCGTTTAGTTCGGAATCTACGCGTCTTTGTGCATAATTGCAGGTCGGATGATGGAAGGCAGTAGATGGAAAGCTTAGGACAGACTTCGGAACGCATAGGAAGCATTGGAAATGAAGATCGAGGCAAAGGATTACAAAGGCAAGAAGTGAAGGCCAAACCACGGAGTGAATCCAAGACCGCGCCGAGGGGATAGAGTTGCTGCGGCGCCAGCGCGGGCAAACCCGGGAGAGCGCAACCGCGCTCTGGGGTGTGTCAAACCGCGCTCTGGCGCGTCCACGTGACATGGACTTGGGCTTTGCGAGATCTTGTGGGCCGACTTTCTTAATGTTTGTTTGGATATTTTTAGATCTTTTGGATATTTTTAGCATAATATAAATACTTTCTCTAGGTTTTATTTTGGATCTTATGCTATCTTTTTGAGTTTTATGCAATTTGGAGATTTGTGGGAGACAAACCCTAGTTTTGCAATTGAAGATCAATTTGACTTTTGTAAGTTTGATTTTTCTTTAATGTCGATTTCTAGCTAATTTTATCATGTCCAATTAGTTAGTTGAAGTTGCGTGCATGATTGTTTGTGAGATTTGAATTATTTTAGTTTGCCTTGACTAGATTGAATCTCTCCATGCTTAATTGATTAAATTCACTTAGGATTATAATAGCTTGGTCACCTATTTTACTTCTAGGTTGAATTACAACTAGAATAATTAAATAGACGGTGGAATTTGATTATTTATGGATGAATCCTTTGATTAAACTTATAGACGGTGGAATAAGGTTAATCAAAGGCGGAGAATTTAATCACAAGACTTCGTGAATAGACGGTGGAATTCATGAATATTGTTTCTATTGAATGCTTTGAACTTAATTGCATGATCAACTTGACATAGAAGGTTTTCTAGGTTAATTGATTAAAAGGTTGTTAAAGACGGTGTATATTAACAACCACAATAAGCTTGAATTCATAAAT
The DNA here is from genome assembly GCA_964016875.1 of Fallopia convolvulus. Taxonomy (NCBI): domain Eukaryota; kingdom Viridiplantae; phylum Streptophyta; class Magnoliopsida; order Caryophyllales; family Polygonaceae; genus Fallopia; species Fallopia convolvulus. The sequence goes on from OZ024724.1 coordinate 43,164,435, forward strand.
TCACAATAGATTAGTCAAGGGAAATTGAAATAAGGATAATCGATGATCAAAACTCATGTATGCAATGGATACAAAACTAGTTGGATGCTTTTCTCCATATTTGAATCTCAACTTACTTTACTTGTTTAGTTTTAATTAGTTTAATTACTTAGATTTTAGTTTATAATCACAAAACCCCCCTTTCTGCTTAGTAATATTATATAAATACGAATAATCTGAGTCCTTGTGGGTTCGACCCTTGCTTCCACTATACTTAGGTTAGGAAGTTAGGAATTTTCTTTGACAGTGCTTTTATAGCGACGAAAAAGTGCTCGTCAAATTTGGCGCCGTTGCCGGGGACTCGGCAAATTATTTGTATTTATCTAGTGTTACTTTTTATTTCTTTTTGGGTGTGAACCACTTGTATTGTTCATACCCGTGCTACTAATCCATCTCTTGTTGCGTTTGATTCAGAAATCAAAAGGACAATCTCTAGGTTGCGCAAGCAAGCTCGTGCGAATTCTCGAGAACTACCGTTCAACCTGGCATCTTCTTCTTCTTCTTCTGATTCTGATTCTGATAGCGTTCCTGAAATACCAGAGATGGATCAGACACTGAGACAGTTAACTGCACCAGATTTGGCACAACAACCATTGGCGGTGAAGATACCTGCACTCCCTGACGGTGTCCAATTTGAACTGAAATCACGATTGATTCACCTCCTTCCTCAATTCTATGGGAAGGCGGGTGAAGATCCCAACAAGCATTTATCGGTTTTTCATGCTGTCTGCACTAGCATGAAACCAAATGGAGTCACTGACGACCAAATCAAGTTGAGAGCTTTTGCGTTCTCTTTGAAAGATGCAGCGAGTGACTGGCTCTATTATTTGGCTCCTGGCAGTATCGAGACTTGGGAGGAACTGAAAAGGCTTTCCTTGAGAAGTATTTCCCAGCCACAAAGCTCTCGAGTATGAAAAAGAGTATTAGCAACATTGAACAACTCCCGAATGAATCGCTTTATGAGTATTATTTGGCTCCTGGTAGTATCGAGACTTGGGAGGAACTGAGGGCTTATTGGATGAAGAACGCCGACATGTTAATGCTGCTTGTGGAGGGAACATCCTGAACAAGACTCCTGAACAAGCTTTTGATCTATTTCATGAACTTTCTGAAGGCTGTCGTCAATTCAGCAAAAGAGCATCAATGAAGGCAACCAATTCTGTTGATGTTACAACTTTACATGAAGATGTGAATGAGTTGAAGTCAATGTTCAGGCAATTCATGTTGAAGGGACCACAACAAGTCAAGCCTTGCGGTTTCTGCTCTGATGTTACTCATAAGACGGATTCTTGTCCTACTCTTCATGCTCAAGAGGAGGAAGTTAATGCACTTGGAGGCTATGGGCCAAGAAGACCAGCATATGATCCTTATTCAAACTCGTACAATCCAGGCTTGAAGGATCATCACAATTTGAGGTACGGAAATAAAAAATCAACAACATGCACCTCAAAACGGGCCTCTAGGTTTTAGACCTCCTTTTCAACATCAACCTCAGAATCAAGCACCGAATCAAGGCCCATCCTCATCCACAGATGATATGATCCGTGCTCTTACCCAGAATATGACCATTATGCAGCAGACAATGGGCCAAATTCAGCAAGACACCAAGTCGAGCATCACCAACTTGGAAAATCAAATGAGCCAACTTGCAAAGGCTATGAGCAAATTTGAAGCTAAAGATTCCAACAGGTTACCCTCTCAGACGGAACTCAATCCTAAACAGAATGTGAATGCAATCTCTCTCCGTAGTGGTAAAGTGTTGGAAAACAAAGCCGAAAAGCAACAAACTTTGCCTGATGAAGAAATTGAGGGAGGCGAAAATTCGGAGTTGGAATATCATGCTGAGCGCGGGCAAAGCAGCCAGAGCGCCCCCCCCCCCCCCCCCCGCGCGCCACTGAGCCACTAACCGCGCTCTGAGGAGCCGAGTTACTGCGGCCAGAGCGCGGTCAAAACCGGCTAGAGCGCGACCGCGCTCCGGGATGGCCAAACCGCGCCGACGGTGATTTGCGAAGGTCCTTCGATTCCTTCGACTTCGGCTCTCAAACCTCCTCCACCTTTTCCCGAAGCCTTAAAGGAGACCCGTAAGATCTAGAACGATAAAGAGATCTTCGAAACATTTAGCAAGTGCGAGGTGAATATTCCGCTACTCAAGCTTATCAAGAGCATTCCCCGCTATGCTAAATTTTTGAAGGAGTTATGTACGGTCAAGCGGAATCAAAAGGAAAAAGGGAAGCAAAAGATCAAGGTCAGTGAGGAAATCTCAACGGTCTTCCAAAGACGATTGGCACAAAAATGCGAGGACCCAGGTATGTTCACTATCCCTTGTATCATAGGTGAGAGAAAATTTGAAAAGGCTATGCTAGACTTAGGTGCTTCTATCAATGTTTTGCCTTATTCAATTTATGAGTCTCTTGAGCTAGGTCCATTGCATGCAACAACTGTAGTTATTCAATTGGCTGATAGGTATAACGTTTACCCAAAGGGGATAATAGAAGATGTGCTTGTTATGGTTGATAAGTTGATTTTCCCTGCTGATTTTTACGTACTTGAAATGGAACATGACAAGCATGCTGCTCCAATCCTTTTAGGTAGACCATTCCTAAAGACAGCCAAAACTAAAATTGATGTGTATAGTGGTTCATTAACCATGGAGTTTGATGGGGAAAAAGTGGAATACAATATCTATGATGCTATGAAATTCCCCTATGATGTTCATTCTTTGTGTTCAATTGATGTGTTAGGTACTCTTGTGCAAGATTTCTTTGACATTAATGATCATGATGAATTGCAATCTACACTTGAAAACTCTATGGTTGATAAAGATGAAGTGGAATTTATGCTTAATGATGATATGCAAGAAATTGTAGCCGAGTTGAACGCTCACTATGAGCGACCACTCTTGCTACCGGGCTCAAAGCCCATTCCACTAACTTTGCCAAGCGAGAAGCTTTTTCCCTCTATTGTACAGGCTCCACAGGTAGAGCTCAAACAACTACCGGACCACCTCAAGTACGCTTTTCTAGGTGATGGAGATACTCTACCGGTGATAATTTCAAACAAGCTGACTCAAGATCAAGAATACCGGTTGTTGGATGTTTTAAGGGAGTATAAATCCGCTATAGGATGGACTATTTCTGACATTAGAGGAATAAGCCCCTCTACTTGTATGCATAGAATCCTATTGGAGGATGAAGCAAAGCCTTCAAGACAACCACAAAGGAGGTTGAACCTGCCTATGATGGAAGTTGTGAAGAAGGAGGTCCTGAAACTTCTTCAAGCAGGAATGATTTTTCCCATATCGGATAGCAAATGGGTAAGTCCTACTCAGGTCGTTCCTAAGAAAGGTGGAATCACGGTGAAGGAGAATCAAGATGGTGAGCTAATTCCAACAAGAATTCAAACCGGGTGGCGTGTATGCATCGATTACCGAAAGCTCAACACGGTAACCCGTAAAGACCATTTTCCTTTACCTTTTATTGACCAAATGCTTGAGCGACTTGCGGGTCGTTCCTTCTATTGTTTCTTGGATGGGTATTTAGGTTATTTTCAGATAGCAATTGCACCCGAGGATCAAGAGAAGACAACATTTACTTGCCCATTTGGCACATTCGCTTACAGAAGAATGCCATTTGGTCTATGTAATGCACCCGCAATTTTCCAAAGGTGTATGGTCAGTATATTTTCTGAATACATAGAAAACTTCATTGAAGTCTTTATGGATGATTTCACCGTTCATGGCAATGATTTTGATTCTTGTTTAACTCACTTGACACTTGTGCTAAAACGTTGTGAAGAAACTAACCTTTGTCTTAATTCTGAAAAATGCCATTTTATGGTAGAGCAGGGCATAGTGTTAGGTGATATAGTGTCATCTAAAGGGATTGAAGTTGATAAGGTAAAGGTTGAAGTAATTCAATCCTTGCCTTATCCTACTAATGTTCGGGAAGTACGTTCTTTTCTTGGTCATGCAGGTTTTTACCGTAGGTTCATTAAAGACTTCTCCAAGATCGCTTCACCCCTTTTAGAGTTACTCAAGAAGGATGTGACCATTGACTTTAATGAAGCTTGTAAAAAAGCTTTTGATGAGTTGAAGGCTCGCCTCACCACTACACCAATAATTCAACCCCCAGATTGGTCCCTACCTTTTGAGCTGATGTGTGATGCAAGCGACTATGCGGTAGGAGCAGTTTTGGGCCAAAAGATTGGTAAGGCTTCTCATGTTATCCATTATGCTTCTATGACTCTTAATGAAGCACAAAAAAATTATTACACCACCGAGAAGGAACTCTTGGCGGTGGTGTTTGCTTTGGAAAAGTTTCGGTCTTATTTGCTAGGTACAAAGGTGATCGTCTACACGGATCATGCCGCCCTTCGTTACTTGTTGACGAAGAAGGAGGCAAAGCCCAGGTTGATTAGATGGATCTTATTGTTGAGTGAATTCAACATTGAGATCAAAGACAAAAAGGGGGCGGAAAACGTGGTGGCAGATCATCTTAGTCGCTTAGTTTATGAGGGGGAACGATGTGCTCAAATCACACCGATTAGAGAAGAATTTCCAGATGACACCTTGTTTTCGGTACGTGTACTTCAACCTTGGTATGCTCATTTGGTAAATTTTCTTGTTTCGAGTGTGTTTCCTCCTAGCTTTAGCAAGGCCCAAAGGGATAAACTCAAGAGTGAAGCACGATACTATGTGTGGGACGATCCATATCTTCGGAAACATTGTTCCGATCAGGTAATCCGGTGTTGTCTTCCGGATAATGAGGTAACTTCAGTTTTATCATTTTGTCATTCTTATGCTTGTGGGGGGCATTTCAGTGCTAGGAAAACCGCTAGGAAAGTATTGGATGCAGGATTCTTTTGGCCTACAATCTTTCGGGATGCATATGCCTTTTGCAAATCCTGTGACCGATGCCAAAGGGTCGGAAATATATCCCGAAGGGATGAAATGCCTCAAACTTCAATTATCTTTTATGAGGTATTTGATGTTTGGGGTATAGATTTCATGGGCCCCTTTCCTAGCTCTTACGGGAATATTTATATATTATTAGCGGTGGACTACGTTTCCAAATGGGTGGAAGCGAAGGCCACCAAGAATGATGATTCCCGAGTTGTGGCAGATTTTTTAAAGGCACATATATTCTCAAGATTTGGGATTCCTAGAGCTTTAATTAGTGACAAGGGATCCCATTTTTGCAACCGAATGATCAGTGCGCTCTTGAAGAAATATCATGTCACACATAGGATTTTTACGGCCTACCACCCACAAACGAATGGCCAAGCTGAGGTATCTAACAGAGAGATCAAAGCCATTCTTGAGAAGATGGTGTCGCCAAACCGGAAGGATTGGACTACTCGCTTAGACGATGCTTTATGGGCGTATAGGACGGCTTACAAAACACCGATTGGAATGTCGCCTTTTCGGTTGGTGTTTGGTAAAGCTTGTCATCTTCCGGTGGAGATCCAACACCGAGCTTATTGGGCTGTGAAGAATTATAGTCTGCAGATGGATGAAGCCGGTGAGTTGAGGAAGCTTCAGTTGCAAGAGCTTGAGGAATTACGATTAGAAGCTTATGACAACGCGACCATATACAAGGAAAAGACCAAAGCTTGGCATGACAAGAAAATATGGAGGAAAATTTTTAAGGTAGGTGATAAGGTTTTGCTATATCAATCTAGACTCAAACTTTTTCCAGGTAAGCTGAGGTCGAGATGGACGGGGCCGTTCATAGTAGCTCAGACGTATCCTCATGGAGCGGTGGAAATTTATGATGAAGCCACTCATTCGCTACAAAAGGTGAATGGTCAGCGTTTGAAGCCCTATTTTGAAGGATTTAGCAATGCTATTCTTGAAGAAACGATTTTGAACGAACCAAACACATGAGTGGTAATGCGTCAAGCTAATGACGTTAAACAAGCGCTTCTTGGGAGGTAACCCAAGCTTTGTTTTTAATTTTTATTTTATTTTCTAGATTTAGTTTTGTTTTTGGTTTGTTTTTGTGTGGTTTTCGGTTTGTTTTTGTTTTTCTTAGTTGTAGGTAAAGTCGGAAAATAGGTACACGCGGTACGAGGAGGTCAAGACGGCCTTGCATTCATGACCCGAGAATGAGTAAATCGAGGCCGAGTTACTGAGGCCGGAACACGACTAACCCAGCCGGACCGCCCCCGCGCGATGACACTCAAACCGCGCCCTGGAAGGCGAACTTTCTGAGGCCAGAGCGTGGGCAAACCCGAGAGGGCGCGACCGCGCTCTCAGGGGTGCCAAACCGCGCTCCGGCCGGGTTCGGCGCAATAAACCCAAAAAACCCCAAAAAAATTTCCATTCCCTCCTTCCTCATAAGGCCGCCGCACTTCTCCCTACTCCTCCTCCATTGAAGCCCCACATCCAAGCTCCATTGAAGGTCAAAACTCCAAATCAAGCCCGGATTTGCACTCCTAATCATCAAACAAGTAAGATTTCTCACTTTTCTCTTCAAATTTCATCCCAAAATTGAAGATCTCAACCTAAAAATTTTCTAAATTAGGTTTTGCATAAAAACCTCAATTTAAGGGATTTTTAGGCCAAATTTCTTCAATTTGAGTTTAGATTCATCAATATTAGCATGATTATGAGTTAGTTTCATGTCTAGAACTTGAAAAGTCCATGATTTCGAAATTCCTTAATTTTCATGCTAATTAATCTAGGTTAGTGGGGGAAGAGAGAGTTTTGAGCATAATTATTTCCTATTATTACTTGTTTGGTGGATTGCTCTTGTCAGGGCAATCGAATTGTGCTTGCTTGTGGTGTTTTTGATTGTTGTGTAGGTGAACAAGACAATGGGTAGAACTAAGGTTCCGGCTAATGCTCCTTCATGCTCGAGTCGTCCTCAAAGAGAAACTCGAGCAACCCGAGCGACATCAACTAGAGCTCAAAATGTTGCACCCTCTTCCTCTCGATCCCGAGCTCCACCTAGAGCTTCTTCCTCAAGCAATGGGATTACACCGACAACTTATGGTCTCCAATTCCGGGACATGAGGCATCTAGACTGGTTTGATCAATTGAAAGAGCGTGAAATCCAAGCTCCGAGATATATTGATTGGGATTTGTTGGAGGAGTTGGGTTTAGCTAGAGAATTGAGGAATATTGAGTTTAATCACAACTTGACTGTGTTGAGCATGAGATTGCCAGTTTACCGTAGCCTCGTGTTGGAATTCTTGAGCACATTGGAGGCTCATATCTTAGAGGGGCGATTTTCTAATGAAGGGCGGTGCACTTTTCAGCTAGGTGGGATGATGAGAACCATGACTCTTAATGATATCAACAAGTTGTTCAGATTTACCATGTACCAAATGAATATTCATAGATGGGAGTCTAGAGCCACTTTTATGGATGATGAAAAGTGGGCTCTCCTTTCTGGGACTGATGAGTACTTGCCTTCTAGAACCAAGGCGTCTGGAATTTCTCATCCAATAATTCAAATTCTTCAGAGGTTCTTTGCTCACTCTATTACAGGCAGAGGAGAGGGTGAGAATAACTGTCCTAGGAAGGATATTTTTGTCCTTCGAGGTATTCTGGAAGGGCAAGAGGTTGACTTCGGTGCAGCTATGATGCATAACATGGAGCTCATGGTTAAGAGAAGTGCTGGTCGGATCGCTATGGGTGGTATCATCACCAAGTTTTCCCAACACTTTGATATTGATTTGGAGCAGTGTGTGGGTAGGATTGATCCTCTTCCAATGAACTTGCTTTTCTACAACAAGATGAAGGTGCTATATGTGAAGAACAATCGGTACTATTGGGTGCTAGGCAACAGCTCTTTTACTATGAAGTTGCCTAATCCAGAGAGGGTGACGATAAAGGTTGGTTTGAAAAATGCTAACACATGGCTCATTCATCCTCAAGATGGTGATTTACCGGTTTCAGAAGTGATTGGAGGGACAAAGAGAAGAAAGAAATCAAGGGGTGAGGTTGAGGAAGCTAGTACTTCAATGGATGTCGATGAGGAGGACGAGGATGAGGAGTTTGAAGCAGCTCCTGAAGATATTGCAGCTGAAGATGATGATGGGGAAAATGATGAAGATGATGATGAGCACACTGAAGTGCCACCAATTCAGGAGTTTGAGCAACAAGGCCAAGGTGGTAACATGTCTACCACCCAATACAACCATTTAGTGGAATTGATGGGAGGTTTGTCTACATAAGTGAGTGGTTTGCACACTCGTATAGATGGCATGGCAACTGATTTCAACCATTTCCGGGGTTATGCTACGAGCCGTTTTGATTATGTTGATGAGTAGACCTGGTATTTGCATCAGAGGATGGACACATACACACCTGAGCAGGGTTATCAGCCGTATGCTTATCAGCCTTATCTCGGATATCCATCTCCTGAGTGGCCATACCCGGGGTACCCACGACCACCATCAGAGTAGATTCCCGAGTTTGACAAGTTCTTGTGATGAGGCCAATTTTCTTTTACTCTTATGTTTTTATTACTTTGAGGACAAAGTAATGTTTAAGCATGGGGGAAGGGGATTATTTATTTTGTCATGAGAACTTGGTTTAGTAGATCATATAGTTGCATGTGCATGTTTATTTTTATTTGTATGCATTGATTGAAAGTTTTGAAAATCTACTAAAAATATGAAAAAAATCAGAAAATTTGAAAAAATGGTTTGTTTGCATTTAGGATTCATTTTTCCCCTTGGAACCACTTGTTTGAAGAGTGAGCATGATTTCATATCCCATAACCGGTTAAGTTTATGATGAAAGTTCTAAATAAGAATTGCTTAATTATGAAGGAGTATGCATGAAAGTGAAAACTTGAGCTAGTTATGAAGTTCTATCCAAAAATTTGCCTTGTGAGATTTCTTTTGAGCCTTTACATGCCAATTTTGCATGATATTCTTGAGTGTATCACTTTGATTGTTTCAACTCTAGAACTTGCGTTTAGATTCTTTTTTCGAGGCCACATTATATGATTTGAATGCATGATGTAAAAGTGATTGAGGCAAATTTTTTTTAGCTCATTTATATCCTTATCCACCCTACATTATACCTTTGTTTATGTAGCCGCATTGTTTTTGAGCCTTAGCCTTGTTTATTAGCTCCACAAAAATTAATCCTAGCCAAATAAGCTTGACCCTCATCCGGGAATTAGGATTTGACTAGGGGAATTTTGTGGGTTAATTGTTGTACTTTGGGGTTTGTGAGGCAAGTTGAAAAGGTGTAATAGAAGGGAATGTCCAAAATGAAAAGTGTTGGAAAGTTTAAGGATGTTGGGAATGTTTAGTGAAAAATCTTTAAGTAAAGTTGGTTTGAAAGGTTGATTGAGATGAGTTGTATGTGTAAATTGCAAAGTATTCTTGTGAGAGAAGAATGAAAAAGAAAGAACAAATCTCAAATGGGTTTTGTGGAAAAGAAAATCAAAAGTTGAGCAAAAGAAATAAGTGCTTAAAAGAAAGTAATGGAAGAAAGAGAAGTACAAGTTGGGAAGTTGTTGAGAGTGAGTGTTGATGTAATTTCGGTTTTAGTTGATTCTAGTTCCCGGATTTAGCACCACATGGCCATATAATGATCCCTTCCTACTTGTTTATACCTTGGCCCCATTACAACCTTGAAAAAAGACCTCATGATTTATGTTGTGCATTTGAACATTCGTGGTGGAGATTTAGTGCACTGATGCAAGCATATGGTAGTTGGCATTCAAAGATGATTTTTGAGCGAAAACACATACCTTTAAACACTTGAGTGTTGAGTGCAAACACATATACCTTGGTGAGGGTTAGAATGGATTGATAGCTTGGTTTGAAACTTTCGATAAATGTATATAAAGATTTCATGGTTAAGTTTGTGCTTCTTGAAAATGAACTACGTCATGACTTGCTTGTTTGTGGTGTGATTGATTTCTATGTCTTGCTTAAGGACAAGCAAGGTTCAAGCATGGGGGAATTTGATAGAGCATATAGGTATAGGCTTTAGAGCATGTTTTTATTCTCATTATATGCATTTTTAGCTAGGATTTCATTCTAAGTTAAGTTTAGTTTTTATTTTCGTTTAGTTCGGAATCTACGCGTCTTTGTGCATAATTGCAGGTCGGATGATGGAAGGCAGTAGATGGAAAGCTTAGGACGAACTTCGGGACGCATAGGAAGCATTGGAAATGAAGATGGAGGAAAAGAATTACAAAGGCAAGAAGTGAAGGCCAAACCGCGGAGTGAAGCCAAGACCGCGCCGAGGGGATAGAGTTGCTGCGGCGCCAGCACGGGCAAACCCGGGAGAGCGCGACCGCGCTCTAGGGTGTGTCAAACCGCGCTCTGGCGCGTCGACGCAGCATGGACTTGGGCTTTGTGAGATCTTGTGGGCCGACTTTCTTAATGTTTCTTTGGATATTTTTAGATCTTTTGGATATTTTTAGCATAATATAAATACTTTCTCTAGGTTTTATTTTGGATCTTATGCTATCTTTTTGAGTTTTATGCAATTTGGAGATTTGTGGGAGACAAACCCTAGTTTTGCAATTGAAGATCAATTTGACTTTTGTAAGTTTGATTTTTCTTTAATGTCGATTTCTAGCTAATTTTCTCATGTCCAACTAGTTAGTTGAAGTTGTGTGCATGATTGTTTGTGAGATTTGAATTATTTTAGTTTGCCTTGACTAGATTGAATCTCTCCATGCTTAATTGATTAAATTCACTTAGGATTATAATAGCTTGATCACCTATTTTACTTCTAGGTTGAATTACAACTAGAATAATTAAATAGACGGTGGAATTTGATTATTCATGGATGAATACTTTGATTAAACTTATAGACGGTGGAATAAGGTTAATCAAAGGCGGATAATTTAATCACAAGACTTCGTGAATAGACGGTGGAATTCATGAATATTGTTTCTATTGAATGCTTTGAACTTAATTGCATGATCAACTTGACATAGAAGGTTTTATAGGTTAATTGATTAAAAGGTTGTTAAAGACGGTGTATATTAACAACCACAATAAGCTTGAATTCATAAATTCACAATAGATTAGTCAAGGGAAATTGAAATAAGGATAATCGATGATCAAAACTCATGTATGCAATGGATACAAAACTAGTTGGACGCTTTTCTCCATATTTGAATCTCAACTTACTTTACTTGTTTAGTTTTAATTAGTTTAATTACTTAGATTTTAGTTCATAGTCACAAAACCCCCCTTTCTACTTAGTAATATTATATAAATACGAATAATCTGATTCCTTGTGGGTTCGACCCTTGCTTCCACTATACTTAGGTTAGAAAGTTAGGAATTTTCTTTGACAGTGCTTTTATAGCGACGTAAAAGTGCTCGTCAAGCCCCAAGCGGGAAGCGAGGTATGGACTTAACGAGATTCTCCAACCCCAAGCGGTAAGCGAGGGATGGATTTAACGAGATTCTCCAACCCCAAGCGGGAAGCGAGGAGTGGACTTTACGAGATTCTCCAACCCCAAGCAGAAAGCGAGGGATGGACTTAACGAGATTCTCCAACCCCAAGTGGGAAGCGAGGGATGGATTTAACGAGATTCTCCAACCCCAAGCGGGAAGCGAGGGGTGGACTTTACGAGATTCTCCAACCCCAAGCGGGAAGCGAGTGGTGGACTTTACGAGATTCTCCAACCCCAAGCGGGAAGCGAGGGGTGGACTTTACGAGATTCTCCAACCCCAAGCGGGGAGCGAGGGGTGGACTTAACGAGGTTTCCATTTTTGAGAGAGTTTTGAAAAGCCTGCAATCCTTTATTCACAAAAATTGTAAGGAACAATGGAGTTTGGAGAATTTACATATAATATTTTTTGAGCCGCGCAACGTTCCATGTTTTGCTTAGGGTACGTCCCTCGCTGTCTTTGAGCTTAAAAGCTCCGGGCGCGACTTCTTTCCCGAGGAGATATGGACCCTCCCAGTTAGGGTCCAATTTGCCACCCTCGATACGTCTTAGAACGAGGTTTCCTGTGGCCAAAACTTGAGGTCTGACCTTCTTGTCGTGGTATACGGCGACACGCCGTTTGTATTCTCTAGAGCGTAGGTCAGCCACCTCGCGAAACTCGTCTCGGAATTGTAGCTCGACCTTAAGGTTGGACTCGTTTTCTTTCTCGTCGAAGTTGAACACTCTCGTTGATGGGACCAGGGTTTCTACGGGGACGAGCGCCTCCGCCCCGTAAGTTAGAGCGAAGGGTGTCTCGCCCGGTTCACGACGTGCGGTCGTGCGATATGTCTAGAGGACGAGCGGGAGTAATTCGGCCCAACGGCCTTGCGCCATGCCCAAGCGTTTCTTCAGGTCGGTCAGGATGCGGGCGTTGACATTTTCCACCTGACCGTTGGATTGGGGGTGGGCCACGGAAGAGAATTTGTGGGCTATGCCTAGTTCAGAGCAAAAGGTCTGAGTCTCTTCGCAGTCGAATTGGGGGCCATGATCAGTCATGATGGTCATGGGGACTCCGAAACGACAGACGAGGTTCTTCCATAGGAATTCGCAAACCTTTGCCCCGGTGATCTTCGCCATGGACTGCGCCTCAACCCACTTCGTGAAGTAGTCAACAATGACCAAGATGTACTGCACTTGGCCAGCTGCTTTGGGAAAGGGCCCGAGGACGTCCATCCCCCACATCGCGAATGGGCATGGTGCGTGGATGGAGCGGAAACGGGAGGTCGGGGTGTGTTGGAGGTTCCCGTGCTTCTGGCACCCATCGCACCTTTGGACGTAAGCCTTCGCATCTTGTCGGAGAGTGGGCCAAAAGTACCCTAGATGGACGATCTTATGTGCCAAGGACCGCCACCCCGGGTGGCCTCCACAAACTCCCTCGTGCGCCTCGTAGAGGATGTGGTCCGCGACCTCGGGTGGTATGCATAGCAAGTTGGGCTCAGCGTAGCCTCGGCGGTACAGCTAGTCACCGATGACGTAGTAGCGGGCTGCCTGCATTTTTAGCTTCATGGCCAGCGCGGGGTCCTCTGGGAGGACACCGCTCTATACATACCGCGTTATTGGGAACCTCCAGTCCTCGGTACTTATGGATAGGACCTCGCAGTTTACACTTCGCGAGAGTTTCCTCTCTATCATCACGTGGTTCCCTACCTCCAAGGGGAGGGAGGATCCCAATCTAGCGAGGGCATCAACCTTTGTATTCGAGTCTCGCATGATGGACTCTACCGCAAACGTTTCTAGGCACGATACCAAGGCCTTTACCTTCTCTCGGTAGGCAGGCAGGAATCCCGTCCTAGTGTCGTATTGGCCATTGAGTTGTCGCGCCACCAGCTCAGAATCTGTGTAGACCCTGATTTTGCGGGCTCCGCTAAGGAGTGCCATCTCGATCCCGACAATCATAGCCTCGTACTCAGCATCGTTGTTGGTGGCTTCGAAGGCGAAGTTGAGGGCATACTCTGTCTTGATTGAGGGGCCAACGAGGAATACGTCGGCCCCGCCGCCGGCATCACATCGTGAGCCATCAACAAATACTTTCCATTCTTCCGAGCTTGTGTCGGTCTCGTGGAAGGTGACCTCTACCATGAAATCGGCGAGGGCCTGTCCCTTCATCGTGGTCCTCGGGAGGTAACTGATGTCGAGCTCGGAGAGCTTGACAACCCACTTCGTCATACGCCCGGAGAGGGCGGCTGATGGAGGATTTGACGGAGTGGGAGGTCGGAGAGGACTTGGATGGGATGCGCATGGAAGTAAGGGCGTAGGCGCCTCGCGGCGGTCACCACTGCCAGTGCCATTTTCTCCGCCTGGGAGTATCGCTGCTCCGCAGGTTGGAGCATGCGACTCACGAAGTACACTAGGTGCAAGGCCTCTCTGGTGAGCACCGCGCTGACTGTCTCAGGGGTCACCGCTACGTATAGTTGCAGGTCTTCGCCCGCCAGCGGAGGTGACAAGGTGGGGAGCTTTGTAAGGAAGGTCTTCAACTCGGAGAAAGCAGTCTCGAGCCCCTCGTCCCAGACGAACTTGTCATTTTTCTTGAGGGCGGCGAAAAAGGGAAGAGATTTGTCCGCTAAACGGGAGCAAAACCTCCCCAGGTAATTTACAGCGCCATTGAGCCGCTGCATCTCGGTTCGTGACCTTGGAGACCTCATCGAGAGGATCGACTCGAACTTAGCGGGGTTGACGTCGATCCCGCGCTCTCTGATCATGAAGCCCAAGAACTTCCCCGATGATAAGCCGAAGACGCACTTCTCGGGGTTTAGGTTGAGACGGTGATGCCTGAGGGTGGCGAAGACCTCGGCGAGGTCGGCCAGATGTTCGCCGGGGTTTTTTCTCCATACCACAATGTCATCGACGTAAGCCGACGCATTTCTGCCCAGGTGGTTCTTGAAGACCCGGTCAATGAGGCGTTGGAAAGTGGCACCGGCGTTTTTAAGGCCAAATGGCATGACCTTGTAACAGTATGTTCCCCGCTGGGTGATGAAGGATGTCTCTTCCTCGTCACGCGGATTCATCAAGATCTGATTGTATCCGAATAAGCGTCGAGGAAGCTCAAGACCTCGTGTCCCGCAGTCGAATCGACGAGCTCGGTAATCGAGGGCAGATGGTAGTTGTCTTTGGGACATGCCAATTGAGGTCCTTGAAGTCCATGCACATCCGCCACTTGCCGCTGGCCTTCTTGACTAATACGACGTTGGATAGCCACCTCGAATATTGGACTTCGCGGATGAAATCCCTGGCTAGCAGCTTAGCCACCTCGTCGTTCGCGGCGCTCGCCCTTTCTTCGTTCATTTTTCTTCGTCGTTGTACCATAGGGCGAGTGGCGACATCGACGTCCAGGGAGTGCTAGGCCAATGTTCGAGGAACACCGCGGAGATCCTTCGCAGTCCAGGCGAACACGTCGCGGGACCCAGCAAGCAATGCTTCTAGTGACACCGCTGCTGTCCCGGCGATGCACTCCCCCAGATAGATTTTCTCGGATTTGTTTTCGAAGGGGGAGATCACCCTTCTTTTTGCCTCGGGGGTGGGGACTGTGAAATCCCGGACTTCGAGGTCTGCTTCGCTAGAGGTCTCTACCATGAACATCGGGCACTTTTGTTTTGCTGAGGTCATGTAGCAGACGCGACCCTCTTCCTGGTTGCCCTTCACCTCCCCGACACCGTCATCGATGGGGAATTTCATCTTGAGGTGGTAGATGGAGACCACCGCCTAGAACTTCATCAAGGAGACCCTCCCAATGATTGCGTTGTAAGCCGAGGGCAGGTGTACCACCGTAAACTCCACCAGCTTGGTTCTCGTTGTGGAGTCGGTGCCGAGCTTTATCCAAAGGTCTATGAGACCTGCGACATCGACCTCGTTTCCCGAGAAGGAGGTGAGTTTCCCAGCGTAGGGCTTCAAGGACGTCGCGGAGATACCTAACTGCTCGAAGGCGCCAAAGTACATGATGTCTACGGAGGAACCCGTGTCCACTAGTACTCGCTTTACTATTTTTGAGCCCAGTTGAGCGTGTATCACCAGGGGGTCGAAGTGGGGCATGTAGAGTCCCTCGGTGTCCTCGGAGGTGAAAGCCAAACCTACGTGGGACCGCGAGGTCTGCGCCTCACTGTATACCGAGAGCTCGTGGTGGCTTGCCCGCGCATATCTTTTTCTTTTCGCCTGACTCGACCCCACCAACGAGGGTCCACCCGAGATGGTATTGATGTACCCATCGGGCGCCGCGGCCTGCCCGGGGTGCGTCTGCCTCGCGGGGGCGTGTTGCTCAACGTTGTCGGGCTTAGGCTGGGCCGGCGCCTGTTGTACGAGGTTGGCTCTTGACGCGGGGTTGGCGCGTCCTCTTTCGTTTGGGTTGTACGCGGGCCCGCCTTTGCCTTTGTAACCCCGTGGCCTCCCGCCGAAACAGCTCCAACCCGTGGTTGTTGTAGCAGCTGTTGTTTCTATTGTCGTTGTTGTTGTTGTTTCTGTTGTTGCCTTTGTAGTCGGCGCGTCGGTCGTGCGTCTGCGTCATGTATGCATCCTTTGCGGCCGGTGCAGCCATCTTTGCCTTTTCCTTAGCCTCGGTCACGATTTCCTTGTCGGTCCTCGGTCGCGAGCTCTGGTTGGCGGCGTCCTCGGCGTAAACTTGGGCCGTGATCCGAGTGCACATGCTCTCGTACGTCGTCGGGTTTTTAAGAAAAATGCGATTCTTAAAAGCCCCTTGGCAAAGGTTGCCCATGAGGATGTCCTGCACCGATGCCTCATCGATGTGTGCGATCTCCACAACCGCGGTGGTGAACCTCGTGAAGAAGGTACCCAACATCTCGCTTTCCCCCCGTTCAATGCCGCGGAGGTCTCGCATGTTCTTCTTGCGTTTCCTCGAGCCATTGAAGTGTGCGACGAAGGATTCACACAACTGAGAGAACGAGGCCACCGATTCCACCTTGAGGTTGGTGAACCACGTGGAAGCCTTTGGGCATGGGCGCCTCTTGGATCTTCAGCAGTCTGCTTTGGCTTATGCTATGGCCACGACCCGACAGAGTCAGCTGGAGGTGCATACCACGGGGAGCAAGAGGCAGAAGTTGTCTGCCCCGGCAGAATCTAGGAGAGATAGTCGTCCCGGCTCTTCTTAGCCGCAACGATCAGGGTTTCAGCCACAGGGTCGTCAGGACCATCGTCGTCAGAATCAGTCCACTGGAGGGCAGAGAGAGTGCTTCAACTGTGGAAGTACTGCTCATTTGAGGAGTGAGTTTCCGAAGCCAGTCAGGATTTGCTTCAGTTGTGGGAAGCCTGGCCATTTGCAGCAGTATTGTACTATGGGGGCACCTTCACAGGGATCTTCACCAGGAACGGTGAATCAGATGTCTCGTCGTCAGCCTCAGCAGTTTCAGCAGGCACCGAGTCAGGGCAGAGGACGCGGCGCAGGAGTTAGCAACACCGGGGGCAATCAGCCCCGAGTGTTTGAGATGAGGAGGGCCGATACCCTACACGCGCCGACTGCTACAGGTACGATTTGGATTCAGTCTAGACCTGTTCACATACTGTTTGATACGGGTGCTACCCATTCTTTTATGTCTTCTGCTTGCGTGGCTAGACTAGGACTGACTTGCATTGAGGGGGTATCTTTTGTTGTGGGACTGCCTGACGGTAGTAAAGTAAGAGGGAATAAGGAGATTTTACAGTGCCCTATTAGAATAGGGAATAGAGATTGGTATGCAGATTTTATAGTAATACAGTTGTCGCCAGATGATGACGTGATTCTGGGGATGGACTGGATGATGCGTTATCGAGCAGTTTTGGATACACACAGAGGTACGGTTACAGTAACCGCAGATGATGGGACCAGACATGTGTGTCAGGAGGTAGAGCAGGAGGGGCCCGGATCGGTGATTAGTATGGTGAAGGCCGCCAAGTTGCTCAATGACGGATGTATAGGATATTGGTGTTATGTTCTTCAGGGGGACAAGGCGGAACCGCACATTCAAAATATACCAGTAGTGTGCGAGTTTGAGGACGTTTTTCCTGACGAACTCCCAGGATTACCTCCTCAGAGAGAGGTGGATTTTGGGATTGAGTTGGAGCCGAGAACGAGGCCGATTTCGAGAGCCCCATATCGCATGGCAGGGAGTCGTGCAGGAACCGAGGCAAGATGGCGGGCCGGAGCGGTAAAGAGCGCGTGTCATAGTGGGATTGGTTTTTACTAGTTATTTATAATAGTTTAGAATGTTGATTTTAATATTTGTTTAGACGGAGTTGGTATTGAGTTTCGTTTATTATAATTTTGTTCGAATAGTTCAATTTCAGTAGGAGTAGTGACGTATTTGAATATTTATGATTTTGGGGATTCAAGCATTATTATGTTTTCTAAGTTTTCATTAAATAAAGGTTGGATGTTTTATTATGTTTTTCTCGTCGTGCCCGAGTTGTAAGGTCCTACAGTGTAGTTGTCAACCTAAATAATAGTACCTTGTAAGGTCTATTCCCTAGTAGCGCCTCGTCGGAAGTCGGGGTGTTACACTGTGAGCGTGCTGTAGAGTCTTGTGAGATTGTGTAGCGAGGTCTCTAGTGCGAACGGGATCTCTGTGGACTCTTCTTGTCTGTAGCGAGGTCTTTTGACGATGTTTCTATCACGTCGATCATTAACGAGCAAGATAGTTCTTGAGTTAAGATGTTTTTCGACCCCCGCTTCTTACGAGGTTCTCCTCTATTTATAGAGGATTGGGGAGTCAATTTTTAGCCAAGGTCCGATGTGGGATGCCCGATGTGGGGGCTCTTGATTGGTTCGGGGAGGAGGCAGATGGTGATTGGTCCATGTGGGCGGGGGTGTCAGCAGAGTCGGTGGCGAGGTTTAGACCTCGCCCCGGGGATTTAGAAGACCTCGCGGGGATGGGATTGTTTAAACTTAAAAGTCACATGGTTGTGGGTCCCAAAATCATCCTTGGGAATCCCGCTATGTTTATTCGTTTTTTGGTACCCCGGGCCCAGTTATCATTTTACTATTTTGGACATCATCAACTAGTACGATGCAGTTTCTAATTTAATCAAGAGATGCTCAACCAGTAACACTCTAGATCTAGCAATAGATTCAATAACAACAAACCCTAGTTGATCAGGCTAGAAATTGTTGAAACAAATCATAAAAATTCAAGCAAGAGAGAAGATTAAATCCAAGCAATAGATAAGGAATTAGAAATCTCACAACTTTAATCAAAACGATGCTTCAATTGTCTGACTAATCAAAATGGGCTTAGTTCTCCATGAAAAGCTAAAACTAATATAATAGAACTAGGTCTAAAACTATATCCCAAAAGTATAATATCTCGGAATAATACTGATAGAAAAGGACCAATAGAAACAAAACACGTGGCGCAGTAAAGATCTCCGCGGCTGTCAGGGGCGGCGGGCGCTGCTGGGTTGGCAGTGGTCGCTGCCAACACCTCGGTTCAGAACTCAAGTGAAACTTTGGGGACTGTTTTGACTCACTTCGAGTTGGAATTTGGACTCGGAGTAAAAACATGAATTGTATCTCTTTGGATTAACTTTCCAATGATGCCAAACTCAACTTTATCAGATCCCTATAGCTTCCGAACGAACCCTTACAAGACAGAGGTGTCGAACCAACAACTCAAATGGATGGCCCGATTTCAAGCGTTCTTCTCTCGTTTGCATTCCTTTCACACTTGTTCACTTGAAGACCTGTAAAACAACATAGAACAAGTGCAAAAACCCAAAACTCCTAGACATTCTAATAACTTAAAGAAACTAACTAAAACTACCTAAAAATAAAGCAAACGAAGCGGAAACATGCATCCTAAACACTACCTATATGCAAGCTATCACTAACACTCGAAATTTATTTTTAATGCTTACAAATGTTGTAGGGTATGTTTTCAATGTTGGGACACTTACACCTAAGGATGTTGGTGAAGAAAAATAAGGGATAGAAGATAATAGTAACTTTGACAATCTATGAGATGAATTCATCTAAAGGAAATCTACTCAACATAAGTGTGAAGAGCTATAAAGGTACAACTTACACAATACCCAAAATCCATATTTTTATTGATTAAAACTCTATTGTTTGTGTCATAATAAAATAGTTTTTGTGTCCTACATATCAAATACCTTCCTTGCACGACTAGGCTAAGGCTAAGAGGAGAAAGCACATCATATATAATACTCAGAATTGCAAATATACAAAATGTAAACGACCAACAAAGTTGGCGAGGAGTTAACGGTAGAGCTTTGAGGTTGTGTACGTGAATAGAGGAAGGGAAGAATGAGGAAGTTATATACATGCTACTATACTAGGTATTACATCTTATGAACTACTAAAGCATATTTTATATAAAAAAAGATGTCTACGTTCTTACTTATTACCACCAATATAATAGAAGATAGAGATATATAACTTTAAAAAAAATAAAAAAATGTAACATGTGGCATATACCTATTACATATAAGGAAAATAAAATTAATATTTCATATTTATTAGTAAAAAATTTATTCTATTTTATTTTTTTATATCTTATATGTAAATGAATTTGAATAATTTGATCCTTAATACTTTAATAAACATTTTGTTCCTTTAATTTTCTTTTCTCTTTCTTGGCAAAAGACAAAATTAATATATCCATACTTTGATAAAGTAAATTTAAGGTCGTACTTTGAGGGAAAAAAGTGAGTATTACTAATTGTATGACTCATCCATTCATCCAAGATTGAGTAGATGATATAAGAAAATAAACTTCATTGAAAAAAAAAAACAGAAAATGCAAAACATCTATATCTATATAAAAAAATATAATAATTTTTTTACTATTCAATATGAAATATTCATTCATATTCTAATATTCTAATATCAATATATAGTTATGGGTTCAAATGTTTAAAAAACAAACCACAAAAAGAAAAAGTAAATCAGAAATGATTGAGTTTACTAAAAATATTGCTTCAATGTACATTTTAAGTTAACTAAGAGAGAAGAAAAAAACATTTCAAAGAGTAAAAAATAATTTAAAAAATACATATTACAAATCATTAATTAAGAATATCATATTTATATTTTTACACAAGTAAGCTAGGAATATACCATAAAAATAATTAATTAATTATGAATCATTAACTAATTAGGTAATATTTTATGCGTAACGTAGGCAAATATTAAGCCTACATATACCATAAAAATTTAATACATGTAATATACGAATGTACAAGACTGACATGCAAATAACTTTAAAAATAAAATTTAGTGCATCAAATGACTCTATGTGATTTTTTAAATAGATTAAAAACATATATCCATTAGCAAGAGTTGGAGGAAAATATTATTAGTCTTTATTATGTAACAAATTTCATTCGTATGGTTAAGAATTTACAATTATATTTTTAAGTTAAATTCTATTTTCATTAGAATGTATTAAAATATTAAACTTACTGTCCATAAAAATTCAAAGAATATGTGATTTATGAATGTAAAAGCCCTACAACAGCCATTCCAACAATAAGTATAAGAAACTAAAAAAACAAAGAAAATGAAATAATATTAAATTATATTTATCAAAATTTTAATCAAAAATAGTTTGCCCGTGCGATAGCACGGGCCATCCACCTAGTATAACATATGAAGAAGAAAAATTTGGCCAATTTATGACTAGCCATTTAATGAAAATAAAAATATATATTTGACCAAGTTATGAGTAACCATTTAATGAAAATAAAAATTAATAAAAGAAATTATTGAATTTATTATAAATATTTCTTCAATTGACCTTTAGTCTTCCATAGGAAACTTTTGATCTACCATTTTGTGTACTAATAACCCTCTTTTAACTTTTTTTCTCTAATAAAATGAGTGATGAAATTCTCTAATAATTGGATACCTATTAATTTTCTATTAAACTCCTCCAACTTTTCACATTTATAAACAACCTTTCATATTTCTAAACCACCAATTTTTCTAATATAAAAGGCCATCTCATCTTCTTCGTATGGACGCTCATCCATTATAGGAGAGTTTTGAAAGATTTCGCAAAAAGCCAAGTTGGTAGTAGAAAAGATAAATATGTAGATGTGCACAAAATAACATCCCATGTATAAAGCCTAGATATAGATTATGCATCATCACGATTTAATTTTTTAGATGCTTTGTATTCAAGTTATCATCATCGTAAAGACATCCTCTCATCATGTTGCTATCATCATTTCCATAATCCTCATTCTCTAAGTCTAATTTCTTCCTTCATTTTCATGTATATGTATGTGTGTTTAATGTAACCTCTAACTCTCTAATGGTTAACTTTGGATGCAATTGATTGACATGCACCAATGTGGATTTTTTGCCCAAAATATGATCCACATCGATGTAAGTATGGTATCAAGTTTATGGATTTTCTTTAAAGTAAGTTTATGTTTCATCTTATTGTACAAATAATCTTATATATTTGTTGCTTCATTGCCTACCTTTTATTCGCGTATGTTCCATCTCATATAAAGATTAAAATTTTAGTCATTTATGATCAATCCACAATTAAGGTGAGAGAGTAAAAAAAGAAAAAAGAAAATCTACTGATTTGGTTGTGAGTTTTTGTTTTTCATTGAATTAAAGAGAACATTAAAAAAATATAAAAACACACAAGGTTAGTAATATTAGGAGTATTAATAAGTGTTTTAATTCACTAACTATTACCAAATATCTTTATAAATTCTTAAGCCTTTTATTCCTCTTTTAAATTCACATTGAAGGTGAAAGAGTAAAAAAATAAAGAAAGAAAATTACTCTTTATTAGTTGATTTGGTTGTGAGTTTTGGTTTTCCATTGAATTAAAGAGAACATCAAAAAATATAAAAACATTAAAGGTTAGTAAAATTAGGACCATTAATAAGTAGTTTAATTCACCAAACAGTACCAAATATCCCTACAAATTCTTAAGCTTCTTATTCATCATTATCTAATGCCTTTACAAATCCTTAAGCCTCTTATTCCTCTTTTTAATTCACAATTCTTAAGGTGAAAGAGTAAAAAAGAAAGAAAATTTACATCTTTGGTTAAATTAGTTGTGACTTTTGATTTTCCATTGAATTAAAAAGAACATTAAACAAATATAAAAACACCCAAACTTAGTAAAATTAGGAGCCGAATTAATAGGTGTTTTAATTCACCAACCATTATCAAATGTCTTTACAAATTCTTAAGGTTCTTATTCCTCATTATATAATGTCTTTACATATTCTTAATCTTCTTATTCCTCTTTTAAATCCACGATTAAAGTGAAAGAGTTAAAATCTTTTAAATCCACAATTAAGGTGAAATAGATTTAAAAAAAATAACTCATCTTTGATTGATTTGTTTGTGAGTTTTGGTTTTTTATTGAACTAAAAGAGAACACCTAAGGTTATCCTTTAAGAATATGTAAAATTAGTAAAATTAATAGGTGTTTTAATTCACCAACCATTACCAAATATATTTACAGATTCTTAAGCGCAGCCTTTTATTCGTCATTATAGCCTTTAAAAATTAGGACCATTGATATGTTGCATTGTTATCCTTCAATAATAAATATGTATTGGTCTTTACTATTTAGTACTTAAATGCCAAAGAAGTTTATATGCCATATTTTCCCCTTGAATGGTAGATTCGTGAATAAAATACTTTAAGAATTATAATGTACCTCAAATTATAATAGTTAAATCCAATAAGACTAAAATTGTTATGATCATTTGCTTCCATTTTTTCAAATAAAAGGCCTTAATTTCTTAAATAAAAGGATATATTTACACACGATACCAAATTTTGTATAAAAATTTTGACCTGTACGTAGTACGAGTATGACAGCTAGTTTGTCCATAAAGCAAAATAGCACTGTTATTAAGAAATCTATAAAAGCACAATCTGTGTAATAATGATGAAAGAGAAAGGAATTCTCAAAAAGTGGCAATTCACATGGGGACTTTACAACCAGTAGAAACGTAAAGAAATTTTAAGGGGACCAATCAGAAAACAGCATTCAATGCATATGGATCATCCCATACAGCCAATTTATGACTTTATAAATACACCTACCAACACATAAATGCTTACAGCCAAAGAAGAGAACATTCTCTACCGAAACAGAAAAGGGAAAAAATTACAGAACTGTTTTTAGGGGAATAAAATCTTGCTCCATTTTTTTTTGCATCATTGCTTTAACCTCATAGCCTCAGTGTTTGACCTAAATGAAGATCCACCCCTAGAGTTTGTAGTCCCACCAGTACAATCTGATTACAGCTTTGATCTGAATGAGCCAATAGGGGTAATGGAGGAAGAAGAGGGACTACATACACCAGAGGCGACACAACACCAAACATCACCACGTTCACCTCATCGGCCATCAAAAGCAAAGCTCAGCAGCGAAAAAAGGTTCCAAATTCTAATGAGACTGCATCAAATTGCAACAAAAAGTGGACATCTCATGAGGGAGCAATGCAAGGAGTAGCAACAAAATTTAATGTCTCAACAAGGACAACATCAAGTAGGGAAATGTAACTATTTTGGGACCTTATTAATGATCACGTAAATCAAGTTTAAATTTCAGAAGTCCCTATACACCAGTGACACATGTTCACTCACAAAACTCAAGACAACTAGTGGCATGCCAAGGCCATGAACATGGATGGCTTCCACTCAAATGTCAATGGTAGTGAGCCATCAAAGAACAAGCATCTCAGTTTTATAAGACATCATTATTGATAAAAAGAAAAAAAAATGAAAAAACAACATCAGAAGTCCCCAAACATCATTGACACAAGTTTAGTCACAAAACTCATGAGAACTAGTGGCATGGCAAAGCCATTAACATCGTTGGCTTCCACTCAAATGTCAATGGTAGTGAGCCATCAAAGAACAAGCATCTCATTTAAGGTATCATCATTGATTAAAGGAAAAAATTAGGAACAAACACACACAAGCACACAACATGCTTACACATAATCCATCTCAGTTTTAGGAACAAACAAACACAAGCACACAACATGCTTACACACCACATAGCCAATTTGGGATAGAGGGAGTATAATGCACATAAAGCAAGGGATAAAGCAAACAACAAGCAAGGAAACTGCAACACTAACAACAATATCTGCACACATAAAAATGTATTTAGTGATCAAGTTAATGTACACGACCACGTAAAATAATGTATATAGAATTACTTATTCGTCCGATAAGTGGAACAAATGAAACCACATCGCCAAAGGCTGCATAGTTCCTTCTCGCAATTGGATCACACCAAAATAGCCTTTTAGCTGCCCGACCTCATTCATATCGTATTCAAAGTAAAAAGAACTGCACAAATTCTTTTTAATCTTGAATCTATTTATCACCATCTGAACATCAACAACATTTATATATGACATCAGATCACGCTTGAAATTCTTGAAATCGGACTGCATCGCTCCAACATGACAATATCCACCCACCAGCTCTTTCAGTATTTTGTAGGACTTGACAAGTCCTAAATTCGCCTTTGCACAACTCAGCATGAACTTCTAGTGCCCAATTTTTAAATTTCTGTTTGCTTTTAAAAAATGGCGGGCATAATAAGGAATCAACTCATGATTATGGCGTTCTTCAAAACAATGCACTATATACAAGCCATCTGTTGTTATTTTGATCATGAAGCGTGCGTCACAACCAATTTTGTTAGAAGAAGTATTACGTACACCCGATCCATTATCCGATGTATTCCAACCTTCCCTTGTGCATCAATAATACTTCTCCTTAAAAACATCAGATTTGGGCAGGTTTCTTGTTCAGAGGGTTTCTCGGCCAACAAATAAATTTGTAAGTCAAGACCCCGCTGAGTACAGTGGAGTCAGGATAGTTCCACGGGAAGCAAGGTTGTTTGTTTATCAATCTAATAAAAATCAAATAAAATCAAACACAATCACTCACGAGATGCCTCGTTAACGACCTTGTCAGGATCGTTACCGAACCACCGAACGCAAAAATACTAACTAACGACCTAATTAAATTCCAATTAATACTCGGTACCGAAGCAAGTATTCAGCAACGAAGATTTTACCAGAAATAATTCAATTAAAACAAAAATCTAGGATAAGGGACACCACAACATAGCCAAGCATAAGAATTCGTAAGAAGATAAGATCATGCCTTTAAATAGATAGAGTCATCAACTTTCATTGACTTAACAAGTAAATTAATCTACTTTCATAAACTAACTCACTCAATTGCTTGTTTTGGATCTAAAGCTTGAAACTTTCGTTTTCAAACAATATCAACCTTCAAGTTACTAACTTTCTCTTTCAATCAAGTTAAAACTCAAATTACCTCAACTCCCGTTTCAGTATTAAGCACAACAAACAATCTCAATAAAGGATAAAAGGCATTCAACACACAAACTTACTCATCAAACATGCTCAACTATGCCGGGCTTAACCCCGACCCTAGAAAAATAGACTACTCACTACTCATGATTAAGAAACTAAAATCTTCAATAAAAACAAACATTGAAACAAAACTCAAACTTAAATTACCAACAAAAATATCGTCTTACAGAGATTCAGAAGAAAACTTAAACAAACATTCACCGAACCACAAAACTCGACCAACGAACCTCGGAAACCGTCGTCACCGACTTCCGATCCGGTTCTCTCTCTTTCGGCCTTCCTCCAAATCTTCTCCAAAAACTAGCTCTAAAATTCGACTCCCCCCTCTATGCTAGATAGAAGGGTATTTATACTAGAAAATCCTAAAAAACTAAAAAGGCTAAAAGATAAAAACTTTCCTAAAAAGATAGAAACAATCTCTAAAAGATAGAAATAAAATCTAGAAAGATATTAAACCCTAAAACACATATTCTAATAACCCATAAAGATTCTAAAAAGATACTCAACCGATACGGAAATAAAATCCCGCTCAGGATCGGTGAATAATAAAATAATACTCGAAATCTTTCTCTTCGTGGCCTCGTTAACGACCCTTCACAGCCTCGTTAACGAGCATGGGCTTTGTTTTCTTCAACA
This sequence comes from Fallopia convolvulus, assembly GCA_964016875.1. Classification (NCBI taxonomy): domain Eukaryota; kingdom Viridiplantae; phylum Streptophyta; class Magnoliopsida; order Caryophyllales; family Polygonaceae; genus Fallopia; species Fallopia convolvulus. The sequence goes on from OZ024724.1 coordinate 43,190,882, forward strand.
CCTCCTCTTGTACTCTTAAGCTTTGACTTCTTAAATCTTGCACTATCCCATCCTTCACTGTGATGCTCCAAATTTAGCTCCATTTAGCTCCTTTTCTCGCTAAAATCTGCAAAATACACAAAATAGCGTAGATTCCACTCTTTTCGTAGATTTATGCAAAACTAACTCAAAATACTCAAAACTAAACCTAAACTAGACAAAACTAAACCTAATAAGCAAAGAAAACCTATCAAAACCTATACTAAAAATGCGAACATCAAAATACCCCATACTTAGACTTGCTTGTCCTCAAGCAATAAACAAGATACTAACCAAAACCAAAACAAATCATGCTTATCAAGACATAGCCATCTTCAAAAAAGCAACATCTACACATAAGAAAATTATAGCAAAAGACTATTAACATCCTCACACATACATGCACTTAAATAGACATAAAATAATACAATCCAACCTCTCAAGGGATATAATGTGTTTCACTCAACTCTCAAGTGTTTGGGCTTATAATTTCAATCTCTCAACTCATCCTATATACAAAAACTCATAGAAATTGGAACTTATATCACCAATACTCTCCACCCAAGATTTGTCAAAACAAGCAAAGAAACATAAAGAGAACTTAGGTTCAATGAAAAACTTCATAGAAGTTTCCATTCGGCCGGGTTGTAATGGGGCTTGGTAATAACAATAAGGAGTGGAAATATTTTGGTTATGTGGTGCTAATAATATCCGGGAATCAAAAACTCCTAAAAATTCACACATAACATCAAAACTCTCATAAAAACATATACCAAACTCACTCTTCATATTATGCACACTTATTTTCACTCACCCTTTATCATCCTAGAAAGTCTCATAACAAAAATAAAAAAATCTCTTGATATTATCTTTAAACACAAATGCACTTCAACTTTTCCTCTCTTCCTTTTCCTCTTTTCCTCTTTTTTTCTTTTTTTTTCCTTTTTTTTTCTTCTCGCTGCCTCGTTAACGAACCCACATTCGGGTCGTTAACGATCCACCGTATACATTTCTTTCCTTTAAAACTTTATTTTGTGCATCTTTTTATCAAGAGACCTTTCTTACATGTAATAACAAGAGACTTCCAATCTATCCTTCCCAAATACCCTTCAATTCAAGCAAAAATAAACTCTTTTCTTTTCAACAAAGCAGAAAACTTTACCTCTCCAATCTAAGTCCTAATTCCCGGATAGGGTCAAGCTTATCTTGGCTAGGGAATAATTTTTGTGGAGCTAAAAATAAAAGGTTTCAGGCCAGAATTGGTTATCAAAAGAAGGAATGATGTAAAGGTAGATAGGGGATAATAGGGCTCATAAAAATAAGTTCTCCATCATATGATTTTCACAAGTAATGAACTAAAAATCTTATAAGGGTCTCAAGAAATAGATAACCATCACAATTCCAAGAGATAATATGCATAAAGAGAGTAAATCACACAAAAAAGAAGAGGGATTTATAAATGTTCTCCCTATAAGGCCAAAAATTTCTCACAAGGTAGATTTTGTTGGATTGCATCATTTATTCTATAAAGTATATGTGCTCAATTTCATCTTAATGTTATTCTCTTCTAAAAACAATAATTTCAATTTTAAGAATCCGGCTATACTTTCAAAGACATATTTGCAAGGAATTATATGATTAAACTAGTGATTGCTATCATAGAACTTTTTAAGAAGGGATATCTATCAATTCTAAACTCTTTTTGGATTTTTAAATTTTTCAATTTTTTTTTATTTTTTCCGATTTTTTCAGTTTAAAAGAAATAACAACTACATAGAACACAAAAACACCTAGGACATGATTTTTTCTACTTTCTCCCCACCCCATACTTAAAATTACAGTGTCCCCACTGTAAGGAAAATAAGAAGAAGAGGGAAAACAAATAGAAAAGAAAACAAAAAATTAAAAAGAAAAAGAAAAACATAAAACTTACAAAAGTGGAAACAAGGAAAGGAAACTTCATCTTGAGCTTGATCAACGGTTTGGTGGAGGAAAATAGTGCTCGAAGTTCCCCATGAAGTCGTACATCGTCCTCCAACGCTCAGCATCCTCCGCTTCTCTCTGACGCTGCCTCTCATCTTCCCTCAACATGCGAGCGGAATAGACGGTTTCCCATCTATCCATCCTCCGATGAATGTGATCGGTCTGGAGGTGAAGCTGTTGCATCCGTGTAGAAAGATCCTCGACCCATGGTGGTGGTATGCTCGATCCTGCGTACTCGGGCTGAGGAGGCGATGGGTAGTGAGAATGGAAATGGTCTTGATACATCACCGGGTTGTAAGGCATTAAGCCATATGCATGAGGGTCGACAGGAGCTGGTGGAGGGTCGACAGGAGCTTGCGGCACCTCGTTAACGAAGCTGGTTGCCTCGTTAACAATGTCGGGTGGTGGCTGAAAATGGTCGTTAACGACCCTGGTTGGCTCGTCGACGAAGATGTTGCCTCCTAATTCCTTTGTCTCCATGTCTTCTTCTTCAAAGTTGAGCTCCTCAGTGCCGCCCTCAGTGTCGGCTTCCTCGGTGTCGTTGCCTACTACCTCGGTATCCTCTTGCTCATCTTCTTCTTCATATTCATCCACGTCGTCTCGCTCAAACCGGGTGTGACATGGCCTAAGCGAGAGCTCATCCTCCGGTTTTGGCTCCAATGGGAAAGGCTGGCCCGCCCACACTTCGTACCAATTCGGTACATAGAGTAGCTCGTACATGTCGAGGGAAGGTATGACTATTTGATCTCGAACCTTCACCTTGTAGCCTCCCTCGGCTTGCACGAAAATCCCAGCGCTATACCAATAGTTTTTGTTGAGGAGTTGAGCGTGGGCTGGTGTGTAGCGGGTGAGATCCACTCCAAGATTCTTAGCCAAGAGGCTAACCAAATTGCCACACCACACCTCCTTGGACTTGGTGGACTTCTCGACATAGTAGAGCCATTCGTACCCCAAATTCAAGGGGCCGGGCTCCTCGAAGAGGATGGTGCGGAAGCAAGCGACTTCCGTTCTTGTAGGCCGGTTCAACTCTTTCTTCGGCCAAAATGTTGCGGCGAGGACTCTCAAGATAATCCGGAAGACGGGGTTGACGATGTTTGCCCCGGATAGCGCCGCGGTAGAGGATTGAACCTCTCCGGTGATGTAGCTCCAAGTGCGGGTCACTCGGTAGTCCTTCAAGCTATAGTCCCTTGTCGGGTTTGGGAGCTCCAAGATTGCATTGAACTCCGCCATGGTGATGTCACGGTCCTCGTTACCGAGCCGAAACCGAAAGCGTCCCGCCGAGATCTTTGAGGAGAAATTGGTCTCCAAGGTGGCCAAGAACTCGGATGTGAGGGTCGGATAATGTGGCAAGCTCTCTTGCTTCAATAAGTGTGCGGCCCCAAGGATGATGATGGCGTCTTTGACATCCGTGTAGATGCCCGTAGAGACGGCGCTAGACTTCGAGAACCATCGGGTGTAATGGTCCTTCTCCAAAAAATCTCGGTAGCGCCGTACTTGGCTCTGACTGCTCAAAATCACATCGTCCACTCGGGGTGGAGATGGAGACATATGGTTCCTCCTCTTCTTCTGGGCTCGGGTAGCGGGTCTGCTTGAACTAGCCATGGATCTACAAAATAATCAAAAATTTCCAAGATAAGATCCATTCAAAGAAAATAATAGGTACGAGACCCCATACTTGGTCTCAAAATTAACCTCGGAATTATTCGTAAACTACCCAATTGGGTTGTTCACGAGTCTGGGCTCGGATCGATCATTGATGAAGTGCAAGGTCGTTAACGAGCCTGGGTGGGTCGTTAACGACCTGCCGAGAGCAAAACCAGAAATTTCCGAAATTTATCTACCTCTAATTCAGCACAAATCAAGCATGCAATCTTATAATATTTTCCACAAATCCCCCATAGGGTATAAACACCCCATACTTACTCAATTACCCATCCCGAACATGCTAAAATTTTCTCGGAATTTTGACATGCAAAGTTCGAACTTTTAGATCTAGAACAAGAAAAATTCATGCTTTCCTAACTAGAGAATTACAATAGCTAATCTAACATGAATAATCTTTCCTAAAACATGAACAACTAAGCACAATCAAGAATTTTTAGAACGGAATTTAAGCATGCTCATCGATCTCCCTAAAAATCATGATTCACGATATGAAATTTAACCCTATAGATAATCAATCATGCAATTTCAAGCAAGGGTTTAGAAATCATACCGGAGAACCGAGAATTTAAAGAACAAGGGTCGGAATCGGGGTAGTTAACGAGCTCGTCGTCGACGGTGTGTGGCCGTCGAACTCCGGTAACGATGGCGTCTCCGGTGGTCGTTAGCGTGGGAATTCCGACTCGGTGGGAGAGAAGGGAAAGGGATTGAGAGAGTTTTGGGTTTGAGAGTGAATTTTGAAGGGGTTGTGATAGAATTTTGGGAGGGGTAGAAGGGTTTATATAGGAAGGGTAAGGGTAGAAGGGGTGGCGGCTAGGGTTAAAGAAGTTAACTAGGTTAGAATTACTTACCTGCCCCGTATTGTGACGAATCAGGTCGTCCGAACCGGGTCGTTAACGACCCTGGGTGGTTCGTTAACGAGCCGCCGTGGCCTTTCTGAGTGATTTTTCGACCCCTTTTTCCTGAAATCTTTGTTAGCTCAAAAATCTTTATTTCTATCCTAATTAAAACTAAAAAGAAAAATAAAAGAGAGCTAAGAAATAATCTAAAAAGAAAAAGAAAATAAAAATAAAATAAAATAAAATAAACCTATTCTAAAAAAGCGGGTTGCCTCCCGTAAGCGCTATGTTTAACGTCGTTAGCCCGACGAGCTCTCTTGCTAGTCTCATGGTGGTTCATGTATGGCCGTGTTGGGGTCTTGAGATACCCTGCTTGTAGCCTTACTGCCTCTGTGCATTTGAATTGCTAAATTAGGGCGTTTTTCTTCTATCAGCAAGCTCGATATCCCTGGGTTATTGGTGTTGTCCGAAAGCCAAGGTGGTTTGGACTTTGCTGTAACCTCTGTATTAGGACTTTGGTTGAACTCATGCACGTGAGACTCGGTGATCGGCAGGTGTGGCTCGGTAGGGGCTGTGGTGTCGAGTTCGGGTTGAGTCAACTCTAGTTGTGCCACTCCAATTGGGTCATTGGCTTTTTGATCTAAATTGAATTTCACCCGTTCCTCCCCTATGTCAAAAGGGAGGAGTCCCTTTCGCACATCAACTCTTGCTCCTGCTGTGGCTAAGAATGGTCGCCCGAGAATTATGGGGACATGAGGGTCTTCAGGCATATCAAGGACAATAAAATCATTCGGTATAAAGAATTTCCCGACTTGAATAGGGTAATCGTCCACTACTCCTGTGGCCTTGACACTTGACCCATCTGCCATGTACAGATTCATGTCTACTGGTTCTAGTGGTCCCATATTGGCTTTAGACCATATCGAGAGTGGAACAAGACTAGCACTGGCACCAAGATCGCATAAAGCCTTGAACTTGTGGTTCCCTATGCCGATTGTGATTGCAAACCTCCCGGGATCTCCAAGCTTTTCTGGAAGAGCTATGGATCTGACCTCGTCCTGCAGCTCTGTAATGGATCTTTTCCTGCTAAGAATATCTTTCAAGAATTTTGTGTAAGCCGGCATTTCGCTTAGGGCCTCAGCGAATGGGATGGAAATATTAATGCCCTGAAGAATTTTAACGAAACGCTTGAACTTACTCTTAGTAGAGTCCATAGATTTCTTAGTTGGAAATGGAAGAGTTTTCACCATTCTCGGAATCAAGTTAGGCTCGAGAGGTGAGAGTACTGGGTCGACATTGGGGTCGACGGATATCCTCGGCGGGTCGTTACCGACCCTCATAGGGTCGTTAACTACCTTGGGATTCAGAGGAAGGCTCGGGTTAGTAGACTTACCTGGGTTAGGATCGTCAGGGATCCTTGGAACCTCGTCATCCTGGCTTGTAGGCTTAGTACTAGCTCTCGCTGGCTCGTTAACGAGCTGTTTTGCGAGGTCCTTTTCCTCCTTCTCTTCAGCTTGAACTCTCTCCGGTAGTATCTTCCCGCTTCTGAGGTGTACCGCTGCTATTTGGCCTCTAGGGTTCTCCTCGGGACGGCCTGGGAGTTACCCTTGTGGTCTTGGAATCCGTGCAGCAAGGTCTCCTAGTTGGGAATCAACGCTCCTCTTCCAAATATCGAACTATCCCCATCTTTTATCCTGTCGGTTCAGCTTGGCTTGGACGTCATCAACCTTGTTGTTCACTCCGTTGATGCTCTCTTTAATCTCCTGAACCCATGATGGCGTCTCCTGATGGCCTGGAGGTCGATATGGTGCAGGTCGTCTATCTTGTGGGGGCCCTGTGTAATTGTGATTTGTATTCTTATTGCTCCATGGTGGATAGTTGCTTGACCTGTCATTATAATTAGGTTGGTTCCTGTAGGGTCCTCTCATGTAATTCATCTCAGCTATTGTCTCAGCGGTTCTAACCTGCTCAATGTTAGTGCAAGCAGAAGTACTATGCGCAGAAGAACCACATTCTTGACATGATTGAGAGGATTTCAGAAAACTTACCTGTTTCCTCAAGCGGTTGACCTCATCTTGTAAGAATTGATTTTTAACATCGGGGTCAACTTCATCTCGGTTGAGCACATAGAGACGTTTTTGAGTTTGTGGAGCCTGTTGGGTTCCGTACATAGCATCGTAATTCGCCAGCTTGTCCAACAGTTCCCACGCCTCTGTCGGGTTCATCTCTATAAAACCGCACGCAGTATGCGTGTTGATGCGGTTCTTGGTCTCCGCGTTGATACCCTGGAAAAAGATTTCTTGCAATACATATAAAGGTTGCCCATGAGTAGGGCATTGTCTAAGCATTTCTTTAAATCTTTCCCATGTTTCAACAAATGTTTCATTAGGCAACTGGTGATAAGAGGTGATGCGTCTCCTTAACTCTGTTGTCTTAGCAAGAGGGAAAAACTTTGTAAGAAATTGATCATACAAAGCTTTCCAAGTCCTGATAGACTTAGAAGGTAGGCTCTCTAACCAATTCAGGGCCTTTCCAGTAAGTGACCATCTAAAAGCTTTTAACAGAACATATTCTAGCGAGACACCTTCAGCAGCTATGGTGTCACATAAATCAAGAAAATTTCTAATATGCTCCATAGGGCACTCAGCAGGTTTCCCTTCAAACTGAGCCCGTTTGATTAAGGATATATATTGAGACTTGATCTCAAATGGTTTCTCTATCGCAGGAAGCACAATAGGAGATTCTGGCACCCTCAGTTCCGGATGCATTTATTGCTTGGCATTCCTTGGATAGGCGTTTAGCTCTTCTTGCAGTCGAGCCTTGTCTGCGTCTGCGCCGTCCTTCTCGGCTTTCAGTGCCTCCATCTGGGTCCGGAGGATCTCTAACTCTCGAGCCATCTCTTCAGCTGTGGCCATGGCTCGGTTTTCTCGGAGTCATCGGTGCAGGGAACGTTCGGGTTCTGAGTAATAACTGGAGCTATCAAACTGAAGCCTTCTTCGTCCTACCGGCATACACTGAGAAAACAAACAAAGAAAACAAAAATTAAAAACAAAAATGGGCTCGGGCTATTCCCGATCCCAAAGATAAACTAACAACTTGTTGCTTCCCCGGCAACGACGCCAATTTGTTGAGAGGGTTTCTCGGCCAACAAATAAATTTGTAAGTCAAGACCCCGCTGAGTACAGTGGAGTCAGGATCGTTCCACAGGAAGCAAGGTTGTTTGTTTATCAATCTAATAAAAATCAAATAAAATCAAACACAATCACTCACGAGATGCCTCGTTAACGACCTTGTCAGGATCGTTACCGAACCACCGAACGCAAAAATACTAACTAACGACCTAATTAAATTCCAATTAATACTCGGTACCGAAGCAAGTATTCAACAACGAAGATTTACCAGAAATAATTCAATTAAAACAAAAATCTAGGATAAGGGACACCACAACATAGCCAAGCATAAGAATTCGTAAGAAGATAAGATCATGCCTTTAAACAGATAGAGTCATCAACTTTCATTGACTTAACAAGTAAATTAATCTACTTTCATAAACTAACTAACTCAATTGCTTGTTTTGGATCTAAAGCTTGAAACTTTCGTTTTCAAACAATATCAACCTTCAAGTTACTAACTTTCTCTTTCAATCAAGTTAAAACTCAAATTACCTCAACTCCCGTTTCAGTATTAAGCACAACAAACAATCTCAATAAAGGATAAAAGGCATTCAACACACAATCTTACTCATCAAACATGTTCAACTATGCCGGGCTTAACCCCGACCCTAGAAAAATAGACTACTCACTACTCATGATTAAGAAACTAAAATCTTCAATAAAAACAAACATTGAAACAAAATTCAAACTTAAATTACCAACAAAATATCGTCTTACAGAGATTCAGAAGAAAACTTAAACAAACATTCACCGAACCACAAAACTCGACCAACGAACCTCGGAAACCGTCGTCACCGACCCTCGTCACCGACTTCCGATTCGGTTCTCTCTCTTTCGGCCTTCCTCCAAATCTTCTCCAAAAACTAGCTCTAAAATTCGACTCCCTCCTCTATGCTAGATAGAAGGGTATTTATACTAGAAAATCCTAAAAAACTAAAAAGGCTAAAAGATAAAAACTTTCCTAAAAAGATATAAACAATCTCTAAAAGATAGAAATAAAATCTAGAAAGATATTAAACCCTAAAATACATATTTTAATAACCCATAAAGATTCTAAAAAGATACTCAACCGATACGAAAATAAAATTCCGCTCAGGATCGGTGAATAATAAAATAATACTCGAAATCTTTCTCTTCGTGGCCTCGTTAACGACCCTTCACAGCCTCGTTAACGAGCCTGGGCTTTGTTTTCTTCAACACCTCCTCTTGTACTCTTAAGTTTTGACTTCTTAAATCTTGCACTCTCCCATCCTTCACTGTGATGCTCCAAATTTAGCTCCATTTAGCTCCTTTTCTCGCTAAAATCTGCAAAATACACAAAATAGCGTAGATTCCACTCTTTTCGTAGATTTATGCAAAACTAACTCAAAATACTCAAAACTAAACCTAAACTAGACAAAACTAAACCTAATAAGCAAAGAAAACCTATCAAAAACTATACTAAAAATGCGAACATCATTTCTACTATTACTCGATTTAGCATCAAACCCAAATCGTTGGGCATACTCACGATAGAATTCTTCAGCATCACCAACCGTTTTGAATATCATACCTTTCGATGGTATGAATTTTCTTCGACATCGAGGTATCCACATCTTGTGATCGTCATCTCCTTAAGTCTGTATACAGTCTGACCCATACACTGACTCCCCATCTACTAATTCATCCTCATTTTCCTCTTCACCATCATCACCGTCAACATCTGACGTGTATAAATTCTCTTCATTCAAATGACTGAATTCATCTCCCTCGAAATCTGAACTTATATTACAAAATACGTCATGTATATTCAGGAATACCGATTGTATATATGGTTACAATAAATGTATATAGAAATAAATACGTTGTATACAGAGAACATTTATACATGTTTACGTAATACATATATTTTATACATTAATAAAGATGTTTTATACATATTTAGGACATATATATACACATCAGCGTATATGGATCACATGTATGTAAAATAAGTGTATATAAATTATAATAATTGTATATAACATTACAACTATTTTATACTAAGATCAATATAGACACATCATACTCATTCGTGTATAATTGGTGTATTAATTTCTAATAATTGTACACATATTTAAACGGTGTATATGCTCAACATATGTACAGTTTTTTTTACTCCACGTAGAATTAAAAATAGTTAAAATATAAGTCATGTATATTAATTGTGAATTACATGTATATACGCTAATATCGAATTTATTCATAATTCAAATTGTACATGTAAAAGACATGTTTTTATTAATTGTACATACAATAATGCAAATAGTATCCAGTCACAAGAATTTTCGTATATACATTTATCATGTTGTTATATACAATAGTTCAATATATATATACATAATGAAGATATTATATACAAAATTACCTGACACCATATTTCTACGATTAATGATTTTTGAGCAGTCCTGGCGTTCAGCGTGCAGTTCCGAGCAGTTCGACGTGGTGGTTCGATGTGGTGGTTCCATTGGCGCTTCAATCGCAATGGAGGTTGCGGGTCTCCAGTGAATTATTTGCTGATCGAAGTGGTGGTTCGGTGGTGGCCGATAATTGTGGGCGAGCGCGACTGAGGGTGAACGGTGGTGGATTTGGGTGTCAAGCGGTGTGAAATGGGATTCGAGCGTACTGTGGTTACAGTGGTGGCTGAAATTTCTCAATGGAGGTTTCATGGCGTTGATTTGTCTCCAGAGATCTTATCCCCACAATGTGCGATTTATCACGTTAAAAACAATTTTTGATTTTACAAAATTTTTAATTATGGTAGTTAGAAGGAGTAAATCATGGGGAGAAGATCTCTCCTATTTTTGATTGTTTTGCTATTTTTCTTATTTTTGTATATTGTAGATACTAATCTCACTATCCATCCCAATCTCATCCAATGGATGAGATTTGTTCTCTTGTTCTCTATAGGATCTTGTTCCCTATATATATAGGGCATGGTTCCGGTGGGGACCACCCTTGTGGTAAGACACATTGCTTAAAATGAGGACCAATCTCAACCATTGGATTTACCCCTCTATTATGTATTCAATGGTCAAGATTTTCCCAAATTTTTATTTTTCAAGTTTTATTTTATTTTTTTATTTATTTTTTTTATTTATTTTTTATTTTTCTTTTTCTTTTTTCTTTTTTCTTTTTAAATTTGTATTTTTTTTACTTTTTTTGTTATTTTTTTAATTTTGTGAAAATACAATTATTTTAAAAATGAACTTAAAACACATAAAAATTGAACTTATCATAGATAAAAAATGAACTCGTAGAACATAACAATTGAACTCATACAATATTTAATTTTTAATTTTTTTAATTTTTAATTTTTTAATTTTTTAATTTTTTAATTTTTTAATTTTTTAATTTTTTAATTTTTTAATTTTTTAATTTTTTAATTTTTTAATTTTTTAATTTTTTAATTTTTTAATTTTTTAATTTTTTAATTTTTTAATTTTTTAATTTTTTAATTTTTTAATTTTTTAATTTTTTAATTTTTTAATTTTTTAATTTTTTAATTTTTAATTTTTTAATTTTTTAATTTTTTAATTTTTTAATTTTTTAATTTTTTAATTTTTTAATTTTTTAATTTTTTAATTTTTTAATTTTTTAATTTTTTAATTTTTTAATTTTTTAATTTTTTAATTTTTTAATTTTTTAATTTTTTAATTTTTTAATTTTTTAATTTTTTAATTTTTTAATTTTTTAATTTTTTAATTTTTTAATTTTTTAATTTTTTAATTTTTTAATTTTTTAATTTTTTAATTTTTTAATTTTTTAATTTTTTTATGCTATTTTTTTAGTTTTCTGAAAATTGAATTATTTTAAAAATGAACTCAAAGCACATAAAAATTGAACTTATCATAGATTAAAAATGAACTCGTAGAATATAAAAATTGAACTCCTAACATAAAAAATTGAACTTCTAGTGTATAAAAATGAACTCGTAGTATATAAAATTTGAACCGTCATATTTAACGTTTTAAAGATTTTTTTCATTTTTCATTTTTTTAAAATTTTTCATTTTTTTAAAATTTTTTAATTTTTTAATTTTGCTATTTTTTTAGTTTTGCGAAAATCGAATTATTTTAAAAATGAACTCAAAACACATAAAAATTGAACTTATCATAGATAAAAAATGAACTCGTAGAATATAAAAATTTAACTCATACAATATTGAAAATTGAACTCCTAACATAAAAAAATTAAACTTCTAGTGTATAAAAATGAACTCGTATTATATAAAAATTGAAATGTCATATTTATTATTTTTAAAGCTTTTTTTAACAAAGAATATAATATAAAAAATTCGAAAAAAAATTCCGAAAAAAATAAAAATAATAAAATAAAAAAATAAAAAATTAACCATCCAATATATAGTGATGATGTAAATCTAATGGTTGAGATTAGTCCTCACTTTAAGCCCAAGTTCTCACCACAAGAGTGGGTCTCACTTGAACCAAAACATATATATATATATATATATATAGCATGGTTCCGGTGAGGACCACTCTTGTGGTAAGGCCTTTGGCTTAAAATGAGGACAAATCTCAACCATTGGATTTACCCCTCTATTATGTATTCAATGGTCAAGATTTTTTTAAATTTTTTCATTTTTCATTTTTTTCATTTTTTTCATTTTTTTTTATTTTTTTATTTTTTTATTTTTTAATTTTTTAATTTTATTTTTAATTTTTAATTTTTTATTATTATTTTTAATTTTTAATTTTTAATTTTTAATTTTTAATTTTTAATTTTTAATTTTTAATTTTTTATTTTTTATTTTTTATTTTTTATTTTTTATTTTTTATTTTTTATTTTTTATTTTTTATTTTTTATTTTTTATTTTTTATTTTTTATTTTTTATTTTTTATTTTTTATTTTTTATTTTTTATTTTTTATTTTTTATTTTTTATTTTTTATTTTTTATTTTTTTTATTTTTTATTTTTTTTGCTATTTTTTTTTAGTTTTGCGAAAATCGAATTTTTTTAAAAATGAACTTAAAGAACATAAAAATTGAACTCATACAATATTAAAAATTAAACTCCTAACATAAAAAAATTGAACTTCTAGTGTATAAAAATGAACTCGTAGTATATAAAAATTGAACTTTCATATTTAACGTTTTTAAAGCTTTTTTTCATTTTTTTTTCATTTTTCATTTTTTTATTTTTCATTTTTTATTTTTTTTATATTTTTTATATTTGTTTGCTATTTTTTTAGTTTTGAGAAAATCAAATTATTTTAAAAATGAACTTAAAGCACATAAAAATTGAATTTATCATATATAAAAAATGAACTTGTAGAATATAAAAATTGAACTCATATTGAAAATTGAACTCCTAACATAAAAAAAATTGAATTTCTAGTGTATAAAAATGAACTCGTAGTATATAAAAATTAAACCGTCATATTTAACGTTTTTAAAGCTTTTTTCAAAAAAATTCATTTTTCATTTTTTTCATTTTTTTCATTTTTTTTTATTTTTTTATTTTTTTATTATTTTTCTATTTTTTTATTTTTGCAAAAATCGAATTATTTTAAAAATGAACTCAAAACACATAAATATTGAACTTATCATAGATAAAAAATGAACTCGTACAATTTTAAAATTTAACTCATACAATATTGAAAATTGAACTGCTAACATAAAAAATTTGAACTTCTATTGTATAAAAATGAACTCGTAGTATATAAAAATTGAATTGTCATATTTAATATTTTTAAAGCTTTTTTTTAACAAAGAATATTATATAAAAAATACGAAATAAATTCCGAAAAAAAATAAATAAAATAAAAATAAAAATAATAAAAAAATAAAAAAATCTTGACCATCTAATTTATAGTGATGATATAAATCTAACGGTTGAAATTAGTCCTCACTTTAAGCCAAAAGTCTCACCACAAGAGTGGGTCTCACTTGAACCAAAACCTATATATATATATATATATATATATATATATATATATATATATATATATATATATATATATATATATAGGTTTTGGTTCAAGAGAAACGAGAGTTATAGAGAAACGGGGGAAAGAATATGAGGCGTCGAATGAGGGTAATTTAAAGGTGAGATTTGAGGGTCCATTATATTTTAATTAGGGAAAGAATTATCTGATTGAAATTAAAAAGGAATGTCCGAAATTTAAGGAGGCTGAATTAGAAAAATTCTTAAAAAATCATAATTGATTTGCAGATTGGTAAATGGTGTGATTTTCAAATTCAATTTTCAAAATTAAATAGGCTTATTTTATTACTAAAATTTAGGAGATAATTGTCATATTTAAAAAATAAAAAAGGCAAGATATTATAAAATATGATTGTTTTTCTACTACACATAACTCGAATGTGTATATAAAATATCTGAATATTAAGTACAAAATATCGAACATTTACGCAATATATATGAACTTCGCAGTTTCGAACATTTCTACAAAATAACTTGAATATTAACTTCACAGTTTTGAACATGTGCATTAAATAATTCGAATATGTACAAAATTTATCTGAATATTAACTTCATAATTTTGAACATGTGCATAAAAGAACTCGAATATGTATATAATATATCTGAATATTAAGTACAAAATTTCTAACTTGTACCCAATATATTTGAACTTTATAATTTTAAACATGTGTACAAAATAACTCGAATATGTACACAATATATTTAAATATTAACTTAACCGTTTTGAACACGTGTACAAAAGAACTCGAATATGTCTACAATATATCTGAATGTTAAGTACAAAATCTCAAACATGTGCACAGAATATATGAATATTAACTTCACAATTTTGAACATGTGTACAAACGAACTTGAATACAATATATTTGAATATTAAGTACAAAATCTCGACCATGTACACAATATATATGAATATTAATAACTTTATAGTCTTGAACATGTCTACAAACGAACTCGAATATGTATTCAATATATATGAATATTAAGTACATAATTTTGAACATGTATACAAAATATTTGAATAATAAACGAAAAAATGAGCTGGAAAAAGATGAGGTGGCAAATTCAGATCCGCTTTGCCGATATTTGATTGAGCCTGCAAAATCAAGAACCTCCAAATTCAAGAACTTCCAAAATTTCTTAAGCATGGAAAATCAAGAAACAAGTTGATAATGGGCCTTCATTGATGATAAATCATTCATCGGGATTAAGCACATAGAAATTTGTTCAAGCCTCGAAATTTTTTCATGGATGAGAAATTTAAAAATATAGAGAGAGGGTATGAATCGGTTGAAAATTTGGAAAACGAAACAAGTTAATAATTAAACATGTGTAAGAAAACGAAACATGAAAAAATCTAAGAAATTAATTACCGAAAGTTGAACAGACGACTAGAAACAAGTAGATTTAGATGGAAGAATGACTAACAATGGAGAATTAGAGAAATCGTCTTCAAAAGCGAATGAGGAAGATGGAGGATCTCGTTTCTACGTTTTAGGAAAATCAAATGTGGAGATATTGGAAATTGACATTAATTAGAATTGGTGAGAGAGAGAGAGAGATTGGAGAGAGAAATTGATATTAATGTTAAGTTTTTCTTTTGTGAGATATGGAGAGAGAAAATGGGTATAATCATCTATTTTTACCAAATTTCAACCAATATGAACCTTTTTATTTTTAATCTCAACCATTAGATTAATTAAATCCAAGGATCACAATTATTTTCCCCGTTTCTCTCTAGTAAGGGGTTCTCTAGATACTCATTCTCTCTCTCTCTCTCTCTCTCCCTCTCTCTCTCTCTTTATATATATATATAGTATTAGGTTCTATAGATACCCTTCTTAGGCTGCTACATAGTGACTTAATCTAGAGCGTTAGATTTAATTAGAATAAACGGATCAGATTAATTAGTAATTGTGATGGGTAAATGCAACACACAGGATTAGAGCTACTTACCGTAAATATAAGATACTGAAAGATTTGTTTTGATTTTTATTCCCACAAAAAATCCATTATTATCTTCTCTCTCTTAAGATACATGAATGGGATTCGATTATTCAGTTTCTAATATTGCGAAACTGCTCTTCCCTCTGTAAAATCATTGAGAGCATGTTCATCTTTTCTCCGGGGCATTTTCCGACGGCTTTCGATTGGAGTGTAATCTACTTGAGGTAATATCCAACGTCTTCTCCTGATTTCTTTGAATCCGGCGTCTTTGAATCTGACATCCTTCTTCACTATCATTAATTCCAGCGTCTACAATTTCAATTTCTTTGAATCCGACGATTTTGAATTAGGCGTCTTCAATATACGTCTTCCATCTGCTCGTGGATTTACCGATTATAATCCGCGGCGCTTGCATCAAATTCTAACCAACGAAATCTCAATCTTCGGCTTTGTTATCAATCTACAATATTTCGGACTCCAAAAATCATTACCATGGAAGAAGGTATGCTTTCAATTTATAAATTATACATATTAATTACTTTAATTTAACGCAAAAACTTTGATTGTATATGATGCCAAGACATTCTTGAAAAAATGTAGAGGTCGAAAAAAATATAATAGTACATATATGCATAAATAATTATTATCGTATACGTGATAATTTATATGTGTATACATTATTAAATTACATCATATTATCACCAATATGAGAATTCTTATATACATGATTAAAATACATATACGAATATTTATATATGATTAAAAGTGTGTGTATACATACATAGTATTTGTATATGACTGCAATATTTGATTTATACATGATTATATATACATATATACATTATTGTTCTTACAACTTAGCCATATTAAAATAATTTTAATGTTTACCAACGTGTATAATATTAATATAAATAACATATACATTATTTAACAAAGTGTATGAATATTCTTTCATGTATACATGACCTTAATTTATATATACACGATTTATTTACCTACATACATGATAATCTTCTTCCATTTACATGATATTATATATTTGTATATAATCTTTGTTTGTATACATAATAGTAGTTTACACATGTATGAATAAAGTTGGGCTATCTACATGATTTATTACATGTATATACACTAATTTATTGATCGTTCATGTGCAGGCTCTTGGGTTTATAGCGTGTAGAATTATGATGTCATGGGAGGCAAATCATGTCAATTGATTGGAAGTAACTGAGAAAGATGTTAAGATTTGTCTTGGGCTGCCACGGGTCGCACAAAAATTGTTAAGAAGACAAACGATGAAAACAAGGAGCTTGTTAGGGAATTTAGAAAATACATTAGAAAGGAGAGTTGTGTTCATTGTATAAGACCTTCTTCATTTTTTAATTTGACGTACACTGGTGTGACTATGTTATTAGTTAAAACCATGTATATATATTCAAAATCGCGTATATACACAAGACCATGTATATATGTATACTCAAAACCATGTATAGAAAATTACAATTGTGTATATATATACTCAAAACCATGTATATATGTGCTTGACCACATTATTACATAAATCGCAATCCATGATTACACAAATATAAAACATTGATCGAATAAAAAATTAAAGCATGTATGTATATACACAAAACCATGTATATATGTATTCGAACCAATTATTACATGAATCAGATTTTATCATTGCACAAATATAAAACCATGAATACATACATATAAAACTGTGAATAAAATGTTATATAACATGTATACACTCAATACTAATCATGATCATGTATATAAAAAATTACAATCATGTATATAAGTAAATGATTTCATGTATATGCCTTGCGAGAATTTTCGTACGCGAGAATAAAAAAATGATTTACATGACTTAAAATTACAGAATATTGTAGATCTGAAATAAAATTGAAAATTGTAAAATTAGATATAGAAAATTACGCTAGTTAAGCTAATTTGATTGTCATTATTAATCTGTTTGATTTTGATATGGAGATTTTCAGATTTCAAAGGACAATAAAAATGGAAACTGTATATATTGTGGTAGGAAATCACATAAAAATCAAAATTGGTTATTAATTCCTCTCTCCTAGTAATTATATTATAGGAAAATCCCCATAATAAGATGCATACTCCCTACAATTGCTATCGTAGATTAGATTCAATCTAACGCTCCATATTGTGTCACAAGGTAACAATATAAGAATGGTCTTATTAGAACCTACCTATATATATATATGGGGGAGGTTCAGGTAGAAAGGTGTTTATAGTGGAAAGTGAGGGTGAATGTAGTGCATTGGATTAGCCATAATTAACAGTGAGATTTGATGTTCCATTTTAACTAAAATGGGGTGAATATTACTATAATAAATTTCATTTGCTAAAATAAATCCACATTCCTTAAAAGTAGCAACTGGGTGATTTTAAAAAAAAAATAAAAAGGAAAGATTCAATATCTAGGTACAAAAATCGCGTAATTTTTTTTTAAAAGTTTTGTATTTCCTCGTTTATCAATCAATTTGACATGTTTTTAATTTTAATTACATATAGTATTTTTTTTAACTAATTGATATCGACATAATTATTTTATCTTCATTATCGCATTCTGCCAAATGAATATCAACGTAATACACAATGAATATCTATATTTGTTATAATGAATATGATAATTAGTAATTGTATAATCTCATTATAATTTCGACAACCACATCAACTTCAATAAATATTGATATATAAAATTGCGAATATCAATTTACATTATAATGTATACATAAGTTGAATCGAAAAGCTATGCAAATATCATTATTTATTGATAAGAATATCATCTCCTAACACAGTGAATATAAATACCTAGTTACATGAATATCACTAGGTAATGTGGTGAATATGACCACTCATTTTACATATCACTATTTACACGACTATCAGTGAATACGACCACCTAGTTACATGAATGTCACTAGCTAATACGGTGAATATGACCACCTAAGTTACACTTCCCTTTCGTCTCCAAGCAACGACTTTGGGTTCTGTCGATACCCCTACAAAAGCAAACAAAAATTGTTAATAGTCGACAAACACCATCAAAAACTCCTAAATCAAACCTTTAAATCACCGACAAATAAAAACTTGACCTTCTTGGTACAATTAATCGGCTCAAATGTACAATACATAGAATATCAACTTTGAGAAAAGGGAATATCAATGTGATGTATGTATAATGAATATCAATTACTATTTGCTACTTATTCACAAAAGTTTAATCATTGATTTGGTGCATGAATATAATCGATGTATTCAATGAATATCAAAGAAGTAAACAACGAACATCATAAAATACGTGAGTGAATATGTTCGCATCATAAATCGAACATATATAAATCGTATTATGCAAAAAAAATACTTGAAATCGATCAAATCAATGAACCACCACTAAGATCGCAAATTACCAAAAAAAGGAATTAATCAAATATATCAATGAACCACCACTAAGATAAAAAATTAATTTCAAACTCAATCAAAACGATCAAAACAAGCATGAGTTATCTCATCAATGGAGATCAACATAAAACACAAATCAAACCATAAAAAAAATAAAACCCTAGATTCAAATATGAACGAATTTGTATCAGAATCAATTTACTTACTTTGCAAATTCCGATTCCCAATTGTACCGAATCAAACAGAATATGTCGATACCCTATAATCAAGAACAACCAATTGGTTTCGATGCTTTGCAATTACAAATCACAAACAATAAAGATAGAGAAAGAACCTAATATACTTTAATGAAGGCAAAACTAGTGGATTCTTCGATAAAAATCAACAAACCTGGGTATGAAAGTGAATCGCTCGTATGAAAGTGAACAAAACCTGAGTACTTTTGAAATTGCCGGTCGCTGGTGAGAGAATCCGGAAATTTTGTGATAGGAGAGAGAGATGGTTGATTTTTTTACCGAATTGAAACCATAAAAGTGTAAATAAATTAAAATGGAAAGAAAATAATTATTTAGATTGGTATTCTCTGAAAAGGCGTGTACAGTTTTACAATGGACCTATTTATCTTAAATCTGGAACGTTCAAAAATTCTCATCTAATGGTCATAATTTACACCCACTTTCTACTATATAGTGCTTTCTACCAGAACTTAATACTATATATATATATATTTATATACTACAGGTTCATTTTTATACTCTAGAAGTTCAATTTTTTTTATGTTAGGAGTTCAATTTTCAATATTGTATGAGTTCAATTTTTATATTCTACGAGTTCATTTTTTATCTATGATAAGTTCAATTTTTATGTGTTTTGAGTTCATTTTTAAAATAATTCGATTTTCGCAAAAATAAAAAATAGCAAAAAAATAAAAAATAAAATTTAAAAAATTTAAAAAAATGAAAAATGAAAAAATTTGAAAAAAAGCTTTAAAAACGTTAAATATGACGGTTCAATTTTTATATACTACGAGTTCATTTTTATACACTAGAAGTTCAATTTTTTTATGTTAGAAGTTCAATTTTCAATATTGTATGAGTTCAATTATTATATTCTACGAGTTCATTTTTGATCTATGATAAATTCAATTTTTATGTGCTTTGAGTTCATTTTTAAAATAATTCGATTTTCGCAAAACTAAAAAAAAAGCAAAAAAAAATAAAAAAATAGAAAAAAAAATAAAAAAATAAAAAAATAAAAAATTGAAAAAACGCTTTAAAAACGTTAAATATGAACGTTCAATTTTTATATATTACGAGTTCATTTTTATACACTAGAAGTTCAATTTTTTTATATTAGGAGTTCAATTTTCAATATTGTATGAGTTCAGTTTTTATATTCTACGAGTTCATTTTTGATCTTTGCTAAGTTCAATTTTTATGTGCTTGAAGTTCATTTTTAAAATAATTCGATTTTCGCAAAATTAAAAAAAAATAAAAAAAATAAAAAAAAATAAAAAAAATTGAAAAATGAAAAAAATTGAAAAAATCTTGACCATTGAATACATATTAGAGGGGTAAATCCAATGGTTGAAATTAGTCCTCATTTTAAGCAATGGGTCTTACCACAAGGGTGGTCCTCACCGGAACCATGCCCTGAGAGGATATATAATCAACACACATATATGAATGAAAATGTAGTGATTTGGATCTATTCGGATTTCCCAAGCCACGAATATGCATAAGGGGGGTGAAGTTAATTAGCAAGAATCATGATTCTTTCAACTATTTACTAATCAACCATGTACAAAGTGTCCATACAAGTGACACAACACCAGGAAGATGATCGACCAATAGTACGTGGCCAACCCAACCAATTTTCTTGGGCATGGTTTCTTCTTATGTACTTTCCTTCGTGTTTTCTTTAAACGTTGATCACCCCCAATTTGCACACAGATTGGAAAGACCCTTAGGCCCCAGTGTACAAATTTCATTCTAATTATTGTGTTTGCTGTGACCCCTCTGAAGAAAACCAGATCCATGGGAGTTTTCAACCAGTCCGGATCTTCTATGGCATGGGCTGCTACTAATGCTGCTCCACCAATGATAAATATCCACGTGTCAATCATTTAGTTATTTTTAAATTTAATTAAATTACAGAAATTAAATAAAAAGGAGGCATAATTACCCTATGCGCTAAATTCAAGCCTCAATCCATAACTCCTCATCCTCGTTCAATTGAGCATAAGAAAGCGACAAAATCCGCTTTGTAGGAAGCAAATTAAAGATGCGGAAATTGGAAGGAAGGAATATGCGAAAAGGATTTTGAGCAGCAATTACTGAACCGAAACAACAATCTAATCTTCAATTTCTTTCTTTCTTAGATTTAGGTGAGGAAAAATGCAAAAAACCAGAGGATAGAGCAGAAGGCGTCAAAAGTCCCAGCAAAGTGAAGTAGAAAGCTTGGGTGCATGTAGCAACCTTTGCTCTCTATCCCTCTCTCGCTTAATTAGTTTGATTGATCCGGTTTTGACCTAATTAATGGGGACTTAATCTGATTATTGAATTTTGACCTAATTATTGGGGGCTTAATCTAGTAAAACCCTACACACAAAACAATAAAATTATGGAGGCTTTAATCCGAAATTATTGAATGTTAAACGAAAGTTTGAACAAGATTAAAACAAATCGCCTGCAAATAGCTAGGGTAGTCGTGTATTGCGTGTGATACGCAGAAACCCTCTTGTTCAGTACGGAAGAATACACTAAAAGAGAATAATAATACTTTTGATAAATATTATTTTTTATCTAATTTCAGTAATTTAATTACATTTAAAAATAACTAAATAAATTGACACATGGATATTTACCATTGGTGGAGCACAACATTTGTAGCAACCCATGCCATAGAGGATCCCATTTGGTTTTCAACGGTCCCTCCTTTGTGTAAATATGGGAGAAAAGACCCTTTTTCTATCTTTTTTTATCTCCTTAAATAAAGGATTTGGAAAGGAGTTAGTAAAACCAACCACCACCTATTAACCGGTGATAACTTCCAATCACCAATTCATTCATTTTTTTACTCTTTTCCATACGTTTCTTTTTTTGGGGGCTGATTTTAACTCACAAAAATTAGTCTCAATTTGGGCCCAACATTAACAATTTAAAAGCCCAATATTTTAAATAAAGCTTTTTTTTTTGTTAAATCTCACAAATAATAAATTAATGAAATTTACTCTTTCAATTAATTTTTATTGACCATAAAATCATGAATAATATAAATTCATGAAATTTTGTTCGTCAACAGTTTCTTTGCATTACTCATCAGTTTAATGTGGGAAGTTAGTGCTGAAAATCAATTCACTCCATAAAGCTTGATATCACTTCTTTCAAAACATTGGTATGAACCACCTATCTCAATCAGAGATAAAAGTCTTTGGAGTTTTATGAAGATCAAAAACTTCATGCATGAACACCTCAGCTAACTTCTGTACTCTTTAAGTCCTCTTAAATGCATTAACAAGAACACTCTAGATGAATTTCTTAACAACCTCCATATGCATCTTTCTTTCATTAAGTCTTGAACGACTAATGACAAGAATCCATTGTAACATCTTCCCACTTCTATTCTGAAACAGGATGAGACTATAACATTTTGTTTGGTCTTCTATGCAATCAAGACTTCTAGACAAACCAAACATATCAAAACGAACTCGGTGACATTTTGCTTCATGCCAGTCCATTAAAAGCTTTATCTTAATCTTTATACATTCACTTATTCCAAGATGAACTAATTAAGCAAATAACTATGCTTCCTTTGAAATAAGCTTTCAAAGCTCATCAACAACAGATACACATGAACAGTTTCTAAACCAAGCAATCCATAATCTTGAATAACCAATCTCGGTGTCTTATCTTCTTGATCTTCTCCAATGATCTTAAACAATATTACTTTCCCATTCTACTTTTCCTTGATCTGGTCAACAGATTTTGAATAACATCCTAGGGGATTCACACAACCTTGTTGTCATCCAAACTAAACCTTTAGTCCTTCACAAATCAGTTTCTTTACAAGGATTACTTAAAATCCTTACTCAATTTTCCTTTTTTTGAGATAAAATCTCAATATTACTTTAACCAAGAATATGAGATTTATCCAACACAGGACAAGATAATAACCTATCTTATCAATCCTTTACATCCTTTTCTAACCAAAACTCAGCTTAGGCATACTGACATTCAAAAGTAGTTATCTCTCTCAAATACTTCGAACTACACTCTTACGCATTACTATACCAACATATTGAACAATAATACCTTTAGTCCAATAATTTTCAACAAAATTGTCTCCATTGACAATTTTCATCAAAGAACTGTTTCGACTTCACTTAACATTTTGACTTGTTGAGCAACCTAACTCTTAGGATTAAAAACATATCCTCACGTGTCCACTCTCTATATCCAACAACTTATCAGGCTGAGATTGAATATCAATACTAATTTACATATCCAAACTCCAGACCCATTGGAGTTCTGCTTAAAGTCCTCACTTGACTATCTTATCTCAAAGAGATTTAAGTTTTCAAGACAACCTGAAAACAAATAACAACTAATGGAGAAATTACTAGTACATCCTTTACTCCAAAATACTATAATATCATTCCTTAGAAAGGGTTCCATTCCAGGAGTCCATATCAACTTACTTTCAAAGACAATTTTGCTAAAAAGGCAATGACTTTCTTAGGTCATGACGTCAACCAAGATGAACTACTAGCAAACTACTTAAAGAATTCCAATAATCGTTGACTGAAAACAATCCCAAGCTTTTAGAGAAGTACGGAGTTACTCCATGCTCTTCAAAAACCAACACAGATTTGTAAGAAATCTTAACAAATTTCTTTACTTACAATCGAACTGTTTTGGGAAGTTTGATCATACTTCTTAAATGGTATAGGGTACCAAAGATATACTAACTCAAAAGAGTTTTACAAGATACTAGATATAGAAATTGCTATAATGCAAAAGAAAGCTTGCATCTTTTCATCTCAAACAACTACACTTGCAAAACTCATATAATTACAAAACTTATATGATTGTCAAATCATACTAGAAACTATTCTGTAAAACCCAAGGAATTATGTGATCTTATTCCACCATGTGATCAGGATGGGAAACAAAATTAAACATAATCCTTTAGTATATTCTCATAGGAATAAGACATGTAATCTTGCCTTACCATGTGATCAAGATGGAAGACAAATCACATTCTTACTCACCAGCATGAAAACCGTAGAAAATTTTATTCATGAATTCCGTATATCAAATCAACATTTCCTTAAAAAAATTCCTACCAGAATTCTACAAAGTTATAAGATTTTTCTCAAAAGAGAAAAAAATTCACAAAACAATTTCAAATATCCCTTAAATCGTAACAGCTTGATAGGAACTCGACATTGTCTACAAGCATACAGGCTTTAACTTTGAATGTCGCTGAAACAAAGATTAGCTACTTTATGAAGAAATGGGCGCGTCAAGCCAATGCATCAAATAAAATTGCTGACCTTAATTTCATGAAGCTACTGACGCTTTGCCCTAGTTCTGTGCTGACATTTGCACATTAGCTGGCCTTACCAACTTGACCAAAGTTTCAAATCAAAACTGAGCCTCAAAGGACCTAAGACAATCCAATTCACTCATGCGTACTACATTTCCTTTCGAATGTAATACTTCATTCTCTCCTCAAGGTAGAACTTGATGACATACCTTGACTTTTCTTAATTAGACATACTGCTAGACTTTTCTATAATCCATAGTATTGAGTAATCTCTGCCCGATTACTCAGTCTTAACCCAACTTAACTCCACAAGTTTCATAAAAGAGTTGATTGCTTGTGTCCATTTACTTGCAATCCTTACGGAAAATGTGATTCCAACATCTTCTTACTCATAACAAATTCTTCCAAGGTCGATCTCAACCTGTATGTCTCCTTGACATCCCACTCTAAAGTGATGTAACAATGATATATCACTAAAATTCAATGCTTGAGATCATCCATTTGTAGAACAATATCCCTTCTGCAACTTAATCCTCTCAATATAAAAAATGAACTTTCAAACTTTGCATCTAATTCAAAACCTCAAATCCTTATATCTCTCTACATATAAGGAAATTCCTTTAATTTCCAATCTCTTTTAGCAGAAGAATGCACATGACCAAACAAGGTATTCTTAAACCTTTCTCAATTCAACATTGGTGAACAAACTACTTCTCCATCATTCCCTTGTCTTCTTACTTAACCATAAGGAGATTGCATATACCTTTTCCTTAATTTAACTTCAAACCACATTGCAAAGGAAGAGCTTATGGTTAGGAAGCTTGCCGACAGCTTAACAGTTTCACCAGTACCATCTTAGGCATTAGATTTGACAACTATAAAATCTTCAAAATCCTACACAACTGAAATTATTTTTCAACGATAAAGGCTAGGCCTTATTAACCACAATATTGAATGATTGATATTTTTCTCCCAACTGTTTAAAATTTCAAAGACAAATATGCTAAGATCATTCCTTGATTGATCTTCTCAAAACTGAACATTTTTCATTCCCATACTTGAAGAAACATAAGCCAATATCATTGGCAAATTAGAAGATCTCAATGTTAATTTCATTTCTAGTCCATTATAGACCTCAAGTCTCTTCTCATTATCCCAAGTTGGGTATCATACACGAAATTCCAATAACGTTGTCGCATATGTTAGTCATCTAGATATCAACAACTCATGTAATCAATTAACACTTGTGCCAAGTAGTTAATTGAACATAAACACATTACTGATGAACTTTTACCCGTTCAATCCATTCTGACCAATCAACCTTATTCACAATAACCTTGATGATTAACCACTTATTCACAACTTAAACTGAACCAACATTCTTCCTTTCTTTCTTACTATAATCATAAGAAATCCGCATTCCATTTAGGAATCTCAATCCTCTTAACTCAAAGGATAACAACATATATGAACATTCGAGTTCGAATACTCTCATATTCAAAATTGAACTGCATCTTCCAATAGTTTAACAATTCAGTTGATCCAACACTTGAGCACCTCAAAGCTCTTTAACTTCCCACTAGGCAAAGAAAAGTACAAAATATCCATGATTCTATACCATAGAGTCACAAACACAGTTGTTAAAGAAAGTTTCCAAAGACAATCCTTTTCTTTTTAGGATTCTTTTACATCCCTTCATGATCCATACTGATCTTTTTAGAATCAATCAAGGCTCATAAGATTCTCCAAATCTCAACATTGAGGAGTAGAGTTTCCAACTCCAAACTTCTATTGATAATCGAATTTCAACCAAATTCAGAAATTCCTAAGAAAAATATTCTCGGGAAAACTCTTACTCTTCAAAGACACTCACTTTAAAATTTTCGTTTTTAAAGACAACACTTGGACTTTCATATTTCAAGAAAAGAACAATTTCTTTCACATAACTTTGAATCATGAACTTTCTCACAAAAATTCTTAACTTGAAATCTTCCATCATACGAGCTTAAATTAGGAAACCTTCAAACTAGAAAGTCTTTATGAAGTACAATACTTAACTTCAAAATCTCACAAGAAGTTTCCTAATATGGAAGAAGCGACGAAGGTACACCCAATTTAGACTCTCAAGAGAGAATAGGAATTCATTGAGAACTTGGTCAAGAACCGGTTAAACTTTAGGAATCTTCACCTGATCTTATTATAGATCCTTCTCGGAATCCATTCCCATCTCCAGGGAATCAAATCTCCACCATAGGACCTTTTTCCACATAAACCATTACAAACTTGTTACTTCGTGTTCTCCAATTCCCTTTTCTCCTTCTATCTCTTCACGAGTCTGGCTTCCAATCTTAACCACTTTCCATAAATGGTTCTAAGACAACACCAATATAGAATTCTCCACAATTCTATATGGAAGGATGAAAGTCTTAATCAAGACTTGGAACTTTTAGCTCTGATACCAGTTCTGTAACACCCCCTTCCTACCTTGGAGGTATTACCGCCAGTAACCTTGATTAAGACTAAACCGAAGCTACCCAAGGCTTTAAACTGACTGAACAAACTAAAAACAAGGTAAATGAAACCATTTAAAACCTAACCAACTTAAGTTAATATTACAGCGGAAAACACGTAAAAGGTCTTATACAAACCTTAACTAAAAAGAATAAATAAATAGAAAAACCTTCTATTTAAACAAAATCTTCATCAAGTCTTCCTTGAGTTCTTATTTCTGAAACTCATCTTCGCTTTGAAGTAGTTTAATCATGATCTTCACTCAAGTATAGCCATTGGAAACCTTTCATCAACTTCTGGAGCTTCAAACATCTGAATCCGCCTCTTGAATCAACTTCCAAGAAGAACCTGATGTATCGTATACATCGGTGGACACCAGCCGACCATATAAAAGAAAAGAAGATGGACGGGTTATTCTAATGATAGACTAGCAAGCGGAAAATCTAACTTGGTTCTTATGGTTGTAACTAAACATATTGGCATCCAAATCCGAATAAACTCGGATTATGATCCAACAGTTAGCAGTCTTATAGAGAATAAGAAGGAGACTCGCATAATCAAGAGAGAGAACACCACCGCTTGTGGTTTCTTTAAGAAGCATAAACAATTATTGGGAACCCATAATAATCATATAACGTTTTGAAAAGCCTCCATCGACTAATCAGATTGACTTAACCAAAGTTTGATTAAGAATCATTCATAACCGGAAACAAGAATGGTTATTGAATAGAATAACCATCCGGTTACTTTAATGTGCCTAACGCACTTATCTTATATTACTTAACTTTTTACAAACATATTGGTAACTTTTAATCGACTGAAACTGCCGAGGATCCACATGTACATGGAGACGTCACGATGAGAGGGATGAAATCCATGATCATTGATGAACACCTAGTACCAATTTGCACTTAGCTAGAGTGAATAAACACCTCCTCCAGCGTTGAGTGAGGTATGAGTCATGACCCGAATGTTGGGATATGATAGTAACGAGCTAAACCTCCCAACATAGACTGTGTTATAAATAGGTCAACGGAGACTCAGCTCCTACCTCTGAAAAACTAACTTACTTCACAATAATGTCTCAGCATAAGACAACATACAAGGTCACACATAACAGACCTAAATCCAGTTCTAACGCGAAACTGAATAAACAACATGGTCATTATTTCTAACAAATATAACAACCTATCATATTTTATTAAGCACACAAGTTGTTCCCAACACAAATATTAAATGTGATTCAATTCCTCATTTAATAACCATAATGCAAGAGAGAACCGTCCACTTGACTTAGAAGGCGTGTTCAACGTCCTTAGCAATCTCAACCGTCCACTTGCCGGTGGCATCACTTTGGCGAGGCAAAGAAAGAAGCCGGCGGTGTGAATTCTTCTCCCGAGTCATCGTTCCTTCCTTGTCCTCTTGTTGGTTCTACCCCTTGGTGCAGCAGCAGCGCCATGCCTAAAGGGAGGAAGAAGAGGATGAGGTGGTGGCTGGAGAAGGCGGGGACGAGGAGGATGGCCGGCGGTGAAGATAGGTTCAACGAGTCCTTTGTTCCGTCAACTCTCTCTCTCTCTCTCGGTCTCACTTTGACGAGGCAAGAAGATATGTATGCTGGTGGATAAGCACGAGCCCCCCCTTCTATCTCTCAAATCCTTCCATACTAAGTAAAGAAGATATGCTTATAAAATTCAAAATCCGTGTCGGAACGGGACTCGCGTTAAAGCGGTAAAATTATGTACCTCGGGTGGAAAAACTTACTGAGCGAAAAACGTCTCGTAAATTATGTAGACCAATAAAACCAATTTTCCATGATTTTATCACGCTACCCTCCATTTTTAAGGCTTTCGTTTCGTATTTTAAACTCCTTCCGGTACATAATTAAAAAGACGGCTTATCCAATAAATATTCTTTTTCCACTGAAAAATCCTAGAATTCACACCGATCGATAAAATCATTTCTTTGTGATTTTAGGATGTCACCAACAATTTTCTAGGATTTAATCTCCAACAAAAATATTGGATTAAGCGTTAAAATGGACCAAAAAGGTTAAAAGGATATTTGAGAAAAATTCAAAAATATCCATAAAAACCGTAGTTATTACTTGAGGTACCCAAGGATGTTTAACAACCTAAAGTGACACACAAAACTGGTCCCAAACCTATAATTGAAGTTAGAGTTGAATGACGTGTTCTACTTTCCCACCTGAGAGATGTCTCACAAACATTTAAGGGAGGTTCTTCGTGCCTTTTACTCTCTAGAAAGGATGTTTGTTGGAGAAAAAAAACTTATCTAGTCTTAATTTTCCCATTCGCTCTCTTTTGTAGGTGACGTTCACAGTCAATGGCGGTGGGTAAATCCCCAAATTTGAGAGTGTCGTTTTGCAAATTTCTAGTGAATTGGACTTTTAGAAGTCGGTAGATATCATAATCGTATGCCTGTATAAGATTATAAGGAAGCCGATGTTGGAAATAGCAATTAGCTATTTTTACTACAACTAAGAAAAACAAATACAACCTGATTTTATGGAGTTAAAAGTAGGAGAAGAATGTGTGATGGAATTGAAGAGATATGTAATTCCATAAACTATTTTAAGTTGTTTTGCAAGTATAAATAATTGTAATTATTTTGTAAGGGTATTCAATTTCAAAAAGAAATCTAGAAACAAAAGAGAAAAGCTAGTTTAGATTAAAATAGGAATGCATTTCAGAGTTCTTTGTTGCAAGGAAATATTGGGTTGAGAGTTGTCTAAACATTGTAATCATTTAGTTATCTTCGTAGTTAAAGCAGTTTTAAAGAATATTGACATTGTGTGAATTATTCTCTATTATTTTGCATTTGCACAAATATGATAAGTCGGAAAAGTTGCGTCTTTTTCTACAGCAATTGGTATCAAAGCGTTTGGGTCTACACGATCCAAAGAAGTCAGATTTGAGTGGGAGCAATGGCTATAGATGAAGGAAAGGTCAAAATCGAGAAGTTTGATGGTGAAGATTTTTGGATTTTGGAAGATGCAAATTGAAGATTACCTATATCAGAAATATATATATTTACCTCTGTTAAAGAATAAGCCAAAGGGCATGAAAGATGCAGATTGGAATCTTCTAGATAGACAAGCTCTTGGAGTCATTCGCTTGATGCAATCTCGCAATGTTGCTTTCAACATAGCGAAAGAAAAGATCACAACATGTCTCATTGAAGCTCTTTGCAATATGTATGAGAAATCATAAGCCTAAAAAAAAGTTCATTTAATGAGGCGATTTTTTAATTTGCGGATGACAAAAGATGCATCAGTAGCTAAACATCTGAATGCACTTTATACGATCACAACCCAATTAAGTTCCGTTGGAATTGAGTTCGATGAAGAAGTACGAGCATTGATACTTTTGTTATCACTTCCATACAGTTGGAATGTTGTTGTCACAACTATGAGTATCTCATTTGGAAGTAATAAGTTAAAATATGATGATATTCGTGATCTGGTTCTCAGTGAGGAGATCTAATGGAAAGGGTCGGGTGAATCATCAACCTCTTTAGTATTGCAAACAGAGTCAAGAGGAAGAAATTAAACCAGAGGGAATGGACATGGAAGATCAAATCATGATAGTAGGTCAAGAGACAAGAAGTCAAAGACTATTGAGTGTTTGAATTGTGGGAAGACCGAGCACTACAGGAATCAGTGCAGGAGTGCAACAAATAACCAAGAGACGAAGTCAGAGGTGAATATCACTTCCATCTTGGAAAAAGAGAATTTGTTGATTTTCTCTTTGGAGAGTAAGAAAGAATCTTGGGTGATAGAGTTTGGAGCGTCATTTCACGCAACTTTGAAGAAAGAGAACTTTGACAGTTATGTCTCAGGAAACCATCAGTACATATACCTTGGAGATGATCAACCATTCAAAGTGGTTGGAGAGGGTGAAGTAAACATTAAGTTGAACATGTTTTCTTGGAAGCTAAGGGATGTAAGACACATTACCGACCTAAGAAAGAACTTAATATCAGTTGGTCAGCTGGCTGACGAAGGTTACACTTCAATATTCCACGGTGATAATTGGATGGTTTTCAAGGGTGCAATGATAGTAGCTCATGGTTAAAAGAGTGGTACTCTTGACTTGATGTCAAGAGGCTATTGTTCAATCTCATTTGTTGAATGAATCGAGTATTCCAACTTATGGCTTCAAAGACTTGGCCACATGATTGAGAAAGGAATGAAAGTGAAAAGGGAAACTCCCAAGTCTATGTTCAGTTATGATAGACATGTGTGAGGAGTGCATACATGGAAAGCAGAAGAGGGTAAGCTTTCAAATCAATTCCAAAACCCCAAAGAAGGAGAGGTTAGAGCTTGTACTCTTTGATGTTTGGGGACCAACAAGTACTTCCTCCATTGGTGTGGGAAACACTATTTTGTTACTTTCATTAATGATCACTTTCGGAAGGTAGGGTTTACTTTCGAAAACATAAGTCTGAACTTTTTGGGATTTTCAAGAGATGGACGACAATGGTTGAAAATGAGACAAATTTGAAGGTTAAATGGATTAGAACTAACAATGGTGGTGAATATGTGGAAACCGCATTTAAGAATTTCTGCTATGAGCATGAAGTCCGCCTTTTTACTTGTGTTTTTAGATTGTGTTTTTAGTGTGTTTGAGTCTTTTTCTTTTAGTTTTGTGTTTTGTTTGAGTCGTTTGTGTAGGTTTTCGTGTTTCTTTAAGATATGGAGTCTACATAAGCTTTGGTGGTGTTTTATAGGTTTTTAGAAGCTATTTGGAGCACTTTTTGAAGAAAAGAGGAAAGCCGGTGAAGATAGCACTCAAGAATGAAGAGAAGATGAGGATTAAGCGCTCAATTAAAGTCATTGAAGATCAAGTTTGAGTTTGGAAAGAGATAGAGAATTTATTTACAAGAACATAGGAAAACGAGTCGAGTCAAACGGAGTCGTAACGAATCCTCTACGCAAGTTTTACTCAAGATTGTTCAAAGTGCTGAACAGGGTCGTTAACGACCCTGACAAGGTCGTTAACGAGGCATCCCGAGGAGCAGCGTGTCCAAGTCGGCGCGAGATTAAAAGCTTTTATCTATTTCCTTTTATATTATTAGATAGATAGAAGGGATATATCTTATTAGAAGATTTATTTTCTTAGAGATAGATTTAAGATAGAATAGTTTCTCTACAAAAACACTTGTCCCCTCTTTAGTTTTCTTATCATTCAAGTAGAGGAGGAGGAGGAGGAGGACGAGAGACGAGTTAGAGGAGGCGAGAGAAAGAGAGGAGTTTTGTGGAGAGGAACTATTGTTTGAATTCAAAGTTGTAAGCTTTCTTTTTAATTTAATTTAGATGTTTTCAATTATCATGAATTGTGAGTAGTTTCTCTCTCTAAGGTTGGGGTTAAACCCAACAATGGTTGTGCATGCTTGTTTGTGATCATATCTTGATTGTTTTTATTGCATGAATTTTCTCTCTTGCTCTTAATCCTTGAAACGAAAGTTGAAGGGAATTTCTCATTCATAGTTGAAGCGAAAGCGGAAACATTGAATCAGAATAGTCAATTTAGGGTTTTCAAGCGAAAGCATATTAATCCTAGTTGAAGTAGAAGAGATTAGATAGTAAGTTTATTGATTTAGCGAAAGTTAGTTGATTTACTTGCTTAGATTGACGAAAGTTGACACCTTTAAGTTATAAAAGCATGATCTCTATGTTTCATAAACGTTTGTATGCATGATTATTGTTGTGGTGATACCTTTACCTTAGAATTTCTCTTTCTTTTGTTAAAAACCCTTTGCTTTTGATTGATTGATTGCGTGATAAGTTACAAAACTTGATACTGACTATTTCCCGTGGACGAAC
This sequence comes from Fallopia convolvulus, assembly GCA_964016875.1. Lineage (NCBI taxonomy): Eukaryota > Viridiplantae > Streptophyta > Magnoliopsida > Caryophyllales > Polygonaceae > Fallopia > Fallopia convolvulus. The sequence goes on from OZ024724.1 coordinate 43,223,839, forward strand.
CTGACTACCTTGTACTCAGCGGGGTCTTCATATAAATTTATATGTTGTCAAGATACCCTATCAACAAATTGGCGCCGTTGCCGGGGAGATTTCAATAGTTTCATGTTTTGTTCTTTTTGCGTATTTTGGGACTCCGCTGAGTCGGTAACGACCCCCCAGGGTCGGAACCGACCCAGTTGGATAACCCAGTTTTCTGTGCTTTTTCTGTTTATTTTTTAGGTCATTGTCGAGTCGTTAACGACCCCCCAAGGTCTTTACTGACCTTGTCGACAGATAGTCGCTTCTTTCTTTTTAATTTCTGTTTTATGGGATCACTCCAGGCTCGTTAACGAACCCCCAAGGTCGTTACCGACCTTGTCCGAGACCCCGCTTTTGCTTTATGATTTCGTTTTTTTTGTTTTTGCTTACATCGTAGGAAAGCTGAAGGACGTCGACTTTTCTCTAATCCAATAAAGTAGACCCTAAACTCGAGCGTTCCCTCCACAGGAGATTAAGAGAACGCAAAGCCATGGCTACACCTGAAGAACTAGCTAAGCAGATTGCTGAACTCAGTTTAGAGATAGAGGAGATCCAGAGAGAAAGGGAAACCATAGCTGCTGAGGCGTATGAAAAAGCTAATTGCATCAGGGGTCCATATAGGAACCAATGTGATACTTTTTATGCATGGAGGAATTACAATCAGCCCACCTGGGGCAACTATGCATACGGCCAAGGGAGCCAACTTCCTCACCAAGAACAAAGAGTTCCACCTTACAGACCCTCATACTATCAAGAGACGCCATCATGGGTGAATTGACTCTATGAAGGGATCAATAGAGTGAACAATAAAATTAATGGGGCCCAAGCAAACCTTAACAATCAAATGGAACGGTGGGGCGAGTTCGAGATCTGGAAAAAGAGCATTGACTCACAACTTTGTAACCTAGTTGCACGGATTCCAAGACCTCAAGGGCAACTTTCGGGCCGTCTCGAAGAGAACCCTAGAGGACAAATTGCAGCTATACACCTCAGAAGTGGCAAGGAGTTGCCAGATCGAGCCAAGCCTAAAGATATTGAGCACGACAACAAAGATGATGCCCCGGTCAAGCTCGTTACCGAGGCTCCCCAGCTCGATAACGCGCCATCCATACCAGGTAAGTCTTCTGAACCAAATTCTCAGTTCGTTACTGACCCCTTATCTGCACCAATCGACCCTCTTGTCGATTCGGTAAGGTCTCGATCCGAGTCTCTTTCTATCCCGAATCCGTCAAAAACTTTTCCTTTCCCGATTAAGAAGTCCAATGATGTTACGGAAGGAAAGTTTAGACGATTTGTTAAGATTCTTCAAGGGCTAAATATTTCAATTCCATTTACTGATGCGCTTAATGAAATGCCTGCCTACGCTAAATTTTTGAAAGAGATCTTGAGCAGGAAAAGATCTATCTCATAGCTGCATAATGAGGTCCATTCCATAAAGCTCCCTAAGAAGCTCGGTGATCCAAGTAAGTTTGCAATTTCAATTGGTATTGGGACTCACCGTTTTAAAGCTCTATGTGATTTAGGTTCCAGTGCAAGCTTATTTCCATTGTCTATCTGGACCAAGGCTAACATGGGACCACTGGAGCATGTCGATATGAATCTTTATATGGTGAATGGATCATGTGTCAAAGAAACCGGAGTCGTTGAGGATGTATCTATCCAAGTTGGAAATTTTTTGTTCCAAACGACTTCATTGTGCTAGATATGCCTGAAGACCCTGCGGTGCCAATCATTCTAGGCAGACCATTCTTAGCCACCTCAGGAGCGCGTGTAGATGTCAGAAAAGGACTTCTCACGTTTGATATTGGAGAAGAGTGTTGACGAGGTTTTATTTGACAACAAATAAATTTATAGTCAAGACCCCGCTGAGTATAGAGGAGTCAGGATCGTTCTACGGGAAGCACAATTGTTTATCTATCAAACTACTAAGAAAAATAAAACAAAGCAAAACAACACAACACACCTACGACCAACCTCGTTAACAACTTTGTCAGGGTCATTAACGAACCTGGATAACACTACGAAAACACGCACTAACGACCTAAACACAGGTTCGGTACCGAGGCAATGAACTCAGTAACGAATATAACCGAAGAAAATTCAAATAAGAACAAAAATCTAGGACTAGTGTTACCACAACATAGCCATGCATATAAACTCATAAGAAGATAAAGATCATGCCCTTAAATAGATAAATTCATCAACTTTCGTCGATTAGCAAGCAAATCAATCTATTCTCATAAATTAATTTACTCAATCACTTGTTTTAGATCCAAAGCTCGAAACTTTCGCAATCGAACAATATCAACCTTCAAGTTTATAACTTTCTCTTTCAATCAAGTTAAGAACTCAAATTACCTTGACTCACATCTAGGCATAAACACAACAAGCAATCTAAAAATAGATAGAAGGCATTCAACACATCATCTTACTCATCAAACCATGCATAACTATGCCGGGTTTAACCTCGACCCAAGATAGAAAAACTACTCACTACTCATAACTATAAAGCAAACAACATTAATAAGAGAAAACATTGAAAACCAAACAACACTTCAAATTACTAAGAAAATATCGTCTTACAGAATCGAAAACGCGATTAATGACCTTAACTTCACTCTCGTTCCACCTCGGTTCGACCTCTTCCGACTCGACTCTCTCTCTCGGCTCTTCCAATCTGTCTACTACTCAAACACCCCCCTTTAGGCTAGAAAAGAAGGGTATTTATACTAATAAAGCTATCTAATAAAAAAGGCTAGAAGATAAAATCATTCCTAAAAGATAGAAACTAACTCTAAAAAGATAGAAATAAAACCTAGAAAGATAACAAGACCTAAAATATAAAATATAATAACCCTAAAACTCATTAAAAACCCTACCGACACGGAATAAATTTCCGCACAGGGTTGGTAACCATCACAAAGATCTCTCGAATAACTCTATCTCTAAGCCTCATTAACGACCCTTCACAGCCTCGTTAATGAGCTTGGATTTGGCTTTCTTCAACTCTTCAACTCTAAAAATCTTAACTTTGACTCCTTTATCCTCGTGTTCTTCCGTCCTCCACCATAGCATTCAAATTAGCTCCAAAAAGCACCGTTTCCTTGCTAAAACCTACAAAAAGACACAAAACGGAGTAGCTTCCATACTTTTCCCAAAATATGCAAACATATCCAAAAACACACAAAACTAACTCTAAAACCACTAAAACTAACCCTATCAAACTAAGAAAACACCCTAAAAACTATACTAAAAACACGAACATCAAAATACCCCATACTTAGACTTGCTTGTCCTCAAGCAATCACTAAACGATAATCAAAACCAAACAATCATTCTCATCAAGCCATAACCATCATCTAAAAAGCAACTTCAAGACTTAGAAGAAAATAGCAAATGATTATCAATGTCATCACACATATATACACTAAATAGACATAAGAAAATACAATCCAACCTCACAAGGGTAATGTGTTTCACTCAACTCTCAAGTGTTTAGGCTTATAAGTTCAATCTCTCAACTCATCTTATATACAAAAACTCATAGAAATTGGAACTTATATCACCAAACTCTCCACCTAAGATTTGTCAAAACAAGCAAAAATCATCAAGAGACTTAGGGGGCTCAATGAAAAACTTCATAGAAGCTTCCATTCGGCCGGGTTGTAATGGCGCTTGGTAATAACAATAAGGCGTGGAAAATTTTGGCTATGTGGTGCTAATAATATCCGGGAATCAAAGACTCCAAAAAACTCACACATACACAAAACACTCATAAAAACAATAATACAAAACTCACTCAACATTATGCACTTCTTCTTTCACTCACCCATTCATCCTAGAAAGTCTCATAAAATAACTCAAAAGAATCTCTGATTTATCTTTAAACACAAATGCTCATCTTACTTCTCTTTCTTTTTCTTACCAACTTCTCTTTTTTTTCACTTGCGCAACCTCGTTAACGAACCAACAGGGTCGTTAACGAACTTCATCGTGTATACTTCCTTCACTTTTCTCAACAAATTTTCTTTTGTGCATCCTTTATTATCAAGAGATCTTTCTTTTTACAAAATACAACAAGAGACTTCCAATCTACCCTTCCCAACAATTTCTCAATTTCAAAACCAATCATAACATCTCACTCTCAACAAAACATACCTCTCCAATCTAAGTCCTAATCCCCGGATAGGGTCAAGCTTATCTCGGCTAGTGAACAATTTTGTGGAGCTAGAAATAAAGGCTTAAAGGCTCAAATTGGCTTCAAAAAGAGGATAATGTAGGGTGGATAAGGATAAATAGGGCATAATGAAAAAGTTCTCAATCATATGATCTTCACAAGTAATGAACTATAAATCTTATATAGGTCTCAAGAAATAGATAACCATCACAATTCCAAGAGATAATATGCATATAGAGAGTAAATCACACAAAAAAAAAGAAGAGGGAATTTTTTATGTTCTCCCTATAAGGCAAAAAACAACTCACAAGGTAGCAATTTTGTTTTTTGTTGGATTGCATCACTTATGCTAAAAAGTATACATGCTCAATTTCGTCAAATGCTTATTCCTTCCTAAAAACAATTTCAAAACAAGAATCAGGCTAAACTATCAAAGACATGCTTGCAAGGAATTATATGACCATGCTAGCAACTACTATTATAGAACCATAAGAAAGGGATATCTATCAATTCTAAAACTCTTTTTTGCAATTTTCAAATTTTTCGATTTTTTTGATTTTTTCGATTTTTATGGAACAAAGAACTACTCAAAACACATAAAACACATAAAACAAACAAGACACAAGACAACAAGTTTTCTACCCTTTCCCACCCCATACTTAAAATTACAGTGTCCCCACTGTAAGAAAAATAAGAAGAAGAAAAGAAATAGAAAAGAAAGAAAGAAAAGAAACAGAAAAACTTACAAGATCTTAAAGCAGAAGACACGAAAAACTCTTCAAACTGAATCAGCGGTTAGGTGGTGGAAAATAATGCTCGAAGTTCCCTATGAAGTCATACATCGTCCTCTAGCGCTCTGCATCACCCGCCTCTCTCTGCTGAAGCCTCGTATCCTCGAATGTCATGCGAGCAAAATAGACACTCTCCCATCTATCCATCCTCCGATGAATATGTGTCTGCTAAGGGTTAAGCTGCTGCATCTGAGCTGAAAGATCTTCGGCCCATGGTGGCGGGATACTCGATCCAGTGTACTCGGGCTGAGGAGGTGGTTGATAGTGATTGTGGGGTTGGAAGTGGTCTTGGTAAAGCACTGGGTTGTATGGCATGATAACATAAAAATGAGGGTCGATAGGTGGCTGCAGGGGGTCGGTAGTTGCTCTCGGCGGGTCGTTACCGAGGCTGTGAGCCTCGGTAGGAGCCTCGGTAGAAGCCTCGAAGTGGTTGTTAACGACCCTGGTGGGCTCGTTAACGAAGACATTGGTGCCCAGAATTTCTGTATCGAGGTCATCTTCCTCGATGTCGAGCTCCTCTGTACCTCCCTCGGTAGCTGCTTCTTCAGTCTCATCTTTATCATCTTCTTTCATCTCGTCTCCCTCTCTCTCAAACTGTGATTCACACGACCTAAGTGACAGCTCATCCTCCGGCTTGGGCTCAAACGGGAAAGCGTGACCAGTCCATGCCTCGTACCAATTTGGTACATAAAGTAGCTTCATCTTAGATAGGGTGGGTGTAACATTTCGGCCTTGAACTTTTGTAATGTACCCATCCCGAACCTGTGTAAAGATACTGGAGCTGAACCAATTGTTCCTATTGAGCAACTAAGCGTGGGCCGGTGTGTAGAGGGTGAGATCAACTCCAAGATTGGTCGCCAAGAGACTAACCAGATTCCCACACCATACTTCCTTTGACTTGATTGACTTCTCAACATAGTATAGCCATTCGTACCCCAAGTTCAATGGGGCGGGCTCCTCAAAAAGAATTGTGCGGAGGCATGCAACTTCTATCCTTGTCGGCATGTTCAGCTCCCTCTTACGCCAGAATGTAGCGGCTAGGACTCGGAGAATAATCCTGAATATGGGGTTGATGATGCTTGCCCCGGATAATGCCGCTGCGGAGGGCTCTACCTCCCTGGTGATGTAGCTCCAAGTCCTCGTCACCTTGTAATCCTTAAGGCTGTAAGCTCGAGAGGGTTGGGAGCTCAAGAATAGCATTAAACTCCGACAAAGTGAACTCACGTTCACATTACCGAGCCTGAACCGAATTCGTCCCTTCGAAGTCTTCGTCGGGGATCTTGTCTCAAGAGTGGCTAGAAACTCGGATGTGAGAGCCGGGAAGTGTTGTACGCTCTCCTTCTTCAACAAGTTAGGCACACCGAGAATAGCGAAGGCCTCCTTGACATCATCGTAGATCCGCATTTGCTTGGCACTCGACCTCGAGAACCACCTAGTGTTGTGGTCCTTGTCTAGAATGGCGTTGTAGCGGTCCGCTTGTCCTTGAGTGCGCAAGATCATATTGTCTTTGCGGCGTGGTGATGGGGACCTCTGAGTCCTCTTCTTCTTTTGTGCTCGGGTTGCGGCTCGGCTAGAACTTTCCATGTGGACCTACAAAAAATATGACTTTTCCAAGATAAGATCCACTCAAATCAATAGACAAAAGACCCCATACTTGGTCTCGGAATAGCTTTCAGAATGCATCGTTAACGACCCAATTTGGTCGGTAACGGATCTGGACTGGTTTTTAGGCTTGATAATGCGCAGGGTCGTTAACGAACCTGGGTGGGTCGTTAACGAGCCGTCGAGAACCAGTTCGCAGTTTCCGAATGTTAAATACTCCAAAATTAATCCATGAATCAAGCATGCATCACTCATAATACTATGTAAGACACACAATCGGGTATACGCACCCCATACTTACTCGATTACCCATCCCGAACATACTATAGTTGCCCAAAAACTCATAGTGAAGATAAAATAATTCTAAAACGAGGTAGTTTATGCTATCCTAAATCAAATTGCAATGGAGAATCCATGAAAGAGCAAACCTCTAGAAGTCAAGATCTACCACTAATAAATCAAGCATTGAAATCGTTGAGAAATAACGAACATGCCATTCGATCCTCTATGAACAAAGTATGAAATTTCGACCCTATAAACCATGAATCATGCAATAGAGAGTTAGGGTTTAGAAATCATACCGGTAGATTGAGAAATTGAAGAGCAAAGATCAAAAATTTGGGTGGTTAACAAGCTCGAATCTCGCCGCCGGTAACGAATTCCAAAAGGGGTGAGGCTTCGTTAACAGGGTTGATGTTGGGAATAGGGCGGTGGTGCAAGATTCCGATCGGTAGAGGGGAATACCGGTAGGATTTTTGGAGAGGTGTAAGCTTTAGATTGAGAATTTGAGAGTAGGATTTTGGGAATTTAGAAAGGGTTTTATAGGAGAGACTAGAGGTAAGGGAAGAGGTGAAAGGGCGGCACATGAGGTAAGATATAAGATAGATTAGGTTAAAAACACTTACCTGTCCGTTTCCACGTTCGGGTCGCCGAACTGGGTCGTTAACGACCCTGGGTTTGGTCGTTAACGAGACGCCGTAGCTTTTTTTTGAGTGATTTACGAGCCCAACTCCTGCATCATGTTAGCTAAAAAAAACTATTCTATCTTTCTACTCTACAAACTACTTAAGCTAAAAAGAAAGCTAGGAAAAAGAAAAAAAGAAAGAAAGAAAACTAAAACTATACTAAAAGCGGGTTGCCTCCCGTAAGCGCTATTTTTAACGTCGTTAGCCCGACGTACTTAGCTTGGCTCAAGGTGGCTCTTTTGCGGCTATGTTAGGGTCTTAAGGTACCCCATACTTAGCTTTGTAGGCATCATTGGCTTGAATCACTAAATTGGGTCCTTTATCTTCTATCAGTATGCCCAGTATTCCTACATAAGCGTTAGTGAAATCCGAAGACCAAGGTGGTCTGGACTCCTCTATAGCATATATAGTGGGGCATGGTGTAGGAACAAAGTATGAAGAAGATTCATAACCAGTTCTAGTGAATTCATAGTTAGAGTACTCACCTTGATTATACCCTTGCATGTGGGATTCGGTAATGGGCCAGGGAGGTTCGACATGATCATGTGTGAGATTCTCGTCCACTTTTGTACTTGGAGAAGGCACGTTAGGAACAGGTATGTCGAGTTCTGGCTGAGTCAACTCGATCTGTGCAGCCGCAGTTGGGTCATTAGCATTTTGTCAAGGCTGAAATCCACGCGTTCCTCTCCAATATCAAAAGTAAGGAGTCCTTTCCGCTCATCGACCCTGGCACCTGCTGTAGCTAGGAATGGTCTGCCTAGGATAATGGGGACATGAGGGTCTTCAGGCATATCGAGGACGATGAAATCATTTGGGATAAAAAAATTCCCAACTTGAATGGGATAGTCGTCCACGACTCCTGTGGATTTTACGCATGGTCCGTCTGCCATGTAGAGGTTCATATCTACAGGTTCCAATGGTCCCATGTTGGCTTTCGACCATATTAAGAGGGGAAGTAAACTAGCACTGGCACATAGGCTTTGAATTTGTGGTCGCTTATGCCAATTGTTATGGCAAACCTCCCTAGGTCTCCTAGCTTTTCTGGTAGAGCAATAGATTAGACTTCATCTTGTAGCTTTGTGATGGATCTTTTCCTGCTAAGAATATCCTTCAAAAATTTTGTGTAAGTCGGCATTTCGCTTAGGGCCTTAGCGAATGGGATGGAAATATTAATGCCTTGAAGAATCTTTACAAAACGCTTGAACTTACTCTCAATAGAGTCCTTTGATTTCTTAATAGGAAAAGGAAGAGATTTCACCATTCTCTGAACCAAGTCAGGCTCGAGAGGTAGTACTATCGGGTTGACACTAGGGTCGTTAGGTGTCCTCGACGGGGCGTTATCGACCCTGGTGGGATCGTTAACTACCCTGGGATTGAGAGAGGGGCTCAGATTAGAAAACTTACCTGGATTAGGGTCGTTGACGACCTTGGGAGCCTCGTCACCATGGTGTGCGGGTTCGGTACCTGTCCTCTTCGGCCTTGTCCTTAGCTTGGACACCTTCCGGTATTGTCTTTCCGCTCCTAAGGTGTACCGCTGCTATTTTTCCCATAGGGTTCTCCTCGGGTCGGCCCGAAAGTTGCCCTTGTGGTCTTGGAATCTGTGCAGCAAGGTTCCCTAGTTGGGAGTCTACATTCTTCTTCCATATATCGAACTCTCCCCATCTTTTGTTTTGATTGTTCAGGTTGGCTTGGATTCCGCTAATGCCTTCTTGTAACCCTAACGCCCATGATGGTGGCTCTTGGTAGCCTGGAGGTCGATATGGTGCAGGTCTTCTATCCGGTAGGGGCGCTGCATAGTTGGCATTCGGATTTTGGTTGCCCCATGCTGGATAATTGTTTGACCTGTCAAAATCACGCGGCTGGTTTCTGTATGGGCCTCTCATATAGTTCACTTCAGCATATGTCTCAGCGGCTCTCACCTGCTCTATGTTAGTGCAAGCAGAAGTACTATGGGAAGAAGAGCCACACTCTTGACAAGTTTGAGAGGATTTCAGAAAACTTATCTCCTTCTTCAGGCGGTTGACCTCATCTTGCAGAAATTGATTTTTGACATCTGGGTCAACGTCTTCCTTGTTAGGCACGTAGAGACGCCTCTGGGGCTGGGGAGATTGCTGGGTACCATACATGGCATCATAGTTAGACAGCTTGTCCAACAATTCTCATGCAGCCATGGGCTCCATCTCAATAAAATCGCACGTTGTATGCGTGTTGATGCGGTTCTTCGTCTCTAAATTGATACCCTGGAAAAAGATTTCTTGGAGCACATATAAAGGTTGCCCATGAGTGGGCACTGTCTAAGCATCTCTTTAAATCTTTCCCATGTTTCAACGAAAGTCTCATTAGGCAGCTGGTGATAGGAGGTGATACGTTTTCTCAACTCCGTCGTCTTGGCAGGAAGGAAAAACTTTGTAAGAAATTGATCATACAAATTCTTCCAAGTCCTGATAGACTTAGGAGGTAAGCTCTCCAACCAGCTCAGGGCCTTTCCAGTAAGAGACCACCTGAAAGATTTTAACAGAACATATTCAAGTGAGACACCTTCAGCAGCTATGGTGTCACATAAATCAAGAAAATTCCTAATATGTTCCATAGGGCACTCAGTAGGTTTCCCTTCAAAATGAGCTCGTTTGATCAAGGATATAAATTGGATCCAAAGCTCAAAACTTTCACAATCGAACAATATCAACCTTCAAGTTTATAACTTTCTCTTTCAATCAAGTTAAGAACTCAAATTACCTTGACTCTCATCTAGGCATAAACACAACAAGCAATCTAAAAGTAGATAGAAGGCATTCAACACATCATCTTACTCATCGAACCATGCATAACTATGTCGGGTTTAACCCCGACCCAAGATAGGAAAACTACTCACTAGTCATAACTATAAAGCAAACAACATCAATAAGAGAAAACATTCAAAACAAAACAGCACTTCAAATTACTAAGAAAATATTGTCTTACAGACTTTAGAAGAAAACCGAAAACAAACAAGAATACCGAATCGAAAACGCGATTAACGACCTTAGCTTCACTCTCGTTCCACCTCGGTTCGACCTCTTCCGACTCGATTCTCTCTCTCTCGGCTCTTCCAATCTGTCTACTACTCGAACACCCCCCTTTAGGCTAGAAAAGAAGGGTATTTATACTAATAAATCTATCTAATAAAAAAGGCTAGAAGATAAAAACATTCCTAAAAGATAGAAACTAACTCTAAAAAGATAGAAATAAAACCTAGAAAGATAACAAGACCTAAAATATAAAATATAATAACCCTAAAACTCATTAAAAACCCTACCGACACGGAATAAATTTTCGCACAGGGTCGGTAACCATAACAAAGATCTCTCAAAAAACTCTATCTCTAAGCCTCGTTAACGAACCTGGATTTGGCTTTCTTCAACTCTAAAAATCTTGACTTTGACTCCTTTGTCCTCATGTTCTTCCGTCCTCCACCATAGCATTCCAATCAGCTCCAAAAAGCACCGTTTCCTTGCTAAAACCTACAAAAAGACACAAAACGGAGTAGCTTCCATACTTTTCACAAAATATGCAAACTTATCCAAAAACACACAAAACTAACTCTAAAACCACTAAAACTAAACCTATCAAACTAAGAAAACAACCCTAAAAACTATACTAAAAGCACGAACATCAAAGAGAAGGTTGAGTTTCATTTCAATTCGCCCATAAGCGAAGTTGCTAGTTGTAGTATTGAGGAGCCTACCGACCCGCCATGGCTCGGTATCAACCCCTCCCTGAGTACAAAAACGGGCACATTAAATTGAGACAAGCCTATAGAGGAGCCTACCAACCCCCCATGTATCGGTAACGACCCTTATTTGAAGGAGTACGAAGCTAAAGGTGGATCTAAGCACGAAATCGAGCCACTTCCAAATCTAGCCGGGTTGTTAACGACCCACATAGCTTCGATAACGACCCCTTATCTGCTCGATCCTGGTGAGTTTTCTTGTTCTTATCCAATCAATTCTGGTCATGATCCCTTTTCATATCCTTGTTCTATTTCATATGCTACTGTTAGTACTGTGAAGGAGTCAAAACCTCCTTGCTTTTCGGATTTTACTAACCCTGTTGTAGGATTACCAAGCATACTTATTGATGATAGAGGGCCAAATATTTTGGAGAGAAGCAATGATATTTTTCAGGCTAAGTATGGGGTTTCTTATGATCCCTTCGATATTGGATGACAGCCGCCCTAGGTAAGCTAAGGTAAGTTCGTCGGGCTAACGACGTTAAAAATAGCCCTTACGGGAGGTAACCCGCTTTTAAGTTTTTGTTTTAGTTTTTGCTTTCTTAGTTCTTTGCTAGATTTCTTTTGACTTGTTTTTTTAGTTTAATTAGTGTAGTAGGGATAGAAGTTTTTCTAAAGTGACTCAGGTACAAGAAGTTAAGAGGTGCTAAAAAGAAGAAAAAGTGCAACAAAGAAGAATTGGTACAAGCATACAGTGTGTTCGTTACCGATCCCACAAGCTCGGTACCGACCTCTACCGATCCGAGAAGAAATCAACTTCAGTGATCAATGGTTTCAAACAGCTTCAGTTTTATTTTGTAAGTTCCCTTAGATGTCCTATGATATGGGGTATGGGAAAAGGTAATTCAGTTTTAAGTATGGGGACACTGTTTGGTTTAAGTATGGGGTATGGGAAAAGGTAATTCAGTTTTGTGTCTTTGTTTGTGTTTTTAGGATTGATAATATTCCACTTAGATGTCCTATGATATGCTTTAACTTGCTTGATCATATATTTCCATATCATGTTTGGAAAGCTTTGCCTGAATCATGTTGAAAATTTGTTTTTATGTGGATAGTTAGCATGCGATGATATTGAGCACATATGATCTTAAGTAGAAGTGACTGAAATCCAACAAAAATTGCTACCTTGTGATTTATTCTTGGCCTTATAGGGAGAACATCAATAACCCCTCTTCTTTTCTTGTATGATTTACTGTCCTTATGCATATTATCTCTTGTCATTGATATGGTTATCAATTTCTTGAGACCTTTTTGAGATATTAGTTCATTGCATGTGAGATCATATGATAGAGAACTTATTCTTATAAGCCTTATTTATCCTTATTCTACCTTACATTATCCTCTTTTTGAAGCCAATTTGAGCCTTTAAGCCTTTTATTGTTAGCTCCACAAAATTATTCCTTAGCCGATGTAAGCTTGACCTTATCCGGGGATTAGGACTTAGATTGGAGAGGTTTGTTTTGTTGAGTGAGTTGTTTGGTTCAAGTGTGGGGTAATATTGGGTTGGGTAAAGTGAATGATCTTGCAGTTTATCATGTAAAAGGAGTTTGGTTCCGTGAATGCACTTGCTATAAAAGAAAATAAAGAAAAAAATCAGTACAATCACCTCATTACCGACCCTAGTAGGGTTCGGTACCGAGGCTTCCCATAGAAAAAAAAATGAAACATTAGAAGGGAAGAAAAAGCGAGAAAAAGAGTTCAATAGTGAAAAGTGTGCATGATCCAAATTTCTTTGTTATTTGAGCAAGATTAGTTGGGATACTAAAAGGTTGAAAGTAATAAGTGTGCATAATGAGAGTGGGTTTGGTATGTTATGTTTTGAGAGTTTTTGGATTTATATGTGAGTTTTTAGGATTATTTAATTACCGGATATTATTAGCACCACATGACCAAATATTTTCCCTGCCTTATTGTTATTACCAAGTCCCATTACAACCCGGCCGAATGAAAGCTTCTATGATGTTTTTCATTGAGCCTACGTTCTCTTGATGATTTTTATGTGTTTTGACATCTCGGGTGGAGAGTTTGGTGATATAAGTAACAATGACTATGTTGATTTGTGTATATTGGATTGAGTTGAGAGTTGTTATTATAAGCCTAAACACTTGAGAGTTGAGTTAAACACATTACCATTGTGAGGTTGGATTTTTGGTTGCTTTTGCTTGAGGTTGCTTATATAGGTGTGATGACGTTAGAATCACTTGTCTATTTATTTCACTTGTGCTTCGATGTTGCTTTTTGATAAGGGCATTGACTTGATATATGTGTTGATGGTTTTGGTTCTTGTCTAGTTGATTGCTTGAGGACAAGCAAGTTTAAGTATGGGGTATTTTGATGTCCGCCTTTTTAGTCGTGTTTTTAGGGTGTGTTTTTAGTGTGTTTGAGTCTTTTTCTTTAGTTATGTGTTTTGTTTTGAGTCATTTGTGTAGGTTTTCATATTTCCTTAAGATATGGAGTCTACATAAGCTTTGTTGGTGTTTTATAGGTCTTTATAAGCTATTTGGAGCACTTTTTGAAGAAAGGAGGAAAGTCGGTGAAGATAGCACTCAAGAATGAAGAGAAGATGAGGATTAAGCGCTGAATTAAAGTCATTTAAGATCAAGTTTGAGTTTGGAAATAGATAGAGAATTTCTTTACAAGAACATATGAAAAAGAATCGAGTCAAACGGAGTTGTAACGAATCCTCTACACAAGTTTTACTCAAGGTTGTTCGAAGTGCTGAACAGGGTCGTTAACGACCCTGACAAGGTCGTTAACGAGGCATCCCGAGGAGCAGCGTGTCTGAGTCGGCGCGAGATTAAAAGCTTCTATCTTATTTCCTTTTATGTTATTAGATAGATAGAAGGGATATATCTTATTAGAAGATTTATTTCCTTAGAGATAGATTTAAGATAGAATAGTTTCTCTATAAATACACTTGTCCCCTCTTTAGTTTTTTATCATTCAAGTTAGAGGAGGAGGAGGAGGAGGAGGACGAGAGACGAGTTAGAGGAGGTGAGAGAAAGAGAGGAGTTTTGTGGAGAAGAACTATTGTTTGAATTCAAATATGTAAGCTTTCTTTTTATTTAATTTAGATGTTTTCAATTATCATGAATTGTGAGTAGTTTCTCTCTCTAAGGTTGGGGTTAAACCCAACAATGGTTGTGCATGCTTGTTTTTGATCATATCTTGATTGTTTTTATTGCATGAATCTTCTCTCTTGTTTTTAATCCTTGAAACGAAACTTGAAGGGAATTTCTCATTCATAGTTGAAGCGAAAGCGGAAACATTGAATCAGAATAGTCAATTTAGGGTTTTGAAGCGAAAGCAGATCAATCCTAGTTGATGTAGAAGAGATTACATAGTAAGTTTATTGATTTAGCGAAGTTAGTTGATTTACTTGCTTAGGTTGACAAAAGTTGACACCTTTATGTTATAAAAGCATGATCTTTATGTTTCATAAATGTTTGTATGCATGATTATTGTTGTGATGATACCTTTACCTTAGAATTCCTCTTTCTTTTGATAAAAACCCTTTGCTTTTGTTTGATTGCTTGCGTGATAAGTTACAAAACTTGATACTGACTATCTCCCGTGAACGAACCTGACTCCCCTATACTTGATATAAATTTATTTGTTGTCAAGATACCCTATCAACAGAGCATGGGATCCAAATGGAGAGAACGTTGCCAAGTATACCTCAACAAAATCGTGTAGCTGAGCATATAAACCGAACATTGACAATGGGAGATAAAAGCATTAGTTTACAATCAGGTTCACCGAAGCAGTTGTGGACAGAGGCAGTCAATATAACAACTTACTTGATTAATCGAAGCCCATCGCTTTCGTTAGAGCATCAGATACCAGAAGAGGTATGGAGTAGAAAAGAGATTACATTGTCGCATCTTAAAGTTCGGTTGTGCAACACATGTGCATATTGGTGACCACGGCAGAAATAAGATTGATCCCAAATCCAAGAAATGCACATTCATTGGTTATGGTGGTGATGAACTTGGCTATCGCCTTTTGGATGACGAAAACAAGAAGATGATTCGTAGTAGAGATGTGATTTTCAAAGAAAGGATCATGTATAAAGATAGGAATAAAATAGAAGATGATGACGTAGAGTAAAGATGACCGATATTTTCAGAAGTTGATGATGTTCCAGATAATCTTGTGATAGAACCAATTGTAACAAGTCATGAGATTGAAGAATCTAGGCAAGGTGTTCTACCTTCAGGCACACTACAAGTTCCAACTCCAGCATTGAGAAGAACTTTATAGCCTCATGTTCCTAATAGAAAATACATGAATTATCTATTGCTGACAAATGGATAAGAGCCTAAATGCTATGATGAAGGATGTCAGACTACAGATGCAAGCAAGTGGGAGCTTGCAATGAAAGATGAGATGAAATCTTTGATTTCAAACAAGACATTGGAGCTCTACGAGTTACCTATGGGGAAGAAGGCACTTCATAACAAATGGATATATCGAGTGTCAAGTGAAAGATGAGTATGATGGTTCTAAGAGATACAAAGCTCGCCTAGTTGTAAAAGGATTTCAACAAAAGGAAGGAGTAGACTATACTGAGATATTTGCTACAGTTGTGAAGCTCAATGCCATCAGAACAGTCTTGAGTATTGTTTCCATGGAAGATCTTCATCTTGAAAAATTAGGTGTGAAGACTACATTTCTTCACAATGATTTAGATGAAGAGATATACATGCACCAACCTGAAGGTTTCTCACATTGTGGAAAAGAGGATATGGTGTTTAAACTAAAGAAGAGTTTGTATGGCTTGAAACAAGCCCGAAGACAGTGGTATAAAAAGTTTGATGGCTTCATGCACAAGGAAGGTTTCCAGAAGTGCAACATCGATCATTGTTACTACGTGAAAAGATATAAATCTAGCTACATCATTTTACTACTTTATTTTGATGATATGTTGGTAGCAGGTTCAAATTTTGATGGTATCAAAAGGCTGAAGCAAAAATTGTCTACGGAGTTTGACATGAAAGACTTAGGTCCAGCGAAAAAGATTCTTGGGATGCAGATTACAAGAGTTAATCCCAAGGGGACTTTGCAGATATCTCAATTAGAGGACATCAATCGTGTTTTAGAGAGATTTAACATGGAATGGCTAAACCGGTTAGTACACCACTAGCTAGTCATTTTCGTTTATCCAAGGACCAGTCTCATCGGAGAGAGGATGGAAGAAATACCATGAACAAGGTTCCTTATGTCTTGGCCATTGGAAGCTTGATGTATGTGATGGTTTGCACTAGACCAGATATTGTTCATGCAGACGGAGTTGTCAGTAGACACATGACAAATCTAGGAAAAGCTCACTGGGAAGTAATGAAGTGGATACTAAGGTATCTAAAAGGCACCACAGAGAAGTGTTTGTACTTTGGTAAGGGTGAACCAAAATTACAAGGCTATGTAGATGCATAGTTTGAAGGTGAAGTTGATCACCAGAAAAGCACCAAAAGGTTCATTGTTGGAACTACAGTTGTGAGTTGGATTTTGCAACTACAGAAGATTGTAGCTCTATCCACTATAGAGGAAGAATATGTAGCAGTAACTGAAGCTAGTAAAGAGATGATATGGCTTCAAGGTTTGTTAACTGAGTTGGGATTAAAGCATGAGAATAATGTGTTGTACAATAATAGTTAGTGTGTTGGATCGAAGGTTAGTTAAAACAGTCTGTATCGGATAGTTCCCACACGCAGCGGATGAAGTAAACGTTCAGGTAAATAAAACAAGTTGAGATAGTTCTCTTATAGAGGAACTCCACAACGATCAACTAATCGCGTGAGTAAACCTCTACCTCCACTTGGAGGATTTTCGAATGATTTCCCTTTTCTTTATTGCTTAGTTCCCTTCATCTTACTAGGCCGAATACAAACTTCTTTGTTTCTCTCCCTAGGCAACACTAATGTGTTCTCTCAACCCTAACACTGGTGAACGCTCACAATCAAAGCAAAAGAAAAACTGAAACCTTCCTATCTCTGTCTCTGCAACTGAGTTCCCCCTAGACATGGGAACTTCTTCTGTCTTCCTTCACCGTCATTGAGATTAGCTCATCGTCGGGGACTTTTCACCAAAGGGACGGTCTTCACCTATACGCTCTTTAGCTCCCACTCTTTGTGTTTGGAAATTTCAGGATTGTGAAAAGTATCAAGCAAGGTCATTATTGAAGGGTTTAAATAGGTGTGATTTTCAACTCTAATACTTAACGTTGACATATGATTCTGATTTGAATTCGAACCTCGACAACTCTTTGATCACAACGGACCGTTGGATGGTCGTCTTAACTCTTCTGCACAGTCTGAAGCTGAGGCGTCCTTTTGTCCGATCGAGACAGGATCCTTAAAAATGCGCTGAGATGTCGCTTTCATGGATGCACTGGTTCCCATCCAAAGGTAACTCTTGTCTTCTCAGTTCCCTTGTCTTGGAAACTCTCTTGACGTGAGGGAGTCGTGTTCTTCTTGACTAGTTCCTGATGTCTCTTTATTTGGTGGTGTTTTTATATATGATTTCCTTTGTAAATATGTTTCTTTTTCCCCTTTTCTTGTGTGTTTTGTTCCTTTTTAGCTTAGTTCCCGTATTTCTATGAGATTCGGAGACTATGCGCGTTTTATGTGTTTTGTAGGTGTTTTAGCATGGATCAAGGGTCGTTTTGAAGGAGAATCGGAACATGGAGCAAGGCCCGAGCTTAAGAGGAAAAGAGAGGATCAAGCCATGAAGAAGAACAAGAGAAAATCCAACAAGAAGAAGGTGGAACGAGGTCCGGATCGAGTTAGAACCAACGCCGGACCCGAGATGAATTTTTCGACCTCGGACCGACTTGCACAGTAATTCGGGCCCGAGGTGCTCCGTGTCGGTCCGAGTCGGTCACTGGATGGATTGGGCTCCAAGGCACGAAATTGTAAACTACCACTTTTGCCCCTCATCTATAAAGGCTCTCTTATCTTCTAATTGGAGGAGGTTCCCACACACTTAGCAAGGAACCAACCCTCAAAAACTCTCAAGAGGATACTTGGAGAGCAAGGAGGAAGGAGAGGAGAAGGAGAAGAGAGGGAATCGGCCTAGGAGAGGAGATTGCTAGGAGATTTGATAGGTTTGGTTGATAGATTAGCTTTGCCTTGTTTTGATTTTGTGGATTTGGAAACCTTTGATTGGAGTTTGTGGATTGCTTTTGATTTGTGAATGAAACTTGGCTTTGGTTTGAGATTGATGATGTTGATTGCTTTGCTTTTTGATTTGTTTGCTTTCTTTGTTTGCCATATGGAGTAGATCTCCTTGATCTTGGGTTATGGGGGAAAACTCTAGCTAGGTTGGGCTAGAAACCCGAATTCCATAGCCTTGAGTGCTTGATCTAGGAACCCACTCTACATAGAGCTACAATTCCTTACGAAAGTAAGGAATCAAGGCTTGTGATTGATAAAGTAGCGAAAGTGAACATTTTTCCATCTCAAGACCTTGCTTCGAAGGGGATTTCCCCAATGATCGATGTGTAGAAGTGGTTGGAACGAGGGCGAAAGCACTCGATCCTATTCCGATCATCACTTATTGCTTGAATTGGGGTGGAAAAGCCTTAATCTACTAGAGGAGGAACCCAAAAACCCAAGATCTACTTTCAATCTTTGAGTTCGACAAACCCAGCTACATCGGGCCCGACTTGCTCTACGTCGGTCCCGACTTCCCTCTTGTCGCCAACATCGGGCCCGACGTGACACTTGTGTCGGTCCCGACTGTTCTCTTTGTTTTCCTTTGTTTTAAGTTCTCCTTTCCAGCTTTCTAGTGTCTAGGCACCTCAATCGAGTAGATTTTCCGAGTGTTCGACACCCACCACGTGCTACAACGGGGTCGGGTTATAAATTGTATCTCTAGACCCTCGCATTCCCGAGCGATCAAAAGATTGGCGCCGTTGCCGGGGAAGTCTAAGTGCATTGAGTGCCAATTTGGTTTATGCGAGCTCGTTCCTCCCGAGGAACACTTGAGCTTGAGTTTGTGAGTGATCCGGAAAGTATTCTCAAAGAAGCCCGAAGAAGGAAAAGGATGGAGAATCAAGCTCTCCATGGTGATGAGGAGTTGGCTCAACTTAGGGCCGAAATGGCTAGATTGCAACTTGAGAAGGACAATCAAGAGGCGGTGGCAAGAAGAGAACGGGAGCAACGGATGAGGGCCGAGGCTCAACTCAACGCTCTACCCCGGAATGCACGCCAATACATGCATCCGGAGTTGCGGGTACCCGAACCGACTATTGTGCTTCCCGAGGTTGCCAAGAATTTTGAGATCAAGACGCAATTCATCTCCCTCATCAAGCGTGATCAATTCGAGGGCCGTCCACATGAGTGTCCCATAGAGCACGTCAAACGCTTTGTGGACATGTGTGAGACGATCTCTACCGACGAGGAGACGTTGGAGTATGTGCTTCTAAAGGTGTTCAAGTGGTCACTTGGGGGCAAGGCCACACATTGGCTCGAGAGCCAAGCCCCTAGGTCAATCACAACTTGGAAGGCACTCTATGATGCTTTCTTGATGAAGTTCTTCCCACCCTCAAAGACAACCGAGCTAAGAAGGAAAATTGCAAGCTTTCAACAAGGTCCGAATGAGCCTCTCTTCGAAGCATGGGACCGTTTCAAGGAGATGTTGCGCCAATGTCCTACTCATGGCCAACAACCATATGTGCTCCAAGACATCTTTTTCCAAGGCATCAATCCGGCAACGAAGGACAAGCTCAATCTCCACACCGATTGTGGGTTCATAGACTTGACACCGGATCAAGCTTGGGAGCTACTTGACAAGCTATCCGATTATGAGGCCATGTATGGGGTGAGTCAAGCTAGCAAAGAGGTGAAAGTTCAAGGTGAAGGTGCAAGGAAGTTATATGATCCAAAGCGAGAAGACATTGACAAGGATGTTAAGCTCCAATTCCTTGAAGGTGAAGTGAGCAAGCTTAAGAGGCAAGTCCACTACTACAAGCAAAATGCTAGAGCTTGTGAGGAGTGTGGATCCTTTGCACATGCTACACAAGTTTGTCCGAATGAGAGCCAAGTGCGCTTGGCCGAGCAAATTGAGGAGGCAAACTATGTTCGAGGAAATTTCGGTGGAAGAGGCAACTTCAACAATGGTGGTAATGGCCGGTGGAACAATGGTCAAGCTCAAGGCTACAACAACAACTTCAACCAAAACGAGCCAAGGGCGCCGCAACCACCACCATATAGGCCACCGGGATTCAATGAGCTACAATCATTGGCTCAAGAGATGAAGGATGGGTTCAAGGAGATGAGGACCCAATTCAATGAGTTTGGTGCATGGAGGAGGCAAGTCGACAATCAATTTGCCCAAATTGCAACTCAAGCCCCGAGAGAGAATGGGAGACTTCCGGGCCGACCCGAGGAGAACCCCCGAGCTCAAAACAATCAAAATAAAGTCCGGGAAATTGGATTGAGAAGTGGCCGAAACCTACCCGAGCCACACATGCCTAAGAAGAATGAAGAGAGCCGGACCGACTTACCCAGCAAGTCGGGTCCGAGGTTCCCTGAAGTCGATCCAGCAGGAAGATCAATTCCTCTGCCCCGGACCGAGGTTGAGAGTAAGTCGGGCCCGACGTACCCAGATGTCGATCCGACTACTCTGCCTCAGCTCTGCCCCAGGACCGTGACACACGACATCGGGCCCGACGTGGTGCCTAAGTCGGTCCAACCAGGAAATGTTGCAAGTGAAGTGGGGAAGTCCAAGGAGGTTGATCCAAGCAAGATTCAAGGTGCAACAACTCTTCCATATCCCTCAAAGAAGCCGAAAGATGTTGTTGAGAACAAGTTCAAGAGGTTTCTCAAGCTTTTGCAAGGTTTGAACATCTCTATCCCGTTCACCGATGCATTGAGCGAGATGCCATCCTATGCCAAGTTTTTAAAGGAGATTTTGAGCAAGAAGAGGTCCATAGTAGAAATGCAAGATGAGGTCAAGACCTAGGAGTTACCGCAAAAGCTAGGAGATCCCGGTCGGTTTGCTATCACTATTGGTGTGGGGTCTCAAAACTTCCAAGCCTTATGTGACCTTGGGGCAAGTGTTTCGATGATGCCCGCTAGTATTTGGAGAAGGGCAAATTTAGGTGAAATTGAGCCGGCCGATATGTCCCTAACTATGGCCGACGGTTCCATCATAAAGGCTAAGGGAATATTGGATGATGTGTCGGTGCGAGTTGGAAAGTACTTTGTTCCCGATGATTTCGTGATCTTGGATATGCACGAGGACCCATTGGTCCCAATAATCTTAGGAAGACCATTCTTAGCTACGGCGGGGGCAAGGTTTGATGTCAAAAACGGCAAGGTTTCCTTTGAGATTGGTGAAGAAAAGGTCGATTTTCACTTCAACAAGGCTTTGAATGAGCCGGACGCCTTGGCTATCCTCAAACTTGAAGAGAGTGCCAAGAGAAAAAGAGAAGAAGTGGAAGTTGCTAGAGAGGTCATTGTGTTGAGAAGTGATGAAGGGTTCAATAAACAAATACAAGCAAGGGAGTTGTTGGAGCAAGTTGAGGAACAAGATGAGTCAAGGATCAATGCTAGCCCAAAGAGAAATGAAGAGTATCCTTACTTATATCCTTTTGATGTTGGTGATGACCACAATTCTTTCCAAACTTTTGATTCCTACATTTGTTTAAGTGATTTGAAAGATGACTTAGGAGACTCCTACATTTGCCTTAGTGACTTGAAAGATGAATTGGTAGAATCTCCTAGGAATTCTTTGGATAACTTTGGTGTAGGAAAAGAGGAACATGAAGGAGCAAGTAAGGAGGAGAAATCTCATTCGTTGGAGGAGTATGATGAGAGAGGCCCGAGATCGGAGAGCCATGCCTATATAGACCATCGTTGGTGGTTTTATGGGTATGAGGGCAATGGGAATGGGCACAACAATGGCGAACAATTCACCGTGTTTCACCCGCCTTGAGGTTGAGGTTAGGAAGTCAAGCTAGTGACTCTAAACGAGCGCTTCTCGGGAGGCAACCCGAGCTAGTAGCTTTCTTTTCGTAATTTTAGTTTGATTTTTCTTAGTTTAGCCTAGCTTTCTCTAACATATCTCTATCTAGTGTTTTGTGGATTTTTTGTGTTGTGTATTCTTCAAGGTTGTGTAGGATTTGAGGTGAAAAAAAAATAAAAAAAATAAATGGAAATATGGAGAAAGAAGTTGCAAGAGGATGGAGTAAAATTGGTGACCCGAACACCCCACATCGAGCCCAGGTAAGTCGAGCCCGACACAGGGACGTCGGTCCACGACGTCGGTCCGACCCGATCGGACTGGGTGGAATGCCATTTTTGCCCTTTGACCTAATTTGTCCCTTTCCCCCATTAAATGCCATCCCCCACCTACCTACCATCTTCATATTAACCAAAATACAACCCATCTCCCTCACACTCTCAAAATCGGCCTCCTTCTCACCATACTCGATCCACACATCTCTCCCTTTCTTCATCTCGATCCAATCACAAAAAGGCCTCCCTAGCCCGATTCCAAAGAGAAATTTCGAGTTCAATCTCGTTCTTCATCCCCCATCTCGATCTAGGTTGAGAAAGTTTGAGTTCTAAATAGATTGTTTGTTTAAAAGTTCAATACTCTTCAAATCCGGTATGTGTTACTCGATCTCTACCTATTTCCTTGGAGATTTTGTGCTTTCATTGCATAGATTGAGTAATGCCATGTTTGATTGAGAGTTTGAGCTTGAGCATTAATGGTGGATTTGCATGATTTGTGAAATTGAGCTTCAAAGTTGTTTATGCATGCTTGGATCCATTTAGAACTTCGATTAGGGATGTTTGATGGTTGAATTTGAAATTTAAGTGCATGATAGAGTGATTTGGGTTGATTTGAGGTTAGAGTCGAAGCATGAACTAGGTCGAGATCTACGTGCCCAGGTAAGTCGGGCCCGAGTTGTGGAAGTCGGTCCATCAAGTCGGACCGAGGTTGAGAATGTGTCGGGCCCGACATAGGTTGGAAGTCGATCCATGTTGCTTTTGCTCTCTTCTTGTGATATCATGTGGATTCATGTGTTTCATTGTTGACTATAGCTTAATCATGATGAAGTATGATCATTTGCTTAGCCATTGTTAGAAGATATCCATGATGATTCATGTTGGATTGTGATGCATGTGTGTTTAGAGACTAAGTATGGGGTTCCCTTGTGTTGATGTATTGATGTGTGTTGATGAGTGCTTTTGTTGAGTTGTATGGAGTTTATCTTGGACCCTTTTGTTTGGTAGGATGTGTGTAGGTACCATGGAGACTAGAGCTTCATCATCTCATGCGGAAAGGCCGAAGAAGAAGTCCAAGAAGTCAAGAAAGGAGCCAAAGTTGGATGATGTTTACTTGGAGGATGATGAGCAAGTTGAGAGTTATGCAAGGTATATGGCGCTTGAGCATCACACAAGGTGGCTTGATTGGGAAACCGTGAGGAAGATGGACATGGATCAAGCTCTTCCAAGGTGCTACTCCCACATCGGTCTCAATGGGATACTAAGGTGGGACAACACCCACTATCCCGCCCTCACCTCGGAATTCATGGCCACTTTTGAATGCACTTATGATAATATGGAGGATGAGGAAGGGGCGATCACCTTCCAATTGGGCAATGAGGACCACAATCTCTCTCTTAGGGACTTGGCTACCTACTTCGGGTTTCCATGTCCAAGAGAAGAGACCGATGTCGACAACGAGAAGGTGAACCAAGTGTGGCGGCATGTGGCCGGGAAGAGCGAGATGAGAAAGGGCGCCACCACAACCGAGATTGCTAGCCCTCTTTTTCGGGTCATGGTGCGAGTTTTGGGATGTGCAATCTATGCTCGTCATGAGTTGAGCAAGCCGATGAAGGAAGAGATTATGTTGCTACATGAGATGCTCTTCCACACCGAGAAGCCCATGAACCTTGCATGGGAGTGGGTCAAGATGGTGCGAGACTTCCAAAGCTCCTCTTGGATCTACTTCGGCGGGATAATAGCAAGGCTAGCCGTGCGTCTAGGAGTCGACCTTAACAAGTATTCTCCGGCTCCGAATGGTGTTGAGTATATGAACATGAAGTATTTCAATAAGGCCAACATCATCAAGGAGAAGCTTTACATGATTTCTTTGGCCCCTCACTCGAACTATGATGGTGTGTCGATCCGGTTGGTGCCCAACCTCTATGATCTTTCTCGGTATCACAATTGGTACCAAGTGTGGGACGGCAAGCCACACTCATTTGGTGACCCCGAAGGTGCAAGAGAGGGGCGGCGACAACAACCTCAACACATTCGGTTTACCTCCCCTCCATCTTCACCGGATTTCGACCAAGATAACTTTGTGTTTGCACCTCGTGGGGAAGACATGGACGTCGATCAAGAGCAAAATGAAGAAGATGAGCGCTTCCAAGGCTTGATGGCCAACCTCCGAGCCACGCACTAAGCTCCAACACTGGCGGACCGAGGTACACATGTCATCGGGCCCGACTTCCCTCAAAGTCGGTCCGGTGCCTTCTATGGTGATAAGGTCCCGCGGCACTATGAGCATGGAGAGGGGAGTGGTGCAAGGCGAGAACAAGCTCAAGGTGGCAGTTATGAAGGCTACGCCCAATGGTATGGTCCGGGAATGGTGTTTCCCGAGCGACAACAAACGGTGGACATGTCTTTCTTGGCCAACCAAATGGCCCATCTTCAACTTCAACAAGAGAATGTTCTTCAGGAGGTCCATCAAGTGAATCTTCAACAATAATACATGTACCAACAAGAACAACAATTGCTTCAACAACAAGGTGCTTTCCAAGCTAGCCAAGAAGAGATAACCGAGCCCTCGGCTACACTAGGCGAGAGGTGGAAGAGCTTAGAGAGGTGGAGGACCAAAGGTGGCGGGTCCAAGATAGCTTCAACACATGGATGAGCGGGAACTTCCCTTCCCGTGAGGACCAATGGACGCGCCCGGATCCTCAACTCCAACCACCACCACAAGACTTCTACCAAGAGCAAGTGTACGAGAGGGAGTGGCAAGCGAGACTCCAAAGAGGACGTAGGCGTGACAACCCCTTCGAGTGATTCTAGACATGCCATTGAAGAATAAAGAAATTGTGAGCTCTTTGCACTCTTCTCTCTTGCTTTTAAGTTTTGGTTTCCTTGTTTGATGGGGACATCAAAATTTTAAGTATGGGGTGGGGGGTAAGTGTGCTCATGATTTCACTTGCTTGTGTGTTTGTTATTTTGAGGATATTTGTTTTCGGTTTCTAGTTTGTGTTTGGGATGTTTGTTTCTTGGTTTGTTGTTTGATGAATGACATGGATGATTGATTTGGTTTTGAATGGATGAGTCTTTGTTTTTGGTTTTGTATAGAGAAATTTTTGCAAAAATCCATAAAAATTTGAAAAATTGTGTTGAAAACAACAAAAAGATTTTGTGTTTTGTAGTTTTTGGACTAGAAACTCCCATCTTAGATGTCCAAATGTAAGCTAATGATGATGTAAGCATGTAAATTCCTTTGCATATTTTTGGATGGTTTAGCCTCTAAAAGGATGTTGCTTTTGATGTGATCATGATATCTTGCTTGTTTTATTGAACATGTGAGTTCTAGGATGAGTTCTTATGCAACTAAGTATGAGTGACCCTTGTGAGATTGATTTTTGGCCATTTTAGGGATGCTTTTTCATATTTGCATATCCCTCATGTTTCTTGTGTGATTAGCTCATGCATGCTTAGTAAAACTTGTTATTGCGGTGTTTATCTATTTTCCAAGACCGTCATGAGATTTGTCCTAGCATTGTCACATTGATTTTGAACTTTGTTCTTTTAGTCACATAAATGTTCCATATCCTACCATGAAGTGAATCCTTTGTTTGTAGCCCCGTTTTAGCCTAGGCCTTTGTTTGAAACTCCTCAAAAATATTATTCCTAGCCTTATATGACTTGACCCTTATGGGATTGGACTTTAGAAGAGAGGTTTGGATTGTATTTGAAGAGTTGAGATTCTCTTTGGTTTAAGGGCAAAGAATGGTGTTATGAATCATGTGGGTAGTGCATCTTTGTTGTGCAAAAAGAAAATAAAAAAGAAAGAAAGAAAGAAAGAAAGAAAATGTTGGAAATGGAAAGTGGAATGAAGGTAAAGAGCTTAAGTGAAGAAAAAGGGTCCGATCGAGTTACACACCACATCGGGCCCGATGTCATAAGAAAGTCGGTCCAGTGTAGAAAGTGTGGAAAATCCAACAAAAAGCCTAAGAGCAAAGATGAAGTGGAATGTTAAGTGAAATTTTGGGTTGAAAGGAAAAATGTTAAGTCTTTTGGATGAGTGTGAAATTGATTGTGGAATTTTGGTGAAGTTGGTGAGAGTTTAGGTTGTTCAATCCCCATTATAAGCACCACAAGACCAAATAATTCCCACCTTGAGAAATACCAAAAGCCCCATTACAACCCGACCGAATGGAACCTCTTTGAGGACCTCCATTGAGCCAAGTTCGAATTCTTTGTGTACTTTGTATTAGGGCTCCAAGGCCGAATTCTTTGTGTACTTTGTATTAGAGCCAAGTTCGACCTCGGACCGACTTGCACAGTAAGTCGGGCCCGAGGTGCTCCGTGTCGGTCCGAGTCGGTCACTGGATGGATTGGGCTCCAAGCACGAAATTGTAAACTACCACTTTTGCCCCTCATCTATAAAGGCTCTCTTATCTTCTAATTGGAGGAGGTTCCCACACACTTAGCAAGGAACCAACCCTCAAAAACTCTCAAGAGGATACTTGGAGAGCAAGGAGGAAGGAGAGGAGAAGGAGAAGAGAGGGAATCGGCCTAGGAGAGGAGATTGCTAGGAGATTTGATAGGTTTGGTTGATAGATTAGCTTTGCCTTGTTTTGATTTTGTGGATTTGGAAACCTTTGATTGGAGTTTGTGGATTGCTTTTGATTTGTGAATGAAACTTGGCTTTGGTTTGAGATTGATGATGTTGATTGCTTTGCTTTTTGATTTGTTTGCTTTCTTTGTTTGCCATATGGAGTAGATCTCCTTGATCTTGGGTTATGGGGGAAAACTCTAGCTAGGTTGGGCTAGAAACCCGAATTCCATAGCCTTGAGTGCTTGATCTAGGAACCCACTCTACATAGAGCTACAATTCCTTACGAAAGTAAGGAATCAAGGCTTGTGATTGATAAAGTAGCGAAAGTGAACATTTTTCCATCTCAAGACCTTGCTTCGAAGGGGATTTCCCCAATGATCGATGTGTAGAAGTGGTTGGAACGAGGGCGAAAGCACTCGATCCTATTCCGATCATCACTTATTGCTTGAATTGGGGTGGAAAAGCCTTAATCTACTAGAGAAGGAACCCAAAAACCCAAGATCTACTTTCAATCTTTGAGTTCGACAAACCCAGCTACATCGGGCCCGACTTGCTCTACGTCGGTCTCGACTTCCCTCTTGTCGCCAACATCGGGCCCGACGTGACACTTGTGTCGGTCCCGACTGTTCTCTTTGTTTTCCTTTGTTTTAAGTTCTCCTTTCCAGCTTTCTAGTGTCTAGGCACCTCAATCGAGTAGATTTTCCTAGTGTTCGACACCCACCACGTGCTACAACGGGGTCGGGTTATAAATTGTATCTCTAGACCCTCGCATTCCCGAGCGATCAGTTCCCTTCTCGTGGGAACTTTGGTTCATTGAGTTCCCTAACCTTAGGAACTCTGGTTCACTTTTGGAGTTGCTCGTACCTTGATCAAGTTCCCTTGTCATGGGAACTTTGGTTGCCTTAGTTCTCATGCCTTGGGATCTTGTTTCTCTGTGTTTTGCTTAGCGACGTGCAACCTGTTAAACTAAAATACTTAGCAATATGGTGTTTTTCATTATTTTAAATGAGGGCGTTGTTCCAGTGTTAATGAACGTGAATTCCTAACACCGACTCAACAATTTCCCCCTTTTTGATGATGACAAACCCATAATAAAATGATAAGTATGTCAATCAATGTAATGCATGCTAGTTCCACCTGAATGTGACAACATTTTGCAAGGAGTTCCACTATATGGTTATGTAGTTCCAACTTAGCAGATTTTGTGAGATAGTCCCCCTAGCAAAGTCCATACTATGATCACTTAAAAACAATGCATCTCACACATTTTATCCTTCTTCCTTTTGGCATCATCGAAAAGACTAAGCATGAAAATTAGAACAATATATAAGAACACACATTCAAACTAAAGATCCATTTGATGACATAGGCAAACAAGTTGTACAGAAGGGAACTCCAAAATGAAATACATATTTGAGAACGGGAGCAGAAAGGGATTACAAAAGAGAAGGAACAAGATCATAGGGGGTTCTTGGTTTAAGTAGAGGGAACACTTCGGGTCCTATTTTCCTGCCAAGAAAACCCCAGCCTCATAGATTTGGTCCAACCCAATGTTTAAGACTTGGTTGGACTAAGGTTCACTGACACCATCTCTATAGATGGTGTATACATATTCGAGTTCTGTTGTACACATTGTAAGACATGTTCGAGATTGTATACTTAATATTCGATTGCATACTTTGTTTTGCTCAAAATTTACACACAAATATTCATATATAATTACAATTATATAAATCACTCCTACAATGACATATTCAAAAATGTGTTTTTAATATTCGTTTACACATACTGGTTTGTCCGATATTTAAACTAATGTATTCAAATATAAACACATGGCGTCTACAAAGTGAACTATATATTCAAACCACGACAAATTCGAACAATATTTGAACAATATTAAGAAAATATTGAAACATATTCAACTACGTACAACATAATTACACCTGCAATAGTTATTCTAACATTGAATTTCAATTTACGTCAAATAGAAAATGGAATGCTTGATTTTTATTTTTAAAAAAATATATCCAACAAATCCCTATAATTTTGCACTTTTTATTGTAGCAACTAACTAGCCATACTCAAATAATTAATCCTCATATTTGTTATATGCTCCATCAATCATGACCATTAATCTTTTTAAATCCAACGACTCTTATTATGACTTTCGTTTCTCCACAATTTCTGTTTCTCTTGAACCTTCCCCCTAATTTGTTATGTGTGTGTGTGTGTGTGTGCATTCACTTGTTACTTAACTACAAAGCAGGTAGGAAATAAGAAAAAAAACCAGAGGGGGAGAGAGTGCGAGAGGGAGAGGAGAATTAAGGAGAGATGGGGAGATTTTTATTGTTATTTAGTACAAGATTTCTTCAATTGGTTTTGATTTTGAAGTATAAGCAGTATTTGGTAAATTTTATTTAGTTCTTAGTTTATTTAGATTATACTGATTCTTCCAAATCTGGACTTATAATTGATTTTGATTTAAAAATTAGTTCATTTATAGTTCTCAAATGGTGTTTTGGATATTGGTTTTATAATTGGTAACGTTTTCAAGGGCTATTTTAGGGTTTTGCTTTTAATGATGTTTTGGAGATTTATTATCAAGATTTACAAAAGGTTTTTAACTAGAAAACGTTCTTTTATACATATAGTATATCCTGGTCAAATTATAAAGGATTTGGATTTGTGCAAAAGAAATTATAAGACATGTTGGCTTTTCTTTGTTTTTAGGGTTAGAGTTTGTAAGAGTAAAAATACATATAAGAGCATGGGTCTTAGGTCGTGATCAGATACAAGGGACAGAGATAGTTATCTATCTTAGACAAGGTTCTGCATTGCATGATAGTTAGTGTTTCATGGCTTCGGGAATTCGTCTTCGAGGTAAGTCGTGTACGACTTGCTCAATTTCTATTCAACTATTGTTAGACTTCATGACGTGCTTGTAGGATTGGTTTTGGGGAATCAGTCCCTAACTGATTGTTTTATGAAAAAGTGTTTGCTTGTGGATGATATGTGTGCAAATGAATTTCAAAGTGTTTTCATCGTATGTGAAATTTCCGAACGTTTTCTCTATTTTGGTACCGTTCTCGGCATGGCCATGTGCATAGTCCTCGTGGATGAAGTGATGGCTACGTATGGTTTTTGTGACAGAGAATTGTTCCCCTTCAAAAGAAAAGTTATATTTTTTTTCGGCAAGTGCTCCAATGGAGGCTTGACCTGGGGTTAGAAGTGTTGATTTGTGAAAGGTGGGAGGTCTTGCCTCCACACCTGGACTTAGGGTTAATCACATGGAATGGAACGGTGAGTGAATGGTTGTATTGTCGTATATGAACTTGTGTGGATGAATGTGTGGATGTGTGATGTGTGGTTTGTGTGTTTGTGTGATCAATTGGTAGCTAGGTATGGATTTAGAGTTGATATGTGTTATATTCATGTGGACTTGGCTTGTGCTTTTGTTAGGAGCTTGATTAGTTATAAAACATCTTACTAGTACTGCATGATTTCTAGCTTGGGTTAGAATAGTAACTGACCCCTCAGGGACTTAGTTTTCAATTGCATGTATGTTTTAGGAATCATGATGGAACCTTAGTTGAATGGTGCAACGGAATGCTAACGCGTGTGTCAATAGGCTCGGGTTGGTTATAAAAGTTGTAGTTTCTATTGTTGAGCTTGTTAAAATTGTTTAGTGTTAATTTGAGAATTATGTTAGTAGGTTTGAAAACGATATGTTCCGAGAATAGGTTTCATGCATGTTTATAACTTGTGGTTTTATAATTATAAGTTGGATGCTTTCTTTGTGTTTTCTCGTCGTTCCTGAGTTGCAAGATCTGTGTGTACTCGTTGTCAATTTAAATCACGTGGACCCATGTGTGGTCTACTACTGAGTGGCACCCCGGGCTAAAGAAGGGGTGTTACACATATCCTCTTTTCCATTCCAGTTTCTTATAGCCTTTCACGAGGGGTCTTCGATTGGTTATAGTATTGAAGTTGGTCTTGATCTAGTTTAACTCATTGTAGACTGAGAATTGAAATCTGTGAGGCCGTGATTGAATCCATACATGGAAAGTTGACTATAATCGCATCCCAATTAACGCGAGAAACCATCAGATGAGACTAATAACCGACAGGAAACCGCCACCATCAACAAAATTAGTCATACACCAGAAAATGCCCTAAATATGATATGGACACGATAAAATGGACGAACTAAGCCTCATGGGAGAGGACGCTCATCATTTGTCAGTTGAGAGGGGTGGTTGTTCTCCACTTCGCCAATTCTCGGTTGAGATTGTTTCTCCGTTTCAAAAACTTCTCGTCTGGCATGGATTCCTAGCTCCAATTATTAAGCCTTTTCATTTGAAGTATCTATAATTGAGTTTCATCACACGGTTTCGCACCAATCATAAAATAGTTGTTATGTTGGAAAATTAATCCCCTTTAGATCTAAAACGCCAAGATCGATCATACTAGGTTATTAAGAAACATCAAATTAACATACCTTTAATTCTGATGGCAATCAGACCTTATGCGGAACTACAAATGAGAACCGTAGGTATATGATCTTCCTCATCCAAATCTAGGGTTTGTGCTTTCACTCTGATGAGAAAAGTACAGTAGAAAGCCTGAATGATTTAGCGTATTGGAGACCATAACCTAAAATCTCTATTTATTTAATCCAAGAGAATCCCATTAAGCCTATTGGGCCAAATTTCATATCCACCATCTATTGGGCCCATACCCTTTATTAGAAGTCCGGGGGCTTTTCACATAATTGAATCACTTAAAATAAACCCACTAATAATTAGCCATATAATGTAATAGTTCTATTAAATATGTAAGCCCACATAATAGAAATTAAAAAATCTAACAATCTCCCACTTGAACTACATATGACCAAAAGAACAATTATATTAACCAAATTCCTTATGCGTACACGTCTTGGCTGATCCTATAGACGTCACCTTTATTTCAATCTGGTCCATCTCTTATACTAATATGGTACCACGGCGGCATTCGTCACATCTCTTCGTAACTAAACCTTCCGTGTTCATCAAACTAGTATATTCAATGACATAGATTAAGTACGGATGAGTGGCATGGAAATGACATGCAATGTGATATCAAAACATGTCTATTTCCAAATGATCCTACTTTATTTGGAGATCAATCGAAAAAATTATTATATAAGTTCAGTAATCTTTATTATGACTAAAATCATGAAAACTTTAGTATGCATAAATCAAACATAGAATATAAACACAAACTCCCACTAAACCAAAGTACAATAAGAATGCCAACACTTAAAGAGCAGAGTGCTCATGAAGGACTTTAGGAGTCAATCCGTGGTGAACGGATCCGATATCTTTGAGTTTGTCCTCATATATTCTATAAAATACTTGACTTTCCTGAACTCTTTCCTTCATCAACGACACTTGTTGTTGGATAACAATATTGTAATTTGTCACACAAAATTTTTAATGGGTTCTCAATGCAATTGAATTCACCCTAACTAGTGACAAAATCATGCAACTGTAGTAGAAACAACTATAAGTGTTTGCTTCAGACTCTTCCAAAATATAGCTCTTCTAACCAAAATAATACCATAGTCTCAATGAAATCAATGCTAAAATACCCAATGATCTCCAAGCTTTTTTTTATTTCCTTTATATGAGAATAATTCCTTCATTCTCTATAAAAAAAAACTACATGACCCCCTTTATGGTTTCTTTCCAATGAGGTCCATTTAGTACCTGCTAAATATTATAGTTTAATATACCATATCTAGATGTGTATCTACTAAATAATAAAAAAAAATCAACTTCTCACTAATCAATGTAGAGAGAGTAAACAATCTTTTGAATCTCAAAATTCTTTTAGGGCATTTAGACTGAATTTGTCACCTTTAGTGATATATGTACCTTATTGTGGACTTCCTTTCATGTCAAATCTACTTGATACTTTAACGATATAGTTCTTTTATGATACACAATGGCATCTTAAAAACATGTTTGCAATCTCTTTATCCCTAAATCCAAAGATCTTTTATCTCAAATTTCCTAATGAGATATTTCTTTGTTTCTTACAACAGGCATATATAGTCACTAGATAGTAGTATGTCAATGACATATAACATTAAAAGATAAACTTGCTCCCACTGAATCCGTGATATACACAATCCTTAACTTTATTACCTCAAAACCAAATGAGACAATCACTTGGTGAAATTTATGATTCCATATCTTTTAAATTCTTTAAGACCATAGATGGATTTCTTTAACTTATAGACCATAGTTTTCAAATCTTTGATTTAAACTTTCTGGTTCAACCATATAAACTATTTTCTCAATATTTCTACTGAGAAATGTTATCCTTACATCCATCTTATGTAGCTCTAAATCAAAATGAACTACAAGTGTCATCATTCCTCTTACAGATCTCATTAAAGTCATTAGCTTTCTTTTGAGTGAATCCTTTTGCGATCAAAAGAGTCTTATATCTTTTGATGTTGCCGATGAACCCCTTTTGGCATTAAATATAAATATAAAACCAATGGGTTTCGAACTTTATGACAAGTCAACAAGATCTCCAATATCTTATTTGTCATAGATTTTATCTCATCTTAAATGATCATTTTGTAGAACAATAACTTTTGAAGATCTTCATGAAGATTAATTGGATCTCCTATGCAATTTCTACAATATCTTCTTATTCCATATGGTGTGTAAAGTGATCATCTAAAATCACACCCACAAGATCCTCTTGATCTACAAGATATACAATATGATCATCCAAAGCTGCATATCTTCTTTCTTTATTGGATCTTTGTAGGGATACTTCTTGAGGTTGTTGAGTTTGATATATGGGAGGAACTTTAATGTTGTCTACAACCGAAGTACATTATAATTATACCCCGATTGCTTTCAATGATAACAATTGATAGAAAAACTAAAGTCTCTTCTTAAGATAACTTCATCAAAGAGACGAAAGAGAAATTAAATTCTTTTCTCAACCTCAGATTCATCAAAGAGATGTTCCTCAATCCTTCCCCTTCAAACTCTACATCCCCAAGTAATTTTATTCTTCCATAGAAACACTAATATTTGTAGTAACACTTGAAACAAACTATCAAATGTTTCTAGGTAGTACTTTACTTGAGAGCAAGACGAATTTAAGAAATGTAACTTTCTTTATACGTCTCAATTGACATTTAGGCACATTTCTTCTTAAAATAACCAAACTTGTTTAATAAAAAAAGAAGAAAATTTCCTTATTTAATCCTTATTATGCTTTTTTTATTTCTGAACAGAAAAAGGTAAACTTTAATCACCTTATTTTCTTTATTTTGCCCTTTTCTTTATGTGTAACCAAAAGTAACCTTATACTAGCTTTATCGCTTTTAGTAAAGCATCATTTAATCTCAACGGGAAACACTTTGAGATTCTTAATCTCTTCTTTACCTAAAGGTTTTCGAAGTGGTGATGTTCA
This sequence comes from Fallopia convolvulus, assembly GCA_964016875.1. Classification (NCBI taxonomy): domain Eukaryota; kingdom Viridiplantae; phylum Streptophyta; class Magnoliopsida; order Caryophyllales; family Polygonaceae; genus Fallopia; species Fallopia convolvulus. Next base: position 43,258,471 of record OZ024724.1, read on the forward strand.
TCATGATCATATGACCTTAGCAATTAGAATGTTCTCACATCTCAAAAAACAATCTTCTCTTTGAAAGAGTTGAATCAGTAAGAGAAGGGGTTGTTCTATCTTTATGCAAATTCAAGATCCATACACCCAAAAACAACGTCATCTAATTCCTTAAGGTTGACATTGTTAAAGATTGAACTATAACTTAAAGCAGCAGATACCATCATGAGATTTATTAAAACGAGAGCAATATAACTAAGAATTTGCATTGTGAATCAAAAATACCAACAATATAAATACAAGAATTGTACAACCCATCTCAAGATATTGATACGTGGTAACCTTTGGGATGAAGATGATCACGAGAAGAATTGCCCAAGGTATGGATTTCGGATTTAAACACTTAGAGTACAATAATATTTGAAGAAAATTGAAGTTTGGATGAAGAAGTGAGAAACACCTTAGCCAAGGTGCCACACTTTAATTTCATCATGTTTTTTAATGAATAGCAAGAATATAAATAGAATACAAGAGCAAAGTTCCTTGGATAGCAAGGTAAGAGGTGGTTGTCCCTAAGAGGGGTAAAAGGGACCTCTTACTTGCTTTTCAAGATAACCTATAATAATATAAAAACATCTATCTAAATCCCCTTACCTGAATTAAATCAAATAGATAAATATCTGACTTAATAGATAAGGAAACTATCCCAACAAACTCCTAACAAAGACAAAAGATATTAATAAAATAGGAATGAAAATTCCAGCCAACTAACAACGATCCTAGGCTGAAATTCCTTCCATAAAACTTCTCTAATTAATATAATAAAGATAGGTACTTTAAACTAAAGATAAACTAAAAATAAACTAAAGATAAGATTCTCATAAGACTTGAACAACTCTCAGTAAATCGCAATATTAACCTCTTGGCTGTTGGATTCTAGATTCAACTCAAACTACAAAGTTGTAGATCTTTTAATTATCTATCCAACGCAATTTTAGTGGACTTGAGATCAATTTTCTAGCCCAAGTTATGACCATTTTACTGAGCATTGTTTTTAATTTGACGGGCTTCTTAACTTTTCGAGCTTTCAAGACTTAATCCTCTTCCTTGGTGGCCTTGGACACCATTGATGAACATAATCAACAGATAAGATCAAGTCCTTGAAGTTATTCTTGAACTTGAATGCCCGAGACCTTGGAAAAGGTCTTGGTCTTGGCCTCTGACTCATCTTCAACGAATCCTTGGCTTGAATCCTTTTTTTTCTTCTATATCAGATACCAAGTGCAACAATAATACCAAGTCTTTGGACAATAGTATCAGCTGCTAGTGGTACTCTTGGTATAAATATCAAAAATTGACAATAATTCATAACAAATAATAAATCAATCTTTGGACCAATCTACTATTCATATGTATAACTTTATAATTGTCACATGTTTATCCTTACAAGTATGTTTACAATCCGACCAAGCACTAAACTACCTTTGGGTCCAATAGTACTCACATTGACACGCATACATAAAACATTCAACATTCCTTATGAACAATCTACACAAGAGAGGTCACTTTGGCGACATAATGCTTCATTCCATTCACTTAAAATGTTTAACATGTACAATCCAATACATATAATCACTGGAAAACATAAAAATTACAATCTTCTACACACAATGTATATCAAAAGAGTAATGTGCGTGGATATAATGAGCAACAAATTTGTCGGTAAAAAAATTCTTTAAAAACTAATCTTAAATTTCCTTTATAACAATTCAAATACCAAATGTGTAATATCCGTTAATTTTAATATAATAAAACGGATAATTGTCCCAATAAATTTTTTTCTCTAAAGTAGAGAGCTTAATAATATTTATAATTTCATATAAAAATTATAACGAGACTATAGAAGTTTATTACAATGACAAATAAGAATTTCAGTAAATATATTAAGCAAGTCGGGTACTTAATTAAATAATCCTTTTCTCTTAATAAAAGAGAGTTTAATTATTTTTATAATTTTGCTTAATATATTATAAAAAGGTTATAAAAGATTGTCATAATGACAAATAAAATTTAATTAAGGGTAAATAATATTTCAATGTTAAATTCACATTTAAATTAAATTCTATATAAAAATAAGATGAAGGGACAAAAAAATGCAAGAGGTGGGACTTGAACCAACCTCTTGCATTTCCCAAACTAACAACACTCCTTCATTCCGCTATGCTATCAAGACTTTCTTGTCTTTCAAGGGAAACTTTTTAATTTATTCGCATACTTCAAAAGTTTCAAAGACCAACAATTGTGATTTGACGTACAACTAATTCCACCATTCTTCACCTCCTCTCTTATCCAATCATTCTCCACCTCCACCTCCTCTTCATCCAATCAAACTCCATACACCACCACCCCCTTCCCCCAATCAATTTTTCTCCACTTGAACAAGCCTCCCTCCACCTCACCATGGGAGGAGCCTCAAAGCTTCAATTCACCACTATAAATAGGGGTGGGAGAAAGGGTTAAAATCACACAATAAATTTCCTCATTCTCCATCTCAATTTCGTTCTAATTTCAAGCCTAAAAGCCCCAAATCAAAATTTTCCCAAATCTGATTTTTTTGTAGAAAATTCCACAAAACCTTGTTCTTCCCTCCTCTCCACCGCAGGACCACCCTTGCGCCTCTGCCTGACCGCCGACCACCACCGCGTGAGCTGCCTAGGTCGCTGCCGCCAACCACTTTGCCCGAAGCCAGTCGTCCGTCGTTCCGTCCAGTTCACTGGTTCCTTCTTGGGTGTTTCACGTGAAAAAAGAAGGGTAGAAGGTGGACTCTTATGAGGATTTGGGTAATTTTGGGCTGAATTTTAATTAGGCCCAAATACCTTTCTTAGCCCATCAGAATTTATTAAGGGGAAAGGAGAAAGAAGAAGTCGATTAATCCGCCCGTCTCGCAATCCGTGCCCCACTCCGCTCTCGTTTTCATTCGGTATAATTTCCGACTCATAATTTAGCTACTATCTATTTTAAAATTATTTTTTACATATAAATAATATTTGTTTAACATAATTTGAATAAATATTACCATGGGCTATTAAAAAGGAATTTATGGAATAAACTCTATTTGCATGCCCATCTAGGAGGAATATAATTTTAATAAATAATATATGAATTTCCTATAATATCAATATTCATAAGAATTTTTTTAAGGATATTAGATTAGATATTGGAGAAATATTAACTTAGGCATCTTTTTCCTTTATTATAATATAAGTAACTTGAAATAAATGAAATAAATAAAAGGAAAAAATACTCAAAATAATATCAACTTTTACCTATTGATCCAAAATAATACGAACTTTTAAATTGACTAAAAATAATATCAACTTTCATTGTATTAACTAAAAATAGTATAACGATGTTTTTTGTGAAAATTTTGGCAAATGGGATGTGGCCATTGAAGTATGTAGGTTGGTCATTAATAATACCAACTTTTGTTGATGCCACAAGTTGAAATGATAATTTATATAATGTAAACCGATACTATATTATATGCAAAATGGTAAATTATATGATGATAGTGAGTAATAATCACATCAAAATCTTAGCCATCGATATTTTTTAATTTTTAGTCAACAAATTTTGATAGACACATCATATGTTTTGCCGAAATATCCACCGAAAATGTCATTGTACTATTTTTGGTTAATACAATGAAAGTTGATATTATTTTTTATCAATTCAAAAGTTCGTATTATTTTGAGTTAATAGGCTAAAGTTGTTATTATTTTGAGTAATTTTTCCTAAATAAAATAAGATTTTTATTAATAAGAAATACCCATGCATGTTAACTTAGACCTCATTATAATTTTTGAGATAAGTTATAATAGATCTCTAAAAATAATAACACTCACAAGAATAAGAATGAGATTAAATAAATAGCTTGCATGTGCCTTTATATAGAGGAGTTTGGTTCAAATGAAACAAACTCTTATCCTAAAACGAATGCACTTTTCATAGTTAGTAATGCACTTTTCATATAAAAGTGCATTGAAAAATACAAAAAGTGCATTATGAAAAAGTGCACTAAAAATATTTAAAAAGTGCACTAAAAAGTACGAAAAGTACAAATGCGAAAAAGTGCACTCTGAAGTATGAAAAGTGCACTACTAACTACAAAAAGTGCATCGTTTTAGGATAAGAGTTCGTTTTAGGATAAGAGTTTGTTTCATTTGAACCAAACTCTTATATAGAGAAACACATTATGATAGACATGAAAAAATTGTTAAATAAAACCATGGGTTTAAAATATGAGTATTATATACATGAAAACTATAATATAAGTAATATGATTACCCTATTTTGAAGTTATTATATTAATAAAAAGGTCAATTATAGGTAAGGTAATAATAATATGTTACTCTTAATATAAGATTTGTATCTTTCGTCATAAATTAGGTTATAAATAAAATATGGGGTATTGTCAATATTATATACTTATATTAATGAGTTTTATGATAAGAACACTAGTTAAAGATATTATGATATAAAAGACACTTGTTATTTGAAAAAGATGTATTAAGAAGATATTCTATAATAATAAGAGAATATTATTAAAATAATACTAGATGGGAAATAATATTACTAAAGTTATATTAGTGCATGTTTCTATTTTTTCTATAAACTAATAAGCTAAGAGAGTTGGGAAAATCATTTAAATAGATAATAATATTATATTATTAGCTCTCATACATGGTAAGTTTAGTAGAAATTTCTATTTATAGAAAAGTACTAGAAAAGGACACATATTAATATAATTATCTCTATTAAATGTTACATGTCTTTTAAATGAGAAATATAATGAGAAAGATATTGTAATAAGATCATGTTATAAGTTTAAAAAGATATTGTTTGATAAGGGGACAATAATAAAAATAATAAGAAAAATAAGAGATATTAAATAACAAGGGCATTTTAGACTTTTCGCATCCTAAGAAGAGTTGTATAAAAACAATATTTCATATAGTAATGAAAACAATATCCTAATGACTTTATAAATATATTTTCCTTTCTTGGTTATAATGAGAAAATAATAAGTTAAGTTAAAAGGAAGATTTTAATAAATTAAATAAAGTTATGACTTGGTTTCAAAGATGATAATGAATAAAATTAAAATAAGGAGATTATAAAGAATAAAAGGATATTACAAATACAAAATAATAATCAGAAATATTATTATTTTATTCATCTCCACCTAAATTATTATAATAATTTAGTAAATTCAGTCTCTTATAAAAAAAATATAAGAGATATTTACAACTTTAGAAGAATTAAAGAAACTCTTAATAAAGTTATTTCGTATCTCTCCTATTGATAGGTCGAGCCTCCGTTCCATTCGAGGACAGCGTTTTTCGTTCAATCGTTAGTACACCACCGTACAAGCTAAGGCAAGTGGAATTTTCTCCTTGTAACCTTATATATTCATTTTCGTGAAACTCTCGATATTGGGAACAACTTGTTTGCCATTAATAAATGAACTTAGGAATATCGATTGTTAGATATAGCGACCCCACTGTTATCGTATTCCGCTATTTATTACTCCCTCCGTTTCACAATAGTTGTTTTTAGACAAAATTTCACACATATTAAGGAAAAAAAAATTCTCCAAATTGCCCTTATTAAATGCTCTCTCTTTTTTCTCAATTACCAATAAGTGATTTGTACTTTTAAAAAGAAATTTCGGGAGAAGTGTAATGTGGGGTATACTCTAAGGGTATAAATGAAAAAAAAACTTTATATGAACAACTAATTGAAACAAAAAAAAATGGCTTTAAGAACAACTATTGTGAAACGGAGGGAGTATTTGATAGGACTATTATGCTGGTTTGGTTGTGGCGTTGATTGTTTACGGTCTCGTTAAGAGAACGATGTCGAACGAACTAGTGAGGGATTAACCCGACGCCGCTATATAACTTACTAAGTCGTATGCTTGAGCGCTTAAAGTACGACTTTCAGGGTCATGATCCATGTCTGCTCCGATTGCAAGGAGGAATGAGTGGCACTCTAGCTAAGTGTCGGGAACTGAGTTTTCCCTTGGTGGTCCGAGCCATGCAATCCCCCACCCTCTTTAAAAAATCATTACCGTAATCAATATCTTTTCGTCACGATATAAGATAAGTGACAATGCACATTTAAAAGACATCAAAACCGAACCGATCTCAAATGATCGATTTGGCTCTCGGTCCGCTCAGGGCGCGAGAGGTTTTCAAACTTGTATGAATTAATAACGTTCCGAACATACGTTCCATTCAAAAAAAAGGAAGAAGTCTACAATCTCGTAGCTCTTTTCTCGATTAACGAGCTATCTCCGCTTGAAATACGCTTTTCTTCGTACCGTTAAAACCCACATAAATAAGCCATACCTTAAGACACAACCCGATAACATCTCTCTCGATATTGCTAAATTACCGAAATACCCTTGGGAAGTTCCGTTCCCGCTTGCTTAGTCTCTTAGACTAATTCTTCTTTTCCGCATGTTTGCCTGGCATATTCTCGCCACTCGTGAATTATGTCAGACCCTAGGAACCCGAGCAAGGTGTAAAGTGAAGATGAAGGAAGGGCACGATTCACCAAGATGTATTTTTCGTATCATTTTGATTTATTTCTGTTTATGTCCCAAGAACAAGTTTTTTATGTGTTTCGTTACCGAACATCTTTTTGTTAAAGCAATGTAAGGAGGTTTGTACGAACAAAAGTCTCTTTAGAGAGCACACTTTTATATTATGAATTATGTTAATTTCCGCATTTTAATTGTTCAATATCATTCTAAAAGCCATGGATGACTTTGGACGGTAAAATCCGAGGCCACTGACGGTAATACCCAATGTTGTAAAATAGGGGTGTTACAAAATATTGCTCGAATGCCCCCAGAAATTGTACAGTATTAAAGAAAATTGAACAAAGTAATTCAAAACACATCACATTCACATTTCTATTTGTCAAAAACCCCAACAAGCCTTGAATGTTTCGCCTAAAGGTGCATCTACAATGGGTGTTGTCGGTTAGAACTGTTTTTTGATGTTGAAATCAACGAAAGATCGGGTGATATCGAAACTCCGATTGGAGATGAGATCCAAGTTGAAACGTTCAAAGTACTAGAATCAACTACCTTTCAACGCGTTTTGAGTGATATGTTCCTGAATAAGGCGTGCAAAAGTATGGATCAATCGAATGTATGTTATCTTGGCGGGCCACTGAGTGACGAAGCAATGGAAATCGGAACTCCAATCAGTGATTCAATGAGTTCCAACCCAAAATTGAGTGATCAAAGCAATTCTTTGCAAAGGATTACAAACCTGCAGAAAATTGTTGATGCCCACAAGGTGTTTGACAACTTGACCAGTAAGAAAATTGGCATGAGTTTAAATCCTGGGGCCAAAGTTGTGAAGTTGATGAAGATGTTCTAGTTGATTCGATGGAAATCAAAAGTGGGATGTTTGTAGAAATGCCTAGTAAAGAGGTCTTTTTGTTGACTGCGCTAATTGATGAGGAGACCGAAGATCCATTTCTGGAAGCTGATAAGGTTTCAAACATCAACAAGAAGAAGAAACCTTTGACACTTGAGTTTGATTAGTCAAAAGAGATCGTGAAGGAAAAGAAAGCCTCGAATTCAAATCATGTAGAGGTCGATCAGTCATAAGAAGGCAGTGGAAAGGTTTCATCTAGAAAGAACAACTTCAAGACAATTATGAATAACTTTCCAAAACTGTTCCTGAATTTGATTAGGAATTGGGAGTATTATTTGACTGCCTTTGAAATTCCAAAAAGTCATGATTTCTTGCTTAATTGACTGCACAAATTAATGGAAAAAATCCTATGAAAAATCAGAAGCAAATTGTTGTAATTTCATAACCATATGACAAAGGAAAGATTGAAGAATGACTCGACTAAAGTCGTTGTTTCGAGATCAAAAATAAATTACCCAAAATTACAAACTAGTATAGCATGCAAGTAAGGGGTCGAACCCAAGAGAATCAGTGTTTCTAAACATTCAACAAAGACAGGGGTTTTGGGTTAAGTAAGCAAACAGATTTAAGTTTCAAATCAATTAAAGGAAAGAAGAGTTTATTCAATCAATTCCACCTTTTTAATCCTTCGATCCTTGATTCATCCACTATTCTATATTTCCTAGGTTAATTCCAATCCTTATTAAGATTTCCGCTTGTCCACGGTCCAAGCGAAATTATGATATGAACAAGGACGCTTAATTCAAATCATGCAAAGCAATTAAGGATAATAGGAAATCAATTCATGCAATCAAACAACGAGTTTCATGCATAAAACAACCATCAAACACTCTTTCTCAATTTCAGTCCACGTTCTTGGAAAAGAGTTGTTTCAAGGATAAATAATATTGCACAAACAACAATCAAATCTAATCCAAACAGTAGATCTAATTCAATCAAACAAGTTGATCAGGCTCATAAAATCAAATATAAATCATGGAATTAAAAATAAGAGTTTTGATATTAACTTAGGAATAGAAAAGTTACCAGAATCTCAGGAATTCAACAAAAAGGCTTCCTTGATTTAACAAACCCCAAGGAAGATTAGTTCTTCATAAAAACTGAAATAAAACTAGGTTAAACTAAAAAGTATGCTCTTTCTAAAGTCGTCCCTCCAAACTGAATACGAAAACTAGGTATAAATACTACGAAACATCCGAATAAACTAAATAGTAAAGATAAATAAAATATAAAATTAAAGATAAAATAAAGTCGACGGGGAAAACAGCCACCCGCGAGCGCGGTTCAGCAGCCGCGGTCACGGCTCCCTTAAGCTCTCGGCCTCGCGGTTCACGATCCCACCGCGGTCTCGCCTCCATACCCGCGAGCGTGGGTCTTCTTCTTCGTAGAATCTTCAGTCTTGTATTTCCTTAGCAACGGTTGTAAAGCGGGTCTTCAGCTCAAAATCGGATCTATGTCTTCAAAGTCTTCATCTGTAGGCTTTATTGATTTTACAAATAGACGCCCTAATCTAGCCTAAAACTCTCAGAAATCCTATATAAAAATCCATAATTACGTTGTACAAAACCCATCATATCAAATTCCCCCATACTTAGATCTTGCTCGTCCTCAAGTAAGCTCAAACAAAATCTGACAATCAGTACAAATAAGATCCACAGGAAGCAATGAGGGAATATGAAAAATAAAAACTCTCAACTTACAACCCGAACCCATGTAGAGAAAAAATGAGCAAAGACATGAAAGCTCAAACACACACCTCACCATAATACAAATAAGATCAACTCTCAGCTCCAAAAATTGTAGAGCATCCTACGATCTACCCGACATCTAAAATGTAATCCTCAAGCCCCAAAGTAGAATGAATTCCTAAACACTCCAATTTTTCCACTCAATTCTACTTAGGTGTAACACCCCCTTTTTATATAGGGATATTACCGCCAGTGACCCCGAGATTAAACTCTCGAAGTCACCCAAGGCTTATAGTAATTACAGAACTTAACCAAAAACTTTAAAATGCGGAAGCAATATTATAAAAAATGCGGAAGTCGAATACAAAAGTTGAATAAACTTGAACGGATACAAAGTTGAAATGGGAAGGGTCCCGCAATTCGGAACCTCAACCCTTAAAATTATTCTAACTTATTCCAAGCTAACCACCTTCACTCCAACTGCTCCTCAAGCTTGCTCCTTGTGGTCCTCGGCGTAGAACTCCACTCCTAATGTGTTGTGACGATAAATGCGATGGACACGAGTCGACCATACAAGGAAAATAAACGGTCGGTTAGTCTTGTGACAGACTAAGCAACTGGGGTTTTAGAAGGTATTTCGGTTTTTAAGAAGGGACAAGTTCGGATGTCGGATACCAAATGAAAGCCGGACCCATCCTTGGACCTCGGACCTCCTAGGAAAACTATGATTTGAAGAAACAGAATGAGAACGTCACCCAATGTTGAGTCTCGGTTTCGAAAGAAAGATTTACTTATGTTGGAAACTTAGGTTTCACACATTTAATCATGTGGGTGATTAAACCCCTCGTTGATCACGTTTCCCTCTACCAACCTCACCGCATACTTGTTGTGCGAATCCATATTGGAGCCAGAGAATTACGGAATCCGAGAGTAAGGATGACATTACATTTTGTACTAGCCTTCTTGTCATTTTAATTGTCGCCAACGGGCGTCTATTTAATCTCTACCAATTTTAATAATCACAATATCATTCCACTTGGAATTAAGCATACTTTTTAAGTAAGACAAAATGTGGGTTACGGCCCCACGAAAATACTCAAAGGTTGGATGGCGAACCCAGACTAACACGAGCTACGTGCCATCACCCCTCATCGAGCGAGCGGGTATTGACCATGGTCTTACAAGTAGAGCATCAGCTCAAGAATAAGTTGAATGATTCGACGCATATACAATAAAGTACGCACATACAATCCTACTCATATAGGCACACATATCACAGGGCAACAACCCTACAATCCATCTAGCGCAACCTAAGTACGACTAGAGATAACATGTCATTAAATCTAGAACAGTATAAATCCTAGATTGATTTTCATCCATACATAGTTCCCAACAAAGTCATATAACAATTTAAAGCACATGAAAGCATATAACAAGATATGTAACATGCTTGTTAAAACGAGTGATGCATAAAAGACGTTATATGGAAATCGAACCCAAACCACTTGCCTCGAAATTGACGTAGATGGGTTATGAAACGACCTCTCTCTAATAAGGGCTTGTTCTTGTTTCAATCAACCACAAAATAAAGTGTCGTCAATTTATTTTGTTCATTCGTTAACGTTGATTTCCAAGGAATCGTAACGGATTTAAGTTTATGCAAATTATAAACTTACACATTATATTAATAATGTCCTTTATATTAATATAATGTCATCTAACCTTGTCTTTTCATTATAACATATTAACCAAACTTTATTTTTAACATAAATCTAAGTAAAAACCTTTTTACTTATACACATTCAAAAACCTTATTTATAACTTTATTTAATCAAATCATTTTAGTCTTATAGTGAAACAAGAAATTCTATTCTTATTAAAAATCTGTTTTTTTTAACAAAGAGTTTTTTATTTAAAAAAACAAAACAAATACCCTATGTGAGAAGCATGGCCGGGCCGGGTTGGGCCCGACCTACTCACGGGCTCACCAGCCACACAACATCAATTCCACGCAAAAACACATCAGAAATAGCACCAACTTCAATCGCTTCGTTCTCCTTTTTATGGTATCGGTTTGGGGCGTGTGAGTAACCATTGGAACCGTAAGAAAGAGATCTTTTCAATGATATAAAATGGGAAATTTTTCGTTGTGTGTGGAAGAAGAACGAGGCCAAAAACCGAGCATGTGCTCTATTTTTAAACGTGAACGAAATTGAACTTAATCGAAAATTTGAGGCTTCATATGGCGTTTTTATGAGACATCTTGTGAAGAAGAATGGTAGATGAAGATCACTACTACCATTTGGGTTTTTATAGGCCGAAAATCGAACCCCAATCGATTCACATTCCGAGCTTGAAAGCCTAACCTCCCTAAAACCAATCGTCACTAGTTTAATCCGACATTATCCACACATTAAAGGTAAGTTCAAATGATTCGGCCACCAAATTTACTCCCCATTATTACCTCTTATCCATACAATTCTATCTAATTCGAGCTTTGAAAGCAGGATTTAACCAATTTCACCATTTGAGGGTTTCGAACAAGGTCAGAAATTAATCCCCAAAATTTGTATTTTCTGCAACAATTGATTGAGGGGTTTGATAGAAAATGTCATGGGCTTTCCGGAACATCTTTCCGGAACATCTTCCGGAACACCATTTGAGAGTTATGATCATTTGAACTTTCGAACCAAAGGTTGAAGAAGAAGAAAATCGGGATTGATTTCTTTTGCTCAAATTACACAAACAACCCCTCTACTTTTATAAAAGTGATAAAAATATCCTTCCCTCTTAACTTTTGTACTTCAATTAAAACAAATAGTTATCATAAGAACTTTAAACAATTTATTTGATTAAACTTTACTTTAAAATAACTTATATAAAATTTAGAAATTTTATTATAATACTTCTTCTTAAGTTTTATTACTTATAATTATTCTTTCGTAATTTTAATTAATAAATAAGACACATATTATTAATGGTTATATTTTATCATATTATAATAATCATAACGAAAGAATTTGCTAAAAGGGCAAATCCTACCACCCTAATTAGCCGCTTATAAGTGAAGGCAGAAATTTTGATTTTTGTCAAGTATAAAATCCTTTTTTTTTCATTTTTTTATCTCCCCGTTTTTCCCCTAACTTCCTCGCTCCTCCGAGTTTTCTATGTCGGATCTCTCCTCCATATCCTCGCCAGAGCTCTCCGCCATCGTTCGTGATCTTCTTATCGATTCTCCTCCTTTTCCTTGCGAGATCTGATCGATTTTGGGCGTATTTGTTCTCCCCCATCACTAGGGTTTTGAGATCTCTACCAAGTTGCTGATCGAAGGGGCGTTGCTTTTGAGTTATTGAAGATATTTTTGAGATTCCTTTGTTCGATTCTGGTGATTAAGTTCGTTTAGTCTCTTTGAGTCGAATTTGGATTTCTCGTTGCTTTTTGGTTCTCCTGGGTTGATTTGTGTTCTAAACCCCAATGCTTGTGTTTTTCGATTCTTTAGGTATGAAAATGACGGTTTCTGCATCTTCATCAACTATGTTTGTAATTACTAGAACAAGGGGCATGAGAAGCTTAGGGCGGACAAGGACCTTGGCAACATTTATACCAAATTTAAAAATGAGAAGGTTAGGTTTTTGTTTCTGTTAATTTAAGGATCTAGAAGTTGGATATCGAATTGAGACGTTGATTTGGTAGAGGATAGTTTATTAGTCTTACATTGGACAAATCATTGTTCTTACTGCAATTGGGAGGTTAATATTGCTCCTAATTGTATGCGGAACTGGGAACTTGAATTTGGCCTTTTCCCTAACAAGCAATTGCAGAGGAACAATTCATGATGATGATGATATAGAATGAAATTGGGGGAGAGATGAACCAAGTAGTTGAAAGGATTGTGCTCGTCGTTGCTCTGCATTCGTGGACTCTTCAGCTGATGAATGATCGCATAGAGAGCTTGAATTTTCAACGCTTCATTAATTTCTCATGTAATTGGTCATCGCGATACATCTTTTAAATTCCCATCTCTCTCGTGCTTACTTTTCTAGTTTTTCCAAGTGAATTCTTCTGCCCATATGTAAGTCCATTATAGAATTAATTGTTATATATAGTTTAATCAGTGTAAATTTAGGATCAGATAAATTATACTACAAGAACTTTTACGTCACTCCAAAATCTTCAATAGGTTACTAATTTCTTATAACTTCACTAGGGGTAAAAAGAAATTAGCAAAGAAAAATGTGGTTGATTTATGCTCACTTTTGACCTTGTGTGTCAAGTTTAGTCTGACCAAAGGGGCGGGTCAAACAAGGTCGTTTAAAAAATATGTGATGACAATTTTTTTATGACACTTGATGACGGTTGTTTGTCTTCAAGACCTTTTCGCTTACAAACAAATCAATGTTATCAAGGTTGTTTGGTGATACTTGTTTGTCATCAAGGCTCTTTTGACAACAAATAAATCAATCAAACCGTCATTAAGTAACGATGATAATCGAACCGTCATCACTAGGGATGACATTTGTGATGATAGTTGATGACAATCAAACCGTCATCAAGAAACTGTTTTTTGTGATGATGATAAAAACGAACAAACTTTGAGTGATGACACTTGATGACGATTGTTTGTCTTCAAAACCATTGTCATCAAGCCCTTTTGATAACAAATTAATCTAACCGTCATCAAGCAGTGATGATAATTGATGACAATCGAACCGTCATCAAGAAATTATTTTTTGTGATGATGATAAAAACGAACAAACTTTGAGTGATGACACTTGATGACGCATGTTTGTCTTCAAGACCATTGTCATCAAGGCCCTTTTGATGACAAATTAATCGAACCGTCATCAAGTAGTGATGATAATTGATGACAATCGAACCGTCATCAAATAGCAATGACGATTGATGAGAATCAAACCGTCATCAAGTAGAGATGACATTTATGATGATAGTTGATGACAATCAAACCGTCATCAAGTAGTGATGATAGCGATGACACATATTTGATGACGCTTGAGTGATGACACTTGTTTGTCATCAAGGCCCTTTTGATGACAAATTAATCGAACCGTCATCAAGTAGAGATGATAGTTGATGACAGTCAAACCGTCATCAAGTAACAATGACAAGTGATGACGGTTCGAACCGTGTGATGACGATTGTTTTTATATGGTTGAATGCCTTTGATGATACTTTTTGTTATCAAAAAGTTGTCATCAAGACACTTTGATGACACTTTTTGCCTTTTATTACACTTTTTGTCATCAAAATGGTAAAATAAATTGTGATGACGGTGAAATAAATTGTGATGATAGTGATGACAGTTGTTTTTAATGTCTTTGATGTACTTTTTGTCATCAAAAAAGTGTCATTAAGACATTTTGATGACTCTTTTTACCTTTTATTACACTTTTTTTCATCAAAAAATTGTGATGACGAAAGTTGACGGTTTTTTTATGTGGTTGTGTTTAGGGCTGGGCAAATTTAGGTCTGGACCGGACCGGACCGGACCGGACTGACCGGACCGAGACCGGACCGAGGGTATATAGGTCCGGTCCTAGGTCCATGAAATTTAAAATTTAGGTCCCGGTCCGGTCCAAGTCCAAACCGACTTTTTTAAAATATAAATAAAATTATAAATTTATATATAAAAATAATATTTCTTATGTTATAAAATTTATTTTTTATTATTTAAGTTTCACTTTTATGTATATACTTCGTAACATTATATTTTTCATAAATAATACGTAATTTTTTTTACTAAAAACATAATTTTTTCTTTGAAAAATATTAGTTTTTTAAAAAAAATAATATCCAGGTCCAAACCGGTCCAAAACTAAACTGGATCGGACCGGACCGGGACCGAGACCGGACCGGACCGAGAAATTTAGGTCCGGTCCTAGGCCCAAAGATTTGGAGGATTTCGGTCCCGGTCCGGTCCGGTCCGGTTTTGGACCTATGCCCAACCCTAGTTGTGTTGGGGAAAAATATGAAAATATTCGCAAAACATATTTTATTTGAATTTTGAAAATTTGAGTTCGACCCTTTCTTTTTACCCTTTTGATTAAAATTCATACAAATACAAAGGATTTGGTTTGTTTTAGAATTTGGTCTGCACCCGAGTTTTGACGGATTGCCTACGTATATCTTTAAAGAGAATCAAGCCTTACGTAGTTCAGAGTATTTTGGTATTTTATTTGTGTGTGTGTGATATTTTTCATGCATCAGAGGAACGAATCTAAACCCACCTTCTAGGAAGAGTTGCCTAGACCGCTCCAACTATCATTTGCATGACGCGAATGATACTAAACCCACCTTCTAGTAAGGGTGATCTAGCTATTCGCATTTGACGTGCACAATTATTTTTAGTGCGTTTTTGTTCATTTGAAAATTTTAGTTTGGTATGGAATTGCGACTGTACTCGATAAAAATTTGCATTAAATTACCTACGTAGCTTTTTTAGGCGTCAAGTCCTTACGTAGTTCTAAAAGGGATTTTAATTTGTTGGCCCAAATTTAATATGATCAATAATTTTTTAGATGAAGCTTTGTATATTAAATAATCTAATTATATATTAATCATAATTTAGTTTATAAAACATTTTGAATGGCACTGAGAATGGGCTTTACTCAAATTTATGGGTACACGGATTCATGATTATTTGAACCATCGAATAGATTTAATTAATTTTGTATAACTTAATTAGATACAGTCTCAAAATTAACTATTTTTTAGAGAGCTCCTTAATCTTTTTAATTTTGGAGAAAGATTGTATATGTGATGTGACATCATGACTCCACTTCAGTTCACTTTCACAATGTAGATACGTGTTCCACCAAATTACTTTTATATTGTTTATTTTTAGCCCAATTTACTTTTACATGTAGTCCTCCATGCCTAGTGCCCAAATTTACGCTTCAACAATTTTAATCCCCCTTCTCCTTTTTCCCTTTTTTTTATATATATAATAACTTAAGATAAAGTCAGGATCAAATCAACATACTCTATCCAACAAAATCCGGGATTCGATTGGATTTAATTCAAATCACAGTTTTTTTCCTATATATATTAACTTCGATCTCTTTTTTTATATGTGAATCTGAACGCTTTTTTCATAAAAGCATTAGCTTTTCTTTCAATATGAAAGATAGCCTATGTTTGCTTTTAACAAGGGTACTGGTTTATTTGAAGATCCCATAGAAGAGAGATAATTAAGGGTAAACTCAAAACTTAATTTTGTACCCTTTTTTGATTTAGTTTGGTACGCAGGATGGGTGTTTTGGCTCATCTTTTCCCTCAAAATCCATTACTTGTCAACTCCCCTCCTCTCTTCATTCATTCATTCTTTTTACTGATGTCAATTCAATTAAATTTGTAATATCTCTATAAACCAATTTTACGGATCCCCAAAAAATATCGATTAAATCCCCATTGAAACATGCCAATTGGTGTAACGGTTTAAGAGTAATTACTCTTAAATTTATCGCCGTGTGGGGACCCGAAAGTAGTTACTTTCAAATCAACCACGCTCCTGACGTGACGTAATTGTTCGGGAGTAGTTACTCTCAAATCCATCACTACTTTGCTTAACGTGGAGACCCAAAACTAACTACTTTTGGATCAACCACGATCTTGGATGTAACATAGAGGCCCGAAAGTAACTACTCTTGGATCAACTATGGACTTGGATGTAGCATAGAGACCTGAAAGTAACTACCCTCGGATCAACTGTGAACAGTGGAATGATGGAGATATACGAAAGTAACTACTCTCGATCTCCCTTTGGGCCTTTGATAAGACTATTTTGATTTCCTGTGTAAATTAAACAAACTCAAGAATCCTATTTATTAATTAACAAAAAGTTTTTTTAATGGATCGCAGAATGAGTTTAGTGTGGTACTTTGATTTAAAATACATGAAAAGATTCCCTGAAGGAGTAACAAATTGGATGGGGGGAGATTTGCTACACAAAAACACAAAATCAACTTAAATTTGGAAGAATAAAATAAGTTGAAATAAAAGCTACTCCCTCCGTCCCCTTTTGTTTGTCCAGTATTCCATTTCGGGCGTCCCGAAATGTTTGTCGTACTTTCCCCCCTTTTCTTTTTTATCTATCTTTTCTTACAAAAATATCCTCAATCAATTTCAATTTTTACCCACTTTTTCACCTTTTACCCACTTTTTCTCTTTCCATCCCATCAACTATTCATCTTCTCCTACCTCCATTAAATTCCATCAAACACAACCCATATTTTTTTAATCCATCCATTTTAAAGAATTGAATTTTTTTAATCCAATTTTGTATTTAAATTTGTTAACCTTAAAATACAAATTGCATTTTTTTAATCCAATTTTCCATTTTTTCGCACATTTTCAAATTTTTGTTGGTTTTTTCTTCTTTTTTTCTAGACTGAAAAATGAAGCCCATTTTTATTCTCGGATTGCTGGATTGTACCCATTTGTAGCGAGATCCATTTGTATCCATTGTATTCTTGGGCAAGCTTGCAAATGGATTGATCCATTTTTAGCCATTTTTCGAGCCCAATAGCTTTACCCATAAAAGCTCTTGTGCTCTCTCTCTAACCCTAAACCTCTCATTTTCTGGCCGCCACTCCTCTCGATCTCTCTAGATGCTCCCTCAAACCCTAAATGCTCTTGTGCCTTCTCCCTCTCGATCTCTCAAGAAAGCTCTAGATTTATCTCTGTTTCTTTCGATTCTCTCATCACACCTATCGATTGAGATCTGGATTGCTCTTTTCTTGCTCTCGATTGCTCGAACTTTCCCCATTTTTTAGAAGAGCTTTCGATTGTGTGGAGGTTTCTTCAGATCTGTCTTCGATTTTTTATTGTGGTGGTCGATTCTTCCTCGCAAGCAATCGATTTCTCGTAAAGGTATGCAAATCTCTTGTTATCACTCTTGTTTTTCTGGATCCCTTTGTTTTCACTCTTGTTTTGACTCTCAATCCCTCACTTCCTCTCGTTTTCACTCTGTTCATGTTCTGGATTGCTCGAACTTTCCCCGTTTTTGAGAAGAGCTTTCGATTGTGTGGAGGTTTCTTCCTCTGAAGCTATCGATTTCTCATAAAGGTATGTAAATCTCTTGTTTTTTTTTGTTTTTCTGGATCCCTTTGTTTTCACTCTTGTTTTGACTCTCGATCCCTCACTTCCTCTCGTTTTCACTCTGTTCATGTTCTGGATTGCTCGAACTTTCCCCGTTTTTGAGAAGAGCTTTCGATTGTGTGGAGGTTTCTTCCTCTGAAGCTATCGATTTCTCATAAAGGTATGTAAATCTCTTGTTTTTTTTTGTTTTTATGGATCCCTTTGTTTTCACTCTTGTTTTGACTCTCGATCCCTCACTTCCTCTCGTTTTCACTCTGTTCTTGCTCTTGACTCTCGATCCCTTTGTTTTCACTCTTGTTTTGACTCTCGATCCCTCACTTCCTCTCGTTTTCACTCTGTTTTTTTGGATCCCTATTTTCTTGCTTTGATTTTTCCTCTCTCTGTTTATTTTTTAAAGATCTCGCGTACTCTCTGTTTTGACTCAAGATCTCTCGTACTCTCTGTTTATTTTCTAAAGATCTCTCTTACTCTCTGTTTTTTGCCTAAACATCTCTCGTACTCTATGTTTTTTTGCCTCAAGATCTCTTGTTTTGTTTCTATAATATCTTGGTTCCTTTCTTTGTTTTTCCTATCTTCGATCTCTCATTTCCTCTCTCTATTTTTTCCTCTCTTCAATATCTCATTTCCTCTATGTTTTTTCCCTTCTTCGATCTCTCATTTCCTCTCTGTTTTTCCTCTCTCTGTTATTTTGCTTTCGTACTCTCTTATTTCATCTCTCTGTTTTGCATTTTATCTCTCACTACCTCTCTGTTTTTTTGTGTGTAATGCAGGTCCCCTGAGTACGAGAGATCTTTTGTTACGATGAGTTGGGAATCAAATAGCGATGAGTTTAGTGGTCCCCTGCCATCTGAGGAAACTGAATTGTATGAATGCTCTGATTATCCGAATTGTGAGTGGGGAAATGAATGTGCTGGCAACCACTCCTACAGTCCCAGACGATCTGAATCTATAGTTGAGTGCGACATTGAGAATGATGTTGATGATGCTTGTGTTGAGTCTCTTCCTGCGCCCCCTGGGAATGCTGTGATGCCTAATGCTGAAGAGGATGCCTCTGAAAATGTCCCCTCTGAAAATAAGGAAGAGTAAATAAGATATGTCTCCTTATCCTTATTACATTATGAGATTGAGAATGCTTGCTTTGTTGTGATGTGTGCTTGCTTTTGCTGTGATGTGTGACTGTTTGAGATTGTTGATGTGTGCTTGCTTTGCTGTGACTGTTGGTGCTTGTGTGAGTCCCCTGATGTTGTTCATGTCCCCTTTTGTCTTTGTTTATTTGCTCAAGATCTCTCGTACTCTCTTATTTCCTCTCTCTGTTTTTCTTTCGATCTCTCATTTTCTCTTTGTTGTTGGTGTGTGTCCCCTGATGTTGTTGCTGTAAAACCCTTATTTGTTCTGTTGCATTTATAGTTTTTCAATGATGAACTCTCCATTAAAACTGAGATGCAAATTCAGTTATGCTTTTTGATTGTGTATCAATGATGCTTTGATTTTATGTCAATGATGCTATGGAGACATCTGAGATTACTTTTTTTATTTTTAAATCAATGATGAAGTCTTTTTTGATGCTGAGATGCAATTTCAATGTATCCATTTGCCTTAGCTTGCATTAGGCCACCAGCCTTAATTGTTGTTGAATGAGGCCATTGCATGTTAAGTCTTGAGGATGGAGTTGTTTCAATGATGCCTGGGGACATCTGAGATTTTTTTTTTTTATTAAAATCAATTATGAAATCTTGTATGATGTTGAGATGCAATTTCAATGTATCCAATTGTCTTAGCATGCATTAGGCCACCAGTCTTAATTGTTGCTGAATGAGGCCATTGCATGTTAAGGTCTTGAGGATGAAGTTGTTTCAATGATGCTTGGGGACATCTGAGATTACTTAAATGAAAGCATATATAGGCAATAAAAGTCCCCAAAAAGTGGAAATTTTACATCAAAGTTGCACAAAAGTTTTTCTACCCACAAGTGGAAGATCAACAGATTTTTAGATAATTAAGAATCTGTTGAGTGTCCCCTTAATACTGGTTTGCATGTACTCACTGTCTTGTTCTGCATCTTGTTGAGTGTCTTGATCTGTTGCTTTTGTCCCTTGTGCATGTTGATTTGGATCTTGAGTTGCATGAATCTTGTCCCATGCTTCAATTACTGCCCATGTTGGTGCTTGTACTTGCACTAGTAGATTCCCTTGTGCTCTCAATATTCTCTTCCCCACATGTGGTACATCATAATCATTTCCCCCTTTAACTTTGAGTATCTCATTCATACAATATTGCAATGTCATCCATACATTACTTAATGTTAGTGGGTCTAGCTCATAGAAAGCTCCATGCACAACATCTAACATGTCATCAATATGCCACTCTACATCCTCTTGAGTTATGTGGGGTTTTGCATTGTCTTGTTGGATGAATATGACTTTGTGTCCTGCATGTTGTGGCCATTTTTGCTTTATTGCTGGAATAATCTGATCAATAAGCATGCGCCTTGTGACAGACTTGTTTACAGATTCAATAAGCTTTGTCACAATTTTCCCTTCTCCTTGTTTTTTGACTTTCTTTTGGCTGGTTCATGGTATGTGAATGGAAAAATTCCTATTTTTCCATCAAAAGTGCATTGCCCCTTGGAATTGAACCTAGGCCTAGCAACTGCTTCTGTGAACATGACATTTGGAATGAACTTGCATGAACTTGCAGCTCTATATTGTCCCCTCTCATTTTGTGCTAGATACACTCTTTGTGTTTTTTTGCTTAAATTAAACCACTTTTCATCAATATGCACGAAATCATACATGGTGTAATATTGTCTTTTGCTCTCTGGTGTACTCCCTTGTAAAAGATTCAAAATCCATTCTAACCTTGTGAGCATGTTTGATTCCTGCAAACCTGGGTGTAGAGGATTAGTATGTGGCTTGATTGCTTTTCTTTGCACCAATCTGTGGACTGCACTCTTTGACATGTTGAGATGAGTTGCTAAATCTCTTATGCACGTCCTGTCCCCCATACTGATTGCTGTGATTGCATTGCTTTGAATTTGGACCCTCTTCCTTCCACACTTGTGGTAATTTGTACTTACCCTAACTTGTCCCCCATGTTGTTACTGTGTGGCTGTCTTCCACAGTCTAGAAATTGTCCTTGAGGACACATTAAATTCAAGTGCAATAGATGTGAGTGCATTCCTTGGAAGTTGTCCTCCGTTTGCCACGTGTAATAGCTTCGTAATGATGCTCATCTTTTTTCCCTCGCTGAGTCTGGTAGTGTATGGTTGATGATGTGTCCCTTGTTGTGTGCTTTGCCCTGATTCTGTATGATGCTGGCCGTTTGCTTGGTTGAGTTGATCCTGTCCCTGATCATTAATTGCATCATCTTCAGCCTCTAGAGCTTCATTGAGGTTGAAGGCATGCTGTCCCTGACCATTAAATCCATCATCATCCGAATTTGGGGCTTCATTAAGATCAAACATTGAAGTCATATCTCCAGGCAATGATGCAAATTAAATGCTCTTTTGTTTTCTGAATTTTCTATGTATATGCCTGTTTTGAGAATGAATGTGAAGGTGTAATGGGGAAAATTGAATCCTGTATTTAAAGCTCTGTAATTTCTGTAATTGACAAAAGGCAGTGTAACAAAAAAATTAGTGGATCCGTGTGTGTGTGAATGGTGACTTTCTATTGGTTAATGAGTAAAAGTTGAAGTGGGGGATTAAGGACTTTGTAAAAAAAATGTAATAATGGATGCATCTATTACACTCTGCACTCTGTACAGAAACCTGCAAAAAATTAATTTCCTTAATTCCCGTGTTGTTTGTCCTTGTGGACAAACAAAACGGGACAGAGGGAGTATGAACCATCTTTGCACATATAGGAAGCCTTCTTCCAAAAATTGATTTGACCCACCAAATGACAATGACAAGCAAAGAATTTTTAATTTGACTTTTAAAAAAAGGAGCAAAGAAAAGGGAAGAATCGTACTGGTAGAAAAAAAAAATTAGTACTTGGCCTTATAAAAAAAAAACACCTTTGAAAACTGCAACCAACTAATTTTTTTTCTCTTGCTTTCTATTTCTTTCGTTTCTTTTTTCCTGCTTTTCTCTGTCTGCTCCTTTTTTTTGCTTTGTTCCTCAGAACGTTTACTTTAATGGGTGCATGGGAGGAGTTGTACAGTTAAGTTAACTGCCCACTGGCGAGTTAATTATATATATATATATTTATTTTTAATTAACTCACCCTTTAATTATAGAAAATGAGCCTAAATTGGAACGTGGCCACCTCCCTTTTCCTTCAGTTGTGATTTGTAAACACGTAAGGAGAGATATATTCAACTGATGTGTACATGGTAGTTGCCCACCTCTAGTAACCGACACCACATTTAATTAATTTCTTCCTTTCTCTCTTTTTTTTTATTAAGCCCATCACAAACATCATATTTGTACGTGATATACTATTGGAGTATTGGGCTTTGATTAGTCTTTTTCTTTGGCCCGAGATAACCAAGTTGGGCCAATAGCTCGATTTTTTCCACAATTTGGATCTCCTTTTTTTTTCAATGCAAATATTGACTTTATGATTTTGTTTAATTTCCAACTCAATAGTTACGCCCCGAACTTTGCCTTTCGAAGTTCGACATCTTTGCCTTTCGAAGCATTCTTTTGAACGAAACATTTAATTTGACTATTTGGTCCAACAAGGAGCATAGGCATATGCAAATTTGAGAAATAAATTTTTGTTTATTTTTGCAGGCTATAGGTATGGACCCATATGGAGAAGCTCCGTCTCAAAAGGCTTTAAGAGCTAATGGTCAAGAGATTGCATATAGCCCGTTGTATGATCGCTCCTTGTCTATTCGAGACCTAAAGATCTCTAAGCAAGACAAATGGCGAATGAGTTGGGCTAAGAGAAGTGAAGCCTCTGAGGGTTGTTTGAGATTTGTTCGAGATGATGAGAGGGGTTGTGTGAAAACTAACAGAGAGTTTGGAAGACGGTTTAAAGGGATGTTCCTTGAGAAAGTGCATCCTGAGAATGGCTACACTATGAAATCCCCAGTCCCTGAAGAATTTTATCCCCCTTTGTATAGATTTTTGAAGACGCCACAAAATTGGGGAACATAATTTTTGTTTAGGGGGCTTGCTAGCTTTATGCCATGCTTGATGGAATGGACTGAATAGATCTTGGACAAGTACGGGGATGTGCTTCGCAAAGAGGATATCTATGGACTTGCAACAATTTCTTGTTTTCCGTACATGTATCACATTGATGTATGGAGAGCATTTTGTGAACTTTGGGGGCCTCTAACCAACACTTTACATCATACGGGTGGTGAGTAAGGGGTTTCTCTCCATGATTTAAAGCAGATTGCGGGTTTGCCAATTCTTGGTGAACACTATGAGGAATTTTTACCACTGAATGATCAGTTGTTACATAAAAAAAATTCCCATCAACTGTTTTGGAGCTTTTGCGAATCCACGCTAGTCTTTGTAAGGATTCAGGTGGAGAATACGTCTCTTGGTGGCAATGGTTGAAGCACTTCTTTAGGGGTAAACAGATTTATTATGCTTTCCCAGAAGATCCTTTTGCGACGAATAAGAGGCGAGCCCCTAGCAAGCAAACAATTGCTTCATCTAAAGCAAAGAGCACTGCTAAAGTCCAAAAACAAGCAAAATTGATAGTGAGTGATGAAGGATAACTAGTAGCATTTATAGTTCTTCTCTTGAGCAGATTTGTTTTCCCAAGTGGCACGAGGGTTATCCGCCCTACGACCTTTGTAATGGCTTGCTTTATGGCAAAAGGTAGGAAAATTTCATTAGCTCCAGCAGTGTTAGGCCATATTTATAATGGTATGAACAAAATGGCGACCCATGAACACCTCGGTAGGGCTAATCCGAGTTTTGGGCTCCATTTCATGATCGGTTGGATGGGAGAATACTTTCCTAATTTGTATAAGGCACGTCCACATAATCGATGTCCTAAAGACTCGTCTAGCACGGTATGCGGGAGTGAAAGGGGAACTTCTCAATCTTCAGAAAGCTAGGATGATATTGAGACACTTTGACAACGTGAAGTACTATGCCATTGTGTTCGGTGATGATACTAGCTCAGACAAAGTTGATCTGACAGGGAATTCAGATCTTGATTTTGAGCGCCTAATTTGTATACGCTCGAGTGTTTTGCCTGTTAGAGTTGGCAGAAGTTTGATTTTGGAGCCTTATTATCCGAACAGGTTTGCTCGTCACTTTGGGTTTGATCAGAGAGTTCCCATAAATTCTTTGACATTCAGTATTCCCCTAAGATCTTGAAGATCTTTACGTGACATTTCTCATTGTTATGATAAGTTATTTAAGCAAAACACTGGTGTTGAGTATCACATTCCATGTTCCGACTACCTAGGGGCATGCACCACGAGTTTTTGTTGGTGGTGGGTCGCAATTTCAACCCCTTATCTTAGTCAGTCGATACAGAAAGTCAACACTATTTTGACTGGGAAGGAAACTTATTTGAGAGAAAATAATTATGTCATCACTGACTTAAAAGAAGTTATTACTGGCCCCAAAGATGGTGTAAAGGTTTCTACTGCAGAATCGCCCAAATCAAATGAATCGACTTTTCAACCGGTTGCTACTTTGCCGAAGAACAAAATAAGCATTAAGGATAGATCTTTGAGTGATGATGTCAACTTCAAAAGAAGAAGATATAAGAAGTCATCAGATTCATGCGAGTCTGGTTTTCATGGCAAGGGTTATGATCACCCTGATCCAACCTCAACATCTATTGGTTGTGTCGATGTTACAAGTACACCTGAGGTTCTTAATAAGCCCAATTTGCAAGAAGGGATCGATCAGAATTCTACTCAAATTCCCCAACCCATTCATTCCCCTGGCCATGTTGGTACTCCTATTGATTTGGATGAACCACCTTCAGAAGAAAAGCTTGATTATGAACCAGAATCAATGTCTGCTTTTGATACAGATCATAACCATGGTGCCCTCATTGTTTTCCCTGAGATGAAACCTTCAGAATCATCACGAGCTCCGTTAGATATTGTGCCTCTTGAGACTGTACCCTTGTCTGTACGTGGTATGTTTTCTACCCCAGTTAAAGAACATGTTCGTCAAGCTTTTGTGGCCAGTGTGCAAGCGATTTCTGAAACCATGTTGAAGATTCAGTCTGCTCAAAACATGTTGTCTATGAAGAATGAGCTTCTTGAGGATCTAGCAACATTGAATATCATAGCCAAAGCAGCTAAGATCAACGACCTTCATTTGTCTTGGATTGTTTCTCAAGTCCATAATTTCTCCGAAGGAGTTGACACAATAGGCAAATTAGTGGGTACAGTTGACACAACATCTCTAAGCAAAGTATCTGTTGACCTTTCCCTTTGCAAAACAGAACTCAATTCCAAATAAGCTGAATTATTGCAATTGCAAGAGAAGTCTTCTGCTATGAAGAAGCGCGGAGAGGATATTCTAGATGCAAGAGCTAAGCTTCGTCAAATGGAAGAGAGTTTTGCTGCCGATAAAGAGGCATTGGCGAAGAGTAAATCTGAAGTAGAGACATGCATTAAACTTGAAAGAACAAGGCAAGGGAATTTGGAGGAAATTGAGAAGGATGCCAAGGCTAAACTAGAAGAGCTGCATTCGAAGAAGACTATTATCGATAGCATTGTTGCAGTTTTTACTTCTTTTGCTTCTAGTGGCTAGATTTCATTTGTTCTCATTCATTTTTCCTAGCTTTGGCTTGTTCAGCTTTTTTCTTACCTTGTTATTGAATAACTTTATTTCCCATGTAATCACCTTTATTAATAAAATAGTATCATTTACTCTTTTTTTTACTATCTTATACAAGGGCGACGAAAGAGAAATACCAGACATGTTTGTAGTTTTTTTTTTTTGTGGTTGTGTCTAGTGTTTTGATTAACTAGACTGCCTACGTACCCCCTTTGTGGAGGATCAAACCGTTCGTAGTTCAGTTGGGATCTTGCATTTCTTGCGTGTGCATCAACGAATTAATTTAAACCCACCTTCTAGGAAGGGTTGTCTAAACCAATCCGACTATCATTTGCATGCAAGTTTTTAATTTTTTTTTAACCAACAATTGACACATAATCGATGGGAATTTTCACATTTGCTCACATGGGAGAAAATGTCTTTGTTTATTTGTTGTGGCTGCATCTAGTGATTTGAGAGACTAGATTGCCTACGTACCCCCTTGGTGAGGGATCAAGCCATCCGTAGTTCAAGCTCTCCATTTTTTTCTACTTCATTTTTCTTCTTCTTCTTCTTCTTCTTCTTCTTCTTCTTTTTCTTTTTCTTTTTTGTTTTTCTTGTCCTTATGTGTACGCATCATTGAAATAACTTGAACCCACCTTATAGGAAGGGTTGCTCAAATCACTTCACTATCATTAGCATACAACGGACTTGACTCACTTAAGTGAAATACTTCTTCACAATCTTTCCGTTCACACAAGGGTATATAATTTCACCCTCGAGTTGTGAGAGCTCAAACGCCCCCTTAGGAAACACCTTAGTCACGACATATGGGCCCTCCCATTTTGGCTCGAATTTTCCTTTTGATTTTTGATTGATGACAATTGGCCGCCTCACGGTAAGAACCAAATCACCAACTTTAAATAAACGGAATTTGACTCTCTTGTTGAATGCACCGGCCACCTGGGCTTGGTAAATTTCAAGCCTTTGTTGCGTCGCTAGCCTATGCTCATCTAGAGCTTCAAGCTCAGCTAAAGGAATTTTGACATTTTCTTCAGGCTTTGTGAGTTGGGTTGCAACTCTAAGAGAAGGTAGTTGATCCTCCAATGGTAAGACGGCTTCAGACCCAAAGACTAAGTTGTAGGGTGTACATCCAGTGGACGTTCGAACTGTAGTTCGATAAGCCCACAACGCTTCAGGCAGTCTTTCATGCCAATCTCTCTTTGATTTTGACACCATTTTCTTAAGAATCTTGCAAAGCACTTTATTGAATGCTTCCGCCTGGCCATTCGAAGAGGAATTATAGCTTGATGAAAAGTTTTGCTTGAAACCAAATTTCTCAGCTAACTTACACATTTGTTGATTTTTGAAGTAAAGGGCATTGTCAGCTATTATCTTTGCAGGAACTCCATAGCGGTAGATCACATGGAACCTTATAAAATTGACAACTTCTTTTGCCCCTACCCCCTTCAATGATATAGCTTCAGCCCACTTTGAGAAATAATCAGTTGCGGCCAAAATGTATTGATGACCACGAGATGACGATGGGCTAATGGGACCTATCACGTCAAGACCCCATGCGTGGAATGACCATGATAAGATTGTTGGATGGAGAAATTGAGGTGCTTGATGGATGAAATCGCTATGAACCTGGCAAGCATGACATGCCTTAGCAAATTCCATTGCGTCCTTCACCATGGTTGGCCAATAATAGCCTAGTCGTTTGACTTGATCGGCTAATTTAGGGCCAGCTTGATGTGCCCCACATATCCCTGCATGAGTTTGTTCAAGAATATGTTGAGCTTCTTGCGTTGACAAGCACCGAAGTAATATCCCATCAAAGGATCTACGATACAATGTATCGTTTTTCAATGTGAACCTTAAAGATCGTCGTTTGACATCTACTTTCTTCTTTGCATCCTCTGGTAACACACTATATTGAAGGTAATCAACTATTGACTGTTGCCAATCAAGATACTCTTCAATCTCATAAACCGAGACAAGATTCACTTCTTCAATTTGGTTGGATCGTTCTAAAGCCGGAGCTAGTAAATGACGTTCTCCTATTGTAATTTGGATTTCCCTTTCATCGAGTAACGTCATTGATGCTGCTAGTTTGGCCAAAGCATCGACTTTATCATTTTCAGATCTTAATATGTGTGTCACCTCTATTTGGTGGAATTGGTCAATGAGATGTCTCGCTCTTTGATGAAGAGGAATCATATTTGAATTCCTGACCTCATAGACACCATTCATTTGTCTAACGATTAATTGAGAATCGCCAAACAATTTTAATGTGTTGATATGCATTTCAAGAGCTATCTCAAGACCGATGATGAGTGCCTCATACTCTGCTACATTATTTGTGCAAACCTCCAAAAGGGAGAAAGAATAAGGCACTATTCCACCCGATGGCGTAACAAATACAATGTCAACCCCAACTCCTTTTCTCCTTGACGCACCATCAAAGTATAGCTGCCATGTTTTTTCTTCTATCATAAAAACTTCTTCATCTGGGAAGTCATATGATAATTCTTCACCATCAGGGGTTGGATGAGCAGCCAAGAAATCAGCTATGACTTGCCCTTTAATCGCCTTTTGAGGCACAAACTTGATGTCGAAAGGTGCTAGGAGCATAGCCCACTTGGCTAGTCTCCCTGACAACACAATCTTGGACAAGATATACCTTAACGGATCAGCCTTGGAGATTAACATGATTTGGTGGGTTAAGAGATAATGTCGTAACTTTGGTACGGCAAATATCAAAGCAAGGTTGACCTTCTCCATGGCAGAGTAATTGCGTTCTACTCCCACCAATGTTCGGCTGATGTAATACAAGGCATTTTCTTTTCCCTCATCATTATTTTGGGCTAATATGGCCCCTAAGGACTGCTCAAGAGCCGCGGTATAGAGGATTAATGGTCGCCCTTGAATCGGTGCCATCAAAATTGGTGGACTCATCAAATATTCTTTGATGCTATTTAAAGCATTTTGGCATTATTGGTCCCATATGAAAGGAGCATCTTTTTTCATTAACCGTAGAAATGGTTGGCACCTCCCTGTTAGATTTGAAATGAAGCGCCGAATGTATGCAAGTCTTCCATGTAGACCTCGAAGCTCACGAAGGTTTCTTAGAGGTGGCATTTGCATGATAGCCTTTATTTTATCGGGATCAATTTCAATTCCCCGATATCGAACAACGAACCCAAGAAACTTCCCAGATGTCACACCAAATGCACATTTGAGAGGATTCATCTTCAATTGATGCTTACGCAGTCTCTTGAAGATTTCTCGGAGATCTTTTGGATGATCCTCACGCTCTTTTGTCTTTACCACTAAATCATCTACATAACATTCCAAGGAATGATGGAGTAAATCATGAAAGATGACGGTCATGGCCCTTTGATAGGTTGCACCAGCGTTTTTCAAGCCAAATGGCATTACTGTGTAACAATATGTGTCTTGAGGGGTTCGAAAAGCTGTTAACTCTTCATCTTCAGGATTCATCTTTATTTGGTTGTACCTTGAAAAACCATCCATAAAGGACAAAGCTTTGAACCCGGTCGTAGCATCAACTAGTAGCTCTGTTATGGGTAGAGGGAATTCATCCTTAGGGCATGCTTCATTCAAGTCCCTAAAATCCACACAAATATGGAGTTTGCCATTCTTCCTTACAGGGACAATGTTAGCCAACCATATCGGATATTGAACTTCACGGATGAACTCAGCCTCGATAAGCTTTTTAACTTCAGAATTGAATTGAACCGTCAACTCGGGGCGAAAACGACGTTGTGTTTGCTTGACATGTTATTTGTCCTCAGAGATAGCTAGCTTATGCGTCGCAACTTGTGGATCCAAACCAGACATGTCTTGGTATTCCCAAGCAAACACATCTTTGTACTCCCTAAGGAGTTGTTCATATACCACTGTTTCCTCGTCAGTTAGTAATTTGCTAACAAGAACGGGTTTGGGCTCTTCTCCGCTCCCCAAGTTGATTTCTTCAAGTTCATCAACGGTGGCTTGACCTCCATCTTCCATTTCCGGTGGTTGCAATCTGAATTGTATTGATGAAATCTGGTGAGGCATCTTCATTGGTAATTTCTTTAAGAGAGTCGTGACTTGGTGATTCTTCAAACGCGGTCATATTCACGTCCTCCATTTCGACATCACCTGATTTTCGTACAAAAAACTTTGACTTTTGCTTCTTCTTGATTCTCCATTTTTTAGCACCTTTGATGTGACTCTTCTTGCTTTCAAAATCACCAAAACCCTCAAGCCTGTTGAACACAGAAGGTCTCGTTGTTTCATTTACCAACGTTGTATCGATTCTCTCAAACACTGACACTCGAGGCATTGTCGCTTCCTCTTCTAAGAACAATCTTTGCTCATCAGAGTTAAGTTCATAGGCTCTAACACTTTAGATGTCAATACACCTCCCTCGGGAGAGACTTGCAGATTCTCAACAAGCTTTTGTTCTAGAGGTTTGTATAAAGCCTTTCTCTTTGAGGAAGATTTCGATCCTTTCACCTTCAACTTCAACTTCTTGTGTGATTGCAAGGGAAAAGACTTGGTGAAGGCTCTAGAAGATTCCCCTCTTAACACCACTATCTTGCTATCTCCGGAGAGCTTATGGATGATCAACGTCTTTTCTGGCACAGATTGTTCTATCTTTCGAAGGGGACAAGTATAACTTGTCATCAAAGAGTGCATGGCCTTCTCAATTGAGCTTAAAGGCTTTTGGCCAGCTTGTCTCATCTCCTTTGGTGTGTATCTGAACAACACTTTAGGACGAGTGCTCTCCCCCTCGCTTTTCTCATTAAGAGAAAATCTTGACAATTGAGCAATACTTGAGGCTGGCTCGTTACCTTGGAGCATTTTGCTACTTTCACCTCTTTTCATGGCCATTTTAGGCTCAAAACTAACTCACTTATAAAACTTGGCGTCATCATAGTTCACACTTTCTCCATGAAATGGATTTTGATCTCCTCGGATAGTCTTTTCATTTCCATTCTCATCGGTGTACTTTAAACATTGATGAAGTGTGGAAACAATGGATTTGCTAGCATAAAGCCATGGTCTCCCCAACAAGGCATTATAAGACGTGTCAGCATCTATGACATGAAATAACGCGTCTTTATAAAGATCATCCATCACCACTTTTAACGCAATGGTACCCATGGCTCTTTGCCCTACTTGGTTGAACCCTTGAATTGTAAGCAAGGTAGGGGACAAATGACAAGTTGTCAATCCCATAGTTTTCAAAATCCTCAACGGGAGAAGATTCACCATTGATCCGCAATCCAAGAGGATACGATTGACCTTTGAATCACCGATGAGACCTGTGACATATAAAGGCCGATTGTGATACTCTTCCCCCAACTGAAGATCTTCATCAGAAAATGTTATACATGCCATGCATGTGGCACAATGAGTTGGCGGAGATAAAGACACCTCATTGACTTCAACAGGGTCGACTTGGTCCTTATAGTGTTTAGGATCCATGAGAGCTTGGATAAGTTCCCTCCTTAGCTCATTTGACATTTGTAACACATCTTATACACTTAAACGCACGGGAATACGCTTCAAGTGACTAACGACGTCATACTTGATCCTTTCTTTAAATGGAGCTTTGCGAAGGACCATTGGAACTTGGTGACTAGCCTCTTTTGAGGTTCTTCCATTTTTCCTTTCTCTTTTGTAGAAGAATTAGGAGTTTCTTTATCAACTAGCTCATCAAGGCTTGTCTCCTTCACGTCGTCATTAGACGACGACTCTTTTTCTTTGCCTTTTTCTTTTGGCTTTGGAGATGTGAGTTGATGTCCGGAACGAAGTGTAACTTCGTCAACTTCCAAATCCCACTCTTCACACATGTCAGCCCAAGTGGCCATACAACATTGGGAAATTTCTTCACCCCAAAAGGCATCATCTTCTGAAGAATCCTCCTCAAGAAATTTATTAGGGACGAAGTCTTTTAATGTTATTGGTACTCTATTTGGCTGAACGTATTCCTCCTCAGAGTCAATTGTTAAGGCTTTTCCCTTTTTCTCTTTCTTAACCTTCTTCTTGTTCTTCTTCTTTCCATGCTTTCTTCCAATCATTCTGAAACCTGGAGAACTCGAAGTTTGAGTCACTTTGGACCGAGATTTTCTTCGACTTACATTAGTTTGCCATTCAAAGTCACTGAAGGCATCATCATCAGTTGAACGCAAGTCTTCAAAATCCGAGCAAGTCATAATCTCGTACAATGTGGATTGTCTAGGAGCATCTCTCAGCATGTCTGGATATACCCACACGACACGAATATCATTATCAATTATGAACTGCACAGGTATCGCCATAGGAGGCAATGAAACTGTGGGTATGCCCTCATTAGCAACCGATGCGTTAGATACGTCATGAGACTCTTGAGAAGGGAGTGCTTCTACAATTTCTGTCATAGAGATAGTATTCGAAGAGGCTACTTGAGCTTTTGGTGATGCTCCTTCGATCTCTATTTCTCCATTTTTTATCATCCTCTTTATCATATCCTTTAGCACATAACAATCTTGGATGGGATGACTAACAATGCGATGGTATGGACAATATTTCGCATCATTTGTTTTTCCAACTTCGTTTGGTCTTTTTGGCTCAAGAAGGGTTAAGAGCTTAGCGGCCATTAACTTTTCAAATATCCCTTGGACATCACTGTCATCAAAAGGGTATTTCTTTTCTTTTCTTTTCTTTTCTTTCTTGAAGAGTGGGTTTTTTGAAAGGCTCTTTACCTCCCCGTCCTTGTGACCTAGAATCATTACCCGTAGGCATTTTACTTGTGGGTTTAACGAAGGTAGCCATAGACTCCCCTCTTTTTTGATGCTTTTTTGCCTCATCCCTCCTTGACTCATTTACATGAGACCGACTTGTGCTTGTTTTACCTCGAGCCAACTGTCGTTCGACATTGCAAGCTTTTGACACTAAAGCATCAAAACCTCGAGGTTCTGCACTGCCAACATGTACAGCCAACACAGGAATTAGATTATTGGTGCACATTTGGACACACGCCTCTTCACTTAACTTTTCAGGGCATTGCAATCTTAGGCTCCTCCATCTTGCGATTAAATCATTAGCAAGTTCATTTGGCCGTTGAAGAGTATTTGCAAGGTCCATAATGGAAACCTTTGCCTTTGAACTCACGAATTGTGCTAAGAATGCTCTTTGTAAGTCATCCTATGTTTGGATCGATCTAGATTGAAGTTGTGTGTACCAAGTGAATGCCGACCCTTTTAACGATTGCACAAACTGTCTGATGAGTAAGGCATCACTCAGTGCGGTTTCACCACAAACTGAATAAAAGTGAGCCAAATGCTCATGCGGTGACCCATGGATACTATCGAATTTATCAAAACTTGGCCTTTGGTAACCCGGAGGGAATGGGACAGCATCATAATGCACTGGGTATGGCTTTTTGTAGCCAAGAACAAGTGGATTTTGAGACACTTGGAATTCTCGAATCCCTTGAGCGATCAACTCCCTAATTTCTTGAGGGGAGATGGATGAACTACTACTCGGGCCATCATCATTTGTTCTCACCTGTTCATGCCTACTCTCTTGAGCATGACTATTGGCTTGCGCAACAAGTGTCGCTATTTAAGCGTCTTTATCAGCGAGTTTTCTTTGCAACTCTTGGAGTTGTTCTTCAACACTAGATGTTCCTTTCATCAGAACATGCATGTTTTCCGACTCATCTTGTAAGACAGTCTTTGTTTGTCCTCCTTTGATAGCCATGGAAGGAAACTCCTCCTCTTGGAAAAGAGAATGCAAGTCTCCATACAATGGAGAACCAGGTTCCTCTTCACATGGAGATCTCTTCGGACTAGGTGGTGTTGAAGCTACATCAGCATAAGAAATTATTTTGGCCTTAGATCTTGTCATAGGACCATCATGAAGTTGTCCCGTTTGGACACTTAAACTTCTCGAGCTACACGAGTCTTCTTTCCTTGAAGCGTCAACGAGAACGTTAGCCATCTTGTTCTCTTTGTGAACTCGAACCTTCTTGGCTTTCGAGGACTTGATCACTTTGACCTTTTGAGTTTTTGCTTGTGTCTCCCCCTCAGAGTAAGAGGTCACGCAAACTTGTTCGACCTTTTCAAGCGTGACAGGAATAGAACCTATGAGAATCTGGCCTGGAGCGACTATTGGAGGATTAGGTAATACCTCCTTTGAGTCAAAAAGGTCTTTCGCAGCCTTCCAGAGGGTTGCATTTGCTTGAGCTAAGGCTGGAGAATTTGCTAGCTTGCGGAGTGGCCCTGCCCTTGAACGCTTTGAACCATTTTTGCGGCCTCTCTTTTTGTTAGTCTTCTTGACTTTTGGGACAAATGGTAGAGACTTTCCTACAGGCCCACCAT
Organism: Fallopia convolvulus; assembly: GCA_964016875.1. NCBI lineage: Eukaryota > Viridiplantae > Streptophyta > Magnoliopsida > Caryophyllales > Polygonaceae > Fallopia > Fallopia convolvulus. Next base: position 43,292,852 of record OZ024724.1, read on the forward strand.
TTCTTTTGAGAACACGAATGATAGGTCGCTGAGCACTCAAGGGGATAGGTTTTGTGCCACTGGTTCCCGGATTGCCGACACCACTAGTTGTCTTAAAGCTGGGCTTGTTGCCCTTTTGCTCCTCCAAATGGTGAAGTGGGTTGAAAGAATTTTCCAACGGGATCTTCGCATGGATTTCATTGTGAGAAACATCGAAGACCACCGAGAAGGACCTTCGACGGACCCAACGACCCCCTTGCACGATGAAGGTAGCATGAAGTTCATTGAAGTTCACAGTTGCCATTTATGCCATTTCCTTGCAACGAAAACACAAGTAAACGTTAGTAGATGTATAACTTAAAGATGAAAAGGAAGAAAAGGTCCCACCGTGCGTGCCAAAAATATGTTGAGGAAAAATATGAAAATATTCGCAAAACAGATTTTATTTGAATTTTGAAATTTTGAGTTCGACCCTTTCTTTTTACCCTTTTGATTAAAAGTCATACAAATACAAAGGATTTGGTTTGTTTTAGAATTTGGGCTGCACCCGAGTTTTGACGGGTTGCCTACGTATCTCTTTAAAGATAATCAAGTCTTACGTAGTTCAGAGTGTTTTGGTTTTTTATTTGTGTGTGTGATATTTTTCATGCATTAGAGGAACGAATCTGAACCCACCTTCTAGGAAGAGTTGCCTAGACCGCTCCAACTATCATTTGCATGACGCGAATGATACTAAACCCACCTTCTAGGAAGGGTGATCTAGCTATTCGCATTTGGCGTGCACAATTATTTTTAGTGCGTTTTTGTTCATTTGAAAATTTTAGTTTGGTATGAGATTGCGACTGTACCCGAAAAAAATTTGCATCGAATTACCTACGTAGCCTTTTTAGGCGTCAAGTCCTTACGTAGTTCTAAAAGGGATTTTAATTTGTTGACCCAAATTTAATATAATCAATAATTTTTTATATTAAGCTTTGTGCATTAAATAATCTAGTTATATATTAATCATAATTTAGTTTAAAAACATTTTGAATGGGTCACTTAGAATGGGCTTTACTCAAGTTTATGGGTACACGGATTCATGATTATTTGAACCATCGAATAGATTTAATTAATTGGCCGAATACATAAATAGGTCCCTGAACTTTGACGTTTTTTGGCAACCATATCCCTCTACTTTTCGGGTTTCAGATAGGTCCCTGGACTATACATTTTTTTGTCATTTAAGCACAAATAGCATGAGTTCATCACCTCGTAAAAGTCTGGATAGAACGACAACGGAGTTCTGAATTCTTCACCTCGTCAAAAGTCGGGAGCTCTGAATTCTTCACCGGTGACGGACTTCAAGGGCCTATTTATCTACCTCGTCAAAGTCTGGACGGAACGACGACGGAGTTCAAGGGCCTATTTCTCTGCCTCGTCAAAATCTGGATGGAACGACGACGGAGTTCCGAATTCTCCACCTCGTCAAAGTCGGGAACTCCGAATTCTTCACTGGACACAGAGTTCAAGGGCCTATTTCTCCCAATTTAGGAGCATACTTCTCTGCCCCTTTCGAAAGACGGAGTCGAGAGTTCCCAGATCTGATGACGATGGCGGTCAGATCTGGTGGTTGGCGGTGGACTATGCAGTTCGGGAGGACTCGGGACTCGAGAGTTGGCGGTCAAATCCGCCATTGTTTTCCCTTGACTTCCTTTTTTTCAACTGAGTCGCCATTGTTGTCGAACGCTTCAAGTTCGAGCGAGATGTCATCATCGGCCGAATCGTCGCCGCTTTCGCCGCTTTGGACAATAGCTTGGAAAAGCTCCCCCTCTCCACCACCGACCGTCAATTGGTCATCGTAACCTCTTGGATCTCATCGCCGGAATCCACCGCAAGCCAGTCCTCTTCTCCCGAGTTTGGTTCTGCTAGATCTAGATCTAAGAAAAAAGAAAAGAAAAACAAAACAAAACAAAAAGGACAAAATAAATGAAATAAAAAACGATATTTTTTATGTTTGACATATTAAAATCGAGAAAAAAAGAAAAAGAATTTTTTTTTATCCCACCCAGGCATTCATAAGATGAATTATTCTCTTTTACGCGTAATTCCGAGATTGATATATACGCGTTTTACCACGTAAGAAATTTGTGTTTAAATGGCAAAATAATGTATAGTCCAGGGACTTATCTGAAACCCGAAAAGTAGAGGAATATGGTTGTCAAAAACGTCAAAATTCAGGGACCTATTTATATATTCGGACATTAATTAATTTTGTATAACTTAATTAGATACAATCTCAAAATTAACTATTTTTTAGAGCTCCTTAATCTTTTTAATTTTGGAGAAAGATTGTACATGTGATGTGACATCATGACTCCACTTCAGTTCACTTTCACAATGTACATATAAACCCACCTAATTACTTTTATATTGTTTATTTTTAGCCCAATTTACTTTTACATGTAGTCCTGCATGCCTAGTGCCCAAATTTACGCTTTAACAATTTTAACCCCCTTCTCCTTTTTCCCTTTTTTATATATATAATAACTTTGCTTAAGATAAAGTCAGGATCAAATCAACATACTCTATCCAACAAAATCCGGGATTCAATTGGATTTAATTCAAGAGATCACAGTTTTTTTTTCCTATATATATTAACTTCGATCTCTTTTTTTTTATATGTGAATCTAAATGCTTTTTTCATAAAGCATTAGCTTTTCTTTCAATCTGAAAGATAGCCTACGTTGCTTTTAACAAGGGTACTGGTTTATTTGAAGATCCCATAGAAGAGAGATAATTAAGGGTAAACTCAAAGCTTAATTTTATACCCTTTTTTTATTTAGTTTGGTACGCAGAAGGGGTGTTTTGGCTCATCTTTTCCCTCGAAATCCATTACTTGTCAACTCCCCTCCTCTCTTCATTCATTCATTCTTTTTTTTTACTCATGTCAATCCAATTAAATTTGTAATATCTCTAGAAACTAATTTTACGGATCCCCAAAGAATATCGATTAAATCCCCATTGAAACATGCCAATTGGTGTAACGGTTTAAGAGTAATTACTCTTAAATTTATCGCCATGTGGGGACCCGAAAGTCGTTACTTTTAAATCAACCACGCTCCTAATGTGATGTAATGGTTCGGGAGTAGTTACTCTCAAATCCATCACTACTTTGCTTAACATGGAGACCCAAAAGTAACTACTTTTGGATCAACCGCGATCTTGGATGTAACATAGAGGCCCGAAAGTAACTACTCTCGGATCAACTATGGACTTGGATGTAGCATAGAGACCCAAAAGAAACTACCCTCGGATCAACTGTGAACAGTGGAATGATGGAGAGATACGAAAGTAACTACTCTCGATCTCCCTTTGGGCCTTTGATAAGACTATTTTGATTTCCTGCGTAAATTAAACAAACTCAAGAATCCAATTTATTAATTAAAAAAAAGTTTTTTTTAATGGATCGCAGAATGAATTTAGTGTGGAACTTTGATTTAAAATACATGAAAAGATTCCTTGAAAGAGTGACAAATTAGATGGGGGGAGATTTGCTCCACAAAAACTCAAAATCAACTTAAATTTAAAAGAATAAAATAAGTTGAAATAAAAGCTATGAACCATCTCTGCACATATGGGAAGCCTTCTTCCAAAAATTGATTTGACCCACCAAATGACAATGACAAGCAAAGAATTTTTAATTTGATTTTTTAAAAAAAGACCAAAGAAAAGGGAAGAATCGTACTGGTAGAAAAAAAAATTAGTACTTGGCCTTACAAAAAAAAACACTTTTGAAAACTGCAACCTACTAATTTTTTTTCTATTGCTTTCTCTTTCTTTCTTTTCTTTTTTCCTGCTTTTCTCTGTCTGCTCCTTTTTTTTTGCTTTGTTCCTCAGATCGTTTACTTAAATGGGTGCATGGGAGGAGTTGTACAGTTAAATTAACTCCCTATTGGCAAGTTAATTATATATATATATATTTATTTTTAATTAACTCACCCTTTAATTATAGAAAACTAGTGTGCTGCCCCGTGCCTAAGGCACGGGTTTAGGCTCATTTTTCATTTAATTTAGCAAATGATAACTGGATAATATAAATATCAAAAAATTTAAAGTTATTAAATTTTTTATGTATATATATATATATTATTTTTAAAATGTAATATTTATATCATGCAAAACATCAATAAGTATCAACCTAATGATATTTGAAATAATATGCTAAACCTTAATTTAAAATGATATTTAGAATTAAAGTTAGAAAATATTCGAATAATTGGGTTAAAAACATCAAGAATCAGTAACTCAAATGTTTCTCAATGATAAATAAATTTTAACTGAAAATGTGAGTAGTTTTGAAATGCTCAAGTACTTTTAAAGGAAAAACATCTCTCAAACAATGATACTGACAAGCAAAAAATCTCGGTCAAGAACGATTGATTTTGATACAAATGTTCGTTCTAGTGCTTAACTATACAGTACTCCAAAACCAAAAGAAGTTACACAAGTGCTTTGAGAAATCAATGAAAGAAAGATAAACACAGTGAACCTAAATTATACATTAGGTAGAATAGAATCTTAGCTTTAGCTACATTTTTGCTTCAACTCATCAAAAGCACCAACTCTTAACGTATCTCCAAGATGCCATGTTGAAATGCACACACAACGATTATTTACCTCCAAGATGCCATATCCAAAACTTCTTTCTCTGACTGCACTATAAATTAGTTGCTTCTCCCAACAGAATTTCCCAGTTGTTGGACCAGATCTAAATTGAATTCATAGAACCCGCCCATGTAAGGATCTGGTGTGGCAGATGGAACAGTATATCTCATGGCTAGCATGGGTGATCACCATCTTTCTCTAAATTTATCTACACACATCAAGGCCGGCCTCTAACACTTCTTTTAATGATAATAAGCATACTTCATGCAAGTTGTGGTTTTTCCTTAACCAATTAGTATTCCAAATATTGCCACTTAAAAGATACTTCCTTTCCAACAGACCCTAAATAAACAACGGGAGAAAAGAGAAATTTATGCAACCAGTGTCATTAAATGAAAACGAATGAACCACATATTAGAGGATGAAGTTACTTTAGTAGACACGTACCTTGTAGACCAACAAATATGACTACACTTGGTTTCCCCTTCTTAGGTGTAAAAGACGGCTTCCTAGGATCCTGAATTTTGCAGAGCTCATTAAATACAACTTACATGAAAGAAGAAAAATTGAGGTTTCAATTACCTTCTAGGCAATATACGGCCTTTAGGATGGGTTGTTAACTAAACCTAAAGAGGGCTAATCTTGGTAAACATATATTCAAACTATCAAATTAAAACGTGTTCTTATCACACCTCCTGCCAACCATTTTCATCATAATTTATGTTGCCAATTTTCCATCTCACAGAAGTGGTTTGCAATATTATAGGCAATTGAAGGTTTCTTTTCATTCGTAGCAAACTGAAAGTTTCTTTAGTGATATAAACTTGTGATGACATTATTTTTGGAAATGTTAGGGAAAACAACTTATCAAGCAAATATTTAAGATAGAGAGCATATATATATATATATATAAACTAACAGAGCATGGCGGGTCATTGTGACAAAATCCGATTTTAATACCATCTTTTGACAACTCCTTCAACACTTGAATCTCATCTTTCAAACAGGAAGGCTGAATTCCTTATCTTCCTTTATTGAGCATAAATTTTCTACTTTTTTTACCTAGTTCCTAATCTAAACAAAGGATAATGAAACACCAAAAAGATTAACGATCTCTTAAAAAACCACTCTTTTAATCATTCAAAGTAGGTTTTTGATTTACATTTCTCTAATATACCTCATTTTGTTCCAAGGACTGCTTCCTTTGATCTAGGCATCTCAAGACTGTGAACCTCTTTCATCTGAGCTGCAACGGGGTCTTTGAAATCTGTTGATGAGAATGTCTAAAATCAAAGATTTATGGTGTTCTTAGTGAGAATTGATCTGACCCTGATGGAATTTAGAGAAGGTGGAAAATCATTCCAGTATTTCCCCTTATTTCATTCAGTAGAAGGCCATTACATTATATAGGCAATGGTACTAGGTGAATATAAGGACACCTGTCCATTCCATGGAATACTCTAGATTTCTGTAATTCTAGATATTTGCTATAGGATATTTACATTATTCTACTATCCCCCCTCGATCCTAACTGGTGTAAGCCTAGTTTGGATCGTAACAGTAAGAATCGAGCTGTGGCCAGAGGTTTTGTAAGAGCATCGACTGTTTGATCTTTGGATGATATGAAGGCTACCTGAAGCGATCGACTCTTGACTCGTTCTCGAACAAAGTGATAGTCGAGGCCGAGGTGTTTGATTTTGTGATGCAAGACAGGATTCATGGCTAAGTATGTGGCACCAATATTGTCCCACCACAAGGTGGGAGGTTGTGACAGAGGAATGCCTATATCACGTAACAAGGATTGAATCCAAATAGTTTAGCATGTCGCCAAGGCAATGGCACGATATTCAGCCTCCGTGGATGATCGAGCTACAGTGTCTTGCTTCTTAGAGCTCCAAGATATGAGATTTTGCCCATGGTAAACAGAATATGCGCTGGTGGAGCGGCGGTCAGTGGGGTCTCCTGCCCAATCTACATCAGAGAAGGCCGAAAGTGTAGTGTTGGGTTGAGAGGAGATGTGGAATTTGAGATCAGCCGTGCCATTTAAGTACCGGAGAATTCGTTTGACCCCTTGCCAGTTTTTCTCATCCGGAGAATGCATTGCTTGACAGAGTTTGTTGACTGCGAAGGCAATGTCGGGGCGTGTAAATGCTAGGTACTGTAGTCCTCCAATGATACTCCGAAAGAGGGTAGGGTCAGTGAAAGCTGGTGATGGATTGATATCAGAGACAAAATTTGTTGCCATCGGTGTGCTCACAGGTTTTGCATTGGACATCTGGGCACGAGAAATGAGCTCTTTAATGTATTTGGTCTGAGATAGATAAAATCCTTCTTTAGTGCGAGTGGTTTCGATCCCAAGAAAGTAGTGCAAGTCTCCCAAGTCTTTGACGGGAAATTGTTTGGACAGAGAGCTTACAAAGTCACCTGCGAGTTGGTTAGAAGATGCAAGTACGAGCAAATCATCAACATAGACAAGAATGAAGACGACACATTGCCCTTGGCGAAAGGTGAATAAGGAGGAGTCGGCTTCGGAAGCCGTGAAACCCATGGTAACTAAGGCTTCACTGAGCCGTGAAAACCAGGCCCGTGGGGCCTGTTTGAGGCCATACAAAGAGCGATTTAACTTACATATGTGGTTGGGAAGGGTGGGGTTAATGAAACCCGCAGGCTGGGAGATGTAAACTTCTTCGGTGAGGGTCCCGTGGAGAAACGCGTTTTGGATGTCGAGTTGCCGGACAACCCAGTTGTTCATCGCTGCTAAGGAAAGAAGGAGGCGGATAGTGGTGGCTTTTACAACGGGACTGAAAGTTTCTTCATAATCCAACCCGTGGACTTGATTGAAGCCCTTGGCAACTAGACGTGCTTTGCGCCGTTCAATTGTGCCATCGGCATGGCGCTTGGTTTTGTATATCCACTTGACCCCCAATACATTAGAGGAGGCGTTGGGGGAACGAGGGTCCAGGTGTTGGTGTTGAGGAGAGCTTGAAATTCAGCATTCATTGCTTGGCGCCACTCGGGAAATTTGTTGGATTCGGTGAAGGTGTGGGGTTCGTCCGGCACTAGGGTGGTAGCGGAGCATTGTGGATCTGGTGGTGGTGGCCAGGGAATGGTGCCGTCGGAGCGAATTAGGGGTTTGGAAATGTTGTTCTGGGAACGAGTGCGCATTGGATGAGTGGAGCGTGGTGGGGGTGGTTGTGATGTGGGCTCGATGGAGGAGGGCCCAGTAGGAGATTGTGGTGTGGGTTCGATGGTTGAGGGCCCAATAGGGGAGGGATCAATATTAAGAGAGGGAGGGGAGTTGGGTTGTGGGGAATTTTGAATGGAAGTTTGAGTGTTGGGCCGAGTTGTGGGGAAGGATTGATTGTTGGGCCGAGAAGTTGAGGGTGCTTGGGTTTGTAGAAATTGAGGAAGGAGAGGAAGCTGGGCCTCTTGATTTGGGGTGGGTAAAAGTGGGGGTTGGGAGTCAGTTAATGGGAAAACATCCTCGTGGAATATGACATCACGGGAAATGTAGGTTCGGTTGTGGTTCCAATCGTAGCATATGTATCCTTTGTGGTTGGATGCATAGCCAAGAAAAATAGTTGGAGTGGACCGAAAGGAAAGTTTGTGTGAATTATAGGGACGAAGGTTTGGGAAGCAAAGGCACCCAAAAACACGAAGGAAGGAGTAGTCGGGTTTGTTGTTGAAGAGTGTGGTGAAGGGTGTTGAGTTTTGTAGTATGAGAGTGGGTAGTCGGTTTATGAGGTAAGTAGCGGTTTCAAAAGCATAATCCCAACATTGTAGTGGAAGGGAGGCATGTTTTAAGAGAGTTAAGCCGGTATCGACAATTCGGCGGTGACGTGTCTCAATAGACCCATTTTGTTGATGGGAATATGGACACGTGAGGCGATGGTTTATCCCATTGTGTTGAAAAAAGGGAGTAAGGGGTTTGAATTCGGTCCCTCCATCGGTTTGGATATGAGAGATTTTTGTGGAGAAAAACTTAGTTGCAAAGATAATAAATTGTGTGATGATTTTGGTGACTAAAGTTTTAGAGGAAAAGGGGAAGATCCAAACAAATTTAGAGAAATCATCAATGATAGCTAAATAATATTTATTGCCTTTAATAGAAAGATGTTGGGCTGGCCCCCAAACATCCATAAACAAAAGTTCAAGGGGTTTAGTAGATACACTAGGGGATGGGGGATGAGGAAGGGCATGGGCTTTAGCCCAAGAACAGGATTGACATTTTTGTGGGCCTGATGGGCCGTTTGTTGATGAGGGCTGAATAACTTGGAGAAGTTGTGAAACAACCCTAACTGAGGGATGCCCAGTGCGAGCGTGCCAAAGCTGGAATTTATTTGCGGTGGTGTAATTGGATTGAGGGGCAGACGGTGACGACGACAACAGGGCCACCGACAGCTCATATAATCCGGCGTTAACGGTCCCTCGAAGAAGCTCCTCCCGAGTCTGCGAGTCCTTCACAAGAAAGTGAGAAGAGTGAAATTCAAAAAACACCTGATTATCTAAACAAAAACGATAGACTGAGAGCAAATTTTTATTTAAGTGAGGAGTATGGAGGAGATTTTTTAGAGCAAAGGTACGCTGGTAAGACTGAAAGGAGGAGGAGCCCTGGTTGTTGATTGGAATGTGAGAACCGTCGCCAAGGGACACTGTGTCGGGCCTATTGTAGCCGTGACTGTCGATGCGAAGATTGCTCAGATCTGGGGTGAAGTGGTGGGTGGCTGCGGTGTCCGGAAACCATGTCTGATTGGGAGCTACTGTTGAGTTTGCTTGGAAGGATGTCGGAGGCGGTGCTTGATAGGATTGGTTGAACCGATGCCAACAGATTAAGGCGGTGTGGTTGGGTTTGTTGCATACCTGGCAAACCACACGGTTGTCCGGTGCCCCATTAAAGGTGTGGTTAGGGCCGTTGTTGTTGGTGGTGGTGCGAGAGAAGTCATGGCTTCCTCGATTGTTGTCGGAGCGGCTGCTATTGCCTCTTCCTCTGTTTCCTCCCCTGTTGCGACCGTTGCCTCGTCCCCTGGTTGTGGCATTGGCTTCACAGCTTTGTTGGCCGTTGGTGTTGTTGATGGAGATATTGGAGGTGAGATTTTGGGTGTGGTGTGTGAGCCTCGACTCGTGGACAAGGAGATGAGACAGGATTTGGTGTGGGGAGGGCAGAATAGGCTGAGTAGAGAGAGAGGTAACGAGTGAGTCGTATTCAGAGGGGAGACCGGCAAGAAGATAGGTGATGAAGTCCGTATCTGGGAGATGGTGGCCCGCAGCAGCAAGGAGCGAGCTCAGATTCTTGGCTCGGTTGAAGTAGTCGGAGACCGACTCGGACCCCTTTTTGAGGGCCGGCTAACTGTAGACGAGTGTGCACTATCTGTGCGTTGGATCTAGCTGCAAATAGATCATGGAGATGATTCCAGATCTGAAGGGCTGAAGTGCAATCAATTACTTGTGAGAGCACAGTTTCGGTTAAGGAGGAGGTAAGAATGGTCATGACTAAATTGTTCTTGGTTTGCCATTCATCAAACGCAGGGTTGGGTTCACCTGCTTCAACCGGAGGTGGGCATGGGTAAGAGCCATCAACTAGTGAGAAGAGATGATGGGCTCGAAGATAAGGAGCTACTTGAGCTCTCCAGAGGGGGAAATTGTTTTGTGTGAGTTTAACAGTTATGAAGGATGAGAAAGAAGGCAGGTTTTGTGTGGGTAGGGTAAGAGCCATGGCGGCGGTGATGAAAAAGAGGAATAGAGGATGAGATGCTTTGGGGGAATAGGGTTTTGGATTGTTGGGAAAAGGAGGTAGGCTGTTAGGGGACGTGTGTCTCACAGCTCTGATACCATGATGGAATTTAGAGAAGGTGGAAAATCATTCCAGTATTTCCCCTTGTTTCATTCAGTAGAAGGCCATTACATTATATAGGCAATGGTACTAGGTGAATATAAGGACACCTGTCCATTCCATGGAATACTCTAGATTTCTGTAATTCTAGATATTTGCTATAGGATATTTACATTATTCTACTAGACCCAAATAAGCTTAACCAAAGTAAATTAAAACTAACCAATTTCTCACTACCCTTATGTTCCACCATGAATCAGAACATCAAAACATTCCAAATCAACAAAAAAAACAATCTATTTGTAAACAAAAACCTTGACAACTGTGATTTCTTGGCTTCGCAGATACGAGGGCGGTGATAATTAAGCGAGAGCCTTTTCACCTTCTAGGTAGATGCTCAAATTTGAATCCCGAATTCCTTCACCGGAGGAAGATTGGCCAAATTCAACACCTCAAGTTGAAGAATCCAACTATAAACAAAATTTGTGTATCGAAAAATTAGGCTAAAAACATCAACAGTAAGAATTGGTAACGGTAAGAATCGGTAAGGACAAATTGAACATAACAATGGTAATTTACCTACAATATGATGTTAAGCAATGTAAAATAAATTGGACCAAAGAAAACGAAATTAGTTCAATGCATGATTTTAATTTGACAACTGATTGGAAAATTCCTGTTTCAAGAGCTTCAAAACCGCCTTGCAATGGGTGTCTAGGGTTTCCGAATATTTGAAGAAAATTGGACCCAATGAAGACACACGGAGAAAGATGAGAGAAGGGGATCCCACATCTGACGCAAGGAATCGAAAAAGGTCGGTTAAAAATTGGTAGAAGTTTCATGGAGAAATTGAACGTAAAAAGAAAGGGTTGCAAAATCTATTGTGCGAGGAGGTGGAATCGATAAAGAAGACGGCCAGATCGACAATGACTGCGATGACGATGGGGTGGTGTGGATTTGGTGGCGATCGATCAATCGGAAGCGGAATCGATCGAAGGACAAATTCGTGGCAGAAGGTTGGAAGCTAAATTCGAGAAAAATTCGAGAAGGTTGGAAGATAAATTGTTAAGAGATCCAAGAAATGGTCTGGGTAGAGAAACGGAGAGGAGTAGATATGAGAGCAGTTGGGAGTAAGAGCGGTTTCAAATCAGTTTTGTACATGGAGTTTAGAAAGAACGTGGGTTAAGAATTATTCTAAACGTGGATTGAATTTGAGTGTGAAAAAAAAAGGAAAAAAAAGGCTAAATAGAAGGGCACGTGGCAGAAGGAGAGGACTGGAAGCCTAATTGCTTTAATTAGTTAGTATGATGAGCCTAAATTGGAACGTGGCCAACTCCCTTTTCCTTCAATTGTGATTTGTAAACAGGTAAGGAGAGATACATTCAATTGATGTGTAAAGGGTAATTGCCCACCTCCAGTAACCGACACCATATTTAATTAATTTCTTCCTTTCTCTTTTTTTTTTGTTTTTATTAAGCCCATCACAAACATCATATTTGTACGTGATATACTATTAGAGTATTGGGCTTTGATTAGACTTTTTCTTTGGCCCGAGATAACCAAGTTGGGCCAATAGCTCGATTTTTTCCACAATTTGGATCTCCTTTTTTTTTCAAAGCAAATATTGATTTTATGATTTTGTTTAATTTCCAGCTCAACAGGTTGAATTTATTTAATGATACTTTTTGTCATCAAAAAATGTCATCAAAACATTTTGATGACACTTTTTTACATTTCATTACACTCTTTGTCATCAAAAAATTGTGACGACAATGGAATAAATTGTGATGATGGTGAAAACATTGTGATGACGGTTTTGAAAATGATGATAGTGATGATTGCGATGATGGTCAACACCTGTCAACGGTCGGTCAACGCCGGTAAACGGTCGGTCAATGCCGGTCAACAGACGAGTCAACTCGGTCAACGGGCGAGTCAACTCGGTCAACAACCAAGTCAACTCGGTGGGAGTGGGGTGGGGGTGGGTGAGGAGGGGTTTTGCTATTTACCTAATTTTCACACCATCCTTAATATCCACCTAATTAGCCTCTTTTTTTTTGCTATTTATTTAAATCATCCTAATCATAATACCATAATTCTTATGGTTCATAATTAATACTTATAATATGAAGAATAAGTTTTGTAACCTTAAGTATGGTCTTAAACTTATAAACCAACCTTATAACATTCAAAATGTTATAACATTAGAACTTTAAGAAATAAAATATGTAAATATTTTATTATGAAGGAAAATATAAAATTACATTTTTACCCTTTATAATAATGAGAGATATTACAATAGTACCTCCTTAAAAAGAGTTTCGTCAGCGAAACTAGCTCAAGGTAAGACACCATTCAGGAAAATATGTACCTCAATGATCTCCGGAATAGCAAAAATTTAGATGGTTACAATAGTACCCCCTTAAAAATAGTTTCCCCCCTTAAAAATAGTTTCGTCCGCGAAACTAAGTCGACGCTCATAATAGACAGGATCGTAATCACGCTTAACCTTGTGGCTAACTTTAGACGTGACTACAAGTTACAAGATTTATTATTGAACAACCACCTATTCATTGATTACTATTGAACAACCACCACAACGGAATCGAGAACCAAACCTGAAATGGAGAATAATATACGCAATATTCGAAGTATTGTGCTGTAATCAACATAAGATGGTCTAAAAGAGGAACTGACATGCTTTTATGAAATCCTATGCTTGTAAAAGGCATAGAAAGGAACAATACGCCAGTTGAGAAAAATTGATGATACTAAACTATTCAATAAGGGACTAAGGTGATGTCGCACTTTCTAGTTAGTTTTCATGGGTAGTTTTTTAGTTAGGATTGAGTCTTGTCTGAGTTTAATGTGTTGTTTTGAGTCGTTCTTGTGGATTTTCATATTATCTTAAGATATGGAGTCTACATAAGTGTGTTTGATGTTTTGTAGGTCTTTGAAGCGTTGAGGAGAAGATATTTCGGTTTTTAAAGCTTTCTAGGAGGTGGTGCTAGGTGTCGTTTGGTGGTGATGTTGAGAGAAGAGCAAGAGTCAATGCATTTGAAGATTTGATGATTTGAGAGTGAAGGTTTCAAGGTTTAAGTGCTTAAAGAAGGAGCTAAAGGACGTCTTAAAAAGCCAAGAGCGATTGAAAAAGGAACAATGAAGGAAAGCCAAGCATTGGAGCAAGTTTTGAGCAAGAAATGAGGAAGTTATGTGCAGCCAGAGGGTCGGTGACGACCCAACCATGGTCGGTGACGACCCACTCCGTGTGTTGCCGAATTATTGCTTGCGCCTTAAGTTTGGTTTAGTAATTGTTTTATTTATGGGCCCTTTTAAGATAGATTTTAGTTTCCATATAGATTTATTTCTACCACTATATAAGGATCTTTAGGGTTTTATTTCAGAGGAGGCTGATTTGGAAAAAACGTTCTTAGGGTTGTTGTGGAGACGGAACAAGTTGCAAGTTTGGTTTGCTAGTTTTCTTTGATTCCAAGCTCTTGGACAATTAGAGAGACTGGGAGGTTTGCTTGAGTTTGTAAGTTTTCTTTTAATTGAAGTTTGTTTGAATTTGAATCATGTCTTCTCTTTCGTTTGTGATTGTTGATTGTTAATTTTATGGATCGTGAGTAGTCTACTTTCTAGGGTTGGGGTGAAACCCGACGAGTTATGCATGATTAAGGCATGAATATTTGAATGAACCATCTCTTTTAATCTCTATCTATTATCCTCTTGTTTGCTATCTATTCCTTGATGAAAGTCAAAGCATGTTCATGTTTATAAGTGAATTGAAAGATTTAGTTGTGAATGTGGATTATATTTGGTTGAAACGAAAGTTAAACCTTTAGGAAACAAGTAGGATTGCAAGTTTAGATCTTTATGAAAGTTAAGATTTTTACTTGAATTATCATGACGAGAGTCATACATGGGATTGTTAATGGTTGATTTTAATTCATGTTTGCATGCATAAACTTGTTGTGGTGAATCCTTTGTCCTAGATCTTCTTTAATTTGGTTTTTCGGAATTTTCTCGTACCCGGATAGGTCGGTTACGACCCCTGTTAGGTCGGTGCCGAGCGCCTGTGTTCTTTGTTTTCTCCTGCATTTGTGTTGAAGTGTTGGTCGGTTACGACCTGTTGTGGGTCGGTGTCGAGCGTCAGTTTGAGTGATTTGCTTTGTTTTGTTTTCTTTTATTAGGATTAGTAGCTAGACATAGATTCTTCTAATTCCCGTGGACGAACCTGACCTCCCTGTACTCAGCGGGGTCTTGATTATAAATTTATTTGTTGTCAAGAAACCCTTTCAACAAATTGGCGCCGTTGCCGGGGAGTTAGTTTAGTTTCTTGTCTAGTTATTTTTGGGGTTTTGGAATAGCCCATACCCTCTTGTGTTTACTAATTTGTTTTCTTTTGATTGTGTGTAGGTGCATGCCCTCTAGTTCGCGAAGGGAAATCGACCTTTTTCCTTTTGATTTCGAACTTGAGAGAAACCTTCACCGCAAGCTGAGAGAACGACGAGCAATGGCCAACGCTGAGGAACTTGCCCGCCAGATGGCTGATCTTCGCCTTCAGATGGAAGGCATTCAGAAAGAACGTGATGATCAAACTACTACTGTTACTCTCCTTCGACAACAGCTCAATGCTATTCCACGCAATGCAAAGCAGTATATGCATCCTGAATTCAAAGTTCCTGAATCTGCTATTGTACTCCCTATTATTGAGCACGCTTTTGAGATCAAGTCACACTTCATCACTCTTATCAAGAGGTCACAATTTGAAGGCAAGCCCACCGAGTGTCCCATGGAGCACATCAAGAACTTCACTGACCTTTGTGACACTATTGCAGCTGATGATGTATCGCTAGAATATGTGCTTTTGAAAGCATTCAAATGGTCTTTGGCTGGAAAAGCTCTTACTTGGCTTGAAAGTTTGCCCTCCAAATCGATTCGTACATGGAAGGCGTTGCATGATCAGTTTCTGACTAAATTCTTTCCACCAGCTAAGACTACAGAGCTAAGGTAGCGCATTACTTCCTATCATCAACTACCCAATGAAACTTTTGTGGAGACTTGGGAGCGATTTAAAGAACTTCTTCGGCAATGTCCCACTCATGGACAACCGCCTTACGTGCTTCAAGAGATCTTCTTTCAGGGAATCAATGCCGCAACTAAGGACCGCATCAACCTTCACACCGACTGCGGATTCATTGAGATGGATCCCGATGAAGCTTCGGCCTTGTTGGATAAACTTACCAACTATGATGCGATGTATGGCACTCAACAACCTGCCCGGGTTCAAATGAAGAAGCTTTATGATCCTAATGCCGAACCAATTGATCTCGATGTGAGGTTCCAATTTATGCAAGATGAGATAAACCGGCTTAAGAAGCAAGTGGGCCACTATAAATCCACCGCTCAACCTTGTCAAGAATGTGGTTCCCCTGCTCATCCTACTTCTTCTTGCACAAACGTGGAACAAGTCCGAGCTGCAGAGGCTTATGCAAAAGCACATTATATGAGAGGACCCTACCGTGGCCAAAACAACGCTTATCCAAGAAACAACAACAACTTTTCTCAGTGGAATAACAATGGCTATGGTCAAGGTTTTCAAGGACCACCACAAGAGCAGAGAGCCCCGCCCTATAGGCCACCCGGTTTTCAAGAGCCACCAACATGGGCACAAGGACTCCTTGAAGGAATGAATGCAGTCCAAACCGATCTTAAAGGAGTGCAAAATCAACTTGGTGACTTTGAGGCTTGGAGGAAGAATGTGAATTCTCAACTTGGTGATTTAGCGGCCCATATTCCACGGCCACAAGGGCGATTACCGGGACATTCTGATGAGAATACGAGAGGACAAATTGCTGCAATTCACTTGAGAAGCGGAAAGAAGCTACCAGACCGAGGAACAAGCAAGAATAAGGAGGACGAAGAAGACCGGCCAAGCTCGGAGCAGGTCGTCACCGACCCACCACAGGTCGTAACCGACCCCCCTCCTACCAAAGATAAGGTCGTCGCCGACCCAACCCAGGTTGTGGCCGACCTCATTCCCGAAATTTTTCCTTCTCTCCCTCCTTCATCAACAACAAAGGTTCTTCCTTTCCCATCCAAGAAAGCTAAAGACTCCACAGACGGCAAATTCAAGCGTTTTGTGCAGGTTCTTCAAGGTCTCAATATCACCATTCCTTTTGCTGAAGCTTTGAACGAGATGCCCACCTACACCAAATTTCTTAAAGAGATCTTGTCCAAAAAGCGGTCTATGTCCGAACTAACTGATGAGGTGCGATCCTTAGAGCTTCCAGAGAAACTCGGAGATCCGGGTAAATTTGCAATCACTATCGGCATAGGTGCCCATCGTTTTAAGGCTTTGTGTGATCTTGGTGCAAGTGCTAGTCTTCTACCTCTCTCTATATGGTCCAAAACCAACATGGGTCCTTTGGTACCGGTGAATATGAAGCTTTATATGGCGGATGGTTCTTGTGTTAGACCCACTGGAGTTGTTGATGATTTCCCTATTCAGGTCGGCAAGTTCTTTGTGCCTAATGATTTTATTGTCATGGAGATGCCGGAAGACCCTGTCGTCCCGATCATTCTTGGGCGACCTTTTCTTGCAACCGCTGGAGCTATTATTGATGTGAAGAAAGGTCTCCTTACTTTTTAAATCAGCAATGAGGTGGTTGAGTTCCGGTTCAATCCGACGATGAAGGAAACCGGTGAAGCCATGGAAGTAAAGATGTTGTACACTCGCTCGGACTACATTGACTGTGAGGATCCGATCGAACGTTTGTTTGGAGCTTATACAAGTGAAGCTAAAGCCGAAGAAGAAACTGCAAGGTTGGCACCAACCACTTTTTTCTCGGCACCAACCACTTTTTGCTCTGCACCGACCATCTCTAGGTCGGCACCGACCACTTCCAACTCGGCACCCACCCCCATTCCAATCATTGCTGAAGATTTTATGCTTGCTTCTGGCTCGGTGACGACCTTCCTATGGTCGGAGCCGACCCTTCTGGAGGCAGATGATAGTACTCACTATGAAGAGTTTTTCAAAATGGAGAAAGCTGACGAAATTGTTACACCACCATCACCAACTCCAGAGCTTAAGACTCTCCCCAAGTCTTTGAGGTATGAGTTTCTTGGCCCAAATTCCACTTTTCCTGTGATTATTAATGCTAACCTTAATGAGGAAGAAGTTGGAAAGTTGTTGAATGTTCTTAGGGCTCATAGGAAGGCCATTGGATACTCACTTGAGGATTTAAGTGGCCTCTCACCTTCTTTGTGTATGCATCGTATTTTTCTTGAGGAAGGACACGGGCCATCCATAGAGCATCAACGAAGGCTTAATCCAAATATGAAGGAAGTGGTAAAAAAAGAGATATTGAGAATGCTCGATGCAGGTATCATCTTCCCTATTTCAGATAGTAAGTGGGTAAGCTCTGTTCATGTTGTGCCTAAAAAGAGTGGTCTTATAGTTGTTGAGAATGATAAAGGCGAATTAGTCCCCACTAGGACTACTACTAGTTGGCGCATGTGCATAGATTATAGGAAGTTGAATAGCGCCACTAGAAAGGACCATTTTCCCTTGCCTTTTATTGACCAAGTGCTAGAGAGATTAGCTTTGCATGACTATTTTTGTTATCTCGATGGCTATAGTGGTTTTTGGCAGGTTTCGATACATCCAGATGATCAAGAGAAAACTACCTTCACATGTCCTTATGGCACATTTGCTTATAGGAGGATGCCGTTCGGGCTTTGCAACACCCCGGCCACTTTCCAACGGTGTATGATGGCCATCTTCTCCGACATGATTGAGGACATTGTGGAGGTATTTATGGATGATTTATCGGTTTACGGTACCACTTTTGACTCCTGTCTTGCCAATCTTACTAGAGTACTTAAGAGATGTGAGGAAACTAACCTAGTACTTAATTGGGAAAAATGTCACTTTATGGTGCAAGAAGGAATTGTTCTAGGTCATGTTGTGTCAAAAAGGGGGATTGAGGTTGATAAAGCTAAAATTGAATTGATCCAAAAATTACCACCCCCTTCCTCAGTGAAAGATGTTAGGAGCTTTTTAGGACATGCCGGGTTTTATAGGAGGTTCATTCAAGATTTCTCTAAGATTACCAAACCATTAACTAACCTATTAATGAAGGATGTTGTGTTTGAGTTTTCTTCCGAGTGTCTTGCAGCATTCCACAGGATCCGAGATGCACTTGTATCGGCTCCTATTATGCAACCTCCTGATTGGACCATTCCCTTCGAGATCATGTGTGACGCTAGCGACTACGCCGTGGGCGCAGTCCTTGGGCAAAGAAGGGAGAAGAAGCTTCATGCTATCTATTATGCGAGCAAAACGCTGGATGAGGTCCAAAGCAAATACACGACCACAGAGAAGGAATTCCTGGCTGTTGTGTTTGCCTTTGAGAAGTTCCGGTCATACTTGGTGGGTTCCAAAGTAATCGTCTAAACTGATCATGGAGCTATCCTATATCTTATGGATAAGAAGGAAGCCAAACCGAGATTGCTCCGATGGATGCTTCTATTGCAAGAATTTGACCTTGAAATACGGGATAAGAAAGGAGGGGAAAATCTTGTGGCGGATCACCTTTCTCAGTTACCTATGGAACACATTAAGGAGTCTGGAGATACAATACCCATCAACGACTCTCGCCCGGATGAAACTTTACTGATCAATAAAGTCTTACGGATCGAAACAACAAAGGCTGGGTCGGAGACGACCATCTCTGGGTCGGAGATGACCATTTCTAGGTCGGAGACGACCATTGTTGGGTTAGCACCGACCCCCCATATGCAGATTTTGGATGGCACCGAGCTAGAAAGAATGGCACCGACCCTCACCACCACCAATCACGGTCATGTTTCTAACCCTTCTTCGGTACCTTCCACTATTCTTCATTTTTCTCCTCCTAGGCTCTCTTGCCATTCTATCTATACTATTCGAGGGGCGAAAACCCCTTGGTTTGCGGATTTTGCTAACCATGTTGTAGGAGGCATTATCCCCGATGGATTGACTTCCCAAGCTCGAAAGAAGTTCCTTCACGACGCCAAGCAATACTATTGGGACGATCCTTACCTTTTCAAGCAAGGGAGCGATCATATTTTTAGGCGTTGTGTGCCGGACAATGAAATTGAGGGAGTAATCTGACAGTGTCACACTCTTCAAACGGGCGGCCATGCTAAGGGATTCAAGACTACCGCAAAAATTCTTCAAAGCGGATTCTACTGGCCTACCTTCTTCAAAGATGTTCATACTTATATCACGGCTTGTGATGAGTGTCAGCGTGCGGGAAATATCACATGGAGGAACGAGAACCCACTCACAGGAATTCTGGAAGTTGAGCTTTTTGATGTATGGGGAATCGATTTCATGGGACCCTTCCCTTCTTCGGGTCCATACAAGTACATCCTCGTAGCGGTTGACTACGTGTCTAAGTGGGTTGAAGCCATATCAACAAGAACTAATGATGCACGAGTTGTGGCCAAGTTTATGAAGACAAACATCTTTCCCCGCTTTGGTGTTCCCCGAGCTCTAATTAGTGATGGAGGTTCTCATTTCATTGAGCGGAGTTTTGAGGCACTTTTGACTAAGTATGGGGTCATTCATAGGGTAGCAACTCCCTACCACCCCAAACTAGCGGTCAAGTAGAGATCTCCAACCGGCAAATCAAAAACATCCTGGAGAAGACGGTTTCCCGCTCAAGGAAAGATTGGGCCTCCAAGTTAGATGATGCACTTTGGGCATACCACACCGCCTACAAAACTCTACTCCGCACTACTCCTTACAATCTTGTGTATGGCAAGTCGTGTCATTTGCCCGTCGTGCTCGAACACAAAGCTCTATGGGCTCTCAAGGAGCTCAACATGGATCTTGACGCGGCCGGAGTAAAGAGATTTATGGACTTGCAAGAATTGGAAGAGTTAAGGCTTAAAGCATATGAGAATGCCAAGATTTATAAAGAAAGAACCAAGAAGTGGCATGATAAGAAGCTCATCCCGAAGACCTTCAACAAGGGTGATCAAGTACTCCTTTTCAACTCAAGACTTTGACTTTTTCCCGGAAAATTGCGATCCCGATGGAGTGGACCAAATGTTGTCCATCACATCTATCCACATGGAGCGGTCGAGCTTTTCGATGAAAATGGAGGGATTTTTAAGGTCAACGGGCATCGTTTGAAGAAATACTTTGCAAGGGCCGAACCCGATGAAGAAATTCGAGCCACATGGGCTCTCACATCTTCGGACTGAGTAGAGGTACCACCCGTCTAGCTAAAGACGTAAAATTAAGCGCTTTCGGGAGGCAACCCGCTTTGTTTTTGTTTTGAATTTTTCTTTTTTAGTTTAGTTTCATTTGTTTTTCTTAGTATAGAATAGCTAGTTTTCTTGTCTTGGTTTTCCACTAACTTTTTGTAGGAAGCTAAGTGAGACGGGAGAAGTTGAAGGGGCCGAAATACACAAGCAATGGGGACGATTCCATGGTCGTAACCGACCCACTCATGGTTGGCACCGACCCCTTCCAAGCAAATATGGTAAATATTTTCAGAAATTGGAAATTGCAGGTAAGTCCCTCAAATTTTTACCCCCTTTTTAACCCTATCCCCTCCCACCCCTTGCTCCCTCACGCAGACCCTCCCTCTTCCCCAAACTTCCATTGTTCCTCCCACTCTCTTTGCCTCACAAACACCACAAAATCCTCCATTCTCATCCCAAATCCACCCAAATTCTCCCTTGTGCTACATAAACTCTCCAAATCATTCAACAAAAACCAAAAATCTCACCCCCATAACAATTTCTCACAATTTCGAACCACTTTGGTGCTCGTAGACGACCCCCTTTTACTTTCATTCCTATACTCTTGCTCATCTTTGGTATGTTTTTCTACTCCTTTGATCTTATATTCAAGTTTACTTGATTTATGTTTGAGGGATTAGTTGAAAACCTAGGTTTTGGGTGTTCTTGTATTTGAATATGGAAATTTGGGTTGTTTGCATGTTTAGGTGGTTGGATCTATATCATGCCATGATTAATTGGGGATTGTATGTGGAACTCTTGAAGTTTGTTTGTTTGTTTGGTTGAGAGAGTATTTGATTCTTAGTAGGAATTTTTGGGTACAATTCCATGAACAAAAGTCGAAGTTAAGGGCGTCTTTTTTCCCGGATTGGTCGGTGCCGACCCCCCATGGGTCGGTGACGACCCCCCAGCTCCTACATTCTCGAAATTGCTCGACACCGTGTTCCCAAGGGTCGGTACCGACCTCGTTTGACGGGTGTACCTTTGTTCATACATGATAATGGAGCTATTTTTACCATGATTTGGGGTTCTTTTAGCTTGATCTTTCCCTCTACTTATATATTTTTCATGATTAAGCATGCTAGGTTGAGATCCATTCTAAATTTAAGCATGTTTCTTTAAATAAGTATGGGGTACTTATTTGGAATTGACATGGGTGTCTTGTGTTTTGGCCTTGTTCTTTCAAATTATGGAAATTATCTTGGAAAGTTGTTGAATGAAATTGCACGACAATGGCTTCATCCTCTCGTCCACAATCCAAGAAGCAAAAGAAGAACAAGCAAAAAGTGGATTCGGTGATGTTTGACTCGAAAGATCAAAAAGCAGGGTTTCTTGAGATGTGGAGAGGTGATGTGAATGTCCGAGCTTATCAACGGGCCGGACTGACAAGATTAGTGTTCATAGAGAGGTGTACGAGGCCTTCTCTTGGATTGGTGCTCAACACCTCATTATACATCCTATCGAGGAGCATTATGTGGCGCTAACATGTGAACTCATGTCTAATTTCCGCTTATACCGGGATGAAGACGATTTCAACCGCTCCATGGTCACTTTCCAACTTGGTAATGAAGGGCACGAGATGAACATCAAGAAATTCAACAAGCTTCTAGGTTTCCGTGCCCCACTCGGTTCCTACAAACAAACGGACTTTCCCGCCAAAGAGTTGTGGCAATACATCACCGGCAAAGAAGAGTACCCCACCAACCACCTTCTCGGCGTCTACATTGCAAGTCCGGTTTTCCGGATTAATTATCCTTCGCATCTTGGGGTCCACCATTTGGCCACGCTATGAGCTCTGCCGCCCACACAAGCAAGAAATAGCATGCCTATCCACCATGCTCTACGAACAAACCGTTCACATGAACTTGGGATATGAGTATGCTACGGCCGTCATCAACCACCAACGCCAAACAACTCACACTACTACCTACTTTGGGTGGCTCGTTGCTATTCTTTCTAAGTCCTTAAAAATCAACCTCTCCGCCTACTCTTCAAAACCGGTCATTCCTATGGACGTCAAGTATTTTGTAAATTCTAAGGTGATTGCTCCATCTCCCACCGGCTACATCAGCAAGTTCTATATTAGCAAGCATGAGACTCATGATGTGGAGCTTACCTAGGAGAATCTCGAGCTTTTCTATCTCCTTAATTGGTACGATGCTTGGGCCCCCGCTCCTTACCCTTTAAGAGCCAAGGTTCGGGATGATAAGAAGATTAGACGCCAACCCAGCAGATTCCGCCGAGCCATACCCAATCCACCGCCAAGAGGAGCATCTTCCGACTCGGACTCAACACGGAGCCACACTAGGGCGGTCGGTGCCGACCAACATGCGGTCGGTGACAACCAAAACCCGCTCGGTTACGACCACCATGCGGTCGGTGGCGACCCTCCAGTGGACAGCCACTTCCAAAACCAGTCCGGTGTCGACCCGATGGACTACACCATGGGACCTCAGTCGGATATGGTTCCTTACTATTCACATCCGTATGGCTTTGATGGGTCCGGTGGCTCTAACTTCCAAGGACAAAGCACGTACAATACCGGTTCAAGCTCGGGCGGTAATCCCGATATCTCTCTTCTCTCGGCTAAAATGGATGCTCTTATGCTTCACCAACACCATCTTTATGGAGCACTCAACCACCACCACAACCAATTCGTCAACCACCAACAAGAGCTCCACGACTTCCGAGTTGAGTATTATGAAGACCATAAAGAGGATGTCACAAGATGGGAAGCTCAAGAGGAATTCAACCATTGGTTGGGGCAATACCTTTACCAACCTCCACCACCTCCTCAACCTCCTCAAGAATGATCCTCCTCCTATGTCAACGCTTCAAATTGTGTCCAAGTAAGTTCTCTTTCCTTTCTCCTTACTTTCTTAATCAATGGGGACATTGATGTTTAAGTATGGGGTGGTTTGGGAGATTACTTGTTTAGTCTTTATTTGTTTAAGTCACGTGTTGCTTTGTGTTAAATATGTGTTTAGATGTGTTTAATCTTGTTTTGAGTCTTTTTCTTTTGAAATTTTTAGATGGATAAATGCCCTATTCCTTAGATGTTCTAGGACGAAAATTGCTTGCATTATCATATAATCCTAATGACATGCTTTAAGCATCACCTAAACCATGATCTTGCTTTTTGAGTTTTGAGCTTATAATGAAAATTGAGCATACATATTTCTAAGTAAAAGCAATCCAACAAAATGTGAACCTAAGTGAGATATTTTTGGCCTATAAAGGATGTACATTTTTTACTCCTTTTCTCTTTTATGTGTGTAATACTCTTTCAAGTGCAAATATACCAATTGACAATGGCATGGTTATTGTAAAATTTGAGACCAATGGAGATATGCTCATTACTTGATTGAATCAAATGATTTTGAACTCATTCTTATGAGCCTATTATGTTCCTTTTCCTACCTATACATGATCCCTCTTTTTATAGCCCTTATTTTTGAGCTTAAAGCCTATTTCTAGCTCCACAAAAAGAATTCCATAGCCATGATAAGCTTGACCCCTTTGATCCGGGAATTAGGACTTAGAAGAAATTGTTGAAAATTGTTATGATTTAAATGGGTGAAAAACAAAGAGATTATGGAAGGTGGATTAAGGGTGTTGTCTTTGAAACTCAAAAGGAATGAAAGGTTTTTGGACTCAAAAATGCATGTATGTAGCTCGGTGCCGACCCAAAGTGGGTCGGTGCCGACCACCCCCGTGAAAAAAAAAAAGAGAAAAAAAAGAAAAGAGAAGATCCATATAATAAATGCAAGGAGTCCAAAGCCTTTAAAAGAATAGAAGAAAGACAAATGATGATAGGTGAAAAAGGGAAGTGCATTGTAAAGTTAAAGTGTTTGGTGATTGAAGAAGAGGAAGGAACGTTGGATGAGTGATGTATAGTCTAGGAGTCTTGATTCCCGGATTAGTTAGCACCACAAGGCCAAATTATTTCCACACCCTTTGTTTTTACCAAGCCCCATTACAACCCGGCCGAATAGAGACTTCTTTGAAGTTTTTATTGAGCCACCCGAGTTTATTTGATGGTTTGACTTGTTTTGATTTCTTCGGTGGAGAATTTGTTTATATAAGTTCCATTGACTATGCGGTTTTGTACTTGGAGTTGAGTTGAGAGATCATTGCTATACCCTAAACATTTTGAGAATTGAGTGAAATACATTCCTTGGTAAGGTTGGATTGTGATTACTTGAAATGTTCATGTATGCTAGGATGTGGAAGTTGTTTGCTCATTATTCTACTTGTGCTTATTTTTCCTACAAGATGATTCTTGGGTTTTGTTTATTGGTTTTGATGCATGCTAAGTAATTGCTTCAGGACAAGCAAGTCTAAGTATGGGGTATTTTGATGTCGCACTTTCTAGTTAGTTTTCATGGGTAGTTTTTTAGTTAGGATTGAGTCTTGTCTGAGTTTAATGTGTTGTTTTGAGTCGTTCTTGTGGATTTTCATATTATCTTAATATATGGAGTCTACATAAGTGTGTTTGATGTTTTGTAGGTCTTTGAAGCGTTGAGGAGAAGATATTTCGGTTTTTAAAGCTTTCTAGGAGGTGGTGCTAGGTGTCGTTTGGTGGTGATGTTGAGAGAAGAGCAAGAGTCAATGCATGTGAAGATTTGATGATTTGAGAGTGAAGATTTCAAGGTTTAAGTGCTTAAAGAAGGAGCTAAAGGACGTCTTAAAAAGCCAAGAGCGATTGAAGAAGGAACAATGAAGGAAAGCAAAGCATTGGAGCAAGTTTTGAGCAAGAAATGAGGAAGTTATGTGCAGCCAGAGGGTCGGTGACGACCCAGCCATGGTCGGTGACGGCCCACTCCGTGTGTTGCCGAATTATTGCTTGCGCCTTAAGTTTGGTTTAGTAATTGTTTTATTTATGGGCCTTTTTAAGATAGATTTTAGTTTCCATATAGATTTATTTCTACCACTATATAAGGATCTTTAGGGTTTTATTTCAGAGGAGGCTGATTTGGAAAAAACGTTCTTAGGGTTGTTGTGGAGACGGAACAAGTTGCAAGTTTGGTTTGCTAGTTTTCTTTGATTCCAAGCTCTTGGACAATTAGAGAGACTGGGAGGTTTGCTTGAGTTTGTAAGTTTTCTTTTAATTGAAGTTTGTTTGAATTTGAATCATGTCTTCTCTTTCGTTTGTGATTGTTGATTGTTAATTTTATGGATCGTGAGTAGTCTACTTTCTAGGGTTGGGGTGAAACCCGACGAGTTATGCATGATTAAGGCATGAATATTTGAATGAACCATCTCTTTTAATCTCTATCTATTATCCTCTTGTTTTCTATCTATTCCTTGATGAAAGTCAAAGCATGTTCATGTTTATAAGTGAATTGAAAGATTTAGTTTTGAATGTGGATTATATTTGGTTGAAACGAATGTTAAACCTTTAGGAAACAAGTAGGATTGCAAGTTTAGATCTTTATGAAAGTTAAGATTTTTACTTGAATTATCATGACGAGAGTCATACATGGGATTGTTAATGGTTGATTTTGATTCATGTTTGCATGCATAAACTTGTTGTGGTGAATCCTTTGTCCTAGATCTTCTTTAATTTGGTTTTTCGGAATTGGATAGGTCGGTTACGACCCCTGTTAGGTCGGTGCCTAGCGCCTGTGTTCTTTGTTTTCTCCTGCATTTGTGTTGAAGTGTTGGTCGGTTACGACCTGTTGTGGGTCGGTGCCGAGCGTCAGTTTGAGTGATTTGCTTTGTTTTGTTTTCTTTTATTAGGATTAGTAGCTAGACATAGATTCTTCTAATTCCCGTGGATGAACCTGACCTCTCTGTACTCAGCGGGGTCTTGATTATAAATTTATTTGCTGTCAAGAAACCCTTTCAACAAATTGGCGCTCATAATAGACAGGATCGTAATCACGCTTAACCTTGTGGCTAACTTTAGACGTGACTACAAGTTACAAGATTTATTATTGAACAACCACCTATTCATTGATTACTATTGAACAACCACCACAACGGAATCGAGAACCCGAACCAAAAATGGAGAATAATATACGCGATATTCGAAGTATTGTGCTGTAATCAACATAAGATGGTCTAAAAGCGGAACTGACATGCTTTTATGAAATCCTATGCTTGTAAAAGGCATAGAAAGGAACTATACGCCAGTTGAGAAAAATTGATGATACTAAACTATTCAATAAGGGACTAAGGCTATAATGAAAACGAGAGTTTATTCACTATTAGCATCCACATAGTAACAAACTGAAATTTCAATAAAAGAATGGAGAGGTTATTTTAAATTAGTTTAAACAAAAACTTTGATTGGTAAAAGTAGCGTTAATCAATCAAACAGAACCATAGCAAATTGGCTAAAGATTCAAATAATTCTAGACTAAAATGGCTCAAAATAGAAAGTATATAATTTTTGCCAAAGTCCATCAACTACATCTATAGTTTGTAAAAGAATCATTACAAAACAACAACGCACACCAAAGTTATGAAATATTATGTCTTTAACACTTCGAACACGCTTAATAAAAATGTATAGTGAATTATCACACCATAGGAAAATAACCTCATTTATGAAATATTGATTTGACGTGTTTACACAAAAGCATAATTTTCTTAAAAAAATCTTTAATAAAAAACTTTATAAATCTCAATTCCCAAACTTTGACTTATAAAATAAACGCGAAAAAATTCAAATTTTGAGAATTCATTTTATCAAATCGAACCTTAAGGAATTAGGTGATCGTATTCCACCATTTGATCTGGATGGGGAACCAAGCCAACCTAACCCTTTACTGCATTTTCATAGGAATAAGACATGTGATCTTGGCTTACCATGTGATCAGGATGGAAGACAAAATACATTCTTACTCACCACCATGAAAACCGTAAAGAACAATTACTTTATAAAAAGCATAAAACCGAGGAAAGTATCCCGCCACAAATTTACAAAGATGGACAAAAGATAGCAAGGTTAACACTTATTGGTCATCAGTTTAATGCTTCAAACATGTTGAACTCAAAAAGAATTCATAAAAAGACATGAACTCCTTATTTTAAACTTAAAACTATTGAAATGATTTTAATAATCAAATTTTCATAAAACTAACCGTCTTTCTTCAATAACGAACTAGGATGTGATTTTCACTAACCATAAATTGGTATAGATGGTTGCACAATGACTTCAAATGAGTTGACCACAACTAAACATATATTTTTTATGCAAACTCTTAAAGACTAAGCTTTGAAGAAGAGAAATATCTTTGAGCTCAAACTAATAAAATGTCGAAATATAAACCTATCCCCGAGAGGAGTTTCTTTATTTCATAAAATTACTTGGCAACTTTACTTATGTAAGGACTAAAGTACAAAGACTTAGATCGGTCTAAACAACAAGACATAAGTTGGTTCAATAACTTGACAACTATCACTTCGATTAAGACTTAAGATAGATTGACAAAGGAAGATAACAATATCTGTCCCGAGAATATGTACCCTAGACAGTAGAGTCTAATGGTACCCAACAACCATCCAAGCAAATCAAAGACTAGATTAGTATTTCCTAATAACTTGAAATTCATTGTAGAGGAGAATAGAGAAGCACGAATCGACACATTGACATCTTTTGCTGAAACGTTAGTAAAAACAATTTTGAAGATTCTTTAACCGAATAACCTTGAGTAACGTTAATAGTTGTTGGGCTAAGAAAGCACGAAGAGCTTCAACTATTTCAGCCTCTATACGAAGTTGACTGATGCATTCACAACTTGGTTTGGTGGTAACCTCACCCCATGTAATGAATCTTGGGTGAGTAGCTCAGAACCCACTCGATTCCTACCAATACGACTCTGGTTGTTTGAAGACTCATCCAAATAAATGAAATGAACATAAGTACTCCACAATACTTATAACATTACACAATCATATTTGTTTTATAAAAACAAACACGTCATAAGTTGTCAACTCCCGAGAGTTTGACATGAAATAATTTAGATAAGCCATACCTCTAAGAATGGCACATGAATAAGGGATTAGAACATAAGGATCGACCTAAGTAATGACATTATAAAGTTTTGGCTCTGATACCATAATTTTAACACCCCCTTTTTATATAGGGATAATACCCCCAGTGACCCCGAGATTAAACTCTCGAAGTCACCCAAGGCTTATAGTAATTACAGAACTTAACCAAAAGTTGAATAAAATGCGGAAGTCGAATACAAAAGTTGAATAAACTTGAAGGGATACAAAGTTGAAATGGGAAGGGTCCCACAAGTTGGAACCTCGACCCTTAAAATTATCCTAACTTATTCCAAGCTAACCACCTGCACTCCAACTGCTCCTCAAGCCTCCTCGTGGTCCTCGGCGTAGAACTCCACTCCTGATGTGTCGCGACGATAAATGCGATGGACACCAGCCGACCATGCAAGGAAAATAAACGGTTGGTTAGTCTTGTGACAGACTAAGCAACTGGGGTTTTAGAAGGTAGTTCGATTTTTAAGAAGGGACGAGTTGGGATGTCGGATACCGAATGAAAGCCGGACCCATCCTCGGACCTCGGACCTCCTAGGAAAATTATGATTTGAAGAAACAGAATGAGAACGTCACCCAATGTTGAGTCTCGGTTTCGAAAGAAAGATTTACTTATGCTGGGAACTTAGGTTTCACACATTTAATCAGGTGGGTGATTAAACACCTCGTTGATCACATTTCCCTCTACCAACCTCACCGCATACTTGTTGTGCGAATCCAGATTGGAGCCAGAGAATTACGGAATCCGAGAGTAAGGATGACTTTCCATTTTGTACTAGCCTTCCTGTCATTTTAATTGTCGCCAACGGGCGTCTATTTAATCTCTACCAATTTTAATAATCACAATATCGTTCCACTTGGAATTAAGCATACTTTTTAAGTAAGACAAAATGTGGGTTACGGCCCCACGGAAATACTCAAAGGTTGGGTGGCAAACCCAGACTAATACGAGCTACGTGCCATCACCCCTCATCGAGCGAGCGAGTATTGACCATGGTCTTACAAGTAGAGCATCAGCTCAAGAATAAAGTTGAATGATTCGACGTGTATACAATAAAGTACGCACATACAAGCCTACTCATATAGGCACACATATCACAAGGCAACGACCCTACAATCCATCTAGCGCAACCTAAGTACGACTAGAGATAACATGTCATTATATCTAGAACAATATAAATCCTATATTGATTTTAATCCATACATAGTTCCCAACAAAGTCATAAAATAATTTAAAGCACATGAAAACACATAACAAGATATGTAACATGCTTGTTAAAACGAGTGATGCATAAAAGACGTTATATGGAAATCGAACCCAAACCACTTGCCTCGAAATTGACGTAGATGGGTTATGAAACGACCTCTCTCGATTAAGGGCTTGTTCCTGTTTCAATCAACCACAAAACAAATTGTCGTCAATTTATTTTGTTCATTCGTTAACGTTGATTTCCAAGGAATCGTAACGGATTTAAGTTTATAC
Organism: Fallopia convolvulus; assembly: GCA_964016875.1. NCBI lineage: Eukaryota > Viridiplantae > Streptophyta > Magnoliopsida > Caryophyllales > Polygonaceae > Fallopia > Fallopia convolvulus. Next base: position 43,323,109 of record OZ024724.1, read on the forward strand.
AAATTATAAACTTACACATTATATTAATAATTTCCTTTATATTAATATAATGTCATCTAACCTTGTCTTTTCATTATAACATATTAACCAAACCTTATTTTTAACATAAATCTAAGTAAAAACCTTTTTACTTATACACATTCAAAAACCTTATTTATAACTTTATTTAATCAAATTATTTTTAGTCTTATAGTGAAACAAGAAATTCTATTCTTATTAAAAATCTTTTTTTTTAACAAAGAGTTTTTTTTATTTAAAAAATAAAATAAATAACCTAAGTGAGCAGCATGTTCGGGCCGGGTTGGGCCCGACCTGCTCACGGGCTCACCAGCCACACAACATCAATTCCACGAAAAAACAGAGCAGAAACAACACCAACTTCAATCGCTTCGTTCTACTTCGTATGGTATCGGTTTGGGGCGTGTGAGTAGTCGTTGGAACCGTAAGAGAGAGATCTTTCCAATGATATAAAATGGGAAATTTTTTGTTGTGTGTGGAAGAACTGAAGAATAACGAGGCCAAAAACCGAGCATGTGCTCTGTTTTTAAACGTGAACGAAATTGAACTTAATCGAAAATTTGAGGCTTCATATGGCGTTTTTATGAGACATCTTGTGAAGAAGAATGGTAGATGAAGATCACTACTACCATTTGGGTTTTTATAGGCCCAAAATCGAACCCCAATCGATTCACATTCCGAGCTTGAAAGCCTAACCTCCCTAAACCCAATCGTCACTAGTTTAATCCGACATTATCCACACATTAATGGTAAGTTCAAACGATTCGGTCACCAAAATTACTCCCCATTATTACCTCTTATCCATACAATTCTATCTAATTCGAGCTTTGAAAGCCGAATTTAACCAATTTCACCATTTGAGGGTTTCGAACAAGGTCAGAAATTAATCCCCAGAATTTGTATTTTCTGCAACAATTGATTGGAGGTTTGATAGAAAACGTTATGGGCTTTCCGGAACATCTTTCGGATCGAAAATCCGTTATGAAACGAATGAGTTATGATCATTTGAACTTTCGAACCAAAGGTTGAAGAAGAAGAAAATCGGGATTGATTTCTTTTGCTCAAATTACACAAACACCCCCTCTAGTTTTATAAAAGTGATAAAAATATCCTTCCCTCTTAACTTTTATACTTCAATTAAAACAAATAGTTATCATAAGAACTTTAAACAATTTATTTGATTAAGCTTTACTTTAAAATAACTTATATAAAATTTAGAAATTTTATTATAATACTTCTTCTTAAGTTTTATTACTTATAATTATTCTTTTGTAATTTTAATTAATAACTAAGACACATATTATTAATGGTTACATTTTATTATATTATAATAATCATAACACCATAATTCTTATGGTTCATAATTAATACTTATAATATGAAGAATAAATTTTGAACCTTAAGTATGGTCTTAAACTTATAAACCAACCTTATAACATTCAAAATGTTATAACATTAGAACTTTAAGAAATAAAATATGTAAATATTTTATTATGTTAAAGGAAAATGTGAAATTACATTTTTACCCTTTATAAAAATGAGGGATATTACATTAGGCGCCCTTTCGGGTTTTCACCTAATCACTCATTTCATTTTTCTTTAGGTGTGCTCACATATACTCACATCTCTCATAAACCTCATATTACCCCAGCCTAATGCTGGTACGGGTTACCTGCTTATTACCTGAGCCGCCCTTTCGGATTTTCAGCTCATCCTAGGATTTTCTATGCCTTTTTTCGATTTTTTATGGCTTTTTTGTTTTTTTTTTAAATTGAACGTAACTGAATCAAATGACAAAAATAAAATGCAACTGTACATATATCACAAAGCAAAGCAGTGAATCCCCTCCCCCCATACTTAAACTCTTCATTGTCCCCAATGAAGATAAGAAATATAAAACAAAGTATAGAAAAGGGAATCACAAAGACTCACTGCTCATCTGGTGGAGGAAAAGACGGATAACCTGGCCATTGAGTCCGAAAGAAAATAGCAACCTGTCTCTAATGGTCAGTCAGTGCCTCCAAAGATCGATCCATAGCATCCTTGCGTATTGATAAATGATGCAGTCCAGTCAACACCCGCTCCTCAAAACTCATCTCAGCAATCCATGGAAAACCAGAAGGAGTAGATGTAGATGCAGAAGTAGATGCATATGTAGCTGGGTTGGGTACACCCGAACCAGCTGTAGAATGTGGATCTGGAGCAGTCCAACCAGTCGGCTCAGAAGAAAATCTAGACTGGTACGCTGTAACATGTTCATCCTAGTTATCTCCACCATTATCCTTTGCCTCGTAATCCTCCTCAAACTCATCCACATGAGCATCTATATCATATTATAAGTGAAAATCAAATACGGTGTTACCATATTGTAATGCTCTAGGCAGATGCAGAAAAGGTGCAGGCAGATGCCCATGAAGCCAAGTCCAACCAACCTTAGCTAAACCTCTCAAACAACCAGCCCTAACCAGTGCCTGATGGGTATAGAGGTATCCCTCAGTCAGTCATCCTCCATAGCGGACCTCAATCTCCTCAAAAGTAACAACTGGGTGGCTAAATGAGTCACCATACCACCCAATCCAATCTGACCACCTCTCTAGGGTAACTTCTTAGCCGACTCTATAAACAATCCAAACTAGTCAGGGCACTCAGAAGGAAAAGGAAACAAGCATCAAATCATCCTCATATCATGTGCAGAAACCTTGTTCACCTCTCCCTGTCCCAAAAATGCCATAGCTAAAACCTTGTGACACGGACACACACAAGGATGTGGAATCTTACTGTTTGTCTCCCCTAAATTGGTGTTGAAGGGGAGCCAGTAAGTGCATACCAAAAGTCAAAGAACCTGACATCTGTCAAAATATTCCCCCACCCTTCAATAGGTGGAGAACTAATCCCAAAATTCAGATAAGCCTGCTCACGGGATACAACACAGAGTCTATCACAGGCATGGAGTATTAGAACACCATCCACATATCGAAATGTAGACAGAAACTTAATAGTAAGCACTCTGTAGGTGGGAACGTGCATAATGCTTAATCTAACCAAACCCCCTGTCTCTAATAACTGCTCAGTACACTCTCAGAATCCCAAATCAATCAACGTCGGGATATCAAAGAACTTGGTACTAACAAATCTCCTAACATCATATTTATCCCATAACTGCCTCTACCTATCATTCATATTCTGTAACCCGAAATACTCCATAATTAATTAAGAACAGAATCGAAGAAATTACCCGAACTGAGGCCGAACCCCGGACGCAGGAGGTAAGACGAGGGCACGAGTTTTAGAAGTGGAAACCGCGGGCGCGTGCCACACGCCGCAGGCGCGGCTGCTGTCGGAACTCCAACCGCGAGCGCGGGTTGTCAGCCGTGGGCGCGGGTATCGGCGAAGAACACAGATCTGAATCTTCGCACAACAATGGCGACAGAAAATGCCAAATCTCCTCCAAATTCTTCCCAAATAACAGAAATTCGACTCCAAAAGGGCAGTAATTCAACTCCAAGGTCTAGAAGAGATACTAACCGATGTAGATCTGGACCCAAATTTGCATAAAACCTTCAATCCAACCAAATTTCTTGAACGAAGCGACGGTGGTGGTGGCGAGCCGCGGTCTCGGGTGAAATGCCGCGCGTGCAATTCTCTAGTGGTCGCGGGCGATCTCAGGTGAAATGTCGAGCGCACGGTTTTCCGGTGGTCGCGGGCGGTCGCGGTGGAGACGCGGTGGTGGTTTGAGGGAGTGTTGGTTGTAGTTGCTTGGAAGGTTTAATTTTGTGAGCAAGTTGGTGCTTTGTGAAGGAATGAGGAAGACAAAGGGTATGGGTTGGATTATAAAAGGCTTTTTCTTTGTGGGTTTATATTTTCTGATGGGGCTAGGAGGATTTGAATTTGATTTGGGCTCGGGTTGGTACTAAATTGGGCTTTTTCGGGGGTTTCACCCGAAAACCTTTTATTTCGGGGGTTTCACCCGAAAACCTTTTATTTTTATTTTATTTAATTATTTTTATTATTTTATCGAAAAGCAAAAACATAATTCCGTCAAGGACAGACCCGCGATCGCGAGTCTTGGGCTGCGGGCGCGGGTCCTATGCCGCGGGCGCGGGTCCAGCCGCGGGCTCGGATCCAGCCGCGGGGTGCACTTTCTTTGATATAGAAACTTTACCTACGTGTTAAAAGGGCAAAAAGAAAAACTTACCTCGGGTTGCCTCCCGAGCAGCGCCTTTGTTTTACGTCGTTGGCTCGACGTCATTTTAGAGCTCAAAAAGGTTCTTCATCTAATTGAAACTGGACCTTCTTACCCTCATGTGCCATTGATAATAAGCCTTGGCAACATCAATCACAACGCTCGCCGTCTTCATGAACGAATGACCCAACAGTAAAACAAGGTCATATCTCCCTTTATCTATTTCTAGCACATAAAAGCCCGTCGGGAAAATCAAATCGTCCACCTGCACTAAAACATCTTCCACAAATCCTTTCGGACGAACATTAGAGTGATCAGCCAATTCAATAGTAATATTTGAATCCTGTAATGGCCCTAAACCTAATCTCTCATACATGCTTAGTGGCATGACATTTATAGACGCTCCCAAGTCAAGCATAGAATGCTCAACTTTTGTCTCACCAATGGTTACGGGAACAGTGAACCTCTCGGGATCTCCATATTTCTTAGGCAATTGCCTTTGAAGCATGGAAGATACATTCTCTACAAGAGCGACTTTCTTAACCTTCCCCTTTTTTTGTTGTTTTCTCTTAATAGTACATAGTTCTTTAAGAAACTTAGCAAACCGAGGAATACTCTAAACAAGTTTAAGTAAAGGAACATTTACCTCACACTTTGAGAAGGTTTCGAAAATTTCCTTATCGTCGGATGGCTTCCGAGTATCCCTGAGTGCTTCTGCAAATGGTGGAACGGGCTTTTGTGAACCCATGTGAGGAAACGAAGGCCGAACGTAACTATCTGATTCTGTCGGAGAGGGGACCCGCGGGCGTGGTCTGGTTCCGTGGTCGCGGGTTCTGGCTGACGTTCAGCTTCAACTTTGTCTTCTGCACCGCGATCGGGGTTGTCTACCTGCGAGCGCGGTTGGTTTTCGCTGGCTGGGACGTCAATATTCAGTTCCTTCCCGCTTTTCAATGTGAAGGCACTCACATTCTCTCTCGGGTTTATAGTTTGAGATGGAAGTTTCCCCGAATCTCTGGCTTCTTAGCGACTAAGAGTGGTTGCAATCTGGCTCAATTGATTTTCAAGATTTTTCACTGCAGCCTTGGTCTCTTGATTCTCCTTCATGAGTTGAGTCATAATGGCGGGATTTTCATGAGGAACTTGGGGCCTTGGCACATAATTAGGCCTGGGAACATAGTTGGGTTGCCCTCCTTGTTGTGGAAATGATTGTTGAGGTTGTTGATTCCATATAAAGTTAGGATGGTTCGCCCACCCCGGATTGTATGTGTTCGAGTACGGGTCATTACGGGGCCTTGATTGATTATAGTTCCCAATAGCATTTACATCAGCTCTTGGCTCTTGCATAATAGGACATGCATCATTAGGATAGCTCGTTTCACCACAGATTCCACAAGCCCTTGAACTTGAAGCTCCATTACCCACCAACTGTTGCTTCATCATAGCCTTGAGCTTTCTTACTTCAGCATTAAGGGAGTCATTCACATAATTTACAAACCTATTGTTGGACTTCTTTCTCTGGTTTCTGGCCTGTTCAGCTAGAGTCTCCAACTTTGCAAAAGCTTGTCTCGAAGTGAGATTTTCATAAGAACCTCCACAAGACGCATTCATCATGCGCTCAGCATCACATTGCCCTTCACTAATATAGCAAATCAAATCTTTTTCAGAATAGCCATGATAGGGACAACTGGCTATGAGCCTCTTGTAGCGCTCATAGTATTCATACAGATTCTCTTCATCAGTCTGCTCCAAACTGCTCAACTGCTTCTTGATTGATGTTTGCTTGGCAGCAGGGAAATATTTTTCTAGAAAAGCACCCTTCATCTGAGCCCATGTAGTAATTGTCTCAGGTGCTAAGTATAGAAGCCATTCCTTAGCCGAGTCAGCTAAAGAAAATTGAAAAGCCCTCAACATAAGTTGATCTTCAGTCACATCAGCCAGCTTCATTCCCAAACAAACAGAATGGAACTTTGTAAGGTGTTTATTCGGATCCTCACCACTCTATCCATGGAACTTAGACAAGTAATGGAGAAGACCAGATTTTAGCTCAAACTTTACACCTTCCCCTAGTGCGGGAAATTGAAGACCAAGCTGTTGTTGTTGTAGATTAGGCGCAGTCAGTTGCCTAATAGTATGATCTGCCATTGTTACTAACTATTCTTCAACCTCTGAATCAGATGAGGATGAAGAAGAAGATGATACTGGATCAAACTGAATGCCCAACACTTGAGCTTGGACTTGACGTCTTAACTCTCTTAGAGTCGTGTTAATCTCTTGATCAAAAGGAACAACGGAAGAATTATTATTAGAACGGGTAAGAACCATAAGAGGTTCTTACCGATTCAGGAATTCTAGGACGAAATGAATCGCGGGCGCGGGTCTAGTCGCGCGCTCAGATCTTTGTCCAAAAACGCTCATTTATCAGAAAAACAAAACTGATTCCCCGGCAATGGTGCCAAAATTTGACTCGACTAAAGTCGTTGTGCCGAGATCAAAAATAAATTACCCAAAATTACAAACTAGTATAGCATGAAAGTAAGGGGTTGAACCCAAGAGAATCAGTGTTTTTAAACAATCAGCAAAGACAAGGGTTTTGGGTTAAGCAAGCAAACAGATTTAAGTTTCAAATCAATTAAAGGAAAGCAGAGTTCATTCAATCAATTCCACCTTTTTAATCATTCGATCATTGATTCATCCACTTTTCTATATTTGTTAGGTTAATTCCAATCCTTATTAAGATTTTCGCTTGTCCACGGTCCAAGGAAAACTATGATATGAACAAGGACTCTTAATTCAAATCATGCAAAACAATTAAGGATAATAGGAAATCAATTCATGCAATCAAACAACGAGTCTCATGCATAAAACAACCGTCAACCACTCTTTCTCAATTCCAGTCCACGGTCCTAGAAAAGAGTTATTTCGAGGATAAATAATATTGCATAGACGACAATCAAATCTAATCCAAATAGTAGATCTAAGTCAATCAAACAAGCTGATCAGGGATTCATGCAATCAAACAACGAGTCTCATGCATAAAACAACCGTCAACCACTCTTTCTCAATTCCAGTCCACGGTCCTGGAAAAGAGTTATTTCAAGGATAAATAATATTGCATAGACAACAATCAAATCTAATCCAAATAGTAGATCTAAGTCAATCAAACAAGCTGATCAGGCTCATAAAATCAAACATAGATCATGGAATAAAAAAACAAGAGTTTTGATATTAACTTAGGAATAGAAAATTTACCGGAATCTAACGAATTCAACAAAAAGGCTTCCTTGATTGAACAAACCCCAAGGAAGATTAGTTCTCCATAAAAACTGAAATAAAAGTAGGTTAAACTAAAAAGTATGCTCTTTCTAAAGTTGTCCCTCCAAACTGAATACGAAAACTAGGTATAAATACTAGAAAACATCTGAATAAATTAAATACTAAAGATAATAAAATGTAAAATTAAAGATAAAATACGTCGGCGCGGAAAACCGCCACCCGCAAGCGTGGGTCAACAGCCGCGGTCGCGGCTCCCTCGAGCTCTCGGCCTCGCGGTTCACGATCCCACCGCGGTCTCGGCTCCATACCCGCGAGCGTGGGTCTTCTTCTTCGTAGAATCTTCAGTCTTGTATTTCCTTAGCAACCGCTGTAAAGCGGGTCTTCAGCTCAAACTCGGATCTCTGTCTTCAAAGTCTTCATCTGTAGGCTTTACTGATTTTACAAATAAATGCCCTAATCTAGCCTAAAACACTCAGAAATCCTATATAAAATCCATAATTACGCTGTACAAAACCCAGTTTATCAAAGACATGTTTGGTATTGATGAAGCATACATTTCAGGAGTTGAAATTGTCATTTGTGTTTGTGCTTGGATAGCAGAACAATTTTGTTCAGAGGTTTGCTTATAATGCTGATGTGTTTGTGAGTATCTCAATGATTATAGTTTTTTTATCCTAGACTTGGAGGCTGTTCTAATTGATGTTTACTAGGTATTAGGTGGACCAATCCTTATTTTTTTATCACGGTGGAAAGGATTACCGATGATTTCAAGCATTCTATTGGCTACAATGGAGAGTGCATGTGCAAATGCTGAAATTGTTATGAAAAGAATTTCGTTGCCATGCTAGTTGATTGGCTACTTGGTGTTGCATATTCAAGGCTGAATTGTTAATGCTCCAGTGAGAATTTTTGTTTATGTGGTATATAGTAGAGTTTACTGAATCGTTAATTGCCAATAGCTGAAGTTTTCTGGCTACACGTTGAATATTGGGCTAGATAAAAAAAAGGGTTCTACAAGCTGAATATAAAAAAAGGGATGTTGCTGAATTTCTACAAGTTGGTTTGATGTGCTAGAGTTTGATGAATTTCTACAAGCGGATAGAGTTTGCAGCTTCATTCATTCAAGTAGTAATGGCCACATTCATTCAATGCTGAATTTTATGTGCATATGGGTGAGTGGGCCGTTATTTGGAGTTGGTGTGCAAGGATCACAACTGGATTCTTCTTAAGCAATGTTCTAGTTCAAGTGGAAGATTTTGCCACATGGAAGCTATACTTCTCTTTTGCATTAATCTCCTAATTTTCTTTTTGTAAACTTAGAGGATAAAGTTCTATAAAGAGGGGATTAATGTAATGAATGGGCTTTTTGTGTAATTAGTAGGAAATAAGGGTCATGCATGTAAATATGGGCAAAAGATCTATTGAAGGACGATTCCACTTCTTGTACAAGGCATCCAAATACTGAATACAAGTTCTTTTCTACCTTTCTTCTATGGTTCTTCTCCTTCCTCTGATTCTTCTTTCTTCTCTTAATCTTATCCTTTCTCTATCTCATTTCTTGTCGGGACATAACACCTTCCTCCCTCTCCCTCTCTCTCCAACCCCCTCTTACTCTCCAAATCTGAAGATGAAAATCTTCATACTTTCCCCCCTCTTCTCTTTTTTGGGTGAAATTAAAAAGTTTTTGGGTGAACTCTAAAGACACATTAGTTTCTAATGTATTCTTCTTACACTGTTTGCTTTGTCTAATTAATTAAAGATATTCATTCTCAGCAAATTGGTTTGTTGAACTTCACGAGAATTATGAAAGATGTTATATTGTTGGTCTTTAATTGTTTCTCCATTTGCTATTTAAGCAAACCTAATTTTTGTTTGCTATTTGGACATGATTCTTTTCTCTGCAAGTATAATTACTTTTTTTTTCTTGATTTAGGTAGTTATTTGAAGCCACTAAAGGCAACTTGTGGGTTCATGTGACATGTGATTTAGGTTATTCTTATTTTTTTTTATTGTGTTTGATAGCTTGCATTTAGGTAGTGTTTAGGATGCATGTTTACGTTTCTTTTGTGTTGCTTTTAGGTAGTTTTAGTTAATTTCTTTAGTGTCTTAGAGTTTTTAGGAGTTTTGGGTTTTTGAACTTGTTCTATATTGTTTTACAGGTCTTAAAGTGAACAAGTGTGAAAGGAATGGAACCGGGGAAAGAACGCTTGAATTCGAGCCATCCGTTGGAGTTGCTGGTTCGACACCTCTATCTTGTAAGGGTTCGTTCGGGAGATATAGTGATCTTATGAAGTTGCGTTTGGTATCATTGGAAAGTTAATCCAAAGAGCTACAATTCATGTTTTTACTCCGAGTCCAAATTCCAACTCGAAGTGAGTCAAAACAGCCCCCGAAGTGTGACATGAGTTCTGAACCGAGGTGCTGGCGGCACCCGCCACCAACCTAGAGGCGCCCGCCGCCCCTGACCGCCGCGGAGCCCTTTACTTGCCCCGTGTTTTGTTTCTATTACTCCTTTTCTATCATTATTATTCCAAGATATTATATTTTTGGGATATAGTTTTAGACCTAGTTTGAAATATTAGGTTTAGAGAGTTGCATCTCTCATTCAGACATTATTATCGTATTTTCCATTCAGAGTTTTTAGCCTTTTATGGAGAACTAAGCCCTTTTGCTTAGTCAGACAGTTTGAAGCATCGTTTGACTTTCAGTTGTGAGATTTCTACTCTTTATCTATTGCATGGAATTATTTTACTCTCTTGTTTGAATTGTTTATGTGATTGATTTCAACAATTTCTAGGGTTGTTGTTATTGAATCTCAATTGCTAGATCTAGAGAAATTACTGGTTGAGTTTCTCTATTTCATAGTAGCAAACTACATTGTACTAGTATCTGGTTGTGCTAGTCTATTGTAGAAGAGAATTAAACTGCATTCTAGTATAAAAGCTGGTTGTTTTATGCTAGATTTGTATCCTGATTATATTCCTATTCTTCATGCTGCTTTTGAATTGAATCTTGATAGTTTCAGGGTTATTCAATTAGTTAGGATTGATAGTATCTGGTTGTGCTATTAATTATCTTTGAAAAGGAATTGGAATTCCATATGCATGCGATATTGAGTGAATCGATGATCAACTTGTCATATGAATGTGGATCTCTGGATGACTAAGTGTTTCCTTAAATTGATAATAACCCAAACTTTATTTGCTTTAATTAGTTTTGCATGTTAGATAGTAGATTAATTCTAAAAACCCTTTTACTTTAATTGACACAAAATTTACATAGAAAGATAAATCTCCTCCATGTGGATTCGACCCTTACTTCCCTAAGACTACAGTCTTTAGGTTGTTAGGACTCTTTTGCATAGCTGTGATTTGCACGACCATTTCACGCTTATCAGTGTTCTTCTCGTAGGTATGTTTAGGTTCATAACTTTGTATGTTAAATTTCATCATGAGTGTTCTTATAGTTCACACTTTGTACTACGTTCACTAGTTATATGTTGAAGTTATTTGGTAGCCTATAAGCATAATTTGGAAACTTATTTGGTAGCCTATTAACTTGGTCCATGTTTTTATATGCTTAGGTTCATGATAGTCTTACAACTCATGTCTTTTAAGTCATATCCTAGTTGTTATTTTGGTTCACGTTTTTGGATCATGATATTGGTTCATTTGGTTCATGTTTTATAAACACTGCTTTATAATATTTCATCTCACGGTTCATGACTTTTAGTTCATACAAGTTGGTATATATGCTCATGTTGTTATATGGTTAGGTTCATAGCAATTCTCAATAAGGTTTATTAAATTCAATTCACAATACTTGTTATTTTGTGTCATGCATGTATTCATGAATGATATTCTATTGGGTCATGTCTTTATACGGCTATGTTCATAACAATTATTAATAAAGTTCATGAAATTTAATTCATAATACTTGTTATTTTTGTCACATAATCTAGTACATAAACTTATTGTGTGGGTTCATGTCTTTATACAATTAGGTTCATACCAATTATTAATAAGGTTCATGAAATATAATTCACAATACATGTTACTTGTGTCATGTATTCTACTTCATAAATAGTATGTGTTCATAATTTTGTATGATGGGTTCATAATTTATGAACAACTAGTAAAAATGTTTTAAGCTCTAAATTAACCATTTGAGCATTTTGTCAAACACACTGTATGTGGTTAGATGAGCATTGACCATTGATTTTTGTTTTCAATCAAAAACTTGAAATTGTAAAGCAAAACATACACAATCTACACAGGTTTGATTAAAATCAACATAAATCAGTCTAAAGAGACACAAAAACATGTATATCGAAGTACCAAGATCCAAAATTTAAAAAAAATCCTACATGTGAACTTGAAACCATAGAAAAGAGATCTATATCAAAATCTATGAAGAAAGTATATAAATTGGGGCCAAAATGAACAAAAAAGCGAGCCAAATTAGAAGAAGCAAGAGGGAATAAGAATAGAGAAGATTCAATGCAGTATTGACAACCAAGTAAAAATGGCTGATATTCCACCCACTCTATCATGCAGTGGCTCCACCAATCCAAAGGTGAACCCAAAATAAATTTAGAATGGATTAACCGGCTAAATATTCCACTTAAAATGAAGAACTTCATTTGGATAGTTGCCCGACATGAACTGCCAACTAAAACACGGCTTGCAGCGAACCACATTCCGGTTGCCCAAGGCTGCGTAGCGTGTATCTCCATGGTTGAGAACACTAACCATGTGTTACTATCATGCCCATTTACTAAGGCAACTGTTGAAGGGATTCTTGAACAAATAAATTTATATTCAAGACCCCGCTGTGTATAGCAGAGTCAGGTTCGTCCACAGGAGATAGTCAATGCTAGGTTTTGTTACTTAGAGCGCAAGCAACCAATTAAATCTAAGGAATTTAGCAAGAGATAGAGGAATTCTAAGGTAAAGGTATCACCACAACAATAATCATGCAATGCTTCCAACAATAATTCACAATCATCATGCAATCTAGATCATAGAAGAGTCAACTTTCGCAAGCAATTCAAGTTATTCAATCGACTTTCGCAAATCAAACAACTTTCTATCTATCCTTCAACCTAGGAATATCAACTTTCGCAAATAATCCTATTAGAACTAATCAAACAATCAAGCTTACACTTTCGCTTTTGGGTTAATCGCAAGATATGCCTCAACTGTCGCAAAGGAATTTAGCACAAGATAGATAGATATGATCTTCAAGCATTCAAATTTTGAATTCACGTTCACACTCATGAAACACAAAGATCATTCTTTTATCACATAAAGGCGCTAACGTTTGTTAACTAGAGCAAGTAAATCAACTAACTTTCGTTCAATTAATAAACTTACTATCTAATCTCTTCTACTTCAACTAGGATAGATCCACTTTCGCTTCAAAACCCTAATTTGACTATTCTGACTCAAAGTTTCCACTATCACATCAACTATGAATGAGAAATTCCAATCCACTTTCGCTTCAAGGCTTAAGAGCAAGAGAATAGATTCATGCAATAAAAACAATCAAATCATGATCAAGAGAAAGCATGCACAACCATTGTTGGGTTCAACCCAAACCTTAGAGAGGAAAACTACTCACTAAGCATAATAATTGAAAACAAAACTGAATTAAAAAGGAAAAGCTTACAACTTTGAATTCAAAACAAACTTGTTATTCAAGCAACACCAATCTCTACTCTCTATCCTCTCCTACCAACTTCTCTCTCGCCTCCTCTAACGCGCCCCTCGGGCCCTAGATCGGTCTTGGTTGGCTCCCCTAAAAGATGATGATCATAAACTAAAGGGGTTAACCTTCTTGTATAGAAGAAAAGGAGTCCTAATTTAACTAGGAAACAAGATAAAACAACCTTCCTAAAATAAAAAGATAGAATATCTCCTAATGATCTCGGAATATGGAGAGAGTCGGCGCCATGCACGACCTAAAATGGGTCGTGCACGACCCTTATAAGGTCGGTCCTGAGAGCTCACAATTCTGGTTGGGTCGTGCACGACCCTGTTATGGTCGGTCCTGAGAGCACTTAAATCAGCCTTGAGTAAAACTTGCATAGCGGCTTCGTTACAACTCCGTTTGACTCGATTCTTTTTCCTATGTTCTTGTAACGAATTTCTCTATCTCTTTCCAAGCTTGAACTTGATCTTCAATGATTTTATGAACTTCATTCCTTGAGCTTTCCCTTAAGTGCTTCTCTTCGGTTTTGCTCTTTTCCTCAAAAGTGCTCCAAAACAGCTCCAAAAACCTATAAAACACCACCAAAGCTTATGTAGACTCCATATCTTATGAAAATACAAAAACCTACACAGACGACTCAAGATAAAACACAAAACTAAAGAAAAAGACTTAAAGACACAAAAACACACCCTAAAAACACGACTAAAAAGGCGGACATCAGCAACCCTTAATTCAATAGGCCTAAAAATATGGAGGATCATTGACCAGATTTCCCCGGATGGGAAAAAACCACACGAGATCTTGGATGAAATTAGGAAAATGACAACAAAAGAGGAATTTGAACTCATCACCACCATTTGGTGGAGCCTTTAGTTCTCGAGAAATAAGAGAGTCTTTGATAGACACACCGGAACAAACTTGACCAATGCAGATTGCATCACTGAGTTCATCCAAAGCCAAATTACAGATTGGAAACTTGTAGAAGCCGTTGCCTCCCCCGGTCCTAGCAATCGTAGTGTTCGGGGTCGGGTTGGTAGAAAGCGAACGAATGGGAAAAACCTAAAAGTGACTATATTAAACTGAATTTTGATGGTGCAGTTAGTGTAGGTGCGTCATTCGGATTCATCCTCAAGGACTCTGGTGGCTCCCCCATCTTTTTTGACGGAGGACTTATTGGTCGATAGTCTATTATGATATCTGAGACCATCGCCTTGCGCCGGGGACTTCTCGAGGCCACTAGACGTGGCATTCATCGGATCCAGAGTGAAGGTGATAACTTGCAGCTGGTCAATGTCGTGCTCGGTGATTGGCGCTGCCCGTGGAAGATTGAATTGAAGCGTGCGAATATCCATTGTTTGTTGGCTCGCTTCCAGGATTGAAGTATCTCTCACGTTGTTCGGGAGTACAATTCTGTTGCGAACTTCATTGTTGGGTCTTTCAGGCACGTCTCCTCCATCCCACTTGCAGTCGATTCGGGCCTCCTCACCCTCATCCGCCAGGATGCTCTAGGGCGACCACTACTTTGTTAGTGGTCACCCTAATTTCGTTCCTTATAAAAAAAAAAAGAAGATTCGAATGAAAGGCCGAGAAAAATACACGCTTTGTAGGTTGAAAATGACTCCTGCAACTTTTGCTCTAATTTGATGGGTGAAAGACGGAAATACCCTTCCGTTTAGAAAGTCATTAAAAGACGTGTCTTAATATTGGCCATTTAAAATACTCAATCGTACGGCTTAACTGTGCTATAAGATAAATGAAAATTGCATCTGATCGTAATTTATAAGATAATTATATTATATGGTTCGGCTAATGTGTGCCCATGACACACATTAAAAATGTTAATTTCAGAAATTATTTCAAAACTATTCCCTAAAATGGAATTAATAAACCCTTGTTAAAAAAAAATTAAAATTAACAACCAATTAATTTAACAAGATTAGAATTCTACACATTAGAAAAATCCTTATACTATATTGTAAAAAAAGCTTACGATTTCGAGAAGAGTTGGTCACACTTCGCAAATTCATGTTACATCCGGGAATAAATGGGTGAATTCCTTCTATGGTCCCTAACCTATCACATAAAGTTCTTATTAGTCTCTAACCTTTGCAAATGCTTTTTTTGGTCCCTAACCTTTGAAAAGTGTTACTATTTGGTCCTTTTTCATTTTAGACTTTAAATTTAATTACAACCAAACACCCAAACTTTATATTTATTTTGATAAAATACCAATATTTATTTATTTTTAAAAAAATACCTCAATCTACACATATTAGGCAACAATAATAAATTATCACTCCATATTTACTCCTTTTTAAAAAAATAGTACTTTTCATAAAAAAACATAATTTTAAAAATAAAAGGTGAGTTATAAATATTTATTTCAATCTTATTGAATTTAATAGTTATTAATGTATTTTATAAAATTAAAAAAAATTCTTCTATTGCCCTCTTATTGAATTTAATAAAATCACCCCTTATATACCCTTTGTTAAGAGAAACTAGAAATGTTTTTTTTTAATAAAGGGTAAATAAGAGGTGATTTTATTATATAAAAATTTCTTTTATCAAATTTTTATGAAGTTTATAAAATAATTGCAAAAAATTGATGGATTAAAAAATCACTTTACTAGTTTTTTTTAACAAAGGGTAAATAAGGGGTAATTTTTTTATATAAAAATTTCATTTATCTAACTTTTATGAAGTTTATTAAATAACTGCAAAAAAGTGATGGATTAAAAAATCACTTTATAAAAAAGTTATATATAATAGGGAAAGTTAAACTTTTTTTATGAAAATTTGTTTTTATAATTTTACAAAATGTTTTAATAATTATTAAATTCAATAAGAGGGCAATAAATATTTATATCTCACCTTTTATTTTTAAAATTATATTTTTTTAATAAAAAGTACTATTTTTTGAAAAAAAGAGTAAATATGGAGTTATAATTTATTATTTTGTCCTAAAATGTGTAGATTGAGATTTTTTTTTGAAATAAATAAATATTGGTATTTTTTCAAAATAAATATAAAGTTTGTGTGTTTGGTTGTAATTAAACTTAAAGTCTTCAATTAAAAAGGATCAAATAGTAATATTTTTCAAAGGTTAGGGACCTAAAAAAAACATTTATAAAAATTAGTTACTAATAAAATTTTTATGTAATAGGTTAGGGACTATAGAAGAAATTCAACTGTTGATTCTGTTCTTTGCAAACACCTTTGTTGCTTGGACGAGGAGTCGTTGGAGGTGTGAGAGATCACGAGATTCGAATAGCGCAGAGCGAGGGAGAGGAGAAGAAAACGAAGATCAACCATGGCGCCTTCGGCTGAAGGAGGTGACGTTGCCGTCACCGGCGGAGGCCAAGGCCAACAGCAACCGCAACAACAGCAAGGTATAGGGCAAACCATTGTAGGAATAATACGAGTGGCGGTCTTCTGGTACTTCATCTCTCGATTCCTTTTCTCTTCTCGCAAGTCGCCTACTTCGTCTGAACCTGCTATTCAGATGTCCAATCTCTTTCAAAGGGGAGAACTAGTGGTATGCTCTCTTTTTCCTTACTCCGTTCCCCGCCATGATTTGGTCTTTCAGATCTATTTGGATGTGATTTCGATTTCTATGATCAATTTTCCCTGTCAATTTCATTAAATTCCTCCAGCTAAGGAGAATCCGTTTACTTCTCTATCATCCATGCTGTAATTCTTCTTCTCTTTGATTGCTGGTTTGGCTAGAAACACTTGTGAAATTTACTGTACATGATTGCCCGATTATATTGGAACTAGCTACTATCCGCTTATAAAGGTGTAATATTGCCGTCGTTGCTGTGCCTTCTTAGATACTGTGTGACACTCCTTTACCTGTTCCCGTCCTGCCAATTTTCAAGGCGGCTAACTTGTATGTGGCTTTCAATTAATAATCTATTATAAATTAATCCAGGATATGTGGTTGTACTTGTCTGAGCATGAGCAATTTCGGGACTTTGGCAATGAGAAATCCCTTGTCTGGCAAGAGACAAATATTCCTTATGCAGTTTGGGGACCTGAAAGCATCAGAAGTCTTTCTTTGATGTGGTATCCTTCTGAGGTATTCTTTTGTTGTCATTTCATGTTATCACTCACAGGGCAAGACTGTGATTCTGTATTGATACTCTGTTCTGTGCAATTTGATACTCTTGGTGTCATCTCCCTTTGAAAGAAAATGATATCATCTTCCCTCTGCAGGAATTAAAGCATAATGGGAGTCTCTATGCTCATGTCTTTTTTGCACGATCTGGTTATTCTCCCGATCCTAATGATCCTGAATACGAACCTTTGGCTGTTTTTGGGAGGACTAACAGTAAGTTCTATACTTCTATCCTATAACTGAAATTAATATTAAAATCTGGACAATGGCATACAAGGATACATAGTTCAGGGTTCTCGTATGATTGTTTTTAGCTATTCCTAGTGTATTATATGTTTATAGCATTTTTCACTGTTGCTTTCAGCTGTTGTGACATACATGCCCAAGTCAAAATTTGACAAAAGGAGGAGCCTTCTTGGAAAGTCCAAAGAGACTAGTGATGTAGAAACGGTGTCTGAGGTATGCTTTGAATAAGCTCTCCTAGTTTAAATTGTTTTTGTAATATTTGCACTTCTTTTTTATTCCTTCTTTTCTTTTTTACCTAAAAACTATTTTTTGATTATAAGTATGAGATGGATGGAGATTCTGAGATCTTGTATTTTAATGATGTCAGGAGGTTGAGACTGCATCTGAGCTCGAGTCTAAGGATGATGTTCCTGTGGATTGGATTTCATACTGGAAACCAAATATAACCGTTAATTTGATTGATGATTTTACTAGGTTTGTTCTATTTTTATTATCCTGAGATCAGATCAGTCATATGCCTTTCTTAGTGTCTGTTGTGTCAAATATTGCTCTTTTTTCAGCTGCTTTAAGTTGTGTGATAAGATCATTAGGTCCACTTCCCTCAATTTTTGGCATTTCAGTCATAGACTCGTAGGTATCATGTAACTTTTAGTAGTTGCAAGCTTGTGGTCTTTTTAGTGACTCATTGGGATACCACTGTCTTTCTACAAACTTAATCTGTTCTTTCCATTTATTTGACCCTTCTGGATAGGCAACTTGAGTGCAGGGTCTTTACTTTTCCAGGATTAAGTCATCACATGTGTCATGTGAACATTAAGCTATTTTATAATATGATTAATTTTTCCTGCACAAAATCTGCTTACTAATATACCTAGTTGACACAGATGCATATTGAAAGGGTGGGGGCTTCTCGTCCTTTTACTACAGTTTTGTTTTGGATGCTTATATCCAATTCAGATTATGGGACAGGTTTTTTGGAATTTCTTATCATGTCTTCTTTTTATTTCCTTGGAAATCTTTCTCTTCGTGCAAATAGTTACTGTTCTATTAGAGCAAAAGCTTTTGCTGATCTTTTGATTCTTTTTATTAAGTTGTAAATTCATTGGCTAAATGGAGGCCTGTAGTTTATTTGCTCATTCGTTACTCTTTGTGAATGTGCAGGTATTCTCTCAATGCCATCCCACCAAACATTGCACCATGTATCCTTCATTTTAGTATGTTCTTGCAACAGTATCAATTTTCTGCTGCACCTGCACCCTGAAGTGCTCTGCTTGTATACACTGAATGAGTCATAAGTCACTACTTGTGTCAAAATATTCATTCATATCCTAATTTACTGTCGGGTTCAATGATGGTAACTAATGTGCTTATTTTTAAAGAATAATCTTTCAATTTTGATGATATGTAGAGTTTCCTTAACTCTAAAATTTTAGACTTGAATATTGAGCCTAAAACAAGCAATTACTTCCCAACCATCTACTTCAACGAGTTTTGGCTGCTCAGGGATAAGTTGATCCCTGTCAATGAGACTGTCACTGAATTGCCATTGAATCTGGAGGTGGCTCCTATGAGCATGACAAAATGGCAATTGTTCCTGCAGATTGATCAATCATTCCAGATACACCGCAGTTATGGAAGCATGCTTGAAGGCGAGTCTGATGAGCTTAAGGTATTTTATTCTATTATGAAGTCAGATGATGTCATGTTATTTGCTTATAGTTTGTCAATGTATTTTGTACATAGGAAATAGGGCAAACTGGTCAAGCCTCCTTCTGTTTTTCTATAAATTTAACAAAATGTGTTTCGCTGGACAGCTGAGGGCTGATGCAATATCTATCACTTGGACTGGGAATAGTGAAATGATTGATGATATAGCTTAGTAGTCGTTAGTTTTTTATGATTGATTTTTAGTAGTCGTTAGTTTTTTTTTTGTTGATTTGTATCTTAACATTTTGCAGAGAGTATTTCTGGAAGGAAATCCCTATCTTCTCGTAGTCACCATGGCTGTCTCTTTATTCCACTCCTTGTTTGACTTTTTGGCTTTTAAGAATGGTGAGGTTCAAGATTGCATCTTCCAATCCAATGCTTTTACTGCATGTTTACGTTTTTTATGCACGTTTATCTGGAGGATATTCCTTATTGGATCACATAAAATTGCAGATATTCAATTTTGGAATAAGAACAAGTCAATGGAGGGTCTTTCAGCCAAGTCTGTTGTTGTGAACTTTGTCTGTCAACTGGTTGTGTTCCTCTATCTCCTTGACAATGATACTTCATGGATGATACTTGCAAGTTCCGGGGTCGGTTGCTGTATTGACTTCTGGAAAATAGGGAAAGCTATGCACATTGAGGTACCCTTTGATTTATTAGTATACTTATTGCTTATTAATCTGAGTTGTTTCATATTTTTGTGCTTGTTCGTGTTCTCTTCCAGATTGATAGATCCGGGAAGATTCCTATGATAAGGTTCAGAGACCGCGATTCGTACAAAAACAACAAGACAAAGGAATACGATGATATTGCCATGAAGTATTTGTCGTATCTCCTGTTCTTCCTTGTAGTGTGCTCCTCTATTTACTCTCTCATGTATGAACGCCATAGGAGCTGGTACTCCTGGATCCTCTCTTCTATGACCCAGTGTGTTTATATGTTTGGTAAGCTATTTCGTTTCATGATCTTGGCCAACTAAGGCTTCGTTTGGATTATTACATGGGAAAATGCAATACAATATATTGCAAAATTAAATGCAATGTAGTGCATTCTAATGTAAGACAATGCATTATTCATTATTCCTTTGACATTTGTATTTAATTTTATGTTTGCAAATGCAGGATTTATCATGATGTGCCCTCAACTTTTCATAAACTACAAGCTGAAATCTGTGGCTCATATGCCCTGGAGACAAATGACATACAAGTTCCTCAACACAATCATAGACGATCTATTTGCATTTGTGATCAAGATGCCAATGCTACACAGGCTTTCTGTCTTCCGTGATGGTAATATACTTGTAGTTTGATCTTTTCTACACCCACTCTCACTTTTTTTTTTTTTGGTTTGGCTAGTTTTTTATTTTTATTTTTTTTTATCGATCTACTCTATTCCTGTCTCCACAGATGTCATATTTTTGATATACATATATCAAAGATGGATCTATCCTGTTGATCGCAAGCGGGTGAACGAGTTCGGGTTTGGCGGAGATGATGAAGATAAGGCCCTTGAAGCCATAGATGCAGCTAAGACGGAGGATGATAAGAAGACCAACTAAGCTGAATGTGCGCTTTTGTTTTTCGCACTTAGGTTTGGTTCGAGTTGTTGGCCTCCTCTTTCCCTTTTGGAATTTGTCAAGGGAACGAGATTAGTAGTAGGAGTGCGATAGATAGATAGATAGATAGATAGATAGATAGATAGGGAAGGAGAATTTTGGGCCGTTAGATCACATGATCCAAGGGTTGAGATTACTTCTGTGATTTTACAAAAAAAAATAACAAGGTGGCAATTTTGTAAATACATCTAATTTTCTATACCCTTAAAGTGAATTCACTTTCTATCCCACGTACGACTCCAATTCGAATTCTTCCACTCCAATTCGGATTCTTCCATTTTCAAATCGATCGAACTTCCAAAAGAGATCGGGACGACGACTCGACCTACGAACTCTCCAACGATCGATCCAAGGCTCAAATCGATCGAACTCTCCAAACGAAGGACGCTCGAAGGACGATCTCGACAAGCGAACTCTTCAATCTTTCTCACATTACACGATGCCTCCGAAAACAAATCGCAAAGGTATAAAAGCCCTAATTTTCTTCACCTTATGCCGATGAATTTTGTATGTTAATCGATGTGTTTTTGCGTTGGCTCGCTTGCAGTTTTCTTGTTCAGTAGTACACTTTGTGATTTGCGTTTGTTACGCCCTTTTTGTTTGGGGCGACTGATTTGATGTGCTGTTTTGCTTGATTTGTTTGTCTGTGGATGTTGATCGATTGATGCAGATGACGAATCGGAAGGCTTAATACTTGAATCTATCGTGAGATGTGGCTTTCTATTGTGTTTTTGAAGTTGGTTGTAGCATGCCTATGGTACTGAGTGTTAGAATAAGCTGATTTAGATGACAGTTAAATTAATAGGGGTTGCGAATGTGATTGTGAAACTTATTTTCATGACAATTAGTTTGTACAACAAACACTACCTCACAGTTATTAATTGAGTCAAATGGAAAGTGTTTTCCTTTTGAAAGATGGACTTGAAACAGTTAACAACTTTGGCCTTCCTTAAAATGCACAGCAGTTTGTTACAAGAGATTTGTTGGGATTGTGAAACGTATATAGTGCATGTATTGAGCAGGTTTAAGCATCCAACCTTCACATATTTGCATATTAAAGGCTCTGCTTTAGTTAATTTGGCTGCCTTCATTTTTGATATTTCCCTGTATTCCTGTTTACTTTTTCATGTCTGAAACTTGATATTTCCCTGTGTCCATGTCATTTCTGTTTCTACCTTGTTATAGGCATTAATCATTATATGGGAGAGCCTTATATTGTTCATCTTGTGTTGTGCATTTATGAGTTAAGTTTTATGCTACTTTTTTCTTTGAATTCTTGGTCATTCTTCAAATGTGTTCTATTTCATATGAAAAGTTACCAAGGAAATACATCTATCTGAAGGGACAATGAGGATCTTGGGTGATGAACAAAAATCCAAAACAGAGAGGAGGAGCAAAAACAAACATGACCCCGGAAATAGAATGGAAGCTGGCACCTCCTCTGACCAAGGTAAGAAAAATCATAGAATTCAGGATTTTTTTATAAGTTTGAAAAGTGCATCATTTGATTGAAAAAGTGCATTGAAAACTCTGAAAAGTGCATTGAAACATAGGAAAAGTGCATTGTTAAATGTCATAGGAATAGAAAAGTGCATCATTTGATTGAAAAAGTGCATTGAAAACTCTGAAAAGTGCATTGAAACATAGGAAAAGTGCATTGATAAATGACATAGGAATAGAAAAGTGCATCATTTGATTACAAAAGTGCATTGAAAACTCTGAAAAGTGCATTGAAATGTTTCAAAAGTGCATTGATAAATGACATAGGAAAAGTGCATCATTTGATTACAAAAGTGCATTGAAAACTCTGAAAAGTGCATCATCTGATTACAAAAGTACATCATCTCATTCCAAAACTATTTACTTACATTCAGATTCTCTTTTTTCTCTATGATTATAAAAACAGGTACAAGGAATAGTAGAATGCCTCCCGAAACTGAAAACGAGAAGAAGGTCAAGAATTTGATATCAACTAAGTATCCTAGTTTGGTAACTAGGACTGTTCCCACTGCATTTTCAAAAGCTATGGCATCCTTAAATGATGTCCAAAAAGAAAGCATCAAGTCTATGGGTTTTGGCCATCTACTTCAGTTCAAGATACATGACATCCCACACAACCTTGCTTTGTGGTTGCTACAACAGTTTGAAGGAGCTAGGTGTGAGATACAACTTGATACCAATAGGATCATCCACATCAATGATCAAGTTGTGCATGAGGTTTTTGGAATACCTCTTGGTGGGAAGGAGATTCATAAGAGAAAAAGGAAGGATTCAGTTGCTTTGCTTCAAGAATGGAAGAAGCAATTCATAGGCACTGTTTTTGAAGATGAGGATGACCTTGCCAAGTCAAATGCTTCAATTACAACTACAGCAGTTGAGGAAGTGATGGTGAAATGCACCGATGGAGGTACTTGGTTCAAAAGGCATTTCATTGTCTTATTCGTGTCAACAATAATTGAAGGCGGGGGCAATGGACTTGCAAACCACAGTATTCTGATTGACAATGTTGATGACAGTCGAGGATTGGATTGGTGCAAGTTTCTAAGGCAAGTACTTGTTGAGAAAAGTTTACACTGGAAGAAGAAAGGAGGAAGGAAATTTCAGGGACCTATATTGTTGCTCCTTGTAAGTATAACTTTCTTTTCTCAAGCCAACCATATATAGTTTATGTAAACTGTTGCTGCTGCTTCACTACTGATAGAATAAATTTATAGTCTTTTCATTTATCTTTTATCTATTGATAGAATAAATGTTTTAACTTTACCTCTTGCTCTCTTAATTTTTTGCAGCTCGTATATGTTTATAGATGCATATTTTTGGGCGAAGAGCATGAATCAACTTTTCCAGTCTTCTTGGGTTGGAATGAGAAGCTTTTGCTTGAGAGGCAAAGCAATGAATGGAAAAAAAGTGGGCAGTTTCGGGGAAGTACATATACGGGAAGCAAGAGCAATTTCAAACATTTATGCGAAAGGCCCGACAACATCCAAACCAGCTGATTCAGATGATGATTTGCCTCGTGATGATTTATCAGAGTTGGAGGTATATTAAAATTCTTCACATTTCACCTTTTGTTATGTTTCAATGGCTTAAACTCTTATCGTATATCACACCTGTAACATTGTGATGTGGTTTTAACTTGTAATATACTAGCCTACTAGGAAATAATTCTAGTCAGTATATTTGTACTTGTTGGTGTGAGTTGTGACTTCATTGGAAGATAAATTAGAATTGTAAATTGTTTGTATTTCTCTAGAACCAAATGTTGGTCAGTCAGTGTTTAAGCTCTACATTATTACTCTCGATTTTGCCTCCTTCCATAACATTGATCCATGCATCAAGCTTTTTGTAACTTGCTTTGCATTTGAAGATTTGGTATCACTTCATAATGCAAGATGGCGTTTGAATGATGTAGTCTTTTTGTTTTTGACTGAGAAATCTGTGTTTTTCCTAATTGATGATACCTGTATTTTTTTGTGATTTTTATAACTTAAGGTCTGAAGTGTGTAATATAAGGTTGAAGAACATAGATAAGCTAAGATTTTCCAAATTCATGACTCACTTTTATTAAATACAGGTTTGATCAACTAAGCTGAATTTCTGCAAAAGTGCATCCTAAGATATGAAAAGTGCATTGTTAAATGTCAAAAGTGCATCCTTAAACAATGAATACATATTAACTTAAAGTAATATGTTTTTAATAGGTTATTGTGAAGACAGTCTCAAGAAAAACAAGCAAAGCTGCATAGAGCATTGCAGAGCTCTCAGACTATTGTGGAGGTATCAAAGAGCAGCTAAAGGAGAAAAATACTATAGTCGGGCGGGCAATAGAGAAGTTCTCTAATATGGTAGAGACCACATCTTCCGAAGTTGCCACGGATTCTCCAGCTGACCCAATTGCAGATTGGAAGACCTTTTGGGACACCTCGCAGGATCCATTTTGGAATGATCCAGAACTTCTGGAAGCATTGGAGAAGGCAGCAAAGGCAGAAACCTCAAAGAAGAAGCTGAATCCATATTCAGCCGACTTCACTCCTCCCTCATTCAACTTGTTTGAAACTGAAGAGGATGATGTTGAATCTGAAGGAGGAGACAAGCAAGAAACAGATTCTGAACAAGAGCAGGTAAATGAAGTTGAAGAGGTTAATACACATGAAGAAAGGGAAGATCTCACCATAGTTGGAGGTAAAACAAATTCTGCAAATGAGAATGCATCCACTAGGCTAGAAGAGGGGACTAATGAACAACTAGTAGGTGAAAATGCAATTGTGATCGCGACTGAGATTGCTAAGGAGTATGACCAACAAGTTGTTCAACAAGTGGATGAAGGGAAAAAGGTTGAAGAGGAAGTGAAACAAGGGGAAGAAGAGAAGGTTGAAAAGGAGGAGCCATCAAAAGTACAAAAGCCAAGAAAGAAGCGGGTATACTTGTCAAAAAAAATTCTCTCTTTTCATTTAATACATTTGTGTTCATATTTTAATAAATATATATTTAATTGTTTTAATGTTGTATATTGGATAGGAAAAAAGAAAGATGGATAGTCCAAATCCTGTTGTTGTAGGAAAACGACACAAGAAAGCTGGAATTTCAGTGGTAAGCCCTTACGAAACGAGAATGATCAATATCTTCCATGAATTAAGACAAGAGGAAAGGCACATGTGGGAGTTTGCAGTTAAGCCACTTGGGCAGGAAAAGGAAATATATGGCAGTGAACAGTAAGTTCTATATTCAAATTCTTATTGTTTTCTTTTCCCTTTATGATAAGAAAAAGTGCAACATAAAATGTGTAAAGTGCATCAAAAAATGTGAAAAGTGCATTCTAGATATAGGGTAATACTAGACAAGGTGCACTCTTAAGTGTGAAAAGTGCATTGTTAATCATGAAAAGTGCATTCTTACGTCACATGTACCATGCTTATCAGTTTATAAACCACTTAGTCCTAAAAAGCATGTAAAAGTGCATTAAAAATATGTAAAAGTGCATTAAAAACAGATAAAAGTACACCAGAACTAATAATAGTGCATAAGAAAAGAGGTGCAAGTATAATGTCAAAAAAGTGCATTAAAAACATGTAAAAGTGCATTAAAAACAGGTAAAAGTGCATTTAAAAACTGATCCTTTTTTGAACTGTTTTAAAAAGGAATTCCAGCTTTGTATTTTCTCATCTTCAAAAACCTAATGTGTGTGTTTTTGTTATGTAGAGAGGTGTTGTTCAAACGTGGTGATCTCACTGCCACAAGAGCAAATTTCTCTTCCATGTTAGAGGACTTGGCTCCTTGTGTATTGGATTGTTTCACTCTTTATGTCAACGAAATGGAAAGATTGAAGAGCAACGAGTCGCCTTCAAGATTGATTGGCAAAGTGTACAGTACTGTAAGTATTTCAAGGATTAAACGTGTATCTTTTGTAATTGTTATTTTAATTTTGATTTGACTTTTAAAGAAAATCCGTTTACATAGTCTGATGAAGTTACCCAAGATGTATTTGATGATGGAATGGACTTGGCTTTAGGAATCGTTGAGGGAAGGCTAATGAAGAATATCGACGTGGTAATTTTTTTTTTCATTAAAATTGCAAGTAAAACTGTTTTCACTTTAATTCCAGTGCTTGAAAAACTAACAAAGGTTTTGTCTCCATTGTGTAGATATTGATTCCTGTGATTTTGGAAAATGAAACTTATGTTGTAGTAAGTTTCAATTTGAAGATCAATGGAATTATGGAGCTTCTTCACAACTCAACAAAGAAGGAACAAATTGAAGAATTCTGTCAATTCAAGTTTTTTGACCTGGTAAGCCTTTTTTTATATTTCCTCCCTTTTCCAGATGTGTTGTGTTGAATAAGCTGATGAAGGTTGTTTCAGTTGATGCTCAATAGTGGAGAATTTGGAACATACGTGTCTTTACTTGATATCATTTGATATATGCTCAACAGTGGAGAACTCAGATGATAATGTAGTTGTTTCAGTTGATCATATAATCAAGCTTTAGGATTCTCTCTGAACACAATATGTAGAAAAAATTTCCGTTGTTGAGCTCCATGTGTGATGTCATGAGTATGAAATATTGATAGTTGTATTCTGTTGCAAACTGATTGCATTGCATTAGATTTTGAACTATTAGAAAATACTGGTAGTTCATTAGTCGATTCACTACTGTAATTATAGCAACATGATAACTACAACATGATTCTGTACTGGTAGTTCTTGAAGTCTAAATTTTATGCTAGATAAAACATTACCAGTTAATTGCTGGGATCTCCTTCTTTGTGTGATGTAGACAATTGTTGATGTAGACAATTATTGGATAAAAAAGTGCATCTTAAATCAGAAAAAGTGCATCATAGAGTGTAACAAGTGCGCCATATAGTAGTTGTATATAGAAAGTGCACCATGAAGTAGTAAAAATGCATTTTAAACTGTGAAAAGTGCATTCATAAATATAATTATTAAATGATGTAATTTTATATCTTATGCTGCAATTTTATACCTTGCAGAAGACCAAGGTTATAAAATATCTCAAAAAGTGGAAGCTCTATGCAAAAGTTGGCAGGCTTGAAGAATACAATGGGATAGACAAGCTCAACCTCGACTGGGAAGACCCAAAAAGTGATGTCAACGGGGGGATATATGCTATGCGTCATTTGGAGACATATATGGGTCCATCGAGCAAAATAGAGGAGTGTTGGGGGAGAAAACTCTCGAATAGTCAAATCATAAGGGCCATGGATATGCTAAGGAAGAAGTACGCCTACACCATCATCAACTCAGAATGTAATGAAATGAAGAACACAGTGATGGAGAAGTTAAAGAATGTAGTAGCTCAGATGGTTAGAAAGTAGCCATGGCTACTTTCTAACCTTGAACAATTTAGATAGCTATGTTAGGACTTTAAGAGTCTACTTTTTTTGGAACTGTTTCCTTGAACAATTTGATTATCGGATTTCTGAAATTTGCAAGTGCTTTAGGATTACTTTTGTGGATCACAAGGGTCATGAGGTTTTTGTGGCGTGTTTTCTCTGAAATTGCAGTACAAAAACCTTTTTTAGGGGAATATGATGCATTACTCAATGAATTAGTACTTATGTGGGTGAAATCAATTTTTCAGGATTCTGTTTGTTATGAATTAGTACTTGGCGTATTTTCTCTGATTTGCAATAGTGAGTGAATAAAGTAGAAGAAAGTGGGACATTTTCCCATGGAATTTTGGTCATCAAAAGAGCTAGCTCCAAAACCAGTAAAGTTAGCTCCAAAACCAGTAAAGTTTTGATTCAAGTTTTGTGGTTACACAAAACCAGTAAAGTTTAATTTCATGGCTTACTAACAACATACACATATTCCAAAAAGTGCATTGAAAAGTTCCAAAAGTGTAGTGAAAAGTTTCAAAAGTGCATTGTGACATAGGAAAAGTGCATTGATAAATGACATATGAATAGTGCATCATCTGATTACAAAAGTGCATTGAAAAGTTTTAAAAGTGCATTGAAAAGTTACAAAAGTGCATTGTGACATAAGAAAAGTGCATTCATAAATGGCATAATAAAAGTCCATAGTTAAAGTGCATCAATATAAAGATAAAGTGCATTAGGATATTGGTAAAAGTGCACCAATATATAGTTAAAGTGCATTACAAAAACCAGTAAAGTGCATCGATATAAAGCTAAAGTGCATTACATTCCTTTAAAAAAATACTTAAATTGGTAATGATAAAGTGCAAAATTAATATTGATAAGGTCAAAAATGTCTAGATAGGTAAACTAAAAAAATATAAAAATGATTTGTTGATGGTTGCCCTGAAGAATGAAATCAACCTGAAACTAAAAAATGGGACACATTAGAAGAAAGTCTTAAAACAGAAAAAAAGAAAACACAACAAAAATACTTACATGATGTATTTGGGTCAAATTCTTCCATCTCAGCAGATTCTTCACTTTCCTCAATGTTTTCCTTACCTGCATTTTTGGAAATAAAAATGTAAATTTTGGCCAATGCATAGAGTGTCAAATAGTGCATTACAAACTTTAATAAAGTGCATCTAATGGATAAAAGGGTGCACTATAAAATAGAAAAAGTGCACTATATACAAGTAAAAAATGCAAAGTAATATACTTACAAGTTGACCTGTTGTGATTTGCATACTTCTTGCATCTACCACATTTTCTTTTCTTCTTATTGCTGGTTTGAATTCCGGACTCCTTACCACCTAGAATTCTCTTCCCACTCCCCTTGGTCTTAGCTTGTTCTGGTGGATGGATACTTATTGTTGTAGGCAATGATGTACCAGCAAATTCTTCAGCAATTTGTGCATTAAAGGAGCTAGAACTTTGCATAACCAGGCCTTTTTTCATAAGAGCTTCCTTCTGATCACTAATAAGGGACACAAAGTCCTTCAGATGCTGAGTAGTATCTCGCTCTAAAAGTCCCATGCAGTAGAAAAAGTCAGAAATCAGTGTATTTGTTAACTTTTGCCTCTCTTCCAACTCAGCACAATGATCAACCAATGAACCGGCAATACTGAAAATCGGCTTTACGGTTGCAAGTTTAGTCCACCGAGTGAGGACAAATCTGCTGGGAATGCGTGCCATGTCCATGTTTTTAAAGACAAAAAACATGTGGCGACAAGGCATGCCAACACGTTCAAACTCTCTGCATGAGCAAACCACATTGTCGTCATTCTGAGTGTACACAGTTTGCACTGTGGGCCTACCAGCTTGAACAATGGTGTATGTGATGGCTTCGTTTTCTGAGACCATACTAGTCAAACGACATTCAAAACAAGCAGAACATATTCCGTCTGAATCAAATTGAAGACAGTCAATGTGAAAACCTCTGCTGCATGCCTTTCTAACTCAAGGGTAGTCCTAAAATCAGGAACCATAGTGGAAGACTCGTAGTTCAGCTTCGATTGTGTATGTCTCTGAGCGTCTAATGCGCTATCAAAGTGCACTGATAGCTCCACAAGCCTGTAATTTCTATCGGTAAAGTGACGAAAGAAATTATTTTGTACCTCAGATATAGAAGTTGTCCTAAACAACCCACCAAACATTATATCTCTGAAGTAGGCTGGGATCCAATACTGACGAATAGCAAACATATCATGGAACCACTTTTTGTTGTCGAGTGGATAAGAATCTACCAGAGCCAACCATTTCTCCTCAAATTCAGCCGGCTCGAGAGAATAATTCCACACAATAGAATGAAGTTTCTCCTTGAAAGCTGGACCATCTGCATCAGCTTTTGTCTTCTCGGGAACCTTCTGCATGATGTGCCACATGCAAAGACGGTGACGTGCATTAGGAAATACACGCGCTATTGCAGACTTCATGGCCATATCTTGATCTGTGACTATTATTTTTGGATCATTCCCCCATTGCTTTCTTAAACCTCTCGAAAAGCCAAACATAGGATTCAATATTTTCATTTAACAACAACCCGACACCAAATATAACACACCTTTTATGGTGATCCAAACCGGTAAATGGAGCAAAAACCATTTCATACCTATATGAAAAACAAAAAGAGAGTACACGGCATGAAAGTGCATTGAAAACAGGTAAAAGTGCATTAAAAACAGCTAAAAGTGCACCAGAAAGTAATAATAGCGCATAAGAAAGAAGTACAAGTATAATGTCAAAAAGTGCATTGAAAACAGGTAAAAGTGCATTAAAATCAGCCAAAAAGTGCAAGTATAAGGTCAAAAAGTGCACTGAAAACAGGTAAAAGTGCATTTAAAATATGTAAAAGTGCATTAAAAATAGGTAAAAGTGCACTTGAAACTAATAATAGCGCATATGAAAAAATATACCTATTAGTCATGTATGTAGCATCAAAGGACACAACTTCTCCAAAGAAGGCAAAGTTTTTTCTTGAGATCGGATCAACCCAAAACAACCTTGTCAACCGGTCTTGGGAATCCACATCGCATTCAAAGAAGAATGCATCACAAAGTTCCTTTTTTTGATTGAATTTATCGATTAACACCTGAGCGTCTGAACCAGCAAAGAATGCCAACAAATCTCTTCGGAAGTTTTTGAAATCAACAAGTGAAGCCCCCACGTTTGATATTGCACTAACATGTTCAAGGGTGCTAACTGCTCAAAAGCGACAACAGTTGTGTGTTGTGCTAAAGCGAGAGCATGTCAAGTCATTGTAAAGAACAACGTTTTTGTTCTGGTATCCGCCTTGAAAGGCATATTCCGCTGGAAAATGCGAGACAATGTCAATGCTCGCTATGTTGAATCTGTTGAGATACTGGAAAGAACCGGTAATCTTGTTTATCAGTTGGCATTGCCACCTTCAGTGCATTCTATCTGTAATGTCTTCGTGAATAGGAAAAATACCTTTGGTCAGGTTACCTTGGCCTAAAAATGGAAGTGAAGAAAAGACTTCTAGAACCAGACAGGAAATGCTGAGTCATTTTCCAAAGTCAGTGAATGTTGTAAAGAAGGAGTTTGGTAACTAAGCAATGGTTGATTGTGCTTGGTGCAGAAGTAACAGTATGTTTTTTAAGGGGGTACTACAAACTTCTATATAGGTTTGTAGTGGTGGTGTGTATGTTCTTGTGCTATCTTTCCTTGTGATTCGAGTTCTCCTTGGTTTCGAGGACGAAACCATTTTTAAGGGGTACTAATGTAATAACTGCGGTTTTTATGGATATTTTTGAATTTTTATCGGATATCCTTTTAACCTTTTTGGTCCGTTTTAATGCTTAATCCAATATTTTTGTTGGAGATTAAATCCTACAAAATTGTTGGTGACATCCTAAAATCACAAAGAAATGATTTTATACATCAATGTGAATTCTAGGATTTTTCAGTGGAAAAAGAATATTTATTGGATAAGCCGTCCTTTTAATTATGTACCGAAAAGAGTTTAAAATACGAAACGGAAGCCTTAAAAATGGAGGGTAGCGTGATAAAATCATGGAAAATTGGTTTTATTGGTCTACATAATTTACGAGACGTTTTTCGTTTAGTAAGTTTTTCCACCCGAGGTACATAATTTTACCGCTTTAACGCGAGTCCCGTTCTGAGACGGATTTTGAATTTTATAAGCATATCTTCTTTACTTGGTATGGAAGGATTTGAGAGATAGAAGGGGGGGGGTCGTGCTTATCCACCAGCATACATATCTTCTTGCCTCGTCAAAGTGAGACCGAGAGAGAGAGAGGACGGAACAAAGGACTCGTTGAACCTATCTTCACCGCCGGCCATCCTCCTCGTCCCCGCCTTCTCCAGCCACCACCTCCTCCTCTTCTTCCTCCCTTTAGGCATGGCGTTGCTGCTGCACCA
Source organism: Fallopia convolvulus (assembly GCA_964016875.1). Taxonomy (NCBI): domain Eukaryota; kingdom Viridiplantae; phylum Streptophyta; class Magnoliopsida; order Caryophyllales; family Polygonaceae; genus Fallopia; species Fallopia convolvulus. Next base: position 43,355,270 of record OZ024724.1, read on the forward strand.
GGGGGTAGAACCAGCAAAAGGACAAGGAAGGAACAATGACTCGGGAGAAGAATTCACACCGCCGGCTTCTTTCGTTGCCTCGCCAAAGTGACGCCGCCGGCGACCATCAGGTTGTCCGACCACCAACCACCATGGGAGCCTCTGTCGGGCAATGCCCAACCACCCTCGGGCTCGGGGATCGAGCCATGATCGAGCCAAACAAGCCATGGGCTCGAGTGAAGGTATATACGATCGAAATTAATTAGCGGGTTGATTGCGGAGCCACCGTAAGGGCCTTTTGGTTCCGCTTTGCTAACTAAATTTATGGTTTTTATAATCTTCACGTTGATACGGTCCTACAGGTTTAAACCGCTCGGGAAACGGACGTCCGCATCTTCCGTTATAGCGAAGACAAGTTTTTGTTACCGATTGGCAGGTAAAGGACTTCGGATAATTACTCAGGATTCGTTATTAATCCGTTTGATCCGAGATTTGGTAATCTTTATGAACGATTTCTAATGAACAATTTTTATTTATAAAATTATTTCAAAAGTGAAGCGGATAATTAGTTATAATTCCGCCAAGATGGCTCCTTAAAGCATGATAACTAAGGATTTAATATATATCGATATTCGGAAATTAAATCGTTTATCGATTAGGAAGTTGTAGGAGTTGAGAACACAACTAAGAAGTGTTTCTGTGAGCTCGTTTCTGAAAAATCCTTTTGGTTATATTTTTCAGAAGGATGATAAAGATTACTGTTGGGATTGCTAAGGACGTTGAACACACCTTCTAAGGCAAGTGGACGATTCTCTCTTGCATTATGGTTATTAAATGAGGAATTGAATCACATTTAATATTTGTGTTGTGAACAACTTGTGTGCTTATATTTGTTAGAAATAATGACCATGTTGTTTATTCAGTTTCGTGTTAGAACTGGATTTAGGTCTGTTATGTGTGACCTTGTATGTTGTCTTATGCTGAGACATTATTGTGAAGTAAGTTAGTTTTTCAGGGGTAGGAGCCGAGTCTCCGATGACCTCTTTATAACACAGTCTATGTTGGGAGGTTTAGCTCGTTACTATCATATCCCAACATTCGGGTCATGACTCATACCTCACTCAACGCTGGAGGAGGTGTTTATTCACTCTAGCTAAGTGCAAATTGGTACTAGGTGTTCGTCAATGATCATGGATTTCATCCCTCTCATCTTGACGTCTCCATGTACATGTGGATCCTCGGCGGTTTCAGTCGATTAAAAGTTACCAACATGTTTGTAAAAAGTTAAGTAATATAAGATAAGTGCGTTAGACACATTAATGTACCCGGATGGTTATTCTATTCGATAACCATTCTTGTTTCCGGTTATGAATGATTCTTGATCAAACTTTGGTTAAGTCAATCTGATTAGTTGATGGAGGCTTTTCAAAACGTTATGTGATTATTATGGGTTCCCAATAATTGTTTATGCTTCTTAAAGAAACCACAAGCGGTGGTGTTCTCTCTCTTGATTATGCGAGTCTCCTTCTTATTCTCTATAAGACTGCTAACTGTTAGATCATAATCCGAGTCTATTCGGATTTGGATGTCAATATGTTTAGTTACAACCATAAGAACCAAGTTAGATTCTCCGCTTGCTAGTCTATCATTAGACTAACCCGTCCATCTTCTTTTGTTTTATATGGTCGGATGGTGTCCACCGTTGTATACGATACATCAGGTTCTTCTTGGAAGTTGATTCAAGAGGCGGATTCAGATGTTTGAAGCTCCAGAAGTTGATGAAAGGTTTCCAATGGCTATACTTGAGTGAAGATCATGATTGAACTAATTCAAAGCGAAGCTGAGTTTCAGAAATAAGAACTCAAGGAATACTTGATGAAGATTTTGTTTAAATAGAAGGTTGTTCTATTTATTTATTCTTTTTAGTTAAAGTTTGTATAAGACCTTTTACATGTTTTTCCGTTGTAATATTAACTTAAGTTGGTTAGGTTTTAAATGATTTCATTTACCTTGTTTTTAGTTTGTTCAGTCAGTTTAAAGCCTTGGGTAGTTTCGGTTTAGTCTTAATCAGGGTTACTGGCGGTAATACCTCTAGGGTAGGAAGGGGGTGTTACACCTCAGTAGGTTTTTCAGACAAACGTCTACTAGAATTGCGTAATTCGGGGGCCGATAGGGCTCTACCTCGGTGTGAGATAGTGCACGACGCTCATTGGGCAACTCTCCAACTTTTGAGCTGAATTTTTTGGAGAATAATCATTTCCAAAATAAGGAGGACTCTCTAAATTTGGGCCAGATTGGTCACTGTTTGCCTGTGGAATGCTGGTAGAGGTTTGGGTTACGATGCTTGTCAATCCTTTGAGTGGGATAATGGTGTGATGCTCATAAGGTAATTGACCTCATTTTGGGATGATATTTTTTTTGGAGTATCTCATTTACCAAAATTATGATTACCCCCAAAATTTGAGCTCAAAGTCCCACTGGTTGCTTGAGGAATGCCAATGGAGATCTTATAGACGGCATTCTTCAACGCACCTGTTGGGTACATTTCTTCCATAGTCCCTAACATATCACACATAATCACTATTAGCCCATAACCTTTATAAATGCTTTTATCGGACCTAAATCTATGTAAATCTCACTAATTGGTCCTTTATTCATTTTCGTTTTAAATTTAATTACAAATACCAACCCAAACTTTATATTTACTTTTATCATAATGCCAATATTTATCTTTTTTTAAATAAATACCTCAATTACACATTTTGGGGAAAATAATATAATATCATCCTTTATCCCCCCATCCCATAATGTTAATATTTATCATTTTGTTTGTTATTTGTAATAAAATTCAAAGTCAAAATGAAAAAAGACCAAAGAGTGAACTTTACAAAGGTTAGGGGCTTAAAAATACATTTACAAAGGTTAGAGACTAATAGTGACTATGTGTGATACACTAGGGACCATAGAAGAAATTTACTCACTTGTCTCTATGGTTGGAGTTTGCTTGTCCTTCTTGGCATCGGCCTCCCTAAGAGCCTTGGTTTGATTTCTTAGTACCTGATCCTATAAGACTTCTTGTGGAGATATGGTTAGAAGAGTAACTAATGCGACCTTACACAGGTTCAGGTCGCTAGAGGTCGATCTAGGCTCAAAATATCCGAATTTTCTCTGAAATGTAGTAATCAAGATAAATACAAGACCAACATTATAGTCTCGCGGGACTCTAATACTCATATGAATGAGGGTGGGCCGATGCTAGAGATAAGAGTTGGCCGATCCAAGGGAAGTCAGAAGAGAGGGGTGATGTACAAACCATGGACAAGGAGTTTCTCTCGATGTTAGAACATGGAATTCATTTCATATGTAAGTAATAAGGAGTCCTGAGTGCCCCTTATATAGAGGTGGCAAGCTCGAATCCCTAGGTTTACAAAGAGGGGTCGAATTGGGTCAAGCATTTAATCAAGGTCGACATCTGAAAAGCCAATAAACTTAAGATAGAAACTACTAATAAAGAAAGGTGCAAACCAAAACTCTAATGGTCTAAACGACCTTATTCTAGCTTATTGGGCCGACCTCTTAAGCATAAGAGAACACATGCCCAAAATAGTAAATATGGAAATGTAAATGCTAAAAAGGAAAATACATAAATATAGCATAATCGACTAAGTCCTAAACCAAGGGGATCACCAAGGCTTAGGGAGACTCGGGTTGGCCGGGATTTGGTCCAAGCCTAGGCAAGGTCGCATCACTCCCCTAGATTCGAAGCGCCCTTGCTTCGTGTTGGTGTGGAGAAGGGAGATCGAATTAGCAAAAAAGTGGACCTTGTCATCGACCTCGATCTTCTCAAAATCAATATGTACGGTTGATGTTCATGTTTTTAGTATAGTTTTAGGTGTTTTACTTAAGTTGTTTAGCTTGGTTTTAGTGAGTTTTAGTGCTAGCTTTGTGTGTTTTTGGATAAGTTTACATAATGTGAAAAGTATGGAAGCTGCTCCATTTTTGTGTTTTTATAGGTTTTTCGAAGCAGAAGGGAGCATTTCGAGAGAGCTAGAGTCAAGTGGTTGATGGTGGAGTTTGTAGAGGAAAAGAGAAGAGGAATAAGCTTTAAAGATCTCATCTTTACCGACCTGTGAGGGTCGGTACCGAGCTGTGCAACAAAGTTTTATTTGGAGGATTTAGCAAGAGTATACCGATCATGTGCAGGTCGTTACCGAGGTGACCTGTGTCTGTAGACGGCGCCGACTTTCAGCAATTCTATCTTTTATCTCGTAATCTTTTTAGTTAGGAAAGTTTATATCTTTTAGGACCCTTGTTATATAGTTTCTCTTAGTATAAATACCCTTGTTCTAGTCTAGTTTTAGGGAGAGTGAATTCGTTAGTAAGTTTTTTCGAAAGACGATAGTTTGGAGAGCACGCCTAGTTCGATCGAGAGAGAGATGAACCGAGTTCGAGTCTTGTTCCCTTTTGTTCCGATTTCGAACATGGTTGTATCCAAAGAAGAGATTTTTAAAATTCAAGTAAGCTTTTATTTCAATGTTCTCATTCGATCTAGTTGTTTGTATTATCTCGATTATGAGTGAGTAGTTTACTTTTCTAGGATCGGGGTTGAAACCCGACATAGTTATGCATGATTAAATGTGTGTGATGAATGTTTGATTTCTCTTATATCCTTTTATCTACTTGATTTTGTGCTTATACTTAGAAGAAAGTGAAAGTAATTTGAGTTTATCGCTTGATCGAAAGAGAAAGTAGTGACCTTGAATGTTGATATTGTTCGGTAACGAAAGTTTTGAGCTTTAGATTCAAAATAAGTAGAAAATGAATTTATTTATGGAAATTGATTGATTTACTTGCGTAGATCAATGAAAGTTAATAGCTTTATCTTTGAGGCATGATATTTATCCTTCACACTATTTCGTATGCATGATTATATTGTGGTAGCCCTTGTCCTAGATCTTTTTACCTTTGAATTACTTTCGTTTTTCCTTCGTTCAGACTCGTTACCGAGGTACACAGGTCGATACCGAGCATGTAGTTGTCTGTGTTTAGTTACTTAGTTTGTGTTGCAACCCAGTGTCGTAGCCTTGTTTTCTCCTATTTTGCTTTGTTTTTTTTTTGTTTCTTAGTTTAGTAATCAAACAAACTTGCTTCCCGTGGACGATCCTGACTTCGATATACTCAGCGGGGTCTTGACTACAAATTTATTTGTTGTCGAGTTAAAAAACCTACCAACAAATTGGTGGTGTTGTCGAGGAAGCAATAGTGCTTGTTTGATTACTCGTGGGACTGGGAATAGCCCGACCTCGTTTTTATTTTTAATTTTGTTTTCTTTTATCTGTATTCTCAGCTTATGCCAGCAGGACGTCCCTGGCTCGAGTTTGATAACACTGGTTATTATTTTGAACTTGAGCGCGCCCATCACCGCAGAAGAAGAGGAAACCAAGCCATGGCGATGACTTCTAAAGAGATGGCTCAATAGATGGCTGCGCTCCAGAGGCATCTCGATGCCATACAACTGGAGAAGACCGCTCTACAAGAACAACTCAATGCCTATCCGAGGAATGCTAAACAGTACATGCATCCAAAACTGAGGGTGCCAGAGTCTGCAATTGTGCTTTAGGACATATAGAAGACTTTTGAGATTAAGTCTCAATTCATATCCTTAATTAAACGAGCTTAGTTTGAAGGGAAACCTACTGAGTGCTCTATGGAACATATTAAAAAATTTCTTGATTTATGTGACACTATTGATGCTGAAGGTGTCGCTCTAGAATATGTTCTGTTAAAAGCTTTCATGTTGTCTCTTACGGGAAAGGCCCTGAGTTGGTTGGAGAGCTTACCTCATGATGCGACTCTACCCTAGCTCGGACCCAGCTCCGACGGACCAGAGACGGCCTAGACCTTGGAGACCCCCTTGGCTTAGGACTTAGTCTTGTATTATGCTATTATTTATATTTCCGTCATTTATTTCTGTCATTTCCATTTCAGGCGTGTGTTCCATTCTTATAGAATGGGCTAGCCTTGTTATTTCCCTTTCTAGCTAGTTTCCATATTTAGTATGTTGTTATTTCCCATTCTAGCTAGTTTCCCTTTTTAGTAAGTTGTCTTATTGGGCCAGGAGTCTTTGGGCCTTGTTTGCATACAAGCCCTACACGCCTCTCCCATTAGGTTTAGGGTTTCGAGTGGCCTCCTCCTCTATATAAAGGAGCCACGCCCTATTGTACTTCTTACGTCATAATGAATTAGCCAAAGTTTTAGTAGACTTGAGAATCCTCCTAGCCTTGGCCCGACGTCATCCCAGTTACTTTGTCGAGTCCAACGACCGACGTTCTAGTCCTTTCCCTCGCCCCACCCTCGTTCCGACGAGCACTAGAGGTCGCGAGTCCACTTTTGTGGTATCGTATATATCCCGTTATTATCCGTCGGAGAAGAATCTGGACGTTTCGAGCCTAGATCCGCCCCTTGCCGAGCGAGGGTCACATCAGTGGTATCAGAGCTTAGGCGGTTCGAACGGTTCCTTCTCTGTCCCTACAAAAAAAACGAAGTCGAGACTTCTGTCCAGATTTTCGAAAAAAAAAATTCTTTTTCTGCAATTTTCTTCCATAATCTTGTAGGTCTTTTCGATACGAGTCCGGGCATATATAATTCGTCCAAAACGGACGTCGTTTGCCCCTCCAAAAGGCCGAAATACGAACCAGCCAGCGCGTCGGGACGCACCAGCGTGCCAGGACTCCGCCGCCAGCGTGCCAGGACTCGGATCCTGGCACAGTCCAGCCCTGCATCGACGCACCAGCAGCGCGCCACACCGCGCCGAAGGTTCCAACCCGCGCGTCCCCGTGCCAGCCTACCTTTTTTTCTGAAACCCTAGATCTTTCCGAAGATTGTGTTGGTTGTGATTTGGGAGCATATCTTTTATTATCTTATTTTATTTTATTTATTTTTGATTTTATCCTTTTGTAAAAGATCTTGATTATAAAAGATCTTCTAGTTACTTTTCTTTTTAGGATAGAATTTTATTATTTTCCGTTTTTAACGGGATCTATCGGATTGTGGAAGATCTCGTAATATTGTTAAAAAAAAACAAAAAAAAAACAGAGAGCCAATCCATATCTTGGACTTGCTCGGTCGTATGGGACGATTCGGACTCTTTGGATCGGCCTCGTCGACGAGTCAACACTCGTCCCTATAGGCCGCTTTCGATGGACGATCCGGATTGGATCCCACCATATAGACTCCCGGAGAATCGGGCCCGCTATTACGGCGAAACTCCAAAACCCCGACGTCGATCATACGTTGAACAGGATTGGAGTCCGCCACCTCGGTGTCCGAAACCCCGATACGAAGAGCGGGAATGGAGTCCGCCGCCTTGGCGCACGTGTACCCGATACGATGAGCGGGATTTGAGTCTGCCACCTCGGCGACCATGTCCCCGAGATCGAACCCCGGAGGCCCCAAGGTCTCCCCCAGCCCGCGCTCAAGCCCTTCATTTGAGTCGTGGACCGCCGATAGCGACCCCGAGCGCCACACCTCCGACTCAAACTTGTTCTTCGACTATAACAGCCAAAATAAGGTAACGTAGTCGAGTGGATAAAAAAAAAATTCTCGTGAAGATCACAAGCCAAAATAAGGTAAGATCCTTCATTTTTGCTTATAAATCTCGCAACTTTCATTCATATCATTGCTTGCTTTGCGATTTTGGTTTCGAACTTGCCTTTGTATTGCTTGCTTGCATTGTAATTTTCGGATCCATTTCATTGATCGAGTTTGAGTGACCTTTAGCCTTGCCAATCCTTATACGTGTGGTTTGAACACAAGGGTCGACTTGACTTAAGCGAATTGTAACTCATTGTTTAGTTGCTTGTGAACTTCTTACTTGCTTCGATGACTGGTGTCACTATAGTTACAATTTCGGACTCGGGAGACGGTGGAAACAACAACTCTACCGAGGGCCAAAACCCTAACCAGAATCGAGAGGCTTGGAACCCCGAAGCCGTGGCGCGCATTGAAGAGCTCGAACGCCTCCTGGCCGCGAACCAAACGCAATCCAAACACACTGTGCCACCGACGCATGGCCTCGCTTCGGAGATCCATGGCGTGCCCGACGTGTCCGCGGACGACGTCGCTCGTGCGAACGCAAAGGGGAAGAAGCACGCCCAACCTTCATAACAATTCGGCACCATGCAACGCATGAAGTCGATCAAAGAAAGTCGCCAATATGATCGGCACGATGGTGGTCCCCGGACCGCAGATCGCTATCAAATGGCGCGAGATTATCGGGGCACACAAGTGTATCCCACCGGCCTTCGGATTAGATCCCACCGCGCGAGATTATCGGGACCGAAGATGACAACCGGCCTTCGGATTGGATCCCACCGCCGTGCCTTGCCAAGCATCGCACCGAGTACGATCGAGTCTATGGCTCGGGTCGCAAGCACGGCGCGCATGACCAGCGCGACAGGGATCGCGACGCACGGCGTCCATGAAGGCCTTACGATGGAGACGATCCGGATGACGGGGATGACGATCCTCATCGAGGCCAGCCTCGGCATCGGCGCGACAGGCGCGCTTACTCGCCTAGGCGTCCCAGCCCTCGACGCGATCGAGATCACCGCGATGCACGGGATCCACGCCAACAACGCCGCGATGTCAAGGTAAAATTCGAAAACTTTTCCGGTTCTAATGATCCTGATGCGTTTTTGGAGTGGTTACAGGGCACGGAGCACACGCTCCGACATCTAGGTTATGAAGACGACGAGAAGGTGGAAGTTGTGATGCTTCACTTCATTGGTGCCGCTAGGACTTGGTGGAACCGATTCGATTCCGAAAGGATTCGAAAAGGCAAACCCCTAATCCGTGAATGGCATCAACTCGTCTACATCTTGAAGAAACGATACATTCCGGCCGATTACAAGGATAAGATGCACATTGAAATCATGCGCATCAAACAAGGAACAATGACGCCGGAGGAGTACTTTGCAAAGCTCAAAGACATGTTCTTCAAGGCGGGGATGAGTGTGTCGCCCTCCGTTATGAAGACACGATTCCTCTCGGGTTTGAGGCAGTCCATTCAAGATAGGTTGGAGATCCTTCCATTAAGGACATCAACAACTTGGTTCACACCGCCATGCAAATCCACAAACAAGAGATGCGAACCAAGTCGGGATGGTCCAATTCAAGGTATGTGTCTAACTCTAGTCAATCCGGTTTGTCTACTAATCGGTTTGCTCCTTCTTTGCCAAGTCCTTCGACAGGTTCCAAAGTAAAGGCCGAAGCCTCGCCTGCCAAACCACCAGCCGCGCCGCGCACCACTGAGCCGAGCGCCGATCGGGCCCCTGACATGGCTTGTTACAAGTGCGGGGGACGTGGCAATATGCAAAGGAACTATCCCAATAACAAGAAGGTTCTATTCACCACTCAAGGCGAGCCATATGACAATGAAGAGGACGAAGAAGTTGAGGCGCATGAGATCGACGCCGCCGAGCTCGAGTGCGATCCATCGGATGCCCTCGGCGTTGCCAAGCTCGACCTAATTACTCGGTGCGCCCTTAGCGTCCGCGAGGCACCACGCACGGACCAACGCGAGCAACTTTTTCACACCTGATGTTTGGTCAACAATGTCTCGCTGAGTGTCATAATTGATTCCGGAAGTTGTGCAAATTTTCTTTCCAAGAAGGTTGTTGATCACTTCAAGTTGCCGACCACACCACATCCTCACCCATTCAAGCTTCAATGGATATCAAATGATGGTAGATATTGGGTCGACAAACAGGTAATTTTCACCTTTTCTATTGGTCAATATTCGGATTCAATTTTATGTGACGTAACGCCAATGGACGCCACACACCTCTTGTTGGGGCGCCCATGGCAATATGATCGTCGCGTGCTTCACGACGGGTATTTGAACACTTACATGTTCAATTACCACAGGAAGCGCGTGACTCTCTTACATATGTTGCCTAGTGAAGCACTACAGGATGAAGCCGAAAGGCAATGACAAAAAGCTAGCGACAGCGGCACCGGCGCGCCGAACAAGACGCCAGCGGCGTCCGACGGCAAGACTGTAGATTCTATAGGCGTTCCTGGTGCCAATCCCCCCAAAAACAGGTCCAATGATGATATGCAAAACGCCGACAGAAACTGGAGGAGGGTCGACAGTTTGAGTCGCGAGGCCCGGGCAATGCGCCGAACGCCGCCGATTTTGACAAAAAAGGCCTAAAACAGATTTATGATGCTTCTCTCGGTGTTCCAAGCTCCAAACCCCTTAAAATTGAGTTTCCAACAGATCTGAACAAAAAACTCCCAGGGGATACCAATTTGAGCAAAGGACCGCCGAGCACCCCTCCTAGCGTCGCCCAACAAGCCGTCGCTGCACGAAAACTCGGATTCCAGGAGCTACGGGATGAGTTTCAGGGCGTTTCCAGGGGCAATCTTCCTCAAATTTCAGGGGCTACAACATACCCAAAAATAGCCCCAGAAGCTGATCGGACGAGCACCGACGCTGAACCACCCTTGCTAGACACATGCTAGGAACGTCTACTTTTGGCCGGGCGTCGGGACATCGAGAAGTCCATTCAGGGGAGTCTTTCTTGTTTCATTCTTGTGCTCCTTATTTCCCTTAGTAAATCTGATAATTCTTCACTCCCCTCTTCTATTGTGTCTATTTTGAAGAAGTTTGAAGATATCATGCCGGATGAGCTTCCGAAGGGCTTGCCGCCGATCCGAGGGATTGAGCACAAGATCGACCTCATGCTAGGCCCCTCCCTTCCAAATCGAGCAGCTTATAGGACTTCACCAAGGGAAAACGAGGAGCTTCAACGCCAAGTTCAAGACTTGTTGGACAAGGGATTCGTTCGCGAGTCCTTGAGCCCTTGCGCGGTGCCGGTGATCCTCGTGCCGAAGAAAGATGGTTCGTGGCGTATGTGCCTCGACTGCCGAGCCATAAATCAGATCACGGTGAAGTACAGACATCCCATTCCACGGCTCGATGACATGCTAGATGAGCTCCACGGCGCCGCCTTGTTCTCAAAGATCGATCTCCGGAGCGGATACCACCAAATCCGGATGCATGAGGGCGACGAGTGGAAGACCGCATTTAAAACCAAGCATGGTTTATACGAATGGCTTGTCATGCCTTTTGGCTTGACAAACGCCCCTAGTACTTTTATGCGGCTTATGAACTTTGTTTTTCGTAAATTTTTAGGACGTTTTGTTGTCGTCTATTTTGATGATATTTTGGTTTTCTCTAAGGACTTATATTCTCACGCGAGGCACCTTAGGTTGGTGTTATAATGCCTTCGCGAGCACTCTTTGTTTGTAAACTTGGACAAATGTTCGTTTTGTACGGACACGACGAATTTTCTTGGGTTCGTCGTGTCCAAGGATGGGCTGAAAGTGGATGACGACAAGATCCGCGCCATCCGAGAGTGGCCCACCCCTACGACCCCGATGATGGTTTGATCCTTCTTAGAGCTCGCAGGGTTCTATAGGCGATTCGTCAAAGACTTTAGTTCCATCGTCGGGCCACTCTACAATCTGACCAAGAAGGCAACCACAATCAAGTGGATGCCGATTCATGAGGCCGCATTTCAGGCCTTGAAAGATGCTTTATGTAGCGCTCCGGTCTTGCAATTGCCAGACTTCACTAAGCGCTTTGAGATCGAGTGCGACGCCTCCGACTATGGCGTAGGCGGCGTACTCCTTCAAGAGAGACGCCCTATTGCATACTTTAGTGAAAAATTAACGGGGGCAACTCTCAATTACCCGACGTATGACAAGGAGTTGTACGCACTTATTCGGGTTCTTAAGACATGGAAACACTATCTTTTTCCAAGTGAGTTCGTTATTCACACGGACCATGCGGCCCTTTCTTATCTTCAGAGTCAAACGACTCTAAACAGGCGCCATGCTCGGTGGGTGGAATTCATGGAAACTTTTCCGTATATTATCGCCTACAAGAAAGGAAAAGAAAATGTCGTGGCAAACGCTCTGTCACGCAGGTATGTGCTTTTAACTCAATTTCAGGCCAATTTGCTAGGGTTCTCCTTGATTAAGGAGTTGTATTTGCATGATCCATATTGTAAACCGATCATGGAGAACCTTGAGCAAAGTCGAATCTATGAGACATTTTTTTTGGACAATGGATATCTCTACCGATCCGGGAAGCTTTGCATTCCGGCCTCATCTGTGAGGCATCTATTGCTCAAAGAAGCTCATGATGGCCGAGGCCACTTTGGCATAGCCAAAACCCTAGCAGCACTTCGTGAACACTTCTTTTGGCCTCACATGGCTTCGGACGTTCACAAGTATTGACGGGGTTGTGTTCCATGCCAAACTGCTAAATCGAGGTTCCAACCTCATGGCCTTTACACTCCGCTGCCTATTCCGGATACTCCGTGGGAAGATCTCTCTATGGATTTTATCACAGGTCTACCGATGTCTAGGCGCGGTAAAGATTCGATCTTCGTAATCGTGGACCGTTTCTCCAAAATGGCTCACTTCGTGCCGTGCAAAGGGAACAACAATGCGACTGAAATTGCAAACTTGTTCTTTGAGCATGTCGTGAAGTTACATGGCGTGCCTCGCACTATTGTTAGTGATCGAGACACGAAATTTTGTAGCCATTTCTGGAGAACGCTTTGGGGAAAGCTAGGCACATAATTACTCTTTTCTACTTCTTATCATCCCCAAACCGATGGTCTGACTGAGGTGACCAATCGGACCCTGGGCACCCTTCTTCGGACGGTGCTCAAAAATAACCCACGCCGGTGGGAGGATCTAATACCATTTGTGGTGTTTGCTTACAACAAGTCCAAGCAGTCGGCTACCCGGATGACGCCGTTCGAGATCGTCTACGGCCTCAACCCTCACTCTCCGATGGATCTTACCCATCGACCTTTGAAGAAAGGTGAGCACATCGACGCCTCCAACCGTGCCGAAGCCATCCGCAAGCTGCACAAGCGGACTAGAGCTCAATTGGAGCGCCGAACCGCTCAATATGAGGCACAACATAACAAAGGTCGGAAACGCATGGTTTTCAACCCCAGGGACCTCGTGTGGCTCCATCTTCGGAAGGACAAGTTTCCGGATTCAAGGAAGACGAAGCTTCACCAGCGTGGAGATGGGCATTTTTGGGTCCTTGAGCGAATCGGAGACAACGCCTACAAGCTTGACCTCGCAGGCAAGCACTCGGTACACTCCAGTTTCAATGTCGTTGAGCTCTCTCCTTGTGTTGCACCCGCTTATGAGGAAACGGGGACGTTTCCCAACCAAGTGGGGGAGGGTGATGCGACCCCCATCATGGATGCTAGCCAAGAGGACGATGCATTCACACTTCGCTCGGATGGCCCCATCACTCGTGCAAGGACTCGAGCAATCCAAGACGCGACACGATCTCTCGTGGCGCGCCTCTCCGCAAGCCACGGCGCGCCCCTCGCCGCGCCGACGCACACAACCTTGTGCGTCCTCGGCGTCGAGGAACCTTAACTCGGGCCAACGGGGACAACCTCCAACCCCTTGCCACCGTCGGACCCGAGCCTTGCGCCGTGCCATGGATCGCTATTTGAGGTTCATGAGACCCTCTCGCCAGCGCCCTCGCCAGCGCCTACGCCAGCGCCCGCGCCAGTGCCCGGGACCATGCCATGACCTCGCCAGCGCCGAGACCCTGCCTGGCCAGCCTCGCGACAGCCTTGTCGTGACACTCCCGGCACGGTCACGGACGACCTATCCAATTTTATTAGTTTTTTGCATACTTTCTATTATGGAACATTACTATTGTTAGTTTTATGCATTTAGAAGGATAATTATGGGCCTTGCGCCGACCACTTTTGGACCGCGCCGTTGGGCCTTAAGCTTGCACGCTTGCCGTAGGCGCGCGCCGCCACTTTAGGGTTTTCTCTAGGTTTGATTCGGCCACCTCTCTATATAAGGGAGCGTAGGCATATGTTTTCAATTCAGCGCACATTTAGGGTTTAATTCAAGTTGAGGTTTCTCCTTAATTCTATCCTTGTGCTTGCGCCGCCCCCTTTATATCATCAAACATTCGCCATTGCTCTCATGTTCTTGTTTCTCATTGATTATTCGGACCAATTCACAATCAAAATCAGCCTTCCGCTATGCCAAATTGAGACCCACTACTCAAGCCAACGATCGATCTGAAGCATCCCAAACGAGGGACGCATCACCTCATATGTCTATCAGCACTTGGAAGGATTTGTATGATCAATTTTTGACAAAGTTCATCCCTCCTGCTAAGACAACGGAGTTGAGAAAGCGTATTGTTGTTCGTTTTAGTATAGTTTTTAGTATATTTTCTTAGTTTATTAGGACTAGTTTTGATAAGTTTAGGATTAGTTTTATATGTTGTTGGATAGTTTTGCATATTTTTGTGAAAAGTATGGAAGCTACTCCATTTTGTGTATTTTTGTAGGTTTTAGAAAGGAAAAGGTGTTATATGGAGCTGAATTTGGAAGCGCTACAGTGAAAGACGGAGGAATACAAGATGAAGAAGTCGGAGTTCGAGTTTTACGAGATGAAGTGTGGAAGAAACCAAGCCCAAGCTCGTTAACGAGGCTGCAAGGGCTCGTTAACGAGGCCACGAGATAGAGATTTCGAGAGTTGACTTTCTGACTCACCGATCCTGTGCGAGAATTTATTTCCGTGTCAGTAGAGTATCTTTTTTGATTTTAGGGTTATTATATTATGTATTCTAGGTCTTGTTATCTTTTTAGATTTTATTTCTATCTCTTAGGATTTTATTTATATCTTTTTAGGAAAGTTTTTTTCTTCTAACCTTATTACTTTCTAGCCTTATTAGTATAAATAGCCTTCTTGTTTAGCCTAGAAAGGGAGAGATCGAATTTTTAGGGGATTGACTTAGAGAGAGGAGGAAGAGCCGAGAGAGGAGAGAGAGGATCAGAGTCGAGATCAAGGCTCGGTGGACGAGAGTTACCGGGTTCGTTAATCGTGATTTTGGTTCGGTGCTTGTATTTTTCGGTTTCTTCTGAATTTCGGTAAGACGATATTTTTCTTATTAATTTGAGTAGTGATTTGTTTTCAATGATTTCTTTTGTTGAATTTATTTGTTTCGTAGTTATGATTAGTGAGTAGTCTTCTTTTCTAGGGTCGGGGTTAAGCCCGACATAGTTATGCATGTTTGGTGAGTAGGATTATGTGTTGAATGCCTTTTATCTATTGTTAAGATTGTTTGTTGTGCTTATACCAAGATGAAAGTTGAGGTAATTTGAGTTGTTGACTTGATTGAAAGAGAAAGTTGGTAACTTGAAGGTTGATATTGTTTGAATACGAACGTTTCAAGCTTTAGATCCAAAACAAACAATTGAGTGAATTAGGTTACGAAACTAGGTTAATTTACTTGATAGTCAACGAAAGTTGATGGATTTATCTGTTTAAAGGTATGATCTTATCTTCTTACGAGTTTATATGCATGACTATGTTGTGGTGTCCCTAGTCCTAGATCTTTCTTTTTATTTGAATTTTCTTAAGTGATATTCGTTGCTGAGTTAGTTTGCTCGGTACCGAATCTTTTTATGTCGTTAGTTTGAGTCTTTTGTTTACGATGGTTCGTGAACGACCCTGACAACGTCGTTAACGAGGCTGCTTGTGAGCGTTTTGCTTGCTTTTGTTTGTTCTTTTTAGTAGTTGATAGACAAACAACCTTGCTTCTCGTGGAATGATCCTGACTCCCCTATACTCAGCGAGGTCTTGACTATAAATTTATTTGTTGTCCTGAGTGAAGTCCCGTCAACAAATTGGCGTCGTTGTCGGGGAAGCAACGAGTTTGTTTGTTTATCTGTGGGTTCGGGAATAGCCCGACCCCTTTTTGTTTTAATTTTCGCTTTCTTTGTCTGTTTTCTCAGCGCATGTCGGTAGGACGTCGAAGGCTTGAGTTTGACAATGCTGGTTATTACTCAAAACCGGAACGTTCCCTGCACCGTAGACGCCGAGAGAACCGAGCCATGGCCACACCTGAAGAGATGGTTCGTCAATTGGAGATCCTCCAAAACAAGATGGAGGCGTTGAAAACCGAGAAGGAAGGCGTTGCTGCCGAAGTTGAGCGTCAACGAGCTGACAATGCTCGTCTATAGGAGGAACTGAATGCCTATCCGAGGAATGCAAAACAGTATATGCATCCAGAACTGAGGGTGCCAAAGTCCCCAATCGTGCTTCCGGAGATAGAGAAACACTTTGAGATCAAGTCTCAATTCATATCCTTGATTAAACGGGCTCAGTTCGAAGGGAAACCTATTGAGTGCCCAATGGAGCATATTAGAAATTTTCTTGATTTATGTGACACCATAGTTGTTGAAGGTGTCTCACTTGAATATGTTTTGTTAACAGATTTCAGGTGGTCTCTAACTGGAAAGGCCATGAGCTGGTTGGATAGCCTCCCTCCCAAGTCTATCAGGACTTGGAAGAACTTGTATGATCAATTTCTTACAAAATTCTTCCCGCCTGCCAAGACAACGGAGTTGAGGAAACGCATCACCTCCTATCACCAGCTGCCTAATGAGACTTTTGTTGAAACATGGGAAAGATTCAAAGAGATGCTTAGACAGTGCCCCACTCATGGGCAACCTTTATATGTTCTCCAAGAAATCTTTTTCCGGGGTATCAACGCCGAGACCAAGAACTGCATTAACACGCATACAACGTGTGGTTTAATAGAGATGGACCCTACGGCTGCATGGGAATTGTTGGATAAGCTATTCAATTATGATGCCATGTATGGAACCTAGCAAGCGCCACAACCCCAGAAACGTCTCTACGGGCCTAACCGAGAAGAAGTTGACCCAAACGTCAAAAATCAATTTCTACAAGACGAGGTCAACCGCCTGAAGAAGCAGGTAAGTTTTCTGAAATCCTCTCAATCTTGTCAAGAGTGTGGTTCTTCTTCCCATAGTACTTCTGCTTGCACTAACATAGAGCAGGTAAGAGCCGATGAGACAATTGTTGAAGTGAATTACATGAGAGGCCCATACAGGAACCAGCCTAACAATTTTGACAGGTCGAATAACTATTAGACGTGGGCCAATCAGAATCCAAATCCAAGCTACACAGCGCCTCCACCAGATAGACGACCTGCACCTCATCGACCTCCAGGCCATCAGGAGCCACCATCTTGGGTACAAGGGTTACAGGATAGCATCAATGGGGTACACAACAAAGTCAATGAAGTTAAAGCTAACCTTAACCATCAGAATAAAAGATGGGGAGAGTTCGATGTATGGAAGAAGAATGTAGATTCCCAACTAAGGAACCTTGTTGCACAGATTCCGAGATCACAAGGGAAACTTCCGGGCCGTTCCGAAGAAAACCCTAAAGGACAAATAGCAGCGGTACACCTTAGGAGCGTAAAGACATTACCGCAGCGAGTCTAAGCTAAGGACAAGAAGGAAGAGGACACCACGGTTACCCTCGGTAACGAGCCAGCGAGGGCAATTACCGAACCAGCGTACCATGGTGACGAGGCTCCGAGGGTACCTAACGACCCTACCCTAGGTAAGTTTTCTAATCCGAGCCTTCCTCTCAACCCCAGTGTAGCTAACGACCCTATCAGGGTCGGTAACGACCCACCGAGCGTACCTAACGACCCTAGTGTCGACCCGGTAGAATCACCCCTCGAGCCTAACTTGGTTCCGAGGATGGTGAAATCTCTTCCATTCCCCACTTAGAAATCAATGGACTCTACTTAGAGTAAGTTCAAGCGTTTCGTAAAGATTTGTTCAGGGCATTAATATTTCCATCCCATTCGCTGATGCCCTAAGCAAAATGCCAGCTTACACAAAATTCTTGAAAGATATTCTTAGCAGGAAAAGATCCATTACAGAACTGCATGATGAAGTCAGATCTATAGCTTCACCAGAAAAGCTAGGAGATCCAGGGAGATTTACAATAACGATCGGCATAGGCGACCACAAGTTCAAAGCTTTATGTGATCTGGGAGCCAATGCTAGTTTCCTCCCTCTCTCGATCTGGTCCAAAGCCAGTATGGGACCACTAGAGCCCATCAACATGCGACTTTACATGGCAGATGGATCCTGCATCAAACCAACAGGGGTGGTAGAAGACTTTCCGGTTGAAGTGGGTAAATTCTTTGTTCCAAACGACTTCATCGTTATGGCAATGCCCGAAGTTCTGGTGGTGCCAATTATTTTGGGAAGACCGTTCCTCGCCACAGCTGGAGCCATAATTGATGTTAAGAGGGGACTCCTAACTTTCGAAATTGGGGATGAGGTGACGAAATTCCGATTCAAACAGTCAATTAAGGAGACCGATAGAGCCGAAGTCAAAATGCTCTACACCCATCAAGAGATCATTGAATGTGGAGACCCTATTGGAAGATTGGCAGCAAATGATGAAATTTCTGGTCAAAGATGGGTAGAAATAACCCCTGCAGTTTCGGTGACGAGCCCCCCAATCGCGTTACTGATTCTCCTGGCAGAAGAAGTAGGCTCGCTAACGACCCCACCAACATCATTAATGACCCTGGAAGAAGACAACGAAATTTCAGCCTTTGAATATCTTGAGCAGGTGTTGAAGACGGAGCTAGAAGAACCAATTCTAATCCCCGCTAAACCGTCCCCAACACTTAAACCCCTTCCAGACTCCCTCTGGTATGAATTCCTTGGTCCTAATTCTACTTTGCCTGTCATCATTAATGCTAAATTAAAAGATGAGGAAGTAGGAAAACTCTTGAAGGTGCTTAGGATGCATAGGAAAGCCATAGGCTACTCCTTAGATGATATAACTGGCATATCCCCTTCCCTTTGCATGCATAGGATATACATGGAGGATAATCATAAACCCACCATAGAGCATCAACGTAGGTTAAATCCTAACATGAAGGATGTGGTTAAAAAGGAAATTATTAAATTACTTGATGCTGGGATCATATTTCCTATATCGGACAGCCAATGGGTGAGTCCGGTCCATGTAGTTCCAAAGAAAGGAGGGATGACTGTTTTAGAAAACGAAAAGGGAGAGCTTATTCCGACTAGAACCACCACTAGTTGGAGGATGTGCATTGATTATAGGAAGCTTAATAGTGCTACTAGAAAAGATCATTTTCCGCTTCCTTTCATTGACCAGGTGTTAGAACGCTTAGCCCAGCATGATTATTTATGTTATTTAGATGGCTAGAGCGGTTTTTGGCAGATTCCCATTCATCCTGATGATTAGGAGAAGACAACCTTTACATGTCTTTATGGAACCTTTGCCTATAAAAGAATGCCATTTGGGCTTTGCAATGCCCCTGCCACCTTTCAAAGGTGTATAATGGCCATTTTTTCGGATATGATAGAGGAGATTGTAGAGGTTTTCATGGATGACTTTTCTGTTTATGGTTCTTCATTTGATTCTTGTCTTGCTAACCTTGCACGAGTGCTTAAAAGATGTGAAGAAACCAATCTTGTGTTAAATTGGGAAAAGTGTCATTTCATGGTTCAAGAGGGGATAGTACTAGGACATCTTGTCTCTAAAAGAGGGATAGAGGTAGATAAAGCAAAAATTGAGCTTATTGAAAAACTACCTCCTCCTTATCCTGTAAGAGACGTTAGGAGTTTCCTAGGGCATGCTGGCTTTTACAGACGATTTATTCAGGATTTTTCTAAGATAGCTAAACCTTTGACTAACCTACTAATGAAAGATGTAGTGTTTGAGTTGTCTCCAGATTGTCTTGAAGCATTTTACATGTTAAGAGCTGCCCTCGTATCCGCTCCCATTATGCAGTCCCCGGATTGGACATTACCCTTTGAGATTATGTGCGATGCCAGTGACTATGCAGTTGGCGCAGTCTTAGGGCAACGGAAGGACGAGAAACTCCATGCCATCTACTATGCCAGTAAGACGCTGGATGAGGCACAGAGTAAGTATACCACAACGGAGAAGGAGTTCCTTGTCGTGGTATTTGCCTTTGAAAAATTCCGGTCCTACCTTGTTGAATCCAAAGTGATTGTTTATACTGACCATGAGGCTGTTAGATACTTAATGGCCAAAAAGGATGCCAAACCTAGATTGCTTCATTGGATGCTCTTACTACAGGAATTTGACCATGAAATAAGAGACAAAAAGGGAGCAGAGAACCTAGTGGCGGATCAATTATCCAGATTGCCGGTTGATCATATCACCGAATCCAACAATGAGATGCCAATAAACGATTCCAGACCGCACGAACACCTCCTGCTGAACGAGGTCGAACTCGACAAGACCCTCATCACCGACCCCTTTAGGGTTGTTAATGAGGCACCGAGGCTGGAAAGCATAAATCACAAAGATAAAGCTCTAGGGTGGTTCGGCATGTCAGTCAATCAGGTGGTTACTAAGCCACGGGAGGTCGTTACCGAGGATAAAATAATGTCTCCAGGGTCGTTAACGACCCATTCAGTTCTGGTAACGACCGAATCAGGTAAGATTTCTGAAACCGAACTTGCTCAAATAAATTCCATTTCTTCTCCTCCTTCTATTTCTTCTTCCCCTATATCAATCCATGCTGTTAGAGGGTCAAAAGCCCCTTGGTTTGCGGATTTCGCTAACTATCTTGTAGGAGGCGTGATTCCCGAGGGTCTAACCCCACAAAAGAAGAAGAAATTTCTCCATGATGTAAAACAGTACTATTGGGATGATCCTTACTTGTTTAAGCAAGGAACCGATCACCTCTTTAGGCGCTATGTTCCAGAAGAGGATATAGAGAATGTGATCCGTCAATGTCACACACTTCCAACTGGTGGCCATGCAAAAGGATTCAAAACCACGGCAAAGATTCTTCAAACTGGTCTCTATTGGCCAACCATGTTCAAGGATGTACAAGCTTATGTGACAGCATGTGATGGGTGCCAACGCTCGGGCAACATCACTTGGATACATGAAAATCCACTAAACGGGATATTAGAGATTGAACTATTTGACTTATGGGGCATAGACTTCATGGGACAATTTCCCGCATCAGGCCCTTACAAGTACATCCTAGTTGCGTTCGATTATGTCTTTAAGTGGGTAGAAGCTGTTTCTACAAGGACTAACGACGCCAAAACTGTGGCTAAATTCATCAAGACCAACATTTTCCCCAGGTTCAGCGTTCCAAGAGTCATTATTAGTGATGGTGGTTCTCATTTTATTGAGCGGAGTTTTGAAGCACTTTAAGCTAAGTATGGGGTATCCCATCGGGTGGCAACACCATATCATCCCCAAAACAGTGGCCAGGTTGAAGTTTCAAACAAACAAATAAAGAACATATTGGAGAAGACAGTGTCCCAATCTAGGAAGGATTGGTCCTCCAAATTGGATGACGCTCTATGGGCATAGAGGACAACATACAAGACGCCTCTACGTACCACTCCTTATAATCTAGTGTATGGCAAGACATGTCATTTACCGGTTGAGATGGAGCATAAAGCATTATGGGCTCTTAAGGAGCTCAACATGAACCTCGACGCAGCTGGAGCAAAAAGATTCATGGACTTGCAAGCATTAGAAGAATTGAGGCTGAAGGCGTACGAAAATGCTGAAATTTACAAAGAGCGCACCAAACGGTGGCATGATCGGAAATTGGTGCCCAAAACTTATGGAGTTGGCGATAAGGTACTTGTTTTCAACTCTAGACTCCGACTATTCCCAAGGAAGCTTAGGACACGATGAAGTGGGCCATTCGTGGTTCATCACATCTATCCTCACGGTGCGGTAGAGTTGATCGATAACCAAGGCGTAATCTTCAAAGTTAATGGCCACCGGCTGAAGAAGTTTCATGAGCAACCCGACCAGGACGAAGAGATCAGAGTCACTATGGCTCTCACAACGTCGGACTAGCCAAGGTGAGTACGTCGGGCTGACGACGTTAAAAATAGCGCTTACGGGAGGCAACCCGCTTTTTAGTATAGAATTAGTTTTTTCTTCTTTTCCTTTCAGATTCTTTTTCCTAGCTTTCTTTTGAGTTCTTTTTATTTGTTTTTAGGATAGAAATTAGGATAAATTTAGAGCTAACAAGATGTAGAAAAAGGGGCTCGAAAATCATTCAAAAAGGCTACGGTGGCTCGTTAACGACCCACCCAGGGTCGTTAACGACCCGGTTTGGCGAACCGACTCGGGAAGGTAAGTTTTTCTAACCCTAATCTATGGGAAGGTAAGTTTTTCTAACCCCAATCTATCTTTTATCTTCTACCCTAATTCTTACCCCTTCCCAGCCGCCATTACCTATCCCCCCTCCTCTTTCTACCCCCTTCTATTTAACCCTTCCCAAACCCTCAAAAATTCCACCCACAAATCTCAAAACTCCAAATCCCTCAAAAACTCCACAAGACACTCCCACCACCGATCGGAATCCTTCACTCCACCGACCACCAAGAAGTTGTCGTTACCGAAGCCCGAAAACCCGTTTTTCTCACCGACGAGATCCGAGCTCGTTAAGCACCCAATTCTGACCTCTTGTTCTTCAATTTCTCGATTCTCCGGTATGATTTCTAAACCATAACTCAAAATTGCATGATTCATGGTTTTTAGGGTAGAAATTTCATGTCTTGAATTGAGTTCATAGAGAGGATTGATTTACATGATTGGATTTTTCTCATGAAAGTTTGTTTATGCTTAGTAGTTCTAGATCTAGGGAAGGATATTCATGTTAGATGTATCCATTGTGAAAAGTTGATTTAGCAAAGCATGAATTTTTCTTGTTCTAGTATTAAGATACAAACTTTGCATGTCAAAATTTCGGGTAAATTTAGCATGTTCGGGATGGGTAATTGAGCAAGTATAGGGTGTATATATCCAATTATGTGTCTAGTGAAGGAGTATAGTTGAAAAAACTACCCACCCAGGCTCGTTAACGACCCTGTGTAGCCTCAAAGATCAATACCCAGTCCAGATTCGTAAACGACCCAATTGGGTAGTTAACAAATAATTTCGAGGACTATTTCGAGACCAAGTATGGGGTCTCTTGCCTAACTTATCTTGAGTAGATCTTATCTTGGAAAATCATAATTGTTTTGTAGATCACATGGCAAGTTCCAACAGACCCGCTACCCGAGCTCAAAAGAAGAGAAGGAACCAGACGTCCCCATCTCCACCTCGCATGGACAATGTGATCTTGCGCACTCAAGGGCAAGTGGACCGATACAGAGCAATCCTAGACAAGGACCACAACACTTGGTGGTTTTCAAGGACAAGTGCTAAGGCCATGGGGATTTACACGGATGTCAATGAGGCCTTCGTTATTCTTGGTGCATCTCATTTGCTGAAGAAGGAGACTCTACCACACTTTTCGGCCCTCACATCCGAGTTTTTGGCCACTCTAGAGACGAGTTTTCCGTCAAAGAATTCGGCGGGACGAATCCGGTTTAGGCTCGGTAATGTGAGCCGAGAATACACCATGTTGAAGTTCAATGCAATTCTGGAGCTTCCAAACCCTTCTAGAGAGTACAGCCTGAAAGACTACAGAGTGACTCGGACTTGTAGCTATATCACCGGGGAGGTCCAATCCTCCACATCGGCATTATCTGGGGCAAGCATAATCAACCCCATCTTCAGGATCATTCTCCGAATCCTAGCCGCTACGTTCTGGCCGAAGAGAGAGTTGAACAGGCCAATGAGGACGGAAGTTGCTTGTCTCCGCACCATCCTTTTCGAGGAGCCCGACCATTTGAATTTGGGGTATGAATGGCTCTACTACATAGAGAAATCAACCAAGTCCAAGGAAGTTTGGTGTGGTAACTTGGTTAGTCTTTTGGCTACAAACCTCGGAGTCGACCTTACTCGCTACACACCGGCTCATGCTCAACTCCTCAACAAGAGCTATTGGTATAGCTCCGGTGTTTTCATTCAGGCCGAGGGAGGGTTCAAAGTGAAAGTACAAGACCGCATCGTTACACCCACCCTTGACAAGTTGGAGCTACTCTACGTACCAAATTGGTACAAGGCGTGGATGAGTCATGCTTACCCGTTAGAGCCCAGCCGGAGGATGAGCTATCACTTAGGCCGTGTGAGACAAGATTTGAGCGAGAAGGAGAAGATATGGATGAAGATGAAGATGAAGATGAGGCTACCGAGGTAGTTGGCGATGACACTGAAGAAGCCGACACAGAGGGAGGAACAGAGGAGCTTAACCTCGAGGATGAAGACCTCGACACGGAAGTTTTGGGCACCAACGTCCTCGTTGACGAGCCTACCAGGTTCGTTAACGACCATTTCCAGCCTCCTTCCTACATTCCTAACGAGACACCCAGCTTTGTTAACGAGGCCGCGAGGACAACTACCGACCCACCGCCAGTTCCTACCGATCCTCATTCCTATGGTCTCATACCATAGAACCCGGTGTTGTACCAAGACCATTTTCAGCCTCACTATCCACCAACTCCTCAACCCGAGTACACAAGGTCGAGTATGCCACCACCATGGGCCGAGGATCTTTCTGCTCAGATGCAACAGCTTCACCTCCAACAAGACCACATTCATAGGAGGATGGATAGATGGGAGTCTGTCTATTCTGCTCGTATGTCGATGGAGGATGAGAGGCATCGTTAGAGAGAGGCGGATGATGCTGAGCGTTGGAGGACGATGTACGACTTCATGGGGAACTTCGAGCACTGCTTTCCTCCACCGAACCGTTGATTCAGCGTGAAGAAGAAGTTTTTCCTTGTTTTCCACTTTTGAGACTTTGTAAGTTTTTATCTTTTTCTTTTTCTTATTTTATTTCTGGTTGTTTTCTTTTCTTTTCTATTTCTTTCCTTCTTCTTATTTTTCTTACTGTGGGGACACTGTAATTTTAAGTATGGGGTGGGAGAAAGTAGAAAACTTATTTTCTTATGTGTTTTGAGTAGTTTTGTTCCATAAAAATCGAAAAGAAAACTTTTTTTTTTAAAAAAAATCTAAAAAAGAGAGTATAGAATTGATAGATATCCCTTTCTTAGGTTCTATGATGGTAGTTGCTAGCATAATCATATAATTCCTTGCAAGCATGTCTTTGATAGTATAGCCGGATTCTTGTTTTAAATTATGTTTCTAGAAGGAATAGCACTTGATGAAATTGAGCACATATACTTTATAGCATAAGTGATGCAATCCAACAAAATAATTACCTAGTGAGTTATTTTTGGACTTAAAGGGAGAACATCATAAATCCCTCTTCTTTTTTGTGTGATGTACTCTCTATATGCATATTATCTCTTGGAATTGTGATGGTTATCTATTTCTTGAGACCTATATAAGATTTATAGTTCATTACTTGTGGAAATCATATGATAGAGAACTTATTTTTATAAGCCTTGTTATTCCTTATCCACCCTTACATTATCCCTCTTTTGACAGCCAATTTGAGCCTGGAGCCTTTATTTTTAGCTCCACAAAAATTATTCCCTAGCCGAGATAAGCTTGACCCTATCCGGGGATTAGGACTTAGATTGGAGAAGTATGTTTTTGTTGAGTGCAATGTTATGTTGGGGTTCGAAATATAGGGATTATTGGGAAGGGTAGATTTGAAGTCTCTTGTTTTTAATATTATGTAAAACAAAGGTCTCTTGATAAGCAAAAGATGCACAAAATAAAGTTGTTAAGAAGAAGAGGAGTACACGAATGAAGCTCGTTAACGACCCTGAAGTGGTTCGTTAACGAGGCAGCGAGAAAAAAAAAGAATGAAAAGAATAAAAAAAAAGAGAAGCAGAAGTTTGAAGTGCATGTGTGTTTATAGATATATCAGAGATTCTTTTTATTCTTATGAGACTTTCTAGGATATAATGGGTGAGTAAAAGAAAAAAATGCATAATGAAGAGTGAGTTTGGTATATGTCTTTATGAGAGTTTTGATGTTATGTGTGAGTTTTTAGGAGTCTTTGATTCCCGGATATTATTAGCACCACATGACCAAAATATTTTCCACGCCTTATTGTCTTTACCAAGCCCCATTACAACTCGGCCGAATGAAAGCTTCTATGAAGTTTTTGATTGAGCCTAAGTTGCTCTTGATGATTTTTGCTTGTTTTGACAAATCTTGGGTGGAGAGTATTGGTGGTATAAGTTCCAATTTCTATGAGATTTTGTATATAAGATGAGTTGAGAGATTGAATTTATAAACCTAAACACTTGAGAGTTGAGTGAAACACATTATATCCCTTGTGAGGTTGGATTGTGTTTTTTTATGTCTATTTGGTGCATATATGTGTAATGACATTAATAATCATTTGTTATTTCTCTTTTGTGTGTAGATGTTGCTTTTTTTCATGATGGCTATGTCTTGATGAGTATGTTTGTTTGGTTTTGGTTATTGTTTAGTGATTGCTTGAGGACAAGCAAGTCTAAGTATGGGGTATTTTGATGTTCGTATTTTTATTATAGTTTTTAGTATATTTTCTTATTTTATTAGGACTAGTTTTGATATGTTTAGGATTAGTTTTATGTGTTTTTGGATAGTTTTGCATATTTGTGTGAAAAGTATGGAAGCTACTCCATTTTGTGTATTTTTGTAGGTTTTAGCAAGGAAAAGGTGCTATATGGAGCTGAATGGAAGCGCTACAGTGAAAGACGGAGGAATACAAGATGAAGAAGTTGGAGTTCGAGTTTTACGAGATGAAGTGTGGAAGAAACCAAGCCCAGGCTCGTTAACGAGGCTGCAAGGGCTCGTTAACGAGGTCACGAGATAGAGATTTCCAGAGTTGACTTTGTGACTCACCGATCCTGTGCGGGAATTTATTTCCGTGTCGGTAGAGTATCTTTCTTGATTTTAGGGTTATTATATTATGTATTCTAGGTCCTGTTATTTTTTTAGATTTTATTTCTATCTTTTAGGATTTTATTTCTATCTTTTTAGGAAAGTTTTTATCTTCTAGCCTTATTACTTTCTAGCCTTATTAGTATAAATAGCCCCTTGTTTAGCCTAGAAAGGGAGAGATCGTATTTTTAGGGGATTGACTTAGAGAGAGGAGGAAGAGACGAGAGAGGAGAGAGAGGATCGGAGTCGAGATCAAGGCTCGGTGGACGAGAGTTACCAGGTTTGTTAATCGTGATTCTGGTTCGGTGCTTTGTATTTTCGATTTCTTCTGAATTTATGTAAGACGATATTTTTCTTATTAATTTGAGTAGTGATTTGTTTTCAATGATTTCTTTTGTTGAATTTATTTGTTTCGTAGTTATGATTAGTGAGTAGTCTTCTTTTCTAGGGTCGGGGTTAAGCCCGGCATAGTTATGCATGTTTGGTGAGTAGGATTATGTGTTGAATGCCTTTTATCTATTGTTGAGATTGTTTGTTGTGCTTATACCAAGATGAAAGTTGAGGTAATTTGAGTTGTTGACTTGATTGAAAGAGAAAGATGGTAACTTGAAGGTTGATATGTTTGAATACGAAAGTTTCAAGCTTTAGATCCAAAACAAACAATTGAGTGAATTGGGTTACGAAAGTAGGTTAATTTACTTGATAGTCAACGAAAGTTGATGGATTTATCTGTTTAAAGGCATGATCTTATCTTTTTACGAGTTTATATGCATGACTATGTTGTGGTGTCCCTAGTCCTAGATCTTTGTTTTTATTTGAATTTTCTTAAGTGATATTCGTTGCTGAGTTCGTTGGCTCGATACTGAATCTGTTTAGGTCGTTAGTTTGAGTCTTTTGTTTACGGTGGTTCGTTAACGACCCTGACAACGTCGTTAACGAGGATGCTTGTGAGTATTTTGCTTGCTTTTGTTTGTTCTTTTTAGTAGTTGATAGACAAACAACCTTGCTTCTCGTGGAACGATCCTGACTCCCTTATACTCAACGGGGTCTTGACTATAAATTTATTTGTTGTCCTGAGTGAAGGCCCGTCAACACGTATCACCTCCTACCACCAGCTGCCTAACGAGAACTTTGTGGAGACATGAGAGAGACTCAAGGAGATGCTTAGACAGTGCCCCAATCATGGGCAACCACCATATGTGCTCCAAAAAATCTTCTTTCAAGGGATTAATGCTGACACAAAGAACCGCATCAACATGTACACTGCTTGCAGTTTTATTCTGATAGATCCCACCACTGCATGGGAACTGTTGGACAAATTGAACAATTACGATGCTATGTATGGGACCCAGCAGCCACCGCAGCCATAAAAACGTCTCTACATCCCAAATAAAGACGAAGTTGATCATGAAGTCAAAAATCAATTTCTACAAGATTAGATCAACCGCCTTAAGAAACAGGTAAGTTTTCTGAAAACCTCTCAACCTTGTCAAGAGTGTGGCTCTTCTGCCCATAGTACTTCTTCTTGCACTAACATTGATCAGGTTAGAGCCGCTGAGACATATGTTGAGATGAATTATATGAGAGGACAATACATGAATCCTCTTGTTAATTATGACAGGCCAAAGAACTACCCGGCTTAGGTAAATCAAAATCAAAATCAAAACTATGCAGCCCCTCCTCCGGATGGACGACCCGCACCATATCGACCTCCAGGCTATCAAGATCCACCATCTTGGGTGCAAGGACTTCATGAGCAGATTAATGGAGTAAAGAATGAAATCAACAGAGTCCAAGCCAACCACAATAATCAAATGAAAAGTTGCGGAGAGTTCGATAAT
Organism: Fallopia convolvulus; assembly: GCA_964016875.1. Taxonomy (NCBI): domain Eukaryota; kingdom Viridiplantae; phylum Streptophyta; class Magnoliopsida; order Caryophyllales; family Polygonaceae; genus Fallopia; species Fallopia convolvulus. The sequence goes on from OZ024724.1 coordinate 43,383,793, forward strand.
TGGAAGAAGAGCGTTGACTCACAACTAGGGAACCTAGCTGCACAAATTCCGAGGCCGCAAGGGCAACTCTCGGGCCGCCCAGACGAGAACCCTAGAGGACAGAGCGCAGCCGTACACCTCAGGAGCGGAAAGACGCTACCAGATCGTGCCGAAGCAAAGGACCCCGGTACTGAGGAAAACGCCACGGCCCAACTCGATAACGTGCCGAAGAGGGTCGTTACCGAGCCTAAAACACTCGGTACCGATGCTCCTAAGCTCATCACCGACCCCAACCCAGGTAAGTTCTCTACACCGAGCCACTCCCTTAGTCCTAGGTTTGATACCAACTCTGTCAGTGAGAAGGACCACCTCACAAGATGGTTCTTGAGGTCAAGTGCCAAGGCCAACGACATCTATGAGGATGTCAAGCACGCCTTCGCTATTCTCGGCATGCCACATCTCCATAAAAAGGAGGACGTTCCGCATTATTCGGCCCTCATTGCCGAGTTCATTGCCACTCTCCGCATCAGCTTCAAGACCAAGACGTACTTGTAAGGCCCCGATGTGGGAAATGGTCCCATGAAGTCAATACCCCATACATCAAATAACTCAACTTCTAGAATGCCAGTTTGAGGAGTCTCAATCCTCCTTGATAGGTTCCCCTCCCTTTGGCACTCCTCACACTTCCTCACATAATCATGCACATCCTTGAACATGGTTGGCCAATAATAACCACATTGAAGAATTTTTGAGGTGGTTTTGGAACTCTTAGCGTGACCTCCCGTAGGCAAGGAGTGGCAATGGTGAATTATGCTCTCAACCTCTTCACTTGACACACACCGTCTATAGATTTGATCACGCCCTTCCTTGTAGAGATATGGATCATCCCAAAAGTATTGTCTAGCATCATGTAAGAATTTCTTCCTAGATTGATAAGACAAATTTGGTGGGATCACTCCCCCTACGACAAAGTTAGCAAAATCCGCAAACCAAGGGGAGACCCCTTGTCTTACGGCACTAATCGAAAGAAGGCCAGTGGGAGAGAAAGAATCAATCAATTGAGAACGAGAAGGAATGGAAATCGAGCTAGGAAACTTACTTTCTTCCACGGACCGACATTGAAGTATACCGGGCCCGAATGGTTGGACGCCGGTCCAGCTTCGCAGACACACAGCTGCCTCGGGCCCGATGTTGAAGTCCTCGGTCCCGACTCACTCGCACTTGCCTTGCCTTCGGTCCGATGTTCTGAACCTCGGGCCCGACGTACTTGGTTCGTCGATCCACCCTTCCTTTCCTCCCTTCCGCTCATGAGAACTTCATCTGCTCTTGAATCATCTATAGTCATACCATCCTCCATTTCCAACATGTACTCGATGGGCAAACGGGATAGATGATCCGCTACCACATTTTCCGCACCGGTTTTGTCCTTGATCTCATGGTCAAACTCTTGGAGAAGGAGCATCCACCTTAGAAGCCTTGGCTTTGCATCTTTCTTCTTCATGAGGTATTTGCTTGCCGCATGGTCTGTGAAGACTACCACCTTTGATCCCACAAGATATGAACGGAATTTCTCAAATGCAAACACTATCACAAGAAACTCTTTCTCCGTTGTTGTGTAATTGCACTGAGTTTCATCCAAAGTTTTGCTTGCGTAGTAAATGGCATGCAACTTTCCATCCTTCCTTTGCCCAAGGACGGCCCCTACGGCGAAATCACTAGCATCAAACATCACCTCGAATGGAAGATTCCAATCGGGTGCCGCCATTATTGGAGCCGAGATCAAGGAATCTCTCAACCTGCAAAAAGAACTCATGCAATCCTCGGAAAATACAAAGGGCACATCCTTCATCAAGAGGTTAGACAATGGTTTTGCAATTTTAGAAAAATCCTTGATGAACCGTCTATAAAATCCTGCATGACCTAAGAAACTCCCAACATCACGAACACAAGAGGGGGGAGGTAGTTTTTCAATTATTTCAACTTTAGCTCTATCTACCTCTATCCCCCTACTAGAAACTAGGTGTCCTAGTACTATGCCCTCCTTCACCATAAAGTGGCATTTTTCCCAATTAAGCACCAAGCTAGTCTCCTCACATCTAGTCAAAACCTTGTCTAAGTTAGCTAAGCAAACATCAAATGAGGATCCGTAGACGGAGAAATCATCCATAAACACTTCTACTATATCCTCAACCATATCGGAGAAGATGGACATCATGCATCTTTTAAATGTTGCCGGCGCATTACATAAACCAAAAGGCATGCGTCTATAGGCAAAAGTCCCATAAGGACATGTGAATGTCGTCTTCTCTTGATCATCGGGATGAATAGGGATTTGCCAAAACCCGCTATACCCGTCAAGGTAGCAAAAATATTCATGTTGTGCTAATCTCTCTAAGACTTGGTCTATGAAAGGAAGAGGAAAATGGTCTTTGCGAGTGCCGGTATTAAGCTTACGGTAATCAATACACATACGCCATTTTGTTGTGGTTCTCATAGGTATCATTTCTCCCTTTTCATTTTGCACAATGGTGAGACCTCCTTTCTTAGGAACTACATGCACGGCACTCACATACTTGCTATCGGAAATTGGGAAGATAATTCCCGCATCCAACATCCTAAGTATTTCACTCTTTACCACTTCTTTCATGTTAAGATTTAATCTTCTTTGGGGTTCAATAGTGGGTTTATGGTTATCCTCCATATAAATCCTATGCATGCAAATTGAGGGAGAGATTCCCTTTAGTTCCTCTAGTGAATACCCTAAAGCTCCTCTATGTTTTCTTAGAACCTTCAACAACTTAGACTCCTCCTCATCATTCAAGTTGGCATTTATGATTACGGGTAAAGAAGAGTTGGGACCAAGAAACGCGTACCTCAAATCATTTGGAAGCTCCTTGAGTTCTTGAGATGGTTCCGGTGGTGCTTGAACTTCTTCTTTCTCGGCCTTGAACACCTCCAAGTAAGACATCCTTTCCTCCAATTGCTCATGCTCAATCATATTGAGGGCTAGACCTTGGCGCTCTATCTCAATTTCTCTAGGTGGTGGGGTGGCTTTCAACCTAAGCTCCCATGGCCTTGACTTTTTAGAAATGGCTTCCCATTGCAATCCAAGAGGAACTTGGATCATCTTAGCTTCCTTATGTACGGTCCCTTTTGAAGTTGGTCTAAAGAAAAACTCAATTTCTCTTCCTCCAATGTCGAGAGACAAGTGGCCCTTCTTTACATCAATGATTCCCCCAACCGTAGCAAGGAAAGGTCTCCCTAGTATGATCGGTTCACCCGGTACTTCTATCATGTCTACTACAACAAAGTCGATTGGGACATAGTGGCCTTCAATGCAAACGGGATAATCCTCGACGATACCAATTGGTTCGATGGACGACCCATCCGCTATCGTTAACCTCATGTTGACCGGAGCTATGAGACCCATAGATGTGGATTTCCATATGGTGTAAGGAATGATGCTCGTGCTTGCTCCAAGATCACACAAGGCTTGGAAATTTTGAGACCCCACACCAATGGTTATAGCAAAACGACCGGGATCTCCTAGCTTTTGTGGTAACTCCAAGGTCTTGACTTCATCTTGCATTTCCACTATGGACCTCTTCTTGCTCAAAATCTCCCTTAAAAACTTGCAATAAGATGGCATCTCACTCAATGCGTCGGTGAACGGGATGGAGATGTTCAAGCCTTGCAAGAGTTTGAGAAACCTCTTGAACTTGTTCTCAACAACATCTTTTGGCTTCTTCGAGGGATATGAGATAATTGTTGCACCTTGAATCTTGCTCGGATCAACCTCTTTGGACTTCCCTACTTCAATTGCAACATTTTCTGAATGGACCGACTTGGCACCATGTCGGGCCCGATGTTGTGAATCTCGGTCCTGGGCAGAGGAGTTGGATCGAGGTTTGTGTACGTCGGTCCCGAGTCGCTCTCAACCTCGGTCCGTGGTGAAGGAGTCGATCTTCTTGCTGGGTCGACTTCGGGGAACGTCGGACCCGACTTGCTGGGTAAGTTGGTCCGACTCTCTTCACTCTTCTTAGGCACGTGTGGCTCGGGTAGGTTTCGGCAACTTCTCAATCCAATTGCCCGGACTTCATTTTGATTGTTTTGAGCTCGAGGATTCTCCTCGGGTCGGCCCGGAAGTCTCCCATTCTCTCTCGGGGCTTGAGTCGCAATTTGGGCAAATTGATTGTCGACTTGCCTCCTCCATGCACCAAACTCATTGAATTGGGTCCTCATCTCCTTGAACCCATCTCTCATCTCTTGAGCAAATGTTTGTAACTCATTGAATCCCGGTGGTCTATATGGTGGTGGCGGCGCCCTTGGCTCGTTTTGGTTGAAGTTGTTGTTGTAGCTTTGAGCTTGACCGTTGTTCCACCGGCCATTGCCACCATTGTTGAAGTTGCCTCTTCCACCGAAATTTCCTCGAACATAGTTTGCCTCCTCAATTCGCTCGGCCAAGCGCACTTGGCTCTCATTCGGACAATCTTGTGTAGCATGTGCAAAGGATCCACACTCCTCACAAGCTCTAGCATTTTGCTTGTAGTAGTGGACTTGCCTCTTGAGCTTGCTCACTTCACCTTCAAGGAATTGGAGCTTTACATCCCTATCAATGTCTTCTCCCTTTGGATCATATAACTTCATTGCACCTTCACCTTGAACTTTTACCTCCTTGCTAGCTTGACTCACCCCATACATGGCCTCATAATCAGATAGCTTGTCAAGTAGCTCCCAAGCTTGATCCGGTGTCAAGTCTATGAACCCACAATCGGTGTGGAGATTGAGCTTGTCCTTCGTTACCGGATTGATGCCTTGGAAAAAGATGTCTTGAAGCACATATGGTTGTTGGCCATGAGTAGGACATTGGCGCAACATCTCCTTGAAACGGTCCCATGCTTCGAAGAGAGGCTCATTCGGACCTTGTTGAAAACATGCAATCTTCCTTCTCAACTCGGTTGTCTTTGAGGGCGGGAAGAACTTCATCAAGAAGGCATCATAGAGTGTCTTCCAAGTTGTGATTGACCTAGGAGCTTGGCTCTCGAGCCAATGTGTGGCCTTGCCCCCAAGTGACCATTTGAACGCCTTTAGAAGCACATACTCCAATGTCTCCTCGTCGGTAGAGATCGTCTCACACATGTCCACAAAGCGTTTGACATGCTCTATGGGACACTCATGTGGACGGCCCTCGAATTGATCTCGCTTGATGAGGGAGATGAATTGCGTCTTGATCTCAAAATTCTTGGCAACCTCGGGAAGCACAATAGCCGGCTCGGGTACCCTCAACTCCGGATGCATGTATTGGCGTGCATTCCGGGGTAGAGCGTTGAGTTGAGCCTCGGCTCTCATCCGTTGCTCCCGTTCTCTTCTTGCCACCTCCTCTTGATTGTCCCTCTCAAGTTGCAATCTAGCCATTTCGGCCCTAAGTTGAGCCAACTCCTCATCAACATGGAGAGCTTGATTCTCCATCCTTTTCCTTCTTCGGGCTTCTTTGAGAATACTTCCCGGATCACTCACAAACTCAAGCTCAAGTGTTCCTCGGGAGGAACGAGCTAGCATACACCTATGAAACAAAAACACAAACCAAAACAAATCAAAAACAAACAAAGGGTTTGGGCTATTCCCTCACCCAAATCACTACAAAAACACAAGAAACTAACCAAATTGGCACTCAATGCACTTAGACTTCCCCGGCAACGGCGCCATTCTTTTGATCGCCCTCTCGGATGCGAGGGTCAAGAGATACAATTTATAACCCGACCCCGTTGTAGTACGTGGTGGGTGTCGAACACTCGGGAAGTCTACTCGATCGATGTGCCTAGATACTAGGAAGCTAGAAAGGAGAGAATAAAACAAAGGAAAATAAAGAAAATAGTCGGGGCCGACACTGAGGTCACGTCGGGCAGTCGGGACCGACACTGGGTAAGTCGGGCCCGAGGTAGCTGGGGATGTCGAACTCAAAGATTTTAAAAGTAGATCTTGGGCTTTTGGGTTCCTTCCCTAGTAGATTAAGGCTTTTCCGCTCCAATTCAGGCAATGAGTGATGATCGGACTAGGATCGAGTGCTTTCGCCCTCGTTCCAACCACGTCTACACCTCGATCCATGGGGAAATCCCCTTCGAAGCAAGGTCTTGAGATTGACACATGTTCACTTTCGCTACTTTGCCAATCTCAAGCCTTGATTCCCGACTTTCGCAAGGAATTGTAGCTCCATGTAGAGTGGGTTCCTTAGATCAAACACTCAAGGCTATGGAATTGGGGTTTCTAGCCTAAACCTAGCTAGGGTTTTCCCCCATAACCCAAGATCAAGGAGATCTACTCCATGTGACAAGCAAAGAAAGCAATCAAATCAAAAGAGAAAGCAATCATCATAATCAATCTCAAAACAAAGCAAGGTTTCATTCAAACCCAAAGCAATCCACAAATTCAATTCAAGGGTTTTCAAATCCACAAGATCAAAGCAAATCAAAGCTAGATAATCAACAAAACCTCTCAAGTCTTCCTCCTCCTTGGCCGATTCTCTCTCTCTTCCTCCTCTTCTCCTTCCTCCTTGCTCTCCAAGTATCCTCTTGGATCCCTTGGAACCCCCCTTTTCTTGTGTGTGTGAGGGAACCAACTTTTTTTTTTGAACCTTTCTTAGAAGACAAGAGGCCCTTTTATGGATTAAATGAGGGGCAAAAGTGGAAGTTCACAAATTCGTGCCTTGGAGCCCAAGTAGTCCGGTGACCGACTCGGACCGACACGGAGGAACCTTGGGCCCGAGGTACTGTGCAACTCGGTCCGAGGTTGGAAACTTCAAAGTCGGGCCCGATGTTGTTGCATCTCGGTCCTGACCTCGTTCCACCTTCTTCTTAGTTGGCTTCTCTTGTTCTTCTTCATGGCTTGCTTCTCTCTTTCCCGCTTTAGCTCGGCCTTTGCTCCATGTCTCGACCCTCCTTCAAATCCATCCTTGATTCATGCCAAATTACCTACAAAACACATAAAAGGTGCGTAGTCTCCGAATCTCATAGAAATACGGGAACTAAGCGAAAAAGGAACAAAACGCACAAGAAAAGGGGAAAAAGAAACATATTTACAAAGGAAATCACATATGAAAACACCACCAAATAGAGAGACATCAGCAGATGGCATATGATATATGATTACAGGATGCAATTGATTGCATAGCATATTGCAATGAGATTAAAAGGACATGTGACTGTCTTTCCCTAAATTTGTATACAGGACCTACGGGTCATACAGGATCTTCGGATCATACAGGATCTACGGATCATACAGGACCTACGGGTCATAATTCTAAGAGTCCATATACAGTAAACCCGGGGCAGATCAGGCTTGAACAGTTCATAGAATAAAGAATCGGAAACATCGACATTTGCATTCGCATAGTAAATTCATATATGACGTATATAATATGTATGAATATGTACTTTGACCAATTGCTTGGTTTTGAGTGAAATAATTGATGATGGTTTATATTCACTGAGTATGCAACTCACACAAATCGCGAAATAATTTTTCAGGTTCATCTAGTTTTTACTGACGCGTGTCTCTATTAGAGGTCACATTCATACAGGTCGGCCCGCTGAAGCTCAATGCAACCTTCTCCTCCTCATTTTTGCATCATAGACATATGTGTTGTAATATAAGTAGAGGGACAAATGTTTTAGTATAAAAGTAACGGCATAGATGTGTGTGCAACCTTTTTATGGTTGTTAATGTCTGCTATATGCTTACATGGATAGTTAATATATGTCTCTTATCTATTAATATAAGAGATAAGTTTTACAAGTATATGTCATAGGGTATAAGGGTGTCACATATTTCTTGATGAGCATGTTCTTTGGTTTTGGTTTATGTCTAGTGATTGCTTGAGGACAAGAAAGCTTAAGTATGGGGTATTTTGATGTTCATGTTTTTAGTATAGTTTTAGGTGTTTTTCTTAAGTTGTTTAGCTTGGTTTTAGTGAGTTTTAGTGCTAGTTTTGTGTGTTTTTGGATAAGTTTACATATTTTGTGAAAAGTATGAAAGCTACTCCATTTTTGTGTTTTTATAGGTTTTTCGAAGAAGAAGGAAGCATTTCGAGAGAGTTAGGGTCAAGTGGTTGATGGTGGAGTTTGTAGAGGAAAGAGAAGAAGAATACGCTTTGAAGATCCCGTTAAATCTAAGAAGAAGCTATGAAGAGTGTACATAAAAACCAAGACAGAGAGCTCATTACCGACCTGTGAGGGTCGGTACCGAGTTGTGCAACAAAGTTTTACTTGGAGGATTTAGCAAGAGTCTACTGATCCTATGCAGGTCGTTACCGAGCTGATCTGTGTCAGCAGGCGGCGCCGACTTTCAACAATTCTATCTTTTATCTCGTAATCTTTTTAGTTAGGAAATTTTCTATCTTTTAGGACCCTTTTTAGATAGTTTCCCTTAGTATAAATACCCTTGTTCTAGTCTAGTTAGGGAGAGTGAGTTCGTTAGTAAGTTTTTTGGAAAGACTATAGTTTGGAGAGCACGCCTGGTTTTATCGAGAGAGAGAGAGGAACCAAGTTCAAGTCTAGCTTGTTCTCTTTTGTTCTGATTGCGAACGTGGTTGTATCCAAATACGAGATTTTTATAATTCAAGTAAGCTTTTATTTCAATGTTCTCATTCAATCTAGTTGTTAGTTTTATCTCGATTATGAGTGAGTAGTTTACTTTTCTAGGATCGGGGTTGAAACCCGACATAGTTATGCATGATTGAATGTGTGTGATGAATTTTTGATTGCTCTTATATCCTTTTATCTACTTGATTTTGTGCTTATATCTAGAAGAAAGTCAAAGAAATTTGAGTTTATCGCTTGATCGAAAGAGAAAGTAGTGACCTTGAATGTTGATATTGTTCGGTAACGGAAGTTTCGAGCTTTGGATTCAAAATAAGTAGAAAATGAATATATTTATGAAAATTGATTGATTTACTTGCTTATATCAATGAAATTTGATAGCTTTATCTTTGAGGCATGATATTTATCCTTCACACTATTTCGTATGCATGATTATGTTATGGTAGCCCTTGTCCTAGATCTTTTTACCTTTGAATTTCTTCCATTTTTCCTTTGATCAGACTCGTTACCGAGGTACACAGGTCGGTCTTGATCCTGCATTTATCTGTGTTTAGTTGCTTAGTTTGTGTTGAAACCCAGTGTCGTTACCGAACTTGACAAGGTCGGTACCGAGGCTGTCCTAGCCTTGTTTTATTCTGTTTTGCTTTGTTTCTGTATTTTTTTTTTGTTTCATAGTTTAATAATAAAACAACCTTGCTTCTAGTGGACGATTGATGCATCCAAAACTAACCCGCAAGCGAACGGGGTCAATCGTAGTACCTCAAGTGTCGATCCCACAAGCACCAATGTAATACTAATTGTAACTCTACTAGTAAATTAGGTCAAAAATAAAAGAAATAAGGGAAATCTATACATCTAAGAGAACTAATAATGAAATAAAAGATAAAAACTATAGGATAGATGTGTCTAATGTTAATGATCACCACATCAATGTTTTAATAAATAAAATTATACTCTGCCTGAATTTATTTGAAGGACCAACTATCTAAGGTAAAAACTAACTCTTCTCGGACGAATAGTGTATGTACCCAAACTTAACTAACAGTCGTTGTCGCGTAAAGCAAGTCTGATTTAGATCCTTAAAGCTCTTTAGTGATTAGGAAAAAATAAAGTCAACATCCACTCTCGCGCTCCGCTGAAATTACTCAAACCCTAAAACAACTACGATAGTTAAGAAATCACACAAGAGAAATTAAGTCGCTCTCGCGCAAATAATTCTCAAGTCCAATCCTAGGGATCTAACATGAACATACAATATATTCAATCAATCAATCTCCTATTATTGTTATCTCCTCTCGGTCTCAAACCCTAATAGGAATCCTAATTGCATAAAACAAATAGGCATAACGCAACCTAGGATCGAATCAAATATATTTCAATTCAGATAAATAGTATAACTTTAATTAAATAGACATTGAAAGGATCACCAAAACCCTAGAATTAGGAATTTAGCTAAGCATGATTGAAGACATAATCATAATATATAAACTAGCCAAGAATTATTCAATACAATCAAAGAGTAAGAAAACTTAGTCTTAATTATGTAGATAATCCAAAGTATGGGACTAGATCTTGAAAAACACGGAAACTTCATTCAAGTAGCCGAATTCCTTCGTTAAAGACAATGTCTCGTACTGTGCGGCTAAGTTAAAACAAAAGCTCCTTAAACATATAAAATAAAACCTAAGCTTAAACATAAGCTAAATTACTCTCCCCCCAAATATATCTATAAGTACATATATCAAGGTTTTGGTTCAAGTGAGACCCACTCTTGTGGTGAGACCTTGGGCTTAAAGTGAGGACTAATCTCAACCATTAAATTTACATTATCACTATATATTAGATGGTCAAGATTTTTTTATTTTTTTCATTTTTTTTAATTTTTTTATTTTTTTTTTATTTTTTTTATTTTTTTTATTTTTTTATTTTTTTTATTTTTTCGGAATTTTTTTCAGAATTTTTTATATTATATTCTTTGTTAAAAAATGCTTTAAAATATTAAATATGACAGTTCAATTTTTATATACTACGAGTTCATTTTTATACACTAGAAGTTCAATTTTTTTATGTTAGGAGTTCAATTTTCAATATTGTATGAGTTCAATTTTTATATTCTACGAGTTCATTTTTTATCTATGATAAGTTCAATTTTTATGTGTTTTGAGTTCATTTTTCAAATAATTCGATTTTTGCAAAACTAAAAAAATAGCATAAAAAATTAAAAAAGATTAAAAATGAAAAAATGAAAAAATGAAAAAAATGAAAAAAAATTGAAAAAAGCTTTAAAAACGTTAAATAGGAAAGTTCAATTTTTATATACTACGAGTCCATTTTTATACACTAGAAGTTTAATTTTTTTATATTAGGAGTTCAATATTCAATATTGTATGAGTTCAATTTTTATATTCTATGAGTTCATTTTTTATCTTTGATAAGTTCAATTTTTATGTGTTTTAAGTTCATTTTTAAAATAATTCGATTTTCGCAAAACTAAAAAAAATATAAAAAAAATTAAAAAATTGAAAAATGAAAAAAATTGAAAAAATCTTGACCATTAAATACATAATAGAGGGGTAAATTCAATGGTTGAGATTGGTCCTCATTTTAAGCAATGTGTCTTACCACAAGGGTGGTCCTCATCGGAACCATGCCCTTATATTGATGTTCGCATTTTTAGTATAGTTTTTGATAGGTTTTCTTTGTTTATTAGGTTTAGTTTTGTCTAGTTTAGGTTTAGTTTTGAGTAATTTTAGTTAGTTTTGCATAAATCTATGAAAAGAGTGGAATCTACGCTATTTTGTGTATTTTGCAGATTTTAGTGAGAAAAGGAGCTAAATGGAGCTAAATTTGGAGCATCACAGTGAAGGACGGGAAAGTGCAAGATTTAAGAAGTCGAAGCTCGAGAGTACAAGAGGAGGTGTTGAAGAAAACAAAACCCCAGGCTCGTTAATGAGGCTGTGAAGGGTCGTTAACGAGGCCACGAAGAGAAAGATTTCAAGTATTATTTTTATTATTCACCGATCCTGAGCGGGAATTTATTTCCGTATCGGTTGAGTATCTTTTTAGAATCTTTATGGGTTATTAGAATATGTATTTTAGGGTTTAATATCTTTCTAGATTTTATTTCTATCTTTTAGAGATTGTTTCTATCTTTTTAGGAAAGTTTTTATCTTTTAGCCTTTTTTTTTAGGATTTTCTAGTCAAATACCCTTCTATCTAGCATAGAAAGAGGGGGGCCTAATTTTGGAGTCGAATTGGAGAGCTAGTTTTGGAGAAGATTTGGAGGAAGGCCGAAGGAGAGAGAACCGGATCGGAGGTCGGTGACGAGGTTCGGTGACGACGGTTTCCGAGGTTCGTTTGTCGAGTTTGTGGTTCGGTGATTGTTTTGTTTAGTTTTCTTCTGAGTCTCTGTAAGACGATATTTTTGTTGGTAATTTAAGTTTGAGTTTTGTTTCAATGTTTGTTTTTATTGAGGTTTTTAGTTTCTTAATCATGAGTAGTGAGTAGTCTATTTTTCTAGGGTCGGGGTTAAGCCCGGCATAGTTGATCATGTTTGATGAGTAAGATTGTGTGTTGAATGCCTTTTATCTTTATTGAGATTGTTTGTTGTGCTTAATACCGAAACGGGAGTTGAGGTAATTTGAGTTTTAACTTGATTGAAAGAGAAAGTTAGTAACTTGAAGGTTGATATTGTTTGAAAACGAAAGTTTCAAGCTTTAGATCCAAAACAAGCAATTGAGTGAGTGAGTTTATGAAAGTAGATTAATTTACTTGTTAAAGTCAATGAAAGTTGATGACTCTATCTATTTAAAGGCATGATCTTATCTTCTTACGAATTCTTATGCTTGGCTATGTTGTGGTGTCCCTTATCCTAGATTTTTGTTTTAATTGAATTATTTCTGATAAATCTTCGTTGTTGAATACTTGCTTCGGTACCGAGTATTAATTGGAATTTAATTAGGTCGTTAGTTAGTATTTTTGTGTTCGGTGGTTCGGTAACGATCCTAACAAGGTCGTTAACAAGGCATCTCGTGAGTGGTTGTGTTTGATTTTATTTGATTTTTATTAGATTGATAGACAAACAACCTTGCCTCCTGTATTACGATCCTGACTCCACTGTACTCAGCGGGGTCTTGACTTACAAATTTATTTGTTGGCCGAGAAACCCTATCAACAAATTGGCGCCGTTGACGGGGAAGCAACGAGTTGTTAGTTTATCTTCGGGATCGGGAATAGCCCGACCCCGTTTTTGTTTTTAATTTTTGTTTTCTTTGTTTGTTTTCTCAGTGTATGTCGGCAGGACGAAGAAGGCTTTAGTTTGATAGCTCCAGTTATTACTCAGAACCCGAACGTTCCCTGCACCGACGACTCCGAGAAAACCGAGCCATGGCCACAGCTGAAGAGATGGCTCGAGAGTTAGAGATCCTCCGGACCCAGATGGAGGCACTGAAAGCCGAGAAGGACGGCGCTGACGCAGACAAGGCTCGACTGCAAGAAGAGCTAAATGCCTATCCAAGGAATGCCAAGCAATACATGCATCCGGAATTGAGGGTGCCAGAATCTCCTATTGTGCTTCCTGCGATAGAGAAACCTTTTGAGATCAAGTCTCAATTTATATCCTTAATTAAACGGGCTCAGTTTGAAGGGAAACCTGCTGAGTGCCCTATGGAGCATATTAGAAATTTTCTTGATTTATGTGACACCATAGCTGCTGAAGGTGTCTCGCTCGAATATGTTCTGTTAAAAGCTTTTAGATGGTCACTTACTGGAAAGGCCCAGAACTGGTTAGAGAGCCTACATTCTAAGTCTATCAGGACTTGGAAAGCTTTGTATGATCAATTTCTTACAAAGTTTTTCCCTCCTGCTAAGACAACGGAGTTAAGGAAACGCATCACCTCTTATCACCAGTTGCCTAATGAAACATTTTTTGAAACATGGGAAAGATTTAAAGAGATGCTTAGACAATGCCCTACTCATGGGCAACCTTTATATGTATTGCAAGAAATCTTTTTCCAGGGTATCAACGCGGAGACCAAGAACCGCATCAACACGCATACTGCGTGCGGTTTTATAGAGATGAACCCGACAGAGGCGTGGGAACTGTTGGACAAACTGGCGAATTACGATGCTATGTACGGAACCCAGCAGGCTCCACAAACTCAAAAACGTCTCTATGTGCCCAACAGAGATGAAGTTGACCCCGATGTTAAAAATCAATTCTTACAAGATGAGGTCAACTGTTTGAGGAAACAGGTAAGTTTTCTGAAATCCTCTCAATCATGTCAAGAATGTGGTTCTTCTGCGCATAGTACTTCTGCTTGCACTAACATTGAGCAGGTTAGAACCGCTGAGACGATAGAATTACATGAGAGGACCCTATAGGAACCAGCCTAATTACAATGACAGGTCAAACAACTATCAACCATGGGGCAATCAGAATACAAATCACAATTACACAGGGCCCCCGCAAGATAGACGACCTGCACCATATCGACCTCCAGGCCATCAGGAGACGCCATCATGGGTTCAGGAGATTAAAGAGAGCATCAACGGAGTGAACAACAAGGTTGATGACGTCCAAGCCAAGCTGAACCGACAGGATAAAAGATGGGGAGAGTTCGATATTTGGAAGAGGAGCGTTGATTCCCAACTAGGAGACCTTGCTGCACGGATTCCAAGACCACAAGGGCAACTCCCGGGCCGCCCCGAGGAGAACACTAGAGGCCAAATAGCAGCGGTACACCTCAGAAGCGGGAAGACACTACCGGAGAGAGTTCAAACTGAAGAGAAGGAGGAAAAGGACCTCGCCAACCAGCTCGTTAACGAGCCATCGAGAGCTAGTACCGAGCCTACAAGCCAGGATGACGAGGCTCCAAGAATTCCTGACGATCCTAACCCAGGTAAGTCTACTAATCCGAGCCTTCCTCTGAATCCCAGGGTAGTTAACGACCCTATCAGGGTCGGTAACGACCCGCCGAGGACACAAAACGACCCCAGTGTCGACCCGGTACTCTCACCTCTCGAGCCTAACTTGGTTCCGAGAATGGTGAAAACTCTTCCATTTCCAACTAAGAAATCTATGGACTCTACTGAAAGTAAGTTCAAGCATTTCGTTAAAATTCTTCAGGGCATTAATATTTCCATCCCATTCGCTGAGGCCCTAAGCGAAATGCCGGCTTACACAAAATTCTTGAAAGATATTCTTAGCAGGAAAAAAATTATTACAGAGCTGCATGACGAGGTCAGATCCATAGCTCTTCCAGAAAAGCTTGGAGATCCCGGGAGGTTTGCAATCACAATAGGCATAGGCAACCACAAGTTCAAGGCTTTATGCGATCTTGGTGCCAATGCTAGTCTTGTTCCGCTCTCAATATGGTCTAAAACCAATATGGGACCACTAGAACCAGTAGACATGAATTTGTACATGGCAGATGGGTCAAGTGTCAAGGCCACAGGAGTGGTGGACGATTACCCTATCCAAATCGGGAAATTCTTTATTCCGAATGATTTTATTGTCCTTGACATGCCTGAAGACCCTCATGTCCCCATAATTCTCGGGCGACCATTCTTAGCCACAGCAGGAGCAAGAGTTGATGTGCGAAAGGGACTCCTCACTTTTGATATAGGAGAGGAACGGGTGGAATTCAATTTAGATCAAAAAGCCAACGACCCAATTGGAGTGGCACAACTAGAGTTGACTCAACCCGAACTCGACGCCACAGTCCCTACCGAGCCACATCTGCCGATCACTGATTCTCACATGCACAAAGGCCCTACTACAAAGGTTACAGAAAAGTCCAAACCACCTTGGCTTTCAGACTACACCAATAACCCAGGGATATCGAGCTTGCTGATAGAAGAAAAAGGTCCTAATTTAGCAATTCAAGCACACAGAGGCAGTAAGGCTACAGGCAAGGTATCTCAAGACCCCAACATGGCCAGACATGAACCACCATGAGACTAGCAAGAGAGCTCATCGGGCTAACGACGTTAAACATAGCGCTTACGGGAGGCAACCCGCTTTTTAGAATAGGTCTAGTTTATTTTATTTTTATTTTCTTTTTAGATTACTTCTTAGCTTTCTTTTATTTTTATTTTTAGTTTAATTAGGATAGAAATAAGATCATTTGAGCTAACAAGATTTCAGGAAAAAGGGGTCGAAAAATCACTCAAGAAGGCCACGGCGGCTCGTTAACGACCTACCCAGGGTCGTTAACGACCCGTTTCGGACGACCCGATTCGTCACAATACGGGGCAGGTAAGTAATTCTAACCTAGTTAATTTTTTAACCCTAGCCGCCGCCCCCTTCTACCCATTACCCCTCCTATAAAAACCCTTCTACCCCTCCCAAAATTCTACCACAATCCCTCCAACATTCACTCTCAAACCCAAAACTCTCTCAATCCCTCTCAATCCTCTCCCACCGAGTCGGAATTCCCACACTAATGACCACCGTAGACGCCATCGTTACCGGAGTTCGGAGGCTGCACACCGTCGACGACGAGCTCGTTAACTAATCTGATTTCGACCCTTGTTCTTTAAATTCTCGGTTCTCCGGTATGATTTCTAAACCCTTGCTTGAAATTGCATGATTGATTATCTATAGGGTTAAAAATTTCATATCATGAATCATGATTTTTAGGGAGATCGATGAGCATGCTTAAATTCCGTTCTAAAAATTCTTGATTGTGCTTAGTTGTTTAAAGTTTTAGGAAAGATTATTCATGTTAGATTAGCTATTGTAACCCTTTAGTTAGGAAAGCATGAATTTTTCTTGTTCTAGATCTAAAAATTCGAACTTTGCATGTCAAAATTCCGGGAAATTTTTAGCATGTTCGGGATGGGTAATTGAGTAAGTATGGGGTGCCTTTACCCTAAGGGGGACTTGTGGAGAATAATAGAAGATTGCATGCTTGATTTGTGCTGAGTTAGAGGTAGATTTAATTTCGAAAATTTCTGGTTTTGCTCTCGGCGGCTCGTTAACGACCCACCCAGGCTCGTTAACGACCCTGCACTTCATCAATGATCGATCTGAGCCCAGACTCGTGAACAACCCAATTGGGTAGTTTACGAATAATTCCGAGGTTAATTTTGAGACCAAGTATGGGGTCTCGTACCTATCTATTTTTGAGTGGATCTTATCTTGGAAAAATCTCTATTATTTTGTAGGATCCATGGCTAGTTCAAGCAGACCCGCTACCCGAGCCCAAAAGAAGAGGAGGAACCATAGGTCTCCATCTCCACCCCGGGTGGACGATGTGATTTTGAGCAGTCAAAGCCAAGTACGGCGCTACCGGGATTTTTTGGAGAAGGACCATTACACCCGATGGTTCTCGAAGTCTAGCGCCGTCTCTACGGGCATCTACACGGATGTCAAGGATTCCTTCATCATCCTTGGGGCCTCCCACTTATTGAAGCAAGAGAGCTTGCCACACTATCCGACCCTCACATCCGAGTTCTTGGCCACCTTGGAGACCAATTTCTCGTCGAAGATCTCGACGAGACGCATTCGGTTCCGGCTCGGTAACGAGGACCGTGACTTCACCATGGCGGAGTTCAATGCAATCTTGGAGCTCCCAAACCCGACAAGGGACTATAGCTTGAAGGACTATCGAGTGACCCGCACTTGGAGCTACATCACCGGAGAGGTTCAATCCTCTACCGCGGCGCTATCCGGGGCAACCATAGTCAACCCCATCTTCCGGATTATCTTGAGAGTCCTCGCCGCAACATTTTGGCCGAAGAAAGAGTTGAACCGGTCTACAAGGACGGAGGTCGCTTGCTTCCGCACCATCCTCTTCGAGGAGCCCGGCCCCTTGAATTTGGGGTACGAATGGCTATACTATGTCGAGAAGTCCCACAAGTCCAAGGAGGTGTGGTGTGGCAATTTGGTTAGCCTCTTGGCTAAGAATCTTGGAGTGGATATCACCCGTTACACACCGGCCCACGCTCAACTCCTCAACAAGAACTATTGGTATAGTGCCGGGATTTTCGTGCAAGCCGAGGGAGGCTTCAAGGTTAAGGTTCGAGATCAACTAGTCATACCTTCCCTCGACATGTACGAGCTACTCTATGTACCGAATTGGTACGAAGTATGGACGGGCCAGCCTTACCCATTGGAGCCAAAACCGGAGGATGAGCTCTCGCTTAGGCCTTGTCATACCCGGTTTGAGCGAGATGACGTGGACGAATATGAAGAAGAAGATGAGCAAGAGGATACCGAGGTAGTAGGCAATGACACCGAGGAAGCCGACACCGAGGGCGGCACTGAGGAGCTCAACTTTACAAAAGAAGACATGGAGACGGAGGAATTAGGAGGCCACATCTTCGTCGACGAGCCAACCAGGGTCGTTAACGACCATTTCCAGCCACCACCCAACAGTGTTAACGAGGCAACCAGCTTCGTTAACGAGGTGCCGCAAGCTCCCGTCGACCCTCCACCAGCTCCTGTCGACCCTCACGCATATGGCTTAATGCCTTACAACCCGGTGATGTATCAAGACCATTTCCAGCCTCACTACCCACCACCTCCTCAGCCCGAGTACGCAGGATCGAGCATACCACCACCATGGGCCGAGGATCTTTCTGCACGGATGCAGCAGCTTCACCTCCAGACCAATCACATTCATCGGAGGATGGATAGATGGGAAACCGTCTATTCCGCTCGCATGTCGAGGGAAGATGAGCGGCAACGTCAAAGAGAGGCGGAGGATGCTGAGCGTTGGAGGATGATGTATGACTTCATGGGGAACTTTGAGCACTATTTTCCTCCACCGAACCGTTGATCAAGCTCAAGATGAAGTTTCCTTTCCTTGTTTCCACTTTTGTAAGTTTTATGTTTTTCTTTTCTTTTAAATTTTTTTGTTTTCTTTTTAATTGCTTTTCTCTCTTCTTCTTATTTTCCTTACAGTGGGGACACTGTAATTTTAAGTATGGGGTGGGAAGAAAGTAGAAAAATTATGTCCTAGGTGTTTTTGTGTTCTATGTAGTTGTTATTTCTTTTAAATTGAAAAAATCGAAAAAACCAAAAAAATTTAAAAATTTAAAAATCCAAAAAGAGTTTAGAATTGATAGATATCCCTTCTTAAAAGTTCTATGATAGCAATCACTAGCTTAATCATATAAATCCTTGCAAATATGTCTTTGAAGGTATAGCCGGATTCTTAAAATTGAAAGTATTGTTTTTAGAAGAGAATAGCATTGAGATGAAATTGAGCACATATACTTTATAGCATAGATGATGCAATCCAACAAAAATCTACCTTGTGAGAAATTTTTTGGCCTTATAGGGAGAACATTTATAAATCCCTCTTCTTTTTTGTGTGATTTACTCTCTTTATACATATTATCTCTTGGAATTGTGATGGTTATCTATCTCTTGAGACCCTTATAAGATTTTTAGTTCATTACTTGTGAAATCATATGATAGAGAACTTATTTTTATGAGCCCTATTATCCCCTATCTACCTTTACATTATTCCTTCTTTTGATAACCAATTCTGGCCTGAAACATTTTATTTTTAGCTCCACAAAAATTATTCCCTAGCCGAGATAAGCTTGACCCTATCCGGGAATTAGGACTTAGATTGGAGAGGTAAAGTTTTGAGCTTTGTTGAAAAGAAAAGAGTTTATATTTGCTTGAATTGAAGGGTATTTGGGAAGGGTAGATTGGAAGTCTCTTGTTATTACATGTAAGAAAGGTCTCTTGATAAAAAGATGCATAAAATAAAGTTTTAAGGAAAGAAATGTATACGGTGGATCGTTAACGACCCGGATGTGGGCTCGTTAACGAGGCAGTGAGAAGAATAAGAAAAAAAAGAAAAAAAGAAAAAAGAAAAAAAGGGAAAGAGGAAAAGTTGAAGTGCATTTGTGCTTAAAGATAATATCAAGAGATTCTTTTAGTGAGTTTGGTATATGTTATATGAGAGTTTTGGAAGTGTGAGTTTTTAGGAGTCTTTGATTCCCGGATATTATTAGCACCACATTGCCAAAATATTTTCCATGCCTTATTGTTATTACCAAGCCCCATTACAACCCGGCCGAATGGAAACTTCTATGAAGTTTTTCATTGAGCCTAAGTTCTCTTGATGATTCTTTGCTTGTTTTGACAAATCTTGGGTGGAGAGTATTGGTGATATAAGTTCCAATTTCTATGAGTTTTTGTATATAAGATGAGTTGAGAGATTGAAATTATAAGCCCAAACACTTGAGAGTTGAGTGAAACACATTATATCCCTTGAGAGGTTGGATTGTATTATTTTATGTCTATTTAAGTGCATATATGTGTGAGGATGTTAATAGTCTTTTCCTATAATTTTCTTATGTGTAGATGTTGCTTTTTGAAGATGGCTATGTCTTAATAAGCATGATTTGTTTTGGTTTTGGTTTTGGTTAGTATCTTGTTTCTTGCTTGAGGACAAGCAAGTCTAAGTATGCGGTATTTTGATGTTCGCATTTTTAGTATAGTTTTTGATAGGTTTTCTTTGTTTATTAGGTTTAGTTTTGTCTAGTTTAGGTTTAGTTTTGAGTATTTTTAGTTAGTTTTGCATAAATCTATGAAAAGAGTGGAATCTACGCTATTTTGTGTATTTTGCAGATTTTAGTGAGAAAAGGAGCTAAATGGAGCTAAATTTGGAGCATCACAGTGAAGGACGGGAAAGTGCAAGATTTAAGAAGTCGAAGCTCGAGAGTACAAGAGGAGGTGTTGAAGAAAACAAAACCCCATGCTCGTTAACGAGGCTGTGAAGGGTCGTTAACGAGGCCACGAAGAGAAAGATTTCGAGTATTATTTTTATTATTCACCGATCCTGAGCGGGAATTTATTTCCGTATCGGTTGAGTATCTTTTTAGAATCTTTATGGGTTATTAGAATATGTATTTTAGGGTTTAATATCTTTCTAGATTTTATTTCTATCTTTTAGAGATTGTTTTTATCTTTTTAGGAAAGTTTTTATCTTTTAGCCTTTTTTTTTTAGGATTTTCTAGTATAAATACCCTTCTATCTAGCATAGAAAGAGGGGGGCCTAATTTTGGAGTCGAATTGGAGAGCTAGTTTTGGAGAAGATTTGGAGGAAGGCCGAAGGAGAGAGAACCGGATCGGAGGTCGGTGACGAGGTTCGGTGACGACGGTTTCCGAGGTTCGTTTGTCGAGTTTGTGGTTCGGTGATTGTTTTGTTTAGTTTTCTTCTGAGTCTCTGTAAGACGATATTTTTGTTGGTAATTTAAGTTTGAGTTTTGTTTCAATGTTTGTTTTTATTGAGGTTTTTAGTTTCTTAATCATGAGTAGTGAGTAGTCTATTTTTCTAGGGTCGGGGTTAAGCCCGGCATAGTTGATCATGTTTGATGAGTAAGATTGTGTGTTGAATGCCTTTTATCTTTATTGAGATTGTTTGTTGTGCTTAATACCGAAACGGGAGTTGAGGTAATTTGAGTTTTAACTTGATTGAAAGAGAAAGTTAGTAACTTGAAGGTTGATATTGTTTGAAAACGAAAGTTTCAAGCTTTAGATCCAAAACAAGCAATTGAGTGAGTTAGTTTATGAAAGTAGATTAATTTACTTGTTAAAGTCAATGAAAGTTGATGACTCTATCTATTTAAAGGCATGATCTTATCTTCTTACGAATTCTTATGCTTGGCTATGTTGTGGTGTCCCTTATCCTAGATTTTTGTTTTAATTGAATTATTTCTGATAAATCTTCGTTGCTGAATACTTGCTTCGGTACCGAGTATTAATTGGAATTTAATTAGGTCGTTAGTTAGTATTTTTGTGTTCGGTGGTTCGGTAACGATCCTGACAAGGTCGTTAACGAGGCATCTCGTGAGTGGTTGTGTTTGATTTTATTTGATTTTTATTAGATTGATAGACAAATAACCTTGCTTCCTATGGAACGATCCTGACTCCACTGTACTCAGCGGGGTCTTGACTTACAAGTTTATTTGTTGGCCGAGAAACCCTATCAACATATATCAATATATGTGATCACATACCACCGCCATCAAAACGGGCCTTAAACAACTAAAACACGGGCCAAAGGCCATCCCACAAATTCAAATCCAGCACAACTAGACCTGTCAAAAGCTGACCGAATCCGCTAACCCGACCTGACCCGCCCGATAATTTTAGGGTCAAGAGCCAAAAATTTGAACTCAAAACCCGAAATCAACCGAACCCGATAGAACCCAAAACCCGTTGGGTTGACCGATTTAGTATATTATAAAATGTATAAAATTTATTTTAAAAAATATAATATATTTTATTATTAAAATACATAAAAATAATATATTATAATTAAATATTATTATTTATTTAAAAATCTATTTTAATAATCATACAAAGTTCTATGTTTTTGACCCTCTGGTCAACCCGACCCGCCCGAAAACCCGCATCGACCCGACCCGGTTTAACCCCTGACCCGTAGCGACCCGAACCCGACTCAACACGAACCCGAAATGACCTAAACCAAACCCGCACGACCCGACCCGATTGACAGGTCTACGCACAGTCCATATAATAATAATCAGAACCCTTCTAATTAGATTGGTCCACATGAAAATCGTCCAGATTTGCAAACGAGAAATAACACGACTCTGATCCACCCAGGCTTAATAAACGATGAGCTCTTCTTTTAAAATATCTCCAAAATTTACTCTAAATTACCTGAAAAAAATATTAAAGCGCGAGTGTAGATTCCGAATGCATAATAAAATAAAATTAACATAAAATATGACAAATACGTATGAAAATGAACTAAACTAATATTCAACTAGACCCTAAAATATAACTAAATTAAGCGTTATCAACGATCCTGACTTCGTTATACTCAGCGAGGTCTTGACTACAAACTTATTTGTTGTCGAGTTAAAAAAACCCTACCAACAATGGTGTCAATGTAGGCTCCAAGAGGATCTTAGAAGGCAAGCTCAGAAGGCTTCGATGTTGTGGTAGCCAAAGCACTGACATGTGGCATGTCTTAGGTCTCAAGATCGGGACTTGGTGCTACGAGTGCAAGTGTCTCAAAAGGGGTAATGCTCTCACTTAGACGGTGTTTGACAAAATTTTTAAAGGAAAACAACAATGCACAAACACATCTCATATGATTTTTTAAGTTCGACCCTTACTAATAATATAAACATGTTAGAGACTTTTGAATTTAATTTTTAATTTAAGCTGCACCCGAGTTATAACGGGTTGCCTACATATTCCTTTAAAGAGAATCAAGCCTTACGTAGTTCAAGAGCTTAATTTTTTGGGTTTGATTTTCATGCATTAGAGAATCGAGCTTAAACCCACCTTCTAGGAAGGGTTGCCTAAGCTTGGTTCAACTATCATTTGTATGGTGTGGAGAAAATTAGACCCACCTTCTAGGAAGGGTTGTTGATACACTTGTTTTAGTACAGCGTAAGGATGTATTTTTATAAGGATTTTAGAGTGTTTTAGGCTAGATTAGGGTGTTTATTTGTAATATCAGAAAAGCCTACAGTTGAAGATTTTGAAGACAGAAGTCCTAAGTTGGAGTTGTAGATTTTACGGAGACCAAGACCCGCGCCCTCGGGCATGGATCCGAGACCGCGGTGAAGAAATGATTCGAGAGGTTGAAGAACGATGGACCCGCGTTCGCGGGTAGGGAGCCGCGCTTGTGGTTTGACGAGGATCCGCGGCCGAGGGAAGTTGACTAGACCCGCGCTCGCGGTGGAGATGTTTTAGCGCCGACGTGATTTTATTTTATCTTTTATCTTTTATTATATCTTTAGGTTTTCGGATATTGTTTTCTACTATTTAAGCTTAGTTTCGTAGCAGACTTAGGGAGACTTGAATTTCTAAATTTTATTTCGGTTTTTATTTCTATTATGGAGAACTAATTTCCCTTGGAGTTTGTTTGATCAAGGAAGCATTTTTATGTAATTCGTGAGATTCTGGAAACTTTTTTAGCCCTTGGTTAATATCAAAACTCTTGTTTTAATTTATATGATCTATGTTTGATTTTATGAGCCTGATCAACTTGTTTGATTGACTTAGATCTACTGTTTGGATTAGGTTTGATTGTTGTCTGTGCAATCTTATTTATCCTTGAAATAACTCTTTTCCAAGACCGTGGACTGGAATTGAGCAAGAGTATTTGATGGTTATTTTATGCATGAGACTCGTTGTTTGATTGCATGAATTGATTTCTTTTTATCCTTAATTCCTTGCATGATTTGAATTAAGCATCCTTGTTCATATCATAATTTTGCTTGGACCATGGACAAGCGGAAATCTCTTATAAGGATTGGAATTAACTTGGGAATTTATAGAAAAGTGGATAAATTGATGATGGAATGATTAAAAAGGTGGAATTGATTAAATGAACTCTGCTTTCCTTTTATTGATTGGAAACTTAGATTTGTTTGCTTGCTTAAACCCCAGAACCCCTGTTTTGTCCTTTGCTGATTGTTCAGAAAATCGATTCTCTTGGGTTTGATCCCTTACTTGCATGCTATACTTGGTTTGTAGTTTAGGGTAATTTATTTTTGAGCTTGGCAACAACGACATTAGCCGAGTCAGTTGTCGAAATTTCCCACTAGGACTGGTGTTTATTTTTTCGGTTTAGGGTTGTGATTGAATTGGCGAGCATGTGTGCTATATGTCGAGCTTCCTACGTACCCTTAATGGGATCAAATCATCGTACTTCAAATAAGTTATTTTTTATTTAATTTGGATTTGAATTTGGGATCTAGCGATTGTACTCGATTTGATTTAATGTCGAGTTACCTACGTAGCCTTTTATAGGCGTCAAATCTTTACGTATTTCTCCAAAGAATATATTTTAATTTGAAGTTGTGATTGATCCCGACGAACATTAGCTATATATCGAGCTTCCTATGTACCCTTAGCGGGGTCAAATCACCGTAGTTCAGCCAAATGAGTTTTTAGACTATGATTTTAAGTTGTGATTGAACCCGAAAAACATTAACTATATATCGAACTTTCTACGTACCGTAGCCTTAGTGGGATCAAATCGTTGTAGTTCCGCCTTGGAAACACTATGGCATGTTGCATTTGTCTATCCTCCGGTATCTCTAATTCCACATACACAGGTTTCATTTTTGTATGAATACCAAGAATATATATTCACTTTGTATTTTTTCTCTTGCCTTTGTACTTGTTTTATTTTATTGTTTTGATTAATGATATCCTTGTATTAGCACTAATATTAGCATGTGGACACTTAATTTGTGCCTAGTCCGATATCTACAAGAGGCAAGCAATTCCTTTTTGTTTCATAATTGACTTGAATGTACCCACAAGCATTTACATGTATTAGCCTCTCCTTTAGATAATCACCAATTTGCATAATTATTTAGTGACCAAAAGATACTAGACCACTAATTTGGATAATTAACTAGTGGCAAACTCGGGCTTGTTAACTGGGTAAGTAGTCAAAAGAGTCTTAACATAGACAGAATTGATGACGAGTTTATTTGGATACTCATATATTGATTGTTTGAGTATGTTATGCCACCGATTTGATTTTCCAGAACGAGTCGAATCATAATATGCGAGTGTTTATTTGATCCAAGGGATGTACAAGTATTCAAGGTAATTTTCTTAATTTCCAAACTTGTCCAAACATTAGGTCTTCATATGAATTAAAGCTAATTTGTGATTGGTATCACCATTGGCGAGACTTTGATGCATTTTGTTTGTGAAACAATATTAGTAGCTAGACAACTTAGGCACACAATCAACAATCTGAGCGTTTTTATATGTTGTCTGAGGCATCAACCAACAATCTGAGACTTTGATGCGATTGTCGAACTCGATCGCCGCCTCCACCACATCGTCATCATGGCAAAGGTAATAAACGACTTTAGTGTATAAGCTGTGCCAAGGCTATCAACAACTTGAACATGCATAGATCATTTTAATCTATTTTCTTCCAAATGATAATCTGCTTGTGTACGTTAATATATACTAGCTTGCCCATGTGACAAGAATTCAAGCTCAATCATGTAATTGTACGTTGGTTCTTTGTTTGCACTTTCACTTGTATTCCCAAATGGGTCCCTTGTTTTGACTTCTTCATGGGAGAAACTCGGCATGGAGGACGACAACTCGTGCTTTGGATCGTGTTGGATATTTTAACAATCTGAGATTATCAGATTTGTGATGAATCTAGATTAGATTCAATCACATGAAACGAAGAACAAGAATGTAAACAAGAAGAGATGAGAAGGAATCTTCCATTAACAGAAAACAGAGAGAGAAAGCTTTGTAAAAGTTTGTTACAAGACATTTGCTCGTTCCTCCTTACAACCAGCTATTTAAGGTCCTCTAATCATGTATGAAACGATGCGTTTTACATGTCTACATTTCACATTCCCCCCTCAAGCTTGACATTGGTAGAAGGAACCAAGTCAAGCTTGTCAATTAAGAAATAATGTTGTTGAGCCCCTAAAGGTTTGGTAAACAAGTCTACTAGCTGCAAGATGGATGAAACATGTTGTGTAGTTAAGAAACCTTCTTGAATAAGCTATGTAATGACAATCAATACGAATGTGTTTTGTGTGCTCATGTAGAACTGGATTCTCTGCCAAAAGTTGAGCAGAACGATTATCACATTTGAGAGGAATTGGCCTAGGAACTTTGACATGTAAATCCTCTAATAACCCTTCAAGCCAGACAAGTTCACTGCTAACATAAGACGTAGCTCTATATTCACTCTCTGTGGATGACTTTGAAACAGTGTTCTGCTTCTTGCTCTTCCATGAAATGAGAGAACCTCCCAAGAAAACACAGTAGCCTGATAGAGAACGACATGTGAAAGTACAACTGCCCTAGTCTGCATCACTATAAGCTTCAATCTTATCCATTAAGATAAGGGTATTTTGATATTTAAAAAACACAAAGACGGGAAAAATTTACAACAAATCGCTATTTGCTTAATTTTGTGTAAAGAATCACTACATTTTCCCTACTTATATAATTTGATTTCAATATTTATAAGACATAAAAGGAAAGAACTACTTTGCCTTATATAAAAATTTTCATTAAATTAAATAAATATTTATATATATATATATTAAAAAGTTAATATGTCAAAAAAAATTTATGAATTTGATAAAAAGATTTATTTATGCACAAAAATTTTTGTATTTTATAACCCAAAAGGCATATCCCCACTAAAATAAGTATTTGTCGAGTGTTCATGAACAATGTCATCCCTTTAATTGGGTCCTTTTTTGCTAGAAAGTGTTAACAAATTTAATTGGTAGCGATTTATCTATCACATCCTCTATCAGATTGTATTTACTAGATGGTTTGGCCTGTCCGATGGATGTGATAGAATTTTGTGTCTATAGTTATTGATTTTATAAGTGGACATAGATAAATGTGTATATTAATTGAATTAGAATAAAAAATGAAAAATATATGTGTGATTTGATGAAAAAAGTAATACAAAAAATTGGATTTAAACCTTAAGTTTGAATGGTTGATTTGGTGCATGAAAAATATATTATAAGTCGTAAGTATTTGTTTATGAAAGGTTAAGCATATAGATGTAAGTATATAGTTGTATGATTGTAATTGATGTAATGTTATATTTTTCCCTCCTTTATATGTTTAAGGTCGTGTATTAATGGTACCAATTTTGCATTTGAATATAAATATTAGGTTCCATATCAAGAAGATAATCCGGATAACACATCCATTCATCTAATATATAGAGTCATACACATATATTGTTGTTTTTATATAATCTAGAGTCGGAATTCGAAGAGGTTGTAAATTTATGTAGGGGTGAATTAATATTGTAATTATCTCACTTTAATTATGATGAAATTAATTGTTTGTAACATCTTTGATATTATATTACAATTGATATAAAACTCGTAATAAACACAATTGGATATATATATATATATTAGGTAAAAATAGTAATGCAAGCTAGCTAGATAATAAAATAAAATTACGACTTATCTTTGATGTAGTCAAGATTAAACCTTTTAGAATATTTGTAACACCCCCTTACTTACCCAGGAGATATTACCGCCAGTAGCCCCGATTAGGACTAAACCAGAGTTACCCAAGGCTTTAACCTGGCAGAACTTACTAGAACAAGGTAAATGAAACCATTAAAACCGAGCAAAATTAAGTAAAACTTTACAGCGGAAAAGAGAATAAAAGGTCTTATACAAGCCTTAACTTAAAAAGAATTAGTAAATAAATAGAACAACCTTCTATTTAAACAAAGTCTTCATCAAGTCTTCCTTAAGCTCTTATTTCTGAAACTCAGCTTCGCTTTGAAGTAGTTCAACCATGTTCTTCACTCAAGTATAGCCATTGGAAACCTTTCTTCAACTTCTAGAGCTTCAAACCTCTGAATCTGCCTCTTGAATCAACTTCCAAGAAGAACTTGATGTGCCATAAACCAACGGTGGACACCAGCCGACCATATAAAAGAAAAGAAGATGGACGGGTTAGTCTAATGAAAGACTAAGCAAGCGGAGAAACTAACTTTGTTCTTATGGTTGTGACAAAACATATTGGCATCCAAATCCGATTAGACTCAGATTATGATCCAACAGTTAGCAGTCTTATAGAGAATAAGAAGGGGACTTGCATAATCAAGAGAGAGAACAGCACCGCTTGTGGTTCCTTTACGAAGCATAAACAATTGTTGGGAACTCATATTAATCACATCACATTTTGAAAAGCCTCCACCGACTAATCAGATTGACTTAATCAATGTTTGATTAAGAATTATTCGTAACCGGGAGCAAGAATGGTTATCGAATAGACTAACCATTTGGGTACATTAATGTGCCTAATGCACTTATCTTGTATTAGTTTCAAAACTTTTCACAAACAAGTTGGCAACTTTTAATCGGCTCGAACTACTGACGGTGGAACACAATACTATCGAGGTCAGAGGGCCTGTTTCATCCTTGAACAACGAATAGCACGGGTCCCAATGATGGAGAGATTAGAGGGCCTGTCTCATCCATAATCCACTACCAACACATATTGAATGGAACACAATACTATTGAGGTCAGAGAGCATATTTCATCCTTGAACAACGAATAGTATGGGTCCCAATGATGGAGAGATTAGAGGGTTTGTTTCATCCATAATCCACTACCAGCACATATTGAATGGAACACAATACTATCGAGGTCAGAGGGCATATTTCATCCTTGAACAATGAATAGTACGGGTCCCAATGATGGAGAGATTAGAGGGCATGATTTATCCATAATCCTCTACCAACACATATTAATAAATGCACTTAGCTAGAGTGCATAGTCACCCCTCAAGCATAGAGCGGGCCATGGTAATGACCTAACTATTAGGGAATCAATATTGATACTGCCTAATACTAGTTTTAAAGAGATGCTTCCGAGACTAAGCTCACATCCCTGAACTAAGTTAATCCATATCAATGTTTCAGAATGAGACAACTAAACATACAAGGTCACATACAACGGACCTAAATCCAGTTCTAGCGCGAAACTGAATGAATAACAATATGGTCATTATTTCTAACAAAACAAAAACCTATCATATTTTATTAATCATACAAGTTGTTCCCAACGCAAATATTAAATGGGATTCAATTCCTCATTTAATAACAATAACGCAAGAGAGAATCGTCCACTTGCCTTAGAAGGCGTGCTCAACGTCCTTAGCAATTCAACAGTAACCTTTATCACCCTTCAGCCAAATATAACAAAAGGATTTCTCAACAACGAGCTCACGGAAATACTTCTTAGTTGTATACCTAACTTCTACAACTTCCTAATCGATAAACGATTTGATTTCTGTATATCGATTTATAATTAATTCTTAGTTGTCTTGCTTTAAGGAGCCATCTTGGCGGAATTATAACTAATTATCCGCTTCCCTTTTGAAACAATTTTCTAAATAAAAATTGTTCATTAGCAACAGTTATTAAAGGTGACCAAATCTCGTATCAAACGGATTAACAACGAATCCTGAGTAATTATCTGAAGTCCTTTACTTGCCAATCGGTGTCAAAACTTGTATTCGCTATAAGTAAAGATCCAGACGTCCGTTTCTCAAGCGGTTTGAACCTGTGGAACCGTATCAACGTCAAGATTATAAAAACCATAAATTTAATTAGCAAAGCGGATTCTAAAGGTCCTTACAGTGGCTCCGCAACCAACCCGCTAATTAATTTCGATCGTAAATACCTTCACTTGAGCCCATGACTCGTTCGGCTCGATAGTGGCTCGATCCCCGAGCTCGAGGGTGGGTGAGTATTGCCCAGAGGCAGCACTCGCAGTGGGTGGTGGTCGAAGGAGCTAGTGGTTGCCGGCGGCGTCGCACGCGAGGCAAGGAAGAAGCTGGCGGTGAAGATTCAAATTCACCCTTCTTCCCGAGTTCATTGTCGTCCTTATTCACTTTGTTGGTTCTACCTTTGAAGAACCCAGAAAAATAAGAAGAAGAAGGGAAGAAGATGAAGTGAAGGAGATGGAGGTATGGAGGTGGCAGGGGATGGAGAAGGTAGCCGACGGTGAAGACTCTTTCTCCCAAGACCGTCGTCCTCCTTAATTCTCTCCTCGTCTGCTCTCTGTTTCTTTTCAAAAAATTCGAGCCTCTTCTTATTTCTATCTCTCTGTTCCTTCCATACTAAGGCAAAGAAAAGAGGCGGTTTATAAATCCAAAACTGTCTCGGAACAGGAGTCGCGTTAAAGCGGTAAAATTATATACCTCGGATGGAAAGACTTACTAAATATAAAACGTCCCGTAAATTATATAGACCAATAAAACCAATTTTTCATGATTTTATCTTGCTACCTTCAACTTTTAAGGCTTCCGTTTCGTATTTTACAACCTTTACAGTACATAATTAAAAAGACGGCTTATCCAATAAATATTCTTTTTCCATTGAAAATCCTAGAATTCACACCGATCCATAAAATCATGTCTTTGTGATTTTAGGATATCACCAAGAATTTTCTAGGATTTAATCTCCAACAAAAATATGGATTAAGCATTAAAACGAACAAAAAGGTTAAAAGGATATCCGAGAAAAATTCAAAAATATCCTTAAAAACCACAGTTATTACAATATTTCTTTAACTTCTCTTACTCATCAAGCAACACACAAAAAAAGTAAAAGATTACATCAAATCCACCTCTCAAACAATAAACCAATATGTATAAAATTGATATCTTAAATTATAAACTGTAATTTAAATTACAACCATATTTTTAAAAAAAATGCAAATAAAATTAGCATATATCAATATAGCATTGAGAAAATGGTGAATAGGAGATTGAGATAATAAAATAAAATTACCTTTGATGTAGTCAAGATTGAACCTTTTAGATTACTTCTTTCTCTCCTCCTACTCACCAAGCAACACGAAAAGAGGTAAGAGATTAGCGTCAAATCCACCCCTTAAACCATAAACGAATATGCACAAAATTGATACCCTAAATTATAAACTACAATTTAAAGTAGAACCAAAATTCAAAAATAACAATTTTTCAAGCAAAATCTGCATATATCAATATAACATTGAGAAATGGGTAAATAGGAGATTGAGATTTTTTCATAATCTCTAAAAGCTAATAAAACCATGATGAAGTCTCATATATAAGGAGCTTAATCATATCTAGATGCTAGATTGAAAGTTCCATTCTCATCCAAAGTTTATCTACACAAATAAATGTTTTTAGGTGGAAATTAGACCATCATGTAATGTCTCTAACCCAATTCAGGAATAAAATTGTTCACTTATTGTAGGAAGTTACAAAATAGGAATTTGGAGCAATTATCCCTTTTCAAAATGGAAGATTAGTTAATCTAATTTTAATTTCAACCTCTTTTTATTTTCGGTTGTTTTTTAATGTTAAAATTAACTTTGTATTATAATAATAAGAAGTAATAATTATTTTACATTATTTTTTCAGGTTATGAGTGTTGTGGCTATGTTGATTAATTTAGCTCCACTTTCATATTTGGAATAGCAAATTATATAGTACTTCTCAATTAAGTTTGAAAATAGTAGTTTGTATATGTATATATTATACATATATACATTAAAGTCGCTTATATGTATTTGTAATGTTTATAGTTTGAGTGAGTTTTTTTTTAAATAAATTAAGAATGTATTTTAATTGAATGGGGGTAATAAATGAATGGGGTCATAAATTAACCAAGAGGTTTGTATTGAATAGGTTATACTAGTAAGTATTTCCGTACCTTGTACGGGTTTTTCTTAAATAAAATATCAATATAAAATATTTTTAAATATATTTATTATCAGAGAAAAATAATCATGTAAATGATTAAATATAAATTTTTGTTATGATCTGCGTAAAAAGATAAGACAATTATCATATAACTAATCAAGATCTCTTCATATAAGGTAACAAAGGATTGAATTATAATAATGATTTTCCTATCTATCATATCCAAAAAGGCAAAAACAACAACAACAACATTGACCCAGTTGGCTCCCGATTGAGGCGGGATCTGAGGGGTCAAGATGTATACACCCTTGCCCCGTACAAGGCCGAGAGGGTGTGTCGGGAACAACCCAACAGAGGGGGATGTGGGGACCTCGGCCGAGGATAGCCAAGGATTTGGGGGGGGGGAGTGGGGGGGGGGACCTCGGCCTGGGGCCTCGGTCGGGGACCTCGGCCGGGGACAACCAAGGATCTGGGAGGGGGGAGTGAGGTGGGGGGGACCTCAGCCTGGGGTGGCCAAGGGTGATATAGGGGACCTTGGCCAGGGACGACCAAGGGAGGAAAAAAAAAGACACGTCCTCGCCTAGAAGGCTACAATGCTCCTTCACCGTGGTCTTCTGCCTCCACTGCTCTCTACACAGGGCCAAGTCAGCTGAAACATCAAGGAAGGTGAGGTCCTGCTTTATCACATCCTTCCAGCTTTTCTTCGGTCTTCCTCTACCCCTTTGTACAGTGCCATTGTCCACAGCTTCGCTCCTCCGTACTAGGGCGTCCCGCGGTCTCCTCTAAATGTGTCCAAACCAACAGAGTCTCGATTCACGTAACTTTGCTTCTATACTAGCTGCTCCCAGCTTGTCCCTGATCTCTACGTTTCTGATCCTATCTAACCTCGTATGCCCACACATCCATCGCAACATCCGCATTTCCGCTTCTTTCAACTTCTGCTCTTGCACTTTCTTGATTGCCAGCACTCGGTCCCATATAATATGGTCGGTCTAACTACTGCTCTATAGAATTTACCCTTTAGTCGGAGAGGGATCTTTTTGTCATAGAGGACCCCAGAAGCTCCCCTCCACTTTTGCCAACCCCTCTGAATCCTGTGCTTAATGTCCTCGTCGATCTCCCCGTCACTCTGTAACACTGAGCCTAGATACTTGAAACTCTCCTTCTGTGCAATAGCTTCGCCTCCCAACCGTACCTCTTCACTGTCAGTCTCAACTCCCTGATCAAACTTGAACTCCATATACTCTGTCTTAGTCCTACTCAACATAAAGCCCTTGGATTCAAGTGTCTCTCTCCAGATTTCCAGTTTTCCTCCAACTCCAGCCCTCGACTCGTCCACTAACACTATGTCGTCTGCAAACAACATGCACCACGGTACCTCTCCTTGGATCTTCCTTGTCAAAACATCCAAAACAAGCGCGAACAGAAAAGGGACTCAAAGCCGACCCTTGGTGCAATCCTACGCCTACCTCGAAAAACTCTGTGCCCCCCCCCTGGGGTGCTCACGCTGGTTAGAGAACTCTTGTACATGTCTTTCAGAATTCTGATATACGCCCCTGACACTTGTTTGGCCTCAAGAAAACTCCATAGCAACTCTCTAGGCACTCTGTCGTAAGCCTTCTCCAAATCGATAAAAGTCATATGCATATTTTTCTTTCTCTCCCTATAAGCTTCTATCAACCTCCTAAGCAAATGAATAGCCTCCATCGATGACCTCCCTGGCATAAAACCGAACTGGTTATCGGACACCTTGACAAGCTTCCTCAGCCTAGCCTCAACGACCTTTTCCCACACTTTCATAGTATGACTAAGAAGTTTGATGCCCATGTAGTTGCTGCACTGTTGTATGCCCCCCTTGTTCTTGTACAGAGGGAACAACCTACTGAGCCTCCACTCCTCTGGCATTTTGGTCGTCTTAAAAATGACATTGAACAGTGTCATTTATAAGGCAAAAATAAAAGATTAATTAATAATGAGATTTTCTATCATACATTCTAAAAACATGGATAAAAATTTATCATATCTAAAAAATAAAAGATTTTAAAAAAAAAAGGATGTTGTGGTCGAATCTAAAAGGAATATCGGTCGTTTAATAATTAATTTTTTTAACATCCGTTTTAGGTTATAGCTGTGATAATATAGAAGATTTTTGGTAAAAAGTGTTAACAGATTTAAAGGAAAGCATAGCTGTGATAATATAGAAGATTTTTGGTAGAAAGTGTTAACAGATTTAAAGGAAAGCATATGAACTACTTTCAATAATTGAGCAGTTGATTTTATATAAAAAGCCATCTTTAAAAGAATGTGTTGGAGAAGCGCTAAAATTCCGACAAACGAACGAGTGAGAAACCAACGAGAGATTCTACTACCAAGAAATACGCATTCTTTTCCGACGATACACTTCCCCGATAGACTTCCTGTTCTCTCTCCAGTTCCGATCTCCTTCTCTTCTCCCTTTTACTGAGTCACACCCCCTATGCGAACAGTCGATCCCACGCCCTAATTCTTGGCGGCTTTTCTCCACCATCAGAATCCGCCTCTGTCTCGCCGAGGTCAAACCCGCCACCAACAGCCCTGCAACTTCGACAACCACGCCTTCAATCTCTCCTTTCCCGATCTATCTTGGACTATTTGTGAGGTATGCAATTCGGCTTTTCATCATGCACATATGTTATTCTTCTCGTTCTACAGTTAGTCTGCCTTTCTTTCCTTTGGCATGTCGTCGTTTGAGTTGCAATCTCACATTCACATTCAGGGTTAGGGTTTTCCCCCTATTTCAGTTAATTTGCTAAGTGATCTGATCTTTAGGGTTAGGGTTTGTTGTTGAATTCTTGTTTCCTGATTATATTGTATGCATCTACTTGCGAAATTAGGGGTTCGAACTTGAAAACCCCAAGTCCAGAGATCAAGAATATGTTTGTGCTTTATTCATTGTGTTGTTGATTTTTGGCTTCATTTAATTGAATGCAATAAGTCGAGAATAATGGGGACATTCAAAACTAATTAATTACAGATTTGAATTTCTTTGGGTAGTTCTCTTGATCTTCAGGGAGATGTTAGGAACTTAGCATACAGCCTCTAGACCTTTTTCTTTTATCAATTTCTAGGTAGGAACACCAAAGAGGCACATGATTCCTGGTGGCGCAGCTTATGCTTATTTGCTAAAAGTTTTGTTTCCTTGGCCCACTCCTAGGGAATCATGTCAAAAATGAATAGGTGCATAATCAAGAAAAGAAAAGGTTGTACAAAACAAATCACCATTTTACTTTGATACAAACTACAAACTGGGGGAGTTCCGGATGGAGCGGGGGATCGAGCGGTGGACTGTCGATTGTGGGTGTGGAGCCCGGGACGATGACGGTGAGCGGATGTTAGCGTGTGACGTGTGCAGTGTGTGGCAGCATACGAGGTGTGCAGGGATTCGAGACTCAGATTCGGTTCCGGTTAGGTTCGTGTGTGGAGGGTGTAGGGGTTTGTTTGATGTGGTGAAGACGGGTGTTGGTCGATATGGAGACAAGGCGGTGGCTGCTCGGGTTGGTGGGACAGGGGGGAAGAGTCTCCCTCGCTGTTTTATGCAACAGCCTAACTTTTGTGCTTAGGAGGAGGTCTGGGTGAAGCTGTAAATTCCCGGGCTTAGGGAACCAGATTAGGATTAGTGTGTAAATTGGAAATATGGTGTAGAATGTTAGCCTTTCAGTTGGGGATTTGGCAGCTGGGTTTTAGGTAGTTTTTTGCTCTTCTTTTTATTAGATTCGGTCTGGGTTCTTTTGTCTTGTAAATTGTATGGATATATGACCTTGTAGTTATGCCGACTTAGGTATGAACCAGGAAAGACCTTGTAGTTATGCCGACTTAGGTATGAACCAGGAAGGATCATAAACTTAGCAGTTTTCTATTGGTTATGTTGCGATTTAGATGGCCTAACCCCCAAGCAAGAAAGCAATAAAATGAGTGAGCATTATGCTTGGCTGTAATATATGGGAGGCTTTTAACCAAATTCATGATGGGAAGATGTTTTGTAAGAATAATATTAATGTGCTTTTAACCAAATTCATGAGTGAGCAATATGTAATCTTAATGTTCAGTTGAGCCTCAAACCAGGGAGAAATTTAAGAAGCTATTCAATTACCACCAGAAATTCCTTTTGGTTGAGGAACTTCCTGACATAATCAAGAATCTTAGCCCGTGTGTTGAATATCCCCATTATTCTCAAGCTGTTGCATTCAGTTAAATTAAGCAAAAAAATCAGCGACAGAATGTATAAAGCACAAACATATTCTTGATTTCTGAACTTGGGGTTTTCAAGTTCGAACCCCTAATTTCACAAGCAGCTGCATACAATTTAATCAGGGAAAAAGAATTCAACAACAAGAGCTGTGAAATGAGCCATTAGTTTTCAATTTTATTGTGTGATTTCTGGTGATAGGGCTATTATATTTGTGTTAATGAGCCATTAGTATTCAATTTTATT
Source organism: Fallopia convolvulus (assembly GCA_964016875.1). Classification (NCBI taxonomy): domain Eukaryota; kingdom Viridiplantae; phylum Streptophyta; class Magnoliopsida; order Caryophyllales; family Polygonaceae; genus Fallopia; species Fallopia convolvulus. The sequence continues at coordinate 43,420,041 of OZ024724.1, forward strand.
AGTTGTGACAAACTTTGATTCAGAGCTGCAAAAGACTTGTGTATTTTCACTATCCCCCATTCCCCTGTTACGTTATGTCGTCGATGTCACTCCACTGTTAATATTATGACTGTATTATTTATAGGACGAGTTTTAGTAGGAAGGCTATCAAAAGAAGGAAGAAGAATGCCGACTCAGGCTTCAGAGAAATTGCCAGAAACAAGAGCTGGCAAGGAAGATGTTGAAGAAACTGGTTCTTCTTCTGGTAAAATCTTATGTAGAGAGATGCAGGATTTTCTTGAGTCCATAGAGAAATTGACTTTGGAGGAGATAAATGATCCTGCTAGGAAGTGGCAATGTCCTGTTTGTTCAGCTGCAGATGACTTGCACCAAGGAATCCATGCTCTTGCCCTTCATACAAGGGCAAAGGCTTTTGTAAGGCCACACCGAGCCTTTGTTGAGCTATTAAAAGAAGAGCTACAGAGGAGAATAACATCTTTAGTTCCTTCCGAAGAAATAAAAGACCGTGAGATTGTTTGGCCTCCAATGGTTTTGATGAACACATCACAAATAGGCGCCGATGGCAAGGTATGCATTCATTTTTAATCAGTTATGTGCTTTTTCTTTTTTATCATATATTAGTAAAATAATTTTCTTTCCCTTTCCGTGTAGCCGGTAGGCATGGAAACTTCGGAGCTTCTTATGAATTTCAGTTGTTCATTTCTTGCTTTGAGAGCCCAGCATTCATACGGTCCACAGGGGGACCACCGAGGCATTAGTTTGCTCGTGTTTGAAAAGTCTGCTTATGGGTACTTGAAAGCTGAGCGACTCCATGATCATTTGTTAAAGAAAGGCACTGGAAGACAAGCTTGGGAAGATCCATCTAGATGCTATGATCATGGACAGCTCTATGGTTACTTGGCTTCTGAATCTGACTTAGAAGATTTTAATCAGCATTCTTGTGGTATGCATGCTAACAAATATTTATGTAGGTTCTTGCTATTAGATTAATGTGATGATCTGAGATAGCATGCTGTGTTGATTAGGAATGCAAAGGGTTAAACATGAAATGATACGATATGTAGAAATGGTGGTGTCCGAGTTGAATCAGAGTATCGAAGACAGTGAGATGCTGGAAGGGTTAGAGCTGGAGTTTGCTTCGGAACACAGGGAATGGAAAGCTTGGGAGCAGGAACTGAGAATCACGAACGATGAGATGATGAAAGCATTAGATGATATTCAAATTTGCAAAGAGAGGGCAAAGAAATATGATGTATGACTCAAAACCAGTAGTTCTTAATGATTCTGCCAATGACCAGCAGCTGCACCTTGCGGTCTTTAGCTAATTTAAGGCTTTAATTCTGTTTTACTACCATCATTGATCATTAGGCTTTTTCTTTGATAGTTATCTAGTTGATTGTATTCTTGCAGATGGACTTCCCTAATAACTTTGAGAAGGTCCTGCGGGATGAAAGAAGAAAGGCAGAAGAGAGTTCCCTTGAAGAGAAGGAAGAGGCATTTGAACGATTGCTTGCAATGGTAAAGAAATTTGATGCTGATGTGACCCAGTTGACACAACTACGCTCCTTGCTCCTCGAAAGCATCCATGAATTATTGAAACGACACTTGATCTGATGCAGCACACTATATTGGCCTCATTAACAAGTTCGACAAGGTCCAGCAGGATGAAAGAAGAAAGATGCATTGAAGAAATTGTTGGCATTGGTGAATAACCACCATGATGCAGTACAGTATAGTGGCCTCATTAGGGCTGATGCATTTGTTGTTTTTGCTGACTTGCTGTATAGAAATAGGATATGATTTGCAAAGTTGCTGACATGCTGTATGGGAATAGGATATGATTTGCAAAGACACATGTATGACAACAATAAACCATTGGCATTGTCTAGAAATACCATTGCTAAGAATTTGGGATCACACTTGATGTGCATTGTCTATTACATGTTGCAAAGTACACGTTCTATAGGAATATCCGGGGCTGTCCAATCAAATTAGGGGGTCTGTTCAAATATTGAATTTTAAAATTTTTATTTTTCAAGTATTAGAAAGTGTTAAAGTAGATATTAAATTTGGTATATTATTGTAATTTTGATTTAATACTATAAGCATATTCGGGTGTTTTCATCTACTACGCAGGTGCAAGACTCTTCAGTTGCACGGACCCATATATTAACCCACTAACATTAAGGCAACATATAATCAGACCCACAAAATAAGTAGTAGAACACCATTACATGTATTTAATCGAATAATTACTCCAATCGACACTCAGTCTAACACAAAAAATTAAACTGGGCTTCTCACTTGTCAAATCAAACAGGACAACAACACAACACAAACTTGAATAGGTTTTAACACATGTGAAATGCATTTAATGAGTAATATGAACATGTACAACCAAACAATACAACAATAGAAGTTGAAAAAAAACAGACTTTTTTTTTTTTGGTTGGAAAAAAAAAACAGACTTTAGTATTTATAAGAATCGTAAAGGAGCACCTGTGGATATGGTTGATACAAACGATGAGGATGCCAAAGGTTCTAGATCTTGCTGTGACTGCTGATGGCAACAATCTTATTACTATATTTTCTGACAAGGAAATCCGAATATTCAATGGGGGAACAAATATTGAACGAGTTATCTCAGAAGAACATTCAATTACCTCTCTTTCAGTTTCTGCAGATGGAAAGCATTTTATAGTTAACCTCAATAGCCAAGAAATCCACATGTGGGATGTTGCGAGTGAATGGCAGAAACCACTGAAATACAGAGGGCACAAGCAACAGAAATATGTAATTCGGTCTTGCTTTGGTGGGAATAGTGCATTTATTGCCAGCGGTAGTGAAAATTCAAAGGTATGTCCATTCTTATCCTTCTTGTTTCAGCAAGCTTTACCTTTTATTCTCATGACACATGCAACTTGGACTTTAGCATTCTTCTGCCCGTCAAACCAAACGCCAAAGATCAGTTTTTTGAGGGCAATAAAAACACTTGTAATTTTTCCTAATATGCTGAGTCTGAAAGGCAATCAAGCTCGGTTGCCAAACACGTTCACTTTTATGAGGTGAGGTGAATTCATATAACATGCATGATGTGGTGGCTTTAACTAAGCAACACCTTAATCACACTTCTATGATAGGTAAAGACATTTGTTTTTTTGAATTTTTTTAGGTTGTACGCACTTTAGGATTTTTATTTCTGAAAATAGGCTTGTTTTGAAAATAATTTCCTATATAGGCTGGTCATTGTGGTTCGGATAAAAATCGCTACTTGTAACAGCAGCTCTATAATGATTAATGATAAGTCGCTCTGATTCTTTTTTCAATGATTCCAAACAAAGAGTCGCTGCTCGGTACTTTATTTGTTGGCAATTCTTTTTTTCAAATGACGATGTGCCTGTAATTCATTAGTATTATGTAACTCTATTTGTAACAAAGTAATGCTTTCAATTTTTGTTTTTAAAAAAACGAAGATGGCCATATTATATCGTAACTCAAAATACTTTTTAATTAAAAATCCGATTTTTTATATCATTTAATAAAGTGATACTTTTTAATTTAAAAATCACTATGACTACTTTTAGACCTGTTAATCGGGTCAGGCCGGACAGGTTCCTGTCCAAATTCGATCATTTCGAGTTAGGTTTAAATCGGCTTAGGTTTCGTTTGGGGTCACGAATCAATCGGGTCGGGTTGTTGTGGATTTTCGGCTGGGACGGGTTGACCAACGGGTATATAATACTATTCTTTTTATGATTATTAAAATCAATTTAAAGTTAAATAATAATATTTAATTATAATATATTAGTTTTATGTATTTTACTAATAAAATATATTATACTAGTTTCAAAATAAATTTTATAAATTATATAAATATAATAAATCGGTCATCCCTAGAAGGCTAGAACAGTCAAAAGGGACCTAACCCGCTAACCCGATCCGAACCGCCCGATAATTTTAGGGTCAAGACCTGAAATTTTAAACTCGAAACCCGAAATCAACCGAAACCGGTAGAACCTGAAACCTGTTGGATTGTCCGATTTAGTATATTAATTTATAGAACTTTTAAAATTTATTTTGAAAATTATAATATAGTTTATTATCAAATTAAATAAAAATAATATATTATAATTAAATATTACTCCCTCCGTCCCATTTTGTTTGTCCAATTTCCATTTTAGTTGTCCCAAAATATTTGTCCAACTTTTTTCTTTCCTTTTATATCCAACTTTTCTTACAATATTATCCCTATTCAATCCCACTTTTTACCTACATTAACCAATAAAAAATCTACCCCCAATCAACTTTTTAGTCATTTTTTTTCTCTTTCTTCCCATCTTTATTCATCAATATTATACACTCTCTCTTCTACCTATTGGCTACGTTTTCTCTCATCACATTTTCTTAATTTGTGTGTGAATTGTCCTTTAAGACAAACAAAATGGGACGAAGGGAGTATTTAATTAAAAATTTATTTTTAATAACCATAAAAAGGATGTTTTAGATCCGCTGGTCAACCTGACCCAACCGAAAACCCGCTACAACCCGACTTGATTGACCCAAGAGCCATAACGAAACCGAGCCTGATTTAATCCGAATCCGAAATGAGCGAACCTGAACCCGCTCGACCTGACCCAATTGACAGGTCTAGTCAACCCAAAGGGTTTTGGGTTCAACCCAGTGGATTTCAGGTTCTAGCGGGTTCAGTTTATTTCGGGTTCAAATTTTCAGGTCTTGGCCCTAATATTATCGGACAATTTAGATCGGGTTTATGGGTAAGGTCAGCTTTTGACCGCTCTAACTATTTTGCTTTCAATTTTTTATTAATCAGAAAACCTATACCTGAATTTTGTAACAAAAAGTGATACGTGAATTTTGAGTATTTTATTTAGATAACCCAATATATCAAACCTCCATCGTCATCTTTATTTTTTTTTGTTAAAAAGGGAAAAGCAAAGTGCTAGATATACTCCGTACATCCTAATCAAGTGAGACAGCCTATGTTGAAAAATTAAAATTTTCAGAAATAAAATTTTCAGCCTATGTTATAAAACGAGCCTATTTTCAGAAATAAAATTTTCAAAGAGCGTACATTCCAGAAAAAATTCTAAATCTTGCATGTTTTCTAATTGTTTTGCAACCAGTTTCATAAAATACACCCCCAAAAATTACGATTTTTTTTCGAATCTCTTTACAGTAAGATTGTATTTCATGACACTGGTTACATTTATGAAAGAATATTTCCTATAATTGTTTATGGTCCATATGACTTAGGTTTAATCATAATAGATCAAGTTTATGTATATAACATGGTTTTAGTATAAAAGACGATACCGTGATGGATGGTTCGGTTAAAGATATTAATTCGGGAGTTTATTGAAGTTATTAAATTCCCTCTTCCTTGCCTTATAAAATTATATATAATAGATTCTCATATAAAAGTAATTTATATATATTTGTGTTAAAAGGGCGGTTTCTTTAAGTAACTACCACACATATATATACGTGGGAAAAGAACAAAAGAGGATATAGAAAGAAGTTCTCTTCTCTCTAAAGAACAACATAACGTAACATTGAGATAGAAGGGGTTTCATCCATCAGAGACCAAGTTAAGGAAAAGGTTAAGGAAGAGAACGAATCGTGGTCAAGGATTCCGCTGCAAACAAGATTGATCGAATATGGATCAAGGTTAGTGTTTCGATCTCACTTTGTATGAAATTAGGGTTAAATTATATCGAGTCTAGATTCAAATTGGGGCTGATTTCATTGTTCGAAATCGATTAAAGTCTTTCAATTGGTATCAGAGCAAGATTTAGACTTGATTGATTTACCTTATGAGAACTTACGAATTGAATTGTTGAAATTCGTGTAGTGCTATTCGATTGTGCCGATATGTTCAATGGATTGAATTAGCATAAACTTTTGTCCTTCTGACTTTAGTTAATTATCTGCAATTCATTGAATTTAGTTATGGTCATGATCGGTTATGAATTTTATTTAATCCATGTATAATTGCAATGATCATATGCCATATGCATATAAAGTTGATTTATTGGCGGTTTTGATCATAAAAGTGAGTTCATGTCGGTTCTCGATCTCAACTAGATAGAAGATTGATTTGCATGATCAAATTTCACTTCATAAAATTAACTGCATGATCGGTATGCTTATGTACAGTATGGGTTGATGTACATGATAGTATATATTATCATAATCACACCTCTTGGTTCCCTTTTGACTTGAATTGTATATTCATACGCACTCCATCCATCAAATTAATGTCTTTTAATAGACGTAAAGGTGGGCATATTCTAATTAAGAAAAATCAGTACATTAATTTTGTGGTCAAATTGTAATGAATTTGTCTATTAGAGTGATTGATGAAAGGTCTTTATTTGGGTGTGACTTGTTAGTCACCAAAGTGGCCTTGTTATATCTAGATTTAGACATCCAAATAAAAGTGTTCAATTATTCATGATTAAGAGATGCTAGTAATGACATTAAGGTTGGATTGAATAATGGATTTTATTGGTTATACTCTAGGAGATCACCCAAAGGTAGATCATTGAGTATAGTTAATAATTTTAAAGAGATTGATCATTAATGCACATAGGTTGAATAGTGTGTATATCCAAAGATAGCATGCTTATTCAATTTTGAATGTTATGATTATCTATTAAAGTATATAAAAAAAAATTTCAGCATCAATGACTGTGTGTGCATTTAAGTATTGCCCAAAGGTTGCTTGAATGTATGCTTTAAAGTGTTTAGGAATTTTGAATCTGTATTATATACTCAAAGCACTAATAGGTAAGCATGTATAAATGATTGCAAATTCCTCAAATATCTTTGCATCTGCAAACTCTGTCGTGAAATTCAATGGGCTGAACTATGATGATTGGTCCGAACAGATCGGGTTTACACTGGGTATTATGGCCTTGGACCTTGCAATACTAGTAGAGGAGAAGCCTGCAGCCATTACAGAAACTAGCTCCGATGCTGAAAAGTCTCGTTATGAGGCATGGGAGCGGGCTAACAGGTTGATCTTGAACCTCATGAGGATGACGATGGCTGAAAGTATTAAGCAGTCTATGTCTAAGACAGAGAATGCAAGGGAATTCATTCAAAAGATTAAAGAGTGTTCACAGTCGGACCTGGCTGACAAGTCGATAGTAGGCAACCTTATGAGTCAGTTGACTACGAAGAAATTTGACTGGTCTCAGCCTATCTATGATCATGTGACGCACATGTCGAATTTGGCAGCAAGGTTAAAGACCATGGGGATGGATGTGAATGAGACATTCTTGGTACAATTCATCATTAACTCTCTACCTGTTGAATTTGGTCAGTTCCAGGTGAATTACAACACCATTAAGGACAAGTGGAACTTTCAGGAATTAAAGGCCATGTTGATACAGGAGGAAGGGAGATTAAGGAAGATGAAAGAACAGTCTATTCATCTCGTAGGTCATGATGGTGCCAACAGCAGTAAAGGCAAGCCAAGTAGAAAGGACAAGAAGAAGGATAAGACTCCAAAGGGTCCTGATGGTGGTATCCGAAAAATGAAGTGTTTTTTTTGCAAGAAATCAGAACACTTCAAGAAGGAATGTCCGAAAAGAAAGGCATGGTTTGACAAGACAGGTATGCATTATAGTTATGTTTTCTTTGAATCAAACCTTATAGAAGTGCCTAATAATACTTGGTGGTTAGATTCTGGTGCTACTACTCATGTGTCTCATGTAAAGCAGGGATTCAGTTCGATCCAGCCCATAAAAGGAAGTGAGCAGTACTTGTTCATGGGGAACAGGATGAAGGCGCGCATAGAAGGCATAGGGACTTATAAGTTGATCTTAGACACTGGCTGTCGTATTGATTTTGAAGGATGTCTTTATGTACCTGATTGTGCTAGAAATCTTGTTTCCATTAGTAGATTGGATAATTTAGGCTTTTGTTTTAAGTTTGGACATGGTGGGTTTTCATTGTACATAAATGATTACTTTTATGGTAGTGGTACTTTTGATTGATTCACTTTATAGGTTCAATCTTGATATTAAATTTTCTGAATCGTTGTTTCATGTTGAAAGTCAAGGCATTAAACGTAGTGCATCCAATGAAAGTTTTGCTTACTTGTGGCATCAAAGAGTTGGTCATATTTCCAAGGAAAGATTAGTGAGGTTGGTGAAAAGTGGAATCCTTCCTCAATTGGATTTTAGTGACTTAAATGTGTCTGTAGATTGGATTAAAGGAAAGCAAACTAAACACACAACAAAGGAGCCTGCCACAAGAAGCACTCAGCTTCTTGAGTTAATACACACTGATATATGTGGTCCTTTTGATGTTCCATCATGGAGCGGTGAAAAGTATTTCATCACTTTTATTGACGATTACTCACGTTATGGATATACATATCTACTGCATGAAAAGTCTCAATCTGTGAATGTCCTAGAGGTGTTTACTAATGAGGTAGAAAGGTAGTTAGATAGAAAAATAAAGGTTGTGAGATCTGATAGAGGTGGTGAGTTTTATGGAAAATATAATGAAAGTGGACAATGTCCTGGTAGATTTGCAAAATTCCTCGAAAACAGAGGCATTTGTGCTCAGTATACAATGCCTGGTACACCTCAGCAAAATGGTGTAGCTGAGAGGCGGAACCGTACATTAATTGAAATGGTTAGGAGCATGTTAAGTAATTGCTCATTACCCACATCATTGTGGATATATGCATTACAGACTGCTACGTATTTGCTTAATCGGGTTCCAAGTAAGGCAGTTCCTGAAACACCTTATGAATTGTGGACGGGAAGGAAACCTAACTTAAGGCACTTGCGTGTTTGGGGTTGTCCAACAGAAGTAAGGTTATATAATCCACATGAAAAGAAACTCGATCCGAGGACTGTCAGTGGTTTCTTCATTGGCTATCCTGAAAAGTCAAAAGGGTATGTGTTTTATTGTCCTAACCATAGTACGAGAATTGTTGAGACTGGTAATGCTAGGTTCATTGAAAATGGTCAATCTAGTGGGAGTAGTGAACCACGAAAAGTGGATATTAGTGAGATTCAGGTTGAAGTTCGTTCTCCTGTTATTTCACCTGAAGTTGTTGTACCAATTGTTGCATCACAATCACGTGACATATTGGAACAACAAAATGATGTCCAAGACCCACAAGATGATGTCATAGTGGATGAACCAGTCATAGATCAAGAAGAGATCAACGAACCACAAGCACAGTTAAGGAGATCTGTAAGAGAAAGAAGGTCTGCTATTCCAAATGATTATGTGGTTTATACTATTGAAAATGAATGTGATTTAAGCATGGATGAGGATCCAGTCTCATTTAAAGAAGCCATGGAAAGTGACAATTCTGACAAATGGTTGAATGCCATGAAAGAAGAAATTGAGTCAATGAGCAACAACAAAGTTTGGGACTTAGTGGAGTTGCCTAAGGATTGTAAAGCAGTTGGATCCAAATGGGTCTATAAAACTAAACGAGACTCGAAAGGCAACGTTGAAAGGTATAAGACCAGACTTGTTGCTAAAGGTTTCACTCAAAAGGATGGCATTGACTACAATGAGACCTTCGCTCTAGTTTCAAAGAAGGACTCTTTACGGATAGTTTTGGCTTTGGTGGCTCATTATGATCTAGAGCTTCACCAAATGGATGTGAAAACCGCCTTTCTGAATGGTGAATTAGAGGAGGATATATATATGGACCAACCTGAAGGGTTCCTGGCCACAAGAATTGAAAAGATGGTGTGTAAGCTGAGAAAGTCAATATATGGACTGAAACAAGCTTCCAGACAATGGTACTAAAAATTTAATGATACTATCACCTCATATGGTTTTGTAGAGATTGAGGTTGATAGGTTTATCTACATAAAGGTCAGTGGGAGCAGATTTGTGATTTTGGTCTTATATGTTGATGATATTTTGCTTGCTGCAAATGATTTAGCAATGTTACATGATATAAAGAAGTATCTCTCTAAGAACTTTGAAATGAAAGATATGGGTGAGGCATCCTATGTGATTGGAATAGAAATCTTTCGAGATCGATCACAAGGATTGTTAGGGTTATCTCAGAAAGGTTATATTAATAAAGTCTTAGAGAAGTACAGAATGGACAAATGCTCTGCAGGAATGGTTCTAATACAAAAGGGGGACAAGTATAGTAAAATGCAATGTCCTAGTAATGAATTGGAACGAAAGGAAATGGATAGAATCCCATATGCATTAGTGGTTGGGAGTTTGAACTATGTTCAGACTTGCACTCGACCAGATATCAGCTTTGCTGTTGGAATGTTGGGTCGATATCAAAGTAATCCCGGTATGGACCACTGGAAAGCTGCTAAGAAGGTTCTCAGGTACTTGCAAGGCACCAAGGAGCATATGCTTACATATAGGAGGTCCGGTCATCTAGAGGTCATCGGATATTCAGATTCAGATTTTGCCGGATGTTTAGATAGTAGAAAATCTACATTTGGTTACTTGTTCCTGTTAGCTGAGGGGGCAGTATCATGGAAGAGTGGAAATGAGTCTGTCATTGCTACTTCCACTATGGAAGCTGAATTTGTGGCGTGCTTTGAGGCCACTGTTCATGCATTGTGGATGCGGAACTTTATCTCAGGTTTTGGTATTGTTGACAGTATAGCCAGGCCGCTGAGAATTTATTGTGATAATTCCGCAGCCGTCTTCTTCTCGAAGAACGACAAGTACTCTAAGGGTGCTAAACACATGGAGTTGAAGTACTTATCGGTTAAGGATGAAGTGCGGAAGCAAAGGGTGTCTTTTGAGCATATTAGGACGGATATGATGGTAGCGGATCCGTTAACTAAGGGATTACCACCCAAGGCGTTCATTGGCCATGTCGAGCGTATGGGTGTTATAGATAAAGCCTTGCTATTTTGATTATAATTTGCTCTTTATGTGTGACACTTAGAATTCACTTATAATTGTGTTTCTGCCTTATACTGGTCATGTTATCATTATTGTTTATGTATATACTTATGGTTGTTTGATGACATGTGATTTTGAGACTAATGGTGTTTCTGAATTCTTAAAGAAACATTGAGTTGGGATTGGTTTGTGATACATGGAAGGAACCTTGTCGCTAAATGACTTGCGACCGCCATGATCCAATCACTTCTAGCTTGGTAAAGTAAATGAGGTTATGTTGGACTTGATATAATAGTGCATGCTTAAAGTATATATTAAGCCATCAATCATCACATGGACCAAGTGGGAGAATGAAAGAATATTTCCTATAATTGTTTATGGTCCATATGACTTAGGTTTAATCATAATAGATCAAGTTCATGTATATAACATGGTTTTAGTATAAAAGACGATACCGTGATGGATGGTTCGATTAAAGATATTAATTCGGGAGTTTATTGAAGTTATTAAATTCCCTCTTCCTTGCCTTATAAAATTATATATAATAGATTATCTCATATAAAAGTAATTTATATATGTGTGTTAAAAGGGCGGTTTCTTTAAGTAACTACCACACATATATATACGTTGGAAAAGAACAAAAGAGGATACAGAAAGAAGTTCTCTTCTCTCTGAAGAACAACATAACGTAACATTGAGATAGAAGGGGTTTCATCCATCAGAGACCAAGTTAAGGAAAAGGTTAAGGAAGAGAACGAATCATGGTCAAGGATTCCGCTGCAAACAAGATTGATCGAATATGGATCAAGGTTAGTGTTTCGATCTCACTTTGTATGAAATTAGGGTTAAATTATATCGAGTCTAGATCCAAATTGGGGCTGATTTCATTATTCGAAATCGATTAAAGTCTTTCAATTTAGTCTTTCCATTTGTATATATGTAGTCTTTCTTTTGTTGACAATTTTGTTTATGTTACCATATAAGTAACCCTCTGAGCAATCACACTTTATAACATTCTTTCATGATGCACATTTTTCTTGTCAATATATATAGATGAATATGTAAATCAAGATTTGTCTTCTTTGAAGGTGTTCATATAGAACCTGTAACATTTGGGTACGAGTGGTAAACGAAAAATACCTGCAAGGAACTCATGTTCTTAACTATAATGGATAAAAATCCAGCTCGTGGCAATGGAGAAATCTAATGAGACTAAGGGACAAATTCTAGAAGGGATTGATATGGCAACTAGGAAATGGTGACACCATACGTTTTTAGTAGGATCCATGGATACAAAAGGAAGCACTTCAAACGCAGATAAACATTCCCCAGATAGTAAACCCGAATGAAAAAGTGGTTGAATATATTACACAAGAGAAAAAGTGGAATATAACTAAACTAAGTCAGATGCTACCAACATCATGGATCAATAAAATCAAAATGATAACCATCCCAAAACATGACATCCATGATCGATTATATTGGTGGCCAAGCAACAATGGCTGGTTTACAACAAAATCAACAATAAAACTAATAACTCAAAACCGAACCGTGGAAGCAAAAAACAGGAACTGGATATGGAAGGTGAATGTCTCGCCAAAGATTAGAAACTTTGTGTGGCGATTATGTTTTGATGGGTTGCCAACAAAAAGTAGATTGGCAAAGAATCAAATACCAGTAACACAAGAATGTCCGTACTGTGCACATAATAAGGAGGACTCTATTCACCTGTATCTACAATGCCCATACACGACACATGTTATGTCTTCTATCTACAGAGATTACCAACAAATAATATATGACTTAAACCAACATAATACTAACATCAAGGAAATTGTATACGAACTATATGAAAAAATGGGAAAACAAGAATTAGCCATAATACTAACAGGGTGGTGGTCAATATGGTATAACAGGAATAAAATACTGTTTGATACTCAGATGGTTATCCAAGATCTATACCAATTTAATATTAACTAAAGGAAAAAGTGGGAAAAGGCAAATCAATAAGAGGAACATAGAACAATTCCAGACCACAACTCAACCAACTCTACAAGACATAGAAGGCAAGGAAGATGGAAAACCCCGCGAGCGGGTTGGTTCAAATTAAATGCAGATGCGTCAAAAAAAAGGAAATGGAAGCACCACAATTGGATATATCATTAGAAACGATAAAGGAATAAGACTCAGAATTGGGTCAGAAAGAGTGGGAGACAGGTCAATTCTACTAGCGGAAACACTAGCCCTATATAAAAGCCTTCAACTTGCCATAAATCTTGGTATACGAAAAGTAGAAATCGAAAGTGATAATCAGATCCTAGTTAAAGCTCTGCGGCGTGAAGGAAAATGTCCATGGAAAATTGATATATTAGTCACAGATTTTTTGATGTTATGCTCCTCTTTGGAGGAGGTAGTCATCTCCCATATCTACAGAAATGCAAATTCTGTAGCTGACAAGATAGCCAAATTGGCATCTCATTATCCAACCTGGCTGTTGGATTCTCATCTAGAGCTGTGTGCTCTCATCCGTAAGGATGCTATTGGTATTGGGTAACCAACCCATACCAAATTATTACCTTATCAAAAAAAAATATTATAGAACCTGTAACACCCCGTCTTTTCACAGGGTGCTACTTAGTAGTAGAACTTACCATGTACTACTTAAGTGGGTTGACAACAACACTTTAGGATCTTGCAATGCGGGTACAACGAAAAAACTTAATAAAAACATCCAACCTTTCATTTATTAAAATTTAGAAAACATAGTTATGCATGTGTTCCCGAAAACGTAAATATTCAATCCCGACAAAAGCCTATCAGTAACGAATTAACCTAATAACAATAATAAGCGTAAGATAATAATAAATCCAACATAACCATAATTCAACTCCCTAATATAACAAAAGAAACCAAAGTAAACCCGACCCCACTATGACACACGCTCTTCACTGCTCCGCCATCTGGCCTCGACTCATGCAGAGTTCCCTAGATCATACCTGGAACTGAAAAATATTCCCCGAAGGGTCAGTTACTAATCTATCAAGTTAGAAAGAATATGGAAATTGCAAGACGTTTTGAAAGCACTTCTAAAGTAAGCATCCAAGTCCACAACCACACTCATAACTCTAAAGGCCAATACCTAAATTAGTTTTGATTAGTCACACATAGCCACATACACATTCACAAACACAGTCTTACAACAATGCAATTCCTCCATCTCGTAATCCAACCTCCAAGGCGCTCAACTCCGCGCCGAGTGCAGAGACAAGCCCTCTCACTCTACTTCACAATCTCCCTTTTAACCCCGGCTAAGCCTCCACTAGAGCACTTGCCAAAATGCATAGATAATATTTTTTGTTTCGAAGGGGCACGATTTCCCTGTCACACGGGTCATGCATAGACAACTCTTTCTCAATGCCAGCTACGATGGGGCCGTGCCGGAAACGGTACCAACACAGAGAAAACGTTTCAAAAACTCTATTTTTGATAAAATGCGTTCAGAACCAATTTACACACACAACACACCAATAAGTTCAAAACAAAAAAAAAGTACTCGGGAATAGTTCCCAAAACCTATCCTACAATAACGGTATACAATCTAACAAGATAGAGAAGAACCGAGCAAGTCGAAAACGACTTACCTCGAACGAAAGGTCTTTCTGGACGTTGCGAGAATTTATTAATTTGGACAAAACACTTCCCTAAACAATATAATGAAAACAATCAACATTCAACTAGATGGAAACTATTGCCATGTAACACTAATTAAACCTACGATTCACTTACTACATATACTAGTCTAGCTAAAGTAAAATTATATCTAAACTATTTGATGCAAGTATAAAATTATGATCAAACTACTAAACTATTTCTGCTACATACTGAAATTAATGACTTCCACTAAAAACAAGAGACACTTCTCTACTTAGCAACGAACACCATCACCTACAACTTGCTTTGTTAAGCAATTTTTTTACAATAGTTAAATGAATACCCATAAGAATTCCTATTTGCACAAATCCTCCTTACTAACTACTAATCTAGCATAACTTAAAACAATTACATTAACCCCACTTCTTATCCTATAATTACATAATTAATTTCTAGTTAACTAAGCTAGAACTTAGCCTAACCCCGAGACCTGCTATCTAACATTCCACCAAAAAATATACTCACGAAGCTGTATGTCTACCTCCTCTTCCAACAAGTATAACCAAGACACACTCTTAAATCTAAACGTAAGATCGGCCACACCCGCGCCTGATGTTCGCATTTTTAGTATAGTTTTTAATAGGTTTTCTTTGTTTATTAGGTTTAGTTTTGATTAGTTTAGGTTTAGTTTTGTGTGTTTTTGGATAGTTTTGCATATTTCTATGGAAAGTATGGAAGCTACTCTATTTTATGTATTTTGTAGGTTTTAGCAAGGAAAAGGAGCTATATGTAACTGAATTTGGAGTGCTATAGTGAAAGACAGAGGAATACGAGTTTGAAGAAGTCAGAGTTTAAGATTTACGAGATAAAGTGTGGAAGAAATCAAGCTCAGGCTCGTTAACGAGGCTGTGAGGGCTCGTTAACGAGGCCACGAGACAGAAATTTCGAGGGTTGACTTTGTGACGCACTAATCCTGTGCGGGAAATTATTTCCGTGTCGGTAGAGTATCTTTTTGTGATATTTAGGGTTATTATATTATGTATTTTAGGTCTTGTTATCTTCTTAGATTTTATTTCTATCTTTTAGAGTTTTATTTCTATCTTTTTAGGAAAGTTTATATCTTCTAGCCTTTTTAGTTTTTAGGATTTTTAGTATAAATACTCTTCTATCTAGCATAGAAAAGAGAGGACTTTTAGAGAGATTCTTTTTTAGAGATTTCGGAGAGGAGGAAGAACCGAAGAAGCGAGAGGATCGGAGTCGAGTTCGGAGGTCGGTGAACAAGAGTTACCGAGTTCGTTGATCGAGATTTTGGTTCGGTGTTTTGTTCCTTTTTTCTGTTTCTTCTGAATTTCTGTAAGACAAAGTTTTCAATGATTTCTTTTATTGAATTTGTTTGTTTAGTAGTTATGATTAGTGAGTAGTCTTCTTTTCTAGGATCGGGGTTAAGCCCGACATAGTTGAGCATGTTTGATAAGTAGATTATGTGTTGAATGCCTTTTTATCTATTATAAAGATTGTTTGTTGTGCTTATACCGAGATGAAAGTTGAGGTAATTTGAGTTTTTAACTTGATTGAGAGAGAAAGTTAGTAACTTGAAGGTTGATATTGTTTGAATACGAAAGTTTCAAGCTTTAGATCCAAAGCAAACAATTAAGTGAATTAGGATTGAAAAAGTAGGTTAATTTACTTGATAATCAACGAAAGTTGATCACTCTATCTATTTAAAGGCATGATCTTATCTTCTTACGAGTTTATATGCTTGGCTATGTTGTGGTGTCCCAAGTCCTAGATCTTTCTTTATTATTTGAATTATCTTGAGTGAATTTCGTTGCTGAGTTACTTGCCTCAGTACCGAATTTATTTAGGTCGTTAGTTGAGTCTTTTTAGGTACGGTGATTTGTTAACGACCCTGACAACGTCGTTAACGAGGCTGCTTGTTCTTGATTTTGTTTGTTTTTGTTTTCTTTTTAATAGCTGATAAACGAACAACCTTGCTTCCTGTGGAACGATCCTGACTTCGCTATACTCAGCGGGGTCTTGACTTATAAATTTATTTGTTGTCAAGAAACCCTCTCAATAGTAGAAACCCTCACACACAGCTAAAAACAAAATCTAAGAAGATAACATGACCTAAAATACATATTTTAATAACCCTAAAAGATGCTAAAAAGATACTCAACCGACACGGAAATAAATTCCCGCTCAGGATCGGTGAGTCATAAAGTCAACCTTCGAATCTTCTATCATGTGGCCTCGTTAACGAGCCTGAGCTTGGTTTCTTCCACACTTCCTCTCGTAATATATTGATCTCTGACTTCCTTAATCTTGTATTCCTCCGTCTTTCACTGTAACGCTCCAAATTCAGCTCCATATAGCATCTTTTCCTTGCTAAAACCTACAAAATACACAAAATAGAGTAGCTTCCACTCTTTTCATAGAAATATGCAAAACTATCTAAAAACACTCAAAACTAAACCTAAACTTAGCAAAACTAAACTTAATAAACAAAGAAAACCTACTAAAAACTATACTAGAAATGCGAACATCAAAATACCCCATACTTAAACTTGCTTGTCCTCAAGCAATCAACAAAACATTAACCAAAACCAAAACAAACATGCTTATCAAGACATAGCCATCATCTAAAAAGCAACATCTACACATGAGAAAAATATAGCAAAAGACTATTAATGTCCTCACACATATATGCACTTAAATAGACATAAGACAATACAATCCAACCTTACAAGGGATATTGTGTTTCACTCAACTCTCAAGTGTTTAGGCTTATAAATTCAATCTCTCAACTCATCTTATATACAAAAACTCATAGAAATTGGAACTTATATCACCAATACTCTCCACCCAAGATTTGTCAAAATAAGCAAAAAACATCAAGAGAACTTAGGGGGCTCAATGAAAAACTTCATAGAAGTTTCCATTCGACCGGGTTGTAATGGGGCTTGGTAAAGACAAATAGGCGTGGAAATATTTTGGTCATGTGGTGCTAATAAGACTCCTAAAAACTCACATCTCACCAAAACTTTCATAACAAACATACCAAACTTACTCTCATTATGCACTTATTCTCACTCACCCATTATCATCCTAGAAAGTCTCATAAGAAATAAAAGAATCTCTGATATTATCTATAAATACAAATGCACTTCAACTCTTCACTTCCTTATTATTTTTTTCTTTTCTTTCTCTTTTTCTCCTCGCTGCCTCGTTAACGAACCCATTTCAGGGTCGTTAACGAGCTTCCATGTACATTCTTTCCTTTTCTTTCTCATTACATCCATCAAGTACTTTATTTTGTGCATCTTTTGCTTATCAAGAGATCTTTCTTATTACAAGTAAAAACAAGAGACTTCCAATCTACCCTTCCCAAATATCCTTCAATCGAAGCAAAAATTATAAGAAACTCCTCTTTTTTTAACACTCAACAAAACATACCTCTCCAATCTAAGTCCTAATCTCCGGATAGGGTCAAGCTTATCTCGGCTAGGGAATAATTTTGTGGAGCTATAAATAAAGGCTTCAGGCTAAAATTGGTTGTCAAAAGAAGGATCATGTAAAGGTGGATAGGGAATAATAGGGCTTATAAAAATAAGTTCTCCATCATATGGTTTTCACAAAGAATGAACTAAAAATCCCATATGGGTCTCAAGAAATAGATAATCATCACAATTCCAAGAGATAATATGCATATAGAGAGTAAATCACACAAGAAAAGAAGAGGGATTCTTTAATGTTCTCCCTATAAGGCCAAAAATAACTCACAAGGTAAAACTTTTGTTAGATTGCATCACTTATGCTATAAAGTATACGTGCTCAATTTCATCAAATGCTATCTTCTTCTAAAACAAATAATTTCAAGTTAAGAGTCCGGCTATACTATTAAAGACATGCTTGCAAGGAGTTATATGATTAAGTTAGCGACTACTATCATAAAACCTAATAAAGGGATATCTATCAATTCTAAAACTCACTTCTTTTTTTTTAAGAATTTTCAAATTTTTCGATTTTTTTTTATATATGTGAAAACTACTCAAAACACAAAAACACAAAGACAATTAACATTCTATTTTCTCCCACCCCATACTTAAAATTACAGTGTCCCCACTGTAAGAAAAATAAGAAGAAGGAAAAGAAATAGAAAAGAAAACAACAAAAGATAAAAAAAATAAAAAGAAAAAGAAAGACATAAAAACTAACTAAGTTTCAAAAGTGGGAAACAAGGAAAAACTTCATCTTCAGGCTGAATCAACGGTTTGGTGGAGGAAAGTAATGCTCAAAGTTCCCCATGAAGTCGTACATCGTCCTCCAACGCTCAGTATCATCCGCCTCTCTCTGACGATGCCTCTCATCCTCCATCGACATGCGAGCAGAATAGACGGATTCCCATCTATCCATCCTCCTATGAATATGGTCTTGCTGGAAGTGAAGCTGCTGCATCCGTGCGGAAAGATCCTCGGCCCATGGTGGTGGTATACTCGATCTTGTGTACTCGGGTTGAGGAGGTGGTGGGTAGTGAGGCTGGAAATGATCTTGATACATCACCGGGTTGTAAGGCATGAGTCCATAGGAATGAGGGTCGACAGGGGCTGGTGGTCGGTCGACAGAAGCTCTCGGCACCTCATTAACAAAGCTAGGTGCCTCATTAACAGTGTTGGGTGGGGGCTGGAAATGATCGTTAACGAGCCTGGTGGGCTCGTCAACGAGGACGTTGCTGCCCAATACATCCGAGTCGATGTTGTCATCCTTAAAGATAAGCTCCTCAGTTCCTCCCTCGGTGTCGGCTTCCAACTACCTCGGTCTCCTCATCTTCATCTTCATCCATTGCTTCACCTTCTCGCTCAAATCTTGTCTCGCATGGCTGAAGTGATAGCTCATCCACCGGCTTGGGTTCCAATGGGAAAGCGTGCCCGTCCACGCCTCCTACCAATTTGGTACGTAGAGAATCTCAAACTTGTCGAGGGTAGGTGTAACGATGCGATCTTGTACTTTCACTTTGAATCCTCCCTCGGCTTGAATGAAGACACCGGAGCTATACCAATAGTTTTTGTTGAGGAGATGGGCGTGAGCCGGTGTGTAGGGAGTGAGGTCTACTCCAAGGTTTTTAGCCAAGAGGCTAACCAAATTTCCACACCAAACCTCCTTGGACTTGGTTGATTTCTCGATGTAGTAGAGCCACTCGTACCCCAAATTCAAGGGGCCGGGTTGCTCGAAAAGGATGGTGCGGAGACAAGCAACTTCCGTCCTTGTTGGCCTCTTCATCTCTTTCTTTGGCCAAAACGTAGCGGCTAGGACTCGGAGAATAATCCTGAAGATGGGGTTGATGATGGTTGCCCCGGATAATGCCGCCGTGGTGGATTGGACCTATCCGGTGATGTAGCTCCAAGTGCGAGTCACTCTGTAGTCTTTCAAGCTGTAGTCTCTAGACGAGTTTGGGAGCTCTAAAATTGCATTGAACTCTGCCATGGTGAACTCACGGCTCACATTGCCGAGCCGAAACGGGATTCGTCCCGCCGAAGTCTTCGACGAGAAGCTAGTCTCTAAGGTGGCCAAAAACTCGGATGTGAGGGCCGAATAGTGTGGTAAATTCTCCTACTTCAGGAGATGAGCAGCACCAAGAATAACAAAAGCCTCTTTGAACGTCCGTGTCGATCCCTTGGTTTACAGCACTGGACTTCGAGAACCAACGGGTGTAGTGGTCCTTCTCTAATATGGCACGGTATCGATGCACTTGGCCTTGAGTACCTAAAATCACGTTGTCCATGCGAGGTGGAGATGGGGACCTCTGGTTCCTCTTCTTCTTCTGAGCTTGAGTAGTGGGTCTGCTTGAACTTGCCATGAGATCCTACAAAATAATCAAGAATTTTCCAAGATAAGATCCACTCGAAATAGATAGGCAAGAGACCCCATACTTGGTCTTGAATTAGCTTCGGAATTATTTATTAACTACCCAATTGGGTCATTTACGATTCTAGACTGGTATTAAATTTTGAAACTTCGCAGGGTCGTTAACGAACCTAGGTTGGTCGTTAACGAGCTGCCGAGACCAAAATCGCAGAATTTCCGAGTTTAAAATTCGAGCATAAATCAAGCATGCAATCTTCTATACTTCTCCATAAATCCCACAAACGGATATAAGCACCCCATACTTGCTTGATTACCCATCCCGGATCATACTAAATTTACCCAAAAATTTGACATGCAAAGTCTAAAACTTGAGACTAGAACAAGAAAAATTCATGCTTTTTCACAATCAATCATAATGGAACATCTAACATGAATATCCTTCTCTAGATCTAGAATTATGAAGCAAAATCAAACTTTCATGGGTAAAATCCAATCATGAACATCGATCCTCTATATGAACTCAATTCTAGACATCAAATTTCTACCCTAAAAACCATAAATCATGCAATTTCGAGTTAGGATTTAGAAATCATACCGGAGAAACGAAAAAATTTTGAAGAACAAAGGGTCGGAAATTGGGTGGGTGATGAGCTCGGTGAGGGTTATCGAAGCTTGGATCCTCGTCGGTGGAGGGTAGGGTTTCCGGGCCTCGGTAACGATGGTTGCTCGGTGGTGGTTGATGTGAAATTCCGATCGGTGGGAGGGGGATTTCGAGCTCTTTGGTTGGGTTTTTGAGAAGTTTGGAATTGAGAGAATGTGATGGTAGATTTTTGGAAGGGGTAAAAGGGTTTTTATAGGTGAGGGAAGGGATAGGAAGGGGTAGAGGGTGGCGGCTAGGGTAGTAAAAGATAGATTAGGTTAAAAAAACTTACCTGCCCGTTTTTGACGAGTCGGGTCGTCGAACCGTGTCGTTAACGACCCTGGGTGGGTCGTTAACGAGTTGCCGTAGCCTCTTGAAGTGATTTTCGATCCCTTCTCCTGAAATCTTGTTAGCTCAAAAATTCTAATTTCTATCCTAACTAAAACTTAAAAAGAACTCAAAAGAAAGCTAAGAAAAAAAACAATCTAAAAAGGAAAAGGAAAAAGAAGAAACTAATTCTATTCTAAAAGCGGGTTGCCTCCCGTAAGCGCTATTTTTAACGTCGTTAGCCCGACGTGCTCCTTTGGCTCACGGTGGCTCTTGTGTAGCCATGTTGGGGTCTTGAGGTACCCCTTGCTTAGCTTTGCAGTTTTTATATGCTTGAGTTGCTAAATTGGGACCCTTTTCTTCTCCCAGTATGCTCGGTATTCCTACACGATGGTTAGTGAAATCCGAAAACCAAAGCGGTTTGGACTCTTCTGTAGTGCATATAATAGGGCGTGGTGTAGGAACAAAAGATAAGGAACAATCATGCCCCTCTTTAGCCGATCCATAATTACAGTACTTACCTTGGTTGTACTCTTGCACGTGTGACTCGGTGATCGGCCAATGAGACTCAAAAGTGACGGTTGTGTCGAGTTCTTGTTGAGTCAACTCGATTTGTGCGACTCCAACTGGGTCGTTGGCTTTTTGATCCAAGTTGAATTCCACCCGTTCTTCTCCGATATCAAAGGTGAGGAGTCCTTTCCGCACATCAATTCTTGCACCTGCTGTGGCTAAAAATGGTCGACCGAGAATTATGGGGACATGAGGGTCTTCAGGCATATCGAGGACGATAAAATCATTCTGTATAAACAATTTCCCGACTTGAATAGGATAGTCGTCCACCACTCCTGTGGCCTTGACACATGACCTATCTGCCATGTACAGATTCATGTCTACCGGCTCTAGTGGTCCCATATTAGCTTTAGACCAGATTGATAGCGGAACTAAACTAGCACTGGCACCCAGATCACATAAAGCTTTGAACTTGTGGTTGCCTATACCGATCGTTATTGCAAACCTTCCTGGGTCTCCTAGCTTTTCCGGTAGAGCTATTGATCTGACTTCATCCTGTAGCTCTGTAATGGATCTTTTCCTGCTAAGAATATCTTTCAAAAACTTTGTGTAAGCCGACATTTCGCTTAGGGCTTCAGTGAATGGGATGGAAATATTAATGCCCTGAAGAATCTTTACGAAACGCTTGAACTTACTCTCAGTAGAGTCCATAGATTTCTTAGTTGGAAATGGAAGAGATTTCACCATTCTCGGAACCAAGTTAGGCTCGAGAGGTGAGATTACCGGGTCGACACTAGGGTCGTTTATTGGCCTCGACGGGTCGTTACCGACCCTGGTGGGGTCGTTAACTACCCTGGGGTTGAGAGGAAGGCTCGGTTTAGAGAAATTACCTGGGGTAGGATCGTCAGGAATCCTTAGAGCCTCGTCATCCTTGTATGTGGGCTCGTTATTTGCCCTCGCTGGCTCGTTAACGAGCCATTTGGTGACGTCTTGTTCCTCCTTGTCTTCAGCTTGAACTCTCTCCGGTAATGTCTTCCCGCTTCTAAGGTGTACTGCTGCTATTTGGCCTCTAGGGTTCTCCTCGGGGTGGCTTGGGAGTTGCCCTTGTGGTCTTGGAATCCGTGCAACTAGGTCCCCTAGTTGGGAATCAACACTCTTCTTCCAAATATCGAACTCTCCCCATCTTTTATCTTGTCGGTTCAGGTTGGCTTGAACTTCATTAACCTTGTTGGTTACTCCGTTAATGCTTTCCTGTAATCCTTGAACCCATGATGGCTTCTCAGGATGGCCTAGAGGTCGATAAGGTGCAGGTCGTTTATCTGGTGGAGGCACTGCATAGTTTTGATTTGTATTTTGACTGCCCCATGCCTGATAGTTGTTTGACCTGTCATGAAAACTAGCCTGGTTCCTGTATAGTCCTCTCATATAATTCATCTCAGCTATTGTCTCAACGGCTCTAACCTACTCGATGTTAGTGCAAGCAGAAGTACTATGTGTAGAAGAACCACATTTCTGAAATGTTTGAGAGGATTTCAGAAAACTTACCTGTTTCTTCAAACGGTTGACCTCGTCTTGTAGGAATTGATTTTTAACATCTAGGTCAACTTCTTCTCGGTTAGGTATGTGGAGACGTTTTTGAGTTTATGGAGCTTGCTGGGTTTCATACATAGCATCGTAATTAGCCATCTTATCCAACAATTCCCACACAACAGTAGGTTCCATCTCTATAAAACCGCACACAGTATGCGTGTTGATGCGGTTCTTGGTCTCTGCACTAATGCCCTGGAAAAAGATCTCTTGTAAAACATATAAAGGTTGCCCATAAGTGGGGCATTGCCTCAGCATCTCCTTAAATCTTTCCCAAGTTTCAACGAATGTTTCATTAGGCAGCTGGTGATAGGAGGTGATTCATTTCAACTCCGTAGTTTTAGCAGGAGGGAAGAACTTTGTAAGAAATTGATCGTACAATGTTTTCCAATTCTTGATAGACTTAGAAGGCAGGCTCTCCAGCCAGCTCAGGACCTTTCCAATAAGAGACCATCTAAAAGCTTTTAATAGAACATATTCTAGTGAGACACCTTCAACAGCTATGGTGTCACATAAATCAAGAAAATTTCTAATATGCTCCATAGGGCACTCGGTAGGTTTCCCTTTAAACTGAGCCCGTTTTATTAAGGATATAAATTGAGATTTGATCTCAAAAGGTTTCTCTTTCTCCGGAAGCACAATGGGAGATTCTGGCACCCTCAGTTCCGGATGCATGTATTGTTTGGCATTCCTTGGACATGCATCAAGCTCTTCTTGTAAGCGAGCCTTGTCAGCTCGTTGAGGCTCAGCTTCGGCGTCAACGCCTTCCTTCTCGGCTTTAAGTGCCTCCATCTGAGTCCGAAGGATCTCCAACTGTCGATCCATCTCTTCTGGCGTGGCCATGGCTCGGTTTTCTCGGAGTCTACGGTACAGGGAACGTTCGGGTTCTGAGTAATAACCTGTGTTATCAAACTGAAGCCTTCGTCGTCCTACCGGCATATACTGAGAAAAACAAACAAACAAAACAAAAATTAAAAACAAAAACGGGGTCAGGCTATTCCCGAACGCACAGATAAACTAACAAACTCGTTGCTTCCCCGGACACGGCGCCAATTTGTTGAGAGGGTTTCGATTGACAATAAATAAATTTATAGTCAAAACCCCGCTGAGTACAGCGAAGTCAGGATCGTTCCATAGGAAGCAAGGTTGTTCGTTTATCAATCTATTAAAAAGCAAACATAATCAAGCAAAAACACTCACAAGCAGCCTCGTTAACGACGTTGTCAGGGTCATTAACGAACCACCGTAAACAAAAAGACTCAAATAACGACCTAAATAAATTCGGTACCAAGGCAAGTAACTCAGCAACGAAAATTCACTTAATATAATTCAGATAAAACAAAGATCTAGGACTAGGGACACCACAGCATAGCCAAGCATATAAACTCGTAAGAAGATAAGATCATGCCTTTAAACAGATAGAGTCATCAACTTTCGTTGACTATCAAGTAAATTAACCAACTTTCGCATCCTAATTCACTTAATTGCTTGTTTTGGATCTAAAGCTTGAAACTTTCGTATTCAAACAATATCAACCTTCAAGTTACTAACTTTCTCTTTCAATCAACTTAAAAATTCAAATTACCTCAACTTTCGTGTCGGTATAAGCACAACAAACAATCTCAATAAAAGATAAAAGGCATTCAACACACAATCTTACTTATCAAACATGCTCAACTACGTCGGGCTTAACCCAGATCCTAGAAAAGAAGACTACTCACAAATCATAACTACTAAACAAACAAACTCAATATAAGAAAACATTGAAAACCAATCACTACTAAATTAAAAATAAAAATCTGTCTTACAGAAGTTCAGAAGAAACCGAAAAAGAACAAACACCGAACAAAAACTTCAATCAACGAACTCGGTAACTTTCGTCCACCGACCTTCGAACTCGACTTCGATCTCCTCTCCTCGGTTCTTCCTCTTCAAAAATCTCTCTCCAATTGAATCCCCCCTCTTTATGCTAGATAGAAGGGTATTTATACTAAAATGCTAAAAACTAAAAAGGCAAAAAGATAGAAGCTAACCTTAAAAGATAGAAATAAAACTCTAAAAGATAGAAACAAAATCTAAGAAGATAACAAGACCTAAAATACATATTTTAATAAACCTAAAAGATCCTAAAAAGATACTCAACCGACACGGAAATAAATTCCCGCTCAGGATCGGTGAGTCATAAAGTCAACCTTCGAATCTTCTATCACGTGGCCTCGTTAACGAGCCCTCACAGCCTCGTTAACGAGCCTGAGCTTGGTTTCTTCCACACTTCCTCTCGTAATATCTTGTTCTCTGACTTCCTCAATCTTGTATTCCTCCGTCTTTCACTGTAACGCTCCAAATTCAGCTCCATATAGCATCTTTTCCTTACTAAAACCTACAAAATACACAAAATAGAGTAGCTTCCACACTTTTCATAGAAATATGCAAAATTATCTAAAAACACTCAAAACTAAACCTAAACTTAGCAAAACTAAACCTAATAAACAAAGAAAACCTACTAAAAACTATACTAGAAATGCGAACATCATCTACAGGAGGAGCTTAATGCCTATCCGAGGAATGCCAAACAGTACATGCATCCGGAACTAAGGGTGCTGATGAGGTATTTTTCAGTCGTTTACCTATCAAAGAATCCTAACTTAACCAATCTGAGTAGAATGGTAAGCAAGGGTCGAGCCCACAGAGACTCGTGTATTTATGCTTTTACTTGCATGCCAAGTAATAGAACTAAAGGGGGGTTTATGATTGAAAGTCTAATCTAATATGCAAAATTGGAAACTAACTATGAATGCAAAGTTGATTGTAAATATATATGAGAGAAATTGGTTCAAATAGTTAAATCAATCATAGATATGCTTATTGATCATTGCTTTTCTTGATTCTCAAATCCGTTGAATAATCTATTGTGGATTATACTCCTACTAAAGATTGTGACCCAAACTTCATAAATAGTTGAAAGAACTAACAGTCTAAACAACCCTAATCATTTAACAACAAACAACGTCTAGATTCAATTAAACGACAACTTTACGAATCAAGTTATCAATAGAAACAAACACTTAGAGGAAACAGACATCTAAGTTATTTGTGGATTTATTCCCTTCTACAATTGAATAGCCCGAACGGGTCTTAAACAATTATAGATGCTACTTTATCTAATCAACCCCGAACGGGCATTGATCAGATTAGTTGTAAATTAACCTAGAAATTCTATTAGGTGATCAATCTAACAAAATCCTAGAATAATTTTGATTCAATTAAGCACAGAGAATAAAACCTATTCAAGTTGTTGAGAATCAATCAAACCTCACAATAGTATACAATCTATGATTTCAATAACTAGTCAAACACAATGAATTTAGCAATGCATAATTGAATTAAAAGCAAAATTACAAAGGTTCAAAGGTTCTTCCTTGAGAGAAAACCCTAGAATCCAAAAGTATGATAATGATTATAGAGAGAGAAAACTAAAAACAAGGTTTAAATACTCCTAAGATATCCAAAGATAAAAATATCCCGAAATTACATTAAACTAGTCGGAAAAGACCTAATAAAGTCCAACCCGAAGCCCAAAACTCGCGGCCCAACTCTCTAACGCGGGAATAGATGGCGCGGGCATTCCTAGGGTGGCGCGGCCGCGCAAGATCATGTTATGCCCGCGGCACTCCTCGGTTCAGCATTTTAGACGACACTTCAGAGGCTGTTTTCACCCCCTTCGAGTTGGAATTTGGACTCGGAGTAAAAATATGAATTGTAGCTCTTCGAGTTAGATTTCCAGTGATAGAAAATTCATCTTCATCCGAGCACTATAGCTCCCAAACTATGCATTGCAAGATAGAGGTGTCAAAACAAGTCCTTCAATGCATAGCCCGAGTTTAGGCGTTTTTATCCTTCAAGCTCTTGGGCCTTGGTTCTTTTAATCTTCACTTGTATCACTCTAAGCTTCCTCAAACTCCACCATAGTGCACTAAGATCCATCCCGTCCACGCTTGTTTACCTAAAGATTTGCAAAACCGAACAAAACAAGCGCAACTACCCGAAAACACAAGATCCTAGAAACTAAACTAAATCCAACTAAAACTAACTAAAACTTATTGGATCGAAATCGGTTAGCAGTGAGCTTGGGAACTGGCAATTAAGCTGTTCCCAATGCAGCGGAAGTAATTAATCGCAAGTAATAAAAACAACAAAAGGCACAGTTCCTTTATAGAGGAACCCCACTACAACCAACTAGTTGTATGGGTAAACCTCTACCTCCGCTTGGAGGATTTTGAATGACTTACTTATATTGATTGCTTTGTTCCTTAGTTACACAGCCGGATTTACAATTCTCTGTTCCTACAAGTTCTTCCTAACTATAGCAACACTAGTAAATCCTCTCAACTGAGTTCCTAAGCTCACAACAGCAAAACACAAGTAACTCAAACCTTACGCTGACTTCTCAGTTCCCTTGCTCCAGGGAACTTCAGCTTCACCGTCGTCGAGATCACACACTCGCCGGCGGGGACTTCTCTTCCTTTTTCTTTCTTTTCTCTGATGTGGGTGTTTTGTAAGTTCTGGGAGAAGTACACAGACCGAGTACTATTCATTTGGCTTTATAGTCCATTTGTCTTGGGCAGTCGCATCTTTCGTTTGTGTCCTAAATTCCCTTTGCTTGATGCCCAAGTTGTACTTTCTTCACATGTGACTTTGGTTTGAACTAGGTCAACTTCTTGAATCAATCGGACTGTTGGATGAAGCGTGACAGTCTGATCCTCAGACTGTTCCCTCGGGTTGTCTGAGACAGAATCCCGCGATCTGCGCTGAACGGTCGTTGTCCTCATATGTGAGTTCCCATGTCATGGGAACTGACTTCTTCAGAGTTCCCTTGATGGAAACTCTTCATCGTTGTAAGCTTGTGCTCTTGATTGTTTCTGGGAGTACCCACTTCATGGAAACTTTCCTCTTCAGAGTTCCCTTGATGGGAAACTCTTCATTGTGGCCTGCAGTGGCTTTTGGTCATTCGTAGGAGTTCTTGGCTGTACCTGTGTTCCTTAGAAATACTTGAACAAACCACATTAGTTCCCTATGGTGTTTGTCATTATCAAAACATAAAGAGAATTGAATCGTTGATCCGTTGTTTAGAACCAGAGGTCCCAACAACGTTCCAACAATTTCCCCCTTTTTGATGATGACAAACCCATCACAAAAATGCAAGTATTTCAATGAATAATATGCTGATGAGTTCCTAAGTATGATTTTGGGAAGTCACTCTTAGTGAAACATTTAGATTTAGGGAGCCACTTCTAGTGAGACACATAGTTCCTATTAGGCTTTTTATGCA
The DNA here is from genome assembly GCA_964016875.1 of Fallopia convolvulus. Taxonomy (NCBI): domain Eukaryota; kingdom Viridiplantae; phylum Streptophyta; class Magnoliopsida; order Caryophyllales; family Polygonaceae; genus Fallopia; species Fallopia convolvulus. The sequence continues at coordinate 43,448,840 of OZ024724.1, forward strand.
ATTGTTTCCCCTTAGCTTATGCGTGGTCTGTGATAACTTAAACTTTTAACTCATCTCGCATTTTTTATCTTTCCCCCTTTTGACATCATCGAAAATAAGCAAAGCAATATTAGGAAAGAATGGAACACGCAATCAAAATAAAGACCATTTCATTACTTAAGATAATATGTACAATGGGAACCCAAGTACAATTTGTGGTCATTTTTGGATTAAGGGAACAAGAAGGGAGAGATCATGGGCTCTGAGGGAACAAGGCATCACAAAGGCGCGTAAGGACTTGTGTAAGCTTTTCTTGTCCTCTGTCCAACACTGCTTGGTCCCTAGCAATCTGATCGAGGGTGTTGGCGATGCGGAGCAACACTGGAGAGTTCCCCTCTTGTGGACCAGACTGTAGTGGAGCCGTCTCTTCTACAGGCTCCGAGTGCCTCATTTTCTGGGCAACTGTAATGTCCAGTTCCCTTCCAAGCTCGATTTCATCTTTAGAGGCGTCGTAAAGACCCTCTCTTTGTAGGAGCTTCTTGATCAGCCCGGAGTAGGGAAGGGAGTGGGACTTGGAGGCCATGCACTTTTCCATGTGCCCAAGGATAATTCGGGGGATTTATGGGCTTCTTGAGGAGGAAGTGGTAGAGGATGATGGCATCTGGAATGTTGACGACCAAGCGCTTCTCCTGGCGTGGGATCACCACGTTGATGATGAATTGGTGAGCGAGCTTGGCGACCAAGGACAGATGATGCGTCGAGAGGACCTTAGAGGGAACCTGACCCTCAAAAATTGTGTTGCACACCTCGGCGCTGTTGAAGTCGCCCCAGAGCTTGTTGGGCACCTCGCTAAGCCCTTGACCAGGGACCTGGAGTTGAAGGCGGATCGTCGACGTTGTAAAAATGAACTCGTCACCTTCGTGGGAGAGAGTTCCCTGAGTGCCGTCGTTGGTGATAGTGAAGTTGTTGTAGAATCGACGCACTTGTGAGGGATCTACGCTCACAGTTTCTTGGCAGAGTCTCTCCCAGCCCTGGGCCTTGATCAGGTCCCACAGTTCCTCCAGACCATTTTCAGTTAGCACTTCTTTGGAAACAATGAGATGAGGAAGAAGCTTCCGGCGCTCATCGACATGATGCTTGGTGGTCCCCTTCCCCTTCCTTAACGTGCTTTTGGATGTGTTCCCCCTAGAGACCGTGCGAGGTCCTTTCTGCAGAGGGGGTGCAGCCGCTTCAATCATAAGCACGCGGTCCCTTGGTGGTTGGGAACTCGTGGACATCACCATTTGGTGTCCAGGTGTAGGGATCCGTGCTGGCTCCTTTGTAGCTAGAGCTTCTTCTTCTTCTTCAACCTCATCGTGGGAGGTTCCTTCTTCCTCGGAGGAGCTCGAACCTGAGCCCTCCGCGTCATCTCCAGGATGACTTGTTGTTGCCTAAGCACCTCCAGCTGGTGCGAGGTCCCTTGTCTCTGTGGGCTCTTGAGGAGCCACCTTTTCTGGGGACTTTGTCCCTTGGGAGACTATGTGCTCAGAGGGACCCCTGTTGAGTTCTTCCTCGATGGCCTTGAGTTGGGCTTCCTCCTCCAGAGTTCCCATGATGATTGGAGGAGGATCCTTGGTGATTTTGCCGATGACCACAGAGAGAGGAAGATCGTCGTCGTCTGAGGAGAGCGCGACGGTACTTTTGGATGGTGTGGGAGAGGGGAGTTTGGTGGTGGTGGGAGACGTGATGGAAGAGGGGAGAGGAGAAGAAGGAAGAGAGGTGGTGAGTTGATTGGAAGGGGTAGGAAGGGATCTGGTGACTTGGAGAGTAGAGATCCCCAAAGCAGAGATGGGAGTGGTGGAGATGTGTTTTGGTGAAGAGGAAGGAGGAGTTGGAGAACCCGTAGTTAGAGGGACGGGAGGAATAGAAGGAGGTTGGGGAGGTGGAGTTCCCATCGTGGTGGGAACTGGAGAAGGCGGTGGAGGAGGGGTCGATTGTTTTGTGAGAGTGCCCTTGGGGGTGGGAACTGAGGGAGGTGGTGGAGGGGGGGTTGGTCGTTTTGTGGGAGGAGCTTTGGGAGGTCCCTCGATTTGAAGAGGAGGGATGGAGGAGGACGAGGGGAGTAGACTCTGGGGTTCGGAGGTCCCATCGTCGGAAGGGAAAGGGTAGGGAGGTTTGGGAGCACAAGAACTCTCCTTGGAGCAGTTCAGGTAGTCCTCAAACCGGAAGAAAGCCTTCTTTTTGGGCTCCGAGAATTCAGAGGCCTCAGAGTGTTTACGATTTTTGGATTTGGAGGGGTCGTGGGAGTGTTTGGATTTTTTGGATTTGGAGGGATCTTTTGATGAGTGACGGCGTTTAGATGAGTGGCGATGTTTGGATTTGTGGGGTTTTTCATTGATTGAGGGGCGAGCGTCTCCGAAGTTGTCAACGATGACAACTCCGGAGGAGGTGTTGGTATTTGGAGGAGGGAGAGGAAGAGATTCGGAGGAGGAAGAGGTCCAGGAGACGGTTTCGTCGGCCTGAGGAGGAGGAGGAGGCAAGAAGGGGCTTACTTGATTGTATAGCCCTTGAATGAGGACATCCTTCATGGTTGGGTCTTGTTCTTGCTCGATCTCTTTAAGTTGAGAGATGAAAAGGATGCGAGGATTGGCAAGTACCCACGCTTTGATTTGGGCGAATGTGTGTTGAGGGGCCATTTTTGTAAGAAATTTGGAGGTTTTGGAGGTTTCTTGAAAAGAGAGTGAAAGAGATTTGAGGAAGACGAATGACTGAGATGTAAGAAGGAATAAAGGACCTAAAAATGGCAAAGAGGGGTTTTAAAGGAGAGAGGAGGTGAAGGGTAGAAAGAGAAGTGGGATAACCTCGGTAACCGTTGCCCAATGAACGTGGGGCGCCGTTTCAACTTCTCAAGCACGCTTCTGGACACGCGTCACAATCTCTTGGGAAGTCCTTTTCAAATTTTGAATACTTGGCCTTTAACGCTTCACAGCTTCTGACACAAAAGTCCGCTTCCCAAGTGACGGTTTTTCTTTGAAAATTAGTCAGCGTTCCCTTTGTAGATGCATCAGTTCCCATGATCTTTTCAAGGTCAGGGAGAGTGAAGTGGTTAAGGGAACTTCACACTCGTCTTTTTGTGGGGCTAGGGAACCCAAAGGGAACCAGACAATTTGCAACTCGATAAAGGAAATGTTTTGGCTCATGAGAAGCGTTTGTCTGGTCCCTAGCTTAGGGTGGGTCATATGATCAACCGTCATGGTGGCTTGTAATGAGGGATAAAGGGAACTCTGGTTGATCATTTTGGGCAAAAAGAAATGGAGTTCCTTTGTACACATTTTTCTCTAGACTAGTAATCATGGCATAGTGAAAGCAATAAATCCAAGTTCCCTATCATGCAATCTTAGATAAACTAGTCAGGCATTGAGAGAGAGATAAACAGGGACTTGTTTAGTTTAGAGTTATCATCCCTAGAAGCATTCGAAAACGCTGGTAGGGACGTCTGTCTAAAGCTTTGGTAAGAATATCCGCAATTTGCTCTTCAGTTCTACAGTGTTCCATCGAGATGTTCCCATTCTCAACATTGTCACGTAGAAAGTGATGCCTTATATCAATATGCTTAGTTCTAGAATGATGCACAGGATTTTTGGAAATGTTTATGGCACTAGTGTTATCACAGAGTATGGGAACTGGGCCAAAAGACATACAATAATCCTAGAGTTGTGACGTAAGCCATAGAACCTAGGAACAGCATGATGCGGCAACCACATATTCAGCTTCAGCTGTGGAGAGTGCCACTGAGTTTTGCTTTTTAGATCCCCACGAGACTAAGCATGACCCTAGGAACTGGGCCATTCCTGAAGTGCTCTTTCTGTCAACCAAGTGCCCTGCAAAGTCAACATCTGTGTATGCAATGAGCTCAAGGGAACTGTTCCTTGGATACCAAAGGCACAAGTTATTGTTCCCTTTGAGATACCTGAAAATTCTCTTCACCTCTTTCAGGTGTGATTCCTTAGGTTTAGCTTGAAAACGAGCACAAAGACATACGGAGAACATGATATCAGGTCTACTAGCTGTTAAGTAGAGAAGGGACCCGATCATACCTCGATAGTTCCTTTGGTCCACACTGATACCTGTTTCATCTGCATTGAGCCTTGAATTTGGTGAGATGGGAGTGTCAATGGGCTTTGAATGTTCCATCCCATACTTCACAAGCATTTCCTTGATGTATTTCTGTTGATGAATCTTTGTTCCCTCCTTTGTTTGGGATATTTGAAGTCCCAAGAAGAACGTGAGTTCCCCAATGAGACTCATCTCAAACTCACTGCTCATGAGGTCCTTGAACTTTTCTACAAGAGTTTCGTTAGTTGCTCCAAACACAATGTCATCAACATATACTTGCACAATCAAAATGTCTTTAGATTCTTTCTTTAAAAACAAAGTCTTGTCTATGGAACCACGAATGTATCCATGGGACAAGAGGAATTGAGCAAACCTGTCATACCAAGCTCGGGGAGCTTGTTTGAGTCCGTAAAGGGCCCTTTCCAGGAAATAGACATGGTTGGGCATTTTCTTATCTTCGAATCCTGGAGGTTGGGCCACATACACTTCTTCCTTGAGATGTCCATTTAGGAAGGCTGTTTTCACATCCATTTGATAAAGTTTGAATCCCTTGTGAGCAGCATAGGCGATGAGGAGTCTGATTGCCTCGATCCTGGCAACTGGTGCGAAGGTCTCATCGTAGTCAATCCCTTCCTCTTGCCTGTATCCTTGTGCTACTAACCTAGCCTTGTTGCTTGCTACAACTCCAATATCATCGAGCTTGTTCCTAAGAACCCATCGAGTTCCTATGATGTTCTTGTTTTTGGGCCTAGGAACTAGCTTCCAAACTTTGTTTCTCTCGAATTGGTGGAGTTCCTCTTGCATGGCTTGAATCCAATCTGGGTCCTTTAATGCTTCTTTGATATTTTTGGGTTCCACCATTGAAACAAACGCGTTAAAAGCACAAAAATTATTGAGAGAGGAACAAGTTTGCACACCTTTAACAAGAGGGGAGATGATGTTCTCAAGAGGGTGGTCCTTCCTTTGTTGAAAGGTTCTTATATGAGTGAGTTCCTTTGCATGTGTATCATCCTCAGTCGATGTTTCTTTGTCATGGGAACTCTCATCTCCAGCTTCTTCATTTGATGTTTCTTCAGAGATTTCTGGCAGGTTTCCTCTTTGTTCCCCTTGAATACTTGATTCTGGCAAGGTATTGTCTTGGGGGACAGCAGAGTTGTTCCCTAAAGAGGGGACCTCGAGAGAGTTGGAGGTGTCTTGTTGTTCTTCTGAGGAAGGAGCCTCGAGGAAGGTTTGATCAGTGAGGGTTGGACCGTCGTCGTTGTTCCCTGGTTGCGGGATATTGCTTGCACTTGGATAGTCTTCATCCCTTTTTCTTGGCTCATCATCGTCATCATCATCGTCTTCATGTCTGACTAGCTTGAACAGAGTTCCCTTCCCTTGGGTCTCGGTTCCCATCTTTACAAACTTTTCATTGAAGACGACATGAATGCTTTCCTCTATCTTCTTGGTTCTTTTATTGTAGACCATGTAAGCTTTGCTTTGTGATGAGTATCCCAGGAAGATCCCTTCGTCGCTTCTGGGGTCGAATTTTCCAAGATTGTCTTTGCCGTTGTTATGAACAAAACACGTGCAACCAAATGTTCTCAAGTGTGAGATGTTTGGTTTTCTCCCTTTGATGAGCTCATAGGAAGTCTTGTTGATCAGGGGCCTTGTCATGGCTCGATTTAGGATGTATGTAGCTGTGGAGATTGCTTCAGTCCAGAAGTACTCAGGAACTCCACTTTCGATCATCATGGTTCTAGCCATGTCCTCTAGAGTTCTGTTCTTTCTCTCGACCACTCCATTTTGCTGAGGAGTACGAGGAGCTGAAAAGTTGTGAGAGATCCCATTTTGTTCACAGAAGTTTAGGAACTCCGAGTTTTGAAACTCAGTTCCGTGATCAGATCTGATTGCTTTCAGTTTCAGCCCCAAGCTTACTTCTGTTCTTTTGATGAAGGGCTCAAATTCTTCAAACGCTTGTGACTTTGCCTTCAAGAAAATAACCCAGGTGAATCTTGAAAAATCATCAATTAAAACATACATGTACCTTTTTCCACCGTAGCTAGCTGTTCTCATGGGACCACAGAGATCCATGTGAATTAACTCCAGGGACCTGGTTGTGCTTACCACCTTCTTGGGTTTGAAGGAGGTCATGGTCTGTTTCCCTCGAACACATGCTTCACACATTTTGACTCCTTCGAGATTGATTCGTGGAAGACCAATGACCAGATCCTGTAGATAAAGTTTTAGGATTTGATTCACACCAGCATGTCCCAGTCTTCGGTGCCAGAGTTCCTTGTCATCTTGGGAACTCGCAAGGCACAGCTTCATTGGTGGTTCAAAGTTGGTGTCCACCACATACACATTGTTGTATCTTCTTCCTCTCAGAATTACTTTGTTGGTCTTCTTGTTGATGACGAGACATTCATCTGAGTCGAAAGTGACGATGTTGTTCCCTTGATCACACATCTGGGAGACACTCAACAGATTGTATCCCAGATCCTTTACCAGATTTACGTTGCTAACTTTGATAGATCTATTGAGCAACACTTCTCCTTTTCCAATAACTTCTCCCTTGTTTTTGTTGCCAAATGAGACGTGGCCTCCTTCGGCATGAGTGTGGAGTGAGATGAGGATATCCTTGTTTCCTGTCATATGGTTTGAGCATCCACTATCTATGAACCATGTACTGTTCCCTCTCACTGCCACCTACAAGGAAAAGTTAGTGTTTTGAGACCCAGGCAAGATGACTCTTGCCAGGTCCCTTGCAAGGGAAAACATTTTCATTCAAGATATAGTCAGAAATGTTGATGTCTTTAGAATTTTGAGAGTTGGAGTTCCTTTGGTGATGAGCATGACGTTTTTGTTTGTTTGGGAACTCATGGTTTCTAGGGGTTTGGGCTCTCTTCTTGGGACATGCATCCTTGTAGTGCCCATGAGCACCACAGTGCCAACACGTCTTATAGTATTCTCCCAGGTAGTATTTTGGGTGTGGTCTCTGGATACGGTTCCTATCCATGGTTTCTTTGTTGTACACTCGAGACCCATTTCCTTAGCAATTTTGACATAGATTCTATGTCCAGAGTTCCCAGTATAGTAATCTTTCTCACCATTGTTTCCACTCTCTAGGACCTTGATTTTCTCCTCGAGATGAGCATTTTTCTGTTTCTCGCACTGGAGTTCTAAGGCCCTACACTCATGGATCTCATGTTCGCTCAGGGGTGACTTTCCGTTCTTGGAGCACTCACCTTTGTATCCTATGCCATGTCTGGCTGGGACAAACTTAATTTGGGAACTAGAGGCCTCAAGATGTTTGGGAGTCTTACTCAGGTTTTGCAGGAGGGTGTTCTCATCTTTCTCTAGAGTTTTGATTTCTCTTTCTAGATCTACGATGTGAGACACATGGGACTTGAGTTTTTCTAGAAGGGATATGCAGTTGGGATAGGGCTCAAGACCAACTAATTGAGAATTTATGTGTTCCTGTTTTTCCAACTTGTTTTGCAGTTTTATGTTATCTTTAACAAGACTTGAAAGAATTTTCAACAACTCAGGTTTTTCATAATTACTCAAGGAATCAAGAACAGTTTCAGTGGTTACCTCACTGGGTTGTTTCCCAGTGGTTTCTCCTATGGTCATGCCACACATGTTTGGGAGTGCCCATGATTCAGGATCTTCGTCTTCATCATCACTCCAGGTAGCGATGTAGGCCTTCGTTCCTTGCTTTCTGCCATCAGTTCCTTGTGGACATTCCTTCGCAAAATGTCCTTTCCTGTTGCATTTGTAGCAAGTCACTTCTGAGAGATCCTTCTCTGTGGGCTTTCTTTGGGAACTCTGTCCCTTTCCCCAGTTCCCACTGTTCCGTTGAGACTTTCCTTTGTAGAAATTTCGAAGAGCTCTTGTCACAAGAACTAGCTCTTCATCCTCTTCTTCTTCGGAGTCTTCATGTTGTTCTTGGGTTGATTTGAGCATCTTTTCGATCTTGAGTGCGATCCCTCGATGAGCTCGACTTTGTTCCTTATCATCGATCTTCCTCTTCTCATGTCCCACTAGCTTTCCAAATACTTGATGGAGCATAAGCGTTCGATTTTCTGGGTTTTCCTTGAACATCGTTCTCTCATTTTCCCATTCTCCAGTCAATCCATTGAAGAGCTGTTGGACCTTCATTTTGTGGGTGATTTCTTCTTTTGTGATCCCCAATCCTTCCATCTTAGTGCAAAGTCCTTCAAACCGGGATTGGTAGCTGTCGACGGACTCTCCCATTTCCATTTGGAAGTTTTAGAACTCCCTCTTTGCGTTCATTTGAAGATCTTCTCTGAGATCTGAGTTCCCAACGTGCATTTGTTGGATGGCTTCCCACATTTCCTTGGCTGTGTCAAGGTTGGCAACCCTGTCACAATCTTGTACGCACATGGACCTTTTTAGATACTGTTTTGCTTTGTAGTTTGCCTCCATGCACTTGTACTCATTGGGACCCCACTTTGAGAGATCGTTGACAATAGCTGGATCGATTTCGAAGTTCCCCCTTTCGATGACGCACCAGGCTTGGTAGTCTTGGCCACGCATCCAATCTTTCATGTCGCGTTGCCAGCTTTCAAATCTTCCTGAGATAAGCCTTGGCGGCTTGCTGGTATTGTTCCCCACCTGAGTAAGTTCCTGAGCCATTTTGACACTTGCGATGCTAACACAAATCTAGAGCGCCTCGCTCTGATACCAATTATTGGATCGAAATCGGTTAGCAGTGAGCTTGGGAACTGGCAATTAAGTTGTTCCCAATGCAGCGGAAGTAATTAATCGCAAGTAATAAAAACAACAAAAGGCACAGTTCCCTTATAGAGGAACCCCACTACAACCAACTAGTTGTATGGGTAACCCTCTACCTCCGCTTGGAGGATTTTGAATGACTTACTTATATTGATTGCTTTGTTCCTTAGTTACACAGCCGGATTTACAATTCTCTGTTCCTACAAGTTCTTCCTAACTCTAGCAACACTAGTAAATCCTCTCAACTGAGTTCCTAAGCTCACAACAGCAAAACACAAGTAACTCAAACCTTACGCTGACTTCTCAATTCCCTTGCTCCAGGGAACTTCAGCTTCACCGTCGTCGAGATCACACACTCGCCGGCGGGGACTTCTCTTCCTTTTTCTTTCTTTTCTCTGATGTGGGTGTTTTGTAAGTTCTGGGAGAAGTACACAGACCGAGTACTATTCATTTGGCTTTATAGTCCATTTGTCTTGGGCAGTCGCATCTTTCGTTTGTGTCCAAAATGCCCTTTGCTTGATGCCCAAGTTGTACTTTCTTCACATGTGACTTTGGTTTGAACTAGGTCAACTTCTTGAATCAATCGGACCGTTGGATGAAGCGTGACAGTCTGATCCTCAGACTGTTCCCTCGGGTTGTCTGAGACAGAATCCCGCGATCTACGTTGAACTGTCGTTGTCCTCACATGTGAGTTCCCATGTCATGGGAACTGACTTCTTCAGAGTTCCCTTGATGGAAACTCTTCATCGTTGTAAGCTTGTGCTCTTGATTGTTTCTGGGAGTACCCACTTCATGGAAACTTTCCTCTTCAGAGTTCCCTTGATGGGAAACTCTTCATTGTGGCCTGCAGTGGCTTTTGGTCATTCGTAGGAGTTCTTGGCTGTACCTGTGTTCCTTAGAAATACTTGAACAAACCACATTAGTTCCCTATGGTGTTTGTCATTATCAAAACTTAAAGAGAATTGAATCGTTGATCCGTTGTTTAGAACCAGAGGTCCCAACAACGTTCCAACAAAACTTATGCAAAATAAACGTAAATATGCATCCTAAACACTACCTAAATGCAAGCTATCAGGTGCCAGAGTCTCCAATCGTGCTTCTCGAGATAGAGAAACCCTTTGAGATCAAGTCTCTATTCATATCCTTGATTAAACGGGCTCAGTTTGAAGGGAAACCTACTGAGTGCCCTATGGAGCATATTAGAAATTTGCTTGATTTATGTGACACCATAGCTGCTGAAGGTGTCTCACTTGAATATGTTCTGTTAAAAGCTTTTAGGTGTTCTCTTACTGGAAAGGCCTTGAGCTGGTTGGAGAGCCTACCTTCTAAGTCTATCAGGACTTGGAAAGCTTTGTACGATCAATTTCTTACAAAGTTCTTCCCTCTTGCTAAGACAAAGGAGTTGAGGAAACGCATCACCTCCTATCACCAGCTGCCTAATGAAACATTCATTGAAACATGGGAAAGATTTAAAGAGATGCTTAGACAATACCCCACTCATGGGAAACCTTTATATGTTCTGCAAGAAATCTTTTTCCAGGGTATCAACGCAGAGACCAAGAACCGCATCAACACGCATACTGCGTGCGGTTTTAGAGAGATGAACCCGACGGAGGCATGGGAACTGTTGGATAAGCTTTCCAATTATGATGCCATATATAGAACCCAGCAGACTCCACAACCCTAGAAACGTCTCTACATACCTAACCGAGACGAATTTGACCCGGATGTTAAAAATCAATTCTTACAAGATGAGGTCAATCGTCTAAAGAAACAAGTAAGTTTTCTGAAATCCTCTTAATCATGTCAAGAATGTGGTTCTTCTGTACATAGTACTTCTACTTGCACTAACATAGAGCAGGTTAGAGCTGCTGAGACAATAGATGAGATGAATTATATGAGAGGACCATACAGGAACCAGCCTAGTTATCATGACAGGTCAAACAACTATCAGGCATGGGGCAATCAGAATACAAGTCAAAACTATGCAGTGCCCCCACCAGATAGACGACCTGCACCCTATCGACCTCCAAGCCATCAGGAGCTGCCATTATGGGTTCAAGGATTACAGGAAAGCATTAACGGAGTGACCAACAAGGTCAATGAAGTTCAAGCCAACCTGAACCAACAAAATAGAAGATGGGGAGAGTTCGATATATGGAAGAAGAGTGTTGATTCCGAACTAGGGAACCTCGCTGCTCAAATTCCGAGACCACAAGGGCAAATCCCGGGCCGCCCCAAGGAGAACCCTAGGGGACAAATAGCAGCGGTGCACCTTAGGAGCGGGAAGACATTGCCGGAGCGAGTTCAAGCTGAGGACAAGAAGGAAGAGGACGTCACCAAACGGCTCGTTAACGAGCCAACGAGGGCAAATAACGAGCCCATATACAAGGATGACGAAGCTCCGAGGGTTCTTGATGACCCTATCATAAATATTCTTAGCAGGAAAAGATCCATTACAGAGCTGCAGGATGAAGTCAGATCGATACCTCTACCAAAAAAGCTAGGAGACCAGGAAGATTTGAAATAACCATCGGCATAGGCAACCACAAGTTCAAGGCTTTATGTGATCTGGGCGCCAGTGCTAGTTTAGTCCCTCTCTCAATCTGGTCTAAATCTAATATGGGACCACTAGAGCCGGTAGATATGAATTTGTACATGGCAGATGGACATGTGTCAAGGCCACATGAGAAGTGGACGACTATCCTATTCAAGTCGGGAAATTCTTTATACCGAATGATTTTATCGTCCTCGATATGCCTGAGGACCCTCATGTCCCCATAATTTTCGGCCGGCCATTTTTAGCCACAACAGGTGCAAGAGTTGATGTGCGGAAAGGACTCCTCACTTTTGATATTGGAGAGGAACTGGTGGAATTCAACTTGGATCAGAATGCCAAAGACCCAATTGGGGTCGCACAAATCGAGTTGACCCAACCAGAACTCGACACAACTGTCCCTACCGAGCCTCATTGGCCAAACACCGAGTCCCACGTGCAAGAGTACAATCAAGAAGTGACTTGGTTTGGGGGGGGGTTTCCCCGTGGAGCCTTTGCCTTTGCGAATTGATTCCAAACCACCTTGGTTTTCGGATTTCACTACCCATCCTGTAGGAATACCGGGCATACTGATAGAAGAAAAGGGTCCTAATTTAGCAACTCAATCACACAGAAGCTGCAAAGCTAAGTATGGGGTACCTCAAGACCCAAACATGGCTACACAAGAGCCACCTTGAGTCAAAGGAGCACGTCGGGCTAACGACGTTAAAAATAGCGCTTACGGGAGGCAACCCGCTTTTAATATAGAGAATTAGATTCTTTTTCTTTTCTTTTCCTTTTTTAGATTATTTTTCTTAGCTTTATTTTGAGTTCTTTTTAGTAATTTTTAGGATAGAAATTAGGATAAATGTTTAGCTAACAAGATGCAGGAGAAGGGATCGAAAATCACTCCAAGAGGCTACGGAGGCTGGTTAACGACCCACCCAGGGTCGTTAACGACCCGGTTCGAACGACCCGACTCAACAAACGGGCAGGTAAGTTTTTTTAACCTAATCTATCTTTTTTACCTACCCATTGCCGCCCCGCCCCCCCTACCTATTCCTATCTCTTCCCTCTCCTATAAAACCCTCTTACCCCTTCCAACAAACCACCCTCAAATCCTCTCAATTCCACCCTTCTCAAAAACTCAACCAAAGATCTTGAAGACCTCCTCCCACCGATCGGAATCCCGCACTAACCACCACCGAGCAACCGTCGTTACCGAAGCCCGGAAACCGTTCCCTCCACCGTCGAAGATCCGAGCATTTGTTAACCCTCACCGAGCTTGTTACTCACCCGATTTCCGACCCCTTGTTCTTCAAATTTCTCGATTCTCCGGTATGTTTTCTAAACCCTAACTCGAAATTGCATGATTTATGGTTTTTAGGGTAGAAATTTCATGTCTAGAATTGAGTTCATATAGAGGATCGATGTTCATGATTTTTGCCTATGAAAGTTTGATTTTGCCTCGTAATTCTAGATCTATAGAAGGATATTCATGTTAGAAGTTCCATTGTGAAAAGATGAGTGTGAAAAGCATGAATTTTTCTTGTTATAGTAATAAGTTTTAAACTTAGCTTGTCAAAATTTAGGGTAAAATTAGCATGTTTGGGATGGGTAATCGAGCAAGTATGGGGTGCGTATATCCGATTGTGTGACAATTGAAGAAGTCTAGAGGATTGCATGCTTGATTTTTGCTTGAATTTTAAGGTAGATTAAACTCGAAATTCTGTGATTTGGCTCTCGACAGCTCGTTAACGACCCACCCAGGCTCGTTAACGACCCTGCACAGCTTCAAAAATCAACACTAGTCCAAAATTGTAAACGACCCAATTGGGTAGTTAATGATTAATTCCGAGGCTATTTCGAGGCCAAGTATGGGGTTGCTTGCCTATCTATTTTGAGAAGATCTTATCTTGGAAAAATTCTTGATTGTTTTGTAGGATCTCATGGCAAGTTCAAGCAGGCCCGCTACCCGAGCTCAGAAGAAGAGAAGGAACCAGAGGTCCCCATCTCCACCTCGCGTGGACGACGTGGTTTTGAGCACTCAAGGCCAAGTGCGCCGTTACCGTGCCATTCTAGAGAAGGACCACTACACCCGGTTGTTCTCGAAGTCTAGTGCTGTAAACACGGGGATCTACACGGACGTCAAGGAGGCCTTTTTTATTCTTGGTGCCGCTCATCTCTTGAAGCAGGAGAATTTACCACACTATTCGGCCCTCACATCCGAGTTTTTGGCCACCTTGGAGACTAGCTTCTCGTCGAAGACCTCGGTGGGGCGAATCCGGTTTCGGCTCGGCAATGTGAGCCGTGTGTTCACCATGGCAGAGTTCAACGCAATTTTAGAGCTTCTGAACCCGTCTAGAGACTACAGCTTGAAAGATTACAAAGTGACTCGTACTTGGAGATACATCACCGGGGAGGTCCAATCCTCCACAGCGGCATTATCCGGGGAAAACATCATCAACCCAATCTTCAGGATTATTCTCCGAGTCCTAGCCGCTACGTTCTGGCCGAAGAGAGAGTTGAACAGGCCAACGAGGACGAAAGTTGCTTGTCTCCGCACCATCCTTTTCGAGGAGCCCGACCCCTTGAATTTGGGGTACGAATGGCTCTACTACGTCGAGAAATCAACCAAGTCCAAGGAGGTTTGGTGTGGCAACTTGGTTAGCCTCTTGACTAATAACCTTGGAGTCGACCTCACTGGTTACACACCGGCCCACACCCAACTCCTCAACAAGAACTATTGGTATAGCTCCAGTGTCTTCATTCAAGCCGAGGGAGGATTCAAAGTGAAGGTACAAGATCGCATCGTTACACCAACCCTCGATAAATTGGAGCTTCTCTACGTACCGAATAGGTATGAGGCGTGGACGGGGCATGCTTACACATTGGAACCCAAGCCGGAGGATGAGCTCTCACTTAGGCCGTGTGAGACGAGGTTTGAGCGAGATGAAGATGCAATGGATGAAGATGAAGATGAGGATATCGAGGTAGTAGGCGACGATACTGAAGAAGCCGACACCGAGGGAGGAACTGAGGAGCTAAACCTCGAGGATGAAGACCTCGACACGGAAGTATTGGGGAGCAACGTCCTCATTGACGAGCCCACCAGGCTCGTTAACGACCATTTCCAGCCTCCTTCTTACACTACTAACGAGGCACCCAGCTTCGTTAACGAGGCGCCGAGAGCTTCTGTCAACCCACCACCAGCTCCTACCCACCCTCAAAGCTATGGACTCATGCCTTACAACCCGATGATGTATCAAGATCATTTCCAACCTCACTATCCACCACCTCCTCAGCCCGAGTACACAGGATCGAGTATACCACCACCATGGGCCGAGGATCTTTCTGCACGGATGCAACAGCTTCACCTCCAGCAGGACCATATTCATAGGAGGATGGATAGATGGGAATCCGTCTATTCTGCTCGCATGTCGATGGAGGATGAGAGGCATCGTCAGAGAGAGGCAGATGATGCTGAGCGTTGGAGGACGATGTACGACTTCATGGGGAACTTTGAGCACTACTTTCCTCCACCAAACCGTTGATTCAGCCTGAAGACGCAGTTTTTCCTTGTTTCCCACTTTTGAAACTTTGTAAGTTCTTATGTTTTTCTTTTTTTATTATTATTTTTATCTTTGTTTGTTTTCTTTTCTATCTCTTTTCATTCTTCTTATTTTTCTTACAGTGGGGACACTGTAATTTTAAGTATGAGGTGGGAGAAAATAGAGAACTTGTTGTCTTATGTGTCTATGTGTTTTTAGTAGTTTTTATTCTGAAAATCGAAAAAAATAAAAAAAAATCGGAAAATTTGAAAAAAAAAATTGAAAAATTTAAAAAAAGGAGTTTTAGAATTGATAGATATCCCTTCTTAGGTTCTATGATAGTAGTTGCTAGCTTAATCATATAATTCCTTGCAAGCATGTCTTTAATAGTATAGCCGGATTCTTAACTTGAAATTATTTGTTTTTAGAAGAAGATAGCATTTGATGAAATTGAGCACATATACTTCATAGCATAAGTGATGCAATCCAAAAAAATAGTTACCTAGTGAGGAATTTTTGGCCTTATAGGGAAAACATCAAAAATCCCTCTACTTTTTTTGTGTGATTTACTCTCTATATGCATATTATCTCTTGGAATTGTGATGGTTATCTATTTCTTGAGACCCATATGGGATTTATATTTCATTACTTGTGAAAATCATATGATGGAGAACTTATTTTTATAAGCCCTATTATTCCCCATCCACCTTTACATGATCCTTCTTTTGACAACCAATTCTCGCCTGAAGCCTTTATTTTTAGCTCCACAAAATTATTCCCTAGCCGAGATAAGCTTGACCCTATCTGGGGATTAGGACTTAGATTGGAGAGGTATTTTTTGTTGATTGTTAAAAAAAAAAAGAGGAGTTACTTATAATGTTTGCTTTGATTGAAGGATTATTGGGAAGGGTAGATTGGAAGTCTCTTGCTCTAATATTATGCAAAAGAAAGATCTCTTGATAAGCAAAAGATGCACAAAATAAAGTTATTTTTTGGAGGTAATGAGAAAGAAATAATGGAAGAATACATACGGAAGCTCGTTAACGACCCTGAAGTAGGCTCGTTAACGAGGCATCGAAGAAAAAAAAAGAAAAGAAAGAAAAAAAAGGGAGTGAAGTTTGAAGTGTATGTGTGTTTATAGATAATATCAAAGATTCTTTTATTTCTTATGAGACTTTCTATGATGTTAAAGGGTGAGTGAAAATGAGTGTGCATAATGAAAGAGTGAGTTTGGTATATTGTTTTTAAGAGAGTTTTTGGTGTTATGTGTGAGTTTTTAGGAGTCTTTGATTCCCGGATATTATTAGCACCACATAGCCAAAATATTTCCACGCCTTATTGTTTTTACCAAGCCCCATTACAACCCGTCCGAATGAAAGCTTCTATGAAGTTTTTCATTGAGCCCCCTAAGTTCTCTTGATGGTTTTTGCTTGTTTTGACAAATCTTGGGTGGAGAGTATTGGTGATATAAGTTCCAATTTCTATGAGTTTTTGTATATAAGATGAGTTGAGAGATTAAATTTATGAGCCTAAGCACTTGAGAGTTGAGTGAAACACATTATATCCCTTGTGAGGTTGGATTGTATTTCCTTATGACTATTTAGTGCATGTATGTGTGATGACATTAATAATCTTTTGCTATATTTTTCTCATGAGTAGAAGTCGTTTTTTTTTTATGATGGCTATATCTTGATAAGTATGTTTGTGTGGTTTTGGTTAGTGTTTAGTGATTGCTTGAGGACAAGCAAGTTTAAGTATGGGGTATTTTGATGTTCGCATTTTCAGTATAGTTTTTAATAGGTTTTCTTTGTTTATTAGGTTTAGTTTTGATTAGTTTAGGTTTAGTTTTGTGTGTTTGTCGATAGTTTTGCATATTTCTATGGAAAGTATGGAAGCTAATCTATTTTATGTATTTTGTAGGTTTTAGCAAGGAAAAGGAGCTATATGGAGCTGAATTTGGAGTGCTACAGTGAAAGTCAAAGGAATACGAGTTTGAAGAAGTCGGAGTTTAAGATTTACGAGATAAAGTGTGGAAGAAATCAAGCCTAGGATCGTTAACGAGGCTGTGAGGGCTCGTTAACGAGGCCACGAGCGAGGGTTGACTTTGTGACGCACCGATCCTGTGCGGGAAATTATTTCCGTGTCGGTAGAGTATCTTTTTGTGATATTTAGGGTTATTATATTATGTATTTTAGGTCTTGTTATCTTCTTAGATTTTATTTCTATCTTTTAGAGTTTTATTTCTATCTTTTTAGGAAAGTTTATATCTTCTAGCCTTTTTAGTTTTTAGTTTTTTTAATATAAATACTCTTCTATCTAGCATAGAAAAGAGAGGACTTTTAGAGAGATTCTTTTTTAGAGATTTCGGAGAGGAGGAAGAACCGAAGAAGCGAGAGGATCGGAGTCGAGTTCGGAGGTCGGTGAACGAGATTTTGGTTCGGTGTTTTGTTCCTTTTTTCGGTTTCTTCTGAATTTCTGTAAGACAGAGATTTTTTCTATTTAATTTGAGTAGCAATATGTTTTCAATGATTTCTTTTATTGAATTTGTTTGTTTAGTAGTTATGATTAGTGAGTAGTCTTCTTTTCTAGGATCGGGGTTAAGACCGGCATAGTTGAGCATGTTTGATAAGTGAGATTATGTGTTGAATGCCTTTTTTATCTATTATCGAGATTGTTTGTTGTGCTTATTGACTCGGCTAAAATCGTTGTTGCCAAGATCAAAGATAAATAACCTTAAACTACTAACTAGTATAGCAAGTAAGCAAGGGGTCGAACCCAAGAGAATCGGGATTCTGATGAATCAGCAAAAGCAAGACAAGGTTTTTTTGGAAGTTCAGGCAAACAAACAAAATAAACAAATATTATTGGGGATTTAATCAATTGGAAGAAAGCAGAGTTCATTCAATCAAATCCATCTTCTTACTCATTCGATCATTGATTCATCCACTTTTCTATTAATTCCCTAGTTAATTCCAATCCTTATAAAAGATTTTCGCTTGTCCACGGTCCTAGTGAAAGGATGATATGAACAAGAACGCTTAATTCAAATCATGAAAAGTATTAAGGATAGAAGGATATTAATTCAAACAATCAAGCTACGAGTCTCATGCATAAAATAACAATCAAATACTCTTTCTCAATTCTAGTCCACGATCCTAGAAAAGAGTTGTTTCAAGGATAAATAAGATTGCACAGACAACAATCAAACCTAATCAAACAGTAGATCTAAGTCAATCAAACAAGTTGATCAGGCTTATCAAATCAAACATAGATCATATAAATAAAACCAAGAGTTTTGATATTAATTAAGGGATAGAAAAGTTACCAGAATCTCACGAATTACATAAAAAGGCTTCCTTGATTAAACAAACTCCAAGGGAAATTAGTTCTCCATAATAAAACTAAAGACTGAAATAAAAATCCAAAAGTATGCTAGAATTGTCTCTAAATTGTGTAACCCTAAAGTGAAACTTGAAACTAACTTAAATAGTAGAAATAAGTCCGAAATTATAAAGATATAAAAATACTAAAAGATAGAATAAAAACGAAACAAATTGGCGGCGTTGAAACCCTCGATCTGCGAGTGCGGAAATAATCCGCGGTCGCGGATCAATCCTCTACCCTCGTCCGCGGAATCCCTTCAATCCGCGAGCGCGGAAATAATCCGCGTCCGCGGATCCAGCTTTCCTCGCCCTCGGATGCTTCGCTTCGTCCTCGGCACCGCGGGCTCGAATCTAATCCGAGGGTGCGGATCTTGACTCATTAAACACTTCAATTTCGAATTAGGACTTCTGTCTTCCAAATCTTCAATTGTAGGCTTCTGCTGATATTATAGATAATCATCCTAATCTAGCCTAAAACACTCAGAAAATCCTAATAAAAATACAGAATTACGTTGTACAAAAACCAGCGTATCAAATTCCCCCATACTTAGATCTTGCTCGTCCTCGAGTAAGCTCAAAATAAATCTAACAATAAATCCTATCAAAGATCCTGAAGAATTAAAGGGAAATATGAAAAATCTAACTCTAAACTCACAACCCAGACCCATGTAGAGAAATAGTGAGCAAAAACATGAAAGCTCAAATCACACACCTCACAGATACAAAATATAGCACTCAAGCTCCAAAAAGTGTAGAGCAACCTAGGATCTACCTGATCGCCCTCTCGGATGCGAGGGTCAAGAGATACAATTTATAACCCGACCCCGTTGTAGTACGTGGTGGGTGTCGAACACTCGGGAAGTCTACTCGATCGATGTGCCTAGATACTAGGAAGCTAGAAAGGAGAGCATAAAACAAAGGAAAATAAAGAAAACAGTCGGGACCGACACTGAGGTCACGTCGGGCCCGAGGTTGGCGACAAGAGGAAGTCGGGACCGACACTGGGTAAGTCGGGCCCGAGGTAGCTGGGGATGTCGAACTCAAAGATTTTAAAAGTAGATCTTGGGCTTTTGGGTTCCTTCCCTAGTAGATCAAGGCTTTTCCACCCCAATTCAGGCAATGAGTGATGATCGGACTAGGATCGAGTGCTTTCGCCCTCGTTCCAACCACATCTACACCTCGATCCATGGGGAAATCCCCTTCGAAGCAAGGTCTTGAGATTGACACATGTTCACTTTCGCTACTTTGCCAATCTCAAGCCTTGATTCCCGACTTTCACATGGAATTGTAGCTCGATGTAGAGTGGGTTCCTTAGATCAAACACTCAAGGCTATGGAATTGGGGTTTCTAGCCTAAACCTAGCTAGGGTTTTCCCCCATAACCCAAGATCAAGGAGATCTACTCCATGTGACAAGCAAAGAAAGCAATCAAATCAAAAGAGAAAGCAATCATCATAATCAATCTCAAAACAAAGCAAGGGTTCATTTAAATCCAAAGCAATCTACAAATACAAATCAAGGGTTTTCAAATCCACAAGATCAAAGCAAATCAAAGCTAAACAATCAACAAAACCTCTCAAGTCTTCCTCCTCTTTGGCCGATTCTCTCTCTCTTCCTCCTCTCCTCCTTCCTCCTTGCTCTCCAAGTATCCTCTTGGCTCCCTTGGAACCCCCCTTTTTGTGTGTGTGTGAGGGAACCCCTTCTTAGAAGACAAGAGGCCCTTTTATGGATTAAATGAGGGGCAAAAGTGGAAGTTCACAAATTCGTGCCTTGGAGCCCAAGTAGTCCGGTGACCGACTCGGCCCGACACGGAGGAACCTCGGGCCCGAGGTACTGTGCAACTCGGTCCGAGGTTGGAAACTTCAAAGTCGGGCCCGACGTTGTTGCATCTCGGTCCTGACCTCGTTCCACCTTCTTCTTAGTTGGCTTCTCTTGTTCTTCTTCATGGCTTGCTTCTCTCTTTCCCGCTTTAGCTCGGCCTTTGCTCCATGTCTCGACCCTCCTTCAAATCCATCCTTGATTCATGCCAAATTACCTACAAAACACATAAAAGGTGCGTAGTCTCCGAATCTCATAGAAATACGGGAACTAAGCTAAAAAGGAACAAAACGCACAAGAAAAGGGGAAAAAGAAACATATTTACAAAGGAAATCACATATGAAAACACCACCAAATAGAGAGACATCAAAATACCCCATACTTAAACTTGCTTGTCCTCAAGCAATAACAATGTAAGCAAGACCGAAACATAATCTTCAAGTAAAGCCTCGTATGAAAACACATTTTAAGCACAAGTGATCGATATTCAAGCAAGATTACATCATCACACGTGATTAAGCGTTCCAAGGAATAAAGTCAATGCAACTAAGCCTCACTTTAGGGATATGTGAATGTGTATCACTCATCATGTGTTTGGGTTTAGCAATGAACACTCAAGCTCAAAAATCATGCAAGTAAGGACTTTACTATTGAAGCTAATATCACCAATTCCTCCACCTAGAGATGCCTAATGCAAAGTACACAAAGAATTTCGAACTTGACTCAATGGAGGTCCTCAAAGAGGTTCCATTCGGCCGGGTTGTAATGGGGCTTTTGGTATTTTTCAAGGTGGGAATTATTTGGTCTTGTGGTGCTTATAATGGGGATTGAACAAACTAAACTCTCACCAATTTCACCAAATCCCACAATTACTTTTACACTCACCCAAAAGACTTAAACATTTTCCTTTCAACCCAAAATTTCACTTAACATTCCACTTCATCTTTGCTCTTATTCTTTTTGTTGGATTTTCAACACTTTCTACATTTGGACCGACTTTCTTATGACATCGGGCCCGATGTTGCTTGTAACTCGGTCGGACCATTTTCTTCACTTAAGCTCTTTGCTTTATTCCACTTTACATTTCCAACATTTTCTTTCTTTCTTTTCTTTCTTTTTTTTTTTCATTTTTGTACAACAAAGATGCACTACCCACATGATTCATAACACCATTCCTTGCCCTTAAACCCAAGAAAATCTCAACTCTTCAAATACAATCCAAACCTCTCTTCTAAAGTCCAATCCCATAAGGGTCAAGTCATATATGGCTAGGAATAATATTTTTGAGGAGTTTCAAACAAAGGCTTAGGCTAGAACGGGGCTACAATCAAAGGATTAACTTCATGGAAGGATATGGAACATTTATGTGACTAGAAGAATAAAGTCCAAAATCAATGTGACCATGCTAGGACAATTCTCATGACGGTCTTGGAAAATAGATAAACACCGCAATAGCAAGTTTTACTAAGCATGAATGAGCTAATTACACAAGAAACATGAGGGATATGCAAATATGATCAAGCATCCCTAAAATGGCCAAAAATCAATCTCACAAGGGTCACTCATACTTAGTTGCATAAAAACTCATCCTAGAACTCACATGCTCAATAAAACAAGCAAGGTATCATGATCACATCAAAAGCAACATCATTTTTAGAGGCTAAACTATCCAAAAATATGCAAAGGAATTTACATGCTCACATCATCATTAGCTTTTATTTTGGCAATCTAAGATGGGAATTTCTAGTCCAAAACCTACAAAACACAAAATCTTTTTGTTGTTTTTAACACAATTTTTTTTCAATTTTTTTATGGATTTTTTTTTTTTTGCAAAAATTTCTCTAAAACCAAAAACTCATCCATTCTAGACCAAATTAATCATCCACGTCATTCATCAAACCACAAACCAAGACACAAACATCCCAAACACAAACTAGAAACACAAACTAAATATCCTCAAAATAATAAACAAACATAAACAAGTGAAATCATGAACACACTTACCCCCACCCCATACTTAAAATTTTTGATGTCCCCATCAAACAAGGAAATCAAAACTTAAAAGCAAGAGAGAAGAGTATGAAAAGCTCACAATTTCTTATTCTTCAATGGCATGTATAGGATCAATCGGTGAGGACGAGAGCCCATGAGGCTCTAACTTCTTCGTTTGGACCGTCCTTGTCATAGAACTTCTTCACTCGATGACCATTCACTTTGAAAATATGTCCTTGTTCATCAACCAAGTCCACCGCACCATGAGCATAGATACGGTGGACCACAAATGGTCCGCTCCACCTAGTCCTTAACTTCCCGGGGAAAAGTTTAAGCCTTGAATTGAAAAGGAGAACCTTGTCACCGGTTTGATAGGTCTTTGGAATTAACTTCCTATCATGCCACTTCTTGGTCTTCTCTTTGTACAACTTGGAGTTCTCATAGGACTTCAACCTCAATTCCCCCAACTCATGAAGTTCTAGAAACCTTTTCTCACCGGCCAAGTTGATATCCCAATTCATCTCTTTGAGTGCCCATTTCGCCTTGTGCTCAAGCTCTACCGGAAGATGACATGCCTTGCCATAAACTAGATTGAAGGGTGTAGTTCCCAAAGGTGTCTTGAAGGCGGTTCTATAAGCCCAAAGTGCATCATCGAGCTTAGAGGCCCAATCTTTCCTTGATCGAGATACGGTCTTCTCCAAGATAGCCTTGATTTGACGGTTTGACACCTCGACTTGCCCGCTTGTTTGAGGATGATAAGGAGTAGCAACTCGATGAGACACCCCATACTTAATCAACACATTTTCGAAGCACCTCTCAATGAAATGAGGTCCGCCATCACTTATGAGAACCCTAGGCACGCCAAAACTTGCAAAAATGTTGCTTTTCAAAAACTTCATCACCACCTTAGCATCATTGGTTCTTGTTGGTATGGCCTCCACCCATTTTGAAACATAGTCCACGGCTACCAAGATGTACTTGTAAGGCCCCGATGTGGGAAATGGTCCCATGAAGTCAATACCCCATACATCAAATAACTCAACTTCTAGAATGCCAGTTTGAGGAGTATCATTCCTCCTTGATAGGTTCCCCTCTCTTTGGCACTCCTCACACTTCCTCACATAATCATGCACATCCTTGAACATGTTTGGCCAATAATACCCACATTGAAGAATTTTTGAGGTGGTTTTGGAACTCTTAGCGTGACCTCCCGTAGGCAAGGAGTGGCAATGGTGAATTATGCTCTCAACCTCTTCACTTGACACACACCGTCTATAGATTTGATCACGCCCTTCCTTGTAGAGATATGGATCATCCCAAAAGTATTGTCTAGCATCATGTAAGAATTTCTTCCTAGATTGATAAGACAAATTTGGTGGGATCACTCCCCCTACGGCAAAGTTAGCAAAATCCGCAAACCAAGGGGAGACCCCTTGTCTTACGGCACTAATCGAAAGAAGGCCAGTGGGAGAGAAAGAATCAATCAATTGAGAACGAGAAGGAATGGAAATCGAGCTAGGAAACTTACTTTCTTCCACGGACCGACATTGAAGTATACCGGGCCCGACATGGTTGGACGCCGGTCCAGCTTCGCAGACACACAGCTGCCTCGGGCCCGATGTTGAAGTCCTCGTCCCGACTCACTCGCACTTGCCTTGCCTTCGGTCCGATGTTCTGAACCTCGGGCCCGACGTACTTGGTTCGTCGATCCACCCTTCCTTTCCTCCCTTCCGCTCATGAGAACTTCATCTGCTCTTGAATCATCTATAGTCATACCATCCTCCATTTCCAACATGTACTCGATGGGCAAACGGGATAGATGATCCGCTACCACATTTCCGCACCGGTTTTGTCCTTGATCTCATGGTCAAACTCTTGGAGAAGGAGCATCCACCTTAGAAGCCTCGGCTTTGCATCTTTCTTCTTCATGAGGTATTTGATTGTCGCATGGTCTGTGAAGACTACCACCTTTGATCCCATAAGATATGAACGGAATTTCTCAAATGCAAACACTATCGCAAGAAACTCTTTCTCCGTTGTTGTGTAATTGCACTGAGTTTCATCCAAAGTTTTGCTTGCGTAGTAAATGGCATGCAACTTTCCATCCTTCCTTTGCCCAAGGACGACCCCTACGGCGAAATCACTAGCATCACACATCACCTCGAATGGAAGATTCCAATCGGGTGCCGCCATTATTGGAGCCGAGATCAAGGCATCTCTCAACCTACAAAAAGAACTCATGCAATCCTCGGAAAATACAAAGGGCACATCCTTCATCAAGAGGTTAGACAATGGTTTTGCAATTTTAGAAAAATCCTTGATGAACCGTCTATAAAATCCTGCATGACCTAAGAAACTCCTAACATCACGAACACAAGAGGGGGGAGGTAGTTTTTCAATTATTTCAACTTTAGCTCTATCTACCTCTATCCCCCTACTAGAAACTAGGTGTCCTAGTACTATGCCCTCCTTCACCATAAAGTGGCATTTTTCCCAATTAAGCACCAAGCTAGTCTCCTCACATCTAGTCAAAACCTTGTCTAAGTTAGCTAAGCAAACATCAAATGAGGATCCGTAGACGGAGAAATCATCCATAAACACTTCTACTATATCCTCAACCATATCGGAGAAGATGGACATCATGCAACTTTGAAATGTTGCCGGCGCATTACATAAACCAAAAGGCATGCGTCTATAGGCAAAAGTCCCATAAGGACATGTGAATGTCGTCTTCTCTTGATCATCGGGATGAATAGGGATTTGCCAAAACCCGCTATACCCGTCAAGGTAGCAAAAATATTCATGTTGTGCTAATCTCTCTAGGACTTGGTCTATGAAAGGAAGAGGAAAATGGTCTTTGCGAGTGCCGGTATTAAGCTTACGGTAATCAATACACATACGCCATTGTGTTGTGGTTCTCATAGGTATCATTTCTCCCTTTTCATTTTGCACAACGGTGAGACCTCCTTTCTTAGGAACTACATGCACGGGACTCACATACTTGCTATCGGAAATTGGGAAGATAATCCCGCATCCAACATCCTAAGTATTTCACTCTTTACCACTTCTTTCATGTTAGGATTTAATCTTCTTTGGGGTTCAATAGTGGGTTTATGGTTATCCTCCATATAAATCCTATGCATGCAAATTGAGGGAGAGATTCCCTTTAGTTCCTCTAGTGAATACCCTAAAGCTCCTCTATGTTTTCTTAGAACCTTCAACAACTTAGACTCCTCCTCATCATTCAAGTTGGCATTTATGATTACGGGTAAAGAAGAGTTGGGACCAAGAAACGCGTACCTCAAATCATTTGGAAGCTCCTTGAGTTCTTGAGATGGTTCCGGTGGTGCTTGAACTTCTTCTTTCTCGGCCTTGAACACCTCCAAGTAAGACATCCTTTCCTCCAATTGCTCATGCTCAATCATATTGAGGGCTAGACCTTGGCGCTCTATCTCAATTTCTCTAGGTGGTGGGGTGGCTTTCAACCTAAGCTCCCTTGGCCTTGACTTTTTAGAAATGGCTTCCCATTGCAATCCAAGAGGAACATGGATCATCTTAGCTTCCTTATGTACGGTCCCTTTTGAAGTTGGTCTAAAGAAAAACTCAATTTCTTTTCCTCCAATGTCGAGAGACAAGTGGCCCTTCTTTACATCAATGATTGCCCCAACCGTAGCAAGGAAAGGTCTCCCTAGTATGATCGGTTCACCCGGTACTTCTATCATGTCTACTACAACAAAGTCGATTGGGACATAGTGGCCTTCAATGCAAACGAGATAATCCTCGACGATACCAATTGGTTCGATGGACGACCCATCCGCTATCGTTAACCTCATGTTGACCGGAGCTATGAGACCCATAGATGTGGATTTCCATATGGTGTAAGGAATGATGCTCGTGCTTGCTCCAAGATCACACAAGGCTTGGAAATTTTTAGACCCCACACCAATGGTTATAGCAAAACGACCGGGATCTCCTAGCTTTTGTGGTAACTCCAAGGTCTTGACTTCGTCTTGCATTTCCACTATGGACCTCTTCTTGCTCAAAATCTCCCTTAAAAACTTGGCATAAGATGGCATCTCACTCAATGCGTCGGTGAACGGGATGGAGATGTTCAAGCCTTGCAAGAGTTTGAGAAACCTCTTGAACTTGTTCTCAACAACATCTTTTGGCTTCTTCGAGGGATATGGGAGAATTGTTGCACCTTGAATCTTGCTCGGATCAACCTCTTTGGAATTCCCTACTTCAATTGCAACATTTTCTGAATGGACCGACTTGGGCACCATGTCGGGCCCGATGTTGTGAATCTCGGTCCTGGGCAGAGGAGTTGGATCGAGGTCTGTGTACGTCGGTCCCGAGTCGCTCTCAACCTCGGTCCGTGGTGAAGGAGTCGATCTTCTTGCTGGGTCGACTTCGGGGAACGTCGGACCCGACTTGCTGGGTAAGTTGGTCCGACTCTCTTCACTCTTCTTAGGCACGTGTGGCTCGGGTAGGTTTCGGCCACTTCTCAATCCAATTGCCCGGACTTCATTTTGATTGTTTTGAGCTCGAGAATTCTCCTCGGGTCGGCCCGGAAGTCTCCCATTCTCTCTTGGGGCTTGAGTCGCAATTTGAGCAAATTGATTGTCGACTTGCCTCCTCCATGCACCAAACTCATTGAATTGGGTCCTCATCTCCTTGAACCCATCTCTCATTTCTTGAGCAAATGTTTGTAACTCATTGAATCCCGGTGGTCTATATGGTGGTGGTGGCGCCCTTGGCTCGTTTTGGTTGAAGTTGTTGTTGTAGCTTTGATCTTGACCGTTGTTCCACCGGCCATTGCCACCATTGTTGAAGTTGCCTCTTCCACCGAAATTCCCTCGAACATAGTTTGCCTCCTCAATTCGCTCGGCCAAGCGCACTTGGCTCTCATTCGGACAAACTTGTGTAGCATGTGCAAAGGATCCACACTCCTCACAAGCTCTAGCATTTTGCTTGTAGTAGTGGACTTGCCTCTTAAGCTTGCTCACTTCACCTTCAAGGAATTGGAGCTTCACATCTCTATCAATGTCTTCTCCCTTTGGATCATATAACTTCCTTGCACCTTCACCTTGAACTTTCACCTCCTTGCTAGCGTGACTCACCCTATACATGGCCTCATAATCGGATAGCTTGTCAAGTAGTTCCCAAGCTTGGTCCGGTGTCAAGTCTATGAACCCACAATCGGTGTGGAGATTGAGCTTGTCCTTCGTTACCGGATTGATGCCTTGGAAAAAGATGTCTTGAAGAACATATGGTTGTTGGCCATGAGTAGGACATTGGCGCAACATCTCCTTGAAACGGTCCCATGCTTCGAAGAGAGGCTCATTCGGACCTTGTTGAAAACTTGCAATCTTCCTTCTCAACTCGGTTGTCTTTGAGGGCGGGAAGAACTTCATCAAGAAGGCATCATAGAGTGTCTTCCAAGTTGTGATTGACCTAGGAGCTTGGCTCTCGAGCCAATGTGTGGCCTTGCCCCCAAGTGACCATTTGAACGCCTTTAGAAGCACATACTCCAATGTCTCCTCGTCGGTAGAGATCGTCTCACACATGTCCACAAAGCGTTTGACATGCTCTATGGGACACTCATGTGGACGGCCCTCGAATTGATCACGCTTGATGAGGGAGATGAATTGCGTCTTGATCTCAAAATTCTTGGCAACCTCGGGAAGCACAATAGCCGGCTCGGGTACCCTCAACTCCGGATGCATGTATTGGCGTGCATTCCGGGGTAGAGCGTTGAGTTGAGCCTCGGCTCTCATCCGTTTCTCCCGTTCTCTTCTTGCCACCTCCTCTTGATTGTCCCTCTCAAGTTGCAATCTAGCCATTTCGGCCCTAAGTCGAGCCAACTCCTCATCAACATGGAGAGCTTGATTCTCCATCCTTTTCCTTCTTCGGGCTTCCTTGAGAATACTTTCCGGATCACTCACAAACTCAAGCTCAAGTGTTCCTCGGGAGGAACGAGCTAGCATACACCTATGAAACAAAAACACAAACCAAAACAAATCAAAAACAAACAAAAGGTTTGGGCTATTCCCTCACCCAAATCACTACAAAAACACAAGAAACTAACCAAATTGGCACTCAATGCACTTAGACTTCCCCGGCAACGGCGCCATTCTTTTGATCGCCCTCTCGGATGCGAGGGTCAAGAGATACAATTTATAACCCGACCCCGTTGTAGTACGTGGTGGGTGTCGAACACTCGGGAAGTCTACTCGATCGATGTGCCTAGATACTAGGAAGCTAGAAAGGAGAGCATAAAACAAAGGAAAATGAAGAAAACAGTCGGGACCGACACTGAGGTCACGTCGGGCCTGAGGTTGGCGACAAGAGGAAGTCGGGACCGACACTGGGTAAGTCGGGCCCGAGGTAGCTGGGGATGTCGAACTCAAAGATTTTAAAAGTAGATCTTGGGCTTTTGGGTTCCTTCCCTAGTAGATCAAGGCTTTTCCACCCCAATTCAGGCAATGAGTGATGATCGGACTAGGATCGAGTGCTTTCGCCCTCGTTCCAACCACATCTACACCTCGATCCATGGGGAAATCCCCTTCGAAGCAAGGTCTTGAGATTGACACATGTTCACTTTCGCTACTTTGCCAATCTCAAGCCTTGATTCCCGACTTTCGCAAGGAATTGTAGCTCGATGTAGAGTGGGTTCCTTAGATCAAACACTCAAGGCTATGGAATTGGGGTTTCTAGCCTAAACCTAGCTAGGATTTTCCCCCATAACCCAAGATCAAGGATATCTACTCCATGTGACAAGCAAAGAAAGCAATCAAATCAAAAGAGAAAGCAATCATCATAATCAATCTCAAAACAAAGCAAGGGTTCATTTAAATCCAAAGCAATCCACAAATACAAATCAAGGGTTTTCAAATCCACAAGATCAAAGCAAATCAAAGCTAAACAATCAACAAAACCTCTCAAGTCTTCCTCCTCCTTGGCCGATTCTCTCTCTCTTCCTCCTCTCCTCCTTCCTCCTTGCTCTCCAAGTATCCTCTTGGCTCCCTTGGAACCCCCCTTTTTGTGTGTGTGTGAGGGAACCCCTTCTTAGAAGACAAGAGGCCCTTTTATGGATTAAATGAGGGGAAAAAGTGGAAGTTCACAAATTCGTGCCTTGGAGCCCAAGTAGTCCGGTGACCGACTCGGCCCGACACGGAGGAACCTCGGGCCCAAGGTACTGTGCAACTCGGTCCGAGGTTGGAAACTTCAAAGTCGGGCCCGACGTTGTTGCATCTCGGTCTTGACCTCGTTCCACCTTCTTCTTAGTTGGCTTCTCTTGTTCTTCTTCATGGCTTGCTTCTCTCTTTCCCGCTTTAGCTCGGCCTTTGCTCCATGTCTCGACCCTCCTTCAAATCCATCCTTGATTCATGCCAAATTACCTACGAAACACATAAAAGGTGCGTAGTCTCCGAATCTCATAGAAATACGGGAACTAAGCTAAAAAGGAACAAAAAGCACAAGAAAAGGGGAAAAAGAAACATATTTACAAAGGAAATCACATATGAAAACACCACCAAATAGAGAGACATCACTACCCAACATCTAAAGTGTAATCCCCAAGCCCCAAAGTAGAACATAATCCTAATCACTCTGATTTTACCACTCATTCTACTTAGGCGCCCTTTCGGGTTTTCACCTAATCACTCTTTTCATTTTTCTTAATTGTGCTCACAAATACTCACATCTCTCATTAACCTCATATTACCCCAGCCTAATGCTGGTCCGGTTTACTTGCTTATTACCTGAGTCGCCCTTTCTGGTTTTCAACTCATCCTAGGATTTTCATGCCTTTTTCTCTATTTTTATGGCTTTTTTTATTCTTTTTATATATTTTTTTTTTCATTTTTTTATTTTTTTTATATTTTATTTTAACTGAATCAAATGACAAAAATAGAATGCAACTGTACATATAATACAAATATAGTAGTGAATCCCTTCCCTCATACTTAAACCCTTCATTGTCCCCAATGAAGCTAAGAACTAAAGAACAAAGTACAAAAGAAGGAATCAGAAGACTCACTGCTGATCTGGTGGAGGAAATGATGGATATCCTGGCCATTGTGTCTGCCAGAAAATAGTTGCCCGCCTCTGATGCTCATAAAATGCCTCCAATGAACGATCCATAGCATCCTGACGTGCAGACATGGCATCCTAACGAAGAGATAAGTGTTGCATCCCACTCAACATATGATCCTCAAAACTCATACTATCTGTCCAAGGCAAACTAGAGGAAGCAAAAGTAGAAGCAGAAGTGGATGCACGAGTAGTTGGGGGAGGTGAACCCCAACCAACTGTAGTCTGTGGAGAAGGAGCCCATCCAGAAGGCTCAAAAGAAAATCTAGCACGAAATGTCGCAGCCTGCTCATCCCAACCAACACCATCATCCGGAAAATCATCACCAACATCCTCTACTGGAACGTCTATATCTGGCTGTAAATGAAAAGAATACACAGTATCACCATACTGTAAATGTGCAGGTAGACGCAGATAAGCTGTAGCAGGATGCCCATGCAACCAAGTCCACCCGTCATCAACTGACCCTCTCAAACAATTGGCCCTAACTAAATCCTGATGTGTGTATCTGTACCCATCAGTCAAATGTCGGCCAAACTGTGCCTCAATCTGCTCTCTAGAAACAAATCTGGTGGCTAAAAGAGTAACCATACCACCCAATCCAATCAACCTCCTCTTATCCGGATACTTCTTAGCAAACTGAATAAATAATCCGAACCAATCCGGGCAGTGAGACGGAAAAGGAAACAACCATCTAATAATCCTCAAATCTCGTGCAGGAAGCTTGTTTGGCTCTCCCTGAGCGAAAAATGCCATGGCCAGGACCTTGTGACACAGACGGACACATGGGTGGGGAATCTTACTGTTAATCTCCCCAGAACGAGTGTTATAAGGGGAGCCAATAAGCGTATACCAAAAATCATAAATCGTAGCATCAGACAGTATACTCGCCCACCCATCAGTAGGTGGTGAAGTGATCCCAAAAGTAAGACAGGCCTCCTCACGGGTCAAACTACATAGTCTATCACAAGCATGAAAACTCAAGACCCCATTAGTAAAGTGGAAAGTGGACAAAAAAGTAAGACCTCTATAAGTAGGCATAGCTAGAGCAGAGAAATTACCCAAACCCCCAGTCGCCTGTAACTGCTCTGTACACTCTCTAAGTCCCAAATTAATCAGTGTAGGGACATCAAAAAATTTTGTACTAACAAACTCCCTATCCTCATACTTATCCCAAATCTCCATCTGTCCCTCACTCACATGATGTAAACCGTAATATGCCATAGCTGAATAAATAAAA
Source organism: Fallopia convolvulus (assembly GCA_964016875.1). Taxonomy (NCBI): domain Eukaryota; kingdom Viridiplantae; phylum Streptophyta; class Magnoliopsida; order Caryophyllales; family Polygonaceae; genus Fallopia; species Fallopia convolvulus. The sequence goes on from OZ024724.1 coordinate 43,480,267, forward strand.
CAAATCTGAGCAAGAAAATTACCAAGCTACTGAGATTCGCGGCCTCGGACAACAAGGAAGGTGCGGACTGGACGAAAGCAATCCGCGAGCGCGGAATTTTACCAAGTGCGCGGACAGGCAGAGACAATCCGCGGGCGTGGAAGTTTTCCTCGGGCGCGGATCTAGAGTTTTTCAGATCTGAAGCTGTTCGTCAATGGAGAACTCCGACTTTCTCAACTTCGACTCAAATCTCAGCAATAACACAGATTCAACCTCCAAATAGTAGAAATTGAACTCCAAGAATCAGATGTGAGGACTAACCGATGTAGATCTAGCTCAATTTTGCTCCAAAATTCCACTCCATTCAAATTTCGACCTCCAAACGGACTGCTGGACTAGGACGGCTTGAAGACGAGCTTCCACGGGCTCGGGTTGGTTCTTCGAGCGCGGAAATTCTGGGGGCGCGGATGAACGGATCGATTCGCGGATTTTGGTGGTGTGGTGGTGGAAGATTGGTGGTGGTTGATAATGGAGTTTTTGTTTTAAGGGAGTGTTTGGTGAGGAGTGAAGAATGGATTTGGGGAAACAGATAGGTAGGTGGGGTAGGTGGGAAATTTTATTTTATTTTCGGGTTTGGTTTGGTACTGGTTCGGGCTTTTTTGGGGGGTTTCACCCGAAAACCTTTTATGTCAGGGGTTCCACCTGAAAGCCTTTTATTTCGGGGGTTTCACCCGAAAACCTTTTTTTTTAACAAAAACGAAAAATGATTTTATCGGGCCGATTCGCGGAAGCGGATCACATCCATGGGTGCGGATCTTTCCGCGGTCTCGGATCAAATCTGAGGTCGCGGATCGATCCGTGGGCTCGGACTCCTCTCGCACTGACTTATTTTGATGGGAAAAATTATACCTGCAAGTTAGCCCGACAAAACCAAAACAAATACTAAAACTAAAACTAAACTAAAAAGATAAAAAGAAAAGAAAAGAAAAACTTACCTCGGGTTGCCTCCCGAGCAGCGCCTTTGTTTAACGTCGTTTGGCCCGACGTCCTTTATGCTCAGAATGGATCATCATCAATCTGAAACTGGACCCTTTCTCCTTCATGAGCTATAGATAATAGGCCCTTTGAAACATCTATTACGGCGCTCGCCGTCTTCATAAATGGAAAACCCAACAGTAAAACTGACGATACGCCCGTGAACTGGTGCGGTGGGCGAGGTTGCCTTTCTCGTGGACCTCGCAGTGGACTACAACCTCCTATGAGGACGACAGTGCTTCCGGCATGGGTTCGAGAACGACAGAGGCAAGGAAGGTGCATTTTCGAGGATACACAGAAAAGGATGAGGCTTAGAAGACTAACGTAATAAGTCTCTAATGAACTTAATTAGGGTTAAGTTGATCTCCTTAATAACTAACTAGATAAGCTTCAATCCTGATCGGAGATATGGTCTAAGAGATAAGGCCCAACGATTTAAGAAGAAAAAAAATATCTTTAGGTAAATAATATATTAAAAAGAATATAAGGGTAATTCTTGCTGATTATAATTAATTATCCCTCTATACGGAGTTACTTGCGAATCAAGGCATAGCGATTACTTGTGAAACACGAAAGTCATTTTTCAGACTCAAAATGGAAAAGTGAAAACACGACTATTACATACTACCCCTCTTAAGAAAGTTTCGTCCCGAAACTTTTATGAAGAAATATGTCTTGAGGTTTCACATCCTCTCCCCCCTTAAAAGGGTTCGTTCTCGAACATAAATCATAAATATGGGAACTAACACAGAAAAAGATCTAAATAAATTAACATAAAATGTGCTAATATAACCACATCAACAACAACAATCAAGTCAAAGTGATCACTATGTACAATCTAACGGTCACATAGAAAACTATTAGTTCTCTACTCACACTTACTCCTAACTCCTCCTCTCAAACGCATGTACTATACATGGGTGTAACTCTGGGTAACTCCTCCTTATCCTAGTCTTGGTTTCCCAAATGGCCTCCTCGACTTCTCATTGGAACCAATGAAGTAGCACGAGTGATATCTCTTTGTTCTGTACTTCCCTCATTCGTCTATCCAATATTGCTATTGGATGCTTTATGAAAGTATGATCCGGATCTAACTCTAACTCCTCATAGTTGAGCCTATGATTGAGATATGGCACATACTATCTCAGTTGTGACACTTAAAAAACGAGGTGAACTCCACCCAAAACTAGTGGAAAAGTCAACTTATAGGCTACCTGATATCCGCTTTTTAGGTAGGTTTTTAGTATCTAGATAGATTAGGTTTAGTTAGTTTTTGTGCTAGAGTTTTATGTTTTTGAGTCTTTTTGCCTTGATTTTCGTATTTCCTTGAGATTCGAAAACTACGCATCTTTTGTGTCTTTTCATAGGAGTTTTGGAGCTTGAAAGAAGAGTTTGGAGCATTGCAAGAGAAGATGGAGATTAAGAGCTCAAGTAAATTTATTGAAGATCAAGTTTGAGCTTGGAAAGAAATAGAGGAATTCGTTACAAGAACATAGGAAAAAGAATCGAGTCAATCGGAGTTATAACGAATCCTCTACGCAAGTTTTACTCAAGGTTGATCGAACAAGCCCTCAGGAACGACCCTATGAGGGTCGTGCACGACCCTATCAAGGTCGTGCTAGACCCATCCCAAAAGCAAAGCTTCAGGACCGACCCTAGGGGGGTCGTGCACGACCCATTTGGGTCGATCATGGTGCCGACTTTGCCCTATTATTCCGAGATCTTATGATATATTCTATCTTTTATTTTAGGAAGTTATTCTATCTTGTTTCCTAGTAGAATTAGGACTCCTTTTCCTCTATAAAAGGAGGTTAAACCTTTTAGTATGAGATATTCTCTCTTGGGAGAGGAGGGCTCTCTTTTTCTAGCTTTGGTTTGGAGGTTATTTGGAGATTAAGAGGAAGACTTGGAGGAAGTTGGAGAAAATTGTTAGACTTGTTTTTAGTTTAATTGAATTTTCGGTTTGTTTCTATGATCATGTCTTCTTCTTTCTTCTCCATGTGTGAGTAGTCTTCTTAGATTCTAGGGTTGGGTGAAAATCCAACACAATCATGCATGTCTAAATATGAATTCATGACTTGAATGCTTGAAGATCATATCTATCTATCTTGTGCTTAAATCCTTTGCGAAAGTTGAGGCATGTCTTGCAATTAACCTAAAAGCGAAAGTGTAAAGTTGATTGCTTTGACTAATTCTAATAGGATTATTTGCGACAGTTGATATTCCTAGGTTGAAGGATATTTAGAAAGTTGTTTAATTTGCGACAGTTGATTGAATAACTGGAATTGTTTGCGACAGTTGACTTTTCTATGATCTAGATTGCATGATAGTTGTGAATTCTCGTTAAAAGCATGTGTGATTATTGTTGTGGTAGCCCTAGCCCTAGGATTTCCTTTTTATATTTGATTTAAAACTTGTGATTTTGCTTCGATCTCGACCCCCAAAGTCATGCTTGAACCCTTGCTTTGTTTGTGTTTTCTTGCTTTACTTAGTTTATCAACTAATCTTTGGTCCTAATCTCATTCCCGTGGACGAACCTGACTCCGCTACTCAGCGTGGTCTTGAATATAAATTTATTTGTTCAAGAATCCCTTCAACAAATTGGCGTCGTTGTCGGCGAGTGAGCAATAGTTCCTAGTTAAGTTGATATTTAAGGTTTGGGACTAGCCCTTAACCCTTTGTTTTTATTTAATTTTGTTTTCTTTATTTTTGTTCGCAGTATATTTCATCTCGTTCTTCCCAGAGAACTCTTGAGATTGACTACTACAGCGAACCTGAGAGGTCCTTCCACAGTCGTTTGAGAGAGCAACGAGCAATGGCCGACGCTGAGGCTATGGCTCGACAAATGGAGGAACTTTGCACTCAGATGCAGCGCTTGCAAGCAGAACGAGACGCTTCAGATGCAGCTGCACGGCGATTTCAGGAGCAACTAAACGCTATCCCAAGGAATGCCAAGCAATACATGCACCCAGAACTGAGGGTGCCCGAATCGACGATAGTGCTCCCGGAGATCGACCTCACTTTTGAGATTAAATATCACTTCATATCCTTAATAAAGCGTTCTCAATTTGAGGGGAAACCCACTGAATGCCCAATGGAGCGTATTAAGAACTTTACTGATTTATGTGACACTATTGTTGCTGACAATGTCTCATTTGAATATGTTCTCTTGAAGGCATTTAAGTTGTCTCTTGCAGGAAAAGCTTTGAGTTGGTTGGAGAGTTTGCCACCAAGGTCAATTACAACGTGGAAGGCTTTGCATGATTTATTCATGACCAAGTTCTTTCCACCGGCAAAAACAACGGAGCTTAGGAAGTGCATCACCTCCTACCATCAACTTCCAAACGAGACACTTGTGGAGACATGGGAACGATTCCAAGAGCTTCTACGCCAATTCCCTACTCATGGGCAACCTCCCTATGTTCTCCAAGAGATCTTCTTTCAAGGCATTAATGCGGCTACCAAGGATCGCATTAACCTTCACACTGATTGTGGGTTCATTGAGATAACTCCAGATGAGGCATGGGCGCTATTGAACAAGCTAACCAATTATGATGCCATGTATGGAACCCAACAATCTAAGCCCACAAAGAGGAGGTTGTATGAACCACAATCCGAGGTGGTTGATCGGGATGTGAAAGTCCAATTCATGCAAGATGAAATCAATCGTCTGAAAAAGCAAGTAAGTTACTTTAATTCTTCTTCATCTTGTCAAGAATGCGGGTCTTCCGCCCATACTACTTCCAAGTGCGAGTCGTTGAGGCTTATGAGGAGGCAAATTATATGAGAGGTTCCTTTAGGAATCAAAATAATTATGCAGGGAGGAACAATGCTCAACCATCTTGGGGCAATCCAAATTATGACCAATACAAGCAACCCCCTCAACAAGAGAAACGTCCACCTCCCTACCGACCTCCAAGCTATCAAGAGCCACCATCATGGGTGCAAGGGCTGCAAGAAGGAATCCGAGCTGATGTCCAGACCGGAATCAATGGCGTCCAAGCCGAGATTCAGACCGGGATCAATGGAGTACGAGCTGAGTTGAAAGGTGTTCATGCACGGTTGGGAGAATTTGACTCATGGAGAAAGAATGTCGATTCCCAACTTGGACAACTAGCTACTCAAATCCCGAGACCTCACGGACAACTCCCGGGTCACCTCGAAGAGAATCCTAGAGGCCGAGCATGCAATGGTGAAATCCGAGCCATGCACCTAAGGAGTGGCAAAGAGTTGCCCGAGCCAACCAAGCAAAAAGAGAAGGAACAAGTCTCAGGACCGACCCATTTAAGGTCGAGCAAGACTGCCTTAGGGTCGTGTAAGACCTCCTTAGGGTTGTGCAAGACCCCCTTAGGGTCGTGTAAAACCCCCTTAGGGTTCGTGCAAGACCCCCTTAGGGTCGTGCAAGACCCCCTTAGGGTCGTGCACGACCCCCTCAAGGGTCGTTCCTGAGGAGGCTATTAACGAGGAAGAAGAGGCGATCGACCCTCCAAGGGTCGAGCTCGACCACCCTTCGCCAGGTAAGTCTTCTAACCCTTCTCTTTCCATTCCATCTTCATCTAAGGTACTTCCTTTCCCTTCTAAGAAACCCAAGGACTCGACGGAAGGTAAGTTTAAGCGCTTTGTTAAGTTGCTTCAAGGCTTGAATCTTTCCATTTCTTTCGCTGAGGCTTTGAATGAAATGCCTGCTTATACTAAATTCTTGAAGGAGATTTTATCTAGGAAGCAATCAATCGCAGAGCTGCATAATGAGGTCCATTCCATAAAGCCTCCTGAAAAGCTAGGTGATCCCGGTAAGTTTGCTATTACTATTGGTATTGGAGCTTACCGTTTCAAAGCTTTGTGTGATCTAGGTGCTAGTGCAAGCTTGCTTCCACTTTCAATTTGGTCCAAGACCAACATGGGACCACTGGAGCCTATTGATATGAATCTTTACATGGCTGATGGATCTCGTGTAAAAGCAACTGGATTCGTGGATGATATCCCTATCCAAGTTGGAAAATTCTTTGTCCCAAACGACTTCATTGTGCTAGATATGCCACAACACCCTGTGGTGCCAATCATTCTTGGAAGACCATTCTTCGCCACCGCTTTTTAGGTAGGTTTTTAGTATCTAGATAGATTAGGTTTAGTTAGTTTTTGTGCTAGAGTTTTATGTTTTTGAGTCTTTTTGCCTTGGTTTTCGTATTTCCTTGAGATTCGAAAACTACGCATCTTTTGTGTCTTTTCATAGGAGTTTTGGAGCTTGAAAGAAGAGTTTGGAGCATTGCAAGAGAAGATGGAGATTAAGAGCTCAAGTAAATTTATTGAAGATCAAGTTTGAGCTTGGAAAGAAATAGAGGAATTCGTTACAAGAACATAGGAAAAAGAATCGAGTCAATCGGAGTTATAACGAATCCTCTACGCAAGTTTTACTCAAGGTTGATCGAACAAGCCCTCAGGAACGACCCTATGAGGGTCGTGCACGACCCTATCAAGGTCGTGCTAGACCCATCCCAAAAGCAAAGCTTCAGGACCGACCCTAGGGGGGTCGTGCACGACCCATTTGGGTCGATCATGGTGCCGACTTTGCCCTATTATTCCGAGATCTTATGATATATTCTATCTTTTATTTTAGGAAGTTATTCTATCTTGTTTCCTAGTAGAATTAGGACTCCTTTTCCTCTATAAAAGGAGGTTAAACCCTTTAGTATGAGATATTCTCTCTTGGGAGAGGAGGGCTCTCTTTTTCTAGCTTTGGTTTGGAAGTTATTTGGAGATTAAGAGGAAGACTTGGAGGAAGTTGGAGAAAATTGTAAGACTTCTTTTTTAGTTTAATTGAATTTTCGGTTTGTTTCTATGATCATGTCTTCTTCTTTCTTCTCCATGTGTGAGTAGTCTTCTTAGATTCTAGGGTTGGGTGAAAACCCAACACAATCATGCATGTCTAAATATGAATTCATGACTTGAATGCTTGAAGATCATATCTATCTATCTTCTGCTTAATTCCTTTGCGGAAGTTGAGGCATGTCTTGCAATTAACCTAAAAGCGAAAGTGTAAAGTTGATTGATTTGACTAGTTCTAATAGGATTATTTGCGACAGTTGATATTCCTAGGTTGAAGGATAGATAGAAAGTTGTTTAATTTGCGACAGTTGATTGAATAACTTGAATTGTTTGCGACAGTTGACTTTTCTATGATCTAGATTGCATGATAGTTGTGAATTCTTGTTAAAAGCATGTGTGATTGTTGTTGTGGTAGCCCTAGCCCTAGGATTGCCTTTTTATATTCGATTTAAAACTTGTGATTTTGCTTCGATCTCGTCCCCCAAAGTCGTGCTCGAACCCTTGCATTGTTTGTGTTTTCTTTCTTTACTTAGTTTATCAACTAATCTTTGGTCCTAATCTCATTCCCGTGGACGAACCTGACTCCGCTGTACTCAACGGGGTCTTGAATATAAATTTATTTGTTCAAGAATCCCTTCAACACTACCGCACCTACTCTCTCGAAAATCTCAAACATTTCGATATATCGTGGACCAAGATTCCCTTTCACTCCAACTCCCCATGCCCGCAAGTCGGCGACACTCTCCACCATGCATGGACTCATAAGGATCCAACTTAACCGTGGAACACTAACTGCTATAGTACCTAAACTCCACTAATCTTCAAGTACCTTGACCAGTTTCCTCTCTAGTTCATAACACATGTTCTTCGCACTTCCTCTGGTGCCTGCATCGACTAGTCATCCACCATCTTTCTCCTAAGTAAATATCCACTAGTCGTTTATTAACCATGTTCACTAATTTGGTAGGAGGGCTTCTCAATATGCATCCAAGTATCGACACCATCGTCATCATTCGTTGGCACTCCCTCCTACTTTCACTTTAAATTGGAAGCAATTTTTGCTTCCCCCACCCATTCGAGGTGAGTCATCTTGTGCCTAACTAGCCTGAACTCTTTCACTGTAACACAAGACCTCAACACATCCTCTAGTGTCTGAATCGTCCTCTCAAATTGCCCACCTGGCCACGGATGGTAAACTGTCATGAAATGAAACTACTTACCTTGTGCCTCATACTCTTGTCGCCAAAATTTAATTGTGAGCCGCCCACCTTTAATAGCTATTTCCTCTTGAGTACGTCAAGTCGTCTCTATTATTTTCCGACCCTCACATGTGTCATAACTCTAGTGAATTTCTCCACCTACTAGACTAATATTCTCTCTTACATGACTTGGTCATAACATTCCTGACATTCTACTACGGTTTCGATCCTTCATCTAATATTTCCCTGTAAGTTATGTATCAATTGAGTGAACAAAGTTTGCCCCTAAGTCATCAATGACTAGCATTTCACCCTAAGACCCCATGTCATAGAGTCGAAATAGCACACTTCATAAATTCTCCTTTCAAAGCCTTTTTCCTAAATCTCTTTGTTGAATGTGACTGAACTTCCAAGTCATGCTATTTGAACAACCTAAGTCATCCTTACGCCTTTAGTTTTAACTTGTACTTAAATGAGGTGCTCTAAAATCATTTTTTTTCTTTTTCCAGACTAACCATATACCAAATACAATTGTGTAGAATCCTTGGATGTGGTCACTCGTTCCTTATCTTGTTTCTACTCACATGGCTCCTATGACCTTATCTCCTTGTACGCATAGGCGAGTACTCAATCTTTTCCATTACAACACACCTCTTATGGATTGAGGCATTGTTTAATTTAATTTGCATAACTCCCACAATATTATGATATAAGTGGTTTGGGTATACATGTGATCCCACCCTTCAATTAGTCACAATTCTTCTGGTAACCTACGATCCAAGCGATTCCTTAATTGCACTTAATCTGGTCAATGTTGGTTTAGACTAGAATTCTTCCTTATACCCCACCGAATGATTACTTTTAATTCCATATGTTTATGACACATTCTTGTTTCAAAAGATACTTATAACATGTTATAACATTGATTCTCTCTAGAAAGTCACTTGTTCACAACATGCTCCTTGTTTATTCGGAAAATACTCCATGAGCCTTACATACCACTGGTATTGTTAAATCATCAACGCAGTCTCAAATGTGAAGCTTGCTCTTCCAGGTCCAGTAGTAGACAAAGATATCATTGATAAAGGCCCCTATATTCGGTCCAATTAGTTGATAAAGGTCCTTGCCCAATAACTTCACACACCCTACTAGAAATTAGTTAACCTCACAACATTATTTACTATACAATGCTCGTGTAACATGAATTTATATTTTTGGGCATCCTCCTCTTAAGTCCTCAACAGAAACTAACTCGCCCTTTAACCAAATCTGGAGAATTGCCAAACTTCACTATGGTCAATACGCCCGAGCAATGTCTCATGACAACAAAATTTTTAATCCTAAGGTTAAGTTTAATTTCTTATGAACCAAACCAAACCTCTTATAGAGGAGGTCTTAGTGCATTTACTCCTTCTCCATTAGCTTCATTACTCAAGTATTCAATTCCAACGTCACGATTTGGTCCAAGCGCTAAGAATCCTGCTTGAATAGTCTAATCCTTGACTCAAAGTAACTAGCAGGATTTACTTCTCGTTGGATTTGTAGTCTTGACAACCCCCCTCATGAACACATCTTCAAATACTCACATGACTTAGATATCCAGAAATCACATGAATTACTTGACTTGCGGTGACGTTGTCTCAACTAACCAATACCTACCGCGTTCAACAGCATAGATAACTCCTCCTCATGTCGAGGATTATGTCCTTAGCTCCCCCTGGATTGATCCCTTCTTACGATTATCCTTGTATTATTGTCAGTCTCCAAAAAGGCGATTATCCTCTATTGCTCAATTCGCTCCCTAAAGCTCTTTATTGCTTGATCCTTATGCTTTGTTTGGTTAAGTTACCAGTCTAGACCTCCTTTCAAGGACTAGACATTTTTAATTTCCCCTTCCATTTAAATACTCGTTAAGATTTGATGACCCATGACAAAATAGAGTCTACTTACATGTTCAACTCAAACTAGATCCAAACAATTCCCTCTCTCTTTATGATGCTAACTCGTATTCCAGTCATCCAATGCAATTAATGAAGGCAAGTTCTCAACTACATGTTTCGAGGTCATGGTCTTAGTTTAATTGCATCTCCCATCAACAAACTGGGGTTTAGTTGTCATGACTATTTTTTTCTTAACTTTGTCTTCCTTTACCCGATAGTGCAATGCTATGGTTACTACTTTCTCGAGAATCATTCACAAAACTTCCTTATTACCTGGTTCTAACTCCACCGTCCATCAATATTTCTTTAACAATGCATGTTTTTCATGTGGCTCTTCCCAATCTTCCTCTTCTCAAGCAAGCATGAACCATGGTATTCCTTGACCGAAGGTATCCGTGAAGTATTCTTGTCTCATTTCTCGACAATTTTGCCAAAAATGATTTCCATGAGAATTCCTGCCCAAGACCCCTTCTTAGTACTTCATATACCACCTTCATTCTGATTAATCTCACAACCTCCAATGTGGGAGTTACACTTTTTTTTGTCTCACACACATTCTTCTAGGTGGTCCCCATGGATTCACAATACATGGACTTGCCTTGTCAACGAATTGATCTCGGCCTACTACTCACTTCTTATAGGATCAAACTCCGTGTAAAAGAGATCACTTGTGAATATTTACATTCCCTTACTATCCTCCACTCCTAACTCCACGCTCATCTTCTTAAGTCGGGTGTTCAACTCTTCCTAAAACGAGTAACATCCTTTCTTCAACCGACGTTCCTAGATGGAGTTCGACCACCTCTAATCCAATAATTTAGATGCTTAGGTTAGATTTGCTCTAGCTTGCTCCATTTCCTTCTATGTCGACCACTTCTGCCTCCTCTTGTACTAGATTCAACAACTTCATGACCAGTATAACAAAGCTCTTGGAGACCAAAACCCAACACTTCCATCCTACTCTTGTTGCTTCCTCGCACTTCCTTAATAATTCTAACACTATGAACAAGATTAACTTCTGTCAAAGTTACTCTTAGACTTAGAAGGCCAAAAGTACTAAAGTATCGGACGTCCTTCAGCTAACGGTAGCAGAGTCGCGACGTGTCACCTACCCCCTATACGCAATATGCCTACCCCAGTAAAAACATTTTGAAAACACCGGCCGGTTTTAGTTTTTAGTTGGACCTCGGGTACACTCGTTGGTCAGTTCCATGTGCCATGTTGTCAACCTCGCTCTGATACCAAATTGTAACACCCGGTCTTTTCACAGGGTGCTACTTAGTAGTAGACCTTATCAGGTACTACTTAAGTGGGTTGACAACAACACTTTAGGATCTTGAAACGCAGGCAGGACGAAAAAACTTAATAAAAACATCCAACCTTTCATTTATTAAAATTTAGAAAACATAGTTATGCATGTGTTTCCGAAAACGTAAATATTCAATCCCGACAAAAGCCTATCATTAACGAATTAACCTAATAGCAATAATAAGCGTAACATAATAATAAATCCAACATAACCATAATTCAACTCCCTAATATAACAAAAGAAACCAAAGTAAACCCGACCCTACTATGACACGCGCTCTTCACTGCTCCGCCATCTGGCCTCGACTCATGTACAGTTCCCTAGATCATACCTAGAACTGAAAAATATTCCCCGAAGGGTCAGCTACTAATCTATCAAGTTAGAAAGAATATGGAAATTTCAAGACGTTTTGAAAACAATACTAAAGTCAGCATCCAAGTCCACAACCACACTCATAACTCTAAAGGCCAATACCTAAATTAGTTTTGATTAGTCACACATAGCCACATACATACTCACAAACACAGTCTTACAACAATGCAATTCCTCCATCTCGCAATCCAACCTCCAAGGCGCTCAACCCCGCGCTGAGTGCAGAGGCAGGCCCTCTCACTCTACTTCACAATCTCCCTTCTAACCCCGGCTAAGCCTCCACTGGAGCACTTGCCAAAACACATAGATAATATTTTTCGTTTCGAAGGGGCACGGTTTCCCTATCACACGGCCATGCATAGAAAACTCTTCCTCAACGCCATCTACGATGGGGCCGTGCCAGAAACAGCACCAACATAAAGAAAACGTTTCAAAAACTCTCTTTTCGATAAAATGCGTTCAAAACCATTTTACACACACAACACACCAATAAGTTCAAACAAAAAAAAGTACTCGGGACTAGTTCCCAAAACCTGTCCTACAATAACGATATACAATCTAACATGATAGAGAAGAACCGAGCAAGTCGAAAACGACTTACCTCGAACGAAAGGTCTTTTTGTACGTTGCGAGAATTTGTTAATTTGGACAAAACACTTCCCTAAACAATATAATGAAAACAATCAACATTCAACTAGATGGAAACTATTGCCATGTAACACTAATTAAACCTACGGTTCACTTACTACATATACTAGTCTAGCAAAAGTAAAATTATACCTAAACTATTTGATGCAAGTATAAAATTATGATCAAACTACTAAACTATTTCTGCTACATACTGAAATTAATGACTTCCACTAAAAACAAGAGACAGTTCTCTACTTAGCAACGAACTCCATCACCTACAACTTGCCTCCTTAAGCAATTTTTTTACAGTACTTAAACGAATACCCATAAGAATTCCTATTTTCACAAATCCTCCTTACTAACTACTAATCTAGCATAACTTAATAAAAAAAACCACTACATTAACCCCACTTCTTATCCTATAATTACATAATTAATTTCTAAGTTAACAAAGCTAGAACTTAGCCTAACCCTGAGACCTTCTATCTAACATTCCACAAAAAATATACTCACGAAGCTATATGTCTACCTCCTCTTCCAACAAGTATAACCAAGACACACTCTTAAATCTAAACGTAAGATCGGCCACACCCGTTCCCAATCCCAAACCCGCACGTTTAAAATGAAACCGAGGAGAAAGCAAGGCTCGATCCTTACCCAGAACCACTGAACCGGCGGAGGTTGGTCGGTTCGCGAGCGACTCGTGGTGCGATCAACCGTAATCGAGGCTCCCAGAGTGTAACAGGGTCGGAGACGACGACAATTCGGTCGGCAGACGAGTCATCCCCGTAAACTGACGATACGCCCGTGAACTGGTGCGGTGGGCGAGGTTGCCTTTCTCGTGGACCTCGCAGTGGACTACAACCTCCTATGAGGACGACAGTGCTTCCGGCATGGGTTCGAGAACGACAGAGGCAAGGAAGGTGCGTTTTCAAGGATACACAGAAAAGGACGAGGCTTAGAAGACTAACGTAATAAGTCTCTAATGAACTTAATTAGGGTTAAGTTGATCTCCTTAATAACTAACTAGATAAGCTTCAATCCTGATCGGAGATATGGTCTAAGAGATAAGGCCCAACGATTTAAGAAGAAAAAAAAATATCTTTAGGTAAATAATATATTAAAAAGAATATAAGGGTAATTCTTGCTGATTATAATTAATTATCCCTCTATACGGAGTTACTTGCGAATCAAGGAAAAACGATTACTTGTGAAACACCAAAGTCATTTTTCAGACTCAAAATGGAAAAGTGAAAACCCGACTATTACAGAACCGACAACATTCTGAACCTATTGAAGTTTTGTCTGGTCATTCAATGATTGTGAATTATGTGAGTTGGAACCCTAAAGAAGCCTCACATGTTGGCTTCAACAAGCGATGACCAAACAGTTCGCATATGGGGGTTTAAATCAGCTGAATAATGCCCCGAAGGATCATATCAAGCATTGACAAAGTTTTCCTAGCTAGTAGCTAGTGCAAATACTGCATCTCTTTGTTTTTGGCCAAGGCCTCTCCAATTCATTCAGAGGGGATCCATGTGGCTTCCTACTCTTTCTAGTGCATATTTCAAATTTTGATTTGCATGCATCTCTTATTCTCTTGTATATACACACTTCTTTACCTTAGATTTGCATGATTTTGAGGCAGTCCTCATTAGAATTGGTCTACTAATTTATAGCTTGCCATGAAAGTGAACATCAATATAGGGATTTTTTTCCCATATCAACAATGTGTTTTACCAATCCACTTTGAACCAATAATAATACGAACTTTAAAAATCACACGCAACAACACAAACTATTACGATATTAACCGAGGACGATACGAGATCATTTTCCGATGAGTTTTCCGGTAAAACTAATGAGGTGGCGCCCGGAAAGTTGACATGTAATTTACAACTCATTTTTTTTATCTTTCTAAATTACACCCCACAAATAAAAAGGAAAACAAAATTAAGAAAAAAAAAACTTTTATCCTTCCTCTCTCTGTTTACCAATTGACTGATGTGAATACACAGTACTATTAATCTTCTTCTTCCTCATCTATCGACTACATACAATGTACCAGAAGACATCAAAGGATGATCTTGGCGTGCCTTCGCCTACCGTTCTCATCCTCACCACCGCCACTCCTGCTAGTTCTACAAAACAAGATTGAAGCGGATTTCGATGTGGGTGAAGAATTTCATAACCCACTATTAAAATTAGGGCTTGAAATCTCAGTGACCCACCATGAAATTAATTGTGGGCTAAAAATTTCAACAACCCCTCTATGAAATTAATTACCAATTATTTTCCATTCTATTGTTTCTTCCCATATTACCCAAATTTGAGGATAGTCCGATTAGTTCCCAAGCCTTCTCCTCCGGATCTGGATTGACGATGTTGGGTCAGAAACAGTTCAAGAAAGATTGTTTTGTTGAAAATCAATAGCCTTCTCCTCTGGCTCCTTACCCTTCTCCTTCCTCACATCTATATTCTTGTTCGGTTTACTAGTTAGGGCTCTTAGAGATCGACTGAGTTGGATTTCTAGCAATATTAGGTAATTAATTTCAATATATACAAAAATTGTGATTTGTAAATTGGGCATAGGAAATCACACCAATTCACCAAATCGATTTTTTATATTTCTTTTCTTTTTAAGTTTTGTGAGTGAGGTTTAATCTCAGACGCAAAAAAATTGGATTATAAATTAATTTACACATTGTCAGCTTTCCGGTGCCACCTCATCAATTTCACCGGAAAACTCATCGGAAAATAATCTCGTATCGTACTCGGTTAATATCGTAATAATTTATATTATTGGGGGTGATTTTTACAGTTCGTATTATTATTGGTTCAAGGTGGATACTTGGTATTATTACAAGTTATTTTTCCTTGTATTTAA
This sequence comes from Fallopia convolvulus, assembly GCA_964016875.1. Classification (NCBI taxonomy): domain Eukaryota; kingdom Viridiplantae; phylum Streptophyta; class Magnoliopsida; order Caryophyllales; family Polygonaceae; genus Fallopia; species Fallopia convolvulus. The sequence goes on from OZ024724.1 coordinate 43,495,441, forward strand.
CCAAATTCAAGTTAATAGATAGCCATGCATCCTTAACACTTACATGTGGCTTGGGTCATGCCGAGTAAGGAAAATCAAGCACATATCAAAGTGGCTATATTTGGTTATGGTCCTGAATACGAAACCCGGAAAATCCTAAGCCCAGCCTAAATTTTAGCCAACCCACGCGTCGATTATAATTAATGCCCGCCTACAAGCTAATATTATGTGAATTGCCTTTAAGAATTCTCTAGCTTCTTAAAATGCAGGCTTGTTATCAAAGATTTAGTGCAATATATTGGCGTTTTTTCTTGCTGGGCAATGTGTGCTTATTACATTCACTGTGGCCTTGTTAAATTACTTGACATTGTAAACTTATTGTTCGGGTAAGTTGCTTTGGAGGGAACACTGAATTTGATGCAGATGATTATTGGAGGTGAGGTGTGCAAATATCATGTTTTTGTTAATATGTTAAAGATACTTATTGGAATTTAGTTTTACATTTTTTAAGAAATTTAACTTTCTTCCATAGCTCGGTATGCTTCTAATTGAAGGAAATGGGAATACTTGGAGACAATATGAGAAGTTAATATACTATAATATCAAATATAAACTTCTTAAAACTATGATATTGTTTATGAGAAGTCATTGGCCTTCAAAGGTTTGTATTTATTGATTTTGGTCTGTTTTTGAAAAATAAAAATTTTCATTTACAAATTGTAGAGATATTGTCATCAATTTTAGGTGTTATCAACTTATAATATTTGTTTAATAAAAGTGTGCTTATCCAACCGCTTGTTTAAATTTAATCGAGCTTATCCGATTGTCTATTGCAGTTTCATTTCATTATTCATTTTTTCTCTTTCCCTCAGTATTCTCGACTGCTAAACTTAGTATTCAATTCCTTATTAATGTATGACCAACACACGATAAAAAAAACAATTTAAAGAAAATGTTATCTAACCAAATCTAGCTTTCTAATTAAAGATCAATTGTGTTATGCTTTGTTTTTTTTATTCATTTCCTTGCCACGCTTCATTGGGTGAACCACCTCTTTCAGAATAAGTTAGGTTTAGTGATTTCAGTATCGTCTACGTCTTTCTTGAAGTGAGATCTAGTAATTGGCTTCCCTTTTTGTACAATTATTTTTTTCCTTGTTTTCTTTGATCAGACACTAAATTGAGGGTTGTAGACTTCTTATTGGTTTGTTGCTGACTTCACTTTGAGGAAATTCTTTTGTTGCATGCCGAATCTATGTCCAGGTTTTTGCAATTTTTAGTATTAATTTTTTTGCCTTTTTTCGAATTTGTGTTCGTTTGTTGTTTATTTTGCCTTGTCTCGTCAACATCAACTTCATCTATTTTCAAATGAGACATACTTTAGTGTTAAAACTTTCTTTTAACGAATTAAAACTTGTAAAAATAATTTAGTTTACACGAATAAATTTTACAAGGTAAGATCATTTGGATTTTTCACGGGTCAATTAGCTCAAGTATTCTTACCTAATGGGTTTTGGGATTGAGGATCAAATGAGAAATTATCTTAACATGTAAAATGAGAAATTATCTCCTCCATTGGATCTGGAAAGATTGATGATTAGGATCCCACTCGTTTTTTAATTTGTTCTTACATGAAAGGGATATTTTGGACTTTTTACTGCTCACTTTCTTCTCCAACCCGGCAACCCTCCTTTTCACGAGCTGCACCCATTTTTTGATGTTTGTGAAGGCAACAAGCCTCTAATTGCTATGAAAACTCAAGAAAATTGATGTTTGATCATCAATATGCTTTCAAAGACATTTAATCTCCTCCTTATGGATGTAGGTTCGTACAATTTTCGTTTTTGAAGTTGGTTTTAGGTGTTTAGTATTGATTTTGATGAACTTATGCTCTTCCATTGGGTTTGCATTTTATGGGAAATTAATTCCCATGAATTGTGAATTTGAGTTAAGATTTGTGAATCTAATTGGTACTTACATCAGTTGATAAGCTTTTAGCCTAATTCAATTGAAAATGTGGTTTGCCCACCATGTGTTCGATAAAATGCCCAACACATCTTGTGCATAAATTTACATGAACCGCATTGTGAATTTTTATGAACCTTAATGTTTAAGTTTATGAACCACATTGGGAATCCTTGTGAACAAATAAAACAACCTTGTTTGTAAATTTCATCGCCCATGTTGCGCATTGTCACTTTTTCTTACTCATTTATGTGTTCCCTTACTTTTTTTTATTATTGTAGGTTATTCGTCAAGCTCTGGTAATTCTAACTTGTCTCATTCTGACAATGATGCTAGTATTGATGGAGTTACATTGAAGGATATTGATAATGGCCTAGTAATGGTGGGGTCTCATTTGATGACCCTGAAGAAGTTAGTGATGCCTACATTCTTCAAGTATCATAACATTGTAGTTATTTTATCCCTACTTGTCCGGACGAGAATAAACTACGTGAAGGACAACATTTTAGTACATTGGATGAAGATATTTCTTTCTATACGCATTATGCCTCTATTTTTGGTTTTGATATTCGGCACATGATGTAGGTCCAAATATTACACAGGCTAGAAGAGCAGTATCATGTTTTTCTTCTTTTTTTATTTATGTTCATAATCATAGCAATCGAGAAATCAAATGATGTATATGATGTAAGATAGGAAACATAAGAAGAACTTTTATGAACTTAAGCTTACAAAAACATGAACCAACAAAACAAATGCAATGAACCAAAAGACATGTCGACATTACAAGATAACTATTTGAATTAAAAGGCATGAACCATAAGAAGAACTATTATGAACTCAAACGTACAAAAACTTCAACCAAATTAACAATTGTCATAAACCAAAAGACATTAAATATAATAACAACTAGTATGAACTAAAAGACATGAACCATAGGAAGAATTAGCCTATGTGAGATTTGAACTCACATCTATGTGCACAAGCACATTGCTCTACCATTTGAGTTAATAGACTACCAAAGGACACATATTGTATTGACATTTATTATGAACCTTCGTATTCAAAATCATGAACCAATAGAACAAACATTACGAACCTAAAGTCATGCGTTAAAAAAAATTCAACATTAAGTAGTCTACTAACCTAATTCTTTCAAGGCAATGCACAATATGAAAGCTCGTACAATTATTAAGAGTCTTTTCAATCAAATTGATTGTTCCTACTCTGAAGTCATTCAAATATTTGGAAAATTAAATCTGTTCATCCGTAACAATCAAGTAGAAAACCCTGAACCAACAAGTTCAAAACCATGAACCAAAAAGTTATAAAACATGAACCAACAAGAAAACAACAAAGGCCAAGTCGAAAATACCCAAAAAACTTGGGAATGAAGATTAAGATTCATATCTTCCTCAGAAGGAGAGGTCCGAGTGGGCTTTTTTACCAGTCTTTTGACCCTTAGATGTTTGGCCTTGGCCTCAAGAACCAGATCACCACAGTCTTATCAAACACATATCAAAATTCATTAGATTTAGTTTCAACTTTCAAGAGTATGGAACATTTAAGTGTATAGTTCTCATGAGAATAGTAATCCAATATCCAAATTAGGTAAAGGCACCATCAAACCCTAACTTGAAACTATAACTCTAAACCAATTCAATCAACCCAATTAAAGCAATACAAAGTCGAATTAAGCAAAGACAACTTACTCTCGGAGAATGGCTACGAGATTCTCGTTGTCAAAGAGGGCGACGCTACGGGAATCGATGATGCGGAACTTGTTGGAGATGTCGATGGCGAGGACAGTGCGGAGGAAGGGGGCGGGTGGGGGCGGCCTCCCCCGCCATTGGCCGGAGGAGCGGAGCTTCCAAGGAAGCCGCCCCTGAGGTGGGAGTTATGGAGGGGCGGAGATGAAGCAGGGTGGGGCGCCAAGGCGGGGCGGAATTGATGGAGAAACCATCGAAGGGGCGTTGAATTGTCGACGGCGGCGTAGGCCATAGTTGAGATCGAAGAGATGCAGTGGAGAAGACTTCAAATTACACTGTTTTGTTTTTAGGGTATTTTTAATCTTTCTTGGGCGTGCCAGCCCAATGTTAATTTTTTTACAAATCAGTTCATTATTTTTTTTTGTGGAAAAATCAGTTCATTTATTGGACTACAACTACAATTAATTAACCACATCAATTTTCAAGTAATTTAAGTACTCCGTATTTCACAAATCAGTTCATTTTTTCCTAAAAATCCGTGGTTGCCACATCAATTTTCAAGTAATTAACCACGTATTTTTTTAGTAAAAATGAGTATTTTAAGTTTAAAAATAACAAGAAATAAACAATAAGGATTACAAGAAGATAAAAATACTCTTGGTCCAATTTGTACATCCTCAGCAACAGAACAATCTTTAGACAACCTCTTTAAATTTTCAATTATACAATTGATGATAAAAATATGTGACACAAAGTAAAGCTGAATAGAAATTTGCATCTATTGATAATGAAAATATTTAGGCTTGTTTCTATTATACACTCGTAGATTCTAATTATCTTGTCGTAAAAAGTGTAGTTTAATTTGTATTTTTATGTTAAATTAGCATTAATTTACTTATTTTATACTTTATATATACGTATTGTTATATATGTTCAACTGTCTAAGGCCTGAAGTCTACTGTTCGCTGTCGGAGTTCGCCCCCTGTTGATAGGGTTTCTTGACAATAAATAAATTTATAAGTCAAGACCCCGCTGAGTACAGTGGAGTCAGGATCGTTCCACAGGAAGCAAGGTTGTTTGTCTATCAATCTAATAAAAATAAAATAAAATCAAACAAAACACTCACGAGATGCCTCGTTAACGACCTTGTCAGGATCGTTACCGAACCACCGAACACAAAAATACTAACTAACGACCTAATAAAATTCTAATTAATACTCGGTACCGAAGCAAGTATTCAGCAACGAAGATTTATCAGAAATAATTCAATAAAAACAAATATCTAGGATAAGGGACACCACAACATAGCCAAGCATAAGAATTCGTAAGAAGATAAGATCATGCCTTTAAATAGATAGAGTCATCAACTTTCATTGACTTAATAAGTAAATTAATCTATTTTCATAAACTTACTCACTCAATTGCTTGTCTTGGATCTAAAGCTTGAAACTTTCGTTTTCAAGCAATATCAACTTTCAAGTTACTAACTTTCTCTTTCAATCAAGTTAAAACTCAAATTACCTCAACTCCCGTTTCGGTTTTAAGCACAACAAACAATCTCAATAAAGATAAAAGGCATTCAACACACAATCTTACTCATCAAACATGCTCAACTATGCCGGGCTTAACCCCGACCCTAGAAAAATAGACTACTCACTATTCATGATTAAGAAACTAAAAACTTCAATAAAAGCAAACATTGAAACAAAACTCAAACTTAAATTACCAACAAAAATATCGTCTTACAGAGACTCAGAAGAAAACTAAACAAAACAATCACCGAACAAACTCGATCAACGAACCTCGGAAACCGTCGTTACCGACCCTCGTCACCGACTTCCGATCCGATTCTCTTTCCTTCGGCCTTCCTCCAAATCTTCTCCAAAACTAGCTCTAAAATTCAACTCCAAAATTAAGCCCCCCCTCTTCTATGCTAGATAGAAGGGTATTTATACTAGAAAATCCTAAAAAACTAAAAAGGCTAAACGATAAAAACTTTCCTAAAAAAGATAAAAACAATCTCTAAAAGATAGAGATAAAATCTAGAAAGATATTAAACCTTAAAATATATATTCTAATAACCCATAAAGATTCTAAAAAGATACTCAACCGATACGGAAATAAATTCCCGCTCAGGATCGGTGAATAATAAAATAATGCTCGAAATCTTTCTCTTCGTGGCCTCGTTAACGACCCTTCACAGCCTCGTTAACGAGCCTGGGTTTTGTTTTCTTCAACACCTCCTCTCGTATTCTCGAGCTTTGACTTCTTAAATCTTGCACTTTCCCGTCCTTCACTGAGATGCTCCAAATTTAGCTCCATTTAGCTCCTTTTCTTACTAAAATCTGCAAAATACACAAAATAGCGTAGATTCCACTCTTTTCATAGATTTATGCAAAACTATCTAAAAATATTTAAAACTAAACCTAAACTAGACAAAACTAATCCTAATAAGCAAAGAAAACCTATCAAAAACTATACTAAAAATGCGAACATCAAAATACCCCATACTTAGACTTGCTTGTCCTCAAGCAATAAACAAGATATTAACCAAAACTAAAACAAATCATGTTTATCAGGACATAGCCATCTTCCAAAAAGCAACATCTACACATAAGAAAATTACAGCAAAAGACTATTAACATCCCTACACATATATGCACTTAAATAGACATAAAATAATACAATCCAACCTCTCAAGGGACATAATGTGTTTCACTCAACTCTCATGTGTTTGGGCTTATAATTTCAATCTCTCAACTCATCCTATATACAAAAACTCATAGAAATTGGAACTTATATCACCAATACTCTCCACCCAAGATTTGTCAAAACAAGCAAAGAATCATCAAGAGAACTTAGGCTCAATGAAAAAACTTCATAGAAGCTTCCATTCGGCCGGGTTGTAATGGGGCTTGGTAATAACAATAGGGCGTGGAAATATTTTGGTCATGTGGTGCTAATAATATCCGGGAATCAAAGACTCCTAAAAACTCACACATAACATCACATTTCATATAAGATAACCAAACTCACTCTCATATTATGCACACTTATTTTCACTCACCCTTTATCATCCTAGAAAGTCTCATAATCAAAATAAAAGAATCTCTTGATACTATCTTTAAACTCAAATGCACTTCAACTTTTACTCTTTTTCTTTCTTTCTCTTTTTCTTCATCTTTTTTCTTTCTCTTCTCGCAACCTCGTTAACGAACCCACATCCGGGTCGTTAACGATCCACCGTATACATTTTCTTTCCTTAAAACTTTATTTCGTGCATCTTTTTATCAAGAGACCTTTCTTACATGTAATAACAAGAGACTTCCCAATCTACCCTTCCCAAGTACCCTTCAATTCAAGCAAATATAAACTCTTTTCTTTTCAACAAAACACAAAACTTTACCTCTCCAATCTAAGTCCTAATTCCCGGATAGGGTCAAGCTTATCTCGGATAGGGAATAATTTTTGTGGAGCTAAAAAAATAAACGGTTTCAGGCCAGAATTGGTTATCAAAAGAAGGAATAATGTAAAGGTAGATAGGGGATAATAGGGATCATAAAAATAAGTTCTCTATCATATGATTTTTACAAGTAATGAACTAAAAATCTTATAAGGGTCTCAAGAAATAGATAACCATCACAATTCCAAGAGATAATATGCATAAAGAGAGTAAATCACACAAAAAAGAAGAGGGATTTATAAATGTTCTCCCTATAAGGCCAAAAATTTCTCACAAGGTAGATTTTTGTTGGATTGCATCATCTATGCTATAAAGTATATGTGCTCAATTTCATCTAATGCTATTCTCTTCTACAAAACAATACTTTCAATTTTTAAGAATCCGGCTATACTTTCAAAGACATATTTGCAAGGAATTATATGATTAAACTAGTGATTGCTATCATAGAACTTTAAGAAGGGATATCTATCAATTCTAAACTTTTTTTTTTGGATTTTTTTGAATTTTTCAAATTTTTTTCGGTTTGTTTTTTCGATTTTTTCAATTTAAAAGAAATAACAACTACATAGAACACAAAAACACCTAGGACATAATTTTTCTACTTTCTTCCCACCCCATACTTAAAATTACAGTGTCCCCACTATAAGAAAAATAAGAAGAAGAGGGAAAAGAAATAGAAAAGAAAACAAAAAATTAAAAAGAAAAAAAAAGACATAAAACTTACAAAAGTGGAAACAAGGAAAGGAAACTTCATCTTGAGCTTGATCAACGGTTCGGTGGAGGAAAGTAGTGCTCAAAGTCCCCATGAAGTCATACATCGTCCTCCAACGTTCAACATCCTCCGCCTCTCTCTGATGTTGCCGCTCGTCCTCCATCGACATGCGAGCGGAATAGACGGTTTCCCATCTATCAATCCTCCGATGAATGTGATCGGTCTGAAGGTGAAGCTGCTGCATCCGTGCAGAAAGATCCTCGGCCCATGGTGGTGGTATGCTCGATCTTGCGTACTCGGGTTGAGGAGGTGGTGGGTAGTGAGGTTGGAAATGGTCTTGATACATCACCGGGTTGTAAGGCATTAAGCCATATGCATGAGGGTCGACAGGAGCTTGCGGCACCTCGTTAACGAAGTTGGTTGCCTCGTTAACAATGTTGGGTGGTGGCTGGAAATGGTCGTTAACGACCCTGGTTGGCTCGTCGACGAAGATGTGGCCTCCTAATTCCTCCGTCTCCATGTCTTCTTCTGTAAAGTTGAGCTCCTCAGTGCCGCCCTCGGTGTCGGCTTCCTCGGTGTCATTGCCTACGACCTTGGTATCCTCTTGCTCATCTTCTTCTTCATATTCATCCACATCGTCCCGCTCAAACTGGGTGTGACATGGCCTAAGCGAGAGCTCATCCTCCGGTTTTGGCTCCAATGGGTAAGGCTGGCCCATCCACACTTCGTACCAATTCGGTACGTAGAGTAGCTCGTACATGTCGAGGGAAGGTATGACTACTTGATCTCGAACCTTCACCTTGTAGCCTCCCTGGGCTTGCACGAAAATCCCGGCACTATACCAATAGTTCTTGTTGAGGAGTTGAGCATGGGCCGGTGTGTAGCGGATGAGATCCACTCCAAGATTCTTAGCCAAGAGGCTAACCAAATTGCCACACCACACCTCCTTGGATTTGTGGGACTTCTCGACATAGTAGAGCCATTCGTACCCCAAATTCAAGGGGTCGGGCTCCTCGAAGAGGATGGTGCGAAAGCAAGCGACCTCCGTCCTTGTAGACCGGTTCAACTCTTTCTTCGGCCAAAATGTTGCGGCGAGGACTCTCAAGATAATCCGGAAGATGGGGTTGACTATGGTTGCCCCGGATAGCGCCGCGGTAGAGGATTGAACCTCTCCGGTGATATATGTAGCTCCAAGTGCGGGTCACTCGGTAGTCCTTCAAGCTATAGTCCCTAGACGGGTTTGGGAGCTCCAAGATTGCATTGAACTCCTCCATGGTGAAGTCACGGTCCTCGTTACCAAGCCGGAACCGAATGCATCACGGTGAGATCTTCGACGAGAAGTTGGTCTCCAAGGTGGCCAAGAACTCGGATGTGAGGGCCGGATAATGTGGCAAGCTATCTTGCTTCAATAAGTGTGCGGCCCCAAGGATGATGAAGGCGTCCTTGACATCCGTGTAGATGCCCGTAGAGACGGCGCTAGTCTTCGAGAACCATCGGGTGTAATGGTCCTTCTCCATAAAATCCTGGTAGCGCCGTACTTGGTTTTGACTGCTCAAAATCACATCGTCCACCCGGGGTGGAGATGGAGACATGTGGTTCCTCCTCTTCTTCTGAGCTCGGGTAGCGGGTCTGCTTGAACTAGCCATGGATCCTACAAAATAATCAAAAGTTTTCCAAGATAAGATCCACTCAAAAATAATAGGTATGAGACCCCATACTTGGTCTCAAAATTAACCTCAGAATTATTCATAAACTACCCAATTGGTTTGTTCACGATGCTGGCCTCGGATCGATCATCTATGAAGTGCAGGGTCGTTAACGAGCCTGGGTGGGTTGTTAACGACCCGCCGAGAGCAAAACCAGAAATTTCCGAGATTAAATCTACCTCTAATTCAGCACAAATCAAACATGCAATCTTCTATTATTCTCCACAAATCCCCCATAGGGTAAAAGCACCCCATACTTACTCAATTACCTATCCCGAACATGCTAAGAATTACCCGGAAATTTGACATGCAAAGTTCGAACTTTAGATCTAGAACAAGAAAAATTCATGCTTTCCTAACTAAAGGGTTACAATAGCTAATCTAACATGAATAATCTTTCCTAAAACATAAACAACTAAGCACAATCAAGAATTTTTAGAACAGAATTTAAGCATGCTCATCGATCTCCCTAAAAATCATGATTCAAGATATGAAATTTAACCCTATAGATAATCAATCATGCAATTTCAAGCAAGGGTTTAGAAATCATACCGGAGAACCGAGAATTAAAAGAACAAGGGTCGAAATCGGGGTAGTTAACGAGCTCGTCGTCGACGGTGGGTGGCTTCCGAACTCCGGTAACGATGGCGTCTCCGGTGGTCGTTAGCGTGGGATTTCCGACTCGGTGGGAGAGAAGGGAAAGGGATTGAGAGAGTTTTGGTTTTGAGAGTGAATGTGGGGGAGATTGTGGTAGAATTTTGGGAGGGGTAGAAGGGTTTATATAGGAGGGGTAAGGATAGAAGGGGGTGGCGGCTAGGGTTAGAAAAATTAACTAGGTTAGAATTACTTACCTGCCCCGTATTGTGACGAATCGGGTCGTCCGAACCGGGTCGTTAACGACCCTGGGTGGGTCGTTAACGAGCCACCGTAGCCTTCCTGAGTGAATTTTCGACCCCTTTTTTCCTGAAATCTTGTTAGCTCAAAAATCTTATTTCTATCCTATTTAAAACTAAAAAAGGAAAAATAAAAGAAAGCTAAGAAATAATCTAAAAAGAAAAAGAAAATAAAAGAAGAAAAAATAAAATAAACTAAACTTATTCTAAAAAGCGGGTTGCCTCCCGTAAGCGCTATGTTTAACGTCGTTAGCCCGACGAGTTCTCTCGCTAGTCTCATGGTGGTTCATGTCTGGCCATGTTGGGCTGTTGAGATACCTTGCCTGTAGCCTTACTGCCTCTGTGCACTTGAATTGCTAAATTAGGACCTTCTTCTTCTATTAGCAAGCTCGATATCCCTGGGTTATTGGTGTAGTCCGAAAGCCAAGGTGGTTTGGACTTTTCTGTAACCTCTGTAGTAGGGCCCTTGTGCACGTGAGAATCAGTGATCGACAGATGTGGCTCGGTAGGGACTGTGGTGTCGAGTTCGGGTTGAGTCAACTCTAGTTGTGCCACTCCGATTGGGTCGTTGGCTTTTTGATCTAAATTGAATGCCACCCGTTCCTCTCCTATATCAAAAGTGAGGAGTCCCTTTTGCACATCAACTCTTACTCCTGTTGTGGCTAAGAATGGTCGCCCGAGAATTATGGGGACATGAGGGTCTTCAGGCATGTCAAGGACAATAAAATCATTCGGTATAAAGAATTTCCCGACTTGGATAGGGTAATCGTCCACTACTCCTGTGGCCTTGACACTTGACCCATCTGCCATGTACAGATTCATGTCTACTGGTTCTAGTGGTCCCATATTGGCTTTAGACCATGTTGAGAGCGGAACAAGACTAGCACTGGCACCAAGATCGCATAAAGCCTTGAACTTGTGGTTGCCTATGCCGATTGTGATTGCAAACCTCCCGGGATCTCCAAGCTTTTCTGGAAGAGCTATGGATCTGACCTCGTCCTGCAGCTCTGTAATAGATCTTTTCCTGCTAAGAATATCTTTCAAGAATTTTGTGTAAGCCGGCATTTCGCTTAGGGCCTCAGCGAATGGGATGGAAATATTAATGCCCTGAAGAATCTTAACGAAACGCTTGAAATTACTCTCAGTAGAGTCCATAGATTTCTTAGTTGGAAATGGAAGAGTTTTCGCCATTCTCGGAACCAAGTTAGGATCAAGAGGTGAGAGTACCGGGTCGACATTGGGGTCGTTCGGTGTCCTCGGCGGGTCGTTACTGACCCTGATGGGGTCGTTAACTACCCTGGGATTGAGAGGAGGGCTCGGTTTAGAGAACTTACCTGTGGTGGGATCGTCAGGAATCCTCGGAGGCTCGTCATCCTGGCTTGTAGGCTCGGTACTAGCTCTCGCCGGCTCGTTAACGAGGTGGTTGGCGAGATCTTTTTCCTCCTTCTTTTCAGCTTGAACTCTCTCCGGTAGTGTCTTCCCTGTGTACCGCTGCTATTTGGCCTCTAGGGTTCTCCTCAGGACGGCCCGGGAGTTGCCCTTGTGGTCTTGGAATCCGTGCAACAAGGTCTCCTAGTTGGGAATCAACACTCCTCTTCCAAATATCGAACTCTCCCCATATTTTATCCTGCCGGTTCAGCTTGGCTTGGACGTCATCAACCTTGTTGTTCACTCCGTTGATGCTCTCTTTAATCTCCTGAACCCATGATGGCGTCTCCTGATGGCCTGGAGGTCGATATGGTGCAGGTCGTCTATCTTGTGGGGGTCCTGTGTAATTGTGATTTGTATTCTGATTGCCCCATGGTTGATAGTTGTTTGACCTATCATTATAATTAGGTTGGTTCCTGTAGGGTCCTCTCATGTAATTCATCTCAGCTATCGTCTCAGCGGTTCTAACCTGCTCAATGTTAGTGCAAGCAGAAGTACTATGCGCAGAAGAACCACATTCTTGACATGATTGAGAGGATTTCAGAAAACTTACATGTTTCCTCAAACGGTTGACCTCATCTTGTAAGAATTGATTTTTAACATCGGGGTCAACTTCATCTCGATTGGGCACATAGAGACGTTTTTGAGTTTGTGGAGCTTGTTGGGTTCCGTACATAGCATCGTAATTCGCCAGCTTGTCCAACAGTTCCCACGCCTCTGTCAGGTTCATCTCTATAAAACCGCACGCAGTATGCGTGTTGATGCGGTTCTTGGTCTCCGCGTTGATACCCTGGAAAAAGATTTCTTGCAATACATATAAAGGTTGCCCATGAGTAGGGCATTGTCTAAGCATCTCTTTAAATCTTTCCCATGTTTCAACAAATGTCTCATTAGGCAACTGGTGATAAGAGGTGATGCGTTTCCTTAACTCCGTTGTCTTAGCAGGAGGGAAAAACTTTGTAAGAAATTGATCATACAATGCTTTCCAAGTCCTGATAGACTTAGAAGGTAGTCTCTCTAACCAGTTCAGGGCCTTTCCAGTAAGTGACCATCTAAAAGCTTTTAACAGAACATATTCTAGCGAGACACCTTCAGCAGCTATGGTGTCACATAAATCAAGAAAATTTCTAATATGCTCCATAGGGCACTCAGCAGGTTTCCCTTCAAACTGAGCCCGTTTAATCAAGGATATAAATTGAGACTTGATCTCAAAAGGTTTCTCTATCGCAGGAAGCACAATAGGAGATTCTGGCACCCTCAGTTCCGGATGCATGTATTGCTTGGCATTCCTTGGATAGGCGTTTAGCTCTTCTTGCAGTCGAGCCTTGTCTGCATCAGCGCCGTCCTTCTCGGCTTTCAGTGCCTCCATCTGGGTCCGGAGGATCTCTAACTCTCGAGCCATCTCTTCAGCTGTGGCCATGGCTCGGTTTTCTCGGAGTTGTCAGTGCAGGGAACGTTCGGGTTCTGAGTAATAACTGGAGCTATCAAACTGAAGCCTTCTTCGTCCTACTAGCATACACTGAGAAAACAAACAAAGAAAATAAAAATTAAAAATAAAAACGGGGTCGGGCTAGTCCCGATCCCAAAGATAAACTAACAACTCGTTGCTTCCCCGGCAACGGCGCCAATTTGTTGATAGGTTTTCTTGACAACAAATAAATTTATAAGTCAAGACCCCGCTGAGTACAGTGGAGTCAGGATCGTTCCACAGGAAGCAAGGTTGTTTGTCTATCAATCTAATAAAAATAAAATAAAATCAAACAAAACACTCACGAGATGCCTCGTTAGCGACCTTGTCAGGATCGTTACCGAACCACCGAACACAAAAATACTAACTAACGACCTAATAAAATTCTAATTAATACTCGGTATTGAAGCAAGTATTCAGCAACGAAGATTTATCAGAAATAATTCAATAAAAACAAATATCTAGGATAAGGGACACCACAATATAGCCAAGCATAAGAATTCGTAAGAAGATAAGATCATGCCTTTAAATAGATAGAGTCATCAACTTTCATTGACTTAACAAGTAAATTAATCTATTTTCATAAACTAACTCACTCAATTGCTTGTCTTGGATCTAAAGCTTGAAACTTTCGTTTTCAAACAATATCAACCTTCAAGTTACTAACTTTCTCTTTCAATCAAGTTAAAACTCAAATTACCTCAACTCCCGTTTCGGTTTTAAGCACAACAAACAATCTCAATAAAGATAAAAGGCATTCAACACACAATCTTACTCATCAAACATGCTCAACTATGCTGGGCTTAACCCCGACCCTAGAAAAATAGACTACTCACTATTCATGATTAAGAAACTAAAAACTTCAATAAAAGCAAACATTGAAACAAAACTCAAACTTAAATTACCAACAAAAATATCGTCTTACAGAGACTCAGAAGAAAACAAAACAAAACAATCACCGAACAAACTCGATCAACGAACCTCGGAAACCGTCGTTACCGACCCTCATCACCGACTTCCGATCCGGTTCTCTTTCCTTCGGCCTTCCTCCAAATCTTCTCCAAAACTAGCTCTAAAATTCAACTCCAAAATTAAACCCCCCCTCTTTTATGCTAGATAGAAGGGTATTTATACTAGAAAATCCTAAAAAACTAAAAAGGCTAAAAGATAAAAACTTTCCTAAAAAGATAAAAACAATCTCTAAAAGATAGAGATAAAATCTAGAAAGATATTAAACCCTAAAATACATATTCTAATAACCCATAAAGATTCTAAAAAGATACTCAACCGATACGGAAATAAATTCCCGCTCAGGATCGGTGAATAATAAAATAATACTCGAAATCTTTCTCTTCGTGGCCTCGTTAACGACCCTTCACAGCCTCGTTAACGAGCCTGGGTTTTGTTTTCTTCAACACCTCCTCTCGTATTCTCGAGCTTTGACTTTTAAATCTTGCACTTTCCCGTCCTTCACTGAGATGCTCCAAATTTAGCTCCATTTAGCTCCTTTTCTTACTAAAATCTGCAAAATACACAAAATAGCGTAGATTCCACTCTTTTCATAGATTTATGCAAAACTATCTAAAAATACTTAAAACTAAACCTAAACTAGACAAAACTAATCCTAATAAGCAAAGAAAACCTATCAAAAACTATACTAAAAATGCGAACATCACCCCTCCCCTTCCGGACAATCCTAGCTCCGCCACTGGGCGAGGATGACCGGAACTGACATGTAGACGACAAATCTGTCGGCGAGTCAACATCACATATTCACTACAAGTGAAATCAAAATCATACCATCAACCAACACCTTAAAAACCATGCACCAACAAAGTAAACATTATGAACCAACAAGCAACAATAGAAATTCGCACAAAATATGTGAAACTTAATTAAAAAAAAAAGCGTAGGCAAATGAATGTTGGATGGAAACCAAGCTAAATAGTCAAAATAGATATTCCCCTGATTTTGAACAAGCTCATATTCTATTATCAAAATTTATGCCAACACTCCCAAATTTTAGACATTAGTATAGATAACGCATTTGAACAACCTAAAGAGTCAGCAACTGTATTTTTTGTGCCTCTTTTGTCCAAATCTAATTTACTACATCTAACTAATCAAGTACACAATGCTTATCAATTCGTTTCATAACACCAAAAGCCTTCAAAATCCTAGTTCAAATCTATCTTAATAATGTAGCTTCACTTCAATGCTACAAACAAACACCAATACAAATAGCAATTCAAGAGGATCTCTTTGGCCAACAAGAATTAAGACAAATCACTATCCTAATATCTTATTCAGTCCTTAGTGTTCATAAAAGAAACCTAATCCAGTCTTAGAAAAGGCCACAAACTGATCTTTTTCAACAACATCAATCACACCTAGTAACTCAATCATCATCAAACAATTAACAAAACCCTTGTCAAACCGAAAATCAACAAGGAAAACATCATCAGACTTCTCCACAAATAAAATCTTATAAAATAAAAAAAATCAAAATTAAATCCTAGAAAACCTAGAACCCTGAGAAATTATGAATACCTTCTTGAGATTGTTTCTCTATGGATTTTGTGATGCAAAATCGACAATTTGTGTGAGTTAGAGGGCGGTAAGAGTGATTCGCATGCTTGATTTGGCGATGGGAGCCGTTCTCGTTCGGGAGAAAGTCGCCCAACTGAAGTGTTCGCGAGGCGGAACTTGATGGAAGAATCTGGATGTGTGTTTTGAATTAGGGGCATTTTTGTCTCACCATTCAAATTTTACACGAAATTACCCTCCGTGTCATTCAATCTGAACCACCCCTATTTTTTTTATTCTTATCGTTGAACCTTGATGTTCTCAGTTTTCACTATAAGAATTATTTACACCAGATCCGGACTCTAGGTTTTGGTATGTAAGAACTCGTATCTTCTTTAAATGGGCCAAGTGTGGCCTAAATTTTAACCTCTCGTTCTTGGACCAAACAACTTTGCTCGTTTTTTCTGACGGGTCAATAAGTCCATCGGCTTTTTTCATGTATAGATCAGCCGACAATCCCAACTGAGCTCTACCCTATTACCCTATTTGTTTCCTTTAACAACGCCCACTATCTTCTTCATTTTCTTGTTTTTGTTTGAGCTTATACAGAGAAGAAAATACGTTAATATATACAAATATTTTAAATTTAATATTAATTTCATGATATTATTATCTCTAGTAAAATTATTTTGTAAATATTACGATAATTCAACTAAGTAAATTATCGTATCCAAACACTTCATAATTTCATTTGCTATTACTCTATATAAACCGGGAAAAAGCCTCTATTAACTTTAACTAGCTATACCCGTCGTGCCATGCACGACATGAATTTAATACTTAATTTATTTAACGAATATGATTTAATTTAATATAAAAAAACTTATTTATTAGAAACAGTTATATAAAATTTTACAATTGGTGTCATGTAAAACGGGGCCAAAATTATTAAGGTGATCCCATTATAATTTTGATGGGTTAATGATAATTTATTTATGAAAAAATATAAATAAAAGTTATTTAAATTAGAATCATTTAATTATAAAACTTTTTACAAAAAATATAAAAAGGTAAAAATAATGTAATTTTTTGTATTTTTTTTATCAATTTCAATTCTTAAAAAATTTGAATAAAAATTAAAAAATATACTTAAAAAGAAAAAATGAAAGAATGTAAATAAAGAATGAATTTATTAATGATAAGAAAATCATGTATATTTACATAAATAAATCAAAAAGAAAATTAAAGAAAAAATAACGTAATTTTTTTTATTATCAAAAGTCAATTTAGGCAAGTAATTATCTTGATTGAAAGTTCAATTTTTTTTTATCAAAATTTTATTTAAGATACATCTTTTACTTAAATAGATAAAAAATAAACATAAATATTGTTTATTTAATTTTAAATAAAATTCGAATTTAATTTTTTTCCATATAAATACTCCGTAGATAGAAATTTAATTGAAAAAACTAAATTAATATATCTATCTTAATATATAATATCTAACTATAATTTATTATTAATTTCAGATAATATCTTTTAGATCTATCCTAATTCCTAATATATAATAATAACAGCTTTATTTTTATTAAAATCTTGCTAAAATAATATCAACATATATAAATTCAGAAAATAAAAAATCCTATGTGGCGAAATCCTAGGTGGCTTAACGTGAGAACGACACGTAGAAAAATCTTAGGTGGCGCAACGTGGTGGCGTTATTCCTTGCTCCTTTTATATACTAGCAATTAGGTCGCGCGTTGCGCGACGATTATAAGACGGAGACTTCATTAGTGTAGAGATATGGAAATGACATTTTCGTAATTTTATTTAAAGGAGCATGCTTTTTTTGGAAAAGGAGTATGGAAATGGCATTTCCGTGGAAAAGGAATATGGAAATGGCATTTCCGCAAATTTATTTAAACGGACATGTTTTTTTTGGTATTAATTTACTTGACTTCAGGTCATCCAATGTCTTAAAACTTGTTTTATTACACCCACACGGTAGTGCAACACGCATTTTTAAGTAATTGGATGGACGGTCAGATGTTACTAAATTGAACGACTAGAATAAATGTAAGTTGAACGTTTTTCGAGACATGTCAAAATTACCCGTTTAAATCCGAATATCACCTAAGTCGGGCACGCTTTTCCAAGAAAATATATTTTTTACGAGCTCGCTTACAAGCAAAGCAACTTGGACACGTTTTTCGAGACATGTCAAAATTACCCGTTGACATCCGAATATCACCTAAGTCGGGCACACTTTTCCAAGAAAATATATTTTTTTCGGTCTCCCCGAAAGCGAAGTAACCTGGACACGCTTTTCGAGACATGTCAAAATTACCCGTTCAAATCCGAATATCACCTAAGTTGGCACGCTTTTCCAAGAAAATATATTTTATGAGCTCGCTTACGAGCGAAGTAACCTGGACACGTGTTTCGAGACATGTCAAAATTACCCGTTCAAATCCGAATATCACCTAAGTTGGGCAGCTTTTCCAAGAAAATATATTTTTTACGGTCTCCCCGAGAGCGAAGTAACCTGGACACGTTTTTCGAGACATGTCAAAATTACCCGTTGACATCCGAATATCACATAAGTCGGACACTCTTTTCAAAGAATTTTTTTTACGAGCTCGCTTACAAGCGAAGTAACCTGGACACGTTTTTCGAGACATGTTAAAATTACCCATTCAAATCCGAATATCACCTAAGTCGGGCACGCTTTTCCAAGAAAATATATTTTTTACGACCTCGCTTACGAGCGAAGTAACCTGGACACATTTTTCGAGACATGTCAAAATTACCCGGTTACATCCGACTATCACGTAAGTCGGGCACACTTTTCCAAGAAAATATATTTTTTACGATATCCCCGAGATTTCTTAAGAGCTAAGCAAGAACGACACGAATTTCGAGTAACATTAAAATAACAAATCGGATTAATACACCCACACGATAGTGCAACACGCATTTTTAAGTAATTGGATGGACGGTCAGATATTACTAAATCGAACGGCTAAAATAAATGTAAGTTGAACGGTTAAATAAGATCTATATTGTGATTTTATTTATCAACGGCCGGATAGTGTTGTGATATTCAAACTCTTATAGAAGTATGGATATGGATATGGATATGGATATGGATATAATCATGACTTTGTGCTATGCTCTATGAAAAGGCCGATTAAAAATGTCCAGCCCAGCTAATAATATCATCCTAGAATGTTAAAGAACAATCCACGCTTCTCCCTCCTGACTCAACCACCGATCACCCCAAAAACTTCTCAAGAACCTCCCCGAATTTTCCTCCCTTCTATAAATTTCTTTCCCCCCTCCAAATTCTTCAATTCCATCCAAATCACAGTAATCACTCACATATCAAACCAATTCCCCGGCAAGCACTTTTGAGCTTTCAATCAATCGATCAAGATGTCGCTAATTCTGAGCATGTTTGGTGGCAGCCGGAGCAACGTCTTTGACCCGTTCTCTCTCGACGTAGGGGACCCGTTCCAGGGATTCCCACTCGAAGGAAGCTCGAACGCGGTGGCGAACTCGTTCCGGAGGGACACGGAGACGTCGGCGATGGTGAACGCGAAGATCGACTGGAAGTAGACGCCGGAGGCCCACGTGTTCAATCCCGACATGCCTGGGCTGAAGAAGGAGGAGGTGAAGGTGGAAGTTGAGGAAGGAAGAGTGCTCCAGATCAGCGGGGAGAGGAGCAGGAGAAGAAGGAGAAGAACGACATGTGGCACCGCATGGAGAGGAGCTCCGGCAGGTTCGTCGCCGGTTCCGGCTGCCGGAGAACGCGAAGATGGAGGCGGCGATGGAGAACGGAGTGCTGACCGTCCCTGTACCCTAGGCGGTAGAGGAGAAGAAGCCAGCGGCGAAGGCGATTGCGATCTCTGGTTAGATCGCCACGGTTTCCCTCTTTTGGATCAGATTTCCTAGGGTTTGTGAACTATGCTGATACTAATATCTGAGATTATATGTTTTGTGCATTTTGTTGTGTGTTGAACAGCGTGCGTGAGTCTGAGTCTTTGTGTGGTTGGTACATATGTGTCTGCTTCCATTTTGCTGCGATGAGACTATGAAGTATACCGTGAATGTAATGTAAGTGTAGGTGTCTAGATTAATTGGACCAACTTCAGCTTAACATGTGATAGGTGTCAATGTAATCCTTGCTTCAGAAGCATGGAAGGTCTGTTATTATCTTTGATTAGTAGATCATTAAGTATGTGTACTGTTTTTTTATCTTGGGAAATTTTGTTTTTTTTGACATCCATATGCATTACTAATGTGTTATATAATTCTGGAACCTGGATCTAATGTTGGCATCCATTTCACATTGCAATATTGTGCAGGATAAGGAACAACCTAAACCAGCTTTATGCTAAGGACATAACTCGTGATGATAAGCAGGAGCTTGATGAAGCCTTACAAAGAGAGGTAATGCCACTTATCTTTAGATTAAAAAAAAATAAAAATCTAGCCTTCTGTGTGTGTGTATGCATATGCCATCCTGTAACCATTATGTGATTTCAGCATATACTATATAACTTACTTTCATCCTTTGTTTGTGTTGAAAATTCATAGACTATAGTAGTATTTTTTTCATCCACGAGTTAAAAATGAAAATTGTGATTCAGCATATACTATATAATTTCCTTTCTTTCTTTGCTTATGTTGAAAAGTTTATAGTAGCATTTTTGTCGCCCCCAAATTGAAAAGGAAAATTTGAAAAAAATGAAACAATGATAGGGTAGAAGCATTCTTTTATGATAAAAGGGTAGAAATATGAGAAGTTTGTTCAGCATATACTATATAATTTCCTTTCTTCCTTTGCTTATGTTGAAAATTCATAGACTTGTAGTAGCATTTTCGTCATCAACAAGTTGAAAAGAAATTTGGAAGAATGTGAAATTGTGAAAGGATAGTTACATTTTTTTGTGTTCAATTAAAGGGTAGAAACATGGCAAGAAGTTTGTAGGACATAGGATCTGTCATCATTATCTAGCATCTTAAACCTCTTCAATTTAGTATAAAAGATAAATATGCTTAGGTTTCTGCTATTGCACAGACAGCTGACAAAAAAAATTGCTTCTTTTACTAAGTCATAGTTTATCGATTATGTTGGATGAGTTCTTCATATTATAGGTCTAACCTGAGACTAAGCTTAGCTGGAAACTAGGATTTGTAGCTATGCATCATGCTTAAATTTCTGGAATATGTTTGGGCTAAATTTGCTGTTAAATCTTAAAACTTTAGGGACTAACAGATGTTTTGTGAGCATTATGCATAAATGTCTGAAATTTTTTTGGGCTAAATTCGCTGTTTATATATGTTTTTGTGCTATGTAGAACGATGCTTATGATCTGTGCTCTAAAACTTTGACATTTGAGATCATTATTTGTGCTAAAAGGAACATTTCATCTCATCTTTTACCAACTTATAGAATGCTAATCAAGTCACTGATCCTCATATTTTCCTTGATGATACAGATTCAAGCTGCTTTTCACACTGATCAGATTCGCAGAACACCACCAACTCCATAAGATGAGATGAGAGCAGGAATGAGCTACTTTCACCAGACAATATGGAAGGGAGTTCCTAAGTTCTTACGCCGTGTTGACATAGCATTGAAGAACATTGGGATAAATGAAAGGGTTCCTTAACAATGCACCTCTCATTCAATTTTCTTCTTGGATGGGTGGTGACAGGGATGGTATGTACATTTCTTTTTATATATCAATTAAAATTTCAGCTCAGAATTATAAGGAACTGGTCGCTTTAGAGACAGATGATAAATTCGGCTGAAAGAAGTAAAATTGGCTAAATTGGTAACCATAGATTCACAAGGAATAATCACTCAGAAAATTTGCTTGCATTAGTTGATGGAAGTCATTTACTTTATCAATTTTGACATTCTTGAAGTATTTTCTTACTCATGCAAAGACATGAAGGTGTTGCTGAACTGGCTCAACTGCACACATCCTTTAGTGTCTCGTCTATCACCTTATATGCTCTGTTAAGTCATTGTGTGCTCGTACTGATATCAGTTTGGTAATGCTGCAGGTAACCCAAGAGTGACACCTGAGGTCACAAGAGATGTATGCTTACTGGCTAGAATGATAGCTGCTACTCTTTACTTTTCCCAGATTGAGGATCTCATGTTTGAGGTATATAGCTACAAACTTACAGCCTTGTAGTTCCTAAAGAACTTCAATTTACCTTTCCATTTCTTTTATATGACCTTTTTGGCTTTTGCAACTATCTATGTGGCAATGTAGTGATGAACTTCATGCACGTTCACTTGAGCTCCACGATTCTGACAGAAGAGACTCCAAACATTATATAGGCAAACACTTTAATTGTGCTATTGTTTAGCGCTTTTAATTCTCCCCCTTCTTATAAAGCAAACTATTTCCTTACTATATAAGCAGTTAAATGTCTCATGTTTTTGCAGAGTTCTGGAAGCATATTCTACCAAGTGAACCTTACAGAGTAATCCTTGGTGATGTGTGAGGGATAAGCTATATAAAACACGTGAATGATCTCGTCAAATGTTATCCAACAGAGGATCAGATATTCCAGAAGATTCAACATACGCAAACCTGGAGCAAGTTTCTCTATTCTCTTCCATTACTAATTTTGAAGCTAGTATCTTATCTGAAAATCAAATCTTAATACACCTGGAACCTCTTGAGCTCTGCTACCGTTCACTCTGTGCCTGTGGTGACCGACCAATTGCTGATGGAAGCCTTCTTGATTTCTTGAGACAAGTCTCTACTTTCGGTCTCTCTTGTGAGGCTTTATATTCTCCGGCATAGCAATCCTCTGCCGCTGCCTATCCCGTTTCCGCCCCCTCCTGCCAAAATGGTTCAACTTCAGCCTCAACAGGAACTGGCACATGGACGTCGTTCTCGGGTGCCTCATGTTCCCTTAGTAAGCCACCTCTCCCAATTCAACCTCGACCTCTTCCTGCTCTTACCGTCCAACCAATCCTCTCAAGCGTTGAACAATCGATCTTGGCTTGGGACCCCGTTGCAATGGGGCTTTACGCGGTTGTGGTCTTGGTTTGTGCGCTGATCTGGGAGGAGATTCTGTTTAGGGGGTTTCTCTTGCCTTAGTTGACTCGTCAAACTGGATGGTTTGACCAAGGAGATGACGCGGTATATGCCAGTTTGGTGCTCGATACTGGTGAGCTCGGTCGTGTTGGCGCTTGCGCATTTTAATGTACAGAGGATGCTTCCCCTCGTTCTACTTGGGGTGGTGATGGGGGTAGTTTGCTAGGTCGAGGAATTTGTTGCCTTCCATGCTGCTGCATAGCCTCTGGAATGGGTTTGTGTTTTTAGATCTTATGAAATAATGACATTTGTGATTCTGGATTCAAAATAAATTTCAAAGCAAAGGCTTTAGTTGGTTTTTTTTGCTCTCTCGCCTCCAAAAGTGATGTGCGTTTTTTTTTTTATTTTTGCCTTTCGCTCTAGAGCATTCTTTTGGATGATGTTTCGAGTATTAGATCAGATGTGAGCATTCTTTTGGATGAGGTTTTGTCACGTGCGACTGCCAAAATGTAGAATAGCATATATAGCACAAGTTTCGTTTGACAATGTCTATTAAACAAGCTATCACAAATCACAATCATAAGTTGATCAAGTAATTATGATTAAGACTAAAAAGAGACTTTATAAGGGATATATACATACACAGTATAACTAACAACTAACAACTTTTCATCAACAAACATTTTTGGTGTCTTCGGGCATGTATTCCGCCGCTTAAGACTCGGATCTCTGGTTTCATTTCTCACCACTTTCCACTGTGGGAAGGTTTATGATTGGGCATAAAGCATGTGGAATAAGACATGTATTATGCACTATAAGGCCTATTACAGAAAACGGGTGTTTGGAGGACCAAAAATAAAGCCTTTTGGCCTTTTGAAGGATGCATTTTCAACTTTTAATGTCTGGCAGCAATAGAGCACAAGTTTCTTATACTTCATTGCATCCAAACAAGTGATATGATTCCAATCAATAATGATCAAGCTTTTTGCACGTCATGCCGGATATGGGAGATAGAACTGAAAAGGGCCAGGTTTATGAAGATGATTATGTAACTGTAGACATGTATTAGTTATTGTCACTGATGTGGCTCTTGTAGTTCACTGACGTGGCATTTTATTTCTCCTTCCAGTAGTTAGCTTGCTTGTATTAATACTCTGTTAAGCTCAGTAGCTACTTATGCCTTTTCTAATACATAGAAAATTCCCAAATGTCTTTTCCCGCTCTTGTTGTTCATCTTGAGTCAGTGCTTGGAGATTGATCACGCTTGTTCGATCTCCTTAGTTTTCTAGTTTCTCATTTGATTAGGAATCTCTGTTTGATCGATTACAGAGATTTTACATGGTATCAGAGCGATCAGGCTCGATTCTGATCGGAATTGAAGAAGATAAGGAAATTGCGATCTAGGTCTTGATTCGCAATTTTTCGTTCTGAGGAATTCTCAGGTTTCCTTACTTGATTGTTGTTGTCGTTTTGTACTGGTTGATCAAAAATGGAGGACGAAGAGTCTGTTACTGGGGGAAGATCAAGAACGCCAAGAAGAGATCGGTCGCCGAAGCGTTATTGGACTCCGATGAGGAGAGATCGTTATGATCAAAGATCTTTCTCGCCACAACGATACCTCACAGAACATGAATTGTTCACAGGAGGTAATCCAAACTCTTTTGATCCATTGTTCTTGTCCAATTCTGATAATCCAGACAATCAATTGGTTGCTATACGATTCAATGGATCAGACTTTGCTAGTTGGAGTCGTAGCGTGAAAATGGCTTTAGGTGCCAAAATGAAACTTGGATTTATTAATGGTGCTTGTATGAGACCAGATTGGGAATCTGCTGAGTATGAACACTGGAAGCGTTGTGATTGCATGGTAATGAGCTAGATCAATTACTCCATGGTTGGAGAAGTTGCAGAAGACTTTGTTTATGTACAATCTGCTAAGGAACTATGGGATAACGTAGTTGGAAAGATTTTGTGAGTCGAATGCTCCTTTAGTCTTCAAGTTGCAAAGTGAATTGAGCAATACGAAGCAAGATAATTTGAGTGTTGCTGCGTATTATAGCAAATTGAAGAGGGTATGAGATGAACTACAAGCTATAGAAGGAATTCTAATTTTTTATTGTGGAATTATTACACAGTGTTCTTGTAATCTGATGAAGAGAATGGAGAGAAGGAGAATACATTGAAGATAATGTAGTTTCTTATGGGGTTATCTGATGCTTATAAGAATGTGCGTAATCACATTCTTTCACAACATCCTTTGCCAAATCTGAACAAAACATATCAGACTGTTATGATGATAGAAAGGCAGAAAGAGATCACTGGTGGATCTAGTTCTGGTCACTATATTCTGGCAATGAATAAGCAAGGAAATTATAATCAGAACAAGCATGCAAGGAACAGTGGTACAAATGCTTATGGTAATAAGCAAGATAATTCTTCATATGGCAAGGATAACATGAAGGGAAAGAATGACAAGAGATGTGAGTACTGTCAAGAAGTTGGTCATGTCAGAGAGAGTTGTTTCAAGCTGATAGGTTATCCAAAATGGTGCAAAGGTCCTAAGAGTCAAGGATCAGGGAAGGTGATGGTTGTTGTCCATAAAGAGAACATTGAGCAATAAGATATTCCAATGGATACTGAGGAAAAGGAAGAGAATCACACTGATGTTGTTTTGATTAATGTTGTTGTTAACAGGGTTTTGAAGAAATTAAAGGGAAAGATGCCAGCATACGAGGGCACTAGCAATGGATATGTGAACACCATTGGCTTTGTAGGTATTTTTGAACATTCATATTGTTTAAACATACAAAATGTTAAGAAGCAAGTAGTTTGGATTATTGACTCAAGCGCTGCAGATCATGTATCTTATGATAAAAGTCTTTTTAGTAGCATGAGATTACTTGCCAAAGTCATTCGAATTGGTCTTCTAGATGGTTCTATACAGAGGGTTGAAAAATGTTGAACTGTGCATATTTTGAAGAATTGGTTCTTGATAATGTTCTATACATGCCAATGTTCAAGCATAATCTGATTTATGTGTCACAATTGCTTAAGACTAAAAAGCATAGGTTTGTCTTTGATATGAATGGGTGTGTGCTACAGGACCTTATAACTGATAGAATCACTGCGTATGGAAGAAGGGATGGAGGATTATACAAGTTTGATGAGGGAAAGCTGGAAGACTGTTCCAGAAGAGCCGAAGGCAGGAATAAAAGTGTTGATTTGTATCATGGAAATTCTCTTTTACATGTTACAAATACAATAACTTTTAAAAGGACATCAATAGATTTACTTCATGCTAGGCAAGGACACATGTCTTTGTCCAAGCTTAAACATTTGTTTGAGGTTGATTGTACTCAGTTGCATACTTTTGATTGTGACATTTGTGTGCTTGCTAAACATCATAAGCAGCCATTTGCTTATAGTTGTTCTCGTGCTACCAAGATTTTTGAATTAGTTCATATGGATGTATGGGGCTCTTTCAACATATTGTGGTGCAAAGTATTTCCTCACAGTTCTAGATAATTTTTCTAGAGCAACTTGGGTCTTCTTATTAAACAATAAGAAGCAAGTTTATGAGAAGGTAGTGCATTTCTTTGCTTATGTTGAAAGACAGTTTCAAACAAGAATTCAAGTACTCAGAAGTGATAATGGAACTGAGTTTGTTCAGAAAAGGGTCAGAGATTTTTTGCTTAGGAAAGGAGTAATTCATCAGAGATCAACTCCTGGTGTTCCACAACAGAATGGTCGAGTGGAATGGAAGCATAGGCATTTAGTGGAGACTGCACGAGCAATAAGACTTCATTCAGGTCTGCCATATAGGTTTTGGGGTGATTGCATACTTTTTGCAATTCATTTGATACATCTAATGCCTTCTTCAGTTTTACATTGGAAATCTCCTTTTGAATTACTACACAATAAGAAGGTAGTTTATGATGATTTGAGAATATTTGGTTGTTTGTGTTTTGTTTTGGAACAAAAAACAACTAGATCAAAGTTTGATCCTACTACCAGTAAATGTGTCTTCCTGGGGTATCCACCAGGACAAAAGGCGTATAAGGTCCTTGATTTGGATACTAAACGCATACATGTTTCTAGGCATGTCATTTTTCATGAAGGGAAATTTCCTTTCAAATACACAAGTGTTGATGACAGACAGACTTCCAGAGATTTACCACTTGTTACTCTTGATGATCATGATTGGAGAGGTGGTCAACAATTTTTTTTATACCTTCTCCATCTAAAGCATCTTCCCAGAATATCATTCCCACTACAGGATTAGTGGACGATTTAGTTGCACCTGATTCAGAACATGTTGTTTTAGACTTAGGGACTAAATTAGACTCACTTCCTGTTGCAGATTTGACACAGAATACAGCACCAGTTTCTGCTGCAGATTTGGTTCCTCTTGAGCTAATTAGAAGGGTAGAAATGTTAGTCAAAATTCCTGCTCGATTTGATGATTTCATATGTTCCAATTTGCCTAGTCGGCACATTCCTGAGCAGACAGATCCTCTATCTCAAGTCTTTCACATGTTTTCTTTAACTGATCTCAAGGATCATTCAGAGGACTATGTTCATTCTTTTTTCAATGTTTTGACTGTTGAGGAACCCACTTAATATGGTAAGGATAAAAGTCATAAAAGGTGGGTTGAAGCTATGAATAAGGAATTGATGGCACTAGAAGTCAATCAAACATGGGAACTAACTACTTTGCCACAAGGGAAGAAAGCAATTGGTTCTAAATGGGCATACAAGGTTAAGTTTAGACCAAATGGTGAAGTAGAAAGATTGAAAGCAAGATTGGTGGCCAAAGGTTTCAATCAAGTTAAAGACAAGGACTACAAGCATACCTTCTCTCCAGTTGCTAAATTCACAACAGTTAGGGTGTTGCTTGCTTTAGCTTCTATCCATGATTGGCCTTTACATCAATTAGATATTAATAATGCCTTATTGCATGGGTTTTTAGATGAAGAGGTTTATATGGTACCACCTTTGGGTTATGACAAGGCAAAACCAGAACAAGTTTGTACATTAAAAAGGTCACTTTATGGGCTCAAACAGGCTAGTCGACAATGGATATATTGAGTTGAAAAAACATTTGCAGCAACTTGGTTATGTGCAATCTAGGCAAGATTACTCTTTATTTGTTAAGACTATTGGTGCATCCTTTACAGTTGCCTTGGTGTATGTTGATGATATGTTATTATCTGGCAATGATCCTGGTGTTATAGAGATTGACAAAGCAAAGAAGATATGTCAACGGTGAAGATTTATTTATCCCGAGGTCATCATTCTTTCGTAACTGTCTCTACTTCTGGTTCTCTGGTTCAATTCAGAATGACAAGTTGAAACCAACCAATTTTAAGGGCGAATTTGTAGAGCGGTAAAAAAAAATTTCTCCTGCGTCTGTTCTGAAAAAAAAATACAAAGCAAAAACCCTAAAAAGGATAAAGATTGAAGCAAGAAGTGGAAAGCTGAGGGAAAGAAGGCAAGAGGTGGAGAGGAGATGGACAAAAAGGGAAGCCATGGAAGCAGGAAGAGGAGGTGGAAACTGGAAAGGCAAGTTGAAGGGGAGAAAAAGAAATAGACGGAA
Source organism: Fallopia convolvulus (assembly GCA_964016875.1). NCBI lineage: Eukaryota > Viridiplantae > Streptophyta > Magnoliopsida > Caryophyllales > Polygonaceae > Fallopia > Fallopia convolvulus. Next base: position 43,523,955 of record OZ024724.1, read on the forward strand.
GAAAATGAACGGACTTGATTACAGAAGTTTTTGTTCTTTAGAGAATTTAGTAGTTTCAGCCGTTCGCTTCATGCGCTTTTGTAGTAGTGTAGATAGATTAATTCTATTTGAATTTATGATAATGAACAAGCTGACAAAAAGACAAGTTTTCCTTGGATAAATTAGATACTGCAGTCCTTATCAAAATAGTCTAATTTGAGGTTCCTAGATTTTCTGTTGCTTGTTTCGTTAGATTTTATGCAGTGAACCAACCAGAATACCGGGTAGAAAGTTAGTTCGACTTTTGTTGATAGGGTTTCTTGACAACAAATAAATTTATAATCAAGACCCCGTTGTTGTATAGCAGAGTCAGGTTCGTCCGCAGGGAGAAAGTCAGTATCAAGTTTTGTTACTTCTCACGCAAGCAATCAATAAAAGGTAGGATTTTTATCAAGGAAGAAGAATTCTAAGGTAAAGGTATCCCCACAACAACAATTATGCATGCCAAACGCTAATGAAACATATAGATCATGCTTTTATAACATAAAGGTGTCAACTTTCGTCATTTTAAGCAAGTAAATCAATCAACTTTCGTCCTATCAATAAACTTACTATCTATCTCTTCTACTTCAACTAGGATAGATCTGCTTTCGCTTCAAAACCCTAATTTGACTATCCTGATTCAAGGTTTCTTCTTTCGCTTCAACTATGAATGAGAAATTCCCTTCAACTTTCGTCTCAAGGATTAAGAACAAGAGAATAGATTCATGCAATAAAAACAATCAAGACATGATCATAAACAAGCATGCACAACCATTGTTGGGTTTAACCCCAATCTTAGAGAGGAAGACTACTCACAATTCATAATAATTGAAAACATCCAAATTAAATTAAAAAGAAAGCTTACAACTTGAATTCAAAACAAAACTTGTTCTCCAAGCTATCTTCTCTACTCGTCCTCTCGCCCCTCTCTTTCTCTCCTCCTCCTCCTCTTACTTGCCCTCCAAGGCAATTGATTGTCTAATTGATAAGAAAACTAAAGAGAGGACAAGTGTATTTATAGAGAAACTATTCTATCTTAAATCTATCTCTAAGGAAATAAATCTATCTTAAATCTAACTATAAGGAAATAATATCTTCTAATAAGATATACTCCTTCTATCTATCTAATAACATAATAAAAACTTAATAAACTAAAGATTAAAAGATAAAAGATAGAAGTTTTCATTTAAACACCAACTCGGATCTCGTTGCTCCTCACGGCGCCTCGTTAACGACCCTGACAGGGTCGAAAACAGCCTTGAGTAAAACTTGCATAGAAGATTCGTTACAACTCCGTTTGACTCGATTCTTTTTCCTATGTTCTTGTAAAAAATTTCTCTATCTCTTTCCAAGCTCAAACTTGATCTTCAATTACTTTACTTGAGCGCTTAATCTTCATATTCTCTTCATGCTTGAGTGCTATCTTCACCGGTTTTGCTCCTTTCTTCAAAAATTGCTCCAAAAAGCTTCTAAAAACCTACAAAACACCACCAAAGCTTATGTAGACTCCATATCTTAAGAAAATACGAAAACCTACACAAATGACTCAAAACAAAACACAAAACTAAAGAAAAAGACTCAAAAGACACAAAAACACACCCTAAAAACATAACTAAAAAGGCGAACATCAACTTTAATTATTTGATCATGAAACTTCAGTTCGACTTTTTTTTAGTAATGAATGATTATGTGAAAAGATGGACAATTATTGTTCCTACTTACAAAGAACGACTTAAAACATATACAACGTTGAGTGTATTGAACACTTAAACTTAATAATTCTAGTCTATTAAACACCTGGTCGAGTACATCAACGTTGAGTGTATTATACACACGTTGACATGTCAAGGGTCTATTACACGTAATGCCACATATACTCCACGTGTATGCCACACAATAATACTTTCAATTTAAAAGGTGAATTAAATTGTTTTATTGAAAGGAAAAAAAAAAGAAAAAAGAATTAAAATTGAAGCTTTTCTCTTTAGTCAAATTGGGGCAAGATCCCCCATAGCAAGATCTCCAAATCTTCTCCTCTGAACAATTAATCGAAGATTTTCCCCAAATTGAAGCTTTTATGCTCTAAATCGAAGCTTTTCTCCTTCTTGAGATGGAAGACCTTCAAATTGGGGACAAATCCGTCGTTGGAGCAACGACCGGTCTCCATTAAGTCCGGGCGTGTAGTGAGGGTTTCTTGACAACAAATAAATTTATAATCAAGACCCTGATGAGTACAGGGGAGTCGGTTCGTCCACGGAAAAAAGTCAGTATCAAGTTTTGATACTTAGAGGACAAGTAAGATATACAAGTTTAGATTTTTATCAAGATAAAGAGAAATTCTAAGGTTTTGGTGTCCCCACAACAACAATCATGCATACAAACGTTTAATGAAACATAAAGATCATATGACTTTTTTAATATTGAAAAATTTGCCGTAAATTTAGGTGCTTCTCCATAAACTTAGAGGGTTCTTCATATGACTTTTTTTAATATTTTTTATTGTAGACAAATATTTTCCTATCATTTGTTTTAGGTGGAGTTGGAGTTTTTTATTGATGTAAATGAATATATAAAATATGTATGATTTATTATGTTGAGATTCTAGAATTTTTTATTTTTTACAAGTCAAATGATAAATAATTTATTAATTATTACGTAAGGATTCTAGATATTTTATTTTTATATTAGTCAAAAAATAATTTATTAGGTTAATATTTTAAAATATCTGTTTTTCCTTATACATAAAATAAATATTTTATGATGTATTAGGTTAATATTCAAAAATATTACAACTTTCTTATAATTAAAATAAAAAATAACTTATCATTTAATAGGATAAGATTGTAAAGTATTTATATTTTCGTATTAGTTAAAAATAATAATTAATTAATTATCGAATAAATGTTATAGAAGATTTCATAGTATATAAAATAGAAATAATAAATAAAATATACTCCAAAATAGGGAAGCTGTTGGAGTTGGAGCGAATTTGTTTTGGAGAATATGTCATTTGATGCTCCATTTTGGAGAAAATTTTGGAGAAGCTGTTGGAGATGGCCTAAAGAGCACGTGATGAGGAGGGACATGCTTGTTTCACTGTTCCTAGGATTTTGTGCAACCCGTTCCGCTTTTATGTATATATTGAATTGATTTCTGTTTGTTTTCCTTGAAAGAATATATTTATCTCCTCGTGCTATTGATATTTTTCAGAAATCACTATAGTTTGTTATATAGTTAGAGGGCGGTTCAGATGGAAATCAGTGTTATAATGAAAACTGAAAATTAATTTCATCCGTTAGATTGAATATATCAAAGGTTTAGATTAAACGGAGATAACATATTAAAAAAGGAAGCGTGTGCCTTTACAAAAAAATTCGGTGGCATTTTTGTAATAAATCTAATTCGAAATGGCTCTAGGGTAAAAACACACAACACCATCTTTTGACCTTTCATTCACGCTTCTACTTGAGCCACCATTGAAGAAGCTTGTCATTCTCAATCACGATCCATAAGATCTTCTAAGATACTAATTTAGTAATTCATGGCAAATAAGGCGGATAACTCATCAAAAAGCGGTTCGAATGAAGGTAAGAAAAACAATTTGCCTTAAATTTCTAGGGTTCATAGATTTAGGGTTGTGTTCTTCTTGTCCCAATTTGAATGAGTTTTCAATTGTTGTATCAAGTGTTCATTTGCTATCAATATGAAATCTGTTTTGAATTGCAAGTTTCTAGCTTCATAGGACTTTTCGTGTTTCAACTTTTATTGGATTCATACGTATTGTTCTAGATATGAGGCTCGTGATTTATAATGTGACTATGCTATTCCTATGTTGAAGTTCATGTATTTTAGCTATATGTTCATGTGTGGTGACTATAAGGTTCATGTTCTATTATGTGAAGAATTTTGCAAGGGCATTGAGTTATGTTGAGCGTGTTAACAAAGAAGGTTGGTTTAATAAGATTTGGAGTGATGTATTTATGTAGATTCATATACTTTATCTATATGTTCATGAATGGAATCTATAAAATTCACGTTTTATTATATGAAGGATTTTGCAACGGCATTGAGTTATGTTGAGCGTGTGAACAAAGAGGTTGGTTGAATAAGATTTGGAATGAATGAATGATGTATTTATGTAGATTCATGACGTACAAAAGGTTGTCATGAGAGGTTCTTTCCCTAAGCCTAAGATCTTTGCTCGTGCAATGTGGTCTATCCTAACTCTCCCCTGTTACTTTTGTATTTTTGTCACAACTTGACTACAAACTTTTTTTTATGATTAATGTTTATGCTTAAAATTGAGTTGTGGAAGCAAAGTTCTCAAATATGCACTTGATGTTTATGTAAGGCTAGCTTAATGATTCTGGGATATGCTTATATTAGATTCTAGGATATACTTAAATTAGATGAGCAATGAATCCCTTATTTTATGGTAAGTGCAAGATTAAAATAACTGTATGAAATTAGAAATGAATACATATAAGTACCCACATTCTTCAAAGTGGTGGAAATCTCTCTCCTTTTCTGACAGTTTAGAGTTGGGTTCATGTATAACATTGAAATATTCATTTATAATATTTCAATGTTCATATTTTTTATTTTACAAAATTTTCATTTATTGTGTCTGATTTTGTCTCTCTTGTTGCTAATGTTTTAGATGTTTATCCCTCTTGATTGCTATTGTATTTGTTTTGGTCATTACAAACCTTTATAACTATCTCATCCAACATATTTGTTGATTTTTTGTTGATGATTAGAGCTATTTGATGCTTCTCTTTCATTATTGTACACTTTTTATTCATTCTTGCTTCGAAATCTGCTTTATGTTGGTTACATTTTCAAAGTATTTGATTCTTTTTGCGGTTTGCTTTATGTGGTGTTAATTTTGATGTAAATATAGTTGTTGTTAAACTCTTTTATGTGATATTTTAACTCTTGCTTGCACCTCATCTCTGTCTATTTTATTTATGCTCATTTTTAATTGATTTGTCATAGCCTATTAGATCAAATGGTAGAGCAATGTGTTGATACACGTGGATGTGGTTTCAAATCCCTCATTGGCTACATAGTGTGCTTATGATATCTCAATTCAAAGTCGAGTTTCCTTGTATCATCATCAAGGTTACATATATTGTCTTAACATTCACTTATTGACTTTGTATGTTAACATATTAATTATGCATGGTCACATAATCACATATTTTTGAACAAGGTCCTTATATTTTATGAAGTCATCTACTAGGATTCGAGTCTTTATCTGCAATTTCTCAGCCTTGACATTAATGGTGGCCTCCCTTGCTATAGTGGTTGTAGGTTCACATATAATTATTATTTTTATTCACATATTTAGCATATGTGTTCACATACAGTATGAGACGAAAAATTAAGCCACTAACCATAATGAACTTGAACAAAAGTTGTGATGGACATAACAATAAACATTCACAACTTCACATATAGTATTTCAATACAGTAGTTTTGCCTTAAGAATATAGACGGTCAGAACCTAAATATACATAAAAATATCAATAGAGACATAGGCCTTGAAATTTTGAATGCCTTCATCTGATGTGCTAAATTGAATTCCAAGAACATGCTTGATACCATTCGGGCAAATGGGAACAAAATATGTTCTCCCTCCTTGAGAAAAAAGAGCTTCATAATACTACTTAAATCCGTAATCTCAATCATTGTGACCATCAACACTACAAGCATTAGACATTCACCACTCAAATTAATTAATTATAGTTGATGGACATCCTACAATAAAAGGATTAATGAAGAAAGAATTAGATAAAATAACACACATTTTGATGTAAGGTTCATGCTAAAAACAAATGAAGTTCACGTAAAATTACAGTACGTTCACGTAAAATCTAAGTCAAGTCAGGAGCAATGCTCTTCTCTTAGGACTTTTATCGAACATGTTATATGCATCTCAAAACTCTTACACTAAAACATCATAGAAACAATTTTCGAAAATAGACAATAAAAAACGATATCAAAGCACTACATACTTGAAACTTATGATCGATTCACACTTTTATTGATGTCAATTGTGATTCAAAAGGTGAAATCCAACCCAAAATTCAGTAAAACGAAAAATCAAAATTGAAAGTGAATGGAACCTCATACCTGGATTTGAATCCATAACAAGCCAAACAATTACTTGAATGGGAGGTTGGAAGCTGAGGAATGATCGAAAATTAAAAGCTAATCAAAGAGGAAGATCGAATAGGAGGTTTGAAGCTAGAACTCTATGGAAGTCATCCATGTTGAAGGAGTGATACGTATAAGACGATTAAAATAGGATAAATGACAAATTTACCCTTGTAGCTTAAAAATAAAAAAAAACACGCGTGTTGATCGTAGCCTTTCATGGTATATGATCAAACGAATAGGAATGAATTCCAGTTTTCAATATAAGAATGATTTTCTTATGCTTCACTCTCTTGTTATATAAGCTAAGATTTCATAAATTTCCCGGGTTAGGAAAGATGAGGTTGATTCACATGGAAATGAGGCTTATCATGAAAACTAAGAATAAATGAGGACCCTTGGATTTGAGAAATGGATGGCTAAGATTAGAAGAGATAGGGGCAAAATGGTAATTTTGACAAAAAATAAAAAAAGAAAAAAAATTAAAAAAAATAATTTTATTTAAAATTTTTCTTAGTTTCGCTTGTTTTTGCCAAAAACACGAAATTTGATTTTTTACGTTACGTTCACGTATTTTATGCATATGTTCACACTATTATAAGACATGTTCACATATTATCACATTTTTTAGTTCAGGGATTTTATAATATGTTCACATATATTACAAGTGTGTTCATTGTTTGTTCATGTTTTATGGTCATGTGTTCATGTTCGATTAAATCATAATACAAGCATTAAACGGCTTAAAAAAATTTGACAAAAAAATAAAATAATTTATTTTTTTTAATTTATTTTTTTTTTCGCTTATTTTTGCCAAAAACACGACGGTTGGGATTTTACGTTCTGTTCACATATTTTATACACATGTACACATTTTTACAAGGGTTGTTCACATATAACCGCATTTTAACTTCGGAAAATTTAGTATACGTTCACATATAATATGAATACGTTCACATATTAGTATTGCATGTTCACGTTTTATGGCTTTATGTTCATACTCGATTTACATTATTCTACATACGTAAAAAGACTTAAAAAATAAAATAAGAAAATAAAAAAAAAAATTTATTTTATTTTTTTAATCAGATGGTCTAGATTCGTTTCTAATATTTTAATCAGATGGTCCTAATTTATTATTAGTTTTCATGATAAATCCTATTTTCATTTGATTCAATATCTATATATATTGTGGACGGAAAAAAGACCATTTTGATCACATGGAAATTAGACACTGTTTAATTTTAGTGTTTTTCTTCTTACTTTTGTTTAAAGTGGATCTCTCTGACACATTTTATGCTCAGCTCTTAGCAACAATACAACAAGATACAACTCTTGTTCAAGAATTAAAAATTTCTCCTAATCTTGAATATTCTCTGTTGGAATTCCAGATTCAATATTCAAACACTTTCAAGTACTTGTTCATACATATTTCATCTCCCTGGTTCCTATATAATCACAATTCAAAGAAATCTTTAAATTCAAAGACAGAGAGAGAGACAGCGAATCAATTCAAAGAAATCTGCTTGTGGTGGTTTTGAGCTAGACAGAGTGAGACAGCTATGAATCATGTGAAATCATTAAATTTGGTTTGTGGGTTTTGAAATTTGGTGGTGTAGGTGCAAATTAATTAAATGGGTCACTTGTCAACCATGTTTAATGGTCTCACAAGGTCATTCTCAACCATGAAAGGGAAGCAACTAACAAACGATATATGATCCCCATGGAAGAGAAGCTGTGGAGGACATGATCAAGAGGCAAGAAAGAATGAATTCATTCTCAAATCTTCGGGCTGTGTTAATGTGGACGGAACCAACAATTTCGCCTCCGTCTATACCAAGAGAGGCCAAAAGGGTATCAACAAAGACTCTTGTATTGTTTGGGAGGTAATATATTGGAGGTTTAAGATCGGTATAGAGGTATAGTTTCGTTAATTTTGCTTGTTTTTAATTAATTTGACGATGCATATATATGCATGTGATATGTGTAGGAATTTGGATGCCAAGCAGACATGATATTCTGTGGGATCTTTGATGGGCATGGGCTATGTTGGATCGTGACACGTTAGTAACAAATCAGGGAACTAGCAATGTTTCCTGGGCAGCGGAAATAAACAATAAAAACACAGAATTTAGAAAGGAAAACTTTCTGTCCGACCAACAAGTCGTAGAAAGAATTAACCTCTACCTCTGAGACTCCTTCTCAGAGGATTTTCAATAGAATACTTTTATTAAGTTTCAACGATTACAAGGCAAGTCAAGTTCCCTAATAACTAAGGCACCAACTAAAGTTCAACCAACTAGACTTCTACAACCTTAAGCGTAAACCTAAAATGGAAGTAATCTATTGAATTACTTGTGGATTCTTCACCGGAAAAAGCCACACACTCATACACTTGAAAAACTCTCTATCCAAGTTCGTCGTCTACAACCACACCTTAACCTTAGCTATAACCTAGCTATTTATAAGATATGTCAAGTCTGATCTCATACGTAATTCTTGCCTAATTACGCAGATATTCCACTTAACAAATCCCACACAATAAGGAAAAAGTATTGTTTGTGATTTCCGATCTTCAACAATGTCGATTCTTGCCAAAACCGAATGATATCGGATCTCTTTAGATAAGATCGTGTGAAGTTGATCTGATCCTTGCTTTGATCTCCTCAAGCAACCGCCTACAACTGTCATATCTTCGTAGAATATTGCTCGCAGAAGATCTTGTAACTTGCCATTAATAGAAAGTCGTGTTTCGTCTGAGATGCGCTTCCTAAATCTGTCACTCGTTCCCTCCATCGTTCCTCAAAATGTTCCGTCACTCGTGACTATGTCCCTGTTTTCCTGAAACACTTACATATAGAAGCAATTTATATTAACTAAGTTTGTTATCATCAAAACTAAGAAAAACCACGGAACAACCATTGTTCCAACAATTTCCCCCCTTTTGATGACGACAAACCTATAGAAAAATGCATGTCTTAGAAACCAATAGAAGTATAGATCAGATAAAAATTCTTGTATGGTTCCCCTTAATAGATGCACTGTTGTTCCTACTCAATAGAGTTAACAACATGTTCCTCCTTAGCCAAAGTTCCCTTTGTATTTCTTGGATAGAGCGCATCTATGCATTTTTCCTAACTTCCCCCTTTTGACATCATCAAAAGGTCAACAATCATCAAGCAAAAACATAGAGCAAATGAACAACTTCAATTGAAACTTAAACCATTCATAAGCAAAAGATAGTTATTATTATAGATAATTGTCACGGAAAACATAGCAAGAGAAGACAAAAAAACATAAAAAAGTCTAAACATCCAAGAGAGAAAAAAACTTTTAAGTTGGGGATAGATAGGCTAAGGAACTAGATAGGGTCCACATCATGGTTCAGAGGAGGTGGAATCAGCAGCAGTAGTGTCAGTGTCTCTCATAGCCAGGTAACCAATGATGGTACTCAGTTGAGAGGAAAACTTTTGAAGCTCAGACAACATCTTGCCAGTAACACTTTCACTCATCGAGATATTGCGCATATCTAGTGGTAATCCAAATAACTCCTCATTTGAAGGCTTGTAAGCCTTCCTCTCCTTCAAAACGACCTTCATAAATTGAGGATAAGGCAGGCCATGTTTCTTTCCTATGCACTTAGCCATATGCCTCATCACTATCTCCGGAAGACTGATCCATTCCCTTCTCAGAAACTTGTCCAGCAGAATCATGTCATTGATGGTGAGTGTAGTCCTTTTCTCTAGCCTAGGAACAACGACCTTGATCAGAAACTGATGCGCAATCCTTGCAGTGTAGCCCAGATCATTAGTTGAATAAGGACCATCATCAAACGCCTTTCTCATGAAGCGCTTAATCAGTTGAGCCTTGTTCCTTGGCTAATTGCTCGAAGTATGCAACTCACCATATCCTTCACCAGGTACCTTCAAAATCTTGGCAACAAACCCCAAAGAAAAAGAAATTTCCTTTCCACAAACAATAGCGAACCCCATAGGACCAGTCACAAGATCAACTAGTTGGTAGGAAGAAAAGAATTGGGCAAGAAGAGACACATCTACCTTGACACCAGAAGCACAACTCTTCTCCCATCCTTGAAACTTGAGAAGTTCCCAGAACTCCTCTAAGTCATGCCCTCTCAGAAACTCTTCGTCGATCACCAGAGGAGCGATGACCCTTCTTCGAAACCTTCTTGGAACTAGCCTCAGGTTCCATTTGGCGTTTTACCTTTTGCCTTGGCAGACTTAAGGTCTATCTCAACCTCTTCTTTTAACTCCTCCTCTTCTTCATCACCATCATCACCGGACTCCTTCTTTTCTTCATCCACGACTTCTTCAGACTCAGACCCAACCTCCTCCTCCTCTTCTCAACCACTATTCTTCATCAAAGACGTTCCTTTAATGTGACACTATTCTCAACCACTAGTTCCATACCTCGTTACCATGAGTGGATAAAAAGGCTATGCTTGAACAGATAAGGGACAAGAGACGTTCCATTCAAACTTTTTGTGGGCTTGGAATATTTTTGACATCCAAACAATTATTCCCTGTTTAAAGGTAATTAAGGGGGTTCATAGGGAACGTTTGTTTGGACCAGGCTAAGGGACAGCTTATAACCAACCATCATTTCGGCTTGAAGTGAGGGATATAATAGATCAAGTTGGTTATTTTGGGCTTAAAAGAAAATCTTGGATGTAAACAATTTAGTTTTAGTTCCTTTTAGCATGCAACACTTGACAATTTCTAATATATACAACATCTATGCATAGAGGAACGATATGAGTCATTTGAAAACTTGTCAAATGATACGTAGTTCCTTAAGAAGTTACCTATTTAGTCAGGCACTGAGGGAATAGAAGACTGGGACTTGTTTACTCCAAGGAAATCATTCCTAGCAACATCCTCAAATGCTCATAGGGTTATTGTCCAAAGCCTTGGTAAAAATATATGCCACTTGATTTTCAATCCTACAATTATCCATCTTAATGACACCTTTTTCAACATTATCTCTTAAGAAATGATGTCGAATATCTATATGTTTGGTTCTAGAATGATGCACATGATTTTTGGAGATATTTATTGCACTTGTATTATCACATAAGATAGGGATAGTTCCAAGAGACATACCAAAATCCACTAGTTGTTGTTTTAACCACAATACCTGGGATCAACATGCGGTTGCTGCGACATACTCCGCTTCAGCCGTTGAAAGAGCAACCGAATTTTGCTTCTTTGATCCCCAAGACACCAAGCAAGGAAAATTGGTCCATGCTTGATGTGCTCTTCCGATCTACCAAGTGACCTGCAAAATCTGCATCCGAGAATCCGACAAGATGGAACGAGTTGTGTCTTGGATACCATAGACATAACCCATGGTTCCCTTTCAAGTAGCGTAGAATTCTCTTTACTTCTTTCAGATGTGTTTCTTTAGGATTAGCCTGGAATCTAGCAGATAGACACACACTGAACATAGTATCTGGCCGACTGGCTGTTTGGTAATTAGGGAACCAATCATGCCACGGTACATCGTTTGATCAACATCAACACCATTAAGGTCAGCATCAAGATGAGTATTAGGAGAAATAGGAGTATCAAAAGCTTTTGTAGAATCCATACCATACTTCTTCAATAGCTCCTTGATGTACTTTTGTTGATGTATCTTTGTTCCCTCATCACTTTGTACCACTTGTAGACCAAGAAATAATGTAAGTTCACCGATCATGCTCATCTCAAACTCACTGCTCATTAGATTCTTGAAGCTTTCTACAAGTTTAGGATTAGTAGAACCAAATATAATATCATCGACATAAACTTGAACTACTAAAACCTCACCGCCTTGTTCCCTTAGGAACAACGTCTTGTCGATCACACCACACCTATATCCATTGGCTAATAGAAACTGAGAGAATCTATCATACCAAGCACGAGGAACATGTTTAAGACCATAGAGAGCCTTATCCAGTATGTAGACATGGTCAGGGTGATCAACATTTTGAAACCCCAGAGGTTGCAACACATAAACCTCCTCTTATAGGTAGCCATTCAGAAATGTTGTCTTCACGTCCATTTGATATAATTTGAATCCCTTGTAAGCAACATAGGCGATTAGAAGACGGATGGCTTCTATTCTTACAACAGGAGCGTACGTTTCATCGTAATCAATCCCTTCTTGTTGATTGCACCCTTTAGCTACAAGCCTCGCCTTGTTCCTTGTGACAGCTCCAGTGTCATCAAGTTTTTTCCTGAATACCCACTTTGTTCCTATAGCCATTTTGTGTTTTGGCTTGGGAACTAATCTCCATACTTTGTTCCTCTCAAACTTGTGTAATTCCTCTTGCATAGCAACTATCTAGTCTTGGTCTTTTAATGGTTCCTTCACATTCTTGGGCTCTGCAAGAGAGATAAACACATTGAATGCACAAAAATTCTTAATGGAGGAACGAGTAAGCAGACCTTTATCGTATGGAGTGATGATGTTGTCAACAGGATGATCCCTCTTTTGATGATAGTTTTTGACTTCGATTCGAGTTGGATCTGTTCTTGACTCCTCTTGTTCCTGTTGGTTTGTCGTTCCATGGGATGTTCCTTCCTCATGATCTTCCCCAATTTCATTTTGTGGAGTATCATCTTCAGGAGACAAAGTACCTTCTGTGTCATCTCCATTTAGATTAGGACTGGGAGGGGTGACTTCTTCATTTTGAGCTTGTGTACTTGAATCTGGATTGACTTCATCATCTGAGTCTGTATTTAGAACCTTCAGTACATCCTCGTTACTTGACAGGTTCCCTCCATTTTTGGACTCGTCAAAGACAACATGAATGCTTTCTTCAAACTTCTTAGTCCTTTTATTGAACACCTTGTAAGCCTTGCTATTGGATGCATATCCCAGAAAGATGCCTTCGTCACTTCTTGGATCAAACTTCCCTAGCTCGTCTTTTCCGTTGTTGTGAATAAAACACCTGCATCCAAAGACTTTCAAGTGGGAAATATTTGGCTTTCTTCCCTTGATTAGTTCATATGGAGTTTTAGAAAAGTTGGAATGTATGGTGACTCGGTTAATGATGTAGCAAGCGGTACCGAATGCCTCTGCCCAAAAGGACCGAGGCAAGTTACTTGCCAACATCATAGTACGAGCCATGTTTTGCAGTGTTCCATTCTTTCTCTCTGCTATGCCTTTTTTTAGGAGTCCTTGGCGCAGAAAAGTTCTGAGGCACTCCATGTTCATCATAGCAACTATCGAAACATGGAATTCTTGAACTCTATTCCGTTGTCCGACCTGATAGCCTTCAATTTTTGTCCGATTGATGCTTCAACCCCTTGATCCAGCTTTTGAATGCCATGAACGTCTCATCTTTGGAACCTAGAAAGAGAGTCCATGTATATCTGGTAAAATCATCAACAATAACAAAAATGTACCTGCTACCACCATGACTTCTCACCCACATGGGACCACACAAATCCATGTGTCCATCTTAAGGGGATGAGAGGTGTTAATCGACAACTTTGGCTAAAAAGACGACTTGCTTTGTTTCCCTTTGACACATTCTTTACACAAGCTTTCCTTTTCTGTAAGAACTTTGGGAAGTCCTATCACCAGATTTTGTGAGTAGAGTTTGTAAATTCCTGGATGACTTGCGTGACCAAACCTCCTATGTCAGAGATCGGTCTTATCAGCTACTGTAACAAAGCATAGCTCTTCTTGTGGTTGGAAACTTGAGTCGACAAAATACACATTGTTGCGCCTCTTTCCCTTCAAGACCACAAGATTTGAATTCATGTTCTTGATCGTACAACCATTTGAGGTAAAGGATACCTCGTTGTTCCCTTGGTTACAAAGCTGAGCAATACTCAACAAATTGTAACCAAGACCTTTCACCAAGCTCACGTCTTTAACACTGGTCTTATCATTTAGCTTGACTTCACTTGTTCCAATGATTTCTCCTTGATTGTTGTTGTCAAAGGAAATGTTTCCTCCAGCATTAATCTGAAGTGAGAACATAATACTCCCATTCCCTGTCATGTGACATGAACACCCGCCGTCAAGGATCCAGCGGATGTTCCCCCTCACTTCAACTTGCAAAAAAGAAATCACGTTTTAACGACCCTTGCCTGCTTAGCCTTCTCGGGTCAGTTAGCATTGCTCATAGAATGATAAATTTGAGATTGAACTAAAGTAGCTTTTTGTGGACTCTTGGAACTAGAAGCAATATTTGAGGTATCGACATGGTTTTTCCTTTTATTAGTTTTAGAATCTTGCTTCTTTTGTGGTTATGGAGCCGATTTCTTTTTGTTCTGATGAGATTTGTCATACCCTTGATTTTTCTTACCAGACCACCGTTTCTTGTTGTTCCATGTATTCTGGTTTTGAACCTTTTTGTTAAACACTTCAAATCTAACCTTACAGTCCTTTTGAACATGACCTCCCCCGCCACAGTGATAGCACACCCTATAATATTCGCCGAGATAGTGTTTGGGATGTGGTTTCTGGAGGGTCAGTTCCTTAGCACGTTCCTTGGAAGAAACTCTGTGCCGGTTCCCTTGAGGCTGTTTTAGATATATCTTATGAGCCATTTTTCCAGAATACCACTCAGAGTTATCATTCAAATTACTCTCAAGAATCTCAACCTCACCCTCTAGATGAGTAACTTTATCTCTAGCGGATTGAAGTTCCCTAGCTTTTCTTTCCATCTTTTCTTCAAAGCTAAGGTCATCAGAAGGATATTCAGATTTATCTTTACCATAACCAATACCACACCTAGCCGGATTAAACATAATCTGAGTTCCTTTATTAAGCTCATTCTCTAATTCCTCTCCTTTGAGTTTATAGATAAGCAAATCCGTCCTAAGCTCGTTATTGGTTTCAATGAGAGTCTTAATATCTTTCTTTAGATCTTCACACTCTGAACAAGGAACAACACTAGTAACAGTAGACTCTGATAATTTTTCTTCAAGATTAATTTCTCATCAGAAGTTTCTATTTCATCTTGCATCTTTAAGTTATCTTCAAAAAGCTTTTTCACAAGGATGACAAGATCAGATTATTTAGCATTCTCTAAACTAGCAAGGAATTGTTCAGGAGTTACCTCTTGGTCGACATCTTTAGTCTTCAGAGTCATGGCACAGACCTTTGATTCAGATTCATCATCGGAGTCAAGATCCCATGCAGCGATGTAGGCCTTCTTCTTCTCGTTCCCAGACTCGTTACCTTTGGGACAACTCTTAGCATAATGCCCCCTTTCTTGACAGTTAAAACATGTAACATCCTTGATATCCTTCTTTTCTAAGTTGATGTTCTCTTGTTCATTCCAGGCTCCTTGCTTCTTGCCTCTCTTGTAGAAAGCCCTCATTGTTTTTGTTATGAGAGCCACATCGGAGTCCTCCTCTGTAGTATACACTCCTCTTCCAACATTTATGTTCTCAATGGCCTTCTCTACTTTGAGAGCAATACCCTTGTCAGAACTTGAGGAACTACTTTTTATTTTTCTCATATCGTCCATAGTCCGTCAGTTTCCCAAAGATTTCATGAAGAGTGCATGTCTTCGTGATTGGATTTTCTATTAGCAAGCCTATGGTCACAACATACTTGGGACCAAGACCATCAATAATCATAGAGATTTTCTCCGACTGAGTGATGTCCTTTCCGATACCAAGATGGTTGATGCGATTCACCAATGCCTCAAACCGAGATTGGTAGGTGGCAATGGTTTCACCATCCTTCATTTGGAAGTTGTAGAACTCCTTCTTGGCATCCTTTTGATGGCTTTCCTTCAAATTTGTACTACCGATGTGCATCTGCTCGATAGCCGTCCAAGCCTCTTTTGCAGTTTTGCAGTTCACCACCCTCAACAAATCTTCAGCACCCAAGGCGTTATTCAGTAACATTTGTGCCTTGTAGTTCTTCTCCATTCCTGACCATTCAGTTTGTCCCCATTCGGATTTTTTGTCCTTTTTGTCCGCATGAATGACGTAGTCTCCATCCTCAATGACTGTCCATGCTTGGTAGTCATTGCTTTTGAGCCAAGTAGCGAAGAGGATTCTCCGGTGGTAATACTCTCCAAGAACAAGCAGTGGAGGCTTGTTGTTTCCAATCATGACGTTGTGAGTGTTGTTTGAACTCATTCTGTATTCTTGCACTAACACACAATTTGGAGAAAACTTGCTTTGATAACAATTGTTGGATCGTGAAGCGTTAGTAACAAGTCAGGGAACTAGCAATGTTCCATATGCAGCGTAAATAAACAATAAGAACATAAAATTTAGAGAGGAAAACTTTCTGTCCGACCAACAAGTCGTAGAAAGAAAAAACCTCTACCTCTGAGACTCCTTCTCAGAGGATTTTCAATAGAATACTTTTATTAAGTTTCAACGATTACAAGGCAAGTCAAGTTCCCTAGTAACTAAGGCACCAACCAAAGTTCAACCAACTAGACTTCTACAACCCTAAGCGTAAACCTAAATGGAAGTAATGTACTGACTTACTTGTGGATTCTTCACCGGAAAAAGCCACACACTCATACACTTGAAAAGCTCTCTCTCCAAGTTCGTCGTCTATAACCATACCTTAACCCTAGCTATAACCTAGCTATTTATAAGATATGTCAAGTCTGATCTCATACATAATTCTTAAATAATTACGCAGATATTCCACTTAAAAAATCCCACACAATAAGGAAAAAGTATTGTTTGTGATTTCCGATCTTCAACCATGCCGATTCTTGCCAAAACTGAATGATATCAGATCACTTTAGATAAGATCGTGTGAAGTTGATCTTATCCTTCCTTTGATCTCCTCAAGCAACCGCCTATAGGTGCCATATCTTCATAGAAGATTGCTCGCAGAAGATCTTGTAACTTGCCATTAATAGAAAGTCGCGTTCCGTCTGAGACGCGCATCTTAAATCTGTCACTCGTTCCCTCCATCGTTCCTCACAATGTTCCGTCACTCGTGACTATGTACCTATTTTCCTGAAACACTTACATATAAAAGCAAGTTATATTAACTAAGATTGTTATAATCAAAACTAAGAGAAACCATGGAACAACCATTGTTCCAACAGGCTATGGGGTCACTATGTCTCCAAGAGAGTTAGTCAATTGCTTTAGGCTTGGCAAGAGACGCTTGCTCAAGATCTCGACATGGACGACGTAGATGATGATGATGATTCTGATGATAAGAAGCCTCATTGCAATAATTGATTAAACATGTGGAAACACTCTTACTTGAAGACCTGCCACCTGAGCCGTAGTGGATCAAGAACTCGAGCACCACCGCTCTCTCTGTCGTAAGACATGTACTCCATCTTCTTGCTCCATCCTCTCTAAGAACATCATCATCATTAATCCAATGAGGGCCTGTGAGGCTCCGCTACAACGGAATCTTGAAGGTCAAGATGAGTACCCATGCCCAAGGGAAATGGGTAAGCCCAAGAAACCCAAGAAAAATTTAAATTGAGTTACGCGATAATAATAACTAAATTTAATTAGAATGCGCCAAAATTGATATATGGACTAAATCCATCTCAAAGACAGTGTATAAAAGCCAATGAGCATAAATATATGTATAATTGTGTTAAATAAATCAATGTTCATAAATTATGGTCAACAATGAGTTTGTTTCAAATGGAAAAAAAACTTTTATCTTGAAAAATGAAAAGTGCACTACAAAGTACGAAAAGTGTATTACAAAATACAAGAAGTGCGGTCCAAAAAGTGTACTACAAAATTCGACCAAAAAAAGTGTACTACAAAAAATACGAAAAGTGCACTACAAAGTATGAAAAATGCAAATGCGAAAAAATGCACTCCAAAATAAAAAAAGTGTACTAAGAACAATGAAAAGTGTATTATTTTTCATTTTTCAGGATAATTTTTTTTATTTGAACCAAACTCGATCAACAATACGGTACCCGATGCGTGTGGGATATCACTTAATCAATCTAGAAGCTCCAAAAGGTCGTGAGTTGTGATCCAAGTATTAATTAATGCTAATATTTTTAGTTAGGGATTAATTAAACTTAGGATAATACTAGTGGTTCATAAGATTTTTTTAAAGAAAACTAGTGGTCCTAATTTAGCTGAGTGTTTTATATTATTGCTTATATTTATATATATATATATATATATATATATATATATATATATAGGTAGGATCAAATAAGACCAAAATTATAGTGATACGGAGTGACGCAATATGGTGCGTTGGATCATGATTATTATACGGTAGGATTTGTGGGTTGTATATAGCTTATTATGGTGTAATTCTACAGAATCATTGCTAAGAAGATACAATAACTACCATATCTTCATAACATCCATGATTTGCTCCATGACAATTACACTTTCCATATCTATTTTTTTTTAAATCTGCAAACAAAAATTATGGCAATCAAATCTCTTAATTGCCATTATTTTCTTCTTCTAATATTATACTTTCTATTTTTATTTCAAATTTATAAAATCCATAATTTTAGGAAACGTAAAAATCAATTTCCATTCTTACGTTGGTGAATTCTCGCATAGGCATATTCATGAAATCCATTACGTATATACATGATTGTAATTTGTTATATACATTATCATGATTTGTAATGAGCGTATATATACATGATATTGAACATATTATACATGATTTTATATGTCTGTATTCCGTAATTTTAGGTCAATCAAATCTCAATCAAATCTCTTAATTGTCGTAATTTTCTCTTAATTGGCGTGATTTTCTCTATCTAATATTACAATTTCCATTTTCATTTCAGATCTACAATATCCCGTAATTTTAGGTCACATAAAATCAATTTCTATTCTTGCGTTTGAAAATTCTCACATAGACATATTCATGAAATCAGGTACTTATATACATGATTGTAATTTTTTATATAAATGATCATGTTATGTATTGAGTGGATACATTATATTGAACATATTTATTCATTATTTTATTTGTTTGTATTCATTGTTTTATATTTGAGTAATGATGAAATCCAATTCATGTAATAATTGGTTCAAATACATATATACATGGTTTTGTGTATATGCATACATATTTTAATTTTCTTACTCAATGTTTTATATTTGTGTAATTATGGATTGTGATTTATGTAATAATGTGATCAAACATGTATATACATTATTTTGAGTGTGTGTATATATATATATATATATATACATATATGGCATGGTTCCGGTGAGGACCACCCTTGTGGTAAGACACATTGCTTAAAATGAGGACAAATCTCAACCATTGGATTTACCCCTCTATTATGTATTCAATGGTCAAGATTTTTTCAATTTTTTTCATTTTTCAATTTTTTTTTTATTTTTTAATTTTTTTTTTAATTTTTTAATTTTTTTTTGTTATTTTTTAATTTTGCGAAAATTGAATTATTTTAAAAATGAACTTAAAACACATAAAAATTGAACTTATCATAGATAAAAAATGAACTCGTAGAACATAAAAATTGAACTCATACAATATTGAATATTGAACTCCTAATATAAAAAAATTGAACTTCTAGTGTATAAAAATGAACTCGTAGTATATATAAATTGAACTTTCCTATTTAATGTTTTTAAAGCTTTTTTCAATTTTTTTCAATTTTTTATTTTTTTTTTATTTTTTATTTTTTTTTATTTTTTATTTTTTATTTTTTATTTTTTTATGCTATTTTTTTAGTTTTGCGAAAATGGAATTATTTTAAAAATGAACTCAAAGCACATAAAAATTGAACTTATCATAGATTAAAAATGAACTCGAATATAAAAATTGAACTCATACAATATTGAAAATTGAAATCCTAACATAAAAAATTGAACTTCTAGTGTATAAAAATGAACCCGTAGTATATAAAAATTCAACAGTCATATTTAACGTTTTAAAGTTTTTTTTCAAACAAATTCATTTTTCTTTTTTTTAAATTTTTTAAATTTTTTTTAAATTTTTTAATTTTTTTTTTTTTTGCTATTTTTTTAGTGTTGCGAAAATCGAATTATTTTAAAAATGAACTCAAAACACATAAAAATTGAACTTATCATGGATAAAAAATGAACTCGTAGAATATAAAAATTGAACTCATACAATATTGAAAATTGAACTCCTAACATAAAAAAATTGAACTTCTAGTGTATAAAAATGAACTCGTAGTATATAAAAATTGAACTGTCATATTTAATATTTTTAAAGCTTTTTTTAACAAAGAATATAATATAAAAAAATGAAAAAAAATGAAAAAAAATAAAAAATAAAAAAATCTTGATCATCCAATATATAGTGATGATGCAAATCTAATGGTTAAAATTAGTCCTCACTTTAAGCACAAGGTCTCACCACAAGAGTGGGTCTCACTTGAACCAAAACCTATATATATATATATATACGGTTGTGATTTTCTATACATGGTTTTGAGTACACATGCGTACATGGTTGTGTGTATATACATACATGGTTTTGAGTATATATATACATGGTTGTAAGTAATGACAAGGTTGCACCAATGTACGTCAAATTATAAAAATGAAGAAGGTCTTATACAATGAACACAACTCTCCATTCCAATGTATTTTCTAATTCCCTAAAAAGCTCCGTTTTTCATCGTTTTCCTTTTTAACAATTTCTTTTCGACACGTGATAGCCTAAGACAAATCTTAGCATCTTCCTCAATTACATCCAGTCAATCAGCATGATTTGCCTCCATGACATCATAATTCTACACACCATAAACCCAAGAGCCTGCACATGAACGGTCAATACATTAGTGTATATACGTGTAATAAATCATGTAGATAGCCCAATTTCAATCATACATGTGTAAATTACTATTATGTATACAAACAAAGATTATATACAAATATATAATATCATGCAAATGGAAGAAGATTATCATGTATATAGGTAAATAAAACAGTGTATATATAAATGAAATTCATGTATATAGACAGATATTACCATACAAATGCATAAAATATATGCTTACAAACAAAGAATACCATGTATATAGACAAATAAGAACATGTACATAATAAATCAACATCATGTAGAGGTAGGTTCTTACCTTTGACAAGTTTTCTACTTCTTTTGTGTGCCATTGATCTAGAGAATCTCCAATCCACCTTCAATCAAGTAAGAAAAAAATCAATAATTTAAAAAAATTTCATACACGATTTAACCCTAAATCGATTTAGTCACCAAATGATGCTAAAAAAATTCTTAAATTGATATCATAATTTGAAATTCCAACAAATCATTGTTAAATCTAGTATAACCTACAACTTTAACCCGAGATCTACAATTAAAATTGTTTCTGTCAAAAGGAAATTTCGAAAAAAATTACATTAACTTGCTTGAAACTTACTTCGCTTGAGAAGACGAACGAGAAGTTAAACGGAGAAGATAGAAATCGCCCGGATAAGACGCTTAGAGATGATGCTCGTAGAAGAAGTTTGAATCGAAGAATATTTAGTATCACTGGTGAACCAAAAAAGAGAGCTTTTGGAGTTTCAAGAGAATTAAATTTCTCATTCTGGTTGTGAAATCTTCAATTTGGAGATATGGTTGTATTTGCTATTTTTTATTTTTGGAAAATAAATCAATCTAAAATCTCCCCCTGCTTAAAATTACGCTAGTAATTTTAATCTAGTGCTTTGCACCTACACACAATATTTACTAATTAATCTTAATCGTCTATGCTAATAAGATCTAACGGCTCAAATTCCGTCACTATTTAACACTATAAAGCCTTGTATCAATAGAACCTAATACTATATATATATAGTATTAGGTTCTATAGATACCCTTCTTAGAGTGCTACACATTGACGGAATATAAGCTATAGAATCTAATTAGAATGGACGGTTTAGATTAATGAGTAATTTTAGAGTGTAAGTGCAATGTACTAGATTAAAAATATCTATCGTAATTTTAGGATGGTTTTCATTTATTGTTGATCTTTTCCAAAAATAAACCTAATACAAATCTTTTCTGAATCCATTATCCCTCTCTCAAAACTCTAAAAGCCTTTTTACACAATATCGCCGACGATTCACAAAAGTGCTCCAAACGTCAAGCCTCATAACGCTCGTCTTCCCCGAGGAAGTTCGTTGAGGGGCTTATCCAAATATCGGTTCTGTTGAAACCCGATATAATGCGCGCTATAAACGGGAATTAAATAAATACTAATTCTCGGGACTCGTACAACCGAACGGTATTTGTTTTTGTGCCCTTTACGAATAAAGCCTTTAGACTTTATACCGTTTATAGTGCGATCTCACTCTGAGATCAAACACATCGAGCTTTGGCGAACGAGATAGTTCTCGGGCGAGAGAGTATTTTCGAACTTTTTAAATAACTCTAAGGCCTTTCTATATATAATAACAGAGAGCTGCTAACTTGTATATATTTAACCGATTTGGGATGAAATTTCAAACAATCTCGCTTGGAATTTGAGATATAAAACCCACGTGAACAACTTGCATGAGAATTGCTTTGAATTTGTTAACTTCATATAGGATTGGGCCTATGTTTTGTTATTGGGCCGGTTAAGTGTAACTTACACCATGGGCTAAAGACCATGTAGCTTATGTTGAAAAGCAAATACATGCTTTCAATGTAACTAATTAGCACATGCAATTTTACACTAGGCTATTTTCAATGTGTATACCGCATTGTATGCACGTGTCTTAGATACAATGTAACTAATTAGCACATGCTTTCAATGTAACTAATTAGACCATGTAGCTTATGTTGAAAAGCAAATACATGCTTCATATAAATTAGTGTATGTACATTGTATCTAAGACACGTGCATACAATGCGGTATTTAGTCTATTTTCCTTTTTATACTCGCTGATTATTCCTTGATTATTTATCATTTATTTCGCGCACCATCACAACCTCTTGCCTCGGCGCTCTCATTCCTCGAGAGGAATGAGACAATAAACAGGTGCGCCAATCGAGTTTGAAGCGCGGGTTTTTTTTTATCGATTTTTAGCTTGAGCAATGCGATTTGAGCTCGAGATTAGGCGGAGTTCGCGCAGTTTAGAGAGTTAGAAGATCTCGTCCGCTTATAGAGCAGGGACCTCGTCCTTTGAGAGTTAGCGAACCTCGTTCACTTAGAGAATTAAGACCTCGTCCTTTGAGAATTGGCGAACCTCGTTCGCCTAGAGAGTTTGGACCTCGTCCATAGAGAGTTTGGACCTCGTCCATAGAGAGTTTGGACCTCGTCCATAAGAGAGTTTGGACCTCGTCCATAGAGAGTTTGGACCTCGTCCATAGAGAGTTTGGACCTCGTCCATAGAGAGTTTGGACCTCGTCCATAGAGAGTTTGGACCTCGTCCATAGAGAGTTTGGACCTCGTCCATAGAGAGTTTGGACCTCGTCCATAGAGAGTTTGGACCTCGTCCATAAGAGAGTTTGGACCTCGTCCATAAGAGAGTTTGGACCTCGTCCATAGAGAGTTTGGACCTCGTCCATAAGAGAGTTTGGACCTCGTCCATAAGAGTTTGGACCTCGTCCATAAAGAGTTTGGACCTTGTCCATAAGAGAGCTAGGACCTCGTCCATAGAGAGTTTGGACCTCGTCCATAGAGAGTTTGGACCTCGTCCATAAGAGAGTTTGGACCTCGTCCATAGAGATTTTGGACCTCGTCTATAAGAGAGTCTCCAACCCCAAGCGGAAAGCGAGGGGCGGAATAGCGCCCTTAGAACCGAGAGACTCCGACCCCAAGCGGGAAGCGATGGGTGGATTAGCGCACTTTTCGAGAATCTCCAACCCCAAGCGGGAAACGAGGGGTGGATTAACGCACTTTTCGAGAATCTCCATCCCCAAGCGGTAACCGAGGGGTGGATTAACGCACTTAAAGCCCGACGGAAACCCCGAGCGGGAAACCCGGCGGTTCCGCATAAAACGAGGTTCGACGGGAACTCCGAGCGGGAAGCCCGGCGGTCCCGCATAATATGAGCTTCGACGACAACCCTGAGTGGGAAGCCCGACGGTTCTGCGTAAAACGAGGTTCGACGGCAACCCACGAGTGGGAAGCTCGGCGGTCCCGCGTACATCAAGAGTGAACCTCGTGGCGCCACAACGAGACTAGGGCTAAGCCCGCGCACGACAGGGGCGAACCCCGTGGCGCCGCACCCGAGAGTGTGGCTAAGCCCGCGCACGCCAGGGGCGAACCCCGTGGCGCCGCACCCGAGACTGGGGCTAAGCCCGCGCACGCTAGGGGCGAACCCCGTGGCGCCGCACCCGAGACTGGGGCTGGGGCTAAGCCTACGCACGCCAGGGGCGAACCCCGTGGCGCCGCACCCGAGACTAGGCCTGTCAAAATTTGACCCGACCCGAAAAACCCGCCCGACTCCGAACCCGACCCGACCCGAGAAAAAAGATAAAAAGTTTTATACCCGAGACATGTTTGACCCGAACAAATTTGACCCGAATCCGAAAAAACCCGAACTCGAGATTAACCCAAACCCGATTATACCCGAATGGACTAAGCCTGATGCAACCCGATATCCGATGCTACCCGACCCGTAGTCATCCGAAAATCCGAACTTACTCGACCCGAAACCATCCGACAATCCGAAGTTACTCGACCCGAAAACATCCGAAAATTTTATTTTGTTTTAAAATATTAATGATAGTGAATATTTAGTATAATTATGTTTTTAATTTAAATGTTACATTAAATATTTAGACCCTAGAGTAGTTAAACTACGAAAAATCACATTGGATATATGGTCTGAATCAAAATTCGTTTATTCGAAATCAGATTAACCAGAAATTCGGTCAAAGTCAAAATCCAGTTCACTCAAAATCCGAAAAACCCGAAACCCGAATCACCCGAAACCCGACTAAATCCGAAACCGGACTTATTCGAAATCAAGTTGGACCGAAAACCGAATGACCCGACCGAAATTGACCCGAAACCCGACTTTGCCCGATTAATTGGGTGACCCGATCCGAAATGATCCAACCCAATTTGACCTGAATTTCAAAATATCCGAATTTGACCCGAATCCGAACTTACCCGAAACCGAATTGACCCGACCAAAACCCGACCCGACCCGCCCGATTGACACCCCTACCCGAAACTAGGTCTAAGCCCGCGCACGTCAGGGACGAACCCCGTGGCGCCGCACTAGAGACTACGGCTAACTAAAGAGGGAAGAGGACGCACTTACTTGATTATCCGAGACTTAGGTCAGATAGGGAGAACAGGTTCTCACAGACGGCGCCAGTGTTGAAACCCGATATAATGCGTGCTATAAACGGTAAGGGTAATTAAATAAATACTAACTCTCGGGACTCGTATAACCGAACGGTTTTCGTACGTGGATTATTCCTCCTCCCCACCCCTCAGCCGGTTGTTTTTGTACCCTTTATGAATAAAGCCCTTAGACTTTATACCGTTTATAGCGCGATCTCACTCGGAGATCAAACACGTCGAGCTTTGACGAACGAGATAGTTCTCGGGCCAGAGAGGATTTTCAACCTTTTTAAATAATTCAAGGCCTTTCTATATATAATAACAGAGAGCTGCTAACTTGTACATATTTAACCGATGTGGGATGAGATTTCAAACAATCTCGCTTGGATTTTGAGATATAAAACCCACGTGGACAACTTGCATGAGAATTGCTTTGAATTTGTTATCAACTTCATATAGGATTGGGCCTATGTTTTGTTATTGGGCCGGTTAAGTGTAACTTACACCATGGGCTAAAGCCCATGTAGCTTATGTTGAAAAGCAAATACATGCTTTCAATGTAATTAATTAGCACATGCAATTTTACACTAGGCGAGCCGCTTATAACTTGGTGTATGTACATTGTATCTAAGACACGTGAATACAATGCGTATTTAGTCTATTTTTCTTTTTATACTCGTTGATTATCCCTTGATTATTTAGCGTTTATTTTGCGCACCATCAGGCTCAGATCTGGTAATTCGTCTAATGTGTTATCGTTTTTTAATTTTTAAAGATTTATGAAACTATATTCGAGTTAGGATTAGTAATTTATACTAGATTTAACCATTTTTTGATTAAAGTCCGAGTTCTAGTTTCAATTCCATGAAGATTTATGCTTGATTTTGTTTCAATATCGAGTTAGGTATTTTATGAATGATTTTGACCTTTTGATTCTTTTTTTGTAGTTAATTGAAGTTTGATTGGAGATTTCATAGTTCAGTGACACCTAAAAGAAGTTCAAATTTTGCTAAAGGTAAGATCCATGATCGATTGGTGTATCTTCGTACGAATTGAATGTCATTTTTATTTTTTTATAGTTGTCGTTGAACCAATTGGTGTATATACACGACTTTACTTGGTTGTATACTTGCTAAGCTTTGTTTGTATACATATTTTTATGTATTTACATGTAAAGTTTGTATGATTTTAATTTATATATTCACGGTTTTATTGTATATTTACATTGTAATTATAGGATATATACATGGTTATAAGAACTTGCGTGGTAATTTTAGTTTGTATGCGACAATGCACTATGTGACTTTAATTTACATATACACGGTTTTATTTACCTATATACATGATAATGTTCTTCTTTATACAAGATATTGCAATATAAAAATATTTTGTATGCATAATTTTATTTACATATGTATGGTTCTAATTAGGCTACATACATGATTTATTACATGTATATACATGGTAATGTTCTTCTTTATACACGGTAATGTGCAGGTAATTGGATTAACAGCTTGTGAAAAAACATGATGCCATGAGAGACCAAATGACCGATTGGATGTAATAAGGGGAAGATGTTGAGATTTGTCTTAGGCTACCATGGCGTTGGAAAGAAATCGTTAAAAAGGCAGTTAGTGAAAGAAGGAGCTTGTTAAGAATGGAGAAACTACATTGGAAAAGAGTTGTGTTCATTGTATAAGGCCTTCTTGTGACACCCTTATAACCTTATAACGTACACTTAGTAAAAACTTATTTCACATATAAACATATAATTTACATATAACAACTATTCATGTAAACATATAACAAAACTAACAACCATATAAGGTTGCACACACACACACACACACAAAGTTCTATGTCATTACTTCTCGTGCTAATACGTCTATTACACTAACTTTATTACAACACAAAAGTCTAAGATGGAAAATGAGGAGGAGAAGGTTGCTTAGAGCTTCAGCTGGCCGACCTGTATGAATGTGACCTCTAAAAGGACACACATCAGTAAGAACTAGCTGAACCTGTAAAATTATTTTGCGATTTACGTGAGTCGCATACTTAGTAAATATAGACCATCATCAATTATTTCGCACAGAGTCAAACATTTAGTCCATGTACATATACATAGATATTATACATATGTCATATAGGAATTTACTATGCAAATGCAAAAGCCGATGTATCCGATTTATTATTCTGTGAACTGTTCAAGCTTGAATCTGCCCCGGGTTTACTATATATGGACTCTTATGGTTCCTTTAAGAAATAAATTTGAAGATCTCCTCATTATGACTCTTATGGTCGCTTTAAGAAAGAAATCCGAAGATCTCCTCATTGACCCGTAGGTCCCGTATGATCCGAAGATCCTGTATGACCCGTAGGTCGCTTTAACAAAGAAATCCGAAGATTTCCTGAATTGCAGTTCAGGGCAAGACAGTCACAGGTCCCTTTAATCTCATTGCAACATGCTATGCAATCAAGTTGTAATATTCGGGTTCGTTTTTCTTTTCCGTCGGAACAATGAGCTTCTTGTTTGACAAGCAATAGAGTTCTCGTTTTGCCAGCAACTCATAAGACAAATTAATTAATTAGGATAACTAAACACCTATACTTATTTTAGGAAAATTAAGCGTTTAAACCTTTACCTCCTTAAACGTAAATTTGTTATCAAAAATTTTTTATGCTTATCAAAATTAACAAATTTTCTATCTTTAACCATATCTTTCTATCTCTCTCTTGATCCAATCTCGGATCCTTATAACCGAAGACAGTATAACTCAATTCATTCCCCTATTCCCCTTCGTGCCAGCCGCAATTCATTCCCCTGTTCTCCTTCGTGTTTGTCCCTACAATCCCGTTGGTCTCCTCGCGGCTTAGCTCATCGTTAAGCCACTCCGCCTCTTTTTCCGATGAACGTCTTTCCATCCTTTCTCTCTTATGCGCGAATTCATAGTAAGAATTCTGCAGAGGTTGTCCAACGATAGGAGCCCGAGCGTCGTCGAACCCCGCCGAGTCCCGAAGCGAGGCTTGGTTCATCTAGTAACCATCGAACTCTCCACCTCATTCTTATTTCTTTCGGATCATGTCATGGTTGAATCAACTCGTGAGTTGTCATTAGGGAATGGACCG
Source organism: Fallopia convolvulus (assembly GCA_964016875.1). Classification (NCBI taxonomy): domain Eukaryota; kingdom Viridiplantae; phylum Streptophyta; class Magnoliopsida; order Caryophyllales; family Polygonaceae; genus Fallopia; species Fallopia convolvulus. The sequence goes on from OZ024724.1 coordinate 43,552,459, forward strand.
GTGAGGCCTTAAACTAGTCGAGTCGCCATTAACAATCGGGGCCTCGGAGGGTGAGATCCGTCGATCGGGGGCAGGGGTCTGTAGGGGCTGTCGTTGGGGGCGGTGAAGTGGGTTAGGTTGGGCGTGAATAGGGCGGCAAGTGCTGCTTGTCCCCGCCCTCTCTCGATGTCGCTGTTATGGGGTAGTGTTGCCGGAGGCATCGAACGGAAAAGACGGAACCAGAGATGTGGTTTTGAGTTGGGTTGAAGAAGAGATAGGGGGTGGGCTCCACTTTGAAAGTCAAAAGCGTCACTTGATTTTGTTAGCAGATGCGGGCTGTACAATTGGAGGAGACCGCATAGGTTGGGCTGATCAATTCATTTAAACGGACTTAAGTAGTTGGGTTTAGGTGGGGTAAATTAGATCAAGTAGTAGTGGGCAGTACAATTGGGTAAATGGGGTGAGTTTGGATACGTGGTTAGGCTTTGATTTTAGGTAAGCAAATGTTAATTATTAGTTAGTAAAACCGGATAGTAATGTTCAGCATAAGTTCTGTTTACGTATTGTTTGGTGGAAGAAAAATAATAATCTATACTTCTAGTTCATCTTTAAATATAGGGGGTGTTTCCATGAGTTATTTATATACTAATATAATTTATTGGATTTTGGGATTCTTTATAGTGTTTAAATTTATAGTGGGATCACCGTAAGTCGAATTCGTAAAGTAAGGGGCGTTCGTTTCGTTTTTTAAGGAAGTTGGGTTGAATCTGATTTTCTTTGGTCACGTTATTTTTTTTATTAGGAAGTTGCTCTGGTCCACGCTCTTAAATTCGTCACCTTCAAGGATCTCTAGTTCGAGGTAAGTCGTTTTTTGACATGCTCGGTTTTTCTCTATCTTGTTAGATTGCGTACCGTTATTATAGGGCGGGTTTTGGGAATTAGTCATGGATACCTTTTAAATTGTTTTGAACTTCTCGAATTGTTGTGTGCGTAAAATGGTTTGGAATGTATTTTATCGGAAAGATATTTTTGGAACGTTTTCTCTATGTTGGTACCGTTTCCGACACGACCCATCGTAGCTGGCATGGAGGAAGAGTTGGCTATGTATGACCAGTGTGACAGGGAAACCGTGCCCCTTCAAAAACAAAAATTATTATCAATGTGTTTTGGCAAGTGCTCCAGTGGAGGCTTAGACGGGGTTAGAAGGGAGATTGTGAAGTGGAGTGAGAGGGCCTGCCTCTGCACTCGGCGCGGTGATGAGCGCCTTGGAAGTCGGATTAAGAAAAAGGAGGAATTTCATTGTTATGAATTGTGATTACAATTGCGTATGTGGCTATGTGTGACTAATTATAACTAATTTAGGTATTGGCCTTTAGAGTTATGAGTGCGATTGTGGATTTGTATGCTGACTTTAGAAATGCTTTCAAAACGTTCATACATTTCCGTATTCTCTCTAACTTGATAGATTAGAAGCTGACCCTTTGGGGAATATTTTTCAGTTCCAAGTATGAACCAGGGAACCGTGTAGCAACCGATGCCAGATGGCAGGCCGGAGCGGTGAACAGCGCGTGCCGTAGTAGGGTCGGGTTTACGTTAGCTTATTTATGATTTTTCTAGGATGATGGTTTTACTATTGTTGGAGTTAGTATTATTACTTGTCTTTCTTTCCTCGAATAATTTATTGTTACATTGATTTTGTGGGTTTTGAATATTTATATTTTTCGGGAACGCATGCATGACTATGTTTTCTAAGTTTTACTCAATAAAAGATTGGATGTTTTATTATGTTTTCTCGTCGTGCCACGTTGCAAGATCCTAAAGTGTGGTTGTCAACCTACTTAAATAGTACCTAGTAAGGTCTATTTTTAAGTAGCGCCCTGTCGGAAGTCGGGGTGTTACAAACTGGTATCAGAGCCAGGTTGACAACAGGGCACATGGAACTGACCAACGAGTGTACCCGAGGTCCAACTTAAAACCAAAACCAGACGGTGTTTTCAAAATGTTTTTCTGGGGTAGGCATGTTGCATATAGGGGGTAGGTGACACGTCGCGACTCCGCCCCATCAGCCGAAGGACCTCATGTAGAATAGTAAGGATTACGTTAATAATTAGGATATTTAAGTTTTGACTGTGGGACTTTCTGTTATAGATGGCCCCACCAACCAGAGCAGGAGCTGCTGAAGCCAATGGAAGAGGCCGCGGAAGAGGCCGCGGTAGAGGCCGCGGTAGAGGTCGTGGCAGGGGTAGAGGAGAGGCCCATGTTGCTACTGAGCCAGAGGTACAACATCATACTCACCAGGAGGAGGTTGTTGACAATTGATCGAGAGTCAAGATGTGGCTGCTGCTGTTCATCAGGAGGATAGTGCATCTGTCGCTGGAGGGGTTCCCCTAGCTAACGGGGCTCAAGTGGGAGGAGGAGTGCCACCAGCAGGACTGGCCCCAGAGGTGAATGCTGCGATCCAGCTGTTATTTCAAACTTTGAAGGGGGTTGAACGCAGTTGCGGGGCAACAAGGGGATGAGAGGAGAGCACCAAGACCAGACTCTGTTTTGGCTGCCCAGTTAGGAGCATTGCCAGATTCGAGAGGACCAGTGATAGCTGATCATGTGGTCGAACCGAGGAGACAGTATCGCGAGCCTCAGCCTGACAAGTGGCTTGCGGAGTTTAGGAAGACTAGGGTGCCGAATTTTGATGGAGCTCAAGGTTCCGACGTGGAGCAGTGGTTGAGGAGGGTGAAATCTGCGTTGGACTCCATTAAGGCACCGGAAGATTGGAAGATGTCCTTAGTATAGAGTCTGCTGGAGGAGAGTGCTTTTGACTGGTGGGAGTTGCATAGAGACCACCGAAATGAGGTGACTTTCGAGGAGTTTGAGAGGCGGATTCGAGATCAGTATTGTCCTCCGTTGGTGAGGGCGGATCGGGAGGCTGCTTTTCGGGATGCTGGACTTGAAAATATCACAGTATCTGAGACTATTCTGAAATTTCAGCAAGAGTTGGCAGCGGTGCCAAATGCTTCCCTTACTGAGGAGTTGAAGATTGCGACCTTTCTAAAAAGGTTGCAGCCGCATTTACGTGCTTACATGTCCGGACTCCGACTCGCGACATTGACAGATGTTCAGCAGTCTGCTTTGGCTTATGCTATGGCCACGACCCGACAGAGTCAGCTAGAGGTGCATACCACTGGGAGCAAGAGACAGAAGTTGTCTGCCCTGGCAGAACCTAGGAGAGATAGTCGTCCCGTCTCGTCTCAGCCGCAACGATCAGGGTTCCAGTCACAGGGTCGTCAGGACCAGCGTCGTCAGAGTCAGTCCACTGGGGGGCTGAGAGAGTGCTTCAATTGTGGAAGCATTGCTCATTTGCGGAGTCAGTGTCCAAAGCCAGTCAGGAACTGCTTCACTTGTGGGAAGCCTGGCCATTTACAGCAGTACTGTACTGTGGGAGCACCTTCACAAGGATCTTCACCGGGAATAGTGAACCAGATGCCTCGTCGTCAGCCTCAACAGTTTCAGCAGGCATCGAGTTATGGCAGAGGTCGCGGCGCATGAGTTAGTACTACTGGGGGCAATCAACCTCGTATGTTTGAGATGAGGAGGGCTGACGCCTTACACGCGCCGACTACTACAGGTACGATTTGGATTCAATCTAGACCTGTTCATATACTGTTTGATACGGGTGCTACCCATTCTTTTATGTCTTCTTCTTGCGTGGCTAGATTAGGACTGACTTGCACTAAGGGAGTGTCTTTTGTTGTGGGGCTGCTTGACGACAGTAAAGTGAGAGGGAATAAGGAGATTTTACAGTGCCCTATTAGAATAGGGAATAAGGATTGGTATGCGGATTTCATAGTAATGCAGTTGTCGCCTGATGATGACGTAATTCTGGGGATGGACAGGATGATATGCTACCGAGCAGTTTTGGATGCACACAAAGGTACAATTACAGTGACAACAGATGATGGGACCAGACAGTGTCAGGAGTTAGAGCAGGAAGGGCCCGAATCGGTGATTAGTATGGTAAAGGCCGCCAAGTTGCTCAGTGATGGATGTGTAGGATATTGGTGTTATGTCCTACAGGGGGACAAGGAGAGACCGCACATTCAGGATATACCAGTAGTGTGCGAGTTTGAGGAAGTTTTTCCCGAGGAGCTTCCCGGACTGCCTCCTTAGAGAGAGGTAGACTTTTGTATTGAATTGGAGCCGGGGACGAGACCAATTTCGAGAGCTCCATATTGCATGGCCCCGATGGAAATGCAGGAGCTGAAGGCTCAATTGGAGGAGTTATTGGAGAAGGGGTACGTACGACCAAGTGCTTCGCCATGGGGAGCTCCAGTTTTGTTTGTGAAGAAGAAGGATGGTTCTCTCCGTCTGTGTATCGACTACCAGGAGTTGATCGAGTTACCATCAAGAACAAGTATCCGCTGCCACATATTGATGATTTGTTGGATCAGTTGCAGGGGCTACGGTGTTCTCCAAAGTGGATTTGAGGTCAAGATACCACCAGCTGAGAATTCGGGAAGAGGATATTCCCAAGATGGCCTTCCGAACGAGATATGGACATTATGAGTTTGTAGTGATGCCGTTCAGACTGATGAATGCGTCCGCTGTATTTATGGAGTTGATGAATCAGGTGTTTATAGACTACTTGGACAGATTTGTAGTAGTGTTCATCGACGATGTTTTGATCTACTCTCGGAGTAAGGAGGAGCACGCTGAGCATCTTAGGATGGTGTTGGGAATATTGAGACAACATCGGTTGTTTGCTAAGCTGTCCAAGTGTGATTTCTGGCTACCTGAAGTTACCTTTTTAGGTCACGTGGTATCGGCCCAAGGATTTATGGTGGATCTTGTAAAGATTGAAGTTGTAAAAGCATGGGAACCTCCGAAGAATTTGAAGGAGGTGCGGTGCTTTCTAGGATTAGCAGGGTATTATAGAAGGTTTGTGGAAGGGTTTTCACGGATAGCCCAACCACTTACCAAACTGCTTAAGAAGACCACTCGCTTTGAGTGGAATGAAGCCTACCAGCGAAGTTTTGACGAGTTGAAGGTGAGGTTAACTTCGGCTCCTATACTAGCTCTTCCTCAAGGGAATGAGGATTTCGTGATTTACAGTGACGCCTCCAAGGTAGGCTTGGGTTGTGTGCTGATGCAGAGGGACAGAGTGATTGCTTATGCCTCCAGATAGTTGAAGTCGAATGAGCTGAATTACCCTACACATGATTTGGAGTTGGTAGTTGTGGTACATGCTCTGAAGATTTGACGTCATTACTTGTATGGGAGTACCTGCAAAGTGATGACAGATCATAAGAGCCTCAAGTACATTTTCACTCAAAGAGAGTTGAATATGAGATAGAGAAGATGGCTTGAGTTACTGAAGGACTACGACCTTGAGATCCTTTACCACCCAGGGAAAGCGAATGTGGTCGCTAATGCCCTTAGCAAGAAGACGCCTCAGGAGCGTATGTTAGCTCATTTGACAATTCAACCCGAGTTACAGAGGGAGCTGATGAGGTACGGTATTGATGTGCAGATTCATCGTTATCATGGCAGTCTGAGAGCCCTAGAATGTCGACTGTCTTTACTTGAAGAAGTAAGACAAAAGCAGGAAAAATGCCCGATGATTCAGGATTTGAGGCAAAGGTTGAGCCGTGGAGAGGCACCCAACTTTGCGGAGAGAGAAGATGGTATTTTGTGTTTACGTGGTCGGATCACTTGGCTTTGGTAGAGTTTTTTTTTTTGCTGAATGGTTAATTCGTATTAATATGACCCTATAAAGAGGGTAGAGAAGCAATTACAACCCAGGCATTAAAGGACAAGCACGCAGGCCTTCCTAACAATGCCAAAACAAGCGCAAAAGGAAAGGCATGCAAGCCATCCAAACTACGCACACATAGAAACTACAATCTCTCAACCATACAAGTGGGATAAATATCATAAAGTAAACTAAAAACATGAGTAATAATCAACCTAATGATCACCTCGTGGGGAATGAGGTTCCTATGAAAAATACAAGCATTCCTAGCATGCCACAAGTAGTACACCGTGGCGGACAAAGCAAAGGTCCTTCCGCGAGCAATGCAGCCACTGCCCTTGGTGCGCCGACGCAGCCACTCCAAGGCGCGCCCCACCGAGCAGGCGGCGCCCGAGATCTTGAATCTATTCCGCACCTCCCTCCAAACCTTCTTCGAGTATGGACACTCAAAGAAGAGGTGATCACGAGTCTCCAACTCAGCCCCGCAAAGACGACAACCCGGCTCCACATCTAAGAATAGGAGGCGATCATAAGTGGAAAGCTTACCAAGAGTAGCAAGCCAAAGGATAAAAGCATGCTTCGGCGTGTTATGCTTCGCCCACACCACTCTATGCCAATCCACCACGGGTTTCCGAGGCCGAAAGACATCATAAGCATTAGTAACTTTGAACCGGCCATCCAAGCACCATGACTCAAGTAAATCACCCACGGCAAGCTCTCTCCCCTCAAGCCCCAAAATCCTATCCCGAGCATGTAAAATGGCCTTGATCAACGAAGAATCACGCTTGTGTGGAACCCAAGTGAGAGGTTCGGACACAAGGAGGTACCTATGATGAATCCACCTCACCCAAAGGCAATCCCGCATGTTGAATATGTGCCAAAAATGTTTGACCATAAAACTCTCATTCCAACTCTCAAGGTGTAAAAACCCGAGCCCCCCTTCACGCCTAGGCACACAAGTATTATCCCATTTGACCCGAGGCCTATGCCAAAGGAAGTTGCGACATAGGGAAATAAGACTCTTGATAACCGAGTCGGGAATCGGAAGGATAGAAAGCCAAAACCCCTCACACCCTTGGATAACCGAAATAATCAACTCCCTTCTCCCGGCAAAGGAGATGCTCTTCTTTGCCCAAGCATTTAAGAATCCCCCAATCTTGTCAATAAGAGGCTTGAAATAAGTGACCCTAAGCTTCTCGGGAGAGATGGGGATGCCCAAGTATCGAAAAGGGAAAACACCCTCCTTAAACCCGGTGGCGGCAATAAGGGGAACCCTCTCGGGGGCCGGCACCGAGCCGAAGAAGATGGAGGACTTGGCAGCGTTAACACTCAGCCCAGACATGGTTTTGAATCTCTCAAGACACCTCGTAAGCACCCTAACCGACCCGAGATCCCCCCGACAAAATAGGACAATGTCATCGACAAAAATCAAGTGGGAAAGCTTAAGGGCCTCACAATTTTGGTGGAATTGGAAGGGGGGTTTGGAAGTTTCTTTTTTAATCAACCGAGAGAAGAGCTCCATACAAATGACAAAGAGAAAGGGGGAGAGAGGGTCACCTTGTCGAAGCCCCCTTTTGCCATAAAAGAACCCATGTATGCTCTTATTAATCTTGATGGAATAGGAGGCGGTGGAGACGCATTCCATCACCCATGAAATGAACACCAAAGGGAAGCCGAGGTGGGTGAGAGCGAAATGGAGGAACTCCCATGAGATGGAATCGTAAGCCTTGGCGAGGTCTATGTTGAGAAAACACCTCTTAGTATCCCGCGTCTTGTTGTATCTTCTAAGGAGCTCTTGAACGAGAAAAATATTGTCCGACATTAAACGACCCTCCACAAATGTGCTTTGGGCCAGATCAATGATGGAACCGAGGCACACACCAAGCCGAGTAGTCATCACTTTTGAGATAATCTTGTAGACCACGTTGCAACATGAGATCGGTCTATAGTGTTCCACACGCACCGGGGACTCCACCTTCGGGATGAGTGAGATGATAGAGTGATTTAGTTGCCGAAGAAGTTTGCCATTTGTGAAGAATTCTTTCACCGCCGCGCACACCTCGGGACCTGTCACATCCCAAGAAACCTTGAAAATTTTTGCAGAGAAGCCATCGGGTCCCGGGGCCTTGTCGTCCCCCATGGACCAAAGCGCCGCTTTGATCTCGGCATTGGACACCGGCGCGACAAGGCGCGCCCCATCCTCTGCAGCGAGGCGCGCCCCTTGCCAAAATTCCCCCGGCGCGGGCAAGGTGACCGTTGTCGGCGCGCCGAAGAGGGTCTTGTAGAAACCTTCAAACTCCGCCACCACCTCGCCCATGGACTCGGAGGTACTTCCATCATTTTTGGTAATGGAAGCAATGTGATTCCGACGTCCATTGGCGCGCATCAAAGCATGGAAATATTTGGATCCCCGATCGCTCTTGAGAATGTACTTCGCCTTTGCTTGTTGACGGAGAAAGCTAGCCTCGGCGTCGTTGAGCCACTTGGCACGACACTTTAAATCCTCCATCCTTCTTCTAGCTTCCGGTGAACCAACATTAAGCCGACACTCTTCAAGAGCCAAGGAGAGCGCGAGGTTGGCCTCGCGAGCTCTAGAAGAAATGTGGCCAAAATCGGTGGAGTTGAGGTTCTTCAAGGGGCCTTTCAACCCGAGAAGGAGCTTGGACAAACGGAATTGGTAGGTGCCATGGTGGCTAGACCCACTTCTCCCGAATCATCTCCTTGAACCCCGGATGGTCCGCCCACATGTTGAAGAACTTGAAATACTTTTTGCCGTTGCCGGAAACCCTACGCACACAAGGGCCGGCTTGTGGTCCGAGAGATGCCACATGTCCGGGAAGTTAGAATGACAATAAAATTCAGAATTAAACCAAGATGGATTTACCAAGACTCGGTCGATTTTGCTCCATTTCGTGCCATTAGTCCATGTGAAATTGTTGGCACTCGTACTCGGCGCGTCCTCGAGCCCATGCTTCCTACAAGTCTCAAGCATGTCCTTGCACTCATACATGGAAACTCTCTCGCCGTTGATCCTCTCGTCCTCAGCCATAACACAATTGAAATCCCCGAGCACGATCCATGGAAGCACATGAGCCTCAAGAAGCTCCTCAATACGGTCCCAAAGTGGACGGCGCGCCGTGACACTATGCAAGCCGTAGACAAAACACACTCCAAACTTTTGTTTAGTAATCTTACAAGTAGCAAGGCAACCAATATGTTGAGAGGATATAGTGAGGATATCTAACTCAACAAAATTGACATCCCAAAGCACCAAGATACGTGCTCTATCATGTAGGTGGAAGTTCGAAGCAAAACTCCACCCCGGGGCAATGCGGCTAGCCAAAGCAACTTGATCCCAATCACCACATTTTGTTTCAAAAATACCACATACCTTTGCCTCAAAATCTTGTATCAAGCCACGCACGCCATTTTGTTTCCGGGCTTGGCAAAGCCCTTGTATGTTCCATGCAACAATCTTCATTTGGCGATACCGCCTTTGTTTTTCCCGGTCCTTGAAGTGCTGCGTAAAGATCTTTGGTGCATAGGCCATTTGTTATCGGATGGGAGGCATGTCACAATAGTTCTTCCCTTTGCCTTAGCCAATTCGAGAGCATCAGCTTTAGCTTTTGCCTTAGCCTTCTTTTGTTGAGACCGCGAGACGACCTCCTCGAAAGGCACTTCCTAGTTTGGTTATAATAATAGCTGGCACTCGTCGATTCAGATGGCTCCTTATGAGGCTTTATATGGTCGGAGATGTAGGACACCGTTGTGTTAGGATGATCCCTCAGATGTAGTAGGTGAGAGGCTACAGATGATCGAGGAGACGATCGGGAAAGTGGCCTTGATCAGAGAGAGAATGTTAGCTGTTTAGAGTCGCCAGAAGTCCTATGCAGACAAGAGGCGTAGACCGTTGGAGTTTGAGGTAGGAGCCCACGTCTGGTTGAGAGTATCGCCTACCCGCGGGGTAAGGGGATTCAGGGTGAAAGGGAAGTTGAGTCCCCGATATATCGGTCCATTCGAGATTCTGGAGAGAGTAGGCGAGGTAGCTTATAGGCTAGCATTGCCGTCTGCTTTGGAAGGAGTGCACCCTGTATTCCATGTTTCACAGCTGAGACAGTATGTCCCGGATCCTAGTCACCGACTAAATTATGAGGAGTTGGTGATGAACCAGATCACACTTTCCGGGAACAACCACTGAAGATTCTGGAGCGACAAATGAAGAAGCTGCGGAACAAGGAGATTCCGTTGGTGTTGATTCAGTGGTCTTGATGGGGAGTCGAGGAGGCCACCTGGGAGACTGAGAGAGAGTTACCCAGAGGTCTACCCGAGTTTAGTGGAAGTGTTTGAGGAGAAGATCAGTAATTAGGGTGTTGTTTTTAGATTCGATGTTTGTTTTGTGATTGTTGTTCGCTTGACTTGCCTGTTTAACTGTTTAAATATTTGATTGACGTGTTGCCTGTTTTGGATGGCTAGTACTGGTTATATGTAGCGTTAGCAATAAATTTCGGTTTGAGGACGAACCCTTCTTTTACGGGGAGAGGTTTGAAAAACCTCAATATATAGTTTCATTCGTAATAAAAGTTTCGGGACGAAGCTTTCATAGGGGGTAATATGTAATATTCGGGTTCGTTTTTCTTTTCCATCGGAACAATGAGCTTCTTGTTTGACAAGCAATAGAGTTCTCGTTTTTCCAGCAACTCATAAGACAAATTAATTAATTAGGATAACTAAACACCTATACTTATTTTAGGAAAATTAAGCCTTTAAACCTTTACTTCCTTAAACGTAAATTTGTTATCAAAAAATTTTATGCTTATCAAAATTGACAAATTTTCTATCTTTAACCATATCTTTCTATCTCTCTCTTGATCCAATCTCGGATCCTTATAACCGAAGACAGTATAACTCAATTCATTCCCCTATTCCCCTTCGTGCCTGTCGCAATTCATTCCCCTGTTCTCCTTCGTGTTTGTCCCTACAATCTCGTAGGTCTCCTCGCGGCTTAGCTCATCGGTAAGCCACTCCGCCCCTTTTTCCGATGAAAGTCTTTCTCCAACGATAGGAGCCCGAGCGTCGTCGAACCCCGCCGAGTCCCGAAAAGAGGCTTGGTCCATCCGGTAACCATCGAACTCTCCACCTCGTTCTTATTTCTTTTGGATCATGTCATGGTTGAATCAACTCGGGAGTGGTCATTAGGGAATGGACCGTTGAGGCGTTAAACTAGTCGAGTCGTCATTAACGGTCGGGGCCTCGGAGGGCGAGATCCGTCAATCGGGGGCAGGGGTCTGTAGGGGCTCTCGTTGGTGGCGGTGAAGTGGGTTAGGTTGGGAGTGATCGGGGCGGCAAGTGCTTCTTGTCCCCGCCCTCTCTCGATTTTGCCGTTATGGGGTAGTGTCGTCGGAGGCATCAAACGGAAACGACGGAACCAGATATGTGGTTTTGAGTTGGGTTGAAGAAGAAATAGGGGGTGGGCTCCACTTTGAAAGTCAAAAGCGTCTCTTGATTTAGTTAGCAGATGAGGGCTGTACAATTGGAGGAGACCGCATAGGTTGGGCCGATCAATTCATTTAAACGGACTTAAGTAGTTGGGTTTAGGGGGGGTTAAATTAGATCAAGTAGTAGTGGGCAGTACAATTGGGTAAATGGGGTGAGTTTGGATACGTGGTTAGGCTTTGATTTTAGGTAAGCAAATGTTAATTATTAGTTAGTAAAACTGGATAGTAATGTTCAGCATAAGTTCTTTTTACGTATTGTTTGGTGGAAGAAAAATAATAAGCAATACTTCTAGTTCATCTTTAAATATAGGGGGTGTTTCCATGAGTTATTTATATACTAGTATAATTTAGTGGAGTTTGGGATTCTTTTTAGAGTTTAAATTTATAGTGGGATCACCGTAAGTCGAATTCGTAAAGTAAGGGGCGTTCGTTTCGTTTTTTTAAGGAAGTTGGTTGAATCTGATTTTCTTTGGTCACGTTATTTTTTTTTAGGAAGTTGCTTTGGTCCACGCTCTTAAAACCGTCACCTTCAAGGATCCATAGTTCAAGGTAAGTCATTTTTCGACTTGCTCGGTTCTTCTCTATCCTGTTAGATTGTGTACCGTTATTGTAGGGCGGGTTTTGGGAACTAGTCCTGAATACCTTTTAAATTGTTTTGAACTTCTCGAATTGTTGTGTGCGTAAAATGGTTTGGAATGTATTTGATCGGAAAGATATTTTTGGAACGTTTTCTCTGTGTTGGTACCGTCTCCGACACGGCCCATCGTAGCTGGCGTGGAGGAAGAGTTGGCTATGTATGACCCGTGTGACAGGGAAACCGTGCCCCTTCAAAAACGAAAATTATTATCTATGTCTTTTGGCAAGTGCTCCAGTGGAGGCTTAGCCGGGGTTAGAAGGGAGATTGTGAAGTGGAGTAAGAGGGTCTGGCTCTGCACTCGGCGCGGTGATGAGCGCCTTGGAAGTCGGATTGTTTAAAAGGAGGAAGTGCATTGTTATGAGATTGTGATTACAATTGCGTATGTGACTATGTGTGACTAATTATAACTAATTTAGGTATTGGCCTTTAGAGTTATGAGTGCGATTGTGGATTTGTATGCTGACTATAGAAATGCTTTCAAAACGTTCTGCAATTTCCGTATTCTCTCTAACTTGATAGATTAGAAGTTGACCCTTCGGGAAATATTTTTCAGTTCTAGGTATGAACCAGGGAACCGTGCAGGAACCGAGGCCAGATAGCGGGCTGGAGCGGTGAAGAGCGCGTGTCATAGTAGGGTCGGGTTTACGTTAGCTTATTTATGATTTTTCTAGGATGATGGTTTTACTATTGTTGGAGTTAGTATTATTATTTGTCTTTGTTTCCTCGAATAAGTTATTGTTACAGTGATTCGTGGGTTTTGAATATTTTTATTTTTCGGGAACGCATGCATGATTATGTTTTTTATGTTTTACTAAATAAAAGGTTGGATATTTTATTATGTTTTCTCGTCGTGCCGCGTTGCAAGATCCTAAAGTGTGGTTGTCAACCTACTTAAATAGTACCTAGTAAGGTATTTTTTTAAGTAGCGCCCTGTCAGTAGTTGGGGTGTTACACAAGTGCATCATGTAGCCATATATCATATGTCATTTGTTAACATACTTTCTTTGCAAACAACTTTGGAAATTTCAGAGCTATCACATATAACATGTATATCCATATACCTCATATAACACATATATCCATATAGCTCATATAGCTCATATAGCTCATATAGCACATATATCACATATATCCATATAGCTCATGATGATTCCCAAATTAGTAAAAGGAAGAGGTGGGCCCGGGGTATGTAATACGAATGAATGGTTCCTGGCCCCACTCTCGTATCCCTCATTTATTTAAGCAAAGTTCGTACCCCGCGAGATTCCCGGAGACCTCGGAGCGAGGCCTAGACCTCGTAACCGACCTTATTGACACCCGCCCACACGGACCACTCACCGATGCCGCCTCACCCAGCCAACCACACGCTGCCTCACCTGCGAACCAATCAGGAGCCCACAATCTCGGGCGTCCCACATCGAACCTTGGCCAAAACTCAATCCCTCAATCCTCTATAAACAGGGAGGAACCTCGTAAGAGAAAGGGGGTTGAAAAACATCTTAACTCAAGAACTGTTTTGCTCGTTATAGGTCGACGTGGTAGAAACATCGCTAAAAGACCTCGCTACAAACAAGAAGAGTCCACAAAAAGACTTCAAGTCACCCAAAGATCTCGCCTGCACTGAAGACCTCGCTACACAATCTCACAAGGATCAACACCACACACTCAAGTCCATCTCGCTTCAAGATCAATCTCACAACACTTAGGTGGTAGAACCATTTAGCTAAGTAGGAGATCTCGAAGATTTGTAGCTTGAGATCTCGATAATTTGTAGGAGGTCCAAGGTGTAACTCTTAATTACTTGTCAAGCCTCGTTGGCTTTGTAACCTCAGTGTAAGAGAGATATAAATAAGAAGCAAGTGTTTGCGCTATCAAAAATAATAACCTCGTTCCTTGTCTTTTAGCGGGTCGTTATTTCGGGTTTCATCAGCTATTACAACCCATATATCCATATAGCACATACAACACATATATCCATATAACAATGCCCTCCAAGATCCCTACCCGTTCCAAGGGTATGAGCAGGGCGGGGCGCCCCCGGTTCCGTATCCCTACCCAAGCTACGGACAGTATCAGCAAGGCCACCCCCCATACGTCCCCATACCTGCTCAGGGACAACCTCACTCCGAATATGTACCCGAGTACGTACTCGGGTACGAACCCAAGCAGGAGACGTCGACCAATGGCTCATCGACGGAGAGACCTCCCCGAGACCCCATGCAAATCTTGCGATCTCGTTCACGACGTTCAAGAATGCGAGATGCAGAGATATACGAAACAACGGGGAGTGCGGTGCGCCCTCTGAAAAAATCGAAATCTCGCCTTCAGCTTGCCGAGATCGGGTACCGTAACCCCTTTTCGACCGAGATCCAAGAGGCTCCTATGCCAAAGGGTTTCCATTGGCCGCAAATGAGTCTCTATGACGGCACGGCCGACCCCGAGGACCACGAGAAACACTACGCCGTCCAGATGAACGTCAACTCTTATAGCGACGCCATCTTCTGCCGTATCTTCCCGACCACATTGGACAAGGCAGCAATGACCTGGTTCACTAGCATTAAGCCCGAGTCTGTGACCTCGTTCTCCCAGCTATGCGATTCCTTCATCGCGCACTTTAGCAGCTCGAGGAAGCGCAACAAGAACATGCGGGATCTCCGCGGCATCGAACGGGGGGAGAGCGAGTCGCTGGGTCCTTCTTCACGAGGTTCACCACCGCAGTCGCGGAAATCGCTCACATCGACGAGGCGTCAGTACGGGACGTCCTCATGAGCAATCTTTGCCAGGGGGCCTTTAAGAACCGCATCTTTATTAAAAACCCAACGACGTATGAAGGCCTATGCGCTCGGATCACGGCCCAAGTATACGCCGAAGACGCCGCCAACCAGAGCTCGCGACCGAAGACCGATAAAGAAATCGTGACCAAGGCTAAGGGGAAGGCAAAAATGGCTGCACCGGCCGCAAAGGATGCGTATATGACGCAGGCCCACGACCGGCGCACCGACTACAAGGGCAATAACAACAACAGAAGCAACGACAACAGGAACAACAACCGCTTTAACAACCGTGGGAGTGGTGGAGGAGGTTGGAGCTGCTTCGGCGGAAAACCACGAGTTTACAAAGGCAAGGGAGGTCCCGCGTATAACTCGAACGAGCGGGGCCGTGCCAACCCCGCCTCGGGAGCCAACGCCATACAACGGGGTCCCACACACCCTCCTCCTGCTCGGGCCAATAACATTGAACAAAACGCCCCCGCAGGGCAGGCGCGCCCTAGGCCGGCCTCGGCACCTGACGGGTACATACATACCATCTCGGGAGGGCCCTCTCTGGAAGGCTTAACCCAGGCAGAAAGGAAGAGGTACGCGAGGGCAAGCCACCACGAGCCCTCAGTGTACAACGTGACACAGACTTCGAGGTCCCATGCAGGTTTGGCTTTCACCTCCGAAGACGCCGAAGGCCTACACATGCCACACTCCAACCCCCTGGTGGTGCACGCCCAACTAGGCTCGAAGATGGTAAAGCGAGTACTGGTGGACAAGGGTTCCTCCATGGACATCATGTACTTCGGCGCCTTCGAGCAACTAGGCATCTCTACAACGTCTCTAAAGCCTTACGCGGGGAAGCTCACCTCCTTCTCAGGAAACGAGGTCGACGTCGCCGGTCTTATAGACCTTTGGATGACACTCGGCACTGGCTTAACAACAAGGACCGAGATGGTGGAGTTTACGGTGGTGCACCTACCCTCGGCCTACAACGCAATCATCGGAAGGGTCTCCTTGATGAAATTCCAGGCGGTGGTTTCCATCTACCACCTCAAGATGAAATTCCCCGTCGACAACGGTGTAGGCGAGGTGAAAGGCAACCAGGAAGAAGGCCGCGTCTGCTACACGACCTCGGCAAAACAGAGAAGCCCCGTCTTCATGGTGGAATCCATCGACGAGGCCGACCTCAAAGTCCGGGCCTTCACGGTCCCCACGCCCGAGGCAGAGAGAAGGGTGATTACCCCCTTTGAAAGCGACTCCGAGAAAATCTACCTCGGGGAATGTCTCACTGGGACATCTGAAACGTCCCTAGAGGCCCTACCCGCTGGATCCCGCGACGTGTTCGCCTAGACCGCAAAAGACCTCCGCGATGTTCCGCGGACACTAGCCCAGCACTCCCTAAACGTCGATGTGGCCACCCGCCCTGTGGTACAACGACGAAGGAAGATGAATGAAGAGAGAGCAAACGCCACCAATCAGGAGGTAGAAAAACTGCTGGCCGCAGAATTCATCCGCGAGGTGTAGTATCCTCGGTGGTTGTCCAACGTCGTGTTGGTCAAAAAGGCCAGCGGCAAGTGGCGGATGTGTGTGGACTTTAAAGACCTCAACAAGGCTTGCCCCAAGGACAGCTACCCCCTGCCCTCAATTGACGAGCTTGTTGATTCAACTGCGGGCCACGAGGTCCTAAGTTTCCTCGACGCGTACTCGGGATACAACCAGATCTCGATGAACTCACGCGATGAGGAAGAAACGTCCTTCATCACCCAGCGGGGAACATACTGCTACAAGGTCATGCCTTTTGGCCTCATGAACGCTGGTGCCACATTTCAGCGTCTCATCGACCGCGTCTTCAAGAATCATCTGGGGAGGAATGTGTCGGCTTACGTGGATGACATAGTCGTGCGGAGCAAGAATCCCGAGGAACATCTGTTGGACCTCGCCAAGGTCTTCACCACCCTCAGGCGCAACAGTCTCAGCCTGAATCCCGAGAAGTGCGTCTTCGGCGTATCATCGGGGAAATTCTTGGGTTTCATGATCAGTGAGCGCGAGATCGACGTCAACCCTGCCAAAGTGGAGTCGATCGTCTCAATGAGGTCCCCAAGGTCACGAACCGAGGTGCAGCGTCTCAATGGCGCTGTAAATTACTTGGGGAGGTTTTGCTCCCGTTTAGCGGATAAGTCTCTCCCCTTTTTCGCCGCCCTCAAGAAAAACGACAAGTTCGCCTGGGACGAGTCACTCAAGACTGCTTTCTCCAAGTTAAAGACCTTCCTTACAAAGCTCCCCACCTTGTCACCTCCGCTTGCAGGCGAAGACCTGCAGCTATACGTAGAGGTGAGCCTTGAGACTGTCAGCGCAGTGCTCACCAGGGAGGCCATGCACGCAGTATACTTCGTGAGTCGCGTGCTCCAACCTGCGGAGCAGCGGTACTCCCCAGTGGAGAAAATGGCGCTGGCAGTGGTGACCGCCGCAAGGCGTTTGCGCCCTTACTTCCATGCACATCCCATCCAGGTCCTCTCCGACCTTCCACTTCGTCAAATCCTCCACCAACCCGCCCTCTCCGGGCATATGACGAAGTGGGCCGTTGAGCTCTCTGAGTTCGACATTAGTTACCTCTCGAGGACCACAATGAAGGGACAAGCCCTAGCCGATTTCATGGTGGAGGTCACCTTCCCCGAGACCGACACAAGCTCGGAGGAATGGAAGGTATTTGTTGACGGCTCACGGTGTGATGCTGGCGGCGGGGCCGACGTGTTCCTCGCTGGCCCCTCGATCGAGACGGAGTATGCTCTCAACTTCGCCTTCGAAGCCACCAACAACGATGCTGAGTACGAGGCAATGATTGTCGGGATCGAGATGGCCCTCCTCAGCGGAGCCCGCAAGATCAGGGTCTACACGGATTCTGAGCTGGTGGCACGACAGCTCAATCGCCAATACGACACCAGAACAGGATTTTTGCCTGCCTACCGAGCGAAGGTGAAGGCCCTTGTATCATGCCTAGAGTCCTTTGCGGTAGAATCAATTCCGCGAACCTCGAACACAAAGGCGGATGCTCTCGCAAGGTTGGGGTCCGCATTTCCCTTGGAAGTAGGCAATCGCGTGATGGTAGAGAGAAAGCTCTCATGAAGTGTAGATGGCGAGGTCCTATCCATAAGAACCGAGGACTGGAGGTTCCCTATAACGAGGTATATACGGAGCGGTATCCTCCCAGAGGATCCCGAGCTGGCTAGGAAGCTGAAAATGCAGGTGTCCCGCTACTGCGTCATTGGCGACCAGCTCTACCACCGAGGTTATGCCGAGCCCAACCTGTTATGTGTCCCCCCCGAGGTCACGGATCACATCCTCTACGAGGCACATGAGGGAGTCTGTGGCGGCCACCCGGGGTGGCGGGCCTTGGCACATAAGATCGTCCATCTGGGATACTTTTGGCCCACTCTCTGACAAGATACAAAGGCCTACGTCCAAAGATGCAAAGGGTGTCAGAAACATGCAAACATACAGCGCGCTCCGACCTCCCCTCTCCACTCCATCTACGCACCCTGCCCGTTCGCGATGTGGGGGATGGACATCCTCGGACCCTTTCCCAAGGCAGCTGGCCAAGTAAAGTACATCTTGATCATTGTTGATTACTTTACGAAGTGGATCGAAGCACAGGCCATGGCGAAAATCACCGGGGCGAAAGTCTGCGACTTCTTGTGGAAGAACCCCGTTTGTTGGTTCGGCGTTCCAATGACCATCATGACCGATCATGGCCCCCAATTCGACTGCGAAGAGACTCGGGCTTTCTGCTCAGAGATAGGCATATCCCTCAAATTCTCCTCGGTGTCTCATCCCTAGTCCAACGGCCAGGTAGAGAATGTCAACGCCCGCATCCTGACCGACTTAAAAAATCGCCTGGCATGGCGCAGGGTCGCTGGGCAGAGTTGATTCCACTCGTCCTGTGGACGTATCGCACAACCGTGCACCGTGCAACGGGCGAGACACCCTTTGCCCTCACTTACGGGGCAGAGGCTCTAGTCCCCGTAGAAACTCTGGTCCCATCGGCGAGGGTATTCAACTTTGACGAAAAGGAAAACGAGTCCAATCTCAAGGTTGAACTACAATTCCGGGACGAGCTTCGCGAGGTCGCTGACCTACGCTCCAGAGAATACAAGCGCATGGTGGGGGTGTATCATGACAAGAAGGTTAGACCTCGTCTCTTGACCTCGGGAAACCTCGTTCTGAGACGTACCGAGGGTGGCAAACTGGACCCTAACAGGGAGGGACCATATCTCCTCGGGGAGGAAGTCGCACCCGGGGATTTTAAACTCAAAGATAACGAGGGACGCACCCTAAGCAAGACGTGGAACATTGCGCGGCTCAAAAAATATTACGAGTAAACTCTCTGAACCCCTTTGTTCCTTACAATCTTTTGTGAATAAAGGACTACAGGCTTTTCAAAACTCTCTCAGAATTGGAAAATCTTGTAAGGTCCACCCCTCGCTTCCCACTTGGGGTTGGAGAATTTCGTTTGGTCCACCTAACTTCCCGCTTGGGGTTGGAGAATCTCGTTAAGGTCCAACCCCCCGCTTCCCGCTTGGGGTTGGAGAATCTCGTTTGGTCCACTCCTAGCTTCCCGCTTGGGGTTGGAGAATCTCGTTAACGTCCACCCCTCGCTTCCCGCTTGGGGTTGGAGAATCTCGTTTGGTCCACCCCTCGCTTCCCGCTTGGGGTTGGAGAATCTCGTTTGCTCCACCCCTCGCTTCCCTCTTGAGGTTGGAGAATCCCGTTTGGTCCACCCCTCGTTTCCCGCTTGGGGTTGGAGAATCTCGTTTGGTCCACCCCTCACTTCCCGCTTGGGGTTGAGAATCTCGTTTGGTCCACTCCTCGCTTCCCGCTTGGGGTTGGAGAATCTCGTTTGGTCCACCCCTCGCTTCCCTCTTGGGGTTGGAGAATCTCGTTTGGTCCACCCCTCGCTTCCCTCTTGGGGTTGGAGAATCTCGTTTGGTCCACCCCTCGCTGCCCTAGCCCGATTCTTCGGTATTTGGACCGGTGAGGTCAACGGTTTCGCTCTTGGAGGTTTCAGCGGTAGGGTCAACAAGCGCGTTCGAGGCCTCTGTAGCCCGAGCGGGAGTGGCGGAAGGCTGGGAGGGGGGTGCATTGGTCGTGGGCTGAGGTCCCGTGGAGATCAACTCCGGGTTCCCTCGAGCGAGCTCCACCTCGGAGGGAGTCTCGCTGGACACGGTGCCGTCCGCATTGAGGAAGAATTCACATTCCCCCTTAGGCTCCTCCCCATCAAGCTCCCCCATGGTCTCGTCATAGTTGCGGTTGAAGAAGACGATGCGAGGGTCAATGTGCCTGTACTTGGCCACCGCTTGTTTAACACCCATGGGGACGGCCTGGTGGAACATCTTCCTCACACTCTCCACCAACTCCCCTTGATATTCCTCCGAGGCCACATACTTAAGGCCCGCAACCACCACTTCCTCATTAAGCTCAACAACACGCTTCGAGAGATGGGCGATCTCCTCCTCCGCCCTCAAAAGCCCCGCCTCTTTCTCCTTGAAAAAGTTATGCTCGGCAGAGAGCTTACCCCGGAGCGCCTCGTTCTCGCGCTGCAATTCCTCGGCGACCCCCTTCGCCTTGTCCGCTTCCTCCTTCGTCCGCCTCTCTCCCTCTTTCGCCTTCTCTTCCCCTTCCCTCGCCTTCAAAACCTCATCACGGGCTGCGGCCTCCGCTGCCCTAGCCCGTTTCTCCGCCGCCGCGAGCTCCCTCGCATGCCTCTCGCCCTCCTCCACGCGGGCTTTAAGTGCCGCCTCCAGCTTCTCCATTTGGCTATGGGAGAGGTTCATACGACTTCGGTTGTAATTATCAAAAAAGGCGTGCTGCAAAAATTCACAAAAATAATTAGAAAAAGAAAGAAACAAGAGCGAAGTTCACAAGGGGCGAGACTAACCATGGCCGAATATCGGGCGACCTCCTCATCAAGGGCCGCATCGGTAAGGTTGTTGGCCCATGCAACCTCCTCTTTCCATTCATCCTTGCGCCACCTCACCGAAGCACCTCGAACCGGTCCAGGGCAGTGGAACTTGGCAGGCGAGGGACCGGCGGGGTCGACCACTCGCCCCTCGAAGTTGAAGTAAGGGATGACGTCCCTCCCAGACGGACCTCGCTGCTCGTCCGCCCTGTGGTCCTTCCCCGAAGGACCCCGCTGCTCGTCCGCCCTGTGTTTCTTTCCCCCCTCCTTGCGAGGGGAGACCCCGCCTTTCTATTTATGCCCTCCGTCACCGGAGGCTCGGGCAGTTTGGGCGGACGTCTTCGCGATGTCCCCCTTCGACGGAACCTCTTTAGAGGTTCTCTCCCCAGATGTCTTTGGCGGCGGAAGATGAGGTTTTAGGTGTGATGAGGGCAGCTTCACCGCGGGGTTCAGCTCCTTAAAGACTATCCCCTTCGGATCCCGGGGGACCTCGGATGTGGAACTCGAAGTCGCGGGCCTTTTCCCTTTTGACTTCGAGGTAGAGGTGGAGGTGGAGGTGAGAGCGCGCAGAAGATCCACTGTCAGAAGAAAAAGCATAAAAAGCAGGTTAAGAAAGAATCAAAAACAATCTAAACAAGGTTTAAAACCTCGTTACCCAACAAAAAAGAAGAGCAACCAAGAAAGACGTTAAAATACCCTCTCCACCCTCGTCGGGAGGAAGACTGAAGCTCAGACCGGCCCGCTCCAGCCGATCCTGAGAAAGGTATATTTGGTACGGCGTCTGGCTCGTTGTAGCATATCGAGCCTTGAGCGCATGTAGCTCATCGACCGTGTGCGGGCACACACACCTCTCGAAGGTGCCCGGAACCACGGGAAAATTGAGATATCTCCCATTGATGTCTCGAACAAGGAACCATTTCGGTTCCCACGTCCCGACGTTCGATTGGGCCGTGGTGATCTTGACGTTCGGCGTGCTAAGGTTGATAAGGCAGAACCGAGGTTCCCTCCTCGCTAGGAATAATGCCGACAATTTATCACGATTCGGCTCATCCCCAAGTTCACGACTTCGAATCGTATAGCCGCACAATAGCCGCCAAGCGTTCGGAAACAACTGGGCAGGACAGACCCACATGGCCCACAGGTAGTCAGCAATGTGCGAGGATAGAGGTAGCCTGAAGCCCGCTTGAAGGCTGAAAAAGTGCACGACCACGCACCTTTCGTAGGAAGCCAACGGTCGTCCCCCCTCCTCGGGGAGTGCCAGCTCAACCCCTTCGGGCCAGGGGAAGTCCTTCACGATCTTCTCGAGGTCTTTATGCTTAAGATCGGTATCCATTCCCTCGGACAAATAAGACTCGGGGGTGCCTAGGGCCATGGGAATCCGTTCCTCAAGGACAACAGGAACGCTAGACACGGCATCTGTAATATAAGCCGCGGGGAAGCTCGGGGGCATGTAGGAGGTAGAGGCCGAGGCAATTGCCGCATCCAACCGCATCTCAACCTCAGCAACGACCTCATCGGGGGTAGAAGAGGAAGGCATTTCAACACCAGAGTAAACACGAAGACGAGGGAAGAGCGAGTTGATCGAAGTAGCGGAGTCGCTAGAAGAACGGTCGCTGAAGACCAATGAAGGAGAGCTCGGGTTCTGGGAGTCGCTAGGCTCTACACTCCCTACAGACTCAAAAACCTCCTGGTAAAAACTCTCTTGAACGTTGAAAATGAAACCAGGCGAAGGGCTCGCAAAAGTTCTCCTAGGCATGAAAGAACGACATCCAGGCCGCGGAAGGCTAGCACCTAGAAAAGAAATGAGCAGTAAGACACTGGGCCAGGTAACCAAAGGAAGAAACAGCATGAGGTCATGGCCTCGGAAAACAAAAGCACGAGGTCATGGCCTCGGAAAACAAAAGCACGAGGTCATGGCCTCGGAGGGAGAAACTACGCGAGGTCATAAGGGAGGAAAGCCACGTGGCACCCTAGAGGCTACTTTGACAAGATAGGACGGCGAAGAGGAATTTGAAGCGTCAAAAAGGAGGAAAGAGAAGGAAGGAGGCCAACTGACGGTGGAAGCCAGCGGTGGAAGCCCAAACGTCCCGTCAGTCAAAACATCATGACGTTTGGGCTCCCAAGGGCTTCAAAATTCGAAAAGTGGGGGAAATAAGCATGCAACCATCGGCGTGCAAACAAAGGGTACGAAGGCATGGCGGTCGCCACCCTTACCCCACCGCTTCACCACCGTCTCGCCCCCACCACACCGGCGAACGACACCCAAAAACCAAACCAAAAGAAAAAACAAAGGGGAGGAAAGACCAAAAAAGTGGTGAAGACACCCCACCAAGGCGAGAGCCACCACCACCACCGCCGTTCCGCCACCATAACGACGGCGAGGGGAAGACCGGAAAACTAACCACCAAAGACCCGGACGCAGAATAAAACAGTAAAAAGCAAAGAGGAAGGGCGGAGACGACACGCAAGGGAACGCACGCCCTCGCCACCGCCGTTTCGCCCCGGCAACACCGGCGCGAAATTTCGGGCAAGGCGCCACCGCCCCTCCGAAACACGGAACGAAAACGAAATGGCGAAAAGCCCAGGGCAACAAACATCAAGAGACAAAGAGAAAAAAGTCGAAGACTTACTTGTTCAGAGTCGGCGTCGAAGAGACGGTGGTGCAACCGGGAAGTAGAAAGGGGTTCGTCGGAAACCGCCTCGGAAAACTGACAAGAAACTGAAACGGCGAAGGGCGAAAATAGTGGAGAAGAAGATGAAGAGGAATTGTGCGGAATACGCTCTTATAAAGAGCGAGTCTGGGCTATCCCTCCCGAAGAGCTTATTGGGTCTATCCCTCCTGAAAGGCCCATTAAGCGGGAGACGAGAAATGGGCCCAGGAAGTTAAGCCCATACGGGCAGGAGAAACCGAGTACGAAGCTTCGCGAAAGGAGAACCTCGAGGACCCCACATCTCGCAAAATCCTTTCCCAAACCTCGACGACCCCACACCTCGCAAGGTCCCTTCCCCACCTCGAGAACCCCACATCCCGCGAGATACACTCCTAGCCTCTAAAAAACCCAGTACCCCGCCACCACATGAAGCTTATGCCCTGCGGCCCTCGGGGCGAGATCCCCAGGTCATGGGGTTGTGATGATGCCCAAGTTAGTAAAAGGAAGAGGTGGGCCCGGGGTATGTAATACGAATGAATGGTTCCTGGCCCCACTCTCGTATCCCTCATTTATTTAAGCAAAGTTCGTACCCCGTGAGATCCCCGGAGACCTCAGAGCGAGACCTAGACCTCGTAACCGACCATACTGACACCCGCCCACACGGACCACTCACCGATGCCGCCTCACCCAGCCAACCACACGCTACCTCACCTGCGGACCAATTAGGAGCCCACAATCTCGGGCGTCCCACATCGGACCTTGGCCAAAACTCAATCCCTCAATCCTTTATAAATAGGGAGGAACCTCGTAAGAGAAAGGGGGTCGAAAAACATCTTAACTCAAGAACTGTCTTGCTTGTTATAGATCGACGTGGTAGAAACATGTTAAAAGACCTCGCTACAAACAAGAAGAGTCCACAAAAAGACTTCAAGTCACCCAAAGATCTCGCCTGCATTGAAGACCTCGCTACACAATCTCACAAGGATCAACACTACACACTCAAGTCCACCTCACTTCAAGATCAATCTCATAACACTTAGGTGGTAGAACCATTTAGCTAAGTAGGAGATCTCGAAGATTGTTAGCTTGAGATCTCGATAATTTGTAGGAGGTCCAAGGTGTAACTCTTAATTACTTGTCAAGCCTCGTTGGCTTTGTAACCTCGGTGTAAGAGAGATATAAATAAGAAGCAAGTGTTTGTGACACGGAGTGAGAGATCCCGACTCTAGATCCGTGCGGCTCTTAGCTAAGTCGGCCCGTCCGAGAAGCTAAGTCAAGCCTTTGCCCCGATGTCGCGTTGCGGAAGCTTAAGAAAGATGGCTAAGGATTTGTGGGAAAGAAAGCTTTGTATTATACAAGGGAATTTTACAAGAGAGCTTTACAATGATGCTTTACAAGGCTAATCTTGGATGTTGTGAAGTGCTTTGCCAAATGAGTGCCATGGCCTATTTATAGGCTTGGCCTCCCTTAAAACCCAAGAAGATTCTAGACTAAGCCCTTCCTAGACTAATCTAGAATGTCCCAAGGTGGAGCCTCCATGGCATTAGCTCCTAAGTTCCTTGCGCCCACGCTAGAAGTCTCTAGAGCACGCTGGAGGGGCGCGCCCTGGCGCGCCTATGCAGTTGCTGTCTCCAGAAGGGGCGCGCCTCTTCTGGAACCTTCCAGAAGGGACGCGCCTGGCCCAGCGCCCTTCTCCTTGGGCGCGCCGATGCTAGAGGCATCCGGATGGGCGCGCCCTTACTAGAATTCTCTAGAAGGGTCCCTCCTTGCCATGTAGCCCTTCCCATGGGCTTTCCCTTGCCATGGCTTCCCGAACGCCCCAGAGGAGTCCCGATCCCTCCGGAATCCTCTAGAATCCTTGTGCCTTTGATGCCTTCACGCCCCTGATCCCACTCGAAGCCTCCGGAATTGTCCCCAACGTCTCTAGAATCCTCCGGATGGCTCGTGTCTCGATCTTGGCACTTGAATCCGGGCGTCTTTAGGGTCACGGATCCGCGGTCCGTGGCATTTGCACTATCAAAATTAATAACCTCGTTCCTTGTCTTTTAGCGGGTCGTTATTTCGGGTTTCATCAGCTCATACAACACATATATCTATATAGCACATACAACACATATATCCATATAACACATAGGGTTGAATCTCCGGTCTATACTCACCTGTTCAAGACAATTACTATATTTCTCCCCCTTTTCTCTGATCCCGTTCTATGACTTGTGCTCCTATATGTAACCCAATGCAAATTAGGCTATTTATTCTAATAGACTCTAATCCTAAATGCAATAAAATGCCAGTATGCCTTATAACGTTTTGTGCATAATTCCAAATCCTTTAAAACTTGACAATAATAAACTATATACATAGAAGAACATTTTTCTAGTTCAAACCTTTATGAAATAGTGATCAAAGATCTCCATATTATGATTACAAAACAATAGCTTAAAATTACTTTGAAATCTTTTAGCAAATATAAATCCGATATCGAAAACATCCTCTGAGAACTATAAATCTTTCAAATCAAAATCAACAGTAGATCTAAATCTGGAAAAAAATTAGAAAAATCTAAACAAACCATTAACTAATTAAAAACTTACCAAATCACACTTATACTTCAAGATTAAAAGCCGACATAAGAGATCTTGGATCAAAACCAACAAAAATGAACAAAATCAAAGTCTTTCTTTCTCTCCTCTCCTCTCGTCCTTTCCTTCTACACTCTCTGTAATTTTGTTGTTGTTGTTGTTCTCGTAAATGAAAAAAATGCTACAAGAAGGTTATATATATATATATAGGCATAAAGGACAATTTTCAATTTCCCACACAGAGATAAGAGGGCAAATTCAATTTCCAACACATAAGAATACAAAAATTCAAATCCCAATACAAGCTCCAAATTCCAACATCAAAAAGTCAAAAACAATCTCCAACACAAATTGAAATTTGAGCACGGAAGGATTTCGGCTAGATTTTGAATATTTTCATTTTTCACCCTCAAATTTCCTTTATTACAAACATTACCTTGAAATAATTATTAATTAACTTTTAGTTAAATATTTTTTAAAATATAAAAAACATAATTCGAAAATAAATATTACTTTTAAAAATTCACTATATATCATGCCAATATGCTATGCATATGCTATTAATATGTTGTGAATGCAAAATGACGTATGCACTTTGGTCGAGGATGTTACACTTCTAAAGTTTTTCATTCAATACACACTAATGTTGCTTTGTCATTACTTGTATAAGCGAAGCTAAAGAAAAATGAGACGGAATGTAAAGTCATGTATATAGATAGTCACAACCATGTATATACACTACAACAGAAATGCCTTTTTGCGACCATTTTCTTAGCGAGAAATTTATTTTCCTCGCTAAATGTGGTCTTTGGCGAGGAATTTAATGATTTCTCATTAAATGTGACTTCACTTTTAGCGAGAAACTCACATTCCTTGTCAAACATCACATTCTACGACAAATATGTTGGTTCATCGCTATTTGTACTCATAATTTGGCTTCGTAAAATATGAGGTCAACTACGACGAATTTTGAAATATTTAATGAGGAATATTTTCGTCGCCAAAAACATTCAGCGAGGACATAATAACTTCGTCGCTATATGATTTTAGCGAGAAATTTATTTTTCTCACTAAATGTGGTTTTTTGCGAGGAATTTAATGATTCCTCATTAAATGTGACTTCCCTTTTGGCGAGAAACTTATTTTCCTTGTTGAACATCACATTCTGCGACAAATATGTTGGTTCATCTCTATTTGTACCTATAATTTGGTTTCATAAAATACAAGGTCAACAACGACAAATTTTGAAGCATTTATTGAGGAATATTTTCATCGCCAAAAAATTCAACAAGGACATAATAACTTCGTCACTATATGTTTGGCTGGAAATTATGAGGTGCCTCAAAATTTTATTTTTTTAATCAAAATTTTATTCAAGAAAACTTTTATAGAAATGGATATACATAAAGATAATATAATTATTATTATTTTTTAATAAATTTTGAATTCCTAATTTTTTTAATAAATAAATAGATAGAAAAATTTTATTTGGAAATGATAAATTAATATGAATAACAATTGATTTTTAAAAATATAAAGTAGGGCTAAATTTAATGTATTGGCTCAAAAAAATACATCTTTAATATATAATTAATTATAACAGATACTAATTATACATGTCGTGTCATACAAGTTCCGTACATGAGCATGTGTAAAGAGCTCGGTTGAACAGAGCCTCCAAATAATAGGGGCCCATATATACATAAATCGTTTATAATTAACCACTGAAAATATCTAGCTTAATTGGTAATGCGTATGGTCTTTCATCTGAACGTCTCAAGTTCGACCCCTATTTTTGCGATTCTTTTTTGTACTTTCTCAGTTTCTCCGTTGTTGTGCCCCACCTTCTCTAATTTTTAATCCGGTCCCTTGATTAGCTCTATTTAATTATTCTAACTTTTATTTTTATTGCCGCTCCCCGCCTTCGTTTATTATCAATATATAATAAGAGTTTGCTATTAACCGTTCATGTTGAGTTGTTGACTACAAAGACATTTAACTATTATTTTTTATTATTTTGAGAGGCAATAAGCTAGTTCGTTACTCAAAGTTTAATTAATTTTAGTATAAGTAAAATTATTAAGATTTTAAAAATATATTAATTTACTATAAATTTGGAGAGCATTATATGAATACGCCTTACCTATTTTACATGTCCTTATAAATTCATTTATTCTTAATTTATGCTCTTCACAAGTATAAAAAAAATTCAATATTCAATTTTTATTTTCCATGATTTATATAAATTTAAGGAGAAAATAATTGGTATAATATAATACAAAAAATTTACCTAGGAATCTATGATATTTGTTAAATTTTTTTGGTCAAATGATATTTATTAATTATTTTGATCAATAAAAGAGACTTGGTTCAAACTACATATTTTTATTGTTTGAACCATAAATTATCGCTATTGGTAATTCTAGTATAAACTACTTATACCCGTCGTGCCATGAACGACTAAATGAATTTAATACTTAATTTATCTAACGAATATGATTTAATTGAATATAAAAAAATAATTTATTAGAAAAAAATTATATAGAATTTTACAATTGGTGTCATATAAATTGGGCCAAAATTATTAAGGTGATCACATTATAATTTTGATGGCTTAATGATAATTTATTTATGCAAAAATATAAATAAAAGTTACTTGAATTAGAATCGTTTAATTTTGAAAATATTTTACAAACAATATGAAAAGGTTAAAACAATATAAGTTCTTGTAATTTTTTTTTTATCAAATTCAATTCTTAAAAAATTTGAATACAAATTAAAAATATACTTAATAAGAAACAAAGAAAAAATATAAATAATGAATAAATTTTTAATGATAATAAAATCATTTATATTTACATAAATAATTCAAAAAGAAAATTAAGGAAAAAATAACGTAATTCATTGAATCATTATTTTTATTAGAATCAATTCTTTAAGTTCTTTAAATACTTAAAATAATGTAATTCTTCTATTTTATTAATCATATTCAATTCTTTAAAAATTATCAATATATTATTACTAAAGTCGAATCCTTCTCTCTTATGTGTCACCCATTTAACTATACCACATAGACATATTTAGTTGTTCACTGACAAATATATGTATACATATACTGATAAGAGGGTTTCAACTGAATTATTCGATATGGACAAAACACGGAGAAGATATGAATGATGATGATGGAGTAGATGACGAAGTATATGGTGACGATGATGAAGATGAAAGTTATGATGAGGATACTAGTGATAGCAATTTTGATAATTTTTGTAGTGAAGCCGTAAAAGAATTGTATCCCGATTGTACAAATTTCTCAACTTTAAGTTTTACGGAACATTTTAAATCTTATGCATACGAAAGTAGTAAATCGCTTGGATTTTGGAGTTTGGGTTAAGGTTTAGGTTTGGGATTAGTCTTTGGGGTTTTTGTTTGGGGTTTGGGTTTGGTTTAAGGGTTGGGATTTGGGATTTAGGGTTTGGGGTTTAGGGATTGTGGGTTAGGGTTTAGGATATCCATAACATATAGTACAAGGGTAAAAAATAACTAAACCGAAAATCGAAAAAATCGACGTTTTGAGAATTTGACATTATTTTGTATAACATTACCGAGCGATCATGTAAATCATTACTATATATTTTCCTTGTCTAGATTTAATCTCTACTTCGCATATTTTAAGTCTGCGTCTACAATCAATTGAATCATATCTAGACCGATCTCCAAACTACAACCAATTGATAGACCCCTTTGTGAAAGGCTATAAGATGCAGCGATGTGAAAGAGGGTATACAATAGCGTTAGATCTTATTTATACCGATCATAGTATTTTCAAAAACGAGTTTTATTTGATCTAAATTGATATGTATGATTTAGGTTTTGAATTCTTCTATAATTATTATATGCCTTTCAATTAATTAATTAATAAATTTCACTTAAAAAATAGATACCTCTCTTAATTGCACATGATCTTCCTAACGGTTATATTTATTTTAAAAAAATATTAAATTTTGTTTAAATTCTAATTAGCTATCCCTTAAAAAAAAGAAAGCTAAAGCTGCTAAACTAAATTTGAAAACAAAAAGAAGAGCGCTAAACGAATTTTACCCAAAATAAAAGCGCCTAAATGAATTTTTTTTTTCTCTGATCAACTTAGGCAGTCAAAATTTCTACCAAAAAAACTAGCGGTCAAATTTGCAAAAAATGAATTGGATTTGGCTCGAATTAACTAGGCGTTCAAAAAAGCGCTTCATAATACACCAACCCCCAAATTCACAAAGTGCTTCTTCTACCCCTGTATGTCGACCCTTCTGGCTAGTTTGCCACCGCTGTCGTCTCCACCTTGGTTGTCGTCGGTCAGTCCGAAAAGTCGTCGTCGGTCGTTCATCTAAGTTTGGGCCTCAATTCCACTCCCATCGGTAAGATTTAATACCTCGTGTTAATTGATTGATCTTTTTTAATAGAAATTTAGGGTTAGAAAATTGATTACTTCCCTTCCTAAATTTGGAAGGTTTGCAATTGCGTTTGGTATAGTTCCAATTGCGTTTAGGGTTTGCAATTGATTAGTTCCTCCTCCTAAATCTGCAGGGTTTGTGTTTGGTATAGTTTCTAAATTTGTAGGGTTTGCAATTGCGTTTGGTATCTAATCTGGCAGAGAAGAAGACCTCACTTTCTTTCTCCAGGTCTCCCAGCATTTTTTTTATACACGAAGCTCTCAGCCTCGGCGACGAATGCCAGTTCCGTTGCCAAGCAGATCATTGACAAGATTCCCGAAATTACCGATACTCATGTCTCCTACTCACAGAATCGTTTCGTCTTCATGTTAAGCGCACTGACGACAACACCGGACATAATTCGCCTCTCCCTTTCTCTAGGTTAATTTCTCTTTTTCGTTATTTTAATTTTTCGCTGATTCTGTTTGATTGATCGATTTGTCTGTTGGGTGCAATGTTGGCTCGAATGGTGATTCAATCGAAAAATCCAACAATTTGTTTTTAATTATTAATCATGAGATTTTAGTTTATGCCACCAAATTGTTGTGTTGTACACTTTATGTGTATCAGATTGCAACTTATTATTCAGCCTAATGGAAAGTTCATGTGAGCATAAATACAGAATTAGGTCGAAGGCAAATCAATACTTAATGCTAGATGGTTGCATGCTCATGAACTATATGCACAAATTAACTTGTATCTTCATTAGAAAATGTGTAGAGTGTGCTATTAGAGACTAGATTAGTGGCAACAGGCTATGATGCATGCTAGCTTGGATAGTTTTTTAGAGCCTATGTATTTTCCTTGTATAAAGTTCATCTTTGTTGAAGCTCTGAGGGTAAAGCCAATGCAGTTTTGATTTGTTTCCCATTTATTGCAAGGTTAGATAAATCTAGATAATTAGCAATTGGTAAGTAAATAGAATGGTGAAATATTTTTTAAACTTTGATACTTCTGAGATCTTATATATATGAGGCAGAAACATCAACAATAGAGAATTTTTTGACTGGTTGCATAGTTTACTGTTACTTTTCCTCTAATTGTACATATACATTGATTAAAAAATTGCTCATATACATCACATTTACTATTCCCTGCATGTGCTATTATAAGTTGGTCCTGAAATACCAGCTATACAAAAGTTTAAGACGGTTGATTGTAGTTATTTGTTTGCAATGCAGGAGTAAGTGTTCTTAATTAAAGTCACTTCTAGAAGAGAGGATTAATGGCTTAGAGTTGGTTGTGAGCGAAAACGATGAACTGAAGATACAAATTGAAGAGGCAATATTGAAAGCTAAGACGGTTGAAGATGACAAAAAAAATCTTATTGATCGTTGGATGCTGCAGAAAATGCAGGATGCTGAGCGCCTAAATGAGGTTCTTTCCACATCACAGCTCATTTCTGAAACATTCAGTTGATTTCCTTGAATTTATTTTAGAATAATAAGTAGATTAAGTTAATGAAGGTGTTAAAACATGCACTATAATATGCATAATAGTGTTTTGCTGAATTGTGATTTCTGAAAAGATTTTGGTCAGATAATGAGGACTAGATAATTAAATGAATAGAAAAAGAGGGGGGGGGGAGTACACTGATATAATTGACCGCCCTCTCGGATGCGAGGGTCAAGAGATACAATTTATAACCCGACCCCGTTGTAGTACGTGGTGGGTGTCGAACACTCGGGAAGTCTACTCGATCGATGTGCCTAGATACTAGGAAGCTAGAAAGGAGAGCATAAAACAAAGGAAAACAAAGAAAACAGTCGGGACCGACACTGAGGTCATGTCGGGCCCGATGTTGGCGACAAGAGGAAGTCGGGACCGACACTGGGTAAGTCGGGCCCGAGGTAGCTGGGGATGTCGAACTCAAATATTTTAAAAGTAGATCTTGGGCTTTTGGGTTCCTTCCCTAGTAGATCAAGGCTTTTCCACCCCAATTCAGGCAATGAGTGATGATCGGACTAGGATCGAGTGCTTTCGCCCTCGTTCCAACCACGTCTACACCTCGATCCATGGGGAAATCCCCTTCGAAGCAAGGTCTTGAGATTGACACATGTTCACTTTCGCTACTTTGCCAATCTCAAGCCTTGATTCCCGACTTTCGCAAGGAATTGTAGCACCATGTAGAGTGGGTTCCTTAGATCAAACACTCAAGGCTATGGAATTGGGGTTTCTAGCCTAAACCTAGCTAGGGTTTTCCCCCATAACCCAAGATCAAGGAGATCTACTCCATGTGACAAGCAAAGAAAGCAATCAAATCAAAAGAGAAAGCAATCATCATAATCAATCTCAAAACAAAGCAAGGTTTCATTCAAATCCAAAGCAATCCACAAATACAAATCAAGGGTTTTCAAATCCACAAGATCAAATCAAATCAAAGCTAAACAATCAACAAAACCTCTCAAGTCTTCCTCCTCCTTGGCCGATTCTCTCTCTCTTCCTCCTCTTCTCCTTCCTCCTTGCTCTCCAAGTATCCTCTTGGATCCCTTGGAACCCCCCTTTTTGTGTGTGTGAGGGAACCAACTTTTTGGAACCCTTTCTTAGAAGACAAGAGGCCCTTTTATGGATTAAATGAGGGGCAAAAGTGGAAGTTCACAAATTCGTGCCTTGGAGCCCAAGTAGTCCGGTGACCGACTCGGACCGACACGGAGGAACCTCGGGCCCGAGGTACTGTGCAACTCGGTCCGAGGTTGGAAACTTCAAAGTCGGGCCCGACGTTGTTGCATCTCGGTCCTGACCTCGTTCCACCTTCTTCTTAGTTGGCTTCTCTTGTTCTTCTTCATGGCTCGCTTCTCTCTTTCCCACTTTAGCTCGGCCTTTGCTCCATGTCTCGACCCTCCTTCAAATCCATCCTTGATTCATGCCAAATTACCTACAAAACACATAAAAGGTGCGTAGTCTCCGAATCTCATAGAAATACGGGAACTAAGCTAAAAAGGAACAAAACGCACAAGAAAAGGGGAAAAAGAAACATATTTACAAAGGAAATCACATATGAAAACACCACCAAATAGAGAGACATCAAAATACCCCATACTTAAACTTGCTTGTCCTCAATCAATAACAATGTAAGCAAGACCGAAACATAATCTTCAAGTAAAGCCTCGTATGAAAACACATTTTAAGCACAAGTGATCGATATTCAAGCAAGATTACATCATCACACGTGATTAAGTGTTCCAAGGAATAAAGTCAATGCAACTAAGCCTCACTTTAGGGATATGTGAATGTGTATCACTCATCATGTGTTTGGGTTTAGCAATGAACACTCAAGCTCAAAAATCATGCAAGTAAGGACTTTACTATTGAAGCTAATATCACCAATTCCTCCACCTAGAGATGCCTAATGCAAAGTACACAAAGAATTTTGAACTTGGCTCAATGGAGGTCCTCAAAGAGGTTCCATTCGGCCGGGTTGTAATGGGGCTTTTGGTATTTTTCAAGGTGGGAATTATTTGGTCTTGTGGTGCTTATAATGGGGATTGAACAACCTATACTCTCACCAATTTCACCAAATTCCACAATTACTTTCACACTCACCCAAAAGACTTAACATTTTCCTTTCAACCCAAAATTTCACTTAACATTCCACTTCATCTTTGCTCTTATGCTTTTTTGTTGGATTTTCAACACTTTCTACATTTGGACCGACTTTCTTATGACATCGAGCCCGATGTTGCTTGTAACTCGGTCGGACCATTTTCTTTACTTAAGCTCTTTGCTTTATTCCACTTTACATTTCCAACATTTTCTTTCTTCCTTTTCTTTGTTTCTTTCCCTTTTTTTTTTGTACAACAAAGATGCACTACCCACATGATTCATAACACCATTCTTTTGCCCTTAAACCCAAGATAATCTCAACTCTTCAAATACAATCCAAACCTCTCTTCTAAAGTCCAATCCCATAAGGGTCAAGTCATAATAACGCTAGGAATAATATTTTTGAGGAGTTTCAAACAAAGGCTTAGGCTAGAACGGGGCTACAATCAAAGGATTAACTTCATGGTAGGATATGGAACATTTATGTGACTAGAAGAATAAAGTCCAAAATCAATGTGACCATGCTAGGACAATTCTCATGACGGTCTTGGAAAATAGATAAACACCGCAATAGCAAGTTTTACTAAGCATGAATGAGCTCATTACACAAGAAAAATGAGTGATATGCAAATATGATCAAGCATCCCTAAAATGGCCAAAAATCAATCTCACAAGGGTCACTCATACTTAGTTGCATAAAAACTCATCCTAGAACTCACATGCTCAATAAAACAAACAAGGTATCATGATCATATCAAAAGCAACATCATTTTTAGAGGCTAAACTATCCAAAAATATGCAAAGGAATTTACATGCTCACATCATCATTAGCTTTTATTTTGGCAATCTAAGATGGGAATTTCTAGTCCAAAACCTACAAAACACAAAATCTTTTTGTTGTTTTTTAACACAATTTTTTTCAAATTTTTTTTTGTATTTTTTTTTTTGATTTTTTTTGCAAAAAATTTCTCTAAAACCAAAAACTCAAAGACTCAAACATTCCAAACACGAACTAGAAACACAAACTAAATATCCTCAAAATAATAAACAAACATAAACAAGTGAAATCATGAACACACTTACCCCCACCCCATACTTAAAATTTTTGATGTCCCCATCAAACAAGGAAATCAAAACTTAAAAGCAAGAGAGAAGAGTATGAAAAGCTCACAATTTCTTGTTCTTCAATGGCATGTATAGGATCAATCGAAGGGGTTGTCACGTCTACGTCCTCTTTGGAGCCTTGCTTGCCGCTCCCTCTCGTACACTTGCTCTTGGTAGAAGTCTTGTGGTGGTGGTTGAAGTTGAGGCTCCGGGCGTGTCCATTGGTCCTCACGGGAAGGGAAGTTCCCGCTCATCCACGTGTTGTAGCTATCTGACTCGCCACCTTTGATCTTCCACCTCTCTAAGCTCCTCTACCTCTCACCTAGTGTAGCCGAGGGCCCGATTCATCTCTTGTTGGCTAGCTTGGAAAGAACTTTGTTGTTGAAGCATTTGTTGTTGTTGTTGGTACATTTGTTGTTGTTGTTGGTACATTTGTTGTTGTTGGAGATTCACATGATGGACCTCTTGGAGAACATTTTCTTGTTGAAGTTGGAGATGAGCCATTTGGTTGGCTAAGAAGGACATGTCCACCGGTTGTTGTTGCTCGGGAAACACCATTCCCGGACCGTACCATTGGGCGTAGCCTTCATAACCGCCACCTTGGAATTGCTCTCGCCTTGCACCGCTCCCTTCTCCTCGTTCATAATGCCTCGGGATCTCACCACCATGGAATGAACTGGACCGACGTTGGGGAATGTCGGGCCCGACTTGGTGTGTACCTCGGTCCTCTAGTGTTGGAGCTTGGTGCGTGGCTCAGAGGTTGGCCATCAAACCTTGGAGGCGCTCATCTTCTTCATTTTGCCCTTGATCGACATCCATGTCCTCCCCACGAGGTGCAAACACGAAGTTGTCTTGGTCGGAATCCGGTGTGGATGGAGGGGAAGCAAACCGAATGTGTTGGGATTGTTGTCGCCGCCCTTCTCTTGCACCTTCGGGGTCACCAAATGAGTGTGGCTTGCCGGCCCACACTTGGTACCAATTTTGATACCGAGAAAGATCATAGAGGTTGTGCACTAACCGGATCGACACACCATCATAGTTTGAGTGAGGGGCCAAGGAAATCATGTAGAGCTTCTCCTTGATGATGTTGGCCTTCTTGAAATACTTCATGTTCATGAACTCAACACCATTCGGAGCCGGAGAATACTTGTCAAGATCAACTCCTAGACGCATGGCGAGCCTTGCTATCATCCCACCGAAGTAGATCCAAGAGGAACTTTGGAAGTCCCGCACCATCTTGACCCACTCCCATGCAAGGTTCATGGGCTTCTCGGTGTTGAAGAGCATCTCATGGAGCAACATGATCTCCTCCTTCATCGGCTTGCTCAACTCATGACGAGCATAGATAGCACACCCCAAGACTCGCACCATGACCCGAAAAAGAGGGCTAGCAATCTTGGTTGTGGAGGCGCCCTTTTCCATCTCACTCTTCCCGGCCACATGACGCCACACTTGGTTCACCTTCTCATTGTTGACGCCGGCCTCTTCTCTTGGGCATGGAAACCCGAAGTAGGTAGCCAAATCCCTAAGAGTGAGATTGTGGTCCTCGTTACCCAATCGGAAAGTAATCGCCCCTTCTTCATCCTCCACATTATCATAAGTGCACTCGAATGTGGCCATAAATTCCGAGGTGAGGGCGGGGTAGTGAGTGTTGTTCCACCTTAGCATTCCATTAAGACCGATGTGGGAGTAGCATCTTGGAAGGGCTTGATCCATGTCCATCTTCCTCACGGCTTCCCAATCAAGCCACCTCGTGTGGTGCTCAAGCGCCATATATCTTTCATAATTCTCCACTTGCTCATCATCCTCCAAATAGACATCATCCAACTTCGGCTCTTTCCTCGTCTCCTTGGACTTCTTCCTTGGCCTTTCCACATGAGAGGATGAAGCTCTTGTCTCCATTGTACCTACACACATCCAAACAAAAGGATCCAAGATAAACTCCATACAACCCAACAAAAGCACTAATCAACACACAACAACATTCCAACACAAAGGGAACCCCATACTTAATCTCTAGACTCACATGCATCTCAATCCAACATAAATCATCATGGACATCTTCTAACAATAGCTAAGCAAATAATCATTCTACATCATGATTAGGCTATAGCCAACAATTAAACACATGAATCCACATGATATCACAAGAAGAGAGCAAAAACAACAAGGATCGACTTCCAGCCTATGTCGGGCCCGACTTACTCAACCTCGGTCCGACTTGTTGGACCGACTTCCACAACTCGGGCCCGACTCTACTGGGCACGTCGATCTCGACCTAGTTCATGCTTCGACTCTAACCTCAAATCAACCCAAATCATTCTATCATGCACTTAAATTTCAAATTCAACCATCAAACATCCCTAATCGAAGTTCTAAATGGATCTAAGCATGCATAAACAACTTTAAAGCTCAATTTCACAAATCATGCAAATCCACCATTGATGCTAAAGCTCAAGCTCTCAATCAAACATGGCATTACTCAATCTACGCAATGAAAGCACAAAATTTTCAAAGAAATAAGTAGAGATCGAGTAACACATACCGGATTCGAAGAGTATTTGAACTTTTGAACAAATAAGCAACTTAGAACTCAAATTTCCTAGATCTAGATCTAGATGGGGGACAAAGGACTATATTGAACTCGAGATTTCTACTTGGATTCGGGTTTGGGAGGCCTTTTTGTGGTTGGAACGAGATGAAGTGGGAATGGATGTGGATCGAGTATGGTGATGAAGGGCGGCCGACTTGAGAGTTTTTGAGGGAGAGGGGTTGTGTTTTGGGTATGGTAGTTGATATGAAGATGATAGGTAGGTGGGGGGTGGTATTTAATGGGGGAAAGGGACAAATTAGGTCAAGGGCAAAATTGGCATTCGAACTAGTCGGATCAAGTTGGACCGACTTCATGGACCGACGTCCCTATGTCGGGCCCGACTTACCTAGGCTCGATGTGGGAGTATTCGGGTTGCCAATTTTTACTCCATCCTCATGCAACTTCTTTCCCATATTTCCATTTAAATATTTTCACCTCAAATCCTACACAACCTTGAAGGATGCACAACACCATAAATCCACAAAACACTAGATAGGGATTGGTTAGAGAAAAGCTAAGCTAAACTAAGAAAATCAAACTAAAATTACGAAAAGAAAGCTACTAGCTCGGGTTGCCTCCCGAGAAGCGCTCGTTTAGAGTCACTAGCTTGACTTCCTAACCTCAACCTTATGGCGGGTGAAACACGGTGAATTGCTCGCCATTGTTATGCCCATTCCCATTGCCTTCATACCCATAAAACCACCAACGATGGTCCACATAGGCATGGCTCTCCGATCTCGGGCCTATCTCATCATACTCCTCCAACGGATGAGATTTCTCCTCCTTGCTTGCTCCATCATGTTTTTCTTGCCCTACACCATAGTCATCCAAAGTGTTCCTAGGAGATTCTATCATGTCACCTTTTAAATCACTAAGGCATATATAAGAGTCTCCTAGGTCATCATCCAAATCACTCAAGCAAATATAGGAATCAAAATTTTGGGAAGAATTGTGATCTTCACCACCATTAAAAGGATATGAGTAAGGATACTCTTCGTCTCCTCTTGAGCTAGCATTGTTCCTTGACTCATCTTGATCCCTAAGTTGCTCCAACAACTCCCCCACTTGTATTTGTTCATTGAAGCTCTCATCACCCCCTAAAGCAACAACCTCCCTAGCAAATTCCACTTCTTCATGTTCTCTCTTGGCTCTCTCTTCAAGCTTTAGAATGGCCAAGGCGTCCGGCTCATTCAAAGCTTTGTTGAAGTGGAAATCTACCTTCTCTTCCCCAATCTCAAAGGAGACCTTCCCGCTCTTGACATCGAACCTTGCCCCCGCCGTAGCTAAGAATGGTCTCCCTAAGATTATTGGAACCAAGGGATCCTCATGCATGTCCAAGATCACGAAATCATCGGGGACAAAGTACTTTCCAACCCTCACCGGGACGTCATCCAATATTCCTTTGGCCTTGATGATGGAACCGTCGGCCATGGTTAGGGACATATCGGCCGGCTCGATTTCACCCAAATTTGCTCTTCGCCAAATGCTAGCGGGCATCACCGAAACACTTGCCCCAAGGTCACATAAGGCTTGGAAATTTTTAGACCTCACACCAATGGTTATAGCAAAACGACCGGGATATCCTAGCTTTTGTGGTAACTCCAAGGTCTTGACTTCGTCTTGCATTTCCACTATGGACCTCTTCTTGCTCAAAATCTCCCTTAAAAACTTGGCATAAGATGGCATCTCACTCAATGCGTCGGTGAACGGGATGGAGATGTTCAAGCCTTGCAAGAGTTTGAGAAACCTCTTGAACTTGTTCTCAACAACATCTTTTGGCTTCTTCGAGGGATATGGGAGAATTGTTGCACCTTGAATCTTGCTCGGATCAACCTCTTTGGACTTCCCTACTTCAATTGCAACATTTTCTGAATGGACCGACTTGGGCACCATGTCGGGCCCGATGTTGTGAATCTCGGTCCTAGGCAGAGGAGTTGGATCGAGGTCTGTGTATGTCGGTCCCGAGTCGCTCTCAACCTCGGTCCGTGGTGAAGGAGTCGATCTTCTTGCTGGGTCGACTGCGGGGAACGTCGGACCCGACTTGCTGGGTAAGTTGGTCCGACTCTCTTCGCTCTTCTTAGGCACGTGTGGCTTGGGTAGGTTTCGGCCACTTCTCAATCCAATTGCCCGGACTTCATTTTGATTGTTTTGAGCTCGAGGATTCTCCTCGGGTCGGCCCGGAAGTCTCCCATTCTCTCTCGGGGCTTGAGTCGCAATTTGGGCAAATTGATTGTCGACTTGCCTCCTCCATGCACCAAACTCATTGAATTGGGTCCTCATCTCCTTGAACCCATCTCTCATTTCTTGAGCAAATGTTTGTAACTCATTGAATCCCGGTGGTCTATATGGTGGTGGTGGCGCCCTTGGCTCGTTTTGGTTGAAGTTGTTGTTGTAGCTTTGAGCTTGACCGTTGTTCCACCGGCCATTGCCACCATTGTTGAAGTTGCCTCTTCCACCGAAATTCCCTCGAACATAGTTTGCCTCCTCAATTCGCTCGGCCAAGCGCACTTGGCTCTCATTCGGACAAACTTGTGTAGCATGTGCAAAGGATCCACACTCCTCACAAGCTCTAGCATTTTGCTTGTAGTAGTGGACTTGCCTCTTGAGCTTGCTCACTTCACCTTCAAGGAATTGGAGCTTCACATCTCTATCAATGTCTTCTCCCTTTGGATCATATAACTTCCTTGCACCTTCACCTTGAACTTTTACCTCCTTGCTAGCTTGACTCACCCCATACATGGCCTCATAATCGGATAGCTTGTCAAGTAGCTCCCAAGCTTGATCCGGTGTCAAGTCTATGAACCCACAATCGGTGTGGAGATTGAGCTTGTCCTTCGTTACCGGATTGATGCCTTGGAAAAAGATGTCTTGAAGCACATATGGTTGTTGGCCATGAGTAGGACATTGGCGCAACATCTCCTTGAAACGGTCCCATGCTTCGAAGAGAGGCTCATTCGGACCTTGTTGAAAACTTGCAATCTTCCTTCTCAACTCGGTTGTCTTTGAGGGCGGGAAGAACTTCATCAAGAAGGCATCATAGAGTGTCTTCCAAGTTGTGATTGACCTAGGAGCTTGGCTCTCGAGCCAATGTGTGGCCTTGCCCCCAAGTGACATTTGAACACCTTTTGAAGCACATACTCCAATGTATCCTCTTCGGTAGAGATCGTCTCACACATGTCCACAAAGCGTTTGACATGCTCTATGGGACACTCATGTGGACGGCCCTCGAATTGATCTCGCTTGATGAGGGAGATGAATTGCGTCTTGATCTCAAAATTCTTGGCAACCTCGGGAAGCACAATAGTCGGCTCGGGTACCCTCAACTCCGGATGCATGTATTGGCGTGCATTCCGGGGTCGAGCGTTGAGTTGAGCCTCGGCTCTCATCCGTTGCTCCCGTTCTCTTCTTGCCACCTCCTCTTGATTGTCCCTCTCAAGTTGCAATCTAGCCATTTCGGCCCTAAGTCGAGCCAACTCCTCATCAACATGGAGAGCTTGATTCTCCATCCTGTTCCTTCTTCGGGCTTCCTTGAGAATACTTTCCGGATCACTCACAAACTCAAGCTCAAGTGTTCCTCGGGAGGAACGAGCTAGCATACACCTATGAAACAAAAACACAAACCAAAACAAATCAAAAACAAACAAAGGGTTTGGGCTATTCCCTCACCCAAATCACTACAAAAACACAAGAAACTAACCAAATTGGCACTCAATGCACTTAGACTTCCCCGGCAACGGCGCCATTCTTTTGACCGCCCTCTCGGATGCGAGGGTCAAGAGATACAATTTATAACCCGACCCCGTTGTAGTACGTGGTGGGTGTCGAACACTCAGGAAGTCTACTCGATCGATGTGCCTAGATACTAGGAAGCTATAAAGGAGAGCATAAAACAAAGGAAAACAAAGAAAACAGTCGGGACCGACACTGAGGTCACGTCGGGCCCGATGTTGGCGACAAGAGGAAGTCGGGACCGACACTGGGTAAGTCGGGCCCGAGGTAGCTGGGGATGTCGAACTCAAAGATTTTAAAAGTAGATCTTGGGCTTTTGGGTTCCTTCCCTAGTAGATCA
The DNA here is from genome assembly GCA_964016875.1 of Fallopia convolvulus. Taxonomy (NCBI): domain Eukaryota; kingdom Viridiplantae; phylum Streptophyta; class Magnoliopsida; order Caryophyllales; family Polygonaceae; genus Fallopia; species Fallopia convolvulus. The sequence continues at coordinate 43,594,057 of OZ024724.1, forward strand.
AGGCTTTTCCACCCCAATTCAGGCAATGAGTGATGATCGGACTAGGATCGAGTGCTTTCGCCCTCGTACCAACCACGTCTACACCTCGATCCATGGGGAAATCCCCTTCGAAGAAAGGTCTTGAGATTGACACATGTTCACTTTCGCTACTTTGCCAATCTCAAGCCTTGATTCCCGACTTTCGCAAGGAATTGTAGCACCATGTAGAGTGGGTTCCTTAGATTAAACACTCAAGGCTATGGAATTGGGGTTTCTAGCCTAAACCTAGCTAGGGTTTTCCCCCATAACCCAAGATCAAGGAGATCTACTCCATGTGACAAGCAAAGAAAGCAATCAAATCAAAAGAGAAAGCAATCATCATAATCAATCTCAAAACAAAGCAAGGTTTCATTCAAATCCAAAGCAATCCACAAATACAAATCAAGGGTTTTCAAATCCACAAGATCAAAGCAAATCAAAGCTAAACAATCAACAAAACCTCTGAAGTCTTCCTCCTCCTTGGCCGATTCTCTCTCTCTTCCTCCTCTTCTCCTTCCTCCTTGCTCTCCAAGTATCCTCTTGGCTCCCTTGGAACCCCCCTTTTTGTGTGTGTGAGGGAACCAACTTTTTGGAACCCTTTCTTAGAAGACAAGAGGCCCTTTTATGGATTAAATGAGGGGCAAAAGTGGAAGTTCACAAATTCGTGCCTTGGAGCCCAAGTAGTCCGGTGACCGACTCGGACCGACACGGAGGAACCTCGGGCCCGAGGTACTGTGCAACTCGGTCCGAGGTTGGAAACTTCAAAGTCGGGCCCGACGTTGTTGCATCTCGGTCCTGACCTCGTTCCACCTTCTTCTTAGTTGGCTTCTCTTGTTCTTCTTCATGGCTCGCTTCTCTCTTTCCCACTTTAGCTCGGCCTTTGCTCCATGTCTCGACCCTCCTTCAAATCCATCCTTGATTCATGCCAAATTACCTACAAAACACATAAAAGGTGCGTAGTCTCCGAATCTCATAGAAATACGGGAACTAAGCTAAAAAGGAACAAAACGCACAAGAAAAGGGGAAAAAGAAACATATTTACAAAGGAAATCACATATGAAAACACCACCAAATAGAGAGACATCAATAATGGTGCAATATTTATCATCTGTAGACTGTAGTTTTGGCTAATTATGTGATACATAATTCCTGTATGAAGTGTCTTATTTGGGAAGAACTCTGAAGTGCAAGGTCACACATAATTTTTTTAAACAAACATTTTCTTTTGTCTCTTAATATGTTTATTCAAGATCAGTTGATTAGTTTGTCTTCATTTACTCTCTCTCTTTCTCTCTGATGATCTTGGTGGGTTGATCACTGAATTCCATTGCTCCAATGCATGCAATTTTGGAAAGTGGAATCTTGTATCCTCCTCCATATGTGTCTTCTTTCTTAAAAATTTACATTCAATTGCCTTGCTGCTATCTTAAGTTGCTTCGTCTCTATCATATAAATAGGTCAATGCACTATACAAAGACATGATTGATCAATAAAAGGCAAGTAGTATAGAACAGCTTGCTGGCCTGCAAGTAGATGTTGTGGTTCGTCAAAGTGAGGAGGGTGTGGAGTATTTTGTAGAATCAACCATGCCAGGCACATGCAAGAACAAAATCAAGGCCCATGACGGTGGATGTGCTTCTTTGCTTTTCAAGCGCAACACATGAAGATTGATTTGTGGTGGACAAGATCGAACCATTAAAATGTGGGATATAACCACAAGAAGTCTAACCCACACCCTCCATGGCAATCTCGGCTCAATTCTTGATCTTTCTATGACATGTGATGACATAACACCTATAGGAGGCAGTTGCTCCAACATGATAACAATACAGTTATCATAATTATTTATATTAGAATTATAGTATTTATTTTTCTTGATGTTAGGTAGATTTTGTAATATTTCCTCACTATAAATAAAGATTTATAATGTTTTATATTTGATCTATTTTGTGAGAATAACCTTTCTCGTTAAAACATCTTTTTATATCGACCAAATACAATTTTCTCACTGAAAGTACACATTTAGCGATGAAGCATAATTCAATGATGAAAGGTCGCGCAATAGCGAGGAATAACTTTTTGTTGTAAAAAAGTGCATGTATCGAGACAATATTTTCTCGCTAAAAGAGTATAAATAACGAGGAATTTGATTTTCTCGATAAAAAGTACATATCTCGAGCAAAAAAAATTGTCGCTAATATTAAAGTATTTTAATTACAACAATTTTAACGACAAAATAAAAAGGATTAGCGAGAAAAATTATTTGGTCGACAATAGTATTCAATGACCATTGTCTAATCCTTCATCTTATTTGGCAACAAAATTATATACCTTTTTGCGAGAAAAATAATGGTCGCGAAATTATAATACTGAGGAAAGCTATCGTCATCGAGAAAAGGCTTCTCCGAGAAAATATTTTTTTCCTCGTCAAAACCCTTCCTTGACGAGCTTTCTGCGACGAACTGACGAGGAAATTAATTTCCTCGCCAAACACCTTCAGCGACAAAATCTCCACTTTTAGCCAGGAAAATTTTTCTCGCTAAAACACCTTTCTGTTGTAGTGATATACTCAAAACCAGGTATATACGTGTTCTACCACATACATAAATTGCAATCCATAGTTGTAAATATAAAACATTGAATACTGCAAAATAAAACTATGTATATATATACACTCAAAACCATGTATATACGTATTCGAGCAAATTATTTAATGGATTGGATTTCATCATTGCTCAAATCTAAAATCATGAATACAGACATATAAAACCATGAATCATATGTTCAATATAAAGTAAACACTCGATACATATCTTGAATAATATGTTCAATATCATGTATACACTCCATACAGATATTGATCATGTATATAAAAATTACAAACATGTATATAAATAACGGGTTTCATGTATATGCATATGCGAGGTTTCTCAACCGTGAGAATGGAAACTGATTTTATGGTTCCTAAAATTACGGGATATTGTAGATCTGAAATTAAATGGAAACTGTAAGATTGGATGGAGAAAATCACGTAATTATCAGATTTAATTGCCATTAAATTTTTTGCATATTTAAAAAAAATCAGATATTGTAGTTCTCTCTCTCTAGGTACTTATTGCATACAAAAATCCCCATAATAAGTTTGATACTCCCTATAATTACCACCGTAGATTAGGTTCAATCTAACGCTCTATATTGCGTCACAAGGTAGCAATATAAGAATGGTCTTATTGGAACCTACCTACCTACCTATATATATATATATAGAGAGAGAGAGAGAGAGAGAGAGAGATTTAAGTTCAAGTAAGAAGAGTTCTTAGAGTGTGAACAGTTTTGTATTCATGATTTTGAGTTATATATGCATGATTTTGTATGACTATATTCATTATCTTGAGTTAATCGCTTTTTATGAATATATAACTTAAACATATGATTATGTAACTCTATAAGCATGATAAAGAGATGGAATATAAAAAAACTTCAAAAATACAATAATATAAAAATATGAATATGCGACTTATAAACATGAATATAGTGTAATATGAAAAGAATGAATATGAATGAATATGCAACTCAAAAATATGAATATGAATATACAAAATCATGAATATACTACTCAAAATTATGAATACAAACTGTTCACACTTTCACACTCTAAGAATGGTTTTACTTGAACTCACCTTTTTATATATATATATAGATAGTATTAGGTTCTATAGATACCCCTTAGAGTGATACACAATGACGGAATATAAGACACATGATCTAATTAAAATAGACGGATTAGATTAATTGAAAATTTTGGTGGGTAGGTGCAATACACTAGATAAAAATCTCTACCATAATTTTAGGCAAGTTGGGATTTAATGCTGATTTAATGCTAAGTAGATCTCACAACCAAAGGAGCGGTTTTTGGAAACACCAAATGCTCTATTTTATGGATCGCCGTCGATTCAAGCTCTTCTCCAATTCAAGCTATTATCTGAGCGTTGTTGAGAGGGTATTCTTGACAACAAATAAATTTATAATAAAGACTCCGCTGAGTATAGGGGAGTCAGGATCGTTCCATGGGATTCAAGGTTGTTTATCTATCGACTACTAAAAATCAAACAAAAGAAATCAAAACACACACAAGCAGCCTCATTAACGACTTTGTCAGGGTCGTTAACGAACCACTGTAGACAGAATTCCAAAACTAACGACCTAGACAGGTTCGGTACCGAGCCAACGAACTCAGTAAGAATATCATCTTTAAGAAAAATCAAATAAAACAAAGATCTAGGACAAGGGTTACCACAACATAGTCATGCACACAAGCTCGTAAGAAGATAATATCATGCCTTTAAATGGATAGATGCATCAACTTTCATTGACTTAGCAAGTAAATTAATCTACTTTGATAAACCAATTCACTCGATTGCTTGTTTCGGATCTAAAGCTTGAAACTTTCGTATTATATCAACCTTCAAGTTTATAACTTTCTCTTTCAATCAAGTCAACAACTCAAATTACCTTAACTTTCATCTTGGTATAAGCACAACGAAAAATCTCAACAATAGATAAAAGGCATTCAACACATAATCCTACTCACCAAACATGCATAACTATGCTGGTTTTAACCCCGACCCTAGATTAAAAGACTACTCATTAATCATGATTAAGAAACAAATGAATTCAATCAAAGAAAACATTGAAAACAAAACACTACTCAAATTAATAAATATCGTCTTACAGAGATTCAGAAGAAAACCCGAGAAAAACACAAAACAACGAACCAAAACTTTGACTAACAACTTCGGTAACTTTCATCCACCGAGCTCTCGATCTCCGATCTCGATCCGTCTCTCTCTCTCTCTCTCTCTCTCTCTCTCTCTCCTTCGGCTCTTCTTCCTCTCTTCTCTGATCAATCCCCCCTCTATCTATGCTAGATAGAAGGCTATTTATACTAAAAAGGCTAGAAACTAAAAAAGGCTAAAAGATAAAAACTTTCCTAAAAAGATAGAAATAAAACCCTAAAAAGATAGAAATAAAATCTAGAAAGATAACAAGACCTAAAATATAATATAATAACCCTAAAATCATAAAAAAGATAATCTACCGACACGGAAATAAATCTCCGCACAGGATCGGTAAGTCACAAAATCAACCTCTCGAATATTCTATCTCATGGCCTCGTTAACGAGCCCTCACAACCTCGTTAACGAGCTTGGGCTTGGCTTCTTCAATAATACTTCACTCCAAAAACTTGAACATCATCTTCTTCACCTTGTATTCCTCCATCTTTCATCGTAGCTCATCAAATTCAGCTCCAAAAAGCATCATTTCCTTGTTAAAACCTACAAAAAGACACAAAACGGAGTAGCTTCCATATTTTTCACAAAATATGCAAAACTATCCAAAAACACACAAAACTAACCCTAAACTTATCAAAACTAAACCTAACAAACTAAGAAAACCTATCAAAACCTATACTAAAAACACGAACATCAAAATACCCCATACTTAGACTTGCTTGTCCTCAAGCAATCACTAAATAATAGTAAAAACCAAACAACATACTCATCAAATTATAGCCATCTTCTAAAAAGCAACATCTACACATAGAAGAAAAATAACAAATTATTATTAATGTCATCACACACATATGTGCACCAAAAATAGACACAAGAAAATACAATCCAATCTCACAAGGGATAATGTGTTTCTCTCAACTCTCATGTGTTTAAGCCTATAAATATCTCTCTCAACTCATCTTATATACAAAAACTCATAGAAATTGGAATTTATATCACCAAACTCTCTACCTAAGATTTGTCAAAACAAACAAAAATCATCAAGAGAACTCAGGGGGGTCAATGAAAAACTTCATAGAAGTTTCCATTCGGCCGGGTTGTAATGAGGCTTGGTAATGACAATAAGGCGTGGAAAATATTTTGGCTATGTGGTGCTAATAATATCCGGGAATCAAAGACTCCTAAAAACTCACAAAATACCAAAACACTCATAAAATAACCAAACTCACTCTTCTTATAAACTCTATGCACTTCTTACTTCTTCACTTTTTAATTTTTTTCTCTTTTCTCTTTTTTTTCCCTTTTTTTTCTTTCGCTGCCTCGTTAACGAACCACTTCAGGGTCGTTAACGATCTTCATCGTGTACTCCTCTTCCAACAACTTCCTTTTATGCATCTTTTGTACCAAGAGATCTTTCTTTTACACAATTAACTCAAGAGACTTCCAATCTACCCTTCCCAACAATCCTTCAATTTCAACCCAAACATAACATCTCTCTCTTTTCTTTTCAACACTCAACAAAATAATTTCCTCTCCAAATCTAAGTCCTAATCCCCGGATAGGGTCAAGCTTATCTCGGCTAGGGAACAATTTTGTGGAGCTAAAAATAAAAGGCTTCAGGCTCAAGTTGGCTGTCAAAAGAAGGATAATGCAAGGGTGGATAAGGAATAATAAGGCTTATAAAAATAAGTTCTCTATCATCTGATTTTCATAAGTAATGAACTATAAATCTTATACAAGTCTCAAGTAATAGATAACCATCACAATTCCAAGAGATAATATGCATATAGAGAGCAAATCACACAAAAAGAAGAGGGATTCTTAATGTTCTCCCTATAAGGCCAAAAATTTCTCACAAGGTTAATTTTTGTTGGACTGCATCACTTATGCTAAAAAGCTATATGTGCTCCATTTTATCAAATGCTATTCCTTCCTAAAAACAACTTCATAATAATGAATCCAGCTATATTCTCAAAGACATGATTGCAAGGAATTATATGATCATGCTAGCAACTACTATCATAGAACATAAGAAAGGGATATCTATCAATTCTAAAACTCTTTTTTTTAAATTTTTCAAAATTTTTTGATTTTTTTTATGGAATAAAAACTAACAAAGCACAAAAGACAAACAAGACATAAAACTTTCTACTTTCTCCCACCCCATACTTAAAATTACAGTGTCCCCACTGTAAGAAAAATAAGAAGAAGGAAAGAAATAGAAAAGAAAAACACAAGAAAACAAGAAAAGAGAAAACAAAAACTTACAAAGTCTCAGAAGTGGAAAACAAGGAAAACATCTTCAAGCTGAATCAACGGTTAGGTGGAGGAAAATAGTGCTCAAAGTCCCCCATGAAGTCGTACATCGTCCTCCAGCGCTCATCATCCTTTGTCTCTCTTTGGTGATGCCTCTCATCCTCAAATGTCATCCGAGCTGAATAGACAGTCTCCCATCTATCCATCCTCCTATGAATGTGGTCTTGTTGGAGGTGAAGCTGTTGCATCCGTGCAGAAAGATCCTCGGCCCATGGTGGCGGAATGCTCGATCCAGTGTACTCAGGCGGAGGAGGTGGTGAGTAGTGAGACTGAAAGTGATCATGGTGAAGCACCGAGTGGTATGGCATAAGCCCATAAGATTAGGGGTCGGTAGGGGTCGGTAGGAGCTTGCGGAAGGTCGGTAGCTGCCCTCGGTGGGTCGTTAACGACCTTGGGTACCTCGTTAGCAGCAGATGTAGAAGGTTGGAAATGATCGTTAACGAGCCTGGTGGGCTCGCCAGGGAGGACGTTGGTGCCTAAAACTTCTGTATTGAGGTCTTCTTCCTCGAGGTTGAGCTCCTCTGTACCGCCTTCTGTGTCGGCCTCCTCGGTGTCTTCTCCAACTAACTCGGTATCCTCATCTTTATCTTCATCTTCATCCATCGCATCTTCCTCTCAGCCAAATCGGGACACACACGGCCGAAGTGATAGCTCATCTTCCGGCTTGGGCTCTAACGGGAAAGCATGCCCCGTCCATGCCTCGTACCAATTTTGTACGTAAATTAACTCCAGCTTTTCGAGGGTGGGTACCACAATGCGGCCTTTAACTTTAGTCTTGAACCCTTGTTGGATTGTAAACGGTTAGCAAAGAGCTTGGGAACTGGCAATTAAGCTGTTCCCAAGGCAGCGGAAGTAAACAATCGCAAGTAATAAAGACAGTAAAGAACGCAGTTCCTTTATAGAGGAACCCCACTACAACAGGAACCCCACTACAACCAACTAGTTGTATGGGTAAACCTCTACCTCCGCTTGGAGGATTTTGAATGACTTACTTATATTAATTGCTTTGTTCCTTAGTTACACAGCCGAATTCACACTTCTCTGTTCCTACGAGTTCTTCCTAACTCTAGCAACACTAGCAAATCCTCTCAACTGAGTTCCTAAGCTCACAACAGCAAAATACAAATAAGTCAGACCTTACACCGACTTCTCAGTTCCCTTGTCCTTGGGAACTTCGGCTTCACCGTCGTTGAGATCACACACTCGCCGGCGGGGACTTCTCTTCCTTTTCTTTCTTTTTCTCAGATGTGGGTGTTTGAGAGTTCTGGGAGAAGTGCTCAATCCGAGTAATATTCATTTGGCTTTATAGTCCAAGTGAGCTTGGGCAGTCGCATCTTTCGTTTGTGTCCAAAATGCCTTTTGCTTGATGCCCAAGTTGTACTTTCTTCACATGTGACTTTGGTTTGAACTAGGTCAACTTCATGGATCAATCGGACCGTTGGATGAAGCGTGACAGTCTGATCCTCAAACTGTTCCTTCGGGCTGTTTGAGACAGAATCCCGCGATCTGTGCTGAACGGTCGTTGTCCTCACATGTGAGTTCCCATGTCATGGGAACTGTCTTCTTCAGAGTTCCCTTGATGGAAACTCTTCATCGTTGTACGCTTGTGTTCTCTTGATCATTTCTGGGAGTTCCCACATCATGGGAACTTTCCTCTTCAGAGTTCCCTTGATGGAAACTTTGCATTGTGGCCTGCTGTGGCTTTTGGTCATTCATAGAAGTTCTTGGTTGTACCTGTGTTCCTTAGAAATACTTGAACAAACCACATTAGTTCCCTATGGTGTTTGTCATTATCAAAACTTAAGAGAATTACATCGTTGATCCGTTGTTTAGAACCACAGGTCCCAACAACGTCCCAACAATTTCCCCCTTTTTGATGATGAGAAACCCATCACAAAATATGCAAGTATTTCAATGAATGATATGCTGATGAGTTCCTAAGTATGATTTTGGGAAGTCACTTTTGGTGAAACACTTATATTTAGAAAACCACTTCTGGTGAGACACTTAGTTCTTACTTAGCTTTTTATGCAGTTGTTCCCCCTTAGCTTATGCGTGGTCTGTGATAACTTAAACTTTTAACTCATCTCGCATTTTTTGTCTTCCCCCTTTTGACATCATCGAAAACAAGCAAGGCAATAATAGGGAAGAAAGGAACACGCAATCAAAATAAAGACCATTTCATTACTTAAGATAATATATACAAGGGAACTTAAGTACAATTTTGTGGTCATTTTTGGATTAAGGGAAGAAGAAGGGAGAGATCATGGGTCTTGAGGGTACAAGGCGTCACAGAGGCGCGTAAGGACTTGTGTAAGCTTTTCTTGTCCTCGGGTCAACGCTGCTTGGTCCCTGGCAATCTGGTCGAGGGAATTGGCAATGCGGAGCAACACTTGAGAGTTCCCCTCTTGTTCACCAGACTCTAGTTGAGCCGCTTCCTCTACAGGCTCAGAGTGCCTCATCTTCTGAATAACTGAAATGTCCAGTTCCCTTCCAAGCTCTATTTCGTCCTTAGAGGCGTCGTAGAGACCCTCTTTTTGTAGGAGCTTCTTTATCTGCCCAGAATAGGGAAGGGAATGGGACTTGGAAGCCATGCACTTCTCCATGTGCCCAAGGATGATTCTGGGAAGATTGATGGTCTTCTTGAGGAGGAAGTGATAGAGGATGATGGCATCAGGGATGTTGATGACCAGACGCTTTTCCTGGCGAGGGATCACCACATTGATGATGAATTGGTGAGCACGCTTGGCGACCAGGGATAGATGGTGCGTCGAGGGAACTTTGGAGGGAACCCGACCCTCAAAGATGGTGTTGTACACTTCAGCGCGATTTAAGTCCCCCCCAGAGCTTGTTGGGCAACTCATTGAGCCCTTGACCTGGGACCTGGAGCTGAAGGCGGATTGTCGACGTTGTGAAAATAAACTCGTCGCCTTCATGGGAGAGAGTTCCCTGAGTGCAGTCATTGGTGATAGTGAAGTTATTATAGAATTGACGCACTTGTGAGGGATCAACGCTCACAGTGTCTTTGCACAGATTCTCCCAGCCCTGGGCCTTGATCAGGTCCCACAGTTCCCCTAAGCCGTTGTCAACCAACACGTCCTCACTGATGATGAGCGGAGGGAGGAGCTTTCGGCGTTCATCCACTAGATGCTTTGTAGAAGAGGTCCCCTTTCCCTTCTTTGTGGTGCTCCTTGACGTGTTCCCCCTAGAGACCGTTCGAGGTCCTTTCAGCTGAGGAGGTGCAGCCGCTTCGATCATGAGCACGCGATCCCTTGGCAGTTGGGAACTCGTGGACACCACCATTTGGTGTCCAGGTGTTGGGATCCGTGCTTGCTCCTTAGCTGCTGGAGCTTCTTCTTCTTCCTCGACCTCATCTTGGGAGGTCCCTTCTTCCTCGAGCTTGAGCCCTCCACGTCATCTTCAGGATGACTTGTTGTTGCCCCAGCACCACCAGCTGGTGCGGGGTCCCTTCTCTTCGTGGGCTCTTCAGGAGCCACCTTCTCTGGGGACTTTGTCCCTTGGGAGACTGTGTGCTCAGAGGGGTCCCGGTTGAGCTCTGCTTCGATTTCCTTGAGTTGGGCCTCCTCCTCCACAGTTCCCATTATGATAGGAGGAGGGTCCTTGGTCATTTTTTCGATGACCACAGAGAGAGGGAGATCGTCGTCGTCTGAGGTAAGAGAGACGACACTTTTGGATGGTGAGGGAGAGGGGAGTTTGGTGGTGGTGGGGGATGTGGTGGAAGAGGGGAGAGAAGAAGAAAGGGGAGTAGAGAGTTGGGTAGAAGGAGGAGGAACGGTTTTGGAAACCTGGGGAGTAGAGATCCCCGAGGTAGGAATTGGAGAGGTGGAGGTGTGTTTTGGTGAGGAAGGAGGAGAAGGAGTTTTGTGAGGTGGAGGTGGAGTTGGAGTTCCCGTTGTTGTGGGAATGGAAGGTAGTGAAGGCGGTGGAGTTCCTTTTGAAGTGGGAACAGAAGGAGGTGGTGGTGGAGGAGTCTTTTGTTTTGTGGGAGGAGGTTTGGGAGGTCCCTCGGTTAGAGGAGGAGGGAGAGAGGAAGAGGAAGGGAGTAGACTCTGGGATTGGGAGGTCCCATCGTCGGAGGGGAAAGCATAAGGAGGTTTGGACGCACAAGAACTCTCCTTGGAGCAGTTCAAGTATTCCTCAAACTTGAAGAAGGGCTTCTTTCTGGGCTCCGAGAATTCAGAGACCTCAAAATGTTTGCGTTTTTTTTGGATTTGGAGGGATCTTTAGAAGGTTTGGATTTTTTGGGTTTTGAGGGGTCTTTGGAGGAGTGGCGTCGTTTGGATGAATGGCGGTGTTTGGATTTGTGGGGTTTCTCGTTGATGGAAGGGCGAGCGTCTACGAAATTGTCAACGATGACAACTCCGGAGGAGGTGTTGGTGGTTGAAGGAGGAGGTAGGGATTCGGAAGAGGAAGAAGTCCAGGCAACAGTTTCATCGGCCGGAGGAGGAAGAGGGGGCAAGAAGGGGCTTACTTGGTTGTAGAGTCCGTGGATAAGAACATCCTTCATGGTTGGTTCTTGTTCTTGCTTAATCTCTTTTAATTGAGAGATGAAAAGGATGCGAGGATTGGCATGTACCCACGCTTTGATCTGGGAAAAAAGTGTGTTGAGGAGCCATTTCTGTAAGATTTTTGAAGGTTTTGGAGGTTTCTTGAAAAAGGGAGTGAAAGGGATGTGGAAAAGAAGAATGGCAGAGATGGAAGATGGAATAAGATCCCAAAAATGGCAAATGAGGGTTTTAAGGAGAGAGGGGGCGAGGGGTAGAAAGGGAAGTGGAAAACCTCGATAACCGTCGCCCAATGAACGTGGGGCATCGTTTCAGCTTCCATAGCACGCTTCTGGACACGCGTCACGATCTCTAAGGAAGTCCTTTTCAAATTTGAATACTTGGCCTCTAACGCTTCAGAGCCTCTGACACAAAAGTCCGTTTCCCAAGTGACGGTTCGTCTTTGTAGATGAGTCAGCGTTCCCTTGCTATGTTGTATTAGTTCCCATGATCATATCAAGGTCAGGGAGAGTGAAGTGGTTAAGGGAACTTCACACTCATCCTTTTGTGGGGCTAGGGAACTCAAAAGGGAACCAAACAATTTGCGAATCGATAAAGGAGTGAAGATTTTGGCTCATGAGAAGCGTTTGTCTGGTCCCTAGCTTAGGGTGGGTCATATGATCAACCATCATGGTGGCTTGTAAAGAGGATAAAGGGAACTCTGGTTGATCATTTTTGGCCAAAAGAAATAGAGTTTCTTTGTACACATTTATCTTTAGACTAGTAATCATGGCATAGTGAAAGCAATAAGTCCGAGTTCCCTATCATGCAATCTTGTATAAACTAGTCAGACATTGAGAGAGAAACAAACAGGGACTTGTTTAGTTTAGAGTTATCATCCCTAGAAGCATTCGAAAACGCTGGTAGGGACGTCTGTCTAAAGCTTTGGTGAGAATGTCCGCAATTTGCTCTTCAGTTCTACAGTGTTCCATCGAGATGTTCCCACTTTCAACATTGTCACGTAGAAAGTGATGCCTTATATCTATAGGCTTAGTTCTAGAATGATGCACAGGATTTTTGGAAATGTTTATGGCACTAGTGTTATCACAAAGTATGGGAACTGGGCCAAAAGACATACCGTAATCCTGGAGTTGTGACTTAAGCCATAGGACTTGGGAACAACAAGATGCGGCATCCACATATTCGGCTTCAGTTGTGGAGAGTGCCACTGAGTTTTGCTTTTTAGATCCCCATGAAACTAAGCATGACCCTAGGAACTGGGCCATTCCAGATGTGCTCTTTCTATCAACCAGGTGCCTTGCAAAGTCCGCATCTATGTATGCAATGAGCTCAAGGGAACTGTTCCTTGGATACCAGAGGCACAAGTTATCGTTCCCTTTGAGATACCTGAAAATTCTCTTCACCTCTTTCAGATGTGATTCCATAGGGTTAGCTTGAAAACGAGCACAATGACATACGGAGAACATGATATCAGGTCTACTAGCTGTTAAGTAGAGAAGGGACCCGATCATACCTCGATAGTTCCGTTGGTCCACACTAATACCTGTTTCATCCGCATTGAGCCTTGAATTTGGTGAGATGGGAGTGTCAATGGGCTTGGAATGTTCCATCCCATACTTCACGAGCATTTCCTTGATGTATTTCTGTTGATGGATCTTTGTTCCCTCCTTGGTTTGGGATATTTGAAGTCCCAGGAAGAACGTGAGTTCCCCAATGAGACTCATCTCAAACTCACTGCTCATGAGGTCCTTAAATTTCTCTACAAGAGTTTCGTTAGTTGCTCTAAACACAATGTCATCAACATATACTTGCACAATCAAAATGTCTTTAGAATCTTTCTTTAAAAACAAAGTCTTGTCTATGGAACCGCGAAGGTATCCATGGGACAAGAGGAATTGAGCAAACTTGTCATACCAAGCTCGGGGAGCTTGTTTGAGTCCATAGAGTGCCCTCTCCAGGAAGTATACATGGTTGGGTAGCTTCTCATCTTCGAATCCTGGGGGTTGAGCTACATATACTTCTTCCTTGAGATGTCCATTGAGGAAGGCTGTTTTCACATCCATTTGATAAAGCTTGAATCCCTTGTGAGCAGCATAGGCAATTAGAAGTCGGATGGCCTCGATCCTAGCAACCGGTGCGAAGGTCTCATCGTAGTCGATTCCTTCCTCTTGCCTGTAGCCTTGTGCCACTAGCCTAGCCTTGTTCCTTGCTACAACCCCAGTATCATAGAGCTTGTTCCTAAAGACCCATCGAGTTCCTATGATGTTCTTGTTCTTGGGCCTAGGAACTAGCTTCCAAACTTTGTTCCTCTCGAATTGGTGGAGTTCCTCTTGCATAGCTTGAATCCAATCTGGGTCCTTCAAAGCTTCTTTGATATTTTTGGGTTCCACCATTGAAAAAAACGCGTTAAATGCACAAAAAATATTGAGAGAGGAACGAGTTTGTACACCTTTATCATAAGGAATGATGATGTTCTCAATGGGGTGGTCCTTCCTTTGTTGAAAATTTCTTGTATGAGCGGGTTCCCTTGCATGTGCGTCATCTTCAATAGCTGTTTCTTTGTCATGGGAACACTCATCTTCAGCTTCTTCATTTGAGGTTTCTTCAGAGATTTCTGGCAAGTTCCCTCTTTGTTCCCCCTAAATACTTGATTCTGGCAGGGTATTGTCTTGGGGAACAAGAGAGTTGGATGTGTCTTGTAATTCATCTGAGGAGGGAACTTCGAGGGAGATTTGATCAATGAGAGTTGTATCTCCGTCATTGTTTCCTGGTTGTGGGATGTTGCTTGCACTTGGATAGTCTTCATCCCTCTTCCTTGGCTCATCATCATCATCATCATCATCGTCATCTTGTCTTACCAGCTTGAACAGAGTTCCCTTCCCTTGGGTCTCTGTTCCGATCTTTACGGATTTCTCATTGAAGATGACATGGATGCTTTCTTCTATCTTCTTGGTCCTCTTATTATAGACTTTGTAAGCCTTGCTTTGTGCTGAGTATCCCAGGAAGATCCCTTCATCGCTTCTGGGGTCGAATTTGCCAAGGTTGTCTTTGCCATTATTGTGAATAAAGCACGTACAACCAAATGTTCTCAAGTGTGAGATGTTTGGTTTTCTCCCTTTGATGAGCTCATAGGACGTGTTGTTGATCAGGGGCCTTGTCATGGCTCGGTTCAAGATGTACGTAGCTGTGGAGATGGCTTCGGTCCAGAAGTACTCGGGAACTCCACTTTCAATCATCATGGTTCTGGCCATGTCCTCCAGGGTTCTGTTCTTTCTCTCGACCACTCCATTTTGCTGAGGGGTGCGAGGAGCTGAGAAATTATGAGAGATCCCATTTTTCTCACAGAAGTTTAGGAACTCTGAGTTTTGAAACTCAGTTCCGTGATCAGATCTGATTGCTTTCAGTTTGAGTCCTAAGCTTACTTCTATTCTTTTGATGAAGGGTTCAAATTCTTCAAATGCTTGTGATTTTGCCTTCAAGAAAATAACCCAGGTGAATCTTGAAAAATCATCAATTAAAACATACATGTACCTTTTTCCACC
Organism: Fallopia convolvulus; assembly: GCA_964016875.1. Lineage (NCBI taxonomy): Eukaryota > Viridiplantae > Streptophyta > Magnoliopsida > Caryophyllales > Polygonaceae > Fallopia > Fallopia convolvulus. Next base: position 43,609,252 of record OZ024724.1, read on the forward strand.
GTAGCTAGCCGTTCTCATGGGTCCACAGAGATCCATGTGAATTAGCTCTAAAGGCCTGGTTGTGCTCACCACCTTTTTGGGTTTGAAGGAGTTCCTGGTCTGTTTCCCTCGAACACATGCTTCACACATTTTGACTCCTTCGAGATTGATCCGTGGAAGACCAATGACCAGATCCTGTAGATAAAGCTTCAGGATTTAATTTACACCTGCATGTCCCAGTCGTCTATGCCAGAGTTCCGTATCATCTTGGGAACTTGCAAGACACAGCTTCATTGGTGGTTCAAAATTTGTATCTACTACATAAACGTTGTTGTGCCTTCTTCCTCTCAGAATCACTTTGTTGGTCTTTTTGTTGATGACTAGGCATTCGTCTGAGTCGAAGGTGACAACGTTGTTCCCTTGATCACATATTTGGGCAACACTTAAGAGATTGTATCCCAGATCTTTCACCAAGTTGACATTGCTGATTTTGATTGATCTATTTAGCAACACAGTTCCCACTTTCTAGGACCCTGATTTTCTCCTCAAGATGAGCATTTTTCTGTTTCTCACATTGAAGTTCTAAGGCCCTACACTCATGGATTTCATGTTCACTCAGGGGTGACTTACCGTTCTTAGAGCACTCTCCTTTGTATCCTATGCCATGTCTGGCTGGGACAAACTTAATTTGGGAACTAGAGGCTTCAAGATGTTCGGGAGTCTTACTCAGGTTTTGCAAGAGGGTGTTCTCATCTTTCTCTAGAGTTTTGATTTCTCTTTCTAGATCTACGATGTGAGACACATGGGACTTGAGTTTTTCGAGAAGGGATATGCAGTTGCGACAGGGCTCAAGACCAACTAATTGAGAATTTATGTGTTCCTGTTTTTCCAACTTGTTTTGCAGTTTTATGTTATCTTTGACAAGGCTTGAAAGGATTTTCAACAGCTCAGGTTTTTCATAGTTATTTAAAGAATCAAGAACAGTTTCAGTGGTTACCTCACTGGGTTGTTCCCCAGTGGTTTCTCCTATGGCCATGCCACACATATCTGGGAGTGCCCATGACTCGGGATCTTCGTCTTCATCATCGCTCCAAGTAGCGATGTAGGCCTTTTTTCTTTGCTCCCGGCCATCAGTTCCATGTGGGCATTCCTTCGCAAAGTGTCCTTTCCTGTTGCACTTGTAGCAGGTCACATCTGAGAGATCCTTCTCTGCGGGTGATGTCGCACTTTCTAGTTAGTTTTTATGGGTTGTTTTCTAGTTAGGATTGAGTCTTTTCTAAGTTTAATGTGTTGTTTTGAGTCGTTCTTGTGGATTTTCATATTATCTTAAGATATGGAGTCTACATAAGTGTGTTTGATGTTTTGTAGGTCTTTGAAGCGTTGAGGAGGAGATATTTCGGTTTTTAAAGGCTTTCTAGGAGGTGGTGCTAAGTGTCGTTTGGTGGTGATGTTGAGAGAAGAGCAAGAATCAATGCATGTGAAGATTTGATGATTTAAGAATGAAGGTTTCAAGGTTTAAGTGCTTGAAGAAGGAGCTAAAGGACGTCTTAAAAGGCCAAGAACGATTGAAGAAAGAACAATGAAGGAAAGCCGAGCATTGGAGCAAGTTTTGAGCAAGAAATGAGGAAGTTATGTGCAGCCAGGGGGTCGGTGACGACCCAGCCATGGTCGGTGACGACCCACTCCGTGTGTTGCCGAATTATTGCTTGCGCCTTAAGTTTGGTTTAGTAATTGTTTTATTTTTGGGCCTTTTTAAGATAGATTTTAGTTTCCATATAGATTTGTTTCTACCACTATATAAGGATCTTTTAGGGTTTTATTTGAAGAGGCGGATTTTGGAGAAAAAAACGGTTCTAGGGTTTGTTGTTGAGACGGAACAAGTTGCAAGTTTGGTTTTCTAGTTTTCTTGGATTCCAAGCTCTTGGACAATTAGAGAGACTTGGAGGTTTGCTTGAGTTTGTAAGTTTTCTTTTGAATCGAAGTTTGTTTGAATTTGAATCATGTCTTCTCCTTCGTTTATGACTGTTGATTGTTTTATGGATCGTGAGTAGTCTACTTTCTAGGGTTGGGGTGAAACCCGACGAGTTATGCATGATTAAGGCATGAATGTTGAATGAACCATCTCTTTTAATCTCTATCCATTATCCTCTTGTTTGCTATCTATTCCTTGATGAAAGTCAAAGCATGTTCATGTTTATGAGTGAATCGAAAGATTTAGTTGTGAATTTGGATTGTATTTGGTTGAAACGAAAGTTAAACCTTTAAGAAACAAGTAGGATTGCAAGTTTAGATCTTTATGAAAGTTAAGGTTTTTACTTGATTTATCATGACGAGAGTCATACATGGGATTATTTATGGTTGATTTTGATTCATGTTTGCATGCATAAACTTGTTATGGTGAATCCTTTGCCCTAGATCTTCTTTAATTTGGTTTTTCAGAATTTTCTCGTACCCGGATAGGTCGGTGACGACCCCTGTTAGGTCGGTGCCGAGCGCCTGTGTTCCTTGTTTTCTCCTGCGTTTGTGTTGAAGAGTGGTCGGTTACGACCTGTTGTGGGTCGGTACCGAGCCTCAGTTTGAGTGATTTGCTAGTGTTTTGCTTTTGTTTTGTTAGGATTAGTAGCTAGACATAGATTCTTCTAATTCCCGTGGACGAACCTGACCTCCCTGTACTCAGCGGGGTCTTGACTACAAATTTATTTGTTGTCGGGAAACCCTTTCAACAAATTGGCGCCGTTGCCGGGGAGTTAGTTTAGTTTCTTGTCTAGTTATTTTGGGGTTTGGGAATAGCCCATACCTCTTGTGTTTACTAATTTGTTTTCTTTTGATTGTGTGTAGGTGCATGCCCTCTAGTTCGCGAAGGGAAATCGACCTTTTTCCTTTTGATTCCGAACTCGAGAGAACCCTTCACCGCAAGCTGAGAGAACGACGAGCAATGGCCAACGCTGAGGAACTTGCTCGCCAGATGGCTGATCTTCGCCTTCAGATGGAAGGCATTCAGAAAGAACGTGATGATCAAACTACTACTGTTACTCTCCTTCGACAACAGCTCAATGCTATTCCACGCAATGCAAAGCATTATATGCATCCTGAGTTCAAAGTTCCTGAATCTGCTATTGTACTTCCTGTTATTGAGCATGCTTTTGAGATTAAGTCACACTTCATCACTCTTATTAAGAGGTCACAATTTGAAGGCAAGCCCATCGAGTGTCCCATGGAGCACATCAAGAACTTTACTGACCTTTGTGACACGATTGCAGCTGACGATGTATCGCTAGAATATGTGCTTTTGAAAGCATTCAAATGGTCTTTGGCTGGAAAAGCTCTTACTTGGCTTGAAAGTTTGCCCTCCAAATCAATTCATACATGGAAGGCACTGCATGATCAGTTTCTGACTAAATTCTTTCCACCAGCTAAGACTACAGAACTAAGGAAGCGCATTACTTCCTATCATCAACTTCCCAATGAAACTTTTGTGGAGACTTGGGAGCGATTTAAAGAACTTCTTCGACAATGTCCCACTCATGGACAACTGCCTTATGTGCTTCAAGAGATCTTCTTTCAGGGAATCAATGCCGCTACTAAGGACCGCATCAACCTCCACACCGACTGCGGTTTCATTGAGATGGATCCCGATGAAGCTTGGGCCTTGTTGGATAAACTTACCAACTATGATGCGATGTATGGCACTCAACAACCTGCCCGAGTTCAAATGAAGAAGCTTTATGATCCTAATGCCGAACCAATTGATCCAGATGTGAGGTTCCAATTTATGCAAGATGAGATAAACCGGCTTAAGAAGCAAGTGGGCCACTATAAATCCACCGCTCAACCTTGTCAAGAATGTGGTTCCCCTGCTCATCCTACTTCTTCTTGCACAAACGTGGAACAAGTCCGAGCTGCAGAGGCTTATGCGGAAGCACATTATATGAGAGGACCCTACCGTGGCCAAAACAACGCTTATCCAAGAAACAACAACAATTTTTCTCAGTGGAATAACAATGGCTATGGTCAAGGTTTTCAAGGACCACCACAAGAGCAGAGAGCCCCGCCCTATAGGCCCCCCGGTTTCCAAGAGCCACCAACATGGGCACAAGGACTCCTTGAAGGAATGAATGGCATCCGAACCGATCTTAAAGGAGTACAAAATCAACTTGGTGACTTTGAAGCTTGGAGGAAGAATGTGAATTCTCAACTTGGTGATTTAGCGGCCCATATTCCACGGCCACAAGGGCGATTACCGGGACATTCTGATGAGAATCCGAGAGGACAAATTGCTGCAATTCACTTGAGAAATAGAAAGAAGCTACCTGACCGAGAAACAAGCAAGAATAAGGAGGACGAAAAAGACCGGCCAAGCTCGGAGCAGGTCGTCACCGACCCACTACAGGTCATAACCGACCCCCTTCCTATCAAAGATAAGGTCGTCGCCGACCCTACCCAGGTTGTGGACGACCTCATTCCCGGAATTTTTCCTTCTGTCCCTCCTTCATCAACAGCAAAGGTTCTTCCTTTCCCATCCAAGAAAGCTAAAGATTCCACGGACGACAAATTCAAGCGTTTTGTGCAGGTTCTTCAAGGTCTTAATATCACCATTCCTTTTGCTGAAGCTTTGAACGAGATGCCCGCCTACACCAAATTTCTTAAAGAGATCTTGTCCAAAAAGCGGTCCATGTCCGAACTAACTGATGAGGTGCGATCCTTAGAGCTTCCAGAGAAACTCGGAGATCCGGGTAAATTTGCAATCACTATCGGCATAGGTGCCCATCGTTTTAAGGCTTTGTGTGATCTTGGTGCAAGTGCTAGTCTTCTACCTCTCTCTATATGGTCCAAAACAAACATGGGTCCTTTGGTGCCGGTGAATATGAAGCTTTATATGGCGGATGGTTCTTGTGTTAGACCCACTGGAGTTGTTGATGATTTCCCTATTCAGGTCGGCAAGTTCTTTGTGCCTAATGACTTTATTGTTATGGAGATGCCGGAAGACCCTGTCGTCCCGATCATACTTGGACGACCTTTTCTTGCAACCTCTGGAGCTATTATTGATGTGAAGAAAGATCTCCTTACTTTTGAAATCGGCAATGAGGTGGTTGTGTTCCGGTTCAATCCGACGATGAAGGAAACCGGTGAAGCCATGGAAGTGAAGATGTTGTACACTCGCTTGGACTACATTGACTGTGAAGATCCGATCGAACGTTTGTTTGGCGCTTATACAAGTGAAGTTGAAGCTGAAGAAGAAACTGCAAGGTTGGCACCGACCACTTTTTGCTCGGCACCAACCACTTTTTGCTCGGCACCGACCACTTCCAGCTCGACACCCACCCCAATTTCGATCGTTGCTGAGGATTTTATGCTCGCTTCTGGCTCGGTGACGACCTCCCTATGGTCGTAACCGACCCTTCTGGAGGCGGATGATTCTACTCACTATGAAGAGTTCTTCAAAATGGAGAAGGCTGACGAAATTGTTACACCACCACCACCGACTCCAGAGCTTAAGACTCTCCCCGAGTCTTTTAGGTATGAGTTTCTTGGCCCAAATTCCACTTTTCCTGTGATTATTAATGCTAACCTTAATGAGGAAGAAGTTGGAAAGTTGTTGAATGTTCTTAGGGCTCATAGGAAGGCCATTGGATACTCACTTGAGGATTTAAGTGGCCTCTCACCTTCTTTGTGTATGCATCGTATTTTTCTTGAGGAAGGACACAGGCCCTCCATAGAGCATCAACGAAGGCTTAATCCAAATATGAAGGAAGTGGTAAAAAAGGAGATATTGAGAATGCTCTATGCAGGTATCATCTTCCCTATTTCAGATAGTAAGTGGGTAAGCCCTGTTCATGTTGTGCCTAAAAAGAGTGGTCTTACTGTTGTTGAGAATGATAAAGGCGAATTAGTCCCCACTAGGACTACTACTAGTTGGCGCATGTGCATAGATTATAGGAAGTTGAATAGCGCCACTAGGAAGGACCATTTTCCTTTGCCTTTTATTGACCAAGTGCTAGAGAGATTAGCTTTGCATGACTATTTTTGTTATCTCGATGGCTATAGTGGTTTTTGGCAGGTTCCGATACATCCAGATGATCAAGAGAAAACCACCTTCACATGTCCTTATGGCACATTTGCTTATAGGAGGATGCCATTCGGGCTTTGCAATGCCCCGACCACTTTCCAACGGTGTATGATGGCCATCTTCTCCGACATGATTGAGGACATTGTGGAGGTATTTATGGATGATTTTTCGGTTTACGGTACCACTTTTGACTCTTGTCTTGCCAATCTTACTAGAGTACTAAAGAGATGTGAGGAAACTAACCTAGTACTTAATTGGGAAAAATGTCACTTTATGGTGCAAGAAGGAATTGTCCTAGGTCACGTGGTGTCAAAAAGGGGGATTGAGGTTGATAAAGCTAAAATTGAATTGATCCAAAAATTACCACCCCCTTCTTCGGTAAAAGATGTTAGGAGCTTTTTAGGACATGCCGGGTTTTATAGGAGATTCATTCAAGATTTCTCTAAGATTACCAAACCATTGACTAACCTATTAATGAAGGATGTTGTGTTTGAGTTTTCTTCCGAGTGTCTTGCAGCTTTCCACAGGATCCGGGATGCACTTGTATCGGCTCCTATTATACAACCTCCAGATTGGGCCATTCCCTTCGAGATCATGTGTGACGCTAGCGACTACGCCGTGGGCGCAGTCCTTGGGCAAAGAAAGGAGAAGAAGCTTCAAGCTATCTATTATGCGAGCAAAACGCTGGATGAGGTCCAAAGCAAATACACGACCACAGAGAAGGAATTTCTGGCTGTTGTGTTTGCCTTTGAGAAGTTCCGGTCATACTTGGTGGGTTCCAAAGTAATCGCCTACACAGATCATGCAGCTATCCGTTATCTTATGGATAAGAAGGACGCCAAGCCGAGATTGCTCCGATGGATGCTTCTATTGCAAGAATTTGACCTTGAAATACGAGATAAGAAAGGAGAGGAAAATCTTGTGGCGGATCACCTCTCTCGGTTACCTATGGAACACATTAAGGAGTCCGGAGATACAATACCCATTAACGATTCTCGCCCGGATGAAACTCTATTGAGCAATGAAGTTTTGCGGATTGAAACAACAAAGGCTGGGTCGGAGACGACCACTTCTGGGTCGGAGACGACCACTTATGGGTTGGCACCGACCCCCCATATGCAGATTTTGGTTGGCACCGAGGTAGAAAGGATGGCACCGACCCTCACCACCACTAATCAAGGTCATGTTTCTAACCCCTCTTCAGTACTTTCCACTATTCTTCATTGTTCTCCTTTCATGCTCTCTTGCCATTCTATCTATGCTATTCGAGGGGCGAAAACCCCTTGGTTTGCGGATTTTGCTAACTATGTTGTAGGAGGCATTATCCCCGATGGATTGACTTCCCAAGCTCGAAAGAAGTTCCTTCACGACGCCAAGCAATACTATTGGGACGATCCCTACCTTTTCAAGCAAGGGAGCGATCATATTTTTAGGCGTTGTGTGCCGGACGATGAAATTGAGGGAGTAATCCGACAGTGTCACACTCTTCAAACGGGCGGCCATTCTAAGGGATTCAAAACCACCGCTAAAATTTTGTTGAGCGGATTCTACTGGCCTACCCTCTTCAAAGATGTTCATACTTATATCACGGCTTGTGATGAGTGTCAGCGTGCGGGAAATATCACTTGGAGGAACAAGAACCCACTCACAGGAATTCTGGAAGTTGAACTTTTTGATGTATGGGGAATCGATTTCATGGGACCCTTCCCTTCTTCGGGTCCATACAAATACATCCTCGTAGTGGTTGACTACGTGTCTAAGTGGGTTGAGGCCATAGCAACAAGAACTAATGATGCACGAGTTGTGGCCAAGTTTATGAAGACCAACATCTTTCCCCGCTTTGGTGTTCCCCGAGCTCTTATTAGTGATGGCGGTTCTCATTTCATTGAGCGGAGTTTTGAGGCACTTTTGACTAAGTATGGGGTCATTCATAGGGTAGCAACTCCCTACCACCCCCAAACTAGCGTTCAAGTGGAGATCTCCAACCGACAAATCAAAAATATCCTGGAGAAGACGGTTTCCCGCTCAAGGAAAGATTGGGCCTCCAAGTTAGATGATGCACTTTGGGCATACCGCACCGCCTACAAAACTCCACTCCGCACTACTCCTTACAATCTTGTGTATGGCAAGTCGTGTCATTTGCCCGTCGAGCTCGAACACAAAGCTCTATGGGCTCTCAAGGAGCTCAACATGGATCTTGACGCGGCCGGAGCAAAGAGATTTATGGACTTGCAAGAATTGGAAGAGTTAAGGCTTAAAGCATATGAGAATGCCAAGATTTATAAAGAAAGAACCAAGAAGTGGCATGATAAGAAGCTCATTCCGAAGACCTTCAACAAAGGTGATCAAGTACTCCTTTTCAACTCAAGACTACGACTTTTTCCCGGAAAATTACGATCCCGATGGAGTGGACCATTAGTTGTTAATCACATCTATCCACATGGAGCGGTCGAGCTTTTGGATGAAAATGGAGGGATTTTTAAGGTCAATGGGCATCGTTTGAAGAAATACTTTGCACGGGCCGAACCCGATGAAGAAATTCGAGCCACATGGGCTTTCACATCTTCGGACTGAATAGAGGTACCACCCGTCTAGCTAAAGACGTAAAATTAAGCGCTTTCGGTAGGCAACCCGCTTTGTTTTTATTTTTTGATTTTGAATTTTTCTTTTTTTTTTTTTTAGGTTTGGATTCATTTGTTTTTCTTAGTCTAGAATAGCTAGTTTTCTTGTCTTGGTTCTCCACTAACTTTTTGTAGGAAGCTAAGTGGGCGGGAGAAGTTGAAAGGGCCGAAATACATGAGCAATGGGGACAATTCCATGGTCGTAACCGACCCACCCATGGTTGGCACCGACCCCTTCCAAGCAAATATGGTAAATATTTTCAGAAATTGGAAATTGCAGGTAAGTCCCTCAATTTTTTCACCCTTTTTAACCCTACCCCCTCCCACCCCTTCCTCCCTCACGCCGACCTCTCCTCCTTCCCACACCTCCATTGTTCCTCCCACTCTCTTTGCCTCTCAAACACCACAAAATCCTTCATTCCCATCCCAAATCCACCCAATTTCTTCCTTGTGCTTCATAAACTCTCCAAATCATTCAACACAAACCAAAAATCTCACCCCCACAACAATTTCTCACCATTTTGAACCACTTTGGTGCTCGTCGACGACCCACTTTTACTTTCATTCTTGTACTCTTACTCATCTTTGGTATGATTTTCTACTCCTTTGACCTTTAATTCGAGTTTACTTGATTTTTGTTTGAGGGATTAGTTGAAAACCTAGGTTTTGAGTGTTCTTGTATTTGAATATGGAAATTTGGGTTGTTTGCATGTTTAGGTGGTTGGATCTATATCATGCCATGATTAATTGGGGATTATATGTGGAACTCTTGATGTTTGTTTGGTTGTTTGTTTAGTTAGGAGAGGATTTGATTCTTAGTAGGAATTTTTGGGTACAATTTCATAAACAAGAGCCGAAATAATGGGCGTCTTTTTGCCCGGAACGGTCGGTGTCGACCCCCCATGGGTCGGTGACGACCCCCCAGCCCATAAAATTTTGAACGTGCTCGACACCATGCCTCCATGGGTCGGTACCGACCCCGATTGATGGGTGTCCCTTTCTTCTTACATGATAATGGAGCTATTTTCACCATGATTTGGGGTACTTTTGGCTTGATCTTTCCCTCTACTTATATATTGTTCATGATTAAGCATGCTAGGTTGAGATCCATTCTAAATTTATGCATGTTTCTTTGAATAAGTATGGGGTACTTCTTTGGAATTGACATGGATGTCTTGTGTTTTGGCCTTGTTCTTTCAAATTATGGAAATTATCTTGGAAAGTTGTTGATTGTTTTGTAGGACAATGGCCTCATCCTCTCGTCCACAATCCAAGAAGCAAAAGAAGAACAAGCAAAAGGTGGATTCGGTTGTGTTTGACTCAGAAGAACAACAAGCTCGGTTTATTGAGATGTGGAAAGGTGATGTGAATGTCCGAGCTTACCAACGGGCCGGAGCCATCAAAATTGGTGTTCATAGAGAGGTTCTCGAAGCCTTCTCTTGGATTGGTGCTCAACACCTCATTCTACATCCTATTGAGGAGCACTATGTGGCACTAACTTGTGAATTCATGTCCAATTTCCGTTTATATCGGGATGAAGACGATTTCAACCGTTCCAAGGTTACTTTCCAACTTGGTAATAAAGGGCATGAGATGAGCATCAAGAGATTCAACAAGCTCCTTGGTTTCCGTTCCCCACCTGGCTCTTACAAACAATCGGACTTCCCCGCCAAAGAGTTGTGGCAATACATCACCGGCCATGAAGAGTACCCCACCAACCACCTTCCTGGCGTCTACATTGCAAGTCCGGTTTTCCGGATTATCCTCCGCATCTTGGGATCCACCATTTGGCCACGCTATGAGCTCTCACGACCACACAAGCAAGAAATAGCATGCTTATCCACCATGCTCTACGAACAAACCGTTCACATGAACTTGGGATATGAGTATGCTACGGTCGTCATCAACCACCAACGCCAAACAACTCACACTACTACCTACTTTGGGTGGCTTGTTGCTATTCTTGCTAAGTCCTTAAAGGTCAACCTCTCCGCCTACTCTTCAAAGCCGGTCATTCCTATGGATGCCAAGTATTTTGTGAACTCTAAGGTGATTGCTCCATCTCCCACCGGCTACATCAGCAAGTTCTTTATTAGCAAGCATGAAACTCATGTTGTGGAGCTTACCGAGGAGAATCTTGAGCTTTTCTATCTCCTAAATTGGTACGATGCTTGGGCCCCCGCTCCTTACCCTTTGAGAGCCAAAGTTCGAGATGATGAGAAGATTAGACGCCAACCAAGCAGATTCCGCCGAGCCATACCCAACCCACCGCCAAGAGGGTCATCTTCCAGCTCGGACTCCATACGGAGCAACACTGGGGCGGTCGGTGCCGAGCACCAACCGGTCGGTGACGACCACAACCCGCTCGGTTACGACCAACACATGGTCGGTGACGACCCTCCAGTGGACAGCCACTTCCACAACCAGTCCGGTGTCGACCCGATGGACTACACTATGGGACCTCAGTCGGATATGGTTCCTTATTATTCACATCCGTATGGTTTTGGCGGGTCCGGTGGCTATAACTTCCAAGGACAAAGCACGTACAATACCGGTTCAAGCTCGGGCGGTAATCCCGATATCTCTCTTCTCTCGACTAAAATGGATGCTCTTATGCTTCACCAACACCATCTTTATGGAGCACTCAACCACCACCACAACCAATTCGTCAACCACCAACAAGAGCTCCACGACTTCCGAGTTGAGTATTATGAAGACCATAAAGAGGATGTCGCAAGATGGGAAGCTCAAGAGGAATTCAACCATTGGTTGGGGCAACACCTTTACCAACCTCCACCACCTCCTCAACCTCCTCAAGAATGATTCTCCTCCTTTGTCAACGCTTCAAATTGTGTCTAAGTAAGTTCTCTTTCCTTTCTCCTTACTTTCTTAATCAATGGGGACATTGATGTTTAAGTATGGGGTGGTTTGGGAGATTACTACTTGTTTAGTCTTTATTTGTTTAAGTCATGTGTTGCTTTGTGTTAATATGTGCTTAGTTGTGTTTAGTTTTGTTTTGAGTCTTTTTCCTTTTGAAATTTTTAGATGGATAAATGCCCTATCCCTTAGATGTTCTAGGACGGAAATTGCTTGCATATCATATAATCCCAATGACATGCTTTAAGAATCACCTAAACCATGATCTTGCTTTTTGAGTTTTGAGCTTATAATGAAAATTGAGCATACATATTTCTAAGTAAAAGCAATCCAACAAAATGTGAACCTAAGTGAGATATTTTTGGCCTATAAAGGATGTACATTTTTACTTCTTTTCTCTTTTATGTGTGAAATACTCTTTCAAGTGCAAATATACCAATTGACAATGGCATGGTTATTGTAAAATTTGATACCAATGGAGATATTCTCATTACTTGATTGAATCAAATGATTTTGAACTCATTTTTATAAGCCTATTATATCCCCTTTCCTACCTATACATGATCCCTCTTTTTGTAGCCCTTATTTTTGAGCTTAAAGCCTATTTCTAGCTCCACAAAAGAATTCCCTAGCCATGATAAGCTTGACCCCTTTGATCCGGGAATTAGGACTTAGAAAAAGATTGTTGAAAATTGTCGTGATTTGAATGGGTGAAAACCAAAGAGATTATGGAAGGTAGATTAAGGGTGTTGTCTTTGAAAATCAAAAGGGATGAAAAGTTTTTTGGGCTCGACATGCATATATGTAGCTCGGTGCCAACCCAAAGTGGGTCGGTGCCGACCACCCCCGTAAAAAAAAAAAAGAAAAAGAAAAAAAAGAAGAAAGAAAAAGAGAAGTTCCATATAATAAATGCAAAGAGTCCAAGGCTTTTAAAAGAAATAGAAGAAAGACAAATGATGATAGGTGAAAAAGGGAAGTGCATTGTAAAGTTAAAGTGTTTGGTGATTGAAGAAGAGGAAGGAACGTTGGATGAGTGATGTATAGTCTAGGAGTCTTGATTCCCGGACTAGTTAGCACCACAAGGCCAAATTATTTCCACACCCTTTGTTTTACCAAGCCCCATTACAACCCGGCCGAATAGAGACTTCTTTGAAGTTTTAATTGAGCCACCCGAGTTCATTTGATGATTTGACTTTTTTTTATTTCTTCGGTGGAGAATTTGTTTATATAAGTTCCATTGACTATGCGGTTTTGTACTTGGATTTGAGTTGAGAGATCATTGCTATACCCTAAACACTTTGAGAGTTCAGTGAAATACATTCCTTGGTAAGGTTGGATTGTGATTACTTGAAATGTTCATGTATGCTAGGATGTGGAAGTTGTTTGCTCATTATTCTACTTGTGCTTATTTTTCCTACAAAATGATTCTTGAGTTTTGTTTATTGGTTTTGATGCATGCTAAGTGATTGCTTTAGGACAAGCAAGTCTAAGTATGGGGTATTTTGATGTCGCACTTTCTAGTTAGTTTTTATGGGTTGTTTTCTAGTTAGGATTGAGTCTTTTCTAAGTTTAATGTGTTGTTTTGAGTCGTTCTTGTGGATTTTCATATTATCTTAAGATATGGAGTCTACATAAGTGTGTTTGATGTTTTGTAGGTCTTTGAAGCGTTGAGGAAGAGATATTTCGGTTTTTAAAGCTTTCTAGGAGGTGGTGCTAAGTGTCGTTTGGTGGTGATGTTGAGAGAAGAGCAAGAATCAATGCATGTGAAGATTTGATGATTTAAGAGTGAAGGTTTCAAGGTTTAAGTTCTTGAAGAAGGAGCTAAAGGACGTCTTAAAAGGCCAAGAACGATTGAAGAAAGAACAATGAAGGAAAGCCGAGCATTGGAGCAAGTTTTGAGCAAGAAATGAGGAAGTTATGTGCAGCCAAGGGGTCGGTGACGACCCAGCCATGGTCGGTGACGACCCACTCCGTGTGTTGCCGAATTATTGCTTGCGCCTTAAGTTTGGTTTAGTAATTGTTTTATTTTTGGGCCTTTTTAAGATAGATTTTAGTTTCCATATAGATTTGTTTCTACCACTATATAAGGATCTTTTAGGGTTTTATTTGAAGAGGCGGATTTTGGAGAAAAAAACGGTTCTAGGGTTTGTTGTTGAGACGGAACAAGTTGCAAGTTTGGTTTTCTAGTTTTTTTGGATTCCAAGCTCTTGGACAATTAGAGAGACTTGGAGGTTTGCTTGAGTTTGTAAGTTTTCTTTTGAATCGAAGTTTTTTTGAATTTGAATCATGTCTTCTCCTTCGTTTATGACTGTTGATTGTTTTATGGATCGTGAGTAGTCTACTTTCTAGGGTTGGGGTGAAACCCAACGAGTTATGCATGATTAAGGCATGAATGTTGAATGAACCATCTCTTGTAATCTCTATCCATTATCCTCTTGTTTACTATCTATTCCTTGATGAAAGTCAAAGAATGTTCATGTTTATGAGTGAATCGAAAGATTTAGTTGTGAATTTGGATTGTATTTGGTTGAAACGAAAGTTAAACCTTTAGGAAACAAGTAGGATTGCAAGTTTAGATCTTTATGAAAGTTAAGGTTTTTACTTGATTTATCATGACGAGAGTCATACATGGGATTATTTATGGTTGATTTTGATTCATGTTTGCATGCATAAACTTGTTGTGGTGAATCCTTTGCCCTAGATCTTCTTTAATTTGGTTTTTCGGAATTTTCTCGTACCCGGATAGGTCGGTGACGACCCCTGTTAGGTCGGTGCCGAGCGCCTGTGTTCCTTATTTTCTCCTGCGTTTGTGTTGAAGAGTGGTCGGTTACGACCTGTTGTGGGTCGGTGTCGAGCCTCAGTTTGAGTGATTTGCTAGTGTTTTGCTTTTGTTTTGTTTTGTTTTGTTAGGATTAGTAGCTAGACATAGATTCTTCTAATTCCCGTGGACGAACCTGACCTCCCTGTACTCAGCGGGGTCTTGACTTTGGTTTGAACTAGGTAAACTTCTTGGATCAATCGGACCGTTGGATGAAGCGTAATAGTCTGATCCTCAAACTGTTCCTTCGGGTTGTCTGAGACAGAATCACGCGATCTGCGCTGAACGGTCGTTGTCCTCACATGTGAGTTCCCATGTCATGGGAACTGTCTTCTTCAGAGTTCCCTTGATGGAAACTCTTCATCGTTGTACGCTTGTGTTCTCTTGATCATTTCTGGGAGTTCCCACATCATGGGAACTTTCCTCTTCAGAGTTCCCTTGATGGAAACTTTGCATTGTGGCCTGTTGTGGCTTTTGGTCATTCATAGAAGTTCTTGGTTGTACCTGTGTTCCTTAGAAATACTTGAACAAACCACATTAGTTCCCTATGGTGTTTGTCATTATCAAAACTTAAGAGAATTACATCGTTGATCCGTTGTTTAGAACCAGAGGTCCCAACAACGTCCCAACAACCCTCCCTCGGCTTGAATGAAAATACTGGAACTATACCAATAGTTCTTGTTGAGCAACTGAGCATGAGCCGGCGTGTAGCGAGTGAGGTCGACTTCAAAGTTTGTAGCCAAAAGACTAACCAAGTTACCACACCATACCTCCTTGGACTTGGTTGATTTCTCTATGTAGTAGAGCCATTCATACCCCAAATTCAAAAGGGTCGGGCTCCTCGAAAAGGATAGTGCGGAGACAAGCAACTTCCGTCCTTGTTGGCCTGTTCAACTCTCGCTTTGGCCAGAATGTAGCGGCTAGGACTCGGAGAATGATCCTGAAAATGGGGTTGATGATGCTTGCCCCAGATAATACCGCTGTGGAGGACTGGACCTCCCCGGTTATGTAGCTCCAAGTCCGAGTCACCTTGTAGTCCTTCAAGCTGTACTCCCTAGAAGGGTTCGGGAGCTCCAGAAGTGCATTGAACTCTGCCATGGTGAATTCACGGCTCACATTACCGAGCCGAAATCGGATGCGCCCCGCCGAATTTTTCGACGGAAAGCTAGTCTCTAGAGTAGCCAGAAACTCGGATGTGAGGGTCAGAAAGTGTGGTAGATTTTCCTTCTTCAGCAAATGAGCGGCACCGAGAATAACGATGGCCTCCTTGACATCCGTTTAAATCCCTGTGTGTATGGCACTTGACTTTGAGAACCACCGATTATTGTGGTCCTTGTCTAAGATGGCATGGTAACGATCTGCTTGCCCCTGGATACGCAAGATCACATTATCCATGCGTGGTGGAGATGGGGACCTCTGGTTCCTTCTCTTCTTCTGAGCTCGGGTAGCGGGTTTGTTGGAACTTGCTATTTGATCTACAAAACAATCATGATTTTCCAAAGTAAGATCCACTCAAGTAGATAGACAAGAGACCCATACTTGGTCTCAAAACAGACCTCGGAATTATTCGTTAACTACCCAATTGGGTCGTTTACAAATCTGGACTGGTTATTGATCTTTGATGCTACGCAGGGTCATTAACGAGCCCGGGTGGGTCGTTAACGAGCTGCCGAGAGCCAGTTCGCAGAATTCCGAGTGTCATCAACTTCAAAAATCAGATCATAAATCAAGTATGAATCCTCTATACTCCCCCACTAGACACACAATCGGGTTTATGCACCCTATACTTGCTCAATTACCCATCCCGATCATGCTAATATTACCCAAACTTGTCATGCAAAGATTGAACTTAAGATTAGAATAAGAAAAATTCATGCTTTTTAAATCAAGTTATTGCAATAGAGTTTCTAGCATGAATAACTTTCCCTAGTCAAGAAAAACTTAAACATAATCAAAATTCATGAGCAAAATTCAATCATGCAAATCGATCCTCTCTATAAACAAGATCCAAGACATGAAATTTCTACCCTAAGAACCATGAATCATGCAATTTAAGAGTTAGGGGTTAGAAATCATACCTAAGAATCTGGAAATTTGAAGAACAAGAGATCGAAATTGGGTGGCTAACGAGCGTGGACCTCGTCGGTAGGAAAAACGGTGTTTCGGGCTTTATTAACGACAGGGTCTCCAACGGTCGGTGGAGTGAAAGATTCCGATCGATGGTGAGAGTATTCGATGGAGGTTTGAAGGATTTGGAGTTTTGAGATTTGTGGGTAAGGGTTTTGAGAGTTTGGAAGGGTTAAATAGAAGGGAGTAGAAATAGGAGGGGAGGGGTAGGTAGTGGCGTCTGGGGGGTAAGAAATAGGGTAGAAGATAAATGATAGATTAGGGTTAGAAAAACATACCTACCCGAGTCGGTTCGCCAAACCGGGTCGTTAACGACCTTGGGTTGGTCGTTAACGAGCCACTGTAGCCTCCTTGAGTAATTTTCGAGCCCCTTTTTCTGCATCTTGTTAGCTCTAAATTTACCCTAATTTCTATCCTAAAAAACTACTAAAAAAACTCAAAAGAAAACTAAGAAAAAGAATCTAAAAAGAAAAATCTAATCTATACTAAAAGCGGGTTGCCTCCCGTAAGCGCTATGTTTAACGTCGTCAACCCGACATACTTCCCTTGGCTAGTCCGATGTTGTGAGAGCCATAGTTACTCTAATCTCTTCATTTGGGTCAGGTTGCTCGTGGAACTTTTCACTCGGTGGCCATTAACTTTGAAGATTGTGCCTTAGTTATCGATCAACTCTACCGCACCGTGAAGATAAATGTGATGAACCACAAATGGCCCACTCCATCTTGTCCTAAGCTTCCCTGGAAATAGACGGAGTCTAGAGTTGAAAAGAAGTACCTTGTCACCAACCTCATAGGTTTTGGGCACCGGTTTCCGATCATGCCACCGTTTGGTGCGCTCCTTGTAAATTTCAGCATTTTCATACGCCTTAAGTCTCAAACTCCTCCAGTGCTTGAAAATCTATGAATCGTTTTGCTCCAGCTGCGTCGAGGTTCATGTTGAGCTCTTTAAGAGCCCATAGTGCTTTATGATCCATCTCGACCGGTAAGTGACATGCTTTTCCATACACTAGGTTATAAGGAGTGGTGCGTAGAGGCGTCTTGTATGTTGTCCTGTATGCCAAAAGAACGTCATCCAATTTAGAAGACCAATCCTTCCTTGAACGCGACACTGTCTTCTCCAATATGCTCTTTATTTTCCTGTTTGAAACTTCAACTTGGCCACTAGTTTGGGGATGATATGGTGTTTCCACCCGATGTGATACCCCATACTTTGCCAAAAGCTTCAAAACTCCGCTTTATTAAATGGGAACCGCCATCACTAATGAGGATTCTTGGAACGCCAAACCTAGGAAAAATGTTAGTCTTAATAAACTTGGCTACGGTGTTAGCGTCGTTGGTCCTTGTAGCAACGGCTTCCACCCACTTAGAGACATAATCGACTGCCACTAAGATGTACTTGTAGGGGCTTGATGCGGGAAAAGGTCCCATGAAGTATATCCCCCATACGTCGAATAACTCGACCTCTAGTATCCCAGTTAGTGGATTCTCATGTCTCCAAGGAATGTTGCTTGAGCGTTGGCATCCATCACATGCTGTAACAAATGCTTGAACATCTTTGAACATGGTCGGCCAATAGAGACCACTTTAAAGAATCTTCGCCGTGGTTTTGAACCCTTTTGCATGGCCTCCAGTTGGAAGTGTGTGACACTGGCGGATCACATTCTCTATCTCTTCTTCTAGGATGCAGCGTCTAAAGAGGTGATCACTTCCTTGCTTAAACAAGTAAGGATCATCCCAATAGTACTGTTTTACATCATGGAGAAACTTTTTTTTCTTCCGTGGAGTTAGTCCGTTGGGAATTATGCCTCCTACAACATAGTTAGCAAAATCCGTGAACGAAGGGACTTTCGACCCTCTAACCGCATGAATTGATATTGAAGCAGAAGCAGAAGTAGAAGAGGGAGAAGGAATTGAACTGGATTGAGCTAGTTCTGGTTCACAGATCTTACCTGACCAATTCCTCATCGGACTTGAGTGGGTCGTTAACGAGCCTGGAGAGGTTGTGTGACCCTCGGTAACGACCTCCCGTGGCATGATAGCAATCTCCCTAACTGATGTGTCGATGCTCCTTGGGACTTTGCTCTCGTGATCTATGCATTTCAGCCTCGGTGCCTCGTTAACGACCCTGAAGGGGTCGGTGATTAGGGTTTTGTTGAGTTCGACCTCATTCAGCATGAGGTGTTCGTCTGGTCTGTCGATGCTCCTAGGGCATGTTGGGTTCTACAGACGTTCTACAGACGTTTTATTGGCACTTTGTTGTTAGATTCAGTGATATGCTCAACTAGAAGCCTGGATAAGTGGTCGGCCACTAGGTTTTCTGCTCCCTTCTTGTCTCTTATTTCATGGTCAAATTCCTTTAATAAGAGCATCCAACGAAGCAATCTAGGCTTGGCATCCTTTTTGGCCATTAGGTATCTAACGGCCTCATGGTCAGTATAAACAATCACTTTTGATCCAACAAGATAGGATCGGAATTTTTCAAAGGCAAATACCACAGCCAAAAACTCCTTCTCCGTTGTGGTATACTTACTATGCGCCTCATCCAGCGTCTTACTGGCGTAGTAGATGGCATGGAGTTTTTTATCCTTCCGTTGCCCCAAAACTGCGCCTACTGTATAGTCACTTGCATCGCACATGATCTCAAAGGGGAGTATCCAATCTGGAGACTACATAATAGGGGCGGACACGAGGGCGGCTCTTAACCTGTAAAAAGCTTCAAGACACTCTGGAGACAACTCAAACACTACATCTTTCATTAGTAGGTTAGTCAAAGGTTTAGCTATCTTAGAGAAATCCTGAATAAAACGTCTGTAGAACCCAACATGCCCTAGGAAACTCCTAATGTCTCTTACAGAAGAGGGAGGAGGTAGTTTATCTATAAGCTCAATTTTTGATTTGCCTACTTCTATCCCTCTTTTAGAGACAAGGTGTCCTAGTACTATCCCTTCTTGAACCCATGAAATGGCATTTTTTCCAATTCAAAACAAGATTGGTTTCTTCGCATCTTTTAAGCACACGTGCAAGATTAGCAACACAAGCATCAAATGAAGAACCATAAACAAAGAAATCATCCATGAAAACCTCTACAATCTCTTCTATCATATCCGAAAAAATAGCCATCATACACCTTTGAAAGGTGGCAGGGGCATTGCAAATCCCAAATGGCATTCTCTTATAAGCAAAGGTTCCATAAGGACATGTAAAGGTAGTCTTCTCCTGATCGTCAGGATGAATGGGAATCTACCAAAAACCGCTATAGCCATCTAGATGACAAAAATAATCATGCTGGGCTAAGGGTTCTAAAACCTAATCAATGAAAGGAAGCGGAAAATGATCTTTTCTAGTGACACTATTAAGCTTCATGTAATCAATGCACAACCTCCAAGTGGTGGTGGTTCTAGTTGGAATAAGCTCTCCCTTTTCGTTTTCTATAACAGTCATCCCCCCTTTTTTTGGAACTACATGGACCGGACTCACCTATTGGTTGTCCGATATAGGAAATATGATCCCAGCATCAAGTAATTTAATAATTTCTTTTTTTATCACATCCTTCATGTTAGGATTTAATCTACGTTGATGCTCTATGGTGGGTTTATGATTGTCCTCCATGTATATTCTATGCATGCAGAGAGAAGGGGATATGCCTGTTATATCATCAAGGGAGTAGCCTATGGCTTTTCTATGCATTCTAAGTATGCTCAACAGTTTCTCTACTTCCTCTTCTTTTAATTTGGCATTAATGATGACCGGTAAAGTAGAATTAGGACCAAGAAATTCATACCTGAGAGAGTCTGGGAGAGGCTTTAGTGTTGGATAAGGTTCGGCTGGAATGAGAATTGGTTCTTCTGGATCCGTCTTCAACACTTCTTCCAGGTATTCGAATGCTGAGATCTCACAGTCCTCGGTCAGGGTCGTTAACGATGTTGATTGGGTCGTTTACGAGCTTGCTTCTTCTGCCAAGAGAATCGGTAGTGAGGTACGGGGGCTCGTTACTGAAACTGCAGGGGCTATCTCGGCCCATCTTTGACTGGAGAACTCTTCATGCGACACCTATCTTCCAACAAGGTCCCCACATTCAATGACTTCATTGTGGGTGTAGAGCATCTTGACTTCGGCTCTATCGGTATCCTTCATAGATTGTTTGAACCAGAATTTCGTCACCTCATCCCCAATTTTGAAAGTTAGGAGTCCCCTCCTAACATCAAGTATGGCTCCAGCGGTGGTGAGGAACGGTCTCCCTAGAATAATAGGAACTACCGGGTCTTCGGGCATTGCCATGACTATGAAATCATTCGGGACAAAGAATTTGCCCACTTGTACTGGGAAATCTTCTACAATCCCTGTTGGTCTGATGCAAGAGCCATTGGCCATGTATAGCCGCATGTTGATTGGCTCTAACGGTCCCATATTGGCTTTTGACCATATTGAGAGAGGGAGTAAACTAGCACTGGCTCCCAAATCACATAAAGCTTTAAATTTGTGGTCGCCTATGCCAATTGTGATGGCAAATCTCCCTGGATCTCCAAGCTTTTCTGGTAGTGCAATAGAGCGGACTTCATCCTGCAATTCTGTGATGGATCTTTTCCTGCTAAGAATATCTTTCAAGAATTTTGTGTAAGCCGACATTTTGCTTAGGGCCTCAACGAATGGGATGGAAATAATAATGCCCTGAAGAATCTTCACAAAACGCTTGAACTTACTCTCAGTAGAGTCCATAGATTTCTTAGTGGGAAATAGAAGAGATTTCACGTTATCGGAACCAAGTTAGGCTCGAGAGGTGAAAGTACCGGGTCGACACTAGGGTCGTTAGGTGTCCTCGGCGGGTCGTTACCGACCTTGGTGGGGTCGTTAACTATCCTGGGATGGAGAGGAAGGCTCGGATTAGAAAACTTACCTGAATTAGGGTCGTTAGGTACCCTCAGAGCCTCGTCGCCATGGTATGCTTGTTCGATAACTACCCTCGCTGGCTCGTTACCGAGCTGAACTGTGGCGTCCTCTTCCTTCTTGTCCTCAGCTTGGACTCGCTCCGGCAATGTCTTCCCGCTCCTAAGGTGCACCGCTGCAATTGGTCCCCTAGGGTTTTCTTTGGGATGGCCCGGAAGTTGCCCTTGAGGCCTCGGAATCTGTGCAGCAAGGTTCTCTAGTTGGGAATCGACATTCTTCTTCCATATATCGAACTCTCCCCATCTTTTATTTTGTTGGTTCAGGTTGGCTTGAACTTCGTTAACCTTGTTAGTTACTCCGTTAAGGCCTTCATGTAACCTTTGAACCCATGATCGTGGCTCCTGGTGGCCTGGAGGTCGATAAGGCGCAGGTTGTCTATCCGGCGGAGGCGCTGCATAGTTTGGATTTGGATTTTGATTGCCCCACGCCTAATAATTGTTTGACCTGTCAAAATAGCTAGGTTGGTTCCTGTATGGGCCTCTCATATAATTCATCTCAACAATTATCTCAGCGGCTCTAACCTGCTCTATGTTAATACAAGCAGAAGTACTATGGGCAGAAGAACCACACTCTTGACAAGATTGAGAGGATTTCAGAAAACTTACCTGCTTCTTCAAACGGTTGACCTCATCTTGTAGAAATTGAGTTTTAACATCCGGATTAACTTCTTCTCGGTTAGGCATGTAGAGACGTTTCTGGGGCTTTGGAGTTTGTTGGGTTCCATACATGGCATCATAATTGGACAGCTTATCCAGCAATTCCCATGCAGCTGTAGGGTCCATCTCTATAAAACCGCACGCAGTATGCGTGTTGATGCGGTTCTTAGTCTCTGCATTGATACCTTGGAAAAAGATTTCTTGCAAAACATATAAAGGTTGCCCATGAGTGGGACACTGTCTAAGCATCTCTTTAAATCTTTCCCATGTTTCAACAAAAGTTTCATTAGGCAGCTGGTGATAGGAGGTGATGCATTTACTCAACTCCGTTGTCTTGCAGGCGGGAAGAATTTTGTAAGAAATTGATCATACAAGTTTTTCCAAGTCCTTATAGACTTAGGAGGTAAGCTCTCCAACCAGCTCAGGGCCTTTCCAGCAAGAGACCACCTGAAAGCTTTTAACATAACATATTCAAGTGAGACACCTTCAGCAGCTATGGTGTCACATAAATCAAGAAAATTTCTAATATGCTCCATAGGGCACTCAGTAGGTTTCCCTTCAAACTGAGCCCGTTTGATCAAGGATATGAATTGAGATTTAATCTCAAAAGTTTTCTCTATCTCCGGAAGCACAATCGGAGACTCCGGCACCCTCATTTCTGGATGCATATAATGTTTGGCATTCCTCGGATAGGCATTCAGCTCTTCATATAGATGAGAATTGTTAGCTCGTTGACACGCAGCTTCGGCAGCAGCGCCTTCCTTCTCGGTTTTCAACGCCTCCATCTGAGTCCGGAGGACTTCCAACTGACGAGCCATCTCTTCAGGTGTGGCCATGGCTCGGTTCTCTCGACGTCTACGGTGCAGGGAACGTTTAGGTTGGAATAGTAACCAGTGTTGTCAAATTCAAGCCTCCGACGTCCTACCGGCATACGCTGAGAAAACAGACAAAGAAAACAAAAATTAAAAAAAAAAAAAGTGGGGTCGGGCTATTCCCAGACCCACAGATAAACAAACAAACATGTTGCTTCCCCGGCAACGGTGCCAATTTGTGGAGAGGGTATTCTTGACAACAAATAAATTTATAATCAAGACCACGGTGAGTATAGGGGAGTCAGGATCGTTCCACATGAAGCAAGGTTGTTTATCTATTGACTACTAAAGATCAAACAAAAGCAATCAAAACACAGACAAGTAGCCTCATTAACGACTTTGTCAAGGTCGTTAATGAACCACCGTAGACAGAATTCCAAAACTAACGACCTAGACAGGTTCGGTACCGAGCCAACGAACTCAGTAACGAATATGATCTTTAAGAAAAATCAAATAAAACAAAGATCTAGGACAAGGGTTACCACAACATAGTCATGCACACAAGCTCGTAAGAAGATAAATATCATGCCTTTAAATGGATAGATGCATCAACTTTCATTGACTTAGCAAGTAAATTAATCTACTTTCATAAACCAATTCACTCGATTGCTTGTTTCGGATCTAAAGCTTGAAACTTTCGTATTCAAACAATATCAACCTTCAAGTTTATAACTTTCTCTTTCAATCAAGTCAAGAACTCAAATTACCTTAACTTTCATCTTGGTATAAGCACAACAAACAATCTCAACAATAGATAAAAGGCATTCAACACATAATCCTACTCACCAAACATGCATAACTATGTCGGGTTTCAACCCCGACCCTAGATAAAAAGACTACTCACTAATAATGATTAAGAAACAAATAACTTCAATCAAAGAAAACATTGAAAACAAAACACTACTCAAATTAATAAATATCGTCTTACAGAGATTCAGAAGAAAACCCGAGAAAAACACAAAACAACGAACCAAAACTTCGACTAACGACTTCGGTAACTTTCGTCCACCGAGTTCTCGATCTCCAATCTCGATCCATATCTCTCTCTCTCTCTCTCTCTCTCTCTCTCTCTCCTTCGGCTCTTCTTGCTCTCTTCTCTGATCTATCCCCCCCTCTATCTATGCTAGATAGAAGGCTATTTGTACTAAAAAGGATAGAAACTAAAAATGGCTAAAAGATAGAAATAAAACCCTAAAAAGATAGAAATAAAATCTAGAAAGATAACAAGACCTAAAATATAATATAATAACCCTAAAATCATAAAAAGATACTCTACCGACACGGAAATAAAATCTCGCACAGGATCAGTATGTCACAAAATCAACCTCTCGAATATTCTATCTCGTGGCAACGTTAACGAGCCCTCACAGCCTCGTTAACGAGCCTGGGCTTGGCTTCTTCAATAATACTTCACTCCAAAAACTTGAACTTCATCTTCTTCACCTTGTATTCCTCCATCTTTCATCGTAGCTCTTCAAATTCAGCTCCAAACAACATCATTTCCTTCTTAAAACCTACAAAAAGACACAAAACAGAGTAGCTTCCATACTTTTCACAAAATATGCAAAACTATCCAAAAACACACAAAACTAACCCTAAACTTATCAAAACTAAACCTAAAAAACTAAGAAAACCTATCAAAAACTTTTCTAAAAACACGAACATCAAGCGTCTTTTCCGATCGAATTTTTCGAGCCACTTCTCCGACAATGGGTGATCAGTTCTAATCCGGCTTCTTCTCCAATGCTTATGAAGTGGAATATCAATTCAGATTTGGTAATTCTTCTAATATGCTATTGCTTTTTAATTTTTAATGATATGAAACTATATTTGAGTTAGGATTGGTAGTTTATACCAGATTTAATCATTGTTTGATTGAAGTTTGAGTTCTTTTTCAATTGCATGAAGATTTATGCTTGATTTTGTTTCAAATTTATTTTAGGTGTTTTAGGAGTTTCATTTTATTTCAAAATCGAGTTAATTCATTTTTTTGTAGTTCATTGAATTTTTATTAGAGATTTCATAATTCAATGGCACCCAAAAGAAGTTCAAAATTTGCTAAAGGTAAGATCCATGATCGATTGGTGTATCTTCGTACGAATTAAATAAAATCTTGAGTTTTTATGGTTGTCGTTGGAACGATTGGTGTATATACACGACTTTACTTAGTTGTGTACATGCTAAGCGTTGTTTGTATACATGTTTTTGTGTATTAACATGTAAAGTTTCTATGATTTTAATTTACGTATTCACGGTTTTATTGTATATTTACATTGTAATTACTGGATGTATACATGATTATAGGCATTTGCATGGTAATCTTAGTTTGTATGCGACAACTCACTACATAACTTTAATTTACATATACACGGTTTTACTTACCTATATACACAGTAATGTTCTTCTTTACATGATATTTTGTATTTGTAATATAATCTTTGTTTTTATGCATAATTTAATTTACATATGTATGATTCTAATTGGGCTATATACATGATTTATTATATGTATATACATGGTAATGTTCTTCTTTATACATGGTCATATGCAGGTTATTAGACAACGACTTGTGCAAAAACATGATGCAATAAGAGGCAAAATCATTCTGGCCGATTTGATGTAATAAGGGGAAGATGTTGAGATTTGTCTTAGGCTACCACGGGGTTGGAAAGAAATTGTTAAAAAGGCAGTCGATGAAAACAATGAGCTTGTTAAGATGGAGAAAATACATTGGAAAAGAGAGTTGTGTTCATTGTATAAGGCATTCTACATTTTTCATTTTAATGTACATTTGTGTTACTTCTTAGAGTTTGGTTCAAATGAAACAAACTCTTATCCTAAAAAATGAAAAATGCACTACTACCTAGAAAAAGTGCATTACTAACTAGGAAAAGTGCAATCCGAAAAGTGTCCAGCAAAAAATACGAAAAGTGCATTACAAAGTACGAAATGTGCAAATGCGAAAAAGTGCACTCCTAAGTAGTAAAAGTGCACTACGAACTAGGAAAAGTGCATTCATTTCATTTTTCAGGACAAGAATTTGTTTCATTTGAACCAAACTCTACTTTCCTTTTTCTTTTTAAAACAGAAGTGAGACGAAATACAAAGCCATGTATATACAAAATCACAATCATGTATATATATAAACCATGTATATACGTGTTCTACCACATCATTACATAAGCAATTCCATAATTGCAAATATAAAACATTGAATAATAAAAAATAAAACCATGTATATATATACTCAAAACTATGTGTATATATACTCAAAAACGTGTATATACGTATTCGAGCATATTATTACATGAATTGGATTTCATCATTGCTCAAATCTAAAATATGAATAAAGACATATAAAACCATTAATATTATGTTCAATATCATGTATACACTGAATACAGATCATGATCATGTATATATAAATTGCAAACATGTATATAAATATCAGATTACATGTATATGCATATGCGAGGTTTTTCAAACGCGAGAATGAAAACTAATTTTATGTTTCCTAAAATTACGGGATTTTGTAGATTTGAAATTAAAATGGAAACTCTAAGATTGGATGGAGAAAATCACTTAATTTTCAGATTTAATTATCATTATTTTTTTTCATATTTAAAAAAATAGATATTATAGTTATCTCTCTCTCTCTAGGTAGTTATTGCATACAAAAATCCCCATAATAAGATTGATATCCCTATAATTACCACCGTAGATTAGGTTCAATCTAACGCACTATATTGCGTCACATGGTAGCAATATAAGAATGGTCTTATTAGAACCTACCTCTCTATATATAGTATTAAATTCTGGTAGAAAGACCCTTTAGAGTAAAAAGTGATTGTTATTCCTAGCCATTAGATGGATATTTTTTAACGTACCAAATTTAAGATGAAAGGGTGCATTGTAAAATCATACACGCGGTTTGAGAGAATATCAAGCTAATTAATAATTTTCTTTCATTTTAATTTTTTTACTCTTTTACGGTTTCACTTCAGTAAAAAAATAAACCCCACACTCTCTCCTATCAAAAACTTTCTAGATTCTCTCTCCTGCAAACTGAAACGACGACTCAAAGGCGATTCAAAGGCTAGTCAACCGGCGATTTGAAGAGTACTCAACTTTTGTGCTTTATTTTGTACAATCTTAGTAATTTATCCTCAATCACGCTATAATCGATTGTTGACACAAATTATTAGTTTGTGATTTGGAATTTTAAAGCATAGAAACCAATTGGGTGTTCTTGAATGTAGGGTTTCGACTCATATTGGTGCTATAATCGAATCTTTTTGTTACGGTGAAGTTCGGATTCAGAATATACAAGGTTTGTAAATTGATTCAATTACGAATTTGTGGTCAATTTTGAATTTAGGGTTTTATGGGAATTTTTGGGTTTTGGTTTGGGAGTTTGGATTAAAAATTACATATGCTTGTTGTGTTTGATTTTGAACCAGATGTCAAAAGAAAATGGGAGTTGTTCTAAAAGAAGAAGGTTGGTGATAGGTATGGTGTTCTCTTGTTTGGTATATAGACTGGTTGACGCTGGTTTTTTTGGGGGTGCTGGATAGACCAAAACATAGATATCAGCAATTTGACGATGTTGGAGACTGTATTTGATGTTTGTTGTTCAATTTGGTGAATTAGACTTTATGAATTGATATTCAATACATATCACTCTGATATTCACTAGTGTTAAAACGGATATTCATTTATAATTACATACATGCTCCTTTGATATTCTCTTAATACATTAATTGTATTAATTGAAATTGTATTTGTTAGTGTTAAATTGGATATTCATTATGTATAACATTGATATTCATTGGTGGAAAAATTGATATTCTTTACATTGTTCATATAAACAGCTTGTGACAAGAAGGTTGTTGAAGAAGATAATCCAGACTCTTTAGCACTGGTAGTGTTAGGAGAAGATGCGAACATTCCTCAAAGCATTGATTCAAGATTGAGATGCTCAGACTTAGATTATAGAAGACATATTTTACCAAAAGTTGTGGAAAAAGATAAGAACAAAAAGGGTGAGACAGAGGATAAGAAGAAGGTCTCGAGTCCATCCAAATGTGAGTTGTAGGCATTACAATTTATATTTGATATATGATAATAATTTATTTATTTAATAAACTGTTAAATTGTTTGAGCTATTTAACAAAAGGGATTTGAGACAAAAAAGGAGGTTAAGCATATGAAGAAGAAAGCTGACAGTACTAGAGAGAAGAGTGCAAACGTTAAGGGCAAAAAAGTCGGCAACGGAGAAGTTAAAGGTGATAAAGAAAAGGGAAGTAAGAGAAAAAGGGAGAAATGTAAAGGGAAGGGAAAAAGTGTACAATAAAGAAGTTCAAGGTGATAATGGAATTGAGGATGAACATTATCCAAAACTGATCCACAGGGGCCAACCAAAAATGTTGGCTAATGCATTAGGGCAAATGAATGAGGAGCAAAAGAATTGTGTTCGCAGACTTGGCTTTGGAAGGTTGTTGGACATCCCGAATCTGTATATTCCAAGGTTGTATTAACACTATTCAGATTTATAAATGATTGATAAATTATATGGTATATATAATTAAAATGATATGGCTATTGAAGGTTGTTTTGAAAGTTTATAGTATATTGATTTTTGTTGGTCATAAATACATTTTTTAATAAAGAAATGTGTTTCATATTCCTTATAGTATGAATATATATTCTTTTTTTTATATAAGGAAAGCAATTTGGGTGGTCACTAACAGGCTAGTGACCGCCCAAGAGCATCCTAATGGATGAGGGT
Source organism: Fallopia convolvulus (assembly GCA_964016875.1). Lineage (NCBI taxonomy): Eukaryota > Viridiplantae > Streptophyta > Magnoliopsida > Caryophyllales > Polygonaceae > Fallopia > Fallopia convolvulus. The sequence continues at coordinate 43,638,000 of OZ024724.1, forward strand.
GTGCAAACCCGTGTCAACTGCAAGTGAAATAGAGGAGACACGTCGAAATGAGCCAACGACGTAATCCGCCAACAAATTGCACTCACGGTTGACGTGAGCGATACCCCAATCCTGGAAAAGAGCCAACAAGCAGTGGATGTCCAAACGAAGCAACTCAATCTCCCACGGGCTGCGCCAGTCACCAAGAATGGCCTTGACCAGCTGTAAATTATCGCCTTCAATCTGGATCCAGGGAATGCCACGACGAATGGACTCGAGAAGTCCCTAGCGTAAGGCGATGGTCTCGAAAGTCAGAACGGACTGATGACCAATCAATCCTCCGTTCAAATGGATCGGGTCGCCGCAGGAGTCCCTAAGAATGAACCCGAAAGAAGCCTTGCCATCTGCATTAACTGCACCATAAAAATTCAATTTAGTAAGATCACTTCTAGGTTTTGTCCATTTCGTGAGGTTTCTCTTAAGTCAACCTCGAGCCGTTCTGGAACATGGGTTATCCGAGGCTGAGGCTTCCGCGTTTTTCCAATTTTTAATTTGGTTGTGAATAAAGTCGCAAATGTTTGCGGCGTTATTCAAGTTATTGCTGTTATTGTTGTCGAAAACTCTTTTATTCCTAGAGTGCCATAGGCACCACCAAGTGTTAGCGAGGATTTCCATTTTCTCTTTTGTTAATCGCATCCTTATCTCATCCAGGACAAGGTGTGGTTTTTATCCCAGGAGAAATCTGGTTGAGGATTCGGCAGAGTTTGGAATTTACGGATTTGATGGTTTCCTCGGTTAATGGGCACGAGAGTAAAACATGGTTGATGTCTTCCTCTAGGTTGTTGCAGGCCTCGCATCTCGGCGGAACCGGGATATGGTTGACAACGAGCCTCATCTTAGTTGGCAAACCATTGCATGGTTGAATAGGTTGAGTACCAGCCATTTTTGCTAGGTTGCCAGTATAGTTTGTCCGAGATTTTGTTAATAGGGTTTATAATTTTGGATATGAATTCAAGGTCGTCTGGATTAATTACCTTGCTCAATTTCTCAATGTTCCACGAATTACCCTCTCTAAGGTACTCAACCACGGTTTCGTCCTAATTAATGAGGTTTCCCGCATCTGTCCTTGGGTTGAGAGGGCCCTTACCGGTCCAGTTTTCTTTCCATACTTGGACAATTTTTCCATCCCCAATCTGTCAAATAAGTCCTTTCACGTATAGGTCTTTAAGGCTTATTAGCTTGGACCACTGACAAGAGGTATTATGTTTTTTCTTGTAGTTTAGGATGTTTTCCGTTTTAAGATACTTTTCAGTAATAATTTTGACCCATAGATTGTCTTGTTCAGCTAGTATTTTCCAGAGCAGTTTCATTTTAAGTGCTTGGTTCATCTCTTCTGCCTCGGCGATCCCCACCCCACCATGCGCGGGTGGGCGACAAATGGAGTTCCAACTAATGAGTGGTTTGTAGTTGTGATCCTTGTTCCAAAAGAAATTTTTATTGATTTGGTCAAGTTCTTGTAAGGTGGCTTGGGTTAGCATAAAGGATTGCATAATGTAGTTGGGTTGTGCTGATAGATTTGCTTTAATAATTAGGGTTTTACGTCCCTCCTGAGATAGAGTGTTTGCTTTCCATTTTGCAAGTTGGGATATGGTCCGCATAATTAGTGGTTTAAAGGTGTTTTGTGTTACTCTTCCATTGATAATCGGGCATCCTAGGTATTTGTCCAACGCAACCGTGTTTGTGATTTGGAGAATATGTTCGATTTGTTCCTTTGTTGTACTACTTGTATTTTTGGTGACCTAGAAGGCGGATTTATGAAAGTTGACCTTCTGGTCAGATACCTGGCAATAGTTGTCGACAATTTATTTGATATTTGTACATGCAGTGGTATTCTCTTTAGCGAAAATGATGATATCATCGACAAAAGCGAGAAATGGGATTTTTGTTCCATATTGGTTAAATTGGTATTCCTTTCTTGTATACAAATTAATGTCATATTTTCTTACTCGTGTCTGGCTATGAGCAGGAGGCTATGTTATTGGTTGGTAGAGAAATTTGATGCTAGGAAGGGTCATATTACAATGCCTGATGGTGAAGTTATCGAGGTCTGTGAAGAAGACGTGGATATATGTCTTGGGTTTCCACGAGGTGGCACAGATTTATCAAGGATCAACCCTTCTGATAACAATTGGATTTATGATTAGAGAAGCCATATTGACATTGAAAAAGTTAAGGACCATTCTATCCGACCTGGTGATGTGTACACTATCATGATGGCCAATAAAGAGAACATGAATGTGAAAGAGTTCCAAAGGGATTTCATTGTGTTGTTGTACACTTGCATTATTGAACCACATAGAGTGGGGCAACCAACCAAAATCTTGTTTTACCATTGGAATCAATGGATAAAGTATCATGTAATTATTAAACTTACACTTGGTATTATTCATAAGGATAAAATATGTCTTATATTCAGTTTAAAATATATGATTTAAATTATTTTTTTCATATTATAGCATGCATTTCCAATTGTTATTATGCATTATTGAATGTGTATTTCATCTATCAGGTTACAAATGGTGTGGTTTTATATTAGTGTCTAAACGATGCAAAAGAGAAATGGGAAGCAAACCGAACTGCGCCTTTCACTGGTCCATTGTTATTTTTGACTGTAAGTACCATTTGGAAAAACTAGATTGGGGTTGTAAAGTTATGTAATAATAATTGTGCATGTTCATGCAGTTGTTGTACATTGATCGGGTTGTAAACTGCCAAAAATGTGATGTGGTTCCAAGAATGTTTCCTGCCTTCTTTAGTGGTTGGACATATGATAAGATCTTAAAGAGAGAAGAGTTTGAGTTGTCTCATGGCGGATTTGGGAAGGGACAAGTTGATACAAGACAAAGCATACAAGAGGGGGATACCATTGAGAGGGATGGAAAGGAGGATGGTGTTGACATGCGCATGCAACAGGTATATATTTAGAGAAAAACAAATATTCAGAATTTGGTTGTGATATTCATAACAAGAAATATGATAAGGTTAATTCGAGTAAAATAATGATATTCATCACATGCACATCTAATATTCATTTATTTATGCAGTCATATTCATTATCTACAATTGTGATAATAACTGATTGTTACATTCATATTCAAGTAAAATAATGATATTGATGTTATTTGTTATATGCATATGTGATATTCCCTGATATGAACTGTCATATTCATTACAACTACATGTGATATTCACTAATCAGTACTGTCATATTAAAGTAACATAATGTTATTGATTAATTTGTTACGTGATATTCAATGTAATTTCAGATTCACAATTGTAAGTGTAATATGGTATGATTTTTTATATAAAAAGTAATGTTTACAGGATTTTCTCCGATCGTTGGGGAGACAATATAAGGCAGTTGGCTAATATTATAATTAGCATTGCATCGAACACGAACAATATTCCTTTTGAGTGCAAGGATTGTGAGGCTGCAAAGGCACTCGCTAAGTTTGCTAAGGCAATGTTGGGTATGTTATGGATTTACTTAACAACAAATAAAATTTGTAGTCAAAACCCCGCTGTGTATAGCTAAGTTAGGATCGTCCACGGGAAGCAAGGCTGTTTATCTATCAACTACAAAAAAAAACAAGAAAACAAAGCAAAACAAGCAAAAACAACTACGGCCAACCTCGTTAACGACCTTGTCAGAGTCGTTAATGAACCTGGATTTCTACCGAAAACATAGAAACTAACGATCTAATAGCAGGTTCGGTACCGATCTAAGGTGCCTCGGTAACGAGTGAGAACGAAAGCAAAACTAAGCAAATTCAATGTATAACAAGATCTAGGACAAGGGTTACCACGACATAGCTATGCATAAAAACGCGTAAAGATCACGCCTTTGAAGATAAATTCATCAACTTTCGCTGACTAACATGCAAATCAATCAACTTTCATAAATCAATTCACTTTATTACTTGTTTTGAATCCAAAGCTCGAAACTTTCGATATCGAACAATATCAACATTCAAGTTCACAACTTTCTCCTTCGATCAAGTTAAAAACTCAAATTACTTCGACTCTCGTCTAAGTATAAGTACAACAAGCAATTCAAAAGATAGAAGGCATTCAAAATATCAACATACTCATTCAAACATGCACAACTACGTCGGGTTTCAACCCCGACCCTAGATAAGAAGACTACTCACAATTCATTGAAACAAAGCAACCAACTTTAATCAAAGAAGACATTGAAAGCAAAACTTACTTGAAATTGAAAAAAGGAAATATTGTGTTACAAACTTGTGGAATCCCGAAACACTAAGAACACCGAGCAAGAACTGATCACCGAACCTAACTCTCTCGATCGATCGACTTCAGTTTTACTCTCTCTCTCTCTCTCTCTATCTCTCTCTCTCTCTCTCGACTTCTCCTAAAACTAGCGTCCAATCCCCCCTTGTCTAGGCTTAGAACAAGGGTATTTATACTAAGAAACTAGCTAATAAAAAGGCTAAAAGATAAAAACTTACCCTACTTAAAAGATACCAAGATAAAAGATATAAAAACTGAAAGTCGGATGTGCCTCTACCGACACAGGTCCCTCGTCATTGTAATCGTCATTGGAGAGTTGGTGAATCCTTTGTGCCCTAGAAATTGAAGCGAGAAGACTTTAATCAAGAAAGAGGGCCAAGAAACCTTGAGGATCGAATTAGTCCGAGTGGAACGAGTTTGTGAAGGGGGGGAGAGAGAGAGAGAGAGAGAGGAGGCATCAGATCGAAGAAGTCGAACAAGAAGAATAATGGTGGGAGAAGATGCCAGGGTTGTTAAGAAATTGACAGATTTTGTTAAATTTGGGTACGGGACGAACTTTGGCAAAAATTTAGGGGTATTATGCGGAATATTTTTTGAATTCCTAGGGCACAAAGGATTCACCAACTCTCCAATGACGATTAAAGTCTTCTCGTGAATGTCCTGCACAGGGTCGATAGACTGTTGAATTCCTTACAAAAACCCTATCTTCACAACTCGTTAACGAACCTCACATGTCGTTTACGAATCTCTGTTTTGACTTCTTACGAGCTTTTCCTTTGCTTTAACTTGCACTCTAACTTGATCTTCCCATGCAATCTTCTTTCTCTTCTTCCATGCATTCCTCCTTCCACCACTTGACTTCAACTTTGCTTGAAAAACGCTCTTTTTCCGCTCTTAAACCTACAAAAAAACACAAAATGAAGTAGCTTCCATACTTTTCACAAAATATGCAAACATATCCAAAAACACAAAAAACTAACTCTAAAACCAACTAAACTAAACTAAACAACCTAAGAAAGACACCTAAAACTAGACCAAAAACACGAACATCAAATACCCCATATTTAAGCTTGCTTGTCCTCAAGCAATCACTATACAATAACCAAAACCAAACAATCATGCTCATCAAGCAATAGCCATCATCTAAAAAGCAACTTCAAAAACATAGTAGAAAATAGCAAATGACTATTAACGTCATCACACATATATAAGCACAAATAGACATAAGCAAATACAATCCAACCACACCAAGGATATTTGTGTTTCTCACTTAACTCTCAAGTGTTTGGGCTTATAAATTCAATCTCTCAACTCAATCTTATATGCATAAACTCATAGAAATTGGAACTTATATCACCAAACTCTCCACCTATGATTTGTCAAAACAAGCAAAAATTATCAATAGAACTTAGGCTCAATGAAAAACTTCATAGAAGCTTCCATTCGGTCGGGTTGTAACGGGCTTGGTAAAGACAATAGGTGTGGAAATTTTTTGGCTATGTGGTGCTAATAATATACGAGAATCAAAGACTCCTAAACACTCACACATAACATCAAAACTCTCATAAAAGACATACCAAACTCACTCTTCATTATGCACATTCTCATTCACCTTTTATCCTAGAAAGCCTCACACAAGCATAAAAAAATCTTCGGTTTAAACTGCTTCATTCCTCCTCTTTCATCTTTTTTCTTTCTCTTTCTCTTTTTTTCCCTCGACTTAGCCTCGTTAATGACCCATTAGAGTCGTTACTGAGCTATACTTGCTACTCGATATCCTCTTTTCTTAACAATAATTTTTTTCTTATTTTTGTGCATCTTTTCTAGCAAGAGATCTGTTTTTTTTTCACAAAGTAAATCAAGAGACGTTCAATCTACCCTTCCCAAAACCCTTTATTATGAACAAAACATAACATTTTCACTCTCCAAAAACATACCTCTCCAACTAAGTCCTAATCCCCGGATAGGATGGTCAAACTTATCTCGGCTAGGGAAATAATTTGTGGAGCTAAAAATAAAACGCTTAAGGCTCAAATATGGTTATCAAAAAGAAGGATCATGATAAGGGTGGATAGGGAAAAATAATGCTTATAAAAAAAATAAGCTCTCTATCATATGATTTTCACAAGTAATGAACTAAAAATCTCATATAGGTCTCAAGAAATAGATAACCATCACAATTTCAAGAGATAATATGCATAAGGAGAGTAAATCACACAAGAAAAGAAGAAGGATTTTTGATGATCTCCCTATAAGGCAGAAAATAACTCACAAGGTAGCAATTTTTGTTGGATTGTACTACTCATGCTAAAAGTTATACATGCTCAATTTCATCAAATGCTATTCCTCTAGAAAACAATTTCATATCAAGAATCAGACTATACTATCAAAAACATGCTTGAAAGGAAATTACATGATCATGCTAGCAAATACTATCATAGAACCAAAAGACGGGGCATTTATCCATTCTAAGAAAAACTCTTTTTTTTTAAAACAAAGACAAGTAAAACAAAACAAACAACTAATCAACAAAACACACAAACAAGCAAGTTTTCTTCCCTTCCCCCCCCCCCCATACTTAAAATTATAGTGTCCCCACTGTAATAAACTAAGAAGAAGAAAAGAATAAGGAAAAAGAAAGAAACTCACAAGAAAAACTGAAGCGGGAAAGAAAAGATCTTCTAAAAGCTGAATCAGCGTCGCCGTCGTGGTGAAAACTGACGCTCAAAATTGTCCATGAATTAATACATGGTCTTCCAACGCTCTTCATCAACTGTCACCCTTTGCTCCATCGTCCTCTAATGAGCATCCTCCTGCTAATGCCTCGCGTCATCTAAAGCCATGCGAGTTGAATAGACACTTTCCCAACGATCCATCCTCTGGTGGAGCTGTGTCTGCTGCAGGTTGAGCTGTTGCATTTGAAAAGATAAATCTTCGGCCCATGGAGGTGGAACACTTGATCCAGTATAGGTGGGATGAGGAGGTGGTTGGTAATGATCTTGAGACTGGAAGTGGTCTTGAAAAATCACCGGGTTATAGGGCATCATATCATAAGATTGCGACACAGTAGGCGGTGGCGGTGGGTCGTTACCGAAGCTGGGTGCCTCGGTAGCAGCCTCATTAGTAGCCTCAAAGTAGTCATTAACGAGCCCATGTGGGTCGATAACGATGTTGTCTTCATCGCCCATAACTTCGGTACCGAGGTTATCATCCTTGATATCGAGCTCCTTCGTGGTTGCCTCCGTTTTTGCCTCCGTTGCATCATCATCTTCATCCATTTCTTCGCCCTCTCTGGAGAACCTTGTCTCACACGGCCTTAACGACGCCTCAGTTTGTGGCTTCTTCTTCAACGAGAAAGCACCGACCTATCCAAGATTTGTACCAATTTGGCACGTAAAGCAGCTCAACCTTGTCTCGGGCAAGAAGCACATGTCGGCCAAGTACCTTGGTGGCATACCCTCTCTCGGTCATCACAAATATGCCGGAAGTAAACCAATATGACTTTTCGAGTTTTTGGGCTCGGCTTGGCGTGTAAAGTGAAAGATCGACGCCGAGTTTTTCCGCCAGAAGACTCACCAGATTCCCGCACCACACTTCCTTTGACTTGATCCCATGCTTCTCAATGTATTGCAGACATTCAAACCCCATGTTCAAGGGGGCGGGGTCCTCGTAAAGAATAGTACGGAGGCATGAAACGTCCACCCGTGTCGATCTTGAAAGCTCTCTCTTGGGCCAAAAGGTGGCGCCTAGAGGTGTCAAACGGGTCGGTCAGGTCGGGTTCGGGTTCGGTTATTTCGGGTTCGGGTTGAGTCGGGTTCGGGTCGTAACGGGTCACCGGTCAAATCGGGTCGGGTCATTGCGGGTTGTCGGGCGGGTCGGGTTGACCTAACAGGTCAAGACAATTGATTTTTATACAATTATTAAAATATTTTTTATTTAAAAAATAATATTTAATATTATTTTTATATATTTTAATAATAAAACATATTATAATTTTTAAAATACATTATATATTCTTAAAATATAACAAATTGGATTTCGGGTTTGAACCCAACGGTTTTTCCGGGTTCGAACCCAACGGGTTTCGGGTCTAACGGGTTCGGTTTATTTTGGGTTTCGGGTTCAAATTTTCGGGTCTTGACCCTAAATTTTTTGGGCGGTTCGGGTCGGTTTTTCGGGTCGGTCAGCTTTTGACAGCTCTGGCGCCTAAGACTCGAAGTATGATTCGGAAAATGGGGTTGATGATGCTAGCCCCTGGAAGTGCTGCGGCAAAAGGTTCGACTTCCCTGGAAATGTAACGCCAAGTGTCGGTGACCTTGAAGTTCTGGATTTTGTAGTCCCGAGAGTAGTGAAGAAGCTCGATAAGGGCATTGAGTTAAGCCATTGCGCACTCATGATTGACATTGCCTAGCCGGAACTTGATTCTTCCTTCCGAATTCTTGTTCTTGAAGCTTGTTTGGAGAGTGGCCAAGAATTCGGATGTAAGATCCAGGTAATGTGGCATCTCCTCCTTCTTTAATAATTGAGGTACTCCATGAATGGCAAATGTGTGCTTGACATCCTCATAGATCCCCAACGGCTTAGCACTTTGCCTTGAAAACCACCTAGTGAAGTAATCCTTGTCAAGAATGGCGTCGAAAAGGTTAGCTTGCGCTTGGGTAGCCAATACGACATTGTCCATGCGGGGAGGGGACGGGAAATGTTGAGTCCTCTTCTTCTTTCCGGCTTTGTGTTAGCTCTGCTAGTACTTGCCATATGTACCTACAAAGACCATGAATTTCCAAGATAAGATCCACACAAACCAACTAAAAGAAAGACCACATACTTGTTCTCGGAAGTGCTCTCGACATGCCTCGTTACCGACCCAATTGGGTCGTTAACGAGGCTGGGTCTGGTTTTAAAACTAGAATTTCACAAGTCTTTAACGACCCTCACATGTCGTTAACGAGCCTGGGCGAGAACATCTTGGGGACTCCTCCGAGTACAAAACTTCACAATTTTTCAACAATTCGAGCATAAGTCAACCACAATCCCTCATGAAACACACAATCTAGCGCATGAAACCCCATACATGCTTGAAACCCTGTCCAAACATGCCATTTAATTGCCAAAAACTTTTATGGTGAAGATCAAACAATTCAAGGACAAGTTACTCATGCTTTTCTTATCAATCTTTCAATTCAAATCAAGCAAGAATAACCAAGTATAAATCAGGATCGATCACCAACAATAGAAACAATAGAAGCACAATGCAACATAGACATGCAAACCAATTACCCAATCTAGATCTAGATATGAATTTTACCCCTAAATTACCATGAATCTTGCAATAAGAGAGTTAGGGTTTATAAATCATACTGTAGATTCGGAGAATTGAAGAACAAAGAGTGAATTGGAAAGGGGTAACGAGGCTTGTGGTGCACCGGTAACAAACTTCAAGAGAGGGTGAGGCTCGTTATCGTGGGGCGTGACTAGGGTTAGGGCTCGGTGGTGCAATTGGTGGGGGGTGGGGGGTAAAAATTCCGGTAGGATTGGATTGAAGATTTGAGGATTAATTGGCTTGAGATTTGGGTGTGAGATTTGGAGATTTAGAGGGTTTAAATAGGAGTGGCTAGAGGAAGAGGAAGAGGCAGCGTGAGGGGGGAGAATAAGATAGAAGATAGATTAGGTTAGAAAACTTACCTCACCCACGTCTGCCAATTCGCGCGTCAACATAGGTCGTTAACAACCCTCATAGGTTGTTAACCTGGATGTCTTATTTTTCAGCGTTTTTCCGAGCGCGAGTTCCTATACCATTTTAGTTTCGAACAATTCTATCTTGCTAACATCTAAGCTAAAAAAACTCAAAAGAAAGCTAAGAAAAAGAATCTAAAAAGAAAGGGAAACGACTACTAAAACTAAAAACCGGGTTGCCTCCCGTAAGCGCTATTTTTAACGTCGTTAGCCCGACGTACTTACCTTGGCTAATCAAGGTGGTTCCTTTTCGGCTATGTCGGGGTTTTGAAAGGCCCCATACTTAGCATCGAAGGCATTGTTATCTTGTCTTACCAAATTCAGTCCTTTATCTTCTAGCAATATCCCCGGTATTCCTACACAAGGGTTAGTGAAATCTGGAAACCAAGGTGGTTTCGATTCTTCTATAATATCGATAGTGGGATATAGTGTAGGAATAGAATATAAGGAAGGATCATGACCAGTAATAGTGAATCCATGCTTAGAATACTTACCCTGATCCATTGGTGATGATATTGACACTAAGGTTGTCGAAGTCGTTAACGACCCAACGCCAGCAAATCCTCCGTCATATTGTTGCATGAAAGGCTCGGTACTGGACCAGGGAGGGTCAATAGAGATCCCGCTTGCACTCTTGTACTCCTTATTTGTTGGAGTAGAGTCGTTAGACTCAACAATGTCGAGCTCTTGCTAGGTCAACTCGATTTGTGCGACAGTTGTTGCGTCGTTGGCATTTCGGTTGAGGCTGAATTCTATCCGCTCCTGTCCAATATCGAAGGTAAGGAGTCCTTTCCGCACGTCCACCCTTGCGCCCACTGTAGCGAGGAATGGTCTGCCCAAAATGATGGGGACTAAAGGATCTTCAGGCATGTTGAGGACAATGAAATCGTTTAGAATGAAGAATTTCCCCACTTGAATGGGATAATCGTCAACGACTCATGTGGCCTTCACACTTGATCCATCCGCCATGTACAGTATCATGTTCACAGGTTCTAGAGGTCCCATGTTAGATTTCGACCAGATTGACATGGGGAGTAAACTGGCACTGGCTCCCAAATCACATAGAGCCTTGAATCGGTGGTCGCCTATGCCAATTGTTATAGCAAATCTCCCTGGGTCACCTAGCTTTTCTGGAAGAGTAATAGATCGGACCTCATCTTGAAGCTCTGTAATGGATTGTTTCCTGCTAAGAATGTCTTTCAAAAACTTTGTGTAAGTCGGCATTTCGCTTAGGGCCTCAGCGAATGGTATAGAAGTATTTAAGCCCTGGAGAATCTTAACAAAACGCTTAAACTTGCCATGAGTTGAGTCCTTAGACTTCTTAGTATGAAAGGGAAGAGATTTCACCAATCTTGGAGCCAAAACGGGCTTGAGAGGTGAGGCTACCGGGTCGATAATAGGATCGATTGGTGCATTCGAAGGGTCGGTACCGACCCTGGTGGTGTCGGTAACGAGCCTGAGATTAAGAGAGGAGCTCGGAGTAGGGAACTTACTTGGATTGGGGTCGTTAATGACCCTGAGAGCATTGGTATCGAGTTGTTCAGGCTTAGTAACGACCCTCTTCGGTTCGTTATCGACTTGGGTTGTGGCATCCTCGTCAGAATTGGGGCTCTTCTCCTTAGCTTTGGCACGCTCTGGTAGTGTCTTTCCGGTCCTAAGGTACACGACCTCTATTTGTCCTCTAGGGTTCTCCTCGGGGCGACTCGGGAGTTACCCTTGTGGTCTTGGAATCTGTGCGGCCAGGTTCCCTAGCCGTGAGTCGACACTCTTCTTCCACACATCAAACTCTCCCCATCTTTTCATCTGGTTATTAAGGTTGGCTTGAACTCCATTAATGCCCTTTTATAAACCTTGTACCCAAGATGGTGGCTCTTGGTAGCCTGGAGGTCGATATGGCGTAGGTCGTCTATCCGGTGGGGGCGCTGCATAGTTTGGATGCGGATTTTGATTGCCCCATGCCGGATTGTTGTTTGGCATGTCAAAGTTATTAGGTTGGTTCCTGTATGGACCTCTCATATTATTCATCTCAGCGTAAGTCTCAACGGCTCTTACCTGTTCGATGTTAGTACAAGCAGAAGTACTATGGGTAGAAGAGCCACATTCTTAACAAGGATGAGAGGTTTTCATAAAACTTACCTGTTTCTTAAGGCGGTTGATCTCATCATGTAGAATTTGATGTTTAACATCGGGATCAACTTTATCCTTGTTAGGCATGTAGAGACGCTTCTGGGGTTGGGGTGACTGTTGGGTACCATATATGGCATCGTAGTTAGACGACTTGTCCAGCATTTCCCATGCATCAGTGGGATCCATCTCTATGAAACCGCACACAGTGTGTGTATTGATGCGATTCTTCGTTTTTGCATTGATCCCTTGGAAAAAGATTTCTTGGAGCACATATAAAGGTTGCCCATGAGTAGGGCACTGTCTGAGCATCTCTTTAAACTTCTCCCATGTCTCTACAAAGGTCTTGTTAGGTAGCTGGTGATAGGAGGTGATGCATTTTCTCAACTCCGTTGTCTTGGCAAGAGGGAAAAACTTTGTAAGAAATTGATCATACAAAGCCTTCCAAGTCCTCATAGACTTAGGAGGTAAGGTCTCTAGCTAGCTCAGGGCCTTTCCAATAAGAGACCACCTGAAAGCTTTTCAGAGAACATATTCAAGTGAGACACCTTCAACAGATATAGTGTCACATAGATCAATAAAATTTCTAATATGTTTCATAGGGCACTCAATAGGTTTCCCTTCAAACTGAGCCCTTTTTATTAAGGATATGAATTGAGATTTAATCTCAAATGTCTTCTCTAGCTCTGGAAGCACAATTGTAGACTTTGGCACCCTCAGTTCTAGATGCATATATTTCTTGGCATTCCTCGGATAGGCATTTAGCTCTTCTTGTAAACGAGCATTATTCGCTCGTTCACGTTTAGTGGCGGCAGCAACGACATCACGATCAGCTTGTAACGCCTCCATCTGCCTCTAGAGGACTTCCATTTGTCGAGCCATTTCTTCAGATGTAGCCATGTCCTGGTTTTCTCTCCGTCTGCGGTGCAAGGTACGTTCAGGTTCGGAATAGTAACCAGTGTTGTCAAATTCGAGCTTGCGATGTCCTACTGGCATACGCTGAGAAAATAAACAAAGAAAATAGAATTAAAAACAAAATCAGGGTCGGGCTATTCCCAGACCCAAAGATAAACAAACAAACACTATTGTCTCCTCGGAAACGGCGCCAATTTGTTGATAGGGATTTACTTAACAACAAATAAAATTTGTAGTCAAGACCCCATTGTGTATATCTGAGTCAGGATCGTCCACGGAAATCAAGGTTGTTTGTCTATCAACTATAAAAAAAAAGCAAAACAAGCAAAAACAGCTACGACCAACCTCATTAACGACCTTGTCAAGGTGGTTAACAAACTTGGATTTCTATGAAAAATAGAGAAACTAACGATCTAATAGCAGGTTCGGTACCGATCTAAGGTGCCTCAGTAACGAGTGAGAACGAAAGCAAAACTAAGCAAATTCAATGGATAAAAAGATCTAGGACAAGGGTTACCATGACATAGCTATGCATAAAAACGCATATGAAGATAAAGATCGTGCCTTTGAAGATAAATTCATCAACTTTCGCTGACTAACAAGAAAATCAATCAACTTTCATAAATCAATTCACTTTATTACTTGATGTCCGCCTTTGTAGTCGTGTTTTTATGGTGTGTTTTTGGTGTGTTTGAGTCTTTTTCTTTAGTTTTGTGTTTTATTTTGAATCTCTTATGTAGGTTTTCGTATTTCCTTAAGATATAGAGTCTACATAAGCTTTGGTGGTGTTTTGTAGGTTTTTAGAAGCTATTTGGAGCACTTTTTGAAGAAAGGAGCAAAGCCGGTGAAAGATAACACTCAAGAATGAAGAGAAGATGAAGATTAAGCGCTCAAGTAAAGTTATTGAAGATCAATTTTGAGCTTTGAAAGAGATAGAGAAAAACGTTACAAGAACATAGGAAAAAGAATCAAGTCAAACGGACTTGTAACGAATTCGCTACGCAAGTTTTACTCAAGGCTGTTCAAAGTGCTAAACAGGGTCGTTAACGAGGCACACAGGGTCGTTAACGAGGTACCCGTGTCGTAGCAGAAGACAGAGTCGGTGCTAATAATGATCTTTTATCCTATTTCCTTTTATGTCCTTAGATAGATAGAAGGGATATATCTTATTAGAAGATATTATTTCCTTAGAGATAGATTTAAGATAGAATAGTTTCTCTATAAATACACTTATCCCCTCTTTAGTTTTCTTATCATTCATGTTAGAGGAGGAGGAGGAGGGGAGATGATTGAGAGGAGGCGAGAGAAGGAGAGGAGTTTTGTGGAGAAGAATCGTCGTTTGGATTCAAAGTCGTAAGCTTTCTTTATTAATTCAATTTGGATGTTTTTAATTATGAATAGTGAGTAGTCTTCTTCTCTACGGTTGGGATTAAACCCAACAATGGTTGTGCATGCTTGTTTATGATCATGTCTTGATTGTTTTTATTGCATGAATCTATTATCTTGTTCTTAATCCTTGAAACGAAAGTTGAAAAAAAAATTCTTTCATAGTTGAAGCAAAAGCATAAACCTTGAATCAGAATAGTCAATTTAGGGTTTTGAAGCGAAAGCGGATCAATCCTAGTTGAAGTAGAAGAGATAGATAGTAAGTTTGTTGATTGAACGAAAGTTAGTTGATTTACTTGCTTAGGTTAACGAAAGTTAGCGCCTTTATGTGATAAAAGCATGATCTATGTGTTTCATTAGCGTTGGCATGCATAATTGTTGTTGTGGGGATACCCTAAACCTTAGAATTCCTCTTTCTCTTGTTAAAAACCCTTGCTTTGATTGATTGCTTGCGTAATAAGTTACAAAACTTGATACTGACTTTCTCCCTGCGGACGAATCTGACTCTGTTATACTCAGCGGGGTCTTGATATAAATTTATTTGTTGTCAAGAAACACCCTTTAACATTACTTGTTTTGAATCCAAAGCTCAAAACATTCGTTATCGAACAACATCAACATTCAAGTTCACAACTTTCTCTTTCGATCAAGTTAAAAACTCAAATTACTTCGACTCTCGTCTATGTATAAGCACAAAAAGCAATTCAAAAGATAGAAGGCATTCAAAACATCAACATACTCATTCAAACATGCACAACTACGTCAGGTTTCAACCCCGACCCTAGATAAGAAGACTACTCACTATTCATTGAAACAAAGCAAACAACTTTAATCAAATAAGACATTGAAAGAAAAACTTACTTGAAATTGAAAAAGGAAATATTGTCTTACAAACTTGTGGAATCCCGAAACACTAAGAACACCGAGCAAGAACTGATCACTAAACCTAACTCTCTCTCTCTCGATCAACTTCAGTTCGATTCTCTCTCTCTCTCTCTCTCTCTCTCTCTCGATTTCTCCTAGAACTAGCGTCCAATCCCCCCCCCCCCTTGTCTAGGCTTAGAACTAGGGTATTTATACTAAGAAACTATCTAATAAAAAGGCTAAAAGATAAAAACTTTTCCTACTCAATAGATAACAAGATAAAAGATATAAAAACTGAAAGTCGACTGCGCGTCTACCGACATAGGCCCCTCGTTAACGACCTGCACATGGTTGGTAGACTCTGTTGAATTCCTTACAAAAACCCTATCTTCACAGCTCGTTAACGAACCTCACAGGTCATTAACGAACCTCTGTTTTGACTTCTTACGAGCTCTTCCTTTGCTTTAACTTGCACTCTAACTTGATCTTCCCATGCAATCTTCTTTCTCTTCTTCCATGCATTCCACCTTCCACCACTTGACTTCAACTTTGCTTGAAAAGCGCTCTTTTCTCGCTCTTAAACCTACAAAAAGACACAAAATGGAGTAGCTTTCATTCTTTTCACAAAATATGCAAACACATCCAAAAACACACAAAACTAACTCTAAAACAAACTAAACTAAACTAAACAACTTAAAAAAGACACCTAAAACTAGACCAAAAACACGAACATTAGGGTAGCAACTCTTCATTTCTATCCCAACAAGGTGTTAATGTGCAGAATGGGGTTGGCAAGGTGTTGAGCCAATCTCAGGTCCCACCTTGGTCAGATGAAGAATTGAACAAAGTAATGGATGAATTTCAGGAAGCCATGAAGGGACGCGAAGAAATAATCAAGTATTGTTTAGTTGGCGATCGAATGGATTACTTAAATGAAATCAACACATTATCGTTCGTTGCAGAATATGATGTGGTAGAAGGTGCGTTAGGTAGAGAGCTACACAATAAAGGAAATGCAAGTGATCAAAACATTGATGTTGCAGTAGGAAAGCAGGTATATAAATTTGTTTCATATCCAATATATGAGTTGAGATCAAATGAGAACATCTCTTATAGTGTAAAATGAGAACAAATGTGGAGCGTTGGAATTTGGGAAATCAATGGTGTAGATGAGGGTTTCATTAATGAGGGTTTTTTTAAGCAGAGGGGTAATTTCGTCATTTTCCCCAAAATAGAACCCCTCCTTCTCCCTTCTTTCTTCTTCTTCCTTGGAGTTTTTTCAACTCTTTCCTCCATTTTTGGATTTTGATTTTTTTCTCTTCTTCTTCCTCCATTTACATGTTTTAATTAGATTAATAACTATTTTCGACCTCATTTGAGTTGCTTCTAGGTATTTATTTATTTTCTTAGGGTTTGAATGTCTAATTTAGGGGGGGTTTTCAAATTTGGGGGATTTCAATTAGCTTTTTAGTTCGAGCCTTAATTTACCATGAATTGTATCAATTAAAACATGTTATTGTATTATTTCATTGAATACCTTGTTATTTAACCAAAATTATTTGTCATTTCACCATTGTTAGAATCGAAGTTGATATTTGAATTACTAGTTTCGTAAGAACCGTCACTTGTAATACTGATCGCCCTCTCGGATGCGAGGGTCAAGAGATACAATTTATAACCCGACCCCGTTGTAGTACGTGGTGGGTGTCGAACACTCGGGAAGTCTACTCGATCGATGTGCCTAGATACTAGGAAGCTAGAAAGGAGAGCATAAAACAAAGGAAAATAAAGAAAACAGTCGGGACCGACACTGAGGTCACGTCGGGCCCGAGGTTGGCGACAAGAGGAAGTCGGGACCGACATTGGGTAAGTCGGGCCCGATGTAGTTGGGGATGTCGAACTCAAAGATTTTAAAAGTAGATCTTGGGCTTTTGGGTTCCTTCCCTAGTAGATCAAGGCTTTTCCACCCCAATTCAGGCAATGAGTGATGATCGGACTAGGATCGAGTGCTTTCACCCTCGTTCCAACCACATCTACACCTCGATCCATGGGGAAATCCCCTTCGAAGCAAGGTCTTGAGATTGACACATGTTCACTTTTGCTACTTTGCCAATCTCAAGCCTTGATTCCCGACTTTCGCAAGGAATTTTAGCTCGATGTAGAGTGGGTTCCTTAGATCAAACACTCAAGGCTATGGAATTGGGGTTTCTAGCCTAAACCTAGCTAGGGTTTTCCCCCATAACCCAAGATCAAGGAGATCTACTCCATGTGACAAGCAAAGAAAGCAATCAAATCAAAAGAGAAAGCAATCATCATAATCAATCTCAAAACAAAGCAAGGGTTCATTTAAATCCAAAGCAATCCACAAATACAAATCAAGGGTTTTCAAATCCACAAGATCAAAGCAAATCAAAGCTAAACAGTCAACAAAACCTCTCAAGTCTTCCTCCCCCTTGGCCGATTCTCTCTCTCTTCCTCCTCTTCTCCTTCCTCCTTGCTCTCCAAGTATCCTCTTGGCTCCCTTGGAACCCCCCTTTTTTTGTGTGTGTGAGGGAACCCCTTCTTAGAAGACAAGAGGGCCTTTTATAGATTAGATGAGGGGCAAAAGTGGAAGTTCACAAATTCGTGCCTTGGAGCCCAAGTAGTCCGGTGACCGACTCGGACCGACACGGAGGAACCTCGGGCCCGAGGTACTGTGCAACTCGGTCCGAGGTTGGAAACTTCAAAGTCGGGCCCGACGTTGTTGCATCTCGGTCCTGACCTCTTTCCACCTTCTTCTTAGTTGGTTTCTCTTGTTCTTCTTCATGGCTTGCTTCTCTCTTTCCCGCTTTAGCTCGGCCTTTGCTCCATGTCTCGACCCTCCTTCAAATTGATCCTCGATTCATGCCAAATTACCTACAAAACACATAAAAGGTGCGTAGTCTCCGAATCTCATAGAAATACGGGAACTAGGCTAAAAAGGAACAAAACGCACAAGAAAAGGGGAAAAAGAAACATATTTACAAAGGAAATCACATATGAAAACACCACCACATAGAGAGACATCAAATACTATGAACCGACTGTTGTAAGGGTTTTACCTTGATCCTAACAAGCAAATAAATTTATAAATCAAGACCCCACTGAGTACAGGGAGGTCAGGTTCGTCCACGAGAATTAAAAGTATATAAGTCTAGCAACCATTCCTTAACAAAAAGAAGACAAAACAAAACAAAACACACACAATTAGTGTTAGGCACCGACCCAACTAGTGCTCGATGACGACCCAAAACCTGGACAACGACGCAGAGAAGACCGGAAAAATTATGGGAGCTCGGCACCGACCTAAAGGTGATCGGCGACAACCTATTTCGGGGATGATAAAACCTCGGAAAAATCAATGTAAAATAAATCTAGATCAAAGCATCCACCACAACAAGCCTTGCATATAAACATGAATCAAATATCGACCAACAATAATCTCATGAATGACTTTCGCCATGAACAAACAAGCAAAACATCCCAACTTTCGTAAGATATAAACTTGTAATCCTATTTGTTATCTAAGGTCTTAACTTTCGTTTCAACCAAATATTATTCAAACTTCAGAATTTAATCTTTCAATTCAATCATGAATATGAGCATGCCTTCAACTTTCATTCAAGGAATCAAGCAAAACTAATAGGGATAAAAATAGAGATTAAAAGAGTGGTTTAAAATCAAAGATTCATGCTTTAACCATGCGCAACTTGTCGGGTTTCACCCCAACCCTAGAAAGGTAGACTACTCACAATTCATTATACAATCATCAACCAAAGATAGAAAAGAAGACATGAATCAAAACAAGTAAACTTCCAAAAGCTCTCTTAAAATTGTCCCAGAGCTTGAATAAGAGTTAACCCTAGAAAATCTACTTGCAACTCGTTCCGTCTCTTCTCGTGCCTCCAAAAAAACGTCTCCCCCCCTTTAATTTTTAACCTAAAAAGGCCCCTAAAGAGTGGTAGGAATGTTCTCATAAGGAAACTAAATCTTATCTTAAAAAGACCCATAAATAAAACATTTATTAAAACCTAACTTAAGGCGCAAGTTTTATTTTCCGCAAGACACGGAGGCGCTCGGCACCGACCCAAAGTGGGTCGTCACCGACCATTTCAGCACTTGATTTCTTCATTTCTTTGCTCAAACCATGCCCCAAAACTAGGTTCTTCTTCAATGCTTCTTCCTTAAACGTCCTTGGTCTTCTTAAACTTCTTTAGACTCCTTCTAAGACATCTTCATCAATATCTCCGAAGATCAACATCTCTCATCCTTCTATCCACAACGCCACACGACAACTCTAATGCTACCTCCTAGAAAGTTTGAAAACTCAGGATATCTCCTCCTCAACGCTTCAAAACCCTACAAAAACAACAAACAAGCACAAACGACTCCAACTCTCTAAAGAGGGTCGGAGTTATATGCAAAATAACACAATAAACCTAGAAAAGACTCAACCTAACTAGAAAACTACCCTAAAAAACCTACTAAAATGTGCGACATCACCGACAGTTGTAATTCTATGAACCGGAAATTATTATACGAATTTAGTGTTCTTTTTTAGGGTTTTATTACTTTTCATTTGTATGAATTTGTGAATGTTTTTGTGCTTTTATATATGTTTTCATTTATTTTGAATCTTTAATATTTTGTGATATGATGAATGAAAGCAAAACGTTCTTATTTTTATTTATTTAGGTCTTTTTGGTAGAATTTATGAGGTGCACACCAAGTGTTTGATAAATTACTAGTTTCAATAGAAGTTATTGTTGAATTAACTTTGTTGGTTTTACTCAAACCTATGAAGTTTGTGCATGTTTTGTGTTACAATCTGATTGTTTTATTGAAAATAAATGCTAATGGTAAATTTTTATCAAAAGCCCAAATGATAAAATTTAAAATTATGTCCTCTTTTTAGGTTCTTAAATTTTTTCTAATGTTATTGTTTCTTCTTTGATAAAATGATATGAACCATATTGAGATTCCATGCGTTGAAATTGCAATTAAATTCAAGACACTCACTACTACGAAAAATTCATGAACCGTAAAAACTCTTATTATGAACCTTAACATTCAAATGTATTAACCGACAAAATATCATTTATGAACTAGAATACATAACACAAATAACGAGTATGGTGAATTAAATTTCATGAACCTTTATGACAATTGCTATGAACCTAACTACATAAAGACATGAACCCATTAAAATAGTAAATATCATTTATGAAATACGATAATTGCCACAAATAACAAGTATGGTGACTTATTTTTATGAACCTTTATGACAATTGTTATGAACCTAACCATATAAAGACAAACCCATAAAATATCATTTATGAAATACGATACATGACATGAACAACAAGTATTTTGAATTAAATTTCATAAACCATATTGACATTTGTTATGAGCTTAATCGTATAAATACATGAACCAACATAATGCTATTTATGAACTATCATAAATGACACACATGAACCTTAAATCGATATGGTAATGAACCATAAGATGAGATATTATGAACCTATACTTATAAACATATTAACCGAAAGAACATATGTCACGAACCAAAAGACATGAACCAAAATAACTAGTATACTTTAAACACATGAACCGTAAGATAAACTAATATGAACCCGATCTTACAAAAACATGAACCAAAAGAAGAGCTATAATAAATCAACCATATGAAGTATTAGCCTATGTGGGATTTGAACCCACATCTATGTACACATGCACATTACTCTACCATTTGAGCCAATAGGCTATCCAATCACAAACACAAAGCTCAATTTCATCTTTCAATGCCACAACCAAAAAATTCATCAAACACAAATTTGCTATCGATATGAATGAATTATACAAAAGAAGTAGTTAGACAACTGCCAACTAGTGGAATTAATATTAGCTCAAAAAGAAGAAGCATGTCTATATTTTAATAAAAAAAAATCGAGGTGCTTTGCAATTTCATCATCACATATCATTAGAGAACTAATTTTTCCCAGTGCTCAATTATTTTCATCAACATTAGATCGTGGCAAACGAAGTGAGATCTTGAAAACAACTATATTTCTAGACTAAATTTCGAACTTGCCGTTTCAAGATAAATTAGATTAGTAGATTTGAAATGATGTGATAATCATACGAATGAAACTATAGCCAATTGAAAAGCTCATACATAAATTTATCAAACACCGCTTGGACTAAAAATATTTTATCGAAAGAAAAGCAATAAGAGAAAAATCTATAACTAGATTCAATTAGCAAGTAGATAAACTAGATTTAATTAGCAAAGTAGGGAGAAAAGGCTATGAATTTCATTTAATCAAGATCTAATTTATCCTGAAATGGCCAATTGAAAAGCTCATCATGCGTTGAATCTAGTTAATAACAAATAAAATCATTTGTATTTTTTACGAATGTATAAGGAACCACGGTCGAAATAAAGACAAGTTCAATTGAGACGAGAAGTTCACCTCGATAAAAGACAAGTTCAATTGAGACAAGAAGTTCACCCCGATAAATTTTAGAGATGAACTAGCATAATTCCCGCGCCATGCGCAGATTTTGTTAAAGTTTTATTCGAATTTATTTTTGTATATAGATTTAACGCATGTTTATGTCATAAATTAAATATACGAACTAAATTGACACACACACACATATATATATATATATATATATTGTAAGAATTTTGAACACAAAAATGAATCAAATATGACCTACAAATTAAATATAATGACAAACTAACTTTTAACAAATTCAGGTGAAATATTTGAAAATAAACTTTATTATAATTAAAATAATTATTTTTCATCTATTTTATAATTAACGTGAGGTCCAAAATTTTAAATGAGGGGCTTAAGGGGGAGTTACATGTGGCAAAGATTGTGTGTCTTAATGTGACGACATCTTATTTCTTATTAGTTGCATGTGGCAAAAAATTTTTGAGGTGGATTAATATGGGAACGATATGGGGCGAAAAATATTTACCTTAATGTGATGACCTTATTTCTTTCTCGTGACATGTGAGAAATATCAGAAAACATTTTTCTAATCTTGTATTTGATCATTTTTACGATACTAACTAATATTTTGGGCTCTTTTCGGTGCTTCAAAGATGATATGACTTGAAGTTGATGTTGATACTGATATAGCAGTTGACGCTGATTTTAGTAGAACATTTCAAGTGTTGAAATTATTAATTTATTTTTCTGAAAAAACATGTAGGTGTTCGATACACAAAGTTTAATGAGATTTATTGTATAAAAGAGTTTATGAAAAATTACCAAAAAAGATATATTAATAAATTAAAAATTTTCCAAAATGAATTTCTAGGGCAATCAAAGAAAAAAATAGAATAACATCCTTAAGCTCGGATAAGGTTAGGAAGAGGTAGCTCAGATTTCAAGTGAAATTTCCCTCAGATTAAGACACTTAAGCTTGAGTAGCTTTATTAAATCTTTGCACCTAACAAACGGAACCGATATTATTTTTTAACTTACGGATGGATAAGCCCCAAGTAAATGCCGCCGAAAAACCTTTGCTATAAAATCTAGGTGTATTAATGTAATGGACTAATTGTTTACCCGTGATATGTTGCATGGGAATTTTGTAGAGTTTTATACATAATTATTAATTAAATTTTTGGTGTAATAAGAGGTAATTAAGACAATTATAAACGTGGCTTTCTTACCTAAATAATATCGATTTTGTTTCTTATAAAATCGAACTTATATTGTGTGTATATCTTTCATTAATTTTTATGTAACAAAATTATCACCAACTTTTTTGAATTTCGTAATTATTAAGTTGCATTCACGTTTTGGAAATTTTTTATTTCCTTGTATTTAATTGCATGGAATTTAAATTAGCCCTACATTTTATCCCTTTTCATTGTATTTCAAATTTCATATATTTTATAAAGATTAAGATTTTATATTTTTAGATTTGGAAAAAAAAATATGCTTACATAGTATAATCTTAATAGCTTGTTCAACTTAGTTGTTTTGTGGAGTAATAATAATTTGTTAAATATCCAAATAGTTCAATAAAAGAACCAAAATTCTAAAATAGAACTAAAAAAATCTTAGGAATTTTTTTAATATATATATATATATATATATATATATATATATATATCTTAAATAAAGATTTACAAAATCTTTTCAAATTTAGATTTATATATACAAAAATCCATAATAATTTAACCAAAAGAAAGTGATTTATAGCATAATGAGATCGAATGATATATTGTTATTTTAAAAAATAAAAGCTATGAGTAGATACAAAGTGAGTTATTTCATATTTTTTCAAAAATGCATGTAGAAGACCTTTAATAAAATTATACGTAATTTTTTGAAAAGGAAATAAATTAGGGAAGATATGAGATTTTGTAAATAAGGTAGTTTGACTTGACAAATCTTCAATATAGTTTTTTTTGGTAGAATCAAAGCTTCAATATAGTAAATTTTTTTATAATAGTATAAAAAAATTATGGTATTTAAAGAAAAAAGTAAAATTATGGTACATCACATGGAAAATTTATTAATAGTGTAAGTTTATATGGTATTTTTGGAAAAAAGTAAAATTATGTAGATTAATATGGTAATGACATGTGACAAAAGCTGAGATGGCGTATTATTAGAACAACATGTGGCAAAAGCTGAGGAGGCGCAACGTGGAGGCTCCAAACCTTATTGCTTTTATATATATTAGATTTGCAGACGTTGACGAGGCAGGGAAGATGTGCAGACGTTGACGAGGCAGGAAAGATGTGCCGGTGTTGAAGAGTTCGAACTCCCCGAGTTTTTGCTCCGTTCTGAACTTCTCTCTGTTTGCAAGGGGAAGGATTTTGGGGAAGAATGAGGGTATTTTTGAGAATTTAATTGTATTTTTTTAAATTACACTCCGTGCCATTATTCATTGAATCAACCTTTTTTTCTTTTTTTTTTGTCTAGTTTAATCTTATCCTTCGATACCACTCATCCAACTCTCTTAATTTGTTCTTAGTTTTCATCCTAAAAAATATATACACCGAAACTCTACTCTCCAATATATTTAATAAAATTAGATAATGAAAATCTTATGTGTATATTCATACATATAGGTCTCAGAGGAAGGATAGTTAAATCAGGTTATGGATGTCATGTCTGGGGGTGATAAAGAACATCAAGAGGAGGTATGTACAAATACAAACCAATTTTATTTTGATTTATATTATTTTTATTCAATGATACGTATTATATAAGTTTGAATTTGATTTATTTTGGTGTTGGATTTACGAATTTTTGCATATTCAGTAAAAATAGTATGCATATTCATTTGCTCAGCCCTAGTAATTAGGTACGAGCTTCTACTAATGCGAGAAAAGATATAGGATTTAGGGTTTACCACAACATAGCCATGCATATCAAGTCATATGAATAATAAAAATCATGCCTTTTCACATAAGAAATCAACTTTCGTTGAAAAGAAAAGCAAATTACAAACTTTCGCAAATCAATTCACTTTAAATCTACTTATCACGATCTAAGGTTTTCAACTTCCGTTCCAAACATTATTCCTATTCATATTCACAATCTTTTCTTTCGATCAAATCATGAACATGAACTTACTTCAACTTTTGCCAAAGTTTAAGCACAAATAAGTAGAAACAAGATCAAAGGCAATCAATTCATGGATTCATACTATCAACATGCATAACTAAGTTGGGCTTTTACCCCCAACCCTAGAATAAAAAGACTACTCACACATGGTTGAAGAACAAACACAAAGATTGAAATTAGAAAACATGTCTTTCAATTAAACTAAAGAAAACTTACTAGAATTCCCAATCACAATGTGCTTAAAACTCAAGCAAGAACACAAAGAAATCTCAAAGCATTTCTCTCCTCTCCTTGCAGCCAAATAATAGCTAAAAACGTACGTAAAAATAATCCCCCTAAAAATATGTCTTTCACTTGCTTAAACACTAAGAAATCTATCTAAAGAATTTTTCCTTAAAGATATAAAAACTATCCATAAAAAGATATCGGAATAAAACACATTAAAATCCTGAGTCGGCGTCGCCTACCGACATGGGGGTACCTTGGTACCGACCCCCGTCAAGGTCGGTAGGACTCTTCTGCTGATTTTCTTCACTCTGTCCTTTCTTGTAGACCTTGGTACCGACCCCCCTAGGGTCGGTAACAAGCCATTTCCGGGTCTTTCCTTTTCTTGTTCTCCTTCGCTACTCTCTTGAACCTTCCTCCAATCCTTCAAGCTTCTTTCCCAGCCTCGCTCCTATCCGTTTGACGTCCTTAGAATGCTCCAATTCCGCTCCAAACCTTACAAGAAAACACAAAACTTGCGTAACTTCCATAGTTCACACAAAATACGAAAACTAAAGCAAATAACACATAACAAACATAAAACCTATCTAAACACGACTCAAAAACCTAGAAAGACTATATGAGAGA
Organism: Fallopia convolvulus; assembly: GCA_964016875.1. NCBI lineage: Eukaryota > Viridiplantae > Streptophyta > Magnoliopsida > Caryophyllales > Polygonaceae > Fallopia > Fallopia convolvulus. Next base: position 43,663,793 of record OZ024724.1, read on the forward strand.
AGGCTACAAACGTATACATCATCTATTCGTTCAATCTAACGGATCCGCTTTGGTCGCATTTTATATTGTAGCAATATTTTGCACCAAAGCGGGACTCCTTATAATACAATTTTCCATTAACTTTTCTTTTGGTAAATTTTTTCATTTTTTTTGATAAGGAAAGTAGTTAGGAAGGCCTACTAGCAAGCAAGCAATGGATATCCGCCCGCAACATCTCGATCTCCCACGGGCAACGCTAGTCACCAAGGACGGCATTGACCAGCTACAAGTTATCGCCTTCAATCTGGATATGGGATATGACACGTTGGGTGGCCTCAAGAATCTTCTGCATTAAGGTGATGGCCTCGTATGTCTTAACAGACTATCGACCAATCAGCTCTCCATCAAAGAAAATGGGGGAGCCGTCACGATCCCGAAGAATAAACCCGAACGAGGCAACACCATCAGCGTTCACTGCACCATCAAAATTAAGCTTAGTAAAATTCATTGCGGGGGTTTTCCACTTAGTGTGTTTCCTTCTGTCCCGTGTAGACTGAGTTCTACCACAGGGGCTTGATGGTATTTTTTAGTAGGAAAATATAGAGCCGAGACAACTCAACCTAAAGCATCCTTACAGATGAAAGTGCAAAGCCTTGAATGGATTTGAATCCAATTGACACTAACCGAATGTCGAAGTTCAGTGATCAAATTTGCCACTTTGATGCATTCACGAGGTACATGTAGGAAAAAACCTCAAAGGACTGCAAAATAACCAACGTATATGTTATAAACATTTCAATCTGCCACGGACATGATGTACTTCCTTTTAATGCATTTATCACCACCAGGTTTTCTCCTTCTATTTCAATTTTTGAAATATTCCTATCCTTAGCTTCACAAACTACCTCATACATTCCTCTTGCCTCAACCTGAATTACATTCCAGTTTTCATTAGCAGAAACATTCATTGAAATCTGTTTCCACAGTGGTCTCTAATAATCTATACCGCCAATGCCATCACATTATTCTTTTTTGACCCATCATAATTAATTTTTGCAAATTCATATGCCGGTTTAGTCCATTTCTTGTTCTTCTTTTTTTCCTTAGTTCTTGCATTTTCATGTTTATAGCTTTCATGCTGAATATTAATCTTCTTTGCTTTATTCCACATACTAATCTGTAATTTTATGAACTCATCTATATTTTTTGAGGGTCTATCCATTGGTTGGTTAAACGTTGTTCTATTTATGTGGTACCATATACCCCACCATGCTATAATTAAGTCAGTGAATCTTGTGTCCTTTAGTTGTTCTTTTAATTGATGTATAATCATCGTGATTGTGTAGTCATTTACTCCGTTTTGCAATATTGTGTCGACAATAGTCGGACCGACTTTGTATAGTGTCGTCAGAGTAATAGGACACTATACCAAAAAATGTTTTGTTGTTTTCTGCAGACATAACGGACATTCCGCAGTCACAGTCTTTATAAAAGTTGGCCTTTAGTCGGGGGTCCATTTGGACATACCTTCTATAACAATAGTTTTAACTTTTGGAATGGCATATAATTTTTAAATCCAGTCAAAGTCACAATCTCTTACTATCTTATTGGGATGTAAACAATGAAGTTGAATGAGTAGAGAACCATCCATTTTTACTCAGGTACCAATACAGTCGATTTGTAATTTTGTTCATTGGAATTAAAATAGACGTGATCCTTCTCACCCATTCTCTTAGTAAAATTTAAGATATATCTCTAATCTTCCATTGTTTGTTTTCCTCGATGAACTGTAATATTGTCGCATTGAGATCTATGTCTTGCCTATTCGAACAAAAATTCAACAAGGGGAATTTTGTGACCCATTGATCCGTCCAGAACCGAATATTACATCCATTGCCTATCTTCCACATAAGAGCTTTAAGAAAAGTATTCTGTAATTGCATTAGTTTAGCCCACTGCCATGACATATTCCTGCTTCCTAAATAAGTAAACAAACTTTTTGTTTTTAAGTACTTTTCAGAGATGATCTTAACTCAAATGTTATTTAAAACTGCCAAAATTTTCCATAGTAGACACATTTGTAAAGAGATATTCATTTGTTTTGCTTTTCTAAATCCTAGTCCTCCTTTTTCGTAGGTCTACATATTCTACCCTGCCCTATAATAGGGCTATTCCTTATTCGCATGTGGTTTATTCCAAAAAAAACTGTCGACTTATCGAATCTAGTTTCTGTAAAAAGTCATCTGGAAGCATAAAATTTTGCATCACATAATATGGTTTTGTGCATAGAACAAATTTAATGAGTGTCGCCCTTCATGCTTGAGACAACGCATTAGCCTTCCATTTGGACAGTTGTTGCTCTATGGACTGAATAACAAACGCAAACGTTCGTTTAGTCACTTTAATGTTTATGATAGGACATCCTAGATATTTTTCCAACGATATTTTATGAGGTATCACAAACTCATTCTGGAGGTGTCATTTTATTTCAAATTGTACACCTTTCGTACTCTGAAAAGCTGATTTATTGAAATTTACTCTCTGTCCTCATACTTCACAATATTATGTTAAAATACTTTTAATTTTCCGAAATGCCTTTGTTGTGATAGGCAAAATATAATGATGGTAAATTTTTGCATTAATTTAAAATGTACTTTGACGATTTAACTTTTTTTTATTGATCTTTACTCTACTCGGACAATGGTGGCGAGTACACTGCTCTCAAACCCTTCCCCACCACCGTTGGCATCTCTCATCTTACCAACCCCCCTCAGACACTTCAACATTACGGGTATTCCGAACGATGTCATATGCATATAATTGAAACCGACCTTGCTCCATTAACACATTATGGGTTGCCACCACTCTTTGGATGTTTGCTTTTCAAACAACCGTCTATCTTGTCAATCGGATGCCCACCCCAACTCTTCAAAATTTATCTCCCTTTCTCAAACTCTTTCAAATACAACCCAATAATCAAAAGTTAAAAAGTTTTGGTTGTCTATGTTTTCCTTGGCTAAAACCCTACACCTCCAACAAATTTGACCCCAAATCCTTGCCTTGCATTTTTTGGGCTACTCCTTAACCCAAAGTGCTTATCTTTGCCTTGATCCCGCTACCTACCAAATCTACACTTCCCGCCATGTCTCCTTTGTCGAAAATGTGTTCCCCTTCCTTCATTCTATGCCACCAAATTGGGAGAGGTCAACGAGCCATCTCCGGCCTCTTGGACCTCGTTCCATTGTCCCGTTCTTCCTGAACCGGGCCCCATTCACCACCCACCTCAAAATCATCTCGGCCCATCCCTCCCATCTCCTCCGCACACCCCTAATCCTAACAATTCACCTAGCCCACTACTTTCCCCTCACGAAACCTCTAACCCTAATTCTTCAACAAACCCTAATTCTTCTCCTCTCTCGCCCACGCCCATGAGTAATTCTCTTCTGTCTTCGGCCTCACCCACGACACCCTCCTTTGACTCCTCTCTTGACCTATCTCTTGCCATTGAAGAGTCGAACCCTAACCAGTCTTTGCCTCCCCCTAACCGCGCCATCACTCATTCCATGCACAACATCCACAAACCCATTTAGCGCCTAAACTTGCATGCTTCCCTTCCCACTCTTAGAGAGCCTCTCAATATAACCCAAGCCCTAGAGGACCCAGATTGGTGTCCGACACATAAAAGTAGAATTCTCGGCACTCCTCCTCAATGACTAATGGATTCTTGTACCCCCGAGCAAGCATCGAATATTGTCGGCTGCAAATGGGTGTTTTGGGTCAAGTACAAATCCGATGGCACGCTTGACAAATACAAGGCCTGTCTCATTGCTAAAGGCTTCCATCAATGACTTGATTGTGACTACACGGTGACCTTTAGTCTAGTTATCAAGCCGGTCACGGTTCGATCCGTTCTGACTTTTTTTTTAGTTTTGGATGGTTTATACGTCAACTCAATGTCAACAACATCTTCCTTCAAGGATCGCTACACGAGGAGGTTTTCATGGAACAACCTCCTGGGTTCATTGACAAGCAGTTCCCTAGTCATGTGTGCAAACTTAAGAAGGCCATTTATGGCCTTAAGCAAGCACCACATGCATGGTACATGGAGCTTAGGAATTTTCTCATTCGACTTGGCTTTGTGAACTCGGTGGCTGACTATTCATTGTTTATCCATCAAGATCACTTCACTACGCTCTTTCTCCTAGTTATGTCGATGATATTATCCTAACGGGTAGTTTTGAGCCGTCATTATGCTGGCTGATTGAGCAACTTGTTGCTTGGTTTTTCGTTGAAACATCTCGTACCTCTCTCTTACTTTCTTGGAGTTGAGGTACACTCTCATCCTTTTGGTCTCTTCCACAATCAGCACAAATATATTTTGGACCTTCTTCAGCGCACTCACATGGTTGATTCTGGTCCTATTTCTACACCGATGTGTTCTTCAACTTCGCTCCAGCGTGATTCCGATACTTCTCTTGAGAAATTCGGCCGAGTATCGCATGGTAGTAGGGAGTCTTCAGTACTTATCCTTACAAGGTCGGACATTAATTTCTCAGTCAATAAACTGTCTCAATTCATGCAAAATCCCACATCGAAACATTGGAGTGCATCGAAGGGCCTTCTTTGGTACTTAAATGGGACGTCCAACCATGGTATTCTTTTACATGCTCATAATCCTCCTAATCTACATGTCTTTTTGGATGCTGACTCGGCTGGTGATAAAGACGATTATATCTCTACCTCTGGATATTGCTTCTTCTATGGTCACACTCCTATCTCTTGGAGCTCTCGAAAAAAAAGACCATTGTTAGGTCATCAACTGAGTCCAAATTCAAGTCACTGGCTCACTCGAGTTGTGAGCTACTTTGGGTCCTTTCTTTGTTCTCTGAACTCAGCATAATTGTTCTTCATCAGCATGTTATATACTGTGATAATCTGGGTCCAAAGAACTTAGTGGCAATCCTGTTTTCCATTCTCGAATGAAACACATTGTGTTGGCTTTTCACTTTGTTAGAGAACATGTTCAAAATGGGTGTTTTCGGGTTTCCTATGTCTCCACATGAGATCATATTGCGGATGTTTTGACCAAATCGTTGTCACGGGCTCAGTTTCAGCCTCTCCTCTCCAAGACTTGGCCTCTGTGGTCCACCGTCCAACTTGCGAGGGCATGTTAGAGATAATATTTAGAAGATCCTATCTTTTTTATTAGTCAAGTTATTATATTGTTTCCTTATGCTTTTATATATGTAACTGTATTTAGGAAACCCTAGATATGGTGACTTACTTGGAGATCAATCTTCTATTGTAATATCTATTTAAAGAGATCCTTCTATCAATAATATTCATCAGCGTATACAGAGGGCTTTGTTGAAAGGGTTTCCCGACAACAAATAAATTTGTAGTCAAGACCCCGCTGAGTACAGGGAGGTCAGGTTCGTCCACGGGAATTAGAAGAATCTATGTCTAGCTACTAATCCTAATAAAAGAAAACAAAACAAGGCAAATCACTCAAACTGACGCTCGGCACCGACCCACAACAGGTCGTAACCGACCAACACTTCAACACAAATGCAGGAGAAAACAAGGAACTCAGGCGCTCGGCACCGACCTAACAGGGGTCGTCACCGACCTATCCGGGTACGAGAAAATTCCGAAAAACCAAATTAAAGAAGATCTAGGACAAAGGATTCACCACAACAAGTTTATGCATGCAAACATGAATCAAAATCAACCATTAACAATCCCATGTATGACTCTCGTCATGATAATTCAAGTAAAAATCTTAACTTTCATAAAGATCTAAACTTGCAATCCTACTTGTTTCCTAAAGGTTTAATTTTCGTTTCAACCAAATATAATCCACATTCACAACTAAATCTTTCAATTCACTTATAAACATGAACATGCTTTGACTTTCATCAAGAAATAGATAGCAAACAAGAGGATAATGGATAGAGATTAAAAAGATGGTTCATTCAAATACTCATGCCTTAATCATGCATAACTCGTCGGGTTTCACCCCAACCCTAGAAAGTAGACTACTCACGATCCATAAAACAATCAACAATCACAAACGAAAGAGAAGACATGATTCAAATTCAAACAAAATTCAATTAAAAGAAAACTTACAAACTCAAGCAAACCTCCAAGTCTCTCTAATTGTCCAAGAGCTTGGAATCAAAGAAAACTAGCAAACCAAACTTGCAACTTGTTCCGTCTCCACAACAACCCTAAGAACGTTTTTCCAATTCAGCCCCCCTGCTTGAAATAAAACCCTAGAGATCCTTATATAGTGGTAGAAATAAATCTATATGGAAACTAAAATCTATCTTAAAAAGGCCCATAAATAAAACAATTACTAAACCAAACTTAAGGTGCAAGCAATAATTCGGCAACACACGGAGTGGGTCGTCACCGACCATGGCTGGGTCATCACCGACCCTCTGGCTGCACATAACTTCCTCATTTCTTGCTCAAAACTTGCTCCAATGCTTGGCTTTCCTTCATTGTTCCTTCTTCAATCGCTCTTGGCCTTTTAAGACGTCCTTTAGCTCCTTCTTCAAGCACTTAAACCTTGAAACCTTCACTCTTAAATCATCAAACCTTCACATGTATTGACTCTTGCTCTTCTCTCAACATCACCACCAAACGACACCTAGCACCACCTCCTAGAAAGCTTTAAAAACCGAAATATCTTCTCCTCAACGCTTCAAAGACCTATAAAACATCAAACACACTTATGTAGACTCCATATCTTAAGATAATATGAAAATCCACAAGAACGACTCAAAACAACACATTAAACTCAGACAAGACTCAATCCTAACTAAAAAACTACCCATGAAAACTAACTAGAAAGTGCGACATCAAAATACTCCATACTTAGACTTGCTTGTCCTCAAGCAATCACTTAGCATGCATCAAAACCAATAAACAAAACCCAAGAATCATCTTGTAGGAAAAATAAGCACAAGTAGAATAATGAGCAAACAACTTCCACATCCTAGCATACATGAACATTTCAAGTAATCACAATCCAACCTTACCAAGGAATGTATTTCACTCAACTCTCAAAGTGTTTAGGGTATAGAAATGATCTCTCAACTCAACTCCAAGTACAAAACCGCATAGTCAATGGAACTTATATAAACAAATTCTCCACTGAAGAAGTCAAAACAAGTCAAATCATCAAATGAACTCGGGTGGCTCAATAAAAACTTCAAAGAAGTCTCTATTCGGCCGGGTTGTAATGGGGCTCGGTGAAAACAAAGGGTGTGGAAATAATTTGGCCTTGTGGTGCTAACTAATCCGGGAATCAAGACTCCTAGACTATACATCACTCATCCAACGTTCTTTCCTCTTCTTCATTCACCAAACACTTCAACTTTACAATGCACTTCCCTTTTTCACCTATCATCATTTGTCTTTCTTCTATCCTTTTGAAGGCCTTGGACTCTTTGCATTTATTATATGGAACTTCTCTTTTTTATTTTTTTTTTTATTTTTTTTTACAGGGGTGGTCGGCACCGACCCACTTTGGGTCGGCACCGAGCTACATACATGCATTTTTTAGTCCAAAAACCTTTCATTCCTTTTGAGTTTCAAAGACAACACCCTTAATCCACCTTCCATAATCTCTTTGTTTTTCACCCATTTAAATCATAACAATTTTCAACAATTTCTTCTAAGTCCTAATTCCCGGATCAAAGAGGTCAAGCTTATCATGGCTAGGGAATTCTTTTGTGGAGCTAGAAATAGGCTTTAAGCTCAAAAAATAAGGGCTACAAAAAAAGGGATCATGTATAGGTAGGAAAAGGAATATAATAGGCTTATAAAAATGAGTTCAAAATCATTTGATTCAATCAAGTAATGAGCATATCTCCATTGGTCTCAAATTTTACAATAACCATGCCATTGTCAATTGGTATATTTGCACTTGAAAGAGTATTACACACATAAAAGAGAAAAGGAGTAAAAAATGTACATCCTTTATAGGCCAAAAATATCTCACTTAGGTTCACATTTTGTTGGATTGCTTTTACTTAGAAATATGTATGCTCAATTTTCATTATAAGCTCAAAACTCAAAAAGCAAGATCATGGTTTAGGTGATTCTTAAAGCATGTCATTGGGATTATATGATAATGCAAGTAATTTCCGTCCTAGAACATCTAAGGGATAGGGCATTTATCCATCTAAAAATTCCAAAAGAAAAAGACTCAAAACAAGACTAAACACAACTAAACACATATTAACACAAAGCAACATATGACTTAACCAAATAAAGACTCATACAAGTAATCTCCCAAACCACCCCATACTTAAACATCAATGTCCCCATTGATTAAGAAAGTAAGGAAAAAGGGAAGAGAACTTACTTGGTCACAACTTGAAGCGTTGACATAGGAGGAGGATCATTCTTGAGGAGGTTGAGGAGATGGTGGAGGTTGGTAAAGGTATTGTCCCAACCAATGGTTGAATTCCTCTTGAGCTTCCCATCTTGCGACATCCTCTTTATGGTCTTCATAATACTCAACTCGGAAGTCGTGGAGCTCTTGTTGGTGGTTGACGAATTGGTTGTGGTGGTGGTTGAGTGCTCCATAAAGATGGTGTTGGTGAAGCATAAGAGCATCCATTTTAGCTGAGAGAAGTGAGATATCGGGGTTACCGCCCGAGCTTGAACCGGTATTGTACGTGCTTTGTCCTTGGAAGTTAGAGCCACCGGACCCATTAAAGCCATACGGATGGGAATAGTAAGGGACCATATCCGACTGAGGTCCCATGGTGTAGTCCATCCGGTCGACACCGAACTGGTTGTGGAAGTGACTGTCCATTGGAGGGTCGTCACCGACCGCATGTTGGTCGTAACCGAGTGGGTGGTGGTCAGCACCGACCACCCCAGTGTTGCTCCGTGTTGAGTCCGAGTCGGAAGATGCTCCTCTTGGCGGTGGATCGGGTATGGCTCGGCGGAATCTGCTGGGTTGGCGTCTAATCTTCGGATCATCCCGAACGTTGGCTCTCAAAGGGTAAGGAGCGGGTGCCCAAGCATCGTACCAATTAAGGAGATAGAAAAGCTCGAGATTCTCCTCGGTAAGCTCCACATCATGAGTCTCATGCTTGCTAATATGGAACTTGCTGATGTAGCCGGTGGGAGATGTAGCAATCACCTTAGAGTTCACAAAATACTTGACATCCATTGGAATGACCGGCTTTGAAGAGTAGGCGGAGAGGTTGACCTTTAAGGACTTAGCAAGAATAGCAACAAGCAACCCAAAGTAGGTAGTAGTGTGAGTTGTTTGGCGTTGGTGGTTGATGACGGTCGTAGCATACTCATATCCCAAGTTCATGTGAACGGTTTGTTCGTAGAGCAAGGTGGATAAGCATGCTATATCTTGCTTGTGTGGTCGTGAGATCTTATAGCGTGGCCAAATGGTGGACCCTAAGATGCGAAGGATAATCCGGAAAACCGGACTTGCAATGTGGATGCCGGGAAGGTGGTTGGTGGGGTACTCTTCTTTGTCGGTGATGTATTGCCACAACTCCTTGGCGGGAAAGTCCGTTTGTTTGTAAGAGCCGGGTGGGGCACGGAAACCGAGAAGCTTGTTGAATCTCTTGATGCTCATCTCATGCCCTTCATTACCAAGTTGGAAGGTAACCTTGGAGCGGTTGAAATCGTCTTCATCCCGGTATAAGCGGAAATTGGACATGAATTCACATGTTAGCGCCACATAGTGCTCCTCGATAGGATGTATAATGAGGTGTTGAGCACCAATCCAAGAGAAGGCCTCGAAAACCTCTCTATGAACACCAATTTTGTTGGCTCCGGCCCTTTGATAAGCTCAGACATTCACATCACCTTCCCACATCTCAAGAAACCGAGCTTGTTGTTCTTCCGAGTCAAACACAACCGAATCCACTTTTTGCTTGTTCTTCTTTTGCTTCTTGGATTTTGGACGAGAGGATGAAGCCATTGTCCTACAAAACATTCAACAACTTTCCAAGATAATGTCCATAATATGAAAGAACAAGGCCAAAACACAAGACACCCTTGTCAATTCCAAAGAAGTACCCCATACTTATTCAAAGAAACATGCTTAAATTTAGAATGGATCTTAACCTAGCATGCGTAATCATGAATATATAAGTAGAGGGAAAGATCAAGCTAAAAAGCACCCCAAATCATGGTAAAAATAGCTCCATTATCATGTATGAATAAAGGGACACCCGTCAATCGGGGTCGGAACCGACCCTTGGGAACACGGTGTCGAGCGATTTGGAGAATGTAGGAGCTGGGGGGTCGTCACCGACCCATGGGGAGTAGGCACCGACCAATCCGGGCAAAAAATACGCCCTTAACTTCGACTTGTGCTCATGGAATGTTACACAAAAATTCCTACTAAGAATCAAATACTCTCTCAATCAAACAAACAACCAAACAAACATCAAGAGTTCCATTTACAAACCCCAATTAATCATGGCATGATATAGATCCAACCACTTAAACATGCAAACAACCCAAATTTTCATATTCAAATACAAGAACACCCAAAACCTAGGTTTTCAACTAATCCCTCAAACATAAATCAAGTAAACTTGAATATAAGATCAAAGGAGTAGAAAAACATACCAAAGATGAGTAAGAGTATAAGAATGAAAGTGAAAGGGGGTCGTCTACGAGCACCAAAGTGGTTCGAAATTGTGAGAAATTGTTGTGGGGGTGAGATTTTTGGTTTTGGTTGAATGATTTGGAGAGTTTATGTAGCACAAGGGAGAGTTTGGGTGGATTTGGGACGGGAATGGAGGATTTTGTGATGTTTGAGAGGCAAAGAGAGTGGGAGGAACAATGGAGGTTTGGGAAAGAGGAGGGGTCGGCGTGAGGGAGCAAGGGGTGGGAGGGGATAGGGTTAAAAAGGGGTAAAAATTTGAGGGACTTACCTGCAATTTCCAATTTCTGAAAATATTTACCATATTTGCTTGGAAGGGGTCGGTGCCAACCATGAGTGGGTCAGTTACGACCATGGAATCGTCCCCATTGCTTGTGTATTTCGGCCCCTTCAACTTCTCCCGCCTCACTTAGCTTCCTACAAAAAGTTAGTGGAGAACCAAGACAAGAAAACTAGCTATTCTATACTAAGAAAAACAAATGAAACTAAACCTAAAAAAAAAAAAAGAAAAATTCAAAAAAAAAACAAAGACAAAGCGGGTTGCCTCCCGGAAGCGCTTAATTTTACGTCTTTAGCTAGACGGGTGGTACCTCTACTTAGTCCGAAGATGTGAGAGCCCATGTGGCTCGAATTTCTTCATCGGGTTCGGCCCTTGCAAAGTATTTCTTCAAACGATGCCCGTTGACCTTAAAAATCCCTCCATTTTCATCTAAAAGCTCGACCGCTCCATGTGGATAGATGTGATGGACAACAAATGGTCCACTCCATCGGGATCGCAATTTTCCGGGAAAAAGTCGAAGTCTTGAGTTGAAAAGTAGTACTTGATCACCCTTGTTGAAGGTCTTCGGGATGAGCTTCTTATCATGCCACTTCTTGGTTCTTTCTTTATAAATCTTGGCATTCTCATATGCTTTAAGCCTTAACTCTTCCAATTCTTGCAAGTCCATAAATCTCTTTGCTCCGGCCGCGTCAAGATCCATGTTGAGCTCCTTGAGAGCCCTTAGAGCTTTGTGTTCGAGCTCGACGGGCAAATGACACGACTTGCCATACACAAGATTGTAAGGAGTAGTGCGGAGGGGAGTTTTGTAGGCGGTGCGGTATGCCCAAAGTGCATCATCTAACTTGGAGGTCCAATCTTTCCTTGAGCGGGAAACCGTCTTCTCCAGGATGTTTTTGATTTGCCGGTTGGAGATCTCTACTTGACCGCTAGTTTGGGGGTGGTAGGGAGTTGCTACCCTATGAATGACCCCATACTTAGTCAAAAGTGCCTCAAAACTCCGCTCAATGAAATGAGAACCGCCATCACTAATAAGAGCTCGGGGAACACCAAAGCGAGGAAAGATGTTTGTCTTCATAAACTTGGCCACAACTCGTGCATCATTAGTTCTTGTTGCTATGGCTTCAACCCACTTAGACACGTAGTCAACCGCTACGAGGATGTATTTGTATGGACCCGAAGAAGGGAAGGGTCCCATGAAATCGATTCCCCATACATCAAAAAGCTCAACTTCCAAAATTCCTGTGAGTGGGTTCTCGTTCCTCCATGTGATATTTCCCGCACGCTGACACTCATCACAAGCCGTGATATAAGTATGAACATCTTTGAAGAGGGTAGGCCAGTAGAATCCGCTTTGAAGAATTTTTGCGGTAGTCTTGAATCCCTTAGCATGGCCGCCCGTTTGAAGAGTGTGACACTATCGGATTACTCCCTCAATTTCATTGTCCGGCACACAACGCCTAAAAATATGATCGCTCCCTTGCTTGAAAAGGTAAGGATCGTCCCAATAGTATTGCTTGGCGTCGTGAAGGAACTTCTTTCGAGCTTGGGAAGTCAATCCATCGGGGATAATGCCTCCTACAACATAGTTAGCAAAATCCGCAAACCAAGGGGTTTTCACCCCTCGAATAGTATAGATAGAATGGCAAGAAACCATGGGAGGAGAGAAATGAAGAATAGTGGAAGGTACCGAAGAAGGGTTAGAAGCATGACCGTGATTGGTGGTGGTGAGGGTTGGTGCCATCCTTTCTAGCTCGGTGCCAGCCAAAATCTGCATATGGGGGGTCGGTGCCAACCCAACAATGGTCGTCTCCGACCCAGAGATGGTCGTCTCCGACCCAGCCCTTGTTGTTTCGATCCGTAAGACTTCATTGCTCAGTAAAGTTTCATCCGGGCGAGAGTCGTTGATGGGTATTGTATCTCGAGACTCCTTAATGTGTTCCATAGGTAACCGAGAAAGGTGATCCGCCACAAGATTTTCCGCTCCTTTCTTATCCCGTATTTCAAGGTCAAAATTCTTGCAATAGAAGCATCCATCGGAGCAATCTCGGTTTGGCGTCCTTCTTATCCATAAGATAACGGATAGCTGCATGATCAGTGTAGACGATTACTTTGGAACCCACCAAGTATGACCGGAACTTCTCAAAGGCAAACACAACAGACAGGAATTCCTTCTTTGTGGTCGTGTATTTGCTTTGGACCTCATCCAGCGTTTTGCTCGCATAATAGATAGCATGAAGCTTCTTCTCCCTTCTTTGCCCAAGGACTGCGCTCACGGCGTAGTCGCTAGCGTCACACATGATCTCGAAGGGAATAGTCCAATCAGGAGGTTGCATAATAGGAGCCGATACAAGTGCATCTCGGATCCTGTGGAATGCTACAAGACACTCGGAAGAAAACTCAAACACAACATCCTTCATTAATAGGTTAGTTAATGGTTTGGTAATCTTAGAGAAATCTTGAATGAACCTCCTATAAAACCCGGCATGTCCTAAAAAGCTCCTAACATCTTTCACTGAGGAAGGGGGTGGTAATTTTTGGATCAATTCAATTTTAGATTTAACAACCTCAATCCCCCTTTTTGACACAACATGACCTAGAACAATTCCTTCTTGCACCATAAAGTGACATTTTTCCCAATTAAGTACTAGGTTAGTTTCCTTACATCTCTTAAGTACTCTACTAAGATTGGCAAGACAGGAGTCAAAAGTGGTACCGTAAACCGAGAAATCATCCATAAATACCTCCACAATGTCCTCAATCATGTCGGAGAAGATGGCCATCATACACCGTTGGAAAGTGGACGGGGCGTTGCAAAGCCCGAACGGCATCCTCCTATAAGCAAATGTGCCATAAGGACATGTGAAGGTAGTTTTCTCTTGATCATCTGGATGTATCGGAACCTGCCAAAAACCACTATAGCCATCGAGATAACAAAAAATAATCATGCAAAGCTAATCTCTCTAGCACTTGGTCAATAAAAGGCAAGGGAAAATGGTCCTTTCTAGTGGCGCTATTCAACTTCCTATAATCTATGCACATGCGCCAACTAGTAGTAGTCCTAGTGGGGACTAATTCGCCTTTATCATTCTCAACAACGGTAAGACCACTCTTTTTAGGCACAACATGAACAGGGCTTACCCACTTACTATTTGAAATAGGGAAGATGATACCTGCATCGAGCATTCTCAATATTTCTTTTTTTACCACTTCCTTCATATTTGGATTAAGCCTTCGTTGATGCTCTATGGATGGCATGTATCCTTCCTCAAGAAAAATATGATGCATACACAAAGAAGGTGAGATGCCACTTAAATCCTCAAGTGAGTATCCAATGGCCTTCCTATGAGCCCTAAGAACATTCAACAACTTTCCAACTTCTTCCTCATTAAGGTTAGCATTAATAATCACAGGAAAAGTGGAATTTGGGCCAAGAAACTCATACCTCAAAGACTCGGGGAGAGTCTTAAGCTGTGGAGTCGGTGATGGTGGTGTAACAATTTCGTCAGCTTTCTCCATTTTGAAAAACTCTTCATAGTGAGTACTATCATCTGCCTCCAGAAGGGTCGGCTCCGACCATAGGGAGGTCGTCACCGAGCCAGAAGCAAGCATAAAATCTTCAGCAACGATCAGAATGGTGGTGGGTGCCGAGCTAGAAGTGGTCGGTGCCGACCTAGAGATGGTCGGTGCCGAGCAAAAAGTGGTTGGTGCTGAGCAAAAAGTGGTTGGTGCCAACCTTGCAGTTTCTTCTTCGGCTTTAGCTTCACTTGTATAAGCTCCAAACAAACGTTCGATCGGATCCTCACAGTCAATGTAGTCCGAGCGAATGTACAACATCTTTACTTCCATGGCTTCACCGGTTTCCTTCATCGTCGGATTGAACCGGAACTCAACCACCTCATTGCCGATTTCAAAAGTAAGGAGACCTTTTTCACATCAATAATAGCTCCAGCGGTTGCAAGAAAAGGTCGCCCAAGAATGATCGGGACGACAGGGTCTTTCGGCATCTCCATGACAATAAAATCATTAGGCACAAAGAACTTGCCGACCTGAATAGGGAAATCATCAACAACTCCAGTGGGTCTAACACAAGAACCATCCGCCATATAAAGCTTCATATTCACCGGTACCAAAGGACCCATGTTGGTTTTGGACCATATAGAGAGAGGTAGAAGACTGGCACTTGCACCAAGATCACACAAAGCCTTAAAACGATGGGCACCTATGCCGATAGTGATTGCAAATTTACCCGGATCTCCGAGTTTATCTGGAAGCTCTAAGGATCGCACCTCATCAGTTAGTTCGGACATAGACCGCTTTTTGGACAAGATCTCTTTAAGAAATTTGGTGTAGGCGGGCATCTCGTTCAAAGCTTCAGCAAAAGGAATGGTGATGTTGAGACCTTGAAGAACCTGCACAAAACGCTTGAATTTGCCGTCTGTGGAGTCTTTAGCTTTCTTGGATGGGAAAGGAAGAACCTTTGCTATTGATGAAGGAGGGAGAGAAGGAAAAATTCCGAGAATGAGGTCGGCCACAACCTGGGTTGGGTCGATGACAACCTTATCTTTGGTGGGAGGAGGGTCGGTTACGACCTGTGGTGGGTCGGTGACGACCTGCTCCGAGCTTGGCCGGTCTTCTTCGTCCTCCTTATTCTTGCTTGTTCCTCGGTCTGGTAGCTTCTTTCCGCTTCTCAAGTGAATGGCAGCAATTTGTCCTCTCGGATTCTCATCAGAATGTCCCGGTAATCGCCCTTGTGGCCGTGGAATATGGGCCGCTAAATCACCAAGTTGAGAATTCACATTCTTCCTCCAAGCCTCAAAGTCACCAAGTTGATTTTTCACTCCTTTAAGATCGGTTCAGATCGCATTCATTCCTTCAAGGAGTCCTTGTGCCCATGTTGGTGGCTCTTGAAAACCGGGTGGCCTATAGGGCGGGGCTCTCTGCTCTTGTGGCGGTCCTTGAAAACCTTGACCATAGCCATTGTTATTCCACTGAGAAAAGTTGTTGTTGTTTCTTGGATAAGCGTTGTTTTGGCCACGGTAGGGTTCTCTCATATAATGTGCTTCTGCATAAGCCTCTGCAGCTCGGACTTGTTCCACGTTTGTGCAAGAAGAAGTGGGATGAGCAGGGGAATCACATTCTTGACAAGGCTGAGCGGTGGATTTATAGTGGCTCACTTGCTTCTTAAGCCGGTTTATCTCATCTTGCATAAATTGGAACCTCACATCTTCGGCATTAGGATCATAAAGCTTCTTCATTTGAACCCGGGCAGGTTGTTGAGTGCCATACATCGCATCATAGTTGGTAAGTTTATCCAACAAGGCCCAAGCTTCATCGGGATCCATCTCAATGAATCCGCAGTCGGTGTGAAGGTTGATGCGGTCCTTAGTTGCGGCATTGATTCCCTGAAAGAAGATCTCTTGAAGCACATAAGGCGGTTGTCCATGAGTGGGACATTGTCGAAGAAGTTCTTTAAATCGCTCCCAAGTCTCCACAAAAGTTTCATTGGGTAGTATTTAGAAGATCCTATCTTTTGTATTAGTCAAGTTATTATATTGTTTCCTTATGCTTTTATATATGTAACTGTATTTAGGAAACCCTAGATATGGTGACTTACTTGGAGATCAATCTTCTATTGTAATATCTATTTAAAGAGATCCTTCTATCAATAATATTCATCAGCGTATAGAGAGGGCTTTGTTGAAAGGGTTTCCCGACAACAAATAAATTTGTAGTCAAGACCCCGCTGAGTACAGGGAGGTCAGGTTCGTCCACGGGAATTAGAAGAATCTATGTCTAGCTACTAATCCTAATAAAAGAAAACAAAACAATGCAAATCACTCAAACTGACGCTCGGCACCGACCCACAACAGGTCGTAATCGACCAACACTTCAACACAAATGCAGGAGAAAACAAAGAACTCAGGCGCTCGGCACCGACCTAACAGGGGTCGTCACCGACCTATCCGGGTACGAGAAAATTCCGAAAAACCAAATTAAAGAAGATCTAGGACAAAGGATTCACCACAACAAGTTTATGCATGCAAACATGAATCAAAATCAACCATTAACAATGCCATGTATGACTCTCGTCATGATAATTCAAGTAAAAATCTTAACTTTCATAAAGATCTAAACTTGCAATCCTACTTGTTTCCTAAAGGTTTAACTTTCGTTTCAACCAAATATGATCCACATTCACAACTAAATCTTTCAATTCACTTATAAACATGAACATGCTTTGACTTTCATCAAGAAATAGATAGCAAACAAGAGGATAATGGATAGAGATTAAAAAGATGGTTCATTCAAATACTCATGCCTTAATCATGCATAACTCGTCGGGTTTCACCCCAACCCTAGAAAGTAGACTACTCACGATCCATAAAACAATCAACAATCACAAACGAAAGAGAAGACATGATTCAAATTCAAACAAACTTCAATTAAAAGAAAACTTACAAACTCAAGCAAACCTCCAAGTCTCTCTAATTGTCCAAGAGCTTGGAATCAAAGAAAACTAGCAAACCAAACTTGCAACTTGTTCCGTCTCCACAACAACCCTAAGAACGTTTTTCCAATTCAGCCCCCCTGCTTGAAATAAAACCCTAGAGATCCTTATATAGTGGTAGAAATAAATCTATATGGAAACTAAAATCTATCTTAAAAAGGCCCATAAATAAAACAATTACTAAACCAAACTTAAGGTGCAAGCAATAATTCGGCAACACACGGAGTGGGTCGTCACCGACCATGGCTGGGTCATCACCGACCCTCTGGCTGCACATAACTTCCTCATTTCTTGCTCAAAACTTGCTCCAATGCTTGGCTTTCCTTCATTGTTCCTTCTTCAATCGCTCTTGGCCTTTTAAGACGTCCTTTAGCTCCTTCTTCAAGCACTTAAACCTTGAAACCTTCACTCTTAAATCATCAAACCTTCACATGTATTGACTCTTGCTCTTCTCTCAACATCACCACCAAACGACACCTAGCACCACCTCCTAGAAAGCTTTAAAAACCGAAATATCTTCTCCTCAACGCTTCAAAGACCTATAAAACATCAAACACACTTATGTAGACTCCATATCTTAAGATAATATGAAAATCCACAAGAATGACTCAAAACAACACATTAAACTCAGACAAGACTCAATCCTAACTAAAAAACTACCCATGAAAACTAACTAGAAAGTGCGACATCAGGCTCCATGATCATCGCAAGCTTGCACAATAAGCAAAATGAGAGCGCTCATCAAGTGAATAATATGGAAATGTTTTTCCTATATTGTCTTATATTGTTGGCAAGTGAAAATAATGAAAATATATGCAAGTTCTAACTAATGATCTTTAATCTTGTGTTCCTAAAATTCTTCTTATTCTAAAACACTCTCTGATTTGGGCAGATTAACCACGCAAGCGTGTTACCTGCTAAGATGAGGGAATCCTAACCAAGAAGAAATCACAACGCGTTACAAACTACAAGTAAAGCGTAGAGTAAAATGGAAGATTAGAGAATAAGAGCAAGTAAAAAGAATAAGAGCAAGCAAATTGTAATATTTGTATTGTTATTGAGGTTGCGGACGAATATCTTGTCGATATAAATGAACTCTTCAATAGAAAGATTGGGAAAGAATGAAGTGAGCTTTTATCAATGGAATTTTAGTGTCCGATTCGATGTTCCTTCTTCCTCTGCCTCGTCTCTACTTTATAGTCTTCTCCATTTGAACCGTTGGTGAAACGCCTGGCGTATCCCGGAAATCTCGCCATCGGTGTGAAGGAGGTAGCCGTTGAAGAGGTTGATCGTGGAACCCGAGAATCTCGCCATGCCTTGATTGCCTCTTTGATTCTTCTTTCTAACGCTCAACTTGGGCTTTATTTGTCTCGGGCTGGCAACGTCCTTTTGGGCCAAATTTCGATGAGGCCCAACAATACCCCCTCAAAAACCCGGGAAAATTCCCTCCACCGCTTTTCTAGGGTTTTTGATTTTTCACCTTGGAAGTTGTAGCGAGTAAAGACGTGTCCCATCAATTCCTATTTATAGCGGTCATGATGATCTCTTGAGACTTCAACTGCGCTAACCGGTGTCCAGGTACGTCTCCTTCCTCTTCATCTTTCATCTTCTCCCTTTTTTCAGTTATGGTGACTTCTAGCTCTTCCCCAAAACCTTCTCTTTACTGTCTCGAACCCGCCATTCCTCCTTCTCTAACTTCTTCCAGAATCCTCACCTCATACCATCAGAGGCATAGCACCTTGGAAGATCCTCATATCTTCGCTTTCTTTGTTGGCTTTCCCACGTCTGTAGAGATATTTTCTCCTCCTCCTGGGATATGTGCTGATTTCTATGCCGACGATTGGGTATGCTTGTACGAGTACCCCTTTCGCATCGGCCACCGTTTCGCCTTCTCCCCACTAGTTGTCAACTTCCTCACCACCCTCAATGTATCTCCCGGGAAAATACTTCCTCAAGTTTGGAGGTTGTTGCTATCTGTCGACCTGTTATGCTCTTCTCATGGGCTTCCTTTCAAAGCCACCGACTTTTTCCACAATTATCGTCTTTCCAAAGGTGGCCCTGGCCGTTTGACTCTAAAAACCTTCAAGACAAATCTGACTTGATCTTCAATATTTCGAAATCTGATCAGGGCTGGGCTGACAATTTTTTCTTCATAAAGCTCTCTTCTTTGGGAATTGACACGGCTTTCTTGAAAGCTCGATGGCGTTCAACAGCTAGTGTTTCTCTTTACCACTTCTGCTTTGTTCAATCACTTCTAATCGTCGATTGTCTCTATCTTGTATGCAAAATATTTGGCCCCGCTTCAACCTCGCAAAGTGTCGGCCCAAGTTATCTCTCACATTGAAGCTCTTTCGTTGGAGGAAAGGTCTTACCCTAAGCTGGTGAAGGTGTGCTTTGTCGACTCGGAGGACACTGAGACCTCGAGTAAGTTTTATCCCCCCTTTAGTCCTTATGTTAACGTCTTTACTTCTTATAACTTCTTCATTTGCATGTTACCAGGTTCCAGGACCACTCGCTCCACTACCGCACTTACCATCATGGAACGAGTAGAAGCTCGAAAGAAGAGGAAAGCTGAGACGGCATCAACTGTTGATACTTCTTTAGCGGTGTCCATTCCTAAGAAATCATCCGAGACTAGGGTTATTTCTCCTAAGAAGAAAGCTTGCTCGAACCTGTCTGATCTTCCAAAGACGATGATGTCACTAGACATGGCGGCAGAAAAGTGTTTGAGCTCCTTAGCACCTCTCCATGTGGACTGCTCTCGAGCCGAGGAAAACCGGTCTTCTCTTTCGGAATTCTTTGGCGAAATCCTTGCGGCTCAGTGGCAAGTTTTATTCTGACCTATTAGTGCTTTTTTTTAATTCATCTCTTCCCATTATACATGATGTTTTGTTTTCGTTTAAGGTTTGCAACTTTCGCTTTCTGCTTTTGACGCTTTTAAGGACTTGTCGGATCAATTGGCTCAGAGCAAAGTCAGCCTTCAGCTCGAAAAAGACAGAAGTACCATACCGGGGCGTGAGAAGTGTGCTCTAGAAAAGAAAGTGCGGGATCTGTCGGACGACCTCGAAAAGGCATCAAAGGAGTCCAAAGAATGGAAGGAGAAGTTTGTGGTTTCTTCAGGTAAAGAAGCTGTTCTTGCTAAGGAAATCGAGGATACTACGGACTATTGGTCGTGCAAAGCTCGGGTGGAGATGATAGAGGAATTCGCAGTTGGGAAGCACACCTCTTGGGATGCAGTGAAGGAAAGAGAGCTTGTTTTCCGATGAAGTAATCGCAACTAAGAAGTCCTCAGTCGTCGACGACATTGCTTTCGTCGCCAAGGAAGTAGCCCAAGTGGAGATGGAGAATCAGAAGGTCGGTGAAGATGCTTCTAAAAACTGATCTTTTCTTGTCTCTTTCTTGAACATTAAATATTTTAGTACCCCCGGTGTATCCGGGTTTGACATTTTAACTGTTGTATGGCCGCTTGTTTTTTAGGGCCATTGTGTGGACAATTTTTACCCCTTGCTTTTGCTGGTTTTTAGGGGTTTATGTTATGGATGTTGCCTTAGTACTTAAATGGTTTTGGATATCTTTTTTTGTCTTTTTCTAAAGTTAATACAGGTTTGCTACTGTAGAAGGAGGATCAACGCATTCTTAGAAGATTGTTAGTAGTTTTGATAGAATCTTGTAACAATAGCACTTATGTGTAGGATGATGAGAGAGAGAGAGAGAATAATGTAATAAACAGAATGTAAATACTTGTGTCTTATAAAGTTGTGAATTGATTACAAGCATCTTGTTAAACTCCTCTTGCTCCAGAGTTTGCTTTAATTGATCTCATCTCTTGCATCTTTTGACTAGTCGTTGTGTGCACAGCGTTGCCTGATCGTAAAGTGAGGGCCTATGTTTTGGTCTATAATGTCACAAGGCATCCCTTGTTAGTTTTTGTAAGATTGTTGTTGTGTTATGTGTGTAAAACTATCTAACAATATAATGTGAAAATAATGAAGTATGTGTTGTATACTTCTTAGCGACTTGTTTGTTTCAAAGTCATACAACTTCAAATTCATCGTATTCTAGCTTCTAGGGACCATCTTCCCATCATCTGATATCAACTCGTAGGCCCCTTGTCCTACGATCTTCGTAATCTGGTAAGGTCCTTCTTAATTGGCTCCTAACTTGCCAGCATTCAACTCTTGCGTGTTTTGAAAGACTTTCCTCAATACCCAATCTCCCACTTGGAACGCCTTTGCATTAACATGTTTTTTGTAACTCCGAGCTACCCCCTGTCTATATGCCGCCATATGAACTGATGCTTCATCTCGTAACTCGTCAACCGTGTTTAGATGATGTAACAAGTTAGGTAGATTTGACTCCTCGATAGTAAGTCCATATCGAACTGTGGGCAAAGTTACTTCCATTGGTAACACAGCTTCACATCCATTTAAGGAGAAAGGTGTATGCCTTGTAGCAGTCTTGGGAGTTGTTCGATTCGACCATAGAATAAGGGGTAACTCATCTGCACATCTTCCCTTAGCCTCCTTAATTAATCGTTTTTTCAAGTTGTTGATGATTACTTTGTTGCTCGCTTCTGCCTGACCATAGGCTTGAGGATAACGTGGTGTCAACATCACTAACTGAATGTTGTATTGCTGGAAAAATGATCTCATTTTGTCACTGATGAATTGAGATCCGTTGTCGCACATGATGGTGGATGGTATTCCAAATCTATTCAGGAATTTCTTTTTATGAAGGAAATGACCTGGGTGTCTTTGACTTCTTTGAAAGCTTCGGTTTCAATCCATTTAGAGAAGTAGTCGGTCATTGATAAGATGTAGACGCGTTGTCCTGAAGCTGGAGGAAGCTTTCCCACAATATCCATTCCCCGTTTCATGAATGGCCAAGGGGGAGTTATGGGATGTAACAACTCCGAAGGTTGATGTGGTATAGGTCCATGACGCTGGCACACCTCACACTTGCGGGCGAACTCCACTGCGTCTTTGCTTATGGTGGGCCTATAATAACTCATCATACTCGCCTTCTTTGCCAAGTTGCAACCCTCTGTATGATTTCCGCATTCTCCATCGTGTATGTCTTGTAATACCTTCTGTACCTCTTCCTCCTTTACGCATCGGGCGTATATCCCTGATGATATCCACTTAAACAGAATGTTATTCTTAATAGCAAAAGTGGAAGCTTTTACCTTAAGTTGTCGGGCTTCTTCCTTGTCATCTGGTAGGACTCCATCTCGTAACCATCTTAAGTAAGGAGTTACCCACGAAGCGTCTTCATCAGGATCTCAAATCTCGAACATATCTTCTTTTTTTATTATGGATGGCGCATCAAGGTACACGAAAGGTATCTTGTCGTACTCTCTTGGGTCGATTGCGGATCCGAGGTTGGCTAAGGCATCTGCTTGCGTGTTAGCATCCCGAGGAACTTGCTTTATCTCAAAATGCTTGAAGTGTTTAATGACTTCTTGGACTTTTACTAAGTACGCCTTCATCTTTGAATCTCTGGCAACATATAAGTTCGTAACTTGATTTACAATAAGTAACGAATCACAAATTACCTCAATTTCTTGCACGTTCAAGTCTTTAGCAATAAGTAACCCTGCTATAAGCGCCTCATTCTCTGCTTCATTATTGGTGGCTTTGAATGTACATCGAACAGCCTGGGCTATCCTATCCCCCTGTGGTGACTTCAGGACTACCCCCAGTCTTATGCCTATCTGATTTAATGCTCCATCTGTATGCATTAACCACTTGCCGCCACCACATGAACCTGTTACATGTAACACGTCTTGATTCTCTTGTTCCAAAGTGGTAGGAGTGAAGTCGACCACAAAATCCGCCAATGCTTGAGATTTCATTGTTGTTCATGGCTCGTAAGCAATGTCGTAACCATTAAGGTGGATCAGCCACCTCATTAACCGTCTTGACAATTCTGGTTTCGACATGATAGCCTTGATTGGATAGTTAGTCCTTACGATAATAGAATGACTTTCAATATAAGGACGTAACTTTATTGAAGCCATTACCAAATACAATACAAGTTTCTCTACAGGTGAGTACCTGGTTTCCGCATCAAGCAAGGTTTTACTTACGTAGTAAATGGGCAATTGGTCTCCATTCTCCTCTCGGATCAAGACGACACTTACAACAACTTAGGTTACAATCAAGTATACATACAACTTCGCTTGGGTTTAGAAAGCACCTGCGGGTTAGATAAATAATTTTTTAATTCTCTGAAAGCTTCTTCATGTGCTTTCGTCCATTCAAATGAATTGTTCTTCTTCAAGATATCATAGAACAACTTGTTTCTGTCTGAGGATCGAGATATGAATCGGTTCAATGCTGCTACTCGCCCTATCAACTTCTGGACATCTTTGACGCACTTTGGTGATTTTAGCTCCATTATTGCCTTAATCTGATCCAGGCTCGCCTCGATTCCTCTTTGAGTTACTATGTAACCGAGGAAATTCCTCATTGATCGTCGGGATGCATCATTATCTGATGATATCCACTAAACGCATCTATAAAAGTTAGAAGCTCATTCCCAGCCGTTGCCTCCACCATTGCATCGATATGAGGCAATGGGAATGAATCTTTAAGGCATGCTTTATTTAAATCGGTAAAGTCTACGCAAACGGGCCACTTTCCGTTTTCCTTTTTTTACAACAACTACGTTTGCAAGTCAATCAGGATATTTTACCTCTCTAATTTTTCCAGACTCAAGCAAGGATTTTACCTCGTCGTTGATTACCTGATTTCGTTCGGGTGCAAACTTACGCCTTTTTTGCTTTACTGGTGGCATCTTCTTGTTTACGTTGAGGCCGTGTGTGATCACGTTAGGATCAATGCCAACCATATCTTCGTTCGACCACGCAAAGCAATCATTGTAGGACTGTAGGAACTCAACCAATTGTTTACGTAAAGTCGGCTCCAAGTCTGCTCCTATTTTAATTTTCCTTGATCGATCAAGTAGATCAAGAGCTACTTCTTCGAGTTTTGGCGTTTCCGGCTTTACGTAGTAAGTGGTTGATCTACAGTCCTTTAATTGCTAATCTGACGACTTCCTCCCTGCTTCTAGTTGTAGGTTTTTCGAAGTCATTGCTTTCATCGTCACTGAGTAGCACTCTCTTACTAATTTTTGTGCCCACTTGATTTCTTGAACTCCCCATGGCGTCGGGAACTTCACACATTGATGGTAAGTGGAAGGAATAGCCTTCATCCTGTGGATCCAAGGCCTGCCCAGAATGACATTAAAAGGTGACTGGCAATCAAGTACTTGAACTTTTACCTGGTAATTTATTCTTCCCGCGATGATCGGTAAGGATATTTCTCCCAACGTGTTGCATGATTCGCCACTGAAACCTACTAAAGTCGTAGATTTTTTGAAAATGTCATCCATCCCAAGACCTAAGTTGTAAAAAGCATCCAACATGAGTAAGTTAGTGGAGCTTCCGTTATCAACTAATATTCTTTTAACAACGAAATTTGCTATTGTTAAAGAAATAATTAAGAAGTGATGGTGAACTTCCTCTTCTTCGACATTGTCGAAGGTAATTGGCATCACGTTGTGACCCGTTCGTGGCGGAGCTCTAGGACATTCTCTCCTAGTATCCCTTGCGATTCTCTTTGCTCTGTACGTTACACCACAGATTTCGGATCCCCCGGTGATGACGTTGATTACTCCAGTATGATTCGGAGGTGGAGGAGGGCTAGTTTTCTCTTTGTTGCGCTCTAACTGCTCCTTTTCTTTTTCTGATATTAAATCCTTGAGGTACCCCCTGCGTAATAGTTCGCTTACCTCCTTTCGCAACGCGATACACTCGTCCGTTCGATGACCATGATCGAAGTGGAAATCGCACCATATGGACTTGTCCTTCTGATGCGAAGGTACATTACTCTTTCGGGGCCATTTGACAGTATCCCCCATGCTATTGAGAGTTCGAACTACGTCCGTTGCATCTACATAGAAATTGTAATGGGAAAGTCTAGGAGGCAACCTGGGATTTTCATATCTCTCGCTTTGCCTAGTAAATGTTGTATTAACGGTCATTTTGGCAGGGGATGAAGTGGAGTATGGAGTATATCTAGGTTCTCTCCTTCCTTGTCTTCATTCTGGCTGGTGAGGGCTAATTGCCTTTTCAGCGAAGAGATCATCCTCCTCCAATCGCACATGTGCTAACGCCTTCACATGCACCTCATCGAAATTTGAACAAGGATACTTAGTTAGTTCTCGATATAATTCAGGATTACAATCCGACATGCCCCATCGGAATGCTTCCACGGTTGTGGCGGCATTGCATTCTTCTATAGTCACTAGCTCCTCATTGTAGCGGTTAAGGAAGGCCTTCAAGGATTCATCGGGTTTCTGAACCATGCGGTATAGATCGCTTGATCGTTTCTTAGCGTGTCGACTGCTTGCAAACCTTACCCAAAACTTGTCAATCAACTCAGCAAAAGATGAAATACTTCCAAGAGGTAAATGAGAGTGCCAATTGAGTGCGGGTCCGGATAACGTGTTTCCGAACGAACGACACATAACAATCTCCTTCATGTCAAAAGGAATTGTGCTAATGTTCATAGCCTGATAGAACGCAGCTATGTGTTGATCAGGATCTGTTACCCCCTCGTACTTAGGTACATCGAGGACGTGATACTTTCGGGAAATGTCGACTCTTGCGAGCGGGTACGAAGGGGGGTCTGTGTAGCCATCCCTTCTTTCCATTGCTATTGGTTGAGGTGCTCTTGGGACCTGAGTGATTCGGTCCTCTAAAGCTTTGAGGCGTTCCCGTAATTGGGAAACCTCAGCATCTTCCCGTACTGCCCTTAGTGAATTATCATTTACCTGATACCTAGTTATCGGTCTGGCGACGTCAGGCGTTATGAGACTTGGATCATCCAAGTCTAATCGTCTGGCGACTCCTTCTCCTACATCCGTTCCGCGCGGTCGGGTGGAAGCTGATTCTACCTGAGATCGGAGCAAATTATGTTCATTAGCCAGAGTTTCGATTTGCTTTTCATATACCTCGGTGAATTTAGCACGAGCCTCCTTTTGGTTTTCCAAGTCTTTTTGGAGAGCGATCATCGTTGTGCGGAGCTCCATGATGACGTCAGAATCGCCCCCTCCCTAGGAGCCCAAACTATGTGATCGACTGCATCCTCCGCTAACTGTTGCGGGTCGGTGCCTTCTGCCCATTCTTTAAACTCCGATTCATAGAGAAATCTACGATCAAAGATAGAACGAGATCCATTTCCCCCCCCCCCAAAAAAAAAAGAAAAAACAGAAAAATGAGAGGGAGGAGTCGTTTTTTGACCTGGGACGAATAGATTCAAGAGATGCTCATATCACGGGTGGAAACTTTGCGCAGAGTTCCATTACTATTAATGGCTGGCTCCGTCTCCTCCCCATTCCGCGGAGGTGGTGGGGTTGCCATTTGCGTTTCCGGAGTCCTGTTCAATTCCTTCTACATTCCCGACTCCATCAGCGTTTCCAGTTCGTTGGTTATCATTTTCTTAATTGATCTCGTGGTTCTCGGGATCTCCCACGTGACTATAAGTAGTCTGAACTCCATCCATCTTGTTGATAGAACTTGTATCTTCCTTTAACGTGACTTCTTTTTCGAAAATTTTGACTCGACTAAATTCGTTTTTGCCAAGATCAAAAAATAAATTACCCTAAACTACAAACTAGTATAGCATGCAAGTAAGGGATCGAACCCAAGAGAATCGGTATTAGGGTTTTGAGAGTTTAGACAAGCAAACAAAATTAGGGTTTAAATCAATTAAAGGAAAGCAGAGTTCATTCAATCAATTCCACCTTTTTAATCATTCGATCATCAATTCAGCCACTTTTATATTAATTCTCAAGTTAATTCCAATCCTTATAAAAGATTTCCGCTTGTCCACGGTCCAAGCGAAATTATGATATGAACAAGAACGCTTAATTCAAATCATGCAAAATATTAAGGATAGATGGATATCAAATCATGCAATCAAGCTACGAGTCTCATGCATAAAATAACAATCAAACACTCGTTCTCAATTCTAGTCCACGGTCCTAGAAAAGAGTTATTTCAAGGATAAATAAGATTGCATAGACAACAATCAAACTTATCCAAACAGTAGAATATCAATCAAATTCAAAAAGTTGCGCACCAAGAGAAATCAATTGATAATCATAAAATTTAGCACAAGAGTTTTGATATTAACCAAGGGATAGAAAAATTACCAGAATCTCACGAATTACATAAAAAGGCTTCCTTGATCAAACAAACTCCAAGGGAAATTAGTCCTCCATAATAGAAATAAAAACTAGGTTAAAAGTAAAAAGTATTCTTCCAAAAGTATGCTAGATCTAAACTCAATACAAAGGTAGGCTTAAATACTAAACCGAAATAACCTAAAACTAAAGATATAATAAAGATAAATAAGATAAAATAAATCGAGTCGGCGCTTCGGAATATCCACCACATGCGAGCGCAGTTTACAACCTCGAGTGCGGATTAAGTCATCTCCCTCGGCCGCGGAAGCTCATCCAACCGCGTGCGCGGCCACGACCCGCAGGTCCTACGACAACATTCTGATGTCAACTTCGGAGGTGGTTTTGACCCACATAGAGTTGGAATTTGTACTCTCCGTACAAATAAGAATTGTAGCTCATTGAGTTAGTTTTCCAATGATACCAAATTCAGCTCCATCCGATCACCATAGCTCCCAAACGATGCGTCACAAGAAAATGGCGTCAAAACAACTCTAAATCAACACTTGTCTTCAAAACTCTTGCAATTCTTCAAATCGTGTCTTCGGTTTTCATATTGTAATTATGCTCAAAACTAAACTAAACACACACAAATCATACCTAAAATACAAGAGTTAACAAATACTAAACTAGAGTGTATCAAATTTCCCCATACTTAAACCTTGCTCGTCCTCGAGTAAGCTCAAAATAAATCTAACAATCAATCCTATCAAGGTTTACAGTGTAGTACAAGGGAAGACAAAAATCACTCACCTCACCAACCCGAACCCAAAATAGAGAAATAATGAGCAAAAACATCATAGCTCAAGCACACACCTCACATAGATACATAGTCAATAAGCTCTCAAGCTCTAAAAAGTGTAGAGCGTCCTAAACACTCTGATTTTACCACTCATTCTACTTAGGCGCCCTTTATGGTTTTCACCTAATCACTCTTTTCATTTTTCTTAGGTGTGCTCATAAATACTCACATCTCTCATAAACCTCTTATTACCCCAGCCTAATGATGTTCCGGGTTACCTGCTTATTACCTGAGCCGCCCTTTCGGGTTTTCAACTCATCCTAGGATTTTTATGCCTTTTTTCTATTTTTATGGCTTTTTTTTCTTTTTTATTATTATTTCAAAAAAATTCTCCATACAAAACATGGAAATAAAATCCCATAAAAATAACGGAAAAATAAACTGAAATGCAAACTATCTATGATATGTGTAGTGAGTACTTCCTCCCCCATACTTAAATCCTTCATTGTCCTCAATGAAGTAAAAAGAAAGGAATTAAACATAGAAGAGGAAAATCAGAAGACTCACATACGAAAGAAGAGAGGAATGAACTTCCGGAATTATAAGCACCAAACTCAGGAACAAACGGATCTATCTGGAAACGAACCGCGAGCGCGGGTCATGGACCGCGGGCGCGGGTTCGTGCGACAACGAAATCTCGAACGCCGTTTTCACAACTTCAGCAACTAGATCCACATCATAGGACTTCTCCTAAGAAAATGAACTGGACTCCTCAAAAAATAAAAACTCTGATGACGGCAGCACCCCATACTTGAACAATGCCGCATAGATGGTGTAGACGCGGACTCACCAAAATGGGATGGATCCTTGTTAGTTTTCGTAGGATTGTCGTTGTTTCATTTGTATAAAATGAGGCAAAAATAAAGTTGAGCAGAATGAAGTAACAAATAAGTACGTTGTTGCGAGTTGCTTGTTAGAAATGATACAATTTGAAATTCGTCGCATTCCAACTTCTTGGGACTATCTTTCCATCATGTGACACCAACTCGTAGGCCCCTTGTCCGACGACTTTCGTGATCTGGTAAGGTCCTTCCCAGTTGGCTCCCAACTTGCCAGCATTCAATTCTTGTGTATTTTGAAAGACTTTCCTCAACACCCAATCGCATACTTGAAACGCCTTTGCTCTAACACGTTTGTTGTAACTTCGAGCCACCCCATGTCTATATGCTTCCATACGAAATGATGCTTCATCACGTAACTCATCAACCGTGTCTAAATGATGGAACAAGTTAGGCAGATTCGACTCTTCAGTAGTGAGTCCATATCGAACTATGGGAAAAGTTATTTCAACTGGTAACACGGCTTCACACCCATATACGAGGGAGAAAGGTGTATGCCCTGTGGCAGTCTTGGGAGTTGTCCGATCTGACCAAACGATAAGTGGTAACTTGTCTGCCCATCTCCCCTTGGGGTCTTTGAGGCGTTTCCTTAGGTTGTTGATGATTACTTTATTACTTGCCTCCACCTGAAAGTTGGCTTGAGGGTAACGTGGTGTCGACATCACCAACTGAATGTTGTACTGCTGGCAAAATGATCTTGTTTTGTCGTTGATGAATTGGGATCCATTGTCACATACTATGGTGGATGGTATTCCAAATCTACTTAGGATATTCCTTTTTATGAAGGAAATGACTTGGGTATCTTTGACTTCTTTGAAAGCTTCAGTTTCAATCCATTTAGAGAAGTAGTCGGTCATAGCTAAGATGTAGACACGTTGTCCTGAAGCAGGAGGAAGTTTCCTTACAATATCCATTCCCCATTTCATGAATGGCCAACGGGAAGTTATGGGATGTAATAACTCTGGAGGTTGATGATGCAGTGAAGCCTGCCATGTCTCCAACCGACGTCGATGAGTTGATTTGAGTGCCTTCTGACGGACCGATTACAAGAAGTCGAGCTAAGAAGATTGCTCAAGGCACAACAGCGATCTTGGTTCGATTGGCAGCGGTTATTGAAGAGCCTAGCAAGGCGAAGTGGGTCTCGTGCATTCGACATCAATTGAGCCCGGATTCCATGGATTAATTATATGAGGGCCGAAAATCATCATTTCTTTATTTAGAAACATGTATTAATTTGTCTCACTTTAGGGCTGAATTTAGTAAGTGACCGGGTGAGATGAATTGGTATATGGGTCAAAGTCAACCCTTTGACTTGACCATTCTAAATTGAAGAAAATATCTTATTTATTTTATTATGAACAATTTCTATTTATTTTAATAATGTAGAGAAATCAGCCAATAGGCTTATGTTAGTTGGTTGATCTTCTCTCTCCTGGTTGTTAGAGATATTTTTAGTTTGTTAGAGATATTTTGAGTTTGTTAGGATTATTTCCTTAAATAAATAATCCAGCCATGATTTATTTATTTAAGGGAATCTAGTTAGATTTATTTAAATATTATTATATCTTGGGAAGCAAGCAAAGGAGACCTAATCTCCCCTTCTAGGGCCGGCCACTCCTCTCCCTTGCTCCCCAAGTATTAGCTTTTGTATTCTCTATAAATACTTTTCAGTTTCATTAATAAAAATCAACTTGAGATTAGATAAACTCTAAGAAAGGTTTATCTAGTCTTTGGGCTCAAAAACACAATTGCGTTTGTGTGCTTGCAATCTCGAGATCATCATCATCATCACAGCCGAATTCTCTCTTAGTTCTTATTGATTCAAATCAGTTCGTTCATTCAAATTGATCAATTGATTAGTTCTAGTTTTGATTGTTAAAGATCAATCTAGTTCATCAATTGGATTTAGTGTTAGAGTCAATCCAATTGAACTATTCCTTTGATTCAACTTTATTTGTTCGAACCAGATTTGTATCTCTTCATTTCGAATTTGTCATTACTTGCATCACAAGGAATCTGAATTGAAAGCTTTTGTAGGATTGAATTGATTTGCTGGCAAGATCGGGACTTGTGTGGGTCATATACGAGGTTTCAATGGAGGATTCTGGGGCAATCACGTATCTAGTGGTATCATAATCCAGCGTCTCGCCAAGTAATTGTTTCTTTCCTTAATTTTCTTTCTAATTGATTTGATTCAGTTTTTGATCCCAAAAATCCCACCTTTCCACAGTTTGAATTTTTGAGACCAAAGTTTGAATTTTTCACCACCACCACCATATTTCCGCCACCCAACCACCACGAACCACCACCACCACCCCAAACTGGTGTCGCTCGTCTGGACCGCACCACCCCTCACCACCAATCGAGCCTAACCACACCACCCCCATCCAATTCGGACTAGCCTAAGCCTAGTTCTCCCACCCCAGTCTCGTAACCCTAACCCTAAATTGGTGGCTAGACCTAGTTCAAACCCAAACCCTAATCCCAAACCCTAACCCTAGTTCGAACCCTACCCCATCAAACCCTAGAAGTCGAACCCTAAACCCTTCGAACCCTAGGCAGCCGAGAACACCAAACCCTAATTCCTTAGTTGATTACTTGCCCCTCAAGCAATTACCCAATTAGGAGATTTTTATGGGAGTTGTGCATGTTTATTTGCTGAATTGGTTGAGTTGTGTTGCAATTAAGATTAGCAATTGTCTTCCTACAATTTTTATGAGTTTTTATTTCATGTTGCATGATCAATAGAGATTCATATTGCTTGATTGATATTTGTTGATTTCTGTCATTGCATCCCATCAAAATTCGACCTACCCCTTCTTCTTTTATTAATTTGGCTTCTAGTTGGTTTCATTGGTAGCAAAAGTCACTTAGTTAAAAAAAAAAAAAATCTGATTAGTTTCGTTTTTGCCTTGCATTCAATTATTGCATTGCTTGTTTGTTTCTCAATTCTAGCACAAGAGTAGATTGTGCATAAAGTCAAAAAAAAACAGAAAAGAAAAGTGATCTACCCCAGCTAGTTTTAAGCCACTTTCAACCCTAGTGACTGCTTGCTTAAAAAAATTGCTAAGTAGAAATGACTTTGAAGAAAAAGAGTGGCGAAATAAAAGTCACTTAGCCCACCATATTTTCTGTCCTTGCATGCTGAAATTTGGCTTTATTAACTTGCATAGAGTCAATTGAGAGATTGCATGTGTTTTAGAGCTCATAGAGGGATTATTTGCATTGCTTGTCTTATTGCATACTTGTCATTTGCTTAAGCTGCATATTTCCTTTATTTATCATTAGTATTCCATACCTACACTATATCTACCCATTTTACTCCCTCAAATCAGCCCAAAAACTGAATTAAGTTGATTGGATTGCTTTGAGGCAAGTTTTGGCTTGATCAAGGTGTGGTATTGCTTGTTGTGATTTGCTTTAGAACACACTACTCTCTCTACTTTCTTTCTTGTTTCAGGAACAATGGTGATTCCATCAGAACCTAACCCAACTGAATTGAACCTCACTAAGGAGGCAATCGACTTCATTAGGTTGTCCATTAGTGATGGTGTACGAGAAGGCCAGGCTCGAGTTGTAGAACTGGCCACGGCTGCATTGGCTCCACAAATGAAGCATTTAGAGGAGCAACTTGCAACGTTGATTGATTCATCTCAAGCAAGTCGTAAGAGCACCCCTGCAGTCGATCTTACAAGTGACCCAAATCAAGCCTCGTGTAGCGATAAAGGCAAGCAACAACTAGTTGATGAAGAGCGTGATGTGCTTGCTAGCTACAACAAAGATAATGATCCCCCGGCTCACTACTCCCCCACAGCAGGCCGAGGTAGAGGAAGAGGCATCGGGTCGAGGACTCCACCGATTACTCATCAACAATTCTATAATCAGCCACAAAACCGGTATCCTCAAGCCACTCATCAACAATATCAACAATACAACAATTCTTTTGATGATGTGACGTATGGCTATCCCGGGGAAGAAAGGCGCCCATGGCATCCTCCCCTAGATGATTTCTATAACCAAGCTGAGGTTGTAGAGGATATCCCACCAGCTTATGGAATACAAAGGCCGAACAACAACAACACCGTGAACCAACACTACTAGAATAAGAGCCTTTAGTAGCGGACGAAAACCGCTCCAAAATGGTCTAAAAATGCTACAATAGGCCTAAGGTAGCGGTTCTTCAACCGCTTCATCTGCTCGCGCTGCCTTAGGTCAATTGTGGCGGTTTTTCTAGGTAAGGCGGCGGTTACCCATCAACTTAATGAACCGCTGCTATAGAGCTGCCCAACCGCCACAATAACATCTAAGGAAGCGGTTTTAACCTCTACCAATTGCAGCGGTTTTCAGATCCTTTGCAGCAGTTTGGTGATCAATTGCAGCGGTTCCTTTGCAATTGCGGCGGTTCCTTTGCAATTGCGGAGGTTTCATTGATCAATTGCGGCGGTTTCACTTTCTATTGTTGCGGTTTTATTATAGACATTTTAATATTATTTTGATGCTTTTTTTCTAATAAATCTCTGCTAAATTATATATTATAGCATACAAAATGTTAAAGAAAATGTAATGATACAGAAATACAAATCCTAATAGGAATGAAATACCATAATACTATTAAAATCATCATAAATTACATAGAGAATATTCCATCCAACTTGAATTTCATACAAGTGTTCACCAAAAGCAACTAAGTGTTCACAACATAATTTACAAGCCAAAAGCAAAAAAATTAATGTATCGAATGCCAAAATTAGAAAGAGAATATATCCTAATCATCAGCAAGCCAAAAACACCTACAAAATGAAAAGAACAAGGTAAGGCAGGGATATATCCATATAATGTCACAAAATAAGGTAACTTACAAAAAAAACTATCAAAAGAAGTTAACAAACAACTTCATATAAAAATTAATGCATTCTCATCGTAGTAGTACGACACAATCTATTAAGTAACACCTAGATAGAACTTTAGGCCATTTAAAAGGCACAAACAAGCA
Source organism: Fallopia convolvulus (assembly GCA_964016875.1). Classification (NCBI taxonomy): domain Eukaryota; kingdom Viridiplantae; phylum Streptophyta; class Magnoliopsida; order Caryophyllales; family Polygonaceae; genus Fallopia; species Fallopia convolvulus. Next base: position 43,698,108 of record OZ024724.1, read on the forward strand.
ATTTAAAGAAGCTAAAGACTTGTATTCTTCGTATCACCATATTGGAAGACAGATAATTATATCTTGGTTTGCAAATATTGGTTATTTATTTAGTTTACATCTAATTTAGTATCCTAGGGACATTTTTTTTCTAAATGGTAGCTAGCTAACAGTTTATCCAAGTAGAATTCAACTTTAGCATCAAAATTCCTAATATTTATTTAGGAACTAAATAAGAAATCATTATCATGAAGAGCTTTTACCTTATAATTAGACTCAAACAAAAATACTCATTAAGCTAGCAAATGCAAGTGTAGAATAATGGGTGCAACAAATCAACTCACAGTAAGGCCACTACTAACCAATGCTTTGATAAAATCTTCGTTAAGAGAGTACATCCAGTTTCTTTTGTTCTTCACCCTATAGCCAATTAATCACAAATCAGTTAATGGAATGAGAAGATACATAAACCCAAAAGACATGGAATTCGGTCTAATATGCATTGACCGGGACAAAACATGAAAGTATAACTTGCCTGAACGTTGGTCTCTCCAGCAAGTCCAATAAGTTTTGCAAGTCCAGCCTGAGAAGTAATTACACACACAAATGTTTTTACTGCACACAAATTGCCAATGAATTGAACAAGAAATTCAAATCATAGCATGATACAATGAGTGTGGAATTTTCATATAGGAGACCAGTAGGAGTGAGAATTTTTCAAATGTTACTCAGGTCTCACTCTCATATTGTCATATTCTCACATTTTGGGAGCAAACAAGAAAGAGTAAGCAAATTGGTATAAAAAAGTTTCCACTAGAGTAGCATTTATTCCCCTGAAAACTACCACTACTACCTTTCTTATCGAGAGGCTATTCCTCTGAAAATTACAACGTCGATCATGACACAAACATCCAATTGAACAAAATATTATTATGCAGATTTCTGAAATGAAGAGAAATGTGTGCGATTCAACGGAATGAATAAATAGGGGATAAACAATCATATCAGCAATCAGAGTTCAAATGTTCAACCAATAGCAAAATTGATATTAAACCGGACCGATTGAACTGAACCAAAATCGATACCACACTGATTAATTGTGATGCTTAGCTTTCAAGAAGAAGCAAAATTGATACTTAGCTGAGAAGAAGCAATGGCTTTCAAGAAAATAAAATATAATTAACATAAGACTAGAATAAAACCCCATACCTCACTGATTAATTGTTGATGCTTAGCTTTCACTTCCTTTTCGTACATAAAAACACAAAAAAAAAAAAAATCAATGCCATGAGACAACACTGCATAATCATCAAAGACTGGATGAAGTTCTACTTTTGACTAGACAAGCAACTTGAATGTCAAGTTGTCAACCATTGACAAAAGCTTATATAATCTTAATACCATTATTTCTTCTATTTATGTAGCTTAGAATTTCATGAGGTTTGTTACACAAGGAGCTGACAGCAGTTAGATATATATTGCCTTGAGAAAACTAGTTAGGAGTATGTCCTGAAAGTAGGGGATACTTGACAAGAAATCTCCAATGGAGAGAAAATAGACTCCTTGGTCCGGTGGTAAATATATAATTAGAATCCTTGGTAAAAATTACGTAGAAATGCATTTTCACTTAATATTCATGCCCAGCTTTTGCCGACATATATTCAACTTCACATAACCAGAAAGAAATCTAATATTACATATTAAGCCATTCAAAAACATTGGTAGAAATAATGTTTTTTCGTATCCCCACAAAAGTGAGCAAAGGTTTATCTAGTCTAGTATCTTATAAGTTATAAGCATGTCACTCATTGAGGGAAAGAGAGCACCCATTTAGCAGCTCTAAGTTTAATGGTCAATAACTACTATCATATTATCCTATACAACAATTTTATGCATTAAATTGTAAGTCGGTCAAGGGCACATGACCTACAAATGCTGTACCCAAAAAGGAAAAAAAAAAAATTCACACACAAATAAATGGAAATCAAACTATAAGAAAACAAGCCATTTATGGATATTAGCCGGAAGGCCACACAAATCCATTTTTCTTATGACTAGCAATCGTAAATTATTCCAAACAATGAAGTACATGGATCTGATTGGCACAATACATCTATTTCAAAGGAAACAAGATACAAGGAAAAGGAAGTACCTTCACATTTGGGACATCAAATGAAGCTGGGATAAACGAGAAAGCAATGCTAATAATAATAGCAGCAGAAATCCAAGGGAATAAGTAAATTTTATGTAAAAAAAATTAACAATGATATATGTAGTCCAAGTATTCAAGCATCAAGAAACAAGAAGCAAGCTAAAAGTAGAGAAAGGAAAAATGGAATGAAAAATCAGAAAACCCCATGGAAAGGATATTCACCACCCATAAGACTCTTGTAGCCAGTGAAATGTACACATCCATTTATCATGTTGTGAGACAAATCAAACTCCTTTTCAAAGACCAAGTTGAAAGATAGTTGAATAGTATTTCGGCATTAAGCACCCAATAGCTAGTTTTTGGTCTGCAACTGTAGCATAACACTAAAAGCTTGATATCTTAGAAACACTTTTTTCTCATAAACCACTACTAAAATATTGCCCTTTCCAAGTACACACCAATTGAAGAGCATTAATTTCATGATCAAATAGCCCCTGCAATAGTTTAAAACCTAGTAAGAAAACAAGCCAAACAAAATTGCACTCACCTTATTGTTTCATTCCATTAAAATTAGTATTTACCCATTCCAATAGCTATTTCATGTGTTTTTTTTAGCTAAACACAACTTCATTAATTAAAGAGCATCATCCACCAGAATTTCATTGATCCACCAGAATTCATAAAATTTCCCTAAAAAAACAAAATATCCATGCATATGCTCCCTAATCCCTACATGATCCAATTATCAACAAGTAAACTGATCTCGTATTTGACATTTACTTGTTGAGCTAGTTAATCTTCGGCTCATATTTGACAAAACTCAGTTGCATTTGGTGCTTAACAGAGCTAATCATACATATCAAAGCATTAAAAAATGCAATGTAGCAACTATAAAATGATTAACAAATTCCACATAAAACTAAATGACAGATATTTGGTATTTGGTATTCATATGAGCAAGAGGGATATAAAACCACATAAATCCATCAAACAGTAATTTGAACACACTTGCAACAGATTGAGTGAAGCAAAAATAGCTGCATCAACACATAGTAGTTTTAATTTCAAACTGAAATCACATAAACGAATTAAAATAATCTTTGGATCTGACACCAAAAAGGAGGAACCAGAATTAGAAAACAGAAACGCACCATAAACCCTAACTGATCTTCCGCCTTACTCGACACGGGCCGCTCCGGTTCTCCAGCGCCGCCATCATCGACGGCGTCGGAAGCCTGCAACCTCCAGATAACGGAAGCGAGCTTCCTCGCGGAGACCGCTCCTCCTTTCCCACCTCTCCTCACCTTTCGACTCTCCGCACCTTCCACCGGTAGATTCCCATCATCTCCGACCGCCAGATAGCACTTTTTGCTCTGTTCGATCGATGTAGAAACCCTAATTTCTATATGCGCTCATTGTACTCTTGCTCTATCGTAGTAATCATAAATTTTTTGAATCTCCAAATCTAAAGGAAGGAGCTAGCGTATGTGTGTTTTGAGGCGTATGATGATTTAGGGTTCGCATTGTTTGGTGATTACTGGGTCCGTTCGTACTTCCACGAAAAGAATAAGGCGCCCAATATATTAATCCCCGCGCGCTAGTGATAAAATTAGCGGACTGGAGTAATAAAAAAGCTCACCCAAAAACCGCTTCTATAGAGCCAAACAACCGCCCTAATAGCCATGCATTAAAAAACCGTTGCTTAAACCGCTCCAATAACTCGAACCGCCACCATGAACCGCCCCTATACTCTTGACCGCTACCAAAACCGCTACAATTGCCTAAGCGCCACCACAACCCGCTACCATTGACTTGAATTGTAGTAGTGCAAGCTGTAAATCAGATTGGGAAACGTGATATAAAGATCAAGATAGAGCCATTCAATGGAGAGCTTAATCCGGAGAAGTATCTAGAGTGGGAACAAGCTACAAATTTCATTCTAGATCACATGGGATATGAAGAATGGGAGAAAGTTGTTGTTGTTGTCATCCACTTTATTGGGACCGCTAGAAATTGGTGGTTTAGAATGAAGGAGGATCGAATTAGAAAGGCCTTAGCACCAATTGAAACTTGGGGCCAGCTGAAGTTTGTAATGAGGAAGAAATATGTGCCTGAAGAGCATACCGAGCACATGAGGTTGAAAGTTGTAACTTGCAAACAAGGCACCAAGTCTCCAACCGAGTACTTCAATGAGCTAGAGGATCTGAGTTTTAAAGCGGGAATTCGTCATTCCCAACGGTCTCTAAGGACCCAATTCATGGCTGGACTGAATCAAAGCATTCAAGACACATTGGAGATTCAACAAATCAAGGATCTCAATGCCTTAGTACATTCAGCCCAACTACTCTATGAGCAGCAACAAAGGAAGAAGAAGGAAGCTTGGAATGCTCCAAAAAGGTATGGTTCTAATCCTAGTTCAAATTCCAATTCTTATTCTTCTAACCCTTCTATGCAGCAAAAGGGAGCTTCTAGCTCACCTAAACCAACAGGTTTTCAAGGCCAAAGGCGTCCCAACAATGGACCTCCAAACCAGCCTAGGGCATGTGATTTAGTGTGCTACAAGTGTCAAGGAAGAGGTCATTATGCCAAGGATTGTCCAAATGTAAAGCAAGTGCTTCTCACCACCAATGGAGGATATGTGAGTGATGAAGATATACCTCCAAATCAAGTGGAGGAGGACAGCAATGGACAAGAAGAGGAGGACGTAGAGGCCATTGAACCAGATTGCACCGAACAGCCTCTAACTTTGGTAACAATGCGTACTCTTACTTTACAAGAAACACCTAGGCTAGATCAAAGGGAAAACATTTTTCATACTAGGTGTACAGTAAAGAATCAAGTGTTATGCATGATAATTGATAGTGGTAGATGCTGCAACATTATTAATGTTAAGGTAGTTGATCACTTGCAATTAAAAACCCAACCTAGGGCTACTAGTTATGGTCTCAATGGAATTAATGATTCAGAAGGTCCTAATCTTGTCACCCATCAGTGTTTAGTCCGTGTTGCTATTGGTACTTATGTTGATGACATTATGTGTGATGTAGTAAACATGGAATGCACTCATATCTTGTTAGGAAGACCATGGTTATTTGATAGGAGAGTGATTTATGATGGCATGTTAAACACCTATTACTTTAACTATGATGGGAGGAGAGTTTCTCTTCTACCCTTGTCTCCTCAACAAACTTTACAGGATCAGGTACGTCGAGATCAAGCTAGGGCACTTAGGCGTGCCAAGGAAGAGAAAGAAGAGGCTGATTCAACGGCCAAAACTGCGGCCCGACGTTTGACGCCCGACGCGTCAACAAAGCCAAGCGGCGTTTCCCAGTCTCCACCCGAGCGTTCTGGCCCAAATTTTGGGACAACATCAAACACAGGTGGAGCTACTGTTTGGGACGAAAAACGCCGAGAAAATGTCCCTAAAACGTCCAAAGTGTCGAGCTACACTTCCAGCAGTGCATCTGGGACGAAAACGGGGCTATCTCCCAATCCACTCGAGCGTTTTGGCTCAAATTTTAGGAGCACTTCAGAGACTCAGAAGCTACAAATCTGAAAAAAGAACGCCTACAGAAAGAGCCAAAAATCGGCTTAAAAGGCAGTGTAGAGAAGCGCTCTCTTGTGACTCAGTCTAGTATTTCTTTCCCTAACTCTTATTGCTTACTTCTTATGAGGAAAGAAATACTTATTATTAGTCAAGACATTTCACATCTTCCAAAGTGTCTACAGGATCTATTACAGGAATTTGAAGATGTGATGCTTGAAGAGTTGCCAGAAGGCCTTCCACCAATTAGAGGCATTGAGCATCAAATCGATTTGGTGCCCGGCGCTTCTTTACCAAACTGTGCAGCCTATAGAGCAAGTCCAGAGGAGACCGCTGAGCTTCAAAGACAAGTGCAAGATCTCATGGACAAAGGCTATGTGCGTGAATCCCTCAGCCCATGCGCGGTTCCGGTGATTTTGGTGCCAAAGAAGGATGGCACATGGAGAATGTGTGTTGATTGTAGAGCGATCAACCAAATAACAGTTAAGTACCGTCATCCCATTCCTAGATTAGATGATATGCTTGATGAATTGCATGGTGCTAATTTCTTTTCTAAGATTGATTTAAGAAGTGGTTACTATCAAATTAGGATGAGGGAAGGGGATGAATGGAAAATTGCCTTTAAAACTAAGTATGGTTTATATGAATGGTTAGTAATGCCTTTTGGATTAACTAATGCACCTAGTACTTTTATGAGGCTTATGAACCATGTTTTAAGAAGATACTTAGGCAGATTTGTTGTAGTCTACTTTGCTGATATCTTAATCTATAGCAAAACCATGCATGAACATGTAGATCATCTTAGGGCTGTTTTGGACACTTTAAGGTTAGAAAAGCTTTATGTCAACTTGAAAAAGTGTTCTTTTTGCTCGGAGTCTACTATTTTTCTTGGTTTTGTTGTGTCTAAAGGTGGATTGAAGGTAGATGAAGACAAGATCAAGGCAATCAAAGAATGGCCCCAACCGACTACACCAACAATGGTCAGATCATTTCTCGGCTTGGCTGGCTTTTACAGGATATTTGTGCGTGATTTTAGCACAATTGCAGCCCCCCTCCACGAGCTTACAAAGAAGGATACAGCCTTTAAATGGAGGGAGCAACAAGAGAACGCCTTCAACACTTTGAAGTACAAATTATGCCACGCCCCAATGCTTCAACTCCCTGACTTCTCCAAGGCATTCGAGATAGAGGTGGACGCTTCTGGACATGGCATAGGAGGCGTGCTCTTGCAAGACAAGAAACCCATTGCTTACTTTAGTGAAAAGCTTAGTGGGGCTGAGTTGAATTACCCTACCTATGATAAAGAGTTGTATGCTTTAATAAGGGTTTTGAAGACTTGATCTCATTATTTGTGGCCTAAGGAGTTTGTCATACATTCTGATCATGAGGCCTTGAAGTACTTGAAAGGCCAATCCAAACTCAGCAGGTGACATGCAAGATGGGTTGAATTTATGAAGACCTTTCCTTATGTTGTAAAACATAAGAAAGGCAAGGAGAATGTGGTAGCTGATGCCCTTTCTCGGAGGTATGTGCTCTTGAACCAATGTGATGTTAAGATCCTTTTGCAATGATTAGGGAATTATATGCTAGTGATCCTCACTTTGCTGAAATCTATAAAAATTGCATGTCTAGGAGTGAAATAGATACCTACTTTATTGATGATGGATACTTGTTTAAAGCTGGTAAATTGTGCATTCCTTCATCTAGTATATGTAGGCTTCTAACTAAAGAGGTTCATGAATCAAGAGGACATAGGGGTTTAGAAAAGACTTTAGAAGGTTTAAAAGAACACTACTATTGGCCTAAAATGAGTAATTATGTGCTGAGATTTGTCAAGAGTTGTGTTGTTTGTGCTAAAGCTAAGTCTAGACTTCACCCCCATGGTTTGTACCAGCCTTTACCTATTTCTAGTTCACCGACATTTCTATGGATTTCATTGTAGGTTTGCCTAGAACTAGGAAGGGTAGAGATTCTATCTTTGTAGTGGTAGATAGATTTTCCAAAATGGCTCACTTTATTCCATGTCACACGACTGATGATGATGTGCATATTGCTGATTTGTTCTTTAGGGAAATTGTTAGATTGCATGGCATTCCTTGTTCTATTGTTTCAGATCGTGATGCTAAATTTTTGAGTTATTTTTGGAAGAGTCTATGGTCTAAATTGGGAACTAAATTGTTGTTTTCTACCTCATGTCACCCACAAACTGATGGGCAAACTGAAGTTACTAATAGAACGTTAGAGGTTTTACTTAGAACTATGCTTAAAGCTAACCTCAAACGTTGGGAAGATGTTTTGCCTTTTGTGGAGTTTGCTTATAACAGGTCAATCCATTCAGCCACAAAGATGACCCCTTTTGAGGTTGTTTATGGGCTGAATCCGAGGACACCAGTGGACATGACGCATCAGCCATACAAGGGAAAAGAGAGCTTTGAAGCTAACAAGAGGGCTGAGTTTGTGAAGAAGCTGCATGAGAGGACTAAGATGTATTTGGAGCGAAAATCCTTGAAGTATAAGGCCCATGCTGATAAGGGTCGGAAACAAGTCATCTTTGAAGAAGAAGATCTCGTTTGGGTGCATTTTAGGAAGGAGAGGTTCCCAAATCAGAGGAAAAACAAGTTAGATCAGCGAGGAGATGGACCGTTCAGAATTCTTAAGCGAATCGGCCCTAATGCTTACCATGTCGACGTGCTTGGTGAGTATAATGTCCATCCGACGTTTAATGTGGCTGATCTATCTCTTTAGGTGCCAGATTTTGATTCCGACATCGAATCAGACACGATTCGAGCTCAAGTGGAGGAAAATGATGCAGTGAAGCCTGCCATGTCTCCAACCGACGTCGATGAGTTGATTCGAGTGCCTTCTGACGGACCGATTACAAGAAGTCGAGCTAAGAAGATTGCTCAAGGCACAACAGCGATCTTGGTTCGATTGGCAGCGGTTATTGAAGAGCCTAGCAAGGCGAAGTGTGTCTCGTGCATTCGACATCAATTGAGCCCGGATTCCATGGATTAATTATATGAGGGGCGAAAATCATCATTTCTTTATTTAGAAACATGTACTAATTTGTCTCACTTTAGGGCTGAATTTAGTAAGTGACCGGGTGAGATGAATTGGTATATGGGTCAAAGTCAACCCTTTGACTTGACCATTCTAAATTGAAGAAAATATCTTATTTATTTTATTATGAACAATTTCTAGTTATTTTAATAATGTAGAGAAATCAGCCAATAGGCTTATGTTAGTTGGTTGATCTTCTCTCTCCTGGTTGTTAGAGATATTTTTAGTTTGTTAGAGATATTTTGAGTTTGTTAAGATTATTTCCTTAAATAAATAATTCAGCCATGATTTATTTATTTAAGGGAATCTAGTTAGATTTATTTAAATATTATTATATCTTGGGAAGCAAGCAAAGGAGACCTAATCTCCCCTTCTAGGGCCGGCCACTCCTCTCCCTTGCTCCCCAAGTATTAGCTTTTGTATTCTCTATAAATACTTTTCAGTTTCATTAATAAAAATCAGCTTCAGATTAGATAAACCCTAATAAAGGTTTATCTAGTCTTTGGGCTCAAAAATACAATTGCGTTTGTGTGCTTGCAATCTCGAGATCATCATCATCATCACAGCCGAATTCTCTCTTAGTTCTTATTGATTCAAATCAGTTCGTTCATTCAAATTGATCAATTGATTAGTTCTAGTTTTGATTGTTAAAGACCAATCTAGTTCATCAATTGGATTTAGCGTTAGAGCCAATCCAATTGAACTATTCCTTTGATTCAACTTTATTTGTTCGAACCAGATTTGTATCTCTTCAATTTCGAATTTGTCATTACTTGCATCACAAGGAATCTGAATTGAAAGCTTTTGTAGGATTGAATTGATTTGCTGGCAAGATCGGGACTTGTGTGGATCATATACGAGGTTTCAACGGAGGATTCCGGGGCAATCACGTATCAGTTGATGTGGTAAAGGTCCATGACGCTGGCACGCGTCACACTTCCGGGCAAACTCTACTACATCTTTGTTCATGGTGGGCCAATAATAACTCAACATGCTTGCTTTCCTCGCCAAATTACGACCCCCTGTATGACTTTCGCATTGTCCATCATGTATGTCTTGTAATACTTTATGTACTTCTTCCTCCTTCACGCATCATGCATATATCCCTGATGACATCCACTTGAACTAAATGTTTTTCTTAATGGCGAAAGTGGAGGCTCTTACCATAAGTCATCGAGCTTCTTCCTTGTCATCCGATAAGATCCCATCTCGCAACCACCTTAGGTAAGGAGTTACCCATGAAGCGTCCTCATCAGAATCTCGAATCTCAAACGCGACCGGTTCTTTGATTTATGGAAGGTGCATCGAGGTATACAAAAGGTATCTTGTCGTACTCTCTTGGATCGATTGCAGATCCAAGGTTTGCTAAGGCGTCTGCTTGTGTGTTAGCATCTCGAGGGACTTGCTTTATCTCAAAGTGCTTGAAATGTTTGATAATTTCTTGGACTTTTTCTAAGTATGCCTTCATCTTTGAATCCCTGGCAACATATGAACTCGTGACTTGATTTACAATAAGTAATGAATCACAAATTACCTCAATTTTTTGCACATTCAAGTCTTTAGCAATTAGTAACCCTGCTATGAGCGCCTCATATTCCGCTTCATTGTTAGTGGCTTTGAATGTACATCGAATAGCCTGGGTTATCCTATCCCCCTGAGGTGACTTCAGGACTACCCCCAACCCTACACCTATTTGATTTGACGCACCATCTCTGTATGCATCAACCACTTTCCGCCACCAAATGAACTGGTTACTTGTAGCATATCTTGGTTTTCTTCTTCTGATGTGGTAGGAGTGAAATCAACCACAAAATCTGCCAAGGCTTCAAATTTCATCGCCGTTCGTGGCTCATAAGTGATATCGTATCCATTAAGATGGATCAACCACCTCATTAGTCGACCAGATAGCTTCGGTTTTGACATAATACTCTTCATTGGGTAGTTAGTCCTCACAATTATAGAATGACTTTCGAAATAAGGACGTAACTTTATAGAAGCCATTACCAAAGATAATACGAGTTTCTCAACGGGTGAGTACCTAGTTTCTGCATCAAATAAGGCTTTACATACATAGTAGATGGGAAGTTGGTCCCCGTTTTCTTCTCCAATCAAGACGACGCTTACAACTACTTCTGTTATAACTAAGTATATGTACAACTTCTCGTCTCTGGCTTGGGTTTGGAAAGTACCTGCGGGTGAGATAAATAACTTTTTAATTCTTTAAAAGCTTCCTCGTGTGCTTCTGTCCATTCGAACGACTTGTTCTTCTTCAAGATATCATAGAATAGTTTGTTTCTATCCGAAGATCGAGATATGAATCAGTTGAGGGCTGCTACTCGTCCGGTCAACTTCTGAACATCTTTGGCACATTTTGGCGATTGTAACTCCATTATCGCCTTGATCTGGTCTGGACTCGCCTCAATTCCCCTCCGCGTCACTATGTATCTGAGGAATTTCTTTGATGTAACTCCAAAAGAGTATTTGGTTGGGTTTAGCTTCATTCTGTAACTCTGCAGAATCTGGAATGCGTCTTCCAAGTGGGTGATGTGATCCTCCGCCTTCAAGGACTTGACTAACATGTCGTCAACATAGACCTCCATTGTATCCCCCAGTTTTTCCTGAAACATCTTATTAACTAATCTCTGATAAGTAGGACCTACATTTTTTAATCCGAAAGGCATAACCTTGTGACAATAAGTTCCTTGATTGGTTACGAATGCAGTTTTTTCTTGGTCGTCGGGATGCAACATTATCTAATGATATCCATTAAACGCGTCCATGAAAGTTAAAAGCTCATGTCTTGCAGTCGTATTAATCATCGTGTCGATATGAGGCAATGGAAACGAATCTTTAGGACACGCTTTATTTAAATCGGTAAAATCCACGCAAACACGCCATTTACCGTTTTTCTTTTTTACAACAACTACATTTGCAAGCTAGTCAGGATACTTTACCTCTCTAATTGTACCGGAATCAAGTAAAGATTTTACCTCGTCGTTGTTTACATGATTCCGTTTGGGTGCAAATTTACGCCTTTTCTGATTAACTGGTGACATCTTCTTATTGACATTAAGGGCGTGTGTGATCACGTTATGATCAATGCCTACCATATCTTCATTCGACCATGCAAAAAAATCGATGTAGGACCGTAATAACTCCACCAATTGCTTTCGTAAAGTCGGCTCCAGATCTGCCCATATTCTGATCTTTCTTGAGGGATCAAGAGGGTCAAGGGCTACTTCTTCAAGCTCCAGCGTTTCTAGCTTTACGTAATAAGTGGTGGTCCTGCATTCCTTTAATTGCTAATCTGACGACTTCTTTCTTGTTTCAACTTGTAGATTTTGTGAAGTCGTCACTCTCATCGTCACGGAGTAACATTCCCTTGCCAAATATTGTTCTCCCTTGATTTCTTGAATTCCCCATGGCGTTGGGAACTTTATACATTGATGATAAGTGGAGGGAATAGCCTTCATTTCGTGGATCCATGGCCTGCCCAAGATGACATTAAAAGGTGAAGGGAAATGAAGTACTTGAAACTTTACCTGGTAATTTATCCCTCTTGCAATGGTTGATAGTGATATTTCTCCCAGCGTGTTACAAGATTCGCCACTGAAACCTACTAAAGTCGTAGACTTCTTGACGATGTCGTCCAACCCAAGGCCTAAACTGTATAAAGCATCCAACATAAGCAAGTTAGTGGAACTTCCATTATCAACTAATATTCTTTTAACGAGGAAATTTGCTATTGTTAAAGAAATTATTAAGCAATCATGGTGAACTTTCTCTTCTTCGATATCATCGAAGGTAATTGGCATCACGTCGTGTTTTGTTCGTGGAGTAATTTTGGAGCACTCTCTCCCGGTATCCCTTGCGATTCTCTTTGCCGCGGAGTACGTTATGCCACAGATTTCTGATCCCCCAGTGATGACGTTGATTACTCCAGTATGCTTTGGAGGTAGGGGAGGACTAGCTTTCCCTTTATTGCATTCCAGTTGTTCCTTTGCTTTTTATGATATCAAGTCCTTCAGGTACCCCCTGCGTAGTAGCTCGCTTACATCTTTTCGCAACGCAATACATTCGTTGATCTGGTGACCATGGTCAAAGTGGAAATCACACCATCTAGACTTGTCTTTTTGATGCGAAGGCACGTTACTCTTTCTGGGCCATTTGATAGTGTCTCCCATGCTATTAAGAGTCCGGACCACTTTTGTTGCGTCTACACAGAAGTTATAGTGAGACAGTCTAGGAGGCAACCTGGGATTTTCGTACCACTCGCCTTGCCTTGCAAATGCCGCATTAACGGTTGTCTTGGTCGGGAGTGAGGTGGGATATGGAGCATATCTAGGTTCTCGCCTTCCTTGTCTACGCTCTGGCCGTTGAGGGCTAACCATTTTCTCGGCGAAGAGATCATCTTCCTCAGAGGCCTTGTTTCACTTTGAGTGGAAAATTTTGGGTGAAAAGTGATTTTTAGTGTCTTGAAAAACGTAAAAAGTAGAGAGAGTTGCACGAATTTCAAGAGTATTAAAAGTAATTTTTGGGTAGAAAGGACTTTTATATATAAAGTGAAACAAGGCCTAGTCGCACATGTGCTAACACCTTCACCTGTACCTCATCGAAATTCGAACAAGGATACTTAGTTAATTCACGATATAAATCAGGATTACTAACCGAGATGCCTCTTTGGAACGCTTCCACGGTTGTAGCAGCGTCGCATCCTTCTATAGTGACTAACTCCTCGTTGTACCGGTTAAGGAAGGCTTTCAAGGATTCACCGGATTTCTGAACCATGCGGTATAAGTCGCTTGAGCATTTTTTAGCGTGTCGACTACTTGCGAACCTTACCCTGAATTTGTCAATTAACTCAGCAAAGGATGAAATACTCCCAAGAGGTAAATGTGATTGCCAATTAAGTGCAGGTCCGATAACGTGTTTCCGAACCAACGACATATAACAATCTCCTTCATGTCAAAGGGGATCGTGCTAACATTCATAGCTTGTTTGAATGCAGCTACATGCTGATCTGGATCCGTAAACCCTTCGTACTTAGGTACATCGGGGACGTGATACTTCCGAGAGATGTCAACCCTTGTGATAGCGGGTACGAAGGGAGAATCTGTGTAACCATTCCTTCTTTCCATTGCTATCGGTTGGGGTGCCTCTGGGACCTGAGTGATTCGATCCTCTAGAGCTTTGAGGCGTTCCCGGAATTAGACAACCTCAACATCCTCTATATAAGCCCTTAAAGAAATACCGTTTACCTGAGAACCAGTTATTGGCCTGACGCCATCGGGCGTTACAAGGTTTGGATCGTCCATGTCTAGCCGCCGAGCGACGCCTTCGACTGTGTCAATTACACGTGGACGGATTGGAGTTGATTGTACCTGAGAGCGAAGCAGATTACGTTCATTGGTTAGAGTTTCAATTTGTTTTTCATATACCTCGGTGAACTTAGCATGAGCTTCCTTTTGATTTTCCAAATCTTTTTGGAGGGCGATCATTGATGCGCGGAGCTCCATAATGATGTCAGAATCACCCCTTCCTCCTCGCTCTGTCGTCGTGGAGGTAGTAGGGTTTCCATTTGCATTCCCGGAATCTTGATCAACTCCCTCTATGTTCCCAACTCCATCAGCATTTCCAGTTCGTTGGTTGTCTCCTTCTTGGTTGATCTCATGATTCTCGGGATCTCCTACGTGACTGTAAGTAGTATGAATTCCTTCCATCTTGTAGATAGAGCTTGTAGTTCCTTTTAGCATGACTTCTTTTCGGCTAGGTCCCCACGGTGGGCGCCAATTGTTTTGGGCAAAATAATCACACGAACGTGTTACCTGCTAAGATGAGGGAATCCTAACCAAAGAGCAATCGTAACGCGTTATAAACTACAAACAAGAAGTAAAATTGTGAAAAAGAGATAAAAAGAAGCGCAAGCAAGTTGTTGTGATTGTATTATGATCGTGATGGTAAACAATTCTCCAGGAGTTACAAGTGAACACTTGGGTAGGATTGTTGGATAAGAATGAATTCAACTAGAGCTAATATGAGTGTGACAGTCCCTCTCTCCTTCATCTCTGCTTCGTCCTCATTTTATAACCCTGGCTTTGTTTAGACCGTTGGTGGCTATTAGCATTAATGATATAACCGTTGGTGTTGATCGTGAAATCCTCTCCAACCGAAATCTCCGCTATGACTCTTCTCACTTAATGTCGTCTTCCATTACTCCTTTTCCAGTTTCTTTGTTTGGCATCTTGGGTCGACATTTTGGGCCTGTCTTGCTTTTCTGGACCGAACTTCGGAGAGGCCAACATTAAGTGTGTTGTTGTTTTTCACTAGAATTGAATTCTCTCTGATAGTATTCCTTAGGATTTTAATATGTCGCTTGAGTTTTCTTCCTTTGAATTCCCATGTCTCATCTATGATTAAATCAAATATTGATCCTTAATACTTTACTATGTTTCAATTGAACTATGAAATTGGTTGTGTCTAATTGTCATCTTGTGAAATGAGTCACTACAGTTGTTAGGGACACCATTTGCAGCAGCAATGCTTACGTTTGTTACAGTACTTATTGGGTTGAAGTTTTTTTTGTGTGAGCTTTGTTGCAAACTTAGCTTTCCAATTTATGCATCACAGGAATTCAACTACCTAATTATCTGCTCTCTCATCCCCTGCTGGATTACTTGTAATTCAGCTACCTGTCTACTACAGAAGGAGTACATTAGAGATTGTTTTTCTGTAAAAAATACCGACTGCTTTATTGCATATCTTAAATACTGATGGACTATATTTCATTATTGGCCATTCTTGCAAAATAAATTACACCCGGTGCTCGCTGGTGGTGGCTAGAAGAGGGATTGATGAGGCCTGGATTTGAGGGCTACAGCCTACAATGGTGGCGCAATTTCTGCGTCACTGGTGGTGGTAGCTGGAGGTGAGAGACGACGTCATTGGTGGTGGCCGGCAAGTGATTCGGTGATTTTATTTTAAGGTCTTACAAGCATAAGATATCCAACCAAAGCTCCATATATCCAAGTCCTAGATATATACAGATGAAGACAATTCAGTAGAGAGGTATTCGCCAGCTGATAATACAAGTCCTCTTTTGACGGACAAAACTTTGCTAGGTTTTGCACCTGGTCAATGTTTAAAACCGAATCGTCCAATGCAAGCACTGAATTCTGCGTAGTGTTTTGTTGGATGTGAAGCATTATAACGATCAATTACCTTGATGTCTTGCGGATCCAAGACCAAATTATCCAGGGAGCAGAAAAGGGAAGAAAACTTAAACAACAACAGCTCATTGTATCAGGCAATGGAACATGTGCTCGTTTCAGCTCAATCTGCAACTTTACAATGTTTTATATTCTCAATTTTTTATTTTAATTAATTGATAAAAAGACTGATTTACAATATTTTTTCTATCTAATTTCATCTCAAAATAAAATATTTTTTCTATCTAATTAAGTAATGATAAAATCCGATACTTTTTTTTACCATATCTCTCTACGTTAACCATTCCTCTTCGGCTTCAATAATTCTCTTCAACATAATTAGGGTTTCGAACTACTCCTTCATCGATCAACTCTTGCAAATTCCATCAACGCTTCATTCAATTAGTTAAATCAATTCTTCAGTAATGTACTTTTGTTCTTGTTCTTCTGTACGTTTTTATTCACGTTTCTTTCTTCTTCTTTTTCCGGATCACATTAAGGGCCTGTTTGTTTATCTTAAAATGGGCCATTAGAAACGGATTGAAATATCTGTTTCCATCGGGCCCATTTATTTGCAATTTTCTATATTCTTTAATTGATTTAAAAAAGGCAAACATTCAAATATATATTTCGGTCTGAAAAACCTAAAGAAACGATCCCTTTCTCTCCCGAAGTCTGCCGTCTCTCACATCCGACGCCTATCGCCTCGAAGGCTAGAGGTTTGGTTTCTACTAGTACCTTCATCCTCCTCCTTCCAGATGCCAATAGTTGTTGTTTTGCTACAAATCTGGAAGGAAATTGCTTCAAATCAGAGTTTATTCAAATTAGGTCGAATTTGCTTGGTTTTTGAATTCGGTAGGTTATATAAGGAAATTGCTTGGTTTTATTAATAGTTGTTTTTGAATTCAAATTGAAAGAGCAGACTTCGAGCTGAGTATTGTCTTTGAATAACCAATTGAATTTTCCTTTTTTACCTCTTCATCTTCATTTGTGATGATGATATAACTTATGCGGGTTTAAGAGTCTTCTTATGGTGGTGATGAATTGGAATACAATATAAAATTCAAACCAATAGCGTGCCACGTTTTAGCTCACAAATTCAAACCAGCCCAATACACATGATTCATGTGTATTGGAACTGAAATTGAAGAGAGAAAGAACCTGATTGCACTGAGGTGACTTGATCTTAGGAACATTACTGTAACTGATAGTGTGCCACGTTTATGAGCACAAGGACATGCTAAGTACTATGATCTGAAACGATAGTGTTAAAGAAGGAATATGTGACTGATTTGCTAAGGAGGAAGTGATAAAAGATGTGATTATGCTAGGGTTTGTATTTGATTGATTTGTTTTAGTAAAAAAATTATTTGATTGATTTGATTATCTGGAATATGTCCAAATCTTCTTTCTCAGGATATATTGCATATTGCGGAGAAGATCGAATTTGGTCTAATTAATTGTAATTTTAATGGTTCGATTTTGTTTATCTTCTTTCCATGTCAATATATATATTTATCATATCTTGCTTGCATCAATTCTGAATTTTTAAAAATTTGAATTCAAACCAACCAAACACCTAATTTCAATAGCAAAGATAATCATTCCATTTATTATTTCCATGGCAAACAAAACTAGGTTGGTAACGGTTTAAGTTTCCTTTCGCTTTATTTTTCATTCCGTTTACGTGAACATTTACGTTTACCTCTCACAACCAAACGGGCCCTTTATGTATTTAAACTTTTATAGTTGATTCTTCTGTTATTATCCAGTTCTTCCTCCGCTATTCGTTTCCGGTAACATGCTTCGGCTCCAATCTCAATTCTCCAAACTAAGCATGAAGAGAGAATCAAACAAGAATCAGTTCGAGATTTATTTTCCTGATGGAATTATAGCACACATTCTGCTATTCCTCCCATTTGAATCGGTTCTAGCATGTAAGCGCCTCTCAAAGCAATGGAGAGATTTCATCAACCATAAGAATTTTGCAAGGAATTATCGCCACAAGAGATCTATGATCCTCTTACTTGAAGGAAAAGATCTTTATTGTGTACTATCAAGGCACAACAACGAGGTCACATACACGGTGCACCGTATACCAATCAGTTTGAGTCAATCTAACCATGCATTGCTTTTGGGATGGTCCGACGGTATAGCTTGCGTTAAAGAATCCAACGGTCACTTTATTTTATACAACTTGTTCACTGGAGCTTTGCGCACCATTGAAAACGCTACACTACTAGACTCCAAGAATTGGATTTGTTATGGATTTGGTTATGATCATATTGATGATGATTATAAGATCGTGGTAGCATGTAAATACAACAAGGCTAGGTTTGATATTGGTGGTGTTGAGAACAAGGAGAATAGTCTGTTTTGGATTTATAGCTTCAGAAATCGTTGTTGGAGATCGTACGATGGCTTTCCTTATGTGGAGGCTGATTTCTCTCCGTGTGGAGGATACTGCTCTAATGGTATCCTTCATTTTGCCGTCAAAAGAGGTAGAAAGCCGGTGATCATAACCTATGATCTGCATACTCGTAGGTTCGGGGAAATATTGGTGCCGACTGAACATTTCGGCTATGGTTGGGCAAAGGTATTTGAATTAGATGGACGAATTTGTTATGGTTATGATTACAATAGTAGAGTTGTTGAAGTGCTTGATGTTGGAGGGTCTTGGACAAAATTGTTCATCCTTAATTCGTCGATGAAGCTAAATTTTGCCTACACAACCCTATATGAATGCGGATATGGCAAAAGAGTTGTGCTTGTACATGGTGGCAGATTGATATGGTATGATTTCACGAAGAACGAGATTGAAGAGGTAGATGTCCCTTCTATGTGGCGGATTAAGCGAATACAACTAAGGCTGATGAAGCGAATAAAAAAAAATCCTAGAAATGATGCAAGAGCAACAAAATGTGGCGATGGAACATGGACATTGGCAACAAATGATGCAAATTCAACAAAGTCTGATGAAGGAGCGCGAACATATGCAACAAAGGCAGCTGAAGCCAAGAGAACACAGGCAAGGGACGGAGAAAATTCGACAAAATCTGAAGAAGAAACGCGGACTTATGCAAGAAATTGAATGTGGCAAATTCAACAAAGCCTCTGTTTGGATTATCTGATGAGGAAGCTGAATCGATTATTTATGTATTAGTTTCGTGTTTGATGTGTTATTTCCTGTGCAATTACTTTACTTGGTTAATTATGTTCTTGAATTTCAGTTGAATATATCTTCCCCTGAAAACATCCTTTCATTTCTTGAAACATTGATGCTTGAATACCAGAACTGAATATTCATTTGCTAAACTATAGCTGCTAGCTCTAGATTCATTCAGAGAAGAATATTTATTTTATTGTGTTACTTGTTTAGTTTACAGCAGTTTACAAGCAATTGATTTGCGTAGTGAATTACATAATCAATGATGAAAGTGTTTCAATAGTTGTCAGAAATCAAAGTTGATATAACAACAACACACTGCATTATTTTGTCTTCCTCAACCTTGCCTAAAACCGATTTCTACTGAAGGCCAAGATTCACTACTCAAATATCCAAGTTAATCAATTGTCAAAGACCTAATCAAGAAAACCATTTCCAAGTCAAATAGAGAAGGGGAAACTGATATTCAATAAGCGTTGGAAACGCACAAGATTTTAAGCGCATACAAGTACGGCTGTCAATTACCCATGGGTAACCGACCCACCCGCTTAACCCATCCGAAATAAACGGGTGAAAAACCAATCAAAGCGGGTGACGGGTGGTTCGGGTGACGGGCAAAATGGGTTATGGGTCGGGTATGGGTGAGATTTTATCACCCAATAACCCACCCAATAACCCGACCCGTCAACCGACCCATCACCCGTTTCACCCAAACCACCCGTTTCACCCATTTCGGTCTATAAGTTATAATATATATGGGCCCTTAAAATCACATATATAAATTATTTTGGGCCTTTGATAAAAGCTCATTTATTTTCTAACCCATTTATTTGCCTGAAATGAATATTGCTTCGGTTCATAACTTCGTTTGAAGGATGATGGATGCAGATTTGGACCTTTTGGAGCTCTTGGCTATAGATGGAGCTCTCAGTTGACATTATTATTTTATATTTTTATACATCTTTGACTTTATGTTATAGGATTTGTTTTGTAACCCATCTTCACTCCATTTTGCTTATGGGATTTGATTTTATTTATGTATGAATTATGGATATTTATAACTTTAGCTTATGTATGATAATTTAGTTATATATATAAAATACAGCGGTTATACGGGTGAACGGGTCACCCAAATAACCAGCGGGTGACGGGTGGTTTGGGTGACGGGTATAATATTTCACGGGTGACGGGTGGGTCGGGTGGGGCATTATAACTTACGGGTCGGGTGGTGGAAGTGCTCCACCCACCCATAAACCGACCCATTAACAGCCCTACATACAAGAGGAGGAGAGAGGCATCTAATTGCAGAGGAGGCAGAGGCGTTGCAGAGATATAGAAGATGATAGACGGGGGAAGAAAAGTCCTGGAATGCAAATTTAGGCTAAGTTATAAGTTTTAACGAAACGGGCAAATTTTGGTTGTTTGATAACAAAGATCATATCTCATCTAGTATGATAAATTGATTCCCAATTTTGCTATGGTAATACGGTTTGATGATTTAGCTAGTGGGAATTTATAAGTTATGTCCACTCATTAGCTTCGGCCATAATGTAGAGACAAATTATTTACTCATGATGTTTTGCTTATGTTTTTATTTTATCACATTTCATAACTTTTAATATTTAAAAGTTAATCAATCCATAGGAAGTATGAATTTGGAAAACGATACAAAATGAATGATAAAAATGAAGTACAAGCAAAATATTATATACTAAAAATGAAATTGCTTAAACATTTACATTCACTTTTTACACCTAGGCAATCGTATTATTCATTATTCATTAGCAGACATTATCAACAATGGAAACCAAGCCACACTCTAATGAAGAGAAAATTGTTAAAATTCAATGGTAATATTAGGTTTCAATATTTTTATCAAGTATCTTCAATTTCCATAGCTTCTTCCCAGTCAAAGTTTCTCAAACTTCTCCTCCTACCTCCTTCATCACCTTTCCTCATCATAGCAACAAATTCTCCATAATCAATCTGTCCATCCTGAAAGTGTCAAATAAAAGAACAAGTCGAGCTTAATTATCATCAAAATTAGTCCAAATCTTCTTGCATCGAGAGAATATGACTAATTCATCAACTTACATTATTCTGGTCAATCTCTTTCATCATCTCCTCAAGATGCAGCTGGTTCATCCCAAAATCCTTGCAGGCTTGTCGGAGTTCATCAATGGTTATGTAGCCACTTTCATCTCTGTCAAAATAGGCAAAGGCTTGAGCCAAATTCTCTTCCATTTCCAGCTTGTGCAAGTGCAAAGTTCCTGCCACAAATTCACTGTAATCTAAAATTCCATTCTCATCAACATCTGCCTGCAAAAAAAAAATCCATTCCAGGTCAGAAAATCTCCATGGACAAATTGGAATAAAGGGCTTTTGATGCTTACAGCAATCATGAGATTCTCAATTTCAGACTCAAGAAGCTTAGAGTCGACTCGTTTTAAGCTCTGCTTTAGTTCGTCAAATGTTATGGCTCCGCTTTTATCTGCGTCTATCTTCTTAAACAATACCTTAAGGCCACCTATTTCCTCTTCAGAGAGCTTAGCTGCAATCACCTGAATAATACAAAAGGGCCAAGTCAAATGTGCATGACAATATAGGAGCTATGCACCAATCTTGGAAATAAAAAGAGCAGGAAATTACACGGCATGCCATCTTCTTGAGTTTGTTCATAGCTGAGAATTTCTTGAGGCGCGCGAGAACAAGTGAATCAAGAGGCTTATCAGGGACATTGCTCTCATCTGCCATCCATGGATGTCCTGATATAAAAAGCACCACTCATATAAGCCATTAATCCTTATAATTTAAGTTTATCAACGAAATCAAAGAGGTCTTAGTGTCTTACTAAGCACTTCAAAGGCTGAGAGCCTCTTTTTAGGATCCTTTTCCAGCATTTTCCTTATCAAATCTTTGGCATTTTCAGAGATGCCGGAGCATTGTTGACAGTTGAGGTCCAGGTTTCCCTTCAGTATCTTACGGAATATGCCCCTATTTGTCTCTTTTTACACATGCATATACATACTTATACATAAGAACTTCATAATCACACAGAATTGCAGCAATAAGAGTGCAGGAGAGTGTAGATTATTAGTACCTGCCCAAAAGGGTGGAATTCCACTAAGCAAGATATAGAGTATAATCCCAACACTCCAAATATCAGCTTCAGGGCCATACTTCTTATTCAGAACCTCTGGGGCTACATAATACGGGCTCCCTACAGTGTCATTGAAAGTGTCACCTGTACAAAAACTCCAAAATGGTCAAATGGTATGCACAAAATTGAACCATCAGCAAATGCTTCATATCACCTTTTTCGGTTCGTATTTCTACAAGAAGGCTTTATTTGTTTTTCTAATCAGTAATCAATTTCACACCACATAAAACAATCAATGTTGTATACTCAAACCCTCAACAGCCCAGAAACCCCCAATTTCGCCTCCAAAAGAACAAACCTGGATGGAAGAACACAGACAAGCCAAAATCAATGACTTTGAGGGGCGAATCCTGATCTTTGCTCTTGAACAGGAAATTCTCAGGCTTCAAATCCCTGTGCATAACCCCAAGCGAATGGCAAGACTCAACAAACTTCACAATCGTGTTCATAAGCTTAGCGGCCTCCCTCTCGCTGTAACTTCCCCTCTTAACAATCCGATCGAAGAGCTCGCCGCCTTCGCAGAGCTCCATGACGAGGTGCACGTGCTGAGAGTCCTCGTAGGCTCCCCGAATGGCGACGACGCTCGGGATCTCCGAAACGTGGTGCATTATCTGGACTTCCCTCCAAACGTCGTCGTAATCGTCGCTGAAGATGAGCTTGTGCTTGGAGATTGACTTGCAGGCGAAGGGATCGCCCGTGGACTTGTCGAGACAGAAGTAAGTGGTTCCGTACTGGCCTTGACCTAGCTTCTCGCCCAGCGTGTAGAGGCTCGTGAGGATCGGGGTTTCGTAGGGGAGCACGGAATTCGGCTTTGAAGCTGAAATTGAGGTCGATTTCTCCATGTCTATGGAGAGAACCTTCGTATTGGAGGTTTTTTTGGTTTTTTTTGAAACAATCAAAACATTCGTCACTGTCTGTTTAATTGCGTTGTTGGGTGGTTCTTTTGAGTTGGGGGTTCTGACTTTATATTGCTGAATCGTTGTTCACATATAGACAATTTATTTTTATTTTTCAAACTGTCGTGAGTTTTTGTTCTAAATATCTTAAATTAACATACCAGCTATGAAGCACCCATCAAATTAATTTGCAGTACTTTTTTTTACCTATTTTACCCTTCTTAAATAGCTTATAATTACACTTATGTCTCCCTTTTTTCCCTTCACTCCTGCCTCTGCATAAGGCATTATTAAGACGATCGTCGACCACTCGACCACAGTTCCAAACTCAACACCGTCGTTCCAAATTCACCGCTCCAATTCCACCATGAGTCAACACATATATAGATTACAGAGGTCGTATAAACCTCTTCCCAAATAACATTAAAATTAGCCTAATCTTTGCTTTGAGAATCCATAAACACTAACTTAATTGATACGATTGAAATTCATGTATATAGCAGACACCTCCTATCCAAATCAATTACTGGAAAAAATTTAATTTTGCCTCCTCACACCAGAGTTTGAATGATTAAAGAACATGGAAGTATTAAAAATCACATGCATTAATTAAGTTTAATTATGAATTTAGGGTTTGTGGTTTGTGAAATGCAGACAAACAATATTGGGGTATTTTTGGAACTTAGTAATTTTTTGGTGTTGCAAACTAATTTAATTGGTGTTGCATAATATGACCCTAAATTAAAGGGATTTTTTTTTGGTGTCTTTGAGGTTTGGACTTTTCTTCTTGGTGCCCGGAAAAAAAATTATTTCTTTTTGTGCCTTCGAGTTTTTGAAAAAGTCCCAACCGTAACCTAAATTGCACATAAACTAAAATCCATCCAATTTTTTATAAATGTCTGTTAAAAATTAAAATTAAAAAAAAATTATAAAAAAATAAAAAAAATAAAAGGGAAAATTGCATTTAACCACCCTTTATTTTACACTTGTTGCAATCAACCACCCTTTATATTTTTTTCTACACTTAACCACCCCTTATTTGTAATTATGTGCATTTAACCACCCATTTTAAGGAAAAACATCATTTTCTCCGTCGAGTAAAGTAAATTACGTTTTTTCTTTTCTTTTAAAATTTTATTTACAATAAATAAATAATGGAAAAACTATAATTGACACTTTCAAGTTCCAATACGCCGATAATCCTGACCTAATTTCCTCCATAATAATTTATTCCCTCCATCCAATGACGAAGAAGAACCACGACTTCGTCGATGCAAAGACCATGAGTTTTGGATATGATTCTGACGACTTTGAGCGTCCCTTGGAGTCGATCGTGTCTAAGTTGATGGACGACGACTTGAGATTTAAAAGGTTGAGATGTAGGCCGAAGTTCAATGATAATGACACTCCAAACTCAATTTATTCCTAAATTCTTAAATTTATAGAAAATAAAATTAAAAAAGAAGGGCAAAAACGTAATTTACTTTAATTAATGAAGAAAATAACATTTTTTTTATCAAAATGGGTGGTTAAATGCACATATTTACATATAAGGGGTGGTTAAGTGTAGAAAAAAATATAAAGGGTGGTTAATTGCAACAAGTGTAAAATAAAGGGTGGTTAAATGCAATTTTCCCAAAATAAAAATCAATTAACTGCTAAGTTTTTTTAACCTTTCTTTTATCAGTCCCACTTCAGTAAAAATCCAACCATGATTTCTCTCTCAATATCAGAATCAGATTGAGCGAAGATAACTTGCAGAGAATTGCAGACGATTGACTTGCGAGGGAGAAGGCGAAGAGGCGACAACTTGCGAGGGAGGGGATCACACAACGCCAACGACATTAACGCATCGAATATGAGCGAATTCGAGGACGAGGTGTCGGTGAATCCAAACGACGAGTACTGGCACTCTAGGACGAAGGCTTGGGAGGCAATTTTGATGCGATTCAGGCAAATCCAACCCATTTCTTTCAAGGCTTTAATTTTGAATTAGGTTTGAAGTATATTCATGAGCATATTAGGTTTATGGTTGGAGAATTACGAATTTAGGATTTATAATTGAGAAAAATGTGAAAAATTAGGGTTCATTTAGACATCTTCAAAGGTGAATGGGGGGTTTTGATGGTCAAAGATGAAGATCTCTGTGGAAAATGGAAGAGATTTCTCAATACAAAATTGGTAATTTGCAATAGAGAAAAGATAAGCAAGCTTTCCTAGGGTTAACTGAAGAATCGGTCATTTGAAAACTAAAGAATCGTTCATTTGATTAATTAATTGCTTGTTTGGGTTGTTGAAATTGCCAAGGAGGAAGAGAATTTGTTTAGATGTTAGAACAATTTTGGATATGGATTTGTAAATATATATTGATGATAATCAGAATTTTATAGTGATTTACTTTGATGATGGATGGTGATGGTGATTTTATACAGTAACTAGCCATTACTCAAGCAATTGGTTATGGCTGAATCCTCTGTTTTCCCACTTCTTAAGACTCTCTGGTAAATTGTCAAAACTCTCGATGTGGAGGTAGTTTTCAAAAGTCAAATTAAGGCGAAAGTTTCTAACCTGTATTGGTATTATGCAGGACGGCTAAATTTAATTCCTTTAAGCTTTGTACTTCTAATCACATATGAGTGGGAAGGAATTACTTAATAGCTAATTGATTTTTATTTTTTAATTTTAATTTTTAACGGACGTTTATAAAAATTGGATGGATTTTAGTTTATGTGTAATTTAGGTTACGGTTGGGACTTTTTCAAAACCTCAAAGGCACCAAAAGGAATAACTTTTTTTTACGAGCACCAAGAAGAAAAGTCCAAACCTTGAGGGCAACAAAAGGAAAATCCCTAAATTAAAAGATTGAACGTAATAATAATGTGTTTGACCTATTTAAGTTTTTTTTAAAATTTAACTCTCTCATTAAGTATACTTCTCAAACATTCTCATATTAAGTAATTTTTTTTAATAAATAAAAATTTGGTTATCAGACAAAATCTGATAGACCGAGAGGTCGTCAAGACGGCAGCCAAAGATCGGTAGCAAGCAAACAACACAACCAAACAAGTAAAGGAAATACGAACACATAAAAAAAGTATTAGGAAATAGGGTGCGTACAACGCAAAAGAGAGAACGTTGCGGCAAGACGGTCAAAACGGACAACTTTGGAAAAGAGATTGGACCCCTAACGTTGCCACCACCTGAATGGAGGATCTTCAAAAGCCCTAAAACGTCCACGACCACGCCCATCTGCTCGATCCACTCCCAACACAAGTCCCAATAACTGTAAATTACCCAGCAAGCTTGAGCAAGACCTACAAAATCAACAACCGGAACCCAAAAAAAAGATACCTAACACGGGCTTAAACCATAAGAAAGCCCAACAACCAAAGACAACCCAAGAGACAATAAAACCCAAATGGGCCAAACAAAGCCCAAGCCCAAAACACACAACCAGGGTCTAAACATTGGAAAGAAAACAAAGCAGGCTGCAAATTAGCTACATTGACCGAGAAAGTTCAACACAACGGAATCGATGAACACCTAATAAAGTGACGGGCCAAACGAAGAAGAACCCATGTGGTTTGAAGAGGAAAGATGCTCCACAACGCAAAACAAAACAAAACGACGACAAAACTAGATGCTCACGTCTTAAAACAAGTTCATCAACAAATTGGACGGAAGAAATCCCTCTAAACAAACTCTCCAATAGAGAAAAGGTTCGGTGATGAGGAACACATATGATCTCGAGGGGAAATTGCTCCACAATCGAATGGTGCGAACCATCATCGAAGCCGATATGTCACGAAAAGCATAAAATATCAAAATTGATTCTTGGAACAAATACCATAAAAACCGATCTAGGTCTAGGTCCAAAACTTTCAAAAACGAGATAATAGAAAGAGAAAATCGATCAATGGTACGATTAATATATGATTAAAACTTCCAAAGTCATCGGATTTGGAGTTTAGAATTGTATAGTCGTGCCAACCTCGATGTTGGCCTATGTTGAGAATCATCACAAAAGGAAAATCGACTTTCTCACTCTAGGGGAAATCATGTGACCTTCTTGGCCTAGATTCGGCGGCATTCTCAGCTTGGGAACGACAACCTGTTTGGTTTCACAAGGTGCAAAATGAGTATGCTTTGTAAACAAGATTCTGTAATGAATAAACCATGATCTTGGGAGTCTATGTTGATGACTTAATCATCACAGGGTCAAGCAAGGAAGCAATAAACTCTTTCAAAACAAAAATGAAGAGGAACTTTGACATGAGTGATCTTGGTCTTTTGAGTTATTAATTGTGTATAGAGGTCAAGCAAACTGAGAAAGAAATATTCATAAGTCAAGAAGGTCTTACGAGAAGAATATTGGAAAAACTAGGCCTAACAGAATGTAATCCTAGACTCCTAGTATGATTCCTATGGAGCCTCAGAATAGGTTGACTAAGCAAGACGCAGATGAAGAATTGGTGGATGGATCTCAGTATAGAAGCCTCATTGGAAGTTTAAGGTAGTTAATTAACTCAAGGCCTGATATTAGTTATAACGTTGGTGTATTAAGTAGGTTTATGGATACTCCTAAGATATCTCACATGGATGCTCTCAAGAAAATTGCAAGATATGTTAAAGGAACTATCAAGTTTGGGTGTACATACAAGAAGATCCAGCATATACGTCCTTGATAGGCTTCACAGATAGTGATTTAGCAAGAGATATGGATGACGAAAAGCACAAGTGGTATCATTTTCTTTCTTGCAAAAAACCCATTCACGTGGACATTAAAGAAGCAAAAGGTGGTTGCTTTATCCTCTTGTGAAGCAGAGGATGTTGCTGCAACAACAAGGACATATTAGTAAGAGATCCTCATATATTGTCACAAGGATAGATATTATCTTATGGTTATCCAAAACTAATATGGTATCAAGAGCTTAGGGATTCCGCCTCTCCTATTCCCTTCGTCTCTTTCAACCTCCTCTTGCCCTAACCATGGGTGATTCAAACACCATTCTTCTCAACAATGGAAAACACGCCCAACTCAAATTCCCAACCATCACTCTCAAACTTGAACGTCACAACTACTTTGCGCGGAAAAGTGTTATTTTCTCCACATTAGAAGCCTTTGAGGTTGACTCTTATGTCACCGCTCCACCATGTGATGCTCCTAAGGCCGGTTCCGATGCAGCAGTTGTCACCGCTTACAATGATGGGAAAAAGACAAATTGCTTTGTCTTTGTTTGGCTACGATCTACACTCGCGGATCATCTCATGGCGTATGTGGCTCGTGCATCAACCTCTTATGATGCATGGAGAATGTTGGCGTCCATTTTCCAATCTCAAATGCGTGCTCGTCTCATGTAATTGAAGAATCAACTCCAATCCTTGCAAAAAGGATCCCTTTCCATGATGGAGTACATTGAGAAGAAGTGTTCCATCATTGACTCACTTGCTGAATGTGGGTACATTGTCCAAACCGATGATATTGTCGCATGTATTATTCAAGGCCTTATGCTAGTTATGGGTCATTCAAAAAATCAATCAATCTTTGAGTCGAAGCCGTCTCTCCTGATGAACTCACTGGCCTTCTTGTCCATGAGGAAGAAAAACTCGACGTTGAATCTAAGGCCACATCGTCCCTTGTTGCTCCTAGTTCGCCAGCCTCTTTGGGCATGCCCAATGCCAACTCTGTCTCCTCTAGCAACGAGCTATCCTCTTCCTCACGAGGTAGTGGGCGTGGCTACTCCAATGACCAAGGTCGTGGCCGTGGCTACGGTCGTGGTCGAGGCCGAGATGCATATCAATCCAACTACTCCTACAACAACTCAACATCCAATGCTCCCTCTAATTATGGAAGTCGTCCTATTTGTCAGATTTGTGACCGCATCGGTCACCCCACTAAGAATTGCTGGAACCGCTTTGAAAACACATTCAATCCTCCAACCAGTCCTATCATGAAGCAAGTTAACAATGTCAACCCTTCATCTCTCGAGTCTCCTTGGTATGTCGACTCGGCTGCCTCTCATCATGTCACGGATAACATGAGGAACCTATCCTTACATCCGCCATATGACGGTACGGATCATCTAGCTCTTGGTGACGGTAAACCGATCACTGTTAGCCACACTGGTTCTACTTCTCTTGGTTCATCTAAACTAAAGTTAAAACAATGTTTTGGTTGTGCCGAATATTTCTAAGAACTTATTAAGTGCTTCCGCTCTTACTAAAGACAATAATGTTCTAATCGAACGTCATCCTCATTGTTGTTATGTGAAGGATCTATAGGGACGGGTCATCTTGAAGGGAAGCATTCAACATGGTCTGTACCGACTCCCTCCTCTCCCAAAACCTATCGCTCATTCAGTCTCACTTGAAGATTGACACCTTCGATTAGCCCATCCAAATCCTATTGTCCTAAAAAAGTTAGTCTCCCATTTTAATTTACCTATTTCAAATAAACACTTGTCTCAAGTATGTCAACCATGTCAGTTGGGAAAGAGTCATCGTTTACCAGTTGTATCAATGCATAAACATAGTGTGTCTTGTTTGATATCATTCATGTCGATGTATGGGGTCCTGCCTCTACCTCCTCTATCAATGGAAATAAGTATTTTTTGCAACTTGTGGATGATTGTTCTTAATTCTGTTGGATTTATTTCCTATCTCATAACAAGGGCTTCCAATATTTATGTCCTTCCACAAAATGGTTCAAACACAATTCAATCTTTCCATAAAACAAATTGAATCCGATGGTGGGGGCCAATCACTACCCTAACGCCATATCTCCACCAACACGACATTTTACACCGAGTTTCATGTCCTCACACACCCTCTCAAATGGTGATGTCGAATGAAGGCATCGAATTGTCCAAGAGAAATGCCTCACCCTCCTAGCCCAAGCCTCATTGCCCTTTCAATATTGGGAAAACGCCTTTCATACTACGGTATACATGTCAAACCGCACCATCACTCGACTTTAAACCACCAATCTTCCTATCAAATTCTCTACAATAAAAACCCTGATTACTCTCGTCTTCGAGTGTTCGGGTGCCTTTGTTTTCCATATCTCCGTCCTTATCAATCCACAAAACTCTCATGTCAATCTCTTCCATGTCTATTCATTGGCTATACCTCGAAATACAAAGGTTATTTATGTCTTGATCTCAAAATGGGATGCACATACATTTCTCCACATATTGCTTTCGATGAGTCCTCTTTCCCTTACAGATCCGATCCATCCATGTCACATTCATCGTCTCCTACTCTTGCCTCCCAAGCCCCTGCACTCAGTTTGCTCCAACTGGTGCCTCACACAAACCCTAATTCATCTACCTCCCATTATTCCACGTCATCGGGCCCCCATGCAAACTTTCCCACATCACCCCCTCCCATGCAAACCCTAACCCTAATTTATCACCAGATTCTCACACATATGCCGCGCCTTCCACTCTCATCTCTTCCACAAATCCTAACCTCAGTTTAAATGACCAAAACTCCATTCACACGTCCAACCCTACCTCTCCCACTCTAACCCCGGTACAAGACTCGAGTTCTTCGTCCCAACCGGATGATTAGCCCCTTGTATTTCAGACACAACTCGGGCACCTCCTCCCCTCGGATGTTTTGATCCATGGCATGACAACCAGGGATCGCACCGACAATTTGAAACCTCGTGCACTACATACCTCCAAACATCTTGCTCCTCTTGATAACTTGGATGAAAAAGAACCGGCTAATTTTGCCATGGCTTCTAAAAATCCTCGGTGGCAAGATGCTATGTTACAAGAAAAAATATGTAGTGCACGAGGTTTTTTTTCCATGGCTTAATTGAAAGCTATAAAGCGCGCCTTGTAGCCAAAGGCTTCCATCAAGAAGGAGTTGATTTTTTTGAGACCTTCAGTCCCGTTGTCAAACCAAACACCATCCATCTCATCTTGTCTATAGCTATCTCCAAAGAGTGGTCAATCCATCAACTTGATATCAACAACGCCTTCCTCAATGGCGATCTTCAAGAAAACTTTTACATGGAATAACCAAAAGGTTTCGTTCATCAGGCTTATCCTCATCATATTTGTAAGCTTTGCAAGGCTCTTTACGAGTTGAAAAAAGCTCCCCGAGCATGGTTCAAAAAACTAAAAACTTATCTTCAACGGCATGGTTTCTTGGAGTGTCAATCCGACATTTCTCTTTTTGTACACCGTACTTCCCGGTCTCTCACTTACTTGTTGGTGTATGTCGACAACATTATTCTTATGGGATCCGACTCTGGTTTTATCTCGGCATTCATTCAATAGTTACACAGCTCCTTCTCTCTCAAAGACTTGGGAGGCCTTACCTTTTTTATCGACATTGAGGTAACTTATCCTAGCCCTATAACCATTCATTTATCTCAGTACAAATGTAACACCCTCAAATTATCTCGGGAATGTCACACGCCAGTGACCTCGGATTTTAATGTCCCAAGTCACCCAAGGCTTTGCATCAGTTTAAAATTTTGTAAAGATGTGTATGAAACCATATAAATGAACAATAGAGGAAAACTTTTGAAAGCAAACTCAATTTGTGTTTAAACATTCTCTTACAAATGTAACTTTTATGAACAATACGAAATATTCAGTTGAAGATTAACCAAAACTATTCCGTATAAAAATCAACTTTCTTTAATGAAATGAAACAAAACTACAAATAAAACCTTCTTGTATAGTATCATGAGCTCCAATCATCATCACCTTGAGTGCTCTTGGATTGACACTAGTTGCTTGCTAATACCTGGTACCACAAGTGGTCAGCCCTCAACGGAGTCAGCTAGGTCGACTCCAATATTATATAGGTCAAAGTATTTAATTAAATCATAATTATTATTATAGTGAATGCACGTTTAAAAAAAATATCTAATGCACTAAACCTTATGTCGAATCTTTCCTAGCAAACATCATACACTTTCAATGAATTTCTAAACAAAGACTAAAATAAACACAACAACAAATACATAAGTTCTTTATGGTGCTTACTCGCACTTATCTTTTTAATGACCACACATATACACATTGGGTTGCGATTTTTAAACCATCGAGTCTCTTATGTCCTGATGAGTGGGCTCATACGTCCCAAAAGAACAAATCTGGAATTTCAAAGAGCACTAGCTAGGTGCTACACCCCTCATATTCGGATGAGACGGGCAGGGTCATGACCAGCATTAGGGTTTAGGACCATCCTAATGCGAATGTTATAAAGAGGCGTCCAGAGCAACTATGGCTCACTCCCCTGGGTACTAAGCTAATCTAAAACAAGTCTCAATCGAGACGATAAACACATAAATCCACAATCATCAAGACCTAAACAAAACTAGTGTTGCCTAGCAATTCTAGTACACCACAACCTAACTAAGGTCATCAATTTCACTACGTCAAGCACCTAAATTATGTTTTCAGTTATTGATTTCGGTCTTGACTCACTATATTATACTAGAAGCTCCAGGAAAGGGGAGGATAGTCACTGTAAGGCCCGAGGCCATAGAAGCGCTATCCCATGCCAACTCAAGAACTTCCCAGGAGGTCACCCATCCTGGTACTACTCTCGCCCTTACACGCTTAACTTCTGAGTTCTTTGTCCTCACTCGAACTCAGAAAAGGAAGAGCTCTTGTTGGCAAAGGTAGCACCTCAATTCCTTATAAATTATCGGGGTGTTACAATCACACAATGGACAACACCAAGCCCTCCTTGCCATTTTTACAAGCGCATTTGACAAGCTCGAGTACGAATTCAAATGAGAGCAAGACTTACTTAATCGTAGTTCAACTAATAACACCATCCTAACTATTATTATTATCACTATTATTCTTAATTCTAGTCTTATTAAAGAATATAAGTAAATGCTTATGCAAGTTCATTTATGATTATATTTCTAAAACACTTAGTATATTTATGCCTAAATTATATCAAGCAAAATCACATCAATCAAGAAAACAAACATGGTTATTAGACTCTTCACATTCAAGATTTGAATCCGACATTCAAGATTCAGAAATTTGCTTATGGACTTCATCATCTCGAAGATTTGATATCGCCTTTAATGCCGAAAGACGATGCACTAGAAAATGCGGAAAAGTTTAATTAATTGGACAATTTAATTAAACCAGGTCGATAATAATTAAAATTATAAAATTCAATAAATATAATCCTTATATTTATTAAATAATTTTAATAATTAATTTATTGAATTGATTGAGTCGAAAAAAAATATACCGAACGGGACGGAATGAAACGGAGGAGTCGTCTTCAACCTTGTGCATGTTACTGTTCACGGCAAATCATACACTACCTCAGTTTTCTGCTCGCTGAGGATGCTACAAAAAAACGAAATGGAGATGGGCCGAAGGCGTTGGAACCGTGACTTCAAGAGCTTTCTAACAATATAAATTGGGAAATTTTTCGTTGTGTATGGAGAGGGAACAACCCCAATTAACGAGGCAGTTCGGACAGAACGATGTGTGTAGTTCTGCAAGATTCATATGGTTCGTTCTCCCTCGTCATAAATTAGTTCGAGGCGTATAAGGTATGTTGGAACCGTATCGATGTCTAGAATATGGTGGTTTAAACGGCTCATAAGAAGGTGGAGAAACAAGGAAGATATCACCGAAATACTGAGATGAGTCATCCTTTGTTTTTCACTGGACAGATCCGACGTTTTCAATCGGGTTTTTGGAGGCTTGGTGAGGGCGGCTCTGGCGATGGATAGGGATGGGACCGACAACAGTTGGAAGGCTGCAACCTCCTCTCTCTAGTGTTGGAAGTGGCGGAGGCGTAGGTGGTCCGACAGCGGCGAAATGAGGCGGACACCAACGCCTCACGAGCAACGTTGTGCTCTGTTTTCCTAGGCAGTTCCGGGACTTTCAATCGGGATTTTGGAAGGCTTAGGTCACGAGAAAATTAATGGGTGTATAGTGTTTTCGAAGGGTTTTTCATGAGGATTCCGAATATGGCTTCAATTTTAGGATTGGATTCACGGTTTGGGAAAATTTCGAGTTTTAACGAAGGAGGCGCAATTCTAGTGTTTCGGTTTAAGATATGAGAATTTCGAGCAAATGGAGCATCAATTTATAGGGCTTTTGATTCGTAACGCTCAAGCAAAAGAAGATATCCAACTTCCTTCTAGATATTGGCCAGAATCGTGGCTTAGAAAGATCCGAAATCGGATTTTGAAAGCTAATAGATAAGTAGAACGAAAACGGAAAGAAAGGAGGGTAAATTTGATTTGATTTGATTTGGAGATCTTATATTTTATTGTTTACAACTAAATTACACTCCACACTTAGTTTTTAGGGAAATCTTTCCAAAATAAATAAATAAATATATATTTTCATGCACATCCCTTTTAATTACTTTACTATTTTATTCTCACACATATCTTCACAAATCACATTTTATTATTAAAATTATTCTCTTGAAAGATAGTATCTTAGAGATATTAAAAAACTTATAAATTCTAAAATAAATTTATTTATAAGATATGCTTTCCTTTTCAACAAAATAATTGATTATTTTTTGGAGTATGAAAACTCATTAAAAACATTAAGGATTTACTCTAGAATAATAACTTCAATTTCGTTAACTTCTAAAATATACTATAAGGAAAAAAATACGATTATTCCTCTTAAGAAAATAAAATCTTAAAGATATAAGACCTTTATAATTTCCAACATGAATTTATTCATAAGATAAGCTATCTTTTTATTTTAATTATTTTAAAGTATGGAAAAAAAAATTATTCTAGAAGAATACTTTTTAATTCCATTATCATATTATAACGAAAATAAATTGATCATCCATTTATTTGTTTTATAAGACCTATAAATTATAACTATGGCCCATTCGGGTAAGATCCACTTATCCAAATAACTTATACAAGTTATTTGCTAATAAAATAATACAGTTATAATCTTTTTAATAAAAATCACATATATTTATTTTAAAACAAAATATAATCAAGAGAAATTACATAAACACCCTTATAGGTTATTACAATAGTAACCACTTAAAAAGAGTTTCGTCCCCGAAACTAGAAGGAGATATGATTTAAAAACATACTAAAGTACCTTCTTTAAAGTTGAGAGTTATTATAATACTACGCACTTTAAAAAGTGTTTTGTCCTCGAAATTAGAAAGACACGAGAAAGGAAAAGTTACTAATGTACCCTTCTTTAAAAGAGAGGGTTATTACAACAAATACCTCCGAGATTTGTTAGAAGCTTGTGACATGTTGTGTGCTAAGTCATTGTCTTCTCCAGCTGATTCGGGTGCTTTTAAACGCTGATTAGTCCCGATTCCTCTTCTGATGACCCGACGGCTTATCGACGTGTTGTTGGTACATTATAATATGCCAAAATAACCATACCCGAGATGAGTTATGCTGTTAATAGGGGATGTCAATTTATGCACCGTCCGATGTAATCGCATTGGTGGGACGTAAAACACATTCTCTGTTACATAAAAGGGACACTAGGACATGGTTTATTGCTCTCTACCTCTCCTCAAAATGAGTTGGTTGTCTACTCTGACTTGGTCTGGGCCTCGGACCCCTCGGATCTCCGCTCGCAGCACGGGTTTGCTGTCTACTATGGCTCTAATTTGGTTAGTTGGTCGAGTTGTAATCAATCAGTTGTGGCTCGATCAAGTACGAAAGCGGAGTATCACGCGCTATCCTTTGCCACGGTTGAATTGGTTTGGTTACGAAAATTGCTTGCTGAGATTTTTCAACCAGGGACCGACATTCCCACACTTCTTTGTGACAATCTTTCCACCACTTTTCTCGCCAACAATCCAGCTATTACGAGCAAGTCCAAACATATTCAGCTTGATTTTCATTATGTACGAGAACAAGTTGAGTCCAAGGCCCTCAATGTGCATCACATTTCAGCTCAAGATCAAGTAGCAGATATCTTTACAAAGGCATTATGTGGTCGTTCGTTTGATATCAATCGATCCAAGCTGCTTGTCGTGTCTTGACCATCATCTTGCGCGGGGGGGGGGGGGGGGGGTATTAGTAAAAGATCCTCATAATATTGTCAAAAGGATAGATGTTATCTTATGGTTATTGAAAACTAATAGGACATGCATGTCAAGGACTTTGGCTACAAAAAATAGTAGAAACTTTGGAAGGAAAGAAGTGTGGTGTGCTAATTCTGTATGTTGATAACAGATCTGTCATTGCACTTGCAAAGAACCTTGTGTTTCACGACAGGAGAAGGCACACAAACACTAAAGTCCACTTCATTAGGGCCTGTGTTGAGAAAGATATAGATCATGTTGGAGTATGTTAGGACAAGACCAGTTGGTCGATCTCTTAACCAAGCCACTAGTCGGATAGAGGTTCTGTGAACTAAAAAACAAGATTGGTATGAAGATGCTAAGTCAAGCTTAAGGGGGAAATTGATATAAATTAAAATTGGATTATATTATGTTAATTCCTGTTATGTATTGTAGTTATTAAACTTTTCATGGGCCCATGGATCGGGGGTCGTGCGTATATAAGCTCAGCACACAAGCCAAGTGGGATTCCATCCTAAAACTAATTGGCAATAGGAGGAGTAACCCAAGGGTATATATACTAGGCTATTTGTGCAACTAGCCTAACCCAGTTGACACTTGGACAAAGTGACAGATCTAGCATCTCAATCTCTTTATAGCTAGCTCGGTGACAATGACGGGTGGTGGCATCTCAACATGCCCCGCAAATGCAACTGGCCTGGCCCAGTTGACACTTGGACAAAGTGACATGTCTAGCATCTCAATCTCTAGCTAGCCCGGTGATAGTGACAGGTGGTGGCATCTCAATCGCTTTAATAGCCAACTCAAACCCTGGGTGGAGGCATCTCATTCTCTTTTTAGCCGAAAGTCATTTTAGACTAAAGCACCCATGCACATGTAAGCCCAGCACACAAGCCCCGTGGGGTTCCATCCTAAAACCAATTGACAATAAGAGGAATAACCCAAGGGTATATATACTAGGCTATTTCTCTTTATATTTTAGATGTGGGATAGATATACTCAACTGTAGTTAATGTTATTTATTACCGTGTGTCATAAGTCTAGTTAGAGCTAGGCAACTGACATTTATTAGTTAGTTATATAATTGTCATTAGAAGTGGTTATTGTTAGTCAATGGAAGTTAATAGTGTTTATATATATATATATATATATATATATATATATATATATATATATATGTACGTGTGATGTAAGAAAAGTTTTAGTTGATTGCAAATACAAAAGTAAACTTTACTACTCTCTACAAAAACTCTTGTGAATCGTTGATTTGTTACAAGGATACAGTACTTAAAAAACTTCTAGAATTACTCAATGTCAAGAATTCATTAGGAACCACTCAACCATAACCTCATTCATGACAACCTAGTCCAAACTGTAAGATTATTTTAATCTTATTTTGTGGTCTTACATATTATATACAATTATATTAAATGGCTAAATAATTAATGGGTTTAATTAAGTGATTTGATTTATGTAAAATGACCCTTGGATTTCTTATTAATGGTATGGGCCCAATGGGTGGATACCGGATTTGGCCCAATAGGCTTAATGGGATTCTTTTTGGCCAAATAAATAGAGACTAGATTATAGTCCCCAATACGCCAATTTGATTCAGTGCCTTTTTTACGTAACTCTTCCCATCAGAGATAAGGCAAAACCCAAGATTGGATGAGGAAGACTACGTACCTGCAACTACCATTAGCTATCGTTTGAGATTCCGCAACAAGTTCGATCGCTACCATGGTTTCAGGTATGTAACTAGAGTTCTTAATATCTTAGTATGATCGATCCCAGCTTCTCAAGAGGATTGAAATCCTAACAAGTGGTATCAGATCTGCATCAAATGGATGTAAAGACAGCGTTTCTTAATGGAGACATTGATGAAACGATTTATATGGTGCAACTAGAAAATTTTCAGTGGGAGCAAATTCATTTTCTTGGTGTTATATGCCGATGACATACTTCTGGCTTGTAACGATATAGACTTATTGCATCAAACTAAGAGTTTTCTCACTAGAAACTTTGAGATGAAGAATCTTGGGGATGCCTCTTTTGTTTTAGGTATAAAGATACTGTGAGATCGTTCTCAAGGTACCCTTGGGTTGTCACAAAAGAGCTATATCGAAAAGGTACTAAGTAGATTCGGTATGAAAGGTTGTGCATCAACAAATACACCTATAACTAAGGGAGACCAGTTTAGTCTCAAGAAGTGTCCCAAAACTGACCTTGAAATAAAGGAGATGCAAAAGATTCCTTATTCCTCTGTGATAGGAATTCCGATGTATGCTCAAGTTTGTACTCGTCCCGATATAGTGTTTGTGGTGGGACTTTTGGGCAGATACTTAAGTAACCTTGGACTGGATCATTGGAAGGCAACAAAAAGGGTTATGCGGTATTTGCAGAGAACGAAGGACTCCATGCTAACTTATAGGAAATCGGACAGGTTGGAGATCATTGGATATTCTGATTCCGATTTCGCAGGATGCCCTGACAGTAGACGATCCACTTCAGGCTATGTATATGTGTTAGCAGGAGGAGCTATATCTTAGAAAAGTGTCAAACAAACGCTTGTAGCTACCTCAACCATGGTTGCAGAATTCATGGCTTTCTTTCAGGCATCCATTCATGGTGTATGGCTGCGTTATTTTTTCACCGTATTGCGTGTGGTCAATGGTAGTGAAAGACCGTTGAAGTTATATTGTGACAATAAGGCAACAATTTTGTTCTCCAACAACAACAAAAGCTCTGTGAAGGAGAAACACATTGACATCAAGTTTTTGTCATTAAAGGAAAAAGTTTAGAATGGTCAAATTTCCATAGAACATATCAAGACGGACTCAATGCTAGCTGATCCATTGACCAAGGGATTGCCTCCTAAGGTCTTTCATGAGCACACTGCTCATATGGGTGTTGGCATCTTTTGTAATACCTTGGTCTAGTGGGAGTTTCTATGGATTTTCTGAGTTAAGTTTATGCATAATATGGATGTTATGATTTTTATTCATAATGTATTTCTAAACTTGTTTATGAAGTTTTGGGTTGATCTCCAAATAAAGTAGGACTAGTTGAAAATAGACATGTTTTATGGAATCACATTGCATGTAATTTCCATGCCACTCATCCATACTTGATCTATGTCATTGAATATATTAGTAAGGTGAACACGGAAGGTTTAGTTATGATATTGGTTAACGAATGCCGCCGTGATCTCATATTATATACGAGATGGACCAGATTGATATAAAGGAGAAGTCTTAAGTTTAGCCAAGACGTGTACACATAAAGAACTTTGGTTAATATAATTGTTTTTTGGTCATATGTAGCCCAAGTGGGAGATTGTAAGATTATTTTAATCTTATTTTATGGGCTTACATATTATATACAATTATATTAAATGGCTAAATAATTAATGAGTTTAATTAAGTGATTCGATTTATGTAAAAGGACCCTTGGATTTCTTATTAATGGTATGGGCCCAATGGGTGGATACCGGATTTGGCCCAATAGGCTTAATGAGATTCTTTTGGGCCAAATAAACAGAGACTAGGTTATAGTCCCCAATACGCCAATTTGATTTAGTGCCTTTTTTAGGTAACTCCTCCCATCAGAGATAAGACAAAAACCCTAGATTGGCTGAGGAAGACTACGTACATGCGACTACCTTTAGCTATCGTTTGAGATTTCGCAACAAGTTCGATCGCTACCATGGATTCAGGTATGTAACTAGAGTTCTTAATATCTTAGTATGATCGATCCCGATTTCTCAAGAGGATTAAAATCCTAACACAAACACCTATGATTAGCTCTACACGAGACGAATGTATGTGAGTTTATTTGAAGTTATCCATTCTTTTCA
This sequence comes from Fallopia convolvulus, assembly GCA_964016875.1. NCBI lineage: Eukaryota > Viridiplantae > Streptophyta > Magnoliopsida > Caryophyllales > Polygonaceae > Fallopia > Fallopia convolvulus. The sequence continues at coordinate 43,738,170 of OZ024724.1, forward strand.
TATTTGTTCATTTTATGTTTTGGTTGGAGTTAAACACCCCAGTTTGTTGGTCTCAATTGTTCTTGGATATGTAACCAATATGTAACATTTGATTATTTGAAAATTTGAGTAGATTTTTTTTTTTTAAAAGTAGGTTTCCTAATTTCACTTGGGCCCATGAAAATCAGATTTAGGCTTCTTCTTGTTTGAACAATACAAAGAATTTGAGAGCCCAAAATGAATATCACTCTTGTGTTTCGTGGGATTTGGCGTATATCTCTTCTTTCGTCTCAAACTGAATGAAGATGCGTCACTTGTTTGGTAAACATCAAATTGCCACGTATATCATTATCGCTCTTTTCTTTAAAATAGCAGCAGACTTTATTACTCATTATCGGACTACCATTTACATTATAAATACATTTCTCATATCGACAATGAAAACCGAATGAGCAAGAGATGTGTCTATCATCATAGAGGAAAAAACAGTCGGTATAGGATTGAAGATTAAAGCGTTAGCACTATATATAGTAATATGCCTTTAATTGCTACTCTTGTGAAGTATCTGAATATACCTGAACGAAGTAATAAGAAAAGCAAAGTCAATACACATACACATGACTTTATTGAAGACATGAAGCATCGACTGCAAAAGAAGAAGAGATTATTGGACATACCCAGCCGTCTTTGATCTTAATTATGCTCGTTCATCTCCAAAAACTGTTGCAAACGCAAACGAGCTGAATCAAGAGGTTTGTCTGGGGCATTGCTCTCATCCGTCATCCATGGATGACCTAAAATACAAACACCACTCATATAAGCTAAGTAACCTGGTCGAATTCAATCATAAGTTAACCAAAAAGCCTTGTGTGTTACAAAGAAAGAGGACTTACAAAGAACGTAATAAGCAGAGAGCCTCTTTTTAGGATTCTTTTCCAACATTTTGCTAATGAGATCCTTGGCGTTGTCAGAGATGTCACTCCATTGTTGAGATTCAAGGTCTAGCGTCCCATTCAGTATCTCATGGTATATCTCCTTTTTTGTTTCTTTCAAGTCCACGTACAAGTAAGTACATACACAAGGAATCCGATGTACAAGAAATTGAAGTATTAAGAATGCAAAAGAGAGTATATTAATTAGTACCTGCCCAAAAGGGTGGAATTCCACAAAGCAAGATATAGAGTATAATGCCAGCACTCCACACATCCACTTCAGGGCCATACTTCTTTTTCAAAACTTCCGGCGCTACATAATATGGGCTCCCTACTATGTCTCTGAAAATGTCTCCTACACACAATTAATATTTAATATGGCTAGATTAATTTTTTTGGTTACGTTGTGAAATACAGTATTGTCCAACTTTTACATTATTGATACATGTAGGGCAATTGCAGAAAATAACTAGAAACTGTGGGGTTGTTAGTTGCAAAGACTAGAAGCCAAAATGGCAAATGACAACATCCTTCAATCATTAATATTCATTCACATGGCATTGTCAACTTCAACCAAGTGGCATCAATAGATCGAAAAACTCATCGCCGTCGAGGCTTGGGCTAGGTTTAAGAATCCAACTGTCGGTACAGTTGGATTCTTAATTTATTTATCCGCAATTTCCCATGCATTTAACAAACATATCCATATGCCCTTTTCTGGTCAGTGCACCAGCGGTTAAATAATAAATAGATAAAGTCTAATCTGGTTCGCTTTAATGAAAACTCCTTCACTAAAAATAAAATCGTTTTCTTTATCGTCTGATCATTATAAGGTATGAGATAAGAAACCACCACAAGTCACCAACTATGATAAGTGATAAGGCCTCCCTGATTGAGATTTGCCGGGATTGCGGATGCTATACACGTGTACGTGACTCGGCCTAGTTACTCATAAAGCTTAAATAATTAAGGTAAATGCGGAATACATCATTGTAACGCCAACTCAGCAGCTTTGTTCCTTCCTTTTGATGTTCCCTCCTAGCTCATTTCTTGCCATGCTTGGCAATCTTATCTATTTAGACTATTACATCATTCGTCACGCGACACTGTTTCTCTAACGTAGTAGATCGGATTCGCTACTTAATTAACTTCTTACGAATCAATCAATTTTTTTTTTATTTTTTGAAATTTCACTCCACATGAAACTGAAGAATGAGTCTATCATTGAATTGGGAATACCTAAATTAATTAAAGAAGCGATCGAGAAGACTGACCTCGACGGAAGAAGACGGCCAATCCAAAATCGGACACTTTGAGCGGCGAATCGCGGGCTCTGTTCTTGAACAGCAAATTCTGCGGCCTCAAATCCCGATGCATCACCCCGAGCGAATGGCACGACTCCACAAACTCAACGATCGTCTTCATCAGCCTGACGGCGTCCCTCTCGCAGTGACGGTCGTTGCCGAGAACCCGATCGAAGAGGTTGCCTCCGTCGCAGAGCTCCGTGACGAGGTGCACGTGCTCCGAGTCCTCGTAGGCGTCCCGGAACGCCACGACGCTCGGGATCCTGGAAACGCGGTGCATTATCTGGATCTCCCTCCAAACGTCGTCGTTGCGGAGGCGGTTGGACTTGGCGATTGACTTGCACGCGTATTCGTCGCCGGTGGACTTGTCCAGGCAGAAATAGGTGGCTCCGTACTTGGTCTCCGCCAGCGTCTCCCCCAGAGAGTAGAGGCTCGAAAGGATTGGGGTTTCGTAGGGGAGCACGGAATTGGCCATGAATTAGATCTCGAGTTTTAACTATATAATCTCTCAAGTTTAATGACCCAGATAATAATTAACGAATTGAGCTCTCAAATGAGATTACGTCTTCACTCCTCTCTTCACTATGCCGCTGCTTTTGAATGCCTTTCGAGTTCGGTTTATAAAGGGAAAGGCTGTAGGATTGTAAATTTATAATTTAATACTCAAGTCATTTGGTTGGACCTGTTAATATTTGTGAATTTTAATAGATTATGAATTCACCTGAATGTGGATCTAACTACATCTACATTCAAGGGGAAAATATTTTACATTTTTAGCCGAATTTCTACACATCTTTTTGTCTTTGGAAGTTTTGAATACATTGAACAAGTTAACGTATTTGTAAATGTCATAATATGTCAAAGTGATTAGACCTCAAAAAGCATATTGTACTTATATTATTACAGGCACATTATAAGTGCATTTTTTTAGAGCTTATAAGAACATTTTAACATAAATGCTACTTTGAATGATCAATGCAGTAATTTTAATTATCTGTTTATTTAATTTAAGTGTTTAGAAAGTCTTTCTGAATCGTTCACACATGGCTGCTTCAATGTTCATAGACAATTTCCTAATTTTTTATTATTATAAAGATGTGTACACGGAAACTGTTTATTTTTATTCAATTATTTCGGTTGATTGTTATTATATTAAAATAACTAAAATAGATAGGGGAGGTTTTTTTTTTTGAAAAAGCGAAGGTTTCTTACATGGAATCGATGGAACATACGAGTTGCTGATTAAGTTTGGATATGCAATTTCAGTATATAATTAACCCGACCCGACCTGAAAACCCGTAAAAAAATCGACCAGGGACCCAATCCACTACCCAAAAAACGGATTATGAGTTGACCCGTTTGACTGGGCCAAATAGATCGAAAAGGGTCAAGTGAAGAAATTAATATTTTAATAATTTCTATTCATCTAATATGAGTTGGGTTTGGGTTTACCTTTTGTGCTAGTAACATAATAACTTCCATCATTTCGTTCATGTTTGCTTGGAGCTCGTCTTGTGTTAACACGCTTCTCCAATGTTGCTTTATGTTTCTCAGTTCCGCTTGCTATCTCCTAAATCATCTCCTTGCGGGTTTTCCACCATTGTTGAAGCATTTGAGCTATGATACCAATATAACAATAAATCTTAATCAGAAACTCGAAAACGAACTCAAAATTAGGGGACAAACATCCTAGAGATTAGCTTGGAGAGAAGGGAAACACTAATCCAATGATTTGAAAACCGATTGATAGCTTAGACTTTGAGAGTTTGAGAGGGATTGAGATTGATAGAAAAAATTTATCCTAAACATTATAAAGCAGAAATCATCATTATTGAAAAAATTATATCACGTGGCTTAACTTTAAAAAACAATTTTAATAAATTATTTAATAACTTTTATTATACTTGCTAGATAACCTATTATAATTATCTTTAATTTTTTAGTATTATATTGGATTTTTTTCTATATGTTATCTTCTCTAACAATCTTTATATTAATCTTTTCTATATTTACAAACACTATATTATTGATTACGGAGTAAAAGATAAAACTCTAATACATAATCTTAATAAATATACGTACTTTAAAAATTATTTGAATACATATTATAATAAGTTATATTATGCTTTCTAGATAGGTATCCTAATTATTACCATCTTTATCAAAATCGAGTATTTTATGCATATGAATATCTCAATAAAAAATGAACAAATTAAAAATATTCAATTCAAGTGAAATTAATATTTTAATAATTTCAATCTAAATTAAAAGCATGATCTAAACAAATGATGAAAAGATATTTAAATATATTCAAATGAAATATGAGACACGATCTAAAAAACCTAATTTTTATAACTTACATAATTATAATTATAATATTATATACATGTATTTTATACTTTATATTAATATCTAATATTGTATATTGTTTTAGTAAAATCATTCCGTGAATATCACAAGACTTCAATTAGTTACATTTGATAGTTTGTTTCAAATGAAACAAACTCTTATCTTGAAACGTGAAACGAATGCATTTTTCCTAGTTCATAGTGCATTTTTGTATGTATTGCAAAATACAAAAAGTGCAATCCAAAAACCGTATTACAAAAAGTATGAAAAGTGCATTGCAAAGTACGAAAAGTACAAATCCGAAAACGTCCACTCTGAAATAGGAAAATTGCACTACGAACTAGGAAAAGTGAAACGTGAAAGTGCATTGCAAAATACAAAAAATGCAATCCAAAAAACGCACTACAACAAGTATGAAAAGTGCATTGCATAGTACGAAAAGTACAAATCCGAAAAAGTGCACTCTTAAATAGGAAAGCTGCAATACAAACTAGGAAAAGTGCACTCGTTTCAGAATAAGTGTTCGTTTTCATTTGAACCAAACTCATATATTTGATTGCGTTGCAAAGAAGTTGCTACAAGCCTTAAGTACAAGATGCATCAACCGGAACAAACCGACCAAATTTAGGAAATTAAGAGAGATAAATTAGGACAAACCAAGTTTTAGGTAAAGTCAGGTGCTAAATACGCAACAACTACCCATGCGAGGTATAAATTATAATCGATTTTGTTAAGCTCCTTAAAATGACAATATTTTTAAATTTGTATTTATTTATGATTAATGATTTTTTAAAAAGGGTTCGTTTCCTATAAATTTTACTTCCTTAAATAGTATGCTTAATCTATTCTATTAGAATATAGATTAGAACAACCGAATTATAATTCACGATCTAGTATATGAAATCCTTTAGCATTATACAATAAAGGATTATATCCATTGGATTCGTTATTTTGTTCGAGTTGTGTTGTGTCGTTGGATTCAAGTGGATTTATTTAATTTTATGCAAAATTTTGACATCTTTTTCTTTTCCCTTTGAAAGCTTTGTATGAATTCATGGAGCCCATTCAACATGTATATATCTTATATGGCATAAAACGTCAACCGAATAGACCCCAATGTATTGTCTACTGATTTCATTATTACGACATACTACTATATTAGTTTATAAAACAAGCACTCGACATTTTAGGTCATGGCTACTTCACGTACAAAGACAACTTTTGACGGAGTATATTTTAATATAAAGTTGTGTATTAGTTTCATTAAAATAGCAAATTGAGTGAAGGTAATCAACATGGCACATATAATAAGATAATAAAAATGATCACTACAATAAGATAATAAAGAAATGGAAAAGTAGGTTTGCTGATGGACAATTGGAAGTGTAAATTGTTATATACTCGGTCCTATTTTTCGTATACTATTTCCTTTTTGTACGCATGAAGCGTGACGTATGCATTCAGGGCCGGCCCATAAGGGAGGGCAGTATGGGCGCCCGCCCAGGGCTCAATTTTGTAGGGGGTCCAATCCAAATGTATACATACTAGTGTATTGATAATGTAAAAAAATATTAAAATGGGCTCTAAGAACACTAAAAAAAAAGCTACAAAAAAGAATATGTATCCATTTTTTAGTTTGTAGGGCCCTCATGTCCATAGCAATGTCTCTAGTCTCTACTACTCTATCATGCAAGCTTAAAAGTTGGTAAAATTGACAATACTATTTATTAGTTACGCCTTCTTCTTCCAAAAAAAATTGTAGTTGTACGTGTTGATTTAGATCCCTTTTATCCTAGAAATATATAAAATATTATTTGTCATATATGGGTGTATTGTTAGATATAATCATAATTAAATAATTGGTTTAAAAATAATAAAAGATAGTTTAAATCAAATGGAATAATTCCTAATTAGAACCTGATATTGTTTTATTTATTTCATTTTTATAGGAGATTCAATGCTTGCATTAATATTTAATTTTAATATAAATGTATTGTTTTAGGACTGTTATTTTAATGGGAAAGTTTTAAATAATAGAGGCCTTAATATGATTTCACCCGAGACTTCTAATAGGTCAACATCCGCTGCAAATATAACTATATTTTTCTTCTAGTTTTAGCTCTAATTTAAATTTTTTTCTATTTTTATTATCACTATACATATTAGTTCAATCACTTGTTTTTATGATCACTAGACATATTTGTTACATCGAATTCATTTCCTTATAAAAAAATGACATTCTATATATTAAAAAAATCATAATAAGGGCCCTCAATTTTTTTTCGCCCTAGGGCCTCTAAAATATCAGGACCGGGCCTGTATGCATTAGTGATGATCATAGCCTCATAGGCATTTTTTTGGTTTTATGTCTTGCGAAATCCGTTTTGAATCCCATAGAGTTACCCATATAACGTACATTACCAACGTTTATCACTGAAAAGCTGAAATCTACCCCGAAATGAGCAAAATCAACGCGCTTAAACGCGCTCTCCTCACCGCATGTCTCTTTGCGAGAACCCTAGCGGCGCTTGAACCGTCGCTCCCTCAGATTCGCCTGCAACTCGACCAAACCCCGTCAAATCACCACGCCGATTAACAGATCTCAATACTCAAGCAACCAAGGCAATTATCTCATGGCCTCGCTCAAAAACCACATGTTAAAGAAAAGCTTAAGAAATCCCCGGCGGAGCACGAACGATTGCGCCGCGGCGGAAAGGAGACCATCAATACTAAAAAGAAAGTCAAAATCAAACAAAAGAGTAACTGCATCAGTGGTATTCAACCTCGTGGAAAGAGTAGGGGCTCCCGATCGGTCGAGTGCGCAATCCGGGGTGGCGTTGGCGATTTCGCTGTTGTGGGTTGTGTGAAGGGCGGCGGTCGCGCGCGTCCCCTAGTAGTCCTCGTTTGCAACCAGCCGACGCTTCTACTACGGTGCGGACCCTCGGATGTTCGCTGTGGTCGACTCAATTCCCTCACCAATCGCCTTGTGAGCACGATCCTGTTTACAGTCTACACGAAAGGTAATCACATGACGTCTAGTCGCTCGCCTGCCACCCTGATCTGGTTCCTTGTATTGAATCTTTGTCGTGTGCCTGGCGGCGTTCTGATCTGCCTCATGGATGAGAATAATGGAAACAACCCTAACCCTACCACCCAGATTGTTCGGACATGCTGTAACCCAACAGTCAACCCGATTGTGATCCGGATTCGGCAGGTCCGTTGGACCCAGAGCAACAACAAGCCCAAAAGGCCCGGAAATGCACCAACAGACAAAAATCTATTTTGGAATTTCGTTTTGGACCGTCGGCCTGAATGCACGGCCCAACCAACTTGGCAACCCTACAATTCGGGAACAAAAAAGCCCAAAAAACAACGATCCATCAGAGATATCACTCGAACAACACACCACACTAAGCTAACCGCATTTATAAGCAATATTTTACTCCATTATAGAAGCATAAATATCGAGTTGGCCCAAACCGGCTATACAGGAAAGTCAACTCCCACTCAAACCTTCGACCATAGAAAGCAAAATTTAATTAACACATCACCTATATCGTCGGCAATATATTACAACAATCAAACCGACAATATTAGTGGGACGACCTCCCTAAAGGCCGATTTCGTACCTACTAAATACAAATATGGGGTAAACCCCGAAATACAAAATATAAATAACCAAATTGCTATCGCAGAAGAGCACCCAAAGCAAAGGTACAATAACATTAAAAGAAAAGTTAGGGAATGTTTTGTCAAAAAAAAGGGGGAAACCCATCACAAGGGGATAAACGTATCTAATGCTAACAACGATACCATTAAATTCACCAATCTCACACCCCAAGCTATAGCACTAAACAAGTATATAACAAAATCTTTGAAAAGAAGATCATGGATGTCTTCCCATCCTCTGACGGCCAAAAGCCACAAACCAATCGGTTGTTTATAAAGATCAGTATGTGGAATTGTAGGGGCATTGCCGCCTTGAAAATATCCACCTTATTGCTCTAGTTGAAACGAAAGCCCAAAACCCACCAGAATGCAAGTCCTGGCAAAAAGTTGGCTCTGACTCCATTGAGTTTATTCGGGCAAACGGATTCGCGGGAGGGATCTGTGTCCTCTGGAAGGGGGCACAACTCTCGAATGAAAGAATCCAAACTTTCCACAGTGATGAACGCTTCATCGGATTCCACTATACAAACTTGGAAACTAACAACAAATTGATCATTATTTTTGCCTATGCTCCGCCAAGGGCACAAGAAAAGGATCAGTTATGGACGAAGCTCAAAGAGTTTATCCAAAATTGTAACCTTCCATGCATTATTATGGGAGACCTTAATGAAATCCAACATCCCGATGAAAAACAAGGGGGCGCAAACCCAAACCATTCCAGGTTTGAACGGCTCATTAAATTTAAAAATGATTGTGACGTTTGCGATATTCCAACGTTAGGAAACAAATTTACCTGGAGAAGATCCAAACATCTCGAAGATACTACGTTTGAGAAATTAGATCGCACATTAGTTAGTAGCCAAATTATTCAATGGTACCCGTCCATAGCGACGAAAAACCACGCTTTCTCAACCTCCGATCACTGCCCTATCTCGTGCGATCTCCCAACAGGAGCACCATTCAAAGCACAACCATTCAAATTTGAAATGATGTGGACCTCTAGAAAAGATTTCCAGAACGTCATCTAACAAGCCTGGCGTCATAACGCTGGTGGATCACATATGTTTAACCTCACCAAAAAACACAGCTCCTTAAAATCAAAGCAAAAGCATGGAATAAGCACACTTTTGGAAATATCTTTGAACAAATAAAAAAACTAGACGAAGATCTGCTTCAAATTCAGAAAGATATCATAGAAAACAAAAACATTCAACTAGTCCAAAAGCAGGAAAGATTGGCCAAGAAACGGTCGTGCCTAATCAACTTCCACAGCTCCTATTGGAAACAAAGGGCTAAAAACACCCACATAAAATTAAATGAGAAAAACACGAAATACTTCCACCGGATTGCAAGCGGTAGAAGAAATAGAACCAACATCAAAGAAATCCGTACAACAGAGGGAACGCAAATCACTGGACTAGAAAACATCAAAAAAGAAATCAAAAGGGACTTCCAAAACCGTTTCCGGGCCTTGGAAATAAACCACAGGAAACTCCAAAGTATGACCCAAACCATTCAGAAAGAAGTAACCGAAGCATAAAACACGGAGATCACAAAACCGGTAACAAATACCGAAATAAAGAACGCATTATTTGACATCGAGGATGATAAATCCCCCGGCCCGGATGGAATGCCGACAAGCTTCTATAAACACTATTGGCACATTGTCGGCCCAGACGTGATCAAGGCTGTTAAAAGCTTCTTTCACACAGGCAAAATTTTGAAACAAATAAACCATACATTTATAACTCTATTACCCAAATGTGAAAACCCCAATTTCAACCAATCACTACAGGCCAATTAGTCTATGCAATACAATATATAAAATAATATCGAAAACCCTAACCAATCGTCTTAAAAGTGTGCTAAATAGACTCATCCACCCAATGCAAGGGGCTTTTGTCTAGAACAGGAGTATCCATGACAATACGCTCATCACGCATGAAATCTTCCACTCTTTCCGAAACAAACGTGGGAAGGAGCGGTGGATCGCTATCAAACTCAACATGGAAAAATCCTATGATCGGATCAGCTGAGAATTCCTTGCTGACATACTCCACAAGTTCGGCTTTAATGACAAATTTTTGGGATGGATCCGAGAATGTGTTGAAACGGTTTCATTCTCTGTCCTAGTCAACAACGGACCGACATAACTATTCTACCCTCAACGGGGCCTTAGGCAGGGGGATCCTCTTTCGCCATACCTATTCATCCTCGCTGATGAGGTTCTGGCTAGACAGCTCAACCTTTGGAGCGTTAATAAAAAAAGTGGCACCGGGATCCAAATCTCGAGGAATGGAACAAATTAAAATCCCTTTCCTGGCCTTTGCAGATGATATTATCAATGTCAATGGGTCGGGTTATAGGTGGGTGGAGCACTTCCACCACTCGACCCGCAAGTAAAAATGTCCCACCCGACCTACCCGTCACCCGTTGAATGTTCCACCCATCACCCAAACCACCCGTCACCCGCTGGTTATATGGGTGACCCGTTCACTCGTATAACCGTTGTATTTTTTCCATTATCTTATTTAATATTGATAATTCAATACAAAAAAAATATACATAGATAATGATTCAATAAGTAAATTATTAATACACTAAGTAAATGAAAATGTAAATCCATAGTTCTAAAATTAATAATAAAAAACACAAAAAAATACATTATAAAAGGTTAAATATTTGAAAATTTCCTTCAAAATATGAGAACGCTTTCATAATATACTAGGATAAGTATGATTTAAACGGGTTAAGTGGGTGGTTTGGGTGAAATGGGTGATGGGTCGGGTTATTTGGGTGACAAAGTCTCACCCATACCCGACCCGTCACCCGTTTCACCCATCACCCAATCCGCCCATCACCCGCTTTGTTTGGGTTTTTGCCCGTTTAATTTGAGTGGGTTAAGCGGGTGGGTTGGTCACCCATGGGTAATTGCCAGCCCTAATTATCATCTTTGCTAAAGCTAACAGCCAATCTTGCAAAAAAAAATTAAGGACATTATTGACGACTACTGTCAGATATCTGGACATGAAGTCAACTTCCTCAAATCCGCATTTCAAGTGACTAAAAACACTAACAACAACACAAAGGAGCAGATAAAACAAATATTACAAATAACAAACACAGTTGCACTTGATAAGTACATGGGATGTCCGATAATTAACGGGAGAGTAACCCAAAACACGTTCAAACCCGTAGTGTTAGAAACCAGATCCAAATTATCAAAATGGAAAGCCAACACCCTATCCTAAGAAGGGAGAAAAACACTAATAAAAGCAAACCTATCAGCACAACCTAACTATATTATGCAATCATTTCTACTACCACAGACAAAGTTGAAAGAACTTGACCGGATAAACAAAAACTTCTTTTGGAATAAGGAAAACAACTACAAGCCTTTGATTAGCTGGAATTCCATCTGTCGGCCTCCCGCCCATGGAGGGTTGGGAATAGCAAAAGCGGTCGAGATGAACCAAGCACTGCAAATGAAGCTGCTTTGGAAAATCTTAGCGAAACCAAACAACATTTGGGTCAAAATTATGACTGAAAAATACCTCATAAACGGAAAGTATCCCAAACTATAAGAAAAAACAAAACACATCCTGAAAATGGGCTAAACTAGTTGGTCTAAGAGACCTCTTCGCAAAGGGCCTTATCTGGCAAGTGGGGGATGGTAAAACCATCCGATTTTGGAAAGATAATTGTACCGGCAAAGGCGCAATGGTTTCCTCAACCCGAAACCCGGGGTCGAAACCCTTATTGATTGGGAGGAACCGGTTGAGGCCTATCTCCGGGAGGACAACACTTGGAATATGGAGAAATTGGCTTCGGTCGTCGCGCCGGATGACCTCGACAGAATCTCCAAAATTATCAATCCCATTAACAAAATAACAGACAGATTGTACTGACAACCAAGCAAAAATGGGTGGCATTCCACCCACTCCGCAATGGAGTGGCTCCACCAATCGAAAGGTGAACCCAAAATTAACTTAGAGTGGATTATCCGGTTAAATGTCCCTCCTAAAATGAAGAATTTCATCTGGAAAGTTTCTCGTAACGGTCTACCAACTAAAACTAGGCTTGCGGAAAACCACATTCCAGTAACACAAGGCTGCGATGCATGTAACTAGGGCTGGGAAAAAAAACCGTAACCGAAGAACCGATCACTTTTTACGGTTAACCGAGCCGAAATTTCGGTTACGGTTAACCAGCCGATACTTTTAACGGTTCAACGGTTCGGATACAGTTATCAATATTTTTACGGGCGGTTAACCGATGAACCGATAATATTTTTACTATATATTATATGTTTTTAAAAAGGGAATGATATATCTAATTAGTTATAGTTATAAATAAATGCATTTTAATAAATAATAAACTAGTTATCATAAATTTTGTTTATAGTTATAGTTTAATTTTTTTTTTCAATACGCTCAGAGAGTCAAGAGTGTGAGACAATGCAAATGAACTGAGTAAATGAAAAAAATTAACTCATTCCAGTTTGGGCCTTGCAGTACTAAAAAAGCTAAGAATTTCCCAAATTTTCTGACCTAAGCTCGAACTATGCGATATTTAATATTGGACCTACAATGTTTTATTTTTACATTGACTAGTATATATTGGATATATCTTTTCATTCCACTTTATAGGCCTAAGGCTTCATATACAAATTTTGGGTATTAATTTCTATAAGTTGTACATAAAAATACGATGCACCTTCACTTATGAATTATGGGCCTACGGCTTTCACTCTCAAATATAACACACTTCACCCATGAGCACATGCACACCACCACCTAATTAAGATTTCACACACATAAGAATACCTAGATCAACAAAAATCACTAGATCAAACGTTCATCAACAACCGTATAAAAATACAACAAAATTAAAAAAACAAAACAGAAACGTATTAATTAAATATAATGCTACAACATCAAACCTACCTGTGAAGGAGTGCAGTCGGATTGGTTTGTATTTTAGACAAGTGTTTGTATTTTATATTTAATTTAAAATTTAAGTTAATTTTATTGAAAAATAAGGTAATTTTTTTATTAAAAATTGATTTTTATTAAAAATTAAAACAAGTCGGTTAACCGATAAACCGTACCGAGTGTCACGATTAACCGATAACGAACGATACGATTATGGTTATTGAAATTTACTAAACGAAGTTCCGGTTAACCGATGTCCGGTTAACTGAAACTCCGGTTAACCGATGTCCGGTTAACCGAAACTCCGGTTAACCAACCTTGCCCACCCCTACATGTAACTGCACGATGGAGGACACATACCATGTGTTAATTGCATGCCCACTTACTAAGGTAACCCTTAACACATTTGACCCAAAATTACGGTGGATCACCAACCAGATCCATCCGAAAGGGAAAAAACTACACGAGATTCTGGAGGAAATCAAGAATATGACAACAAAAGAGGAATTTGATATTCTCACCACTATTTGGTGGAGCGTCTGGTTCTCGAGAAACAAGAGAATTTTTGATTGCAGCACCGGAACTAACTTGACTAATGCCAATCAAATCGCTGAATTCGCCCGAAACCAGGTTAAAGATTGGAGACTTGCAGAAACAACCTCATCCTCCTGTCCCCGAAACCATAGTGTACGGGGTCGGGATGGAAGAAAGCGAACCAAATGGGAAAAACTTAAAAGTGATTAATTTAAATTAAATTTTGATGGTGCAGTTAATGCAGATGGTGTGGCTTCTTTTGGGTTCATCCTCAAGGACTCTGGTGGCTCTCTCATCCACTTCGACGGAGGACTGATTGGTCGACAGTCTGTGCTGATATCCGAGACCATCGCCTTACGCCAGGGACTTCTCGAGGCCACCAGACGTGGCATTCCCCGGATCCAGATTGAAGGCGATAGTTTGCAGCTGGTCAATGTTGTACTCGGTGACTGGCGCTGCCTACGTGCGGACATCCATTGCTTGTTGGCTCGTTTCCAGGATTGGAACATTTCTCACGTTATGCGGGAGTGCAATTCTGCGGCGGACTTCATCGCTGGATCGTTTAGGCATGTCTCCTCCGTCCCACTTACAGCTGACCCGGACTTCCTTACCCGCCAGGATGCTCTAGGGCGACCACTAACTTGTTAGTGGTCACCCTAATTTCTTTCCTTATCAAAAAAAATAGAGTTACCCATATACTGTAGTTACTATTATCTTAGTAGAAATCAATAACCATAAAAATTAAAATTAAAAAATGAAATTAGATTTACGCCATTAATTTACACTTCAATGTTTTATATTTTATCAACTCCATTCATAAAGTTAAATTACAACTCTGAAGTCAATTACATCAAAATCTGAATTCCTGAAGATATTATATTATAGCAACTAAACCGAGACAACGACTTGTATACCTGTACAAAAGACGGGACTCTCAAGAGCTAAAACTTGTTACCTCTACAAAACTAAGCCACACCTGTATCGTGCGTGTGTGAATTCCCTCTTTATCAATGGCTTACCAAATTTTACACTTAAATCCGGCTTAGACCCGGAATTTTGTCAACACCTCCTTTTTCCATCAAAAACCTAACTCCGTTTGCTCGGGCCTCTAACCCAACATTAGCATAAATGCTGTGAAGAAGAACATATGATGAAGATGCTTGAGGTTCAAGCTCAATCACTTTCTCTCCTACATGCTTCCCCATGGTTGGATCATTGTGGACCTTACACGCACTTAATAGCGCCCTCCAAATTATCGGATCACTTGCAAAGCCTGATTTCGCAATAAAGCTTTCAGCATCTGCTAATCTTCCAGCACGACCAAGCAAGTCAGCAACACACACACAATGCTTCACATTTGGAGGAATGCCATGGAGTTTTGTCATGCTCTCAAAGTACCTCAAACCCTCTTCTAAGAGACCCCCATGGCTACAAGCGGTAATTACACCGAGATATGTGATCTCATTTGGTTCAATCCCGGAACTCTTCATTGTTTCAAAGAGCTTTATCGCTTCCATTGCAAAGCCATGCTTTGCATTGCTTTGTATAACAGTTGTCCATGAAACCACATTAGGGCATTCTATATCTTCAAAGGTGAGATTCACAGAATGAATATCACCAGATTCTGCATACATGCAAATCTGTGAATTTTGAACACTAACTAATTTTCCAATTCCGGTTTTCAAAGAATATCCATGTAACTGAATACCATATCTAGCTGCAGTCTCACATGCACAAGCGCTTAGCAAGGCAGATATAATGAATTCATCAGGCTTACTGCCTGACGCCAACAATTCACTAAACAATGCAATGGCTCTCTTGAACTCTGCATTTTTGGCATAAGCTAAGATCATGGATGTCCAGGAAACAATATCTAACTTAGCAGTGGCATTGAAACATTTTGCCGCTTCGAGAACAGAACTTGACAGAGAGTATAGTTCAACAAGACCACTACCAATGAACTCATCCCTCTGGAAATTGTTCTTACAGATGTGAGCATGAATTTGCTTACCGTATTCAAAAGCTTTTGTTGCACTACACGCTTTCAATATACTTGGAAAGGTAAAGAATGTAGGCCTAATTCCTTTCCTTTGCATCTCTAAGAAAAGTGCCAAGGCTTTTTCTCCATAACCCTCACTGCTAGATTCATTATGGACAAATCCAGCAATCATGGCATTATACATTTCAGCATTCTGGACAGGCATGTTCTCAAAAATAAGGAAAGCATTACCTAAGTCACCCCTTTTGGCATACATATCAAGAAGTGAAGTACCGACAACCACATCCAAATCCAAACCAAGCTTCACCACAGACCCATGGATCATTTTTCCACATACAAGATTGCCATCAACATCTGAATTATATGCTTTCAGAACAGAACCAATAACATAGGTACTCAAGCTCAGTCCACAATGGTGCATCTTCACAAAATACCTAATGGCATCCTCCTTATAGTCCATTCGAGCAAAACCAGCAATCAATGAGTTCCAAGAAACATTATCCAACTCATCAGCATTATCAAACACTAGGCAGGCTTTGTC
Source organism: Fallopia convolvulus (assembly GCA_964016875.1). NCBI lineage: Eukaryota > Viridiplantae > Streptophyta > Magnoliopsida > Caryophyllales > Polygonaceae > Fallopia > Fallopia convolvulus. The sequence goes on from OZ024724.1 coordinate 43,754,411, forward strand.
AAGTCTCTCACATTTAGAGTACAAATCTATAAGGGAATTAGTCAAGAATGCTTTTCCACCTAGCCCACCAACAATTATCCATCCATGAACCAAATTACCCCACTTGATCTCTCCAATTTTAGCACACAAGCTCAGTGCAATAGAATAACTAAACTTATCAAGACTTAAACCAGACATTTTTGCTTGTCTTAGCACATTCATGGCCTTATAGTAAAACCCAGCACTTGAATACCCTGACATAAGCGAATTCCATGATATAAGGTTCCGCTGACGCATTTTATCAAACAGCTTTTGCCCGCTGTTCAATTCCTTACATTTGCAGTACATGTCGAGCAGATTATTCTGTAAAAAAAGGCATGGTTTGAATGCAGTTTTAACCATGTGGGCATGGGCGAGCTTCCCATGGAGAGAATTTCCAGCTTTGGAAGACAGCTGAACAATTTTGGTGTAAGTTGCATTGTCCAAAGCATGCATTCCTGTGTACGGTATTTGGTGCTGCGTGTAAGAACATAAATTTCTGTGTCATCAGAATATTACAGCATAGACTTAGACAGGATATAGAGACACACAGGGATTGGCAAACTGGCAATCCAAGCAAACATACTAGTTATATGCTGCTAATAGACAGACACTTTGACGAATTTGGACTCAAAAAACATCAAAAAGTAATATGCATAATGCAAGTATACAAAAAACCTATCAAACCCAAGGAACAAACCCATGGTTACAAACCTTGTAAAACAGCAACATAATACTAAAAACAAAGCTAAGGTTCAACACTTTATACCACATGAAATCCAGAATACAAAGTATCAATATACAAATTCCCAACAGACTACTCAAATTCACACACCAATTCAGAACATAGCACGTGAAATAACTAAGCAGAGAGAGAGTGGGTCGAGAAAGAGAAATGGAGCCAGAGATTTCGAGTGAGCAGCACAAAATCGAAAGGATAAAACAGCGAGGCCGACTTACCCAGAGGCCGGCGAGTGGGTGGCGGCAGCGGCTGCTGCTGCTGGAGCCGATACCGTAGAGAGATTAGAGAGGGTTTGTGTTTTTTTGACACTTCTTTTAACCAAAAAATAAAGGGAAAATTGGGTATATGTCCTTTAAAACCTATCTAATGGGAAATATATTCATCAAAATTAGACCTGTCAAAATATGATCCGACTCGAAAAACCGATCCGTACCGCCCGAAATTTTTTGGGTCATAACCCGAAAAAATTAACCCGAAACCCGTTTTTAACCGAACCCGAAAACCCGACAAATTTTCGGGTCCAAAACGGGTCGGGTCGGGTTCACCGTTGGGTCGAGCAATAAATATGTAAAAAGGCGGGAATGGGTAAAAAAATCCCGCGCGGTCCCACATATTCCCAAATTACACATTTTCTGATTTTTCACGAGAGGACTTAGGGTTAGGTTTGGCCGCCGCAGACCCGCAGTTGTCACCCGATCCTCTTCTCATCTTCTTCTTCGCCAGTTCCGCTTCTCATCTTCTTCTTTGCCAGTCCGGCGGCTGGCAACAACCCTGTTCTTCGCTCGCTAGTACTCTCCGGATTACGTCGTCGTTGCTTTCTCATTCGAGCCAGCGGTTCACCTCGACTCCAACACCACCAAGGCAACAAGCAAGCTCCCACTCCACCTGCTTCATCCTACCCACAGACCAGCGGTTCATCTCTGTTGCCGGTGGTCGAGTTCTTTGTTCGTGGTGGTCTGTCCTCCAACAACTACTAATTTAACGGTGTCGGTATGTGTTAACATCTGGATGCTAAATTCTTTTCTCAAACCCTAAATTATAAATTTAGGCCTGACTTGATCATTTGGATGCTAAATTCTTTTTTATTCTCGGCTTGTGGAGTTGTTGGAACTTGTTAAATTTAACGATTATGTCTGTTTTGATTGAATTTCAAGGGAGGGTTGTTGATAGGTTAGTTCTTAAGCTCAGAAGCACTAGCATTTTTCGAATTGTACAATTTTATCTGAATTTTCAGTTCCAATTAATTTTCATTAAGCTTGTTGTTCTTCTTGCTGGTGTAGATAATGTTTAGGAAAACCCTCACAAAAGAGGGTAACTGGGTAAGCTTGCTTTGACTATTGTTGAATTAAAAACTCAGAAACCCTTTAACAATTCCACACGCCATTACTACAAATGGATTTTTTTAATCCTGTTTCCCACATCGATTAATTTATTGTTGAAAGTTCTCCACCTTTCTTATTTTGATTGATAATTTGGATTCTCAATTTAACGAATTTTGATTGTTCATTTGGATTAATTTTGATTTCCACCCTTCTAATTTCTAAGTGACAGAGGCCTCTTCTTTTATATAGATGCTAAGTTAAGTTTCCCTTTTAATGTTTGCTTGGTTAATTACTTGATGGTTTAAAAACATGGAGCCTTTTGTTTTTATTCTGCTGTTAATCACTGATCCTTTATCAACTTTATGTTTTTAGCATGAAAATTTTGATTTCAATTTTAAAGATGTACCAACAGTCCATCACAGTTCACACTTAGCAAGTTAGCATGAACACCAAACCATGTGCTCTATTTGTATGTTCTTCTAGTTGTATATTTGTTTGCTCTTTGTTAGTCTATTTGTTGAATGCTCTGTGCTTTTCTTAATTTATTTTAAAATGCTTGTAGTTGAATGATATTTCTTATTAACTAAATGTATATTCAGAATTAGAATATGCCGCCAAGACCAGCTATCCCTAGAACTCGTAAGTCAAAAAGAGGAGATCGACCTTCTTTGCCATTTTTGGCTGGAAATTCTATTTCAACATCAACGTCATCATCTCCCACTCCAGCTATTGGTATTTATCTTAATTCTTAAGCTCTTAACCTTATTACTTAAGTTATTAGTTATTACAAATAAAACTAATATGTATTTGCATATTTATTTATATTAATTTTATATTCTATTATTTTATTTAGGAACTTCGTCTACAGATTCTCCATCCACACCAGCTGCAGATTCAGCAGATGCCATTGCTTCAAGATCACAAACTCAGAAAAAAAGAAATTGGAATGCTCCAATTTGGCAACATTATGAAACATACAGTGGATCTAAGTTTGAAGATGGAGAAGACCGAGCTGTTTGTAAGTATTGTGGTGGTGGACCTATTATGGCTGACACTTCTAAAGGTACTTCTAATTTTAAGAGGCACTTTGAGACTTGTGTGAAGCGTATAATTGGTATTGAGGGTGAAACTGTTTTAGCTAAAGATGGAAAACTGATGCGTAAAGTTGATCAATCTGTTTATAAGGAAATTGTTTGTCTTTCTATCATTAGACACAACTATCCTTTTAGTTATGCTGAGCATGAAGGGACAAGGAATGTTCATAGATTTCTGAATGTAGATTGCAAACCATTCTCTAGAAATACAGCCCGCAATTATGTGATGAAAATTCATAAAAGGGAAAAAGAAAAGCTTAAAGGATTCTTAAAAAGTCTACCTGATAGGATTTGTTTGACTTCTGATATGTGGACCTCTATTGTTGATCAAGGTTTCATCTCTTTGACTGCCCATTTTATTGATGATGAATGGAATTTGCATGCCAAGATCCTTAACTTTCGTCATGTAAAGCCACCCCACTCAGCTAAAGTTTTACATGAGACTTTATTAGGTCTTTTGAAAGATTGGGGAATTCATAAGAAAGTGTTTTCTATCACTCTGGATAATGCAAGATGTAATGACAATATGCAAGCTTTGTTAACCGACAGTCTTTTTATGCATTCTTCTCTACCATGTCGCGGTGAGTATTTCCATGTGCGATGTAGTGCTCATATCTTAAACTCAGTTGTTCAAGAAGGTTTGAAAGTAATTGATTGTTCGGTGCTGAAGGTCAAGAAGTTGGCTTACTATGTTGGTTGTTCAGAGCGCAGATCTATAAAGTTTAGGGAAATTGCTTTGTCTCTTGGCCTTGATTGTTCTAGAAAGTTATGCTTGGATTGCCCTACGAGATGGAATTCTACATTTAAAATGCTAGATAGGGCATTGTGTTATCGTTTGGCCTTTTCAAGTGGAATAATGGAGCGGACTGATTCTAGTTTTCCCCCCGTTCCAACAAATGAAGAATGGGACCGAATCGAAAAGATTTATGAGCTTTTGAAACCATTTGATGAGCTTACAACTCTTATGTCAGGAAGGAAATATCCAACATCCAATTTGTATTTGAAGTGTGTGTGGAAGATTGAGCTGCTCTTATTGAAATATGCTTCGTGTGGGGATGATTTTTTGATGAATATGGCAAATACGATGAAGGTGAAGTTTGATAAGTATTGGGATTCTTACAGTTTGATTCTTTCCTTTGCCATTATGCTGGATCCTCGTTTCAAGTTTGATTTAATCACACATTGTTTCGAAAAGTTGGATATTGAATCTGCTCCAATAAAATCCAATCATGTGAAAAGTAAATTTGTGGAGTTGTATAAGGTGTATGCTGGAAATAACACCCAAACAACCATGTCTCATGCTACTAGGAATGATCTTGAAGACTTTGAGGTAATTTAATTATAATGTCTATTTATTACATATTTTTCTTTGATATTTTACTAATTTTTCTGTTTTTTTTGTAGGGTTTTTCGTCCGTTCGAGATATTTCAGCACAAAAATCAGAAGTGGATACATATCTGGATGAGGCTAGGTTAAATCATACACAAGAGCTAGATGTGCTAACATGGTGGAAGGATAATGCCATTAGGTTCCCTTCGGTCTCCAAGATGGCAAGAGATATTTTAGCCATTCCGATTACTACGGTGGCATCCGAGTCTGCCTTTAGTATGGGAAGTAGAGTTATAACAAAGTGGAGATCTTTTCTTTCTGACAAAACAGCTGAAGCACTTTTGACAACTCGTTCTTGGTTATATGGATTGGATATCGAACAAGGTTGGTTTTCATTTCATTTTACCTTAAATTCAGCTTCATATATTAATTTGTTAATGTGTTAATGTGTTTGTTGAGTTTGGGTTGAACGTGCTTTAATGAACTGGCTGGCTTTTTACATTAAAATAGTTACTTTGTTGAAGTTGCACTTGGTTTAACTGGTTGGTATTTAGGAACTATTTTTTGCTTAGCTATTAGTTGGTTCTTTGATGGACTGAATTTGTGATTTACATGGTCTTCACTTTTGGGATGTAGACATGTAGTTGCTTGATTGATTTTGAATTGACTTGTATTAGTTGTGTACTTGTGTGTGTTTGCCCAATTTCTGATGTTTGCTTGATTGATTCATGAGTTCATGGTGATAGTGCTCTTCACCTTTCTATCTTGCCTTTTAAGAGTATGAGCTTTGATAACATTCAACTTTGATAAATTGTTCTTTTGATAACAAATTCAGCTTTGTTAGGATTTTATACACAACTTTAAATTCACATTTATAGTTATATACATATATGATATATGAGATTCTCAAATTGTTCTTTTCACTATTGTCTATTGTACAGTGGATGAGGTGGATAATCTAGAAGACGGATTAGAACTCGATTTTACCGAGTTACACATTGGCAATGAATCTGATGATGATGCAGAGATGGAGATGGAGATGGAGGATTGACAAAACTTTTTGATTACTTTTCTTGTTTATTTGTCTTGGTGACTTGGTCTCTTGGGTAATGGCTTGAGAATGGAAGATTAATGAAACTTCTTTATTAGTTGTCTTTTTGTCTTAAGACTCTTAGTTTCTTATATGCTGAATATGTTAATGGCTTTGCCTTAACATTTAACAATGCGATGGATTATTTTGTTTTATTTTAGGTCTTTGGCTCTTGTCACTTTATTATAAGCTATTACTAGTTTTTATCAAGCTTGCAATTGTTGTTTGCTAATTTAAGATTACAAAATTAGTGTACTTATTATTTATCATTGGTTCATTGCCAGGTTTTATTTTGCACTTTAACGTGCATATGAATATGTCCCATCCATACCATACGTGATACGACCATACGGCCACACCTTATACGACCATACATACTCCCTTTCCAACAGAAAATGACTTGTACATTGATTGAGCAAACCTTGTTGTCTTGTTGAAAATGACTTGTATAGTTGTATTGTAAAACTACATTGTGCACATTTATTATGATTTATTATGTATTAAAGCAAGCACGGGCAATGAATAATTCAAATTTAAATTGACTTATTTTGGCATAAAAAACTAATGTGGGTAGACTTGTCAATCGAGTAGATTTAGACTTGTCAATCGGGTCGAGTGGGTCAGATTCGGGTTTTTGTATGTCGGGTTCGGGTCAATTACAGTCGGGTCATTCGACCCGTTGGGTTGATCCGAACCTGTAATAAACCCGTAGTGACCCGACCTGTTTTGACCCGATAAATTTGTGACCCGAAATGACCCGACCTGTAGTTGACCCGAACCCGACATACAAAAACCCGAACCCGACCCGCCCGACCCGATTGACAGGTTCAAAATGTTAAAATTGGATATATATCCATGGAATCCCAACAATTTTGTATAATAATCCAGAATTATATCTTTTTGATTTTATTAAAATTTCATTGCTAAAAAAAGACATATTAATTGATTTTCTTAATTAATTTCTTTATGTCATGCCGTGTACCCAAATCTTCTAACTATTCCAAGGTAAGTTTTTAATCTTTTCTAGTGTAAATTATTGTTTAAAAAATATCAAATTTGAAATATTGTGATATTGTTTCGTGTTCAAGCAATATACCATGGAGAAAGATTATTTAGGTTGAATAAACAATATTATTTGGATCAAGAATCAATGCTTAATTGATCATAATCATACACTAAAATTATTAAAATTGATTTTTCTCAAGAGACCCAATGATTTTACCACCAATTTTAAGGATTATTAAAATAATAAATAAATTAAATGTAGAAGATCATTCTTATAATTACGTTTTTGGTGGGAATTTTCTTTTAAAAGAGATTGTTTTTTTTTTATATTTTAACTTTGGTTCTTAATCATTTTTAATTCAACAATATTATATATAACAAATAAGGATAACTAGACAAGATTATTAAGATTTGGTGGGTATTATCCAATTTTAAAGTTTTGATGAACATATTTCCAATTAAACAAGTTTCAATGGGTACCCAATTCTCCCAAAATAGAATAAAAATAAGGGAAAATTGCATTTAACCACCCTTTATTTTTATTTCTTTGCAATCAACCACCCTTTATTTTAAAATCAACAAAAAACCACCTCTTATTTATATAAATGTTACAATTAACCACCTTTTTTCACAGATTTCGTTATCCATCTGTTAAATATTTTAAATGACTATTATACCCTTTCTTTTTTATTTTATTAAAAAAGTGCTAAGTTAAAATAAATTTGCCGAGGGGATGAAGCAACATAGTAGGAGATGATATTCCTTCAGGCTCGATCGAGTTCTTCAAAGTTCGCCTTTTCTCCCGGCAATAATCATTGCAACTAACAAGCCGAGGTGTCATCGGGTGGTTCACCGGTACGATAGAGGTCGATGGGCAACCGAGAACGCCGGTCACAAGTGGCTGAAATCCTTCCGCTTATGGTATTTTTTAGGGTTATTTTTGAATTCAATCTCTCTTTGAAATTGGGGGAAAGCTTGAAGAGGTATCTAAATTGGAACTCACATATGAAAAAAAGGGACGGAAGAAGGCCGGACTTGGATTTGGTTTTTAGAGCAAAGCAATTTAGATTAATAGGATAGTTTGGGGAGGATTTCAAACTCCATTTCCAAAAAAATTTGGGATGAAGGGGCTTGGAAGAAACATCAATAAATTAAACTTTGGAGGAGCAAGGTGACTTAATTATAGGATATGGAGACCAGATCTGGTGGTCGGAGACTACAATCGCTGACATTAGTTAGTGAAGGGGAGACTCGATCGGAAGTTGCCGGAGAAGGGTTACAGCAACGGTCGGTAAAGGGCGGCGGCGCCGACGATCGAAGAAGGGTGGCGAAGGTTGGAGATGAGTGTCTGGGGGAAGAGAGAGGAGACGACTCTTCTTTGGTGTATGACCTTTGCTTGGTGGGGGAAGAGAAAGGAGACGAGGAAGAAGGTTGACAAAAAAAATAAATTAATTCTTATATTTCTAAGACTTAACTTTTTTTAGTTGAGACTTAACCTTTTTCTGTTAAAGGGTGGTGAGATGTCATCTATTTGAAAATAAAGGGTGGTTTCTTGCCAAAAAAAATATAACAGGTGGTTAAATGTAACTAACATAAAATAAGGGGTGGTTAAATGCAATTTTCCCTAAAAATAAATAAATAATGCGGTTCTGCATTATTCCGGTCCGGTCCAAAATTTATTATTCCGGTCTGGTCCGGTCCTAAATTTCTTATTCCGGTCTGGTCCTAAATTTCTTACCCAGCCCAGTCCCTTTTTCCGATAAACCTCTCGTCTCTCCCACCGAAGAACTGGAGCCGATAGCCATGGAATTCTGAGAAAACTCTAACCAAACTCCTCCCCTCAAACCTCCCCTCTCACTTCTATGTATTCCCAATGCGCATCTTCCTCATCCATAGCTTCTACTCCCTTTCGCCCTCTTCCACACTTCACTTCTATAGCGCCCAAAAACCGCCATAGATTTCAACCATTTACCCCTAAACCTAGACCCTCCACCAGAGTCGTAATCGTCTCCAGAAGCTTTAGCAACGGCCGCCATTCTCGGATTTTCAACCTCATTCGATGCAACCAAAGAGGCTCGGCGAACCATTTCCCAGAAGCGTCTCCAAGTGCTAGCCCCTCACCGGCGGGCGAAGCAGGCGCAGTGGTTGCGTTGCCGGATTGCACAAGAGGAGGGCGAAAAGGGGCATTTGAATTCGCTGTGAAGCCGGTGGCTTTCACATTGTTTTGGGTTGTGCTCGGGCTTTGCCCAATTAAGGGCTGGCAGCCTCCGGCGACTGCTTTACCAGCTCTCAGCGATTTGATATGGAAGAAGAAAGAAAAAACCCTAGAAAAGGAGACAGTACAGAAGGATCACTACTACTCTGGGTATACCAGGAGATTGCTGGAGAAGGCTAATACGGTTTTGAAGGCGATAGAGGAAGCCAGGGTTTCAAACGGAACCATAAACGACGTGAAGAAAGCTTTGAGTGATTTGAAATCCGCGAGATGGGAAATTGAACACGAAATTGATTGCGAGCTAGATGCTTGGCAAAAGGAGCTGAAGTCTGAGAGGAAGGACTTGGTTAAGAAATCCGAGAAAGTAGCGAATTACGTGTTTAATGCAAGATCACAGCAGGAGTGGCTGCATATGAAGCAGGATTTAGCCGCTGGTGGTGGTGGGGATGAGACTCTCAAGCTAAAGATGGAGAGCTTGGAGAAGCAAGCAGGCAGGGGTGTGAAGGAGTATGATATCTTAGAGAATAAGTTTGAGGATTTAGAGGATCAGTTGAGGACGAGGGTGTATGTGGATTTAAGTATCTTGTTGGCTGAGCTTTCTTCAATTAAGAGGGAATCTCAGCGCTTGGTTGACAGGTTCATCAAGGATATGGAGCGCAAACCTGATGAGAGGTAGTAATTGTGCTTATTGTTTGTTTGTTGTTTGCTTTTGATATTCATGCTTTGAATGGAAGATTTATAAGGTAGTGTGTGAAACTAATGAAATTGCTGAAGTTTGACCTTAGCGGCGTGGGTCCATATGTTGATTTTTGATTTCCCTGAAGATCTCTGCTATGATTTGAAGGTTACAAGATTGGAATGTTGCATAAATAAAAGCAATCTGCAGTCTTGCAAGTCTTGTTTTGTGGTATTTCTATTTGATGTGAGTTTGTCATGTGATGATAGTAATGTAATATCATTCAATATATTGGCGATGTCAATCGTGTCACTAATATAAAGATGAATCCTTTTCACTAGCTTGCTCTTCATGGATAAGGCCTGTTGGACTTTTCCAATGTAAAAATATTGTTTCTACTCTTGTGAAGGTTCTAAAACATCACACTCTGGCTGGCTTGCAAGTTGGAATCTTACCAGGAGTTCATAGAAATTTTGGCATGCTTTGTGTTGCCTCCTTGTTATCTTTCCCCAAGTTCGTGGATATTGCATAATCTTATGATAGTTAGTTTTGGTGGTCCCTTTCTGTATGTGATTTTCAATCTTCAACTCAGTGTAATTATCTTCAAAAAATATAGCTACTCCATGCATCTGGCCTGGGTCATACCTTAGTTGAGCTGGAATGTGTTATTCTTTGAGCAAGTCTTGTCTCTTGCTCCTTGTTTTTACACTTATTTATTCTTAGTGCTATTAGCAACTTACATTGTTATTTTTTAAAAATTATTTGCTGGATATTGTATTTACGTATTTGTGGTGTAACACTCTTGGTTGTACATGCAATTCCTCTGTTTGCATATGTTGCTTGTTCTCTAGATTTGTTCGTTTCAGGGTTATGTGTTAAATATCTCCATTTGACGATGGTAGCTTGTGGTTGCAGTGTCTCAAAGATCTCTTTTCCAGAGCTCTCTAGATTTGACATTAAGCAGGGCTTGGAAGCTGCTCAAAAAGAGCATTTAAAACAGTTGATATTGCCCACCCTATTGGAAGATGAAGAGCCTAGTCCAGACTCTGGCCCTGTTTCTGGTAGTGATCAGGTTGATTCTACCCTGAGAATAAAGCAAGCCTTGGAAAGCTCGAAGGATCTCCAAAGGGGGCTGGAGGCAGCAATTAGAAAAGATATGAAGAAATTTGGGAATGAAAAGCGTTTTATCGTTCCTACGTCAGAAGAGGAGATTGTGAAGGGCTTTCCTGAACTTGATATGAAGTGGAAGTTCGGTAATAAAGAAGTTGTTGTTCCCAAAGCTATCAGTATCCATTTGTTCCATGGATGGAAGAAGTGGCGTGAAGAAAGAAAAACCGACTTGAAAAGCAAATTGTTAGAGAATGCTGACCTTGGCAAAGAATATGTGAACCAGAAAAAGGTAGCTTCACTCTCCTACACTTCAGCAGTGGAAATGTAGAAACAATAGAATTTCCAACTGTATTAGGCTTCGGGACCTTCATTTTGTTATTTTATGAAAAGATGAATCCCCAGTTGGAGTTTGGGAAATCTGTATAAAATCAGAAGACAAATGATTTTATTTAAGAAAAGATGAATAATTGTATAGTTTAGCATGATTTCATTTCTTTAGCCAATTGTATAGTTCATTGTGCTTCTATTTCTGATTTCATTCTTTGGTTTAGTATTCTTATATATAAACTTTCCATTTGTATTTCATAATATAAACAGCCTCTTTTTAAAGTTTATATCCCTTGTTAAGTTTATTACAAGTTTTACTTGCTGAATTTCTATTTTTTGTTACATGAGATTAGATTTGATCTTTTTGAATGCAGTAATCTTATTAATTCTTGGCTACACTTCTTTCTCAGGAACGTATTGTCTTGGACCGAGACAGAGTAATGTCAAAGACATTCTTCAACGAAGACAAACATCGGTGGGAAATTGACCCTGTTGCTGTGCCATATGCCGTCTCCAAGAATCTTGTAGAATATGCACGGATACGACATGATTGGGGTGTTATGTATATTGCAATGAAAGGAGATGACAAAGAGTATTATATTGACATTCAGGTCATGCTTGTTAATTCTGGTGCAAATACCTTCTCCTAGATAATTTAGTACTGCTGAGTGCTGACAGGATCTTCTTTTTTCAGGAATATGAAATTCTTTTTGAAGATTTTGGAGGATTTGATGGGCTGTATGTAAAAATGGTCGCTTCTGCAATCCCAATTTCAGTTCAAGTGATGCCAATTCCAGTCACAGAGTTGACTCTCTATCAGCAGCTGCTTGTAGCAGGGAGGCTTGCATTTACGCTCGCCTACCAATTCTGGAAAACAAAAGTTGTTTCTTCTTGCAAGGAATATTTCATCGACGATATGAAAATCATAGCAGATGATGCAATGATGAGAGTTCTGTTTCCCTTAGTAGAATTTGTCATCCCCTATTCGGTACTTCCTTGACATTATGTTGTTTTGTTTTTTGTTCATTTATCTTTCTGTTTCTCTATGATTGTTAATAGGGCTATCTTGTGCTTCTAGGTACGAATAATGATTGGAATGGCCTGGCCAGAAGAAATAGGTCAGTCGGTTGGGACACCGTGGTACTTGAAATGGCAGTCAGAGACAGAGATGAGATTCCGATCAAGGAAAGCCATTGACTCATTTACTTACGTTAAGATATTTGTCCGATGCGCCATTTATGGATATGTCTTAATCCATGTGATCCAGTTTGCCTGGTTTATGAAGAAGAAAACCCTGAGGTTTCTTGGTTTTGGGCCACGGTTTCATAATCCAAATATCCGCACAAAGAGGCAATTGGTAATGCTCTTTTCCTTTTGCTATACTACTGTTGTTGCTCAGAACTATTATCACTTCATCAAGCAAAACTAAGTCATATGCATTAAAACGTTAGTAACTGAAAGTGTTTCATGCAGTTACTATTTGAAACATGTTTCCCCCATTAATAAGGAAAGTTTCAGCATGAAATAAAATAATAGACCTGTACATCTGTAGTGTCACTATGACTAAATATACTACTTTTGTGTGACTTTTGCAGATAGCCATTCGTAGAGTTATGAAAAAGCTAATTGTGCGCAGAAAGAAGTTTGGAGTTAATCCAATAAAAACTGCTTTTGAGAACATGCAGGTACATAGATGACTTCGATATATCTTTCTAGTTGAGTTGGTAGTGACAAGGAATTTCACTATGAAATTGGGTGTCTTGCCTTGCAGAGAGTGAAAAAGCCTCCTATACCATTGCGAGATTTTACAACTATTGAATCTATGAGGGAGGAAATTAATGAAGTTGTTACATTTCTTCAAAACCCAAATGCATACCAAAAATTAGGAGCGCGTGCACCAAAGGTATGCCATAGTCAAAATAATCTCTCTTTTTATGACATCGGACCAAAGACTATCAATGTGTAGTCATGTAGTGATCTGTTGGTGGGTTTGATTGATGGTTCATTTCCCTCTTTTTTCAGGGTGTTCTCATTGTTGGTGAAATGGGAAGTGGAAAAACATCATTGGCTCTGGCAATTGCTGCAGAAGCAAGAGTGCCTGTTGTGAAAGTTGAACCAGAACAGTTGGAAGCTGGATTATGGGTCGGGCAAAGTGCTGCAAATATCAGAGAACTGTTTCAGACTGCAAGAGAGTTGGTTAGTCTCTGTGATCCTGTTAATTGATGTTTTATTTTCCTTTATGGAATCAAATGATCCAGTTTATCTACATTACATGTGGTTGGTTTCAGTACAAAAATGATATTTTTTCTTAGTGCCCAAAGGAGAATCTGTTAAAGGTCTAGCTTGATTTCCAGCATTTTACGTTCACTGCCAAATCTGAGTAGCAGACTCCTTGCCATGTTATGAATCAAGTTTCAGTGTGAGATTTTATTTGTTGTTTGTAGGCACCTGTTATAATATTTGTGGAGGACTTTGACCGCTTTGCTGGTGTTCGTGGAAAATTCATTCATACAAAAAAGCAGGACCATGAGGCTTTTATTAATCAATTGCTTGTAGAACTTGATGGGTAATTCTCGACTGATTCCTTCTGCATTCCAGTTCTTTAGTTAGAGCATGAAAAAGGAAATAATAGAAAATTCTTACTATGAAGGAGTCTATTCCTGTTACTGTTGGTTAAATTTGTTTCACACTTGAAGGTTCATGCAGACTTCTCAATGCTTTTAGGAAATAAGACATAGCAGTTGTTTGAATTTTGTTTTTCTTCAAGCCATTTTTTGGTATTACATTGTATGTTTTATGCCTTCTTAACAGTGCTATGATCTTTTGACAGGTTTGAGAAACAAGATGGGGTAGTTTTGATGGCTACCACTAGAAATTTAAGCCAAATTGATCCAGCTTTGAAGCGTCCTGGTCGAATGGATAGAATTTTTAATCTTACTCGACCAACTCAAGCAGAGAGAGAGAAAATATTGTGGCTTGCAGCAAAAGATACTATGGATCCCGATATAATTGATTTTATAGATTGGAGCAAGGTACCTTGATTATGCATCATATTTCTGTTCACTCTAGACTGGTTTATACCATAGGGTATAACTATAACCAATTTCTCACTTTTCTCCGTCTGGAAAGTTACTTTCATGTTGCTCAAATATGGCAAACTAAAAGGTGGAATGAAACTAATGTGTCATAGCCTGTGCAATTTATTTTTCTATAATCTGCTAGTTCCTATCTTTTATGTACGTTCAAACCTTTTGATGGCTAAAAACTTCTTTTACATAATCCAGCTCTATTTTCATCCTTTAATGTGTTTTTTCTTCGATTTTTTACTAAATTTATTTTCATACATGTGCCTTTGGGCCTTGAAATCTGCCTGGAGGATGTATCATAGCCACTTCCTTTCTGAAACTTGTTATTATTGTTTTTTCCTCTGCATTTTAATTACTGATATGGTGGTTTCAGTTGGCTGAGAAGACTGCAAACTTATTTCCGGTAGATTTGAAACGTGTTCCTGTGGCGCTTGAAGGGAGTGCCTTCAGAAGCAAGTTCCTTGACACTGATGAACTATTGAGCTATTGTGGCTGGTTTGCGGTGAGTAGATCATGTATTACAGTTTTTCCTCACTTAAATATCTACTTTTGGAATCGTTCCTTACTTTTCTTCTACCGGCAATTGTAAACTGCCTAGTGACAGTGTACTTATTTGTATAGACTTTCAGCTGGATTGTCCCAACCTTTTTTAGGAAACTCAAACCTGTGAGAAAAATTAGCAGTGCGCTAGTAAACCATCTCGGATTGGCGTTGACTAAAGAAGATCTACAAAATGCAGTTGATCTAATGGAACCATATGGTTTGATTAGCAATGGAATTGAACTTCTAAATCCTCCAGTTGAGGTAAGACATTTGTTATCTTTTAAAATGTCACTTTCTCCTTATAAGTTTGTTTCTTTCCTTTGTGATCATTTCAAATTAGCATTGATACACCTCTTCATGAATTTGAAGCATTCTTTTTTGGAAACTAACATAATTCGATTGCACCAGTGGACTAGGGAAACAAAATTTTCACATGCTGTGTGGGCTGCTGGTCGAGGTCTCACTGCTCTTCTGCTACCAAATTTTGACACGGTTGATAACATATGGCTTGAACCCCTTTCTTGGGAGGTTAGTGAGGATGCATGGCCTAGTTGTTTTATGATGCTCTTGATTGTAGACCATTAGGCATTTGATCTTCTTTACATGGAGATAACAACTGGAATACTTGACTCTTGTTTTCAGGGAATCGGGTGCACGAAGATTACTAAAGCTGAGGATGAAGGATCGGGGCGTGGAAATGTTGAAACGATCTCTTACCTAGAAAAGAAGCTTGTATTTTGCTTTGGATCACATGTTGCTTCCCAAATGCTACTTCCTTTCGGTGAAGAAAATTTGCTTTCCATGTCAGAACTGAAGAAAGCACAAGAGGTGAGCTGCATCTGGCCATCTGTGTTGTCTCAACAATACTAAATTGCTAGGCATAGTGGAATATTGACAATCCACTACCTATCATGCTTAATTCATGTCAGAGTCTTGCTTACCATTTTTAACTGCAACAGATAGCAACTAGGATGGTGATTCAGTATGGATGGGGGCCAGATGACAGTCCTGCGATTTACTTCCATGGAAATGCGGTATAATTTACCTCCCTCTTATATAACTCAGCTGAATTCTGTTACTTGTCTGACTAGCTAGGGTCAATTTTTTTAGCACTCGCTGGAAGTCCTGGCTTTTCATTCTTTATAAATACGAATTTGTCATCTTCCTTTTGGAACTTTTTAATTGTATTCTGGATTCTATTTAAATGAAGCTGTAACTGAATCTTGCATACTGTATTCCAGAGAGTTGATTTATAACTAATCCTTGTATATATTTGTGCTTGCTAAATCAGGTTACTGCTTTGAGTATGGGGGATCAGTATGAATTTGAAGTGGCATCTAAAGTTGAAAAGGTTTGGCTGGAGCCTTGCACTGCGCTCTTGAGATGCTCATATTTCATATCTTGGAATATGTAATTGCGATATGTGATAGTTGACTGATTCTGTTGAATTTTTTTTTCACAGATGTATAATTTAGCATATGATAAAGCCAAAGAAATGCTTCAGAAAAATCGTCAGGTTCTTGAAAAGATTGTGGAAGAACTGCTTGAGTTTTCAACTCTATCAGGAAAGGTGTGATCTTATATTGCCTTTTTTTTTGGTTTTCTGCTACTTCAATGTCTTTATATGTTCTCTCCATCCCATGCACGAATATTAACCACATGCCATCTTCCCCACCCATAGATTTTTTAAAGGAGCTGTTTTTTTGGATTTATTCTTGTTATTACAAACCTTCGCATGTTTTGAGGCTCTAAAGCTTAAACTCTTACATCATAGAAATACAAATCACTTGGTCGTATATGGGTTTATTTCCCTCTGCTGACTTGTTAGAGTTAAATGCTGTGAACCTTGCCTTTTGATAATGGAACAATTATGTGTAATGTAGTTTGGAGAAAATGACAGATATACTTGAAAATTTGAAATGTATAAACCTAGATCCTATCATCAGGTAGCATGTAATGGAGAACTGTATTGAACTCTCTAATTATCATTGTTAATAATGATATAGACTCACAAAAGTTTCTGCTTCATTTTTCTTGGTAGGATTTGGAAAAAATTATTGTAAAAAATGGAGGAGTTCGAGAGAAAGAGCCATTTTCCCTTTCAAGGGGATATGAAAGCGAGGTATGTTTCCTATACTGTTTGGAAAAGAACTGATCATCAAGCATGTATTCTGAAGATCTGTTTGTCACAACCTTTTTGTCATCTTGACCATAAGATGTATAAGCATCATCATCATCATCATTGACCCAGTTTAGCTCCGCTACAGCAGAATCTGGGGGGTCAAGATGGGGGTACCCCTGCCCAAGGGAAGGGGGTACGCCCGAAAAGACCCAAGAAAAACTGAAATTCAGCTATGTGACAATAATAACCGAATTTAGTTAGAATGCACCAAATTGATATAGGGACTAAATCCATCTCAAAGGCACTGTATAAAGGCCAATGAGCATGAGGATGAGCATAAGATGTATAAGCAAATCCAAAATTTTCATTTGTGATCTTTTTTCTGCAGTTGGTGTCTGTTAATTATCTTGCTGGTGGGACTCCATCTGAAAATGCTTATCTAGGATCAGCAAACTAGCTTTGTTGGGAATTTTCTCTGTAATCGACAGCATGTGCCATTTCATCCTGTTCATTTGCATAGAAGAAAATCAGAATCCACGGATTGCGGAGCAAGCTCCAATGGTTTGTGATCCTCTCACTTCTTGTTAACCTCATGATTTGATCTGAAATATGTATATCATCACATAGAGTAGATTTAGCATTGAGAAGTGGTGGTCAGTTTTCCTTCTCGACTGTATAGCTGTGACTTAGCTTATTCTAAGGCTAGGAGCTGGATCAGTTGGTTTCTTTTGTCTGTTCTTGTATGTAAAATTCATACATTTATATGATAACAACTAAATGAATTTATTTATCAATTTTGATCTTCCCAGAGTTTGTCTATGATTTTATGAATAATTTTAGATATGAAAAATCAATGAGCTAGAATTTATACTAATAATACACCTTTGTATACAAATAATTGTCTCATGCATATGAGATAAATAAGCAGCTCCCCTTTTGCCTCTCACTCTAACTACAACTCTGATGCAAGTTCATCCAAGTGAAGATACAAAGGAAACAATTGTAATCTCAGAAGGTTGAAACCAGTAAACCACCCACAATCTCTAAAAATGACCTGTTTCTGGAGGAGTGGTGCTAAAAACTGGCTTTTCAAATCTTTCTGCATTTACTTTCTGTCCATTGTTACACACACTTTTCCTTCTGGGTTTTGCCTCTCTTAGCATTGTCAGTACATCCCTTGTTGATGGCCTGTCCTTGGGTAGCTTAGCAGTGCAGAGAACAGCGATTCTGAGGGCAAGAACCATCTCTTCTTGAACAAGCTTGCTTTGCCCTGCCATGCTCTGATCCAAAGCTGCTTCTAATCCTCCATTCCCCCTTATCTTCTGTCTAACCCATTCTACTATGTCTACTGATTCCCCAAAAGAAGGATCCAATGGCATTTTCCCTGTTATCAGCTCCAGAAGCACAACTCCAAAGCTGTAGACGTCACTCTTCTCATCAATCTTGAGTGCATAGCCATATTCTGTAAGACATAAGAGTTTGAACATGTTAGATACTCTTGCAATTAGGGGTTGTCCATGAAAAACCAAAAAATTCACTACAAGTTTTGGTTAATTGAACCAACATTTCAAAAAAAAAAAAAAACCGGTTTGGTTAATCGAACTGATATTTTATGGACAGCAAGGATTTATAATTTTGACAGGGCTAACTTGCAAGAACTCGGATACTTGGGCTTTTTTGGGAGTGGTAAAAAGATATGATAGGAACTTACCAGGGGCAATGTAGCCATATGAGCCTGCAACTATAGAAACTGTCTTGTTCTTCTGCAGCATTGTCTTAGCCAACCCGAAATCAGCAATCTTTGCCTCAAAATTCTCATCTAGGAGAATGTTGTTGGACTTGACGTCTCTATGGATGATTGGCGGTTGGCAATCATGGTGCAAGTAAGCTAGACCCTGAACAACCCCAACTGCCACATTGTACCTTGAGACCCAATCAACCAAAACCGTCGCCCCAGCCTCCTTCCCGTGGAGCGCTGACCACAGATTCCCATTGGGCATGTACTCGTACACCATAATGGCTTCAGTTTCATTATGAAGGTATCCTAAGACTCTAACTATGTTCCTATGCCGTAGTCTTCCAAGAAGGTTAACCTCGTTTAACAAGTCTTCCTCTCCTGCCTCCTCATCTCCTCTATATGATCTCCATAGCTTCTTCACTGCTACTACAACATGTGGCCTTTGGATCTCAGCCTTGTAAACAATTCCCGACCCTCCCATTCCAATCACATTCGATTCGTTCACACAGGCTAAGATGTCAGCACTTGTGAAATCAAGCCTCTGAAATGCTACAAGCCTCCATGGCCATTCCTTGTTGTTCTTCTTGAACCACTCTTCTACCGAGTTGCTATACAAGTACCATCTTCTATACATTATCATACCTGTTACTAACATTAGGCCGAGAGCTAAAACAACCGATAATCCCACCAACAATCCAATTAGGATGTGTTTTATATGGGAATTTCTTCTCCTCAATAAATCATCTCTTTTTGAACAAGGTGCAAGTGTGCCACCACATAGACCCGGATTCCCAGCAAGCTCATTCGGGTTTATTGTGGTGAACAAACCAGTTGTTGGAACCGGGCCTGTGAGTTTGTTGTAAGACAAATTCAGCGTCTCAAGAGTTGGTGAGCTGCCAAAGTTTTCAGGTATTTGACCCATTAAGGAGTTGTTGGCTAGATTGAGGACGGCTAATGTGGGCATTCTTGCCAGTGAATTTGGTATGTTTCCTGTTAATTGGTTTCCTCTAAGGTTCAAACTCACCAGCTTCTCACAAGAAGCAATGCTTTGAGGAATCTGCCCTGATAAATGGTTGTAAGAAAGATCTATAACCGAAAGAGAAGGGCAATCTTGGAATTGATTCGGGATATGGCCGTCTAAGAGATTACTTGAAGCCATGAAAGTTTGTAGGCTTGGAAGAGAGAGGAGTCCCGTGGGAATTGACCCATAAAGATGGTTTTGTGAGATGTCTACAAATGAAAGTGAATTGGATTGAGAGAAATCCTCAGGGATTTCACCAGTCAAATTGTTGTTTTCAAGCTCTAGCCTTTGGAGCTGAGGAAGAGTTCCTAATCCTAGAGGAATACTCCCTGAGATGAGATTGTTCTGAATCCTAACTCTGACTAATGAAGAGCAATTCGTAAGGCCTAATGGAATAGAACCCGAAAATGAGTTGTTGAATAGAATGAGTTTAGTGAGCTCTCCTGAATCACATAAACCAGGAGGAATCTCACCTGACAACTTATTGGATGAAACATCTAGCCGTTGAAGACGAGATCTTTTCCCCAAATTCAATGGCAACGATCCCACCAATGAATTCCTCCATAATTCAAGAACCTCCAAGTTTAGTAGCTCACCGAGCTCAATTGGCACTGAGCCCGTAATCTGATTGCACATCAGATTCAGCAGCTGAAGATTCTTCAGATTACCCAACTCCTTCGGAATCTCCCCTCCAATCCGGTTATCCGAAAGATCCAAGTACAAAAGTGACATGGCATTACCCAACTCCTCAGGAATCCTGCCTTCAAACCTGTTCTTGTAGAGATAAACTGTGGTGAGATTCTTCAGCATGCCCAACTCACCTGGAATCTGACCACTCAAGCTCCCAACTGCAAGATCAAGGTACTGAAGACTACTAAGATTCCCAAACTCAGCAGGAATCTCTCCTTCAAACTCATTGTAGCCCAAGATCATCGTCTCCAACGAATAGAGCTCGCCGAGCTCAGAAGGAATCTTTCCAGTCAGATTGTTTCCTGATAGCCCCAGAAACTTGAGATTCTTCAGGTTCTTGAACGACTTTGGAACAGTACCTTCGAAGAAGCTCCCTCGAAAGTCGAGAGTTTCGAGGGAGCTCGCGTGGCCGATGTCGTAGGGGATTGGGCCCACAAAGTTGTTGCTAGAAGCATTGATGAACACAAGATTCTTTGCATTGGTGCCAAGGCCGTCGGGGAAAGGGCCTACAAAGTTGTTGAAGCTGAGGTCAATTGAGGTTAGAGATGTGAGGTTTGAGAGGCCTTTTGGGAGGAGAGATTCAAAGTTGTTGGAGGAGATGTTGAGGGAAGAGAGGCTTGTGAGGAATTGGATTGATTCTGAGATGCTTCCATTGAGATTCATGTTTGAGAGATCGATGCTTTGGATGAAGCCATTGGAGTTGCAAGATATGGCTGTCCAATTGCAGTGTGAGTTGTTCTGATTTGTTGGCTGGAATTTCCAGTCTTTGAGGTGATCCAGTGGATCATTGAGAGACTTCTTGATCGATTCTAAGACCGAAAGTTCGTCATTTGTCGTAGCTTTCGATGTGATTGAAACCGAGAGTGTGATGGTGATGAACAAGTGTAAGATGATGTTAGTGTTCATCTTGTTCTTGTCTGGGCTTTTTTTTTGTGGATTAATTAAGCTGCCATTTTTGGGTTTGAGCATGCAAAGAACAAGAAAGGTGTTTGTTTGAGGAGAAGGTGTAAAGAGGAGGATGGCAGGTTCTAATGAACAAATATGACACAGAAAGTAAGGATTAACATTTAACAGAAGTTATTAGGATTAGTCTAATGATTGTTCTGTCTATCATGTGTACGTGAGGTCTTGGGAAGTGAAATTCATAAGCAGGCTTCAAGATTAATTAATTAATTGATGCTCTAGAGTAATAATACAGACTACAGTGATTAGCTGTTTGAAGTTGGGAATTTGAATTTGTTTAATGCATGATTCTTAATATAAGCAGAAGAGTTTTGATGGAGTAATGCTGTAAATTTGAATAATTCCGACACTAAAACATGGAGAGAATGTGTTTGTTTGTAAGAAACTACTGACATACTTTTGATGGCACAAGATATTTTTTGGTTAAATTATTATGTGATCATTGGTCAACTTTAGTAAATTATTGGTAGGGGGTTTTATGTAGTCATTTTTTATATGGTTTTGATTTATGCCAAGTAAGTACAGGACATCTTTACAAGGCGGTGTCAGTAAAATCCAAACTAATAGCATTACCATTTGTTAATTCGTAACATGTCGTTTCCGAGTGCTCTCAAGTCACAAAGTATTAACAAATTAAATATTAATATACAAATATATATATTCATTTTATATGTGTTAAAAGTATTTTGCAAGTAGATACATCAATCTCCATTTCTCATGTTTGAGTTAATTGATAATATGATTTCCATTTCATATTCTAAAGATCTAGTCTCGTCGATAAGAACTAAGGCCTCAAAGGAGATGGAAATGAATTTGGGAATTATTTAAACTCATATTAGTGTTTATTTTAACAAAGGAGAAGGAAATGAATGATTCTAATACCAGTCAAATGCATTAAAGTTTACGTCCGTCTCAAAATTATAAACCGATTCCTCATTCCAACCGGATTAGAGTTCATACCCTAAATAACGACTTTGCATGGGATTATATATGGTACTCTATGGAAGTGATGTTGTTGAGAGA
This sequence comes from Fallopia convolvulus, assembly GCA_964016875.1. NCBI lineage: Eukaryota > Viridiplantae > Streptophyta > Magnoliopsida > Caryophyllales > Polygonaceae > Fallopia > Fallopia convolvulus. The sequence continues at coordinate 43,776,526 of OZ024724.1, forward strand.
ATGAGAGTGGTGGTTACTGAGTGCTTTCCGGTGGTGAGGTGATACATCATCTCTTGGGCCGGCCATGGCCAACTGGCATGAGTACGTACTAAATGTTTTGATTAGGATCGGATGTGATTTACGACACATCCTAAAAGGTTTAATTCCCCACAAAAAGTTTTATTCTACATGTTACAACGAGAAAATTAATGGATTCAAATATTATATCAACCTCCTTATATATTGTGGATGCCATGATTTAGTAGTATAAAGCTCCAAAATACAAGGCTCCAAAATCCAAACCCAAGCTTTTGTCTCTTCTCTTTATCTTCCTCTTTCTCCCCTTCTTCCCAATAAATTAACAAAGCAAAGAGAAATAAAAAAAAAAAAAATTGGCATCTGTATTCTGTGGGCCTCGAAGTCACCTGGGGATCGAGAGCCCACATGCTACCCACACACACACATCTGGCATTGGTCCTGGCCATGGGCTTGTGATTAGAGAGAGAAATGGTGCTGGAGGCCATGTGAAAGCGTAGCTAGCTAGGGCACTTCCTTTGGATATTGGCATGGGGCAAGTGCTCAATAATCCTCGCCCACTATTCTAACTATTTTCTTTATAAAGTTGAAAACCGTAGGGTATTTTTTTTTAATACAAAATAACTAAAATTATAAATAATCTTGAGTTAAAAAAAATCAACTTTATATTCAACAGAATAAGTGAAATATTAGTTTGAGCAAAGGAGCGCATGAGATTTGGTACCGGCGAAATCAAATAGTCTTCAATAATTAATTACAGTACCGATGGATCTTGTAAGAATGTAAAGGAATTCATACGTAACCAAATATACTGTGGTAAAGTAAAACAAAGAATGTCGATCACGAGATAGTAGAAAGTCATAGACAAACGCGTTCAAAGCCAAGAAAACACAAGCAAAAGTGGGTGAAACCACAAAATGAGGTTAAGATAAATTTTGGCGGATCTAACCGGGAGGATGGAAAAGCCACACCTGCATATATCACAAGAGATCAATTTGGTAATGTTATAGTATTGATGCAAAGACAAGCGATTCTTGGAATGTTGTAGAAGCAGATACAATGGGGTTATATGAGGCAGTTCGCAACACCGATAACAGGAATTTACGAAAAATAGAAATAGAAGGTGACAATCTATTAGTGATTAATGCGCTACAAGGTTGTTGGTCTAATCCTTGGACAATTGACATGGTAATCGTTGATATTCTAGTTACAATGCAATTCTTTCGAGGTTGTTCATACAAAACATGTGCCTCGTGATTGTAATTTTGTGGCAGATTTGCTTGCAAAACTACATCACACTTGTTCGTAACATCAATCATATTAGAAACAACGGGGTTTCAAACCCTCATCCGAATGGATGTACTAGGTTGACTTGGACAACCTAATTTTCACCTATTAAAAAAAGAGTAGGAGATTCAGATGATAGTTTAAAAAAGTAATAAAGAGTTACATTCAATTTCAATGTTAATAATCGAACTCAGACCCAAATGACAGAGACCAAACAATCACTATAACTCTTTTACCCTTTTTGTACTAAGCTTCGATCCAGGATGACAATGGGAGATGATTTCTCTATTCCCTTGGAGATTTCCAATTCCTTTGCGGATTTCTCATTAGGGAGATGCGGATTGAGATTTAAAAACAGAGATAGAGAGGATAGAAAATTAATTCTATATATGCATGAAAATGGGAATAGGACTCTCCATGTTCCCCGCTCCGATTTCGACCCTGTTGGTAAAATCCCTAATGGAAATTCATTGGGAAAAAATATTTCATTTATAATTCTACATTAAAACTTGAATTTAATTACATTTAAAAGTTATTTTTCTTTAATTTTGTTGATATTTAATTATAAAAGAAAAATCTAATTTTCAAGAAGGTAACTAAGATGTTTGATAATTTTTTTGTGTAAAATTAAACGAGAAAATCGCAGAGATACGGGGGTGGATAATTTTCGATAAGAACAGGGATCCGAGGATATATAGGGACGAAGACAATTTTCAATCTCAATCAAAAAATAGAGATAGGAACGGGGATTAAAATTCTAAACGAAGACATGAACATTAAGAGTATTCTTCGCTCTGTATTCTCCGCTCTGAATCCACCCTGATGCGATCCCTAACTAATCTATATCCCACAATGACATGTTATTATTTTCTCTCAGATTATAGACTACCCCTAACAAACTTTTATTAGTTAAACCATTAATGTTAGTGACAACATTTGTTATGACTACTATTTCAGTTCCGAAACTCAAAACTCGATGGGAAGGTTTAATAAAGGTGACACCGTTATATGATTGATGTTATGATTAATTGAGTAGGAGAACGTGACATCGGCTGGCTAGTGGGGGAGTGATCCTAAATTTTGGAATGCTTAATTATTGAGGAATCGGGTCGGGGGGACATATGATATGACACTTACGATGCCCCCACACCGCATACCACATGGGATTATTAGGATCGTCATTTGTCTCGTCTCCTTTTATTTACTAATCCATCATCAAATCATGCATTATATACTTCCTACGGGAATGTTCATGCCCTTCCTCTTCTTTTGTTCGGCGGATTAAATTAAGAGAAAATAAAATTACCTTTAATGGTCGCTAAATTACGTTTAATGGTACTTATTTCCTCATTTCAATTTGATACTCCATCGACCATGCACATTTTCTATTTTATAATTTCATAACATCAAATACTATCAATATTCCAGAGAATGTAAGTGAGTTTGGCAAAATAAAAAAAAAAATTAGTCTTTAAATGAAAAGTTTATAGTTTTTTTTTTGGGTAAGAAAATACATGTTTTAGAATTTTGCAATACAAAATTTTTCGTTTATTTTTTTGGAAAATGATTTTGGAGTGTTTTTAGAAATTAAATATGGTAGTGATGAAGCTTTTTTGTGTATTTTATATAAAAAAATGGCCGATTTTACATGATTTTGTTATTTAAATACTCAACATTTAATTTTTTATTTATGATTTTCAAATTTGAAATTCATATAATCTTCGGTTTGAGATGCTTCATCTAGTTCACGTTTGACACTTCGGTTTCTTGGCTCCAAATGGTTTTGAGTTTCTTAAAAGGATATAAAAGGTCATGTATAACAATTAACATTGTTTTCATTCCTAGGTCTATAAACGTTGTCTTCAAGAGAGTTGGTTTTTCTGTTGGGACGGTGTTGGGAACTCTGGTTCCAAACATTGGAACAACGATATCATTCTCCAGTTTTGACTATGACAAACACCATATGTGAACTCACATGTTATATCCAAGTATTTCTAAGGAACACATGTCTAGTGAAGAATTCCCATGAACGTCCAAGGAACACAGGCATACATGATGAAGAGTTCCTTTCAAAGGAACTCTGAAGAAGACAGTTCCCATCACATGGGAACTCACATGTGCAAACAAAGACAAGTCAACGAGATTCACGGGATCCTGTCTCAAGACAAAACAAACGCTCAGTCTGAGGAACGGACTGAAACGTTTGATCCAACGACCCGATTGCTTCTCAAAGTTGACTCAATTCAAATTGTCACATGTGAAGGACAAAGACTTGGCACACAAGACAAAGGGCATTTCGGAGATAAATGAAAGTCAAGATTGTGGCCCAAGTATTGACAAGTATAAAGCCAAGTGAATAGTGCTCAGACAGAACACTTCTCCCAGAACTCACTCATACCCACAAATCGAGAAAGAAAGAAGAAGAGAACTCCCCGGGGGGCGAGTGTTTGATCTCGACGACGACAAAGTCAAGTTCCCTAGAACAAGGGAACTGTGATAGTCAAGGTGTAAGGTTTGATTTACTTGTCTTAGTTGAGTTGTTCGCTTAGGAATTCGGTTGAGAAGATTCATTAGTGTTGCTAGAGTTAGGTGGAACTCCTAGGAACAGAAAAGTTTGAATCTGGCCTATTATAACTAAGGAACAATCAATAATACATGTAAGTCATTCAAAATCCTCCAAGCGGAGGTAGAGGTTTACCCACACTACTAGTTGGTTGTCGTGGGGTTCCTCTATAAGGAAACTGTGTCTATTGCATTCTGTTTACTTACTTATATAGAATTTCCGCTGCCTTGGAAACATCCTAACCGCTAGTTCCAAGCTTTTGCTAACACTTAACGATCCAACATTTTCTATTAAGAAAGGTCTAGTGATGTAGCTTGTTGCTCACTTATCTTCATACTTTTGATGTAATTATGTCATATAATAGTAAATAAAGGGGTATATTATATATAATCTTGATAAAAGAAGCTTTGATTACTCCTTATAGTCATTGGGTGAACTAACATAAATGTTATAGCTAAAATTTTGAAATACTCTCTAAATTAAATAGAATAATATTAAATACAAATAGTTAGTTAATTTGGTGGAAAGACAGATAAAGTCAATGATAAATAGATGAAATTAATTTTTTTTAATAAGTGTTCATCATCCTAAAACTCATATACTAATGAATTAAGGGAGTACTGTTTTTCCCAAATAAAATCTATACATGCCACATTATGTTTTCTGCAAAATAATATTCAATCAAACACGGTTGTACAATTCATATTGAATACAATTAATGAGAATATATCATAACATTAACATTAGATAAGGACTGCGAGCCAAACAGACTAATAGCGAACATCTCTTCCTTAGCCAGATGTTAAACAAGAAGATAAAAAATTGGGCTGGGCCCAATACATATTGGTCGGGAGTTAGAATGATCTTGCAATGTGATAATACTTGCATCAAATGATATGCTTAGTGGTCCAGAATTGTAGTTAGTGGGTTGAGCTTTCTACTACTTCGTATGCAGAATTAGCTTAATTTTCTTGGTCTTGGGTACGAACGAGTGAATTGATTTCAACTGTCGTCAAAGATAAAACATGGGACGAGATTCTCCCGGTTGAGTGATCAAGGCATAAATACCCTTTATGTTTCGTACTATAGCTAATAAAGATACATGGTGAGGAGCGATAGGACATTTTGGTGGTGTATGGTCTTAGGTACCGGAAACATAAACACCCGAATGATTTGAGAAGGCTAAGATTTGGAGGTTTGATGTAGAGAAGTTCAAACGGAGTTTTGTTGCGTAAGGTAGGGGTTAAAGTTCGGTCAGACAAATAAACCGCTGTGTGGAACGCATTTTCCCAGAATTGGAATGGTAAGTGAAAGGCCCATTTCTTGAATAATCCGATGACGGCGTTCAACCGCACCATTTTGAGAGGGTGTATGTGGACATGAAACCCCATGTAGGATCCCGTGAGAATTGAGGAAGGGAATGAGAGCGGTGAATTCGGCGCCACCATCAGTTTGGAGGCATTTAATGTTTTTATTGAATTGGGTTTTGACCATTTGGTGGAAAAGCACAAAGAAATAATACACTTGTGATTTATGTGAAAGGAAATAAATCCATATAAACTTCGAAAAATCGTCCACAAATGTCACATAATATTTAGAACCATAAATAGAGGAGACTGATGTAGGACCCCATACATCAGTATAGACCAAATCAAATAAGGACTGACTAGTTGATGACTACTAACAACGGGAAGCCTACGGCTCTTGCCAAGTTGACACGAAGGACAAACATTGGACAAGCTTTTATTAGAGACTGGCAAATTAAAAGACACAACTTGACGCTTAAGAATGGACTCATGGGGGTGGCCAAGACGGTGATGCCAACCAGCAAGGGAGGTGCGAACAGTGGAAAAGGCGGTAGGTTGTTGGGGAGAATGGGCGGGGGTTGGCAGCCGGTAAAGCCCTTGATCAACGTTGCCGTCAGAATTGTCTTGCCCTGCATATTCTTCACAAACCAACAGTTAGAATGTAACTCAACAAAGACATTGTTGTCACAAGAAAAGAACAAAAACCTAACAAGCTTTGAGCAATATGAGGAGCCACCAAAACATCTTTAAGAATCAATGACTTACAACTAGGGGTGTCAATCGGGCGGGTCGGGTCGGGTTTGGGTCGGGTCAATTCGGTTTCGGGTAAGTTTGGATTCGGTTCAAATTCGGATATTTTGAAAATCGGGTCAAATTGGGTTGGATCATTTCGGGTCGGGTCACCCAATTAATCGAGCAAAGTCGGGTTTCGGGTCAATTTCGGTCGGGTCATTCGGTTTTCGGTCCAACTTGATTTCGGATAAGTCCGGTTTCGGGTTTAGTTATTTTCGGATTTAGTCGGATTTCGGGTGATTCGGGTTTCGGGTTTTTCGGATTTTGGGTGAATTGGATTTCGACTTTGACCGAATTTCTGGTTAATCTGATTTCGAGTAAGCGGATTTTGATTTAGACCATATATTGAATAATGATTTTTCGTAGTTTAACTACTCTAGGGTCTAAATATTTAATGTAACATTTAAATTAAAAACATAATTATACTAAATATTCATTATCATTAATATTTTAAAACATAATGAAATTTTCGGATGCTTTCGGGTCGGGTAACTTCGGATTTTCGGATGGTTTCGGGTCGGGTAACTTCGGATTTTCGGATGACTTCGGGTCGGGTAGCATCGGATATCGGGTTGCATCAGGCTTACCCATTCGGGTATAATCGGTTTTGGGTTAATCTCGAGTTCGGGTTTTTTCGGATTCGGGTCAAATATGTTCAGGTCAAACATGTCTCGGGTATAAAATTTTTTATCTTTTTCTCGGGTCGGGTCGGGTTCGGAGTCGGGCGGGTCAGGCGGGTTTCTCGGGTCTGGTCAAATTTTGACAGCCCTACTTACAACCATGTAAGAACGAACTACCAGTATGAGTAATTGGAATGGTCATACCATCACCTAGAGCAAATTGATCACGACCACCATAGTAAGACTTGATGGACAAATTCTGAAGATTGTTGGTCACATGATGAGTCAACTCGGAATCGAGGCACCAGTTTGGATCGGTTAGGGCTGATGGGGACGTGTAGTTCACTGTTTTTGGGATGGGTGCGTTATATGGATAAGTGGTCTCATCGAACCGTTCATGACAGTTGCGAGCCTGATGATTAGGACGATTACAAATCTGACAAATGGGGCGATTGGTAGGGTCACGGGGCTGCTGAGATGATTGACCAGAATTGTGATTTGAAGACGAGCCAGGGGAGTTGTTTGAGTAGGAGCCACGACCCCTGCCATGATCACGGTCTCCGCGTTCACGGCCACGCCCGCGCGATGATGAAGCATAGTTGGCGTTAGGGGATGTAGGATTTGACGCTGAAGGAATAGCAACGACCTTTTGTTCAACCTCAATACGCTCTTCCTCATGAAGAAGAAAACCAACGAGATCGTCGGGCGTGATGTCACCAGTCCTGACATGAATAGCAGTCTTGAATGGTCCATAAGAGGAATCAAGACCTTGAAGTAGACAATCAATGAAGTCAACATCACTAATGTTATGCTCACACTCAACAAGAGAATCAATGATCGGACGCTTCTTTTCGATGTAGTCAAACATAGACATGGAGCCTTTGACGAGACTGTAATTGGACCTTTAAGTACATGACACAAGCCCTTGTTTGAGATCAGAATAACCTGGAAATCATGAGCCAGAGATCAGAGGAAGTACCGACACGAGCAATCTACGAGAGAATCCGACCGGTCAGCGTGGCACGAAGCCAAACTAGAACCAGTCGGTCCTTCTTTTTCCACTTGTTGTAGGCCTCGACAGAAGCCGCATGAGACTCGGTAGTGGACTTTGGTAGCGGTGGATCATCAACAAAGGATTCGAGTTCAAACGCTTCAAGGGTGGAGTATATGACACCACGCCAAGAGAAGTAATTGTGACGATCTAACTTGATCGCAATAGTAGGAAATTGAATTTGATTTGTGGAATCAGCTCCAAGGAAATTGGTGTTGAGATTTTGACCAGACATGATAGACGGTGGCGGTGAACAGGGGCGGAGTTGTGGTGGGAGTGATGATCAGAGAAGGAGTTGGGGATGCATGGTTAGAAAGGGACATAAACCCTAGCGACTGATACCATATGAACGAGTGAATTGACTTCAACTGAGTTGATTTCATTCCATTCAAGACTTTACAATATATAGTTACACAAAGGCTTGGGCTACAAGATAGTTACAAAAGATAAGATCAATTCGTATCATATCTTACACAATATGGAAACAAGATAAACAAAATTATTTGCACTTATCTTTATTGGGCACTGCTCATGATCATGAGAGTCGAAGGGTACTAATAAACCTGATGTCCACTTGACTAGATATTTGAAGGCAGAATTAGCATCGTTAGCACACAAAACTTCTAAAATTTGGGTTCCATTTACTATCCTTCATATTAGAAAAATAAATAAATGATTTATTATTAATTCAGGTCCTTCAGGAGTAAATGTGCATGATGAACGTGTGACATTTGAATTCAATTACGAAACAAACTAAAAAAAATCAAATATAATCAGATTAATTAAATATATCATTATTCATCCTTAGGAAGATCAATAGTGTATAGAGCTGTCAAATGGGTCGGTCAAGTCGGATTCAGGTTCGGTTATTTCGGGTTCGGGTTAAGTCGGATTCTGGTCGTAACGGGTCACCGGTCAAATCGGGTCGGGTAATTTCGGGTTTTCGGGTGGGTTGGGTCGACCTAACAGGTCAAGAAAATCAAATTTTTTACAATTATTAAAATATTATATTGTTTAAAAATGATATTTAATAATAATCTATTATTTTTATATTTAATAATAAAATATATTATAAATTTGAAAATATATTATATATATTCGAGGAAATTGCACTAAACTACCCGTTAAATAGGCCAATTTACACTTAAACACCCGTTATACACGAATTTGTTTTAAACCACCCAAAACTTTGATTCCGTTAACAAATAGCCACCCATGGCGTTATTCCGTCAAAAATGTCGTTAGATCGTGTACAATTACTACTTTGCCCTCAATTCTCAAGCTTTCTCTCTTTGCTACTTCTTCAATGGCCGCTCAAGACCTCAACATCCCCTCCTCTCTCCCGCCTTACTCTGAGGTAACCAAATCGGACTCCTCCTCACTCAAAATCACCCCCAATCACCTCAACATTTCGATTCAATTTCACATTTCCCTACTCAAAGGGTGACAGATCTCGTTTTTATTTAGCTAGGGTTTCTGGTTGCGAAAAATTAGAAAAAAGCCCCTTTTTTGACTGAGTGCTCTTGTTTTCTTGCTCCCACAGATGATATACGCCGCCATAGAAGCGCTGAACGAGAAGATGGGGTCGAACAAGACGTCGATCTCGAGCTACATAGAATCCAAGGACGGGAATCTCCCGACGGTCCACCCCACGCTTCTCAAGCACCACTTGCACAAGATGAAGGAGAGCGGAGAACTCATCTTCTGGAAGAACAATTACATGAAGCCCGACCCCAATTTCGTCCGCCACGGCCGGCGCAGGCTCCGCCTTCGGTGGCCAGGGCAACGACGCTAGCTGTTTCGTTCAAGAAGAAGGAGACACGTGGCGGGACAAGGAAGTATCCCCGACCAGAGGAGGATTTGGACATGGGAATGGCAATTGGGCCCGGGTCGGGCCTGGGTATGGGCTCTGGGCCTGGGTCCAGGAAGAGAGCTAGGCCTCCTAAATGTTTGGAACAATTGAGGGCAAAGTTGTCTTCTTACACAATCTAACGACATTTTTGACGGAATAACGCCATGGGTGGCTATTTGTTAATTGAATCAATGTTTTGGGTGGTTTAAAACAAATTCGTGTATAACGAGTGGTTAAGTGTAAATTGGCCTATTTAACGGGTGGTTTAGTGCAATTTCCTCTATATATTCTATAAATATAACAAATCGGGTCAACCCAACGGGTTTCGGGTTTGAAACCAACTTCATACCTTCGGGAAAGCATGAAAATAAGGGTTTCGGGTCTATCGAGTTCGGTTTATATTGGGTTTCGGGTCTTAACCCTAAAATTTTGGAGTGGTTCGGGTCAATTTTTCGGATCGGGTCAGCTTTTGACCGCTCTAATAGTGTATCATTGAAAATGTAGGAATACATTTCTATATAGGACCCAAAGTAATCAAAATCTAACCCTTTTGGTACTTCTCATCCTTATCATTACCTATAAATCCACTCTCTATTAGACCGAAAGTTGGGATATAGAAATGGATTTCCACATCTGAAATGTGTAGAGAATTGTTCCCGCCAATAGGTAGTAATCCTCTTTAGTTAAGTTGGAAGATGTGGGCTTAGCCCAATAGGAATTGGGACTTGGGCCTTTATTCAGTACGGTCCAATATTTTTGGTTCACTGAATTGTTCCCGCCAACCACTTTATCTGTCTAACCGCTTTTCTTAGAAACAGATTTTTGGGTCTATAAAATTACCAAGTTATCTTCACATTTCGATTCATAAGATCTCAACCTTCAAGTCTTTTACATGGTTGACAAGGATTTAGAGATCATTAACTTTGTATTATACAGATTTATCATCAACACTCAGAATTCAAAGTAATTTTAGAATTAGAAGTGAGCCCAACAATATGACCCACTTCAAATCAAGAAGGGAGCCCAACAATCTCCCTCTTCCCGATTTAAATTGGACGTGTTGTAATGTCGAATTCTCCACGATTGTCTTCAACCTTCTTGGTCGGTATCACATCTATCATCATGCGTGACCAACTCTCCTTGCATTATTCTTTGGATGCGATATACTTTACCTTGGTAGTCTTTAAGGTGACACATCGTTACAAACTTTGATCGCCAAAAATCAGTCCCCCTAGAGAGGCATTCGTATAACCTAATATTGAACTCCTGGAATCATTATATCCGAACGGTTTTACTGTTGTGCCCTCTAGCAAAGGTTTCCCTTTGCTTGCTTGTTAGTGTGGTCTTCATGCAAGGCTTTCATCTCCTCTTGCATGGCTCTTACTCACTTTGTTTCGTGATTGTCGATCATAGCTTCTTCATAAACCCTAAGGCTCCTGTCATTTGTGAGTATCTCGTACTCATTTGGGCTACATCGGGGTAATGATCGATCAATCTTCTTGTTGATAGGATCCCAAGGCTGATAGTTGAGCTTGTCTCTTGGGGAATCAAGGGTTATCCACTTGTTGGTCTTACATCGGACTTGGATCATATCATGTGCAACGACCTTTCCTTTCACTTTCAAGCCTTGACCAAACATTCTTTGGTGAACTTTCACTTCCCTTCACCAAAGAACCTCTATAAACCTTGCTCATACCTTCATTTCTCATCCGAAAATTACCAAAGTCACGACTTTATAAGGATGAGAAGATTTTTTTTGTGAAGAGTGATGTGGAAGGATGCGCCTATGTTGATAATTCTGGTGTTATTGCCATATAAAAATTTTCATTTTTCCTCATGCAACGAGATAAAGATCATCACCTTCATTTGTCATGGTGATGACCCTCCTTTTCTTGTGCTAACAATATCGGCCATCTAAACCATCTTTATACAATTGTAGCAGGCTATCTTATAGTGTGACTATAACACTCTTATACTAACCGAAGGACTGAGATGGTCAAAGGAGGACATTCAAAGCTTCCAACCAAGATCGTTTCAAAAGAAGAGAACGTTTAAGATTAGAAAGGTTGTGACAAAACAAGTCTTCTAAAAACAACTATTTTCATAAGTGCATTGGAAAATGAAGTCAATATCCAAGAAGATCGATATAAGAAGTCTTCATGGGCATTCCACGTGAGCCATCTCGGGTCATCATACTCAACTATAGGCTAGGCTCCAATCTACATGCTTAGAAGATCAAAATCCAAGAGCTCGTGCACCTATTCTGATTACAGTTGAAGGTTGTGCACCTATTCTCAAATTCCCCTTATAGTCGTGCACATTAGCCTTAGGTTGCCCTTTGGGTCATGTGCCTTGTAGAGAATCCTTGTAGGGCCTCATTTTGGGCTCATTCTTTGTTAATACTTTAACCTAATTTTTGTCAAGTGTTTTCCTTTATAAACACATGCTTTTCATTATCATTAGATTAGGTTAAATTTAATTAAGAGTGTTTTGGCTAAAGCGCTTTTCGATTTCAGCTTAAAACAATGATTGTTCTTCTTTCGTTATTGCAATGAAATTATCATTCAAGTTCGTTGTGTTCTTCGTTGTAACGAATTCTCATATTTATCAATAAAGTCCCACAAATTGTTTTTTTTCTCTATTGTTTTTCGTTCCTTTTGATCGCATTCTTTATCATCATTCGCAATCCATCGTCTGGTGTCTATGACCTGAGATAGTTGGTTGAGAGTTGAGAGTTTGAGAGTTGAGACCATCTTGAAAAGGATATTAAAGTGAAACCTAACAATTTTGTCCAAAATAGATAACGGGCCACTTGCTAACTTGTTAATTTGAGCGTCAAATATATGACCCACTTATAATTATGGAGGGAGCCCAACATTGAATTGCAAGCAAGTCATCATCAACCTTAGTCATTTGACCTTCCCAATATTGTAATTGGGCCCATCAAATCAATCTATAACTTGAAGAGGTCCTCATGTAGTAAAAGTTAATGCCACCACTCGAGCCTCCACCCTTAATACTCCCTCCGTCCCGGTTTGATATTCCCGTTTTCCTATTTGGGTGTCCCCCTTTGATGTTCTCATATCTGATAATTTCTATATTGGGTGTTAGAAGACTGACGAAATTGCCCTCATGAGGTGTTTGAAATACCAGAAATGTCCATGGCCCTTTTAATCACAATTTGCCTCATGAAACCCTAGGAGCTCCATTTTTCGCTGCCTCTCTCTGAAACCCTTTGAAGAACTCTCTCTTCTTCTCCTCACTCTCTCATACGCGAGGTTGATTCTGTACTTGCTTCCTCCGTCCCGGTTTGATCGATCTCTTAGGTCTTTGTTCTTGTTTGATATTGGTTCTCTGAGTGACGATCTTTATCGCGGTTTGTCCCCTTGCTCGATTGTTGTTCTTCGATTTGTCCCCCAAATCGAAGATTGGAGCCTTGAACGACCGATTATTGGTGAGTTCCTTCGATTTAGTGTTGTTCTTGTGAATTTCGCCCCAAATTCCTCTTGTTTACGATGTTTCATTACTTTGTGATATCTGGGCTCGATCTAGGGCTCAATCTTGCAATATTGTCCCTATTGTGTGCTTGTCTTAACGTTTGTGTTCATCTATTTTGGTTGCATGTTGCTGAATCAACTTATCTGAGCCTCTAGCCTCTTTGAATTGGTGAGTTCCTCGAATCTCAGACAATGGTTTTGTGAATTTGTCCCCTACAGTTGTGCTTGTTGACATTTTGCTTCATTTATTTCCCTTGCATGTTGATGAATCGATTTATCTGAGTCAATAGCTTCTCTGATCTGGTGAGTTTGTTCAAACAAGGGTAAAACATGTGCTTATTGACAGTTTGCTTCATTTTGCTTGTGCATCTTAACAGTTTGCTGCATTATTTGTGCTTTGCAGGTGTCCCCTTCACCTTGATCATGGATTCATCCTGTAATGCTGAATATGAGAGTTTAGGGTGCTCCATGGAACCTCATTGTGAGTGGGGGCCTGACTGTAAAGGCATCCACTCTTTCAGTCCATGTCGTTCTGAACCTACTCCTGAGTGGGCATTGGAAGATGTTCCTGAGCTGCTTGATGTTCCTGAGTTGCTTAATGATGCTGATTCTGGTGACCTCACTCATGCTCCTTTTGATGCTGGCAATGATGGAGTTGATCCTACCACTCCTCTTGATGAACTTGTGGTCCCAGATTTTGAAGAAGACTAGCTAAGTACTCTTCCTATCTTTATTCTTATTTGGGTGTCCCTGTGATTGTAAATGCTGGATTCCTCTACCATTTGTCCCCTTTATCATGTTGAAACTGCCCCTCCTTGCTTGCTTGCTTGCTTGCTTCATTGCTTGCTTGATGACTGTGAATCTAAAAACTTGCCATGCTTGCTTGTTTAGCTGCGTGTTGGTGATGGTGCTTGATTTCTTGGCAAAATTGACCTTCTATTCTCTACAAAATTGAGCTTCTATTATCTGCAAACTTGGAATGCTTGCTTCTTTGGCTGCATGATGATGCATAATTTTCTTTGGGTGTTCCACTTGGTTGTTCTCATTTCTGATAACTAGTCAATGATGAGTTCTTTATTATGAGACTGTTCACTCTAATGATGCCTTAATTGCCTATTTGAATTGAGATACCAGTCTCTTTGAGACTTAGGATGGCTCATTTACATTTAGGTTTTTTGGCAAAAGTGTGAATGGGTCAATGATAGATGGGGACATCTGAGACCAATTTATGTTCAAAATAAGTCAATGATGAAGTCATTGTAATTGTGAGGTGTGATTCCTATATGTTCATTGCATTAATATAGCATAAGAAACCAGTTACAGTATGTGACTGAATGAGGCTTATGTTGTATTAGTGGTGTGTGAAGGGAATCATGCCAGTGAGCCACATGGGGACATCTGAGACAATTTTATGTTCAAAATAATTCATTGAGTTGACTGCATTAATGTCCCTTTTCATATGTTTCACAAAAACCATTACAATGTCCCAAATTACATATGTTCAAAAGTGCATTGCATTGCATATCAGCCTAGAATAGAACATGATTGCACTATTCCAGGATGATATGGTCATCCATTCCTCATTGCTTAATGTCCCCTTTGACTATCTTATGCTTGACTGCCTTGTGCTTGATTGCCTTGTGCTTGACTGCCTTGTGCTTGATTGCCTTGTGCTTGATTGCCTTGTGCTTCATTTCCTTGTGCTTGACTGCCTTGTGCTTGATTGCCTTGTGCTTCACTGCCTTGTGCTTCACTGCATTGTGCTTGACTGCCTTGTGCTTCACTGCCTTGTGCTTCATTTGCTTGTCCCTGATTTAGTGGTGCACCATTGTGTACAATGTCCCATGCTTGAAAAACAGCAGACAATGGTGCCTTCACTTGAGTGTGTAGGTTGCCTTGAGCTTCCATCTTCTTTTTATTCACATGGGGCAAGTCATAATCATTGCCCCCCCTTGCTTTGAGTATTTCATTCATTACAAATTGGAGGGTCATCCACACATTGCTTAGAGTTTTGGGATCCAACTCATAAAATGCCTCATAAACACTCTACCATTTTATCTACATCCTTAGGCATTTTCTTATGCATTAGAGATTGAATGCTTCTAAAAAAGCCTAAATCTAAAATATTTAAATCTGGACTCTTTGGTGGTTGTTGAATAAGAATGAAAGTGAATCCATCTTGCATATGTACCTGCTGCCATTCTGGATCCTCTTGGGTTATGTGGGCCTTGGCATTATCCTGTTGAATGAATATGATCTTTGAGCTTCCATCATTTGGCCATTTTTCTTTGATTGCTGGAATGATTTTGTTGATCAACATGTTTCTTGTGGCTTCTTTGTTGACTGATTCCACTACCTTGGTGATGATTGTCCCCTTGTCTCTATTTTTTGATGCCCTCTTTGCTGCCTCTTGGTATGTGAATGGGAAGATGCCAATCTTCCCATCAAAAGTGCATTGCCCTTGTGAATTAAATCTTGGCCTAGCCACTGCTGTTGTGAACATCACCTTAGGAATAAATTTGCTTGAACTTGCAGCTCTATATTTACCCTTCTCTGTTGGTGCAAGATATACTCTTTGTGATTTCTTGCTAAGATTAAACCACTTCTCATCTATATGAACAAAGTCAAACATAGTGTAATACTCCCTCTTTGATGATGCTGTGTTCCCTTGAAGGAGCATTAAAATCCACTCTAATCTGGTGAGTTTGTTTGCATCATTTAACCCCGGATGAAGTGCATTTGTGTGTTGCTTAATTTGTCCCTTTTTGACCATCCTATGCATTGTGCTCTTTGAAATGCCCAAACTTGTTGCCAAGTCCCTTATGCATGACCTGTCTCCCATATTAATTGATGAGATTGCTTCTGCTGCAACTTGAATTCTTTTTCTACCACAATTGGTGAACTTTGTACTCACATCATACTGATGCCCTTGATTTTTGTTGATGGGGTTCTCAGCCAACAAATAAATTTGTAAGTCAAGACCCCGCTGAGTACAGTGGAGTCAGGATCGTTCCACAGGAAGCAAGGTTGTTTGTCTATCAATCTAACAAAAATCAAACAAAAACAAATAAAACACTCACGCGCTGCCTCGTTAACGACGTTGTCAGGGTCGTTAACGAACCACCGAACACAAAATACTAAACTAACAATCTAATAAAATTCTAATTAAAATTCGGTACCGAGGCAAGTACTCAGCAACAAAGATTCTCTAGAAATAATTCAAATAAAACAAAAATCTAGGACAAGGTACACCACAACATAGCCAAGCATATAAACTCGTAAGAAGATAAGATCATGCCTTTAAACAGATAGAGTCATCAACTTTCGTTGACTTAGCAAGTAAATTAATCCACTTTCGCATCCTAATTCACTTAATTGCTTGTTTTGGATCTAAAGCTTGAAACTTTCGTTTTCAAACAATATCAACCTCCAAGTTACTAACTTTTTCTTTCAATCAAGTTAAAAACTCAAATTACCTCAACTTTCGTTTCGGTATAAGCACAACAAACAATCTCAATAAAAGATAAAAGGCATTCAACACACAATCTTACTCATCAAACATGCTCAACTATGCCGGGCTTAACCCCGACCCTAGAAAAATAAACTACTCACTAATCATAACTAAGAAACTAAAAACTCCAATAAAAAGAAACATTAAAACAAAACTCAAACTCAAATTAATAAGAAAAATATATCGTCTTACAGAAATTCAGAAGAAACCGAAAAACATAAAAATACCGAACCACAATCACGACCAACGACCACCCGGCGACCGTCGTCTACCGAGCCTCGGCGGTCCTCTTCCGATCCGATCTCTCTCTCTCCTTCGGCCTTCAAAAATCTCTCCTAAAATTCCTCTCTAAAAACTTCTCTCCAATTAAGCCCCCTCTTTTCTATGCTAGATAGAAGGGTATTTATACTAAAAAGCTAAAAACTAAAAAGGCTAAAAGATATAAACTTTCCTAAAAAGATAGAAACAATCCCTAAAAGATAGAAATAAAATCTAAAAATATATTAAGACCTAAAATACATATTCTAACAACCCCAAAAGATTCTAAAAAGATACTCAACCGATATGGAAATAAATTCCCACTCAGGATCGGTGAATTATAAAAAATAACACTCGAAATCTTTCTTTTCGTGGCCTCGTTAACGAACCCTCACAGCCTCGTTAACGAGCCCGGGCTTTGTTTTCTTCAACACTTCCTCTTGTACTTTCGAGCTCCGACTTCTTCAATCTTGCACTCCTCTGTCTTTGGCTGCAATGCTCCAAATTCAACTCCATTCAGCTCCTTTCCTTACTAAAACCTGCAAAATTCATAAAATAGCGTAGATTCCACTCTTTTCACAGAAATATGCAAAACTATCTAAAAATACTCAAAACTAAACCTAAACTAAACAAAACTAATCCTAATAAGCAAAGAAAACCTATCAAAAACTATACTAAAAATGCGAATATCAATTTTTCTGCTTCTTGGCAATGTTCCATAATTTGCTTATGCTTCTCCTTGAAATGTTAAACTCTTGTGCAGCCTGTTGTATTGCTCCACGTTGAAGGCATCCATTTGTTGCCTTGTTTAACAGCCATAGCAAAATATTGAACTTTTTATCACTGCTGAGTCTGCTGCATGATGGCTGATGATGTCCAAACTCCACTTGCTCTGTTTCCTGGTCAGCTTCTGTGTGTGTCTCTGTTGAAGCCATCTCTTGTTCCTGTTGTGGTGGTTGGTTGAGATCGAATGCAAATTCTGGAACATCTTCCATGTCCCCAATGGCCTCATTGAGATCAAATTGAAAATGAGCTGGTTGATTTGGAAATGGAGCCTCATTTACATTTATGGCTGAAGCCATCTACAGCATTCAATGATGCTATTTGTCCCCTTTTTTTTAATTGCTTTGGAATTTTGCTCATCAAGAGCTTTAATGGTCTGTAATTGAGAGCTTTGAATGCTCTTTAAATGGTTGAAGTAAATGAGTTTGGAAGCCTTTAAAAAGGGCTTGAGTATATGGTGATCCATGTGAAGTAAAATGCCGGTTTTCTATTGGTCAATACAAGTTGGGTTGGATTAAGGGAAAATGGGAAAATGGGTTACAACTTCTATTCCCTACAAATTTGAGCTTCTATTCTCTGAAATTTTCAGAACTGTCATTTCATGTAGTACAATTGAATTTTTTATAATTCCTGTGCTTTTTGGCAAATGGGAATATCAAACCGGGACGGAGGGAGTATCACTTCAAATTTTGTAGGACAATAATTAGCCCCCAATCAAGGGCTGGAGGCTCCACCGTTGATTCGAGGCTCCACCCTTAATCAAGGGCTGGAGGCTCCGCCACTCGATTCTAACGATCCTATAAACGATCTTATAAACGATGCCGGACTTAACCCCGACCCTAGAAAAATAAACTACTCACTAATCATAACTAAGAAACTAAAAACTCCAATAAAAAGAAACATTAAAACAAAACTCAAACTCAAATTAATAAGAAAAATATATCGTCTTACAGAAATTCAGAAGAAACCGAAAAACATAAAAATACCGAACCACAATCACGACCAACGACCACCCGACGACCGTCGTCTACCGAGCCTCGGCGGTCCTCTTCCGATCCGATCTCTCTCTCTCCTTCGGCCTTCAAAAATCTCTCCTAAAATTCCTCTCTAAAAACTTCTCTCCAATTAAGCCCCCTCTTTTCTATGCTAGATAGAAGGGTATTTATACTAAAAAGCTAAAAACTAAAAAGGCTAAAAAAGATATAAACTTTCCTAAAAAGATAGAAACAATCCCTAAAAGATAGAAATAAAATCTAAAAATATATTAAGACCTAAAATACATATTCTAACAACCCCAAAAGATTCTAAAAAGATACTCAACCGATATGGAAATAAATTCCCCCTCAGGATCGGTGAATTATAAAAAATAACACTCGAAATCTTTCTTTTCGTGGCCTCGTTAACAAACCCTCACAGCCTCGTTAACGAGCCTGGGCTTTGTTTTCTTCAACACTTCCTCTTGTACTTTCGAGCTCCGACTTCTTCAATCTTGCACTCCTCTGTCTTTGGCTGCAATGCTCCAAATTCAACTCCATTTAGATCCTTTCCTTGCTAAAACCTGCAAAATTCATAAAATAGCGTAGATTCCACTCTTTTCACAAAAATATGCAAAACTATCTAAAAATACTCAAAACTAAACCTAAACTAAACAAAACTAATCCTAATAAGCAAAGAAAACCTATCAAAAACTATACTAAAAATGCGAATATCAAAATACCCCATACTTAGACTTGCTTGTCCTCAAGCAATAAACAAGACACTAACCAAAACCAAAACAAATCATGCTCATCAAGACATAGCCATCTTCTAAAAAGCAACATCTACACATAAGAAAATTATAGCAAAAGATTATTAACATCCTCACACATATATGCACTTAAATAGACATAAAATAATACAATCCAACCTCTCAAGGGATATAATGTGTTTCACTCAACTCTCAAGTGTTTTGGCTTTATAAATTCAATCTCTCAACTCATCTTATATACAAAAACTCATAGAAATTGGAACTTATATCACCAATACTCTCCACCCAAGATTTGTCAAAACAAGCAAAGAATCATCAAGAGAACTTAGGCTCAATGAAAAACTTCATAGAAGCTTCCATTCGGTCGGGTTGTAATGGGGCTTGGTAATAACAATAGGGAGTGGAAATATTTTGGTCATGTGGTGCTAATAATATCCGGGAATCAAAGACTCCTAAAAACTCACATCTTACCAAAAATTTCATAAAACAGCATACCAAACTCACTCTTCTTTATGCACACTCATTTTCACTCACCCTTTATCATCCTAGAAAGTCTCATAACAAAAATAAAAGAATCTCTTATATTATCTTTAAACACAAATGCACTTCAACTCTTCACTTCCTTTATAATTTCCTTCTTTCTCCTCTTTTTTTTTCTTTTTTTCTCTCGTTGCCTCGTTAACGAGCCCATATCCGGGTCGTTAACGATCCACCGTATACATTCCTCTTCCTTTTTATTCACTACATCCATCAAAAACTTTATTGTGTGTATTTTTCTATCAAGAGACCTTTCTTACATGTAATAATAAGAGACTTCCAATCTACCCTTCCCAAATACCCTTCAATTTAAGCAAATATAAACTCTTTTCTTTTTAACAAAACACAAAACTTTACCTCTCCAATCTAAGTCCTAATTCCCGGATAGGGTCAAGCTTATCTCGGCTAGGGAATAATTTTTGTGGAGCTAAAAATAAAAGGCTTCAGGCCAGAATTGGTTATCAAAAGAAGGAATAATGTAAAGGTAGATAGGGAATAATAGGGCTTATAAAAATAAGTTCTCCATCATATGATCTTCACAAGTAATGAACTAAAAAATCTTATAAGGGTCTCAAGAAATAGATAACCATCACAATTCCAAGAAATAATATGCATAAAGAGAGTAAATCACACAAGAAAAGAAGAGGGATTTATGATGTTCTCCCTATAAGGCCAAAAATACTCACAATGTAAACTTTGTTGGATTGCATCATCTATGCTATAAAGTATACGTGCTCAATTTCATCAAATGCTATTCTCTTCTAAAAACAATAATTTCAATTTTGAGAATCTGGCTATACTTTTAAAGACATGTTTGCAAGGAATTATATGATTAAGCTAGTGATTGCTACCATAGAACTTAAGAGGGGATATCTATCAATTCTAAAACTCTTTTTGGATTTTTCAATTTTTTAAATTTTTTTTTTCAATTTTTCGAATTTTTTTCCAGTAATAACAATTACATAGAACACATAAACACCTAGGACATAATCTTTCTACTTTCTCCCCACCCCATACTTAAAATTACAGTGTCCCCACTGTAAGCAAAATAAGAAGAAGAGGGAAAAGAAATAGAAAAGAAAACCAAAAAACAAAAAATTAAAAAGAAAAAGAAAAGAAAGACATAAAACTTACAAAAGTGGAAACAAGGAAAAGAAACTTCATCTTGAGCTGAATCAACGGTTCGGTGGAGGAAAGTAGTGCTCAAAGTTCCCCATGAAGTCGTACATCGTCCTCCAACGCTCAGCATTCTCCGCCTCTCTCTGGCGCTGCCTCTCATCCTCCATCGACATGCGAGTGGAATAGACGGTTTCCCATCTATCCATCCTCCTATGAATGTGATCCGTCTGGAGGTGAAGTTGCTGTATCCGTGCAGAAAGATCCTCGGCCCATGGTGGTGGTATACTCGATCCTGCGTACTCGGGCTGAGGAGGTGGTGGGTAGTGAGGCTGGAAATGGTCTTGATACATCACCGGGTTGTAAGGCATGAGGCCATAAGTATGAGGGTCGACAGGAGCTGGTGGTGGGTCGACAGGAGCTCTCGGCACCTCGTTAACGAAGCTGGGTGCCTCGTTAACAGGGTTGGGATGTGGCTGGAAGTGATCGTTAACGACCCCGGTGGGCTCGTCAACAAAGATGTTGCCTCCTAGCACCTCCGTGTCGATGTCTTCTTCTTCAAAGTTGAGCTCCTCAGTGCCGCCCTCAGTGTCGGCTTCTTCGGTGTCGTTGCCTACTACCTCGGTGTCCTCTTGTTCATCTTCTTCTTCATATTCATCCACGTCGTCCCGCTCAAACCGGGTTTCACATGGCCTAAGCGAGAGCTCGTCCTCCGGTTTTGGCTCCAATGGGTAGGGATGTCCCGTCCACACCTCGTACCAATTCGATACATAGAGTAGCTCGTACATGTCGAGGGAAGGTATGACTAGTCGATCTTGAACCTTCACCTTGTAGCCTCCCTCGGCTTGCACGAAAATCCCGGAACTATACCAATAGTTTTTGTTGAGGAGTTGGGCGTGAGCTGGTGTGTAGCGGGTGAGATCTACTCCGAGATTCTTAGCCAAGAGGCTAACCAAATTGCCACACCACACCTCCTTGGACTTGGTGGATTTCTCGACATAGTAGAGCCATTCATACCCCAAATTCAAGGGGTCGGGCTCCTCAAAGAGGATGGTACGGAAGCAAGCAACCTCCGTTCTTGTAGGCCGGTTCAACTCTTTCTTCGGCCAAAATGTTGCGGCGAGGACTCTCAAAATAATCCGGAAGATGGGGTTGACTATGTTTGCCCCGGATAGCGCCGCGGTAGAGGATTGAACCTCCCCGGTGATGTAGCTCCAAGTGCGGGTCACTCGGTAGTCCTTCAAGCTATAATCTCTTGACGGGTTTGGGAGCTCCAAGATTGCATTGAACTCCGCCATGGTGAAGTCACGGTCCTCGTTACCGAGCCGGAACCGAATTCGTCCTGCCGAGATCTTCGACGAGAAGTTGGTCTCCAAAGTGGCCAAGAACTCGGATGTGAGGGCCGGGTAATGTGGCAAGCTCTCTTGTTTTAACAGGTGGGCGGCCCCAAGGATGATGAAGGCGTCCTTGACATCCGTGTAGATGCCCGTAGAGACAACGCTAGACTTCGAGAACCATCGGGTGTAATGGTCCTTCTCTAGAAAATCTCGGTAGCGCCGTACTTGGCTCTGACTGCTCAATATCACATCATCCACTCGAGGTGGGGATGGAGACCTATGGTTCCTCCTCTTCTTCTGGGCTCGGGTAGCGGGTCTGCTTGAACTAGCCATGGATCCTACAAACTAATCGAGATTTTTCCAAGATAAGATCCACTCAAAAATAGATAGGTACGAGACCCCATACTTGGTCTCAAAATTAACCTCGGAATTATTCGTAAACTACCCAATTGGGTTGTTCACGATTCTGGGCTCGGATCGATCGATGAAGAAATGCAGGGTCGTTAATGAGCCTGGGTGGGTCGTTAACGAGCCGCCGAGAGCAAAACCAGAATTTTCCGAAATTTAATCTACCTCTAATTCAACATAAATCAAGCATGCAATCTTCTATTATTTTCCACATCTCCCTTATCGGGTAGAAGCACCCCATACTCACTCGATTACCCATCCCGAACATGCTAAAAAAGTTACCCGGAATTTTGACATGCAAAGACTGAATTTTTAGATCTAGAACAAGAAAAATTCATGCTTTCCTAACTAAGGATTACAATAGCTAATCTAACATGAATAATCTTTCCTAAAACATGAACAACTAAGCACAATCAAGAATTTTTAGGAACAAAATCAAGCATGCTCATCGACCTTCCTAAGAACTTGATTCAAGATATGAAATTTCGACCCTATAGATAATCAATCATGCAATTTCAAGCAAGGGTTTAGAAATCATACCGGAGAACCGAGAAATTGAAGAACAAGGGTCGGAATCGGGGTGGTTAACGAGCTTTGGCCTCGTCGGTGAACAGTTTCCGAGCTCCGGTAACTACGGCATCTCGGTGATCGGTAGCGTGAGGGATTCCGACTCGGTGGAAGAGAAGGGAGAGGGATTGAGAGTATTTTGGGTTTGAGAGGGAGTGAATTTTGAGAGGATTGTGGTAGAATTTTGGAAGGGGGTAGAAGGGTTTATATAGGAGGGGTAAGGGTAGAAGGGGAGGGGCGGCGGCTAGGGTAAAATAGATAGATTAGGATAAAATACTTACCTGTCCCGTATTGTGACGAGTCGGGTCTTCCGAAGCGGGTCGTTAACGAGCCTGGGTGGGTCGTTAACGAGCCGTCGTGGCCTTCTTGAGTGATTTTTCGATCCCTTTCTCCTGAAATCTTGTTAGCTCAAAAAAATTCTAATTTCTATCCTAGTTAAAACTAAAAAAATAAAATAAAATAAAGCTAAGAAATAATCTAAAAAGAAAAAGAAAATAAAATAAAAGAAAATAAACCTATTCTAAAAAGCGGGTTGCCTCCCATAAGCGCTATGTTTAACGTCGTTAGCCTGACGAGCTTCCTTGCTAGTTTCATGGTGGTTCATGTATGGCCATATTGGGGTCTTGAGATACCCTGCTTGTAGCCTTACTGCCTCTGTGTGCTTGAATTGCTAAATTAGGACCCTTTTCTTCTATCAGCAAGCTCGATATCCCTGGATTGTTGGTGTAGTCTGAAAGCCAAGGTGGTTTGGACTTTTCTGTAATCTCTGTAGTAGGGTCGTGGTTGAACTCATGTACGTGAGACTCAGTGATCGGCAGATGTGGCTCGGTAGGGACTGTTGTGTTGAGTTCGGGTTGAGTCAACTCTATTTGTGCCACTCCAATTGGGTCGTTTGCTTTTTGATCCAAGTTGAATTCCACCCGTGCTTCTCCTATATCAAAAGTGAGGAGTCCCTTCCGCACATCAACTCTTGCTCCTGCTGTGGCTAAGAATGGTCGCCCGAGAATTATGGGGACATGAGGGTCTTCAAGCATATCAAGGACGATAAAATCATTCGGTATAAAGAATTTCCCGACTTGAATAGGGTAATCGTCCACTACTCCTGTGGCTTTGACGCTTGACCCATCTGCCATGTACAGATTCATGTCTATTGGCTCTAGTGGTCCTATATTGGCTTTAGACCAGATTGAGAGCGGAACAAGACTAGCACTGGCACCAAGATCGCATAAAGCTTTGAACTTGTGGTTGCCTATGCCGATTGTGATTGCAAACCTCCTGGGATTTCCCAGCTTTTCTGGTAGAGCTATTGATCTGACTTCATCCTGCAGCTCTGTAATTGACCTTTTCCTGCTAAGAATATCTTTCAAAATTTTTGTGTAAGTCGGCATTTCGCTTAGGCCCTCAGCGAATGGGATGGAAATATTAATGCCCTGAAGAATCTTAACGAAACGCTTGAACTTACTCTCAGTAGAGTCCATAGATTTCTTAATTGGAAATGGAAGAGATTTCACCATTCTCGGAACCAAGTTAGGCTCGAGAGGTGAGAGTATCGGGTCGACACTAGGGTTGATTGATGTCCTCGGCGGGTCGTTACCGACCCTGGTGGGGTCGTTAACTACCCTTGGATTGAGAGGGAGGCTCGAATTAGTAGACTTACCTGGGTTAGGGTCGTTAGATACCCTTGGAGCCTCGTCACCCTGGTACGTGGGCTCGGTATGTGCTCTCGCTGGCTCGTTAACGAGCTGGTTAGCGAGGTCCTGTTCCTCCTTCTCTTCAGCTTGAATTCTCTCCGGTAGTGTCTTCCCACTTCTGAGGTGTACCGCTGCTATTTGGCCTCTAGGGTTCTCCTCGGGGCGGCCCGGGAGTTGCCCTTGTGGTCTTGGAATCCGTGCAGCTAGGTCCCCTAGTTGGGAATCAACGCTCCTCTTCCAAATATCGAACTCTCCCCATCTTTTATCTTGTCGGTTCAGCTTGGCTTGAACGTCATCAATCTTGTTGTTCACTCCGTTGATGCTCTCTTTAATCTCTTGAACCCATGATGGCGTCTCCTGATGGCTTGGAGGTCGATATGGTGCAGGTCGTCTATCAGGTGGGGGCCCTGCGTAATTTTGACTTGTATTCTGATTGCCCCATGGTTGATAGTTGTTCGACCTGTCATTATAATTAGGCTGGTTCATGTAGGGTCCTCTCATGTAATTCATCTCAGCTATTGTCTCAGCGGTTCTAACCTGCTCAATGTTAGTGCATGCAGAAGTACTATGTGCAGAAGAACCACATTCTTGACATGATTGAGAGGATTTCAGAAAACTTACCTGTTTCCTTAGACGGTTGACCTCATCTTGTAAGAATTGATTTTTAACATCGGGGTCAACTTCATCTCGGTTGGGTACATAGAGACGTTTTTGAGTTTGTGGAGCCTGCTGGGTCCCGTACATAGCATCGTAATTCGCCAGCTTGTCCAACAGTTCCCACGCCTCTGTCGGGTTCATCTCTATAAAACCGCACGCAATATGCGTGTTGATGCGGTTCTTGGTCTCTGCGTTGATACCCTGGAAAAAGATTTCTTGCAATACATATAAAGGTTGCCCATGAGTAGGGCACTGTCTAAGCATCTCTTTGAATCTTTCCCATGTTTCAACAAATGTTTCATTAGGCAACTGGTGATAAGAGGTGATGCGTTTCCTTAACTCCGTTGTCTTGGCAGGAGGGAAAAACTTTGTAAGAAATTGATCATACAAATCTTTCCAAGTCCTGATAGACGTAGAAGGTAGGCTCTCTAACCAGTTCAGGGCCTTTCCAGTAAGAGACCATCTAAAAGCTTTTAACAGAACATATTCTAACGAGACACCTTCAGCAGCTATGGTGTCACATAAATCAAGAAAATTTCTAATATGCTCCATAGGGCACTCAGCAGGTTTCCCTTCAAACTGAGCCCGTTTGATTAACGATATAAATTGAGACTTTATCTCAAAAGGTTTCTCTATCGCTGGAAGCACAATTGGGGATTCTGGCACCCTCAGTTCCGGATGCATGTATTGCTTGGCATTCCTTGGATAGGCGTCTAGCTCTTCTTGCAGTCGAGCCTTGTCAGCTCGTTGACGCTCAGCTTCTGCGTCTGCGCCGTCCTTTTCGACTCTCAGTGCCTCCATCTGGGTCCGGAGGATCTCTAACTCTCGAGCCATCTCTTCTGCTGTGGCCATGGCTCGGTTTTCTCGGAGTCGACGGTGCAGGGAACGTTTTGGTTCTGAGTAATAACCTGTGTTATCAAACTGAAGCCTTCTTCGTCCTACCGGCATACACTAAGAAAACAAACAAAGAAAACAAAAATTAAAAACAAAAACGGGGTCGGGCTATTCCCGATCCCGAAGATAAACTAACAACTCGTTGCTTCCCCGGCAACGGCGCCAATTTGTTGATAGGGTTTCTCGGCCAACAAATAAATTTGTAAGTCAAGACCCCGCTGAGTACAGTGGAGTCAGGATCGTTCCACAGGAAGCAAGGTTGTTTGTCTATCAATCTAACAAAAATCAAACAAAAACAAATAAAACACTCACGCGCTGCCTCGTTAACGACGTTGTCAGGGTCGTTAACGAACCACCGAACACAAAATACTAAACTAACAATCTAATAAAATTCTAATTAAAATTCGGTACCGAGGCAAGTACTCAGCAACGAAGATTCTCTAGAAATAATTCAAATAAAACAAAAATCTAGGACAAGGTACACCACAACATAGCCAAGCATATAAACTCGTAAGAAGATAAGATCATGCCTTTAAACAGATAGAGTCATCAACTTTCGTTGACTTAGCAAGTAAATTAATCCACTTTCGCATCCTAATTCACTTAATTGCTTGTTTTGGATCTAAAGCTTGAAACTTTCGTTTTCAAACAATATCAACCTCCAAGTTACTAACTTTTTCTTTCAATCAAGTTAAAAACTCAAATTACCTCAACTTTCGTTTCGGTATAAGCACAACAAACAATCTCAATAAAAGATAAAAGGCATTCAACACACAATCTTACTCATCAAACATGCTCAACTATGCCGGGCTTAACCCCGACCCTAGAAAAATAAACTACTCACTAATCATAACTAAGAAACTAAAAACTCCAATAAAAAGAAACATTAAAACAAAACTCAAACTCAAATTAATAAGAAAAATATATCGTCTTACAGAAATTCAGAAGAAACCGAAAAACATAAAAATACCGAACCACAATCACGACCAACGACCACCCGGCGACCGTCGTCTACCGAGCCTCGGCGGTCCTCTTCCGATCCGATTTCTCTCTCTCCTTCGGCCTTCAAAAATCTCTCCTAAAATTCCTCTCTAAAAACTTCTCTCCAATTAAGCCCCCTCTTTTCTATGCTAGATAGAAGGGTATTTATACTAAAAAGCTAAAAACTAAAAAGGCTAAAAGATATAAACTTTCCTAAAAAGATAGAAACAATCCCTAAAAGATAGAAATAAAATCTAAAAATATATTAAGACCTAAAATACATATTCTAACAACCCCAAAAGATTCTAAAAAGATACTCAACCGATATGGAAATAAATTCCCACTCAGGATCGGTGAATTATAAAAAATAACACTCGAAATCTTTCTTTTCGTGGCCTCGTTAACGAACCCTCACAGCCTCGTTAACGAGCCCGGGCTTTGTTTTCTTCAACACTTCCTCTTGTACTTTCGAGCTCCGACTTCTTCAATCTTGCACTCCTCTGTCTTTGGCTGCAATGCTCCAAATTCAACTCCATTCAGCTCCTTTCCTTACTAAAACCTGCAAAATTCATAAAATAGCGTAGATTCCACTCTTTTCACAGAAATATGCAAAACTATCTAAAAATACTCAAAACTAAACCTAAACTAAACAAAACTAATCCTAATAAGCAAAGAAAACCTATCAAAAACTATACTAAAAATGCGAATATCAATTTTTCTGCTTCTTGGCAATGTTCCATAATTTGCTTATGCTTCTCCTTGAAATGTTAAACTCTTGTGCAGCCTGTTGTATTGCTCCACGTTGAAGGCATCCATTTGTTGCCTTGTTTAACAGCCATAGCAAAATATTGAACTTTTTATCACTGCTGAGTCTGCTGCATGATGGCTGATGATGTCCAAACTCCACTTGCTCTGTTTCCTGGTCAGCTTCTGTGTGTGTCTCTGTTGAAGCCATCTCTTGTTCCTGTTGTGGTGGTTGGTTGAGATCGAATGCAAATTCTGGAACATCTTCCATGTCCCCAATGGCCTCATTGAGATCAAATTGAAAATGAGCTGGTTGATTTGGAAATGGAGCCTCATTTACATTTATGGCTGAAGCCATCTACAGCATTCAATGATGCTATTTGTCCCCTTTTTTTTAATTGCTTTGGAATTTTGCTCATCAAGAGCTTTAATGGTCTGTAATTGAGAGCTTTGAATGCTCTTTAAATGGTTGAAGTAAATGAGTTTGGAAGCCTTTAAAAAGGGCTTGAGTATATGGTGATCCATGTGAAGTAAAATGCCGGTTTTCTATTGGTCAATACAAGTTGGGTTGGATTAAGGGAAAATGGGAAAATGGGTTACAACTTCTATTCCCTACAAATTTGAGCTTCTATTCTCTGAAATTTTCAGAACTGTCATTTCATGTAGTACAATTGAATTTTTTATAATTCCTGTGCTTTTTGGCAAATGGGAATATCAAACCGGGACGGAGGGAGTATCACTTCAAATTTTGTAGGACAATAATTAGCCCCCAATCAAGGGCTGGAGGCTCCACCGTTGATTCGAGGCTCCACCCTTAATCAAGGGCTGGAGGCTCCGCCACTCGATTCTAACGATCCTATAAACGATCTTATAAACGATTCTAACGATCATACAACCAGTTTTTACGATCTTACAAAATGACAATTATGGCTATATATTGTTAATCATTTCACGGTTAACGTATCATTTCCATTAAAATAGTTGACTAGTCCATCCTACGACATTTTTAATAATCAAATTAATTATGTTTATTATTTTTTTACTCCATATATAACAAATTATACAATATCTTGGTTTATCCTTGCATACTTTTAGTTATAATTTAAAATCTTACGATTCAACAATCCGATTCAAAAGAACCTCAACGTCCAACTTAGAATCCCGATCCTGATAACCTTGATGGTTAGGCTTTTGGGGTAGTACCCCGAGGTCACCGTTTCGAAGGTGGCGGTTTGTCCATTCTTCTCTAAAATTTAGTTAGTAACCAGTTCTCATTCTTAGTGGATGCTTTAGGCGAGTTGAAGTAGTACTTATGGCAACCCTAACCTTTACCCAATCAAAAAAATAAAAAACAATTGTCGTAATTTAATGCCAAAAACGCATTGTACTTAAATTTCAAAGCAGTAATCATGGAGGCCAGATAGATCGATAAGGCATTGAGTTTAAGGCATCGAGATTGATTTGTCCAAGTAAGGTCGGACATCACAGCAGCTGTAGTTTACACGCGATTCGATTGATCGAAGTGCTGGTATATATATACAGTATTATTATTATAGTAATTGCATACATTTAATGAAGCAGGTGGCATGACACTAGTATTTCCGATCTTCACTGATCGGAAATCGCATGCGATATATCCACGTTAACTCGAATTGGGAAACGAGCAAGTCAACCAACAACGAAGCATATATATAGGCGCGCAGCTGGAGCACTATATATAAAGAGCTAGCTAGGATCCATCGAAGCAGAGTAAAGGGAATCAATCAAATATTCAAACTCAATCTTCCTTCAATTAATTACTTAATTAGAAGAAGAAGATGGCCATGGAGAGATTAATAATGGCGATTATTGTGATTGTTTTGGTAAGCATGAGCGTGGGGTCGGAAGCGCAATCAACGGCGTGCGTGAACAGCTTGATGCCCTGCGCTACCTTCCTCAAATCGGGGGACCCACCAGCCACCTGCTGCAACCTCCTCAAAGAGGCGGTCGCCAAAAACAAGGAGTGCCTTTGCAGCATCTTCACCAACGCCGCCCTCCTCCACTCCCTCGGCGCCACTCCCGCTGACGCCGCACGACTCCCCACCCGCTGTAGCATCGCCGGAGCATCCACCGGCTTCTGCTCGTCATCGTCTCCTTCTCCCGCCCCCACCTCCACCAATTCCCCTGCATCTACTACTTCATCAGGTATGTGATTGAATCACTGATCCTTCATTTATGTTTGTTCATATAAATTAGTCAAGGTTAGTGATAATACGGAGTATTGATTTTTTGGTGTAGGCAAAAATGGCGGAGACGTAGTAGCATGGAATGCTGGTATTTCATTTGGACTCGCACTTGTAACTTCTTTCTTGTTTTACTAGAGCTTAGGGCCGCTCGATGCACGCTAGCTTCCCCCTGTTATTAATTTGTTATCAATAATTAAGCTGGACTACTTGAAATATATATATTCGTCTAATAAATTCATATGGATGTACGTAATTGTATTGGGTTGAGTTTGTACGTATGTTGTACTGTGGTTTGATATTCTTTTTAATATATTATTCGAAGCTGGTTAGCACCGGCATGTTGTTACCTTAGTTATATCAATCTCATTTTTTTTAGATTAAATGAATAGATAATTTTTTTTGGTAAATTTAAATGAATAGATAATAAAAGTACAAAATTGTTCTAGTTAACTCTAGAGACTACATGCTTCCTCCAATTCAATCCGTATTAGGTATTTTCTAGACTCCCTATTTTTCTTTCTCAAACTAGCTATGCCTATAACATTGTTTTTTAAAAGGCTAATGCAAACTCTAACACTCCGTCTTAAAGACAACTCTATTCTTAGTGGACCAAATGTAATACATGGCCGCACTAAGACATGAATTCCACAGATTCAACACTAAAGTTCTCTTGCCAACAAATATGCTAGACGCATCCAACCATGGCCTTCCCATCTTTGCCAATATATTGTAACACTCTTTTCAGCACTTTTTTTTGCCAACAAATAATGCCTATTTGCCTAAGCTTGTCCTTTAAAAGCGCTCCTCTGTTTAGTATTAGCCAAAGAGTTCGAAGGCAATTCTCGGACTCTCGGAGTATTGAACCTTCCCCAAAACCAATCCTTCCAAATCGATCACTTTCATGCAATCATGCCCATGATTTCTAGTGCATTCACAGAAGGCCTTCAAATCAAATGTGGAAATATCAGGTGCGTGTTGGGTACGAGCGCACATGCCCGGATGGGCATACCATATAAGCTCATTGGGTTCCATCCTAAAATTAATTGATAATAAGAGGAGTAACTCAATGCCTCTCAAGTGGAACTAGGTTAGTCAGTTGACACTTGGATATAGGCAAGAAAGATCGATAATGGGCCCATGACCAAGGGTGATGGGGCAGATGTATTGGAACAATGGCGACTGATGCGGCTACGTGAAGGGTACGCGGAAATTAGACTGATACGACTACACGAAGGGTGGTCGGCAACCATGCTCTGATACCATGCAGAAATATCAAGGATGTGTTGGGTATGAGCACACACGTACAAATGGGCCAAGCACATATGCCCATGGGATTCCATCCTAAAGCTAATTGACAATAGGAGGAGTAACCCAAGGGTATATATTTATATGAACCCGCCGTCTCCGAAAGGATGTGAGAACACTCAGATCTTTGTCTTTGACTACGTATTGGGTCTCGTGATACATTGGCGGAAGCAATTTTGGTTCAAATTTGAGGTCCTTTGATCGCAGATATAAGCTAGAATTGATCACTCAAGGGTGAGAAGATCAAGAGGAAGAGAGAGTGAGGGAAATTGACGCACTAGCGAGAGTAAAGGAGCAAGGCTTCGACTTTCAATCTCGTAATCTGATAAATGTGTGATGTAGCAATTGCATGTTGCTGAGGTCTGCTTATATAGAGGATGCGCCCATCTAGGGTTTACAATAAAGGAGGTGGCGGAACGTGCCAAACATGCAAGCAAAGGACCACTTCGATCTATTAATTAAAATCCGAAAAACAACTTACTAAAACTAGTTAAACACTTATATAAAGGTTTGGAATGGAAATAACTACTAATAAAACATGGTGTTGGCACGCCGAGGACATGCCAAGACGCAGGCGCACGGACGCGGGTGACCACGATTGGCAAGAACCTCATGTGGCAAGGCCTTGGCACGTTGGCGCTGGGGTTGGCATGGCAGACTCGATGGTGGGGACGCAGACGTGGCTAGCATGGGCGATGGCATGGTGCGTGGTTGTGGCTATGGCACGGGTCGGCTACGAGTGACAAGTTCGACGGAGCGCACGTACATGGCTTCTTCCTCTTGGGTGACGTCCATAGGCGGGGTTGCATCACCCTCCCTCTTGAGTGGGAAACGTCCTCATTTACTTAAATGTAGTGGTGGGTTCGAACCGGGGAACCGAACCGGAAAAAACCGTCGGTTCCGGTTCCGGAAAAGGAACCGAACCGGAACCGGTGGAACCGGGGGTTGGCCGGTTCCGGTCCCGTTTCCATGTTCCTTGGAACCGAAGAACCGGCAGTTCCGGAACCGGAACCGGACAGGAACCGCCGGTTCCACCCTTTACAAAAAATAAAATATACCGTGAAAATTGTGAACCGCGATCGCGGCTCCAAAACCGCGATCGCGGTTTTGCAATTTTAATTTTTTTTTTAATTTTTTAAGGTTCGGAACCGAACTGGAACCGGAATCGGAATCGCCTCGGAACCGCAAAAAACCGGAACCGGGAACCGAACCAAGGAACCGGGGGGTTCCCGGTTCCGGTTCCGGTTCCAGGGTTCCGAGGAACCGGAACCGAACCCATCTCTACTTAGCTTAAATGCGAGCTTGACATAGAGAGAGAGAGAGAGAGAGAGAGAGAGAGAGAGATCCACGACGTTTTTCGGAGCGTGGAGGGATTAGTGGCGAGAAAAGATTACAATGGCAAAGCAGTAGTAGAGAAGACTTGGATGGAAACTCTGACTCGTAATAGCAGATCTCACACTTCTCGTTCCTTGTGTTTTGCGTACTTTTTTTAATCTTTTTTGACTTTTCCTGCTCCCTTTTTTTTTCTTTGCCTTTGGCACACCTTCCTGGCTTCCACTAGGGGCAAGGTTTTACGTACATCTTGATCTCCAGATCTCGCTTGTATGGAATTGATAGCAACCAAACAAGGTGTGTCGAAGGCATAGATCAAGACCTTTTCTAAGGTCTCAAGCACTCAAGTTTAAGAGGATTTTCAAGAATTTCATATTATCTTTTGAAGATGTCCATCAATGGCGTCAAAAGTCACCAAGAAAGAGAATCAAATCATGAAAGTTCGGAAGTTAAGAAGCCCGTCAAGTTTTTGACAATGTTTGTTAAATGGTCATATCTTTAGAAATAAAATAGATCTCAAGTTCATTCAATATGCGTTGAAAAACTAACTTAATGATCTAGCTACAAGTTCATAGTTTACATGAAAACGTGATTCTAACAAAAAGAAGGTCAAAATCCAGTTTTTGTAAGAGTTGCACAAAATCTAGCGGGAATTATATACTATCCACAATTAGTTTCTTATTATTAATATTTTAAGAATTTAATAGATAGTTTTGATATTTTATACTTTTAGATAGAAATTTGGCTTATATTACTTAGAGGTTTTCTTAGTTTATTTTATTTTTTTTATTTTTTACGTTATCTTTTATTTTAGGATAAAAACTTAAGAAATGATAGAAGATAACCCGTTGACTTTTAACAGACTCTTCTT
This sequence comes from Fallopia convolvulus, assembly GCA_964016875.1. Classification (NCBI taxonomy): domain Eukaryota; kingdom Viridiplantae; phylum Streptophyta; class Magnoliopsida; order Caryophyllales; family Polygonaceae; genus Fallopia; species Fallopia convolvulus. Next base: position 43,810,474 of record OZ024724.1, read on the forward strand.
GACTCTTCCTTTGTTTGTTATTTAAGTGAGGCACCTTAATTGGGAAAGGTGTTTCTCGCTTCTTCATCCAAACTACTTTCTTCTTCAATCATTATTGTGTTCTTAAAATTTGAATTAGTGTTTGAATCCAAAATCCAAACGTTGGGCAATTCTTCTTGTGATAATCTTCACCTCGAAAGTTGTCACGTATTAGGGATCTATCTGGATAGATGTTGTTGTTCTTTTTATCGTTATTAAAATTTTATGCATTATGAATGATAATACAAACAGATCCTAAATGTCTCAATGTATATTTGTAATACCAATATTAATGACCGTTATCCAAAAGTGCCCTTAGGGTTTGAATTCAAGCAAAGATTGAACAACATCGTTGAGGGATGAGGGGTCATTTTTTTTTTATAAATTGTAGGCGCTTAACACTAATTTTATTGGCGGTTCAAATTCCATAGAGTTACTCCATGTATAGAGTTATTATTACCCTAATAAAAATTAATGAATCCTAGAAAAGATAAAAGAAAATTAGAAAAAGAAATTAAATATAATCTATTGATTTACATTTTAATGGTTATTACATAACAAGTGGTTTTAGTTTCGACGAAATTATAAAATAAGTCTATGGGTGAAGTTGGAGAATTCTGAAACGTTAAATAAAATATCAATGATTAAGATTTTTTTCTTACCAAATCTGGTTTTGTTTTTTTGTTTTTAATTGTTTTTCCTAGGATTTACCCGATCTTTCTTACCAAATCTGGTTTTGTTTTTATCTTACCAAATCTGGAGAGATCTAAAACCTAGGAAATTATTTTCCTAGGTTTTAGAAAAAAATTTAATCTCTCGTCCGGTTCGATCGCCGAAGGCGCTCTATATCCAGATCGGATAATGCAGAGGTCCTTAATGGGACAACAATTAGTATATCCAGACATACTGCTAGAGAGATTCGAACCTGAATCTCTAGACAAACAATTAAGAAAACCTAACATAGAAAACCTAACGCCTCGTTTTATTAAACCAACTAGTAATTAATAGTGTTTTTTATTTGGCAAGAGTAATTAGTAGAGCTTTAAAACTTGAGTTGGGATCATATGAGGATTAGGCTTAACCTAAAAAGTAAGGACTAATATAATCCATTGGATTTAGCTAATTAACGGTGAAGATCACACTCCTTTTTTTAAATGACTAGGGGTAGTGTCGTACTTTTGCTGATGTTTTTTATTTTTCCATTTTATTTTTCCATTTTATTTCAAACGAGTTCATTCTCATGTTCGATCGACCGTCGACTCTAGTTCGCACGAGTTCATTTTTCTGTTGGATCGATTTTCGGCAATGGGCTGATTGTCCGGCTTCTTGCTCCTCTACCTACGGCTTATGGCGGATGACATTCATGAGGTAATAGAAAGTTGTAGCTTTCTCTATTTTAGGGTTCCTGATTTTGGTTATTTCTTTTCAGAATCTGAAATTGAAGCTTTGTCGATTCGATAAGGACGAAGGGAATCACCGTTGGGGCGGTTGCGATGTGCGGATTCGTTGATGGCTTGGTCCAAGGTGGCCTAATTGGCTCCGCCGGCGAGTTGCTTGAGAGGTATATGCTGACTAGTGTTGCCAGAACTGTTGCTTCAGGTTTGTGAATTGTAGTCAACTTTTGTGAGCTTAGATTACTGACTCAATTTGTTTGATTTGGTTTCATCTAAAACAGGATATTGATTCTAATCTGATTGTGATTGTTGATAAAAGTCCAAATTAGGTCTAAATTTAGGGTTTTTGCCCTTCAAATCACCCCAATTTCAATTAAACCATCCGTTGTTGGAGGCATTAGTTGAATTCTTATTACACCAGTATGATTAAATGCTATGTTACATAGATTCTATTTGAGTTTCGGGGTAACATAGATTAAATGTTGATTCTATGAAGGATTTGATGCAGGTGTTCTTGTTTCACTCCTAAGAATATTCACAAAAGCTGTTTATCCCCAAAATGATTCAAGGTTAAGAAGCAGTGCTAACTTATACTTTCCAGTCGGGATTGGGTTGATGATCATCTGCATTGTCTTTTAAATGTGCTATTTGATGTTATTTGCTTGATGAGCCCCATTTGGTGAAGTTAATCGTCTCAACCTCTTCATATACTACAATTAGCCTATTAGCTCAAATGGCAGAGCATTGTGCTTGTTCACAAAGATGTAGGTTCGACTCCTACATAGGCTAACTTAAAATGCACTTTACTTATCGCTGAGTCACTCAATTTGGCATGCACTTTTACTTATTTTCAATGCACTTTTACTAATTTGGAATGCACTTTTAGAGACATGGAATGCACTTTACTATAGAATGCAATTTCACTACTTTGAAATCCACTCTTTCTATCTTTTTAGGAATGCACTTTTTCTACTATTTAAGGCACTTTTACTACTTTAAAATGCAGTTTAGAGTTGAATTTTACTAGTTTATAATGCATTTTTTTAACCTGTCTAGAATGCACTTTAGCTAATTTATAATGCACTTTAACCACTTTAGAATGCACTGTTTCTACTATGTAATGCACTTTTACTACTTTAAAGTGCACTTTAGAGTTGAATTTTACTAGTCTATAATGCATTTTTTAACCTATCTAGAATGCACTTTAGTTAATTTATAATGCACTTTAACCACTTTAAAATGCACTTTCGAATTAAATTTCACTAATCTCAAATGTTCTTTATCCTATCTATTTGGAATGCACTTTTTCAACTATATAATGCACTTTTGCTACTTCAGAAAGCACCTTTTCTACTTCAAAATGAACTCTAGAATCCAACGACACAACAAAATATTCATGAATTTCTTCCACGTGTTTACACTATATACAATTTAGGAATGCATGTTTTCACTGTTATAATGCAATTTTTACTACTTTTAAATTGCACTTTAGGGTTCGATTTTACTACTCTAGAATGAACTATTTTCTCTCTACTTGGAATGAACTTTTGCTAATTTAGAATGGACTTTTTTTGAATGGTTTTTTTTATTGACAATTCATGTGCTTCTAAAACAAATTAGCCCATGTGGGATTCGAACCCACATCCTTGTACGTATGCACATTGCTCTTCCATTTGAGCTAATAGGCTTTCCTTATATTAATAACTTGCTAGCTTAATCAAATAATTTTTCAATGTAAAATAATCTCATGCTTATGGGTATACAACAAAATGAAATTGCTCAAGTTGTAAAGTAAAAGAAAGTCAATTTAAGTACAAATAGCAGGTTCTGTTGATTATCAACTTAATCTGACTTCAGTCTAAAAAAAAACATGCTATATAATGCACTTTTACAACATAATAGTGCACTTTGTGTGCTTAATTTTGCACTTTATGTGATTAATGAGCTCGAACCTTACCTAGGGCTTCGATTCAACTCCAAAGAATAAATCCGTAGACTTAAATCATCCATAAGCACACACAATAAGGGAAAAAGTGCAATTCTAAGTATACGCACAATAACTAGTCAATTTCACATCATTCATTCAAGAAAACAAACTATTAGCTAGAAGTGTACACACACTTTTCTATACAAGTCCAAAAACACACTAACAAACTCAAAACAAAGCATACACATGAACTAATTTCTGGTGCTTTGAAGCATCATAGACTCGAAATAGAGTAATTAATTCGAATATGTAGCCAAAAATGCGAATCGCATACGAACTAATTTCTAGGGTTTTCGATCTTACCTTTAACCGGTGGTTCTTTCATTGTTGGTGGCATTTTCAAGTTGTGCTCCAACTACTAGATCTATAACTCTTGTAAATGCTTCGATTTTGGTTTCGATTTGGCCTTTTGATTTCGTTATTTCTTCAGATTCAGATGAGAGAGCGAGAGAGGATTTTGGGAGCTCGAGCGAGCGACGAGCGTTAAAGAATCGAGTCATTCGAATGAGAGGCCCGAGTGGAAGGGGAATTGGCGCTTTTGATCAGGGGCATATTGTTCGACATAATTACAAAATTGCCACCGTGCCACTTTTTTCCATTTTTTTATCTATACCTATCTTTTAATCTCAGCCTTTGATCATCTCAATCCAACAGCTCTAATATGTCCTTATTTTTCACTATAACACCTATCTCCACCAGAATTTCACTCTTAAAACTTTACCCATAAAATTTTAATAAATTTCATGGAACAAGGCCAATAACGTACAAGTCCACTTAAAAGAAAGAATTTGTTTAGTTTTTTTTTCATTTTTTTGACTTTTTGTTAATAATGTACATAAGGAAGAGTCATAGATAGAAAATTAGAGAGGTCGAAAGAAAATATTTAATTCAACTGATGTTTTATATTTTCAAGACAAATTTATCTATAAAAAAACAAATAAACTAAATATTAGCATGTGTTTGGTGGACTGGTGTTATGATTTCTATTCTATACCTAGCATAAGTATACAGTGGTCCTACATATCCCAGATGTTTTAAATTTTTTCAAGTCATACATATTTAATTCCGGCATAAGGATTAAAAATTGCCAACATAAAAAAAATGCATAATGTTAATTAGATTAATTAGGCTTAATCATGCGATTGTGTAGTATATAACATAATATTTGTACATGAATGAAATCAATAAAGTCGGCCAGATAATAATTCATATATACTTGTGACTTGTGAGTTTGTGATTGATTTTTGATACATACGAATTGACAAAAGAAAGCATCCCCAATAGTTTATTAAATTTTCATATACAGTAGCCAAATTAACGCTCAGTTGAGTATTTCCAATAATGCATAGAAACGTAAAGATGAGAAATTAAGAGCCAAGCATCAGACTTGCCTAGAGAATTAATTAGATCAATCCTCCTTGAACGCAAGTGCAAAAATTAGTGCTGTTTGTGCCATTACTTCTTCTTCTTGTTGTTGTTGTTGTTGACGTGCTCCTCTTCTTCACATAACATGTTCTTGTTGAACCGATCTTCTCCTACCTCGTTCTATATAAGGAGATCGGAAAGAGTAGGGGTTGGTGTTTCAATCGATCGATCCGGAGGAGAGTGTTCAATCGATCGATTAAAACCTAGCTACATGCGTTTGCTTTCTATATAGACAAAAGAAATTCTATGGATTGGTATGGGTGGTGCGTTTGAATTTTAACAAAGTATACCTACTTTTGTCTAATTGTCTTCATTTACTTAATTTGATTGATCCTACCTGTTTTGCTTCTTTTTTTTATTTTTTTAAAAAAGGTATCCTTATTGCAAACCCTAAAATATACTATTAAAAAGTTAGTAGAGAATGAAATTATGCTATATGTTCTTGAAAGAAATTAAATTATTTTGCATGCACGGATTAAATTTGAGAAATTTCATTTTACAATCGGTAATTAATTATTTTTGATTTGGGGCCGGGCATATTAAGTGTAGTGAATAAAGTGGGTCCATGGTAATTAAATTAAAGCAGGAGGAATTAGTGGAAGAAATCATAATTAATCATAATGTACGGCGTTTGTTGAGAGGTTGACAAGGTGGACACACGTCTCTAGCGAATGTAAACACCTGCAAAAATGCTAATAGCATTCGATACAACTCAATGATCGAAATTTGAGTTGGGCTGCCTTCATAAGCAATGTGTTAGGAGGTCACTCACTTTACAAACTTATTGATATTATTATTTTATACTAGTAGAATATTAAGGAGAGGAGGATGTGACTAATTATGATCCATGGCCATTATTGTTCTCAAATATATAAGGCATTGTTTGGTTGTGCTTTTTTTTTTTATTACCAAAAGAAAATTTTAATCCAACGATCTAAACCTTCTATGCTCCATGCGGGGTTTACTGCAAAGACTTTTCCGGTTATCGTATACAAATCAGGCCCCCATATATCAGGACTGTACAAGCCTGTTACATAGATTGATCTACATATATAAAGAATGCAATACGATGCTTTTCGGTATACGTAGGTGGATACAACAAAAAAATATCCTTTTTTGGTAGAAAATAGAAAATTATTCTAATGTATCTGTTAGAAAAGCTAAAGCTTTGATTTTGATGGTTTCAAACACAAAGTCACGTGACCAACCTCGAGTCTCCGGCGTGAAAGAAAGACAATCGGAGAAGATCATGAAGATGCACATGATATTGAAAATCTGATCAATATATTCTGGTTATAAGAGTACTATTATCTTCTCAATTTGGATAAGGCGACACCTTAAGCCTTATCTTATTGTTCTATAATATTTTCTTAGGATGATATTTGTAAGATTAGAAATATATTATCAATCCGGCCATAACCGGATTGGAAAATAATATCTTTCTAATTTACCTAGTTTTCGTGTATTTAAATTTAGGAATTAGGTTAGAATATAACGAACTCATACTCTATATAGTGGAAAAGAGAAAAACAAAGTGTTCGAGAGTTCGAAAGAAGAAAAAAGTTCATATGCTTGATAATTGATTGAGAATAGAGTCTTACTTCTTTTTTTCTTTTTGATCGGAGAATAGAGTTTTACTTAGCTCATTTACTTAGCTCAAACAAGTGATACATACTTAGAAAGTAAGATTACCTCCGAATTATTATTCTAAACATATTTAAAAGTATTAATAAAACCAGCACAACTTTAGTGAATGAATGAGAAGCACAACTTTTAGTCAATTGAAGCTTTGTTCATAGATTCGTTGTATTGTTTTAATAATTTAATTGGGTTGGATGAAAAATTGTGCATATATATCTAATCCTATTTGTACTTCCACTTTATTAATAGCTTGGTATATATTTTATAGTTGCAAGCTCCACTTATTTGGCAGCTGTAACATCACAACCCAAAAAACAGTTAATAATGACCTCTGCAATCCAAATTGGCTATCATGAATGCACATACTCTATATCCAAAATAGCAACAACACTTGCTATTCAAAATACTCAAAAACTAATAAACCACTCGCTCACCTTCCGTACTACAATATTGGGCTTGATATTATTGCCAATTTCCAACAATGCGCCCAATACCCTAAACTCTAAACCATCTATCGCCTCCGTGCGAAAAGCACGGACAAAAATCTAGTATCAACAAAAATGGTCATATACAAAGTATCTAGCCAAGCTGGAGGAGAGTAGATCAACCCGCTAAAGATTTCGCTGCTCTACTACTTCACTCACTTAGTTGTAGTGGTAAATTGACCGGTAAAACACACCAATTGGTCCAATTACAAAGTTGATATGTATATGTATTATTACGAAACGATCCGTCCACTTTATCTCCCACTTCCAATGTGTCTAGTTGCCCCTTCCATCTGCTTTTTCCACTAGTTTCCAACCCAGTAACTTGATTGCTTCATTTACACGGGCTTTATTTTTAATTAACCCATTTAGCTTAATTAATTTGGAATAAGAATAGGGATGTTAACTCAGTGATTGATGCAGATGTAAAGCACATTTTAACAAGTAATCAAGATTGGTGAAACAGAGATTCGCTCTGAGTGTAACTGATATTATAATCATATTTATCTCGAATTTAGATCAAATCTGAGTTCAATCTATAGCATATAACATGGCCCAATTTAAGACACTTCTTTCTAGCTTCCAAAATGAATGAAAAGCCTTGCATGATAAGAGTGTATCATATATAGAATTAGAAATAAGGAAATCATGATTCATGAGCGGTGCAACATTCACTGCATGAATATTTTTACAGACGACTGACAAATAGTGCCCTATAATCTCTAAAACAAGCTTAACGTTTGATTGACTTGCTGAAAAATGAGGTTCAGGCTTTACGGCTTATTGACCCCCAAATAGGCTGTAGGAATTAAAAATGCAGGTGTTTTTCACATAAGAACTGCAAATTAACTTGATATGCCTTCTGAAAGTAAGGGGGAAAAAAACACAACTTAAGATAAAATCTAAAAATCAGTTAATTTCAATGACTTCCATAATGCTCATCAAACATGCGGATATGCTATCCTTGATATTCATCTTAAGCTCCCAACCACCTGCGCAGCTTCACACTGACAGTCCTAGAATCACAAATCTTTGACAGCTTGAGATTTCAGATCGGAATCACTAAAGAACAGGATATATAGGAATTCCTTTACTACAAATTAGAGTTCAGGACTACAGATAGATAACAGTCAGCTCTCAGGGTATCTCTTTCCACTCATCTAACGGTACAAGAGCTAAATCCATCTTGTGAGTTGTCATATGCTGAAGATGTTGAATAATATCCTCATTATCAAGGCTTTTGAAAACATCTTTCTCAATGTAGCACAGTAATCGATCAGTGAAGTCACTTCCCATCTTGTTCAGCAAATCCGTCTTGGTAAAATTCATTGCCGAGAAGACTCTTTCTATAGTAGCACTCGCAATTGGTAGCACTAAAACCAACTCAATAAGACGGTATATCAAGTGAAAAGCAGTGTGAAATCCTACCTCAACCATCTTCTTAGCAACCGCTTCAATATCTTGCAATCTAGAAAAATTCTCATTTCCTCTCATTTCATAAATCCACATCTTCAATTGGTCTTTAAGCTCCATTTGATCACAAATTGAGAAGTCTTGTGGATATAACTCTGCAAGTCGAACTAGCTTTGACTCATTGAAATTGGAGAACGAATTCTTAGGATCAAGGCACGCTATACATGTGAGTAACTCTGCATTTGACCTACTGAAGCGATTCTCCATCTCCTCACTAATTTGGTCAATAACCTATAAATATAGCATAATATTAGTTATATTAATAAAGAATGGTTCAACATTCGATTGAGAAATAATAAAGTACCTGGCAAAATATATCATCTCGAAAGTGGTGGTAGTATGTTATAACATGTCCACGCCTTGAACAAAAGCGGCTTGGAGCATTATCTTCCATGTTGAGAATTATAATATCATTGTTAGCACAAAAAACGTTGACATCTCTGAAGAGTTCATCCAATCCATTCTCCTTGAAATCTTGCAATGTCCTTTTAGTGCTTTCAACCAAACTCACAACCTCAACAAGATTTTGATCTTTTTGTTGCAAGAATTGTGACAAAACATTTGTCCAACCTAATACTCGATTCATCAAGTGTGCCACAAAAACAAATTGATAACTCTCCATTTTTTCAACCAAGCTGGCAGCGAAGCCTCGAGTTCCTAGTTCAGTTCCATTATCAAATACATTTTCAAGCACTTGAATGGCCGAGGACCACAAAGATAGAAGACGAAGAATGGTTGTATAGTGTGAGCCCCAACGAGTAGCTTCTGACCGAACTGAATTAGTTTCTTGATTCGATCCTTGCACTATGGAAAATTCACCTTTTTCTAATCTATCCACCATGTTTTCATGTTGTTTTTGCCCGGACTGATCAGCCATTTTGCAAGAAGCACCAACCATGTCAGTAATCATAGACAAATATTCAAAGAAGTCACTCACAGCCTGATTTTTTTGTGAAACAGCCACAATAACTAATTGGAGTGGGTGAGCAAAACGATGAACATATCTTGCACCAGGATTTTCATTGAATATAAGATTTTTCAGTCCATTAAGCTCGTCTTGCAGATTACATGCCTCGCCATGTCCTTGGCCTCTTAGTTTGGAGATAGAAAATCCATGTTTTGCAAAGAACTGATCAATGCCACTTTTCAAAGACGATGCGTTAATGTCAACAACATGAACAACTTCAAGAAACCGCTCCACCACTACTCCATAGTCATTCACATACCTTAAAACAACAAACATTTGCTCTTTCGCTGAATTATCACAAGCCTCATCAATCAACAAAGAAAAAACCTTGTCACCAATATCACTAGTTATAGCTTTTGTTGTCTCAATTGCACATGCAGCAATAATTTCCTTTTGAATACGAGGACAAGTAAATTGGTTAGTTGCATGTGCATTCTCCATAATCACCTTTCCAACGTCAGAATTGCAAAAATCAAGAAGTTCCAAAAAATTACCTCTATTTAGCGAGCATGCTGAATCATCATGCTCATAAAAATCCAACCCTTGTCCAAGTAGAAATCTAGCAGCATCTACACTAATAGTCAAACGAGTGAGGAATGCAACATCCAATGCTTGCTTTTCCTTTTCCACACTTGTCAAACTTTGCCTTTGATCCTTGAAAGCAAAGAATAATTTTCGAGCCTCATTGTGACTACTACCAGCTGCCCCTTCATGTTCTCTGAATTTCTCACTAGCCTTCTTCCAGTTACGGAATCCAGTTTTCACAAACACCTCGTTTCCAAATCTTTTGCTTGTTTCTCCTCTAAAAAGGTAGCACCAAAAGCAAAATGCAGCATCTGCAGAAACACTATATTCCAACCATTCCCATTTCTTCAACCACTCAACTTGGAAACATCTCGTTTTATTCCCGAAACCCCTTCTTGGAAATTCATATGAAAACGGTTGACAAGGACCCTCAATCAAATATTTCAGCCTAACATTATCTCTAATTTGAGGCTCATAATCCATGATCGGTTTCCGCAATGCTGGGTCACTGATAATATCCTCCTCGCATATGGGCTCCATTCGAGCTCTTTTTCCACACGAGGCATCAACAATTTCATCAATATCTTTAGACTCACTTGGAATAATTGAAGACCCTACACTTGAACTCGGTGCTCTCTTTTCCCGAATAACAAACTTGTCCATATTCCTAGTAATGACCAATTTAATTCAACAATTTCAATTCAGCAAAATTTATCGAATCAAACCACTAATCTAAAGAGACTCAATTTAAAACATATTCAAATTTTAAAATTCAAAAAGCTAATCAGACAACGAGATGTTAAATTTGTATATACTGCATTAGTTGTTTGATTTCTAAAGTTGAAGCCCTAAGAAATCAATCCAACAAAATTAATAAAATCAAACAACTAATGCAGTATATACAAATTTAACTCAACAAATATTGAAGAATTAACTCAGGAAACTAACCCAAACGTAATTCACTTTCAAAGTCAGAAACCCTATAAAAAATCAATTCAATAAAAGTCATCAAGAGTGCTTACAATTTCAAATTTACAAAAGCGGCGCACCAGCGAGGTGAGCTACTCACGGTAGAAGGGTAGGGGAGTGGGGCCGGCGAGGTCCGCCGCGGGCGGCAGCCGGGGTGGGGCTGATCACTGCTTCCGTCGTCGTCGTCTTCAGAGTGTTGTTAGTAGGTCCAGCGCTCGAGCACACACACAAGACCGGCCTTTCTCAGTTTCTCATGCGATTTTATTTTTCTTAATATCGTCAAAACCACGCGTTTTGCCTTTTTTTACAGATCGCTCAGTAGCAAAGCGTCGTCGTTTTAATTAATAATAAACGACGTCGTTTCGGTCCAAATTTCTTATCTCTTATCTCTTATTTGCTCCTCCTCCCCTTTCAATCCTTTTTTTTTGTCCTGCAACATCATCTTCTCTAGCCTTTCCACTCGCTGAGCTCTCACATGGCGTCCCTAATCCTGGGAACAGCTTCCATGGCCACTCAAACACTCTCTCTTCTTTCCCTTTCTTCTTCAAAGTGTCTCTCCGGCGTCTCTCTCTCCTTCCCTCCACGGAATTTGGCACTTTCATCCTCTTCGCCATGCCCGTCGCTTCCACCGAGTAAAAAACCGCACCTTTTTAAACCCTAAGTATATAATTAATTCAAATTCGTTTCATATTTTAGTATGCTAATTGATTTCTGAAATTCAATTTTACTTGTATTTCACTTTCTATGGCAGTTTATTGTGGAAGAGGTGACAGGAAGACCGCCAAGGGCAAACGCTTCGCCCATTCCTTCGGCAATGTGAGTTACCTCTCAATCTCCATTTGCTTTCCGTTGACTAATTGGTAATTCTATGCTATTCAAGAGAAAATCTGGAATTAATGAATAATCTTGCACCTATCAAAGTCTGAAAATTAATATGCTCAGATGATTCTGTGCTGTTGTATTTGTGAAATTAGTGCTTAATCTTTGATTCTGTGCTGTTGTATTTGTGAAATTAGTGCTTAATCTCGCACCTAATTGGAGTCTCAAATTTGATTTGCACATAGTGCTCTTCTGTACTGTTGTATTAGTGACTTGAGTAGTATATTTGAGAATTCTCGATAGCTTTTTAAAAAGTTTTCACCTTGCAGCTGTCCAATTAAATGCCTTTATATTAGTGGTATAAAAACTCTCTCATTGTATCTTGGATAAGCCATTACATTTATGCTTTTCAATGTGGTTAGCTAGGGTGCAAATTAGTTGGAGCTATTTATCGATCTCAATGAAGACACTAACTCTCATAACTTTGGGCTGGGCTGAGTTGAATAGGTGAAGCAAGTTCCACATTCGTAAGATTGGAATTGGTTCAGATTATTTTAAGTCAAGTTATTATGAATTTTAAGTTTGTTGGTTTATCGAAGATGCAAGTTGAAAGAATTTCATCATGGAACGCGGTTTTGTTATTGCCATGTCGAGTTAGGTTGGGTTTCAGGTGGGTGGTGTTTTTGATTGGCATAATTCCATTTCATTGGTTTCTTGATCCTATATATTTTTTCAGAACAAGGTTTTAGCTAATCTCATGTGCTCATTTGAGAATTTTGTTTGGCATAATTCCAATTCATTAGTTTCTTGATCCAATATGAAAAATAAGGTTTTAGCTAATCTCATGTGCTCGCTTGAGAATTTCATCTGGTATTCTTAAACTACAGGCAAGGCCACGAAACAAGAATAAGGGCCGAGGTTATCCTAAACCTCCCGTCCCTCCACCCGAGCCCAAGAAGGACCCCTTTGAGAATACTGAGAAAGTTAATTTCGAGATTAAGGATGAGTAGCTTATCACATTGCTGTGAAAGAGAAAGGCTAAGTTTGGGGCCTTTGCAGTTCATATTAGATCTGTAATTGTTGTCATATAGCGGCATTAGTTCAAATTGTTCTATCTCATACTATCTTTGAATCTGATAACACTGTGATTTGTTTCACTTGCTTGTAATGATTTGCCCTTGACTGTGTTGTGTTGAAGTTGGCATTTAAGAGGCTCTTTTTTGTTCATTCATGCATTATGAGTTTAATCATTTTCCGTTGGATATAGTTTTGCACTTTTGCTTACACTTTACAATGTCAAACTCATTCATTTGTCGACAAACTTGAAGGTCTCTTCTTTTGGGTTCTGAATTCAGTTGCCAACAAGCTTGATCTTGTATTTTGCTTTTTATTTTGTTGTATAAAAATCATGTGCTGTCTCTGCCCCTGCCCTCGAGTGTGTTTTCACTTGCCGTCTTCTAATGTCTTCAGAAGCTAATTTTTGAGGGGAAAAGAGAGGAAACTTGAGGAGGTGGAATGAAATCAAAAGTTTGATTGCTTTACAAGTCTGTGAATCATGAAACAATCATATTATCAAGAAACATTGTTAAATACCCAGTTTACAAAAAAAATACACTTATTTATTTCTTATGTACGACTTCCAGGCACCAAAATTATACTTCCAATCGTTGCACGCCCCACAAACTAGTCCTTTAAAAATATAACAAAACAGGGGCTTTCACCCTTTCCTCTCACTAGTGCTTGGATAGTTGGATAACTGATAACTAGACTTGTCAATCGGGTCGGGTGGGTCGGGTTCGGGTTTTGGTATGTCGGGTTCGGGTCAATTTCAGGTCGGGTCATTTCGGGTCACAAATTTATCGGGTTCAAACAGGTCGGGTCACTACGGGTTTGTTGCGGGTTCGGGTCGGTCAACGAGTTAAATAACCTGGGGTTTCCTATTGATTTTAACAGTTTATTTACTATTTTTTAGTTAATTTTTTTCATTCTCGCTTATTTACCTAAAAAGTTATAGTATAATCTAACTTGAGCCTAAACATAAGGATTTGGATTTTGTATACAAGACGCTCAAATTTTGTATTCATTAATATTAATATTTAATCATAAAGTGGTATCTCACTATTTTAGGAACATTTTTGTATTGTCTCAAAAAAAGGAACATTTTTGTAACCAATCATGTGTTAGACTAAGGGGGTGAATAAACACAATGACAAGTCCCAATTTCACATTCATTGTGCTTGTTGGCAAAAGAATTTCAACAAGAAATGATTGACCTCAAATTTCAAATCGTAAGAGATTCAAAATTGATTATGAAGAAAAAATAACACATGACCTCATAGAGTTCTTGTATGCATATACTAGGAAACATATATCAATTCGATCAGAATAGGAAAACTTACAATCCACGTATTATTAAAAAGTATGGTATTCTCCCATTTTGTATATATTTCAGCTTTGATAAAGTCATAATCATTTATGTAACCTAGAGCATCTTTAATCTATTGGCTATTAATAATTTTATTTGGTTACTATTAATCGTTTGCCCAAACCTAGAGAAGTATATATACATCTTTTTCGAAGATATTAACTTATAACATCTTCAACTAATTGGTTTGTTTAATGTTAATAATCTAGAAAATTAGTTTTTCAAGCAATCGATTGGAGTCAAGTCCAACTATTGATTAGAGGAAGGAACGAGACTGCAACCAAACTTGACTTGGTGTGAAATTTTTTTCACCATGCTCGCTTTTTAGTTTGACCCAGCGGGTTGAATCAAACCCGGTCGGGTTTGACCCATAAATTTCTCGGGTCATCGGGTTCGGTTAAAATCGGGTTTCGGGTTAATTTTTTCGGGTTATGACCCAAAAAATTTCGGACGGGTCGGGTCGGTTTTTCGGTTCGGGTCATATTTTACCAGGTCTACTGATAACCCATTCATTTCATCATTTGGTGATGTCTAAGCCTCAGTGTTGGCGTTAACATATAGAGTTCTGTATCTGCAATCTTTAAATTTTACTAAATGATTTGCTTAAGAAAAATAAACATTTTACAAAAAGACACTTTTGATAACTTAGTATGCAATAAAGACAGATTTAGTCCCAAGAGTTGATGAACAAGGTAATGATAATTATGATACTATTCCTAGGCCAGAATTTACTCAATGATTACTAGAAGAATTGAATGGAATTTCTTGGCAGCTGGCTGAACTGTTTCCACATGAGGTTGACATATTATTAACTCTAATGCATGCATATCCTATTCTTGCTGGATAACTTGTCATTTAATGCTATCAACTGAACACTGAATGCAAGTTTTTGGATGACTGGTTCCTTCTGGTATGGCATCATTTCTTTTACCAATTTACCAATTGCAGAAACTGAAGTTGTTTGCAAGTGTCTGTGCTAGAATAGCTGACTCTGGAATGAAACTCATGTTCTGAAACTAAGTTTGTTTTTCAACTAACATGAATACATCAATGCTCAGATCTCCCATTCTGACTTCATTGTGATTCTGAACATCTTGTTGAGATCTTTTCTCCAGCTATATCATATCATATGGGCTTTGAATTTTGTGTGACAATAATTGGTCACTCTTTGGTGACAGTATTTATGGCATCAACTTATCCTTGAAGCCTTCAACATCTTCTCGATCACAGTTGGACATTAAGTTTAGCTTCAACTTCTGGAATAAAATAATTGCAGAGTTGTTGTTTTGAGCTGTCATTTATGGAATCCTGATTTTCATCTACATATTATGACTAATTCATCCTGAAGAAGAATGATGTGGTGACCATCCACAAGACTACAGAACCAAATCCCTAACTCATATAAATTCAGATTTGACATGTGCTACAACTATAGATGTTTTTGCATATTCCTCTGGCCATAATTACACTGGAAGGCTATTCCAAGGCCATGTGCTTGGAATTGTTTATGAGATTAGGGGACCATCCAAATCATATCATGCAAGTGTTCAAACTTTATCTGTAATTATCCTTTTTTTCCATGCCTAAGCTACGCGAATTTCGTACCAGTTGATCGAGAATGGCTGATAGTTGAATCTGAGGTAGACTGGTAGTTCTGACATGAGTTGCAAACTTTGAATGAAGGCTGCACATGCATTGGTGATAAGTGATGATGTACTTGTTTGTTTGTGACTGATTATTCCTTGTGTTATGGGCTTATGGCTATTCGATGGAACTTATTCAACTAGATAGCACAATTTGGTAAAACCCCTAATCCTACACAAGTGCATTGTATGGGTCGATCTTTATATTCCTTTTCGGTTCTTTTATATGCAAGTTGTGGAAGTAACTTCTCACTTCGGAAGTTGAGACTAAATCGGCCATGGTTACTTCTTCTATGTGTAATGTGTTGGGCTTATTGCCCAAATGAGCATCGTTTGATACATGCACTATTCTAAAACTCAGCTTGCCTAGTCGTCCAGCCCATCTAGGTATCCGTCTAGGACTGCCTAGGCAACCGTTTTGCCCGTCTAGGCGCGACCCCTTTTCGCCTAGCGTTTTTTAGAACATTGGATACATGTTGATTGGCATACTTGATTTTATCACAAGTAGATGGGGGTCTCCTTTATAAAAATTAATTTATAAAGTATATACTTTTTTGAATGCATTATTTCTAAACTAGGGCTTTTTTTACTGCATGGAATAATGATCCATATATAAGCAAGCAAGTTAACGGGATGCTAGGGAGCAAGTTCACTGGCTGAGAAGAAAAAGTTTGAAGGTACGTGCAGAATGAAGGCAGACCTTCATTAGTGTGCAAGCTACAGAAAGATGAGACACAAATTTAAGAATATATTCTATAGGTAAGATTGAGATTCTTAATTAGATGCTTTTCCTGGGCCGTGTCTGTTCTCCCTTGCCTTGAAAATGACTGGTTAGTCTGGTTTTATATAGCATGCAACATTCTTACAAAGTGCCTTTTCGGAAAAAACATTCTTAGAAAGTGGGATTAATTGTGAAATATAAGAAAAGTAAGTTGGATGTTTGATAAGCCCACAAAAGCATCAATTTGGAACATTGAAACTCACTATAATATTAGTGAAATTTGCATTAGCCGTTCAGAAAGTAATCAAGTCATGGTAAACTCAATTTGTAAGAATTCAATATTGAATTTGTTTGGATGACCATTTTCGGCCTTATTTATTGGCCCATATTTGTATTACAAAATATGTTACCGATGTCTCATACCACATATAGTATTATAGTATTGTTCATTAATGTAACTATTGCTTTGTTGCAATATTATATATGATGGTACTAGTACTATACGTTGTGAGACAACATCGGGAACATATCTCGTAGTAAAAGATCCAGATGTTTTATCAATGATTTTAATTTAATTGACATGTTTTCTTATTACGATAACCTATCAGCAAAAGTATTGTATAACTATATAAGCATTATGTTGAAACAGAATCATTCCATACTTGAGAAAAGAATGAGATTGTAAACAAATAACCGGTTGATATCAAACCCTCATGATCGCATGCGCAAGAAGACAAAATGAGATGGAAATGCAAAAAAAAGTCGATACTTAGTTATTTACAACACACAATAAAAATCACAATCCTCTGGGCTCTTCTGGCTCTAGGAGCCTCCTTTATGTTACAAATGCACGTCATGTGAAACACGAAGAAGTCGAACTTGAAAAAAAATTGTAAAAAAACGAAAACGCACAAAATCAAACCAACAAGTGGCCAATTGGCCAACTAAGATCTCTAATATATCAAGTTCAAACTTCCAAAGGGGCCCACAACTCATCACATTTATTGGCCATCCCCAATCATACACGGTTAGGAGGAGTAGACAAAGTGGGCTCCACCCGCCTCATAAACCCGGGCTTAGACGACACGTCATCGTTCTCATGGTACGCGTAAGCAAACCCTCCATGCCTAGTCATGTCCATACCCGCCATCTCATCCTCACTCGATATCCTCAACAGCCTCAGCTTCTTGAGCCCGTAGAACAACGGGCCCATTGTCACCGTCACCCACCCAAACACCACACAAACCTGCACCATCTGCGCCGCCAGCAGCCTCCCTCCGCCGCCCATGAAAAGCCCGTAGGGCCGGCCCGCGTCCCCTCCGTAAACCTCCCCAACGTACCTCTTGGCGGCGAACAGCCCCGTGAAGATCACCCCCCACGCGCCGCACCCGCCGTGGAGCTGGGCGGCCTCGAGGGGGTCGTCGAACCGGAGCCTCTCGGCGATCCAGTTGAGCCCGATCAGGACCCACGACGCCACGAAGCCGCAGACGATGGCGGCCCACGGCTCGACCACGGAGCAGCCCGAGGTGATGGCGGCGAACCCGCCCAGGAGCCCGTTGCAGACGTCCGTGACGTTCCAGTGGCCCACCAGGAGGCGCTTGCTGAAGAGGGTTGTTAGGGCGGCTGTCGACCCGGCCAATGTGGTGGTGACAGCTGTCCTGCCTACCCCGCTCCATTGACCGTAGTACCCTCCTGTGGTCCCGTACGGTTTGAGGATGATGAGGAACGAACCCGGGTTAAACCCGTACCAGCCGAACCAGAGGAGGAAGGTGCCGAGGACTACGAGGGAGGCGCTGTGGCCGCGGAGGGCGATGGACCGCCCGGTTCGGTCGAACCGCCCGATTCTTGGGCCTTCGATGAGGGCCCCCCAGAGGCCGGCTATTCCACCCACCATGTGGACAACGCCCGACCCGGCGAAGTCGATCACGCCCGACCCGAATAGGAGGTCGTTGGGCTTGAACGCGCTCGCCCATCCGTCCACGGACCAGAACCAATGCGACACGATTGGGTACACAAATCCTGCCAATTAATTAATTAATTATAATTTCTACCAAAAAATTTAAAAATATAAAAAAATTGATAGAGTACTTGCCTACTTGACAAGTGCACTAAAATATATTCAAGTTGCCGTTAAAAAATATTGAAAATGTTGCAGGTAATGTCAGCAAATTGGTCATTACGAGACTAAAACGAATATCCTAATTTACATTTTTTAATCGTTTGCATCGAAAAAACTTAATTAGGGATATATCATAGATCGAGATAGATCTTCGTATCGCTTTAAACTTAAAGAAGAAACATATATGTACTTCAGTACGTGCCATCTGTTAGGAAGAATCTTTCATCTGAAAAAGAAAAACAATTTTAATCGTCTCTAGTAATGATTCTTGAATTTTATCCAGAGGCAAAGTCTGACTTGTCTTAACTGACTTTTATTCGCCGGGGTTGCATGATTGGATTGACCAGATCGATCAACTGGCTAAGAAATTGATCTTGATTAGAAATTATAAACTAATAAGTTTAAATTAAAGCGGAAAGTTGAATGTGATGAGTAAATTAATAGTGTAAGGAATTACCGGTGAGGAAGGTGGAGTAAATAAGATAAGCAACGAACTGGGTCCTCTCGGCGATAGAGCCGCTAGTGATACCAGCGGCTGCAATGGCGAAAGCCCACTGATAAAGGAAAAAGCTGTAGTCAAAGTCGCCGGCGCCCTCAACAGAAGCCGGGACGTGCTGTAGGCCAAAGAAATGGCGGCCAATGAAGCCGTTGGAGGGGGTCCCATAGGCAAAGGCGAACCCAAAAAGGTAGTAAGAGAGGCCACCGGCGGCCGCGTCGAGTACGTTGGTGAGCATGATGTTCATGGTGTTCTTGGCGCGCACGGACCCCGCGCAGAGCATGGCGAAGCCCAGCTGCATAGCGAAGACCAGGTACGCGGAGAAGAGGAGGTACGTGTTGTCCACGGCGTAGGTGACGGTGGTGAAGCTGTCGCAGAGGTAGGAGGCGGCCGCTGTGGCGTTGGAGCCGCCGCCCAGGAGGGCCGCCAGGTCGGAGGCTTGGCAGGTTTGGAAGGAGGTTGACATGGTGGACGTGGGGAATTAATGGGGTCGAATTGAATGAGCGGGTTGGGGTTTGGGGGAAGTGGGTTTGGTTTTATAGGAGGGGGTTGATTGTTTACTTGTGGCAATCTAGAGATCGATCGAATATTACAAGAGTTTTTTTTTATATACTTTTATAAATAATAATCTTGTAGAGTTATCCAAAGGGGACATGTTATTTGCATTTTGCAAGTTGTTAGACCATGTTTATTGGCTTTGTTTAAAATTGGGATGCTAGCTTGGTCAAAGTTATCAAACAACATCAACATCATCTCTCACTATGGTTCTGCTCAAGCGGGATTTAGTCATGAGTCTGATTTCGGTTCTACAGAAAGGTGGAGCTGGGACTGATTGACCCCGGTTCTTCAATTTCGGATCAGTTTCAGGACTGGTTGACCTTCGATTACTCGAGTCTAGACTTTTAAAAAAATTCACTCAGTGGTGAACTCAACTAAGTTTGAGTTCTTAGAGAACTCGGTTTGCACCATCAACCCCCCCCCCCCCACGAGGGTTTAATACGCAATATTTTCGATTGCACAATTGTGGAAATGAAGAGTTGGGAAAAGAAGAGTTGGAAAAATGACTTGAACTTGATATTAAGTCGCACACGTATCCTCTCAAGGTTATAGAGGAATCAAAGTCCATGTAGTTCTCTTAACTTTGATAAGGAACCCCACTTGGCCACTTACCTAAGACGACCCTTCGGAACCAGCGGAAGAAGCCCAACATGTGTCATCATCGTCAAGTACATGATCCGATGACTCCATATAGTTCAACAATTGTGCTCTAAGATCTGCCCTCTTTCAATTGTCGACACAAACTTGAGCTTCCAATGCATCGGGCGTCAATCTTGATCTCCTATTGTCTAGGATGTTGCCACCTTGGCTAAACTCTTGCTCCACCGCTATCGTTGAGGCGGGAACAACTAATACTTGAGTTGCGATCTTTGCTAGCGTTGGATACGTCTTCTTATGTTTCTTCCACAAATCTAAAATATTAAATTCTTCTACAAACTCAAAAGTAGTGGTTAGATAAGTATCGAACTCCATATGTGAGCTTATGTATCTCGGTCTTTTTGTAAGATTTTGCAATAATTGAGACCATGTTCCTAGAAACGAATGGCGAGATGAGGAGGATGATGGGAGTAAATGAGGCGAAGAAGGCGCCTCACTACCCATGCTATAAACCTTATACAAATCATCAAAAAGAGATCTAACACGTTCCATAATTACATCAACATTATAATTTTGATCATACTCTTCTAAATTCAATAACTCATAATATTCATTCATAATATCTTGCAAACCTTGTATTTTCCATCTAGGATAAAAAACGCAAGCAACATGATAAATATCGGGAATAGTTCTATAACAGTTGAACCACTTCCACTTCATGGGTAAAATGGCATCAATCAAGTTACGGCCATGAAAGCCATTCCTTAAAGGCGTCCACCACATTCAAAGCTTCAAAAAAAAAACATATGAGCACTTGGTGTATAGTTTTGACTAAAAGTATAAGTTGCATCATTGAAAACATTTTAATAATTTACGATCTCATAGCATTGGTCCCAAAAGGATTTAATTGTTTGCGAATCTGGAACATGTTAAGTGGCAAAGGAAGCGAAAAGTTATTTGTAATGTAAATATATAAGTGGAGTTCCAACAATGGTCGACCTCTTTTGAAAAATGTATTGCAACAACACCATGATCGTTACAAAACTTCTTCTACTCCTTTGTGGTCTTCTTTTTTAGCCAAATATAGTTAATAACATATTTATTAGGTTCAAGATATGAGCTTAAAACTTTCAAACCATCTTGAATACATAAGTTTAAAATATGGCAAACACATCGTACATGAAAATATATGTTTCCAAAAACAAGTTGACAAACTTGAACCAATTCACTAATAGAAGCGGTGTTGTTAGATGCGTAATCAAATAAAATAGGGAAAACTCTACGAAGTAGTCTATACTCTTCTAACATTGTACGTATAATTTTACAAATATATCTAGCGGTATACACCCATCAAATTCCCGAAAAGCCAAAACTCGTTTTTGCATGTGAAATTGATCATCTACAAAATGACATGTAATGCCCATGTATGAATGAGTTTGAAAGTGATCACTCAAAATATCACTACAAATAGAAATACGAATATCATTTTGAGCAAAATTACCGAGACAAATCATTTTTATGAATCTTATATGCTTTAAACATATTTTTTATAAGTGGGTTGCAAATGGTTAATCACCCAATCATTTAGACCCAAATTTAATGCAAATTGAAATGCAAATTGATCAACACAAATAGCTTTGTACAAACCATAAACATTACGCTCGTGATTATAATTAAAAACATAAGGAGGTTGAGAGGAAGAAGATGCAAACGCAGAAAGTTGTGCTTGTCCTCACATCATGCCCAACTTGTATTTGTGCTTTGTCTTCAAATGCTTACTCAAGGGTCCATAACCTCCATTACACATTCAATTGTACTTCGCGGTACAATAGTTTCACTTGACGACTTATTGGTCTAAATGATCCAATACATTGCCTTTGATGAAGTGCTTTGTGAAAATGTCAGAACTGAACACCTTTGAGTTTTGGTTGGTCGTAGATGCCCCCTTCTGATGCGTCCCTCGTTTGGGATGCTTCGAATCGATCGTTGGCTTGAGTATTAGGTCTCTAATTACGCGGCGGAAGGCTTTAAATGGATTGAATTCGGAACAAACAATGGAGAAAACCGAGAGAAATTGTGATTGATTTGAGAATATAGGGGGCGGCGCAAGCACAAGGATAAAATAAGGAGCAAACCTCTACTTTATTAAACCCTAATGTGCGCTGAATGAAAACATATGCCTACGCTCCCTTATATAGAGAGGCGGCTGAAGAAAACCCAAAGAAACCCTAATATGGTGGCGACGCGCCTAGGGCAAGCGTGCAAGCTTAGGCCCAACGGCGCGGTCCAAAAGTGGTCGGCGCAAGGCCCATAATTATCCTTCTAAATGTGTAAAACTAACAATAGTAATGTTCCATAATAGAAAGTATGCATAAAAGTACTAAAAACGGATAGGTCGTCCGTGACCGTGCCGGGAGTGTCACGACAAGGCTGTCGTGAGGCTGGCGAGGCAGGGTCTCGGCGCTGGCGAGGTCATGGCACGGTCCCGGGCGCTGGCGCGGGCGCTGGCGAGGCCGCTGGTGAGGGCGCTGGCGAGAGGGTCTCGTGAACCTCAATTAGCGATCCATGGCACGGTGCAAGGCTCGGGTCCGACGGTGGCAAGGGGTTGGAGGTTGTCCCCGTTGGCCCGAGTTGAGGTTCCTCGATGCCGAGGACGCACAAGGTTGTGTGCGTCGGCGCGGCGAGGGGCGCGCCGTGGCCTGCGGAGAGGCGCGCCACGAGAGATCGTGTCGCGTCTTGGATTGCTCGAGTCCTAGCACCAGTGATGGGGCCATCCGAGCGAAGTGTGAATGCGTCGTCCTCTTGGCTAGCATCCATGACGGGGGTCGCATCACCCTCCCCCACTTGGTTGGGAAACGTCCCCGTTTCCTCATAAGCGGGTGCAACATAGGGGGAGAGCTCAGCGACGTTGAAACTGGAGTGTACCGAGTGCTTGCCTTCGAGGTCGAGCTTGTAGGCGTTGTCTCCGATTTGCTCAAGGACCCAAAAAGGCCCATCTCCACGCTGGTGAAGCTTCGTCTTCCTGGAATCCGGAAACCTGTCCTTCCGAAGATGGAGCCACACGAGGTCCCCGGGGTTGAAAACCATGCGTTTCCGACCCTTGTTGTGTTGAGCCTTGTATTGAGTGGCGCGGCGCTCCAATTGACTTCTAGTCCGCTTGTGCAACTTGCGGATGGCTTCGGCACGGTTGGAGGCGTCGATGTGCTCACCGTTCTTCAAAGGCCGAGGGGTAAGATCCATCGGAGAGTGAGGGTTGAGGCCATAGACAATCTCGAACGGCGTCATCCGAGTAGCCGAGTGTTTGGACCTGTTATAAGCAAACTCAATAAAGGGTATTAGATCCTCCCACCGGCGTGGGTTATTTTTGAGCACCGTCCGAAGAAGGGTGCCCAGGGTCCGATTGGTCACCTCAGTTTGACCATTTATTTGGGGATGATAAGAAGTAGAAAAGAGCAATTGTGTGCCTAGCTTTCCCCAAAGCGTTCTCCAGAAATTGCTACAAAATTTCGTGTCTCGATCACTAACAATAGTGCGAGGCACGCCATGTAATCTCACGACATGCTCAAAGAACAAGTTTGCGATTTCAGTCGCATTGTTGTTCCCTTTGCATGGCACGAAGTGAGCCATCTTGGAGAAGCGGTCCACAATCACGAAGATCGAATCTTTACCGCCCCTAGACATCGGAAGACCCGTAATAAAATCCATAGAGAGATATTCCCACGGGGTATCCGGTATAGGCAACAGAGTATAAAGGCCATGAGGTTGGAACCTCGACTTAGCAGTTTGGCACGGCACACAACCCCGACAATACTTGTGAACGTCCGAAGCCATGTGTGGCCAAAAGAAGTGTTCACGAAGTGCTGCTAGGGTTTTGGCTATGCCAAAGTGGCCCCGGCCATCATGAGCTTCTTTGAGCAATAGATGCCTCACAGACGAGGCCGGAATGCAAAGCTTCCCGGCACGGTAGAGATATCCATTGTCCAAAAAGAATGTCTCATGGATTCGACTTTGCTCAAGGTTCTCCATGATCGGTTTAAAATATGGATCATGCAAATACAATTACTTAATCAAGGAGAACCCTAGCAAATTGGCCTGAAGTTGAGTCAGAAGCACAAACCTGCGTGACAGAGCGTCTGCCACGACATTTTCTTTTCCTTTCTTGTGGGCGATAATATACAGAAAAGTTTCCATAAATTCCACCCACCGAGCATGGCGCCTGTTTACAGTCGTTTGACTCCTAAGATAAGCAAGGGCCGCATGGTCCGTGTGAATAACGAACTCACTAGGCCAAAGATAGTGCTGCCATGTTTTAAGAACCCGAATAAGTGCGTACACCTCCTTGTCATACGTCGGGTAATTGAGAGTTGCCCCTGTTAATTTTTCACTAAAGTATGCAATAGGGCGTCTCTCTTGAAGGAGTACGCCGCCTACGCCATAGTCGGAGGCGTCGCACTCGATCTCAAAGCGCTTAGTGAAGTATGGCAATTGCAAGACCGGAGTGCTACATAAAGCATCCTTTAAGGCCCTAAAGGCGGCCTCATGAATCGGCATCCACTTGATTGTGGAGGCCTTCTTGGTCAGATTGTGGAGTGGCCCGACGATGGAACTAAAGTCCTTGACGAATCGCCGATAGAACCCTGCGAGCCCTAAGAAGGATCGAACCATCGTCGGGGTCGTAGGGGTGGGCTACTCTCGGATGGCGTGGATCTTGTCGTCATCCACTTTCAGCCCATCCTTGGACACGACGAACCCAAGAAAATTCGTCGTGTCCGTGCAAAACGAACATTTGTCCAAGTTTACAAACAAAGAGTGTTCGCGAAGGCACTCTAACACCATCCTAAGGTGCCTCGCGTGAGAATCTAAGTCTTTAGAAAAAACCAAAATATCGTCAAAATAGACGACAACAAAACGTCCTATAAATTTACGAAAAACAAAGTTCATAAGCCGCATAAAAGTACTAGGGGCGTTTGTCAAGCCAAAAGGCATGACAAGCCATTCGTACAAACCGTGCTTGGTTTTAAATGCGGTCTTCCACTCGTCGCCTTCATGCATCCGGATTTGGTGGTATCCGCTCCGGAGATCGATCTTGGAGAACAAGGCGGCGCCGTGGAGCTCATCTAGCATGTCATCGAGCCTTGGAATGGGATGTCTGTACTTCACCGTGATCTGATTTATGGCTCGGCAGTCGACGCACATACGACACGAACCATCTTTCTTCGGCACGAGGATCACCGGCACCGCGCAAGGGCTCAAGGACTCGCGGACGAATCCCTTGTCCAACAAGTCTTGAACTTGGCGTTGAAGCTCCTCGGTTTCCCTTGGTGAAGTCCTATAAGCGGCTTGATTGGGAAGGGAGGCGCCTGGCACGAGGTCGATCTTGTGCTCAATCCCTCAGATCGGCGGCAAGCCCTTCGGAAGCTCATCCGGCATGATATCTTCAAACTCCTTCAATAAAGACACAATAGAAGATGGGAGTGAAGAATTCTCAGACTTAATAATAGAAAGAAGGGGAACAAGAATGAAACAAGAAAGACTCCCCTGAATGGATTTCTCCACGTCCCGACGCCTGGCTAAGAGTAGACGCTCCTGGCAAGTGCCTAGCAAGGGTGGCTCGGCGTCGGTGCTCGTCCGAGCAGCTTCTGGGGCAATTTTTGGATATGTTGTAGCCCCTGGAATTTGAGGAAGATTGCCCCTGGAAACGCCGTGAAACTCGTCCCGTAGCTCCTGGAATCCGAGTTTTCGTGTAGCGACGGCGTGGTGCGCGACGCTAGGAGGGGTGCTCGGCGGTCCTTTGCTCAAATTGGTGTCCCCTGGGCGTTTTTTGTGCAGAGCTGTTGGAAACTCAATTTTAAGGGGTTTGGAGCTTGGAACGCCGAGAGAAGCTTCAGAAATCTGTTTGAATCCCTTTTCGTCAAAATCTGCGGCGTTCGGCGCGTTGCCGAGGCCTCTCGACGCAAACTGTCGGCCCTCCTCCAGATTCTGTCGGCGCGTTGCATCTTGATCATCATTGGATCTGTTTTTGGGTGTCTTGGCACCAAGAACGCCTATAGAATCTGCATTCTTGCCCTCGGACGCCGATGGCGTCTTGTTCGGCGCGCCGGTGCCGTTGTCGCTAGCCTTTTGTCGTTGGCTTTCGACTTCATCCTGTAGAGCTTCACTAGGCGACATAGGTAAGAGAGTCACGCGCTTCCCATGGTAATTGAACATGTAAGTGTTCAAATACCCGTCGTGAAGCACGCGACGATCGTATTGCCGTGGACGCCCCAACAAGAGGTGCGTGGCGTCCATTGGCGTTACGTCACATAAGATTGAATTCGAGTATTGACCAATAGAAAAGTTGAAGATTACCTGTTTGTCGACCCAATATCCTCCATCATTTGATATCCATTGAAGCTTGAATGGTTGAGGATGTGGTGTGGTCGGCAATTTGAAGTGATCGACAACCTTCTTTGAAAGGAAATTTGCACAACTCCCGGAATCAATTATGACACTCAGCGAGACATTGCTGACCAAACATCGGGTGTGAAAAAGTTGCTCGCGTTGGTCCGTGCGCGGTGCCTCGCGGACGCTTAGGGCGCGCCGAGTAACTAGGCCGAGCTTGGCCACGCCGAGGGCATCCGATGGATCGCACTCGAGCTCGGCGGCGTCGATCTCATGCGCCACAACTTCTTCGTCCTCCTCACTATCATATGGCTCGCCTTGAGTGGTGAACAAAACCTTCTTGTTGTTGGGACAGTTCCGTTGCATATGGCCACGTCCTCCGCACTTGTAGCAAGCCATATGACGGACTCGATCGGCGTTCGGTTCAGCGGTGCGCGGCGCGGCTGGGGCCTTGGCAGGCGATGCCTCGGCCTTTGCTTTGGAACCTGTCGAAGGGATAGGCAAAGAAGGAGCAAACCGATTAGTAGATAAACTGGATTGACTAGAGTTTGACACATACCTTGAATTGGACCATCCCGACTTGGTTCGCATCTCTTGTTTGTGGATTTGCATGGCGGTGTGAACCAAGTTGTTTATGTCCTTAATTGGAAGGATCTCCAACCTATCTTGAATGGATTGCCTCAAACCCGAAAGGAAACGTGTCTTCATAACGGAGGGGGACACACTCATGCCCGCCTTGAAGAACATGTCCTCGAGCTTTGCAAAGTATTCCTTCGGCGTCATTGTGCCTTGTTTGATGCGCATGATTTCAATGTGCATATTGTCCTTGTAATCGGCCGGAATGTACCTCTTCTTCAAGATATAGACGAGTTGATGCCACTCACGGATTAGGGGCTTGCCTTTCCGAATCCTTTCGGACTGGAATCGGTTCTACCAAGTCCTGGCGGCACCAATGAAGTGAAGCGTCACAACCTCCACCTTCTCGTCATCTTCGTAACCTAAATGTCGGAGCGTGTGCTCTGTGCCCTATAACCACTCTAAAAACGCATCAGGATCATAAGAACCGGAAAAGTGTTCGAATTTTACCTTGACATCTCGGCGTTGTTGCCGTGGATCCCGTGCATCACGGTGATCTCGATCGCGCCGAGGGCTGGCACGCCGAGGCGAGTAAGCGCGCCTATCGCGCCGATGCCGAGGCTGTCCTCGATGCGGATCGTCATCCCCGTCGTCCGTATCGTCTCCACCGTATGGCCTCCGAGGACGTCGATCGTCTCGATCCCTGTCGCGCCGTCCATGCGCGCCGTGCGTGCGACCTGAGCCATAGACTCGATCGTACTCGGTGCGGCGGTGGGATCCAATCCGAAGGCCGGTTGTCATGTTCTTCCGGATCCTGCACATTTGGATGCTCAAAAGAGGACTCGTTAGAATAATCCGAGAACTCATCATACTCATTTTCAAACTCCGAGAACGGACTACGAGCACTTTGATGCCCGAGGTCGTCCTCAACTCTATATGCGTCGGCGTTGTAATACTTGGCCCCGTGCTTCCACTTTGAGGTTTCGTACACATACGTCGGCGACTTGTTCTTTTTCTTCCTTTTGGGATCCCCACTCGTATGTCGACGTCTATACTCCTCGGAGTTGTACTCCTCATCGGAATATACGTCATACACTTGTGTGTCCTGATAATCTCGCGCCATTTGATAGCGATCTGCGGTCCGAGGACCACCATCGTGCCGATCATATTGGCGACTTTCTTTGATCGACTCCATGCGTTGCATGGTGCCGAATTGTGATGAAGGTTGGGCGTGCTTCTTCCCCTTTGCGTTGGCACGAGCAACGTCCTCCGCGGACACGCCGGGCACGCCGTGGATCTCCGAAGCGAGGCCATGCGTCGGTGGCACGGTGTGTTTCGATTGGGTTTGGCTCGCCGCCAAAAGGCGTTCGAGCTCTTCTATGCGCGCCACGGCCTCGGGGTTCCACGCCTCTCGATTTTGAGTAGGGTTTTGGCCCTCGGTGGGGTTGTTGTTTCCACCGTCTCCCGACTCCGAAATTGTACCTATGGTAACACCAGTCATCGAAGCAAGTAAGAAGTTCACAAGCAACTAAACAAGAGTTACAGTTCGCTTAAGTCAAGCCGACCCTTGTGTTCAAACCACACGTTGATGGATTGGCAAGGCTAAAGGTCACTCAAACTCGATAAATGAATTGGATCCGAAAATTACAATGCAAGCAAGCAAGACAAAGGCAAGTTCGAAACCAAAAACGCAAGGCAAGCGATGATAACAATGAAAGTTGCGAGATTTGTAAGCAAAAGTGAAAGATCTTGCCTTATTTTGGCTTGTGATTTTCACGAATTTTTTTTTTTATGCAATCGACTACGTTACCTTATTTTGGCTTTTATAGTCGAAGAACAATTGTTTTTTTTGAACAAGCAAGTCGGACTAGGTTTTCTCCTCTAGAACCGATTCAAGCAAAGAGATAATTGATGTTCGCATTTTTAGTATAGTTTTTGATAGGTTTTCTTTGTTTATTAGGATTAATTTTGTCTAGTTTAGGTTTCGTTTTAAGTGTTTTTAGTTAGTTTTGTATAAATCTGCGAAAAGGGTGGAATCTACGCTATTTTGTGTATTTTGCAGTTTTTAGCTAGGAAAGGAGCTAAATGGAGATGAATTTGGAGCATCACAGTGAAGGACGGGAAAGTGCAAGATTTAAGAAGTCGAAGCTCAAGAAAACGAGAGGAGGTGTTGAAGAAAACAAAACCCCAGGCTCGCTAAATAGAATATGTATTTTAGGGTTTAATATCTTTTTAGATTTTATTTCTATCTTTTAGACATTGTTTCTATCTTTTTAGGAAAGTTTTTATCTTTTAGCTTTTTAGTTTTTTAGGATTTTCTAGTATAAATACCCTTCTATCTAGCATAGAAAGAGGGGGGCTGAATTTTGGAGTAAAGTTTTAGAGTTAGTTTTGGAGAAGGAAGGAAGGCCGAAGGAAAGGCTGCCGGATCGGAAGTCGGTGACGAGGGGTCGGTGACGACGGTTTCCGAGGTTCGTTGATCGAGTTTGTGGTTCGGTGATTGTTTTGTTTTTTTTGGTTTTTCTTCTGATTCTCTGTAAAGCGATATTTTTGTTATTAATTTAAGTTTGAGTTTTGTTTTCATGTTTGTTTTTATTGAAGTTTTTGGTTTCTTAATCATGAGTAGTGAGTAGTTATTTTTCTAGGGTCGGGGTTAAGCCCGGCATAGTTGAGCATGTTTGATGAAGTAAGGTAGTGTTTTGAATGCCTTTTATTTTTATTGAGATTGTTTGTTGTGCTTAATACCGAAACGGGAGTTGAGGTAATTTGAGTTTAACTTGATTGAAAGAGAAAGTTAGTAACTTAAAGGTTGATATTGTTTGAAAAGGAAAGTTTCAAGCTTTAGATCCAAAACAAGCAATTGAGTGAGTTGGTTTATGAAAATAGATTAATTTACTTGTCTAGTCAATGAAAGTTGATGACTCTATCTATTTAAAGGCATGATCTTATCTACTTATGAATTCTTATGCTTGGCTACGCTGTGGTGTCCCTTATCCTAGATATTTGTTTTTATTGAATTATTTCTGATAAATCTTCGTTGCTGAATGCTTGCTTCGGTACCGAGTATTAATTAGAATTTTATTAGTTCGTTAATTGATGTTTTTATGTTCGGTGGTTCGGTAACGATCCTGACAAGGTCGTTAACGAGGCATCTCGTGAGTAATTGTGTTTGATTTTGTTTGATTTTTATTAGATTGATAGACAAACAACCTTGCTTCCTGTGGAACGATCCTGACTCCACTGTACTCAGCGGGGTCTTGACTTACAAATTTATTTGTTGGCCGAGAAACCCTATCAACAATAATCAACACGCAATCAATCAAACGAAGCACAGAGAAATTGGCAAAACAAGTCCTAAGTTCATGCAACTAGCAAGACAAAGCAACAACTTCACCAAAATCAATAGATCGAATGAGTTAGGGTACGGTTGATTTTTTTTTCAATGAATTACGAAGCAAAGAAAAAAAAATTGGGACCCTAGATGGCGGATATGCGAAGTGGAGGATGAATCTAGGGTTTGAATTGGTAGAAAAGACGTGTGAGAATGAACTAGAAGGGTTGAACGAGACTTACTCAAACCTTGGCTCTGATGCCAGTTGATGCGTCCCTCGTTTGGGATGCTTCAGATCAATCGTTGGCTTGAGTATTAGGTCTCCAATTACGCGGCGGAAGGCTTTAAATGGATTGAATTCAGAACAAACAATGGAGAAAACCGAGAGCAATTGTGATTGATTTGAGAATATAGGGGGCGGCGCAAGCACAAGGACAAAATAAGGAGCAAACCTCTACTTTATTAAACCCTAATGTGCGCTGAATGAAAACATATGCCTACGCTCCCTTATATAGAGAGGCGGCTGAAGAAAACCCAAAGAAACCCTAATATGGTGGCGGCGCGCCTAGGGCAAGCGTGCAAGCTTAAGCCCAACGGCGCAGTCCAAAAGTGGTCGGTGCAAGGCCCATAATTATCCTTCTAAATGTGTAAAACTAACAATAGTAATGTTCCATAATAGAAAGTATGCATAAAAGTACTAAAAACGGATAGGTCGTCCGTGACCGTGCCGGGAGTGTCACGACAAGGCTGTCGCAAGGCTGGCGAGGCAGGGTCTCGGTGCTGGCGAGGTCATGGCACGGTCCCGGACGCTGGCGCTGGCGCTGGCGAGGCCGCTGGCGAGGGCGCTGGCGAGAGGGTCTCGTGAACCTCAAATAGCGATCCATGGCACGGTGCAAGGCTCGGGTCCGACGGTGGCAAGGGGTTGGAGGTTGTCCCCGTTGGCCCGAGTTGAGGTTCCTCGACGCCGAGGACGCACAAGGATGTGTGCGTCGGCGCGGCGAGGGGCGCGTCGTGGCCTGCGGAGAGGCGCGTCACGAGAGATCGTGTCGCGTCTTGGATTGCTCGAGTCCTGGCACGAGTGATGGGGCCATCCGAGCGAAGTGTGAATGCGTCGTCCTCTTGGCTAGCATCCATGACGGGGGTCGCATCACCTCCTCATTGCCCTTGTTAGAAAAGAAAAAGTTTTATTTTGATGGTTCCAAACGCAAATCACGTGGCCAACCTTGAGTCTGTGAAATAAGTCGTCAACGTGAGTCATGTCCCCGACGTGAAATAAAGGCAAACGGAGAAGATCTTGAAGATTTGATCAAGATATTCTAATTATTTTGAGGTCTAGTTGGTCACTACCATGGTATTAAGAATCAAAATACATCTTATTAAACTCAATGGTGATTATCTGTGGAACCTGTGTCAAAATGCCAAGCGTCGTCTTGAATGGATGACTGAGAAGCCATGAAAGCAGCCGACCCGGATGATGGCGTATGATTCAAGCGCTCGGGAGGATTTCAGTACGGAAAAACCTAGACATTAAGCCGATTGTAACAATCTTTTTCCAGGTGGCCGGGGCAATCATAGATTTGGCATTGATAGCAAGGTCGAGATGAATCAGTTGAGCCATCACCCGCGCCTTGTGAGCAACCAGATTGGCAAGATTGAGACCGACTAGTTGGCACGCGCGACTGCTGCTGGGATGACTGAGGCCGATACTGGGGGCGATCAGTTGATCCGCAGTGAGAACTTGACTCACCTTGTTGTTGGCCAAAGTTCGCGACCGGCTGGGAACCCGCCAAGGCTCGGGACTCCTCAGTGAGCCATTCTTCTTCACGTGGTAGGTGTTGGGACTAAAAACATGAGCCCATTCGACGTATTGGCCCAAGAAGGAGATAGAGTTGCACGTGTTCAAAATCAACAATCCAAGATATGACGAAGGCACTAAGAAGACAATAGTCATCAAAATGAAGAAAGAATATAGTCGTTATGATAAGGAGCTACGCGCTCGGGGAGCGGTTATGGATATCCAAGCCCCTCTTCCTGTGAACGTGGGAATTGGAAGGCAATTATGATATGCTCCGATGAACGTGGGCGCATGGTAGAAAACATGAGTAACGGCTAGAATTCAAGGGATAAGAGAGAAAAAAACCACTTGTAGAAGATGATCTTGTAATCATTGCAAATACACTCAAAAATAGGAATCAACAGACATTTGTTCATCCTTTCGGTCGATTAAGACAAACACCAGCTTAATTATTCGATTGTGACCCCAATTTAGGGTGTAAGAATAGTAAGCTATTTTTCGTCCAAAATAGCAGGCACTTAAGCAAATTGTCAGGAAGGAGAGCGTGGAATCGAATATTGAGGGTGGCTCGCATCGGTCTATTGGGAGAGACAACCGATGGTTGTGAAGTAGTGGCCGTGTGGGTAGAAGTTGTTGTTGGTGGAGCGATACCAGAGGTGAAAAATTCCTCCAACTCATAAGCATCCAAGACATTAGAGCGCCAAATTGAATAGTTGGTACGATCTAACTTGAAAGAGAAGGCTGGAAAGTGCAGCGTTCCGATTGAATTTCCGCCTAAAGCGGTGACGAGAAGCGATGCCCTAGATCAGGACGTGGATCTGGTGTCATCGGTGCCTACAACATCGGGGAGAACGTCGTCGGTAGGCAGCGCCATGCTGGCTAGGGGCAGTGGTGAAAATTAGGGCTTTGGGGAAAATTGAATCTTGTTTCGATACCATAAAAGATGAAAAACTAAATTGATCATATCGTACTGAGGTTATCGTATTAATATAGGAAAGTTTACACAAAAAATATACAAAAAATATTAACAAGATATACATAAGAAATGAAGATAGAAGAATATATGAAAAATATTCTATAAAATTATATATCTCTAATAGAAACGATGAACTTTGCATATATAAATGTTGAATTATTAAACCAACCTAGCCCTTTTTCTAAATCATTTTTTATGATTAGGTTACGAACATGTTTGATAATAAGTCACAAGGTAAATCCTTGAATTTTAGAGAAAAAAAAAAGGATTTCAAGGACTATAAGAAGATTAGAGCTAAAGAAATTAAAAGGCTAATAATTAAGTTATACTGTATATGCTTGTTGAGGAGTGTATTGTTATTTTTGAAAACAAATATCGATGCATGTATAATGACATCAATTAATGTATATGCCTGCTGTAGTCATGATGATAATAATGTACACTAAAAAATGTGTTGAAAAATGCAAAGCCTACATTTTTGTTTAGGTTAGGTGGGTGGGTGATTAATGTATTAGCTAGATATAGATGCATAAAGTTTTAACCTAAACTATTTTCAATATACATGAATAACGTACAAATAAGGTCACTGATTATGAATTTCATATCTTAGATTCATAAGTTTTTAAAATAAAATCAAATTATGGATAACCAATGAAACTGCTGATTTTAGTAAGGCCTGATTAATAGTATACCTATGCGATGGGGGCCGGTAAAATGACGACAAATTATTTGACACAATAAGCATGGCCGTGGGTGATTACGTTTTAGCTAGCTTGACTAACTTCATATATACATTTTAATCAGATTACATGTTGGCATAAAGTATATATATACACATTGCTTCTTGAATTGTATATTTTGCCTTGAGTTGTTTCTTGTCATTTTCTATGATAATATAGTTATTATAGTCAACTATGGTAGTCGAATTCTACTATCCACACTGACGATAAAATCCATAACCTGAGTAAGATTTATTAAAGGCAGGATTATATTTTAAATTAATAATTATTATAAAATAGATAGAGTTCTTTGTACGACAAGGTTTTTACCTACGAATTTCGATGATCCTTAAATTTATCCTTTTCAAGTTAATCAAAGAGAAGAGTGTTTTATTCATTACGATACTCTAGCTCGTAGCGATCCCATAGAAGAGGACTCACTCTAGTGGCCGGGAGCACCCTAGAGAAGGTTACGTTAAACTTAACACAGGTAGGTCTGTCCGTGATGGTTGGGCTAGCGGCCGCTGGGAGTATTATTCCAGATTCAGATGGTAAATGACAGGTAGAATTTGTCCATAATATATATATATATATATATATATATATATATATATATTGTTTCAATGGCAGAATTGTAGGATGTTTTATGAGGCTTAAGCCCTGCTTGGAGCAAGGGCTACAAGAGGATTATCTTAGAAATTGATCACAATTAATGTTTATTCTTCTAAGGTGGCCTATGAAGTGTAGTCATCCGCACACGCTCTCTAGTCTGGTGCATCAATGCCAAGGCTTAATTCGTACGGATTGGGATATCCAATTCTGTCATATTTATCGCGAAGCGAATAGTGTAGCAGACTATTTAGCTTCTTTAGCTTTTTTATTTCGTACTTTATAGTGTACTTTTCGTAGAGAATATGAAAAGTGCACTACGAACTAGGAAAAGTGCACTACGAACTAGGAAAAGTGCACTACGAACTAAAAAAAATGCATGTGTCTCACGTTTTAGGATAAGAGTTTATTTCAATTGAACAAAACTCTAATAGAATAACCTAAGTAAAATAATGGAATAAAAGTTAAGGAAAGAGAAAAAAAGCTCGTGATATTGGATTTGGCCATATGTATAAATAGACTTGCCTCATATATATAACGAAAATAACTAAGATAAACATGCAACAATAGAGGTTTATTAATGCATACAGACAACCTTTATCTTCCGATTTACACTTGAGACTCGGGACCTCAAAAAAAAATCTTGGTCTTGGTCTTCTTATCTCCTTCATCACCTCCTTACTACTCAGTCATTATGACCCTTTGGATGGTATCATTTAGGCCACAATCTACACAAGCTCGAGATCTTGTCATGTTGGTTGAGTAATGAGTTTATGATCCATGATCCACGACGCAATCCTCTATCTAAGCCTAATTTAAACTAATTTGCCAAAATTTGCCAAGAAAAAAAATTTCGTTTAGGCAAACCGATTAGCTCAGTTTGATATTGATATGATATCATAAGTGTCGTGTATTTATAGGAGTTAGGTTTCAATTGTAAAACAAAATGGAAAATTAGGGAAAAAAAAAACTTTTTGTTATTTAAGCCAGCCAATTAGGCCAGTTTGATGTTGGTATGATAGAGATTGAATCAAAAGAAAATGAGGTTTATTATGAAAATTATGAACGAATCTGGACCATTCGATTGAAACACTAGAAATGAATCAAGACAATTTGATTAAAAAATAGTTTTTTTTTAATTTTCTTACTTTATTTTTTAAGTCTTTTTACGTATGTAGAATGATATAAATCGAGTATGAACATAAGGTCATAAAACATGAACATACAATACTAATATGTGAATGTACCTATATTATATGTGAACGTATACTAAATTTCCCGAGGTTAAAATGCGGTTATATGTGAACAACTCTTGTAATAATGTGAACATGTGTATAAAATATGTGAACAGAGTGTAAAATGTCAACCGTCGTGTTTTTGGAAAAAATAAATGAAAAAAAAAATTATTTTTTATTTTTTTGTCAAATTTTTTTAAGCCGTTTAACGCATGTATTATGATATAATCGAACATGAACAAATGACCATAAAATATGAACAAACAGTACTAATATGTGAACACACTTGTAATATATGTGAACATATTATAAAATCTCCGAATTGAAAAATGTGATAATATGTGAACATGTCTTATAATAGTTTGAGCATATGCATAAAACATGTCTCTTTTTTTGTCAAAATTATCATTTTGTCTCTATCCTTTTTAATCTTAACCATACATTTCTCAAATCCAAAGGTCCTCATTTATTTTTAGTTTTTATGATAAGAATTATTTCCACGTAAATCAACCTCTGATATGATATCACTAAGTATCATGTATTAATATAGGAGTTTGGTTTCAATTGAAAAACAAAATGATTGCTATGTTTTTTGGGTAGAACAAAATGATTGCTATGTTTACATAACGATAATAAGGTTTGAGTTTTAAATTGATAATATTTCGTCGTTAAACAAAGAAGTCAGAGGTTAATATCAGTATATTTTTTCTTCTTTCCATATCAATGTGTAATCTTTTTATTTTCTTAGTTATTTTTATGATTTTGGTTTAAATAAAAAAAAATTTATCTTGAAAAATAAAATGCATTATAAAATACAAAAAATATAATATGAAAAAAAATATGAAAAATACACTACAAAATATGAAAATACAAATACAAAAAAAAATGCACTCCGAAGTAGAAAAAGTGTAATACGAACTAGAAAAAGTGTATTTTTTTATTTTTCATGATAAGAGTTTTTTTTTAATCAAACTCTAATTTTATAAAGTCTTACATTTTGTGATTGTTATTTTAGAATCTATTCATATATTTTTTATAAAACACCACTGAAATATGACGGAGTACGTTGGTACTTGTGTGAGGAGGATGTTTCCATTCATTCCTCTTAATAAAATACTTGCAATAGAACAACTAATCTTAAACTTATTGAATATAAATATAGGATTGATACTGTTTGAATTTTAATAACATTGATTTTTAAGAAATACACGCCTCTCCCACCTCTCATCCAATCTTAATCTTAACCCTCCAAAATGGGGCCATTGGCTAACTGGAGAAGGCAACTTGACCCCTCCGGTTTTCATACGCTTTTTGAACCTCAACGTACAGAAATTGAGAAACAAATCTATCACTTTCTGATTTTTTTAGAAAAGAGTTTCCACCATTTTTTTTCTCTATTCAGAATAGTCACAATTTTGATGTTGGAAAAAGCCATACATATAATATAACTACACAAGTATGGATTTTCAATATGTAAAGACATACTCTCTGTCTCAGCGGGAAGAACACCACTAATAAAATCAGTTCTTTGATCAAAACCTTCATATACGATCCATAATTTTATGCTACCAGAAGGGAAACTAAGCAGGTTAGATACAGTTAATACATAATTTTTTTTGGAATAAGCTTAATGGACACACTCCGCTTATAGATTGGGATAGAATATATCGATTGAACAAAAAAGGAGGACTTGGCCTTAGAAAATCAGCTCATGTAAATAAGGCGTTACAAATGAAATTACTGTGGAAAATTTTAGCCAAATTGAACAATATATGGGTTCGTATTGTATCGGAAAAATATCTAAAGAACACGAATTTGTTAGATTACTATCTTCTCCGAAATGTGTGATGGCAATGGAATAAATTGATAAGTCTAAAAAAGGAATTTCAAAAAGGATTAATTTGGCAAATAGGCGACGGTAAGACTGTTCGGTTTAGGAAAGATCAATGGGTGACTAACCAAGCGCTAATAGATTTTTACCCTAGAACATTGAATCTATATATCAATATAATACATCAGTCTCACAGTTTATTGACACTGACGGACGTTGGAAGGAACAGAAATTATATCGATTGTTACCGCGCGAATTGGCACAAAGGATTACGTCCATATTAATTCCGAAAACTCAAATCCGAGATAGGCTATATTGATTCCCAAGCAAGAACGGTTGGTTTTCTACTCATTCTGCTAACTCTTTCGTATCACACACGTACGTGACCGTGGATTTGAATGGATATGGAAATCAGACATAAGCCCAATATGTAAATTATTTCTATAGAAAGTTTATTCTGATGGATGGATTACTGACTAAAGAACTTTTGCTTCAACGCCACACTGTTGTAACTCCCGAAAGTCCGTTATGTTCAGCCTCAATCGAAACAACTAAACATATGTTAATAGAGTGTCCTAATAGCGGTGAAATGGTCGTGCAAATCACGATTATGCAAAAGAGTCCAAACAATCCAAAGACTGTAGTCTTAGAGAAGTAAGGGTCGAATCCGCAGGGAGGTAGATTGTTTGTTTTGTATGATTTTAATGTCGATTCAAGTAAAAGGAAGGTTTTAGAAATTAAAACTAACTATCAAACATGCAAGACTAACAAAGCAATAAAGTTGGGGTTTTTTTTATCAAACTTGGGAAAGCACTTAGTCAACCGGAGATCCACATTTGTATGAAAAGTTGATCATAGATTTCATTCAGAATCACATGCATATAGAACTTCCCATTCCTTTTCAAACATAATCAATAGCACAACCAGATACTATCAATCCTAATTTTATGAATAACCCTGAAACCATCAAGATTCAATTCAAAAGCAGCATTAGGATAGGAATATAAGCAGGATACAAATCTAGCATAAAACAACTAGCTTTTATCCTAGATTGCAAATCAACTCTCTTTCTGCATAAGACTAGCACAACCAGATACTAGCACGATGCAGTTGCTACTTCAATCTAGAGATGCTCAACTAGTGACACTCTAGATCTAGCAATAGATCCAATAACAACAAACCCTAGTTGATCCGGGTAGAAACTGTTGAAATAAATCATAAAAATTCAAGCAAGAGAGAAGATTAAATCTAAGAAATAGATAAGGAATTAGAAATCTCACAATTTTATTCAAAATGATGCTTCAATTGTCTGACTAAGCAATGAAGCATAGTTATCCATAGAAATTATGTAAAACTTAGGATGAAAAGTATTAGAATGAGAATTAGATAGATGAGAGTTTCTTCTCCCAAAAATCCTAATATAATAAACTAGGTCTCCAAAAGTATATCCAAAAATACATAAGTCGAAATAAAGCTGATATAACTAAGACCAATCAAAATAGAACACGTGGCGAACAAGAGATCTCGCGATGTCAGAGGCGGGGGGCGCTGCCAGCAACTCGATTCAGAATTCAGGTGACACTTTGGTGGCTGTTTTGACTCCCTTTGAAGACTGTTTTGACTAACTCTTTTCTCATCTTATGAAGACTACTTTCGTTGAACCTCAAATTTATTCAACTTATTCTTCATCTTCATTTTTTCTCAACTTTCACACCAGAGTTGTCTTTCCTTCTACCTTTCCATCACACGTCCCCCATACTTAATCACAACACACAAAACAAATCCACCTAAAGTTCTAAATCCCGGATGGGTCATGCTTATATAGGCTAGGAATTATTTTGTGGAGCAATCAAAATAGGCTTTAAGGCTCAAAAGAAATAGGGTGTCAAAAACGTTGATCTTGTTAAGGTAGGAAGGGAAATAATAGGCTAATAAGAAACATGACTCAATCATATTGGTGTCATGCATCTAGTCAAGTAAAGCAGCCTTGAAAAGTCATAAGGCAAGTTCTAGAGCTAGTAATTCACAATGATACACTCAAGATATAAGAACAATATAATTAATAAAAGGCCAAAAACAATCTCACAAGGTTAATTGTATAGAACTTCAAAATAGATCGAAAACTCAAGCTCATCCACATGCTCAATCCTATAATCAAAGTAAATAACTAAAGATTATGCTCATTTCATAGAAACTTCAACACTTCAAACAAGTCATGTGTTAGAATCTACACTTAACTTAGAAACACTAGGTCTTACACATTGGGGAAATAAGAACCTAAATTGAAATTTTTTTCATTTTTCAAGATTTTAGTCAATGCAAAACATAAAGTAAACATGTCTAAGCTAATGCAACTACATGAATGCAAAGCAAGTCATCCCCTTCCCCTATGCTTAAAACTTACTTTGTCTCCAAAGTAAAGTAAGAGTAAAGAGAAGAGAAAAACTCACAAACCAACTACTAATTTGGTGACATTGTCAATGCCCTCAATAGCCTGTCAAAACCTTGTGCACACATCTCAAAAAAGCGTAAGTAACACAATGATAAATTAAAGATACATGATATAACTTTCAAAGATCGTTTTAATTTATCAAACATGTTTTCCCAATTGGTGTGAAATGACCTTTGTTCAAACAAATTCAACACAAGTGGTGGAGTTGCAAAATACTTACAATATGGGTCAAAGTACTTGTCAACACTTAATTTGTAAAACTTAATTTTGATGGATCTAAAAAACAGAATGGTCTAGCGACTACGGGATATATTAATAGGGATCATAAAGGAGAAACTATTGTGGTAAATGCTTTTGCGAACGATTACTAGAGTATAATCCAAGCGGAAGTTACAGGAATGTATGAACCAGTATGTGAGGCCAAGAAAAGGAATCTAGCTAAGATTATGATTGAAGGAGATAGTATAATTGTCATAAATGCGCTAAAAGGAAGTAAATCACGCCCATGACAAATTGAAATGCTCATTTCAAACACACTGGTTTTGTTGCAGTCATTTGAGGTTGTCAGATTCTAACATGTACCTCATGATTGCAATAAGGTTGCTGATTTGATTGTGGGACTACGCCATTCTTGTAGTACTTGTCAAATTCAAACACACTCAGGACTTCAAGTCCTCATATGTAAGGATGCCATAGGTTGACGAATGTCAGCCTAATTTTTTCTACTCTAGAAAAAAATAAGTATAGGCTGCGTTCGACAAATCTATGTTGATAAATTATTAATGTTGATGTTGATGCTGATATTATTTGCTTATTTCTAATGCTGAAAGTAAAAACTTATTTTTGAAATAAGCATGTGGTGTTCGGTTTGAGGGTTTGCTGATTTTTAAAATATAATTAAGAAAATACCAAAATACCCTTAAAACAATAATAAAATAAGTGTTTCGGCGCCGGTCTCCACTTCTCCTTCTTCCTAGGGTTGTTTATCATTTGAATGAACTTGGGCCTTTCAAGGTAGAGAAGACCGGTGCCGAAATTCTTTCTACTAGATCCGTCATTCTGTCCATATTATCTTTCTCTCTGGTTCTCGTTCATAGGGTTGTTTATCAGTTGAATGAAATTGGGCTTGTTTTAGTTGAACGACAAGGCAAAGAAGATATGTTGTTAAGAATTCTCTCATGTGGTTCGCCTACGGTGAAGGAATCTTTCTCCCGAATCCGTCGTTCCGTCCAGATTATCTCTCTGGTTCTCCTTTCTAAGGTTATCGTTCATCCTAAGTCCGTTAGTCCATCGTTGCCCACTCCTAGGACGAATCCGCCGTCGGCGGCAAGGTTGTCATCTCAACTCTTTCTATGGTTCTTTTCTAGGGTTGTTTATTAGTTGAATGAACCCGTCGTCATTCCGTCTGGATTCTTTCTCCCGAGTCCAAATAGATCAATTTTGGAGAGGAAATTTGTAGACGTTGACAAGGCAGAGAAGGTATACCGACGGTGAAGCTCCACTAGGCATGGTTAACTAGAGCAGATCTGTGAGAACGAGAGAGAGAGAGAGAGAGAGAGAGAGAGAGAGAGAGAGAGAGAGAGAGAGAGAGAGAGAGAGAGAGAGAGAGAGATTTACTGGGTAATGAGTAATGGGTATTGGGGGTAGTGTTAAAATATTAGAGGTGGTGCCCCTTGCTTATTTTTTGGGGATAAGTTTGCTTATTTCCAATAAGTATGGGGGTGCTGATTATTTTTTCTGCTTATAAACACCCAAAATAAGTTTGCTTATTTAAATAAGCAATCTTTTCCAAACAAGAATCCAAAGTGCTTATTTTTTCAAATAAACAACATATTGATTATACGCATTCAATATAAGCACTACCAAGCACAACCAAAGTCTCAATAAATTTGGTAAGTTTGATGCTTATAGGCTTTATGAATCAAAATGCATTTGATTCAATTCATTTAGTTTTTGGATCATTTTAAGAATACACACATTAATAACAAATTAAGAATACACATTAAGCTAAACGACAAAAACACCGAATATTTTCACAAAATAACAAATGGAAGAAAAAATACAACAAATATCAAGAAAATCACCACCAATGAGTGCACCCAAATAACGAGTCTTAATAACACTAAACGTGAAATTCAGAAGGATTTTCAAAAAAGATTTCAACTCCAAGATATCAACCGCACCAAATTGATAACCAATACCCAAACAATACAAAAAGAAATAATAGAGAAGTTAACCTCCAACTCACAAAACAGGTCTCCAATGCTAAAATCAAAAGTATCGTCTTCGATATCGGCGATAATAAATCCCCTAGCCCTAACGGAATGCCAACTAGCTTGTATAAAAAAATATTGAAACATTGTTGACCCTGATGTCACAAAAGTTGTCAAAAGCTTCTTTCAATCAGGAAAAATCTTCAAACAAATTAACCATATATTTATTACCCTCTTACCAAAATGTGAGAACCCAAACTCAACCATTCACTACAGAACCATAACCCTATGCAATACATTTTACAAAATCATATCGAAGATACTCACAATAATACTTAAAAAATAATTGGGAAACTCATTCACCCACTTTAGGGTGTTTTTATTAACAAACGTGGTATGATGATAATATCCTAGTAGCACATGAAATCTTCCACTCATTCCGGAAAAAAAAAGGAATGGGGGTGGATAGGTAAAAAGCTTGATATGGAAAAGGCCTATGACCGGATTAATTGGGAATTTATTTTTCACATTTTCAACAAATTTGGTTTTGACCAAAAATATTCATAAACTAGATTCGAGAATGCGTCAAAATGGTAACATTCTCAATGCTTGTAAATAACGGGCCCACATACCAATTCGCTCCCAACAGGGACAATGACAGAGCGACCCCTTGTCTCACTATCTTTTTATCCATACCGTTGAAGTGCTTGCTGGACAGCTTCACAATTCCTGCACTAAGCCCAACGGTGACATTGTCATCCAAATTTCGAGTAAAGGAACATAAATCCAGTTCTTATCATTCGCATATGATATCATCATCTTTGCAAAAGAAAATAACCAAACATGTCATAAAATGAAAAACATAATTGCCGATTATTGTCAAATATCTGGTCAAAAGGTTAACTTTCATAAATCCGCTTTCCAAGTTACTAAAAAATATTAACAATAACTAAAAAACACTACTTAAACAAATCCTTCATATTACTAACATGGGCGGATCCAGGTGGGGGCGTTCACCCCCACATCTGGCCGGAGCAACGAGAGTTTTCATGGAGAGACTCGAGACTGAAGAAAAATGGTGAAATTTCCCCCCACATGATGGTCTGAGATAGGACGAGTGGTGGAAGGCTTGGAGAATTGGAGGAGGAAGAGTCAGAGCATGCAGAGCGTTGTGTGCATGTTTGTTGGTGATTCAATGGAGGAAGAAGACCAACCAGGTGAAGATTGGGGTGAAAATAAGACGACATCATTTTTATTGCTATCATGTTGATACAATTTTTTAAATATAACAATTTGACTTTTAGCCCAAATTTTAGAGTTTCTAAACCCCAGTTCCATGAACTAGCTGGTAGAGCGCACAAAATAGGTAAACCGACTTGCTTCGACCGGCTCGACACGATGGAAGAAAGAATGGTGATACTTTCATTGGATCGAGTTGGAGAATCACATGCATTTTGATGCGTATGTTCATCATTTTTTTATGTCAAACTATATTTTGTTTAATTTTTGTATACTATTTGATATTTAAAGTAGCTTTATTTGTCCAAGGTTAATTTTTATGTACTTGCTTGATATATTAAACTATTGATTGTTTTGGCAGGATAATCACACTAACGTGTTACCTGCGATAATGTGGGATTCCTAACCAAAGAATGAATGCAACGCGTTATGAATCAAAGACAAGATGCAAAACATTACAGGAAATACAGATCACAGAAGTAAATTGATAGCAAGATGTGAATTGTGATTATGATATTAAAAGAGTCTTCTTCAAATACAAACGAATCCTTGACGGAGATTTAAACAAGTGATTGAGAATGAGTTTTAGCTTATGGTCTTTTTCCTCCAGTTCTTGTGTGTCTCGTCTCTTCTTCAATTTCCCTTTATAATGCCTTTCCCCTATTGACCGTTGAAATGGACGCTCCCCGTCTCCGATGATTTCGCCTTCCTCCTCCACGAAGTAACCGTTATGGGCAATCAATACCGAATCCGAGATTCTCGCTATTCATAAACTAGTTCTTCGGCCTTATCTTTAGCAGTTTGAAACCAGGCATTTTGGGCCTCTGTCATTCCCGCTGGGCTTAGATTTGAGAGGGCCCAAGAATACCCCCATCGAAAACCCGGGAAAACTCCCGCCTCCACTTTTCTAGGGTTTTCGATTTTCATGTCTTGGAAGTTGTAGCGGGTTGTGTCACGTCTAATCAACCTCTTATTTATAGCGGTTATGATGACCCCCATAGCTTCCACTGTGCTCCTCGGTATCCAGGTACGTTTCCCCTTACTTTTGCTTCTTCA
Source organism: Fallopia convolvulus (assembly GCA_964016875.1). Taxonomy (NCBI): domain Eukaryota; kingdom Viridiplantae; phylum Streptophyta; class Magnoliopsida; order Caryophyllales; family Polygonaceae; genus Fallopia; species Fallopia convolvulus. The sequence continues at coordinate 43,855,149 of OZ024724.1, forward strand.
TCTTCGACTTTCCTCCTTCCCTTACTATGGCGACTTCTGGTTCTTCTCCTATCTCCCGCTGCCTTGATCCGCAAATACTTCCTTCCTTAACCTCTTCCAAAATTCTTACTCCCACCCATCGTAGAAACATTACTTCCGAAGATCCCCATGCACTTGCGTTTTCCGTGGGGTTCCCCTCTTCTGCAGAAATTTTTCTTCCTTCTCCGGGAATTTGCGCAGACTTCTACAATGATGACTGGGTTTGCTTATACGAGTATCCTTTCTGCATTGGTCATCATTTTCCCTTTTCTCCATTGGTTGTCGATTTCCTTTCCACCCTCAACATCTCCCCTGGTCAAATACTACCTCAGGTTTGGAGACTGCTATTATCGGTTGATCTGCTGTGCTCTTCACACAGTCTCCCTTTTAAAGTTGTCGACTTTTTCCACAACTATTGCCTTTCCAAGGGTGGCCCGGGTCGATTAACCCTAAAAACCTTCCAAGATAAATCTGACCTAATCTTCAATATTTCCAAGTCCGACCGGGGTTGGGCTGACAAGTTTTTCTTCGTTAAGCTCTCTTCTCTGGGGATTGACACATCTTTCTTAAAAACTCGGTGGAGATCAACAGGTAGCACTTCCTTCTTTTCCTCCTGTCCCACTTGATTTTTTCTAACCATTGATCATTTCCATACCGTGTGCAGAGAACTTTTCTTCCCCCCAACCACGTTCAGTATCGGCGCAAGTGATATTTCATCTCGAGGCTATCCCCTTGGAAGAGAGATCCTACCCCAAACTGGTGCAAGTGTGTTTCATTGATTCAGAGGACACCGAGATGTCGAGTACGTTTCGCTTTCCCCTTTCTTTTTGCATTGCTACTACTTCACCTGTGACCCCCTTTTTTTTTCTTTGATAACAGGTTCCAGGACTACCCGTTCTACTACGGCGCTGAATACTATGGAACGAGTTGAAGCTCGGAAGAAGAGGAAGGCTGAATCAGCTTCAACTGCGAATACTGCGCTGACGATCTCAGATCCCAATAAGTCTTCCGAGGCTCGGATTTCCTCACCTAGGAAGAAAGCATGTTCGACCCTTTCTGATCTTCCAAAGACAATGATGTCCCTGGACATGGCTGCCGAGAAGTGTTTGAGCTCTTTGGCACCTCTTCATGTGGGTTGTTCTCGTGGCAAGGAAGATAATCTTTCTTTCCCGAAATTCTTTGGTGAAATTCTGGCGGCACAATGGCAAGTACGTCTTCTCCAGTTGTTCTTACTTCGTGTTCTACTCTTTATCTAATTTTTCATTTTCTTATGCAGGGCTTGCAACTTTCTCTTTCTGCCTTTGAAGCCTTCAAGGATCTGCCTGAACAGTTGGCTCAAAGCATGATCAGTCTTTAGCTTGAGAAGGACAAAAGCACTATCTTAGGACATGAGAAGGCCGCTTTGGACCAGAAAGTTCACGAACTGATGAGTAATCTCGAGAAGGTTTCTAAGGAGTCCAAGGAGTGGGAAGATAAGTTCGTAGTCTCTTCCGGTAGAGAAGCTGCTCTGGCTAAAGAGATTGAGGATACCGCGGACTACTGGTCTTGCCGAGCTCGAGTGGAAATGATGGAAGAATTCGCAGCGGGGAGGCACACTTCGTGGGATGCCGTGAAGGAAAGGGAATTGTTCGAGAGCCTGTTTTCTGACGAGGTGATCGCGGATAAGAAGTCCTCAGTTATTGACGATATCGCTTCCGTTGCCAAGGTGGTTGCTCAAGTGGAGAGGGATAACCAGTCCAAAGAATGATCCTTCTTGTTCTATTGTGTCTGTTGAATTCTGAACAATTTTCTACCCCCAGCGTGTTGGGGTTCTTAAACTCTTATTTTGTATGGCCGCTTGTTCTAGGGCCCTAGTATGGACAACTTTGTACCCCGTATTGGTTTATGGGGTGGTGTTTTATTTTGATAATGTTTTATTAGTTTGCCAGGGCTTTGGATCTGTGTTTGATTTTTTGCAGGTAAGCAGGTTCAATGCTGAAGAAAGAAGATCAACGCGGTCGTGGGGAAGTTGATTTGTCTAGCACACGTACTTGTAATTCTAGCAATAGATTCTTCGTTGTAAATCGCTTTTTATGTTAGATGTAGAGAGAGAGAATGATGTACTTGTATGAAATGTAAATATTTGTAATAAATTCATGAATCGTGTTACAAATGAAAGATTCCACTTGTTCTAGAATTCTCGTTACATGTTCTCGTCTCTTGCATCTTTTGACTAGTCGTTGTGTGCACGGCGTTGCCTGATCACAAGGCGAGGGCCCATGTTTCGGCCTGTAACGTCACAAGGCGTCCCTTGTTAGTTTTCTTGATATCGTTGACATCGTTGTACTTGTGTATGTATGAAGATGTAATAATATAATGTAAAAGGAGAAGTTTTGTGCGAATTACCTTATCAAAACTCGTCGTGTCTCAGAAGTGGTACAACTTCAAGTTCATTGCATTCCAGCTTCTGGGGACCGCCTTTCCCTCTTGCGACATTAATTCGTATGCTCCTTGTCCTACGATCTTCGTGATTTGGTATGGCCCTTCCCAGTTTGCTCCCAACTTGCCAGCATTTAATTCTTGCGTATTCTAAAAGACTCTTCTTAACACCCAATCTCCTACTTGGAATACTTTGGCGTTAACGCGTTTATTGTAACTCCGAGCTACCCCCTGCCTATACGCCGCCATCCGAATTGAAGCCTCATCTCGTAACTCGTCCACCGTATCCAAATGATGTAACAGGTTGGATAGGTTTGACTCTTCAGTGGTGAGTCCGTATCGGACTGTAGGCAAAGTTACTTCTACCGGTAGCACGGCTTCACACCCATAGACCAAGGAGAAAGGTGTATGACCTATTGCCGTCTTAGGGGTTGTACGATCTGACCACAAGATAAGGGGTAACTTGTCTGCCCAAATACCTTTTGCTTCTTTGAGCCGCTTCTTCAAGTTGTTAATAATCACCTTGTTACTTGCTTCTGCTTGCCCATTAGCCTGAGGGTAACGAGGCGTTGACATCACCAACTGTATGTTGTACTGCTGGAAGAATGATATCGTCTTGTCACTGATGAACTGGGACCCGTTGTCGCAGACTATGGTGGATGGTATTCCGAATCTGCTCAGAATGTTCCTCCTTATGAAGGAGATGACTTGCGTATCTTTAACTTCTTTGAAGGCTTCGGCTTCAATCCATTTGGAGAAGTAGTCAGTCATTGCCAAGATGCAAACACGTTGCCCTGAAGCTGGGGGAAGTTTTCCCACAATGTCCATCCCCCATTTCATGAATGGCCAAGGAGATGTTATAGGATGCAACAACTCAGAAGGTTGGTGTGGTATAGGTCCGTGACGCTGGCACGCGTCACACTTACGAGCAAACTCCACTGCGTCCTTATTCATGGTAGGCCAATAGTAACTCATCCTGCTTGCCTTCTTCGCCAAGTTGCGACCCCCTGTATGGTTTCCACACTCTCTATCGTGTATGTCTTGTAACACCTTCTGTACTTCCTCTTCTTTTACGCATCGCGCGTGGATTCCTGGCGACATCCATTTAAACAAAATGTTATTCTTAACAACGAAAGTGGAAGCTTTTACCTTAAGTCGTTGAGCTTCTTCCTTGTCTTCAGGCAAAACTCCATCTCGTAACTATTTCAGATAAGGGGTTACCCATGACTTGTCTTCATCAAGATTTCGAATCTCCAACATGTCTGCCTTTGGTTATAGATGGTGCATCAAGATATACGAAAGGTACCTTGTCGTACTCCCTTGGGTCGATTGCGGATCCGAGGTTGGCTAAGGCATCTGCTTGCGTGTTAGCATCTCGAGGAACCTGTCTTATCTCAAAATGCTTGAAGTGTTTTACGATCTCTTGTACCTTTTCCAAGTATGTCTTCATCTTTGAATCCCTGGCAACATACGAGTTCGTAACTTGATTCACAATAAGTAACGAGTCACAGATTACCTTAATTTCATGTACATCCAGATCTTTAGCAACAAGTAACCCTGCAATAAGCGCCTCATACTCTGCTTCGTTGTTAGTAGCCTTGAATGTACATCGAACAGCCTGGGCTATCCTATCCCCCTGTGGTGACTTCAGGACTACCCCCAATCCTACGCCAATCTGGTTCGACGCTCCATCTGTATGCATCAACCATCTGTCGTTCCCTGCTACGTGCATCACATCTTGATTAACATCTTCTGAAGTGGTAGGAGTGAAGTCAACCACAAAATCTGCCAACGCCTGAGATTTCATCTCCGTTCGGGGCTCGTAAGTAATGTCGTAACCATTTAAGTGGATCAACCATCTCGTTAGCCGACCTGACAATTCTGGCTTTGACATGATACTTTTCATTGGGTAATTAGTTCTCACGATTATAGAATGGCTTTCGAAATAAGGGCGCAATTTTATTGAAGCCATTACCAAGGACAACACTAATTTTTCGATAGGGGAATACCTCGTTTCTGCGTCAAGCAAGGTTTTACTTACATAATTGATGGGCAACTGGTCTCCATTTTCTTCCCGGATCAGGACTGCACTTACTGCTACCTCTGGTACGGCCAAGTACACATATAAGTTCTCGCCCGGCTTGGGTTTGGACAGTACCTGTGGATTAGATAAATAATTTTTCAATTCTTCAAAGGCTTTTTCATGTGCTTCTGTCCATTCGAACGACTTGTTCTTCTTTAGAATGTCGTAAAACAGTTTGTTCCTGTCCGAAGATCTTGATATGAACCGGTTCAATGCGACTACTCGTCCTGTTAGCCTCTGGACATCCTTGACGCACTTGGGTGATTGCAACTCCATTATGGCCTTGACCTGTTTAGTATTCGCTTCGACCCCCCTCTGCGTCACTATGTAGACGAGGAATTTTCCTGACGTTACTCCAAAAGAGCACTTGGTGGGGTTCGACTTCATCTTGTAGCTCCGCAGAATCTCGAACGCGTCTCTTAGGTGATTAACATGGTCCTCCGTCTTCAGTGATTTGACCAACATATCGTCTATGTATACTTCCATCGTATCCCCCAGCTTTTCCTGAAACATCTTATTAACCAATCTCTGATAAGTAGCACCTGCGTTCTTTAACCCAAAGGGCATAACTTTGTAACAATAAGTTCCTTGATTGGTTACGAATGCGGTTTTCTCTTGATCGTCAGGATGCATCATTATTTGGTGGTACCCGCTAAACGCATCCATGAAGGTCAAAATTTCATGCCCTGCCGTTGCGTCCACCATTGCGTCTATATGAGGCAAAGGGAACGAATCTTTGGGGCATGCTTTGTTTAGATCGGCGAAATCTACGCAAACGCGCCATTTACCATTTTTCTTTTTAACAACAACCACATTCGCAAGCCAATCAGGATATTGTACTTCTCTAATTCTTCCAGACTCAAGTAAGGATTTTACCTCATCATTGATTACCTGATTTCGTTCGGGAGCGAACTTACGCCTTTTTTGTTTCACTGGTGGCACCTTTTTGTTGACATTCAAGGCGTGGGTGATCACGCTAGGATCAATACCTACCATATCCTCGTTTGACCGGGCGAAACAATCTTTGTAGGACCGTAGAAATTCCACTATTTGCTCATGTAAAGTCGGTTCCAGATCTGCTCCTATTTGGATTTTCTTGGATGGCTCTAATGGATCAAGGGCCACTTCTTGGAGCTCGGGCGTCTCCGGCTTTGCATAGCAAGTGGTCGTTCTACAGTCCTTTAATTGCTAATCTGACGTCTTCTTCCCCGTTCCAAGTTGTGAGCTCTTTGAAGTCGTTGCCTTCATTGTTATGGAGTAACTCTCCCTTGCCAGCTTTTGTTCTCCCTTAATCTCTTGAATCCCCCAAGGTGTCGGGAACTTTACACATTGGTGATAGGTGGAAGGGATAGCTCTCATCCCGTGTATCCATGGCCTGCCCAAGATGACATTAAAAGGTGAAGGGCAATCAAGTACTTGGAATTTTACCTGGTAGTTAACTCCTCCTGCAACGGTAGGTAATGATATCTCCCCAAGCGTATTGTGTGATTCTCTACTGAAGCCTACCAAAGTTGTTGACTTTTTGGTAATATCGTTGATAGCTTGCATTTAGGTATAGCTTATGATGCATATTTATGTTTATATTGCATGGTTTTAGCTTAGTTTAGCTTCGTTTCTAGTTTCTTAGGTTTTCTAGGAAATTCGGATTTTGCGCTTGTTTTGTTCGGTTTTGCAGATCTTTAGGCAAAAAAGCATGGACGGGATGGATCTTAGAAGACTATGGTGAAGTTTGAGGAAGATTAGAGTGATACAAGTGAAGATTAGAAGAGCCAAGGCCTAAGAGTTTGTGGGAAATGAACGCTTAACTTCGGATTATGCATTGGAGACTTGTTTCGACACCTCTAACTTGCAATACTTGGTTTGGGAGATATAGTGCTCCGTTGAGGCTCAATTTGGTATCAGTGGAAAGCTAATTCAAAGAGCTACAATTCATATTTTTACTCCGAGTCCAAATTCCAACTCTAAGTGGGTCAAAACAGCCTCTGAAGTGACGCCTGAATGCTAAACCGAGGCAATTGCGCGGGATGACAATTGCTCGGCCGCGCAATCCTCATGCAACCCGAGCAATCAGAGTTTTCACGCGAACAATCATTGGGCTTGATTTTTGGGCTTGGGTTATATCATCCGAGTAGTGGCTTAATGATAGACTTTTTGAGGGTTATTTTAGAGGACATATATAAACCTTTGTTAGTTTATTTTTCTGATAACTTTTAATCAACTTTGGAGGCTAGGTTTTCTCTCTCAAGGAAGAACTTTTGAACCTTTGTAAGTTTGTTCTTAATTCAATTATGCATTGCTAAATTCATTGTGTTTGACTAGTTATTGAAATCATAGATTGCATAATATTGTGAGGTTTGATTGATTCTCATCAACTTGAATAGGTTTTATTCTCTGTGCTTAATTGAATCAGAATTATTCTAGGGTTTTGTTAGATTGATCACCTAATAGAATTTCTAGGTTAATTTACAACTAATCTGATTAATGCCCGTTCGGGGTTGATTAGATAAAGTAGCATCTATAATTGTTTGGACCCGTTCGGGCTATTCAATTGTAGAAGGGAATAAATCCACAAATAACTTAGATGTCTGTTTGCTCAAAGTGTTTGTTTCTATTGATAACCTGATTCGTAAAGCTGTCGTTTAATTGAATCTAGACGTTGTTTTAGGTTGTTAAATGATTAGGGTTGTTTAGACTGTTAGTTCTTTCAACTATTTATGAAGTTTGGGTCATAATCCTTAGTAGGAGTATAATCCATAATAGTTTATTCAAGGGAATTGAGAATCAGGAGAATCGATGATCAATAAGCATATCTATGATGGATTTAACTAGTTGAACATATTTCTCTCATATATATTTAAAATCAACTTTGCATTTTTAGATAGTTCTCAATTTTGCATATTAGATTAGAATTTCAATCATTAAAACCCCCATTAGTTCTGTTACTTGGCACATAAGTAAAAGCATAAATATACAACTCTCTATGGGATCGACCCTTGCTTACCATTCTACTCAGATTGGTTAAGTTAGGATTCTTTGATAGGTAAACGACTGAAAAATACCTCATCAATCGTCCATCCCGAAACCTAAGCTGTATAAGGCGTCCAACATGAGCAAGTTAGTGGAGCTCCCTTTATCAACTAAAATTCTTTTGACAAGAAAATTAGCTATGGTTAAAGAGATTATTAAGCAGTCGTGGTGAACTTCCTCTTCTTCGACATCGTCGAAGGTGATTGGCATCATGGCAAGACTTGTCCGTGATCGTGCTTTTGGGGGCACTCTCTCCTAGTATCCCTTGCTATCCGTTTGGCTGCGGAGTAGGTTATACCACAGATCTCCGACCCCCCTGTGATGACATTGATTACTCCCGTGTCTTTTGGCGGGGGTGGTGGACTGGCTTTTTCCTTGTTGCATTCCAACTGCTCTTTTGCTTTCTCTAATATTAATTCTTTGAGATGCCCCCTTCGTAACAGTTCGCTTACTTCTTTTCGTAATGCGATACACTCGTCGCTCCTGTGCCCATGATCGAAGTGGAAATCACACCATCTAGTCTTGTCTTTCTGATGCGCCGGCATGTTACTCTTTCGAGGCCATTTAACAGTGTCTCCCATAGTAATGAGGGTTCGGACCACTTCGGTTGCATCTACACGAAAATTGTAGTGGGAGAGTTTCGGAGTTAGCCTAAGATTCTCGTATCTGTCACTTTGCCTAAACATTGTTGCATTAACGGTAGTCTTAGCATGAGGTGCAATGGGATACGGAGCGTATCTTGTGTCCCGCCTTCCCTGTCTCCGATCGGGTCGATGTGGGCTCGTTGTTTTTTCGGCAAAGAGGTCGTCTTCCCCTAACCGGACATGGGCTAAAGCTTTTACCTGTATGATACACTCTATTTAGTATAGGTTAACTCTTGTATTTTAGGTATGATTTGAGTGTGTTTAGGTTAGTTTTGAGCATAATTTTCATATGAAGACCGAAGACACGATTTGAAGAATTGGAAGAGTTTTGAAGACAAGTGTTGATTTGGAGTTGTTTCGACACCACTTTCTTGTAACGCTTATTTCGGGAGCTACGGTGATCGGATGAAGCTGAATTTGGTATCATTGGAAAGCTAACTCGAAGAGATACAATTCATCTTTTTACAGCGAGTCCAAATTCCAAACCTAAGTGGGTCAAAACTACCTCCGAAGTTGATACCAGTAAGTTGTTAGAAGATCCGCAGACGCGGATTATTTCCGCGTTCGCGGATCGAGGAGTTTCCGCGCCCGATGATATTTTCCGCGCTCGCGGATCGAGGAGTTTCCGCGGCCGAGGGTAGAGGATTGATCCGCGCCCGCGGAAATATTCCGCGCTCGCGGATTTTGGCTTTTCAGCGCCGCCTTTGGTTCTTTTATTCTATCTTTTTAGTATTTTTATATCTTAGGGTTTCGGATTATTTTCTACTATTTAAGCTTAGTTTCATTTCAGTTTAGTGTAGGACAATTTCTAGCATACTTTTACTTTTAGGTTTTTATTTCAGTATTATGGAGAACTAATTTACCTTTGGAGTTTGTTTAATCAAGGAAGCGTTTTTATGTATTTCGTAAGATTCTGGTAACTTTTCTATCCCTTGGTTAATATCAAAACTCTTGTGCTTAATTTCATGATTATCAATTGATTTCTCTTGGTGCGCAACTTGTTGAATTTGATTGATATTCTATTGTTTGGATTAGGTTTGATTGTTGTCTGTGCAATCTTATATATCCTTGAAACAAATCTTTTCTAGGACCGTGGACTAGAATTGAGAAAGAGTGTTTTATTGTTATTTTATGCATGAGACTCGTAGCTTGATTGCATGAATTAATATCCTTCTATCCTTAAAACTTTGCTTGATTTGTATTAAGAATTCTTGTTCATATCATAATTCTGCTTGGACCGTGGACAAGCGAAAATCTTTTATAAGGATTGGAATTAACTAGAGAATTAATAGAAAAGTGGATGAATCAATGATCGAATGATTAAAAAGGTGGAATTGATTGAATAAACTCTGCTTTCTTCCAATTGATTTAAATCCCCAATAATATTTGCTTGCTTGTTGATTTGCCTGAACTTCCAAAAACCCATGTCTTTGCTCTTTGCTCATTGATCAGAATCCCGATTCTCTTGGGTTTGACCCCTTGCTTACTTGCTATACTAGTTAGTAGTTTAGGGTTATTTATCTTTGATCTTGGCAACAACGATTTTAGCCGAGTCAAATTTTGGCGCCGTTGCCGGGGAATCGGTTTTTAATTTTCTATTTAATCGGCGTTTCTGACGAATCCGCGCCCTCGGAATTTTTCCGCGCCCGCGGAAAATCCGCGCCCTCGGAATTTTTCCGCTCCCGCGGATCGGTTTGTCCAGAATCCCCGAATCTGTGTAGACCTATCTTACGGTCTACACTTGTATATACTAATGTCTGCGTTTAGTCTTGTTCAGTTGCAGGATGAACCCTTTCATGAGTACTTCACTAGGTGCCAGGAAATCTTGCATGATCTCTCTGTTTGGGGGTTACACATAGGGCTTGATGATGCTTGCTATCACATCTTTATGGCGATGACTCTTGAGTCCCAACTAAGGATGTACCGCGAGAGCGATGCAAAATATGTCCTTTGGAAACCCATTGACCGATGGGATTTCTTTTGTTACATCCGAGCCAAAGAGATCGAGATGCTTTGGAGAACCAAATTGCTGAACAAAGAAAATTAGAGGAGGTGTTGGCCATCAAGACGGAAATTCTTGAAGAACCAACAGATCTCCCTGAAGAGCCAGTTCCATCCTCTCCAGAGGCATTCAGAGACCCTTCATTGGATGAAGAGATGGATGATCATAGTCATGTAATGACGGAGGAGGAATATTTCCTTAAGTTTGATAGCTCCTGGAGTGATGACGATGAGCCTGATGACTCAAAGAAGGAGCTAGATGATGATATGGAGATTGCCCTTCCACTTGAGGAGATGTCTATGTCTCCTACTGTGGATCCCTTTGTTATGATCGATCATGATCCCTGTATCCATCCCTCTTCTCCCTTACTTACTCTTGATATTTGTTTGTCTGATTTGTCTGAGAAAGGTCATGAGCATGATAGATTACCTAGTGATTTCTCTAATTCTAAAGGTGGTAGTGTAGAGATAAACATCATAACTTTTGATAAACTACCGCATCCTTTCAACTGGTTCTATCCTAAACTTGCTAATTCTGATTTCTCTAGTGGGTTTGATATACTGAAACGGTGTCTGAATGCTATATTATTTAGTTTCCAAGTATTATTGTGTTATATTTGCTTGCATGAGAGTTGTTCGCAGGATTTTGATAGACTTCTCAGGGCTTTGACGATGTCCGAGTTTTGAGGTAATAGGTTGACGTCGGCCATACGACGTTAAACAAAGGCGCTGCTCGGGAGGCAACCCGAGGTAAGTTTTTCATTTTCATTTATATTTATCTTTTTAGTTTAGTTTTAGTTTTTGTTTTTGTTTTGGTTTTGTCGGGCTAACTTGCAGGTATAATTTTTCCCATCAAAAGAAGCCAGTCTGAGGCGAGTCCGAGCCCGCGGCTCCATCCGCGCCCACGAAAATTTTCTGCGCTCGCGGAAAATCCGCTCCCACGGAAATTTTCTGCGCCCGCGGAAAATCCGCGCCCACGGAATTTTTCCACGCCCGCGGATCGGCCTGGCGGAATTAAAATTTTATTAAAAAAAATTTTAAAATAAAATAAAAAATAAAAGGTTTTCGAGTGAAACCCCCGAAATAAAAGACTCTCAGGTGAAACCCCTGAAATAAAAGGTTTTCGGGTGAAACCCCCGAGATAAGTCAGAAAAAAAAAAGAAGAGAGAAAAAAAAAAAGAGTGTTCTTCCATATTCTATCATCACCCACCATTCCACTCTTCTAATTCTTTCCATGTCTAATTCCATGGAATTCCTCAAGTATGGGGGAATATTCCTCTTCAAGGCTCGTACTACATTAATGCTTAAAGCGAGATGCAGAGTTTGTTTGTGAGTTCGTGTTCAGTTTTGTTGATCGTGTTATCTAACAATTTTTTTCACGATCGGAGCACCACCCGCACCCACGGCCTGGCCACCGCGCCCACGGTTTTTCATGACGACGGATCATCTGGAGATTTCCGAGCTATACATCCAAGCCTTTGAAGAGTTATTCTATCTCTTCTTTCGTACATGAGTCTTTTGATTTTCCTCTTCTATGCTTAATTCCTTTCTCTTTACTTCATTGAGGCAATGAAGGATTTAAGTATGGGGGAGGAAGTACTCACTACGCCTATCCTAGTTAGATGCTTTTCAGTTTATTTTTCGTTATTTTTATGGGATTTATGTTCCATGTTTTGTATAGAGAAAATTTTTAAAAAAAATGAAAAAAATAAAGAAAGCCATAAAAATAGAGAAAAAGGCATAAAAATCCTAGGATGAGTTGAAAACCCGAAAGGGCGGCTCAGGTAATAAGCAGGTAACCCGGACCAGCATTAGGCTGGGGTAATAAGAGGTTAATGAGAGATGTGAGTATTTGTGACCACACCTAAGCAAAATGAAAAGAGTGATTAGGTGAAAACCCGAAAGGGCGCCTAAGTAGAATGAGTGGTAAAATCAAAGTGTTTAGGATCATATTCTACTTTGGGGCTTGGGGATTACACTTTAGATGTTGGGTAGATCCTAGGGTGCTCTACACTTTTTGGAGCTTGAGTGTTATATCTTTTATTGGTGAGGTGTGTGATTTGAGCTTTCATGTCTTTGCTCATTATTTCTCTATTTTGGGTTCGGGTGGTGAGGTGAGTGATTTTTTGTCTTCCCTTGTACTATGCTGTAAACCTTGATAGGATTTATTGTTAGATTTATTTTGAGCTTACTCGAGGACGAGCAAGGTCTAATTATGGGGGAATTTGATATACTCTATTTAGTATAGGTTAACTCTTGTATTTTAGGTATGATTTGAGTGTGTTTAGGTTAGTTTTGAGCATAATTTTCATATGAAGACCGAATACACGATTTGAAAAATTGCAAGAGTTTTGAAGACAAGTGTTGATTTAGAGTTGTTTCGACACCACTTTCTTATAACGCTTATTCCGGGAGCTACGGTGATCGGATGAAGCTGAATTTGGTATCATTGGAAAGCTAAATCGAAGAGCTATAATTCGTCTTTTTACGGCGAGTCCAAATTCCAACTAAGTGGGTCAAAACTACCTCCGAAGTTGATACCAGTAAGCTGTTAGAAGATCCGCGGACGCGGATTATTTCCGCGCTCGCGGATCGAGGAGTTTCCGCGCCCGAGGATATTTTCCGCGCTCGCGGATCGAGGAGTTTTTGCGGCCGAGGGTAGAGGATTGATCCGCGCCCGCGTAAATATTCCGCGCTCGCGGATTTTGGCTTTTCAGCGCCGCCTTTGGTTCTTTTATTCTATCTTTTTAGTATTTTTATATCTTAGGGTTTCGGATTATTTTCTACTATTTAAGCTTAGTTTCATTTTCAGTTTAGGGTAGGACAATTTCTAGCATATTTTTACTTTTAGGTTTTTATTTCAGTATTATGGAGAACTAATTTCCCTTTGGAGTTTGTTTAATCAAGGAAGCGTTTTTATGTATTTTCTGAGATTCTGGTAACTTTTCTATCCCTTGGTTAATATCAAAACTCTTGTGCTTAATTTCATGATTATCAATTGATTTCTCTTGGTGCGCAACTTGTTGAATTTGATTGATATTCTATTGTTTGGATTAGGTTTGATTGTTGTATGTGCAATCTTATTTATCCTTTGAAACAAATCTTTTCTAGGACCGTGGACTAGAATTGAGAAAGAGTGTTCGATTGTTATTTTATGCATGAGACTCGTAGCTTGATTGCATGAATTAATATCCTTCTATCCTTAATACTTTGCTTGATTTGAATTAAGAATTCTTGTTCATATCATAATTCTGCTTGGACCGTGGACAAGCGGAAATCTTTTATAAGGATTGGAATTAACTTGGGAATTAATAGAAAAGTGGATGAATCAATGATCGAATGATTAAAAAGGTGGAATTGATTGAATAAACTCTGCTTTCTTCCAATTGATTTAAATCCCCAATAATATTTGCTTGCTTGTTTATTTGCCTTCCAAACACCCCTGTCTTTGCTCTTTGCTGATTGATCAGAATTCCGATTCTCTTTGGTTCGACCCCTTGCTTACTTGCTATACTAGTTAGTAGTTTAGGGTTATTTATCTTTGATCTTGGCAACAATGATTTTAGCCGAGTCACTGTACCTCATCAAAGTTGGAACAAGGATACTTAGTTAGCTCACGGTATAACTCGGGATTACATATTGATATGCCCCTCCGGAATGCCTCCACTGCCGTAGCGGCGTCACATCCTTCAATGGTCACCAATTCTTCATCGTAGCGACTAAGGAAAGCTTTCAGAGATTCTCCCCATCTTTGGACCAAGCGGTATAGATCACTTGATCGCTTTTTGGCGTGCCGATTACCCACGAACCTAACCCTGAATTTGTCAATCAACTCGGCAAAAGATGAGATACTTCCAAGAGGTAAGTGAAAATGCCAATAAAGAGCGGGTCCAGACAACGTGTTCCCGAACCAACGGCACATGACAATTTCTTTCATATCAAAAGGGACTATACTAATATTCTTTCATATCAAAAGGGATTGTACTAATATTCATAGCCTGTTTGAATGCGGCTATATGTTGATCGGGATCTGTCACCCCTTCATATTTTGGTACGTCGAGGACGTGATATTTCCGGGAAATATCAACCCTTGCAATAGCAGGTACGAAGGGGGAGTCGGTGTATCCGTCTCTCCTCTCCATCGCAATCGGTTGAGGCGCCCCAAGGGCCTGAGTAATTCGGTCCTCCAAGGCTCGGAGGCGTTCCCGTAATTGGGAAACCTCGGTATCTTCTCGTATTGCCCTTAAAGAATTACCGTTTACCTGATACCCAGTTATCGGTCTGACAACATCGAGCGTTACGAGATTCGGATCGTCCATGTCCAAGCGCCTAGCGACTCCTTCTACCACTTCGGTTCCGCGGGGACGGGTTGGAGCCGACTGTACCTGCGATCGAAGCAAGTTGCGTTCATTAGTTAAAGTCTTAATTTGTTTTTCGTATACCTCGGTGAATCTGGCATTGGCCTCTTTTTGGCTTTCCAAATCCTTTGGAAGAGCAATCATTGTTGATCGGAGCTCCATGATGACGTCGGCTTCGCGTCCTTCCGCTCCTCGTTGCTCGGAAGTACCAGGATTGCCATTGGTGTCCCCGAAACCTTGCTCGACTCCATCACCATTCTCTGTTCCACCTATGTTTCCCGTTCCGACTACGTTTCCAGCTCCGTTCACGTTTCCATCACCTTGGTTGTTCGTTTCTTCATTGACCTCGTGATTGTCGAGATCCCCTACGTGGCTGTATGTAGTTTGGATTCCCTCCATGTGATGGATCTTGCTGTCGTTTTAGCGTGACTCCTTTTTTGGCTAGGCCTCACGGTGGCGCCAATTGTTTTGGCAGGATAATCACACTAACGTGTTACCTGCGATAATGTGGGATTCCTAACCAAAGAATGAATGCAACGCGTTATGAATCAAAGATAAGATGCAAAACAATACAGGAAATAGAGATCACAGAAGTAAATTGATAGCAAGATGTGAATTGTGATTATGATATTAGAAGAGTCTTCTTCAAATACAAACGAATCCTTGACGGAGATTCAAACAAGTGATTGAGAATGAGTTTCAGCTTATGGTCTTTTTCCTCCAGTTCTTGTGTGTCTCGTCTCTTCTTCAATATCCCTTTATAATGCCTTTCCCCTATTGACCGTTGAAATGGACGCTCCCCGTCTCTGATGATTTCGCCTTCCTCCTCCACGAAGTAACCGTTATGGGCAATCAATACGGAATCCGAGATTCTCGCTATTCATAAACTAGTTCTTCGGCCTTATCTTTAGCAGTTTGAAACCAGGCATTTTGGGCCTCTGTCATTCCCGCTGGGCTTAGATTTGAGAGGGCCCAACATTGATATGTTCCAAATCTGCCCCACTTCCAAACAAACTTGGTTTGCCGTCCTTGATTACCAACACAACTTCTTTGGATAAACAACTAAGGTGGCCCATTATGGAAAAGTCATGAAAAACACTTTTAAACCACTCACCTCAAAGCAATAGATTAATTGTCCAAATAGAAAGCTAATTCACTTTCCCAAGAAGAATGAAAAACACTCATTAAAGCAAACCTCTCAGCATAACCAAAATATATGATGAAATCCTTTCTCCTACCAAAAGTGGCACTCAAAAAACTAGACCAAATTAACAAAAAAAAATTCTGGAATAAGCATCACAACTATAAATCACTAATCAACTCGAATTCGATTTGTAGGCCTTCCTACCATGAGGGACTAGGAATCGCAAGGGATGAAGAGTTGAGCCATGCACTCCAAATGAAACTCGTATGGAAAATCCTTGTTGAACGTGACAACATTTGGGTTAAAATAGTCATAGAAAAGTATCTCAAAAAGAAAAGTTTATGCAATTATGCTAAAAAAAATACATCTTGGCAAAGTATACATCTTGACAACGTATACACTAAACTAGATTTGGGACCCTTAAGCCCAAATCTAACATCCACCAAAGTATAAATTGCGACATTCTGCAGATTCAGCGACCACTCCATATGGTCGCTAATTAGCGATCACTTGGTCTCTAAATCCAATCCCGGAAAAAAAAACATTAGCGACCAAATGGTCGCGAAATCAGTGACTACATACTCTGTGGTCACTAAATCTTTGCGGGAGGTTTTGGCGCCAGTATTTAGTGACCAAGTGGTCTCTAAATTTGCGACCGCTTGGTCGCTAATTTTGGCAACAAATTTAGAGACCAAGTTGCCTCTAAATTTGCGACCACTTGGTCGCTAATTTTAGCCCAAGATTTAGCGACCAAGTGGTCTCTAATTTTGAGCCCCATATATCCCAACCAAGTGGTCTCTAAATTTAGCGTCTATATGGTCGCTATTCATCTCCTATATAAACAACGCCAATCCCACCTCTTGGCGACCTTTATCGATCTAGCTACCATGTGGCACTAAATCAAATTTGGCGACCATGTGGTAGCTAAATGCAAATTTAATTTTTTTAAGAGAATAGAATCACTCAATACATAAAATAGGATTAGTTAGCAACTACATGGTCGCTAATTTCAACTTATGTATTTAGACACCATGTGGTAGCTAAATCCAGGTTAGGAATTTAGCTACCATGTTGTTGCTAAATAAACAACTTAGATTTTTTTTCAAAGAAAAGAATCACTCATTTCATAAAATAAGATGTAGTTAGCAACCACATGGTCGGTAATTTCCATCTTATGTATTTAGAGACCATGTGGTAGGAAAATCAAGGTTAGGATTTAGCTACCATGTGGTAGTTAAATACAACTTTATTTGTTTTGACATAAAAGAATCACTCGATACATAAAATAGGATGTAGTTCTCATCCCCATGGCTTGTACACTTTGCTTCCCATTCTGATTGGGCCTTGGGAAGACTTGTCCATGGATTTCATTGTGGGCTTGCCCACGTCTAGGAGGGGGAGGATTCCATTTTTGTCACCATCAATCAGTTTTCGATGATGGCCCATTTTTTTGACTTGTAAGACCACAAATAGCACCGTTGACATTGTCGATTTGCTCTATGAGAATGTAGTACGCCTTCATGGAGTTCTTCGCACTTTTGTTAGGGACCGTGACTCCAAGTTTGTTGGTCACTTTTGGCGCACTCTTTGGGCGAAGCTTGGTACTAAGCTTCTATATTCTATGAGCTATCATCCCCAAATAGATGGTCAAACTAAGGTCACCAACCGCACGCTTGGGGCTCTCCTTCGCACTATGTTGAAGGCGAACCCTCGGCATGGGGAGGACTTACTCTTTTGAGTTCTCTTGTAATAGTTCCAGGCACTCGGCGACGCAATTGACTCCATTTGAGGTCGTGTATGGCCTCAATCCTTTGACGCCCGTGGCTTTTATCCCAAGACCTCTTGCTAATGGAGAGAAGATTACCGCGGCACACCGTGCAGTAAATATTCGAGAGCTCAATAGGAGGAATCAAGCACACCAGTACGTGTCTCACAACAACCGCGGTAGGCGCCGGGTTGTGTTTGATCCGGAAGACTTAGTTAGGGTGCATTTGTGCCAGGAGCGATTTCCTGCTCAGCGCAAGACCAAGCTATCTCCATTGGATGATGGTATATTTCGTGTTGTTCGTAGTATGGGCAATAACACCTATCAAATTGATCTTCCTACCGACTATAGTGTCCATACGACATTTAGTGTTCTTGAATTCGCTATATACATCGCACCCGATTTCAATGAGGGTGAAGCGGGGATGCTTCACACTCAAGGGGAGGGGGAGATGACACCACACATTGAGTCATGTCAGCACAACATGAGGAGGAGGCTATGAGTGTTCGCTCGGATGGTCCTATCACCCATTCCCAAGCTAAGGTCATCGCTTATGCTACCACTTCAGTTGTTTTGAGAGCCCAACTACAGCTCACTCAGCACGTCGAGCCACACATGGCCATGTGCTCAGTAACGACCAAATTTGATGGATAATCATAGGCGTGCCTTGCTTGGATCGCGCCCATTTTTGGCCTAGCCGAGCCTTATCCGTGCTTATGTATTTTATTTATTTATTTGCATGACTTAGTATTATTTATATTATATATTGTTATGTTTATTTTTATTTGGCCGTGTATCTCGGTTTACATATCGAGATTAGTTCATGTTGTTTTAGTAAGGAGTTTTCTCTATAAAAGCCTTCTTGCTCCCCTTATAGACTCAGCTTTGGGATTTTGGCAATAGAGATTACTCTTGCCCTCGTCCCTTACTCTCTTGCTTTGCTATTCTCTTCTACGTAACCTTTTTCATTCTCTTAATCAACACTCAAACACCATTGTACCACCCCTAGAATCGGTCCAACACCGACCTCTAGGATTAAGCCCTTTTGACTCAGCGTCCTAGTGCACCCTCCTGCCATTTTCGAGTCCTCACCGTGCAACTCAGTGTTGTTGTCCAACCGAGACATTCCTTGGCTCAGATTTGCCTCGCCCTAGCAACGTGCCTTCGACACCTTTGTCTCATGACTCCACTCGACAAAACTCGATCTCGGCACTGCCCGCTTGTGTCGGCCCACGCTGCCTTGCAACATCATCTAGCATGATCTTTACGTGCCAGACTCGGATCTCCCTCATGCCAATCAACACCGCTAGCCAATGCATCATGTGCACAAGCTCGCCCCATCCTTGCTTGCCACCTCTCGTTTTGGCGCTTTGGATTGGATCTCGACGAGGACTTGCAACACTAATCCTACGGAGCTATCAACCACCGTCATCCAAAGGATAGTATTCGGAATCACCCAAAATTGCAAGTTCTCATCTAAAAGTATGCTCTATGACGTCGTCCGTAAAAAAGGGACCTCCTAATTCTTACCTTTCAAAAAAAGGGTTCTAGATTTGTGGATTGTATTATTAAATTAATCACTCTTTTAAAATAAAATTTAGATTATATCATCACTTGAGTTAGAAATAGAATTTATACCTTTCTTGTACGGGATTTATATATATATATATATTGTTTTGGTCGAAGGAGAGATTGCACTTTTTGTCTAATCAAAAGGAAATTTTATAAAAATATATATATAATAAAAACAAGAAAGTAGTATACGATTGGGATGGCCTGACCCCTTACATTATCAAATAACAAAGACGAAATCTCCTCTAGCAGGGCAAGCAATACATTAAGACCCAACAGAAACAAAAAAGCAATAGACGCTAGACAATCCACTATAGAATTCACCTCTCGATACACATGATAAAATAAGATATTCCAATCCTACTAATAGAGTCTTAATACTGACATATCAGGCTAGAAAAATGATGTCTTTTATTCACCTTCGAGCTCAAAACACCAATAACCAATTGAGAATCGTATTCAAGAATCACTTGTTGAAAGCCTCTTTCCCAAGCCATCTTGAGCCCGTTGAACATGCCCTATGGCTATGCTATAGGGATCAAGCACAAAACGATGTTGGATAAAACCTTTGAGCCATTGCCCATTACTATCCCTCAAAACTCCTCTAGCCAAAGCCAACATGTTGAATCAAGGTTCCCTTGGCCCCTTGAGCTTTTGATGATGACAAACATTTGGCATTTGATGTCTTCTATGAAATGTATTAGGTATAGTAACAATGGAGTTGTCCACAAGAACTTTGAGAGTTAGATTTCCACAAAACAACACAAGAACTATGAGATTTCAAATCTCCCAAGAATAATGAATACTCAATGTTCTAAAGATAAATTAGGAGATTCAATGTTCTAAGGAACAATGACAAGGACTGTGAAGTTTTAGGGCTTTATAGAACAACTACTAAAATAATGGTTGATTGGGTCATGAGTAGGGGGAAGACTAAGAAACAAAAGATAGTTTCATAATCATTTGCAGAATCAGAATACAGAAGCATGTCCATGACAACAAGTGAACTTGTATGGTTACATGGGCTGCTAGAAGATTTGAAGGTCAAAATACTTCTTCCTATCACTCTCTACTATGACAATAAACCTACACATTATATAGAGGCAAACCCATCTTCCATGAACGCACCAAACACCTCAAAATTGACTATCACTTTGTTCATGACATGATCCAAGGAGGCTTCATCAAAACAACCTATATATCAACAAGTCAACATATCACATATTATGACAAAGGCACTTGGAGAAAAGCAACACTTCTACTTCGTGTCCAAGTTCGGCCTTGTGAGTTTTTCCCCAAGTCCAACTTGAAGGGGATATGAAATATGGTTATGTCTCACAATATTTCAAAAGTGGTGATCCCCTTTCCTAATTGTAATATCCCTCATTTTTATAAAGGGTAAAAATGTAATTTTACATTTTCCTTTATCATGATAAAATATTTTACATATGTTAAATCTTAAAGTTATAATGTTATAACATTTTAAATATTATAAGGTTGGTTTATAAGGTTAAAACTTAAAATCCCATAGTAAAGGTTACAAAAATTATGTTTTTATATTAAATACGAACCATAAAAATTAGGGTTGTATGATTATTATAATATAATAAAATATAATCATGAATAAAATGAGTTGTTTATTATTAAAAATTATAAGAGAGTAACTACAAGTGATAATACTTATGGAAAAGTATTATAATAATATTTCTAAAATTTATATAAGTGTTTAAAATCTAAAAAATTTTAATAAAATGAATGGTTTAGAGTTCAAATGATAACTATTTACTTTATTTGGAGTGAAAAAGTTAAGGTAGAAGGACATTTTTATCACTTTTGCAAAATAAGAGGGTTGTTTGTGCAATTATTCGAAAATAGATTGAACCCGAAATGGGTTGTCTTCAACCTTCAGCCCGAAATTTCAAATGCTCATAACGTCTTCGTTTCTCAACGGATTTTCGATCCGAAAGATGTTACGGAAAGCCCATTACCTGATCTATCAAACCCCTCATAAATTGTTGCAAATAAGATAAGTTTTGAGACCGAAATTTCTGCTCACATTCGAAGACCTAAAATGAATAAATGGTCGAATTGGACATTAAGAGCTCGAAATGGATAGAGATATCGACGTGGATGGATTAGGTGGAGTAATGGAGATTAATGGGATGATAGGATCGACTTTAAGTAGCCATTAATCGTGTGTAATTTATGAATTTGGATAAGAATGATATTTATTTGGGAGTAAACGTTCGTAATCGATTTCAAGGCCGTTTTGGACTCAATTTTCGACCTATAAAAGGCCAAATTGAAGATCAATCCGTCATGCACAATTTCCATTCACAAAGTTTCTGCAAAAACGCTCTTGAGTCTGTCCAAAATCAAGCGTAAAGCTCGGTTTGCTGGTTCGAAACAAACAGAGCATACGTTCGGTTTTTGGGTCCTTTCTCCTTCCACACACATCCAAAAAATTTCCATTTTATATCATTGGAAAGATATCTCTCTTGCGGTTCCAACACCTACTCACACGCCCCGAACCGATGTCGAACGAGGGAGAACGAGGGCGTTGAAGTTGCCCCTGTTTTTGAAGATGCTGCTGCGTTTTTTTGGCCCGTGAGCAGGTCGGCCCCGACCCGGCCCGACCGGGCTGCTCACCTTTTGTAGGTATATTCGATTTTAATTTAATTTAAAAAAAAGGAGAAATTTTCTTTTGTTAAATTCAAATGGGTAAAAGTTATTTAAATTGACAAATGTTAGGAACTTGGTATTTTATAAGTATTTAAATTAACTTGTAAATTTTTAAATGGGTATTTTGAGTATTCATGAATAAATTGGTATTTTAAAAAGAATATATTAATAAGAGGAAGAATTTCTTATGGATAAATAAGATTAGTAATAATGTTTTAAATATTTATAAAGTAATAAGGTTTTTCTTTAGATTACTATTAAAACTTATATATATATATATATACATATGTTGAGGTTAATATATTATAAAGAAAAGTTTAAATTGAATGATATGAAGAATTTATAAAATTCATAACTTATTGTCATTATATTAATAAAAAGGAAGTTATTAATATAATGTGTAAAGTTTATAATTTTTATAAACATAAATCAATTATCATTCCTCGGAAAATCAACGTTGCAAATGAACAAATAAATTGACAACAATTTATTTTGTGGTTGATTGAAACAGGAATAAGTTCTTAATCTCGAGTGATCGTTTCGTAAACCATCACGTCAATTACGAGGCAAGTGGTTTGGGTTCGATTTCCATGAAACGTCATTTATGCATCACTTGTTTTCTCAAAGCATGTCTCATATCGTGTTATATGTTTTCATGTGCTTTAAGTTGTTTTATGACTTTGTTGGGAACTCTTGTATGAAATAAAATGAATATAGGATTTATATTGTTCTAGATTTAATGACATGTTATTCCTAGTCGTACTTAGGTTACGCTAGATGAATTGTAGGGTCGTTGCCTTGTGATATGTGTGCCTAGATGAGTAGGCTTGTATGTGCGTACTTTATTTTGTACGCTTCGGTTCATTCGACATCAATCTTGAGCAGTTGCTCTACCTTTAAGACCATGGTCAATACCCGCTCGATCGCTGAGGGGTGATGGCACGTAGCTCGTGTTAGTCTGGGTTCGCCACCCAACCTTTGAGAAATTCCGTGGGGCCGTAACCCACATCCTTCTTACTTAAAAAGTATGCTTAATTCCAAGTGGAACGATATTGTGATCATTAAAATTGGTAGAGATTAAATAGGCGTCGATGGCGACAATTAAAATGATAGGAGGGCTAGTACAAAATGGAATGCCATCCTTACTCTCGGATTCCGTAATTCTCTGGCTCCAATCTGAATTCGCACAACACGTATGCGCAGGCACGTAGATAAGGGTGTGCAAGAGGACCAATTGCACAGGGCCCCGAAAAAATAAGGGCCCAATATATATCATAAAAACTGTTAAATGTGGAATAGGCAAAATAGCCCAGATGGATGTGTCCTTGAAAGGAGAGGAGGGAGTCCCGTGTTCGAGCGTTGAAAGCTCTTAAAGTCCGTTTTTATTTTTCACAAATACTTGCAGTTGCATCCCTCTCCTATTTTTTTTCAAATACAATCTCATTTCACAAATACCTGCAGTTGCCGCCTCCTATTTTTTTTAAATACAATCCCATTCTCTTGTTGTGTTCGAGCTCCTTTCTTTCATCATTTTTATAATTTTGCTAGATGTATTTAATTTCTTATTAATAATATTTTCAATATTTTCAACAATTAAGTATATTAAATTATAATAATTTCATTTTGATAAATAATTGATGATTTTTATATTATAAAATACATTAAAAATAATCTATTAAATTATAATAATTTCTTGTTGTGCCAGGAGAAATAGTATCATATATCAAAACTAAATTTATTAATAAAATTTTTATATAATCATTTATCTTTTTTAAAAATTTGAATTTTAATAGTTTAGAACAGGGCCCCTAAAAATGTTGAGACGGGCCTGCGTATGCGGTGAGGTTGGTAGAGGGAAACGTGATCAACGAGGGGTTTAATCACCCACCTGACTAAATGTGTGAAACCCAAGTTCCCAACATAAGTACGTCTTTCTTTATAAAACGAGACTCACCCTTGGGTGACGTTCTCATTCAGTTTCTTCAAATCATAGTTTTCCTGGGAGGTCCGAGGTCCGAGGATGGAACCGGCTTTCATTCGGTGCCCGACATCCCAAATCGTTCCTTCCTAAAACCGAACCACCTTCTAAAACCCCATTTGCTTAGTTTGTCACAAGACTAACCGACCATTTATTTTCCTTGCATGGTCGGCTGGTGTCCATCGCATTTATCGTCGTGACACATCAGGAGTGGAGTTCTACGTCGAGGACCACGAGGAGCAAGCTTGAGGAGCAGCTAGAGTGAAGGTGATTAGCTTGGAATAAGTTTTAGAGTAATTCTAAGGGTCGAGGTTTCGAGTTTTGGGACCCTTCCCATTTCAACTTTGTATTTGTTCAAGTTTATTCAACTATTGTATTCGACTTCCGCATCTTTTATATTTATATATATCTTCCGCACTTTTAAAGTTTTTGGTTAAGTTCTGTAGTTACTGTAAGCCTTGGGTGACTTTGAGAGTTTAATCTCGGGGTCTCTGGCGGTAATATCCCTGTATAAAAAGGGGGTGTTACACTAATATCCATTACTTGTAGTCTGAATCCAATTCAGAAACATTTGACAACAACTAAGAACTCAACAACTTCCTTGTGAAACACTTGCTTTATTGTAAGACAAAGTGACTTCTTGTGTTACAACATTCTAGGGGGCAACCAAAATTGATCTGTTTCATTAACTTATATACTAAGTTCTAACAACTGACTTAACTAACAATTAACTGCTTCATATGATAGTTAATTAACTACCAAATGGCGTCAGTTTTACACAACTGACTTTACACTCACACATGTTTACAACTAACTTCTGTTGTACATAAAATAACAGACTAACATAAAATAATATAGGACATAAATTAACTGCTAATGTCAATACAGAATATAAATAACATATTATCCAAATTAAATTTATAAACCAAGCTAATTCCAACATTCAACCCCCTAAGTTTGGTTTAGCACTAGTTAAAAATAGAAACATGCTTCCTCTTCAATCACTTGACTCTTGGTCATTACTAATGCAGGTTCTTCATCATCATTCCTTCTCATTATAAGATTGGCCTATTCTTTCTCTTTTGAGTGGCATTCTGAAACAATATGGCCCAAATTTCAACAAGAGTAACATCCTATCTTTCTCTTGTCCAATTTCTTCTTAGTCTTCTTTCCTTCATCAGTTTCTTCATCCGACTCAGAACTTGAATCTCCCTTGCCGTTATTCTTATACTGATTTCTTCGAGTACTTTTAGGCTAGTTGGAGTACTCTTTCACATTCTTCTCTTTGGAGTTTTTCTTCTCCCTTTCTTTCCACTCTGCACGAGTCATTAGTGCAACTTCTTGACAATTTTCACCAAAATCATGTAGCCTTTCTTCATGTGCCTTCAATGAGCCTATAATCTCATCAATGGTCTTGGATTTCAGATCACAGAATTCTTCAATTGTGGAAACTATCTGAATGAACTTGGATGATGTAGACCTTAATAACTTTTTCAAAACTCGTTCCTCATCAATTTGATTTCTCAATCCTCTCAACTTACTTACAATTATATTGAGTTTGTTTGTGAAATTGTCTACACTTTCACCTTCTTTCATTCTCAAACCTTCAAACTCTCTTAGTAAGGTCTGTGTCCTCACTTCATTGATGCGATCAGCCCCTTAATTCATGTTCTTGATCACAATCCAGGCCTCCTTTGCAGTCTTCTTTACTCCTAATTGCAACAAGATCTCCTCATTGATGGCTTGGTAGATGGCGGCTAGAGCCAGTTTTTCCTTTCTTTCATCAACTCGTCCCTCTTCATCAATCGCCTCAAATACACCTTGTGTAGACATAAAGATCTGCATCTTGATTGCCCATGCTCTATAATTAGTCTTATTCAACATGGGGTACTGGAAAGTGATTGTTCTTTCTCCATGAAATCGTGATGCGCCATTAGAAGTTTATGTGTTTATTGGAGTGCCAGAACCACCAGAAGTTTCATCTCATGTCATGATTGAAATCCTTTCCTTGTGCTCTGATACCAAATGTAGTCTGAATTCAATTCAGAAACGTTTGACAACAACTAAAATTTCAGAAACATCCTTGTGAAACACTTGCTTTATTGTAAGACAAAGTGACTTCTTGTCTTACAACAGTCTAGGCGGCAACCAAAACTGATCTGTTTCACTAACTTATATACTAAGTTCTAACAACTAACTTAACTACCAATTAACTGTTTCATATGATAGTTAATAAACTACCAAATGGCGCCAGTTTTACACAACTGACTTGATACACACACACACATGTTTACACCTAACTTCTGTTGTACATAACATAACATACTAACATAAACTAATATAAGACATCAATTAACTTCTAATGTCAATACAAAATATGAATAACATATGATCCAAATTAACTTTATAAACCAAGCTTATTCCAACATGACTTAGAATATTAGGAGAATAACTAGTTTGTCTTTTTTTCCTCCTTTACCCCTAGTGTAAATAATCTGTATCAACCTTTATTTTTTCTCGAGTGAATGTAGCCGTTTATAACATAATCCTTTTTTTCTTCTTCTCAATGAACACATTTTAGCACAAATCAGTGTTTTACCAAAGTAATCTTTTTTTGGTTGAATTTTATCAAAGTAATCTTTGCTTTTGCTAATTTACACAATGTAATATCCGCTCTTTTTAATAAAGAGATATTACTTTAATTATTTCTAGTTAATACCAAGCAAAGAGTTATACTTAATTTAAATCCGCTATAAATGGATAAAACTTGCCAAAATAAAATTTATTTCTTATGAATGAATTTTTGGCAAGTTAAATTGTATTTAGCGGGAAAAAAAATTAAATTTTGTAAAAGGTTGTAAGATGGCAAAAAAGAGGGAGGTGTAATCGGACTCGAACCCATGACCTCTTGCTCTATAAACAAAAGACACCCAAAGCCACTCTACCAATGTGTTTTACTAACAAGTTATAGAATGGTTTTATTTTGAACTATTCATTCCCGCCTTAGTCTTGTCTTTTCCCATTTGAACCATCAACTTGCACGACGCTCGATGGCTGCGCCGCCTCTCCTCACGCCTCCGTCACCATGGCGTCGTTCCGCCACCTAGCCAAGCTAGGGTATATCTTTGATGAATCATGCCACCACCACTCTCCACCTTTGCCTTTCTTTCTTGTCTTTATGTGGTGTTGGCATGGAAGAGTTGAACCAAGTGGCCCTATCCCAAGTCGATTTGTGGCAATAAGGAGGTAGGAGATGGCAGAGAGTATTTGAGGAGCGTAGATGCTTGGAAAAAAAGGGCTGGACTGTTCGAAAATATACCGAAATCCGTTCTCGGTTTTCACCAAAAAGCACCCCAAACTTCAAAATTCGATTGCGGGTTCGTTTCTTAACCACAAATCGTGATTCAAGTCTCTAAATGTCGAGGATTAAGTGCTCTACAATAACCCTCAATCAATTGTAGAGAAAATATTGAAGAATCGAGTCGAAATCCACCAAAACAGATCGGGTACTGAATTTTCCAGATTTTCAGAGGTTGGTGACGAAGGATTTTCATGGACCTCGTTCGTAGCCTTCCGGTCACCTATCCGGTCTCCACTGACAACAGTAGGTATATGGAGATGTCTATTTTCAGCTGTCGCAGGTATCGTGGCCACCCCGCCCCTGGTGTCTCCGCTGGAAGCCCGTGAACAGGCCTTCACGACCCGTTTATCTGCTGGTTTCTTTTGCCCAGAATTCCAGTTTCGGCGAGCTGTTTTCGTCGCCTTTGTTCTCCGTATTCCGGCAACCAATATCGGAACCGTTGCCAACAGTTGGAAGGTGGAAATTTTTTATTTATACTGTCGCAAGTCCCGTCTCCATCCCGCCATTGGTTGCTCCTCCACGAGTCCGTGAACAGGCGTTCCCAACCAACGTTTTTGCTGATTTCTTTGCCCAGAAATTCAGCTTCGGAGAGTGGTTTTCGTCGCCTCTTTTCTTCGTCTTCTCTCCACCAATTCAAGATCCGTTGCCAACAGTAGAAAGAGGGTGATGAGGAATTCCAACTGTCGCTTGAATCACCCCAAACGGAAAACAAACGAAGTCGCTAAACATGGACGAAGTTGGTTCGTCGCTCACTGTTTTTTCCGGGTCTTTATATGAATTTAAGTGAAAAGAAAAGAGGAAGAAAAAGAGAAAGGTGTGTGGACCCGGGTTTGCCTCGGTATGCGTGACATGGGTTCCGATGGATCGTCTCGATTCACATGTCGCCTCGATTAGCGTGTTGCATCGTTTTACGTGCCACCTCGATTTGTGTGCAAGCAAATCCCAAAAGCGTATCGCTAGGTAATTTTCTTCTTTCGAGCTTGACTTATATTATAGAATGATTTTAGGATAAGATCATTCAAGGTTGGATTTTCGTATTAAATCTCGTAAAGCGTGATTTATCGAATTGGTTAAGTTATAAAGCCGGATTAAGTCAGGCTCTCTGATCTCGGTTGTTGGCCGAGCATATATAAATGATCATGGATGAAACAGGCCCTCTGATCTCGGTTGTTGGCCGAACTACGAAAATACTATTAAATGGTGCAAGTGCACAGTTGAAAGTAATGAAAGATTGGTGCGTTAGGCACATTAAAGTACCACAATGGTTAGTCCATTTGATAACCATTCTTTCTCCTGATTAAGAATGATTTTTAATCAAACTTTGATTAAGTTAAGCTGTGTAGTCGTTGAAGACGATGTTGAATGTTGAGTGGTTAGTATAAGTTCCATTAATTGTTTATGCTTCTTAAAAGAAACCACAAGCGGTGGTGTTCTCTCTCGTGATTATGCGAGTCTCCTTCTTATTCTCTATAAGACTGCCAACTGTTGGATCATAATCCGAGTCTAATCGGATTTGGATGCCAATATGTTTAATTACAACCATAAGAACCAAGTTAGATTCTCCGCTTGCTAGTCTATTATTAGACTAACCCGTCCATTTTATTTTCTTTTATATGGTCGGTTGGTGTCCACCGTTGGTTTACGACACATCAGGTTCTTCTTGGAAGTTGATTCAAGAGGCGGATTCAGATGTTTGAAGCTCCAGAAGTTGAAGAAAGGTTTCCAATGGCTATACTTGAGTGAATATCATGGTTGAACTATTTCAAAGTGAAGTTGAGTTTCAAAAATAAGAACTCAAGGAAGACTTGATGAAGATTTTGTTTAAATAGAAGGTTGTTCTATTTATTTATTCTTTTAAGTTAAGGTTTGTATAAGACCAATTGTATTTATTCCGCTGTAATGTTTCTTTTAGTTTGTTCAATCAGTTTAAAGCCTTGGGTAGCTTCGGTTTAGTCTTAATCGGGGTTACTGGCGGTAATACCTCCAGGGTAGGAAGGAGGTGTTACACACAAATCCACTAAACTCTTTTTACTATTCGCTATAGCTATTTCGCTATGTAATATTATTAGGGTTGTCCAACAGGTCGACCCGATACGGGTTACAGGTCAACCCATTGACCCGTAAAAATAATGTTGACACGTGCCCCGACCTGCAACCCATTTTACGGGTTGCGGGTTTACGGGTCGGGTCACGGGTCAACCCGTTTGACTCGTTTGACTGGGTCAAATTAACACGTTTGACCCTTTAATGACCCGTTTGACCCGCAAAAAGAAAAAAATTGCAGCAACAATCTGTAATATGCATTATCACCATTATGTAACAAACCTGTTTTTAGCACTTCCAAATCACAAATACTGAAATCAGAATTACAACCAAATCAGAAATACAACCAAAGTACCAAACACAACCAAAGTACCAAATCAGAAATACAACCAACAATGAGCAATCCAACACCAAAGTACCATCTACAAGCTGAAATACATAAAAAGGTCCACAAAAGACATGAAAAACAACACCAAAGTCTACTCTAATTCTCTAAAGCAACCAAGTGAGGTGGAGCCAAAAAGGGAAGGGCCTTCGAGTTTCGACTGAGCAGGCGACGGGGCGACGTGAGGTGGAGCCAGAAAGGGAAGGGCCGAAGGCCCAAAGGGGGCAAGGGGCGTAGTCGCGCAGATTCGCAGAAACGGAAGGAAAGGGGCAAGAGATGCAGAGAATCGAGAATGAGATTGGACAAAATTAGGGTTAGGGTTAGTACTTTGACTACTTTCTCCGTTTCTCACTTTCTCGGCATTAGTTTTGGGCTTTGGCCTAAGCTATAAACTAATGTAATATTGTAATAATGTATTTTTTATTTAATTTTTAAATATTACGGGTCGACCCGTAACCCGACCAGCAACCCGTAATCTAAAAAATCCTAACCTGTAACCCGTAATATGAAAAAAGTTTACCCACAACCCGTAAATTTACGGGCGGGTCGGGTTACGGGTCAACCCACTCGTGGGACAGCCCTAAATATTATCGTCGGACGTCGGGTCCGACCGTACGACCGTACGAGAGATAAAGATTGTAGATTTATCACACACAAAAAATCCTATTTTCTTTGAATTTGGTTAACCCTTTTTTTTGGTAGAAGGAGATGCGGTACTCTCCGGCCCCTCAAGGGATCGTTTTATTAATTGGAATAAAAATGGGCTAAGTAGTCAGCAAACGGGGGATAGCCCGACCCCTCACATTATCAGACTTAATTAAAATAATCCCCTCGGGAGGGGGCACGCAATACATGAAAACCTAACGGAAAACTAAAAGCATAATTCGCAAGGGAATCCTCAACCCGGTTTGCCTCGCGAAAAATATGACGGACATGGACGGACCAGTCCTTTCTAATAAAGCCTTGGCAGCTCGCCACCAGGCTAAAAAGGGGATGATTGTCTTTAATACGTTTAGAAAGAAGACCTACAACTAACTCTGAATCCGACTCGACCTCCACCTAACGAAAGCCTTCATTCCAAGCCATCTTCAACCCCTCCAATATTCCCCAAAGCTCCGCCATAGGGACGGAACAAGATCCAAGATTGTGAGCAAAACCACCTCTCCAAACACCCTGATGATCTCTAAGCACTCCTGCTGCTGTTGCACGCCCACCATCTCTAACCGCTCCATCAGTGCTGATTTTGATGATACCCTGCATAGGCTTCTTCCAAGAAATAACACATATTTTTAGGGACAAGGGGATTAGAAATAACCTGATTTTTAGAAGCCCGTAAGTACTCTTGCATCTAGCCATAATGAACTCATTTCTGTTCAACATCGTCGATTCATTCCGAAAATATTTGTTGTTTCTCCACTTCCAAGACCATCAAAGCGTCATTGCATGCTCAAAATATTACTCCTCAGCCACGAAGCTAAAAGCGCCTGGAAGAAAAAAGCATCGCCATTAGTAAGGTTAAAATCAGTCCAAGAAGAAATCACTGTAGGACAGTCGCAAAACAAGTGTTCCAGCGTTTCCTCGCCGCTCCTGCAGCAAACACAATCCGCACTTATAGCCAGGTGTCTTCGACGACACTCCCAATTGGTCAAAATTCCACTTTGCTAAATAACCAAACAAAATGTCGAACCCTTTCTGGAACGAATTTGGTTAGCCCTAGTGGAACATATGCTGAGTTCAGGCCCATCTCAAAATGTCGAACCCTTTCTGGAACGAATTTGTAGCAAAACGGCCTTCTCCATCATCCCCACCCGGGAAAAACCATAAAGAACCCCACGCAAACCAACAAGAAGCGATATTTCTCCTCTCCTGCCGCCGGCATAAAGCATGGTTGCACACTTTGCATGAGGTAACTCTCTGCTTTTGACTCCTCTGCAAATTTCAACGGCCTCGGTGTTTTGATCTGTGTTCGTGCGCCTCTTATACTATTGTTAACTGTAACGTCTCTGCTAAATTAGGGCTATGTGAGCGATTGTGCGTTTTGTTTGTTAACGAACGTATTTGCACAAAAAATTAGTAACCAAGAGAGGGTTCGTATTCTAGCCTCTTCTAGGTTTTCCAAGATTCAAAATTTGTGGTTTTCAATGAATGACAAAAGTTAAAACTGAATGGGCCTAGTTTTGCTCTTCCATCCTTGACCCGGTCATTTAGCCAGAGCAGATTATGCAGAAATGAGTGCCAAGAAGCAACAAGCTCATGAAAAAGCTCAGCCACCCACATTAACGCTGGTGAAGCTCGACAAGGCATATAAATTGGTTAGGTCACTATCCTTGAACAACTAATCCTAGAGTAAATCGCTGATCATTGATCGTGGTTGGCAGCCGATTCCAGTATTAGGTTTCGCAAATTGTCTCCTTTTTGCTCACTTGCTGCTAGATTCTGTAGGTGTGATTGAGGGGAAGTTCTGTTGCGATTGGACCACAGAATTGGAGATGAGTTCTTGTTATAAAGAAAGATGAGAATGTTGTGAATAAGTCGTGCTAAAACTGTTCTTACTTCAATTAATGGGATGACTGAGCATCCTTGCAAGAAAACTACAAGCATTGTTCTTCTTTCGACCCTGAAAATAGGACAAACTCAAGAAATTGATTCTGATAGGCATATCCTATGAAGGGTGTCATATTGGAGCTTTAATCTAACCAACTGTTTTTTCTCTGCACAATGCACTGGCATAAGAAAATTGTATAATTGATATCCGCAACAATACAATTGGTTCATACTTTTATGAACCAATTTTGCAGGGTTTTGTTGTTCCTCTACTTCAGTATTTTAAAGGCTGCTTTACATTAGGATCTTTATTTCTGTTTGATCATTGGTAGTTTACTACTACTAAATCTGCCTCTGTCATCTTCATGTCAATTCACCATATACAAATAGGCCGTGCAATGGGTCAATCACATGTCTGCAAGATGGGAGGACGAACCAACTGAAGTAGAACTTGAGGGTCGGCCTTCTAAGTAAGTTCACCCTAGAAAAGCTTTTGTTGCCAGTTCAGAAGCCTGTTATTAACTCATGACAAGTCATATTCCTGTATTGTAGGCTTGGTCTGGGTGCAGAGATATCCCGCGAAACTGAGGTTAGACAGTCTAACAATGAGGCCACTGAATGCACACTACGGGTAATGTTGGATCCTTGGAGAAGAAAAAATTCAATCAACAAAGAACTCTTACCAACGGAGAAGAACTTAACTCTCACTGACGACAAAGAAGATGAATCAGAGAGCAGATATTATGCATTCGCCAGGAATTAAAGGAGGAAATAAGGCCAACACTTTGGTTGGTAAAAAAGGCGGATAACCATCATACCGTAGTGAGTAGTTGCTTTTTGTTCGTCTCATTCACAAGCATGTCTAATCTTTTCATATCATAAAATTTCCATTATCTATGTCTCTTAAGGTGTAATCGCACCTACCTTGCCATGGTTAACTATACCATAGCCATAATCTTTGAAATTGAATAATATTGCCTTAATGAAATGATGATACTTTCTTGATTGAAAGCTCTTCCATGTGAGCATCTACTGTCCATATACTAATGAGCACATAAAGAAAAAAAGTATTAGAGATACACATACACAGGAAGCTTGTACATTATTTCTCTTTCTTAGGTAGATTACAAATGATACAGCAATCACTTGACTTCCTCGATTTCATCCAATGCATAGTTGTTTGTAGATACATTCGCATAATTGACCTTGTTGAATCTAACGACAACTGGGTATCTCGTCTTTGGGTCCTATTCATAATCAACAGGAAAAGAAAAATTCAGATAAATTACTAAAAAACTTAGGCATGGACAGACAAGTATAGCCGTATAGGTATATTATAGGTTTTGTTGCAAAAGTTTACCTGATCAACTGCTACAACAGACCCAGTGCCTTTGTACCAATATGACTCTTTCCTCAGAATCCTCACCTATCAGCAATGATCCATTCAAGGGTCAAACAGTAAATCTTTTTTAAAATATGAAGATGAGACTAATATTTGAACAACCTTAGTTCCTCTCTTGGGACCAATTGGTGGCGGCTTGGGAGGAGGAGCTCCGCCTTCAGTGGGAGGCGGGGCGGTCTCAGTAGCGGCCGGAGCTGGTGGTGGTGGTGGTGGTGGTGGTGCATCCTCTGCCGCCCGGACCACCAGTCTTCTGGTGGTGGTGGTGGTCTTGGGGAAGTGAGCCCTCGAGCTGGTTGAACCGGTGTTGGATGACAAGCCACTTTTGAGCATAAACCCAGATGCTAGAGATGCCATGTTACAAGTAGCCATGGCTTCCTCTTCCTTTCTCTTAGTTTACAAGCCTTGTTCTGATTGAGTGTGGCCGAAAAAATATTGAGATGGTTGAAGAACTGAATTGATTATTGATCCACAGCCACAGGCAAATAGGAGAATTTTTCAGTCTGGCCCATTTTGTTTTGCCTTCTCTGTTTTTGGTGTTTTGTTCTTTTGGTTACCGGTTTAAGTGTTTGGTTTGGGAGATTAGACCACTTAGATGATGCCATGTAAGCATTATATCCTGCTTGTGTGGATACTGGATAGGGTAATCCGTGGGCTTTTGTTCCCATTCGTTCTGAGCTTGAAGATTTTTTTGCTTTCATGCCTATTAACAATGCTTGGCATTCTTAATTTATCTCGAATTACATGTCACGTATGCTTTTTCATCCCTATATTTTCACATTTACGCTTGAAATCAATTTACAAAATCATTGATAAGAGAGGAGGTATTACTATAGTATTACATTTTCAGTATTGATACTAATTTGAATAGGAAAATTTTGGAGTATTATTATTTATTAGGGTAAAGTGCAGTAAGCCAACCATTAATTTGTTCATTTTGCACAAAATTATCCTTTACTACATGTGAAAATTGTGAGGCCATCAATATCCATGGTTTGCTAACTATTTCAGATTTATACTGATTTTTTTGTTACATGTTAAAAAAATATAGAAAATGTCCAAAACACCTCTCTTTTTTTATATTTAGTGGTGACCCACTTCATGCCGAATAGGGCCCATTAAGGGGGTAAAAGAGTTGTGTTTTATTTTCAAGGTTTGATATTGAGATCTCTGGTTAAGGGAGTGAGTCTCTTACCAACTCCACGCAGTTCTTATGGGTACCTCTTTTTAATATACACTTCTTTTAGGTTGTGTGTATATTGGGCATTTTATTCATTTTCTTAACACTTTTATATCAATAAAATAGGTGTGGATGTTGGTAGGCTTCTTAAACAACTAACACATACATTCATTACTCTAATCCCCAAATATGACAACCCAACAGCAACAAATCACTATAAGCCTATTAGCCTTTGCAACACAGTTTACAAAATCATATCCAAAATTATAACGGAAAGACTCCAAATAATGATGGCAGAATACAAGGCGGAATGCACACATCCTCTCCATGGGAGCTTTGTTATGAACCGTGATATCCATGATAGCATCCTCCTTATTAACGAAATTTTCCATTCATTTCGTAACAAAAAAAGGTAAGAAAGTCCTTATGCTATCAAATTGGATATGGAAAAAGCATATGACAAAATCAAATGTCCATTCGTGCTAGTAATGTTAAGGAGTTATGGATTCTGCAATAAATTCATTGGGTGGATAGAGGAATGCATTAAAATATTATCTTTCTCTATACTTGTCATAATGGTCCCACCGACCAATTCTTTCACCACAGAGGGCTCATGAAGGGTGATCCCCTCTCACCGTTCTAGTTCATCCTTTGCGCCGAAGTTCTTTCATGTATGCTTAAGCAAGGTGCAGAGGAACGAACCAATCCTCTAGGCATCCAACTAACAAAAAAGGCACTCTTGACATATATTGTATGTTATCTCGGAAGGCAGTCAAATTTCATAAATTGACCTTTCAAGTTACAACAAACACACCAAATAACACTAAAACCCAATTGCAATAAATTCATAACATAAAAAATCCAAGCACTCTTGATAAATACCTTGGATATTTCTTTATTAATGGAAGAGTGAATAAGGCTACATTCGAACAAATCCTTAGAAGATCTAACAACAAACTCGCAAAGTGAAAAGCTAACTCACTTTCCCAAGAAGGATGACACATCCTTATCAAAGAAATTTTATCAACTCAATCAACCTACATCATGCAAAGCTTCATACTTCTTGTTGAACAACAAAAAGACATAGACAAGCTACATAAAAACTTTTATTGGAACACATGTTAGGTACACAAACCATTAATTAGTTGGAGTAACATTCGTAGGCCCAAAGAACGAGGGGGGATTAGTATTATGAAGGTCGAATATATGAATAAGGCTCTATAAATGAAACTCATTTGGAAAATACTAGCCGAACCAAACAACAGATAGGTCAAAATCATTTCATAAAAATATTCGAAAGGGATCCATAATCTTGATTACAAAAGGAAGAAGAGTATATCTTGGCAATGGGCAAAACTTATTGAGCCCAAAGAATTGTTCAAAACTGGTCTCCAATGTAATATTGGAGACAGAAAAACGATCAAATTTTAAAAAGACCAATGGGTAGCAAATGAAAAGCTCATCAAAAAAAATTCAAAAACACCGACCTCATAAATGAGGACCAAGTAATTTCTTACTACATTACTAACGACAAAACATGGAACATACAAAAACTTGATATGGCTCGTTGAATGCCATATTTCAGTAACGCTCCCTTGCATCAGAGGATCTGGAACATTTACTTTTGGGGTATCCCCATACACTCAATACAATAAAACAAATAGATCAAAAAATTCGTCAAACAATCAAGAATATTGATACCAACCTTATTCCAATTCTAATACTGGAATACCTCAATGCCAACATTAATAACCAAGAATTTGAATCGCTTTCTCTTCTCTGGTGATGCTGATATGTTGTATTTCATATAGCATAACTAGGACTAGATTTGTATAGAGTTTTAGGTCTTTTAGGGCTTTATTGAAGATTAAGAAGAAGACCGAAGAGTTCGAGTTTTAAGTTGAAGAAGACTTCAAGCAGAAGTGGAGGCAGAGAACCGTGGGAGATGGAACCAGCGCCCGTGGAACAGTGTTTAGTTGAAGACCTGCAACCGCGGAACATCATGCGGAGGCCGCAGGAAGTCACCAACTCGGAGGGTTAAGAAAAGTCAATTTGTGTTTGCGGGTTGAGGATCCGCGACCGCGAATTCCATAGCGTCAGCACGATTTGAGCGACGATTTTATCCATCTTTTAATTATAGTTTCTTTTCTTATCTTTTCGAGTTTTGAGTTGGCTATTTAAGCCTAGTTTTCAGACTTTGTTAGACTTCTTCTAATACTTCCTACCACCTATTATTATACTACTTCTGTATTCTCTCTTTCTATGGAAAACTAAACCCTTTAATTCTATTCAAGTTGAAGCTTTTGAATTCAAGGGTATTGTGAGATTCTCTTCTCAAGTTTATTCCTATAAGGTTATTTCAATTCTCTTGGGCTTAATCTTTATTGATTGTATTGATTTTTGCTTGATTGATCACCCTTAGTAAAACCAGATCTTTGTAGCAACTAATTGTTTTAGGACTCTTTGAACTAAAATAATTGAGCAGGAGAATTGATTGCATGTTTAACTGTTTGTGTAACACCCCTTTCCTACCCTGGAGATATTACCGCCAATAACCCCGATTAAGACTAAATCGAAGCTACCCAAGGCTTTAAATTGACTAAACAAACTAAAAGAAACATTACAGCGAAATAAATACAATTGGTCTTATACAAACCTTAACCCAAAAAAATTAAATAAACATAACAACCTTCTATTTGAACAAAATCTTCATCAAGTCTTCCTTGAGTTCTTAATTCTGAAACTTAGCTTCACTTTGAAGTAGTTCAACCATGATCTTCACTCAAGTATAGTCATTGGAAACCTTTCTTCAACTTCTGGAGCTTCAAACATCTGAATCCGCCTCTTGAATCAATTTTCAAGAAGAACCTGATGTATCGTATACAACGGTGGACACTAGTCGACCATATAAAAGAAAAGAAGATGGACGGGTTAGTCTAATGATAGACTAGCAAGCGGAGAATCTAACTTGGTTCTTATGGTTGTAACTAAACATATTGGCATCCAAATCCGATTAGACTCGGATTATGACCCAACAGTTAGCAGTCTTATAGAGAATAAGAAGGAGACTCGCATAATCAAGAGAGAGAACACCACTGCTTGTGGTTTCTTTAAGAAGCATAAACAATTAATGGAACTTATACTAACCACTCAACATTCAACATCGTCTTCAACGACTACACAGCTTAACTTAATCAAAGTTTGATTAAGAATCATTCTTAATCAGGAGAAAGAATGGTTATCAAATGGACTAACCATTGTGGTACTTTAATGTGCCTAACGCACCAATCTTTCATTACTTTCAACTGTGCACTTGCACCATTTAATAGTATTTTCGTAGTTCGGCCAACAACCGAGATCAGAGGGCCTGTTTCATCCATGATCATTTATATATGCTCGGCCAACAACCGAGATCAGAGAGCCTGTTTCATCCATGATCATTTATACATGCTCGGTCAACAACCGAGTGTCAATTGAACTTAGCTAGAGTGCACCATTGTCTTCCTTCAACGTGTAGCGTGACATGAGTCATGACTCCAATATTGGGATACGATAAGAAGCTACGCCCTCCCAATACAGATTTTGTTATAAAGAGGTCATTGGAGACTCGGCTCCTACCCTTGGACCACCTATTTTGCAACAGTGTTTCAGCACAGGACCACTGAAGAGATGTCTTGGAGTCTAAAATCTCATCTCTACCATTTTATTTCACAACAATGTCTCAACATGAGACAAGTAATCATACAACGGTCCTAAGTTCAGTTCTAGCGCAAACTTTATTCAACATACAAATTATTCCCAACATGAGGATCAAAAGGAATTCAACCCCTCATTAATAACCATAACGCAAGAGAGAATCGTCCACTTGCCTTATAAGGCCTGCTCAACGTCCTTACCAATTCCAACAATAATCTTTATCATCCTTCTGACAAATATAACAAAAGGATTTCTCAGCAACGAGCTCACATAAACACTTCTTAGTTGTATTCTCAACTCCTACAACTTCCTAATCGATAAACGATTTAATTTCCGAATATCGATATATAATAAATCCTTAGTTATCATGCTTCAAGGAGCCATCTTGGCGGAATTATAACTAATTATCCGCTTCACTTTTGAAACAATTTTCTAAATAAAAATTGTTCATTAGCAACAGTTCTTAAAGATTACCAAATCTCGGATCAAACGGATTAACAACGAATCCTGAGTAATTATCCGAAGTCCTTTACCTGCCAATCGGTATCCGAAACTTGTATTCGCTATAACTGAAGATCCGGACGTCCGTTTCACGAGTGTTTTGAACCTGTGGGACCGTATCAACGTCAAGATTATAAAAACCATAAATTTAATTAGCAAAGCGGAACCGAAAGGCCCTTACGGGGGCTCCGCAACTAACCCGCTAATTAATTTCGATCGTATATACCTTCACTCGAGCCCATGGCTCGTTTCGCTCGATCATGGCTCGATCCCCGAGGCCGAGGGTGGTCGAGCGTTGCCCGAAAGCGGCCCTTGTTGTG
Source organism: Fallopia convolvulus (assembly GCA_964016875.1). Taxonomy (NCBI): domain Eukaryota; kingdom Viridiplantae; phylum Streptophyta; class Magnoliopsida; order Caryophyllales; family Polygonaceae; genus Fallopia; species Fallopia convolvulus. The sequence goes on from OZ024724.1 coordinate 43,894,268, forward strand.
GGTGGTGGTCGGACAAGCCAACGGTCGCCGCCGGTAGCCCATAACAAGGCAAAGAAGAGGGCTGGCTATGAGTTCTTTCCTCTCGAGTCCGTCGTCGTCCCGCCATGATTCCTCTCATGGTTCTGGTGGTTCGGTGTTGCAGCAGCCATGGACCCAAGGTGAAGAAGAAGAAGAAGAGGTGGAGGAAGGTGGAGATGGAGGTGGAAGAGGTAGGGGAAGAAGAAGCTTAGCGTCGGCGGTGAAGAAATTCAATTCTTTCTCCCGATCCGTTAGTTCCGTCCTAAAACTCTCTGATTTCAATTCCTAGATGGGAGTTGATGTTACGAACAAAAAAAATCCAATCCCCTTTATCTCTTTATTGGTTCCTTCCATATTAAGCAAAGAAAGAGATGGGTTTTAAAACAAAACCCGTCTCGGAACGGGACTCGCGTTAAAGCGGTAAAATTATGTACCTCGGGTGGAAAAACTTACTAAACGAAAAACGTCCTGTAAATTATGTAGACCAATAAAACCAATTTTCCATGATTTTATCATGCTACCTTCAATTTTTAAGGCTTCCATTTCGTATTTTAAATCCCTTCCGGTACATAATTAAAAAGACGGCTTATCCAATAAATACTCTTTTTCAACCGAAAAATCCTAAAATTCACATCAATCCATAAAATCATTTCTTTGTGATTTTAGGATATCACCAACAATTTTTTAGGATTTAATATCCAACAAAAATATTGGATTAAGCGTTAAAACGGACCAAAAAGGTTAAAAAGGATATCCGAGAAAATTCAAAAATATCCTCAAAAACCGCAGTTATTATAGTTTGACTTGTTGAAATTCAATTGCATGCATCATGCATATCCTTGTCCTTAATGCTAATATCTCTATAATTCATGATTGTTTCATGTTTATTCGAAAATTAAGTTTGCATGTCTCATTGACATGTTTTACAACTTATCAGGATAGGAATAACTAAAGGAAATAATTTGTTTGAATCAATGATCGATAAACTTGATGATGAAAGTTTATACTTAGAATAGTTTTTCCACAAACTGATAAAAACTCAACCTTTACTTTGCTTTATTCTTTGTTTTACTTTAAATTTCCTAGTTCTAGAATATAAATTCATCAATCCTCTTTGTTACTAATCTGAGTTGATAAGAATAATATTGTGAGCGGGTAAACCAAACATAATTACCATAGTTATTTTCGCTATAAAGGTATTTATTAAAATTACTGCGCAGTTATTTTCATTATTTTCCATATAAAATTATATGACGGTTATGCAACTTAATGGAAGATTCTATCTTTTATTAAGGATAGAATTAAAACTGGAGAGAGGGTGGAATATTCCTGACTTGGGCTTTAAGGCAGTTGGCCAGCCCTAGAAGGATAATATTTTCGGCCTTATGGATAGAATTTTCGGCCCCCCTTCTCTCCCTCTTCCATTATAAATACACGCCCCAGGCGTGTAGGGAGAGACACATGTGCATAACATATTCAGAAATCCTAGGCAGGCTAATATTCGCTTAGCTCGACTGTTTAGGGTTTCACCGCTCTCTTGTTGTACCTCGACGCTCAAATGACAACTGCTCTTCTGACTTAGGCATCGGAGGTGGATTAGGGGGTCCCCGCCCCCTGTGTCCATTGTTTTGCAGGTTTCTAGGTCAAGAGATTGAAGACGGAGCGGAAGAGGAGGAGTTCTTAATTGGTGTATTAAAGACGAATTGAAGGCGAGATTTTGTACACCAACAAATACTTAGAGTTATAAGTTTTCTTTGGGTTCAATCCTGATTTACCGACTATACTAGTTGAGTAACTAGAGATTTATTTTTGATTTGACATCAAAGATAAATATTTACAAAGCCAAGGAGCAAGGACTTAAAGATATTGGGTGATTCTTTCATAAGCTGATAAGCAACAACAAGATTGGAAAATCACAGAAATTTGGGTCGAGGAGATCCATGGTAAAAACAAATTAAAACCAAACAAGAAAGAAACATAAAAACATTAAATGGACCCGAGCAAAACAAGGTAATGTTAAACTTAATTTCAATGGTGTGAAAAACGACTCTGGTCCTGCCTGGCTGCCTCCGATCCTAATTTTTACCGTATAAAAAAACACCATCCCTTTATTAAAACGGTGAGGATATCTAGTCAATCCCAAGGGAACTTTCACTTGCTTATGCTACCAATAAAAGGGGAAAAGTAAATTCTGGAATCATAAATGCAAACTATTGAAAGCCATACCTTTATGGCCAGCGAAAGAAGTTGACAGTAAAGACTTATTTTCAGTCTTACAATGCGCGACGAATCAGAGTGAACTGGCATTCAACTTTGCTAGCTTGCAAGTTGCAACACATTATTAGATGGGTAGGATTTGCTTTATATAACTTAGCTTGTACGTTCAGCTGCATTATATCAGACCATGACTCTAAATATTTTGCGAACATGAACCAGATCGATATAACAATCTGTCAATCTTATAATCCAACGATCTTAGACGAATATAGAAGCTATGCGTACTTTGTTTGTTATAAATGAAGTTTGAATATAGACATCGATCACATCTGGTGTACCTACCTGATTCATCTCCATCATTTTAACTGAATTTTGTTTGTTATGAATGTGCAGGCCACAAGGTTCGTTTTTGCAATGTGTATTACCAAGAAAAGTTGGCTGTGAATTAGAGGTTTTGTGAGTGAAATTTAAGAGCCTGCTAATTTGGTGGGCTAAGAGATAAACTTTATATGAGAAGTTTTTTCGTTCGTCTTCAATTTGCCAAGGTTTGAAATACAGTAAAAAATAAATAGAAGACGAATGTTGGAGGTGTGGAATTGATATCACAAAATGGTATACAGTTTAGGATATATAGATTATCTGTGCCACTATGTACGTGGAGATTTTTGGAGCCTCCATTTATGTACACCACATGGCGTATTTACAACTATCATTGACTCTTCATTCATTAGTCCATTTCATATGCCACAAAGTAATTTACTATCAACTTGATTCATGAAGGAGTTTAGTTTTTTATTAGCGAAGCTCATAATATTACTATAATAATGTGATACTCAAAACCCTAAACATGCTAAACAAAACAAATTGTATAGATTCAAAAAAATCCACGTCATTAATGGACCTATACCTCCAATTCTGTGAATTTAATATATGTCAAACTCAACCTAGAAGAAATTTATCATCACTTGAATTCTAATGTTACCGAAAATGGCAGCATGTGTCACTTTTATAGCAATGATTTGATATTTAAGATATTATGTGGCAAAATGGCAATAGTGAACCTTGATCCCACACAAAATCAAAGTCATCATGTCATAATGGAAGTCCAAACTTAGATGTCTTACCAAAACAAGGAATTATATGAGAACCACCTTAAGAAGCCCAAGAAATTGAAGGCTCAATCTCAAAGCAGCCCCCACCAAGTCATAAAGAGCCATTAAAATGTTCATTTCAATTTTGTCATGAATTCTTATCTTCAACAACTTCCAAACTAGCTAGTAATTTGTTCAATTAAGGGCCCTAAATTATTTTTTTGGTCAAGAATAGCCCTAAATTATTAGGTAAACCTCATTTTGGCCTAATAATTAGGGTAGGAAGGTTAACTTACAGATCTCTCCAACATGTTAAGTGGCCGGTTTCCAATTTTACACATTTTTTTCATAGTTATGTTATAATGGACATCTTGTCATTTTCCCTTTCCGTATACCATATAGAGTATATATATGGATCATTAATTAAGCCTATCTAGCTTTCAGTTTACAGTGGCTGAAATTCTGATGGATTAAAAAATTTACCATATGAGAGTAAAATGTACCAGTTAGATGTATACATCAAATGTCATAGAAGCCCTACACTAAGAATTAGTGGCAATAAAATTAAATGACAGAGAAGCTGTAGTGTACGTACTCTTGACTCTTGAGTCTTGATTAATTACCAACAGCTTGATGAAAACTACTTTTACAGGCACGCATTTGCTGCTGCTTTCTTTTCAATTTTCACTATCTCTTCTTTGGTGGAAATTAAAGCCAATTTAATACCTCCAACTTACCCTCTTATATAAACCCCATAATAACCATCTCAACTCTCACCAATTCACCATTCACTTGAAACAATTAAGTGGAATTCCACAAAGAAAATTAAAGCTAGCACAATGGCAGCTCCATCAACCATGGCCGCTCTCTCATTGCTCGTGTTCACACTCGCAATCTGCTCCACTACTCCTGGGGTCGAGTCCCGGGCGTTCTTCGTGTTCGGTGACTCGCTGGTGGACAGCGGAAACAACAACTACTTAGCCACGACGGCTCGCGCTGACTCCTACCCTTACGGCATTGACTACCCTACTCACCGGGCCACGGGACGCTTCTCCAATGGCTACAACATCCCTGACCTTATCAGTACTTAAGCTTAGCTACCTAGATTTGCATTTCATACTTATATATATACTCTCAAGTTAATTACTTAGTATGGTAGTTTGCTAATTCATAATGTTATGTACTAATGTTATTATATACGTACGTATGTTCTGTGTGACAGGTCAGCAAATTGGGTCGGAACCAACAATGCCATACTTGAACCCACAGTTGACAGGGGAGAAACTGCTGATTGGTGCTAACTTTGCTTCTGCTGGAATTGGAATTTTAAATGACACTGGAGTTCAGTTTGTGAGTTTCTTCCAAATATATGTAAATTTATATAGAAGCTTCAATTTTATTAATTAGATATCAATTATAATAAGAATATATTGTGTTAATGTTGCAGCTGAATATAATTAGAATCCCCAGGCAGTTGCAGTACTTCGAGCAGTATCAGCAGCGGGTGAGCCAGCAGATCGGGGCGGATCGAACGCGGGCGCTGGTGAACCAAGCCTTGGTTCTGATCACGCTCGGAGGCAACGACTTTGTCAACAACTACTATCTCGTCCCCTTCTCCGCCAGATCTCGTCAGTTCGCTCTTCAAGATTACGTTCCTTACCTCATTTCCGAATACAAGAAAATCCTCCAGGTACATAACTTTTATTACTACGTACTTTCAAACATACTAATTAAGCATTTTAAATGATATCATGTTCAATTAAGCCCCGTAACTTAAGAAAAATATACTTTTTTTTTATTTTTTTGCTAAATGGAGTTGACCGCGTAGGACATAATTCAAAGTGGTGTCAAGTCACGGTCTAAACGAAAAAAAAAATCATGTCACGCTCATGTACATGAAAGCTTTTATTGTGGTTTAATACATACGACAAACTCATAGCCCAATAATAAAAATAATGTTTGTAGGTTCATTTACAACCTTCATAATAAAAATAATAATAGACAGTATACTGTATACATATTATTTTACCACAAGGATAACTCACTGTATATATTTATATTTACTGCTACACAAAGTTGATATATCGATCTAGCTAGTCGCGTAAAAATAAATGCAATGAAATTAAATATCAGTACCACCGTAGCACTATCTATCCTGCAGAAAATAAATAATTTCTACCTAGCTACAGAACGGTCGGTGTACTATAAGATCATTAAAGTATATAAAATAAAACTTACTCCGAATCGAACAAATAATGTTCACAAAAATTACTGTCATTTGATACATGAGATTAGCTTATGAATTATGATGTTCTTTTGGTCCGATAACTTGTGATTTTTTCGATCGATCGAGTGGATCAGCATCATATATAGGAGTAGCTGTGGGTTAATTATAATTATATTTATATACGAGGTGAGTGCAGAAGCTGTACGATCTGGGAGCACGGAGGGTGCTGGTGACGGGAACGGGGCCGCTGGGGTGCGTTCCGGCGGAGCTAGCCCAGCGAGGCCGCAACGGGCAGTGTGCCCCGGAGCTGCAACGGGCGGCGTCGTTGTTCAACCCTCAGCTCATCAGCATGATCAAGGAGATCAACGCCGAGATCGGCTCCGATGTATTCGTTGCCGCTAACACAAACCAAATGCACATGGATTTCATCTCCAACCCTCAAGCTTACGGTAAGTATTTTTAGTACCAAATTAAATACGGCAAGCTTTTATTTATTTATTGTCAGGATTCTTTGGTATAGTAGGGTAGTTGTGGCCTTGTGGAGGGTGAATTTTATGTCATTTTAGGGGGTCCCGACAATAAATTAAAGGATGTTTGGTTGAAATCTTGGGTAGGTGGCTCGGTGAGGCGAAATAATTTTATCATAATTAAAGTGGAATTAATGTCACATTTTATGTTACTACTAATAAACCTGTCGTGTTTGAATTATTTTATAGGTAGGCGATTATAATCTTAAATTTTAGATATATTTGTCATTATTGACAATTTTGAATTAATGCTGGTCATGTCATTTCACCTATATATCATATCGATCATTCTATATATTCAAAGCTCAATTTTTAATTGTTACTAAATCACCCAATACTTATAGAATTAATTAGCTTTGTTATGATTCACAAATCACAATAAGTCATTAAGTAAATTTAACCCTAGGTATAATACTTTTTTTGTCTTCTAATTAATTAGCACATACATGATGATATATACGCGCCTTGTAGGATTCAAAACCTCACAAGTAGCATGCTGCGGTCAGGGCCCATACAACGGGATCGGTCTTTGCACAGCCCTATCGAACCTGTGTCCCAACAGAGACGTCTACGCGTTCTGGGACGCCTTTCATCCATCCGAAAGGGCCAATAAGATCATTGTCCAGCAGATTCTGAGCGGCTCCACCAAGTACATGCACCCAATGAACCTTACCACCATTATGGCCTTGGATGCAAGAACCTGATCATCACAATGCCCTAAACTAGCTAAAGACTCAAGCTTGATTAATTAGTTCGAGGATGGATTAATTCTTCTAAGTTGACGGTCGATAATTGTCTGATATAATGTTAGTCTTTAATTAATTGAAATTATATGTACGCTTAGTTAATTATCGATCTCCGATCTTTCATGTTTCAAAAGAATTCAAACAAGGCTCGTATGCCATTTGGTGTGTATCGATCTCCATTTGCATCAAGCAGTAGAGTAATATATTTGCATTGGTTTATGCTACTTTAATTTTCTTAATTTCTTGGTAAAATAAGTACAACATGCATTTCTTCTTCTTTTTACGTTCTGCATGAGCTAAAGATGATATGGTGTATTATTTTGCGAACTTGTGAAGAAATCGGGGAGTCAAAGGATCGGAACGTCCCATCACGGTTCCATCCCCTAGTATATTACACAAGTGATGGGCCCGTTTATTTCGATACATTTCACAAATGGTAACTTATCTTTCGGTCCATGTAAGATTGAGCGGCAGCTTTTGTCAAGAGAAATTTCTTACAAATATAGGCTGGTTGGGACTTTTTTATGCTAACTAGGATAAAATAAGGGCTGTGATGAAAATATTAGCACACCTAGAAGAAAAAAAACTGGAAGGGGTCAATTGAATGAGATTGATGTCATGAAATATTTTATTATAAATTGTTTTTTTTAAGAAGGTGAGACGGTACTCTACAACCCCTCAAGGAGACGTTTTATTAAATAAACAAATGGGCTAATTTAGTAGTCAGCAAGCGGGGTAAGTCAAGGATATAGGGAGCATTAGAGCTCAAGTTTGTTGTACAATCGAAAGTGGTCAAAAGCACATTCCAAGCAACGAGCAACACAGTTTACACATGAGAGAATCAATGTAAACTAATTCAAAGAGTGGCAAGCCATGAATCAGTATGACGGAACGTTTTGGTCCACTTTGTTGCAATACATATATTGCTTGGTAATGTTGATAATCTCAGTAGCACATGCATGGGCATACAATTGTTGTCAAAAACTTTCGGTTACATGCTTGCCAAGTATGATAAATGAAGTTAGAGATGGCGGTGTTGGTGACCAGAAAAGGAAAAGAGTTTTGCCAAGGGCAAGAACCAAGCCAGTCGAGCCACTTAAGCAAATTGGTTCCATTTAGCTAGATGCTAAGCCAAGAAGTAACCCTAGAGAGGATGAATTTATTTGTAGCTACAAGAGCCCCAAAGATGAGTCTCGGTTTTAGCGCTAGCAAAGCATAAGGGGTAGAGATAATCGTTGATATATGATGCCCCACAAATGGAGCTTGGAGCGGGTTGGAAGCCTTTGGAGAACTGCCGCCTAGATGATGAATTTGGCACGAGGTAGGGACATTTCTCCCCGAATGGCAGATCATCGGGAAACAATGTTGGAGTGGTTGCGGATAAGTTCGTAGACATTAAAAGAAAAGAACTTACCAAAGGTCAATTACATATGTTTCAAGAAGGTCAGTTTTGGAACCATGTTGAAGGAGATCGTCCTTAATGTTGATGATGGCTTTCTAGTGGTTGTTAGCACTTGGTTTACCGCGGGCACTCCAAATGCATCGCTTTTTCAAGACAGAGACTTGAATCCACCGTGTCCAAATATTCACTTCATGGGAAGCGAGTTCATAGAGAGGTCGTGCAAGGTTGGCCTTGTTCCACGAGAGTAGCTCTTTGATTCTAATGCCACCCTCAACCTTAGGTTTGCAGACCTTATCCCAACCAAGAAGGTTTCGACAACCTCCGTCTTTGCTCGTTCAAAGGAAGGAGTTGATGGTGCTAATGATCTCATAGGAAGGTCCCCAACCGAGACACCCAAGATGTTTGCAAGCTGTTGCTTCGTAGCTAGGGGAATCTCATCAAAATAGAACTTCCGCTTGGCAAGTTTGGCGTGGAGCCCGGAGGTGGAAGCGAAGTCCTCGAGTTATTGTTTGAGAAAGGAGACAAAGATAGGATCGACATGATAAAAGAGAAGCAGGTCATCTACGAAGCAGAGTAAGGTTGAGGCAAGCACATTTAGGGTGGTAGTTGAAGTTTGGCTCAAGAGTAAGCAACTTGATGGTTTTGGAGTAATTTTCCATGGCAAGGACAAAAAGGTATGGGGACATAGGGCAACCCTGCCTAATCTAGTAACCCCCCTCTTGCTAGGGAAGAATCCTCGATTGGAGCCCTCAATATTGATAAAGAACATGGTGGTAGAGATGCAAGAATCCACCATCCAACAAACTCTAGAGGGAAACCGAGCTGGTGAAGGAGTTGGGTGATAAACTGATGTTCAATGCAATCAAAAGCCTTACTCAAGTCAACTTTGATGGCACACCTTGGTGAGATGTGGGAATTGTCATAGCCTCTCATGAGCTCGAGCAATCTGGACATTGTGACAAATAGAGTGCCTAGGGACAAAGGCGCTTTGTTGAATGCCAACAAACCGCCCAATAACCTCCTTCAGTCAATTGGCAAGAAGCTTGGCAATGACCTTATATAACATGGTAAAACATGAGATGGGATGAAGATCACTCATTGATTCCGGGTTGTCAATTTTGGGTATGAGGGAGATGGAGGTGTGATTGATCTCCTTAAGGAGCTTCCCGGTGGAGAAGAAGCTTTGGACCACCTTATAAATGTCTCTTCCAATATATTTCAAGCTGCTTTAAAGAATCGACCATTGAATCCATCGGCCCTTGAAGCTTTGTCGTCGCCAAAGGAGAAGACGACTCTCTTAATATCCTTGGTGAGAATCAGACGAAGTAAAGCTACATAGTCGTCGGCTTCAAGGCACGGGCCAGATCGGTTAACAGACTCACGTGCATGCGACGCATTGGAAGAGAAGCCGGAGAATGAAGAATAATGTGAGACAAGGTGGGTGAAAGTATCCTCAATAGTCTACAACGGGTTTCCATTGTTGTCACGAATCCTTAGCTACTTAGAAGAGGATCACCTTATTTTAATGGATTTATAGAAGAAAGCACTAATGTGATCGCCGAAATGAATCCATTTAAGCTTAGCAAGCTGTTTAGTGGTGTCCCGAATCTTAGAAAAATAGAGACAGAGGTCTTTGGAAGTGGAGCGCTCAAGCTCAAGGAGAGAGGAGTCAAGAGCGTTAAGTTGGATGTTTGATTAAATGGTAGTGAGGGTCTCACGAGACACATTAACAACCTGTTGGAGGTTTCAAATGATTAGTTGGGAAAGAGTTTGAGGTGGATTTTAAGTGATTTGAGCTTCTGGACAATGTGGTACATTGGGATGCCAGAAAAAGAGCCGTTCCAAGATTCCTACACAAGCGGGAGAAAGCCCTCATCAAGAGCCCAAGCATTGTTGAAGTAGAAAGATTTTTTGATTTGTGGGGAGAGGGGTTGAAGGCGAAGGAGGGTCGGGGAGTGATCAGAAAGATCAAGGAGGCAAAAGTGGGCTTCCGAGAGAGGGAAGGAAGCATTCCATGAAGGATTGATGAGAATGCGATTGAATCAGCCCAAATTCTAGAGCCATCGGAATGGTGGTTGCTCCAAGTGTAGACACAACCCAAAGAAGGGTGATCATCAAGAGAGGTAACTTGGAAGCAGTTTGAGAGCTCCTTAGAGGGTTTGTCAAGGGATTGTTTTCGTAAAGCCTTTCAAAGGAATTGAGGGTAGTGTTGAAGTCCCCAGGAAGGGTCCAACGATCATTCAATCCGCTACTCAAGTTAAAGATGTCGGTCCAAAGAGCTTGATGTCTAAGAGTGTCATTAAACCTATAAACAAAAGTGGCGTAAAGGTGTGAGAGCCGCCCACAGGGCCAACAAAGCAATGCACCAGCTGTGATGTGATGGAGAGGATGTTAACGCAAACCTTTTACGGATTCCACCAAACCCAAATACGATAATTTTTGGAGAGAGAGCCGTTGGAGGAGTGCGGTTAGCTAGACATGAATTGCTTGGCAAGTCGTTCATCCTTGTTTTTTCGAACATGGGTTTCAATAATAGCCACAATGTCTACTTTATGCTTGGAGACAAATTTGCAAACAACATCTTGTTTTACATTTGTGATAAGCCCACATATATTCCACGCTGATATGGTTGTATTAATCATGGAAAGGTTCTTGAAAGGGTTTGAGTATCTTACCCTTAGACAAGTTTGAGGCATTATGGGGAGATTAAAAGGGGAATTACTTTGAAGAGGGGAAGAGGAGAGGGTCAGGGAGTCTGAAGGAACCGTTTGGGTGAAAGAGGAGCTCGGTTGGGATGGAGGGCGAGGAATTTGGGGAGGAGGGGCATCCAAAACCTTGTCCTTGGGCCCATTCTTATCGCTTGGGGATGCAATCTAGGGTAGGCCAGATCTGGCTAGGGTGGGACGAGTTAGAGCAGGAAAATTGGAGCCTTTAGAAGGAGGGGCAAGTGGATGTAGCGAGAGGTCTTTGCCCGAGTGGCATTGGTATGAGGAGGGGGAGGTTATGGGGGGTTAATTGGCTGGAGCGGCGAGAGCAACGGTGTTCGAATTTCCTACACGAGGAACAATGAGGCAGAAGCTAGTCAAAATGGAGAGCTTGGCGGATAACTTCCCCATTCAGTGCACGAAAGGTGACCTCATGTAAAAGCTTAGTGGAAATCTCCTGGTGTCCGAATTTCCTACATGAGGGACAATGAGGCAAAAGCTAGTAAAATGGGTAGCTTGGCGGATAACCTCTCTATTCGATTCACGAAAGGTGACCTCATGCAAAAGCTCAATGGAGGCAAAGATCTCCACCACGACTCTAGGATATGAGAGGTGGTGTTGGAAGGCAGAAGTAAGGTCAATGAGGATCGGCTGACCGACCAACGAGCCCACTTTAGCAAGCATTTTCTCTCACCAAAACCGCACGTCAAGGTCAAGGAGAATGTTTTAGATGGGAATATCTTCAAGAAAAGAGAGATCAAGTGTCATTTCAGGTTTCAAGCGTTTGATAACAAGAGCGAGTTGAATAGCAAGTAACCAAGGACATATCTCAATTTTTCTTTAGCAAATTAAATTGGAAGACAAAGTTGCCCTTGTAATTAAGGACGAGCTTGTGGAGTGGAAAATATGTCCATTGAGAAGAAACGTACCGCTCCAATAGCTCAATAAGAGATCTTACCTCCTATTGGCACTCTGACGAGCACTTTTACGTCGCTATAAAAGCACTGTCAAAGAATTATTTCTAACTTCTTAACCTTAGTAAAGTGGAAGTAAGGGTCGAACCCACAAAGACTCGGAGTACTTGTATTTAAGTAATATTACTAAGTTAAGGGGGAGATTTTATGATTGTACACTAAAAATCTAAGTAATTAAAACTAATTAAAACAAAGCAGGTAAAATGATTTAAGATTCAAATATGGAGAAAAGCGTTCAACTAGTTTTGTATCCATTGCATACATGAGTTTTGATCCTTGATTATCCTTATTTCAATTTCCCTTGACTAATCTAGTGTGAATTTATGAATTCAAGCTTAAAGTGGTTGTTAATATACACTGTCTTTAACAATCTTTTCATCAATTAACCTAGAAAACTTTCTATGTTAAGTTGATCATGAAATTAAGTTCAAAGCATTCAATAGAAACATAGTTCATGAATTCCACCGTCTATTCTTGAAATTTTGTGATTAAATTCTCCGCCTTTGATTAACCTTATTCCACCGTCTATAAGTTTAATCAAAAGATTCATCCATGAATAATCAAATTCCACCGTCTATTTAATTATTTTAGTTGTAATTGAACCTAGAAGTAGAATAGGTGATCAAGCTATTATAATCCTAAGTGAATTTAATCAATCAAGCACGAAGGGATTCAATCTAGTCAAGGCAAATAGAAATAATTCAAACCTCACAAACAATCATGCATACAACTTCAACTAACTAGTTGGACATGGGAAAATTAGCTAGACATCGACATTAAAGAAAAATAAAATTTACAAGAGTCAAATTTCTCTTCAATTGTGCAAAACTAGGGTTTGGTCTCCCACAAATCTCCAAATTGAAAACTAACGTAGAACTAAGAACAATAGATAGCATAAGATAATCCAAAGAAACCCTAGGAAAAGTATTTATATCTTATCTAAAAACATCCAAGAATACTAATAAGGTCGGCCCATAAGATCACACGGGGGCCCGAGTCAGCGTCGGATCAACGCTGCCAGAGCACGGTTTGGTTCATTGAGAGCACTGTCGCGCTATGAGGCTTTTGGCCGCGCTCCTCCTGCAGCAACTTTAGTGACACTTCGGAGGCTGTTTTGACCCCCTCTGGTTTGGAATTTGGACTTGGAGTAAATATGAATTGTAGCTCTTCGAGTTAGCTTTCCAGTGATAGCAAATTTAGCTTCATTCGACCACTGTATCTCCCAAACCAAGCATTTCAAGATAGAGGTGTTAAAACAAGACTCTAATGCATGACCCGGGTTTAAGCGTTTTTATCCCTCAAGCACTTGGGCCTTAGCTCTTCCAATCTTTACTTGCACCACTTTAAGCTTCATCAAACTCCACCATAGTCCCGTAAGCTCCGGTTCTTAGCTTCACATCCACCATCCTTCACCTTCCAACCTGCAATAAAGTACAAAAACGCGTAGATTCCGAATTAAACCGAAATAAAACTTAAACTATAACTTAAAACAAAATCCTAGCTAAAAATGCATAAAACAGGAATAAAAATATGCTCTAACAACTATACCTATATGCTCTATCACACTCCAAGGAGGGAGAAAGACAATCGAAAAACCATGTTGGTGGCATCTTCCTTTGAGAAGTTGATGATACCTGTGGCAATGCCTTCCACATGAGTGATGGGAATAAGTGGTTGAATGTGGAAGGTCTGCCCGATGTAGAGGATATATTTGAAGGAGACTTCAGGCACCATCGCGGACACCACCAAAACTTTTGGTGAGGGAGGTTTGGTGTCGATAGGAGAAGAGGGGGTCGAAAGAAGGGGAGGGAGGGGAGTTTTGGTGAAGGGAGAGGGAGGATTGGGTAGGGGATCCATCAGATAGAGCGAGGGAGTTGATTTGAGGAGATGAAGATTGTTAGTGGAGATGAGATTTACGGATTCAAGAGTAACAAGACATTCAGGGGTTAAGGGAGGAGGGTTGAAGGGTCGAGGACAAGATGAGGGTTGAGAGCTTTATCGATTTCTTTTTGTTATGGGCCATCAAGAGGCAAGGATTGGTGGCCTCGATGCCGAAGGTGGACGGCTAGGGTTGGAGAGCAACAAATTGGGGTAGTTCAACGTGTCGACCCGACCCATAATCTTGTTTATGGTTACGAGTCGACCCATTGACCTGCTTGACCTTTTTTATTCATTTGGCTTAATTATGGGTCATTCTAACTCGTTTGTCTTATTTAAACAAAAAAAGATTTTTTATAATTAGTTTAAAGATTTAAAAATATTACTCCATCTGTCCCATTAAGTTTGTCCAATTTCCATTTTGGTTGTCCCAAAATGTTTGTCCAACTTTTTTTCTTTCCTTTTATATCAATACATTCTTACAAAATTACTCTCTCCTTTTACCCATATTATCAATAAAAAAAATCTACACTCATAACCTTTTTAGTCATTTCCTATATCTTTCTCTTTCTCCCATATTTAACAATCACCATCACAACCTCTCTCATTATTCCATTGGTTGCCTTTTCTTCTTCCACTTTTTCTTAATTTGTGTGTTAGTTGTCCTTTTGGACGAACTTAATGGAACGGAGAGAGTAATATATTACTATAAAAATTAAATATTATTGTGGGGCACAAGCATTAAAGAATTGGTATGGCTCTTCTGATGTAATATATATGCCAAAAACATGCATAAATGAAATATATGTTTCATAATTATAAAGATTTGTATAATCTTTTCTTATCTTTTAAGAAAAAGTAATGTCTCTCACCAAATAATACTGAAATATTTGCCCTCCCTCCATCAACAGTTATTTTGTCTCTTTTCTTTGGTCAAGCTATTTTATTCTATCGGGAGTGGCTTATTAAGAAGACATTACTGAAACTCTGTATCATCCATTTTTTTTTTGATACTGGTAAGAATTAGGATCCCCTACGGAGGGCGTCCTAGAGCATCCTTACGGATGAGAACATTAAGTTCTTCATTGTCTATCAGGAGGTTGCTAGGGATGTTGTGGCCCAGCTTAGCAATTTTATCGACCACAACATTGCAATCCCTAGCAACATGACGAATAAAGACATTATTGAATTGGTGTATCGATACCATAATATCTGATATCAACATCTCAATTTCCCATGGACATTTTTTCGTTCCTTTAATAGCATTGATTATTGTTATATTATCACCCTCAATTTCTAGATTAGTTATGCCCATGTTTCTGGCAGCTCTAATTCCATCACGTAATGCTAGTGCTTCTATCTGTAACACTGAATTAGGTCCATACGCCTTTGTGCCCATTCTAATAATATGTGCTTTATGGTCCCTGATCACAAATCCCGTCGAAGAGGAAGAAGGGTTATATTTTGATCCATCAAAGTTTAGTTTGTAAAAATTTGTTGCCGGTTTCTTCCAACCCTTTTCACTTTTCTTTTTGGTATTATGTTGTCTTTTTTTGTGTCCATCAACTTCTTCATCTTCATTCCAGTTTTTTGCTATTTCCCATTGGTTGATCTGATTCTTAGTATATTGTTCCAGATTTTGGATGAAGTCATTGGGGTTTTGTTGAAAAATAAGTCTATTACGTTGGTGCCAGACACACCACCATATAATTGCTAGTTCCTTAAATGCTGCTTGGCCTAATTGGGCATACAAATCGTTTAGGATAGTGGTTACGGTTTTATCGTTGCTATCATAATTTCTTAATGTTAACATTATGTTGTTGTTGATTTTTTGTATAAGCTTGAGTGTGTGGGGGCAGTTTATAAGTATATGTTGAGTATCCTCATATGGGCATTGACACATTACACAACCCGGCGGGGTAGTAATTCTTTTTTGGAGTAATCTAGTTTTCGTTGGGAGTCCATTCTGTGAGACCTTCCATAGGAAATTCTTGACTTTCGGATATGTATCTAGTTTCCATATCCACGATGTGGGGTATGGATATTGTTGTCGAACCCCTGAGATAAGTTCCATTGCTGAAGCTGTCGAAAACCATCCATTTTTACTCGGTGCCCAGTATAGTCGGTCTCTGATGTGGTAATCGGGAATTGGTGTTGACATAATCTTAATAATAATATCCTGCGGTAGTAAGTTTTGTAGTTTGTCATAACACCATTCTCTGTTAGGATTAATGAAGTCGGCTACCAATAGGGACCCATTAATCTCGTCTTTGTTTATGGCGTATCGGTCTAGTGTATCCTGAGTTAACCATCTATCATTCCAAAATTTTATGGTCTTCCCATCTCCGATTTGCCAAATAACACCTTTCTGAAATTCTTCTCTAAGATTCATTAACCTTGTCCATTGCCATGAAGTGTTTGTCTGTTTTTTATATGTCAAAATTGGGTTATTTTTCATATATTTCTCATTCATAAGCTTTACCCAAATGTTATTTGGTTCAGCTATTAATTTCCATAATAGTTTCATCTGCATTGCCTTGTTCATGTGTTCCGTTTTCCTTATACCCAGTCCTCCATTGGTCTTTGATTTGCACACCTTATCCCAGCCAATAAGTGGTTTATGATGGATATCTTTGTTCCATAAAAAAGTTCGATTTATTTGATCCAACTCCTTGTGCATATGACTCGGAAGCATGAAGCTCTGCATAATGTAGTTTGGTTTAGTGGCCAGGTTAGATCGAATAAGAACTGCTCGACCCTCAAGGGAAAGGGCGTTGGCCTTCCATTTTGTAAGTTGTTCTTTTGTCCTACCAATTGTTTCCTTGAAGGTTTCCCGATTAATTTTACCACTGATAATTGGGCAACCTAAGTATTTTTCAAGGTTAGTCATTGTCATTATTCCTAGGGTTTGTTGTGCTCTATTTTTTTTGTTGGTTGTCAACATTCCTAGAAGTATGGAATGTTGATTTATGGTAGTTTACTCGTTGTCCCGAGAGAGCACAATACTCTTCAATGATTCTCTTTGTCAATTCACATGCTTTTTGGTTTGCCTTTGAGAAGATTATAATGTCGTCAGCAAACGCAAGGAAAGGAACTTTAGTCCCTGCTCGAGCTAATTGAAAACCTATAGAGTTCTTTATGGTACTACTCGTCTCTTGAAGTTTTCTAGCTAGCAGTTCTGTTCCTAGAATGAATAGGATCCATATTAGCTATGCGGAAGGACATTTGTTTTTTTTTTCAGAAGTAAAGCTATTGTCGTATACTCAAATTCAATTTAACATTGGAGTACCGAGCACAAGTTAAAATAGAAAAAGAAAAAGTAATTATTCAATCCATTGAGTAAAGGTCTAATCCGTGAGAGACTATTGTCGCATACTCAATATCCCTTTTTCCTCCTTGTACCCAGTCACTGTATTGAGTAAAGGTCCATTGAGTAATTGTTCAATCACTGTAGTGTCATTGGGTCAATATCCCTATTCTAAGTGATTTTTTTTCTTCTGCATAGGGTTGTATATTTATGAACATCATCCTTCTTCTCCATCTTGTAATTCTCCCCTCTTCTTTCTTCTTTCTTCTCCTATCTTTTTTCTAAATCTCTACAAAGCCTTGTCGTTGGGCTCATTCTTATCGCTTGTTGAAGTAATTTGGGGTGGGACAGATTTGGTTGGGGTGGGACGAGGCAGGGTAGGACAATTGGAGCCTATAGTATAGAAGGAGGGGCGAGTGGATCTAGCGAGAGGTCTTTGCCCGAGTGGCATTGGTATGGGTAGGGGGAGGTTATAGGTGGTTAATTGGCTGGAGGGTCGGGGGAAACTGTGTCCGAATTTCCTATGTGAGGGACAATGAGGCAGAAGCTAGTCAGAGAGTTTGGCGGATAACCTCCACATTCCATCCACAAAAGGTGACCTCATGTAAAAGCTTAGTAAAGATCTGTTGATTCCGAATTTCCTACACGATGGACAATGAAGTAGAAGCTAGTAAAAATGGATAGCTTGGTGGATAACCTCCCTATTTCGTTCACAAAAGGTGACCTCATGCAAAAGCTCAATGGAGGCATAGATCTCCACCATGACTCTAGCATAGGAGAGGCAGTCGTGGCAAGTAGAAGTGAGGTCAATGAGGATCAGCCGACCGACCATTGAGTCTCTCACCAAAACCGCACATCAAGGTCAAGAAGAATGTTCTAGATGGGAATATATTCAAGAAAAGAGAGATCAAGTGCCATTTAAGGTTTCAAGCATTTGAGAACCTGAGGGAGTTGAATAACATGTAATCAAGGAGATTTCTCAAGCATAGAGACCAAGTGTTCTTTAGCAAATTGGAAGACAAAGTTGCCCTTGTAATTATGGAGGCACTTGGGGAGTGGAAAATATGTCCAGTGAGAAGAAACATACCGCTCCAAAAGCTAAATAAGAGATCTTACCTCCCATTGGTGCTCCAACGAGGGAGAGAGACCATCCAAAAACCATGTCAGTGGCATCTTCCTCTAAGAAGTCGATGATACCTCCGACGATGCCTTCCACATGAGTGAGGGGAATAAGTGGTTGAGTGCGGAAGGCTTGCACCTTATAGAGGATATCTTTGAAGGAGACTCCAGGCACCGTCGCGAACACCACTAAAAGTTTTGGCAAGGGAGGTTTGGTGTCGATAGGAGAAGAGGGGTCGAAAGAAGGGGAGGGAGGGGGGTTTTGGCGAAGGGAGAGGGTGGATTGGGTAGGAAATCCATCAAACGGAGCAGGGGAGCTGCTTTGAGGAGACGAAGTTTGTTAGTGGAGATGAGATTTGGGGAGTCGAGAGGAAGAAGACATTCAGGGGTCGGGGGAGGTGGGTTGAGGGGTTGAGGACAAGATGAGGACTGAGAGCTTATGGGCCATCAAGAGGCAAGGGTTGGTGGCCTCGATGCTGAAGGTGGACGGCTAGGGTTGGAGAGTAGCAAATTGGGGTAGTTTTGGGTTTGGGGGAAGAAAAGAACGTATTCAACTGCCTCCTATAGAATTAATATCATACATATCTTAGATACTCTATCTTGGCCTCTTGACCTTCCACACATAATATTTACTTAATATCATACATCAATCATATATACTTGATCTTTGCCTATTGGGTTTTCACTCATAATATTTACTCAATATTATACATCATACATCGTACATCGTACATCATACATCTTACATCATACATTATACATACTTAATCTTAGTATCTTGATCTTCTACACAGAATATTTACTTAATATCATATATCATACATCATACATATTTGACCTTAGCATCTTGGTCTTCAACTATAATTTCATGCCTATATTTTTATATTTAGAAAACCTTTTATAAAAAATATAATAAAAATAATAAACATTAATAAATTAATCATTTTATGAATTCAAAATAAATTAGATATTGAATAGGTTTTATAATCCTAAGAAGAAAACATGCACACTAAAAGTAGGAATTAAATGTGCATATATCAATAATTCAATTAGAGCTTGTAAAATGTTTAAAGAAGTGCCAAAAAAATTCATTATGTCATTGAAAAAATTATAACGTCTCATTTTTTGTATAGTTCGTCATATATAGTCTCTGACTTTTTTTTTAAACTAGCAATAGACCCCGTGCTTCACTCGAGGGATCGGATGCGGTCGACATGTCACCGAAAATAATGGCATGGAAAAAATTGAAAAATATTAATATGGGCTACCAATTTGTGTTGTAAATGACTTTGATATGAAGGACTCAAACTAGTAGCTCAAAAGTTGAATTGTTGTTCATGTAATAGATGGTTGTCCATAAAAAAGGGAAACATAACAGAAGGATGAAGAAATGACATTTCGGTGGGTTTTTTTAAATGGCCATGGTTTTATTTTTTGAATGTTATACTGTTTTTTAGGATTTTAGCAAAAAATGCTCATACATAGAGATAGATGGAGTACTGCAAATGTCGCATATGATGGAAAAGGACATTTCGATAAATTTATTTAAAGAAAATATGAATTTTATGGATTTAAACCTTTTTTATGAGTTTTAGCAAAAACAATATCGTACTCTTTTATAATAGAATAGAGAATAGATAGATACATACATGCATGTGCTAGTTAGCTAGAAAATCCATCATTCTTGACTTGCTTATGTAAGCCGACCTTATCTGCATATGGAACCACAAAGTTTTCCGTACCTCTAACCTTACGTACATGTGTATATCTCTATAGGCGATTGTTATATTCTTTTTATATAATAATCCAAGCCACAATTATTGAAAAGTCAAACCAACTCCTATCATCCAATCACCTGCTCATGGATATATAGATATGTGTGTGGGTCGAATTCAAGAAACACGTACATATTCAAATTAAATCTAGCTTTTCGTCTTTCATATCAACTTACATATATTAGAGATACTCTCATAAATATTTTAAATGAACATAGTTTGAAAGAAAATCCACTACTTTTTATAAAAGTTCTCACGCTTTTATGATAATAATGAAATAAAGATACCTCATTTTGATTAATAAAATATATATTTTTTTTATATTTTAGTACTCAACTTTTTTGGAATTACAAGAAATTGCATATAGGTAGTTACTAGAAATTACTTATAAACGTGCATGTTACCTAATTTGGATCAAATTTTAAAGGCTTGAACGACATTTTTTAAGGATCGAAGGAAGTAGTTTTTTTTTATTTTGTTTTATTTTCTCAACCTATTTATTCGCTCCTAAATTCTTGCAAGGAAATGATAAAATATTGTTTAAACCATGACAAAATATTGTTGAAGCATAATATATATTCGCAATAACTAAAATGTAAACACGTAAGAACTATTGGGCCCAAGCCCAATATTAATGTCCAGCCCAAAAGTGTTGTCTTGCTAGGGTTTGTAGACAACAAATTATGTGTGTGAGCAACCAAAGAGAGGCACGAGCTCCACTTTTGCAAATCAGCCCCATTTGAGAGTTTCTTCATTTGAGAGAGAAATTGGAGCACAAAAGTGAGGAGGGAGAAAGGAGAAGACAGAGGAGAAAATTGGTTGAAGAAGAAGAGTTCTTTCTTGCTAAGCCCGGGATTATTCGACTCTAGCTTCGGGATCCAATAACTAGTTGTTTGTTGGTAGGTTTTTCTCTCCCCTTGGAAACCTAATCTCTAGTTACAAGTGTTTGTCTTCATTTAGGAGTTCTAGAGTTGATTCTCCTTGTATTGAAGTTCTCCGGCTGTGAGATTTGAGAACACTTGTATCCGTTTGTTGATTAGTGGAATTTTGCTTTGTTGGGCGCCAGTGGGTTTTTCCCCTCTACTTTGAGGGTTTTCCCACTTAAATCTTGGTGTTGATTTGTGCTTTGCTATTTGCTTATTTCTGCTTGCTTGCTTGTGGTTGGTTTTGGTTCCCATATTGTTGTTGTTGGTTTGCCGGATTGCTTGGCTTTGTTGTCTTGGTTGCGTTTGATGTCCTACAGATTGCTATTTGCTTCCGTTGAGATTGTCTATGGGATTAGGAGCTATTGATCGACCCATTTTTCCCCAACAAGAGGTATCAGAGCCAGGTTGAGCTCCGTCTGAGTTTGGGTGAGATATGTCAACTAAGGTGTTGGGTCCTTGAGTACCGTCATTGATAGTCTCTACAATGAGGAGACTATGAGGAATGACATGGGTACTGGCACTTCACAGACTCTGACGACGACATCATGTGATAAGTCCAGAGGGAGAAGTAAAGAGCGGAAAGGACGTGACAAGTCCAGAGGGAAGTCACAAAACAGGGGAACTTCTCAGGGAAAAGGAAAGTATACTTGCTTTCATTGTGGCGAAGAAGGGCATATGAAGAGAAACTGCAATGCTTTGAAGAAGATCTAGAATGAAAAGAAAAATCAGAAAGAGGATGATAAGAACACCGCAGCTGTTGTGTGTGGTGACGAAGAAGGTCTGGTTGTTCTGTCTTGTGTGGATGATCACAACGCCGAGCTTGATTCTCGTGTAGAGTGGGTAGTCGACTCAGCTGCATCCTACCACGCTACACCGAGGAAGGGGATTTTCACTATTTACAAAGCTGGAGACTTTGGAAAGGTGAAGATGGGGAACACCAGCTATGCAGAGATTGTCTGCATGTGTGACATTTGTGTTCAGACAAATGCGGGCTACACGATGACATTGAAGAATGTGCGACATGTACCTGATCTGCGTATGAATTTGATTTCTCTTAATGCTTTGGATATAAAGGGCTACCACAGTGTCTTTGGTGATAAGAGGTGAAAGCTTTTGCAAGGCTCAATGGTGATTGCTAGAGGGAGTCTTAGCTACACTTTGTACAAGACTCAAATGAAGGTCACACGAGATGGCCTGAATGCAGTTGAGGATGAGGCATCGCCAGATTTATGGCATAAGCGGCTGGCACATATGAGTGAAAAAGGACTGCAAATTTTGGCAAAGAAGACCATCATTCCTTCAGCCAAAGATATGCCTTTGAGCCCTTGTGATAATTGTTTATTTGGCAAACAAACTAGGGTGTCATTTAGCAAATCTTCCAAGAGAAAAAAGAATTTGCTTGAGTTGGTGCATTCTGATGTTTGTGATCCCATTGATGTACCCACACTTGGTGGTCGCAGATATTTTCTGACTTTTATTGATGATGCTTCACGAAAGGTTTGGGTGCTTGTTTTGAAAACAAAAGACCAGGTTCTTGATTGCTTCAAGGAGTTCCATGCCAAGGTAGAGCGAGAAAAGGGTTGTTCCTTGAAGTGCCTTCGAAGTGATAATGGAGGAGAGTACACTTCTAGGGAGTTTCAGAAGTATTGTCTTGAGCGCGACATTAGACATGAGAAGAAAACTCCCGGTACTCCTCAGCACAACGGTGTTGCTGAAAGAACCAATAAAACCATTCTGGAGAAGGTTAGATGTATGTTGAAAATGTCAAATCTTCCTAAGCCATTTTGGGGTGAAGCTGTGATGACTGCCTGCTATCTGATTAATTAAACTCCGTAAGCAGCTTTGGACTTTGATGTTCCTGAGAGAGTCTGGTATGGCAGAGATGTCTCTTACTCTCATATGCGGGTCTTTGGATGCAAGGCATTTGTACATGTGCCTAAAGAATAGAGACATAAGTTAGATGACAAGGCAATTACTTGCTTCTTTCTAGGATATGGAGATGTAGATTTTGGGTACAAATTGTGGGATCCAGAAAAAAAGAAGGTGATAAGGTCCAGGGATGTGATCTTTCATGAAGACAAGACTTTGTTAGAATCTGATACACCAGAGGAAGCCACCGAGCTTCTGGTTTACTTTCCTTTTCAGCCAGAAAGCAACGACTCTGGCGATGAGTCTTCTTCAGGGAATGGTATTGATGATATTCCTGCTTTAGATGATGACTTACCAGAAGCTGAAACTGGTGAGGGTTCTGAGCAGGGGGGCCAGTTGAAAATGAAGAAGTAGATGAGCTCAGAAGGTCAAGAAGAGAGCGTCGTTCATCCACAAGATATCCCTTGTCTGAGTATGTTGCAGTTACTGAAGAGGGGGAGCCTGAAAGTTTGCAAGAAGTGCAGAACCACAAAGAAAAAGCTCAATGGGAAAAAGCCATGGAAGAGGAGTTGAGTTCTTTGAACAAGAACAACACATATGAGCTTGTAAAACTTCCCAAAGGGAGGAAGGCCTTGAAGAACAAGTGGGTGTTCAGGTTAAAGACGGATGGAGACAAACTAGTCAAGTACAAAGCTAGACTAGTTGTGAAAGGCTTCAGTCAAAAGAAGGGAGTTGATTTTGATGAAATCTTCTCGCCGGTTGTCAAGATGAGTTCCATTAGAGTGATCCTTGGCTTAGCTGCAAGCATGGATTTTGAGCAGTTGGATGTGAAAACTGCATTCCTCCATGGTGATTTAGATGAGGAGATTTACATGGAGCAACCAGAGGGGTTTGAAGTAAAAGGAAAAGAGCACTTGGTTTGCAAACTGAAGAAGAGCTTATATGGGCTGAAACAAGCTCCTAAACAATGGTACAATAAGTTTGACATCTTTATGGTGGATCATGGCTACACCAGAACAAGTGCAGATCATTGTGTTTACTTCAAACAGCAGGCAAATGGTAAATATGTCATTCTTCTTCTCTATGTTGATGACATGTTGATTGTGGGGCAAGATAAATCCCTAGTTGATGCTTTGAAGCGGGATTTTAGCACTTCATTTGATATGAAAGACTTAGGGCTGGCACGCCAGATTTTGGGTATGCAGATTACTCGTGATAGAAGAGCCAAGAAGATATGGGTGTCACAGGAGAAGTATATTGAGAAGATTCTTAGCAGGTTTTAAATGGAAGGTGCTAAGTCGGTTAGTACTCCTCTTGCTAGCCATTTCAAACTTAGCAAGAAGTCTTGCCCATCCACAAGTGAAAAGAAGAAGAAGATGGACACCATTCCTTATTCATCGGCAGTTGGTAGCTTGATGCATGCTATGGTGTGCACTCGACCGGATATTGCTCATGCGGTTGGTGTTGTGAGCAGATTTCTTTCCAATCCTGGCAGAGACCATTGTGAAGCAGTGAAGTGGATCTTTAGTTACTTGAGAGGTACTTTTAAGATGAGATTATGCTTTGGAGGAGACAAGCCTATTCTTGAGGGGTGCACAGATTCAGATATGGCAAGAGATCTTGATGGTAGAAAGTCGACATCGGGATACTTGTTTACTTTTGCGGGGGGAGCTGTCTCGTGGAAGTCCAAGCTGTAGAAGTGTGTTGCTTTGTCCACGACTGAGGCAGAGTACATTGCCATGACAGAAGCTGGGAAAGAGATGATTTGGGCGAAAATATTCCTTCAGGATTTGGGTTTAAAGCAAGGAGAGTATGTGATGAACTGTGACAGTCACAGTGCTCTAGATTTGAGCAAGAATGCTACATACCATTGCCGGACAAAGCATATTGATGTGAGATACCATTGGATTCGAGATGTTGTCAGTGATCGTCGAATGAACTTGAAGAAGATTCACACTAACAAGAATCCAGCTGACATGTTTACCAAGGTGGTGACTGTTGTCAAGCACCGGTTTTGCGCCAAGATGGCGAGACTGGTGCACAAGTGAAGATCCCGAGCTGATGTAGACGTCTTCCCCTTGGGCTGGAGGGGGAGATTGTTGGGCCCAAGCCCAATATTAATGTCCAGCCCAAAAGTGTTGTCTTGCTAGGGTTTGTAGACAACAAATTATGTGTGTGAGCAGCCAAAGAGAGGCACGAGCTCCACTTTTGCACATCAACCCCATTTGAGAGTTTCTCCATTTGAGAGAGAAATTGGAGCACAAAAGTGAGGAGGGAGAAAGGAGAAGAGAGAGGAGAAAATTTGGTGAAAAAGAAGAGTTCTTTCTTGCTAAGCCCGTGATTATTCGACTCTAGCTTCGGGATCCAACAACTAGTTGTTTGTTGGTATGTTTTTCTCTCCCCTTGGAAACCTAATCTCTAGTTACAAGTGTTTGCCTTCATTTAGGAGTTCTAGAATTGATTCTCCTTGCATTGAAGTTCTCCGGGTGTGAGATTTAAGACACTTGTATCCGTTTGTTGATTAGTGGAATTTTGCTCTGTTGGGCGCAATGGGTTTTTTCCCCTCTAATTTGAGGGTTTTTCTACTTAAATCTTGGTGTTGATTTGTGCTTTTCTATTTGCTTATTAATGCTTGCTTGCTTCTGATTGGTTTTGGTTCCCACATTGTTGTTGTTGGTTTGCCGGATTGCTTGATTTTATTGTCTTGGTTGCGTTTGATGTCCTACAGATTGCTATTTGCTTTTGCTGAAATTGTCTGTAGGATTAGGAGCTATTGATCGACCCATTTTTTCCCAACAAGAACTCTATGAACAAGATTATTGACGTGGGTAAAGCACATTAACAAATACTGCATTCTACCAAATAAAATTTAACAAATACTCCATATTATTTAACAAAATAATTAAGCTAAAACAACATGTATTTATGAACGAGCGAGTACTTCATTTCCGTCAAAAGTACTGTATGTAATAATAAGACGAGGTAAACAACAACAAAGAAAAGAAATATAGCATTGATCACCAACACATACGGTGTATCAGGGAATGGGCTCCAATAGAGTTGCAAAAAAACTCTATGGGTAGAGTTGGAGAGATCTCAGTCGTTAAATAAGATATCAATGGTTGAGATTAGATTTACCTTTCACCAAAAAAACTCTACGGTGTATCAGTGGCGTAACGCCGGTATTAGCGGTCTTTGTCGAAAGTGGAGAGTGGAAGTAGTTGGAGATCTCAGTTCTACCAGCTCTCCAAAGGTGTTACTAACGTTTGAATTTCTCTTTCTCTTTCTCTTTCTCTATCGTTCTTCCATCTTAATGGCAATGAAAATCTTGTTGTTCAACTGATTTCTGCTCTGATCTCTCTTTTGCTACTCCAAAACTACCTCGAAGGTCGCAACCATGGCGGTTCCTGTGGAAGAGGCCATCGCCGCCCTCTCTACATTCTCGCTCGAGGTCCGCATTCTTCCTTATTCTCTCTATGCACTTGCATGCTCTATCTTTGACTTTGATGCTACGATTTCCGCCCCAAATTCTAGGTTTTATGGTGGTTGGTACTCGACTCGCCTATTCAATCCTCTATACTGGTCGTTAATATTGGAACATTGCCCCTAGATTCTAGGCTTGATTTCGAATTGCTACTATAGCTTAGTGAGACCAAGAACCTTGATTATGGCTCCAATTGTTTCTATAATATGCAATTAATTTGCTTCTTCATGGAATACTATTGTAGGATGACCAGCCGGAGGCACAAGGTTCTGGATCTTGGGTGATAGCTGATAGGGGTGCGACTATTAGTCCTATTGGTGAGTATCTGTAAAACTCAAAAGCATTGGCTGATTTTTCTTTTCACAAATGCTTAGAGTAGTCATACACGTATCCCTGATACTTTGTTGATAATTTAAGTTACTGGTGTGTAATACTGCACATTTTGGGCATGTGGTGCAATTAGTGTACTTATGCTAATAAGCTCCTAAATTATTGCACGCTTCAAGATCTTGAGGAGTATTTTTTGCAATTTGCTGCTCCTCATATTTACCTGCACAAAAAACCTTTTGCAGAGATCTCTCCTTCTATAGCTTATAAAGTATTCCTCTCTAATCTCTATTTTGGCTAAGGGCATAAAAACTAGGAATATAATACGCTTTCTCTTTCTTGTTTAGCTATTTCATTGTTATAATTGATTGAAACTTTATATCACAGAGTACAGTGACATTTCTGCATACCGCCTTTCTCTGTCGGAAGACACAAAGGCTATAAATCAAATGGTATGCAGTTTTCCTCTTAAATGATTGTGTTATAGTATTGATAAAATTTTAGTTAGTTTTTATTGACATTCCTAGATTTGTGTTTTTTTTTTGCTATTGCTGAAATTTGGATTTTTAGAATGTACTTGTCCACGAGGGAAAGGAGATGGCATCTGTGCTTTATACATATAGAAGCTGTGTTAAGGCTCTTCCACAGGTGAAGCTTTTCCTTACCATTTTAAATTAAAAAACATGTGAATGTGTTAGGTTCTATGCCTTGTACTATGTTGGATTCAGTTAATCTAAGATCTGCTTTACTCTACTGTCTATAGCATATGTATTTCATCTTAGGAAAATTGATTTAGAGAAAAAATGTTATTTTATTTGGACTGGTTAAGGATTTGGAATCTTAAATAGATAAAATTTCCACTTTGTGTGTGCGTTTCTAAGAGCCAGAAATGATGTGACAGCTTCCTGATTCCATGAAGCATAGTCAAGCTGAATTATATTTGGAGACGTATCAAGTTCTTGATTTGGAGATGAGTCGTCTTCGTGAAATTCAGCGATGGCAGGCATCAGCTGCATCTAAGGTATCAGGGTTTTTCTCATTTGGTATGTCTTATTTAAAATTTGGAAGACGTAATAAATGACTTCTTCGATATGCATATCAATGCAGCTAGCTGCTGATATGCAGCGCTTCTCAAGACCAGAACGCCGCATCAACGGACCCACTATAACTCATCTTTGGTAAATTGCTGTGTCTTTGATATTGTTCTGATTTCCATGTGTTTTGCCTGAAAGATAATTATATTTTCTACCCCTAAGAACTTCTTTTACTGCGGCAAAGTTTCACTTTTGGACTGTCTATAATCGTATTGGATTTGTTATTTTTAATCTTTGTTCCATATTTAGTAAGTAAATTAATGGAAACCCAAAATAACCAAACCTGCAATGTGAAAACTTTTCAACTGGCTGCTCAGTTTCTTTTTCACAGCCATGCATAACAGTCCTTTAATCTTGCTGGATACCCTCAATGTCTTACAGTGGAATGTTTATGTCCCTTTATCGTGGCTAGAACTTTCTGTTTTTACTTATTCTGATATATAGGTATTCAGCTTGTTCCCCTCATCTTGCATATCCTTGTAAAAATGTCTTGTAACATGTGATGATGGCCTTAAATTTATGAAAGGTAACTTGTATCATTCTGTGTCAGAAACCATAATTAGCATTGAACTTGCATGCCAGACTACCAAAATCCTGTACATAAGAAGATATATTGGAACAAATAAATTTGGCTTATTGGAAAGTACTTGTTTGAATCAATATATCTTACCGCTAAGACAATTTTTTGTCAATACGCAGGTCCATGTTGAAGCTTATGGATGTTTTATTACAACTTGACCATCTTAAAAATGCCAAAGCAAGCATACCTAATGACTTCTCTTGGTACAAGAGGTACATCGATTGATAATCTTCTAGATATTCCATAGACTTTCATTTCCCCCATTGCAAACTATTACAATTTGTTGACATCTGAAGTGAACTTTTACTTCCATAAACAAACATCTCTTTGATTTCAGCAACTAAATGTGGATCTACTTTAGCCGAAGATTTCATGTAAAACATGTGAAAACTTATTCTCTGGTTTTTGTTGCTTTTGGTCGGGATCTACAGACTTGAAGTTATATTTTTTTTGTTGAGTGAAAAGAGTAAATTGATCATTACACATGCAGTATGTTTTATCCCTAGTATTAAATAATTGTCATTCTGTCTTGAGCTTTGGTAAGTTGTAGCTAATATCTCATTTGTAGTTCCAAATAACAATTTTATACTAGGGCATGTGATTCTCAAGTTACATCTGAAAGTGGCTACTTATTAGTGTTTGAATTAGTGCATAGTCACTTGGGGCTGTCTGCTTTACTGGTGAGGTGTAGATGCATCCTCAAACTATTTGATGCTCCTCGCTTTCTTATAAAAGAATTTGTATGCAGTTAATTAATGTCTTATATTGTTGAGTTACTGCGATATGCTGAGGAATCTTTGGAAGCAAATTTCTTTAAACATCCGTTGTCTTACTCATAACTCATAAGTAAAGCATCTTTAGTTATTTATTCCTATTTTCAGTTGAGACTAAGCTGTTCATGACTTTTATTAAAGTGCAATGACGTGATTAATGAAATCAGGACTTTCACACAAGTGAGTGCTCAGTGGCAAGACACTGACTCCATGAGGGAGGAATTAGATGATTTACAGGTTTGTACTTCATGATATTGAAAGCACAGTTACTTTTGTTGGTTTTGTACCTTTTCCAATGTGATATCATGTAATTTATTAGCATTGATTTGTGCTAACTACCTGATATTTCGAATAATTGCATGCAGATTTTCTTAAGCACTAGATGGGCTATTTTATTGAACTTGCATGTGGAGATGTTTCGAGTGAACAAGTATCCTTAGTAGCAGTTCACATTGCTGATATGGATTTTGTTTATTTGGAATAATGAGATCCTCATTGTCTGCTTATTTTTATGTTTTATGTGTTGGATTCCTTGACTATAGACAGTGTGGAAGATATTCTTCAAGTTTTGATAGTGTTCGCCGTAGAGTCACTGGAATTGGATTTTGCACTTCTATTCCCTGAACGCCACATGCTTTTGCGTGTTTTACCTGTTCTTGTTGTCTTAGCAACAACATCAGAAAAGGATAGTGAGTCACTCTATAAGAGAGTGAAGATTAACAGACTGTTGAGCATCTTTAAGGTATGGCTGCTTCATACCTGGTTTCTATTTTTTAGTCACATTGATAACCTTCAAGGCATCTCTTGACGTATGACTATCCCATTATGTTGTACTCTATAGTGTTATTTGTATATTATAATCATATACTAAGAACAGCTTATTATCAGAATGATCCAGTTGTGCCTGCTTTCCCTGATCTTCATTTGTCTCCAGCTGCAATTCTAAAAGAGTTGTCAGGATACTTCCCAAAGTTCATTAATCAAGCACGCCTTCTTTCTCTTCCTGCACCTCATGAGCTCCCACCACGCGAAGTTCAAGAATATCCTGTTTCTGTATATTAGTTTCTAATATTACCATCACTCATCGATTGACAGCATATTAGCCTACAGTTTCACTCTCAGATATGAATCAGTCATGGAATTGGATACAAAATCATTTTTCTTCGGAGGTTGGGGTGTTTCTGTGAACCAAGCCTTGAATATTTTGCTTCTTTACACTGAAATTAATCTCAGGGTCTTTAGTTGTTGGTGTAGGTGTTGCTGCAATCTGGGTATTTTTGGGGTTAAGAAACACTTGTGTGCTTTAAATGCTTGTGGTTCTGGATTTAAATTTGTTATTCATTTGTAAGCTAGTGAATATCTTTTTCCCATCTGAAAAGGTCCACCTTTCTATTGCTGATTGATTCTACCTTTTAAGTACACCTTAACCTGCTTTACTTATCAGAGACAGTATCTAATAGTTAATCATATTGGAGCTATCCGAGCTGAGCATGATGATTTTGCTATTCGCTTTGCTTCAGCCATGAACCAGGTGACAGATTGTCTCTTATTTTTTCAGTCATGTTGCCATATACACTATATGTACTTAACCGAGGAGTAATGCATCTGTAAAGAGAGGGCATAGTTATTTTTTTTTATTTTTAATGTGTGGTGTGTGAGGAAAAGGAGTTTCATGGGATTTTTCATTACATTGTTTGCATACAGAAGCCTACACGGTTCAATTGTACTTAGTTTTAATGTGGGGAAATTCCTTTTGGTGCCCCTAAGTTTTTGCCTTTTCCTTGGTGCCCAAGGAAAAAAACTTATTCCTTTTGGTACCCTTGAGGTTTTGGCTTTTCCCGTTGACGCCCCTCTCCGGTTCAAATTAGCCAATTTCAAGCTTACCATTATGTTCATCACCCTTAAATTAATAGGATTTGACTATTAAAACATCAAAATTCATAACCAAAATACATCAATTTGAATTTTTAAAACAACCCCTTAAAATAGAGGATTGTTTAAAAATTCAAATTGATGTAGTTTGGTTATGAATTTAAGTGTTTTAAGAGTTGATCCTACTAATTTAAGGGTGGTGAACATAATGGTAAGCTTGAAATTAGCTAATTTGAACCGGGGGGGGGCATCAACGGGAAAAGCCAAAACCTCAGGAGTACCAAGAGGAATAAGTTTTTTTCTTGGACACCAAAAGGAAAAGACAAAACTTTGGGGGCACCAAAAGGAATTTCCCTTTAATGTGCAATTACAGCCTACTCTTGTTTAACTCATCAGCTGGGTATTTTATCCTTGTGCTTTATATTGTACTTTGATTGATAAATCTGTTGGTGTTTTTCCATATCTCTGTAGCTAGATGTATTAAAATCAACAGATGGAGCTGATATAGAGTGGTGCAAGGAAGCAAAAGGAAACATGTATGACATGGTTGTGGAAGGGTTTCAACTTTTAAGCAAATGGACAGGACGTGTCTGGGAACAATGTGCTTGGAAATTCTCTCGTCCTTGCAAGGATCAAGCACCAGAATTGCATGAGAATTCGGGCTTGTATGCAGATTATGAAAAGGTATTTTGTTGGTAAAGATTCTCCTGATGCAAGATGCAATATTTTTCATAATCTGAGATGGTCACGTGGTATGAATCTGGGAATTTATTTTTATCTAACTTGATGGAATAAAAAATGCTATTACCGGTTTCAAAAAAAATGTATGTCTCAGATCTGTGTGGAAGAAAGGAAGTAACGCGAAATTGTTTATATCAGTGATCTGTTGGGCGGAGCTTCATTATTTTTGTTGTTGTTCTTAATCTTCTCCTTAAAAAAGAATGTAGATTTGAGTCTGCAATATTTGAAAACATCTCCGTTTCAGGTGGTTCGGTATAATTACAGCTTAGAAGAGAGGAAAGCTCTTGTGGAACTTGTTAGTTACATCAAGAGCATCGGATCAATGATGCATCGTTGTGATGCATTGGTAGCTGATTCCCTCTGGGAAACGATCCATGCTGAGGTTCAAGATTTTGTGCAAAATACACTAGCTACCATGTTACGTACTACCTTTAGGAGAAAGAAGGACATCTCAAGGTGGCATTGAACTCTCAACTTATGATTTTGAATCTTATATAGTCAATGATTATTTCAAATTTCAGTTCCTAATTCTATGACTTACTAGCCTACATCTACCTGTCGTTTTGATATGCACGGGTCCAACAGCAGATCTAGTATAATCCCTATATAAAGAATTTTTTGCACAACACATACTTTGAAAAGTTGTTACCTGAAATAGAAGAAGCATGGATATATTGGGCAATAGAAATTATTTTGGGACATCTTCACGAGTCTATGATCAAATTATATGTAATCATAATTATTGCATATTTGTTGCTTATACACAAAATGTGGATGTTGCATACTGTGCTCACCACTTTATAAAGCTAGTGGTAAGTTGTGGATTCTACTTATTTGGTCTGTTTAGGACAAGCCTAGTGAATAGAAGTTATATCTAGGGGAAATAATCATCTGTCTTTAGTTTTCCATCAATTATTTCATGAGTAGTGAAGAATTGAGACTTCAATAACATGCTTGATACTTGATATTCATGGTTGAGCAACAACTAGTATTTGATGATCTTGAAGCTACTACGACGTAAGAAGTACAGTCTGTAGTGTTGTTCTACTTAAAAGAATATATAAAAAAAGTTGATGTAAGTTGCATTTTAGGAATCAGTAGCTAAATCTTTTTCATTGGTTGATAATGTTGTATGATCAAAGATTAGTACATGACTAGTAAATGACTGATTACTTCTGGAACAAGGGTGAAAGCTAGTAGTTACCTAACATTAGAGGTAAATCGTGTAAGCACTATTTGTTTATCTCATATGGATGTGCATATGGTGTAATCTTGGTTTATCTCATATGGATGTACATGACTAGTAAATGACTGATTATTTCTGGAACAAGGGTGAAAGCTAGTAGTTACCTCATTAAGGATAGTGTATATGATGTAATCTTGGTTTTCTTCTCTTTTCTGTTTATATCTTCACACAAGCTAAGTTTTGTGGTATAGCAATATCTATTCTTGTTATTGAGTTGTCATTAAAACTTCAATTTTCAGGATTCTGACGGATATGCGAACACTTTCAGCAGACTGGATGGCAAATACAAGTCAGCCTGAGAATGATTTGCAAGCCTTACAGCAAGAAGATCAAGAAAACCGAGGAAATTACTTCTATCCAAGGCCTGTTGCACCAACGACTGCCCAGGTCCTTGCACCTTCCATAAAATTTCTTTTCCTAGAGATACCATCTCCTCTTTTTTCTAGTTATATATTGAAGCTGGTTTTGTTTACGTGAAGCTCAAATGTTGTTGGTTTTAACCAGTAGAGGCATCATGATAGCTTTTAGGAAGAAATATGAAACTTCCTTGTCTCCGGTCCTTCTCTAAGAATCCTATATATATTAGCATATTTTTATTGATGTTGATATTATCAGCCTTATGAAACCATGTCAATCAAGAGCTGAGTTGTTGACTTCTAATTTATTGATCATCTTCTACAACCTCTCTGTGTAAATGCAGGCGCACTCTTTTATTTGCATATTCAACCATATTGTCATTGTAATCTCTTTTGTTTTGTTCTCATGTACTCTTCTCCCGTGCAACTGCCCTTCAGGTTCATTGCTTGCAGTTTCTGATATACGAGGTTGTCTCCGGAGGAAATATGAGGAAGCCCGGTGGCCTTTTTGGGAATAGTGGATCTGACATCCCTGTTGATGACCTGAAACAGCTGGAAACTTTCTTCTACAAGCTTGGCTTTTTCCTCCATATACTAGACTATACAGGTTTTCTTCTCTACTCTGGAACTCCCATGTTCTCACTCATCTTCCCTCCTGGTTTTCTTGTCATTTAGCTGACAAATTTTGACCATTGTTTTCGTATGGATGTATTTGTTTTCATTGACCGAGGATTATTGCCTAACGTATTTTGTGACATCTTCTCAATTAATGGCAAAATTATGTTCTGAACATTTTGTTCATAAGATTTTTTGGATGGCAAAAGAGAAAGTCACTACTGCTTGAATTTCTCTTTTTATTAGTTAATGAAACTATTTATGAGTACATCTTTTTTTCAATATTTCTTTTAGGAACTTGGTCCTTGAAGTAGTAGAAAGAATATTTTACTCTTGATTAATCTGAATTTCTGAAACTACTAAGTAGACACGCATAACATTGAGAGCGAATTTATCAAATTATATTGGGACCCTAAACACACCGAATGATTTGTTGTGTTTATTCTCACCATTACTCTACTATTGATACTTATTAATATGTGAATTGACATGAGCTTTATGCTGTCTACAGCCACAGTTGCAACTTTGACAGATCTTGGCTTTCTTTGGTTTAGAGAATTTTATCTTGAGACTTCTCGCGTCATCCAGGTATCACCAATTTCTGAAGTCCATACATATAGCCTATATGAATTTTATCATCCTATATGATATAGGATAATAATCTGGTCTTACTAGCTCACGGTTACAAATCGGACTCATGAAAAAGTAAACAGATAGTATTTACTTTTAAAGGCAAGCAACATTTATCAAGATATAGTCAAAATGATGTTTCTATATAGGTAAACCTGGCAGGACCCTACACCTGAAAATCTTCCGAAACTGAACCCAATACAATCCTGACCTCAACATACACAAACTTCAAATAGAATATATTAGTATACTTTTTTTTATTATATTCAATACGAATGCACCTGAAGTAACCCAGCATAACGCACACGATTGCCACCTCTGTATAAAGCTTCAATAGATTAGTTCCAAATGAACATTAGTTTATTCTGTTTAAATAACTGTAACAAACATTCAACATTTTTTCTTCTATTTGTTACCTTATTAACGCTATAAACATGGAATTTATGTTATTTCACATCACTGCCATGGTTGATAAAAGTTTATCCTGCTGTGCAGTTTCCGATTGAGTGCTCTCTCCCTTGGATGCTGGTTGATTACATTCTTGAATCTGAAAATTCAGGTCTTATTGATAGTGTTTTGATGCCCTGTGATATCTATAACGATGCTGCTCAGCAAGCATTAACAGTTTTGAAGCAGCGGTTCCTCTATGATGAAATTGAAGCTGAGGTAAACTCAAAATCTTCTGTTGACTAGGAATAATGCATCTTTGGTGTCATAATACATGTTTTCTTATATTGATATTGTGAAAATTTGTTAGGGTTTAGAGTTCATTTGCATTATTTTAAATCTTTTGTTGCTCTATGAACTCATCTGGTGGTCAGTGGTATTACAGTTTGATGAATAAAACTTTCTTTTTATTCTACAACATTGTAGAGGTCATTGACACCTGAAACCATAGAAGTACCTGGTATAGTTCACACTTCACAGATCTAGAAAACGTTCCTAAATGAATTGTGTGAACTTGCGTTGTGGAAAAGGTTCTTTGTGAGATTGATCACATGAATTTGTGACTCAAGTATATTTCTAGAGTGATGGTAAAACTTCAATATTTAATCAATGAATTTAATTTTACTACCTTTGGTCTGTGGTCTGTCGGGTCTTTTGGTCGCTCCCCATTGCGTTAAGCCAGGGGTGCCCCCATCCTGACCCTTCAGATTCTCCGTAAGGGGAGCTACACTGGGTCATTGTTTTTGTTGTTGTTGAACTTAATTTTACTACAGATCTCATCCATTTTATAATTTTCTCCTTGCAGGTGGACCATTGTTTTGATCTTTTTGTTTCCAAGTTATGCGAGATTATTTTCACACATTACAAGAGTAGGGCTACTAGGTATCTTTTGCTTCCTTATATTTTAATGGTCATTTTTTCTTTTAAATTTATAAATTTCAAGATCTCCTAGCCTGTGATGGTTTTGAACTTTGCAGTGAGCTACTTGATCCATCATTCCTCTTTGCTGTTGATAATGGGGAGAAATATTCTGCACAACCTATGAGATTGTCTCCACTTCTAATAACGACCAGAGTGAAGGTAAGTGTCTCTTTGTAAATTTCTGTCTCTGACCCGAGATGTGTGGTCTAGAGTATCAGTTTTGTGGTTTTCTTTAGTTAAAGGAACGCATAAAGTTTATAAATGACACAGAGCTTTCTCACATGAGTCTCTGGTGATGCTTTCTAGTTGGTCTGTTTGACATGACAGTTTCTCTCCTTCTGTATACTTCTGTTTTGGTTTAATTGAGATTCCAGTGGAGGAATGGGGATAGTGTTTTTTCTTCACCCCCTTTCTCCGAGAGCCTCTTGCTCATGATTCCTCAATGATCTTGATTTATTTCGAGTTGCTAAAAGTTTATTTTGTTATAATCTGATAATCCTTTCTTATTCACTGTCTAGTTACTTGGGAGAACCATTGATTTGAGATCTTTGATTGCTCAAAGGATGAACAAGACCTTCAGGGAGAACCTCGAATTTTTGTTTGACCGTTTCGAGTCTCAAGATATCTGCGCTGTTGTGGTTAGTGCTCTCTAACTTAGTTGACTTCACTTCATTATCTCGGAAATAAGATACCACTTGACATTTTGGCTGTTTGTGATGTTTTCAGGAATTAGAAAATCTAGTGAATATCTTGAAGCATACACACCAGTTGCTGTCTAAAGATTTGATACTTCACCCATTTACGCTTATCTTAAACGAGATGCAAGAGAATATATCTCTGGTGTCATATTCGAGTAGACTTGCTTACCAGGTTTTTCATCTTCTCTAACCCCCTCCATAGTTTTTTAGGAGTAGATGGCTTGCTTTAGAATTTTTTAATTGCAGATGCTCTGGTCTCTATTTAGTTGTGTCTTTGTGATTTCCAGCTTTGGACAGAGATGCAGAGTGATTTCCTTCCAAACTTCATACTCTGTAATACCACTCAACGATTTGTTAGAGCTCCCAAGGTGTCTGTGGTCCCTGTTCAGAAGCCATCCATGCCTTATGCTAAGGCTAGTTTCTATTGTGGTAACCAAGTACGAAACTAATTTTCTAACTTAACTGGTATCCCTAATGGTGTGGCTTTTTTAATCTTTATTGGTTAACAAAGTTTGGCTTATCTGGATGCTTTATCGTGTGGACTATTACCACCCTGGTGCCTGTTCACTTGACAATGACGTCTATGTTCCTTCAAAGTAGGGTGTGGTGTATATTAATTTAGCTCAGGAATAGTATATGATGTTTAATAAATGCTCAGGTTATCTTCATGACAATCTGCCAGGTTTGGCCTGATTTTTCTTCTTTCTTTTTCCCCTCCCCACATTCAGTGGCTTTAAGCTGTTAGCTGTTGCTTTTTAGCTTGATGCTGTCACTTAAGTGTACACGTAACCCGCATTGGGTTTTGGTTCAGTCAGGGGATTGGTCAACGTAGATGGATTATTATACTTTTGGTATTTCTCTCTTTATTATGTTCTAGCAATTAAATGTGTTGCTGACTATCTCCTTTCTTTGGTTTCTTAGGATTTAAATAATGCATACCAAAGCTTTGCAAAGTTGCATTCTGGATTCTTTGGTTTACCTCACACAATCTCCATTGTCAGACTTCTTGGTCCTAGATCTTTGCCTTGGCTTATCAGGGCTCTACTAGATCACATATCAAACAAGGTACATTATGTCCACCAAATTTGCTCAAATATTTGGAACTTTTAAACAGATCCAATGTTTGATCTTGTTTTTATATTCATTTGGGCTTGTAAGATGGTGTAATCTTGTTTTTTTTTTATTTGTGCTCTATCATCCTTTGGAGTTTCTATGTTTCATTTCTATTTAAAATGATTTTCTCCAGAAGTTTTGCCTGTTTTATCCTGGTTTTCCTTTCCTTCTTTAAAAATTAATTTTCTTATAGAAAACTTCTCTGCTTTTATATTCATTTAGGATATAAATATGTTCTTCATCTAACTTGTTTTGGAATACGAGATACACAATTTAAACCACTTTCCTCCCTGTTCTTCAATCTCTTCTATCTCTATGTTGGTTCGTTTCCAAGGGTGGTGGTGAGGAATACTCTGTATTATGTGACATTTTGAGCCTGCAAAGCCCCTCTCTCCCCTTAGTATATGTAACTTCTAATTTCCATCTGTTTCAGATTAGCTCACTTGAACCAATGATTACGGGATTGCAAGATGCACTACCGAAGTCTATAGGGTTGCTTTCTTTTGATGGTGGTGTCTCAGGTTGCGTTCTGTGACTTCTTTCATGTAGAGTGCTGTTTTTATATAGAAAAAATACATATCATTTCTATTTTCTACTGCTATCATTATTATAATTATTTTCTTGTTGAATGATTGACATTTGAGCATGGCTATCCATAGGTTGCATGAGATTCATCAAAGAGCAGCTTAATTGGGGCTCAAAAACAGAGCTCAAGGAAGAGGTTCTTCATGGAATAAAAGAGATTGGGAGTGTATTGTATTGGATGGGGATGTTAGATATAGTATTGGTGAGTTTTGCTTGCTTCATGGGCCACAGAAAAAGAAACCGCATAGAAAAAATATAATAGAAGCACACAACCATGGCTTTTGAATGTTTGCTATATTGATGAACCTTGTAACGACAAGCAGTATATTACTCTCATGAGATATCCTAACTAGAAAATTTCTAACATGAGTACATTAGTACAACTTGTTGCACTGTGGTTTGCAATTAGGATATACTTGGAGATGATTTAAACATTGTGTGGAAACAATGATAACTTATCTTAGACTTGTCTAATCAGAATCTATTGTTTTACCCACTTGCATCTAAATTTTTTTTGAATTTTCAACAGCGAGAAGTGGATACAATGCGTTTCATGCAAACTGCTCCTTGGCTGGGCTTGATTCCCAGTTCTGATGGTCAGATCTTACATGCACAAGGAGAGGGAGATAGCCCTATTGTTAACTTGTTGAAATCAGTTACTACTGCAACTGTGTCCAGTCCTCAGTGCACGAATCCAAGCTCCTTCTACACCATGTCAAAGCAGGCAGAAGCTGCTGGTATGCACTATCAATCATCTTCTCCTAATCACTTTTTCAGGAAAACAGGCTGGTCGGATCTTTGCTTTAGTAACTTCAGTTAATGAACCTTGCATGTTTGATGTTAAACTTGTGGAACACTTTTTTTTTTCTCAGATTTGTTGTATAAAGCTAATATGAATACTGGAAGTGTGTTGGAATATGCACTTGCTTTTACAAGTGCAGCACTGGACAAGTATTGTGGTAAATGGAGCGCAGCGCCCAAAACCGGCTTCATTGACATTACAACTTCAAAGGATTTCTATCGCATATTTAGTGGCCTCCAAATTGTAAGAATCTTGTTGTTTCATCCTCTAGTTGTCTTAGGCGATGGAGAATGCTCCATATCCTTGTGGAATATATGTTCATGTCTTTACTCTTCTTTATCAGCTAGTTTTCGTTTTCCTGCAATTCTCAACAGATTAAACCCAATATTTTTAACATGCTCATCTATTGGCAAAATATTTTCTTATTGAGTTAAACTTAAACTCCAGGAATATCTAGAGGACTCTGTTGGTGGATTTGCTGGTGGCCATGCTGTAATAGGCGATTCTGTTGCATGGGGAGGATGTACCATAATATACTTACTTGGACAGCAGCTTCATTTTGAGCTTTTCGATTTTTCGTACCAAGTTCTCAATGTTGCCGAAGTAGAGGCCACGCCACTATCTCAAACTCAAAAGAATGTTCATGCTCTTCAGGTATGCACCATTCCTCTTGGAACCATATTCTTGTCACTCCAAATCAAGTTCAAAGTCAAAGCAAAGTTCTTAGACTGAATTACCATTAAAAAAAAATAGAAAACTGCTTGTAGCTTGATAAAGTAAATCCCAAACAACACTAAGCATTACAGGTTCTTCTGTTTGCATTTGTAATATTGCAAGTTGAGGTAAACATTGTCTAAGATGTTGAATGTGTAGTAAATTGTGTTGTGTTTTTTATGTGGGTTATGGCCTGTTCTCAACTCATGGATCTCACTAGGGATGGGAGATCTTACTAGAATCCATGAAGAAAGCGAGGAGATTGAACAACCATGTGTTCTCCATGCTGAAGGCGCGTTGTCCGCTTGAAGACAAAACAGCATATGCCATCAAGCAAAGTGGTGCCCCCTTGCATCGTATCAAATTCGAGAATACAGTATCTGCATTCGAGACCCTCCCCCAGAAGGGCGCCTGAGAAGGTAATGCCATGTATGTACACACTTGTTCATAGATACATATTGTCTGCACACTTTAATTAGGCGAGCAGATTCCTATTCTAATGAATGATTAAGATCTTTTGTTTGAACCGGCAAGAGATTTGGCTTGATTGTTTCTAAGAATATAATTTAATTAAAGATTTGTTCCCCTGATCTAAATGAAATCTGATTTACAATACTTTATACATGCATATGTAATACAACAGTTTTTTAGAGGATTAGTTTGGTGCATTTAAACTAAATTCAGTTACATAATTGAATTTCAGTTTTCCTCGGATCTATTAGGTGCATCCTCCTAACATGTTCAGGCTGTGGGTTCCCGTCCTGACGTAGTTGAAATTCTAGTCGCACGTGAGGCTGTCAATTTTTTCTGTAACTTCAAAAGCAAAAATGTTAGAGCCGAGTCTTTTCACAATTTTAACTTTAAATGATTATTTTAGTTAACATAACTTCTTGCTTTCATATGATAAGTTTTTTTACATACGAGATTATTATTATAATTATTTGTAGCAGAAGATGCTTGTGTGTGGAGTGCTGGTAGGCTGGTGGTTCGCTTCTGGTGACAAACTTGATATTAATATATCGGAAAGAAATGTTATGGGAGGTCAGTTGGATTAGCACATTCGTATATATCGGTGGAATATACAATAATATCCTTAAATAATTGTACTTATTTTACGTACTTTACAACTACAAATAATAGTAGCATAGTTTGTGTAAGTGCATATGTCATAGGGATGAGGTATCAACACTTGACTTTCCTACGCCAACGGACGCCTGCGGATTCACATGGCCAACTTCTCATGCGTGTATTTCATTATTTTCGAATTCAATGTTTATTGACACTTGAGTCATTTGACCATGATGGTAAAATCAGGCGACTAACGTCTATTAAATATTGAAAGTTCGATCTATACATTTTTAAAATATGTTTTGGGCAGAGGAATCGTTCATAATCAGGCTAGGGGAGTTGCATCTCCAAACAGACTTTGTTAAAATTAAAGTCTGGTCAAATTAAGGTTTATAATAGTAAGACCATATTAAAGCTCAAGAAAATAGACCCAAATAAGATTTTTTCGTAGGAGTTGTTGGAATTCTTGTAAACCGTGGTTCATAATCATCATTATAAGTTTAATCATCAATAATTTTGTTGAAAGGTGACAATCGTTTCATTAAAAAAAAAACACGTGATCATATGCTAACGGAATTGTAGATTCAAGAGACAGGGGAAGTGAAACTTCCGGATAAACCAAAATTATCTGAGATTCATCAAGCATAGTCCAGATTAGTGGTGGTGATCCACGGGTTCAAATCAAGCCTAGGCTGAGAATAGATAGAATTATAATCATGTTAAGATCCACAAAATTTCGGACTATCTCAGTTCACGCAGAAAAACAACGAGTTTGATTTGTTTTGTACGGCATTCTGATTCCAATCACCTTTTGTACATTTTGCGATTTAAAGCATCTTTGGAGGAACGGGACCTTCATCCTTCAACGTTATTATTATTTATTATGCATTCGATCCGAGTTCACTTATAAATCAGTTGTTTGTTGTATGATAATAGAATAGAATAAGTCGTACGTAGTAGACCCTAAACATATTAAAATGGCTTCTCCCTTTCGTGGCACCAGCACTAACAGTTTATTTGTCTATTTTTAAAATATGAAAATGGTGGGTATGAGAAAATAAAGAGCGGGATCCCATGAAAGCATGCTTTGTCGGCCATCGTTGATCTCTCTTCCAACTCACACAAAGCCCCTCTCCCTTTGATTCCGATCCCAGCAAGTTTTATTCATCCATTCAGTCGGTCAGCGGATTTTTACTTGAAAACCCCGTCAAATTTCCCTCCCTCCCTTAATTCTACTCATTTATGTAATAAACAAACGAGAGGTCTAGATGCTTGATTCTCCATTGAAGTCAATTACTTTCCTGGGATTCCAATTTCTGGGAAAGTTTAGCTTTTCCCAGCATCCTCAAAAAGGAGATTTCAGGGTTCAAGTCAAACTGCTTTCATTCCCAACTACTTCTAGGTATTTTACATTTTCATCTCCCTCTGTTACCTTTGACTTTTTTTCTGTTTCAATATGTTTGGCGCTTTTTTGGGCATGAATGTAAGCGTAGGATATACTACAAGTGAATCTGAAATCCACCATGGTTTTGAATGTAATGGCTTTCAATTGTGGACTTTTTAGTATGCATTTTTTTTTAGATGTATCTTTTCTGTGTCACCAGTTGGATAATAGTTGGTTTTGGAATTCATGTAGATTTGATGGGCAAACTCATATTCAACACTAGCTTATCTTCTCGGCTAATTGCTGTCCTGGGTGCTGTATTTGCTGCCTATTTGATTGGTCAATCTCAAGGGCTTAACAATGAAGGCCAATACCTCTTACAATTGAAGGCCAGCCTAATAGATGAATCAAATTATCTGGGTAATTGGAACCCTAATGACTCAACTCCATGTAAGTGGACTGGTGTAACTTGCAGCAACAGCAGTGAACCTGTGATTCTCTATCTTGATCTGAATGGCATGAATCTTTCGGGTTCGGTGCCACCTAGTATTGGTGGATTGACTCACCTGAGGCATCTTGATCTTTCTTACAATGGCTTGTCAAAAAACATACCCAAGGAGATTGGAAACTGCTCGAGTTTGCAAGTCCTTTATCTGAACAACAACCTCTTTGAAGGCCAGATTCCTACAGAATTGTATAAACTATCTGCTCTAACTGATTTAAACATATGCAACAATAAGATCAACGGGCCTTTTGCTGAGGAGATGGGGAATCTTTCTTCATTGGCCGTGTTGGTTGCGTATAGTAACTTAATTAGTGGCGCCTTGCCTCGTTCATTTGGGAATCTGAAGAAACTGAAGACATTTAGAGCGGGGCAGAACTTGATTTCTGGAAGCATACCCTCTGAGATTGGTGGGTGTGAGAATTTGGAGCTATTCGGTCTTGCACAAAATCAGCTAAGTGGAAAACTTCCCAAGGAACTTGGGATGCTCAGCAGTCTAACTGATTTAGTTCTTTGGGAAAACGAGATTTCGGGCTTTATACCACAGGAGCTCTCAAACTGCACCAGTTTGGAACTTTTGGCTTTGTATGACAATTCAATCTCTGGAGAGATTCCAGTGGAGCTGACAAACCTCAGGTTCTTGAGCCAGTTTTATCTTTATAGAAACAATTTGAATGGAACGATCCCAAAAGAGATCGGGAATCTATCCTTGGCAACACAAATTGACTTCTCAGAGAATTCTCTGACCGGTGAAATCCCAAGAGAGATTGCCAAGATATCAGGGCTACGCTTGCTCCAGCTGTTTGAGAATCAGTTAAGTGGTGTTATTCCATCAGAACTCACTTTCTTGAAAAATTTAACAAGACTTGATATCTCCATAAATGATCTCACAGGCTCAATTCCTGTAGGATTTCAGTATCTGCCTCAGTTAATCATGCTACAGCTCTTCAACAACTCCTTGACTGGTGAAATTCCTGAAGAACTCGGGTGGCACAGCCCACTCTGGGTTCTTGATCTCTCACAAAACAATCTTACAGGAAGAATCCCACAATATCTGTGCAGAAATTCAAATCTGATCTTGTTGAATCTGGGTTCGAACAAGCTTCATGGTAACATCCCAAATGGAGTAAGAAATTGTAAGCCACTGATGCAACTTCGGTTGGGTAAAAACTCTCTTACCGGGAGCTTTCCATCTGGCGTGTGCAAACTGGCAAACTTAACAACTATTGAATTGGGGAAAAACAGCTTCAGCGGCCCTATTCCTTCTGAGATTGGTTTTTGTAGGTCTCTGCAGAGGCTTCACCTTCCATTTAACCATTTCACATCTCACTTACCCACAGAGTTAGGGAATCTTTCCCATTTGGTTACGTTTAACGTCTCCTCAAATTCACTCTCTGGGTCCATACCACCTCAAATCTTCAACTGTCGTTTGTTGCAGCGTCTTGATCTAAGTGGCAACAGTTTCGTCGGTTCTGTACCAGACAGCATTGGAGGATTAACCCAGTTGGAGCTTCTAAAGCTTTCCAACAATAACCTTTCAGGGAGTATACCTCCAGGTTTAGGGAACCTTACTCATTTAACTGCCTTACAAATTGCTGTAAACTCATTTTCTGGTAAAATCCCACCTGAGTTGGGCAGACTTTCAAGCCTTCAGATTTCTTTGAATCT
Organism: Fallopia convolvulus; assembly: GCA_964016875.1. Taxonomy (NCBI): domain Eukaryota; kingdom Viridiplantae; phylum Streptophyta; class Magnoliopsida; order Caryophyllales; family Polygonaceae; genus Fallopia; species Fallopia convolvulus. The sequence continues at coordinate 43,938,669 of OZ024724.1, forward strand.
TAGCTACAATAATCTATCAGGTGAGATTCCCTCTGAGCTCGGGAATCTCGGCTTACTCGAATACCTCATGCTTAACAACAACCATCTGACCGGGCAGATTCCTACCTCGTTTCAAAAGCTCTCAAGCTTAATCGGTTTCAACTTTTCCTTCAATAGTCTCACCGGACCCTTGCCTATGATGTCGGTTTTCCAGAATGCTGATTCTAACACCTACATTGGCAACATAGGACTCTGTGGCGGGCCCCTTGAATCTTGTCTCCAATCTCCTTCCCTTGAGCCTTCTCAAACCCGAAAAGGCAAACTCCGTCTTGGGACAATTCTTGCAATAATTGCAGCTGTCATTGGTGGAATTTCTCTTGTTTTGATAGGTGTCCTCATACACCTCCTCATGAGATGCCCAAATTCCTCCATGAATGAAGAGTCTCCTGAGCTAGATTCCGATGTATACTTGTCTCCAATTGAAGGGTTTGCCTTCCAAGATCTTGTTTCTGCAACTGACAATTTTGATGACAAGTTCATAATTGGTAGAGGAGCATCAGGAACAGTGTACAGAGCAATTATAAAGAGCGGTGAGAAACTCGCTGTGAAGAAGCTGGGGTCAGACCGAGAAGGTAACAACAACAGCATTGATGACAGCTTTAGGACTGAAATCTTGACTCTTGGGAACATCAGGCACAAGAACATTGTCAAGCTACATGGATTTTGCTACTATCAGGGTTCCAATTTCCTCCTTTACGAGTTCATGTCAAGGGGTAGTTTGGGTGAAATCCTACACAAGGGATCATGTGATCTTGATTGGCAGAGGAGGTTTTTGATTGCTTATGGTGCCGCTCAGGGTCTTTCGTATTTGCACCATGATTGCAAGCCGAAGATTGTTCATCGTGATATCAAGTCAAATAACATTTTACTCAATGATCGTTTTGAAGCTTGCGTTGGAGATTTTGGGCTTGCAAAGGTTGTTGACATGCCTTATTCTAAGTCGGTCTCTACTGTTGCTGGTTCATATGGCTACATTGCTCCTGGTAAGCTTTTCTGCTTCCACTTTATTTAGTCATTTCCAAAAAAAAAGAACTACTTCATTCCAAAAATCATGAAATCATACATCACATAACAACGTTCTATTTCGTGATGAATGCTTTACTAACTAGTCGAATGCTTGCTCTCAGAGTACGCATACACAATGAAGGTGACCGAGAAGTGTGACATTTACAGCTATGGGGTGGTTCTTCTAGAGCTACTCACAGGCAAGACGCCAGTCCAGACAATAGAGGAAGGTGGGGATCTAGTTACGTGGGTTAAGAACTACGTACGCAAGAATTCGATGGATCCCGCAATTTTTGACTCGAGTTTAAACCTCAATGAAGAACAGGGCGAGGAGAAGAGAGTTGCTCATATGACAATAGTGCTGAAGATAGCATTGATGTGTACCAGCATGTCTCCTAGTGATCGCCCCACAATGAGAGAGGTGGTGTCAATGTTGGAGGATTCTAATGCAAAAGAAGGTCACTTCAATCTCTCCCCTGATCATGACCACGAGCCAATTAATGAAAACCCATCCATGTAAATTTCTTTCTTAATTTTTCTAACTAAAATCTGTAGATTGAGAAGTAATTTTATTTTGCAATTAGGTAGCTCGAGATCTTCCTTTGTAGATAATATTGAATAATAAACGAAAAGAATATATATGCATGAGGCAAGGCATAGCCAATATTAGACTTGTCAATGGGGGTCAATTTTATCGGGTTTGGGTTATGTTAATTTGTTTCATCTCAACCCTAAAACAAATTAAAACCATGAATGAAACCTACTAATTAGTTTAAGACAAGGGTAAAACCAACTCAAATTGACCTAAAATCTTTGAAGGTTATACACTTTTCTAAATGAGTGTTAAACTAATTTATTTTTATTTTTATTTTCTTAATAAAAAAGTAATGGAGTTATAACTTTCCGATGCTTAGGCCTTGTTGTTTTTCGCCTAAAACTACTTTTAACATTCTTAAAATAGGTGCACTTATTTCTATTTTTAAAAAAAATTTCAAAGCATAAAAACAATTTTCATACCTATTCCTTTATGGGTATGGTTCAAACTTTATTCATAGCATGGGGCGCCGGATGAAAATCAAAAAGTTTGGGACACAAACTGAAAGTTCTGAAATTACAAGGGCACCAACTTGAAATTTTATCTTTATAATGAATAAAACGAACAAATAGTTGACCATTTTTAGCTAAAGAAGTTTTTTTAATATAAAAAAGAATTTAAACAAAAGAAAATAAGAAGATTATTTTCACTAAATTAAAATGTATAATAAGGCCGATGCTTTGAGCACAGGAATTTTTCATCTGGCGCACAAGGACCACGACGCTTCATGAAGCGCAACACTTCATGAAGCGGGACGGCGAAACGCGAAATGCTCGGATACCCGCGCATCATGAAGCGCAATGCTTCATGATGCGTAGGGTTTGCAGCGGTTAGAACAACGCGATCATTTATTCAGTCGCACACGAAAAACAAACCTAATTCGGTCGACGATAATCAATCACGTACAACAAATTTTTTTCTATCCTCCAAACCTAAATTTTTTGATTAACAAACTCGATATTGAACAATATCATCCGAAACGGAATTTTCGGATTCATCGTATGAAGCAGAAGACGAATCACACTCCTTGGAAGAAGAGTCAGAGTCATCAATGAGTGTTGAAGAAGAAAGGGAAGTTGAGTCTGAAAACGAGATGGTCGAATCAGAGGTAATTTACGATTTAGTTGAAGTAGTAATATATTTTTCAAGATAATACATGATTTTGATTGTTGTGTTAAAATTTTTTATTGAAATTTATAATGTGTTATTATTATTGCATAGTATACATGTTTGATGTATTAAGATAAGTTGTGATATTATATACGTAGGTACCTAGGAAGAATTTTTCTGTTGATTTTGAGAATGATACTGTGTGGGATAATAGAGAAGATGTGCTAAATTGGGCTAGGCAGGTCGGTCGTGAAAGAATGATGATGTTGACAATAAAAACATCAAACCAAACAATGGTCAGGCTTGCATGTCATAGGCATGGCAAATATAGATCTAGAAAGAAGTGTGAAGTACTCCCAATTGTTAGACCACCAAGTGTACGGACACTTCAGAGCAAGTGCAACTGTAAGTTTGAGTTGGTTGGGGTTCGAAGCAAGTCAACGGGAAAATGAGCATTAATTGTTGGGTGCGGATTTCACAACCATGACCTCCCAAGTAGTTTACTTGGTTATTCATTTATGGGACGATTGACAGAAGCTCAGAAGGAGTTGGTTAGGAATTTGAGCTACATATATGTGCCTCCAAGGAGAATAGTCGAGGAATTGAGGGCGCTATATTCTAGTAATGTGACATCGACGAAACAAGTTTCAGATTTGAGGGCAAAGTTTCTAATTGAGGACCGTGGAAATATGACGGTAACCCAATATGCGCTATATTTCTTGCAACGAAACGAATATCTTTTCTTTCCGAAGAGGATGGATAATTCAGATCATATTGAGATCTTGTTCTTCGTCCACCCGATCTTGTTGCATCTATTGAGATTGTTTCCATATGTTGTCATTATGGACAGTACATATAAGAAAAATAGGTACACTTTTCTCAACTTTGATATGTTATTTAATCCTTTTATTTTGTTTTCACAATTGTATTAACATGTCATACATGGACAGGTACGACATGGCATTACTAGAGATGGTTGGATTCACGTGCACTAACAAATCATTCAACATCGGTTTTGCATTTATCGCTAAGGAAGACACCGAGAGTTATTCATGGGTGTTGAAATATTTGAAGCGTTTGTTTGCAGAATTGGGAACAATGCCAAATGCGATTGTTACAAATCGAGAGAAGGCGATCATGAATGCAAAGGACGCTGTATTTGGGGACGAAGTAAAACATCTCCTGTGTTGGGTGCACGTGAAGGCGAACATTAAAGCGTATGCTCTTGGTATTCTAAAAGACCTCAAGGCTGCAGAAAGATTTGCCCATAGATGTTGGGGCATATTTATGTCATCAACTGAGGCCAAATATGAGGAGAGATTTCTCAAAGTGAAAGAGCGTTGGCCAGGGCTCATGTCATATGTTGAGAAGTCATGGCTTGGGCCTCACAAGCAGTTGATAATAAGAGCATGGACAGAGCATTGTCTTCACTTTCAGACGAGAACAACGAATCGGTAAGTTTAGGCCTATATATGTACCTTGATTTATTAATTTATATTAAGAAAAAGTGAAATTATGTTTATTTCAGGGTGGAGGGCATGCACCATGTGCTTAAAAAGATATTTGACAATTCTCGAGGAGGCTTTAACACGATGATGGGAAGGATTCACCATCAGGTTGTGTCCCAAGTTGGTGGTTTGCGGGGAGATCTTGAGATGGCACGTACGAAGCTACCAACAGAGTTGGAGGGGGTCCCTAAGGAAGTGAGGGCGATATTTGTTCGTCTATTTTATAGAGTATCAACACACTGCATTAAGAAGTTGTTGAATATGTTCTACAGCCTACACAAAAAGATGAGTGAGGGAAATATGGAGACTAAGTGTGATGATTATTGGTGGAGAGAGCGCATGGGTCTTCCTTGTCCTCATAGGATTGCTCACCATCGTCAACAAGCAACCCATAATGCCAAGTGAGATACACTCGTTTTGGCATCAAGTGGTATGGGACGGCATCGATCCACAACGCATGCCCATAAAAGACAATGTATCCCTCTCAATTGACCAAGTTAGAATGGAATTGATGATTGAGATGTATAAGAGAGGAGAATTGACAGAGGATCAGGTGCACGGTATATCTGAGTCATTTGTAGACATGGTCATACCCTAAGATTCTTCATTGCTTGAGCCGATACATTCATTGTTTGTCTCATGGCGAAAGGGAAAGCCAAAGGGTTCTACAAAGGGCTCAACCAAGAGGAGTAGTACTCTGCTTGAGCATAGGATGAGTGAGTATGACCAGGAGAAGAAAGACAATAATTTGAAGGAGAGGGAAGAGAAGGAAAAGGAAATCAATAAAGAAACCCCGTTGACGGCAAAGAAGCGTGGGAGGCCAAAGGGCTCAACCAACAAGGCCAAAAAGAAAATTATGGTAGATATAAATCCACAAGTTCAAAGTAAAGAATTAGTGTGGTTGGGGGTGAACTTTGGTGTTGAAAATGTTAACCCTTTCATGTTTCCTTACATTGTGAGAGCTAGTGATGTAGCGGCGAATGGTCATTGTGGTTATAGATCCTTTGCAGAGGTATTGGGATATGGAGAGGGACAATACCCTAGAGTTTGAAAGGATCTATCTGCTGAATTGAGGCGGAACAGAGTTATATATGAGCGTGTAGGGAACAGGCCACCTATTGATGAGCTTTTGCAGAGTATTTCGTAAGTGGAGAGCCCGTGCATGCGACCATATTGGCTTGAGATGCCCATTGGTGGTTTGCTATTTGCCACATTACATCAGGTTGCTCTTGTGATGTTGTCTTGGAATGGGTCACACACATGCTTACCTATGATGGGTGTAGGGGACAATCGGCACCCTCCGACAAGGATATATGCCATAGCTCTTGTGGGACAAAGAAACCACTTTGTACCGGTAAGTATAATTAATGATGACTTAATTATGTTTACTTGAAGTGTAATTGTTGTTATTTATGGTTAGATATTGTTTTTTGTAGGTGTGGTTGAAGGATGACGCGCCGCTTCCTCCTCCTCCGATAGATTGGACAAGGAATCATGACCCTAGTGTGAAGGGGTGGGACCATCCGTTTACACAACGGATGGAAACATGGCGGAAACTTTGTGTTTCTAATGGTCTAAGCCCAAATGTAGGATGTTAGAGTTATGAATGTTGGATACATATTGTTATGAATCTTTTGATGGTATGCATTGTAGACACTTGTTTTTACATGGAACTAAATTTCAACAAGTTTCAATAAGGTTTAGTGCCTGATCACAATAATCTTTAATTTCTGACATGTCTTGATAAAAATCAGCACAATAATATTGCTAAATTGATCACAGTAGGCCAATTTCATTATTGAGGTTGAACCTTTTAGGAGTCATTTCATCAAACAATTGATATGCACTAGATTGTTCCGCTGGAAGCCGGTGATTATGGCGCTTCATGAGGCACAAATGAACGTTTCATGAAGCGCAAACTTACGCTTCATGATGCGCAAAGGCACGCATCATGATGCACAAAAACCATGACAAAAAAGGGTGGCTTTCGCTCGTCCCCCGTTTCGAACCGTAAACGAATTACTCAAACGCGTGTACCTGGACCAAGTGTGCCGCATTGGCTGTCAATATATATAGACAAGGATTTTGATTTGAACTAATGCATTTTTGACTCGGTTTGGTCGGAAATTATAATAAACATTTCGGTTCACCTATTTTTAAGGTTCGAAAAATGAAATTATAACCGATTCCTAACATATTATAATTTAAATAATTTTATGGGTATATAATATATAATTTTATGTATATTTGAATATGTGAACCCTTCGTATTCATATTAAGCCTTTTATATAATCGAATCGGCTTCAAATTAAACTAGAAAAAAAAAATATATCGGTTCTTGAAATTTCATTTTATATGGGTTAGTACCATAATTTTTGGTAAGGTTACGTTTAATGTTTAGGATTTAGGGTAGGGTTAGGGTATAGTTATGGTAGGGTTAGGGTATAGTAAGGGTAGGGTTTATGGTTTAATAACCTTTTAAACACTAAACTGTCATCCTTACAAGTATTTTATTAGGTTTAGGGTTTAGGGTTTCCAGGATTTTGGGATAGGTTTAATGATACGGTACTTCATACCATAACTTTGAACCCCTAAACTTCTAAACAATAACCCGACATCCTTTCAATTACTTCATAATGTATGATAAGGTTATGTTTTATTTTTTGTTTAAGGTTTAGGGTAGGGTTAGAGTAGGGTTAGGGTTTAGGGTATGGTTCAGGTCAAGATATTTAGGGTGTAGGGTTTAGGGTTTATATGATTGGTATGAACATGGTTTAGGGTTAATTGTTAAGTAATTTGGTCAAGTTGAATGTTTTCAACATGATTTATTTTTATCATCAACCCTAAACAATAAACCCTAAACTCTACACACTAAACCTTAACCCATTAAAAAAGATCCTACATCACAAGCATCATCCATTTAACATATTAATCCTCACATTTATACAACATATCCATACACCCAATAACTAACAAGTAAGCCTAATTCATACAATAACTAATAATCGCTAACCTAATTTGCCTGAAATGATTAACCATAACCATATCATATATACAACCAAAATAACTACCATCCTAAATCTTGACCTTAACCCTACCATTTAACTAACAAAAAAATGCCAAAACCCTAAATTGAAGTGAAAAAACCCTAAACCCTACCAATAAAATTAACCCTATTTTGACGCGTCGTGAAGCGCTATGCTTCATGAAGTGCTATGATAGCGCTTCATGAAGCGCTGAAATGTGGAAACAATAACCCCGGCGGGGGCCCATCTGGGCCAATAAAAAAGGAATGCTCCATGAAAAGTGACGCTTTATGTAGCGTAGATTTGCACTTCATGAAGCGCAAATCCAGAACAGAATTAACCGCCATATCTCTATCCATATCTTATTATGCAGGATATGGAAGTTGTGAGATTCGACCCACGATTAATTTTGGAAAACTAATTATATGGTGGGAAAATATAGCGCCAATGTTGAACTCCCTCTCTATTTATGCGCTCAACCAGATTAACTCTTCTTTCATTATCAACACTCTCAAAGGCGTTAAAAAAACACAGTAGCTATGGTTTCAAGGGAGCATTCGAGGGATTTGCAAGAGGTTTGCCTATTTATGCGCGAACTCATGCAAAGCAATGAAATTGGGATCAAGAAGGTTGGCAGGCATCTTGGGCGCTTAGGTTATTTCAAGACGCTCGAGCGAATTTTTGTTGAGGAGATGAATGGTAATCCGACTCAACCCGATAGACATGTCTTGCCCCACCAATCTTTTCCAAAGTCCTTTCCTGTGTCAATCTAAGTATCTTTCCCGCTCGAATCACCAACCACGACACTAGCCGATGGGATATCGGGACCCACCGGCGCTACACCACCATCCACATCTCCACCACCACCGTCGCGACCTACAACATCTCCCTCGTTACCACCGGAGGCGCAACGTACACCACCACCATCTTCACCTGCAAACACATTACAATATAGTTTATTAATCCATAATCAAAATACCCAAAATAATTCATAATCAAAAGCACTACTCCATAGCTATAAATGTCACTTTCTCAGTCAAGAAGGAACAATTCAGTGATGTATACATTGTTAATGAATTAATGGATACTGATCTGCATCAAATAATGTCCAATCAGAAGCTCACAGATGATCACTGCCAGGTGATTTGTTAGCCTCCTTGTATTTGTGATATTCTAATTGTCTTTCAATTTGCTAATTGTACCAAGTAGATTTTTTGGTTGTTTGATTGCATCAAATGTGCGAGTTAAGAGCACTAATCTTGATACTCAAATTCTTCCTTGTGTAGACAATTAGGCACTTAGCAGAATTCTTCGAAAATCTCATCTACCAAAAATAGAAGACACAATCTATCTAAAAAGATCTCGTCAAACTTGCCAAGCAAGTAACCTGACTCCTTTTTCAGCCTAATTCCGAATCAGGCTCCATAATCCCAACAATCTCTCACCTGGAGATTGATTCCAACTATAATTGTCTTCTTCTTCAGCAGTCTTTCAGTCTTGGTAGTGTCGGGCCTCCAACTTACGTAAGCCCGTCTGAAGCCTTGCCATGCCTCAGTTCTTCCTCTTCAACCATGTCATCCCACCTGACTTTCTTTCCAACTACACAGTCATCCGGTTCAGCAAACTTCAGATAGAACTCAGAGGATGAATCTCTATCTAGTTCTTCAATGATCTCCTGATCATCTTTCCGTGGCTCATCCTTCAAGGCCTCCTGCCTACTAGAAACCACTGCCATACTCCCACCAGAACTTGTGGAACTCAGAATCAATACATCACTATCATCTCCTAGATAATCCGCTTTTGTATTTTTTGACTCCTTCTCTCCTGATGCCTGACACTCGTTCTTGTAGTGACCAAATTCACCACAATTCCAACACTTGATCTTGCTCTTGTCCTTGGTGACCTTCTCCTTCCCTTTGGAATTCGACCCACCATGACCAGTTATGCCCTTATTCCCTGCATTCAAAGATGATCCTGGTGTAGGGGTTGTTTCTTTCCTGCGAATCTCTTCGCTCATAATCAAATCCCTCACATCATCAAACTTAAGTTTCCCTTTACCAATCGAAGCACTAACGGTAGTAACAGTATCGTCCCAACTTTCATGCAAAGAAGAAAGTAGAATTAGGGCTTGTACCTCATCATCGAATTCAATCTCAACCGAATCCAATTGTGCAATCGTTGCACTGAATTCGTTCAAGTGCTTCGATACCGGTGTGTCCCCCCCACATCTTTTGGTTGACCAACCGCCTTATCAAGTGCACCTTGTTCACTGTTGATGGCTTCTCATACATCGCGAACAAGATCGAAAGCAGTTCCTTTGTCGTCTTAGCCTTCACCGTGTGATGGGCTACATTCCTGGACAGGGACAAGCGAATTGCACTCATCGTCTTCCTATTCAACAGCTTCCACTCTTCATCCTTCATGCCCTCCGGCCTCTTTTTTCAAGAGGTAAATGAAGCTCTTTACCATAGAGTTAGTCTTCTATCTGCATCTTCCAGAAGCCAAAGTCTGTTCAATCAAACTTCTCCACTGGGATCTTTCCGCTCAATACCATCGTAAGAACCTGCAGCTCTGATACCAGTTGTTGGGAAATTCGGATCACCTACTGGAAATAATAACGGCAACACAGATCCACAAGAGAAATCAGAAATAAAAAATAAAGGAAGACAAGAGATTTGTTGACCTAGTTCGTCAAAATGACTACGTCTGGGGGCACTACCAAGCCAAGGATATCCACTAGATCTGAGACTTACAAGGATTACAAGACCTCTGTCTAACCTAATCTCTCTAGCGCTCTGATTTTTCCCTCTCTCTGCTCTCAGGTTTTCAGCACACCAATTACAATAACTTAGTTGGGTTTAAATAGAGGATCCTACGCTTAAAGATAGAAACAGGATATTACAAGATATTGCAAGGATAGAATATTCCAATATCCCTAGATATTATTCTCTCCTAATATCTAATATCTTTTATCCATTAATGATAGAAAATCTCATCTACCAAAAATAGAAGACACAATCTATCTAAAAAAGATCTCGTCAAACTTGCCAAGCAAGTAACCTGACTCCTTTTTCAGCCTAATCCCGAATCAGGCTCCATAATCCCAACACCTTTGACATTCTTTTCACTTCTGGTTCTTGCATATTGCATGACCATTCTCAGAGGAATCCACGGGTGCTTGGTAGCTTTCATGAAGGATTGTACCTGCTATACTCCAAGCCATCTACTAGAGAGTGATCTCTTTTAAATTCGAGTTCAAATAAGTTTTGTTCAGAACTTGCTTGCTCAATTTTTTATGTCAAGCTTTTGCATAGGAGATTTGGTCATATTCCTTATAGCAAAATGAGAAAACGGTTGATTGTATCTCAGAATTTTGTTTCGGATTTACCTTGTGATGTTTGTCATAAGGCTAGACAACACAATAAACCTTTTACCTTGAGTTATACTTTGTCTGCTATGCCTTTTGATCTCATCCATATTAATTTATGGGGTCCATTAGCCCATATCATACTCACACTCTCAATGGACAAATATTTTTTAACCATTGTTGACGATTGCTCTAGAAACACACATGGAGACACTTGCTAAGTGCAAAAAGAAATTCTTTTACCATTATTCGAGGTTTCATTTCAATGATAAAAACTCAATTTGGGTGTGTGCCTAAGGTCATTAGGATGATAATGCCATTAGGAATGTTGTTTCCCGATTTTGTTAAAATTCAACCTTTTAATTTGGTTTGCAATGGGATAATTTTGCTAGTTGGCGTTGATTAAGAATCATATATTGTTTGTACAAATGTTACTCAGGAGGAAGAAAGCAAGAATAAAAAGAAAATAGAAAAAGAAAAGAGTAAAAGAGTAAAAGAGAAAAGAAAAAAATTGGCGCTTAATAGAGGTTCAAGAGAAAAAAGAAAAGAGGTTTTCAATAGTAAAAGAGCAAATAGAATTGCCATATCAGTGTTATTTTAGTCCCTTGGTCATATCAATAAAGAGGTGTTTAATAGGTCGCAATGTGATATTTCACGTAGTCAATCTCAATCGAATATTCTCAAATGTGGAGTATTGTTTTATAAGGAAAGGAGTTAGGGTGCCCACTAACAAGATAGTGGCCGCCCTAGGGCATCCTGACGGATGAGGGTGAGAAAACCTGGGTCAACTGCAAGCGGGAAGGAGGAGACACGTCTGATGGATCCGCGATGAAGTTCGCCACAAAATTGCACTCCCGAACGACATGAGAGATACTCCAATCCTAGAATCGGGCCAACAAGCAGTGGATGTCTGAACGCAACAACTCAATCTCCCACGGGCAGCACCAGTCGTCGAGCATGGCCTTGACCAGCTGTAAGTTATCGCCTTCAATCTAGATCCGGGGAAAACCACGCCTGGTGGCCTCGAGAAGTCCCCGGCGCAAGGCAATGGTCTCGGAGATCAGAACAGATTGTCGACCAATTAGTCCTCCGTCAAAATGGATGGGGGAGCCACAAGAGTCCCTGAGGATGAACCAGAAAGAAGCATCGCGATCTGCACTCGTTGCACCATCAAAATTTAATTTAATATAATCTCGCTTTGGTTTTACCCACTTCGCTCGTTTTTCTTACTACACCCCCACCTTGTGAGTACGAGGCCAGCGAGATCAGGGACTCCTGCAAGTCTCCAGTCTTTAATCTGATTTTGGGTAAATTCAGTAATGTCATTGGCATTGGCCAAGTTTGTTGCATTGTCGCTATCGAAGACTCTTGTTTCTCGCATACCATAAGCTCCACCAGGTGGTAATGAGGAGTTCCAATTCCTCTTTTGTTGTCATTTTCTTTATATCTTCCAAGACTTGATGTTTTTTTTTTTATCATCTGGTGATATCTGGTCAATAATCCAACGGAGTTTTGGATTTATGGAACTAAGGGTTGCCCTTGTGAGGGGGCATGAGATTAGGGCATGGTTTGTGTCTTCAAATTGGTTGTTACATGCTTCGCATCCTTGTGGTACCGGAATATGGTTCGCCGCAAGCCTTGCCTTGGTCGGTAAGCCGTTAGGAGCCACTTTCCAAAGGAAGTTCTTCATTTTTGGGGGAATGTTTAGCTTGTTGATCCATTCAAGGTTAATCATTGGTTCACCTTTGGATTGGTGTAGCCACTGCATAGTCGAGTGGTTGGAGTACAAACCATTTTTACTTGGTTGCCAGTATAATCTATCCGGTATTTTATGAGGGGGTTGATGATTTTGGAGATTCTTTCGAGATCATCAGGGTTGATGACCTCACGCAGCTTTTCAGTGTTCCATGAGTTGTCCTCATTGAGGTACGCCTCAACAGTTTCTTCCCAATTAATGGGGGTTCCCGCATCATGTTTTGGGATCAAGGGACCATTGTCGGTCCAATTGTCTTTCTAGAAACGTCTGGTTTTACCGTCCCCCACTTGCCAGACAAGCCCCTTAATGAATAGGTCTCGTAGACCAAATAGCTTGGACTACTGCCATGATGTGTTCTGCTTTTTCTTATAGCTCAGAATACTTTTCGTTTTGAGGTGTTTTTCAGTCATTATTTTGACCCAAATGTTATTTGGTTCTGCTAGGATTTTCCAAAGTAACTTCATTTGGAGTGCTTGGTTCATTTCGATTGCCTTGGCGATCCCCAACCCTCTGCGAGCAGGGGGTCGACAGATGGAGTTCCAGCTTTTGAGTGGTTTGTAGTTGTGTTCCTTATTCTAAAAGAAATTCTTGTTGATATTGTCTAGTTGTTTCAAGGTTGACTGTGGTAGCATAAATGATTGCATAATATAGTTTGGTTGTGCTGATAGGTTTGCTTTGATTAGTGTTTTTCTCCCTTCCCGACACAAGGCATTAGCTTTCCATTTTGAAAATTGGGATCTGGTTCGCAGAACTAAGGGTTTAAAGGTGTTTTGTGTTACTCTCCCATTAATTATTGGGCATCCAAGATATTTATCCAGAGCAACTGTGTTTGCTATTTGGAGAATTTGTTTAAGCTGATCCTTTGTATTGTTGTTTGTGTTTTTGGTGACTTGGAAGGCGAATTTGTGTAAGTTGACTTTCTGGCCGGAGATTTGACAGTAGTCGTCTAAAGTATCCTTAATATTTTTTCAAGTATGGCCATTGGCTTTTGCAAAGATGATGATATCATCTGCGAAGGTTAGGAACGGAATTTTTGTTCCATTTCTCGCGATTTGGATCCCGATACCACTTTTTGGTTAGTGCTCAATAGGTGGAGTTGTCTTGCTAGAATCTCGGCGGCTACAATGAATAGGTATGGAGATAGGGGGCCCCTTGCCTAAGGCCCCGTTGTGGGTAGAATTGTTCCGTTGGTCTGTTATTGACAAGAACCGAGAACGAGACGGTTTCAACACATTCTAGGATCTATCCCACAAATTTATCGTGAAATCCGAATTTGTGAAGGATTGCGGTTAGGAATTCCCAACTGATCCGATCATAGGGTTTTCCATATCAAGCTTGATTGCAATCCACCCCTCCCGCCCTCGTTTGTTGCGCAAGGAATGGAAAATTTTATGCGCAAGGATTGTGTTATCGTTGATACTTCGGTTCTGGACAAAAGCCCATTGCATTGGGTGGATTAATTTGTTTAGAACGCTTTTGAGGCGACTTGTTAGAATCTTGGAGATTATTTTATAAATGGTGTTGCATAGGCTGATTGGCCTATAATGGTTAGTTGAATTGGGGTTTTACCCAAATGTGGAGTATTAAAGTAAACAATTGATCAAAAGTGATAAGCTGGCCTTGTTTTCACTTTCTACCCAAAAGTCCTTTCTACCCAAAAATCTATCTAGTATAATTGTAAAGTAAAAACCAAGTCTATGTAAAAATTTGTGCCACATGTAAAATTTGAATTTTTTTGCTTTTCTATTAAAAAATACAATAATTTACTCAAAATGATTTTTCTCCAAAACTGCTTCAATCAACGTTGCCACGATTTTGTTCCACTTCACAGTTGAATCTCTTCCAACCCAAATCTTCACTTCCCACCGACAACTTACCACACCTCCCATGTCTCACTCCATTACCCATGCCCTTCAACTACCCTTATTAATTAGTTTCTATATATGAAAGCCTCTATCTTGATTTCGATATATGCATATATTGTCCACGTCTCACCAGAACCGTCGTCGCGCCCTACTCCATCAGCATCTCACTAAAACTCCAATTGATCATTGAGGATTTTTTTTTTGTTTCATGATTGTTGTAGGATTAATTTTTCTTCAACTTATGTAGTCCCTAATTACAATTAAGTTTTTTGTTTTTGCTTATAGTTTTTCGTCAACTCTATCCTCGATGATTCCTTCGTTTGCTTATTATTGATATTGTGTATTTTAGGTTGATTTTATTTGTATTGTTTGCTTCTAATGATGATATGGGAGCAGTTTTTTAAATAGAACATGGAAGACACATATAAAGACAATGGCTAGCTTGTGGTACGTGGTTCATGAGGTGATTCGGTTTGATTGATGATATCATACCTAATTTAGAGTATTTTCGAATTGTGTTGTTATATTGTGGAGGAGATTATATTCATGATTTTTGCTCTTCGAGAATTTTTACTTCACATTTCTCAAAAGCTTATAAACTTTTGTGTCAATTCAAAAGGTCAAGCTCTTCTTGATGAAATCATTGTGACTCATGCCTTTTTTTATTATATTTTTATTCATGTCATTTATTTTGAAATTGAGCATGATCAGCAAGTACACTCCGCTAGGTATATGTGGTAACTTGATTTAGCTTTAATTTCACTTTGTTGAGTGTGTATACACATCTCAAACAATGTCCAAAACTTTATCTCTCTTCATGTTTAATATTTTTTTTTACTAATTCTCTCTCTTGATGTCCAAAAATTGGGCAACCATTGTAGTTACTCTAACTGTGATCTTTTTAGTTTGTCATCTTATGTAAGGAATTGATAATACACTATTACTTTTAGGATATCTGGGTATTGGAGATTTGACCTGCATTAGCAAAAGTTTTTATGTGCAACTCTCCCCATTGAAGACAGGTTAATTAGTATATATGTTGGCTTTCATTCCATCTGTTGTACTTGTATTCTTTCACTTCCTTTTTAAGTGCAACTCGCCCCCATTATGAAGCAGTTTTGATTGCATTTTTCTAACCTATGTCCCAAGGGCATAGGTTAAAAAAGATTTAACAATATATGTTTATTGATATCCAATAAACATATTGTATATATGAACCCGTGGAAAAGATTGCATTTTTCTAACCTATGCCCCATCGTTCAATAATTATTCGGCAATTTTTTGCGCACTCTTTTTTTTAGGTTGCGCACTCAAGGTTGTGTGGATCCGAAACCCGCCGAAGATTTTTCATAATATTTTTTAAAAAACCGGGTTTTCTTGGGCGAATCCTAAAACCGTCGAAAAAATACGTAAAAATCGGGTTTTCTTGGACGGTTCCGAAACCCGTCCAAAAATTGACCCTAGTTTGTGCGAGTCTAGCACACGCCCACGCCCAAATTAGGTCAAACCCGTGTGCGGGTTTTAAACCCGCACAAGGCCCTTATTAAGAGGCGCCACACGACGCCTCATCTTCGTCTTCTTCATAGATCCAAAACGGCCATCGAAGTTCAACCTAAATTTCCGACCAAAACACACGAATTTTAAAATTTCATGGAGGAAAAAAGAGCGGGAGAGAACGAGGGTGTCGGTGGGCTCGGTATTTCGGCGGATTCCGGCTCCGCCCATCCGTCGACGGGTCCCGATTCCGTCCAGAGTTTCGGCGGAGCAGCGGCGACTAGAGACGTGGGTATTTCCGCGGAGGCCGGATCCGCTCAACCGTCGACAGGTCTTGGTTCCGCCCACGTCTCCGGCGGAGCACCGGTGGCTGGAGCGGAGGAGCTGGCGCGGACGACGGAGGAAATAGCACTTTATGAATCTCGAGATCCGACGGTGGGTGAGGAGATGGAGGTGGGAGTGGGCCCGAGCGGGTCGAAGACGACGGAGGTTGCGGATCCAGGTCGCCCGGTGCGTTAGAGGAGACCGACTCATGAGGTAATTTTAAAATATATTTTGAATATATAGTATATTTAGATTTAAATTTATTGTTTATTTATTATTTAGTATATATAGATTTATATTGATATTTTATATATTATTTAGGAAAAGCATGTTAGATATATTTTATTTAGCAAAATATAATACTAAATGCATATGAAAATTGTAAATTATTAGAAAATTGTCCTTTATATTATAGAAATTAAAAATTATATATGTTTTAGATTAGAAATTATATTAAATAAAATGCATATACTTTATTTAGAGAAATATATTATAAATTATATAATATAAAATGCATATAATTGATTTAGCGCAATATATATGAAATGCATATTAGATTAGAAATTATATTATATAAAATGCATATACTTTATTTAGTGAAATATATATGAAATGCATATTAAGTTAGAATTTATATTATATGAAATGCATCTATTTTATTTATGAGATGCATATAAAATAAAATATATGAAATGCATATATTTTATTTTAAAATCGTACCGTAGAAATAATTTATATATATTATATTAAAAATTATATTATAGTGAAAAATTGTATGATAAAAATTAGAAATCGTAACGTAAAAATATTGTATTTATTAGATTAGAATGTTATTTTTATGTGGTAACAATCGTAAATAAAAACAATAAAAATTATGATTAATTAGAGGAAATAAAATAAAAGAGGCAAAATTATTAAATAATTAATAATGTATTAAATAATAGGAGGTAGTAGAACACATTCGACAGTATACGGCTGATGGTAGACGACCTGCGGATCGTTTTGTCACGGCTTCGGGTCGCAAGAGGCGACACGAAGAATCGACCTCCGAGCCGGATGCTCGTCCTGATTCTGCTGCGACGGGAGAGGATCAACCTCTCCATGATGAGGTCCCACCGACTCAGTTAGAGGATATGATGGTTGATTCTGTTAGGACGACAGAGGCTTACCGGGATTATGTTGGGACGGGAGAGGCTCCGCCCCAGTCCGACCCTCCTCAGTCTGATACTTTGCCCCGACCCGACTCAGATTCATTTGGATGAGGTGGTTGTAGATTCTGTTGGGGGGACGGAGGCCCAGCCTCCACAGAGCCAGCCTCCACAAGCCAACTTGCCCGAGCAGACACCGTATGGGCTCGACGATCCATCTGTATTACAGGATTTCCATACACACATCGCCGACTTGATTTGGGGGTCAGTTATGGACCACATTTGTCCATTCATCCTCACGTCGCCACGTGTTGTCACTCCGTGGGGCGTCGACGACGAGTACTTGGACTGGTTCTTGCAGATCTCGCATCCGTATGTGTGTCCGAGGGCGCACGTTCAGCCGCGCATCGTTCGAGCTCCTCTTCCGGCTGTCGATTTTCACAGGGTGAATGTGTTTATATCGTTCGAGCGCATCGTTCGAGCTCCTCTAATTGCATATGTCGTTTTATATTGCAGCGTTTCCAGCTGATTAGGGCACACGTGCTTTCGGCCATAGAGGGGCTTGCTCAGATTGATTTACCTTACTTGGGAGGTCTCTGTGGGCTGGACGTTACACCGGTTGCTCCCCCTTTGAGTCGAGCATCGCAGATGCCGCCGGAGTCGTCGAGGTCGGCCGAGCGCAGGGATCGTGTCCCATCCATTTGGGAACGAGGGGAGTCGTCTAGGATGGCGGAAGAGCGGGCGAGAGAGGAGGCTGCGAGAGAGGAGGCTGAGAGAGAGGTCCGGGGTTGGGCTGACCCGGAAAAAGACCCCGATTGGGCGGATCGATCGGGTTGACATTTATGTTATTTTGTATTCGGATTGTTGTTTGGATTGTTTTTTTATTTAGTTTGGATTGTTGTTTGAATTTAGTTTTGGATTGTTAACGTTGTATGGATTGTTTTAGATTATGTTATGACGATTTCGACGATTTTGGATTGTTGACGTTGTATGGATTGTTTTAGATTATGTTATGACAATTTCGACGATTTTTGGATTGTTGACGTTGTATGAAATGTATAAATCATAATATATTAAATAATCCTTTTCTAAAGTTATTGTTAAAAAACTATAACAATTAGTTCACATATAAAAAACATTATTTGCATTAATTGAACATTTGAATTTCTTTCAATTTGGAAGCCTCTTTTTGAATATACTATAATTATAAAAATCATAGTCTATTTTATTATGTTCAATTTGGAAGACTCTTTTTGAATATACTATATTATGTTCAATCATAGTCTATTTTCTTCGGTGATTTGAAAATTTTTGATTTTAATTTTTAACACAAAAAGTGGGTAAATTTATAATGTAGAAAGGAAAATAAAAAAATAATTTTAACAAAATTTTTAACACAATATGGGCGGGTTCAAAACCCGCCCATTATGGGGCCACGGGCGGGTTTTGAACCCGCCCATATTGGCGCCATGGGAGGGTTTTGAACCAGCCTATATTGGCGCCATATTGGCCGTGCTTAAAACTAGCACAACAGGGTTTAGGGTTTTGGTTTATGGTTTAGAGTTTTAAGGTATATAAATTAAAAATAATATCGGAATAAAACATACATGAGCTTAATTAAATGGTTGAAGACCTCCTATGCCACTTTCCATACAAAACAAACATGAATAGATTGAGTCTAAGAGAAGTAATATATGAAATTAGACATGAGTTTTGATAGTTAAACATGAGATTTTAAAGTGATATATGAAGTTTGACGCTTTCTCCTATACATTGCTTACGATGAGCTTATAGTGGCGTTTGACGCTTTCTACTAGACATTGCTTACGATGGTTCAAATCATATACATCATTTGCCCTAACTACTCAGCACAACAAGAAGCCATCAACCAATAAAGTCCACTATCACGTTGAATAATGGTTTAAGAATTCTCAATGAGTGGTTCGTTAGTTGCAACTAAGATATGTGAGGCTTGGAAGGATTATTTGATGATTGAAGGACAACATGGTTGTATTTATATGTTAAATGACATCCATAAACACATTAACATTTTGTGCGAGAAAGCCCGTATATGCGTGTTCCAAATCAAAACTCAAAACACTAAACCCTATACCCTAAACCCTAAACCCTAAACCCTAATTCGCCTACAAACCCTAAACCCTAATGGGCGGATTACAAATCCGCCCATAAGTGGGCGATTAAACCCCTTGGGCGGGTTGCAAATGCGCCCATAGGGCGTGTCCCAAATCCGCCTATGTGGGCGTTTCTACGCGACTATCCAAAACGGTGGTATACACGATTCGGGGCGGAAAAAACTCGGTTTGGATATGACCCTGTTTCTAATTTCGATTTTAATATAAAAACGACGACGCTTTATTTAAATAAAAATATTTCATTTTTACATATAGTAGTCAAAAGTGTAACTATAATATATGACATTAATTACAACCCTAAGTATTTATAGATCCTCGTCCAGAACTCGCTCGTCGAACCTCATACTCTTGCATTCGGCTCTTGTAGCGGTGGTGCGTTTCCCATCCATCCACACTCGGTTGCTTGTATATTGTCCATTGTCTAGGCGGTGGGGGAATAGGACATTTATCGTTTTCTAACCAAATCTACACACAATGTAACATTATTAAAATATGCTATCAAATTTAGATTAAAATCAAGCTTTTGGTCAAGAAAACATACCGGTACAAAATGTCCAGCGTTGGGGGTCCCGACAAGTGCCATAGCATATACAGTCAAAGGAGGCTCATCTCCCTCATCGGCCCATAATGGGAGGCATGTGTGCGACCCAAATCTACTTAACACGACGATGGCCACTTTGTGCAAAGTCGCAAACACCAACCCCATCATCGGAACTACCATCCACCCCTCTTTACGGCATGGGGATGTTGTCATGCTCACTTCCTGAACAAGTCTCGGTATTCCACCATTTTCCTCGTACACCAATTCCAACTTATTTTGATGTTGTACAATGTAATTCGAAAGATTCAACCGAACATCCATGTACTTACTTTCATCTTCACCTAGTAACACGGCAAGTGATTGATAACCACAATGACCATCACCCTCTACATCTTGGTGCCGAGATATGTATTGAAACATGAAGGGGTCAATCGTGTCATTACACCAATCAAAATCAAGATCATACGTCGACTTAGGCGATACAACGACAGTGCGCTTCTTCTCCTCCTTCTTCTTCTTCTTTCTCTCCTCCTCCCTCTTCTTCTTCTCCTCCTCTCTCTTCTTCTTCTTTTCTTCATCCCTCTTTTGCCTCTCCTCCTCCTTCCTCTTCTCCTCCTCCTCCCTCTTCTTCTTCTTTTCTTCATCCCTCTTTTGCATCTCCTCCTCCTTCCTCTTCTTCTTCTCATCCCTTTCATTCTTCTTCTCCTCCCCCCACTTCCTCTTCGTCATCGTCTTCTCCTTGCCTTTACTATTCTCGTCGTCAATGTACTCCTCCCATGTCTTCCCCCTCTTAGTACTACTCTTCTTCTCACTCCCCCTTGGCCTTCCCTTATCGGCTTCACCACGAGAGGCGTCTTGTAAATTAGCCGAACGGGGGTCTTCACACTCCACCACCTTTTGAGCGACCTTGAAGATAGTATCCTTGGGAATTTTCCCCGCTTGCAACTTGGACCAAAACTTCCCCAATATCTTCTTCTCGTACGAAACTTTGACCCCATCATCAGGCAATCGATCATTCGCCCCAAACCTTCCCACCGGACTTGCCTCCAATATATATCAACTTCATCGGGAACCAACGGGATGCCTTCTTTAACATATCCCTTGATCGTTTGGGGTGTAGGCAATCCCATAGAGGTACTCCACCAACGGTCTCGAGGACTCACTTCGTCGGACATGTCCCCATCTTTCGCTCTTTGTACTTGTTGCAATAACAATTTAATGCATTCTCTCAAACACCTTCTCACTATGCGGTCGAAGAAAACCTTCTTCCATTCGGGCCCATCTAGTATTTCAACCGGTGTCACCGATCTACTCCTTCCCATCTCCTCTTGGATTCGACGAACTTGATCCATAAACATGTTATCCAAGTGTTGTATGATCGTGTCAAAGCCTCCAACGGAAGATTGCAACATGTCTTTTAGCATAGAGTGTTGAGCCTCAACCCTATAAGACGAAAATAAATATATATATATATATATATATAAATCGGATAAATAATATTGAACAAAAATGATAGGAGGGTAAGGTTACCGGTTAGTAGTTCTTGTTGCAAAATGTAGAATATGATCGAACCACACACTCACTAGCTTCTCCTTATGCGGAGTGAACCATGTCTTCTCAACATATGACACCAAACCGGTTCCACCTTTGCCGTTCCATTTATTCCGAAAATGTTCAAGTCGGGTCTCATACTCCTCCTCGGTGTGTGACCTCATAACTCGACGAACGCTACTAGTGAATCGTTCCGGGTCTATATCTTGTGTTTTTGCATATGCCCTCACGTTCCGAGCCACGTGGACTTGACACAAGAAGTGGGGGACCTTGAAGACACTCTTCACCGCCTTCAATGCTCCAAGCTCTCTATCCAACATGAAACAACGCGGCTTTTGGTAGCCGAATAAGAACTTCAATCGCAAGAGTGCCCATTTGAAGTACTCCGTCTTCTCCTTCCTCATGAAGACAATAGCAATACAATACGTCAAGTTTGTGGATGTCATCCCTACAAACTCCAAACAAGGCCATCCGTACCTAGACATTGGCAACAGATAGTTATATATAAAGAATTAATTATCACTAAAACAACTCAATAGGAATAATGTGGTACATAAACGAGATGACATACCTATTGGTCTTGTACGTGCAATCCATGATAACGACATTTGGAAACATCCTCAACAAATGTCGTGAGTCAGGAGGACTAATAAACAACGCGCTCAACACCAACTCCCCATCTTTTTGCCTCCCGTTCATCGTGTCGGTGAAGTATCCCTTCTCCTTCAACCACGCCAAGGAGTATTTTGTCACATTCAATTTACCCATTGAAATCCTCCTTTGAGACGCCTTGAAATTATAGACTTGTGTCCTCGATAGTAAGCTTTCGGGGTTCTTTTGGATAAGTTCCAAAAAGATAGACTTAGGCTTTGTACCCGACGTACTAGCAAGTATTATGTGGTTGCGCTCCTCCGCACTAAGACGATGTGCACCCCTAACCCCTTTCAAATCCGGGGGAAGCTCATGGTTATGGAACCCTCTTATCACCGATAATGTCCAACGAGAGGGTGTATACGAATTCCCTTTCCTAAACAACCCATGCAACTCAAACGGACACTCGGTCTTCATTGAATCCCGTGCTTTCTTCACCTCATTCTTCCTCCCCGACCTATACTTACCCGACCTTCAACATTGTAAAATGATCTTATCGTGTTTGGACGACTTGGTCGTTATGATCATAGACAAACCAAGACCGATAGTTTTAACCCATTGTCTCAAATCTTCCATTGTATCAAATCCATCATTGTTATTAAAATACGTAGAGAAGTCGACTTCTGTGTGATCAACATGCTCACTATACGGACAAACCTATGAATAAAACCGAAAACCTTTAAACTAGGCCTGTAATAACTACGAACTTGCAAGTATTAAAAAAAATCAAATAAAATATGATCATCATCATATTTTATTTGACCAAAACCAATAAAGTATAAACTAAACAGATATATTATAATTTTAGGATTCAACATATACTAACCAATTCATTATCGGGAAGAGAAAGATTGCCCACGGAAGATGTTGAATCCGACGAATAGGATGACCCGCTAAACGATGACGTCTTTGTGGACCCGCTACTCGAAGTCGACATCTCACGAGAATGCACTTTGTCGTATATGCTCTCTTTTTTAGTGGAATTAACAATTGAAAACTGAATAGTAAAAAACTCGGCCGTTGTATAAAAGACACGTTGTTTTGGTTGAAACCCTAATTTATGTGCGGGTTTAAAACCCGCACAATATGGGCGTGCCGGGAACCCGCCCAAAGGGGCCGTTTTTCCAAAAATACCCTTTTATGTGCGGGTCTCAAACCAGCCCATTATGGGCATGCCGAGAACCCGCCCAAAGGGGCTTTTTTTTAGCCGCATCCGGAATCCGTCTATAAAGCCGGGTTTTTTACGAAAACCGGTGTCGTTTTTTGTACGGGTTTAGGATCCGTCCATGGTTCGGTAAAAAACCGGTTTTCCTTGTGCGGATTATGAATACGCCCATAGTTGAGTGCGCAACATAAAAAGAGGAGTGCGCAAACGAGCGGCATGAACCCGTGTGTGACACAAAATTTATACTAGTTATTTTTAGTACTCTTAAAATTCATATAACTCTCTCTACTTTTTAAGTTTTTCAAGATATTAAATACTATCACTCTTTATCCAAAAACCCTTTTACACTCACGAGTGAAACAAGAGCGAGTATCCGTATTCTGCATGTTATTTTCCCTCTTTCTATCCCATCTCAGCGCAGATCAACGGCTATGATCAAGTAGTGGAAAAATAAAGAAACGTTAACGCGTGTAGATCAACAGATTGCCAAGATTTATCATTTATCATTTCTAGAGAAAAAAAATAAACTTTTTTCCGTATATCAATGGCTGTGATCTGCTCTTCACCCTCTCTCTGACAATCAATAAATTCTTCTGCACTCGACACAAACCCCGACCGTGGCAGGATAGAAGAGAGACAAGACAAGAGAAGAGTGGGGCGAAAGCTCGCTTTGTTTTTTTTTTTCTCGAATTTTCCCGTAAAGAAAGGTGTCTTCTCGCAGATTCTTCATCTCCTTGCGATCGATCGCAAAGTAGCTTCTTAGCTTTTTTTGATAATTTCTGCGGTTGATGGTCGATCTATTCTGTTAGGGCTTGAGAGGGAAATTCTGTAGGATTAGGAGATGATTTCGCTGCAGAGCGATCGGCGGCAGCATAATCTGCAGCTGTCGAATTCGGCCGGCATCGGATCGGTCGATCTGAAACCTGATGCTTCGTCGAGTTTGAAGCATTTAAAGGATGCTGAGTCCCGTGAAGGTTGTTAATTCCTATTCTTCTTTATGCCCTTTTCGGTTCTTCCCCTCCTCCCCTCCTCCCCTCCACCCCCTGCTGCAGAAATGTCTGTTAATGTTTGCTTTGTCGATATTTTGGGCCGTTTCCTCAATTGATTGTCCAAACAAGGATTTCCTCTTCGTTATGCATTTTGTGGTATTTTGCATCTAAGATCTAAACTTTCAAGCAATTATATATTTGCGCTTTATGCTAGTCGGACTGTCGTTTAATGCTATAGTGGGAAAGTGATCTTTAAGAATCGAAGGTTTTTTGAAGTTCTTAAATCGTCCTCTTGATTATTGCTTTGTGGAGGAGGAGAATATTTTCACAGGTTCAATCTTTGACAATATTAACCAAGACTGGAATTTTGATATTAACGTGTAGAGGATGTGTGTCATCAATGGCATAGTTTAATAGTAGTAGCTGATTAGTCTAATTGGATTATTTGATTTTCTTATTCTATGTGCATTCCATGTTTCTGGTTGGACTGCTGATTTCAGAACATAAGTGCTGTTATCCTTTTTAGTAGACATTTCTATTGTATTTATGGAGATCATTTGTTGAATTTGTATATTGGATAGCTGACGATTCACTTTTCGGCTTACAGATGAAGACGTGATTTTGGCCCTTGCACATCAGATGTACAAGAGTGGAAACTATAAACAGGCTCTGGAGCATAGCAGTACTGTTTATGAAAGAAATCCTTTGCGTACTGATAATCTTCTTCTTTTGGGTGCCATATACTATCAGGTTTTGTTTCTGACATTCCATTATTTTGTTGAAATTGGCATAATGAAACCTGTCATCTAATGTATTAATTTCTTTTTTTTTCTTTTCTTTTTTAATTTTGCAATGTTGTAGCTACATGATTTTGATATGTGCATAACCAAAAATGAAGAAGCTATTCGGATTGATCCAAGCTTTGCAGAGTGTTTTGGTAATATGGCAAATGCATGGAAGGTATGTGATCTATTCAGGATTTATATTATACTGATGGACTGATATCATTCTTTAATAGTCTAATGGGTTTCATATTTCATCACTTATAGGAGAAAGGAAACATTGATCTTGCAATTCATTACTACCTGATTGCTATTGAGGTATGTATTGGATATTAGTCTAGTTGGCTTGTCTTGTACATGCCTGAAACTTTTTTGAAATTTGTTCTAGAAGAGTGATATTTGTCTTAGCATATTTATGTGAAGTTTGTATTTCTCAATACCTGCTGTTTTCATTTGTTCTTTTGAGTTTCGTATGAAATTGAGTGAGTTTCTTTCCATGTGGACTTAAAAAAGGTGTAGGTAAGTGGAGCTCTGAATATTTTCATTCTTAATCAGTGCCCAAAATGGTATGATAAAACCACTCAAGGAGATTCTCGCTTGAGGCAAGACCACTGAGTACGAGGATCTCGTACACAGGAAAATTGGCTGCATAATACTTATCAATATTCTGGATGATTACAATTGACCTTGACATAGGTTTAAATAGCACATTACCCTCCTATTGAGGGAGAAAATTAAGGCTTACTGATTTCTGAAAATTAGGGCATTTATTCTCCTAGCTAAAAATCAGGGAATTTATTTTATAGCTAAAATTAAGGACTCTATCCTCTAGCTAAAATTAATGACTCTTATCCTGCTGACTCATGATAACTTAGACTGGATAATAACATGGGATTAATATGAAAAGGAATGAAATAACTGGAATCCTATCATGGTATGGTATGAATGTTGGAAGTGCAAAAGGTAATGTTGTCATAGGTAATGAATATGTGTTAAGCCAGTTGGAGAGGGATTATAATGCTTCCTGATTATGGTATTATGGAGGGAAGGGGCTTCTTATGCATAGTGGGAAAATGTGAAATTTAAATGATGCCATCACAAGTAATTTTAATTGCGAAATGATGCAAGTGGAGTTATTGAGCTGACTTGTTGAAAGCCTGTCAATTTTTGTAAAGATGGAAAAGGAGGTCCAAGGGTTAATGGAACAATTCAAAAGCCCTTTTCATTTGTTAGTCATATACATGCCAGATGCTGCTAAAACATGTATATAAATGAAGTATGATACTATTAGTGAAACGAGATTCTTTTCACACCAAAAACTCTTGTTCCTACATGCATGTCAAAGTGCTATATGTATACTTATGATTCTCTATGATTCCTTGTGTTATTTATTATTTTGCAGAGATTTAAATAATTACATATGCTTTGTTAAATTGACAGTTCTAATTTACTTTGATTCTTACTCATTGTTTTTACATGTAAATTCAGCTCCGACCTAATTTTGCTGATGCTTGGTCAAACTTGGCCAGTGCATACATGCGGAAAGGAAGGTTAAGTGAGGCATCACAATGCTGCCGGCAGGCACTTGCCTTGAGTCCTCTCCTGGTTAGATTCCTATTTCCGTTAGTCTTTGCATTGCATATAAGATTTGTTGTATGGAGAATCATGCAAGAGTTTGTAGTTCATTTGAAACTTGAGGGGTGCCCAACACAATAGCCTGTGATTTATGCAGGTCGATGCACATAGCAATCTTGGGAATTTAATGAAAGCACAAGGATTGATGCAAGATGTAAGTCTATGACTGCATGCAGCTATCTTTCTTTTCTCTTTCGTTTCTAATAGACAAAAGAAAAATCAAAGCTTCAATCAAATATACTTGTCTCAATGGTTTGTTAGAAGTGTGAACTTTCTTATCATGAAAATTAGAGGCCTGTACTTATAGTAGTCCATGCACCTATACATCCTGGTGATATGTACTGATCTACTTTGAACCTTAACAAAGGTTAATAAATTGCCTCCCCCCTCAATCATATGACAAACAGAAGGGCTAATACCACATTAATTGTCAGCTTTCATGTTCCTTGTTTAGCTGATTTTCTTGTCAAACTGACAGAAGTTATTTAAAAGTTGTAGAGGAAGAATTTTAGCTGCTGGAGGCACTTAGTTATTACTCTTGTCCGTTGGTATGGACAATGACATAATGCTGTTTTTTATTCTCCATATATCACTATTATGAGGTGATAATCTATTTTCTTGTGCTGCAATGATGATGGTTACTGTAGATGTAAAACTTGTAATGAGATTTTATGTGACTTGTTGTCTCTATTTTCTTAAGAAAAACCAGGACATATATAGAGGTTTGTAAGACTTACTAAAGTCGTTCCAATTTGACAATGTGGAATTAGTCTCATCAAAGTTACTATCACTTTGGGTGTGTTTGGATTCCCAAGAATAATGCATCATCTTGGGAATCCAAACAACATCCTTCTATGTATTCTTCTGCTCTTTTTTATGGGGATGGATTTTCCTTGGATGTACTACCATGTTTGTGCATATTTGCTATGGTGACTGCATTGTGACTTTAGATCATCTTGCTCTGCTTATATTCTTCTATTCCTCTTATGGTCGGATTCAAGTAACGTCTGTTATGTCGTCATAAAATGTGTCTTGCAACTTCTAAAGGGGAATAATACTGATCTTGGGTCATATCTGTTTTTTATTACTGTATTGTTTTGGGAGTCCGGTAATGGCTATATCTGTTAACTGGTGCCTAAATTGAGGTGGGAATGCAGAATGGTGAAATTTACCAATCCCCTTCTGGCCATCCTGTAGTATAATTTATAGTAAATGGCACTGTAGAGATCGGAGAGAAATTAATTTCTTTGATAACTTTTCCCTTCTCTTTTTTCTTGATTGGTTACTGATGCTAGTACTTCGTGTCCGCAACTATCATTCAATACAGATATGACATTGTTAGCTACAGGCCAAGGCTCAGATGATGGTTGGTTTGTTGTTACTTCCATCACCCAGACTCCAAACTCTAGAATCTATTTGTGTGCAGGCATATAACTGCTATGTTGAAGCGCTACGTATACAACCAACTTTTGCAATTGCATGGTCAAACCTTGCGGGTTTGTTTATGGAGTCGGGTGATCTTACCCGAGCTCTTCAGTACTATAAGGTACAACGCTTCTTTTTATCTTTAGATCATTTTTTTTTATTTTTCTCCTTACTTTTTGACTTTCTTATAAAAAAGGTTGATACTCTTGCCAAGAGGAAGTAGATGCTGTTTACATTTACACAATGCATCAGTTCTCCTTTTTGATTCTTGTTTTGGAATTTCTATATTGTATTCTCAGGAGGCAGTTAAGCTCAAACCCTCATTTCCAGATGCATTTCTGAATCTTGGCAATGTTTACAAGGTAAGTCATTGCTTTTATAGTATTCTGGTGACTCTTAATTACTGTTCACAGATGGCGAAACTGATATATTCTTCTCATACTCTCATCGGCAGGCTCTGGGGTTACCTCAAGAAGCAATACTATGCTATCAGCGTGCTATTCAGGCAAGACCCAATTATGCAATGGCATTTGGTGAGTGTATCCTCCTTTAATTTGCATTGTAACAGGCTTCCAATTCTTGTGGATCTGTTGCAAATGTTTCATTTTTATATTCCCTGTGGATATGAAGACTTGAGACCATTACTGCACAACTGCGTATGTTAATAGTAGATTATTCCAATGGCGTTGTTTACAAATATTGTTATATTTATTAGAATAGGGTTTCTGATCATTATAAATATTGGAGGAAGCTCCTTTTACTTGTGGACATAAATGATGTTCATCCTTCTTAGTGGAAGTGAATTGGCAGAACAGAGTTTCTTAATCACCTATTGTCAATTTTGAGATTAAGTCAAGGTTCAGCCAGAACATCTTTGTCTAGATATGCCTGATTCTGTTTCATGACCTGGATACACTTATAAAGACTTTACTATTCATAAAGTCCTTGAAATGTGTGAAAATAATTATTTTTCACGTATTTCAAAGGCTTTGTAAATAATAAAATCTTTATAAGTATCAGCAAAATAAGGCCTAATGTTGATGCTGATATTTTAATGTTTTTCATGATTATTTTTTCACGTACTTCAAAGGCTTTATAAATAATAAAATCTTAAGTATTCAAGAAAACAAGGCCTAAATGATAATGCTGATATGTCCTTTTTTGTATGCTTAACATGATATCAATCACCTATGAAGAGGATTCCCCCCTTTTAAATCTCATAACATGTTTGTGTTTCCTAGTTTCATTGTTAAATAGTATGTAGTATATAGCTGAGAACCACATTTTATGATGACATTCTAACCTTGAATTTGAACAGGTAATTTGGCTAGCATATATTATGAACAAAGGCAGCTGGACTTGGCAATCTATAACTATAAGCAAGCAATTGCTTGTGATTCATCATTTTTGGAAGCATACAATAATTTGGTTAGTCTTCAGACTCATAATACATTATCAAAATTGCCGTCAGTGTCTCTAAATGTTATAATCTATGTATTTTTGATTGGTTATTTTGTCTGCTGTTCAAAGGGTAATGCACTGAAAGATGTGGGCAGAGTAGATGAAGCTATCCAATGCTATAATGTATGTTCAGCTTTTTTCGCCCCTCCTTTTTTTACTTGTTTATTTGCATCTGCTTTTTCGTCTCTTACTAAATTTTGTAATAACTTTTGTGTCTTGAAGCAATGTTTGTCGTTAAAACCAAATCATCCGCAAGCTCTAACCAACCTTGGAAATATTTATATGGAATGGTGATTCCTCTTCTCCTGATTTTCCTGATAATCCTGTAAAAGTGTGCTGCATTGTTTTCAAAAGGTTTCCTACAGCCACACGATTCTCAACATCAAGGACCTTTTATGTGCAGGAACATGATGCCTACAGCAGCTACTTATTACAAGGCAACATTGACTGTAACTACTGGCCTATCTGCACCTTTTAACAATCTTGCTATAATCTATAAACAACAGGTAGCCTTTGTTAATAACTCATCAAAATGTGATGGCTTATTCTATTCTGCTGTCCACCAGTGGGGATTTAATTCATTTGACACCGTTTTCTCTTCTTCAGGGTAATTTTGCAGATGCCATATCCTGCTATAATGAGGTTCTGCGCATTGATCCAATGGCTGCTGATGGGTTAGTGAATAGGGGAAATACTTTTAAAGAAATGGGCAGAGTAAGTGAAGCCATTCAAGACTACATTCATGCCATCTCTGTCCGTCCAACTATGGCAGAAGCTCATGCGAACTTGGCTTCAGCTTACAAGGACAGGTAATGTTTTACTTGTTGTTCCTAGTTTCTGGAGCCATTTTTAATGGCATGTAGATAACTGCATTTTTGTTGAATATCAGTGGACGTGTTGAAGCAGCCATAAAGAGCTACAAGCAGGCATTGGCTTTGCGTCCTGATTTCCCTGAAGCTACTTGCAATCTGTTGCATACATTACAGGTTTGCTAGCGTTTGACATGCTGTTTGTAATGTCCTAGTGTCCAATAGTGCAATCCTTGTTGTGCAAATGTAGTGATGGATGATTCATATTTTTGAAGTCATATGCTGCGTGGTTTACTGGTATATATAGAATAATGCTTGTGGATATACTTGGCCATCTATTGATCTGATATGTGCCATGTTAATGGTAGCTGCATTTTTCTTGGGTTTGTCCATATAGATTTTGGCAATGGGGCTCTATTGACCTGGTCCTTATATCAGCTCATCATATGGCATATATATTGCATATAGTAATTTTGTGAAGCAATTTATTGGGAGGAAATCAAATGACATTTAAAGCATATTTTAATCACCTGTGTACTGATGTTTTTTTTTACCATTTCGTCTCAGTGTGTCTGCAGCTGGGAGGGCCGGGATAAAATGTTTCTTGAAGTTGAAGCAATTATCAGAAAACAGATCAAGGTCATGGTTTTCTTACATTAATTTTTTTCCCCATTGTCTCTTAGTTCTGCTCAAATTCTCCTTGTTGAGGACTAGTTCTCTGATGTTGCTTTTGATTTTGTTCCTTCAGATGTCAGTTCTACCAAGTGTCCAGCCGTTCCATGCAATTGCATATCCTATCGATCCACTACTTGCTCTTGAAATTAGGTAAGGTCTCTGTCACCACATTGTTTATGAATGAAAAAAGCTGTATCTATAAGATGAAAAAGACTATTTATAACGATACTGTAATGCAGTCGCAAATATGCACAATACTGCTCTTTGGTTGCATCTCGTTATGCATTGTCTTCCTTCCAGCATCCACCACCAAATACTATCAAAAGTAATAGTGGATTTCTAAGGCTAAGGATTGGGTAAGTTTGGAAAGAGGCAAGTGACTTTCAATTTTTGTCCAGCTTAGAAGTATCTTGTTCCAATGCTTTCGTGTTTTGATTCCCATGCAGATATGTAAGCAGCGACTTTGGTAACCATCCACTGTCGCATCTAATGGGCTCAGTCTTTGGCATGCACAACAGAAAGAATGTTGAGGTGTGGTTGTCGTTTTTAATTCTTGCATCAGTACCATCTATAATTTTCAGCCTGCTGTCTGTTTATTTCCTAGTTGAAGCTAATAAGACTCAACTCTTAGGTGTTCTGCTATGCATTAAGTCCAAATGATGGAACTGAGTGGAGGCAGCGTGTACAGTCCGAAGTGGAGCACTTTGTGGATGTTTCTTCTCTGTCATCAGATGCGATTGCTAAAATGATCAATGAAGATAGGATACAGATTCTTGTCAATCTCAATGGCTATACTAAGGTATCTTTCAGCAGCCGTTATCACTTTAATCTACTTATATCTTCAACGAGTTTGGGTCCTGCTTCCTAGTTCACTATTTAGGAACTTAAAATTGCTAAGAATACATTAATGAGTTAAACATCTGGCATTGTGTTATCTTTTATTTGTTAATCTATACAATTTAAGTGTTTCTCAATATGATGAGCTTAGAAATCACACTGTAAAAAGGCTCACTTATTGCTGAATGGTTTTTCTTGGATGCAATTGTTAATTGGATTGAACTTGTTTTGTTATAAATTATCAATTCTTATTAATAGAGTAATGTTGTGGCTGGGGTTACGTGTGAGAGTATGCATCAAAGCAGGTGCCCATTCGTGACATATGAGTGATCATATTATATGCTTAGTGAAATCACTATTGTTGTTTTTTGAATCACCTAGTGTCATTATGGCTCACATGTTTAGTCTTTTGGATATTATCCTTTCTATTCTTGAGAAGTGGAATCTAAGATCTTTTGTTATTTATCTAACAATCCAGGGAGCCAGAAATGAGATATTTGCCATGCAACCTGCACCAATTCAGGTTTCATATATGGGCTTTCCTGGGACAATGGGAGCGACTTATATTGATTATTTGGTGACGGACGAGGTTGAGAAATTATCTTCACTATTACTAATCTTGAGTTACATTTCATCATGTCTAATACATGTTTTTCCCTTCAGTTTGTTTCACCATTAAAATATTCTCACATTTACTCCGAGAAGCTTGTGCACCTCCCCCACTGCTATTTCGTTAATGACTATAAGCAGGTCAGTCTCTTCTCTTCCATTCATATGTATCTTAGTGTCAAATAATATGTTAATAGTGCATTTGCAAAGTGTTGATTGTTTCATTCTTTGGCTGTTCTTTTTCTTAAATGTGCTTAGAAAAATCAAGATGTACTGGATCCAAACTGCCAGCCCAAGCGGTCAGATTACGGTTTGCCTGAAGATAAATTCTTGTTTGCATGCTTCAACCAATTGTACAAGATGGATCCTGAGATTGTTAACACATGGTAATATTGCATTCCCTTTCCAGTACCCTGTGTACTCAGTACTCAGGAGCTCTATCCTGTCCTCTCTGGGCAAGTCACTTTCTTTTGGCACATGTGTTTCTTTCCTGTTTTCCCTTGTGCTTGTAATTTGATTATATGTTGTTTTTCTAGGTGCAACATTCTTAAACGCGTACCTAACAGCGCCCTATGGCTCCTGAGATTCCCAGCTGCTGGAGAAGCAAGGCTTCGTGCATGTATATGCTTAATCCATTTTAAGGCCAAATAATAACATTTGCTTGGGAATATAATTAAAGCAATTTTATTTTCAAATAGTAATGTTTAGTCACAATTATATATTTTTTGTATGCAATTTTTGTTATTTTGCAGATGCTGCTACTCAGGGTGTGCAGCCAGACCGGATTATATTTACAGATGTTGCTATGAAACAAGAGCATATCAGACGAAGTTCCCTGGCTGATCTGTTTCTGGATACGTAAGCAATCCTTCTCTATGATCTTTTAATCAATTATTCCCTCAATTTAATAAATCAAATTGATGACTGAATGCCATTGATCTCCCAGGCCTTTGTGCAATGCGCACACCACTGGAACTGATATTCTATGGGCTGGTTTACCAATGATCACTCTGCCCCTGGAGAAAATGGCTACAAGGGTTGCTGGCTCACTTTGTCTTGCAACTGGAGTAGGGGAAGAAATGATAGTTAACAGGTAGGTTCATCTTTATGTGAAATAGTTAGTGTGGAATTGATTGTGGAACACTTGATCCTAAAACACTTGCACTCTGACAATTGGACAGCATGAAGGAGTACGAAGAGAAAGCTGTTACACTCGCCCTAAACCACCCCAAACTTGAAGCGCTTGCAAATCAACTCAAAGCTGCACGTATGACTTGCCCACTGTTTGACACTACACGATGGGTAAGTTTTGGATCTCTAGTTGTATACATCTTGTTTTCTGAAACTCTTATATGTTAAGAAATGTTCATCATACTTTGTTTTTCAAACCTTTGTTTGTTTTCTTGCAAAATTTAGGTGAAGAATCTGGAGAGAGCATACTTCAAGATGTGGAACATGCATTGCTCGGGCCAAAGTCCACAGCACTTCAAAGTCACAGAAAATGATCAGGATTTTCCCTGTGATCAGTAGTGTGATAGCTAACAGGGGAACTGGGGGTTGTAAATAGATTCAAGAGTACTCTTAGTAAGTAGTGAGTGATAGAGATTTGTAGATGCTAAAATCTCGTAAACCATATACTTTGCTGGTGCGAGTTACGACACGTATCTACAAACATGTATCTACAAACATGTGACTCTGGATGTGTGAATCTCGCCTGCATTGTATTTTTAAGGATTCCCTCGATAATTGCTCAGCTAGGTTGCGCAGTCGGGTGACAATTGATTTGTGAACCGGAAGTACTGCGTGAAACACAAAGCACTGGAAGTTGTATCCTGCTCTTTATTTTCAAATGAAAAATTATGCTTAGTACCTTCCCCTTTTACTGATTTTCTTTTGAGAAAAGTAGTACAAATCCATGGGAAAAGGAGAACAGAAGTTCTATCTTACTAAGTTATTTTTTGATCGAATGAAAATACCTTTTGATAGTACAAAAGTTTTCTTGCAAAACCAATTGTTTCATTATTGGGTAACCATAATTTTTTTTTTACTGCGGCATGATCTCCTTACCAGATTCTCAACGTGCATACATAGCACTTCAGATCATTTGTAAAACATGACAAATTTATAAAGGAGTTTCAATGTGTTTCTTTCCTTGCCAGATTCTCAATGGGTATACTTCCACAGATCATTTGTAAAACATGACAAATTTATAGAGGAGTTTCAATGTGTTTCTTTTCATTGGGTATCAACTATCAATGATATATAGTAATAGGGAAATTCCGTGTGGTGACCTCAAGGTTTTGTAAATTCCGCGTGGTACATAATATTGAGGTTTATTATCTCAACTAGGAGTAGCTCTCACACAACACAAATTCTCCACAACTTTTGAATGAATTCCCAATCAAAATTTCTTCACCAGTTAGCTCTCCTTTAGCTCTCAATGTCAAATTACTCCTTGATCAAGGTGAATTACTTGATGATGCCACACTCTACATAAGTATTATAGGAAAATAAATTTCCTCACACATCCATATTACAAGAGACAAAGTCCTTGAAGGGCTCATCGATCTCTGTTACACTCCAAGCATCAATTTCAGGAAAGGTGAGCTAGCGCCGCTTTATCCAAATGGTCCACAAAAGTTGCTAACTTTCACAAAATTCCCATAAACAATTTCAATTTCATTCTCTCATCCAAAAAAAGCTTAAGCTTATAGTTGAGATTATTTCACTTGCATACTACAAACGACCCACACATATTTAACAGACTACTTTCATTTCATCTATGGGCCATTTTAGTGGGCTAGTGGAAATTGGACTTGGAACTAAAGAGTGAGCACAACTCCTATTATTTATTAGATGGAAAGTCAAAAGTTAGAAACAATCAACGTGCAAAACCCCAATGCTCCAAACTGCAAAATCCATCCTCCGATCCCACTTCTCCTCTCCCTCCCCTCACAATGCTCTCTCTCCTCTCCTCCGTCTCCGATTGCCGCTCTCCACCGCCGCCGTCACCAGCGGATGCGCGGCTCCGGCCGCCCGAGAAACCGCCGGCGCTTCAAACGACGACTACTTCGCCGCCATCCACCACATCTCCAACATCGTCCGCCGGGACATCTACTTGGAGAGAACGCTGAACAAGCTCCGGATCTCCGTCACCAATGAGCTCGTCTACCGCGTCCTTCGGAGCTGCTCTCGCCACGGCATTCAATCATTCCGCTTCTTCAACTGGGCCCGCTCCCACTCTCCTTCCGCCTACTCCCCTACATCGCTCGAATTCGAGGAGCTCATCAAAACCCTAGCTTCTACCAAGCACTGGGAGACCATGTGGAAGGTCGTTCACCAGCTGTTGAAGGACTCCTCGCGATCCTCCTCGTCGCTGTCCTTCACGCCGGAGATCGTTGAATTCGTCATTCGCGAGTACGGTAGGAACGGATTGTTGGACGATGCTGTTAAGGTTTTCAATAGCTGCGTCAAGGTGTTTAATTGCTTGCAGACGGTTGGGATTTACAATTCATTGCTGTTTGCTTTGTGTGAGGCGAAGAATTTCCATGGGGCTTATGCTTTGATTAGGAGGATGATCAGGAAAGGGATTGCTCCGAATAAGGAGACTTATTCTGTGCTCGTTAACGCGTGGTGTAAATCCGGGAAGCTCAAGGAGGCACAGGAGTTTCTGGAGGAGATGAGCAAGAAGGGGTTTAATCCGCCGGTCAGAGGGCGGGATTTGTTGATCGGTGGTCTGTTGAATGCCGGTTATATCGAGTCTGCAAAGGGTTTGGTGAAGAAGATGACCACAGAAGGGTTTCTCCCAGATGTAAAGACCTTCAATTCGTTGTTGGAAGCAATTTGTAAATCCGGAGAGGTCGATTTTTGTGTTGATTTGTATAATGACGTCTGTAAATTAGGGTTGTGCCCTGATATCGACACTTATAAGACCATGATCCCTGCTGTTGCTAAAGAAGGTAAGATTGAGGACGCGTTTAAGCTATTGCATTGCTCGATTGAGGACGGGCATAAGCCATTTCCAAGCTTGTATGCCCCAATTCTTAAGGCGCTGTGTAGGAATGGCCAGTTTGATGATGCTTTCAGCTTCTTCAGTGACATGAAAGTGAAGGGGCATCCTCCGAATAGGCCTGTTTATACTATGCTGGTGAGGATGTGTGGCCGTGGGGATAGATTTGTGCAGGCTGCAAATTATTTGGTAGAGATGACGGAATTAAAGTTGGTGCCTTTGTCACGAAGCTTTGATATGGTGACTGATGGATTGAAGAACTGTGGGAAGCATGATTTGGCTAAAAAGATAGAGCAGATGGAAGTTTCTCTTAGGGGCACTTGATTGGCCAGAAGAATTCAGTGGACGTTTCTTTTTTAAATTTAATTAGTGTAGTAATACTAAGATGAATGCAGTTCCGATACGCACTGATTTTGTAGCTACGAACACTGCCCCTAGCAGAATTGCATACTATAGAAATGAGAAGTTAGACAATACTCCGTATTACAAACGGCTCGTCTTGAGCAAGGGGCAGTAAAAATAATATCCGATCCGGCTTATCCAATCTTATAAAGTCCGACTCTAAATGGATTAAAAACTCCTAGATTGGATTAAAAAAAAAAATCAGATATTCCATATATCGAATATCTCCGGTACTATATGTTTTTTTGGAAAATGTATGTAAATACTAAGTTATTAAAGAGATAATTAATTAAGAGTGAATTATCCATCCATTTTGTATTATGCTTGTTTTATACTTGGTAGGCTTTTTTACGGCCTTCTATCCTCTTAGCTGTATACAGTAAGATTAAGTCAAATCTTTGACCCTATAAATAGCACGTACAGATCAATGTAATACAATCAAACAAAAATCACATCTTAGTATAAGCTTTTTTCCCAAATTCCACAACACGTTATCAGCACGAGAGATTTCTCAAACAAAAATACCAACTGAATGACTAAATCTCTTGAAGGTAGTACATATTTCATACTGCTTTCAATTTTTCAAATCAGTTTTATAGATCATCCATTTTAATAGCTCAATGATATGAGAGCTTGCATCATTATTTTCTCATACGAAACGAAAGATTTTTTTAGCATAAACCTCAGTATTTTATTAGATTTGAAAGGCTTTTACAACAAGATCGAATTTTACATTAAAGATCGAAATAAAACCCCTAGTTTACATCAGATCTAAAGTAAACTTGAAAAAAAGGGGATTTTACATACCTATTAAAACTGAGGCTTGTTGATCCAAATGAGAATCCAGAAGATTATCATGATAATTATAAGGCATACTAAAGTTTCATAGAAAACTTGGTCGGAGTGAGACATATCGATCGAAAAAAATGACGAGGAGGAAGAAGATGAATATGGGAAGTCGAGAGAGGATAAGAAGGGAGGAGACAAATATGTGGAGGAAATATAAAGGAGAAAAAAAGTGATTATGGGGTAGAGATTAAGAGAATGGGTGAAATAGAAGAAATACAAAATACCTATAAGAATTTGTAGGGTATGTTCTTAATGTTTATTAAGAACTTTCTCCTTTGATTACATATAACAATGGCTTTCTTCTTCTTCATGCAGTTTGAAAATAAAACATCCTCCTTCTTCTTCTTCTTCATGTAAACTTTCTGACGAAGGATTTTAAGAGTGTTTTTTTTATAGAAAAGATAGAGAGTATGTTATAAAAGAAAACTTTACTTTTGAAGCTTTGGTTCTTGCTTCTTCTTCTTGAAATAAGAATGTTTTTTTAGGCATAGAAAGACTAGACTCTTGCCTATTTGTTGTTCTGATAAACGACTTAAAATAGACTTTCATGCATATATTACTATTCATTCTTGTACGTGGCTTTTTGGTTTTTGAAACAACAATCATTTCCTTGCAATCGTATATCTGCAACCTATACATTTTTACCAGTAGTGAAGCAACATCACCATTTATATATATATATATATATTAAAATAAACATGACTGGTAAAAGAATGATATGTCTTGTACTTGGTTGTCACTAGACCTGTCAAAATCTGACCTAACCCGCTAACCCGACCCGCCCGATAATTTTAGGGTTAAGACCCGAAAATTTGAACCCGAAACCCGAAATAAACCGAACCCGATAGAACCCGAACCCGTTGGATTGAAACCCGAAACCCGTTGGGTTGACCAATTTAGCATATTTATAGAATTTTTTAAATTTATTTTGAAACTTATAATATATTTTATTATTAAAATAAATGAAAATAATATATTATAATTAAATATTATAATTTAATTAAAAATTGATTTTAGTAATTATAAGAAAAAAGGATATTTTAGACTCGCTGGTCAACTCGACCTGACCGAAAACCCGCTACAACCCGACCCGATTAACCCGGGACCCATAACGACCCAGGACCCGATTTAACCCAAAACCGAAATGACCGGACCCGAACCCGCCCAACCCGACCCGATTAACAGGGGACCCATAACGACCCGGGACCCGATTTAACCCAAAACCGAAATGACCGGACCCGAACCCGCCCAACCCGACCCGATTGACAAGTCTAGTTGTCACCTTTTAGAACATTGATTTGACAACTCAATATACCTTTCTTCCACTTTTATTTTGCATGTATTTATATGTATTTTTTTTGTTTAAGTAAAGATTTTGGTCTTACATATCTCTTTTCACCTACACTATTACTTACATAGTAATATAAACTTGAATATGATGCATGCACACATATATGATGTGGGTTACATGTTTTTGGGCACATATAGTTTATATTTTTATCTATATTCGTACATGTAATTCTTAATATGAGTTTATTAGCTAGTTTAATTTTAATTTAAACTAGAATGTTTAACCCGTCCGTTGGACAGGGCAATTTTATGTTCTATGTTTATTATTTGAAAAATGAATATATTTTTGGTAATCAAAAGGTAATTATAACATGTATTGACTAAAATCTAAATATTATCATATAAAAAAATCAAATAAAAATAAATCGTGAAACTTTTAACTTGAACGAAATAATATTATTTTGTGGATGGTATGTAATTTGTTTCTATTTAACTTCCACTATTTTTCCGCAATACCCTCTCAAACAAAATCTTGTATTGTTTGTTCTTTTCTTGCAAATTGGGTTGTCTTTTTTTTTGCGTAATAGAGAATAAATACATATGTAAAAAGTGAAAGACTTATATGAGAAAAGAGTGGAACATAGAAAATTATACATTAAATTAGAACTTATCTTTTGTTTTTAATGTCAATGGTTGTCTTATCTTTTTTACTTTTATTTGTAATTTCAAAATTTATAGTTTAATGATTTTAAATTGCTTATGTAATACCAAAAGTTTGATGTTATCATTGTGTTTAATATCAATGGTTGCTAAATTAATGGTGTAATGCCAAATGTTGATATAATGCTTTGTGTATAATATCAAAAGTTGATGTCATATTTTGTGTGTAATACCAAAAGTTGTAAAATTAAGATTGACTATTATTGAGCAAAACTTTCTAACTTTAACAAATAAGTCTTAAGTTCAAAACTTCTAACTTTATAGTAGTACATAATATAATAAATTTCTAGAAGTAAAAAAATAATTTGGGAAAATAAAATGCTCTCAAGAAGATTTGAATCTAAGACCTATGGGTTATTAAGAAGCACCATTTTTTATGCTATAGATGATTTTTTGAATTTTTTATCACCTAAATTTATATTATACATAAATTTGTAATGAATACTATGGCATTTATGTATCCTTGAGGATAACTTTTAACTTGTTATGATTATATACATACTTTTGAAAATATAATTAATTAATTAATGGTATCACCTAATATTTATTATTCTTATATGTATCAATAATTAATGTTTGATTTAATTTATGTAGTTGATCATTGGCAAATATTGCAAAGCGGGAATTTGATGTTCTTGACTTATCGGGTCAGAGATATTTGGAATGGAGGGTTGATGCATTGGCTCACCTCCAAGCAAATGGTCTACAAGAGACCATAAAAGATAATGAAAATATATCCCCGCAAGATAAGGCTAAGACGAGTATCTTTCTTCGCCATCATATACATGAGAGCCTAAAATTTGAATATCTGTTGGTTGAAAATCCCAAAAAAATATGGAAAAGCGTATAGCAAAGATATGGGCACCAACAACAAGTTTTGCTACATAAAGCAAGTTATGAATATGCTAATTTAAGGTTTCAAGACTTTAAATCAGTCATTGATTATAATTCTGCCTTGTTCCGTATAACCTCTCAATTATGTTTATGCGGGCAGAAATCTCTAAAGAGAACATGTTGGATAAAAGTTTTTCAACCATGCACGCTACTAATGTGTTGTTACAACAACAATACAGAGAGGAATTTCAAGAAATATTCAGATTTGATACAAGTGTTGCTTGTAGCTGAGTAGAATAATGAGTTGCTCATGAAAAACCACAACCTGAGGCCAACTGGTACTGCACCGTACCCTAAAACAAATGCCACATATGCCTCTCAAGGAAATGACTTTAGTTATCAAGATAACTATGGACACGATGGCAATCGTGGTCATGGTTGTAGGCGTGGTCGAAGCCATGGCCGGGGACGTGGCCGTGGTAGAGTTTTTGGTGATTATCAAAAGCGTAACTTTTCTGATGCATCCACTTCCAAGGGGAATGATAAGCAAATGGTCCAGAAAGGTCCTACATGACCCTCCCAAAAGCCCAAATCTATATGTTATAGATGTGGTATGGCAGGTCACTGGGCAAGGGTGTGTCGCACAACCAAACACTTGTTTGAGTTGTACCAAGCTTCTCAAAAAGATAAGGAGAAGAACGTGGAGACTCATTTTGTTGACAACACTGAACCTACACTGAGCTTGGACGTCTCTGATTTCATCATAGATGATGGATTTGGGATAAATGAAAATGTCAACTACTGAAAACTAAAATCTTGATCCATGTAATATTATGTAAAATATTGAAGTATGTTTTCCTTTATCAGCATCCTTGGTAAAATACTCTATGTATCATAAATAAATCTGTTGTTTTTGTTTTTAATCCTATTTTTCTTTATCTTAAAGATATGAAAATGACTACACATATATCAAGTAACAAGAATCAATCTCTAGTGGACAGTTAAATTTGCTTGAAGCAAATGTTAAAACAATCTCTAGTGTGACAAAATTGATCGAAGGCTCTGGTAGATCTTGTGTTTTGCTCCCTAACGGGACAAAATTGATCATAAATGACTAGAACTGTCAATCGGGTCAGGTTGTGCGGGTTCGGGTTAGGTCATTTCGGGTTCGGTTTGAGAGGGTTCAGGTTGTTACGGGTCACGGGTTAAACCGGGTCGGGTCGATGCGGGTTTTCGGGAGGGTCGGGTTGACCAGCGGGTCAAACACATATAATTTTTTATGATTATTAAAATAGATTTTTAATTAAATAATAATATTTGATTATAATATATTATTTTTATGTATTTTAAATATAAATATATTATATTTTTTAAATTTAAATTTATACATTTTATAAATATACTAAATCGGTCAACCCAACGGGTTTCGGGTTTCAACCCAATGGGTTTCGGGTTCTATAGGGTTCGGTTGATTTCGTGTTTTGGGTTCAAATTTTCGGGTCTTAACCTTGAAATTATCAGACGGGTCGGGTCGGGTTAGCGGGTTCGGTCATCTTTTGACAGCTCTATAAATGATGCATTATATTGAAGTAAAGATGTGCGTCGGAATGGTTTTCATGTAGAAACCATAAATGAGAGTAATAAAGAATATTTGTGCATCACAAAACAATTATGTGACAAGAAGCAGATTTTAGAAAAACTGCCAGCCCATTCTACTGGACTTTATCACACATATATAAGTCCAATAGAGACAAATGTACCATCTTATGAGAAACTAAATGATAAAAGGATGTTTACATTATGGCACGACCGATTGGGTCATCCGGGTAATGGAATAATGCATAAAATCGTTGAAAGTTCAATTGGGCATTCATTAAAGAAAGAAAGTGTCCTTAAATCAAGTGACTTTAACTGTAGTGGATGTTCACTTGGTAAACTAATCATCAGACCTTCCAAGAATAAAGTTGAGATTGAAAATCCAACATTTTTAGAATGAATACAAGGTGATATTTATGGACCGATAGTCCCACCATGTGGACCATTTCGATACTTTATGGTATTAATTGATGCATCGACAAGATGGTTACATGTGAGCCTCTTATCAACAAGAAATACAGATTTTGCTAAACTCCTAGCACAAATCATTCGCTTACGAGCTCAATTTTCGGATTATACAATCAAAAGAATCCAACTTGATAATGCAGGAGAATTTACTT
Organism: Fallopia convolvulus; assembly: GCA_964016875.1. Classification (NCBI taxonomy): domain Eukaryota; kingdom Viridiplantae; phylum Streptophyta; class Magnoliopsida; order Caryophyllales; family Polygonaceae; genus Fallopia; species Fallopia convolvulus. The sequence goes on from OZ024724.1 coordinate 43,981,509, forward strand.
CCTAAACATTCAATGACTATTGTATGTCAATTGGGATTACAGTTGAACATCCGGTGGCTCATGTTCACACACAAAATGGTCTTGCTGAATCTCTGATTAAATGATTACAATTAATAGCTAGACCATTATTGATGAAGTCTAAACTGCCAACATCAGTTTGGGGACATGCTATATTACATGCCGCAACTCTGGTCCGATTAAGACCTACTGCATATCATAGGTATTCCCCGTTACAATTAGTGACTGGTAAAGAACCGGATATATCACATTTAAAGATATTTGGTTGTGCAGTTTATGTTCCTATTGCTCCACTGAAACGCACAAAAATGGGTCCTCAAATAAGATTGGGAATATATGTTGGTTTTGAATCCCGATCAATTATTAAATATCTTGAACCAACTATCGGTGACCTATTTACGATAAGATTTGATGATTGTCGTTTTAATGAAATGAATTTCCAAATCTTGGTGGAAAAGTGAATAAAGAAATTACTTGGAATGCTTCATCGTATCTTATCTTCATTCACGTACAAAAATGTGTGAACAAGAAGTACAAAAGATTATACATTTGCAGAGTATAGCAAATCAATTACCGGACTCAATTACAGATGTAAAGAAAGTGACAAAGTCACATGTGCCAGTTGTAAATGCCCCTAAAAGAATTGAAATTCTTGTTGGATAACTAGATAAGATTTCTGAAGAGGAATGTATAGCGCGCCGAAAATACGGCCTCCCGCATGGATCAAAAGATCTAAAACCAAAAAAGAATAAGTGGTTGAATAATCCAAATGAAGCCGCACCGATTTCCTATTCAGGGGGAGAACATGACAAAAATACCTTCGAAAATTTAGGGGATGTTTCAGAAATGAAAACTGTTCCGGATAAGAACAAAACAGAGAATTTTCCGGACAAAAACAAAATAGATCCTGTTCTGGATAATGACAAAAATATTGATAATTACGAAATTTCATTAAATTATGTCTATTCTAGAATACAGTGGAACAGGAAAGACATTATCCTTGATGAGGTGTTCGCATAATGACAAAAATATTGATAATGTTTTTTGCCCAATAAAGCCCACACCAATGGGTTTGAAACCAATAGGCTATAAATGGGTATGTGTACGAAAGCGTAATGAGAAAAATGAAATTGTTAGATACAAGACAAGACTTGTAGCTCAAGGTTTTTCTCAGATACCCGAGATAGATTATGAGCAAACATATTCCCATGTAGTTTAATTAGCCTAACTATTTCAGAGGAACTACAAACACGACTTATGGATGTCGTAATTGCATATTTATATGGATCACTTGATAGTGATATTTACATGAAAATTCCTGAAGGATTAAAACATCCCGAGGTATATAAAGCAAAATCTCGGAATTTTTTTTCTATAAAATTGCAAAGATCCTTTTATGGTTTAAAACAATCTGGAAGGATGGGGTACAATCGGCTTAGTGAATATCTTCTTAAAGAAGGATATCAAAATGATATTGTTTGTCCATGTGTTTTCATCAAACGATACAAAACTAGAATTGCTATTATTGCAGTATATGTTGATGATTTAAATATTATCGGTACATTCGATGAACTTGAAAATGCTGCAAAATATTTGATGAAAGAATTTGAAATGAAAGATCTTGGAAGAATCAAATTTTGTCTTGGTTTACAAATTGAACATTTGAAGGATGGAATTTTCATTCATCAAACAAATTACACCGAGAAAATTTTGAAAAGGTTCTACATGGACAAAGCACATCCATTGAGTTCACCCATGATAGTTCGTTCTCTTAGTATACAGGATGATCAATTCAGACCTCGAGAAGATGATGAAGAAATTCTTGGTCCTGAAGTCCCCTACCTAAGCGCTATTGGTGCATTAATGTATCTCGCAAACAATACAAGACCAGATATTGCTTTTGTTGTAAACTTGTTATCAAGATACAACTCATTACCAACAAGACGGCATTGAACGGAATTAAACATGTGTTTCGATAGCTACGAGGTACTCTTGACCTTGGGTTATATTATCATAAAAATGCAAATGCTACTCTTGTTGGATATGCAAATGCAGGATATCTATCAGATCCACACAAAGCAAAATCTCAAAATGGTTATGTATTCACGTATGGAGATACGACAAGCTCATGGAAGTCAACAAAGCAAACGCTTACTACTACATCATCAAACCATGCAAAATTAATAGCTCTTTATGAAGTAGGAAGAGAATGTGTCTGGTTAAGGTCAATGATTGGATATATACAAAAAGAATGCAAAATAAGATCAATTGCAGGAAATCCAACCATGGTATATGAAGACAATTCTGCATATGTTACACAAGTCAAAGGGGGCTACATCAAAGGAGATCGGACGAAGCACATTTCACCAAAATCTTTCTCAACTCATGATCTCGAGAAAGAGGGCAAGATCAAAATCCAGCAAATCCGATCAAGTGAAAATGTTGCAGATTTGTTCACAAAATCCTTACAACCTAAGAAGTTTGAAGAACGTGTATACAAGATCGGAATGCGCAGATTTCGAGAAGCACGCTGATTTCAGGGGGAGAATTATACGTGGTTGCACTCTTTTTTCCTTCGTTCATGTTTTTTCTCACTAGGTTTTACCTGACAAGGTTTTTAATGAGGCAATACTATGAAAGCGTATAAGACAAGTTGTACTCTTTTTCCCAATGCTATGGTTTTTATCCCACTGGGTTTTTCCTAGCCAAGTTTTTAACGAGACATCATATACATAACCCCAAAATGAAAAGATGGATATTCAAGGGGGAGTGTTAAAGAGATAATTAATTAAGAGTGAATTATTCATCCATTTTGTATTATACTTGTTTTGTACTTGGTAGGCTTTGGTTTATACGGATTGTAAACATATGGTTGGCGGCCCTTACGATCTTCTATCCTCTTAGCTATATACGGCAAGATTAAGCCAAACCTTTGGCTCTATAAATAGCATGTACACATCAATGTAGTACAATCAAGCAAAAATCAGATCTGTGTATAAGCATTTCTTCCAAATTCCACAACATAAATAATATAGATGTTTTAAGAAGGAATATTTCAATTCATCAAGGATTCAATTTCCCTTTGCTGTATGTTTTGAATCCCAGTATGTTAATTAGGCCTAAATTAAAAATAGTTAAAATATTTCAAAACGGATAGTTCGTATATTTGCTACCGGATATCTGACCATTAACGGATTGGATACGAACTGAATTTTAAGATAAAATTTATTGGATATTTTATATACCGGATATGATCAGATATATTCGATTGCTCAGCCTAGTCTCGAGTACAAATGTCTAGATACGCAATTCTTTAGTCATATACAAGTTATGTTTTCTATCTTAAAGTTAAATGTGACAACAAAATTCTGATTGCTCAGTGCTCACCCTAATTCTCGAGGGCAAATGTCTAAGATATGCAATTCTTCTGTCATATACAAGTTGTATTTTGTGTCTTAATGTCTAAGATATGCAATTCTTCTGTCATATAGAAGTTAGGTTTTCATCTTGTGGGTTAGCCGAGCCCCTAGAAATTAATCCAAATTTTTTTTGTTCCGTTTTTTCATTTAAGGAAAAACAACAACTGTAAAAGTATTTGCTTACCCAATCATTTACAATAAGAAAAAAAAAGAAGAAATAAAATCTACAACTGTCACTCACGCTCTTTTTTGAAAGAAAAGAAAATTAACGCTCGTGTGTGTTGATGATGGACGCCACCCCTGTGGTGGCTGGTGGTGACCAACCACCACCCCCACCACCCCCCTCTCTCCAGGTCCAATCTGTTCCTCCTGTGCAGGCCCGTACCTGAAAAGAAATTGTTAAGAATGACTCGGGTTATCATCGACCTAAGTTGGCGCCGGAGTTTCTGGACGGTAAGATGAAAGTTTTTTATCGTGGAGGCAAAGGAAGTGACCCGATCATCACGGTTCAAGACGATGTTATGAAAGTGCTTGCGGATGTCTGGAAGTCGTCTTTGATCGTGAAAGTCCTGGGGACGTTCGTGCCCTTTCATGTCATGGACAAGAAATTGCGCGAGTTGTGGAATCTTTCAGGTAAGGTTATGTTGGCTGATTTACCTAATAACTATTATGTGGTTAGGTTTGAATATGACCAGGACTACATGATGGCGGTCGCCGACGGCCCATGGATGCTTTTTGGCCATTACTTAATCACTAAAACCTGGTCGCCGGATTTCAACCCTGAATCAGACATCATCGCTTCGTCGCCTGCCTGGATTAGGATTGCTAAGCTTCCTCTTGTTTACTATGAAGAAGAATTCCTCACTAGGGTGGCTGCTACCATTGGAAAACCCATTAAAGTGGATAAGAGGACGTTGTTCTCTAATAGGTGCCGATTTGCGAAGGTTTGTGTCGAGATGGATCTGACGTGCCCCTTGCCTGGAACTGTTGAGATCAATGGACGAAGATTCAATTTGGAGTATGAAGGCCTCCACTTGATATGTTTCAACTGTGGGTGTTATGGCCATCTCATGGCTAAATGTCCTAAAACACCGAAAGTGGTCGTGCCTGCTGAGGGAAATCATGAGAAAGGTGGAGAAGTGGATGCAAACCAGGGGAACGAACTTGTAAAAGATACTTCTATGGATGAGGATGACAAAGCTTCGCGCCACGGACCATGGATGGAAGTACAACGAAGGAGGAGAAACTCAGACAAGGGAAAGAACAAAGTGGTCGGTGGTAACGACCCGAACGCCGACGACGGGAAGGGTTGCAATAGATAATCTAACATGAATAATCTTTCCTAAAACATGAAAAACTAAGCACAATCAAGAATTTTTATGGACAAAAATCAAGCATGCAATTCGACCTTTCTAAGAACACGATTCGGGACATGGAATTTCGACCCTAAAGAAAATCAATCATGCAATTTCGAGCAAGGGTTCAGAAATCATACCGGAGAATCGAGAAATTGAAGAACAAGGGTCGGAATCGGGGTGGTTAACGAGCTTGTGCCTCGTCGGTGATCGGTTTCCGAGCTCCGGTACGACTGCCTCTCGGTGGTCGGTGGAGTGGGGGGGGATTCCGAATCGGTGGGAGAGAAGAGAGGGGGATTGAGAGTTTTTTTTTGGGTTTGAGGGAGTATGAATTTTGAGAGGGTTATGGTAGATTTGTGGAAGGGGGTAGAAGGGGTTTATATAGGAGGGGAAGTGTAGAAGGGGGGCGGCGGATAGGGTAAAAAATAGATAGATTAGGTTAGAATTCTTACCTGCCTCGTATCCTGACGAGTCGGGTCTTCGAACCGGGTCGTTAACGACCCTAAGTGGGTCATTAACGAGCCACCGTAGCCTTCTTGGGTTGATTTTTCGATCCCTTCTCCTGAAATCTTGTTAGCTCAAAAGTTCTAATTTCTATCCTAACTAAAACTAAAAAAAGAAAAACAAAAGAAAGCTAAGAAATAATCTAAAAAGAAAAAGAAAATAAAATAAAAAATAAAAAATACTAAACCTATTCTAAAAAGCGGGTTGCCTCCGTAAGCGCTATGTTTAACGTCGTTAGCCCGACAAGCTCCCTTTCTAGTCTCATGGTGGTTCATGTATAGCCAAGTTGGGGTCTTGAGGTACCCCTCTTGTAGCCTTACAGCCTCTGTGTGCTTGAGTTGCTAAATTAGGCCCCTTTTCTTCTATTAGTACGCTTGATATCCCTGGATTGTCAGTGTAGTCCGAAAGCCAAGGTGGTTTGGACTTTTCTATAATACATATAGTAGGGCCTTGGTTAAACTCTTGCACGTGGGACTCAGTGATCGGCAGATGTGGCTCGGTAGGGACCGTTGTGTCGAGTTCGGGTTGAGTCAACTCTATTTGTGCGACTCCAACTGGGTCGTTGGCTTTTTGATCTAAGTTGAATTCCACCCGTTCTTCTCCTTTATCAAAAGTGAGGAGTCCCTTCCGCACATCAACTCTTGCTCTTGCTGTGGCTAAGAATGGTCGCCCGAGAATTATGGGTACATGAGGGTCTTCAGGCATATCAAGGACGATAAAATCATTCGGTATAAAGAATTTCCCGACTTGAATAGGGTAGTCGTCCACCACTCCTGTGGCCTTGACAGATGACCCATCTTCCATGTACAAATTCATGTCTACCGGCTCTAGTGGCCCCATATTGGCTTTTGACCAGATTGAGAGTGGAACAAGACTAGCACTGGCACCATTGCACCAAGATCGCATAAAGCCTTGAACTTGGGGTTGCCTATGCCGATCGTTATTGCAAACCTTCCTGGGTCTCCTAGCTTTTCCGGTAGAGCTATTGATCTGACTTCATCCTTCAGCTCTGTAATGGACCTTTTCCTGCTAAAAATATCTTTCAAAAACTTTGTGTAAGACGACATTTCGCTTAGGGCGTCAGCGAATGGGATGGAAATATTAATGCCCTGAAGAATCTTAACGAAACGCTTGAACTTACTCTCAGTAGAGTCCATAGATTTCTTAGTTGGAAATGGAAGAGATTTCACCATTCTCGGAACCAAGTTAGGTTCGAGAGGTGAGAGTACCGGGTCGACACTAGGGTCGATTGATGTCCTCGGCGGGTCGTTACCGACCCTGGTGGGGTCGTTAACTACCCTGGAATTGAGAGGGAGGCTCAGTTTAGTAAACTTACCTGGGGTAAGGTCGTTAGGGACCCTTTGAGCCTCGTCATTCTTGTTTGTTGGCTCGGTATGTGCTCTCGCTGGCTCGTTAACGAGCTGGTTGGCGAGGTCCTGTTCCTCCTTCTCTTCAGCTTGAGTTCTCTCCGGTAGTGTCTTCCCACTTCTGAGGTGTACCGCTGCTATTTGTCCTCTAGGGTTCTCCTCGGGGCGGCCCGGGAGTTGCCCTTGTGGTCTTGGAATCCGTGCAGCTAGGTCCCCTAGTTGGGAATCAACACTCTTCTTCCAAATATCGAACTCACCCCATCTTTTATCTTGTCGGTTCAGTTTGGCTTGAACGTCATCAACTTTGTTGTTCACTCCGTTGATGCTCTCCTTTATCTCTTGAACCCATGATGGCGTCTCTTGATGGCCTGGAGGTCGATATGGTGCAGGTCGTCTATCTGGTGGGGGCCCTGCGTAGTTTTGACTTGTATTCTGATTGCCCCATGGTTGATAGTTGTTCGACCAGTCATTATAATTAGGCTGGTTCCTGTATAGTCCTCTCATATAGTTCATCTCAGCTATTGTCTCAGCGGTTCTAACCTGCTCAATGTTAGTGCAAGCAGAAGTACTATGTGCAGAAGAACCACATTCTTGACATGATTGAGAGGATTTCAGAAAACTTACCTGTTTCCTTAGACGGTTGACCTCATCTTGTAGGAATTGATTTTTAACATCTGGGTCAACTTCATCTCTGTTGGGTATGTAGAGACGTTTTTGAGTTTGTGGAGTCTGCTGGGTTCCATACATAGCATCGTAATTTGCCAGCTTATCCAACAGTTCCCACGCCTCTGTCGGGCTCATCTCTATAAAACCGCACGCAGTATGCGTGTTGATGCGGTTCTTGGTCTCTACGTTGATACCCTGGAAAAAGATTTCTTGCAAAACATATAAAGGTTGCCCATGAGTAGGGCACTGTCTAAGCATCTCTTTGAATCTTTCCCATGTTTCAACAAATGTTTCATTAGGCAACTGGTGATAGGAGGTGATGCGTTTCCTCAATTCTGTTGTCTTAGCAGGAGGGAAAAACTTTGTAAGAAATTGATCATACAAAGCTTTCCAAGTCCTGATAGACTTAGAAGGTAGGCTCTCCAACCAGTTCAGGGCCTTTCCAGTAAGAGACCATCTAAAAGCTTTTAATAGAACATATTCTAACGAGACACCTTCAGCAGCTATGGTATCACATAAATCAAGAAAATTTCTAATATGCTCCATAGGGCACTCAGTAGGTTTCCCTTCAAACTGAGCCCGTTTAATTAAGGATATAAATTGAGACTTGATCTCAAAAGGTTTCTCTATCGCTGGAAGCACAATAGGAGATTCTGGCACCCTCAGTTCCGGATGCATGTACTGTTTTGCATTCCTTAGATATGCATCTAGCTCTTCTTGTAGTCGAGCCTTGTCAGCTCGTTGACGCTCAGCTTCTGCGTCTGCGCCGTCCTTATCGGCTTTCAATGCCTCCATCTGGGTCCGGAGGATCTCTAACTCTCGAGCCATCTCTTCTGCTGTGGCCATGGCTCAGTTTTCTCGGAGTCGACAATGCAGGGAACGTTCGGGTTCTGAGTAATAACCAGTGTTATCAAACTGAAGCCTTCTTCGTCCTACCGGCATACACTGAGAAAACAGACAAAGAAAACAAAAATTAAAAACAAAAACGGGGTCAGGATCGTTCCACATGAAGCAAGGTTGTTCGTCTATCAATCTATTAAAAAGCAAACAAAAACAATAAAAACACTCACGAGCAGCCTCATTAACGACGTTGTCAGGGTCGTTAACGAACCACCGAACACAAAACACTTCAAATAACGACCTAATTAAATTCTAATTAAAATTCAGTACCGAGGCAAGTACTTAGCAACGAAAATTCACAAGAAATAATTCAAATAAAACAAAAATCTAGGACTAGGGACACCACAACATAGCCAAGCATAAAAACTCGTAAGAAGAAAAGATCATGCCTTTAAACAGATAGAGTCATCAACTTTCGTTGACTTAGCAAGTAAATTAATAAACTTTCACATCTTAATTCACTTAATTGCTTGTTTTGGATCTAAAGCTTGAAACTTTCGTTTTCAAACAATATCAACCTTCAAGTTACTAACTTTCTCTTTCAATTAAGTTAAAAACTCAAATTACCTCCACTTTCGCTTCGGTATAAGCACAACAAACAAATCTCAATAGATAAAAGGCATTCACAACTCAATCTTACTCATCAAACATGCTCAACTATGACGGGCTTAACCCCGACCCTAGAAAAGGAAACTACTCACTAATCATAGCTAAGAAACTAAAAACTTCAATCAAAAGAAACATTGAAACAAAACTCAAATTCGAATTAATAAGAAAATATCGTCTTACAGAGATTTAGAAGAAACCGAAAAACATAAAAATACCGAACCAAAATCACGACCAACGACCCCGGTGACTGTCGTCTACCGAGCCTCGGCGGTCCTCTTCCGATCCGACTTTCTCTCTCTCTAGGCCCTTCGAAAATCTCTCCTAAAAATTCTCTCTCCAAAAAGCCTCTCCTTTCTATGCTAGATTGAAGGGTATTTATACTAAAAAGCTAAAAACTAAAAAGGCTACAAGATATAAACTTTCCTAAAAAGATAGAAACAATCCCTAAAAGATAGAAATAAAATCTAAAAAGATATTAAGACCTAAAATACATATTCTAATAAACCCAAAAGATTCTAAAAAGATACTCAACCGACACGGAAATAAATTCCCGCTCAGGATCGGTGAATTATAAAATAAATATTTCAAATCTTCTTCTTCGTGGCCTCGTTAACGAGCCCTCACAGCCTCGTTAACGAGCCCTCATAGCCTCGTTAACGAGCCTGGGCTTTGTTTTCTTCCACACTTCCTCTTGTGATCTCGAGCTTTGACTTCTTCAATCTTGCACTCCTCCGTCTTTCGCTGTAATGCTCCAAATTCAACTCCATTTAGCTCCTTTCCTCGCTAAAACCTACAAAATTCACAAAATAGCGTAGATTCCACTCTTTTCACATAAATATGCAAAACTATCTAAAAACACTCAAAACTAAACCTAAACTAAACAAAAATATACCTATTAAGCAAAGAAAACCTACTAAAAACTATACTAAAAATGCGAACATCAGACAACCCTAAACAGAACCATGAGTCGAACGAGAGGCTGATGGAAGACAATGACACGCTCGCGGGTTTGCGTAGCCAGATCATGGCTGTGGAGAGAGCCACAGAACTTGAGGTTGCGACGTCGAACAAGGACGATATGCAGGAGGACGTCGCAGGGGGATCGACGCCCATTTCATCTTAATTGTTTTTCCATCCTTTCCTTAGTTTCTCTGATGGAGTGCATGATTTGGAACTGTAGAGGTGTAGGTAACAAGGGATTCAGACGAGCGGTCCGTTACTTACTTAGGCAGTATAAAGTCAGTGTTTTGGTGATTCTTGAACCCTAAGATTTCGGGCGAAAGGGCGGAACAAGTTTGCAGGAGACTTGATTTCTCCAAATCAACCCGTATTGAGGCGATTGGTTTTGTCTGAGGCATCTGGCTTTTTTGGAACGAAGATACAACTGATATACAAGTGATACAGTTATATAGTCGGTTCATGCATACTCAAATCCATTTGGAAGGTAAAGTTTTCAATCTGATTTTGGTTTACGCTCCTCCTAACGAAACTAATCGGGTTTTTTGGCAGGAATTACAAGGGTGCTCTTCGAATATCCAGGGTCCGTTGATTGTTGGAGGTGACTTCAACTGTGTTCTTCACTCTTGGGAGAGTTCGGGGACTGTGGAGCCACTTTCTCCGGATACTGATGAGTTTAGCAAATGGGTCGATACTGATGGTTTATTGGATATGGGGTTCTCGGGATCTACCTTCACTTGGTCTACGGGGAAAACTTCAGCGACGTACAAAGCCCACCGTTTGGATCGTGTCATCATGAATGTGGACGCTCGATTAGAATGGCCCAATGCCGAGGTGCGACATCTGCCTGTTATTTGCTCGGATCATGCCCCGCTTTTGTTATCTGTTAGTCCGGGGATTGGGCAAAGTCGTAGGAGACATCCGTTTCGCTTTGAAGCTGCATGGACCACACATGCTTCTTTCCAGCCTTTGGTTAAGGATCGCTGGGATGATTCCGTGCCTACGCCGCAGGCTCTTCACACACTTCGGGATGTGTTACTTAAATTGAACTCGGAAACTTTCGGAAATATTCATATCAGGAAAAGAGTGCTTTTAAAGAGGCTTGTCGGGATTCAAAAAGCGTGTGGAATCGGGGTGAACCAGTATCTTATTGATCTCGAAAACAAACTGCAGCATGAGTTGAGTAGTGTTCTTGAGCAGGAAGAGATCCTTTGGTGGCAGAAATCTCGTGAAAATTGGTTCGTGGCAGGTGATCGTAGTACATCGTTCTTTCACATCTCTAAGATTATCAGAAGAAGGAGAAACCAGATCGATGGGCTCATTGACGATGCTGATTGTCTCATCACGGATAAGGACGGCGTGGAAAGGCTTGCTTTGGACTATTTCAAGAAGCTTTTTGCGTGGTCAGATGGCGATCGGGACCGCGGTGGTATTTGTTCTGGATGCTTTCCCCAAATTCCCCTTGATCAGTGGCAGCCCCTTGTGAACCCAATTTCGGATGAGGAAATTAATGTGGCTATCAAGCAAATGGGAGGAACGAAGGCGCCATGTTTGGATGGATTTCAGCCGCTATTCTTTCAGAAATGCTAGAGATTTGTCGGATCTTCGGTTCGGGGGTTTGTCAAAGATTTTTTCAAAACTGGGAAACTGCTTGAAGGAGTTAATGAGACCTTGATTGTGCTCCTTGCAAAGGTTGCTAAACCAGAGAAGATTAACCAGTTCCGGCCTATTAGCTTGTGTAATGTCATTTACAAAGTTATGTCGAAGGTGTTAGTTAACCGTATGCGCCCGGTGTTATGCTCGCTTATAGGCCCTACGCAGGGGAGTTTTCTCCCGGGGAGGATGATTTTTGATAACATCGTGCTCGTTCAAGAAGTGGTGCATTCAATGAGGATGAAGAAGGGACGGAAAGGGTTGGATGATCTTGAAGATCGATCTCGAGAAGGCTTACGACCGTTTGGATTGGGATTTTGTGGTCGATTCGGTTAGAGAAGCAGGTTTTGTGTTGCGCTGGTCTGAGTGGATCCTTGAGTAAATTTCAACAACGTTGACTAGGCTTCTTTGGAATGGTGAAGTTACCGAGAGCTTCAAGCCTAAACGGGGTATACGACAGGGGGATCCTATTTCGCCCTACATCTTTATCTTGTGTATGGAACGCCTTAGTTACATGATTCTGAATGCGGTGAATTGTGGTGAGTGGAAACCGGCTAAATTAACCAGGAATGGGCCGGAGGTTTCTCATGTGATGTTCGCTGATGATGTGGTGTTAGTCGCGGAGGCCTCGGTGCAACAGTTCAGGGCTATTAATGAGCTCCTGGCGAGATTTTGTAAGGCTTCCGGGCTGAAAGTGAATGCGGCCAAATCTAAAATGTTTGTGTCGCCTAATGTCGATGCCAGGACGCTTGAAGGGCTGCGTCGGGAAGCTGATTTTGAGGTCACTTCGGACCTTGGAAGTTACCTTGGAATGCCTATTCTTCACTCCAGGGTTACGAAAGAGATGTTCGCCCCTCTTTTGGATAAGGTGAAGGGTAGGTTGTCGTCTTGGAAGAGTAAGTATTTGAGCATGGCAGGGAGGGTTACGCTTGCCCACTCGGTGCTGTCCTCGATTCCTATTTTCACAATGGCCACGGTAACTATACCACATGAGTTGTGTGAAAAGATCGATTTGGTGATTCGTCAGTTTGTGTGGGGGCACGATGCGAGTAACCGAAAGATGCACCTTGTGGCGTGGGACAGAATTAGTATGCCCAAGAAGATTGGTGGGTTGGGTATCCGCCCCTTGAAGACCATGAACCTTGCGGTTATAGGGAAGCTTTGTTGGCGTTTCCTGCATGATGATTCGAGTCTCTGGTGTAGGACGTTGAAAGCAAAGTATGTGCGTCATGAAGGAGTGATTTCTGGGAGCTCTTCGTATATTTGGCAAAGTATGAGAAAGGGTTTTGATACGGTGCTCAATTCGGGAACGAAGTGGGTTGTTCGGGATGGTAGAACGATCATCTTTTGGCTTGATGTGTGGCTCGGCGAGGATAGTCTGGTGGAGCAGGCTGTTGCGCTGGTTGATCCGACGGAAAGGCAGAAGAAGGTGCGGGATTATTGGGCTAATGACGGGGGCTGGAAGTGGGACGAGTTCGAGAGACTGCTCCCAATGAACGTCGTGCTTCGTCTTGCGGCGATCGGGCTGGTGCATGACTCGGAGGACACGCTGGTATGGACGCCGAGTGTGGACGGGAATTTCTCGGTGTCCTCGGCGTATGATCATCTGCAGAAGACCCACTGCACGTCGGAAGTGGATAAGGACGTGTACAAGACGATTTGGAGAGTTAAGGCTCAGGAAAGGGCGAGGCTTTTCGTGTGGCTCGTTATCAACGACGGGGTGCTTACCAACGCTGAGAGGAGACGGCGACATCTCTCGTCCGATGATACTTGTTGCATGTGTGTAAGGGAAGTAGAAAGCCTTGATCATTTATTTAGGGATTGCCCTAAAGTTAAAAGTTTTTGGCGCAAGATTATTCTCCCAACTGATGTGCCTAATTTTTTCGGTCGCCCTTTTGCAGTTTGGGTGAGGGCGAACCTTTTTGTCGAAGCACAAGCTGGTGGACGGGACGGACTGGAGCGCGGTCTTTTGCAACGTCATCTGATGGACGTGGCGTTGGAGGAATGAAGTGGTGTTCGGCGGAACGAGGGAAGCCCATGATCCGGTCGGGTTCGTGGTTTCCTTGACCAAGGAGTACCGGGCTGTGTGGGATGCGAGGCATGGAAGCGCAGGGAACGGTCGAAAGGAGGAGATCTTGGTGTCCTGGAGCAAATCGGCCGAGAACGAAGTAAAGATCAACACTGACGGTGCCATAACTAGCGATGGACGTGCTGCTGCGGCTGGGGTCTTGAGAGACTCTGAGGGTGCTTGGATGGGCGGTTTCGTGCATAATTTAGGCATTTGCTCGGTCCCGATGGCGGAGCTTTGGGGTATTCGTAATGGGCTTGCCCTTGATTGGGATAAGGGATTCAGAGATGTGTGGGTGGAATCCGATTCCACTTTGGCGGTCCATCTGGCTTTGAAGCTGCCTTGCTCGTCCCACCCGCTCTTCAGCCTGGCAAAGGATTGCCAAGGCTTTCTGTCACGGAATTGGTCTGTCCGTGTCACTCATGTCTTCAGGGAAGCGAATGCTGTCGCCGACTCCCTTGCTAGCTTAGCCTTTACCCGCTTGGTCTTCATTTTCTTGTCGAGCCTCCTGTGGACTCTCTTTCGTTTTTATTAGATAACGCTGAGGATCGGACTTTCCCTCATCTCACGAGGGTCTAGTCCCCCCTCCTTTAGAGCTCCTGCCCTTCTTTCGATCAAAAAAAAAGAAATAAGAAAAAGAACACTATAAAAATACTTGAATCCCATTGTAAGAAACCATAACCATAACCATGAACATGAACCATAAGGTACCATGCTGAAAACGTACATCAAATCCGGAACTTGCCGACTTATTACAATTGTGTGGAGTTTGTGTATAACCTTCACCTAATCATGAATATTTAAAAGCTTCACATCCATGCATCAATGAATGAAGTAGGGCATAAACTGCTAAACAAATACTAGAATTAATCTCTCTAGTCAGTCTCTAGGCAAGAAAAGAGCAAGGCACCTTGACCAACAAACAGGACAACTGGCCCTCTTCAACACCCACCTCAACAAACACTCCCCATGAAACACATGCGAGCACCCCACCATCCGCCTCACCTCCAACCCTAACGTCGACCCCCTCCCCGCCCCGAGTCTTTCGAAACAGATCACGCAATCCTCCTCCACCCCTTCCTCCCCCACCACCGGGGTCGATATCCGGTCCAGCAGCGTCTCCGCCGTCACCCCGTCCGGCGTAACAACCTTAACCGCCACGTGCACGTGGAGCACCAACAGCCTACTACCCCGTCGCGCCTGGGCCTCGGCCTCCGCCTGCGCCCTGGCCCGCCGGGAAGATGAATGCGGCGGGACCTGGAGGGTGGCTAGGTCCCGCTGCAGCTTCCAGGCCACGGCGTCCATGAGCGGTCCTGGGACCGACCCCGAGAGCGCCGAGGCGATCAGCTTACGCCACGTTGCCCCGCTCTGCTGCCTCGGATCTTGGAGCGTGACGCTCAGCTGCGTCTCGTCTCCGTGCGGGATGTTGTGGGTCTCGAGGTCGGCGTCCGGATCGGTGCGGAGGCAGAAGCTGTGGACGAATTGCACGGTGAACGACACCTTCAGCTCGGTCCTTCGAGGTGTCGACGGCGTGGGGGACGTTGACAAGCGGCGGAGCCCGCACGTCCAGCGGAGGTGTTTCGGTTTCTTCGTGGCCGTGGTGTTGGCGTTGGCAGCGACGGTTTCTTCGTCGTCGGATGAGCCCACGTCGACGTCGGCCGCTCGCTCCACCTTGAACTCGACGTATGACGATCGCTTCGAGATTGAGGCCATGAGAGGGTTGTTATCTCAGGTCTCAATTAGGTACGTAGTAAGAAAGTGTACGTGTGGTAAAGCGTTTCTTGATCAAATTGACAAGTGTGTGATGCGACTTTTTACTAGTGATCGAGACGGGTAGGAAAATTAGTAATGTAGATGCGTGTTTTTATTGTTTCTTTTTTGTCTTGTTTTTTGGGGTTGAAGTAAGTAGTGATGCAGATGAAGATAAATGTGAAGGTGTCTAATATTAGAGAGAAAGAAGAGGGGAGGGAAGCGTGGGAAATGTGGAAGAAACATGATCCAAAAGTGGGGAACAACGGAACCAAAATATCAGGGAGTTTGTTACTTTTGACTGATACATAATCTCGGAAATGGAATTGGGCGAATTGTATGAAAGGATTGTAAACTTTCTTATTGTTAGAGGTAATCACAATACAAAGTCTGTGACTGGTATACATATCGTATATGTTGTCCTATAGAATTATACAAGTTCAAACTTTATGTTCAAAGTTTTGATTTAATATATTTTTACGGGTTAAACTACATTTAAGCACCAATTCATTTGCCTTTTACATTTAGCCACCCCTAATCTTGAGAATTACCAAAAAAACAACTATCAATTTAGACACCCCTATATTTCTATTGCTAAAACAGTGTTATTGCCACTGTTCTAAAAATTCATTCTAGGTCCAGTCTAGGCCACGCTTAGACGCTGAAATATTCATGTTCGTCTAATTTTTTAGACCGTCTAGATATCTGTTTAGGACCGCCTAAATAACTGTTTAAGTCATTTAGGCGCTAGGCGGCCCCTTTCTGCGAGGTCTTTTTAATGGCTATTGGTATAGCTAAATGACGATAGAAATAATGTTTTGAAAATGGATAATGATACGGGACAGATTTCTAGCTACTACTATAAGTAAAGTGTAACCAGTTTTCCAATCTTGGTTTAGTCGGTAGACTTGCATCAAGCAAGAATCCGTCTTGGGCGAACGACGGAACGAGCGCCTTCCCCTTTTCCCCTTTCCGCCATCTCGCCATGAAAACTCCACTTTCCACTCTCCCCACAACCAATCATTCTCTCTACATCTTCACTTCTCTCCAGCGAATCACTTCGATCCCCAACCCCAATTCGAATCCCGCTGTCACTCCCTCTCTTTTGAAGTCTCTCAACATTCCCCTAAAACCCCAAATCCCTAAACGCCTCCGTTTGATTTCCCTTTCCTGTTCCAATTCCAGGACAGCCTCACGTGAATCTGATTTGTCGACAGAAAATCCTGTGGAAACTTCAATTTTTGAGGAGAATGAGCAGGAGAATCAATGGAGAGTTGAAACCCGAAGCCCAATTGTACCGCCGTTTGTTTCGAACTGGGTATCGAGGTTTACTCTCGGGGACCGGGCCTTCTTTCTCCTGGCCTTCATCGCATGCACGGTATTATGTTGAATTTTTTGTTAATCTTGTTCTATGTGCTTGTTCGTAATTTGCAACGAAAACAGGTTCTTTTTGAAGAGTGTTTACCTAAGCTGATGAGCTATCATTTCTAAATTGAGTGCTTTCTGAACTTGATGTGCCAAATTCTAGCTCCAGTGGTTTCTCTAACTGGAAGTTCACTTTCGAGCTTCCCAGAATCCCAGGGTATAGATGGATTTGCTCATCAAATATGTGCAAGATAGATTTTGCAGCTTTGATGGAATTTATAAATTCTAGTCGATGGAAAGCATGTGGTTTTGACTAGATTTATGGTTTTCGTGTACTTTCTTTTTATTTAACGACTAGTTCCTTATATGAAATGAGATTATTTGTATGCCACCACTTTGCTTGTACTTACGTTAAGCTGTGTGCTCTAACTGCAGACCTCTGTGGCATTCACCAGCCTTGTTATGGCTGCTGTACCAACACTATTTGTAAGTTCTCTTGCATCGAGTATTTTACCTATGATGATTTATCCTTTCGTTTTCACCTGAATGATTGTCGAAATTTGTCTTAAAAATGTTTTGATATATTTTCTTTTTGCTTGTGATAAGCTTGTGATGTGGTGAAAGTGAAACCACTATGGAGATATCTAAACTAATTTTATCTTTCATCTGCTTACAAAGGCCATGAGAAGAGCTGCTATATCTCTTGCAAAGCTAGCAGATACTGCTCGGGAAGAGCTCCCCAGTACAATGGCTGCTCTTAGGCTCTCAAGCATGGAAATCAGTGACCTTACACTAGAGTTGAGTGATTTAAGGTAAATAATCGGTATATCACAATTCACAACAGTTCTGTTATGCTTTTTACTAATTGCATAATTATGTTGGTGCATAATTAATGTGTTTTTCTATGTTTCTCTCCAGCAAAGAGGTATCAGAAGGTATCTCTAAATCCACTCAAGCTGTTCAAGCAGCAGAAGCTGGAATTAAACAGATCGGGGCTGTTGCTCACCAGCAAACTATTTGTAAGTCATGAAGTACTCCTGTTTTAATTTTGTATATGAAGTTGCCCCATCCATGTTTATTGAGTCTGTTTGTGCTTAAATAACAGCAATGATTCAAGAGAGGGCAAATCTTCCAGTTATTTCAATAAAACCTGTAGTGTCTGGTGCTGCAAAGAAGACTTCTCGAGCTGTAGGAACTGCAACAAGGACCATCATGAGTATTTTCTCTCGTGAAGATTCCAACTCTGTGAGCTTTGATGATGATTATGATAGCAAGGAAGGGTAAGTTGACACAGTATTTCAACTTTGTAATCCTAGGTTTTAGTATTTGTACATATGTACAACCACTGATTCAATACTTTTTTTTTAATTCTTTTGAATTCTGCTGGTACATTTAGCTTGATTTTGCAATATTAGTCTTGCAGTTGCCTCTTTCCTGGTTGAGTGTCGAAAAACAACATTGCCCTTGACAATATCTCCTTATTATTTCCTTGTATTAAAGAAACTACACTCAATTGATAATATGCTTTATTCATAGAAAATAAGGGAATAGAACATGTCTTTGTTTTTCCACGGGCTTGCTGGCTTACAATGCTTTAGTCTTCTTTATTCTCGTCGCTATGGAGGGTAGGCAAATTTTAAAGTTCTTGTGCGAATGACAGAAAAAAACAAAAAAAAAACAAAGACTTGTCAAGTTTCAGCCATCAATAATTAAAACTTGCATTTTAAAAGGGTTCCTGTTAGTTAAACTTGAACTTCCACTGTCTTCAATTCAACTTGGTCATCTTTGTATGAGGTAGTTTTATGTGCCAAGGTTGACTTAATATCTGTGCTAGCCTCCAGCTTGCTCAAGTTCACATCATTCTGCTTCTTGGAGTTTCTATAGATGCCATATAAGGCCATCTGTGCCACTCCAAGTAAAAAGCCAATAACGTTTGGCACCTGATCATCCATGAAAAAGCTAAATTTCAAGATCTCGAGCCTTGAGTGCAAATTACATAGCAAGAAATGAGCAATTAGGATAGAAAAAGGGTGTTTGCTAGATTGCTTTTAACTATGACTTACTGCAATGTAGAAGTCTCTCTCAAAGAATCCATAGAAGAACCAAACTGTAGCAGTTATTGTGAGGAAGAAGGAGAGGGAAAATGGCATGAACTCCACACTCTTTGTTTTTATGACTTGCCTCTGTTGCACAAAAGAATGTGTAAGATTTCAGAATTTTGTATTGTGTTATTATTGATTTTGTTTGTGGGTTATATATATATACCATGATGCTTAAAGGAGCGGCAAATACACACACGTTGATAACTGCACATATCCATCCCACTGCATCTACTCTATTGGGGCCTTTAAACAAAAAAATGGTAACAAGCATAACTGTAGCAGAGACGCCCAAATTGAACAGGAGTAAGAGCTTCATTGTGGAAACCTGTGAATTACCACAAAACTAATGTTAGTTAATCATGATTCATTCAATTGAATTGTCTGTTGTTTGCTTGGTGCTCTATGCATCCCATGGCTTTATGAGAATGATTGTGATCCTGTATTTTGTCTGCAATTATTCTCAGACGTTTCAGTGTAGTATGATATGTCCTAGACCAAGCACAAAAGTAGGTAATAGAAATTTGTTTCAACAGATTACATGATCAGATTTCAATGGTAAAGTAGTCTTTGATGAAGTATTAGGTATAATACTTGAAAAACTTTAACTGATTGATACAAAGCAAAGCTCATGATTTTACCCCTTAGTTGAAGAGTGACAAAGATGGAGGTGGAGAAATGCATTAGAAAGAGAGAGTACCTTTGCTTTGGATGATGCGTAGACCAGGTATAGTATAAGGTAAAGGAGCTCTATTGCACATCCAAAGCTGTTGATGGTGATAATAAGCATGCCATTTGGCCTCAGAGCGCCATAATACAACAGCAGCATTGCACTAAAAAGTGCAACAGCATACGGTATTGATTGATATCCTTCAGATGACTTGCGTTTGTAAATCCTGTAGAATGTTGGTCTGAGTACAAGAAAGTAAGATTAGCATTCAAATACCCACAAGAGCAGAGCTTAAAACCATAGATTTAATCTCATTTTGTGCTATTGCGCTGCATAGATGTGCCCTTAGGCAGCAGCATGTCAGCTAAATATGGCATTCTAGGTAGTATGCTATAAAACTTGAGATTGAAGAACTAAGATTGATTATTTGGGTATCAGCTCATTGGGGGCTTACATAGGTGCCAAGAAGACCACAAATGACACAATATTCCCTGGAAAAAAATTAATACAATAGAGCTGTTAGTGCATGACTCATACAGCAACAATTTCAAGATATTCTTCAGCATATGCATTGATTTACACAGAAATTTTGAATGAACACATGCATGAAATTGTCAAGATGCTAAAAGCAGTAAATAGATGAGAGACAAAGTGTACCCATGATGCCAAAGATAAGTCTGAGCTGTTGATCGGTAAGGTTGTGCATCTTGGCTGGTTGAAGTTCGTTTTCTAGAGGTTATGTAAAATTATGCTCGAACGAACTTAAGTAGATTTTGTGACAGGCTTCATTATTTATATACATGAGAAACGGAGTTAGGCTTTGGCAATAGACTAATGCTAAATCTTGTCTGTAATTTGTTTCACCCTATTTCATTTTAAGTATTTTTTTTCTTTTTAACAATTAAGAGAGAGAGGCTAGCTGAAAATAATTTGTTAAGAGTTCCTAATTTCGTATCACTCATAGATGTTATATTAGTTAGTAACGTGAAATGTGAGAATTAGGTGTAGTAAGTTTGAGTGTACTGCTATGTACCAATTTGGTATGCTGTTATATCTTGATATTTTCTTCTGAAATAGGTTAAGAAAAATGTAATTTGGTATTGTATTGTAGCCACAGGTTGGTAGATGAAAGTCCAGGTACAACTCTCAATCTTATGGTGGCACCAACTTGGGGATTATTAGGCATGGGTAAGAAACGAGTATGACCAATAAAAGAAAAAAAAAACTATTAGTAAATCATGATTCAGTATCCCATGCAATTTTAACTCCACCATTTTGATTAAGATACATTAGATAAAGAATGAACCATTCTCATAAAGCCAATATTTACTGATAATTCTTTGACAAGATGGAGTTCATAAAGCCACTATTTACTGATAATTCTTTGAGAATGAACCATTATCATTTCTCTCTCCTTTTCTCATTCACATTTCATACAATACAGACCCTTATTGGATTGGAGGTTTGCAAGAAATCATCAACATAGCCTAAGTTTAATAGCTCGGGTATGGATGGGTGGAGCTGATCTACAAATGAAAATGACTAATACAACCCACTTGTCACTCATGAAATGTTTCATCCAATCTGTCTGTCACTCATAAATTATTCGAGTGACATGTCCATCTTCAAAACAAATGCACTTATTTTGTTTTCACTCTTCTATATAGACTAGTTTTTTTTTATGAGTTTTAATACAAAATAACAAAAATATATATTAAGTTCAACAATAAGCATACAATTAAGTCCATGCAAAAACACAAGTTTACATGGGGAAATCTTTTAAAGGCCAACAAAAATATGAATGTTTCTTCAAAAGCTCTAATATAAATTCACAACGAGAGGAACGAGTATAAACTAGAAAGGATTGAGGTCTTGTGGAAAAAGTGGAAAATCAAGAAGAGAAGGAAATAATGGGGTGAAAGCCAAGAAAAAGATATTTTAGGTTGGTTGAGACATATAAAGGAAAATACTTACAAAATATTTAAGGCTATAATTATAGGGTGATAGGAGGGTATTTTGGGTGAAAGGTCAAAGAGCCTTATTCATATCTAACCTATCATCCAACCCACCCACCACCAATTTTATTCGGATTTTTCCTCATATGCTCGGTTCAAGTTATTTAGGTGGATCAATCACCCGCATGTAATTTTCATCCCTAGGTGCAAAAGATTGACACTTGTTGGTGATTTTAGTTTCACCGACACTTGAGAAGTTGCCAACGCATTTTGGTGTGATTGGGGTTCACGTTGGCACAATGGGAACCAACTTTAATAGTGTGGGTTAAGGTGTGAGAAATGCATGTTCCTGTAAGTGAAGCTAGGTTCCAGAGGCTAATGTTAGATAAAGTTTGTTACATGATAGAGAACTTCGTTCTTTGAGAGTTTGTGACTTGACAAAGCTTAATTACAAATGTTATGAAGTCGTTGACTTGACAAAGTGAGGTCTACGAACTGACTCCTGAGTGAAGTCTAATTGCTTGGTAACCACCTTTGACTCAGTCAAAGTCTTGTTTGAACTAATCAAAAGGTGCATGTAACAATCGCTTGGAGATTTTTTAATTTGATTAGAGACCTCTATGGACGTGGTGAACTAGTGGAGAACTAGTGGTAACCGCTTAGTAACTGCCACAGGGTTTGCAACTCCAGAAAACTACCTACAACCGGTTTGAATGTCCCAAAGCCTATTTAAGGGTTTCATTGGGCATTTGTTTCGAAGGTTAAACAATTGTACTCTAAAAAAAAAGCATTCTCAACAAAAACAATAGTCCACATACTATACTCTAAGGTTTTATTCTAGATTGTAGTCCACGATAAGGACAAGAGGACTTGTCTTATCTTAAATTGGATTTCACAATAACCCTTGAGCCGTATAGTGTTGAAATATCGATTTAGAAAAGCTTTTCATGCAATTTAAGCTTATATCAAGCTATTAATACGTTTATTGATCAAGACACTTAGTGTATTGAAGAAGTCCACAACTTTCCAAAAACTCCCAAACTTTACGAAGTTCTTGAACTCCAGAGCACACGAAATTCCAACACTATCTTTTGAAGAACATCAGAGTGGTTGTACACTGGTACTTATTAATAATGTATGTTCATCTAAATGCTTATGACCCTTGCGTGCGGTGTTCCTCTTAAATGGTAGTTATTTCATATCGGTTTTTTTGCTTATACAGATAAAATCAAGATTGTTTGTCATTCTGATGAAAAATGGTGAAAGAAGCTTTGTTTTGTCTGTGTGAATCAAGAGAGTTTGTATTCGCATTGTTTTCTATTTTTCATTTAATTTGCATCTTAATGATGATGAAGATCGAATATGTGGCTTTTCTTATTGATCTTCATATGGTTCAACAAAACAGCCGCTACATTACTAATTCTGACATCCCAGGTCATCTTGATATCACCATGAAATAGTAACATTGATGTCATCTGATTAGATGCATCAAATTGATGAATACTTGCATCTAATTTTTTATTTTTTTTTATTAGGTAAGAATTAGGCTGAACTCCTTCACGGAGGGTGTCCTAGAGCATCCTTACGGATGAGAATATGAAGTTCTTGATGAGTCTTAATGACCTCGGCAGGGAGACTGTGGCCCAATTTCGCAATTTTATCGGCCACAGCGTTACAATCCCTAGAGATATGGTTAATTTGTAAGTCACGGTCTCCGGACGTGGAGACAAGGATATCAGATATTATTAGTTCGATCTCCCACGGGCATTTAATACTCCCTTTATACGCATTAATAACCTGGAGGTTGTCTCCTTCAATAACAACCTTTCCTAAATTCCTATTTTTCACTTCCCGAATAGCTTCTCGGAATGCCAGAGTTTCGGCTTTTATACCTGAAACTTTTCCAAGATTATATGTTTTCAGGTCGATTATCTGGCCAAGGTGGTTTCTGATTACAATTCCTCCCGTTGCTTGGCTGTTGGAAAGCCTAGATGCATCAAAGTTGATTTTGACTTGGTCTTGATTGGGTTTTTTCCACTTTTTGTTCGTTAATTTTTGTTGGTTCGTTTGTCGAGGTTTAACCGTTCTTATGTTTTCCTCGTC
Organism: Fallopia convolvulus; assembly: GCA_964016875.1. Lineage (NCBI taxonomy): Eukaryota > Viridiplantae > Streptophyta > Magnoliopsida > Caryophyllales > Polygonaceae > Fallopia > Fallopia convolvulus. The sequence continues at coordinate 44,004,966 of OZ024724.1, forward strand.
TTCTGACCACTGTTTTGCCTTGTCCCAGTTTTTTATTTAGGTTTGAATATATCCTGTCAAATCCGGAATACCATCCCATTGGTCTTGCTGAAAGGTTAGTTTGTTTCGTTGATGCCAAACACTCCACCAAATAACCGCCATTTCTATGAATTCTTTTTTTCCTAGCAATTGTTTAATTACATTCAGAAGTTCCCTTGGTGATTTATTTTCAGGATCGATTCCCCTAATTACTTGGGCCGTGTTTGGGTTTACTTTATTTGTTATATAAGTCATGTACGGGCACTTAGTAAGTATGTGGTTCGTGTCTTCAATAGTACAGTCACACAATATACATCCTCATGGTGTAACCACTTGCTTTTCCCTTAATCGTGCTTTCGTAGGAAGACCATTGTTATCAATTTTCCATAGGAAATTTTCAACTTTCGGGTATGTATCTAGATTCCATATCCAGTTATTTAGGCTTGGCGTTTGTCCTTCTATGTTTGTAATTAATTCAATTGTCGAGGCGGTGGAAAACCACCCATTTTTACTTGGTGCCCAGTAGAGCCTATCTGGGATATAGTTATTTGGTAGTGCAATTGTTTGGATTTGATCAACTATTTCATTTGGTAAGACTTGTCTTAATTGATCTGTTTTTCATGTTTTATCGTTTGATATCCACTCAGCAACTTTCGATGATTCTTCGATCACTGAAGGGTCCGTGATATGGGAGTTCAGGGGACCTCCTATGGTCCATTTATCTTTCCAAAAGTTAATCGTTTTTCCATCCCCAACTTGCCATATTAATCCCTTGTAGAATTCTTCCCTAAGATGAATGAGTTTCTTCCATTGTCATGAAGTATTTTGCTTTAGCTTATATGTAAAGAAGCTATCACTTTAAGGTATTTTTGTGTTACTATCCTTACCCATATATTGTTTGGTTCTGCTAGGATTTTCCATAATAATTTCATTTGAAGCGCTTTGTTCATATGTTCTGTTTTTCTTATTCCTAATCCACCCATTTCCTTTGGCTTGCATATCTTGTCCCACCCTATGAGTGGCTTATATTGTCTATCTTTATTCCAGAAAAAACCTCTATTAATCCTATCCATTTCAGCATGTATGGAGCTTGGAAGCATGAAGCTCTGCATGACATAGTTGGGTTTTGTAGCAAGGTTGGCTCGGATCAGCGTTGTTCTCCCTTCTTGGGAAAGTGAGTTTGCTTTCCATTTCGTAAGCTGTTTCTGTGCCTTTTCTATGGATTCCTTAAATGTATCTTTGTTAACTTTCCCACTGATAATCGTGCATCCAAGATATTTCTCAGTATTTATCATTGTTGATATCCCTAATGTTTGTTGGACTATGTTACTTGAATTCAAAACTTTTTCACTTTGATTTTTTCTTATGAAAACTCTCTTCATATGAATCAATATCATCTGCATGTTTTTCATGTTTGGTCCTTGTTTGGTTGAATTAAAGAAATACAATTCCATTGAATTTAATTTATGTGAAATAATTTTTTAGAATTTGGAAATCATAGAAATTTAGAAAAGATGTTTGGCTATCAGTCTATTTTTTTAGGAAATTATGGGGGAAAAAAAATCTTACCCACTCCTTCTATGTAATTAAGTTACTACGAAATGCAAGAATTTGAAAATTCATGGAAGTTAAAAATTAAAGAGATTTGCGAATAACTACATGCTAAATAGGCAGTTTGCAAAAAACCACCCGCCGCTAAATTCGATAGTATTTGGACACACACCACTAAATCCAATGTTTACACATATTTTTGAAATCCAATGTTTCTTTATAATGAGTCAATATATAGTTTCAAAACTATGTAAAAATCTTAATAATTATTGATCATTCAGCAAAAACATAATCATATACGACTAACTTGTAATTTTGGCCGTTACAAGCATAAAGTGGAAAAAATGAGGAGATGAATAAATAGGAAAATTTCTAAATTTATATATTGTAATAATGAAATGTGTTTAGATTTTATATGCATAATTATTTAATAAGCTTAATTAAAGCTTTTTGAAAAGTGTCAAATGAGTATTAAACCAATAATTTAATTTCTTTGAAACTAAATAGTTTGGGTTTTTTTTTTCATACGTATTCGACTTATATAGATATTATAATAAAATATTGTCCATGATTCAAAGCGATGGATTTTCTATTAAGGTGATATAGGAGCCATTTATTGCAAATTAATGTGTGTTTGAGGCAAGTTAACGTTTCTATTTTCAATTGTGCTATAATTTAATTTATAATATGTTGTCCATATATAGATATGATTACTATGGAAAAAGTATGATTAATTATTTATACTTTCACATGTAAATTTTTATCATATAAATAGTCAATATAAATGATAATTTTTTTTAATTATCATATAAAAGTATTGCGCATACATCTATAATTCTTATATTATTAATTACTATGTAAGTATGTATCAAATGTTACATTACTTAATATTTATAACTATTTATATAGGGTAATAAAAGTTTGGATAACACTATAATTTAAATTTAATTATATAATTATAAAACTCTTTATCACTATCTAGGCTAACATAAAATTTTAATATAGTTATATACTTATAGCAAACTAATAAGCCTAAATATTTCTAAAATCATCACAACAACAACAACTACTACTATCTAGGTGGAATCTGATATAAACGGGATCTGGGGATCGAGACACCCTTACCCCTACTCAACGTTGGGAGGGTATTTAAGGAGGGCCCAAAATAAAAAGGGAAATGGGGGCGGGCAGCAAACGATAGAAAAGCTATAGGGGGAGTCGAAAGCGAAAAAAAAAATTACACTCTCATCCACATAATGCCAAATGCCAAATCTCCTAGTACAGTTTCCATCCACATAATTACACTTCCCAGTTACCGTTCTGTCACTGTAATCTTCTGACACCATTGGTCCCTACATAATGCCAAATCTGCTGGAACCGCCAACAAGATAAGATCTTGTTTTAAATATTCATAATTTCAAATATTAGAACAGATTTTTGTCTTAATTCAATCTCATCCACATATTTTTTTTAGATATCATTTTATGGATTAAAGAAAATGGTTGTTTATTGAAAAGGGGACGGCCTGATATGGGAGGGCCTAATTTCCTTTTAAGTATAGACTTTATTCATTTATTTTCACATATAATTAGTTTGGTTAAGTTTCGCACTATGAATAAAGGGCAGCCTACCTCCAATGTACTAGGAGAATCACTCATTCACTCTCCAATAATTTAACAGTTTCCATTGCACCAAACAATTCCAAATTTGGGTATTTTTTCCTTCTTGCAAATAGGGTAATTTTTCCTTCTGAACTTGCTTAATTCAATCAAATCCGAGGGGACAAAAACTAATTATTGATGCCTCTAAAGCACATATAGCTAGACTTTGTTAATTCTGGATGTCTCCTGAATTGTGATTTTGCATTTTTGGCTACTGCAAATATCATCTGTTTCCAGCATGTCACGTACAGTGTCATGTGAATCAATTCTCAATCGATCTTAGAAGGATAAAGACAAGGTTTTATCATTTATGGTTGTGGGAAGTTCTACGTATGTTAGATTTGATAGAAGAAAATATGATTTTTGTATTAAATATTGTGAATGTTGGGACGATGTTGATAACTCCGGTTCCAAACATCGAAACAACGATATCATTCTCCAATTTTGACAATTACAAACACCGTATGGAAACTAACGTGTTTTATCCAAGTATTTCTAAGGAACACAAGTCTAGTGAAAAATTCTCATGAACGTTTAAGGAATACAGGCATACATGATGAAGAGTTCCTCTCAAAGGAACTCTGAAGAAGATTGTTCCCATCACATGGGAACTCACATGTGCAAACAAAGATCAGTCAGCGAGATTCACGAGATTCTGTCTCAAGACAAAACAAACGCTCAGTCTGAGGAACAGACTGAGGCGTTTGATCCAACTGCCCGATCACCTCTCAAAGTTGACTCAATTCAAATTGTCACATGTGAAGGACAAAGACATGGCACACAAGACAAGGGCCATTTCGGACACAAATGAAAGTCAAGATTGGAGCCCAAGTATTGACAAAGTATAAAGCCAAGTGAATAGTTCTCAGACAAAGCACTTCTCCCAAAACTTACTCATACCCACAAAGAAAGAAAGAGAGAAGAAGAGAAGTCTCCGACGGCGAATGTCTGATCTCGACGACGGCGAAGTCAAGTTCCCAAGAGCTAGGGAACTGTGATAGTCAAGGTGTAAGGTTTGATTTACTTGTCTTAGTTGAGTTGTTCGCTTAAGAACTCGGTTTTGAAGATTCATTAGTGTTGCTAGAGTTAGGTAGAACTCCTAGAAATAGAGAAGTTTGAATCTGACTTATTGTAACTAAGGAACAATCAATAATGCAAGTAATTCATTCAAAATCCTCCAAGCGGAGGTAAAGGTTTACCCACACAACTAGTTGGTTGTCGTGGGGTTCCTCTATAAGGGAACTGTGTCTATTGCATTCTGTTTACTTGCTTATATAGAACTTCTGCCGCCTTGAGAACAGCCTAACCGCTAGTTCCCAAGCTCTTGCTAACACTTAACGATCCAACAGTGAATGAATTTAACTTTTCCTATCTGGCAAGAGAAAAATAATCCATTGCTTCTATGTTCCATCATAAGCTGCGTGTATCTCAACAACGTAACCTCAAAACTTGTAGCTTGCTTGATGGCAGCGAACTGTCGGACATAATTTGTTTCTTTGAATAGCTACTTAGGATTGAGTTGAACTTTCAATTATGCGTTGGGCTGTGATGCCATCTTTTACCCTAGGCAGAACCATATTGAGAGTTAGAAGGTGCCGTGAGTCCGTGACTCCCTTAATCCAATTTTTTTATTATATATTCTTTTCGTCAAGATCTTCAATTTGATAAATTATAAGTTTCAATCCAACACCCAAATAAAAAATTATGAATGTTTAAAGATTAAACATATGTAAACACTTTCACATTTTATTAACATAGTCAGAAACTCGGAATGCATCTATCGTTTGCTAAACTTCATCCTTTCGTACTTAAACTAAACCTGAGAGTTGGAAAACAATAGATTATATTGAAACATTTGACAATCATAAAATAAAGTGTACGTGGGTGTCTAAGTACTTATTCTAGTTACTCATTTATAATTGTTGAGGGTTTTTTGGAATGATTTTCAGTGTTATGTATTTTTTTATTGAATTGAAAAATTTGACTCATTAGAAAAAAAATTGCCCCTCCAAAAAGAAGTTTCTAATTCCTCCCCTATTGGCTAGATCTCACATGTTTATTAAGGTGCCAAAGCACTGTTCTAAAAATCTTTTCTAGGCCCCGCCTAACCGTCCAGACTGCCTAGGCCCTTGTCTAAGATCGCCTAAGCAACCGTTCAGATCGTCTAAGCGCTAGGCGATCCCTATCTTCCTAGCCTTTTTTAGAACATTGTGTCGAAGAATGCTTGCCCATGTTCATAGTTCGTACTCCTAAGTTTCTCAACACATATATGTGAAGCACTATGTAATCTTGTTCGATCAAGCTCGGTTTATTTAAAGTTTCACCAAGCTCGAACTAAGCTCGCGAATTGTTTGTTGAATTTATTTGTTAGGCAAGCTCACGAACAACTCGTTTATTTGATTATCTCTACAAGTAAATGAAACTACAAATTAAATATAGATAATTCGTTGTCAATTATGAACACAATCAAATATATGTGATTAAACATAAACAACACCAAATATCATTTTTTATACGGGTGAATTCCTTCTATGGTCTCTAACCTATCACATAAAGTTTCTATTAGTTCTCCACCAAAAAAAAGAGTTTCTATTAGTCCCTAATCTTTGTAAATATTTTTTTAGGTCCCTAACCTTTGAAAAGTGTTACTATTTGGTCCTTTTTTATTTTAGACTTTAAGTTTAATTACAACCAAGCACCCAAACTTTATATTTACTTTTATCATAACACTAATTTTTATCTTCTTAAAAAAATATCACAATCTAAGCATTTTAGGTGAAAATAATAAAATATCACTACATATTTACACCTTTTCACTTAAATATATGATTTTGTATAAACAAATACGAGATTAGATTTTTTAATCTATCACTTTTGATATGAAAAACATTATTAGTTTTTTTTAAAAAGGGTAAATATGGGTGATTTTTTTAGAAAATAATTTCAAAAAATTGATGGATTAAAAAATCACTTTATAAAAAGTTTTAAAGAACGGGTAAATAAGGGAAGTTAGTTTTTTCGTGAAAAGTTTTTTTTTAATTTTATAAAATATTTTAATAATTATTAAGTTCAATAAGAGGACAATAAATATTTATAACACCTTTTATTATTAAAATTATGTTTTTTTAATAAAAATTACTATTTTTTTTGAAAAAGTGGGTAATATGGAGTGATATATTATTATTTTCACACAAAATGTTTAGATTGGGATATTTTTAAAAAAGATAAATATTAGTGTTATGATAAAAGTAAATATAAAGTTTGGGTGCTTGGTTGTAATTAAACTTAAAGTCTAAAATAAAAAAAGGACCAAATAGTAACATTGTTCAAAGGTTAGAGACCTAAAAATTATTTACAAAAATTAGGGACTAATAGAAACTCTATGTGATAGGTTAGGAACCATAAAAAGAATTCACCCTTTTTATACCATAAGAGTATAAGATAAACATAAGTAACACAAACATCATTTCATTATGTAAATGAAAAGAGATACTTTAATGCGGTAAAGACCACCAAAATGAATAAGTTTCACTTAAAACCTACTGGTATAAAATACAAGTTTGGCTGTGGTATGCATTACCACGGTTCCGTGTTTCTTCAAGGTTTTTTTGTCAACCTGTGTTAATTTACTCCTGTTCAACATTTAACCAAGTTAAATGCGTGGTTGTTTTTACCATGGTTGAGTATCTAACGAAGCTATTAACAACGTTATTTTACCATAGTTGTTTATTTTGTGTGGTAAATATTAAACTATGACCATTTTACTACAGTGGTTTAACAAATGGGGTAATGTTGTAGCTAATTTACTGCATTTGATTAGTAACCGGTGTGTACATTTGTAGTTGATTTACTATAGTTATTTAGGATGTGAGGTAACTAGTGTGTGCATGTCAACTCACATCCGAACTCATCAAGAAAGAGAAGAGCAGCATCTACAACTGTTTTTAATGGGTCTTGACGATGACTCTTTCAACACTCTTCGGTCAAATATTTTCTCCCAAGATCCAATTCAAACCTTAAATCGGGCATATGCCCTGGTTATTCAAGAAGAGAGGCACAAAACACTTGTTAAAAGTCGAGACCTCTCTACTGATGCCATGGCGTTTGCCACACAATCAAAATTGCTCGACTCTCGCCCTGCTTCAAAAATGCTCTGTACGCACTGTGGTCTCAATAACCATGATGTGTTAAATTGTTATAAAATCATTGGCTATCCCGAAAATTATGGACGTGGCCCCGTGGTACACCGGGCTCGTCCAACAACAATGTCGATTGTGGTGATCCAGTGCCAAACGCGAGGACAACGGGGCTGGTTGAGGCAATGGTGTGGGTGTGGACGTGGCAAAGGTCGCGGGTCTGTTGGGCAGGCAAATTCGGTACAACATCAATAGGCTCCTGGTTTAGTTCAACCAAATGCACTAGATCGGTAGTCTCTCGGGTTAAATCTAGACAGTACGTGGCAATTTGTGGTTCACTTATTTACATCAATGAATTTAAAATCGGGCAAATTTTCTACTTGTAATGTCTCTCACTGGATCCTTGACACGGGTGCCTCATTTCACATGACAAGGAAACAACAACTTGTTACACGGCATCCATCACAATTTTGTTGTGTCTATTAAATTGCCTGATAATACATTTGCTACTGCAACTGGGGATGTAATCTTATTTCAATGCCTCGTATTTTCTATCTATTATTGATGAATTTTTCCGTGCCACTTGGGTGTATTTTCTATCTCATAAATCAGAAGTTGCCAAGAACATTAAAGATTTCTGTGAACTCATTCAAATGTAGTTTCATAAGAAAATTCAAGGGTTTCATTCCGGCAATGGTACTGAGTTTGTTTGCCTTCATGAATTCTTTGTTGCGCAGGGCATTCTATTTAGGAGTGGTGGCGATTTTACGGTTTGTACGTTATTGGTGTGGCGGTTATTCGACGGGGGTGGTAGAACTTCGGCGACATTTCTAGAGGCACTAGTTCTTCTAGGCGACGCCTGCACGCGACGAATCGGGTGGCGTTTGGGCGGTGGAGTTCTTGTTCATTTTTTGAATTTTGAATGTTCTTGAGGAAACTCAACCGTTTTTGCTTTTGGTGATGGGACATTTTGCCTTTTCGATCTTCTAAGGTTTATACTAGAGATTATTAATAGAGGTTTGAACTACATTCCTAAAAAGGTATATGATTTTAAATTACTATTTATATTATAATTTAGGAAAAATTACTCATAATCATACCAACTTTTACCTATCGATCCAAAATAATACAAACTTTTAAATTGACTAAAAATATATCAACTTTCATTATACTAACTAAAAATAATACTAACTTTCATTGTATTAACTAAAAATAGTATAACAATGTTTTTTGTGAAAATTTTGGCAAAATATGTGACGTGGCTATTGAAATATGTTGGTTGGTCATTAATAATACCAACTTTTCTTGATGCCACAAGGTGAAATGATAATTTATATAATATAAATCGATAATATTTATATTTGAAATGGTAATTTATATGATGATAGTGAATAATAATCACATATGTAACATCCTTGACCAAAGTGCATACGTCATTTTGCATTCATATAATATTAGAAGCATATGCATGGCATATTGACATGATATATAGTGAGTTTTAAAAGTTATATTTATTTTTCTAATTAAGTTTATTATAGTTTAAAAAGTTTTTAAGTAAAAATTAATTATTAATTATTTTAGGGTAAAGTTTGTAGTAAAGGAAATTTGAGAGTGGAAAACAAAATTATCCAAAATCTAGCCGAAATCATTCCGTGTTCAAATTTCAATTTGTGTTGGAAATTTGTCTTTGTTATTGGAAATTGTTTTTTTTGGCTTCTTATATCTTTAAAGTAGAACTTGTCTTCTATCTTTATATATATATATATATATATATATATATATTTATATATTTATATATATATATATATATATATTTATATATTTATATATATATATATAAATATATATGATTGAGATAAAAGTTACAAAGAGGTATCTATAAAAAGGTTTATGAAAACCCTAGCGAAGCCTTGGAGGACGTCGCCCCTGGGGTATCTCGCCTCCGGCAAACAACCTGCCCCGACGCCGGCCTCATCCCACTCCAATGCGAGAGACAAAATCTGCTCCAAGCCGAGGATTGATGTCCAACAAAGTGGTCAAATCTTATTACTCTCAAATCAGAATCCTTCCACGACGCTATTGTGGATCTCAATCTGCTTAATTACAATCAAATTTACGGATCTCTATAGAGTTTGCATAAACAATTGCATCGAGATTCCGATGGCACTTCGGTTCCCCGCTCCTCTCCCTCTATTACCGGAGAAGATCAGAATGGTTCCGATCAAAATTCTTAGCTTTCGGACGTGGAAGGCCAAGAACATACGACACCTCGAATCAAAGAGGCCGACGGCCATAAGATGGCCACCACATCGTCATCGGCTTCGTCTTCTGCTTCTTGCGTGGTCCGGGGCTGGCCAGTGGGGGCGGAGTTGTCGGAGGCTGAGGTTCCTCGGGAGGCTGGGTCTGATGAATGGCCGGATTCTTCGGTCTTGGCAATCGTTCTCCTTCGATTGGGCGTTCGAGCAGCGTGGTTGTGGTCTTCCCTCCAGCCTCTACAAAATTACCTGTTGTTACCCTTTCATCTTGTTGTGGTTGCTGTTTTTTCCTAATTGTTGGCCTAACTCTTGGTCAAAAAAGCTTGAAAAACGTCTCTTTAACCTTCTCAAAATACACTGCTTGCTCTTGGTTAACTCTTTTTACCCTCCTGTTTTGTTGTTCTATATCAACCTGGATCTTGTGATTAAAGCTGGTGAAAGTTTTATTTTGACTTTGATTTTTTGTTTGTCTTTACTACTCAAAAGACTCATCCTATTGATAACCATCCACAAATGCCCAAACAGACCCACATATCATGTTGTCCTTTATAGAACTCATGTTGATACCTTTTCTTTGGCTTTTGAGTTGCAATCTAGTAATCTATATCCCCATTCTTGCTTTAAAATCCCCTTATTTCCTGCTTGTTTTGATGTACATTGCAAAATCAAGGGCACATGGTTCAAAGAACCACTTTAAGACATATATCTCGTTTTTACTTGTTTCAAACCTTTTTGAAAATCCTTACCTACAATGTCAAACTTTGCAAAATGCTCTACAACAATATGCCCACAAAAAATATGTTCTTTGTTGTACTATTGTTGATTCTGTTGCAGATTAGGGCGGACAAAACCAGCAAGAAAACTTCTCTGTTTACAAAGAATTATGCTGGATGGCTCAGTGCTCTAGGGTGCTATCCTTTGCGCTTTGCTTTAGACCGTTCTTTCCCTTATCAACTGTTATTACTTCGTGGTGTTTTACTGCACTATTTGTTGCAGGATTCTATAAAAGCAACGATTAAAACCACAACAACTATGGAAAAAAAGGGAGACCCCCTAGACCATCGGCCTACAACGAGAACACTTGTCGAAAAAATCGACACAATATGCTCCAAACCTACATTAAACTTTCGGTTTTTGTAAAGAACAATGAATTCACATGCCGTGTTATTTTTTCTTTTTTGGGTTGTTTTGAGCCTAGTTCTTCCTCAGCTCTACTGGTGGGTTTACATTCACTTGTTAAAACCGAAATCTCTTGCGGAAAACCCGCCTTTAGCGCAGTCTATGCAATCAAGTGGCCTCTGCTTAATTTGGCCTATACGATTTAGGAGGGTAATCACTCACATCTCAAAAAGTAAATTAATTAATGAAATGTATAACCATGATATGGCGGCTAGATTTACGATTCGAACCCCATCCAGATTGTGCATGCACGTCACTTCTAAGTTGCTCAGTTTTGAATCCATGAGTTTCAGTTCAAATCGTGCTTTGGCCGGAATTGAAAACTCTAAACTCGGACACAAAATGCCGAAAAGCGCACTAATCCCGAAATCCATTCGGGCCCAACCCGAAACGGGTTTATTATGAAAGTCTGCTTATGGAATAGTAGGCGCATCAAACGAAAGTCTTTTTGGACCGAAATTAATTTGTTATGCCGCCTAGAAAATATTAACCTCATTGCCCTCGTTGAAACAAAAGCGAAAGACCCACCAGACAGTAATGTTTGGCAAAAAGCAGGGTATGACTCCCTAGAATTTATCCCGGCCTCCAGCGTTGCTGGCGGCCTTTGCATCCCGTGGAAGGGAAATCAACTGTCAAATGAAATCTTAAAAACCACATACAAAGATGAACGTTTCATCGGGTTCCATTATACGAACCTTGATACATTAAATGAGGTTATCATCATTTTTGCTTACGCCCCCTCGACGATACAAGATAAAGAGAAATATTGGAGGAAACTAAGTGAATTTATTAAATCTCAAAACCTCCCTTGTATCATCATGGGCGACCTCAACGAAATCCAACACCCTGACGAGAAACTCGAAGGTGCTACTCTGAACCCATCTCGCTTTGAACGGCTCCGAAATTTTAAGAACGAATGCGATGTTTGTAACATTCCTACCATTGGGAATAAATTCACTTGGAGAAAATCAAAGAACCTAGAAAATACAGTTTTTGAGAAACCGAACCGAACCGTTGTGAGTGATCAAGTTGTTCAATGATACCCTGCCATTGGTACAAAAAATCACGTATTCTCATCATCTGACCATTGCCCAATCTCTTGCGAACTCCCAACGAGCAACCCGTTTAAAGCTCAACATTTCAAATTCGAGATGATGTGGACTGAAAGGAAAGACTTCCAAAATGTTATCAAACAAGCGTGGCGGTATAACACGGGAGGTTCTTACATGTTTAACCTCATTTAAAAACACATTTGCTCAAAGTTAAAGCGAAAGAATGGAATAAACACACATTCGGTAACATTTTCGAACAAATCAAATAATTGATGAAATAATCCTCACTCTTCAAAAAGACATAATGGAAAATCAAAACCTACAACTAATCCAAAAACAGGATCGATTGTCCAAAAAACGGACATGCCTTATTCAATTCCAACACTCGTATTGGAAACAAAGGGCAAAAAATACCCACATTAAACTTAATGATAAGAATACCAAGTATTTTCATAGAATTGCTAATGGAAGAAGAAACAGGACCATTATTAAAGAGATACGAACAACAGATGGCACCCAAATCACCGATGAGGTATTTTTTAGTTGTTTACCTCTCAAAGAATCCTAACTTAACCAATCTGAGTAGAATGGTAAGCAAGGATTGATCCCACAAGGACTCGTGTATTAATGTTATTACTTATGTGCCAAGTAACCAAATAGGGGGGTTTTATGATTGAAAATCTAATCTAATATGCAAACTAAGAACTAACTATGAATGCAAATATGTGTGTTGAACAAATATGAGAAAAATGTGTTCAACTAATTAAATTCATCATAGATATGCTTATTGATCATTGATTCTCTTGACTCTCAATTTACTTGAATAATTTATTGTAGATTATACTTCTACTAAGGATTATGACGCAAAATTCAATTCTAGTTGAAAGAACTAACAGTCTAAACAACCCTAATCATTAACAACCTAAAACAATGTCTAGATTCAATTGAACGACAGCTTTACGAGTCAAGTTATCAATAGAAACAAACACTTAAAGCAAACAGACATCTAATTTATTTGTGGATTTGTTCCCTTCTACAACTGTATAGCCCAAACGGATCCATACAATTATAGTTGCTACTTTATCTAATCAATCCCGAACGGGGCTTGATCAGATTAGTTGTAAATTAACCTAGAAATTCTATTAGGTGATCAATCTAACAAAACCCTAGAATAATTCTGATTCAATTGAGCACAGGGAAAAAAACCTATTCAAGTTGTTGAGAATCAATCAAACCTCATAATAATATGCATTCTATGATTTCAACAACTAGTCAAACACAAAAGATTTAGCAATTCATATTTAAATTGAAAACAAACTTACAAGAGTTTCAAAGTTGCTCTCTTGAGAGAAAAACCTAGCCTCCAAAAGTCTGATAAAAGTTATGATCTAAATAAACGAACAAAAGCTTAAATACGTCTCACAAAACAATCCTCAAACCCTCCAATTAAACATAATTTCGGACAAGATATAACCAAGCCCAAAAGTCGTCGGCCCATGTCTGCGTGAAAGTCCGGATTGCGCGGTTTACACCTCGAATTACTCGGCCGTGCAATTATCAAGTCACGCAATTGCTCTCAGTCAAAATTGCTCAGGTTAGGTCCAAAATTGCGTGGTCACGCATTTAGTATGCAACCCGCGCTTTTACCCTTGGTTCAGCATTTAGGTGACACTTCAGAGGCCGTTTTGACCTACATAAATTTGGAATTTTGACTCGGAGTACGAACATGAATTGTATCTCTTTGAATTAGCTTTCCAGTGATACTAATTTCAGCTTCATCCGACCACTGTAGCTCCCAAACCAAGCATCGCAAAATAGAGGTGTCAAAACAACAACTCCAATGCATAGCCCGGATTAAGCGTTCTTTTCACATAAGCTCTTGGGCCTTGGTTCTCTTAATCTTCACTTGTATCACTCTAAGCTTCATCTTGATCCTCAACAATCATCTAAGATCCATCCTGTCCATGCTTGTTTGCCTAAAGATCTGCAGAACCGAACAAAACAAGCGCAACTACCCTAAAATACTAAATCCTAGAAACTAACCTAAAACTAACTAATAAATATGCAAAACCAACATAAAATATTCATCTAAACTATACCTATATGCAAGCTATCAATCATGGGGTTAGAAAATATTAAAACAAAAATCAAACGAGACTTCCAAAACCGTTTGCGGGCGATAGAAATTAACCATGAAAAACTCTGGTATATGACGTAAATTGTAATAGTCGGGCTTTCGCTTTCCTTTTCTTTAGCTCGGAAAATGACTTTCGTGATTTACATGTAATCTTGGGAAAAATAATATTTATTAATTATAATTCTTTCTAAACAACTTTTAATTTCGTTACTATACTATTAATTAAAATCATTGTCAACTTTTTACCCACCCGAATTTAAATAATTTCTTCTAATGATATCTTGACATCTTGTAGACCCTAAGCTTATTAAGTAGTTTTTTTTTCTAATCAACCTTAAGTAATTATCCTCTTTTCTTATCCGATAGTGTATATATATCCTACCCACGTTATTAGCGGACTAGTTATTTAGGGTTTCTGTTTTTCCAAACGCCTCCATAGCATCAATCTCGATCTTGCATACGAGGGTTCTTCAAGCGATCGTCCTCGGAGTCGCGTGCCTCGAAGCTATAGAGAGTTCACTTGTCCGGCGACTTCGTGCTTCCCTTATTTCATAAAGTGGTGTTTTCGTTCCGCTTGTCGTGCCTTCTGTGATCCGAGTTCGATCGGGCTCTCGCTGTTCGTTTTCTCCGCCGGTGTTCGCTTCCTCTGTTGGTGATTCGGGTATGAATTGACGCCCAACCTTCCTCTATTTTAGTCTCTTGTCTACGTCGGGGGTGTAACAAGGAAGGTGTGGAACTGATGGGTTGTGCAGGTCCTTGATCATTGTCGAGTGAGGGTAGTAGTTTGGGCGGTAGTTGTAATTGGAAAGTCGGGTCTTAGTTTGGGCTAAAAAGGAATTAAAGAAAAAAATATTAATCTTTATTCAATTGTTTGGAAAGGCTAGAGTAGCCATGTGCAAGTTACCGATAAGCTTTAATTAATTAAGGCTAGTAGATAGTTAAGTTAGAGGGATATAGTGAGTTAGTGGTGGATAATTAAAATAAGTTTTATGTTGTTCGTGGTTAGCCAGTTACATAGTTTGTTCAAATGGTTAGTCTTGTATATACTCTTGACATGTATTGTATTTTAATAACACGTTAGCTAATCGAATTTAGTCTAGGTCACACGTTGGTTTTTCTTTAGGTGGTGGTTATTGTTGGGCCCAAAGAACCACCTGACCAGCAATCAGCCCATCCCATCAACGTTTAGGCCCAGAAGTCAAGTTCGGATCACCAGCATCATCCCTTAGGCGAGAAACTCGGCAGGTGCAGTTGGAGAAAACTACTCGGAAGGTGGGGCGAGCGACGTGGGAAGATGGAGTCGAGATGTGGAGACGAAAACCTGTATTTAGTAGGGGATTAGCCCAGAAATTGGAATCCAGATTGAGCACTTGTAATTAACCCATTGTAATTCTCGATTTCTCTCAAATACACCAGAGTTGCTTTGCTGATTGAAAATAGTGTTGATCGGCTAGATTTCCCCCATTAACTCACAAATTCACCTTTGAAGATCGTCGGTCGGAAATTGACCAAAACAGTTTTTATAAAAGAAAGATGTGTAATATAGTTGTTAAAGAATTGGATGTAACAGATTGGGTTAAGTAGATCTTCAAGTCTATCGAGTTAGTAATGGAATGTGAAAACTAGCTAATGGGCTGGTAGTGTGCGTTAATTAGGTTGATCATTTGGATCTTATTAACCTATTTGGGTTAGCAGTTAGTTTAGCTAATTTACTGCATTTGCTTAATTGTATACTCATCTTGTTAGGGAATCACCTCTACTCAGGTCATAAGGCTATTCGTGTTTCATAGATTTATCCCCTCCATTTAAGGTAAGTCGTTTTTCGACTTGCTCGGTTCTATTCTGCCTTGTTAGATTTTATGCCATGATTGTAGGATTGGTTTTGGGAACTAGTCCCGAAAATCTTTTTGAACTATTTGGAATTGCTTGTGATGATGTGTGAAAAGTTGGTTTTAAATGTGTTTCATCGTCCAAAGTTTTCGAACGTTTTCTCTGTGTTGGTACCGTTTCCGGCACGTGCATCGTAGCTGATGGAGAGGAAGGGTTGCCTATGTATGGTCCGTGTGACAGAGAAACCGTGCCCCTTCAAAAGAAAATGCTATCTATGTATTTTGGAAAGTGCTCCAGTGGAGGCTTAGCCAGGGTTAGAAGAAAGAAGTGATGTGATCGAGGAGTGGGAGGGCCTGCCTCTGCACTGTGGTTTGGAATACGAGATGGAGAATGAGTTATGTTGCTTTAATTGTGCGATTGTGTGTATGTGTGTTTGTCTCATGTGTGACTAATCATCTAATTTAGGTATTGACCTTTAGAGTTATGGTTGTGATTGTGGATTCCGGTTGCTGACTATAGAAAACTGTTTTTAAACGTCTTACAATTTTCGCATATTATCTAGCTTGGTAGATTAGTAGCTGACCCTTCGGGGATTATTTTTTTAGTTATAGGTATGTCACAGGAAACCGTGCAAGAGCCTTGGCCGGATGGTGGAGTGGATCGTTGACGCATGTGTCATTAGTTTGGGTTTTTCGGATGTACTTCGGGAGGATTTATTATTATTATTAGTTCTGTTGAATTATTTTAATTGTAATTTTTAAGTGTTGTTTGAAATATTTTGAGGAAAACTCGGGAAGGGTTATTTGGTAATTTTGTTTATGCATTCGGGCATTCAAACATGTTTTATATTCAGTTTTATAAATCTGAAAGTTGGATGTTTTACTTGTTTTCTTGTCGTGCCCGCATTGTAAGATCCTAAAGTGTTGGTTGTTAACCAACCTAAGTAGTACCTGGTAAGGTCTACTACCACGTAGCGCCCTGTCAAAAGACGGGGTGTTACATAAACAATCCAACAAGAAATAACGGAAAATGACAATGCCGAGCTCACTAAACTAGTGACAAACGCGGAAATTAAGAGAGCCGTGTTTG
Source organism: Fallopia convolvulus (assembly GCA_964016875.1). Lineage (NCBI taxonomy): Eukaryota > Viridiplantae > Streptophyta > Magnoliopsida > Caryophyllales > Polygonaceae > Fallopia > Fallopia convolvulus. Next base: position 44,021,874 of record OZ024724.1, read on the forward strand.
ATATTGGGGAGGATAAATCCCCGGGTCCAGATGGAATGCCAACCTGCTTTTACAAAAAGTACTGGCAAATTGTTGGACCCGACGTCATTAAAGCAGTGAAAAGCTTCTTCCACTCAGGGAAACTGCTTAAGCAAATTAACCACATCTTCATTACTCTACTCCCGAAATGTGAAAACCCCAACTCCACGAATCACTATAGGCCTATAAGCATGTGCAATACTATCTACAAAGTTATCTCCAAAATACTCACAATCCGCTTAAAAGTTGTGCTGGAAAAAATTATCCACCCTATGCAAGGAGCGTTTGTCCAAAAATGGAGCATCCATGATAACACCCTCATTGCTCATGAGATTTTCCATTCTTTCCGTAAAAAAAGGGAATGATAGATGGATTGCAATCAAACTTGATATGGAAAAAGCTTACGATCGCGTAAGATGGGAATTCTTGGTGGCCGTACTTAACAAGTTCGGGTTTAATGCCAAATTCTTGGGATGGATCCGAGAATGCGTTGAAATCATATCATTCTCAATCCTTGTCAACAATGGACCAACAGACCAATTCTTTCCTCAAAGAGGACTAAAAGACAGGGTGATCCTTTGTCACCATACGTGTTTATTATAGCAGTTGAGGTTTTCGCAAGACAGCTTCACATGGAAAGCACCAACCCAAAAAGTGGAATTGGTATTCAAATTTCACGTAATGGGACGAAAATCCCATTCCTAGCATTTGCTGACGACATCAACATCTTTGCAAAGGCCAAAAGCCAATCTTGCAAAAGCATCAAAAACATAATTGATGATTATTGCCAAATCTCGAGCCAAAAAGTTAACTTTCATAAATCCGCGTTCCATGTGACTAAAAACACAAACCACAACACGTGTAATCAAATCAAAAAATACTCCAGATCACTAATACTGTCGCATTGGATAAGTATCTCGGATGCCCAATTATCAATGACAGAGTTACTAAAAACACATTTAAACCATTAACACTCAAAACGAGATCTCAGCTCTCCAAATGGAAAGATAACTCCCTTTCCCAAGAGGGCCGGAAAACCTTGATTAAGGCAAACCTCTCAGCACAACCAAATTACCTTATGCAATCTTTCCTTCTTCCAAAAACTACCCTTGAGGAACTTGATCAAATAAACAAATTTTTTTTCTGGAATAAGGAAACTAACTGTAAACCTCTGATTAGCTGGAATTCTATCTGTCAACCGCCGTCTCGTGGTGGGATGGGGATACTAAAGGCGGAAGAGATGAATCAAGCTCTCCAGATGATACTCCTTTGGAAAATCCAAGCAGAACCAGAAAACGTATGGGTACGTATTGTAATATCCGCAATATTCCAAGGGTTTTAAAACCAATATAATATATTTTTATAATCTTTTTTCTTTATAAAGGAGAATTCTTAATACAATTTCATAACCTTTTTCTCTTTAAAAAGAGATCCTTAAGTAAATTAATTAAATAAATTCAAGAATGTATTATAAGGGTTATGAAGAAATAAAAGCATTTAAATAAAAATAAATGCTTTATAAATTTCGGATTTTTATTAAATAAAAAGAGGTACATTAAGCTATTAACAATACAATAAAAATTTCACTAAAAAGGAAGCAAGAGCTGGGACTCGAATCCGAGACCTCTTGCAACCCCTCTCACACGCCCCTTCTCACAATCCGCTAAGTCATTGTAACTTTCTATTCAATTACCCAACTCTTTTTAATTTTATATTAACCTTATCTTCTTCTTCTTCCCAAAAGAGACATCAGACTTATGTTTGATTTGAATTGACGTGATTGAAATTTCCCCAATGCATGGCAATAGAGTCTTTTTCTCCTCCTCCCTTTGCTTACAAGACTAAAACTATTGCATCATCTTTCATCACTCTCAAACAAACACAATCTCCACCAATGGAGAGCAATCTCCTTCTCCATCTATGGCCAATTCCAAGTGAATGGATTAGTACCTTGCCTCTATTTGCCTATAAAAGGAGGCTGAAATTCACTTCTCTTCCACACACAATCATCCTTCTCTTCTTCTAGCAATTGTCTTAGTTTAATTCTTCAAAAATCAGCCTTTAAAATTCTAAAATTCCCCTCATAAACACCATTGTAGACCCTCAAAGCTCCACCAAAGTGCCTACTCTTCTTCTCTTACACCACCGACGGACCACCACCGGGCCGCCCAGACGCCGCGAGCCCCCGCCGAGCTCCTCCGTGCGCCGTCGTGCCCCCGTCGTCCCAGCTGGTGTGCGCCGACCCCTCCCTGGCTTCTCCCCTGTGTGATTTCTTCATTGTTCTATAAAACAGAAAACAATAGAAGGGTAAAATCTTATCTATTTTATTTTATTTAATTTAATTAAATCATGTTAATTTTAACTAAATGGTTTTAATCAATTTTAATAAAATAAATAGATTCTCATTATTATTTTTAGCTTACAAGATTAAATCTAATAAAAACATTAGCTTGAGATCTTGTTAGTTGAGAAGAAGGATTAAATCAATTAAAGAAATTACAAGTATGATTGGTAAATTTTTATTCTACTTAATATTTAATGCATATCATAAATTGCAAGACATATTAAGATCTCACATATTATATTTTATATAAAGTTATTATTTTAATGTTTGTAGCTTTTGATTATTAAATAATACCTTGTTAGAAGTATATATATATATATAAGATATTATAATATGGCATATCTCCAAGTGTAAAGATTTTAAAAGATATAAGCTTTATTTAATAACTAAGGTAGATATGATAATAAATTTGATATATATAATGATATTGCTAAGTTGTAAAAGTTGCCTTGCATGAAAAGATATTGAAAATAGAAAAGATAATATATCTTGATCTAAATTATCACAACTATGTACTTTTGATAATAAAATAAGATTTTAAGACATGATTCTACTATTCTATTTTTATAAACTAAAGATATGGGAGCATTTATGTAAATAGGATTATAAGAATATTTTATTATCATACTATATTTTTTTTAGAAAGCTTACTATATAAATTATGTAGAAAGTCCTATTTATGGGAATTACTATAAAGGATGCCTAGTAATATTATTATCTCTATTTAATATTACTTGTATATTTAAATGCAGATTTAATGAGATCATGAAAATAAAATATCATTGGTTGGAAGATAATATTATCAATAATGTTATTGGGTTTTATTGATGAAAGATAAATATTATAATAATACTAATATTAAGATATTTTTATAAGGATATAATAGACTTTTTACAACCCTAAGAATATTATAAAATTCAATATATCTTTTAAGGTTGAAAATTATATCATATGTTTTCATAAATAATTCCTTGCTGATTTATATTAAGAAAATAGCAAGTTAAGTTGTAAAAGGATATTATAATAATTTGAATAACGATTTTATAAGGATAAAAAGGATATTATAAAGTTAAAATAATAATAAAGGAATATTATTATTTTATTTAGCCCATCTAAATTATTTTAATAATAATTTAGAACTTTGTTCTCTTGTAATCTATATATACTATAAAATAGAAAAATTTGGGCAATCAATGCCTCATTAGAATGACCTAATATTTATGACTTATCCCATAATTATGTTCATATAGAAAAAATTTAAAAATAATTCAACCCCTATATTTAATTATAATTTATGGAAATTTTAATTTTGATAACATTCAACTTTTTAATGGTCTTTCAAGTCATTTTTAATGGTCATTTTGGTTGTCTCTTGAACTTCTCAAAATCTATATTTAAAATGTAAAAAAATTTGGTAGTTTTTCAACTTCTCAAAATCTATATCTAAAATGTAAACAATTTAAATTAAAAAATAACTGTGAATTTATCCATGTACAAATACAAAAAAAAACTTGCATATGCTATCTTGCCTCTTTAACTTACTAACTGTCCACCTTCAACTTTAAATGCACACACTAAAACTTGCATATGCTATCTTGACTCTTCAACTTACTAACTTTCCAACTTCACCTTTAAATGTACATACTAATTATGAGCACTATATATTTATTTTCAAGGATCTAAAGATGATTATAAGAGCCCTATACCACGCCATTCCCCTTCAAGCTACATACATTCGCTAAAATCTATAATGCATTGTTCCTACAAGGATGAGAGGAAGAAGGGAAGCACCGAAAGAATCTAAAGGTAGAAAAAAAACAAATAAATATGGTGGTGAGGGGATGAAATTATATACTCATGTGGAAGGATCAAAGATATTCATTATTAAGGTAAATTATAATTATTTTTATTTTATATTATAAAAATAATTACTTTTGGTAGCGTAAAAAGTTTATTTGTATAGATATCTTATATACATATAAGAATAGGTTGTTGCCCCATTTATTGCCTTAATCAATTATCTCCCACACCTATTATTATATATACTCCAATGTACTCTAATACACAAAACTAATCTAGCATAATTGGTAGTAAGCATTTAGATATAATGTATTGACCAGGGTTCAATCCTTCCAATCCCAATTTTTTTGGCTTAATTATTTTCTTAACTTGATAACCAACTATATGATAGATTTTTTTTGCTTAATAACTATCTATATGAAACATAGGTCCAAAAATTAAAAATCCACTATATTAATACGTATACAAGCATTTCTTTGACACTAATTACTAAAAGGCACGTTACAATTCAAATGAAAGGAAAATCATCAGAATATATATAGCCTTAAACCTTTATTGCATCATTAAGTAAATAGTGCATGTAATGTTATTAGTTCTATGGCTGTTAAAATTATATAGAAAATAAATACTACGTAGTAAGAAAAATTAAAACCAAATCAAACAATTTTTTCCCGTTTCTAATTCAAACAGATCTTGATAGGACCGAATAGGCGAATACACAATTAATTGCATGAATGTTACAACCGGAACAGGATACATTACAATATAGCAATAGCAAATTTAATATATAAATTTAAAGCCATAAAACTGTTAATGAGAATGATTAATGCATTTTTTTTAAACGTTCATATCAACCTTAATGTTCAAAACATATTACAATGTAAAGCCCATAAACTTTCACATTTTATGGTGTGCAAATGTAGAGGCGCAAATCAATCAATATTATAGTAATTGTCATATCACCCTTTTACATTCTCAAACGCTTAGAATGTGAACCCCATAGTCAACACATAATTAAGGACATTTAAACACAAATTACATAATAATAATTTACTTTTTTAAAATAATTAAAAATATATAAATCACGTATTTCACTAATTAATTGATAAAAAAAATCTACTAATGAATCAATCAATTTATCAATAAAGAATAAATATATTTTATTTTATATGAAAATCATTACAACAAAATATCATTTCTTCTTCAACTAATAATAAAAAAAGGAGTTAGCTAATTAAAGGAAGTTAAAAACGATAGGCTTTTTGGTCAAGAGATGGGTCAAATGTTGTATTGTAACATTTTCTTAATTAAATTCTCCCTATTTAGTTATAATTAACATCCCCACTTAAGAAATGTAACGTATGACTCATCACTCATATACTTAATTATAATTAATTTAGGTTGGGTGAGTAACTCATATACAAGATTGAAGAATGTGTAGCGTATGAGTTTTAAGAATATTTAAACTATATTAAAATATCTGTTCTTATTTTTTATCCTATATATATGTTTGTACAGTTTGCGTGAGAGGGAGAGATCGATGATCGAATAAGTGTTTTGGTCGATTTTACGTGGGTTCAAGACCTGAAAATATTCCCCCTATGGTTAAATATAGGTGAGTCATAATATATGTTTGCTCAAGTGGCTCCAAAAGATCCATTTCTATTTTGATTACTATTTAGTATTTAATTTGATTTTTAAATTATTATAGGGCGATCAAAGGAGGTGATGGATTGATCGTTTAATTATTTTGATTTTTTAAATTATTTTGATTTGATCGTTTAATATTGATAGAGGAGGTGCCTCAATTAGAAAATAATATGCTATATCTACCAAAAAAAAGAAAATAATATGCTATAAAGATTGGTAGTATTTTTTGTGTTTTTTTATGCACTAATATCTTTTTTTTTGTATGTTCATACAAGGATAAGATCGACAAACTTGCTAAATGAAGATATTGTTCGTCTTCCGGTACAAAGTAAGTTTTCTTAGGGAAAATACATTTAGTTTGTATATAAACCTACGTACATTGATTAAGGGGAATAATTATATATTTGTGTGTACATATATTATAGAGTACAAAAATTAGCGATTGAGGCCAATATTAGAGAACAACAATCTTCAAGTGAAGAAAGCATGCGACTTCGGGCTTAAAAGTATGAACGGATCTTAATATGTACGTATATTGAAAATTTGTTCAATAAGGATATGATGAGTTCCTAGATCTTGAGAATGTATATAGTTAATTTTGTTGTAATTCAATTAAAATTGATGGTGTTTCATATGTATAAATATCAAATGTAGTGGTTGCCAAGGAAGGGAAATGACATTTCTATCAAAGGTCAAATTCCAAACGTGTCTTCCATTTTTTTATTTTACAAGGTTTGCTTCCATATATTATCCTTCTTATTTTTTATTTTTTGTGATATATTGATCTTTTTATGCGTATAACATATTATCAATTAATGTATTTCTTAATTCTACCAGTTGTTTAAATTGATATAGGTGTTTCAAACCCCCTCTACTATCTACAAAAGGATCTCTAATTCTTGACTAGAGGGTGGAAATCTTGAAAAACTATCATGATGGAAAATAATGGGGTTGTAAACTACAATTTCGGTCCATTGGGGTAAAAAAATCTTTATATTTGATAAGATTTTTCCTTACAATTCCAATGAAGTGAAACATTTTCCTTCTCCAAATTGAGAAAAATAGTCTCACTTCATTTTTAATTTTATTAACAATATTTTGTAATTTTAGGCCTATATTGAAATTATGTGTGAATAATTTTTGAAAAAACCATTATTTCATGACATTATTTACTAGGTCATAAGCTATTTTATTCATTTTTTCAAATTACTTGATAAGATTTTGTAATCTTATTTCAAAAATCATTATTCCATGACATATAAAGTTTGTATGACAATCTCAAGAAAAAAACTATACTTCAAAATTATTCTTATACATATGCAAAAAGTATACTTTGAAATTTTATAAAGTGCACTTTAAATATTTTAAATATAGTATGATAAATGCACAATCATGAAAAAATATATAATTTAAATACTTAAATACATAAATATACCTTTAGAAAAAAAATTGACCCGTGCATACCGCTAGTTTTTATATATAATTAGGTTATGCTCTTCATGAAATCAAAGGTAATATTAGATTACTCTAATTGAAAATGAGGATTTGACGTACTCAAAGAACTCATTATGATAACTAAGTGAGATCTAAAATGTCAAATAATTTTATATAAACTTTAGTTGTATATTTTTTAAATACCACATGCATAGCTAGCCAGTGTTGCACAATTTTTTTTGCTTGCTTATTCTAGAGTTTATATGTCCAATATAATTTATAATAATATTTATAACTTCTATTTGAATTTAAAGTAATAAAATAAAAAGGCTATATACGTAGAAAAACAAAGAAAGGTGGGTGGTGAAGGGATGAGATAATATCCTCACATGGAAGGATCAAAGGTTTACATTATCAAGGCAAATAATTATTTTATTTAAATAATAAAAAATATTTTTTTGGTGGTGTAAAAGTTTATTTTGGTGATGAGATAATATTCTTTTTTTATTCTATGTTTCCTATCAAATCAAAGGTGAAATTAGATATACTATCTATCTATTTATATCTATCTATCTTCTATATATACTATAATGAAGAAAATTTGGGTCATTTATGTCAAATTCATAATTAAAAAGAAAAGTAAAAAAAGAAAAAAATGTTAATTTAGTGACAACTTTTCACATTCCATTTATGAGAAAATTATAATTAAGAAGAATAAAAAAAATTACTCATTTAGTGACAACTTTTCACATTACTTAACCTCCAAGTAATTATGATCAATTAACAATTAATATGAAGAGTAAAAATTAATAACTTTTCATATTCCAACCCCCAACTTTTCTAATATAAAAAGCTACTCCATCCTCTTAATATTTACACTCATATATGATATCTTCTATATCAATACATGTTCACAATAAAATGAAAGAATGATAGATTGGAGAAGAGTTTTTGAAAATCTTCAATGAACAAACTATTGTAACAAAAATACTCACTTAGTGACAACTTTTCACATTACATTTATCAAATATTCATAATTAAGAAGATGAGAAAAAAAAACTCATTTAGTGACAACTTTTCACATTACTTAACCTCCAACTTTTCTAATGTAAAAAAGTCACACCATCTTCTCAATATTCAAACTTAAATATACATAAGTAATTATGATCAATTAACAATTAAGATGGAGAGTAAGAAAAACAACTTTTCATATTCCAACCCCAACTTTTATAAGATAAAAAGCTACTTCGTCCTCTTAATATTTACACTCAAATATACACATGTAATATCTTTTATATCCATACATGTGCACAACAGAATGAAAGAATGATAGATTAGAAAAGAGCTTTTGAAAATCTTCAATGAACAAACTATTGTAACAAAAATACTCACTTAGTGACAACTTTTCACATTTCATTTATGAAAAATTCATAATTAAGAAGATGAGAAGAAAAATAACTCATTTAATGACAACTTTTCACATTACCTAACCTCCAACTTTTGTAATGTAAAAAAGTCACATCATCTTCTCAATATTAAACTTAAATATACACAAGTAATTATGATCAATTAACAATTAAGATGAAGAGTAAAAAAACAACTTTTCATATTCCAACCCCAAATTTTCTAATATAAAAAAGCTACTCCATCTTCGTAATATTTACACTCAAATATACACATGTAATATCTTCTATATCCATACATGTTCACAAGAAAATGAAAGAATGATAGATTGGAGAAGAACTTTTTGAAAATCTTCAATGAACAAACTATTGTAACAAAAATACTCACTTAGTGACAACTTTTCACATTCCATTTATGAAAAATTCATAATTAAGAAGATGAGGAAAAAAAAGAAAAAAAACTCATTTAGTGACAACTTTTCACATTCCTTAACCTCCAACTTTTCTAATGTAAATAAAGTGAAAGAATGACATATTGGAGAAGAGCTTTTGAAAATCTTCAATGAACAAACTATTGTAACAAAAAGTTCAAAGTTTAATATCTTATAAACATTTACTTTTGATTTTCATTTTAATATATTAAAAATCTATCAAATCCATTATTTTTTTTATAAATTGTTTGCACATTAGATGTTTAGTTGATTATGTGACCTTTCATATTACCTTATTAAAAATCTTCTATATCTATATATATATATTATGAAGAAGAAATTTTTTTACTATTTATGACTAACCATACTAATTGAACATAGAGAACTCAATTCTACATTTAAATCAAGAAGACATGTAGTCAATTAATTAATATATCACATTATACAATAATGCATGAAAGATTAAAAAAAAAGACTTTTGATCTACCATTTTGTTTAACAATAACCTTCTTTAGCTTAATTTCTCTAATAAATTGGGTGATGAATTTCTCTAATTAATTGGATACCTATTAAAGCTCTATTAAAGTCCTTTTTTTCACATTTCTAAACAACTTTTTTTTATTTCTAAACCTCTAATTTTTCTAATATAAAAAATAGTATCATTCTCTTCATATGAGCACATATTCATTATAGGAGAGTTTTTGAAGGGATTATATGCGTAGCTTCTATGGAACTTATGCAACTAAAATATTAAAACAATATTTTAACTAAAAAACTACGTAACGAGATAATATAAAATATAATTAAAAAAACCCGTGCGTAGCATGGGTCATCCTCCTAGTAAGAATATAAAGAGAATATCAAAACCTTAAAAAGAATTTAAAGAAAATTCTTATTTAAAGCTCGATAGGTCGAGTTTCCGTTCCAAGTCGTGAACAACGCTTTCCGTCATCTCGCTAGTCTATAATCGTAAAAGCAAAAGCAAGTGGAATTTCCCCTTGTAACCTTATATATTCATTTCGTGAAATTTCTCGATGTTGAGAACAACTTGTTTGTTAGTAATAAATGGCCTTACAAATTGAACAAGTAATCACAATACCCTTTCTTGAGTACCTCCCATACTTCTTTGGCTCATCTCTTGGCTTCCTTCTATTTACCTTTGGCCTTCCCCTTTTCTTTCTCATTTGAGGGGCCTCAATTCTTGCATTAACAGTTTCTGGCCACATTTTCATCCCCAACACAGGCTCAATAGGACATGCATAAGCCCTGAGGTAGGTTTCTTTCTTATGCCAATGAAGCACATGGTCATCAGGGTTGATCTTCAAGTGGTTCATTGCACAAATGGCATGGGCACATGGAATTCCCTTTAGTTGCCAGCTTCTGCAAGTACACTCATTCTTCCTTAAATCTACAGTATGCCATATTCACCTTCTTGAATCTCAAAACCTCTATCCCCATTCCATAAGAGGTCACACTGCATTGCTTTCTCCTTGTTCCTCTCCAATCTATGCAATGCCATTGGTGAGATATTAAAGATCCAGGTCCTTGCAAAAGCATTCATTTTTGTAATCCTACCCATGACCTGCTTCCTAATATCCTCAAGCATAGAGATAATAGATTTGTGTCTAGCAGTTAGTATCCAACTATTGAAAGTTTCACACATGTTATTCTCACATGCATAACACTTCACATCAGTCCTAAAGTATGGCTTGCAGAAGTTCTCTTTTCCATAATCTAAGAAGTCCTCAACAAGGCCAGTACCCAAATTACCTAGTTGGTCAAGGTTGTCCTTCAACTCCACTTCAAATGTAGACCAATAGCAGCTCCAAAACTTCTTCCTTCTATCAGTACCTCTTCATTGCTTTGCCCAATTAGAGTAGATATGTCTAGCACAAAACCTGAACTCAGCTTCAGGCAACTCAGCTTTAACAGCAGCCCTTAATCCTTACAATACACAAAAATTAAGGTTAGATAAGTGTCACATGAAAGCTTTGAATAAAGGAAATTAGTACACTTAAGCTCACCAATTGCATGTCAGACATTACAGTTAAGCCTTCTCCATTGCTAAGATTCAAATTTGCCTTCAATGCCTTGATGAATTTTGTCCATGTGACAGTTGATTCAGTAGATGTGACTTCCCAGGCAATTGGAAACATTTGTCCATTGCCATCCTTCCCTACTGCTACAAACAGTTGCCCCTCAACAACCCCCTTTAAAAAACAACCATCAAGCCCAATAATTCTTCTACAGCCTTGCTTCCATCCTTGACTCAATCCCTTGAAACACACATAGAACCTCTTAAAATACTCTTTTCCTGGCTCTTTATTCTTGTCAGTGACTACAAAACAAGTTGACCCTAGATTAGACTTGTTGATCTCATCAACATAGTCATGTAACTTAGCATATTCCTCTTTGTAGTCACCCATATGCTGAGTCAACACCCTAACCTTTGCTCTCCTACAAATGGATATTCCAACATAGAGCTTCAACTCCTTCCTACAAAGTGATTGAATCTCCCACAGTTTAATGGAAGGTTGGGAAACTATTCTGTTCTCAAAGTGCTTTGCAGGGAATTTGGAGTTGCAAAGCCTATTGGTGTTGTACCTTCTACAATCATGTCCGGGCGTGTAAGTCTTAACCATGAAATTTTGACTCCCTCCATCATATCTAGCATGTAATCTCCACTTGCATCCAACATGTATACATGAAACTGTAACCCTGCGTGCTTCATTAGGCCTAAGCTTCAGTTTTACACCCTTATGAACACCATACTTAACTACAACCTCTCTAAATTGCTCAACATTCTCAAAAACCATACCCAATTCCCAAACAGGACACACACACTCAGGGTCATAGGCAACATGTCTGCTCCTCCTTCTTCTCACCTCTCTATGACCTTTTACTTCATCTCTAGATTGCTCACTCTCAATACTATAATCTGAATCACTAGCAAAATAAGGTTCATCACCACCCAACTTTCCAGTGTAGTTATGTGCATCATCCCCCCAGTTTTCATACCCATCATCAGCCCCCACCTCACCTAAAGGTACTTCCACATTTACATTCTTCTCCATGTGCACTTTTTTCCTAGTCCTTTCCAATCTAGCTGCCTCTCTTATTTCTCTAAGTTCATCATCCACTTCACTGTCATCACTCATCTCCCATATTGTTTCAGCACTTTCCTCACTACTTAAATCAGAAGAACCCTCAGTTTCAGCACTTTCAGAACTTTTAGAACTTTCCCCTACATGAACAATTTCAGGCTCAACCACTGGAGGCTCAACATATACTACCATTTGTAGGCAGTTACCATCTTGAACTTCAGCTTCAGTATCATCCCCATGCTTAACATAAAAATGCACCTCATCACCATCTTCCAATGTCGTAGCAAGTTCAGTCAGTGAGCTATCATTCATTTTCCTGAATGCACCCACATTTATGTCCTTGTAGTACACCCCATCAAATTCCTGATACCCTAATTCTTTCACATACCAATATAGCTCGAACAGACTAAAGTAATCTGTATCTACATCACTAAATTTCGGTGGAGACTCATCAATGTAAGCAGGATGTGGGGAATCAAGCAACTTACCACCATGGTGCCACACAATGTGCACCACACCCATCGCAATCCCTAGCAATAGTAGAAAATCGAGCTTAAAATCCCCAAATTCAAAAACCCTAAAATCCCCAAATGCAAAAACCCTAAAATCCCGATAATGAAAGAGTAGAGAATCGAGCTTGCTAGAGCATACTTACCTTAGAATGTCGTCAAGATCTTCACAATCGTAGAGAATCGACCATCCACCACCTTGGAGAGTTAGGGCTCAAGCTGGTTTTCCTTCGACAATCGCAAGCAATGGAAAGAGCCAAAGAGGAGTCAATCGGTTTAATGATTTTTGGACTTTGTTTTTCTTTTTATCCATTTCCGATCTGATGTGGCCTTTCTGTTATGACGTGGGCCTTTTTTTTATAACGTGGCAAATGTGTGGCACTTGTGATTGACAAATCAGCGCGCGTGTATGACACTCGATGGATCCTTCGTGACCAGGTGTCCAATAGAACAGAAAAGGCTAAGTTCAAGTGCTCAATAGAACAAAACCAAAGGTGAGGTGTCTAAGTGACTTTTTGGCACAAGTTCAGGTGTCTGTATATGTATTCTGCCCATATATATATAATATGTATATATATGTACATGGACTAAATGTTTGACTCTGTGTGAAATAATTGATGATGGTTTATATTCACACTGAGTATGCGACTCACATAAATCGCAAAATAATTTTTCAGGTTCAGCTAGTTCATACTGACGTGTGTCCTTTTAGAGGTCAAACTCATACAGGTCGGGCGGCTGAAGTTCTATGCAACTTTCTCCTCCTCATTTTGCATCTTAGACATATGAGTTGTAATAAAGTTAGAGCAATAGATGTATTAGCACAAGAAGTAACGACATAGAACAATATGTGTGTGTGTGTGCAACCTTATATGGTTGTTAGTTTTGTTATATGTTTACGTGGATTGTTGTTATATGTAAATTATATGTTTATATGTTAAATAAGTTATTACAAAGTATACGTCATAGGGTATAAGGGTGTCACAACATCAATATCTTAGCCATCGATATTTTTTAATGTTTAGTCAAAAAAATTTGATAGACACATCTAGAGGTGTCAAAAGTTGACCCGACCTGCAAACCCGATCCGAACCGCTTGAAAATTTTAAGGTCAAGACCCGAAAATTTGAACCCGAAACCCGAAGTGAACCGAAACCCGATAGACCCGCAACCCGTTGGGTTGAAACCCCAAACTTGTTGGATTGACCGATTTAGTATATTTATAAAATGTATAATTTTTTTTTAAAAAAAATATATTTTATTTTATTATTAAAATACATAAAAAATAATATATATCATAATTAAATATTATTATTTAATTAAAATCTATTTTAATAATCATAAAAAATACTATTTTTTGACCCGCTGGTCAACCAGACCCGCTCGAAAACCCGCATTGACCCGACCCGGTTTAACCCGTGACCCGTAACGACCCGAACCTGAAATGACCGAACCCGCCCGACCCGACCCGATTGACAGGTCTAGACCCATCATATATTTTGCCGAAATCTCCACCGAAAATGTCTTTTTACTATTTTTGGTTAAAACAATGAAAGTTGATATTATTTTTATCAATTTAAAAGTTCGTATTATTTTGGATCAATAGACAAAAGTTGGTATTATTTTGAGTAATTTTTCCTATAATTTAATTGACTTCTATAATCAAACCTTTTTTTATTATGATAGTACTATGTTAGTGTTTTTAAATTTATGGTATACTTATACAAATTTTGATATATGATATTTTTGTAATATTGAATTGTTTGGATAGTGGAATTATTTTAATTTGATGGCAAATGTTTTCTTATAATTACAAGTATAATATAATAGTATGAATTTTCTATTCAAAAATAAGATGCACATTTACTATAGTTTACTTCATAACCGATGTAATTGATTATGGAATTTTACTACCTCACAACATATTTATTGCGGTATTAGCTTACCATAATTCAGTATAATTTAAAACAATGCAATTTTACTATGGTTTAACATGATTACTACACTATATGTTTACTACGATGTACTTTAAATACGAGTAAAACAAATTTACTACTTGACTGTATTACCACGGGTATCAAAAGAACCATGGTTATATAACCGGAGTAAATAGGAGAACTGTGGTAAGTATCCAACCGCGGTAAGCAAGTTTACTCGGGCCAAGATTAGCCTGATTAACAATCTAGGTAATCCTTACCAAACGACCGAGGTAAAAGGTACTTTTTCCACTAGTGAACTTTGTGTATATTATTATATTTAATGGAGTTTGGTCATAAACGTATAATCGAACTTCATTGACATAAAAGTGAGCTTGCTCATGAATAAGCTTCGAATTCTTCGCTAACAACAACCTTCGTTTGGATATATCAATGTATTATAAACCCTTTTTTGGGGACAAAAAATATATTTATCCCTAACGCAATCTGTGTGTCTGAGTTTGGTTCATTTTCAACTCTATTTTGATAGATAGAAATATAGAATGGAAATCAAATGCCTCCAATAAACTATGGCTGGACTTTTTTGTCTAATTTACGGCTTGCTATAGTTGCTTAGTAAAAAAAATTTTCGTAAAACGTATGCTTTTTTATATTGAAATGCGTGAAGTGTACTTATATTTTTACTTTGGATTTTTTGGCCAAAAGGTTGCTTTTTGTTAATAAGTTTAGCAAACTCTAATTAATACTGATTAATTTATGGAGGTATTTAATAGTTGTACCTACCGACCTCCTTTTTTTTGATAAGGTAAAGTTTAGGAGACCCTCTAAGGAGGGCGTCCTAAAGCATCCTTGCGGATGAGAACCCGAATTTTTGGATTACCTAAAAGGAGGTTGGTAGGGATGTTGTGGTCCATCTTGGCAATTTTATCATACACAACATTACATGCCCTACCCACATATTTCATTGAAACAAGACTGAATTTACTAAGGGACACCATAATATCTGAAATTAATTTCTCAATTTCTCAAGGACAAGTTCCAATATTGTTAGCAACATTTATATCTGTGAGGTTATCTCCTTCAATTTCAATTCTAGTAAATCCTCGTTCTAGGCTTCCTTAATTCCTTCTCGGAGTGCAAGTGCTTCCGCTTTAAGGATTGAGGAAAATCCGTGTTTGCTAATTCCTATCCCAACAACTTGTGCATGATCACGTATTATAAATCCCGAAGTTGCATCGTTAGAGTTAAGTTTGGATCCATCAAAGTTTAGTTTATATATGTTGTGAGGTGTTTTTTTTATTTTTCCAGTCATGTCTTTCTTTTTCGTCTATTTTGAGGTTGTTGTCTATTTTGGTGGTGTTTACCGACCTCCTTTTTCTTAAATTTAAGGTTATGCCTCATGAATTAACCATATATGAAATTTTGAGGGTTAGGTATGTTGAAACCCGATATAATACGCGCTATAAACGAGAATTAAATAAATACTAACTCTCGGGATTCGTATAACAAAACGGTTTTCGTACGTGGATTATTCCTCCTCCCACCCCTTAGCCTGTTGTTTTTGTACTCTTTACGAATAAAGCCTTTAGACTTTATACCGTTTATAGCGTGATCTCACTCGGAGATCAAACACATCGAGCTTTGGCAAACGAGATAGTTCTCGAGCCAGAGAGGATTTTCGACCTTTAAGATTGTATCATAGCCTTGCTATATATAAGATTGTCCAGCTGCTAGCTTGTATATATTTTCCCGATGTGGGATGCAATTTCAAAATGAGAATGGGCATAACAAATGCCAACCGATTTTGTTGACTTTTCACACGAGGTTTTTTAAGTGGATTTGCTTTTGGGCCAAGATGATTTATTTGGCCGAATGTACATGCACGAGACCAAGCACACATAAAGAGTGTACTCATACATATATTTATACATATTGTTGTGTTCAAGTGTGTGTGTATATATATATATATATATATATCATTTTAGACTCGTATACGCAACGCGATACTTTTATCTTGTTTCCTCTTTATGCTTGCTAATTACCCCTTGATTATTTAGCGGTTATTTTGCGCACAATCACAACTCCTTGGCTTGGTGTCCTCGTTCCATGAGGGCAACGAGACAATGAACAGGTGCGCATGCCTATCGATTTTTAACTTTAAGCAACGCGACCTAAACTCAAGATTTGGTGGAGTGTCCGCGCTTTTTGAGGGTTGGGACCTCGTCCCTTAAGAGAGTTAGGAAGTCATCCATTTAGAAAATTAGGGAACCTCGTTCGAATAGAGAGTTAGTACCTCATCCTTCGAGAGTTAGCGAACCTCGTTCGAATAGAGAGTTAGGACCTCGTCCTTCGAGAGTTAGCGAACCTCGTTCACTTAGAGAGCTTAGGACCTCGTCCTTCGAGAGTTAGCGAACCTCGTTCTCTTAGAGAGCTTAGGACCTCATCCTTCGAGAGTTAGCGAGCCTCGTTCGCTTAGAGAGTTAGGACCTCGTCCTTTTGAGAGTTTAGACCTCATCCATGAGAGAATTTGGACCTCGTCCATAAGAGAGTTTGGACCTTGTCCATAGAGAGTTTGGACCTCGTCCATACGAGAGTTTGGACCTCGTCCATAAGAGAGTTTGGACCTTGTCCATAGAGAGTTTGGACCTCGTCCATGAGAGAATTTGGACCTCGTCCATAAGAGAGTTTGGACCTCGTCCACAAGAGAGTTTGGACCTCGTCCATAAGAGAGTTTGGGCCTTGTCCATAGAGAGTTTGGACCTCGTCCATAGAGAGTTTGGACCTCGTCCATGAGAGAATTTGGACCTCATCCATGAGAGAGTTTCCAACCCCAAGCGGGAAGCGAGGGGTAGATTCGCGCACTTTTCGAGAATCTCCAACCCCAAGCGGGAAGCGAGAGGTGGACTAGCGCACTTTTCGAGAATCTCCAACCCCAAGCGGGAAGCGAGGGTTGGACTAGCGCACTTTTCGAGAATCTCCAACCCCAAGCGGGAAGCAAGGGGTGGATTCGCGCACTGTTCGAGAATCTCCAACCCCAAGCGGGAAGCGAGGGGTGGATTCGCGCACTTTTCAAGAATCTCCAACCCCAAGCGGGAAGCGAGGGGTGGACTGGCGCACTTTTCGAGAATCTCCAACCCCAAGCGGGAAGCGAGGGGTGGACTAGCGCACTTTTCGAGAATCTCCAACCCCAAGCGGGAAACGAGGGGTGGATTAGCGCACTTTTCGAGAATCTCCAACCCCAAGCGGGAAGCGAGAGGTGGACTAGCGCACTTTTCGAGAATCTCTAACCCCAAGCAGGAAGTGAGGAGTGGACTAGCGCACTTTTCGAGAATCTCCAACCCCAAGCGGGAAGCGAGGGGTGAATTCGCGCATTTTTCGAGAATATCCAACCCCAAGAGGGAAGCGAGGGGTGGCCTGGCGCACTTTTCGAGAATCTCCAACCCCAAGCGGGAAGCGAGGGGTGGACTAGCGCACTTTTCGAGAATCTCCAACTTCAAGCGGGAAGCGAGGGGTGGACTCGTGCACTTTTCGAGAATCTCCAACCCCAAGCGGGAAGCGAGGGGTGGATTAGCGCACTTGTGGTTCGACGGCAACCCCGAGCGGGAAGCCCGGTGGTTCCGCATAAAACGAGGTTCGACGGCAACCCCGAGCAGGAAGCCCGGCGGTTCCGCGTAAAACGAGGTTTTCGTATGTGGATTATTCCTCCTCCCCACCCCTCAGCCTGTTGTTTTTGTACTCTTTACAAATAAAGCCTTTAGACTTTATACTGTTTATAGCGCGATCTCACTCGGAGATCAAACACATCGAGCTTTGGCAAACGAGATAGTTCTCGAGCCAGAGAGGATTTTCGACCTTTAAGATTGTATCATAGCCTTGCTATATATAAGATTGTCCAGCTGCTAGCTTGTATATATTTTCCCGATGTGGGATGTAATTTCAAAATGAGAATGGGCATAACAAATGCCAACCGATTTTGTTGACTTTTCACATGAGGCTTTTTAAGTGGATTTGCTTTTGGGCCAAGATGATTTATTTGGCCGAATGTACATGCATGAGACCAAACACACATAAAGAGTTTACTCATACATATATTTATACATATTGCTGTGTTCAAGCGTGCTGATAGCTCGCATATAGGAGTAGTTTAGATGCATGTTTTATATATGTTTTGGTTAGGTTTTGGTTAGTTTTTATGTAGTTTTTAGGTTTTTGTGTTGTCGGGTATTATGCGCTGGTTTGCTCGGTTTTACAGGTTTTTAGGTTCAGGAGCAACAACAGGGCGAGTACAGATGGACCATGGTGGTGGTGGACGAGTCAAGCAAGCTAAGGAAGCTAGGACATGCTAGGAGAAGTGTTGAAAGGGTTTCTCGGCCAACAAATAAATTTGTAAGTCAAGACCCCGCTGAGTATAGCAGAGTCAGGATCGTTCCACAAGAAGCAAGGTTGTTTGTCTATCAATCTAATAAAAATCAAATAAAATCAAACACAATCACTCACGAGATGCCTCGTTAACGACCTTGTCAGGATCGTTACCGAACCACCGAACACAAAAATACCAATTAACGACCTAATAAAATTCTAATTAATACTCGGTACCGAAGCAAGTATTCAGCAACGAAGATTTATCAGAAATAATTCAATAAAACAAATATCTAGGATAAGGGACACCACAACATAGCCAAGCATAAGAATTCGTAAGAAGATAAGATCATGCCTTTAAATAGATAGAGTCATCAACTTTCATTGACTTGACAAGTAAATTAATCTATTTTCATAAACTAACTCACTCAATTGCTTGTTTTGGATCCAAAGCTTGAAACTTTCGTTTTCAAACAATATCAACCTTCAAGTTACTAACTTTCTCTTTCAATCAAGTTAAAACTCAAATTACCTCAACTCCCGTTTCGGTATTAAGCACAACAAACAATCTCAATAAAAATAAAAGGCATTCAACACACTATCTTACTCATCAAACATGCTCAAATATGCCGGGCTTAACCCCGACCCTAGAAAAATAGACTACTCACTACTCATGATTAAGAAACTAAAAACTTCAATAAAAACAAACATTAAAACAAAACTCAAACTTAAATTAATAACAAAAATATCGTCTTACAGAGATCCAGAAGAAAACCAAAACAAAACAATCACCGAACACACTCGATCAACGAACCTCGGAAACCGTCGTCACCGACTTCCAATCCGGTTCTCTCTCCTTCGGCCTTCCTCCAAATCTCCTCCAAAACTAGCTCTAAAATTTCCAAAATTAAGCCCCCCCCCTTCTATGCTAGATAGAAGGGTATTTATACTAGAAAATCCTAAAAAACTAAAAAGGCTAAAAGATAAAAACTTTCCTAAAAAGATAGAAACAATCTCTAAAATATAGAAATAAAATCTAGAAAGATATTAAACCCTAAAATACATATTCTAATAACCCATAAAGATTCTAAAAAGATACTCAACCGATACAGAAATAAATTCCCGCTCAGGATCGGTGAATAATAAAATAATACTCCGAAATCTTCTTCTTCGTGGCCTCGTTAACGACCCTTTACAGCCTCGTTAACGACCCTTTACAGCCTCGTTAACGAGCCTGGGGTTTTGTTTTCTTCAACACCTCCTCTTGTTTTCTTGAGCTTTGACTTCTTAAATCTTGCACTTTCCCGTCCTTCACTGTGATGCTCCAAATTTAGCTCCATTTAGCTTCTTTCCTCGCTAAAACCTGCAAAATACACAAAATAGCGTAGATTCCACTCTTTTCGTAGATTTATGCAAAACTAACTAAAAATACTCAAAACTAAACCTAAACTAGACAAAACTAAACCTAATAAACAAAGAAAACCTATTAAAAACTATACTAAAAATGCGAACATCAAGAAGAGCCAAGAAAAGAAGAACCGAGCCAAGCCAGGAACCAGGTGCTCGGGATCGAAGCCGCGTAATCGAGCCCGCGCATTCCCAACTGGGTGCCAATTGCGCGGGGATGCAAATGCGCGGCCGCGCAATGTTGGGCCAAGCCGCGCAATCTAGCGTTTCTCACGGACGTTGGACTTGGGCCGAGATTTGGTTTGGGCTTCAATGTTTGGCTATTTAGGCTTATGATTTCCGAGTATATGTGTTTAAGATAGAGTTTGAGGGATATTTTTAGAGATATATAAATACTTTATGTTAGTTTTATTTTCATTAACTTTTGATCAACTTTGGAGGCTAGGGTTTCTTTGGAGAGAGTTTTCTCAAAGGAGCAATCTTTGAACCTCTTGTAAGTTTGATTTTAATTCAACTATGCATTGCTAAATTTATTGTGTTTGACTAGTTATTGAAATCATAGATTGCATAATATTGTGAGGTTTGATTGATTCTCATCAACTTGAATAGGTTTTATTCCCTATGCTTAATTGAATCAGAATTATTCTAGGGTTTTGTTAGATTAGCTACTTAATAGAATTTCTAGGTTAATTTACAACTAATCTGATCAAGTCCCGTTCGGGATTGATTAGATAAAGTAGCAACTATAATTGTTTGGACCCGTTCGGGCTATTCAATTGTAGAGGGAATAAACCACAAATAACTTGATTAGTTGTTTGCGTTGAGTATTTGTCTCTATCGATACTTTGAACTTAAAGCTGTCATTTAATTGAACCTAGACGTTGTTCTAGGTTGTTAGATGATTAGGGTTGTTCAGACTGTTAGCTCTTTCAACTAAATATAAAGTTTTGGATAATAATCCACGGTAGATTATTCAAGGGTATTGAGAATCAGGAGAATCGATGATCAATAAGCATATCTATGATGGATTTAACTAGTTGAACACGCTTGTCTCTTAATTGATTAAAACCATCTTTTGCATTCTTAGATAGTTTTTATTTTGCATAGTAGTTTAGAATTTACAATCACAAATCCCCCAAAATTCGTTACTTGGCACATAAGTAAAAGCATAAATACACAAGTCTCTGTGGGATCGACCCTTACTTGTCGCTCTACTGAGTTGGTTGAGTTAGGTTTCTTTGATAGGTATTAATGACCACCGAAAATACCTGAGCACGTGTATATATATATATATATCATTTTAGACTCGTATACGCAACACGATACTTTTATCTTGTTTCCTCTTTATGCTTGCTAATTACTCCTTGATTATTTAGCGGTTATTTTGCGCACCATCAAGGTAATTTCTGTTTTTTTTTCATTTTGCCCCTGCTTATAAAAAATAAAATGAAAAGAAGATACACATTTAAAATACGAAAAATCTTTATGCACACGGAAAAACGCCATGCACACACGGGAGTGTACGCTTCATGAAGCGTACGACCCAAAGGGTGGCAGTGTTCGTGATTCATGAAGCGTACGACCCAAAAGTGTACACTTCATGATTGTACTTCCTAATTAATCGTCAATGGTGCGTGTTGTTCGAGGTTGTATCGCTGGTGGTGGCAGTGTTCGTGATTTCACAGAGGAATCTGCCGGTGACAAAGTGCAGACTGATGATGTGGAGGCCGACGTTGTGAGAAACGGCCATTCACCAGGTAATATGCATATTCAGATTAGTTTGGAATACGAGTAGGTATTCTATTCAACCGATTTGAGTGCAATGTAGGTTGTAATGGTTGAGTTGAGGCATGTAGGGTATATGAATGAACACGAAATGACACGAAGTGATGATGGGAAGAAGAAGCATTCGTATTGAAGGCCAATTGTGTTTCTGTGTTTGGGTCTGTAGTAGAAGCCACTTCAAAGTATGCAATTGAAACTCTTTTAGGCAAACATTTAGCATGGAATGTAATTGTGAAGCTATATAGGTGAACAAAATGCATATAAGAATCTAATAAATCTCGATACTTAATTTATGAAGTCGAAAAGAAATCAATATTGTGGAGAATTCAGCAAAAACAAGGTTAATCAACCAAGATATAGCTGTAACATTGTAATACACTAAATGCAACCTGGCAAGGATGGAGTTTATGCACCCACTGATGTCAACACAAGGGTTAAAGGAGATTGTGTGAATGGTTCTTCATCAGCTTGTCCCGGTGATTGTAGTGATGTGGTTAATGGTAAGGGTTCATTTTGAGATAGCATCGACAACAACATATATAGCAAAAGTTGCTCAGCAAGCAATGTCTGTAGATGATTTTACTTGGTTGTATTATGCAGAACCAATGTCACTGGAAGCTGAACAAGATTTGGGATTAATCACTAAGGAACATCCTACAAATTTAGACTTTGGCCTTTCCTTAAGCCTTACTTGCTTATAACAGCATCAATAATCTAAATGTACTAAGTGTTGGTATGTTGTTATTAAAACCCAATAAACCAAAACAAATGTAAACAGAATTTGTGGTCATGTTCACGAGAGAAGCACAAGGTGAAACACACAGGTAGAAAGCACTTGGTTAATACACCTCAAACTCAAAGGGTGCAACAAGGTGCAAGGCAACTTGATGCTGGCAAGAAACCGAGGAGAGAAGCTGTTAATGTGGTTCAGGAGAACTCCCTCTCAAGTCTGGAATTTGATCCAATAAATTATTGCTCTCTATTTATGCAAGGTTCATCTTCTGCAATTAATAATGGGCATAGCGAGAGATTGATGGGTTCTAATGGAGAACATAGTGATGATGAACAAGCTGGTGAACAGCAGTCATTTGAAAAACTTCCTACTGGTCCTGATGGAAGTGTTGGAGAGGATGAAGAAACTTCACAAGTTGACGTTGCAGTATCATGGTCATTCCCAGAAACAATTAAGAATCACAAGCTCTTAGGAAATAGGGATACACTGGTTGATTGTGCTCAATATTGTCGAGATTAGACTGATCAGACCAAAATCTATAGTTTGTGCACTGAAAATGTGATGCACAAAGACTATAAATTTATAGAAAGGTCATCATTAGCATTAAGCAGATGGCATAATAGGATGAGATGGTAATCTGGATGCGTCAACAGAAGGGTTGCAACGTTCATCATTTGGCATGCTTCAAACAAAATCACAAGTAAAGTACCATATGTGTTCAGAATAGTGCAATTGACACAAGATTAAAGTACAAAGCTGTCACAAATTTTCGAAGGTGATCTTGAAAAATTCCTCCTCCTCCAGCTTGGTTTGTGTTCGAAATGAAAGCACCATCTATGTTCAGGTTTAGCATGCCAGCAGGTGGAGGTTCCCAAATATTAGAAGACTGGTTAATATCAGGGGTTGGTGTATATGCCATGAGAGCAGGGGTAACATGGGTTGGAACTTGGAAATACTTAGCATTTCTCAAGTGATTGTTATCTATCTCTGAGCCTTAGGTGTAAGAACACAAAAGAATGGATTTTTTTATGACAATTTGGTGGTGGCTTATTAGATTAGTGAAAGATCCAAGTCTTTGTGGGAGCAATGCGAGTGGATTGGAAATTAAAAAATATGGTTTTGACTCATTACATGCTGGTACTGAACTTTGAGTCATGACATGCGAGTGGATTGGAAATTAAAAAAGCAAACTAGTGGGGAGGTCGTGGTTGTGGACTCCGCACACAACCGTTAGTGCTCACTTTCCGGTCGATTTACTTCTAACACCAAGCAACTAGAATTTGCATTTGCACTTTGTGTAAAGTGTCCGCACCTGAGGCGGTGTAACAGTAGGGATGAAATCACCGTTCTTCCCAGGTCTATATATACCATGTTTATGACATGCTAGCCTGACCAAATTTGTATTTGACGTTTTTATAGGCAACACCATATTTCTTTCACGCCCAACTTGCCTAGCCTAGGCTATCATTTCATCTCGACTATCCCACACCCCATCGTGATGAAAGTCAACAGAAAAATCTCTCCCATTTACCTATTTATAAATTAAAATTACTTTCAAATAAACTGCAAATACACACACTATGTTTTTAACAATAACATATTTTTTTTACTATTATTTTCCATTCAACTCTACACTATTAAATAACAATAATATATTTTCTAAAATCACCTATTTAATAATATATCATATTTTTAATGGATATTATCAATACAAATGTTTAAGATTAATAATTTTAATTTCTTTTATTTAAAAATATAAATAACGATACCTTCAAATTTCTGACTATAAAACTATAAACTGCAAATTAAATATATGGTTTTTTTAACAAAATTCTGACATCGACTATGTCGTTTTCTTCTTCGTCAACGTCTATTTCTCCTCCCCCTCCTTCTTCTTCAAAAGATGATGATGATTCCGCTTTAAAAGGTTCATCTAAAAAAATGCGATTTCATCGATGAATTTTCTTCATATGATTTATTGGATGCCATTGTGTTGTGTAAAAGTTGTGTTTTTTACTCATAAACTCTGTGATGTATGAATATATAGGTCTTCAAAGTTTCCTATCTAATCTATCTTATAACATAATGATAGAAATAAGACTACCAATAAAATCTTTTTTTCTCCAAATTTACGGAAACGCTCATAAAGGCATGGCGGTGGCGTGTGCTGAAAAAAAATCTGCCCAAACCCTTAGCTTCACGACGCGTCACTCTTCATAAAGAGTGACGCTTCGTGAAGCGCACGCCCCCGGGTGACCCCAGTAAAGGGCACCCTTTAAGTCAGACGCTTCATGAAACGTATGAATCCCGTGTGCGCCAGGCGTTTTTTTCATGTGCATAAGAAATCGGCCTTAAAATATCTTCACTAAAAATAGCGAAAAATACATGCAAAATTGTTAGTACCAAAAAAATGCAATGTGTCTCTCCTTCGACCCAAAATAAATCGGGGGCAAAAAAATCCAATTGGGTATGATTTACAATATTTTTTTTCTAATAAGGTAAGAATTTGGTATGGGTTAATTACCCAATACCAATAGCATCCTGTCGGATGAGAGCACACAACCACAACTTTGGGTGAGAATCCAACAACCAGATTGGACAATGAGAGGTCAGCTTGGCGATCTTGACAGCTACAGAATTTGCATTTCTATAGATATGAGAGATGACTACCTCCTCCAGTGAGGAGCATAACATCAAAAAATCCGTTACTAGTATTTCAATTTCCCACGGACATTTTCCTTCACATCGTAGAGCTTTAACTAGAATCTGATTATCACTTTCAATTTCTACTTTCCGTATACCAAGGTTTATGGCAAGTTGAAGGCCTTTATATAGGGCCAATGTCTCCACTAGTAGGATTGACTTATCTCCCACTTTTTCTGACCCAATTCTGAATCTTTTCCCTTTGTCGTTTCTAATGATATATCCAGTAGTAGTGCTTCTATTTCCTTGTTTTGATGCATCTGCATTTAATTTGAACCAACCCGCTCGTGGGGTTTTCCATCTTCCTTGCCTCCTTTGTCTTGTAGAGGTGTTTGAGTTGTGGTCATTGTTTGATCTATGATCCGCTTCTTGATTTGTCTTTTCCTAGTTTTTCCTTTGGTTAATGTTAAATTGGTATATATCTTGGATAACATTTTGGCTATCAAACAATATTTTGTTCCTGTTATACCATATTGACCACCATCCTGTTAGTATTATGGCTAATTCCTGTTTCCCCATTTTTTCATATAGTTCATATACAATTTCTTAATGTTTTTATTATTTTGGTTTAATTCATTTATTATTTGTTGATAGTCTCTATAGATATGCGACATAACCTGTGTCGTGTATGGGCATTGTAGAAAAAGGTGAATAGAGTCTTCCTCACTTTGTGCACAAAATGGGCATTCTTGTGTAACCGGTATTTGATTCTTTGATAATCTAGTTTTTGTTGGCAACCCATCGAAACATAATCGCCACACAAAGTTTCTAATTTTTGGCGGGACATTGACATTCTATATCCAGTTCCAGTTTTTTGTTTCCAAAATTCGGTTTTGAGTTATCAATTTTATTGCTGATTCCATCGTAAACCAGCCATTTTTACTCGGCCACCAATATAATCGATCATGGATTTCATGTTTTGGGGTAGTTATCATTTTGATTCTATCTATCCATGATGTGGGTAAAATCTATCTATATAACTAAAACCACTAAGCTTTCTAGCCTTCTCATTGTGCCACATAGGATTTTTACACATGGCACTCCCACATTTCACCACATAGGATTTCGTCAAATGTCGCAATTTCGTTAATGGATGCTTATTACACTTCATTTATTTTTTTTCAAATAAGATGACTAGATATTACAATTCATCAATCCTAAACAATCTATATATTCTTCGAAATTATTGTTCTATCACGTAGATTTTAAATTAAAAACAATATTAGTTCAATTTTTTTCCATCTATTACACCCCACGAATTCAAATTGTTCACAATCTGTTCACAATTTTTTTCCAATTAATTTATTTATTCTTCCGATCTTCTCCGGTTCAAACTATTAGTTATAGTTTGAAGCCCTTTCAACATACTTTGGGTTTCAAGATTGATTAATTTTTACTTTATGAACTCTTTGTCTATATCTTTCTCCTTCACCTTTGTTGTTGTTGATCTCTCTTGATAATCCACGCATACAATAGAGAAACTCAAATCTTAAGTCGATCGATCATGGTCTACAAAATGAATATCTTTTCACTAAAGTCAAAGATTCGACCGAGGATGAATTATGAATATAAATGGATTTGAGCACTGATGAGGAGATATCGTAGTCGTCGTTGAAGACGTGTTCGGGCTTCTCCGTCTCTTGAAGGTGTTTGTAGGTAGAGATACTCCGAAAAAATCAATGGAGATGTATGGCCTATGTGGGAAGCAGATTGCCAAAGTAGTTTGTCATCTCCGATATTGATGATTTTGATTCATCGTCGTTATGATTTACTGTGTTCTTCATATCTTCTTTTTGATTCTTCGTATCTATAGATAAGGAAATGCTGATTATATATTAGCATAATATTCTATAGAAAAGCTAGCAAATCTTCAAACCATAACAAATATTAACGTAATGAATTTAAAATTTAATCTTTAAAACCATTAATTATTCCGTTGTAGATTTTGTTAGTTATCAAAAGGATCATTCACTTTTGATTTGGTATTATCTCTTCGTTTTATATCTTAAATTTATTGTCAAATTATTATTGTTTATTAACATTAAATTTTCAGCTTGATAGATCACATTTTTTTAGGGAATGATTAGTTTTATCATTTACTAACATTAAATTATAATTTTGATAGATCACATTTTTTAGGAAATGAATAAATTACATATTTTAGGAAATAAATAAATATATAAGAGAATAAATAACTTATGTGAAGGCTAATATTGTATTTTGCTTAAGCTATTTGTGTAATGTAATTATATAAGAGTATAAGACAATAGTTCACTAACACACACACATATATATAATATTATATATAAACTTTTGTGGATATGTAATGCTAAATATTTAAATTTTTTTACATTATTTAAATTTTTTTACATTATTTAAATTTTACACTTTATATTAATCTTTATGCATATTATTTGTGACGATGTAATACTGTACATATAATTTTAGATTTCTATAAACAATTTTTATATTTATATAATTAGCTTTGGTGGTAAGTCAAATTCTTAACTAAATTCTTATATAAATTGTTTGAATATACCTAATTTGAGAGTTATAGAATTAATCGTATTCTATATAAATTATGCATACACGTTTTATCATACGATAATTTAACTTTACATAAATAATGTTATGTTATTTGATGGGTTATTGTTGAATCAATTGTATTATAGACTTTAAATAATAAATAATTATTAAGATACAATCTATGTATCTAAATAATTGATTTTGTTTTCCTACCTCTAATTAAAAATGGCTAATTTGAAAAGATAATTAGAGATAATATAAAGTTAGAGATAATTAAATACTTATTATTCTTAATAATTATGAAAATTATTAATCTGAAAAAATTATTTCCTAATAAGTCTTTAATTTGAGATTTTTTCCTAATAATTTTGCTTAATTTTTATGCTAATTCCGTGCAGGGCACGGGGATTATACTAGTCTGACTTAATTTGGCTATATTCCACTTTTTCTATTGTGTAATATAATCAGCCACTTTTTCATTCGGATTGGTATGATTTACAATATTCTTAAAATTAAAAAAAATTACACATCAGAAAATTGTCTCACAGATTAGGATTATCGCCTATTCCAGAAAGGACCAGAAAGTGAGAAATCCCAAAAACAAGTGGCGACGTCAGAGGCGTTATTTCCACACAAAATAGGAATTGTCTTATCCTCGAATGTTGCTTCAACCCTTGAAGTTGATTGCCACTCTTTCTTCCATTCGACCCCCTATCCTTTCTGGCCAACGCATTGCTGGCAAAAGTTGCCATGGGATGATGACATGCTCCTCCAGGTAATCTCATCACTCTTATCTCAATTCATTTGCAATAATCCAATAGAATCTCACATTAAATATTTGGGTTTGTGGAGTTATGTTTTGAATATCAACCGTATGGAGGAGTTTGGATGAAAAGGGTTTCAATTTTTCTGCCGACTAGAAAAGCTTGATTTTTTTTGATAAGTATAGTTTTTTTTTTAATCAGGCTGCATCTAGGATCCGAGAAATCAAAGAATGGCGATGGTTCTGCGAAATCCAATGTGTTTATCTTGTATGCAAAATCGCGGTTCTTGTAATGCTTTACGGAATGAAGATAAATGGTCTCCAATTAGGAGTTTGGCCCTTTGCCCAGATGTGTTAAGAGTGAATAATAGAAGTTCCCGTGGTAGGATGCTGATGCATCGCTGTCGATTCATACGACGGTTCAACCCAAGAGCTCTAAACCCTCTCTCTTGTAAAATGACCAAAGTGGAATCTGAAACAAGAAAGAGCAATTGGTTCCCCACCATGGCATTCACCCATGTATGTGTGTATCTTTGTATCTGTGAATCAAATTCTGGTTGTTAGGGGAAATTGTCTTAGTTTTGGTTTCAATTAATTGATGGTGATTTCAATATTTAATTTCTCAGAGGCGAAATCCGTTTGAGCAACAGCTCATCAAGTTGACTGCTGTAGTTGCAGCTACATTTTTGTTCGTGTCGTCTGCTCATGCAGTTGATGCTCTTAAAACATGTACCTGCTTGCTTAAAGAATGCAGGTAATTTGCCCATTTTGTGAATAGATCATCCTTCAGATTTAGGGTCTTACCTCTGGTCTTTTCTTTTCGGGTCTTTATGAATTTCTGTAGTGGTTGCCTTGTTGCAAGTAGCAACTTTTCTAGTTATATCTAAGGGAAATGTTTCTTTACTTTCTCATCAGACTGGAACTAGCTAAGTGCATCACAAACCCGGCATGTGCAGCCAATGTTGCATGTCTTCAAACCTGCAATGATCGACCAGATGAAACTGAATGCCAGGTTGGTAGATAATTCTTTGTTTGGGATGATCTCTTACTCTTGTCTTAAGCATCAGTCATTAACTGATTGATTTTAGTTTGGTTCATTTTCTGTGGATTTTGCTTGATAGATCAAGTGTGGGGACTTGTTTGAAAACAGTGTGGTGGATGAGTTCAACGAATGTGCAGTCTCAAGAAAAAAGTGCGTGCCTAAGAAAAGTGATGTTGGGGAATTTCCTGTTCCTGATCCTTCTGTTCTTGTTAAGAACTTCAACATAGCAGATTTTAGTGGGAAGTGGTTCATAACTAGAGGATTGAATCCTACTTTTGACGCCTTTGATTGCCAATTGCACGAATTCCACATGGAATCTGGCAAGCTCGTGGGCAACATATCTTGGAGAATACGAACTCCAGACAGTGGCTTTTTCACACGGTCTGCAGTGCAAAAATTTGTGCAGGACCCAAATCAGCCCGGGATACTGTATAATCATGATAATGAATATCTTCACTATCAAGATGATTGGTATGACCAACTTTTGTTTCTTTCTCATTTCCAATCAATATACTCCAATATTTCTATAATTTTAGGGTGTGTTTGGTTGTCTGGGTTTTTTTAAACTAGCTGTAGTTTGATAACATGGTCAAAAATGAGTTAAATATTTAAAAACCACTAAACTGCATTTGGATATCACAGCTAGTTATCAACCTCTGTTTTCCCCAAACCATGTTTCATTTAACTAATAACTAGTTGTTTTTGCCCTTCAAAACCATGCTTATTTTCTAAACTTCAACAAGTTATTTTGCCTGTCCAAACACACCCTTAAGATTGGAACACTTTAGAATCTTCTTTAGAGCTGTGAATGAATTGTGTTTGCATCTTATACCTCATTTATTTAGCATTACATTAGTTGGACATTGTGATGATATTTGTGTTCTGTATGCTCATTCAGGTATATTGTGTCTTCCAAAATAGAAAATCAACCAGATGACTACATATTTGTTTATTACCGGGGCAGGAATGACGCATGGGACGGTTATGGAGGTGCTGTCGTGTACACTAGAAGTGCCGTTTTACCAGAAAGCATTGTACCAGAACTTGAAAGGGCAGCTAAAAGTGTAGGACGGGACTTCAGTAAATTCATTCGAACAGATAACACTTGTGGGCCCGAGCCACCACTTGTGGAGAGGCTGGAGAGGACGGTAGAGGAAGGAGAGAAGACTATTATAAGGGAAGTTGAGGAGTTGGAAGGAGAGGTAGAGAAGGTGGGGAAGACTGAGATGACATTGTTTCAGAAGTTGACTGAAGGGCTTAAGGTGCTTCAGGAAGACGAGGAGAATTTCTTAAAAGGGTTGAGTAAAGAAGAGATGGAATTGCTAAGTGAGCTTAAAATGGAAGCTGGTGAGATTGAGAAACTGTTTGGTGAAGCTCTGCCATTGAGAAAGGTAAGGTAGTGATGAAGTGAAACCAGAGATGAGAAAGAATTCACGAAAAGTGTTTTGGTTTTGGCAGGCAACTGTAATTCACTTACATTGATGGATTGTATTACTCCTATATTCCTTGTATAATCTTCTTGTATCTAACATAGCTCTCTTTATCTTCTTAATAATCATATATTTTTCAAGTCTTTCACTTTTCTTTGTATAGTTAAGTCGAAGAGCTTTGATTATGGCAAGCTTGAGAATTTTGCTGCATTAGTGTTATTCATTATGGTTAGAAAGGAATCTTCCCAGCAGGAAATATGAATTTTAACCATCCATTCACCACATGAATTGTTAGCATGACCCTAGATAGTCATTGTACAATAGCATCTTAGGGCAATTCTTATTAACCTTTTAATCACACGAAAGCGCCATACATTGTTGCATTCAAGACCATTTGTGACGCAGGCATTCAGCATTCCCTTGCTCTCCAGAATTAAAAGGACAAGTTGGTAAGAATGAATTGACGGCGTAGAATGTTAAGTAACTTGTGTTATAAAAAAATAAAATCCCAAAGCACAAACACACTAGTTTTGTTTTAATCTCCACCGTAGAGGCAAATAAATTTTGGTTGCAGCAAGATTGACAGTTTGTTTTTGGATAGTCGGAACAGAATACCAAGGAAAAATCAGGACAATGAAATCTAAGCCTTATTATATCAGTCTTCTTTATGTGGTTCAAATGTCTCTTCAATAAAATTAGCTCTTCTAACGGAACACTTGAATGTTCAGTATTTTATCTGTATAGCTGAAAGAGAATATGCATTAAGAAGATTCAGAAAAGACCCATTAAGAAAGAACATATACAAAATGTATCAAAAAGTTCTCAGAGAATTAAAAAAAAAACTCTAATCTGAACAAAGAAAAAATCATGTACAAAATGTATAGAGATAACCTTGTAAGAGTGTCTCAGTAACTGAACCTGGTATTGCCTCCGCTTGAAGATAATACCATGATTCTCTTCTCAAAGTCTGTTCAAACAGAACAGATTTGTGAGAAATGGTCCATATAAAGGGGTGTGTGAGGTAAGTTAACACTTAAATTTGCCACTATTAAAGACTAACTAGCCTTTTGTAATTTAAACCCAACTGATGGAGGAAGGATGGAAATTCTCATGATGCTGTTTCTGTATGATATATTCTCCGTCCTTGCGTCATCTGGTCTCAAGATTCTGTTCCTATCAAAATTGTCATTCTACTCTCCAACTGAATGGCACTCCCACTAGTCCCTTCTTCGTTTCGGCCTTTCAGACCTATCAGATTCACAGCCTTCCTCTGATGAGCTCGACCCATTTTCTGTGGCATCACTGTGACCCCTAGAATAACTCTCATAATAACTAGAAGATCCACCTTCATAATCAGATACACTTCTGCTTTCACTTGTACAAGAACTTTGAGACTGCCCACCTGCCCTATACTTTGAGCTCGGACTCGGCTCCTTAAAGGTAACTACACTTTTATGTGAAGAAGCAGATGAATTTTTTGATGAAACCGCCTTCATCTTACCTTTCCGGCTGCTCTGTCGCCTTGAACCAGCTCTATTGGCTTTTCCTTTATCTGGCTTACCACTCTCATCAGTATTGTAATTGCTTTCTTCATCTGACTGGTCATCATCATCACTCTCCGAATCTGACCGACTTTCTTCTCCATCTGAAGCGCGACTGCTCTGGCCATGATCAGAACTCTCGTCACCACTCTGCTGGTCTCTACTTCCAGCATCATCCTCATCACTATCTGAATTACTGGTGCTGTCACGCTCTTCGCTATCATAGCTATCCTCTTTCTTCGGGGCGCTGTGCTGTATTTCATTTTCATATTCCATGTTCTGTGGTTGCGGTGCCACATCATTTGGTATCATACAAATACAACTAAGCACTGCAGTTACATCACCTATTAATGGCCGGACCATCGGCTCATCTTGGATGCACATGGCTGCAATTCCAACTGCTTGGTTTAGGCTTGTTGCAGGAAATTGTTTGTTTAACCTTGGATCTGCCATCTCCGAGAATCTTTTAGGATCTCGGAAAAATGGTTGAGCCTGATAAGAAACCAATAAAAGCTGTATCATTGAACTCCTCTCTGTTGTAAAACCATAGCTACACATAAAAATTTAAGAAACCAAAGGAAAAGAGAGAGAGAAAAAAAAAGAGAACAGAAACTCATATAACTTCATCCTTGCATTTTTATTTGTCCTATTAGATTTTTTATACACATAAGGAATTCATCAAAAAGGTCGACGTAATCTTTAAAAATCCAAGTTTTTCTAAATCTAATCACTAATAAATGCTCACTGTCCTTTGGAGCCAACAGATGGAAAAGAAGAAGCAAATTCAAATATAATTTCATAATTCACTCATCATAAATTGGACAAAAACCTTCAAAGGACATATATCTGAGAACAAGATTACAAGGCTTAAGGGACATATAAGAGTGAACATCAAAAGAAGAAAAATTTACCCAAGTGACAAGGTTTTGCTCATCGGTTGGTCTGCTGGTGTCAATGGCTCTTCTTCCAGTTATGAGTTCAAGCAAGACAACCCCAAAGCTATAAATATCTGACTTAAGTGTGAGTTCACCATCTTTGGAGTATTCTGGGGCAGAATAACCATAAGTGCCCATCATCCTTGACCTTTCTTGAGTTTTCCCATCACCAGCTCCAAACTTTGACAATCCAACATCAGAAAGTTTTGGTTCAAAGTTCTCATTCAACAAGACATTTGAGGATTTAAAATCACCATATACTACTGGTGGATTAGCCTTTTCGTGCAAATACTCCAGAGCTTGGGCAGCACCAGATGCTATTTTCATCCTTGTAGTCCAATCCAAGGGCTTATTATCAGGACCATCGCCTGTAAACAAAATATGAAATAAGCTGTAGGCTGAAGATACTGTCAAGGACTTTTGTAAGTGGAGAATTTTGTTTTACCTAATAGATGTTGTTCTAGAGATCCCATTGGAACATATTCATATACTAAAACCCTCTGGTCGCCATCAGCACAGTATCCTATAAGGTTGACCAGATTTGTATGATTCAGAAGACTCAACTTCCCAACCTCAGAAGTGAACTCCTTGTTTTCTTGCATTCTGTTTCTATCAAGCTGCTTTACAGCCACAATCTTCAAGAGTAGAGTTGCAAATAGAACTTGGTATCAACTAAGCTTCCTTTGTTAAAGACAAACGAAAAAAAGGATAAGCTTAAACTAATTAACCTGGCCAGAAGCTTGAAGCGTCCCTTTGAATACTCTTCCAAATCCGCCTTCACCCAATAGGCACTCTTGCCTGAAGTTCTTTGTTGCCATGGCCAAGTCACGGAAGCTAAGAGTTTGTACTAGATCATGGTTTTGAAGCAACAATACTAGTCAGTTCCAGCAAATGGTGATTTTGACAAGTATCAAAATGAAATGCAGACTCTAAAAAATTAGGCAGTACACTTTCCTTGCAGAAAAAAAAAAACGCTTCACACCTTGTTAAGTAAAGAGCCATACAAACTCAATTATGCAAGAGTGGGGAAATAGCTAGCTCAGAAAAACTATATATATTTGACAAATGACAAATGAATTTTTCTTATGAACGAGCGTCGCAACACAACTGCCACAACAGAGTACAAAGAATTCAACACTCTCTCACAAAAGAATCTCAAGCACAATCCAAGAAGAGGAGAAAAAGCTGAACGCTTTCTCCTCACGCATAACCTAAAAACAGATAATTCACTTGAACCAACCTACGTTTGGCTAAATATTTTGCTGTATCTGAAGAATCGTCCAAATGAACCTAAACCAGCCACCAGAAAGTAGAATCAATCTCTCAAATCGATCCAAATTAAGAACGAGACACATCTCAGAGAGACTCAACACAAATCCAACCCGTGTAAATAGCACATTCTGTAACTGTTAGCTAAATTGAAATCCAAATTCATATGACAATGACGTTAGGGCAAAATTACCATTAGAAGCGACAGGGACTTTATTGGACGATGAACGTTGGTTCTTTTTGTTGGGCGAGGTATCAGAATCCTCGTCCCCTTCGAAACACGGCCAGCAATTCATGTCTCCTCTCCGCCTCCGTCTCCTCGCAACAACGCCCTAGGAGACCAACCAATTCCAGCCAGACTTGGCTTGTAAAAATCAAATCCAAAATGTGGAAGATGTGGGCGCCGATTCCTAGCCACGCTTCCTGCGCTCAGAGACGGGAGACAAATTCGAGGAAGAAGGAGATTGGCGAGGAAGAAGATTAATGAGTTTACTTCGCATTCGGATCGAACAGAATTGAATCTGGAGGAAAGTTCACATAACAACAAGAAAAGAAAAAACAGTGTTGAAAGGTCGTGCAATATTTGCATAAAGGAATAACAGGAAGAAGGAAAATTTGGTGGCAGAGAGAGGGAGGGAGGTAGATGAGTCGGTTCAAGGGGAGAGCCCCGTTGAAACCGACGAGAATCAAACAAAGACATGGAAAAAAGCATGCAATGGTGCATGGCCATATTTGGGGTGGATTTCGTGCTTCCAATATTTTTGGCAAATTTCTTATTTTTGGCAACGTCTCTCTCCCGTGGCCACGTCCAAAATGAATGAATGTCTACATGACCAAATTATCTGAGTGTGAAACAAGTTG
Source organism: Fallopia convolvulus (assembly GCA_964016875.1). Classification (NCBI taxonomy): domain Eukaryota; kingdom Viridiplantae; phylum Streptophyta; class Magnoliopsida; order Caryophyllales; family Polygonaceae; genus Fallopia; species Fallopia convolvulus. The sequence goes on from OZ024724.1 coordinate 44,057,858, forward strand.
CAAATTTAACATGCGAAGGCCACGCGCCTCTTGTAATAGATAAACTAAGGCCCTCCAGTTATGAGTGTTGATGCTGATATTTATAGTTGCTGATGTGATATTGAATATCGATTTTATATACTGATATTAGTTGTTTATTAATCTGGAATGTGTTCGGTAAGGTGAGTTATTGATATTATAAGGAACGATTGTAAAATTACAAAAGGATTTGATAAGGGGCAAAACAATAGTTACGGACTATATGCAATTTTGATTTGAAAGCCATTTGTCCTATTTCTCAAATGTGCCTTCTCTCTCTATTGTATCTCTTCCTATTGAGAAGCCCAATATGAAATTCCAGCCCACCTCCATTTCCTGCTCGCCACCATTGTAGACCTTCTGCGCCTCCCTTGAAACTTGTCGCCACTGAAGCTTGTCTCCTCGCAGGTTGCCTCCACTAGAGGAGACGCCACCGAATCCTGTCTCCCCCGTAAGTCAAAAATGGTGGATAAGAGGCCCTGAAATGGAGGATGGAGGAGATGAGAAACAAAATGGAGAGTCTGACTGATAGTTCTCAGATCTCGATTTTGGTATAAAAACGAAGACGAGAGAGGAGGTGGACTAGGTAAGTGTTCCAAATTCGAAAATTATGAAAATGGGTGAAAGTGAGGGGTAGTAGAAAAAAGAATGAAAAAGTTATTAGTAGGTCCCACTTGCTTATCTTTGGGTAGATAAGTTTGCTTATTTAAAATAAGATGGTGGTGTTGATTACTTTTTTAACAAATAAGTATTTGAAATAAGTACCTTATTTAAAATAAGCAAGTGTTGCTGAATATGTACAACGATGCTTATTTTTTTCCAAATAAGCAATTGTATGCTTATAAGCAAGCAAATGAGCGTTGACGGACGGAGCCTAAGGGTGCGTTCGGGTAAACATTGCTAATAAGTTACTAATAAGTCGATTGTGTTGATAAGTTACTGATAAGTCGGTTCTGCTGATAAGTTCCGATGCTGATAAGTAGATGCTTGTTTTTGAGATAAGCAAGTGGTGTTTGGTTGGAGGGTTTGTTGATTTTTTAAAGGTAATTAAGGAAATGTAAAAATTACCCTTACAAAATATTTTTTTAATAAAAATCAAATTACTAAAAAAATAAAGTGGGACAAATGTGTGGTAGACTTTGACGAACAAGGCAGAAAAGATACATGCTGATGGTGAAGAGTTTTTCTCCCTAGTCCGTCGTTCCGTCCAGATTCTCTCTCTAGTTCACCTACCTTGGGTTGTTTAACAGTTGAATGAGCTTGGGCATGTCTGTCGAGGTAGAGAAGATCCATCGTCGGCGTCATCGGCGTCTTCAACCTCTCGCTCCTCGACCAAATCCCTTTACCCTATTTCCTCCTTCCTTTCTTCCTTGTTAAAGCCCGACACATGAAGGATTGCCAGCGGGATTAGACTAAAAAAATCCAATTAAGATCTGAATTGGACTAAAAAAATTCAATTGAGAAGGACAAGCTCAAAATTCAATTAATTGAGAAGATATAAGCTGACAGTGAAGATTCAATTGAGAAGATATATTAAAAATTCAATTGAGAAGGACAAGCTCAAACCGATCTATATCGGCGGCGAATTTGTAGGCTTTGACAACGTAGAGAAGATATGTGCCGACAATGAAGAATTCTTTCTCTCGAGTCTTTCGTTCTGTCCGGATCTCTCTCTGGTTCTCCTTCCTATGGTGCCTTGTTAATTTTGTAGCCGAATAAACGAGGCAGAGAAGATACGGGGGCGCCGACGGTGAAGAGTTCTTCCATGGAGGAAAAATTTGGATAAAATCGTTAATGGCGCCGATGGTTGTTTATCAGTTGAATGAACTTGTTTATCAGTTCAGTGGAGGACGACTGCAAGTGGGGCTTCAATGGCAACTCCTAGGGGGGGAGAAAGAGGGCTTCAATGGAGGATCATTAATGGCGGGAGAGTTGAGCGTGAGAGACGAGAGAGATACAAGAGAGAGAAATTGTGGGTAGGGGGTAAATAAAAAAATTAGAGTGGGGCCCATGTGCTTATGCTTTTTGAGATAAGTTTGCTTATATCCGAAAAGCATGGGGGGGTTGATTATTTTTTCTACTTATAAGCATCGAAAATAAGTTTGCTTATTTCCGATAAGCAATTTCGTCGAGCACCCATTTTGTTACTTATTTCTGCAATTAAGCATATGTGTGCTTATAAGCACACACTTTAAGCATTCCCAAACGAACCCTAAGTGCTTGTTTGCCAAGGCCAAAACGCTAGCATTTAGCTTTTAGAATCTCATTTTAAACGCTACTAGAGTGTTTGGTATAATCAACGGTAGAGTTATTTCTAGCATTCAAAAGCTTGATTTTTGACAGCTTGCTTTTTAAGATTTAAACTAGCGTTTGAAAAATCTTTCCCAGATTTACCCTCAACCAAAATAAAAGGAAAATAATTGTTTTTTAATAAATCATATGTCCTATTTTTTTGTCATTTTATAAGTATAAACTAAACCAAAAGCTACTTCAACCAAATAAACATTAGCATTTTATTTTTATTGGGCCGCTAATTTCAACTGCTTTATCAACCGCTACCATTGCTATTTCACCCTGCATTTCCACCGCTAACTCGCCTCTAGTCGTCACCACCTACCTTTTCCACTATCACTCTTGCCTTCCACAACCGGTTTGGGATTTTTTTTCTTCACTTGTGTTTGATTGAAGGTACAATCTTAGATCTAAAAAACTTCAAATATGAAATGAGGGTTTATATTTGCAAAAATTAAATTGGGGCTTTTCCTCAATTCAAATCAATTTGGTCAAATAACCACATGACTGATTATAACAAGTAGAAATCACAATAATTTCATAGTCAATTTCAAAATTTTAGAGCAACTATTCAACATTTTTGAAAAAATTAGTGCAGAATTGAGATGGGAGAGGAGAATCTATTGCTTGGGAGGCTGGCGTCGATCATGTAGATAGTAGAGGTGTTTATCAAGGGAGCAGTGTGTTGGTGTCATCGTCTCGTCGGAAGTTTGCTGGTGTCGAGGCTCTTGTAGAGAGAGGGGGTGGGGGTAGTTTGTTCAGTTGATTCAAAGTGGTTCAATCCGTTTTCCCCAAGTTCTACTAGTTTGTTCAGTTGATTCAAAGACTTCATGGTACTTCCAATTTGGTAATGTTTCAAATCGGTAACTAATTTCTCAATCTTTGATCTCTCTATGGTTTCAATTTCTTATTTGGCTTGAAAATTAAACAAAAATTAAGATCTGTTTTGTTTTTCTCATCATCTCATGAAATCGTGAATTACTTAATTACTTATGTGTTTGCAGAGTACAAACTATTTGCGGTGAACAATTTTGACTATAAAATTTACAATGGAATCCTATAATTTCATTTGCATTTTCATTGATTTTTCTAGAATAAAATAAGTGCTAAACTTGTTTTGATAATCAATTAATCATTGCCAAGTTCGTATTATATATTTGTTTATTTAGTCAATTGATTAGTGCTAACTGCTGAGCCATCATAATGATTAATGATCATGTACTTTGTCAAATTATGTTTACTTAGCTTATAAATATATAATAATCAATATTTTCATGTGTTTGATGTAGATACTTTAAGATTGGCTCGCAGGGCCGGCCCACAAGCAGGGGCAGAGTGGGCGCTCGCCCAGGGCCCATGTTTCTAAGGGGTCCATACTAATTTTTTTACACTATATATGTAGACTATAATGCTGATAAAAGGCTCATACATATACTAAGGCCCATTTTATAAACAAAAAGCCCATCAGTCTAGAGAATTAGGGCTGAGAACTGAAGATCGAACAAATAAACTAAAAAAAAATAAATTGTTGAAAATCATTAAATTAACTCTCCGCTCTCGTTAATTCATTTTCCCTATTTACGATATTTTATCACAATCTACAGAATTATGACTGGGAACCGAAGAGACGCAAGCACATCAGTCTAGAGAAAGATGAAGCCGAGTTTAATGTTTATGCCGTTAGCATCATCGATTTCTTATGCTACTCCAACTAAATCGAGGTTGTCAAGCTTTATATGGGAGGAATTGGTTTTCAGATCCATCAACAATTTTACAATCCAAATGGTTCAATCCGTTTTTCCCCAAGTTCTACTAGTCTGTTCAATTGATTCAAAGACTTCATGGTACTTCCAATATGGTGATGCTTCAAATCGGAACTAATTTCTTAATCTTTGATCTCTCTATGGTTTCAATTTCTTATTTGGCTTGAAAATTAAACAAAAATTAAGATCTGTTTTGTTTTTCTCATCATCTCATGAAATCGTGAATTACTTAATTAGTTATGTGTTTGCAGAGTACAAACTATTTGCGGTGAACAATTTTGGTTATAAAATTTACAATGGAATCCTATAATTTCATTTGCATTTTCAATGATTTTTCTAGAATAAAATAAGTGCTAAACTTGTTTTGATAATCAATTAATCATTGCCAAGTTCGTATTATATGTTTGTTTATATAGTCAATTGATAAGTGCTAACTGCTGAGCCATCATAATGATTAATGATCATTTACTTTGTAAAATTATGTTTACTTAGCTTATAAATATATAATAATCAGTATTTTCATGTGTTTGATGTAGATACTTTAAGATTGGCTCGCAAGGCCGGCCCACAAGCAGAGGCAGGATGGGCGCTCACCCAGGGCCCATGTTTCTAAGGGGCCCATACTAATTTTTTTTACACTATATATGTAGACTATAATGCTGGTAAAAGGCCCATACATATACTAAGGTCCATTTTATAAACAAAAAGCCCATCAGTCTAGAGAATTAGGGCTGGGAACTTAAGATCGAACAAATAAACTAAAATAAAATAAATTGTAGAAAATCATTAAATTAACTCTCCACTCTCGTTAATTCATTTTCCCTATTTACGATATTTTAGCACAATCTACAAAATTAGGGCTGGGAACCTAAGAGACGCAAGCACATCAGTCTAGAGAAAGATGAAGCCGAATTTAATGTTTATGCCGTTAGCATCTTCGATTTCTTATGCTACTCCAACTAAATCGAGGTTATCAAGCTTTATATGGGAGGAATTGGCTTTCAGATCCATCAACAATTTTACAATCCAAGTGGTTCAATCCGTTTTTTCCCAAGTTCTACTAGTCTGTTCAGTTGATTCAAAGACTTCATGGTACTTCCAATTTGGTGATGTTTCAAATCGGTAATTAATTTCTCAATCTTTGATCTATCTATGGTTTCAATTTCTTATTTGGCTTGAAAATTAAACAAAAATTAAGATTTGTTTTTTTTTCTCATCATCTCATGAAATCGTGAATTACTTAATTACTTATGTGTTTGCAGAGTACAGACTATTTGCGGTGAACAATTTTGGCTATAAAATTTACAATGGAATCCTATAATTTCATTTGCATTTTCATTGATTTTTCTAGAATAAAATTAGTGCTAAACTTGTTTTGATAATCAATTAATCATTGCCAAGTTCGTATTATATGTTTGTTTATTTAGTCAATTGATATGTGCTAACTGGTGAGCCATCATAATGATTAATGATCATGTACTTTGTCAAATTATGTTTACTTAGCTTATAAATATATAATAATCAGTATTTTCAAGTGTTTGATGTAGATATTGTAAGATTGGCTCGTCCTTGGATTTGGAATTTGGGATATCAGATTGCTTCCTGGAGTTCTTACAATCTTCCCAACTACTACTTTCAGCATCTCAGGTGATATTATTCCATTCCTTTTGTGTTATGATGTTTCCCAAAAAGCAAAAACCTAGATTCCGTAAAAGAAAAGAAAGAGAAGCTAATGAAAAATTTATAGAATCACAAAGAGGAGATATTCACAAGTTTGTAATAAGACAAGGAGGTTTGAACCAAAATCCTGAGGGAATAGATGTTGCTGATCTTGAGAACTCAAATGAAAATATACCAAATGAAAACCAGTCCAATGAAGGGATTGGTCAGTCTAGTGGACCTAATGATGTGCCTAATTCAACTAATATTGATAATATATTTAAGAGTTGATGAAGAATCTATCCCTCCCATCGATATGTATGATCCTAGAAGGTGGGATAACCTTGACAACAAAGATAGAGATTTATTAGTCGAAAAGGGGCCTATAAGGGAGTTAGATCTTGTGTTTCCTTTATATAAATTTTCTACACATTTTTCATATGCATATTATTCTAGAAAGTTAACTAATGGAGCGATAAGTGATAGAAAATGGTTAGTTTATTCCAAACATATGGATAGAGTATACTGTTTTTGTTGCAAGCTATTCAAAACTGATAATAACAAAGGCTTGCTAGCAAATGATGGATATGATGATTGGAAGCATCTTAGTGAGAGACTTCGACAACATGAGAATAGTGTTGAACATATGACTAATATGAGGAGTTGGAATGAATTAAGGCTGAGATTGAAAGAGAATCAAACCATTGATAAAGAATTGCAACAAGAAATTACAAAGGAGAAAGAGCATTGGAGGCATGTTTTAAAAAGATTATTTTCTGTTATGAAATGCCTTTCTAAACATAATTTGGCTTTCCGAGGATCTAATGAAAAACTTTACCAAGATAGCAATGGTAATTTTTTAGGTTTGATTGAGATGATTGCTGAATTTGATGTGATAATGCAGGAGCATATTAGACATATTCAAAATCATGAAATTCATCATCATTATTTGGGTCACAAAATTCAGAATGAGTTGATTTCTACTTTGGTATATAGTGTTAAAAGTTCTATCATACGACTCATCATGGGGGCAAAATATTTTTCTATAATTCTTGGTTGTACCCCAGATATAAGTCATCAAGAACTAATGACTTTACTTGTGCGATGTGTGAATATGTCTAGCTATACAATACAAATAGAGGAGTACTTTCTGGAATTTTTGAGTGTGGATGACACATCTGGATTAGGACTTTTTAATGAATTAATTGCTGCATTTAAATCAAATTGGCTTGAATGTTGATGGTGTGAGGGGTCAAGGTTATGATTATGGTTCTAATATGAAGGGAAAACATCAAGGGGTTCAAAAAAGATTGCTTGAAATAAATCCAAGAGCTTTATATATGCCATGTGCTTCTCATAGTCTTAATCTTACTCTAAGTGATGTGGCAAATTCATGTGTTAAAGTTGTTTCATTTTTTGGTGTGGTGCAACGCTTATATACATTATTTTCGAGTTCTACTAAAAGATGGAAGGTATTGCTTGATAATGTTCTTGGCTTAACACTTAAATCTTTGTGTAATACTCGTTGGGAAAGTCGTATAAAAAGTGTTAAAGCTATTAGATTTCAAGCACCTCAAATAATATTGGCATTGTCGAAATTATTTAGATCTTGTGATGATGCTAAATCAAAGAGTGAGGCTGAAAGTTTGTGTGCTGCAGTTGAAAATTTTGAGTTTTTACTTGGCATGGTTATTTGGTATGATATATTGTTTGCCATCAACACGGTAAGTAAGAAATTGCAGTCTAAATCTATATACATTGATGTAGCCATGAAGCAATTAGAAGGTGTAATCTCTTATTTTAAAAAGTATAGAATTCAAGGTTTTGAGTCAAGTATGAATATGCCAAGAGTCTTGCAAGTGACATGAATATAGAGCCTATTTTTAAAACAAAGCGTCGAATTTTTAGGAAAAAACAGTTTGATGAAAATGATCATTGTAAAGAATTTCAATCAACTGAAGAATCCTTTAAGTTTCATTACTTTCTAGTCATTGTGGATATGGCAATTGGTTCATTAGAAAACAGATTTGAGCAATTAAAGATGTTTGAAAACATTTTTGGATTCTTACTTGATTCAAATCACTTGAAGGCATTGCATGATAATGAGCTTAAAGATTGTTGTGATAAATTTCATGTTACCTTTTCTTATAATAATGTGTCTGATGTTGATCTAGATGATCTTTTTCTGAATTAATAGTGTTACAAATATCTTTACCAGATGTGAGAATGTCAACTCTTGATATTCTTGAATTTGTAAGGGCTGCAGATTGTTATCCAAATGTGTCAATTGCTTGTCGTATCTTATTGATTGTGCCTGTGCCTGTGGCATCCGTTGAAAGAAGTTTCTCTAAGTTAAAATTGTTGAAAACCTATTTGAGGTCATCAATGCACAAGAGAGGTTGAATGGTTTGGCCATTTTAAGTATTGAGAAGGATATGCTTGAGAAATTAGATGTTGATACTATTATTAATGATTTTGCATCTAAAAATGCTCGACGATATCGTTTTACATGATCTTATGTGTGTTTGTTTATTTGGCAGGTGATGGCTAATTGATGTTGTTGTTGATTAGAGTTAAAAGACAATATTGAAGATGCATGTTGCTGCTAGAAGAGCCTACTATTGATGGCTATTTTTGTGTTGTTTTTACATTACAAGCATGCTTTGTTGTGTTTTTTTTCTGGATGATGTTACTTGTTTTACTAAGTACTGTTGGTGTTGGATTTCATTATATTTACCATTATGTTGTTGTCAAAAGCCAAGAATAATTGTTTTTTTGGTGATAGAAGTGGTCAATATATGATTTTGAATGCTAGTATATTTTAAAATTTTATTAAGGGGCCTCTAAATTTTTGTTTGCACCGGGCCTAATAAACCTTAGGATCGGCCCTGCCACCAGTAGATGAAACCTTATACAGGAGTGTGATAGGGAGTTTGAGATATCTAATGAACTTGAGGCCTAATCTTACTTATTTTTTTGGAGTTATGAGCAGATATATGCAGGCTCCAACAACAACACACTTGATAGTCCTGAAATAGATTTTAAGGTATGTCAAAGGGACCTTAAATCTAGGTTGTGTCTACAAGAAAGGGAAACTCAAAGAAGATTTGATTGGCTAATGTGATAGTGATCTAGCTGGAGACATAGATGACAGAAAAAGCACTACATGAGTGATGCCATCAAGCCCACCTATACCCACCTTCCCGACCTGCCTCGCTCGGCGAATCTGACCGGTGGGCCAGCCTCCAACCTGCCTCGTTCGGCGATCTGAATGGTGGAGCTCAATCATAAGCCATGGGTTGCAGTCCATGCACCCCAAACCGTAGGAAGGTTCACACCTTTTAATCCTACAAAGTGTTGGAGGTAGGATTTGAACCCAAGACCTCCATTTATCAAGGTGGGATCCTCACACTTGATAACCAACTACACTATCCTAGTTTCTCAGCCTAAAAGAAAAAACAGGTGTGTTTGGATGAAGCCTCCTGTTGATTGGTTAAAGTTGAACTTTGATGCTTCTAAACGAATAAACTCTTCAACTTTTACAAGTTTTTTAATTCGGGACCATAATAGTAAAATTTTATGTTTTGATCGAAAAAACAACAATCCGTATCGGTCATCCAAGCTAAAGCTCTTGCTTTACTATTAATTGTTTGAAAAGAACTAGTAAAGTTCCTTGGGAAATTCAGGCTATTATTAATGACATCCGTCACTTTGTTGCTTTTATTCCTTGTGTTGTGTTTTTTCATTGTCTTAGGGAATGCAATTTAGCGGCGGATTTCTTCGCTAGAGGACATTTTAGTAATCAACTTTGTTTTGCTATTTCTGTTTTTTTTTTCACGATCGTTATTTGATCCCTTGAATGTCTCTCAATTTAATGCTTGGGTCCGTGATCATACTCAGTTATTTGATTTTCTTAAGATCATTCGTTGTGATGAAAGAAACAAGGCGAGGAAGGAGTTTCCAGATGAAGAGTTGAAGAGGTCACCGGGCATAATTGGGCATCCTCATACAGGGAGGGAATCCATTTGTCACATGCTAAGAGGATGGTCGGGGTGTCCAGTCTACGATATACAAGGCCCCCTCGATACTAACAAACTAACCAATATGATGTCGTCTGCCGGATGGCTACATACCATGTCCTTGGAGACACGCATGGCGATGGAGCAAACTGCGCCATCGTCACCTCTCATCTCTTCAATTATAAACTCCAGCTCACTCAGTTGATAGATATGATGATGAGAATGACGACCACCATATATTCATGATGATCAGGTATATTGTTAGATATATATTACTCCAAACAAATATAATATTGTTTTCCTTTCTATAGTCTAGTTCACATTATATTGGTTAGTGCTATATATATGATTCAAATTAACTTAGGCTAGTTTGTTAGTAGAGATTTAATTGGTTTTTTAACTAATCAATGTATTGCCATATATGTTGTCGACCAGTGATGCCACAATTCTTTAGTTAGTTTTAATTAACTAGCAATACATGATCGATTTTAAAAATCAAGCAATTGATTAGTTTAATTAAGCTCACTGATATATTCGATCAGGTTTCAAAACGTGAACCACGTCCCCTGATCATCATCGAGTGTCGGAGGAAGAATAAGTTCATGTGGGAGCAGAGCTTTGAGGGATTTACGAAGTGCAAGTGGTATGAGCCCGGTAGTTTGAAGGATGTGGACAAGGAGGAGACTACTATTGGAGAACCCGAATTACTACTACAACAAGGTAATTGTGATGAGTATTTTCTCACCCTGGCTCGCTCTCATCATCCTCAGGTAACCATCAAGAACCTGGTGGTGGACCCTTTTCATGATATCTCACATAGTATCTCCAAGTTTGGAGGAGGTGGATATAGCTTTCTTTTTGCCAAAGCTATCACGTATCTCCTTACCAACTATGTTGATCCAAATGACCATGATGATGACGACGATGATGATGATTATGATGATGTTGTTGTTGATGATGATGATGATGATGGTGATGATGATGATGATGATATGCTAAGAATCCTAGCGCGCCAAGGATTTAACGAACCAAGAAATCGGGAAGTGAAAGGGCAGGAGGTCCGAGGTTGAGGGAGACGAAAGGGGAGAGGAGGAGACAGAGAATTAGGGCAGAAGAGTTTATTTCTTGGATAATCTCAACTTTAGCTTACAAGGGTTTATATAAGCTATGCCCTATCGGTTCAATAAAGGCGACTCAGGAAAGAACCGGAAAGAAAACCTGAGCAGAGAGTAAAAACTCTAGTTTAAAAATATTACAATAATTCAAAACAATCATGAATTAAAACCCTAAAATAACTAAAATTAATCTCGGAATCGGATCGGGACCCGACGCTGGCGCACGGGTCTAGTGTTCGGCCCGCTCTGCTGATTTGCACACGTATCAATTACCCCCCCCCCCCCCGGTGAGAGCCTGCTTGTCCTCAAGCTGAAGATCGGAGTAAGACTCCAGTAACTTGTCACGCGGTTCCCATGTCGCGTATTCCACCGTACCGTCGTCCCAAACAACCTGCCATTCAACTGCGGGACAGCCGTCGACAAGCATGTGACGTTCGGCAATAGCGCGTACCGGGTGAGAAACCGGCTGATCGTTGATAAATTCGGCCGTAAATGCCGGTTGAACCACCTGATCGGACGAAGCTACAAAAGGCCGTAAATGGGATACATGAAAGACTTTGTGAATCTTGGCATTATCCGGGAGCGCTAACCGATAAGCAACCGGACCAATCCGTTCAATGACCTCGAATGGCCCGTAGAAACGTCGACTGAGTTTTGAGGAAAGCGGCCGAGCCACCGAGTTCTGCCGATAAGGCTGAAGTTTCAACAAAACCAAATCGCCCACAGCAAACTGAAGATCCCGACGCCCACAGCAAAACCAAATCGCCCGTGAGCGCGGTCAGTTTCAACAAAACCAAATCTTCCATGCGTTGTTGCATTTTGCGTAAATTCTGTTTCAGCAAGTCGAGAATCTGACCGCGCTCACGGATGGTTCCCGCGCCCGCGTTGGTTGCCGCGGATGGCATAGTACAGCGAATCAAAGGGGGCGGTGTCCGGCCATACAGAGCTTGAAAAGGCGACATACGGAGGCCCTCATGAAAAGTACAATTCAGTGCAAGTTCATCCCAACGCTTCGGTCGGCTATGCGTGAAGGCCCGAAGATATTGCTCAAGGCCTCGGTTGTGGACCTCAGTTTGTCCGTCAGTTTGCGGATGATACGCTGTATTGTGCTTTAAAGTGGTGCCCCTTAAGCGATGGAGCTCGTGCCAAAAGGCACTTGTGAAGATGGCATCCCTGTCGGATAAAATCTGAGATGGAATCCCGTGATGCTTGACAACTAAATCAACAAATAACCCGGTGACCTTAGGCGCATCATAAGACGGTCCAAGCGGACCAAAGTGAGCGTATTTTAAGAGACGATCCACCATCACCAATATAGTAGAAAAGCCCTTAGATGGCGGTAAGCCAGTAATGAAGTCCATTGAGACCTCGTCCCACACTTTCGTCGGCACAGGAAGGGGTTGCAACAACCCTGTTGGTTTCTTTGTACTATACTTGGTAGATTGGCAAATTAAGCAAGCGTCAACAAAATTTTTAACATCCCGACGCATACCTGGCCAATAGAAAACTTCGGCCACCCGACGGAATGTCCGATCGACGCCCGGATGGCCGGCGCTCGGCGAGGAATGAAATTCTGTGAGCACGTCGGATTTCAAGGCCAAAGATTTGCTTACTACTAACCGATGACCATAATACAAGACACCGGTGTGTACTCGGAAAGGCGTCGGCAAGGCACCGTCCGCGGCGCGTGTGTGTAGCTCGAGCAAGTTTGGCGTCGTGCCATTCTCAGCGTGAACCCGTTTCAGTAGGTCCGACATTGGGCTAGAAAGAGCCATAAACTGGTTGATTTCGGTGCTATCATCGATCATTTGTCGGGAAAGCGCATCAGCCACTTTATTACTAGCACCTGTTTGTATTCAATCCGAAATTCGTACCCCATGAGCTTTCGGATGAAAAACTGTTGATCCGGCGTTTGAATTACCTGAGATAAGAGTTCCTTGAGGCTCTTTTGATCTGTGAGAATAAGAAAATCACGGCCCAATAAATACTGACGCCATTTCTGAACAGCAGACACAATGGCAAAAAGTTCCTTGTGATAGGCAAATGATCCTCTGCATCGAATGCCAAGAGTCTTGTTGAAGAAAGCAATCGGATGTTCTTCATGAAGTAAAACGGCCCCAATACCGTGATCCGACGCATCTGTTTCAATGACGAAATCTTTAGAAAAATCCGGAAGCTGCAAGATCGGCAGTGTAAGCATCGTTTTCTTAAGAAATTGAAACGCATCATCAACAATCGGGGACCAAGAGAACTTATCTTTTTGGAGCAGAGATGTCAAATGAGCCGCCAACGAAGCGTAATTCTGGATAAATTTCCGGTAGTAACAGGCGAGGCCCAAAAAACCCCGCAATTGGCGGACCGTCCGCAGTGTCGGCCATTCGCCCATGGCTGCTAACTTGTCCGGATCAGCGAGCAACTTGCCAGCGGATACGATATGACCCAAGTACTCTACTTTTGTCGTCCCGAAGGCGCACTTAGAACTCTTGACATAGAAATGTATTGCCTGCAGAATTTGTAACACAGTGTCGATGTGGTGCAGGTGAAGATTCCGGGATGAACTGTAAATCAATATATCGTCAAAGAAAACGATCACAAAATCCCGTAAATACTCAACAAAAATGTGGTTCATAGCGGCTTGAAAAGTGGACGGGCATTAGTCAAGCCGAATGGCATAACAAGAAATTCAAAGTGGCCATCATTAGTACGAAATGCCGTTTTATAAATATCATCAGAGAGCATCCGGATTTGGTGGTATCCAGAGCGCAAATCGAGCTTAGTAAAATAAATGGCTTTCCCCAGTTCATCAAATAATTCATCAGCAGTGGGAATCGGGAACTTATCTGTAACTATGGCCGTGTTCAGAGCTCTGTAGTCAACACAGAATCAGAAGGAGCCATCTTTCTTTTTGACGAGCAGCACATGAGAAGAAAATGGACTAGTATTGTGTTGAATAATGCTCTGAGATAACATATCCTGCACCTGTCGCTCAATTTCTGATTTCTGAAAATAAGGATAGCGATAAGGACAAACATTCACCGGTTTGGTCCCCTGATGCAGATGAATACGGTGATCCCAAATACGACGAGGTGGTAGGCCAGTAGGGAGTCGAAATACAGATTCATGGAGCCTTAAAATAGTAATAATATCGGTATGGATATCAGACGAAAATTCCACCTCGGCAGGTGCGGTGTAGGGCACCGGCGGTGATACAACCACCATTTCAAAGCATTCTTCGACGACTGCAGAATGATACAGAATTTGTAGCGTATTGAGCGAGATCAATTTAGGCCCTTGGTGATCGCCCGACAAAGAAATCTTGCGTCCATTCAACACAAAATCCATCGTTAAGTTGGCATAATCATGAGTAACTTTGCCAAGTGTTTGTAACCACTACACGCCGAGGACTACATGTGGGCCATGAATCTGCAAAACGAAAAGATCAACAACAAAATCATGTCCTTGTAGAACTAACGGAGTCGCAAGACATTTATGATTGCAAATGAGGGACTCACCATTACCAACGTAGACGCGAAAGGGCGAAACAAGAGTTAATGGTAAGCGGAGTTCTTCTGTCACTTTGGGATGGACAAAATTGTGGGTACTGCCTCCGTCGATAAGGACCTGAATCTGTTTATCTCTGATAGATCCAATCAACTTTAACGACTTCGGATTAGTATATCCTTCCATAGACAGCACACTAGAAACATCGCCCGACACGACAAGAGGCTCATCCGACGGAGTAGGCGGCTCTTCTTCATCATCAGAGTCGTGAGAGCCTAACTAGGCCAAAAATCTGTGCTTACAGCGGGTTCTTTTGAGCCCTGAGAAAGTATGAGTTGCTGTCCAGTTGTGAATTGCTCGTCGCAGTTCCAACACAATCCTTTTCGACTGCGCTCCGCGCGTTCTGCCTGTGAGAAATGCCTAATCGGAAGTTTAGGCACCTCGGTCGTGGAAGCTGGTTGGGCCGGATTATTAAGCGGGGCCGCTGAGCCGCTAGCCGTGGCCGGTCTAGGGTTCGCTCGGAAGGACGGCGTATTCCAATGTCGCATGGCAGATTGCGCCGAGACGGTGTCCTCGTACGAAGCGGATAACTCCCGTGCCAACGCAAAAGCCTGCGCAAGGGACACGGGGCCGCGCAGCTTGACTTCCCGACGAATTGGTTGTTTAAGGCCCGCTTTGAATAAGGAAATCAATGTCGGCTCGGTGAGGCCTGTAACTTTGTTCAACAATGCTTCAAATTCAGATTGATATGCCAAGACGGTTGTCTTTTGTTGTAGCTTTGACAGTAGGCCAACATAGTCCTCATAATATTGGGATCAAAACGCTGACGAACATCCCGAAGAAACGCCGACCAGGTGACGCCAAGATTGTTCTGACGTTGGTAACGAAACCAATCTGATGCGGGATGATCAAATAAAAAACCTACGAGATTCAAACAGTCATGGTCAGCAGTATGAAAATAATCGTAATACGTTTGAACTTTAAAAATCCATCCCTGTGGGTCAGATCCGTTGAATCGGGGCGGGTCAATCCGTAGTCGAGGGTAATTCTCATGTCCCGGCGGGGCCCGAATAACGACACCCGGATTGCCGGGTTGCGACGCTGGCGGAATCGCGGCGAGCGCCTGAGGAAGGTTGAGAGCCTGATGATCCGCGAGCGCGGGTTGTGCCGAGGCCGCGGGTTGCTGTACGAACTGAGGCGCGGGTTGTAACCCTAGCGTGCGATCCTCCGGAATGGGAAGCAGCCCATCCCCAGCCGTCGGGTGAAAGGGTTCGGCCAAGGGATTCGGCGCGGCCAGCGGTCCTCGGCCAAGGGTTGGCGGTTCGCCCCGGTAGCCGGTGTTTGGAGACAATTCAAGATCTCATAAACGTTGTTCGTGCGCAGACGCTCGGTTTCCTGATGTCGGAGACACGAATCTACGTTCTCCATCAAGCGATCCATAGTAGATGACATATGCTCCTGTGCAACCGATAAGCGCTGGATCATAGTCTGGAGCGACTCGGAACTACTCTCCTCCAAAGTACCCATAGTAGCGAGTTTGAAGTGAAAGCACCAGTTGATACGCTAAGAATCCTAGCGCACCAAGGATTTAACGAACCAAGAAATCGGGAAGTGAAAGGGCACGAGGCCCGAGGTTGAGGGAGACGAAAGGGGAGAGGAGGAGACAGAGAATTTGGGAAGAAGAGTTTATTTCTTAGATAATCTCAACTTTAGCTTACAAGGGTTTATATAAGCTATGCCCTACCGGTTCAATAAAGGTGACTCAGGAAAGAACCGGAAAGAAAACCTGAGTAGAGAGTAAAAACTCTAGTTTAAAAAAATTACAATAATTCAAAACAATCATAAATTAAAACCCTAAAATAACTAAAATTAATCTCGAAATCGGATCGGGACCCGACGCTGGCGCACGGGTCTAGTGTTCGGCCCACTCTGCTGATTTGCAGACGTATCAGATGATGATGATGATGATGAATCATCTCCCCGCAATTACAAAGACAATGATGATCACCTTCATCCTCGTATAGTGAACTACGCCGAATGGAGATGGAAGCAGCTCGAACAGGGAAGGCGGGGTCCCTCTAGAGTGACCACAAACCACTATTGTTGCAAGCCCGGCGACTGCATTTTCAGATTCACCAACAATAACCGGTTCCTGATTGATACTACTTGCGAGATATGTGATAAAAAAAATCCTCACCTCTGTCGCCGACGGACACGGAGCCTACTATTGTCGATTTTGCAGCCTCTCTTTTCATCAAGCTTGCGCCACCACTCCCAAACTCAAACACATGTTAGAGTGTATTGGCGACTTTCGTGCCATTTTGGCATTTTTCCAAGCAGAATCACCGCAACGCAACCATGCATGCTACTCTTGCTTACATCAAGGGAAAAAAAATTCAAATTCCTGCAACTCCTGCTTTTTTCGAACAGTTGTTAAATCTAAGAAACTGCCCGTGATTTTTAACCACAACGGTGGAGATGACCACCCTCTTTCTTTATGCGCACGTAAAGGATTTTCGACACACTATTTTTGTAACGCTTGTGGATTAGAAGGCGACTGCTTCAGCTATGGTTGTCATATTTGCAAGTCCCAATATCACTTGAAGTACATTGCCTTGCCTCTACAAACAGAGAGTCAACATGGTGGACACCTGCACACTATCAAGATCCAGTTCTCGTGTGTGATAGACAGCGATGATGATCAAGTATACGAGTGGTGCCTTGTCTGCTACAAAGACAATAAGACATTGACCCGGACACATGGGTTTATACTTGCCAACAATGTGTGTTAGGATATAACAAACTTGTATAAGTAGCCACGTGTGCAGTTAGTTACAGAGAGTTAGTTAGAGAGCTTCTTGTTGAAGCTATGCTGACTACGATTGTATAAATACACTCTCAGCTTGTATCTCTGTAATTCAATCAATAGATTCAACTCTTTCTCCCTTCTTCTCTTCCAATTCTAGCATGGTATCAGCCTAGGTTTTTCGTTCCTCTTCCGCATTTCAAATACCGGATCCAATTTCTCCATCTATGGATCCGTTCAATCCTTTGTATTTGCATCCTTCTGACCATCCAGGTTTGGTTCTGGTGTCCAAGCCATTCGATGGAAAGAATTTTGGAGATTGGAAGAGATTAATGCGTCGCGCTCTGTCGGCGAAGAACAAGTGGAGTTTCGTCAATGGATCTACACAAAAACCAGCTCCTGGCCATGCCGATCTCGCAGCTTGGGAGCGTTGCAATGATATGGTGGTTGCCTGGCTTCTCATTTGTCTGTCTCCTGACATTCAAAGCTCCGTTAATTACTTGGATTTTGCCAAGGATATTTGGGAGGATCTTGAAGGTCGATTTGGACAGATCAATGGCGCTCACTTGTTTTCTCTGAAGAAGGATCTGATCTCGCTGTCACAAGGATCAGACTCTATCACTTCTTAATACACCAAATTGAAGACGCTTCTCGACGAATTAGCAAGTGTTCGTCGCCTGCCAACATGTTCTTGTGGAGCTACTAAAGCAATTCTCGATTATGAGGATAATCAGAAGCTCTTACACTTTCTTATGGGCTTAAATGATGAATACATGGGTATTCGAGGTCAAATTCTCATGACAGATCCATTACCGTCTTTAAGCATAGCATATGGCATTCTTTTACAAGAAGAGACACAATGATCAGTCCACAGTTCTTCACAGATCATTGCTGAGTCATCTTCTATGCATGTTCATACTCAATCTGGTGACAAGAAGCAGCATAGTGTTTCGTCTCAAAAGAATGATGCAAGATACTGCACCAACTGCAAAAAGACGAATCATAATGTCGATAAATGCTTCTTTATCATTGGATTTCCTGAGAATTATAAAGGAAAAAACAAGAAGGTTGCTGACAAGAATTCTGGTACTGGTTCTTCTAAAGGATTTGCTGGACAGGTTGAATGTGGATCTTCTTCTAAGGGATCTTCTTCTCAGAATTCTGGTACTAATCTTTCTCAAGAGCAATATCACAAGCTTCTTGCCTTAATTTCTGACAAGTCAAGCACAAAGACGCCTTTTGATGATCAGGAATTTTCAGCCTTTGTTGGCAAGGTTTTTCTTCATCTCCTACAGTTTCCTGGATTCTTGATTCTGGCGCCAGGAATCATATGTGTGGCAATATCTCTCTATTACATGATATTGCTTCCATTGATCGTGTTATCTCTGTTACTCTTCCAAATGGAAATGTTGTGAATGTCAACAAGTCTGGTTCAGTGCAGTTATCTGATAGTTTGTTGCTCAAAGATGTTCTATTTGTACCTTCTTTTACCTGCAATCTCATATCTATTCACAAATTGGTGTATGATATGCGAAGTCAGGTTATTTTCTCACATGACAGTTGCTTATTACAGGACTCTGTCTCGAAGAAGAGTTTGATGATTGTTAAAGCTCACAAAGGTCTCTACATACTACAAGATTCTCAACTGCACAAGCCTTTCTCTCAGTTTGTTTTGAGTCATTCTGTTGATAAGAATAGTATCTTTGCTAATAATTCCATCTCTTATGATGTGTTACACGCTAGATTTGGCCATTTACATTTTTCTAAACTTCAGCAAGTTTTTTGTACTACATTAGATGCAAACTTCAAAACTCAACCATGTACTATATGTGCTAAAGCAAGAATGCATCGATTGCCTTTTCCTTCAAGCCAAATTTCTACTTCCAAACCTTTCCAACTTATTCATTTGGATGTTTGGGGTCCTTATAATCAAACAACACATGATGGCTTCAAATATTTTCTCACAATTGTTGATGATTTTTCAAGAACCACTTGGGTTCATTTATTATCTACCAAAGGTAGTGCTTTCAGCTTTGTCAAAGCATTCATTGCCTGGGAGGAAAGGCAGTTTTCTTACAAAGTTCAGGCTATAAGAACAGATAATGCAATGGAGCTGGGATCAGGAAAGGTTGCTCATGATTTTCTAGACTCCATTGGTGTATCTTTGCAAACTAGTTGCACAACAACTCCACAACAGAATGGGGTAGCTGAATGCAAGCATCAACATATTCTTGAAGTTACCAGGGCTCTTCTATTTGAATCTAAACTGCCTATCAAGTTCTGGGGAGAAGTTGTTTTAACAGCAGTTCATATAATCAATCGTCTTCCAATCAAAGTTTTGCAACAAAAATCACCATATGAGGTTTTATTTCAGAGAAAACCTGATTATTCTCATTTTCGAGTGTTTGGTTCTCTTTGCTTTGCCTCAACACTCAAACAAGGACGAGATAAATTGCAAGCTCGTGCCCATTCAGCCTTATTTCTTGTCTATCCTCTAGGTAAAAAAGCCTATAAACTTCTTCTTCTTGATACAAACAAAATTATATCCTCTAGAGATGTTCTATTTCATGAACATATCTTTCCATATCATGATTCTACATCTTCTCAATTTCAGTGGCCATCACAAACTTCTTTCATTGATGACTATCCTACTTTTTCTCCACCAAATCTTCCACCAGATCCTCATCCTCATCCTCATCCAGATCCTAATCCAGATCCTAATCCAGTTCCTAATCCAGATTTGAGACGTTCTACCAGAGCTCATAAACCACCATCCTATTTACACAACTATGTTTGTCATACTTCCATTACTGAACCCTCTCATTTTTGTGCCCACACTCTTACTTCTACTGTTTCATTTCCCTCTATTATTTTTCCTCAAAATTCTCCTCCTACAACTGAGCCTTTATCCTATAAGGAAACCATTCAACATAAGGAATGGAAAAATGCCATGACAGTAGAATTTCAAGCACTAGATGCTAACTCCACTTGGGATTTAGTTCCATTACCTAAGGGTAAACATCCTATTAGTTGTAAATGGGTGTTCAAAGTTAAACATACCTCTGATGGTTCCATTGAAAGGTACAAGGCACGTCTTGTTGTCAGAGGATTCACTCAAAAATATGGTGTTGATTACACAGAAACGTTTTCACCTATTGTCAAGATGACAACCGTGAGAAGTTTAATTTGTGTTGCTGTCAAAAAGGGTTGGAGACTTCATCAACTAGATGTCAACAATGCATTTCTTCATGGTGATCTAAATGAAGAAGTCTACATGAGATTGCCTCAGGGTTTACAAGTACAGCAACATAATGTGGTTTGCAAGCTTAATAAAAGTCTTTATGGCCTTAAACAAGCGTCCAGACAGTGGTATGCAAAGTTATCACATGCTTTAAGGACAAAAGGGTATGTTCAATCTCCAAATGATCATTCTCTCTTCCACAAGAAATCAGGTTCTGCTTCTGTTTTTGTTGCCATATATGTTGATGATATATTGCTCACAGGAAGTGATGAATCTGAAATTTCTTCCCTAAAGCAATTTCTAGATAACACTTTTAAAATCAAGGATTTAGGTGATCTACATTATTTCCTTGGTTTGCAATTTACAATGGCTTAATCATGAGCCAACAGAAGTACATTACAGACTTGTTACAAGAATACAAGTGTTCTACAGGGTCTTCAGTGGTCAGTCCTCTGGAGTTAAATACGAAATTGTTGTTGACATCTGGAGAATTGCTTCAGAATCCTACAACTTATAGAAAGCTTATTGGTCAGCTAAATTTCCTGGTGCATAGCCGACCTGATTTAGCTTATTCTATACAGTATTTGAGTCAGTTTCTTCATGCTCCAAGAACTAGTCATATGAATGCAGCTTTGCACACTCTTCGTTATCTCCGAGGGACCTTACATCATGCTTTGTCGTTCAGTTCTGCACCCTCCATGAAACTCCAGGCTTTTTGCGATGCTGATTGGGCATCTTGTCCAAATACTCGTCGTTCAGTTAGTGGCTATCTCGTGTTTGTGGGTGATACTTTGATTTCATGGAAGTCAAAGAAACATCATACCTGATGCTGTCCAAAACAGTAAAAGCAAAAAGTGGGCCCAGGAGGACCCCCATAGGCAAGTTGGGGACCCACGTCCATGTGGTTATCTAAAAACAAAACTCCCGACGAATGCGAGGTCTCTCAAACATCCCGGGACGAGGTCTCGACCTCGTCACCGACTCTGCTAATGCGCCCGCCCGCTCGAACCAATCACCAGCAACCTCACTCCCAAACCAATCGCAAGTTGCCTCACTCATGGACCAATCAAAAGCCCTTATTTCGAGTATCCCACATCGAACATTGGCCTAAATTCAGCCCCCCAATTCTCTATAAATAGAGAAGAACCTCGTAGGAAGAGGGGGTCGAAAAACCACTTGAACTCAAGAACCCTCTTGTTAGTTAAAGATCGACGTGATAGGAACATCGTCAAAAGACCTCGCTACAGATAGGAGAAACCCACAGAAAGACCCCAAAGTCGCACAGAGACCTCGCTCACGCCTAGAACCTCACCACAGAAACTCACAAAACTCCCTACATCATATCCTCAAATCTACCTCGCCCTAGAATCGACCTCGCAACGATAGGTGCGATCTCGGAACCTTGTAGGAGGTCTAGGTGTGATTCTCGAAGTTGTACATCAACCTCGTAGGTTTGTAACCTCGCAACCACGGAAAATCACAAATAAAGGAGCAAGTGTTTGCACTCAAATATAATAATATTGTTTCTTGTCTCGTAGCGTAGCTATTATTTCGGGTTTCATCACTGGCGCCGTTGTGGGAACCTCTTCATCCTAAGCAGCTTCCCGTTTAAGTGCAAACCTTGATTCCTAAAACCCCCTCAGAATGGCTTGTCCAAACAATTTCTTCCCCCAACATCCCGACAATATGGCCGAGACCCCTCCATGGGCGACGGCAGGTCCGTCAGGATACCCTTTTGTGGTCCAGCCAGGCTGGACATACAACATCCCGCAAAACTCATACCCATTCCAAGGGTATGAACAGGGTGGCGCTCCTTTCAACCAGTATCCCTATCCGGGGTACGGGCAGTACCAATAGGGCCAAGCTCCCCCATACGTCCCGATTCCCCCCCAGGGGCAACCTCATTCCGAGTACGTGCCCGCATATGTCCCGGGCTACATGCCGGGGCAGGAGGCGCCCACGAACGGGTCTACCACGGAGAGACACTCCCGAGATCCGATGCAGATCTCGCGATCCCGTTCGCGACGTGCAGAAAGGCGTGACATGGAGCTGTCCGAGACGGCGGCAAGCGCGCCACGCCCTCTGGCGAGGTCAAAGTCGAAGTCTGCTCGCCCATCCGTCGAGAGTGGGTACAGGAATCCCTTCGTACCCGAAATCCAAGAGGCACACATGCCCAAAGGCTTCCATTGGCCACAAATGGGACTTTACGACGGCACGGCCGACCCCGAGGACCACATAAAACACTACGCCGTCCAAATGAACGTCAACTCTTACAATGACGCCATTTTCTGCCGGATCTTTCCAACCACTCTGGACAAGGCGGCAATGACGTGGTTCACCAGCCTTAAAGTCGAGTCTATAGCCTCGTTTTCCCAGTTATGCGAGTCCTTCGTCGGGCACTTCAACTGCTCGAGAAAGCGCAAGAAGAACATGCGCGATCTCCGTGGCATTGAGTAGGGGGAAAACGAGAAGCTGGGTACCTTTTTCACGAGGTTCACCACCGCGGTCGCTGAGATCGCGCAAATCGACGAAGCCTCGGTCCGCGACATCCTCATGGGCAACCTTCGCCAGGGGGATTTCAAATGTCGCATTTTCCTCAAAAATCCGACCACATATGAGAGCCTGTGTTCTCGGATCACGGCGCAGGTCTACGCCAAAGACGCCGCCAGCCAGAGCTCGCGGCCGAGGACCGACAAGGAAATCGTGACCGAGGCTAAAGGAAAAGCTAAGGTGGCTGCGCCGGCCGCGAGGGACGCGTACATGACGCAAACTCACGACCGGCGTGCCGACTACAATAGCAACAACAACAACAAGAGCAACAATAATAACAGAAGCAACAACCGCTACGACAACCGTGGCGGTGGGGGTTGGAGCTGCTTCGGCGGGAAGCCACGAGGTTACAGAGGCAAAGGTGGCCCCGCCTACAACCCAAATGAGAAAAAGCGCACCAACCCCGCGTCGGGGCCAACCTCGTGCAGCAGGAACCAACCCGGTCCCGACCAAGCAACGCAGAACAACAAGCTCCGGCAAGGCAGTCGCGCTCCGGACAAGCCGCGGCGCCCGATGGGTACATCAACACCATCTCGGGCGGACCCTCGCTGGCGGGCTCGATCCAAGCGGAAAGGAAAAGATACGCGAGGGCAAGTCACCATGAGCCCTCGGTATACAGCGTGACACAAACCTCACGGTCCCACGTGGGTATGGCCTTCACGACGCAAGACGCCGAAGGGCTCCATATGCCCCACTCCGACCCCCTGGTGATACACGCTCAGTTGGGCTCGAAAATAGTGAAGCGAATACTGGTGGACACGAGTTCCTCCGTGGACATCATGTATTTTGGCGCTTTCGAGCAACTAGGGATCTCCGCGACATCCTTGAGGCCCTACGCTGCGAAGCTCACCTCCTTCTCGGGAAATGAGGTCGATGTCGCCGGTCTCATAGACCTGTGGATGACCCTCGGTACTGGCTCAACAACAAGAACCGAGGTAATAGAGTTTACGGTGGTGCACCTGCCCTCGGCCTACAATGCAATCATCGGGAGAGTCTCCTTGATGAAATTCCAGGCGGTGGTCTCCATCTACCACCTGAAAATGAAGTTCCCCACCAGCGTGGGTGTCGGAGAAGTAAAGGGCAACCAAGAAGAGGGTCGCGTCTGCTACATGACCTCGGCTAAGCAAAAATGCCCTGTGTTCATGGTGGAGACTTCGGGTGAGGCAGACCTCGAGGTCCGGGATTTCACAATACCCACTCCCGAGACAGAAAGAAGGGTGATTACCCCCTTCGAAAACAAATCAGAAAAGATCTACCTCGGGGGTTGCCGCACTGGGGACGCAACAGCGTCACTAGAAGCCCTGCTTGCTGGGTCCCGGGACGTGTTCGCCTGGACTGCAAAAGATCTTCGAGGTGTGCCTCGGACCCTGGCTCAGCACTCCCTGAACATCGACGTCGCCATTCGTCCTGTGGTGCAGGGTCGAAGAAAAATGAACGAAGAAAGGGCAACCGCCGCAAATGAAGAAGTGGCCAAGCTGTTGGCCGCAGATTTCATACGCGAAGTCCAGTATCCGAGATGGCTGTCCAATTTCGTGTTGGTCAAAAAAGCCAGCGGCAAGTGGCGGATGTGCGTAGACTTCAAAGACCTCAACAAGGCATGCCCCAAAGACAGCTACCCCCTGCCCTCGATCGATGCACTTGTAGATTCGACTACTGGGCACGAGGTCTTGAGTTTCCTCGACGCCTACTCGGGGTACAACCAGATATCGATGAATCCCCGTGACGAAGAGGAGACATCCTTTATCACTCAGCGGGGGACATACTGTTATAAGGTCATGCCATTTGGCCTCAAGAACGCAGGGGCCACATTCCAACGCCTCGTCGATCGGATTTTCAAAGACCACCTGGACAGAAACGTATCCGCCTACGTCGACGACATCGTGGTGCGGAGCAAGGGCCCCGAGGAGCACCTGGATGACCTCGTCGAGGTTTTCACCACCCTCGGACACCACCAGCTCAGCCTGAACCCCGAGAAGTGCGTTTTTGGCGTGTCCTCGGGGAAGTTTTTGGGATTCATGATCAGCGAGCGCGGGATCGACGTCAACCCCTCCAAAATAGAATCTATCCTCGCAATGAGGTCTCCTCGATCTCGTACCGAGGTACAGAGACTCAACGACGCTGTAAATTACTTGGGGAGGTTTTGCTCCCGCCTAGCAGACAAGTCTCTCCCGTTCTTTGCCGCCCTAAAAAAGAATGACAAGTTCGTTTGGGACGAGAAGCTCGAGACAGCCTTCTCCGAGTTAAAAACCTTCCTCACCAAGCTCCCCACTTTGTCACCTCCACACGCGGGCGAAGATTTGCAACTATATGTGGCGGTGAGTCCCGAGACCGTCAGCGCGGTGCTCACAAGAGAGGCCATGCACCCGGTATACTTTGTGAGTCGCGTGCTCCAGCCTGCGGAGCAGAGATACTCCCCGGCAGAAAAGATGGCGCTGGCTATGGTGACCGCCGCAAGGCGCCTACGCCCATACTTCCACGCACATCCCATCCAGGTTCTTTCGGACCTCCCACTTCGTCAGATTCTGCATCAGCCCGCCCTCTCCGGGCGTATGACCAAGTGGGTCGTCGAGATCTCTGAGTTCGATATCAATTATCTTCCGAGAACCGCGATGAAGGGACAAGCCCTCGCCGACTTTATGGTGGAGGTCACCTTCCCCGAGACAGACACAAGCTCGGACGAATGGAAGGTGTTCGTTGATGGCTCACGATGTGACGTCGGTGGCGGGGCCGGGGTGTTCCTCGCTGGCCCCTCAATCGAGACGGAGTATGCTCTCAACTTCGCCTTTGATGCCACCAACAACGACGCCGAGTACGAGGCTATGATCGCTGGGATCGATATGGCGCTACTCAACGGAGCCCGCAAAATCAGGGTCTACACAGATTCCGAATTGGTAGCACGACAACTCAACGGTCAATACGACACCAGGACAGGTTTTCTGCCCGCCTACTAAGCAAAAGTCAAGGCCTTGGTTTCATGCCTCGAAACCTTCGCGGTGGAGTCAATCCCACGGACCTCAAACACCAAGGCGGATGCCCTCGCCAGGTTAGGCTCCGCACTTCCCTTGGATGTGGGAAACCGCGTAATGGTGGAGAGAAAGCTCTCACGAAGCGTCGATAGCGAGGTCATGTCCATAAGGACCGAGGACTGGAGGTTCCCGGTGACGAGGTACATACAAAGCGGCATCCTCCCAGAGGACCCCGCGCTGGCCAGAAAACTAAAAATGCAAGCCGCCCGTTACTGCGTCGTCGACGACCAGCTTTATCGCCGGGGCTACGCTGAGCCCAACCTGCTGTGCATACCGCCCGAGGCCACGGACCACGTCCTCTACGAGGCCCACGAGGGAGTTTGTGGGGGACACCCGGGGTGGAGGTCTTTGGCACACAAAATTGTCCATTTGGGGTACTTCTGGCCCACTCTCCGACAAGACGCGAGAGCTTACGTCCAAAGGTGCGTCGGATGCCAGAAACACGGGAACGTCCAGCACACCCCGACGGCTCCCCTCCGTAGCATTCACGCGCCATGCCCATTCGCAATGTGGGGAATGGACATTCTAGGCCCATTTCCTAAAGCCGCAGGCCAAGTGCAATACATTTTGGTCATCGTGGACTACTTCACGAAGTGGATCGAAGCACAGGCAATGGCAAAAATCACCGGGGCAAAGGTCTGCGAATTCCTGTGGAAGAACCTCGTCTGCCGTTTCGGTGTCCCCATGACAATCATGACCGACCATGGCCCCCAATTCGACTGCGAAGAAACTCGGACTTTCTGCTCTGAGCTGGGCATCAACCTCAAATTTTCCTCCGTGGCTCACCCCCAGTCCAATGGCCAGGTAGAAAACGTTAATGCCCGCATCTTGACAGACCTCAAGAAACGCCTGGGCATGGCACAGGGCCGCTGGGCCGAATTACTTCCCCTCGTCCTCTGGACGTATCGCACGACCTCGCGCCGCGCAACGGGCGAGACCCCCTTCGCTCTTACCTACGGGGCGGAAGCCCTCGTTCCCGTAGAAACCCTAATTCCATCAACAAGGGTGTATAACTTCGACGAAAAAGAAAACGAGGCCAACCTCAAAGTCGAACTGCAGTTCCTTGATGAAATCCGCGAGGTAGCGCACCTGCGCTCTAGAGAATACAAGCGACGTGTCGCCGTATACCACGACAAGAAGGTCAGACCTCGCCTCTTGGCCACGGGAAACCTCGTGCTAAGACGCACCGAAGGAGGAAAGTTGGACCCTAACTGGGAAGGACCCTACATCCTCGGAGAAGAAGTCGCGCCCGGGGCTTTCAAACTCAGGGACGACGAGGGGCGCACACTGAGCAAAACGTGGAACGTCGCACGACTCAAAAAATATTACATGTAGAAACTCGAAACCCCGTTGTTCCTCACAGTTGGTAAATAAAGGATTGCAGGCTTTTCTAAAAACGCTCCCTCATTGAAAAATTCCACCCCTCGCTTCCCGCTTGGGGTTGGAGAATCTCGTTCGAAAGAAGTTCCACCCCTCGCTTCCCGCTTGGGGTTGGAGAGTCTCGTTGAAAAATTCCACCCCTCGCTTCCCGCTTGGGGTTGGAAAATCTCGTTTGGAAAAAAGTTCCACCCCTCGCTTCCCGCTTGGGGTTGGAGAATCTCGTTGAAAAATTCCACCCCTCGCTTCCCGCTTGGGGTTGGAAGATCTCGTTTGGAAAAAGTTCCACCCCTCGCTTCCCGCTTGGGGTTGGAGAATCTCGTTGAAAAATTCCACCCCTCGCTTCCCGCTTGGGGTTGGAAAATCTCGTTTGGAAAAAAGTTCCACCCCTCGCTTCCCGCTTGGGGTTGGAGAATCTCGTTGAAAAGTTCCACCCCTCGCTCCCCGCTTGGGGTTGGAGAGTCTCGTTGAAAAGTTCCACCCCTCGCTTCACGCTTGGGGTTGGAGAAACTCGTTTGGAAAAATTCCCACCCCTCGCTTCCCGCTTGGGGTTGGAGAGTCTCGTTGAAAAGTTCCACCCCTCGCTTCGCGCTTGGGGTTGGAGAATCTCGGTGACACGAACGAGGTTCGGGGACGAGGTTCACGGACGACTATTTTTAGGTTGGAACGAACTTCCACAAAAACGAGGTCCGAACGGAGGCTCACGACCTCGTCGCAGGACCACGACGCCCGGTGTGGTCCGAGCCCCACAAAAGATGTGACACTCGAACCATGGGGTTGGACGGATAAGGACTGACATATGCAAGAAAGTCTAAATCAAACAAGCATAAGAAAAGAAAGTGACAAAGGGCACAAGATCAAAAGCAGGTGTTTCGATTACAGACCCCGTAGGGTCACCCAAACAAAAAAAAAAGAAGATGTTTTAATTACAAACCCTGTAGGGCCACCAGAAAAAGTTTTCATCATTTCTTCGAGGTTTCAACCTCGGGACCGGTAAGATCAATGGTTTTAGGGGTTTCGGCGGAGGCAGCCGAGGCTTCAGCAGGAGCAGGTTCAGCAGGAGCAGGGGCAGCGGAGGCAAGAGGCGCGGGCGCACTGGTCGCGGGCTGAGGTCCCGTAGAGGTTAACTCCGGGTTCCCTCCAATAAGCTCTACCTCGGGGGGCGCAGTGCTGGACACGGTCCCGTCCGCGTTGAGGAAGAACTCGCATTCCCCCTCGGGATCCTCCGACCCCAGCTCCCCCATGGTTTCATTGTAGTTGGGGTTGAAGAAGACGATCTGGGGGTTGAGGTGCCCATACTTGGCCACCGCCTGCATTACGCCCATGCGGACTGCCTGGTGGAACATTGTCCTCACACTCTCCACCAGCTCCGCCTTGTACTCCTTCGAGTCCACATACCTGTGACCCGCGACCTCGACTTCCTTGTTAAGCTCAACAATACGCCCCTCGAGGCGCCTGATCTCCTCCTCGGCCCTCAGAAACTCCGCTTCCTTCGCCTTGAAGAACTCATGTTCGGCGGAAAGCTTGCCTCGAAGCCCTTCAACCTAGCCCCGCAGAACCTCGGCCTCGCCCCTCGCCCTCTTCTCCCCTCCCTCGCCGCCTTCACCTCCTCTCTTGCCGCGGCCTCGACCCGCTTCTTGGCCGCAGCCTCCGCGGCTTTGGACGACTCTGCGACCTCGGCCAGCTCCTTGGCCTGTCGCTCGCACACCTCGCTGCGGGCTCGAAGCGCCGCCTCCATCTTGTCCATCCTCGAGTGGGCGAGGGCGATGCGACTCCGGTTATAATTATCAAAAAATGTGTGCTGCAAATTCACAGGAGAGTGAGAAAAGAAACAAGAAAGAGACAAGAATTAAACACACAAAAACAAAAAAAGAAGAGGCTTACCATGGCCGAATACCGAGCAGCCTCGTCGTCAAGCGCCGCCTCGGTGAGGTTGTTGGCCCACGCGACCTCCTCCTTGTAATCTCCCCGGGCCCAATCCAACGGGGCCCCTCTGATGGGTCCAGGGCAGTGAAACATGGCAGGATGGGGGCCTGTATCCCCGCGGCCTCGCCCCTCGAAGTTGAAAGCAGGAATGAGTTCCAAATGCCGCGAACTTCGTTGGTGGTCGCCCGACCAGGGTTTCTTCTTCTTCTCAGGGGAAGACCCCACTTCCTTCCTCTTCCGCAGGGCCTTGTCGTCGGACGCCCGGGGTGGATGGGTGGTCCCCTTCGTGGTGGCCCCTTTTGACGGAACCACATCAGGCCTTTTTTCCCCCTGGGGCGGCCCCGTGACGTCCCACTGCGACGCCCTCGTAACGCTCCCCTTGGGCAGGACTCCCCCTGCCGCGGCCGTTGGCGAGACAGGTCCGGCTGCGCGGTACCTGCCCTCGTCTGCGAGCTCGGCTCATTGATTGAAATCCCCTTGAGGACCCGGGGAGCAGGGGTCTTGGAAGTAGACGTCATAGGTTGTTTCCCCTTTGACGTCGTGGTAAGAGCGTGCAGAAAATTCACTGTCAAGAAAGAAGTAAAAAGAAAACAGCAGGTTAAGACGAGGTCAGAAACGAAGGAAACGAGGTGTATAACCCCGCAAACATACAAAGTAAAAAGAAAACAGCAGGTTAAGACGAGGTCAGAAACGAATGAAACGAGGTGTATAACCCCGCAAACATACAAGGAAAAAGAAAACAATCAGGGAAATAGCGATAATAAAATACCCTCTCCGCCCTCGCGAGGAGGGAAACTGAGGCTCAGCCCGGCCCGCTCCAGCCGGTCCTGAGAAAGGTAGCGCTCGTATGGCGCCTGTTATGCTGTGGCGTACTTGGCCTTGAGCGCCTGGAACTCGGCGACCTTGTACGGGCACACGCATCTCTTGTAGTTACCCGGTGCCACAGGGAAATTAAGATATCTCCCGCTGAGGTCTCGGACCAAAAACCATTTAGGTTTCCACGTCCCGACGTTCGACTGGGTCGAGATGATTTTGACGTTCGGTGTGCTGAGGTTGACCAGGGAACAGCGAGGTTCTCTCCTCGCCAAGACTAACGGCGACAAGTCGCTGAGATTCGGCTCGTCCAGAAGCTCGCGACTTCGAATTGTGTAAGCACATAACAACCGCCAGGCGTTCGGGAACAACTGAGCGGGGCAGACACCCATGTCCCACAAGAAATCAACGATGTGCTGGGCCAGGGGCAGCCTAAAGCCCGCTTGAAGACTGACGAGGTTCACGACCACACACCCCTCGTAGGACGCCAGGGGTCGCCCCTCCTCCTCTGGCAGTGCCAGCTCGACTCCCTCGGGCCAGGGGAAATCTTTAGCTATGTCCGCGAGGTCATCCAGCTTTAAATCGGTGGACACCCCCTCGGACAAGTAGGCCTCGGGAGTACTCGGACTCATTGGAATCCGTTCTCTGAGGACGACGGGAACGCCGGATACAGCATCGGTAATATAGGCCTCGGGGAAGCTCGAGGGCACATACGCGGCCGAAGCTGAGGCAATGGCCGCGTCCAACCTCGCCTCGACCTCAGCGGCGATCACATCAGGAGAAGAAGAGGAAGCCAGTTCAACACCAGAGTATATGCGCAGACGAGGGAAATGCGAACTGATCGAAATAGCAGAGTCGCTGGATGAGGGCTCGCTGAAGACCATCGAAGGGGAACTTGGGTTCTGGGAATCACTAGGCTCTATGCTTCCTACGGACTCGGAGACCTCCTGATAGAAATTCTCTCGGAAATTAAAGACAAAGCCGGGCGGTGGGCTCGCAGAGGCTCTCCTAGGCATGAAAAGACAACGTCCAGGCCGCGAAAAGCTAGCACCTGGAAAAGAAAAGGTCAGTAAGGCACTAAAGGTAAGGCAAACAAAGAGAAAAACACGAGATCATGACCCCGGGAAAGAAGGAAGGACGAGGTCGAGCCCGAGAGTAAAGCACGAAGATCATAACCCCGAAAAGAAAAGAGCACGAGGTCATAACCTCGAAAAGGGAAAGGCACGAGATCATAACCTCGAAAAGAAAAGAGCACGAGGTCATAACCTCGAAAAGAGAGAAGCGCGAGATCATAGCCTCGGGAGAAAATGGGCACGAGGTCGCAACCTCGAGGGACAAAGCAACGCGAGATCATAGAGGGAAAGGCCACGTGGCACCCTACGGGCTACTCTGACAAGATAGGACGACAAAGAAGAATTTGAAGCGCCAAAAGAAAGGAAAGAGAAAGAAGGCCAACCAACGGTGGAAGCCAGCGGCGGAAGCCCAAACGTCCCGTCAATCAGACATCGTGACATTTGGGCTCCCGAGGGTTTTCGAAATTCGAAAAATGGTGAGCGGAGAAACGGGAGTTCAACCGTCGCCCCAAACAAAAAAGAAAGAGAGAAAAGCGATAAACCCAAAAACCCAGCGATACCTTCACGGCGGCAACCGCCCCCCACCACCATCTCACCACCGTCTCACCACCACAACACCGCCCCCCGGAGCGTAACGCAAAGAAAAAAGAGGGGAGAAAAGCAGGGCGAAAAGAAAGGAGAGGAGACGAAAAACCAAGGGAAGACGAGGGCTCTACGGAACAAAAACCACCAACAACGCCGCCGCGCAGCCAGCAGAGAAACACCCAGAAAGCGTAAACACCCACCCAGATGCGAAACGGAACAAAGAAAGAACGAAGAAACACCCAGAAATCGTAAACACCCCACCCAGATGCGAAACGGAACGAAGAAAGAACGAAGAAACACCCAGAAATCACAAACACCCACACAGATGCGAAACGGAACGAAGAAAGAACGAAGAAAAATAACAAAGGGTAAACGCCAAAAACCACACAACCCTGCCACCGCCGCTTCGCCACCGTGACACCGGCGCGAAACGCCGGGCGACTCACCGTCGCCCTTACGAAACGCGGGGCAAAAAGTGAACAAGGGAAGAATCAAAAGCAAAAAATACCAAAAGACAAGAGGAAGAAGATCAAGAACTTACTTGTTTAAAGGTTGACGAACGAGAGGCGGTGGCGTAACTAGCGAACGGCGAAAAGCTCGTCGGAAACCGTCTGGAGAAACCGCTCAGAAGAAACCGAAGAGACAAAGAGAGAGAAGGAGCGAAAATATTGGAGAGAGAAGATGAGGGGGAAGCGTGTGGGATACGCCCTTATATAGAGCAGATCTGAGCCTCCCCCCACTCCCGAAAGGCTTCTTGGGCCTCTTACCTGGACGGCTCACTAATCAGAGAACGGCGAAAAGGCCCAAGGATCTTCATCCACGCAGAACAGAGCCTCACACCTCGCAAAGCGCCCTCCCAACCTCGAGACCTTCATAACCTCTAAAAAACACCCCACATCTCGTGAATCCAGGAAACTTATGCCCTTCGACCCTCGGGGCGAGGCCCCCAAGCCATGGGGTTGTGATGATGTCCAAAACAGTAAAAGCAAAAGTGGGCCCAGGAGGACCCCCATAGGCAAGTTGGGGACCCACGTCCATGTGGTTATCTAAAAACAAAACTCCCGACGAATGCGAGGTCTCTCAAACATCCCGGGACGAGGTCTCGACCTCGTCACTGAATCTGCTAATGCGCCCGCCCGCTCGAACCAATCACCAGCAACCTCACTCCCAAACCAATCGCAAGTGGCCTCACTCATGGACCAATCAAAAGCCCTTATTTCGAGTATCCCACATCGAACATTGGCCTAAATTCAGTCCCCCAATTCTCTATAAATAGAGAAGAACCTCGTAGGAAGAGGGGGTCGAAAAACCACTTGAACTCAAGAACCCTCTTGTTACTTAAAGATCGACGTGATAGGAACATCGTCAAAAGACCTCGCTACAGATAGGAGAAACCCACAGAAAGACCCCAAAGTCGCACAGAGACCTCGCTCACGCCTAGAACCTCACCACAGAAACTCACAAAACTCCCTACATCATATCCTTAAATCTACCTCGCCCTAGAATCGACCTCGCAACGATAGGTGCGATCTCGGAACCTTGTAGGAGGTCTAGGTGTGATTCTCGAAGTTGTACATCAACCTCGTAGGTTTGTAACCTCGCAACCACGGAAAATCATAAATAAAGGAGCAAGTGTTTGCACTCAAATATAATAATATTGTTTCTTGTCTCGTAGCGTAGCTGTTATTTCGGGTTTCATCAATACCGTCTCTTTATCCTCAGCAGAGTCAGAGTACCGTTCTATGCGCAATGTCACCACTGAGCTATCATGGTTGAGTCGCCTTCTAGATGAGCTTGGTGTCGAAAACATATAGCCTATTCCTTTGAAATGTGACAATCAATCAGCTATATTCATAGCCAACAATCTAGTTTTCCACGAGCGTACCAAGCACATAGACTTGGATTGCCATTTCGTTCGGGAAAAACTTTTGGAGGGTCTTTTACAAGTTAGTTATGTACCCACCAGTGATCAACCAGCAGATCTTCTCACAAAGCCTATACCTGGCCACAAAATGCACGAGTTCAAGCACAAATTAGGCATGCTCGATTCGTCCCTGCCAAATTTGAGGGGGGGGGGGTGTTAGGATATAACAAACTTGTGTAAGTAGCCACTTGTGCAGTTAGTTACAAAGAGTTAGTTAGAGAGCTTCTTGTTGAAGCTATGCTGGCTACGGTTGTATAAATACACTCTCAACTTGTATCTCGGTAATTCAATCAATAGATTCAACTCTTTCTCTCTTCTTCTCTTCCAATTCTAGCAGTGTGACTATGTAGCTCATTTGTATTGTGAAAGTGCACAACAATATCAACAATAACAACGGCATCTACCTAGTGAAGCCCGGTATGACAAGATCTGGGGGGTCGAGACGATGCACCCACCCTTGCCCCAACTCAACGTCAAGAGGATATTTCAAGAGGACCCAAAGTAGGGATGTGCAACGGGTCGGGTCGCCCGCGACCCGCACTGACCCGACTCGCAAATTGCGGGTTGCGGGTCGACCCGCGATCCATGCGGGTCGGGTCGCACGTCGAAATTTTTTATTTTGCGGGTCGCGGGTCGGGTCAAACCCGCGCGGGTCGCGGGTCGACCCGCGACCCGCAATATTTTTAAAAATGTATATATTTTTTATAATTTTATTAATGTATAAACTATTGATTTATAAAAAATTGATGGATTTACGGGTCGACCCACAAACCCGACGGGTTTTAAAAAAATACATGTTATTATGTTAAAAATTAATTTTTTTAGGTAAAAAATTAGTTTTGACCCGATTAACTTAGTCAAACGGGTCAAGCGGGTCGACCCGCGAACCGACCCGCTAGACCCGCGGATCGGGTCGCGGGTCGAATCGCGGGTCAAAAAAAATAATTTGCGGGTCGCGGGTCGACCCGACCCGACCCGTTGTTCATCCCTAACCCAAAGTAAAAAAGGAGGAAAAGGGCGGGAAATAAAAGATATATAGAAAAGACTAGAGGGAGAGTAGAAATTGAAAACGAAAAAGTGTGTGCTCTTATATTTTTAATTTGAAAATATTAAATAGAGAAGTGAAATAGATGATACTCCCTCTGTCCCGCTTTATTTGTCATGAAGGACAAATTGCACGTGTTTTAAGAAACAAAAAAATGCAGAAAAGAGTACTGCCAAAATTTCAAAGAGTGTAGTATTGATCTGCTTTACAAATTTTTGATCCCCCACTTTAATTCTGGACTTTTAAGATGCTCAATCCCACCATTACAACTTTACATTAAACCTCAAAACAGAAAAATTACACAAAGAAAAATTACACAACTATGAATACAGATTTAGAGGGGATATTCTCCTCCACTTCTTCAAGGCCAAATATGAGGACTTGAAACAAACAGAAACAGAGATATCTTGTGAAAAAAAAACAGATTGAGAGAATTTTAGACGGTTGAATAGAGACGAAGCAAGATTGGACAACCTCAAACAAAAAGACAGAGAGCGTATGGGACTTCAGAGAGATCGAGAGAGTTTGAGTGAAATCAAGAGCTCAAAAAGCAAGATCCGAGAGCCTGAAACAAAAAAAAAAAGATAATGTGAGAATCCATAAAGTAGAAGAGAAATAAAGAGCTAAAAAGCAAGATTCGACACCCTTTACAAAAAGTACGAGAGTTCTTGCGGGATTCTAGAGAGATCGACAAGGTTGAAAGAAAGAAAAAGCAATCGAAAAGGAGGTTTTGAGACCCTAACAAAGATCTCGTGAGTTTCGAGAGAGACCAACAAGAGAAATCAATAGATCAAAATGCAAGATTCGAGAACTCAAACAAAAAACGAAAGTTCTTGTGAAATTTAAGAGAGATCTAGAACATTGAGACAAATCAAGAGCCCAAAAAAAGCCATATTCGAAAACCTCAAACAATAAATAGAGATCTCATGAGATTTCAAAGAGATTGAGCCCTTTAAGGGAAATCAAGGACTCAAAAGGCAAGAATCGAGAATCTCAAACAAAAAAAACAAATTCGAGAATGATAAAAGATAGATCGAGAGAGTTTGAGAGATTAACATACTGAGATCAATTTTTTATAGATCGAGAGCTTGAGAGCATGATTCGAGCACCACAAACAAAAACAAGAGATCATGTGAGAATCAGAAGAGTCGATCGATCTCTAGCAAACCATAGAACGAACTCGCTCGATCTAGAGGAATCCAGAAAATATGATGAGAGAAATGGATATCTTTTGTGAGAGGCGTGAGATTAGGGTTTCTGAAAGGAATGGAGAGGTTAGGAGTATAAGTGGCGTGAGAGAGCATTTGAGGTGGATAATGGGCCTCACACAAGTTCAAAATATTTTTGGACTGGATCGTTAAAGGGGGACCAAAAAAATGGAGCTCGAAAATTTGCACATAATGTATCTTCCAACAATAAAAATGGGGGACAAGAAGCAAGCATATGTTGTTTTTAATATTGATAAAACAAAAAGTGAAATAAATTGGAAAGAGAAAAAGTGGGTAAAAAGTGAAATTATGTGTATGATGGAATTTAATAAAGGTAAGAGAAGATGAATAGTTGTTGAGATGGAAAGAGAAAAAGTGGGTAAAAAGTGAAAATGTGTAAAAAGTGAAATTGATTAAGGATATTTTTGTAAAAAATGATAGATTAAAAAGGAAAGGATTGAAAGGACCACAAACATTTCGGAACATTCGAAATGGAATATTGGACAAACAAATGGGGACGGAGAGAGTATATAAAATTTGATGTAACTAATTATTGTGATCGAGATATCAGCTACAGAAATTAAATCGAGTACGTGAAGAGAAGCATGTCAAATCTAATTTATATAATCCAATGAATTGACTCGTATCTATGTATATAGCTACCTAGCTAACAAACTCTCCCACTAACAAAAGTTGTTGCCAGGCTACCGACCTCCTTACCCTTAGTGTACAACTAGTCAAATTGCTCCAATTTGGAGAGAAGCATGTATTTCTTTTAACAAAGACAACGTACGTGTCAAGAAGATAGTAGGAGTATATATATATGACTCGTAATTTCTTCTAGGGCTAGAATAAGATGGACCTTTTTTGTTTGGTTGAAGCATGCACACGATGGATTTGTAATTTTTTTTTTAAAAGGAGTCAATATTCTTCGTTAGTTCTATTGAATAAAAAGTGGTTACATAGTAATTACCGGGGATAGTCTTATGCTTAATATCATCTAACAACAAAGATAAAACACTATTTTGGACAAAAATGAACGAATGTCACTCTAATGTCTCTTTAGATCAAGGAGACCTCACTCGATCATATTTACTCTCGGACATTAGACGGTGGATCCCAAATTGATACAAGAGACTTTAAAAAAAGTTGAAGATAAAAGGATTGGGGATTGAAGAATCCTAATGTTAACCGTGTGACTTCATTGATCACAAAGGAGGATTACAATCGTGATTCTAATAGAAACAATAACAAATGGAAACGTAAGAGATTGATCGAGCAGAAGTACTATCAAACAACTATGAGACTTCATTGTCTATTAGGTCATGTCTTATTCCTACTTTAAGTCTCACCTTATACCTCATTCTAGGGTTGTTCCTTGAAGATCGCCAACAGTCCAACCCTCATTTCGAGATCTTCGACATCGAAGCGCAACCATTCTATTGACTTCTTCCACTCCACTTCCACTAAACCATTCTGCAGATTTAGCGACCACTTAATATGGTCGTTAAGTGGTCGTCTCGCCTTATAACCTTAGTGAAAAGAGTCATCTTCAAATTAACATCCGTTCTTTCCACTTTTCCTCGTTCCTAACTCATCATGATCATCATATTCT
The DNA here is from genome assembly GCA_964016875.1 of Fallopia convolvulus. NCBI lineage: Eukaryota > Viridiplantae > Streptophyta > Magnoliopsida > Caryophyllales > Polygonaceae > Fallopia > Fallopia convolvulus. The sequence goes on from OZ024724.1 coordinate 44,095,414, forward strand.
TATAAGATGCATTTAGTTTGGATTAAAATTTGAAATCAAACCTTACCCATGAGAAGAATAAAAAGCATTGAATCGAAGCGAAAAAGAAAAACCAAAATGACGTGCGCCAACGTCTCAAGTATCGCTACTCCGCTACTCTCACCCTCAAAAGCGTCTCTCTCATGAAACTTGTTAAACCGCTTCCGTGGGTCCCCCCTCTTCAATTTCCTTTCGTTTTCACACCTTCTCTTCTCGCCTTTTCCTTTCCCTTTCCCTTTCCCTTTCCCGGTGCTTTTCTGGTTAACCAATCCCCTCCGATTAGGTTTCCTTTCCGACCAACGAACCTACACTTCTATCCCTCATATAATAAGCTCACATTATTCGTCAGCATTTCTTGCATCATTCTCCATTTTGCTCTCTCTTTATCGTCGATATCTTTGAGAGAATTTTTCGATTCTCTGTTTTCTTTTTATCGAAGGCGGTGATGGCGGATGAATCGTGTTCATCACACGACAACTTCTATAGTTGTACTACTTCTTCTGGTTCCGGTTCGCCCGGTGTCCCGATCGAAGTTGATGTAGAAATCACAGGCAAAGATCGCGACGTTAATGTGGAGATTGTTGGCGATGACGTCGAAAACGGATCGTCTGAAAAAGAGGCGGATAGCGGTTCCCAGGGTCTTGCAACCAGCAGTTCTAACTTTTCAGGTTTCCTTTTGCTGTCTCCTATTCGAATTTGTTGATTTCAGGTTTCCTTTTTACTGCTATTCGTTGCTTTTGATGACCTTCATTGTAACATTTCCATTTTGGATGAATGAAGTTTGCGTTCCTTTGCATGTTGCGAACCGTTTCCACTTCCTTGTCCCTATTGTTATGCTCCTTACTTATCATATAAATCTGCAACGATTTAGGGACTATTGATGACGATGTATGTAGAAAGAACACTGGCCTTGGCGAAACACCTACATCTAATCAACCTGAAAAATCTAGACAGGATAAGAAGACCCGTTCCCTTGCTTTGCTCTTCTCTAGGCTTTTTGATGAAAAAGTTCCTATCAGAAAGAAGGTAAGATGTTTGCTGCGTTTCAGCTTTTTTAAATGATGGCTTGATATTTTGTCCGTTATCTGCTCTCTTCACCTCCTCTCCCAAAAGGTTGTCTTTGGATTGCATTTATTTGTTGACTAGATGTCAATCAACACCTCTCATATACAAGAGTGATTCTTTTCACTAACCACTGCATTTGTGTTTGTATAACTGGTTGATCAAACCGTTTAACTATTGCAGCTCAAATGGATGAGAAGGGTTGCTACTGTTAAACATGACGGAACTGTAGAATTAGATGTTCCAGGTGACATGAAACCTTCCAGGGCACATTTAGAGACTGGGGTTGTACATGGTGAACCCTCGGAACTAGATCAAGATCAGTTAGATGACATTGAAGACCCACCTCTAATGCAGATTGTGATGCTAATTGTTGGAACTAGAGGAGATGTTCAGCCTTTTGTTGCTATTGGAAAGAAATTGCAAGTTTGTGCCTAGTGTCTAATACCTTTATAGATGTCAATTTGTCTAAATCTCAGTACTTACTAGTTACTACTTGGTGTCTGTCCGGACCTTTTCCGTTTTTGCAGGAACATGGCCATAGAGTTAGATTGGCAACTCATAGTAATTTTAAAGAATTTGTCCTGAAAGGTGGCCTGGAGTTTTATCCTCTTGGTGGAGACCCTAAAGTTCTTGCTGAGTGTAAGTAATTTAATTTAAATTCATTTTTATATAGCAGACATGGAGAGGTATCAGACTAATTTATCCTTGGCTAGCCTATCCAGTTTTCAAGTTTCTACAGGGAGTTATGTACTACACTGTCTAGTGATTGTATTCACATGTTACAACTTGAATAATTTACAAGCATGCGACAAGTTCTTTGCTTTCTGTTGCAGCTTCTTAAGTTAGTGCCGATAGAATTTTGTATATTGTTATCAAATTGATGGTCATTCTCTTGCCAAAAAGGACAAGTTTCAAGAATTAGAAAGGTTGCTAGGATATATTGTCAAATAGCTGCTACCTTTGTTATGCCCTTTTTGTGTAGCCTCTCGGTTTTATATTGGGGCAAGGGTGTGTACATCATGACCCCCAGGTCCCGCCTGAGGCGGGTTAACACTGGGTTGATGTTGTTGTTGTTTGGAATTTGGATTGTAGCCCTCATACCACTTTGCTTTTCTATTTTAAAGAATGCTTCAATGTTTTTTGTATTAAATTTATGTTAAATGCTGCCATATTGACATGTCAGTTTAATTGCTCGAAATTTAATTTCCTACAGTTGAAGCTGTATGAAAACTATTAAATGTGCAAACAATTGATTGTGTATACTTGTTGCCTTCACTATATAGCTATGACATGCTTGACTATTTTTTCTCATTTGTTTGCTGTCATCAACAGATATGGTCAAGAACAAAGGATTCTTGCCGTCAGATCCTTCAGAAATATCTATTCAGCGGCAGCAAATAAAAGATATAATAGATTCTTTATATCCAGCATGCATCAATCCTGATCTGGACTCACATATCGACTTTAAACCAGATGCAATAATTGCCAATCCCCCAGCATATGGTTAGCTTTTAACTCCCTTATTACCTTGTTCTCCAAATTCTTGCTTCTTGAGGATAATGAATTTAGTTTCAAAATGCTCTAAATCTGGAGTTTGGAGCTGTGATTGCATACTCAAAATTTGTTTGATTACTACTTAATCTTACAGACTAAGAAAGGCAAGCCTTTAATATGATGATAGGGTAAATCTGGAGCTATGCTTTAAATTTGGAGTTAGCCTGTTGAATGCATCTGTTTAGGAAGCCTAAAAGTGAAAAATGTATTGGCTAACTGAAGTTTTACTCAGTGCTTTGTATGGGGATATCAAATTTGAAGGTTGAGAGATGCAAGGGTTTAGTTTTTCTTCTGGTATGGAGCTTGTGACATTTTTGTAGGTGTGTCAATATGTGCAAGCATTGCTCACATATTCTTTTTGTCTTGATTTATATTTTCAACTGAACTCTTATCCACTCTTCTTCTGTTCTTTACACGTCCTATCTTTATGCTTTGGCATCTAGAAACTTCAGGTTAAGCTTCTGGTTACTATTTACTTTGGGGTTGAAGTAGATGCGACAAGGTTTTCTTAATGAAACTGGAACCTTTGAGTATATAAACTCTGACCTTTTCTGGTGCACGTTTTTGTTGTTTACTTAATTTTTCTCGTTTTGGAATAAACTAAAGAAAATAGTGGTCCATGATTAGTTTCATATGATTGATCTATTTCATTTTTAAATTCTGTAGTTCTCTTACAGGAATTCTCTCTGCTGAAGTGATCAAAATCTGTTTCAGGACATACACATGTAGCAGAGGCTCTTCAAGTACCACTTCACATATTTTTTACCATGCCGTGGACGTAAGTTACTCACTAATAACTCTCATTAAGCTATATGCCTATATGATTGTTCATAATAGATCTTTGGTGTATGTATGAAGCAAGTTATTGCTCTTGCTTTAGGTTTTATGGTAAAGTTGACTATTGGTCTTATTAGACACTTTATGAGATTAATTGCTGTCTTTGGACTTGAAGAATGCAAATTTTTTGTATGATTATTTTGGTATTTTCTCTCAAGTGCAGGCCTACTAGTGAATTTCCACACCCATTATCGCGTGTTAAGCAACCTTTAGCAAATAGGGTAACACTATCCTGTGCATAATTATTTCAACATCATTTTTTTATATTTAGAATTGCCTCTAACTTACCTAATGAATGAGTTTTTCAGCTGTCATATTATGTAGTTGATGGACTAATTTGGCTTGGGATGCGGGATATCATAAATGATTTTAGAAAGAAAAAACTGAAGCTGAGACGTGTCTCTTACTTGAGCGGTTCTAATAGCTCCCCTGATCTACCTTATGGATATATTTGGAGCCCTCATCTCGTTCCCAAACCCAAAGGTCAGAAAATTTACACTTCTGAACTGATATCTTTTACCTTCAATAAAGGCTAAGCAGAGTCCGTTGAGTGTTTGTCTATGTTTTTTGCTCTATGCTCGATTTGAGATACTGTTATAATATTTTCCCTAAATCACACTTGAAAATATTTCACTCTTATGTTTGACATATTTACTTTGTTATTGCTCTTGGTGTGTTCATGTATATTCCCTAAAGAGCTGGCCTACTGTTTTTGTACTAGTAGTCAAACTTTATGAGAAATGGGTGATGGCAACCTTTCCTCTGTCTCTATCTTTTGAGTTTTGACATGTATTCTTGAGTCTATGTTTTGTTTGACATCCTTACCTCCTTTATTACATTACTGAGAAATAGAAAAGGTACATAGTGCTTGATGTCAGAATGCTAAGCCCTATAATATGAATTTGATTTTCACTTTCTGTAATGGGCGTATATATGTTCTGTTACCTGGAAACACCAGGGGCAATGTCTCTAGTTTCCGTATCATGGGAAAATGTGGAAAGGGTACAAATAACCTTGTATAAAGCTTATTGTAATTATACTTGGAATTGATGTTTCTCCCATGTAGATATTGTTTCCATTTCCTGTCTGGCTGTTCCCTATCCATTTGTGTAACATATTATATATAGACATGGGTTTGAGATGTCTGTTCCTTGGAAATACTTGAAGCTTGGCACTCATTTTGTTGGAACTTAAAAAATGGAAGCAAAATGTGTCTCTTTCATGTGAACTTGATTATTATAAGTTGAACATTTGGATGCTGTGTGTGACTTTTTTGCCCGAGTAAATTGTCCCTTGCCAACCAAGCTGTTTCCGGTCAGTTTGTATCGAGAACTGTGAAGGAAGATCTTTTGTTGGTGTTGGTATTATATTTTTGATGGGCCAAAGTCTGGTTATTGGATTCTGTCCTACTGATCCAGAGTCTACCTTAATAAGTTATACAAGGCACATAAATCAAGTAATTAGTAACACTCAAGACTCGCAGCCCCCTAATACTTACGGAGAATTGAAAACGAAGAGTGTGGTCTAGATTCAAATCCTTATGCAGAGCAATAGACATAACCATCTTCATATAGCAATATGACAAATTTGTCAACCTTGCAGTGTCACCATATTCCCATTCTTCCCAGTCAAGAGAATGGTTGCTTGCTCTTAGCTGTCTAATATCTTCATTTTACTGTCATCAATTCCACAATTAACTGACAATATTGATCTTCTGGTCATCACTTGCTAGAAAAGAAATGGAACAGATCTTTATCTCTTCAAGGTTTCTCCCTGTTATTGTGAAGTGGATATATTCATGTTGTTAAAACATCCTAACGAGGACCTCAATGATGATATGACGAAATAGATTGCTCTTCTTGTACGTTTGACTTGTAGTATGCAATTATTGTTTGTGGTGCATGTCTAATTATTTTCTTAATTATGATGAACTTGACTGCTAGTCTGTTGCGAGATTATCCTGATGCGCTTAAATAAATATCACATCTTTGTCGTGCCAGATTGGGGGCCGAAGATTGATGTTGTTGGCTTTTGTTTCCTTGACCTTGCATCAAATTACAAACCTCCAGAAGAGCTCAGGGAATGGCTTTCAGAAGATCATCAAAGGAAGCCAATTTATATTGGTTTTGGCAGCCTTGTGAGTATCTGTTGCATTGAAGTCCTTAATACACTCCTTGGCTTTGCAATTATTCTTGATCTACAAGAAATTCTTGCTCAGTTTCTTATTAAGATAAACCAACTTCTATCTCCAATTTTATGACACGCGTTTAATAATTTAATTAAATTTTTCCTGTTATCAGCCAGTTCAAGAACCAAAGAAAATGACAGAGATCATTGTGCAAGCTTTGGAAAAGACTGGTCAAAGAGGCATTATTAATAAAGGATGGGGAGGTCTTGGGGATTGTAAGATGCTTATCCCTTTTCTAATGCTATGTACTATAAAATATTGAGTGGAGATAGTAAATAAGAAAAAAGAGTATAATGTGAATAGTATTATGACTTTATTGCCCTCTTTTTAGTGGCTGAACAGAAGGACTACGTATACTTGTTGGACAACTGCCCTCATGACTGGTTATTCTTACAATGTGCTGCAGTGGTAAGATTGTTCACTTGCTGTCCATTTGCATTCAGAAGAATGGATCAAGTAGCATACTAAATAAATAAATGTAGTGGCATGTCTTAAACTTGATAAAAGTCACATATGTATATATGTCCTCATTATACATCATGTATCAAAATTTACAATCGTTGGGATTGTAGTGTCCTTATTTCATTCGGAAGAATTCCTTAGATTGATTATTTTGTGATATCTCAAATATGAATATGATCATATGCATTTGTTAAGCTAAAGATTGCTCAAATTTTACAATTTAGAGGTTTATTTGCACTTTTTTTAACAAAGAAAAATGTGAAGTACTTCTAGAACTTTTTTTACTTCAGTCTTAAAACGTGTTTAGTATGAAACCACAAATCAACAAGAACAAAATAGTACAGTAATGCCTGGCAATCAACAATTCAGGACAACTTAGTAAGAGCTATGGCAATTATTCAAATTGATTCTCATAGTTGTGCAACCAATGCTTGGATCGGGTATAGGTATGAGTGTTAATGGCAATGACATTGCCGTGTGCATTTCTTAAGACCATTGCCATAAGTAGTTTATATATAGAGGCTGACCGTAATATTGCTCCTTTTCCAAATCATTGATGTATTCTCTCAAATTAGCCCTTGGAGTTGTTTCTAATATTTGGAGCAGTGCAGCTATCAATCATTTCTTCTTTCTTCACTTGTTTTATGTGCACCTGTGCTCAATGGCTATGATTCTAGTCATGGTAAGATTTTATCTTTTGATTCTTTTCTGTTTCAGGTTCATCATGGGGGTGCTGGAACCACTGCTGCTGGTCTAAAAGCTGCGGTATCTACCTTTAAAATCTCTACATGCTTTAGCTCCACTCAATGATCTGAGACTCACCTCACCATATATATTCTATATGCAATTGTTCAGTGTCCAACAACCATTGTGCCTTTCTTCGGAGATCAGCCCTTTTGGGGAGATCAAGTTCATGCAAAAGGCGTAGGCCCTCCACCAATCCCAATTGAGGAATTCTCCCTTGATAAGTTGGTTAATGCAATAAACTTCATGCTTGAGCCCAAGGTATCAACTAGTCTACATATTTTGCCCTGTGTGAAACCTTTTCCAAAAAACGACTTTTTCAGTCTTTGATTAATGTAAAAAACGTGGTCGTTTGCATGGATGGGTGTGTAGGTAAAACAGCGTGCGGTTGAACTGGCCAAGGCAATGGAGAAGGAGGATGGAGTGACAGGGGCAGTCAACGCTTTTCATAAGCATTACCCTGGCCAGAAGGCTCAGCTTGAGCTTTTAAAAACTAATGGTAAGTCACACTTCTCTTTAATACGCTGTTTTGGGGGGAACTAATTGTTGGTGGACTAACATGCCTGATTTGCAAGAAATGTAACCCCGTCGCTCATCTGCACTGTGAACCTGTCATCATACTGACATTGGTTGTGTGCCTGTGTGAAATGGCTGAATTGAACATTAGGATTTTGCTGGATTATGATTAATGGGTGTATAGATGATAACTTCATTTGTGAGGTTTTATTTCAACTTGTAGCAACTAATTATACATTAATAGTTGGTTTGTTAAAACTAACTGTTTCATCATATTTATATTGTTTTGTTGTTGTTACGGATGAAGCATTTTGCTGTTGCATTTTGTGCTCTACCCTCAGTAATATCTCTAGCCACAGTGACAGTTAATAATACATCACATTACCAAATTCATATTTTATTTTCTTAGGTGGTAATTATGCGACATATGTTCTTGGGACATCTCGGGCCGGCCTTGGCCGAATTCCATGCTTCTTGTGTTGTTCGCTTTTTCCTTTCCGCCCCTTTTTTATGCCTTCTTTGGACTAATAAAGTGTCTCCACGACTCCACTTGCATTAATTGTACACGTCAATTCAACGTCTTTCCAATAAAAATATTCACTCAAAAAAAGCGTGTAGACTCGTATTGTGGTAATGAGTAAAACAATAAGGTTTGTAATCTTGAATCCAACTTGACCCGATGTCTTTTTATCCGAGATAATCTCATCTAGAAACAACTTGAATCAAAATGACGACCTAAATCTGATCCAATTCGTCCACTTCCCAGTATTAATTATTTGGATGTGCCGTGCACAAAGCTTATTATAATGCTGGCTGCTAGTTACTTGGGTACCAAATTTTGCCAAGGTAGGGGTGCCAATTGCCAGTTTTCTCAATTTCTTATGTTAATCGGGTGGGGAATACAATAGCACATTTTGTAGCTCGATTATGTCCAATGTCAGGATGTGAACATGTGTTTACTATGAATATTTCATCAGGTGTAGCCGCATTAGAAGAGCTTGATATTTAATAATTTGAAGTAATTTCTCCTTAAAAAAGGACAATCAGACCCTAAAAACACTTATACATGCTTTCCAACTCCGGCTAGTTGTTGCCAAACAGAGCCTTAGATGTCAATTGGCCATGAGACGAAAGATTGTTTTATTATGACAAAAATTTCGCTTTTACCAAGCTTCCAACATTTATAAAGAAAAACTACAACTTCACCGAAATAACCATGGAAAGCCAGCATTACCAACAAGAAAGCTGAAAGCGTATCACAATGTTATTCTTCAAAGTTCCAACACAAGACTTCCCAACAAGAAGCAAAGAGATCATATGAGAACCTCACACAAAGTCATATTCATTACACAAGTTTCGTTTCGCCTAAAAAACAAACAGGGTAAGAAAAAGAGCAGACCATATAAACTTGAAACTAAGATGATCACAATAAAACTACAATGTGAAGCTTTCTGAATTTGTAAACATTCATTTTAGGGTGAACTAGACCTCACTTTCTTCCACAGCTTAACCCACTCCATCATGGCATCAGCAGCCTGAGAAAACAAAGCATTTGTAGGAGCAAGCTTCTCCTTGACTGACACTGCAATCTCAAGCACACAATCCTCAGGTGTAGCTGCTTCAGATGACAATTTCAGTGACTCAAAAAATGGAAGTACTTCCTCCATCAGCTTCATTCCAACCCACTCTTTCTTCAAGCTGGCTACAGCATCTCCCCTTTCATTCCTCCATACATAAGGAAGCCCACTTTTGACACCAAACCCTAAATGGTCACAAACCGTCTTAGCACACATTCCACACCATATATCTTCAACAGTTTCCCATCTGTATTTCCCTTCCTCTGAAAGCTTTATACCAGGAAAAATGGCAGGACCGAGCAGTTGACGGTTGAAACCAATGTTAATTCCACTCACAGGCATCATGACTTTGGTGGGAATTGTAAGGACGGCATCTACATAACGGGAATTTTTGTTTGTAGGGTTGAGGACCTGTGTTGGTGCATCATAGTCTGCCAAGTTCAACCAAAGTCCACATGAAATTGCACAATCTACACCATTTCTCATACTAAAGGGGTAACCACGAACAAAATCTGTTCCTTTGTGGAAAGGATCATACAATGTGTTGAAGAAGTGAGGGGTAGCTGGGGTTCCAAGGTTAATCATGTGCTGAGACACAGCGTCTACTAAAATCCCTTTATCATCCTTGGCGGGAAAACAGTCATCATCAATTGAGATTATGTACTTTTTGTTAGACACGAGGTAGCCGAAGTAGCGGCATGAATATCCAGAGAAGAGGCGGGTTGTTAATGAAGAACCCACCAGTTTGTCCATATCAGACTTTGCATACACTTTAACATCAAACCCTTCTGGAATTTTGAGATCCCCTTTGAGGTTAGGGTCCTTCACAATGATCAAGTGAAATCCTGAGAAAAATGAACTCCATTCTTTCATAAAGGATGTTAGATCAGGCTGCAAGGCGCCTATTACAATGTCCACCTCATCAGCTGTGATGGTTGATTTGGCCATTTATACAGATTTTACACAGTGCGGTTCAAGTGACAGTTGATGTTGAGTGCAGTTGGTTTCTTGCTGGTTTCAAACAAGTTCAGATGGAATCGACAAGGTCTAGAATCTCTCTGAGCATCCTGGAAGCAAAACATTATCCGCTGATTTGTAAGGTTCTAGATCAAGCAGATAAGTTAAAATGAAACATTGATGGGCAAATATGACCTACTGGTAGGAAGAACAGGAGTAACAATGACTTGAATATTGAGCTCCTTGATCAACAATAGGATCTCTTCTTCTCCAGTCGCTATAAAAAGCCTCAAGATTTTCTCATTCAACTTTCCAGCTCTCAGAGTTTTCTGCCAAAACTAGAATTTAGAATTTTGACTAAGCTCAGCAATAGCAAACAGTCCATCTAATCAACACATCAATAAGTGGTAACTGATGGCACTGAACTAAATAATCGTCATCAATATTGAGGGTTTGATAAGGATTATAGAGAGAAAATTTTGGGCAACCATGATAGTGTAACTTTTATACAGTGCCTCATGCTCATTGGCTTTTATACAGTGCCTTTGAGATGGATATAACCTCTATATCAATTGTGGTACATTTTAACTAAAGAGACTTATTATTGTCATATAGCTGAATTTAAGTTTTCTTTGGGTCTTTCGGGCGCATCCTCCTGACATGTTCAGGCTATGGGTGCCCCCATCTTGACCCCCCCCAGATCATGCTAGAGTGGGACTTTACTGGGTGATGATGTTGATGTAGAGTAACTTTATGAGCCTCAGATTAAAAAAATACTGTCCTAATGTAGCTTTTGCCTAACAACATATGCATCGCAGAGATTATCATATTACTGCAAGGATGAAAGCTTATCAAACCAAATGGTACAAGTTTTATTTTATCTAAGTAACTAGTAATACCAAAACATACAATTCTAACCTAGGATATCCGTATTCTGTATGCAATATAAGACAAGAAAGTTCAAACAGGGAGATCCACAATACAAACTACGCTAAACAGAATTATGAACATCAATAATTCTGGGGAAATCAGATTTGCGGTCTAGAGACAATAAATCTGAAAAATAAAACTAGTAGAGTTAGTTACAGCCTGACAAGCCATAAAGCTGCCAAATTTACATAATTCGGGAGGAAATAGATGATTATGATGCCCTAGGTTCTCAAATCAAACAAATGAAACCGTAAATTGGGAAGTAGAAAGAGAGAGATTACCCGGAAGAGCTCGAGAAGGATGTGAGAAGGGAGACGGGAGAGATCGGAGATACGAGAGAAATGAAGAACGGCGGAGTCGATACTGAGAGAAAGAAGAGAAGGCGGGGGATTGCTCATTCATTCATATATAAGGGGCTTCGCTTCATCTTCTCTATGTATCGGCTCTATAAAATTAGAATTTCTTAAGATTCAGATCCAACTTTCATGCCGATGACGACTACTCCTCCCTTCCTCTCTCGGTCAATGGCGAGAAATCAAAGCTTGGATGGATCCTTTGCGAGTGCACAGTTTTGAATGAGCAGGGACCTGGAATAACCCAATAGTCTTCATAGTGGGCCAAAATGGGCCGGGTCGAACCTAACAACATCCGTCATGGACAAAATTGTTGGTACAAAATCTGTCTCCACTCCCTCAACGACCTCAATATGGCAAAATATTAGTGCACACTTGGCTCTATTTGATCTAGTCTGGCTTGTTTCACTTCTTATAAAAAAAAATGGCTTTTGAATGAAAAGTGATTTTTTGTTTTTTAAAAAACGTAAAAAGTAGATAGATTTGTACGGATTTCAAGAGTATTAAAAATAGTTTTTGGATAAAAAAGGTTTTTGTGGGGAAAGTGAAACATAGAGTCATATGAGAACGATCACGTGTGAACAATAGATTATCGAGTTTGGTTCAAATAAAACAAACTTTTATCTTAAAATGTGCGATGCTTGTACTTTTCTTAGTTCCTAGTGCACTTTTCGTACATAAAGTGCACTACAAAGTACGAAAAATGCATTACCACATATGAAAAGTGTAGTACAAATCAATGAAAATGTATTACCAAATTAGTACAAATCCTTCCAAAATTAGTTTTTTCCATCAGTCTCACTAAAATAATACACATAAGAACAATTTACAAGAATGCATCAATCTCCCAAATTGATTTAAGAATTTCTTTTTAAAGTGCACTACAAAGTATGAAAGTGCATTACAAGATATGAAAAGTGCACTACGAACTATGAAAAGTGCACGCATCTCACGTTTTAGCATAATAGTTTGTTTCATTTGAACCAATTACATGTGAAAAAATCTCGTCTGTTTTCCTAAAAAATATAAACCAATGATTTGACTTTCATTAATGGAGAACAAAACAACACGGGCATATTTTTCCCCGATTATTCGCATATTTTTTCGAAACATCCATTTGGGGGGCGTGTGTAGCATGTTCATATGTTTTGCATTGGATGTACACCAAAAACAGCTTTATGTGCATCAAAACTACTTGAATATGTATGCTTTTTGCTACACAAAGTGCATCATTTGAAGCCTTTTTTAGTGTTTAACATTAGTTATGTGTGTGAAACATCAGTTATTTTCTCATTTTTTGACCATCTAATAAATTTTTTAAAATAGATAAAAGAAGAAAGAAAATAGTGGAGTTGAATCAATTAATGACAAAAGATGAAATAAAAAACAAACGATAATATCATCCAAACCAATTCACTTTAATCGAATTTATACATGAACCAAACCTCAATCAGTGCAATTGCCATTTCTAAAAGCTAAATTTGTCCAATCAAACCTAATAATGAATGAACAAAACATCTTGGTTACGTATTTTGTTTTGGGAATAATGAGATTGAGATTAAAATAATTAGATATAGTAGTTTTTAATGTATTAGTGGTGAGGGGTGGTTTATTTTTGTGGTTAAGTGGGGGAAAAGTGGTTTGTTGTTAATGGGGAGGGGTAGTTTTTAATTGGATGCCAAAACAAATATAATTTTAATTTATTTATTTATTTTATTTTTCTAAAATTTGCATGTTGTTTGTTGACATTGTCGTGATCATGGCCTGATTAAAAAATTATTAATTACGGAGTATATTTTTTCAACAATTGTCATATGACACAACTTTTAACACTAATATGGGTTTAGCTTTAGTATTGTACTATAGTAAAATTGGTGTAAAATCATTCGATAAATTGGTGTAAAATTTAGCAGGAAAATAGAAATTATGCCTTCAAATGAAATGAGAAGACAAATGTAGTATTTCTCGGTATCAGGGATGAGATATCTAGGTTAGCTATAACAACTTCAAGCGACAACAATTAAAAGTATAATTTGAGTGTCACAACTCAGGTGCGTCATTTTTGGTCGGGGAGAAAAGTATTTTTTTTAACCTAACAACATATTGGCGCAATGGTGTGAGCATTGTTCGAAAAAAGGTCTAGTTGGTCACCTAAAAGTTGGATGGTGGTCCAACGTTTTGATTTAGCCTTGGGCACCTAGACGGGTTGTGTAAGCTATGCAACTTTCTTGGCGAGCTAGGCGATCTTCTAAGCAAATTAGGCAAACTCTAAGTGGGGCTAGGTGGGCTCTAAGCTTGAATTTATTTATATTGAGCCATGAAATGAACACAAAGCCAACTATTCTTTCGCCTTTTACTAAAGAATAGCATGTGCTTTCGAGGAAAAAAAAACCTAGTTATCTCTATTAGCAAATACTCCATCTATCCCTGAAAATTTATTCAAAAGGACAACTTTCACACTTATTAAAAAATGATAGGAAAAAAATAGTAACTAATTAGGAGAGTAGAAATGTTACGATAGTGATGAGAAATGATGAGAAAAAGGAGAAAGGATGAGAAAAAAAGAGAAAGAGAAAAGAAATTATAAAAAAATTTGCGTTGGTAAAATTTTAATTAGATAAGATGAGAATAATACTACAGTACAAGAAAAATTTAAAATAAATTTTTTTTTAAAAAGATGCACAAAAAAATGCAATACAAAATTTCGGAGGCCATTGTCTTCCACGTCAGCAATCTCTCACCAATCAGCTGGATTCCCCCGCAACAACACTACAAATCCTTGACAGTCCAGAGATCACCAGAGTCCAGACTCATCCTCTGTCGTACCCCCCCGACCCCCCGATCTGAAAAAAAAAAGAAAAAAAGAAAAGAGATTCCAAAGATAGATTGTTGGTATTCAAATACCCGGAACAAGAACCTCTTCAAACCTTTGAAGTCAGGGAGCAGCGAATCCAACAAGCTCCTCTCTCTTTTCCACCTCCCTTCCCCCTCGTGTTTTTTTCCAAGGCTGCTCTTGTCTCTTTTTAAATTAATGCTAACTTGGGTTTATCCAAGTTCTTAACTTTACTTCTTTCAATACCAAGATTTTGTTTTGTTTGATTTCTCATTGGATATCGCGCTAGGCCACTGCAAAACCCCCAATTTTTCAGACCCAAAATCTAGTCTTTGTTCTTCGAAACTCAGGCTGGTTAGCCATGTCAATACCGCAAGCTCCATGCCCGGCAAATTCATTACTCTACAACACCTCCCTCTGCGCTTGTTCACCTGGGTATTTCTTCAATTCCACCTCTAAATCGTGCGCCCTCTTCAATTTGTCTCCTTCGGAGTGGGTGGTTAACTCCGGCGTTGACTATTCAATTTCCTTCCCGGAGACGATCTTCTCCTTCGACCGAATTCAGGAGTTCACTCAGTCCCAGGCAGTGTTCTTAGAGGCTACTGCTGTTATGCTGCTCTCATGGCTGCTCTTTTGTGCTCTCGTGAGGTTCGGCAAGTTGCGAGATGGGAGGAATCATTGGTTTAGGATTAGGTGGTGGATTAGTCGCTTGGATGTATGCTTTGCTACCAGACATTGGCTGGTGAGCTTCTGAAATTTCTCTAGTTTTTTCCGCTTCTGTCATTATGCTTTTGGAGTTTTAGGGTATATTTGAATGAAGAGTTCAACGATTGCTGTTTCCGTGTTCTGATACTAATTGTTGCCAATGGTTTGAATGTTAATTAAATAGAAGATCCATCTATGCTGTAGGTACAGATAGCTCAATTGTTGATTCCCATTATCTTCCCAAGATCCAAGTTGGAATAGAATTTTATAGCTGATTTCTTTTGGTTGGTCTAGGAATTGAGTTAGAGTTAGCTCAAGCTAGGAATTTATCAAACATAATGCATATAGTTTAACCAAGTTGGAATAGAATTTTATAGCTGATTTCTTTCCGTTGGTCTAGGAATTGGGTTAGAGTTAGCTCAAAAGTTGGGTTTGGCTAGGAATTTATCAAACATAATGCATATAGTTTAACCAAATGCCATCTAAGCTGTGTGCTTGCATTTTACAGGATGACCAGAAGATTGTTACTAAACGGAAGACTGAACTTGGAGGAACATTTTCCATGGCTAGCTTGATACTCTTCACTGGCCTCTTTTCAGCGTGAGTTTCAAACCATATAATTTTCTTTCTCAATGACAATGTTGTTTGGTGGCATTCTTTTCTGTTTCATTGTTCTTGTTGGTTAGGCTCTGGGTTCACTGCTTTTTCCTTCACTCTCCTCAGGCTGTTGTACCAAATTATATCAAAAAGAACAATAGAGATGCATAATGTGAGGGCAACAAATGCACCCGATTTAGTATCATTTGTAAATGATTTAGAATTCAACATAACAACAGTTTCTAGCATGACCTGCTCACAATTACGCGGTTTGGGTACTTTGCTTATGGGAAAGCCGGGCATCATTGGCTACAGAGGAGCAGATCTGTCCAGATTTGCTAACTATTCATGTCATAACACCAGCATTGGACCAACAATCAATCTTAAATGCAGCAATTGTCCTATTTCTTGGGATAATGTCTATATCTCATGGCAATTTGTTGATGTCCCAAGTGTACCTGCAGCTGCAGTTGGTTTCCAGTTCAACCTTACAGCAAAGAATCCTAATTATAAAGGACATGTCAGTTTGGTTAGTGGAAAGGTGAAGAATGGAACTGATGATGCTAATGATCAACCCATTACATTTAGAGGGGCGAGTACAAATATATTACAATTTAATTTATTTCCTCGGATATACCACAACTTACATGGTCTGAAACTTGTTCAACCTCTATTTCATGAGTTTCTTCCTGGCTCAGTCATTAGTGATGCAAATCAGCTCCAGTCGTCACTTCAGAACTCAAGTACTGGTTTGGTCAACACCACATTGTTCATAAATTTTCTGTCTGATTATTTGGTTGAGATTGATAATCAGAATATTCTAGGTCCAGGTTAGTCAATTTTTTGCTTATCCTCTCAAAAAATTGTTTTACATGTTGCATTCTGATTTCTGAAGTATATTTTTGTGTTTGGTATAATATGTAAATTATGTTTTAAATTTTTATCCAATTTTTGTTTTGTTCTGACTAACATATTGCATTCTTGTGTCTTTTTTTTTTCTTTCAAATTTTGGGAAAGCACAGTGAGCTTTCTTGCAGATCTTGGTGGTCTCTACTGCTTTAGCCTTGGAATTTTCTACTATCTCTTGGTACAAGTATGTCCCTTCAATTTCCTATTTTTCTCACCACTTCAAGTGTTTACTTTGGGTGCTATGTGTGATGATGCTATGGCTAGTAGTATAGTCAATATGAAATTCAATAATCAGTTTTTCCAATGAGCATATATGAAACTGGTTGATATAGTTAAAACTGTCTCCTAATGGTTTCTTTTCCTCTAATCTGCCATATTAATAGTGTGAGTACAGGATCAGAAGGTTGCGTACTGAAGATCAGACTTTTAAAAATATAAGAAGGCGACTCAAAGCCCAGGCTCGCTGGGAAAAAGTAAGTATAACTTTATTTCTTTTCATAGTGGGCATCCCTTGCGTTAAGCCAGGGTTGCCCCTATCTCGACCCACCCGCTAGGCTGCTAGGGGAGCCCACTGGGTAAATGTTGTTGTTGTTGTCTTTTCATAGTAGGAATCTTGTACCTTCATTGGCATTGACAACCTTAATGTTGACCCTATTACTAGCTGAGAAAATACGTCATATATACATGGGGATGTACAAAACTACAAGATGAGTACAATTCTCCTACAGACGGGGGTGTTTGTAACTGCTCTGTGACCAATCCATTTAGAAAGCACAACTCTGTTGACAACAGGAGGCAGCAGGAGATCAGCTTGCATACAATCAGCTTTGACAAACCAGATTCTTTGCCTGAAGAAACGGTATATCTATTATTATTGTATCCTCATGCAGCTATCTATTTGCGTGTGATTCAGATTGAAGTTAGTAAACATAGGCATTTTGGTACTCTGAAGTCAAAACACAGAAGGTATCAGATGATATTACTTAATCCTAATGTATCTTCTCCAGGGTCCCAAAGAAGATTCGAGGGTAGAGAACATAGAGCTTTCTAATACGCAAGTCCCGAGCAATGCCTCTCCTCAAGCTGATACAAATGGAAACAGCAACATTCCATCCCCGCCACCTTTGCCTGGTTAGTCACTTAGGGTCCATTTGGATACAATTGATGTATTTCTTGCATTATAATGCCTTATCAAGAGTTGTCCAAATGTATCCTTAATACATTGTTATTGCCTCTTTCAGCTACCCATTTCTTAGGCAGTTGATCACGAGACATTTTTGCTTCCAAAAAAAAGTTTGGTTATGATGCAAAATCGAGTATAATGATTGCTCTTTTGTTTTCCATCATATATTTCATGGCAGATTTCAGCGGTTCTGCTTATGGAACATCTGATATCCAAAAGAGTCTCCAAAGCTTGTATGAATACAACGTCATGCTCAGGGATCAACTTATAGCTACTCAGTCGATGCTTGATGCTCTAACAACAAAGTCATCACATTCAGAGTCCAGGCATGATTAATACTGCTATTGGCTTATGAAAATGAGACGTGTCAATTCTTATTTTTGGTGTACAAAATTTGATTATGCAATGAGTATATTGGCTTCCATTGGCTTTGGGGGGTGAAACGATTACAAAACCGTGACTGTGTAAGTGAGATGTTTCATACTTGGGCTAAAGACAAAAGGCCGTGGACAGATTGCTGTATAATTTCTAATTTGACATTGTTTTGCTGTGAAAATAGAAAAAACCCACTGCTGTACCTAAAATTTGTGTTGTCATTTTAGAACTTTGCAAAAAGTGAGATGGAACTTGATCTTGACCCAAAAAAAGAAAGAGAGAAAAAAAAACTAGTACCATGATAACTCAACATTTATTTCACAACAAGAACCATACCATTCAGAACCATAATCAAGAACACCTCCATTACATTCTTAGCAAATTCATATGGTGTTTGGCAGTAAAGGGTGCACGTCAATACGCAGGGAACCAGCAACATCATTAGGAAGTGGGTTTGATACAAACTCAGTGGTATCACTAGTTATCTCAAACATCTCAATATCACTGAACCCATCATCACAGAAATCTTGTTCTTCCCAAGTGGATGCCTGGCCTGGTGATTTGATGATCATCTCCAATCCCATTGCAACTTCTTTCATTGTAGGCCTCAGTTTCCCTCTCCAGCATAAGCAGCGTTTTGCTAGCTCAACAACCGCCTTCAGCTCCTCCTCTGTAGCCTCCTCCACAATTCTTGGGTCTAAGATGTGGGAAAAGTGGGAGTTCTTAAGCAGATATAAGAACTCTGTCACCAAATTCATTTGCTCCATTGAATCAGCCCTGTATATTGGCTTCTTCCCAGTCAAAAGTTCCAACAGAACGACGCCAAAACTATAAACGTCGCTTTTCTCTGTAAACTTGTATGATTTGAAATATTCAGGGTCTAGATACCCCATTGTACCTTGGACAAGGGTGGTCAAGTGTGTCTGATCAATTGCAATCGTCTTTGAAGATCCAAAGTCTGAAACTTTTGCCGTGTTTTTTTCATCCAGAAGTATGTTTGAAGACTTGATATCTCTATGGTAAACTGGAACCGATGAAGATGAATGGAGATACGCAATAGCACCGGCTGAATCTGCAGCAATTTTCAAACGCATCTTCCAACTAATAGCGAAATCTTCTTCAGGATCATGGATATGCTGAGAAAGGGTTCCATTGGGAATGAACTCATAAACAAGAAGAGGAACTTCCGTCTCTAGACAGCATCCCAACAATTTGACTACATGTTTGTGGTTGATTTGAGACAAAATAGCAACCTCGTTTATGAATTGCTCTAATTGGCTTTCATCGAGTTGCTTGGACTTCTTAATAGCAACAATTCTTCCATCAACCAACATACCTTTGTAGACGGTGCCTTGACCGCCTTGACCAAGTATTCGATTTTCATTGAAGTAGTCTGTGGCTTTCTCTAATTCATTGATGGTGAATATCTTTGTTCTCTCAACAAAGCCTTCATTGGATGTCAACTGTTGTTGCAACAAAAACCCACCGTTTCGCTTGAAGAATGTAGATTTTTTCCTCATCTCCCTTCTTGTTCTGATGAAATAAAATAGCCTGCAGAGTACCATTGCCAAAAGTACTATTCCAAAGCCAATGCCAAGTCCTGCATTAAACAGATGAAACTTTTCAAGTATGTCACATATAATCAAAGCCAATACACCATTCATACAAATCCATTGTTTAAAGTTGGCAAATTTTGAAGTTGATGAAATTAGTTCATACCAAGGATGGCTGGGAGGTTTTTGAGTGTTTTCTTTTCACAGGAATACGAGCCGGAGATAAGACGCCCTGAACTATCCCATTTTCCTTGACAATATCCTTGACACTGCTTGCATTCTTCATGAACTGAATCAAAACAAATCAAGAAAACAACATGAACTTTACTCATTTGATGTCCAAAGTATGATTTATAACAAGTTTTAGGAAACAAATAACAAAAAAGACTGATTCAAATCTGATTTGGTCCATGAAGATCAAAATTTACCTTGACATCCATCAGAAACATAAGGATTCCCATAATACCCACTCTTGCATTCACAAAAGGTAACATTGTTGGTCCCATCACGGCTACAATTGGCAAGAAGATTCACATCAGGCTGAACCTTGCTCACCCAACTCCATGACAATACTGCCGGGACAACAGACGACGAATCTGAAGCTGACAACTTCCCAACATACTGATCCACAGAATCACTCTTTATCAAAGCCGCCACAAGGCAATTCTGACCTTCACCTGAAACTTGGCTATTAAAATCTATCTCATAAAACGGAAAGTAACCATAACTCAATGAAGACGAGAGCTGCGTTTGGCAACACTGAACCCCAAAGCATTCGTCTATGGAGACGGAACTTTCACTTTTGTTGTTATGACAAACCGTTGCACATCCAGCCACAGTTTTGTTGGCCTGACCAACCAAAGCTGCACTTCCTGGACAACCCTCCATCACAAAAACATTGTATTGTGTAGAGAAGTTGTACGGGCTTCCTCTTAGATCAATACCACTTAGCTTCTGAAGCTGTGCATCTGGAGTACACACATTAGAAGGCGGTATGCCTACAACCAAATTTGGTGAGCCATAGCCATTGGAATTGCTGATGTTTAGCTCCATGACTTCAAGACCGAATTTAGACAAAAAGGGCTTAGTGGAGCCATTGGAATTTGGAGATGATTTGCACTCGATCTCAAACCATGAGTCGAGGTAGCAATCGAAACCGATTCCAAATGGGTAAGGGATACTGATATCTCCACAAGCTGCCTTGCAATTAGGCCTTGCAATGTGTGGATTTGCATTAGAAACTTCTGATTTCAGAATTGCTAGTAGTAGTAGTAGTAGCAAGAAGACAGGAATCTGTATTTGCATTTGGAGGAACATAGCGTTTCACATATGACAGAAACTATGAAAACAATTTCTCTAGTATAGATTTTCTGTTACAATTATCAAATTTAGAATTATCAATGTGTCACCTACACATACTTCGTTTTTCTCATTTAGTCGTCGTGTTGTCAAGAAAGTCGTCTCCACCACAATATTTTAATCCTCTGTAGGTGGAATAGTCAGGTAAGTTCCAAAATTGAAACCAAACCAAGAAAAAAGGAGCTACTTTCCAGCATATATAGCGACAACAAGAGCGGTGACTCACAAAGACCAAGATAAATTACTTTTAGCACAAAAGGATAAAACAATCAATTACATGACCAAATTCAATTATGTCTAAGTGTCTAGCCAAACAATAAAGATATGAATATTAAATTTGATAATTGATATTAGTACTATACAGATACTAAATAAAAATATTAAATCTCATACCCATATCACATACAAATATTGATATCAATATTATATGTGATGTCTTTAAAGATATCGATATCAAATGGGCCTTAAGAGATAAGTAGAGGGACTAATTCATCCAATTAGTCCTTGAAGCCTGCCATTCGGGCACGTTTTTAGCAGCTAGGTGTTTTCATCAGTCGAGTTTCTAGGAAGGCAGAACGTAGAGATAAAAGTTGGAATTTTGCAAGTTGTGAGACAGAAAAAGATAAAAATAGGTAAAAAGGAATTCTCACGATCTATTTGTGGGGTGCAACACAAATTTGAATCAATCAGCACAATTTAGCCCCAAAGAAAATCGAAGAAGTTGCTTTTTCAAACTGGTGAATGAAATGATGATTTATTTATTTATTTTGGTCGAAATGAAATGATGATTTATTGAAGATGCATAAAGCAATGTGAATGATTTGACTTTTTGACCCAATTAGTGAGGACTTTGATATTGTTTTTCCTCCATGATCACCATATCATTCCCATTAGCAAATACGGAATACTATAAAAAATTTCAAATATCCGTTACACCCTCAAGTTTATGATTTTTTCATTAGAAAAATACTAATTTAGTTATAAATTAACAAAAAACCACAAGTAAATTTTTGCAAAAGTTTACGGTATCATACAACAAAAGATTTTTTTGACACCATCCAAAAAAACCAAAAAATTGAAGTTACCAACCGAAAATTTCCTTTTTTTTAATTAGGTAAGAATTAGGAGGCACGCATCCCAACGGATGTGAACCATAAGTCTAGGTGATTTCTGATTGCGTCAATAAGGAGACTGTGGCTCAACTTCGTAATTTTATCAACCACAACATTGCACGCTCGATTACCATGGAGAATTCGAACAGACGAAAATCCTTGCAGAGAGACAAAGATGTCAGAAATGAGCATTTCAATTTTCCAAGAGCAATTTGAGTGTCTTTGAACAACTTTTATTACATGTAGATTATCGCCCTCAATCTCAATGTTTGAGTAATTATTTTGTTGTGCTTCTCTTATACTATCTCTTAAGCCTAGTGCTTTCACTTTAAGGGTAGTAGTTCCGTAGTTTTGTGCCTTTATCCCAATTACTGGTCCATAATGGTTTCTAGAAACTATACCTCCAAAAGATAAGAAGGAGCCATCAAAGTTAATTTTATTATGTTTCTGTTTGGTTTTTTCCACGTGGCTTCCTTTGTTGTTGCTTATTTTTCTTTAAGTCCATTCTTTTGGTTTTCTCTTCATCTTCTTCCCATCTTTTTGCTCTTTCCAAAATTTCGATTTGTGCTCGGATATATAACGGAAGATCCGAAATAAAATTATTTAGATGTTGAAAAACTAGTTTTTTTCGTTGGTGCTATATATCCCACCGCTGTGAACGGGTTGGTTCGGTTGGTGAAGGTTCGCAAGTGGGATGAAGTAATCAACCATTGGTAGTTGTTTGTGGATGTGTGAAGGATCTTAGGTTGATACATAGAAAGTTAAAAACTTTCATAATATTATGGGTTTTTTTTAGCCAAAAAACACGTTTTAAAGTATGACTTTTTTAAAAAACCACCTTTTAAATTTTTTTAAGTACAAACATCTTTTATAATACAAACACTCAATTTAAACCACCTTAAGTTTATTTTTCAGCAAAAATTTACCCTAATTGGACCAAAATGCCCTTTTTGAATTTATTTTATTTTCTTTTTAATAATTCATTTATACAAAATAATTAAACAACTTAATTATTTTTAAAAAATACAAGTTGGTGTCATTTTTTAAAATAATTTAATTATTTTAAATAAATGAATAATTAAAAAATAAAATAAAATAAAATATATTTGAAAGGGCATTTCGATCCAATTAGAGTATACTTTTACCGAAAAATCACTTAAGGTGGTTCAATTTGAGTGTATGTATTATAAAAGGTGTTTTTACTTAACGAAAATTTTAAAAGGTGGTTTCTTAAAAAAACCATATTTTAAAAGGTGGTTTTTGACAAAAAAAACCCTAATGTTATTAATGTCTTTTTTTTTGAGTAGGTAAAAATTCGATTATCAAACAAGTCCGATAAACAAGAGGCCTTTAAGACGGCAACCGGAGACCGGAAACAGCAGGCAAAACAAAACAAGCAATGAAATACAACAATTGAAAAAGGAACCAATAAGTGATTGAAAAATGGAGAGTACGGCGCAAAAGGCCAAAACGCCGCGACAAGACGATCATGTCGGACAATTCTGGAAAAGAGAAAGGATCATGTAGTTGCCACCACCAGAATGGAGGATTAATGTCTTGAATGAAAATTTGTACACGACAAAGATATATAACCTAAGATACAAAAGACTAAACTAGGCAACTCTTAGGATGGAATCGAATCAATCAAGAGTAATCACACTTAAATCAAGACTAACAATAGACTTAGTTAAAGGGATTACAGTTATGAAATATTGGGCATTCTTGGAATTTTTACTTAATTACTAATTGTTGCTTGATGAACTATAAATGATGATCGATTGACAAACTTTTATAATCTTTATATTATACATGCGCCCACATCAAATGTACTGAACTTTGACATAATCTTTGGACATATATTGTCTACCCATATAATTTTATTTACCGATTTTTTAACCCATGCCCTAAGGGCATATGATAAGCATCTTGTTTTCGAAATATTTGGTATTTTTATTTATTTAGAGATTTGATTTTTTTTACGACAGATTTATTCGTTTCATTTTTAGGATTTTATTTTCTAAAACCGGGAAGTTTATCCTATGCCCTTAGGGCATAGGTTAGAAAGACCGTTTTATTTAACCTATGTTTCTTTGTTCTTTCTCTCGTTTGAATGTTTTCAAGCCTAAATTTTGATTTTTCTACAACAAATTCATATGGTATTAACAGAGGGTGCACATTAATGTACAAGGGGACTACTAGCACCAACGAGAACTGGGGTTGACGTAAAATCAACAACATTGCTTATCTCAGGCACGAAAATCTAAATAAACGTTTCTTTCTGTAAAGTATGTTGATCATGAGTAGACAAACATCTCAGTTGGGGAGTTGATGATCATCTCTAGTGTCATTGCAACTTCTTTCATTGTAGGCCTCTATCTCTGACTCACACTTAAGCAATGCTTTGCTAGGTCAATAACAGCTATTAGCTCCTTCTCCTCTGCTTCTTTCACAACTTTAGGGTCCAAGATGTTGGAAATACTAGAGTTATGTAAATGGAGAAAAAACTCTATCACCAAGCTTTTTTGTTCCATCGTTTCCATCCTATAAATTGGCTTCTTGCTAGTCAAAAGCTCCAACAAGACAACACCAAAACTATAAACATCACTCTTCTCTGTAAATGTACCGCTCTCAAAGTATTCTGGGTCTAGATACCCTATTGCACTTTGTACAAGTGTGGTTAAGTGTGTAGTAGATACAATACATATACGTAATTAAATTAAATATCTGATGTACACCTATGCCAGCAAGGCTTATGCCTAGAACCTTCTATGAACGTATGTACAAGCCTATATATATGGCCACATGATCAATGAAACAGTTGAGGGAGCCTGTCAATATTTCCACCATTTCTTTTCCACTATCATGGTATTAGAGCTATAAAGGACAGACGTCCAAAACGCTCAACCATGGAGGAAGAAAACCTCCCTCAATATCCAAACATGTTTCAATCTACACCACACGATCAAAACTCCCTCAACAATCGACCACAAGATCTAAACCCCTTTTCTCAAGAAACCCTAAACCCACCCATGGCCACTGCCGACGCTGTTCACTCCCTTCCTGCCTTCTCCAGCTTTATCACAGTAAAGCTCAACCAAAACAATTTTCCAATCTGGAAAACACAAGTTATCCCATACCTGTGGGCTGAAGGCTTTTTTCAATATGCAGAAGGCACCTTCCCCTGCCCTTCATCCCTCCAAAATGGAGCTCCCTACCCAGCCTATAATACATGGATTGCAAAAGACCAGTTGGTAATGCCCATCCTCACCTCAAGCCTTACAGAGGAAGTCCTTGTCCAGATAATGTACTGTTCGACATCGGCGGCGATTTGGAGCAGTCTCAAAAATCTCTTCTTTGCCCGGTCGAGTGCCTAGGTGGTTCACCTTCGACTGCAGCTTGACTTGTTGAGCAAAGGGTTCGAGAAAATCATTGAGTTCTTCAACCGTGCCAAGTCCCTTGTTACCTCTCTCGTCGCCGCCGGCCGCCACATCCCAGACTCCGAGTTCTCGGTCTATCTTCTTGCCAGTCTCGGGGCAAATTACGAATCCTTGGTCACTTCCCTCTCTACCCAACCAATTTTACCCTTTCCAACCCAAATACTCTCTCACCTCCTTGTCCACGAATCCAAACTCTCCCACCAATCCAACTCTCTCCTCACAACACCCCCATCTGCCAACAACACTAGCTCCACAAACAAGAACCGCCTCTCCAATCCAGAGGCTAACTATACGAGCCATGGAAAAAATCGTAGATGAGGAAATGGCCGAGGAGACAAGAACAGAGGCCAACACCAAACTAACACTCACGAGGACCGCGGAGGTCAATCCCAGAATTATGATGCCCGGAACAACCACGGGCCCTCTCACAACACCGGCAGAGGTCGACCATTGACAAATTTCAGTGGCGGCTCAGATTCTAGACCCATCTGTCAGGTCTACGGAAAGCCGAGTAACACGGCCTTGGAATGTTGGCATCGCTTTGATCAAAGCTACCAAGCACGACGCTGGCGAATTTCCAAGCAAATCAAACAACCGCCTCCCTCCCCTGGTACCCCAACATGGCTGCCACCCACCACTACACGCCGGATTTGTCCAACTTGCGCATCGATTAACTGCCCTATGGAGAAACCGAACAAGTCACACTCGAAGATGGCTCCAACGTCCCAATTCAGAATTGCGGTTCAACAAATCTTCTCTCCCAAAATCACTCTTTTCATCTCTCTCAAATTCTTCATACCCATCTCTTTCCAAAAATTTACTTTCGGTTCAACAGTTTTGTCGAGATAACAAAGTATTTTTTGAACTTCATGAACATTTCTTTCTTGTGAAGGATTTACGAACTAGGGCTCTTCTTCTTCAATGACCCGCTGAAGGGGGCATCTACAAATTGGCGGCGACCACCACTGCTTCACCGTCCCTCAACCTCTCTGTTTCTGTCTTCAATAATTCCGACTTGTGGCACCTCCGGCTAGGTCATCCGGCAAAAGGTGTTAAACGAGTCGTGCTCTCTCGTTCAAAGGTTTGCCCTCTCAACGGCCCAAGCCCAAAACATCAACCCTGCCCTATTTGCACTTGGGCCAAGGCCCATGCACTCCCACACCCACCTTCACCATCCAGATCTTCTCAGCCTTTTGAGTTACTTTTTGTAGATGTACGTTTGGGGCCCGACCCATGAACTTTCCAAAAAAGGGAACCGTTATTACCTTTTGATTTTAGATGACTTCTCAAAATTTATGTGGTTATTCCCTATGTCTACAAAGTCTATGATTTCTAAACTATTAACCGATTTTATTAACCTCGATCAAAATCGCTTTTCCACTAATATTATTAGTATCCAAACCGACAACGACACCGAATTCCAACCCATGCGCCATCTCTTTGCCCACCTTGGCATCACCCACCGCCTAACGTGCCCATATTTCCATCAACAAAATGGAAGTGTAGAAACTCGATACCGTCGAATTGTGGACATGGGCCTCACTCTCCTCAAACAAGCCTCCCTTCCACTCCTCTTTTGGGATTTCACCTTTGAGACGGCCTCTTTCCTCATAAATCGACTCCCCACTCCACTCCTCAAAACAAATCCCCTTTTGAACTTCTTTTTCACCAAATCCCCGATTATAAATCCTTCAAAGTTTTCAGATGCCTTGCCTTTCCCAACCTCCTCCCTTATAATCGTTACAAACTTTCCTTTCGCTCTACACCTACTCTCTTCCTAGGCTATAGTGGGAACCACAAAGGATACATATGTTTTGATTGGTCCCGCACCACATATTACGTCTCACGCGATGTTATATTCCACGAAAACCTTTTTCCTTTTCAAAACTCCCCCTCAACATCATCTCCAACCTCCACACACACGTGCCTACCCTTCTTTCCTCTTGATATTCAACCTTCTGGGCCCAATCCAACCTCAAGTCCAATAATCTCCACCTCTTCTAGGCCCAATCCACTCTTAAGCCCATCTTCTCCCCTCCTCAACCCAACCTCAAATGAAATCATGGACTCACCTATCCTAAGCTCGAATTTGGGCCCATCTGACTCCACCCCCAGTCCAACTTCCACAAATTCGGACTCACCATCTCCCCAATTCCATAACCACCCCCACCGCCCCATCCTATGATTACACGCCGCCGCAATAACATACACCAACCTAAACTCCATACCAATGTCACCATTCTCTGGCCACCCGAGCCCCATCTCAATTCCACAATCTCCATTTCTGATGAACCCTCCAACTTCACCGAAGCCTCTCAATTTCTCGAGTGGCGTGAGGCTATGGCGTCCGAGTTTAATACCCTCCTTCAAACAAACACCTGGTCCCTTGTACCGCCCTCCGATTCCGCCAACGTTCTCAGTGTCAAATGGGTCTTCAAGACCAAGCGACACTCCGATGGGATAATCAAAAGGCGCAAAGCACGCCTCGTCGCCAAGGGGTTCAATCAATTAGAAGGAGTGGACTTCTCTGAAACCTTTTCCCTTGTCGCAAAACCCACCACCATTCGCCTTCTACTTTCCTTAGCCACCATGAAGCAGTGGTCCGTCTGCCAATTGGATATTCAAAACGCCTTCCTCCACGGGGATTTGAACGAAGAGGTCTTCATTCAACAACCTCGGAGTTTCGTAAATTCCCTCTTCCCTTCTCATATTTGAAAACTCAAACGCTCCTTATACGGTCTTATGCAAGTGCCACGAGCCTGGTTTAAGAAATTGAGTGACGCTCTCATTGTCCTTAGTTTTTCCCCTTCCATGGATGACACCTCCCTGTTCACGTTCAAACAAAACAATCTTATCGTCTTCATCCTCGTCTATGTGGATGACCTCCTTGTCGTCTCTTCCACACCCGATCTCGACCAAATTTATTTATGCCCTTTCCCAAAAATTTCCTGTCAAGGACCTTGGCCATCTCCACTACTTTCTCGGAATTGAATTTCAACGCTCCGCTAAGGGCTTCTCTCAGTCACAAACTCGGTACATCCGAGACTTGTGTGAACGAGTTCAAATGCATCAATCCAAACCAGAAGCCACGTGATGTTCGCATTTTTAGTATAGTTTTTGATAGGTTTTCTTTGCTTATTAGGTTTAGTTTTGTTTAGTTTAGGTTTAGTTTTGAGTATTTTTAGTTAGTTTTGCATAGTTCTGTGAAAAAAGTGGAATCTACGCTATTTTGTGAATTTTGCAGGTTTTAGCGAGGAAAGGAGCTAAATGGAGCTAAATTTGGAGCATTACAGCGAGAGACGGAGGAGTGCAAGATTGAAGAAGTCGAAGCTCGAGAGTACAAGAGGAAGTGTTGAAGAAAAACAAAGCCCAGGCTCGTTAACGAGGCTGTGAAGGGTCGTTAACGAGGCCACGAAGAGGAAGATTTCGAGTATTATTTTTATTATTCACCGATCCTGAGCGGGAATTTATTTCCGTGTCGGTTGAGTATCTTTTTAGAATCTTTTGGGGTTGTTAGAATATGTATTTTAGGTCTTAATATCTTTTTAGATTTTATTTCTATCTTTTAGAGATTGTTTCTATCTTTTTAGGAAAGTTTATATCTTTTAGCCTTTTTAGTTTTTAGCTTTTTAGTATAAATACCCTTCTATCTAGCATAGAAAGGGGGGCTTGATTTTGGAGAAGTTTTTAGGGAGTTATTTTAGAGGAGATTGGTGGAGGCCGAAGGAGAGAGAGAGATCGGATCGGAAGAGGATCACGAGGCTCGGTACGGTCGCCGAGTGTTCGTTGGTCGTGATTTTAGGTTCGGTATTTTTATGTTTTTTCGGTTTCTTCTGAATCTCTGTAAGACAATATATTTTTCTTATTAATTTGAGTTTGAGTTTTGTTTCAATGTTTCTTTTTATTGAAGTTTTTAGTTTCTTAGTTATGACTAGTGAGTAGTTTATTTTTCTAAGGTCGGGGTTAAGCCCGACATAGTTGAGCATGTTGGATGAGTAAGATTGTGTGTGAATGCCTTTTATCTTTTATTGAGATTGTTTGTTGTGCTTAATACCAAGACGAAAGTTGAGGTAATTTAGGTTTTTAACTTGATTGAAAAAGAAAGTTAGTAACTTGAAGGTTGATATTGTTTGAAAACGAAAGTTTCAAGCTTTAGATCCAAAACAAGCAATTGAGTGAATTAGGATGCGAAAGTAGATTAATTTACTTATTAAGTCGACGAAAGTTGATAACTCTATCTGTTTAAAGGCATGATCTTATCATCTTACGAAATTCTTATGCTTAGCTATGTTGTGGTGTCCCTTGTCCTAGATTTTTTCTTTATTTGAATTATTTCTGGTAAATCTTCGTTGCTGAGTACTTGCCTCGATACAGAATTTTAATTAGAATTTTATTAGGTCGTTAGTTAGTATTTTTGTGTTCGGTGGCTCGGTAACGATCCTGACAACATCGTTAACGAGGCATCTCGTGAGTGTTTTGTTTAATTTTGCTTGATTTTTGTTAGATTGATAGACAAACAACCTTGCTTCCTGTGGAACGATCTTGACTCCACTGTACTCAGCGGGGTCTTGACTTACAAATTTATTTGTTGGCCGAGAAACCCTTTCAACACCACGCCAATGGCGACCACACTCCTTGATCCAAACTCTTCACCTTTCAAAGACCCTCAACTCTACCGGAGCATCACAGGCAGCCTCCATTACTTAGCTTTCACGCGCCCTGATATTTCCTTCGCAGTGAATAAAGTATGCCAATTTATGCACGACCCCCGTCTCCATTATTGGTAGGCTGTCAAATGCATTCTCCAGTACCTCAACAACACTACAGACCTTCAATTACAAATCTCGGCAAACTCCTCCTCTCTACTGCCTGCCTTTTATGACGCCGACTGGGCCGGTGACAAAGTTGATTGCGGCTCTACTGGTGCGTACTGCATTTATCTTGGGTCCAAACTCATCTCATGATCCTCAAAAAAACATGGCATGGTCTCCCGATCTTCCACTGAGGTTGAATATCGAAGTGTTGCATACTCCACATGCGAGCTCCTCTAGGTACAATTGCTTCTCCGGGATCTGTGCATCTCTCTATCCCAACCACTGGTATTGTGGTGCGACTACCTCGGGGCGACCTACATTGCTGTCAACCCGGTACTCCATCATAAGATCAAACACTTGTCCCTTGATTTTCACTCCATCCGGGAACGCGTACAAAATCTATCTCTCCGAGTCGCCTCCATATCCTCCAAAGAACAAATTGTAGACCTTCTCACAAAGCCATTATCCACAGTGTGATTTCAACAATTGCGATCCAAACTGTGTTTACACTCAACTAGGATCGAGGGGGGCTAGTAGATACAATACATATTTGTAATTAAATTAAATGTCTTGACCAATTTCTATATTCTTTGAAGATCCAAAGTCAGAAACTTTAATTGGCTCTATGTTTGTCATCCAACAATATGTTTGCAGACTTGATATCTCGGTGATATATAGGAGTGGATGCAGATGAGTGTAGATATGCAATAGCTCCTGCCGAATCTGCAACAATTTTTAAACGCATTGCCAATTCGAGAACAAACTCTTCACTGGGATCATGGATAAGTTGGTCAAGCGTCCCATTACTAATGAACTCGTACACTAGAAGAGGGACATCTGTCTCTAAGCAACATCCCAAGAGCTTTACCACATTTCTATGGTTAACTGTTGACAAAATAACCACCTCGTTTATAAACTGCTCCATTTGGCTTTCATTTGTTACCTTGGACTTTTTTTATTGCAACAATTTTCCCATCAATCAACATGCCTTTGTAGACAGTTCATTGGCCACCTTTACCAAGTATTCGGTTTTCATTGAAGTGGTTTGTGGCTTTGTCCAACTGCTTGTGGGTGAATAACTTCGTTCTCTCTACAAAACCTTCCTTAGGTGATTGGTGTTGTTGCAACTTTAGCTTAAAAAACTTCACTCTTCGCTCTGTCTTACGTCTCCTTAGGATGAATTGATAAAGCCAACGACAACCAAACACTGTAAGTAATGGCCCAATAAGAAGAACTGCAT
The DNA here is from genome assembly GCA_964016875.1 of Fallopia convolvulus. Taxonomy (NCBI): domain Eukaryota; kingdom Viridiplantae; phylum Streptophyta; class Magnoliopsida; order Caryophyllales; family Polygonaceae; genus Fallopia; species Fallopia convolvulus. Next base: position 44,126,732 of record OZ024724.1, read on the forward strand.
ATTGAACAGGATCAAGGTAAGTCATATTCCAAAAAAATTGTAATCTTAGCGAAAAGAGTTTGAAGTTCTTTCTTGAAAAGAAAGATGTCGATGTAGCTACATATGTTGATATTATATTCATGCACCGATAGACTGGGGATCATGCATATGAGAGTATATATGCCCATACAATAAGTCATGACCATAATAAGCCTAGTGAAATTTCAACCTAAAACTAATTGTTAATATAGAGGAATCCACCAACCTTTATATATTAGGCCGTTAGTAGTCTAACTTTTGATATCGGACTTTATATTTTGATAAACTCGTTTGCTATAATTACTTCCTATCACAGCGGGGAAATTGTCCTCCTCCTCCACATCACAAAAAATGGGCTCCTTATCATAGTAATATGACCTGTTCCAAGTGCAGTAATCTGCACAGTGCAATGAACTATTCAAAAAGAAAATATATATTGAGGTCATAGACTTGGCAGTTAGCCAATTAGCACAATAAAAAGGCACAGCCAAATAAGACATCGATTAAAGTTTGAAGGCATGATAGATCAAATTAACTAATCTTGAAGTATGTACACTTGCCAAGCTAAAACATGTACCCTGACACCCATCCTTGACATAAGGATTCTATAGGATCGTTAGTACGTCTAGGTTTTCGACCTCAACTAAGTCGTCAACTTCTTAAGTAAATGCAGTGGAAATAAACTCCAAGAAAGACTTACTTGAACACATTGATTTTTATAGTGGAAACACTTGATTGATGAACTTTATCAACTAAGTGTGAAAACTACTCCCTTCCAAGATCTCGCTTGGAAGGATTAAAAGTTTTAGCTTGCTTTATTGATCTTTTGGATCGTTTACAAGAACACCCTGGACCTAGACCCACTTCCCAAGCACTCTAGAACTCGTTGTGAACCGAGTAACTACAACCCTCAACCCGTCTAGCTAGCCGATTTCTCTTGAACTCTCGTTTTCTTTTCTTTCTTAACACAAATATGGAGTATGAGTTTGTGTGTATTCTAACCTAAAGCCTTAGCTTAAATACACACAAACTAGGTCAGATAAAAGAGAATAATATCTTCCAATTCGGTTATGGCAAGATATTATTTCTTTTATCCTTACAAAATCATCCTAAGCATATAAGAAGATTACAATAAAAACGGCTTAGGGCAAAGGCAATGATCGGCTAACAATATAATCCTCATGAGATCTTTCCTAAAACAAGATTATACTATCCAAACTCCAAAGATCTCACGCGTTTTCAAGATCTCCGAGATTTGCCTTCAACACACGTCGAAGACCTGACTTACGTAGGCGACTCTTTTCAAAGGCTCGAGGTCGTTCACGTGGTAGATGTTTGGAACCATCAAAATCAAAGCCTCCAGCTTTTCTAACAAATTCCCCCTTTTTGATGGTGAAAAACTCCTTTCATCCTGTATAAACATGACAAGATCAAGTATCGAACAAAATATGCAATAACACCAAGTTTTCCAAAAGTTTCCCCTAAGTTGGATAATCCACATGAAATTCAGAAGAGATTCCCATTATTTTATCTACCCCCAGCCTTTTCCCCTTTTGGCATCATATAAAAGAACAATCTAAATAATCAAGCAAGAAGAGATAATCAAACAAGCGTAAATAAAAAAATTATCCAACATACACACAGAATCCACAACAAAAGAAAAAAATAGTCTTAAACATGCTACAAAGAAAGCAAAAGCACATAAATGAAATCGAAGAGATATTTTTGAGATAGTAGATGTGCAAGGAAAAGTAAAGGGAACTGGATTTCGGCCACTCTAGCTAAGTCACTGACATAGTCAGGTCATCAAGCGCAACAAATAAGTCATGAACGTCAGCCTTGAGTGCAGTTTGACCTAATAGGAGTTGCCCAACCTTCTCAAGCAAATCTTGGTTCTGGCGTTGTATATCAACCAAGAACTTCATGATTGAACCAGGTTGAGAACCTTCCTTTACTTTAGCATTGATGCCCAACTCAGCATCTTCCATCTCAGCATCAAAAACAACACCCTTGTCTGCATCCCTTGACACCCATTGATCATTAACCAGTTTGTAGTCCATCTTGCGAACGATGTTAGCGTTCAGGTGGCGAACGTGTTTCACTTCTTCATCAGCCTCATAAACCTCATGATATTGGAGCAACTTCTTAATGATAGAGCAGTAGGGAAGAGCATGTCGAGTATTGTCCTTAATAGATTCCATATGGAGAAGCAACAATCGAGCAAAGTTGACAAGTTCCTTGTTGAGAATTTTATCCATGACAAGAATGTCTTGGATCATAGCAGTGCTCCTCTTTTTCTCTCGGGGAATCAGGTTACTGATAACCCAAGTAAAAAGAACCTTCCTCTTGGCACACATTAAGTTGGTGGCAAAGGAACCGCCTTCAACATCATCGACCTGTGTGACCTTTTTGAGCAACTCAGCTGAATCAATTTCCTCAGGCCATACACCTCTATGGTATTCAGCAAATCCCTTATGTGGCACTTTCAGAAGAGTGGCTAACTCCATGCTCGACAGTGTAAAATTTTCTCCATTAAGCTCATAATGACCCATGGTTGTCTTTTCCCTGTCCTCTACAGTCAACGACCTGTAAAATTCTCTTACCAACCCAAGGTTAAACTTCTGTTCCTTATGAAACAGACGATCCCATCCTTGAACTGATAGCAACTCAGAAACACCCTTTAAACCTATTGACTCGATGAACTCATCGTCCATGATGAGATCCTTAACGAATTCACACTCAACCATATTACCTCCTTCACCTTTGATTTCCCCAGTAGTCTTTTTAGGTTTCCCACTCGCAGCCAAACATCCACTTGACCTAGTGGGTGCCGGGTGCCCTTTTACTCTTTTTGGACCTCACAGTTTTCTTAGACATCACCGAGTCACAACCCTCGGATCCAACAGGTGTGGGAGTCGATTCTCTACCCCTTTTCCTTGTAACCTTAGCACTAGACCCCCTAGTCTTTGGCTTCGTTGACTCCTTTGTGATCATCACATCATCCTCATCGGATTTTTCAGACTCAAATAACTCCTTAGCAATCTCTTCTTTTGATTTTTGTCTAGTTGACGACGCAATAGATTTCAAAAGAGAAAGATTAGGATCACTGGGAGTACCTTGTTCAGAGTCATCTTGACCTTCGATGTTCAGTGGCAGAAGAGGTGAATCAGGATTGTCAATGGGGTTGATCACCTTGTTTGGGTCAACGACCTGTTTAAGGTTATCAACCTGAGCATCTGTTCCCGCCAAATGCACAATAGTCGTCTTTTCCGGCGACTGGTTCTGATTCCTTTTCTTGAGACTCCATGGCCTTGATTGATTTCACTACCTCCTAAACGGAATCGAAATCCCCTTGCATGCATTGAGATTTGGAACTCTCAACTCCGAGCATAGACTCGGTCTCATCTTGCTCGTTCTCTGCGGGTTTTGAAGAATTGGGCAGAGATTTTTGTGGAGATGGAGGGAGATTTTCTGTCGAGGTTTGAGTGGGAAGGTTTTCTTGAGGATTTGGCAGAGATTCGGTGGGATGGAGAGAGGATTGGCCTGGTTCTTGAGTTGGATTGATTTGAGGGCCTTCGAGTAACAATGGTGAAGTGGGTTTGTTGGCGGTTTGAATGGCTGCTAAGAGCAAGGCCAGGGTTTGAGGATCAACCACTTTCCCAAGTTGGAGAGCTAGGGTTCGTGGAGTTTCAATGCCACAAATGGAGGATGAGGGGTTAGGGTTAGGGTTTGACACCATTGATGGTGAAAGGTTGAAGATTTTTGGGAGAGAAAGGGTTTTATAGAGAGATTGGGAAGAGCAAGAGAGCGAGATAATGCACGAGAGAGAGAAAGTGTACCTTTTAACCAAAATCTTTCTCCTTATTCATTCTTGAACTGTAACTGATTAGATAGAAACTAGATTTTCCCAAGATCTTTAATCAATGCAACTGAAAAGGCAATATCCTTTGGCAAAAAGATTTCCAGATTTTTGAAAAGATACCGTTGGAGAAAGGTGATTCTTGTCTTACTCTGAAACTGACATTCTCAACCTGTTATGCGTCAACCACCGAACCAACAAATTTTCCAAAAAACTGACATTCCTCATGTAATACACAGTCACTAACCTCACTCAAGTTGCCAACATCCATTGAAAAGAGAATAAGCTTGGTTCTTTGGGGTTTTGCACGGGGGTGCCAAAGAGAACCAGGGGAAATAATTTATGTGGATTTGTCAATCAAGTAGATAAGTCTTCGTTTATATCAAAACATATAAAAATAGGGTCAAAGAGACTCCCTAACATGACAGGCTTAGGTAGGCTGTAGAGTCAATCGTCATTTGTGCTTGCATTGATGGTTAGGAACATCAGGTTTAGACTCTTTTGGGCTCAAAGAATGGTTTCAATATGCACTTAATACATAACTCAGGAAGCAAAGAATGAAGACATTTTGATGTGCATGGTTCATGAGTATGTAACAAGGAAATATTCAAATTTAACACCTTAAGATCATAAAACTTTTGAATCATAAATAGAATATCTAATCTAGCCAATCATTGAGGAAAAATAAATGGGAAATATATTAGTTTAGGGAAATCATACCTAGATCCATGCGGAACTGTACGAAGGGTTCACGATTGAGAGCCTTAGTGAATATGTCAGCACGTTGTTCACTTGTCCGGCAGAAATCCATGGTCACCAACCCTTTCTCAACACAGTCACGGAGAAAGTGATGACGAATCTCGATATGCTTGGAGTGCTGTACAGGATTCTTTGAGATGCTGTTGGCGCTTGTATTGTCACATAGAATGGGTACACCATCATACTTTAAACCAAAGTCATGGAGTTGTTGCTTGCGCCATAGAAGTTGGGTGCAACATGCGGCATCGGCTATGTACTCAGCTTCTTTAGTTGAGAGAGCAACTGAATTCTGCTTCTTGGACCCCCATGACACAAGACATGGTCCAAGAAAAGGAGCCATCCCGGAAGTACTCTTACTATCAATCTTATCCCCAGCAAAATCAGCGTCCGTGTACCCGACTAGACCAAATTCACAAGAGGTTGGGTACCATAGGCACAAATCATCAGAACCTTTTAGGTAACTTACGATTCTTTTATTAGCCTTGCGAGGAGATTCTCTTGGATCAAACTGAAATCTAGCACATAAGCATACGCTAAACATGATGTCCGGTCTGCTTGTCGGGAGGTATAGTAGAGAACCTATAATACCTCGATACAGAGTTTGGTCAACTTTCTTCTCATTCTTATCTTTTCCTAAGGAAGTGGTGGGAGAGATGGGTGTATCAAAGGATTTTGAATTATCCAAGCCAAACTTCTTGACACACTCCCTGAGGTACTTTTGTTGATGTACTCTTGTGCCCTCACTTCCTTGAACAACTTGAAGTCCTCAAAAGAACTTAAGTTCGCCAACCATACTCATATACTCATTTGAAATTCAATGGCCATGAGGTTAGCGAACTTTTGCACAAGTTTATCATCTTTAGAACCAAAGATGATGTCGTCAACAAAAACTTGCATAACCAGAGTGTGATTTCCCTCTTAAGAAGAAAAAGGGTCTTATCCACCTGTCCTTGAACATATCCGTGTTGTAGCAAGAACTGAGAGAGCATGTAATACCAAGCTCGTGGTGCTTGCTTCAACCCATAAAGTGCTTTGTCGAGTTTGAATACATGATTCGAGTGGGTGACGTCTTTGAAGGCTGGGGTTTGTCTACGAAAATTTCTTCTTTAAGAAATCCATTTAGAAAGATAGTCTTAACATCCATTTGTTGAAGCTTGAATCCATGATGAGCTGAATAAGCAATCAAGAGACGAATTGCCTCTAGACGTGCTACAGGAGCGAATGTCTCATCATAATCAATCCCTTCTTGTTGGTTATACCCCTTAACCACAAGTCTTGCTTTGTTTCTCACAACGTTTCCAGAATCATCAAGATTATTTCTGTATACCCAACGTGTTCCAATAACATTTCTGTCTTTGGGTCGTGGAACTAGGTGCCAAACCTTGTTTCTCTCAAATTGATGAACTTCTTCTTGTATAGCACACACCCAATCAGGATCTTTTAGGGCTTGATCCACGTTCTTGTGTTCCATGATAGAGAGAAATGCATTGAAGGCACATAAATTCTGAAGTGAAGAACGTGTTTGAACACCTTTTGAGTAGTCAGAGATGATGTTGGTTACTAGGTGAGCATCTTTCTGCTGATAGTTCAACTAAAGTCGAGTGAGGTCAACCACCTCGCTATTATGACCCTGCTCAGTGTTAGAATTATCTATCTCTGCGACTTCTTCATTTGGATCAGACACAACATCATCAGAATCTTCATTTTTTTCTGCCTCTTCCAAAGCAAGCATATCAAAATTCTCTGCATCGTTCACCTGTTCTGGGTTGTCAACTACAGGACTTTGGACAATCTCAACAACTTGATCTCCAGACTCATCACAGAGATGATAACCTATATCTCCTTCATCTTTTTCTTCAATAGAGCTTCCTCCCATTGTTTTCTCATCGAACACAAAATGAACAATTTCTTCTACTTTCCTTGTTCGCTTATTGAAGACTTTATAGGCTTTGCTATGTTGAGAGTAGCTCACAAAAGTTCCTTTATCACTTCTAGCATCCATCTTTCCCAGATTATCCTTGTCGTTGTTGTGCACAAAACATTTACAACCAAACGTCCTTAGGTGGGCGACGTTCGGTTTTCTTCCTCTCAACAGCTCACAGGGTGTCTTCCCCAAAAGAGGAGGTACCATAGCTCTATTCAGCACATAACAAGAAGCATTGATAGCTTCATCCCAGAAATTTCTTGGTAGACCTCTCGAGATCATCAGAGTTCTCGACATATCCTCCAAACTGCGGTTCTTTCTCTCAGCTACACCATTCTTTTGAGGAGTTCTTGGGGCTGAAAAATTGTGACCTACAACATTTTCTTTGCAAAAGTTCAAGAACTGAGCATTTTCGAATTTTGTGCCATGATCAGATCGGATTGAAACCAAAGGTTCTCCAAGCACCTTTTCTGTTAACTTCCTCCACGTACTGATTTCTTCGAATACCTCTTTCTTCGATTAAAATGAAGATCTAACCTGTTTCCCTTTCACTTAAGCCTCACAGATTTCATACTTGTTTGGATCGATCTTTGGTAACCCACGTACCGATTCCTGATTGTGAAGTTTGTTGATAAGTTGTAGATTCGCATGCCCAAACCTATTGTGCCAGAGGTTGGCAACGTCTTCGACCACTTGAAAACACAACATTTCTTCAGGCAAGAGCCATGTAACAACTTTATAAAGATTGTTCTCACAAGTTCCCTTCAGAATAGTCTTACATGAGCTAACATCAATTACTTGACATCCATAAGAATCAAAAACTACTTGATAGAGATTGTTAGCACATAGTTGGGAAACACTTACAAGATTGTATCTAAGACCTTTGACATAACTGACGTTGTTGACAAGAAAGTTTAATTCTTAGAGATTCTTACCTTTCCAATACCTACGACTTGTCCCTTACTATTATTATTGAAGGTGATGTTGCTACCTTCTTGTTGATGAAGTGAGATGAATGACTCAAAGCTTCCCGTCATATGAGTTGAACAGGCACTATCGAAGAACTAGGGACCGCTTTCTCTCACTTCATTCTGCAAGGTAAAAGTCAGTTTTTACGAACCCAAAGTTGTTTAACAATTCTTTTGGGTTGGACAGTGTGATGATTTTCAGAACATCTTTGAGCATGCAAGAGACTCTCTCAGGATATATGGTAGGCTCATGTTCATGAGCATCCCAAAGTCCATAAGATTTGTTATCCCTTTTCTTTTTCCTGCATTCATGTTGAAGATAACCTTCTTTTCCACAATACCAACAAGTTTTATGACTCTTAAGACCAACACACTTGCTATGCCCAAGATAGACCGATTTGTTATAAATACGAGCTTGAAAGTCAATTTTTGATGGCTTTAGGTTCTCAACTTGTTTTTTCCAGATTGTGTGTGCTTTCTAGCCTGAATACCAAGGTCGCTTACCTTTGCCTGGGTTCCCCACCTCTGAAGTAGAGCAACTTCTCTTGTTGTTACATACAGGTGTGTTACCTTTAGGTTCAGGTGGACACAGGATTTTCAAATCCTTAGGCACATAGGAATATCCAAGTCTAGGTCTTGATACAAAAGTTTTAGCAAATTCTTCAACAGCTTTCTTAGCAACAAACTCTTCTATGCATTTTTTTCTTCTTAAACTCATTACTTGCCTTCTCATTTTCAAGGTCATTGACTAACTTAGTATTACCAAGTTTTAACATGAGATTTTCTCCTTCAAGGTTTGTTACTTTCTTTCCTAAGTCATCCACTTCAGTTTTCAGATTATCACAAGTTTTGCATGCAAGAGACTCAGAAACAGAGGACTTCTTCTCTAACTTAGCACATTTGAGAGACCAACAATGATTATCATCTATTAAATTAGGAATATTATCTTCTTTTTCTTCAAGTTTTTCACTAAGTTTGGTAACCTGGGTTCCCAACTTCTCAATGATAGCATGCAACTTTTCTTTTCTTTTGTTGGACAAAATAGATGAAAGTTTAGAATCATATTCCTCTTTTGGAGCATCTATAGCCATGAGACACACTTCTCCTTGTTGACTTGCCTCCTCTTCAGCATCAGAATCATCCCAAGTAGCCAACAAAGCGCTTTTGTCTCCCTCTGACTTCCTCTTGACACAGTTTCTTGCAAAGTGTCCTTTTCTCGAACAATGATAAAAAATCACTTCCTTCATGTCTCTGACAGGTTTTGTCCCTTTCGATGGAGTTTTATTGTTGCAATTCCAAAGCCTTTTCATGTCTCTTGAAATGAATGCAACTTCCTCGTCACTGTCAACTTGATCATCATCACCTTGGGCAAGATCGAAGGCCCTTTCAACTTTCAAGACAATAATCTTAACCTTGTCAGTTTCGAGGCGATCATCTCGTCTTTGCTTTATTCCTCCATACATAGTCAAGTTTCCTATGACATCTTCCAAGGTGAGTGACTTGGTCTCGTTGTTGGTTAGCAACGCAGCAACATCTTCATTCCATTTTGCATTGAGCCCTTGGATCAACTTGCTAACCTGAGGAAGCTTTTCATCAAGAGACTCAAGTTGGCTAACCACATCTTGAAATCTTGAGTGATAGTCACCCAAGGATTCATTCTTTTCTTGACTCATTCATTCATACTCCCTTTCTAGAGCAATGATGTGATCCTTCTTCACATCATCATTTCCTTGGTGAAGCCTTTTGAGAGCATCCCAGATTTGCTTAGTTGTCTTATATTGGAAAACATTCTTCAAGTCTCCAGGAGTTATAGCATGTGATAACTCCGAAGGATCGTCCTTGCAAGCCTTCCCGAGATCCACACGAATGAGCGCCGAAGAATCAGAGAACAAGGTTGTTGTTTGATTGGTTGAAAAGAACGAGAGCAAGAGATGTAGAAGAAAGTAGAAAGCAAAAGAGAAATTAAGTAAATTGAGAGAGTAAGGGACTAGGGCAAAAGTGATCTCAATTGCCAATAATCCAAAACTAATTCATCAAACAACACAAGGAGCCTTATATAGGCAACTCCTGAAAACTAAACCTGAAGAATAGCAGGGGTAAGCATACCGTCATGCACACATCTTCTACAATATAAATAAAACATATAATATAATAAAGTTATGCAACATAAATAATAATAAAAAAGATAGACACCGATGTGGCTCGGCTAGGCCAAGAGGATCATGTCGTGGCACGAGCGCACCAAGGAGGCCGCCATGGCCTAGAGCGCTCCGGAGTCAATGGAGCTCGACTTGGGCCAGGGCTGTATGCCATCATTCTCCACCCCCCTTAGATTCCAAGCGTCCTCGCTTCGAGCATGGGAGTGCTAGGGGAAGAGCTCGACAAGGTACAAGAGACACGCCCTTAAGGCGTTCAATAGGTAATGCAACTCCAATCTGTACGAAACTTGGTGGAAGGTCATAATTTACACTATCCATGGTGTCCACTAAGTTTGGCTCAATTTGCACGACAATGGACTGGAAAGTGTCGGGAGAAGGTGAAGGCGCAAGGGCACACGATGTAGGCTGTGGGCACTTGCTAGGCAAACTTCCTCCAAACTCGGCCAAATTTTGTATATGTCCCTCAAAAACAGAATTATGATGCTCCACCAAATTTGGCTCAGAATTGACGACAAAGATCTGGTGGTCGCCTACAAAGGGTAGCAAAGCAATGTCACTCGACTTAGGCTGTAGGCACTCCTTGGGAAAACGGTCTCTAAATGGGGTAAAATTTTGTAGAGACTCCTCAATAACAGTATCATGAGAATCCTCCAATTTCGAGGAGGAATGGCTAACCGTAGCCTTGAGAGTGTTGGTGCCATTGGCCATAGGCGCGTCTCGGGCTGCGCTACTAGCAAGCGTCTCGGATAACACGACTATTTTGGCACGTTGAATGGCCAATTGTTTTCGAAGCTCACGGATATCCAATTGCTCTGGTGTGAGCGCCAATATGGGTAGAGGTGATCATGATTTGGTGACATAGGAGTCACACCGAGAGGAGCCATGGGAGTAGCGCTCTTGGTACCTATTCTGAGGGCGGGTGTGGTACTCGGAACGCTCCCAATATTGAACATAGGAACTATGTTTGATACATAGGAGTTAGTACTCTGTCTTGGTGGAGACCGTCTTGGAAGATTAGGAGGCGGAATCCAATCCGATTCGTAGTAGATGCGACGTCGGAGAGGGACCTTGTGGTGGAATCCAATCAGGGTCTGCCTCGTTTCGCCTCACACCAAACCATACATCATCGTTCCACACTTCCTCTAGATAAACTGAAAAATGAAGAGAAGACATGGAGAGTAAACAATACCAAGGTATCCAAAAGCACAAACAAAGCACCCTAAACTCAAGCAAAACCACGTAGGATGGGCTTGTCTAGGAATGCCGTGAGGGCGGCTTAAGGCTAAGTACGAAAGATCGAGTGATGTTATGATCAATATAATGCAAGTAAAGATGCACTCCACACTTCAAAAATTCAGATTCAAACAGCAAGGTATAAGCAAGCAAAGGCAAGAAACCGAAAAATAGCCTGAAAGACACAAAGAAGCCGGTTTACCTTATTTTGGCTATTCCGCTTCAAACTTATTAATTTTTTTTTGATTTTTTTTCTTTTTAAATGCAAGAAGTTACCTTATTTTGGCTTTCGACTTGCAATTTTTTTTAATTTTTTTTTAAAAGGCTACTAGCTTTATTTTGGCTTTTCGGGACACCCGAAAAGGAATACATGACAATCTTTTGGGGACGGAGGGAGTATTTGGTAAACTAAGGTTTTTTACTAGGTGGAGATTTTGGTAGGTTTAACAATAAAATAACAACTTAGGAAAAGAAAGGTTTTGGGAGCTTTTCAAAATTTATACCCAAAATAATCTTTTAACTATTTTGATAAGAATTTTAAAATTTTATTTTCACATCTCATACGTATATTCTAGAATGAGTGAATTATAGCTCCAATTTGTAAAAACTCTACATTTTTTCAAATGTATAACTCCAATTTGAATAAGAACTAAACACAATCTAATTACCCAAATTAGAAAGACTACAAATTATTTTACACTAGAAAGAATCTAATAAAGTGAAAATGAAATATGTACATACAAATACAATACGTTTACTTGAAACTCACACTATTTGGATTTTATTGGTTGAGGGCATAGGTTAAGCTCCTCAAAATTGTAAGATTTTATAAATTTACATTTATTTATGATTAATTAGATTTTGTAAAAAGGTTCACTACTTTCCTAATAGGGTTTTAGTTTCCTCTATTAGTATGCTTAACTTAAGCCCTAAGGACATAGGTTAGAAAAATCGTCATTTTATATAGAACTCTCGGTATATATACACAGGATGTAATTAATATAATTGAATTTTGAAAGAGAACGATGACCGATCGTTCAGCTGACTGCTCAAACAATTGTAGCGTCAATCTGATCATCATGCGGTTGGGATGGATGCCATGTGGCCAAATGAAGAAATATTTTACTTTGTAGTCCGTAATAATTCGGTGGTATCCTTGAAATAATTTTAACCTAAAACCTAGTAAAAAGTCTTATATTACCAAACAAGTTGAATAGGTTTTTATGAGGTTTTTAGAGCTTATAAAAAATAATTTAAAAATTTATTAAAAACCTCCTCAAAAACATAAACCTCGTACAAACCTTCGTAATACCGAACACACTGCTTTAGTTTCAAAGTCCTTTCATTAATTGGTTTAGCATTTGAAGTTTTCTGGAATCGGCTATTTCCCCTATGGCTATGACTCACGAAGTTGCCGCTGCCGCCCCTAGTTGCCACCACCTTGGCACTGCCGCCTCTACTTGCATGAACTGTAAAGAGTAAATTCATGTATTAATTAAGGTCATGCTTGATTTTGTTGATTTCCAAATCCGCCTTGCTTGTTGACCATATATCTGCCTTGCTAGTATACAAGTGCTTATCTAGACAAATTGATTGTTGTTTAATATATAAATAACTATCATTTTCAAAAAATATTATACGTATAAGTAGTATTTAGGCTCGCCTAAATCATCTTGGATACTACCTTAAAGGCCCAACCGCCGAACCAAATGCCCGACAACAAATACAACTAAATAAAACTAATATATTGATTGTTGTTTAAAATAAAAATACAACTAAATAAAAATAATTCTATAATATTTTAACCAATCAAATTAATTTAAAAAATATGGATAATGTTTTTCAATACGAGGTCATTTTATACATTATTCCTCACTTTAGTATATAGTATGATACAAATAAATATTATGTATCACTACTATCATAAAAGAGAGACACTTTTTAATTTTTTATAAAGAATAGTGCACATCCAAAAAAAACCATGGCCCCCTTAAAAAATTATGGAAATGCCATTTAGTGTAATTCCAAAAATAACATGCCCTTTTTAAAAAATAACGGAAATGCCATTTAGTCTAATTCCAAAAATTTACATGCCCTTTTTAAAAAATTACGGAAATGACATTTAGTGTAATTCCAAAAAATAATATGCCCCTTTAAATTTTTTACAGAAATGCCATTTTCATATCCTTTTACAAAAAAGCCATGCTCGGTTATATAAATTTACGTAAATGCCATTTTCATATTCCTTTCCAGTGTAACTCCAAAAAAAATGCCCCTTTAAATAAATTTACGTAAATGTCATTTTCATATTCCTTTTCCAAAAAACATGCCCCTTTAAATAAATTTACGAAAATACCATTTTCATATCCTTTCCATCATATGCAAACAAGTAATCTTTCAGGAACAGTACACTTCTTAGTTTCAGAAAAACCATGTCCCTTTAAATAAATTTAATGGTTTTATACAAAAATGCTATTTTTTATATCCTTTTACAAAAAAACCATGCTCCGTTAAATAAATTTACGTAAATTCCATTTTCATATTCCTTTCCAATGTAAATCCAAAAAACTATGCCCCTTTAAATAATTTTACGTAAATGCCATTTTCATATTCCTTTTCCAAAAATGATGCCCCTTTAAATAAATTTACGAAAATACCATTTCCATATCCCTTTCCATCATATGCAAACAAATACTCTTCTAGGAACACTACACTTCTTAGTTCCAGAAAAACCATGTCCCTTTAAATAAAGTTACTGTAAATGTGTGTTGCACTATCGTGTGGGTGTAATAATCCGTTTTTTTCAGCCGCTTGATTTACTATAGTGCGGTTGTTATTAATTCATTATTTCTCAAGAATAATTTCGATATTTTAATGTTCCTCGAAATTCGGTATTGCTTAACTCTTAAGTAATCTCGGGGAGACCGTAAAAGAATATATTTTCTTTGAAAAGCGTGCTCGACGTAAGTGATATTTGGATGTAAATGGGTAATTTTTAAATGTCTTGAAAAACGTGTTCAAGTTACTTCGCTTGTAAGCAAGCGCGGATAAGTTTGTTTCTTAGTTGTGAAGAAAGCTCGTATAGGTAATAAAACAAGGTTTTAAACATTGGATGGCGTGAAGTTAGATAAATTAAACCCAAAAAAACATGCCCCGTTAAATAAATTTACGAAAATGACATTTCCATATTCCTTTTCCAAAAAAACCATGCCCAGTTAAATAAATTTACGAAAATGCCATTTCCATATTCCTTTTTCAAAAAAACCATGCCCCTTTAAATAAATTTATGTAAATGCCATTTTTATATCTCTACACTTCTTAGCGACTGTAAAATGAAGTCTCCGTCTTATAATCGTCGCGCAACGCGCGACCTTATTGCTAGTAATATAAAAAGTATATGAATATACAATATCAATTTCACTTAGAAAAAAATGAAGGCACAATATCATTTTCATACGTACGAGAACCATATTATTTAGAATGAACAAATAAAATAAAAATAATACTGAACTATGAGTTTAATTAGTTCAAATGAAAAAACTATTATCCTGAAAAATAAAAATTGCACTACAAAGTACGAAAAAAGCATTACAAAATACAAAAAGTGCAATCCGAAAAGTGTACTACAAAAAAATACGAAAAGTGCACTAAAAAATACGAAAAGTGAAAATGCGAAAAAGTGCACTTCGAAGTAGGAAAAGTGCACTACGAACCAGAAAAAATGCATTTCTTTTTATTTTTCAAGATAAGAGTTTTTTTCAGTTAAACCAAACTCCTTGAACTATACCAACTACCAAATTCATACGGAAATAAAATTGTATATCTTAAATTGTTATATACTATGCACCGACTAAATGATCAAATAGTTTATATATGTAACTTTTTTAACATTTTATTTTGTCTTTGTTATATTTTTTTTTTTTGATTTGCTAAGAATTAGCTAATTACGGTAGCCCAAGTACTACTTAAACTAGCCTAGAGCCAGTTTTAAAGGAAAAAGGGACAAATTGTCGTTCCGGGAGTTCAAACCGGAGACCTCATGCACAAGTGTTGAGGCCTTAACCGGTCGAACTATGCGACATGCGCTTTTTTTTTGTCTTTGTTACATGATTAATTATAGTATATTATAATGTAATTTAAATAACTCTAATACGTTTAATAACAAATATAAAATATAATAAATATAAAATATAACTTTTGTCCTATCCAACAAACAGGATTAACATTGTAGTATTTAATAAATAGATTCTTGAGTTTTATATAAATTCATGTTGACATAAAATCCAAAAGGGTTGCGGTGTCTCAAAACCACACGTAATGTATTAGTTTGGGAGACTATTTAATTGGTTGAACATTTAAATTTTATATATATCCTAGAGTGATAACCCGTTTATTAGACGAGATAGAATTTATATTTTATGTTTATTTTTATTTTTTAAATTTTCACATTTTAGAAATCATAACATGTGATTATGTATATTAAATAATTTTTTGTGAAATATTATAATTCAATGTATATAAAAATACTAAAAACATACATATATAGAATATTTAATCATTTAATATGTGCATACTAATTGAAGATATATGAATTTCTTTTCCATCCTAATTTGATAGGGTCGTCACAAATACTACTTGGGCTCACCTAGAGCATGCACTAGGGATGGGTAAATTAAACTGTCGCCCGTGGGTTTCAAAACGATGACCTCGGGGTACCGCCGAAAAGATTAACCGTTGAACCAAATGCCCAAAGGCGATAGCCCAAACATTATTTTCACTTTATATACTTAATCTATTATAAATGTTTAGGTTTATTTTTTGTAACTAATTTTTTCAGATATTAATTATTGCGATTCTCATTTATATAAAATTGTGAATAATCAACAATAATATTGTATCTTTCATTTTCTTTCTAAAAAAAATTAATGTTCATTATCTTATTTTATTTTAAAAAAGGAAAATTTTAGTCGTTAAAAATATGAATAGGCAATTATAATTATTTATTTAATTTTTTTCAAAAAGGAATTTTATATAATTATTTTAATTTAATATCAAGAGAAATTATTATAAGAGAATGGATTATTTATTAAAGATATTTGTTAAAGTCCGTTTGTATTTTACAATATTTTTCATTTATTTATTTCAATAAATTTGAATATAAAAAATAGAGCATTTATTTATTTGAGAGGGACAATTTTTATAGTTATTAAGATAAGATTAAGATAAAATAATAATTAATTCGGAAATCTAGAGAAGAGACGTAAATAAAAGTATTTATATTTTGAATAAAAAAAATTCACTTGTATAATTGCTTTGGTGTTTCATTGTCACTTGTATATTTTGAATATAGTTAAGCCAATTGTGTGAGTGTCGTGCACGAGAAAATTTCTAATTTGTTATTTGTTGATGTAAGAAATTATTGGGCTAGTATCTTTGATTTGTTTTATTTCTTTATAAATAAAATTGTCCCTTCATAGGATGGACAATTTTAACAAAACATACAAATTATAGAGTGCGAACAAACTTAGACAGAGACTTGCATGAGGTGCCACCGTGGACATTGAGAGCTTGGGTTGCGGAGGTTTGGAGATCCTGGGCTTTCAGCCTCAAACAACGCCCCTCGTCTCCTTCCAAGATGATTCTCACCATCTTCTCAATCTCTTCTCTCCCCACCACCTTCATCGCGGGAAGATGGCGAGGACGAATTGCCACCTCCAGCTCCTCAACTAACATGGTTGCATTCATCCTCTGCTCCGCGTACATGGGCCACGCGATCATGGCCACTCCCATGGTTAAACTCTCTAGGATGGAGTTCCACCCACAGTGTGTCAGGAAGCCTCCCACTGAGCGATGGGACAATATTTTCAATTGTGGGGCCCATCCTGGAACCAGCAGGCCTACATCACGTGTACGAATCCTCTCCATGAATCCGTTGGGCAGGAACGAGCCCATACTACTATCATTACCCGCACTACCCTTCAATCCCAAGTACGAGCCACTAGCCTCCCCATCTGTACTAGCCGGCGGCCTCACCACCCATACAAACCTCTGCTGACTCAGCTCCAGACCCCATGCCAGCTCAGCCATCTGCTCCTTTGAAAGGGTCCCGCCACTCCCGAATGAGATGTACATCACCGAGTTAGCCGGTTGGCGGTCCAACCACTCCAATATCTCGTTGCCCTCGTCAACAACGTCGACGGTTCGGACCATTGGCCCGATTTCATAGACCGGCACTCCATCGCTCAAAGCGGCCAACGTGGAGCCCTCTAAATCCCGCCACGTGTTGGACAGCACGCCGTCAAACAGTGGGATCTCAACTCCCATCCGCAAATACTCCTTGTACTGAGGGTCCGTGCGTTGCAGCATCGGGTCCACCACCTCGTCCGGTCTGACCGGTTTACAGCCAGGAATACGAAAGGGCTCGGTCTGATCAACGTAGTCTCCTTGCACCTCCCTGTCCAGAACCGGACAGCGGAGGGTGAGAGCCAGGAACCATGCGCTGCACGGAACATAGACGAAGCTAGGAAGCCCCAGCTCCCGGCCCATCGAGACATACTCCGTGGCGAACATGTCGAAGATGAGCACCGTTGGCTTGGGTGCCGTGAGCTTAGAGATTGCGGCCCGAATGACGGGCCCAGTTTCACGCATGAGGAAGGCGATCTTGGTGACAAGTTGGGCACCCGGGTCGACGATGCCTGAGATGTCAGCGGCCGGAATCTCAAGCAAATCAACGACGTAGTCTGAGGAGGTTTGTACTTGATAATAATCAGAATCTGTAGGGGAAGGGGTGTGGGTGGTCACGAACAGAATGGTGACTTTGAAGGAGAGGAGGGAGGAGAGGCGTTTGGCGAGCTCTAAGACGGGGATAAGGTGGCCCATCCCCGGGCTCGACACCATCACCGCGTGATTGCTTGAGGTTTTTTCCATGCTTGATCGCTACCTGCCCGTTTCGTTAATTGGATGAACGAGAAGATTTTTCAATTTATTAATCTAAGGAAATAACATTCAATATATAGAATTTTTTTCGGTTCTATGCTATAGGCTCGTTTGAAAAAAGGTTCCAAATATAGGCTTGGAATCAAAGTAGCTTAATGGGACAGCGACTTCTTAGATCAAATCCGGTTTCCAACACAGCTACTTTATGCAAATGCTTAATAGGCTCAGTTATACACAGTATGTGTCTACTATCATCTACATGCTGGTTACATACTACGAGTCAATTTTTTTTTATTTATACTATTTTATATGTTTTTTTGGTAGAAATATACTATTTTATATTTAACCCAGCCTTAATTTAAATTAAATCAAAAATTATTTATCTCGGTTACTTTCTATAACATTACATGTATCTGCATATTGATTACTTGTCAACAACTCTTATTTACAATATTGTGTCACAGGCTTCTTTAGTTTAGAGGTATGGTGTCCAATCCCAATTAATCGAGATTTTGGTTTATTATGATTTCGGTTAATTGAAGTTCGGTTAATTATAATTTTGATTAGTTAAATTTATGAACCATACTCAATTGTGAATTTCGGTTAACTAATTTATCGGTTCGGTTTTCTCGGTTAGCGATTACCATTTATGTAATTTTACCTTAAATAATTTAAAATAAAATAATAAAATTTGAATAAAAAAAAAGTGATCAAACTTGACTTTTATTTTAAATACGTACTTATATCATATTGTTTCATTTGTTGTAAACTAATATCAAGAGTATATACTATATTGCGCGCATTATTTTTTATCCATCAAATTTAAGTAAATATGATTTATTATTAATTTATTTGATTAACTAATATTACAAAAATATTGAATGATATAAATACGTAGTAAATATATATGTTAAAGTAGAAGAGAGGAATTGAAAGATGATCCTATTTGTTGTAGGGGGAATTAGAGAGAGAGGAAGAAAAAGAGGAAAGAAAAAGTGAAAAGTGATGTGCATCAAAGAGAAGATGATGTGTTAAAACGAAAAAAGGAGAGAGAAATTTGAGAGAGGATTGAAATTCTCCTCCATTGCACATGCTCTTAAGCATAAATTGTTGTAGGGGGAATTAGAGAGAGAGGAAGAAAAAGAGGAAAGAAAAAGTGAAAAGTGATGTGCATCAAAGAGAAGATGATGTGTTAAAACGAAAAAAGGAGAGAGAAATTTGAGAGAGGATTGAAATTCTCCTCCATTGCACATGCTCTTAAGCATAAATTGTTGTAGGGGGAATTAGAGAGAGAGGAAGAAAAAGAGGAAAGAAAAAGTGAAAAGTGATGTGCATCAAAGAGAAGATGATGTGTTAAAACGAAAAAAGGAGAGAGAAATTTGAGAGAGGATTGAAATTCTCCTCCATTGCACATGCTCTTAAGCATAAATTGAAAAGAAGAGATATGAGAGATTATAGAGACGCACCGATGAGCCTCCGCTAGCCACACATCTTCATCGTCAACCCGACACCCGCATCGTCATGCACTACGCCACTACGGATATGCGCACAAACACCCATTTGAAAGCGCAAACGGAAACCCTAGAAATGAAATCAAACCTTCTATTATATTCTTTCTCTCGTCTAGCAAGCGATCAAACCGAATAGTCCAAGACGGAATATAGTAGCCTAGCCCAACACTGAATCACACAGAAAGAACATGTCGGAGGAGACTCCAAACGTGGCAAGGATTAGGGTTTTAATACGAAAAACTGAAATTTAACAAAAAAAAAAAAGCGAATAGAAACGAAGTGCAAACTCAGAATAATTGCAAATCAAACAACTTATTCTTCAGACCTTACCTAGGTTGAGACAAAGACGAACTAGAAGGGAGAGACAAAGAGAGAGAAGGGATAGAGGCGAAAATAATAAGAGAGCAGGAGAGACAAAGGCTACATAAGAATAATAGGCAAGAAAAGAGAGAACGAAGAAGTCCTAAGAGGTGGATTTCAAAAGGACACCTAATTAAGCAACCTAGAGGTCTAGAGGAAGGACAAAAGAAGGAGGTGGAAGATGATAATAATAATAAGAATTAAAAAAACATAAGGTAGAAAATAGAATTGAAAACGAACGAGTGAGATCAAATTCATCAGCGAAGAGATGAGATTCACAAATTTTATAGGGACTTATAAATGAAGGGCCCATACGACTGAAACGGACGGCCCATGACAATTACTGTTCATTTACGGTGAACTATTACTTATTGTAGTGGTGATATGTCTTTTAAGCCAACGCACAAGAATATATATTTTACCCAAAATACCCTTAAGTTAATACATTTTTAAAATATGTCAATACACTATTCATTTGGGTAGATGTTGTTATTGTAGTAGTACTTTGATATAGATATAATAATTTTTATGATTTTATGATTTTAAATATTTATTCAAAAATTTTAGTATTTATATGATTATTTATCATGGATGATTGATATAATTAATTTTTTTATTAATATTTTATTTAAGTAAAACATATACAAGAAAATACATATTACTCCCTCCGTCCCATTTTGTTTGTCCAATTTCCGTTTTAGTTGTCCCAAAATGTTTGTCCAACTTTTATTCTTTCCTTTTATATCCAAGTTTTCTTACAATATTACCCCTATTCAATCCCACTTTTTACCTACATTAACCAATAAAAAATCTATCCCAAATCAATTTTTTAGTCATTTCCTTTTTTTCCTCTTTCTTCCCATCTTTATCCATCAACATCATACACTCTCTCTTCTCCCTTCCCATCTCATTTTCTTAATTTGTGTGTGAATTGTCATTTTGGACAAACAAAATGGGACGGAGGGAGTAGTATTCAAGTAATTTTGTAAAATTACACATTCGTATTAGTTAACAAGGAAAAAGAGGTAGAACCAACGTACCTTATATATTAAATTTTATGAGAACGGATCACATGCAAATGGGCGCTAGGGTGCAAAATGAGAACAGATCTAAACCGTCGAGCAAACGCTACCATAATGTACTTGTCCCCCAAGCAAACGCGAAAAAAGGCACTTTTTTATTCTCTTTCCAAATCAAAATCGAAAACCCCCTTTCTTCCTCTGCGAAAAAAAAGCTTCTAAACTGGATTGAAGCTCAACGATTTCCGATCTTCAAAAAGGAGCTTTGTTCAGATTTACAAAAATTTGAATATCTGAATCATTAAAATTAATGGAACCAGGTAATATCTGATTAAACCTAATACAAACACGATTTTGAAAAAAGTTTCATTGCATATATCGTCAAAAATTGTTTATGTTTAAACATTACCAATAGGAAAAACTCCAAAATTACGGTTTTAAGTAGCATTGCTATGATTTTATTTGAGAAGATTGTACATTAGTTCACATTAGTTCGGAAGTATCTCAGATTTGTTCATTGATATGGAAAAAGAGTCGTGTGTGAACCAAAATTTGTTAAATCCAAAAATTGTTCATAGCTGTCAAGCATTTGTTCATTGATATGGAAACGTGGATTTGTTCATACCTATCATGAATTTGTTCATAGCTATCATGAATTTGTTCATAGCTATCAAGCATTTGTTCATGGAAACGTGAATTTGCTCATACATATCATGCATTTGTTCATAGCTATCGTGAATTTGTTCATACCTATCGTGAATTTGTTCATACCTATCATGAATTTGTTCATTGATATTACACATTTGTTAAATCCAAAATTTGTTCATAGATATCAAGCGTTTGTTCATGGAAAACGTGAATTTGTTCACACATATCATTCATTAGATATCATGAATTTGTTCGTACCTATCATGGATTTGTTCATTGATATTACGCATTTGTTCATTGAATTTGTTCGTTTAGTGTATACAATTGCGTACTTACATGTTTCTTTTTGCCTATAAATGAAGGGAAAATAGAAGATAAAAAGGAATTAAAGATCGTGATCTCGCCTGGAAACACACATTACTACATACCATTTTGTGATGAGAATTTAAGACCTAAAGAGGGGATGTTGTTTAAAACCTGGGAGCAAGGTGTAAATTGCTACAAAGCATACGCAGATGCATGTGGTTTCCAAGCACGTGCTGGTGCCGTTACAAAGTCTTCAGATGGAACTAACACTACAGTTTGGAAATACATGTTGTGTAATCGGGCAGGATTTAAAAACTCAACTCGAAAAGAAGAAGACAAAGAAGATGATGAAGATGATGATGATGATGATGATGAAGAGAATCATGAAGAAGAAGAAAAACAAGAAACAGTGAAAAAAAGAAAAAGAGTAACCAAAAGGTGCGGTTGCATTGCTAAACTCGCTATGAGACTTTCTGGAAGAGACGGATATGTTGTTAAGAAATTTGAAGAGCGTCAGAACCATATTATGTTTGAAGATGGACAAAAACACTTTGCAAAGAGCAATAGGAAACTGACCTCCTTCCATGAAGATTTCATCATGAATTGCATACGAGCAAACATTGGTACAAGCAAGTCATACCAAGTCTACAAGGAGTTTGTTGGTTCTTATGCAAGAATTGGTGCAACTATAATTGATTTCAAGAATTTTAAAAGAGATCTGAACTTCTTCATGATTGGATGTGATGCTCAAATGGTTATTGACAACTTGTTCAAGAAAAAAGAAAGATGTGACGCATTTTTCTTTGAATATGATGTTGATGAACAACATCAATTAACTAAATTATTCTGGTGTGATCCTATTGCAAGGAAGAACTTCTCATATTTTGGAGATGTTGTCTCGGCTGATGCAACATACAAATCAAACAGGTATGAAAAAAAGGTTTAAATGCTAGTTTCTGATGAACAATTGCTTCTTTGTGATGCACACATGCTAGTTTTTTATGAACAAAAATGATAATTTCTGATGAACAAAATGATAGTTTTTGATGAACAAATGCTAGTTTCTTATGAACAAATATTAGTTTGTGATGAACAAATGCTATTTTGTGATGAACGAAACATACATACTGATGAACAAATGCTAGTTTGTGATGAACAAATGCTATTTTGTGATGAACAAATGCTAGTTTCTTATGCACAAATGCTAGTTTGTGATGAACAAATACTAGTTTGTGATGAACAATTGCTAGTTTCTTATGAACAAAAAGCGTAGATACTGATTAACAAAAATCACATATATTGATGAACAAAATTAATTCCCTGCCTTCAGGTATGAAATGGTGTTTGTACCATTCACAGGGGTTGACAACAACAAGAAGAGCATTACTTTTGCCTTTGGGTTGCTTCTAAAAGAAGATATCGAATCTTATGTCTGGCTATTCCAAAAATTCAAAGATGCAATGAGGGGCCATGAACCATTTATCATTTTCACTGATCAAGATCCTGCAGTAAGAGTGGCAATTGAAAAAGTGTTTGAAAAGGTTGTGCATCGTTTCTGCATGTGGCATATCATGTTCAAGGTACCGTCAAAGGTTACAAATGATGTATATAACAACGATCAATTCAGAAGCAAGTTCACCAAGCTTGTTTGGAGCAATGAAATTAGCCGGTCAGATTTTGAAGAGATTTGGCATTCCATTATTGTTGAATTTGGACTTGACTCAAACACTTGGTTGCCGCTGATGTTTGAGCTACGTCACTTATGATCCCTGCGTACTTCAATGATGTAAACATGGGTGGACTTCTTAGAACAACTTCAAGGTCTGAGAGCCAGAACTTCTTCTTCTCGCATTTCATTGGATCCACATCTTCTTTAGTTATCTTCATGATGCAGTTTGAGAGTGCAATTGATTCCCAAAGGCACAATAAGGAGCGGTTAGACTTTGAAACATCAACAAGCTCCCCCACTCTAATGACACCGTTGGATATAGAGAAACATTGTGCATCTGTTTACACCATAAATGTATTCTATGACGTCCAGACAGAAATTGTTGCTTCTGTATTTGAATGTGGTCTAAGCAATTTGTTCAAGGAAGATGACATTCACGAGTATCACATTAACGGGCAATTTGGAAAGGCGCATGTTGTGAAACATAAGCTTCAAAACGAAAAGTTCGTTTGCTCGTGCAATAAGTTCATCAATATCGGGATTCCATGCTGCCATATGTTTTTCGTATTCAAAAACATTGGGTTGAGAAAGGTGCCAGCTAAATACATCAAGAATAGATGGACGAAGACATCAAATCTGACTCCTACTTTTGAGATAGATGGTTCAACACTTGAACAATGTGACGTGATGAATGACAAGAAGTTGTTGATTGCTGATTTATTGGGCGAGGTACATTCTTGCATTAATGCCATAGCGGACAACACCGAACAGTTCAAAGAGCTGATATGTTTCTTGAAGGAAAAAAAGGAAACATATCTGAGCTTATTGGGAGGAGAATCATCTACATCAACAAGGCAGAGTTCAATTCAAACATTCTTGGGAAGCAGACCGAGTGTTATTGAGGTACACCCTCCTGAACGAGCAATGACAAAAGGAAGGAAGAAATTAGGGCGTATTATGGGAGTTAAAGAGAAGGCAATGAAGAAAGCAAACAAGGAGCAAAGGACTTGTGCAAAATGCAAGAAGCTTGGACACAACAGCAGGACATGCACCTATGTTCCCAACTAGATCTCTCATTAATCATTGATTCCTGATACATAATTTTTGCTAGTTTCTGATGCACAAATGATATTTTCTTATGAACAAATACTAGTTTGTGATGAACAAATGTTAGTTTTTTATGAACAAATGCTAGTTTTTGATGAACAAATGTTAGTTTCTTATGAACAAATGATAATTTCTGATGAACAAATGTTAGTTTCTGATGAACAAATGCTATTTTCTGATGAACAAATGTTAGTTTCTCATGCACAAATGCTAGTTTCTGATGAACAAATGCTAGTTTGTGATGAACAAATGCTAGTTTTTTATG
Source organism: Fallopia convolvulus (assembly GCA_964016875.1). Taxonomy (NCBI): domain Eukaryota; kingdom Viridiplantae; phylum Streptophyta; class Magnoliopsida; order Caryophyllales; family Polygonaceae; genus Fallopia; species Fallopia convolvulus. The sequence continues at coordinate 44,151,473 of OZ024724.1, forward strand.
CACAAATGCTAGTTTCTGATGAACAAATGTTAGTTTCTTATGCACAAAATGCTATTTTGTGATGAACAAATGCTAGTTTTGATGAACAAATGCTAGTTTGTGATGAACAAATGCTAGTGTCTTATGCACAAAATGTTATTTTGTGATGAACAAATGCTAGTTTCTAATGAACAAATGCTAATTTGCGATGAACAACTTATAGTTTCGTATAAACAAATGCTAGTTCCTGATGAATAAAATGCTAGTTTCTTATGAACAAATGCTAGTTTCTGATGCACAAATGCTAGTTTCTGTTGCACAAATGCTAGTTTGTGATGAACAAATCGAATGTATCGATGAACAAATTACGATAAAAATCATTTTTTCTAAAAAAAATGTATAACACAAAAAAGAACCTGTTCAATAAGCGTCATTTACATTGCACAACTAAAAAAAAAAAGAAAACCAAATGTCTACACAATTCAAGCCATAAAACAACCAAAAATTGTATTCTAAAACAAACCATACGAAATCTTGAACCAAATGTTTCCCCCAAACATTCAAGCAAATTACATCACTTCTTGTTCTTCGCCTTCCTTTTGAGAGGAGCACGAGAAGCTACCGTCGGGTTACGCGGAACATAATCATGAACAAGCTTTTCAACTGTTGCGTTCTGCTCATTCAATTGACTCATCAACAACTCGTTGCAATACCTTATCCTCAGATCATCCAGTTGATGCTGGTCATGTTTGTTGAGTCCACATTCCCACCCAGGCAAGCCGGTTCCGAAGTATGTTTCCATGTGCCGCATCATAAAAATTCCACAATCAGTCTTGTTTTTCGTATCTCTCCATTTCATCACAAGACGTTCATATGGAACCCTAACCACATCCTCAAACAGATTAGCCCTCACACCCATCTTCAGCGTCTTCAAAAGCTCGACAAAGAGCATTCTCTACACAAAATAACAACAATAAAATACAACACACAACTCATTCAATATTAAACACACATATCAATGATGGAAAACAAAACTATTACAAAAAAACACAACATAAAACTCACCAGTTTAGCAGGTACGTGCTCATACTTTGCTTCCAAGGGCACATCCACCATTGAGTTATCAATTATGTGGAAACGTGGCACTCTCACACTCAACGCAATACAATAGTAATTCGCTTTGATACACACAGGAAACACAAACTGAAAAAAATACAGAGGGAAACAATCATGAAAAAATGTTAGTTTGTGATGAACAAATGTCAGTTTTTGATGAACAAATGCTAGTTTCTGATAAACAAATGCTAGTTTCTGATGAACAAGTGTCAGTTTGTGATGAACAAATGTCAGTTTGTGATGAACAAATGTTAGTTTGTAATGAACAAATGTCAGTTTTTGATGAACAAATAGCTAATGCATTTGAACAAATAAGTAGTACTAATGAACAAATAAAAGAATATCAAAAAAGAACAAAAAAATGTCATACCAGGTCTATCTTGTGCAAATCAATCCACTTGAATTTCCCAACACTATAAATAACAGCATTAATGAAAAACACTCTCAAATCCTGATCACTAATATCCTTGTCTAGTGGAAAAACCTGCAAAATACATATAAGCAGAAATAAAGATTGAAACTATCAAAAAATCATTAAAATATGACAATGTGAATATAGGTAAATCCTTTTTACTTACCAAATCCTCAAGATCCATAAAAAACCTCAAGGGTTTTGAGTCGCTTTTCCACTGTTCTTGTATATTGAGATAACAGCTCCAAATCCCGATTATATTCGATTCAACTAAAGATTTTACCGCAAATGAAGCAAAATCCTTTTTCATGGCAGATACATTCATCATTTTGAAGATTTCAACTCTACACAAACACCAGAAACATATAAACAAAAAAGGTATCTAAAAAAAGCAATATGTAAAAAAAATACTACTATACGCATTGGTTACCCTCTTTGATCAGGAATGTCTTCAATAAGCCAATCGAATAATTTCTTGGCCGTAGGAGATACTTTTTCTGTCAAAACAACACTCCTTCCCATGTAAGGTGACTTCACATAATCAGAAGGCTTAGATATTCTTTTATCAAGTACATCCTCACCAGTGAGTTTAACACCAACCGGAGTGTCAATCGAACTAGAACCAACCTCCTGCGACTCATTCTTCATCTACACATGTAAACACACATATTATTCATGACACAGCCTACATACAACAAACCAATGAACAAAATGTCCTATAACTTATGAACCCCTAAGAAAAAAACCAATGAAAAAATGTTAGTTTTGTGATGAATAAATGCTAGTTTCTAATGAACAAATGCTAGTTTCTGATGAACAAATGTCAGTTTGTGATGAACAAATGTCAGTTTGTGATGAACAAATGATATTTTCTAATGAACAAATGCTAGTTTGTAATGAACAAATGATATTTTCTGATGAACAAATGTCAGTTTGTGATGAACAAATGATATTTTCTGATGAACAAATGTTAGTTTTTGATGAACAAATCAGAAATATCAATGACACAGACCTCATCTTGAATCCTGTTCAGCTCCCATTCAAGTTTCTTATTTGCTTCATCCTCCTTCATCTTGTTTAACTCCTCTTGTTTCTTATTCAACTCCATTTCAATTCTCTGCAATTGTGCATTCCTTTCTTGTTTAATCTTCTTTTTCTCCTCTTCCTTTCTCTTCTCTTCATCAATCTTCTTTTTAGCCTCAACAATTTCCTTCTTCCTCTTCTCTTCCTCTTCCTCTTTCATCTTCTTCCTTTCCTCTTGTCTCCTCTGCTCCTCCTCTTGCTTTCTCTGTTGTTCAAACTCCTCAATCCTCTTCTTCTCTTTCTCCTCCGCTTCTCTCTTCTTCTCTTCCTCTTCAATGTTCCTCTTAACCTCTTCTAGACGTCTTTTCTCTTCCTCCTCTTCACGCTTTTTCTTTTCTTCCTCCTCAGCTGCTTTTCTCTTTTTTTCTTCCTCCGCTTCCCGCTTCTTCTGCTCCTCCTCCTCTTCTGTTTTCCTCTTCACTTCCTTCTCTTTCTTTCTCTTCTCCTCCTCTTGTATTAAAGCATCCACCACCCTTGTGGCTTCCAACTCTTCCTCTTCCTGCTTCCTCTTTGCTTCTTCTTCTCTTATTCTCTTGTACTCTTCATCCCTTTTCAACCTCTCTTCCTCTTCAATCCTTGTACGGTATTGCTCAGCATTTTGTCTATTTTCTCCATCACTTAATCCCTTACAAACAAAAGAAATCTTCAATTCCTTCTTCCTTGTTGCATCAACCTTCCTGACCTCGTCTTCTTGCATCAAAATACTTTCCCTACCAATATCTGCAACACCATCCCAATTATCATCCATAGTAGGTGGAAACACACCCAGTTCAAAAGAAGGTAATTCAAAATGCTTCTTTGACTTCATTGCAGCCTCGATTTCATCCAAAACTTTTGTAGCTTCCTCCCAGAATGAATTTTGGCTTGGAGATTCAACATCTTCTTGGATGCCAGATTGGGATGATGATGAAGCAACCTTCAGCCCCAGTAGCTTCTCAAAAGCTTCATTGATCTTGGTCAAAAGTCCATGGCTTGCAATTTCAGCTGGAGCTCTTTGCACATGATCAAGATATTTCTTTAAAGATGATGCAAGCTCCATAGACATCTCGAGATGTTCTTTCAGAAATGACTGCAAAAAAAAAGGTAATCAATATAAGTACATACAAGACACGAATGTTAGTTTGTGATGAAAAAATGCTAGTTTCTGATGAACAAATGCTAGTTTGTGATGAACAAATGCTTGATAGATATGAACAAATGTTAGTTTCTGATGAACAAATGCTAGTTTTGTGATGAACAAAATGCAAGTTTGGGATGAACAATACTAGTTTTTGATGAACAAATGCTAGTTTCTGATGAACAAATGCTAATTTCTTATGCACAAAAATGCTAGTTTCTTATGAACAAATGATATTTTTTGATGAACAAATGATAGTTTCTGATGAACAAATATCAGTTTGTTCATTGCTATCATTATGCCAAGTTTTAATCAACAATATAAATATAGATCACCATCATGCAAAAAAAAATATAAAAAAAAGCAAAAAACATGCAAGAAATCAAAAAACACATACATCACCGCCGTCACCAAGATCAATTTGTTCTTCATTTTGTTCAGAAGCAGGGGCTTTCCCTTCATTCTTGCCAAGATCAACACCGGGATAAACATAATCAGGCTAACCTCGAAACCAGCCTTTTCCAAAACCATCCTTCTTAACCTCGAAAGTCTCTCTCTGAATAAAGTAATCATGGTTGAAATGCTTGATAATGGGGAAGGATCTTGGGGTTTCAGGTTGATGGTAGATCAACATGCAATCACAATATACAATCTGGCATAAAACACAAATTAATGAACAAAAATTAGAATTATTAATGAACAAATATTCAAAAATAACCGAAGAAAATAATGATAGTAATGAAAAAAAGAGAACAATCATACCAGCAACAATATGATAGATCCTCTGAAAAAACCATTGTTTGTTTTCCTCCATGAATCGCCATTCTCAACCAACTTCTCCACAAGATGAGCACACCAATCGTACTCACTAATCTTATCCAAGTCAACCAAATGATACAAAAAATTTAAGTTTACACCGCCATTTTGAATGCTCTCTATACAGAGGGTGTAGAACAATATAATAAAATTCCTCCTAAACCAAGCACCATCATTATCAGCCTCCTTGATCACTTTACTCAAATGCCCTATTTTAATCTTCTCAAACTCCATCAACTTGTTCTTACCTGTCACCTGATCAATTCCAAGCACCGTAAACTGTTCTCTAAAGCTATTGTACAAGTCTGAATGCTTGACAACCTTCGGTACTGAAATGGTCCTTGGACCACGAGGTAGACCAAGGTAGAATTGCACAAGTTCAGGTGTTATCCTAACACCTGGTCCCTTGCCCATCTTCAATGTACAGGATGCAAGATCGAAACATCTAGCCACATAGTAGCACAGCTTACTAGGTAGATCAGTCACATCCCAATGTATAAGGTGCTCAAAACCCATCTCTTTAAGAGCAGTAAGCTTGATTCCCCCTTTAAACCCAACAATAATTTCACAAAGAAGCTTGGGAGAGTTCCTGTGACTCAAAGACAAATGCGCACGCTTCAACTGTCTCAATGGCACCTTCACTCTTGCCTTCTTCCCACCACCTTGACCTCTGCCTTCTTCAACGATATCAACTTTCCTCTTCTTCGCGACAACTTGTAATTCACTAACAGCAGCATCCGTTTCCCTCTCAGATGGTTCATTTATACTCACTCCCTTTCTAGGGATCATATCAATAAGCAAATCATCGTCGGAGGAATCATCAGAAACAACTTGTTTACCCTTGTCAAGGCGACGTCTCTTATTTGATGGGGAAGACTGCCTCAATACAGGCACATCAGTATCAATTGCTTTTGACCCCAACTTGGTAGCAATAGATTTTCTTCTGATATTCTTTTTGCCAATGGAAGAAGCATCACTTCTAGCTTTGCTCCTTATTTCTATAACAAAAAAGGGATAAAGGACAGTGTTAACACATATTTTACCATCTATTCTAACAAAGCAAAAAAACAACATATCAAAACCACAACGATAAAAACCTCTTCGAATAGCACATATTTCATCTTCTCCAATTGTCATTGTACCAAACCTTAGATGTTTTACTTGTTTATATTTTGCAGAACGTTGTTTAATAGATCCTGGATGAAAGAAATGCAAGTTACTGATGAACAAATGCATGTTTGTTATGACACAAAAATACTGGTGAACAAATGCAATTTACTGATGAACAAATGCAAAATAATGATGAACAAATGCAAGTTTCTGATGAACAAATGCAAATTTCTGATGAACAAAATGCTAATTTCTGATGAACAAAATGCTAATTTCTGATGAACAAAAATGCTATGCTAATTTCTGGTAACTATACTTCACCCCCCCCCCCCCCCCTCGTACGTATACAAAATCCTTCCATGCAACTAACAAATCCACAATCACCTATTGTAAAACTCAACATCGAAAACCTCGATAAAACAAATGCAACTACGAAAAATACGCACATGCACATATAATTTGTATTTTATTCAAGTGGTATGACCAAAAATCACAAAACACCAAAAACCACACTCGATAAAAGTGACGATTCATGAATTTTTGTATTTAGAAAAAGCACAAAACACCAAAAACGACACTATCAACCTTCAAACAACTCAAAATAATCACTAAAACACACTCAATAAAACGAAAGAACCTTGATTCTCAACCGTTTCGGAAACCTAGGGTTTCAGTAAATTTAAACGAGAGATAAAAACCTTGATTCTTTTGAGATGAACTTTGCTTCTCCATTTAGATCTGGATTGAGGTTTCAAATGTCGTTGATGGTAAGAATCAGACTCGAAATCGCTACGAAATAGTTTCAATTCACACTTGACCTTCTTCGAAAACGCTTCGGAAAACTGTAATAAACTAAAAAAGTGAGTGATAGAGAAATGGCGAGAGAAGACAAGACGAAGAAGTTTATAAAAAGCGCGTCTCCTAAACGCTCCATGTCCCGCGTTTTCGTTTTTTTACAGTGTTTTTTTAAAAAAAGAATCAATCTCAACCGTGCGTGTGATGTGATCGAACGGCCAGGGGAATTTCGCATTTCTCACACATGCGGGCGTTCGCACATGACTCTTTCACATTCGGATCACGTGCGAACGGGCGCTAGGGTGCAAAATGAGAACAGATCTAAACCGTCGATCTAGCTTGAATTATTTTGGACGCCCAAATAATTAAAATAAAAAAAAAATCGTGCGTGTAAAACAATCGCTACCATAATGTACTTGTCCCCCAAGCAAACGCGAAAAAAGGCACTTTTTTATTCTCTTTCCAAATCAAAATCGAAAACCCCCTTTCTTCCTCTGCGTAAAAAAAGCTTCTAAACTGGATTAAAGCTCAACGATTTCCGATCTTCAAAAAGGAGCTTTGTTCAGATTTACAAAAATTTGAATATCTGAATCATTAAAATTAATGGAACCAGGTAATATCTGATTAAACCTAATACAAACACGATTTTGAAAAAAATTTCATTGCATATATCGTCAAAAATTGTTTATTTTTAAACATTACCAATAGGAAAAACTCCAAAATTACTGTTTAAAGGAGCACTGCTATGATTTTATTTGAGAAGACTGTACATTAGTTCACATTAGTTCGGAAGTATCTCAGATTTGTTCATTGCTATGGAAAAAGAGTCGTGTGCGAACCAAAATTTGTTAAATCCAAAAATTGTTCATAGTTGTCAAGCATTTGTTCATTGATATGGAAACGTGGATTTGTTCATACCTATCATGAATTTGTTCATAGCTATCATGAATTTGTTCATAGCTATCAAGCATTTGTTCATGGAAACGTGAATTTGTTCATACATATCATGCATTTGTTCATAGCTATCGTGAATTTGTTCATACCTATCATGAATTTGTTCATTGATATTACACATTTGTTAAATCCAAAATTTGTTCATAGCTATCAAGCATTTGTTCATGGAAAACGTGAATTTGTTCACACATATCATTCATTAGATATCATGAATTTGTTCGTACCTATCATGGATTTGTTCATTGATATTACGCATTTGTTCATTGAATTTGTTCGTGTAGTGTATACAATTGCGTACTTACATGTTTCTTTTTTCCTATAAATGAAGGGAAAATAGAAGATAAAAATGAATTAAAGATCGTGATCTCGCCTGGAAACACACATTACTACATACCATTTTGTGATGAGAATTTAAGACCTAAAGAGGGAATGTTGTTTAAAACCTAGGAGCAAGGTGTAAATTTCTACAAAGCATACGCAGATGCATGTGGTTTCCAAGCACGTGCTGGTACCGTTACAAAGTCTTCAGATGGAACTAACACTACAGTTTGGAAATACATGTTGTGTAATCTGGCAGGATTTAAAAACTCAACTCGAAAAGAAGAAGACAAAGAAGATAATGAAGATAATGATGAAGACGATGATGAAGAGAATCATGAAGAAGAAGAAAAACAAGAAACAGTGAAAAAAAAAGAGTAACCAAAAGGTGCGGTTGCATTGCTAAACTGGCTATGAGACTTTCTGGAAGAGACGGAAGAACTTCTCATATTTTGGAGATCCTATTGCAAGGAAGAACTTCTCATATTTTGGAGATGTTGTCTCGGCTGATGCAACATACAAATCAAACAGGTATGAAAAAAAGGTTTAAATGCTAGTTTCTGATGAACAATTGCTTCTTTGTGATGCACACATGCTAGTTTTGATGAACAAAAATGATAGCTTCTGATGAACAAAATGATAGTTTTTGATGAACAAATGCTAGTTTCTTATGAACAAATATTAGTTTGTGATGAACAAATGCTAGTTTGTGATGAACAAAGCGTACATACTGATGAACAAATGCTAGTTTGTGATGAACAAATGCTAGTTTGTGATGAACAAATGCTAGTTTCTTATGCACAAATGCTAGTTTGTGATGAACAAATGCTAGTTTGTGATGAACAATTGCTAGTTTCTTATGAACAAAAAGCGTACATACTGATTAACAAAAATCACATATATTGATGAACAAAATTAATTCCTTGCCTTCAGGTATGAAATGGTGTTTGTACCATTCACAGGGGTTGACAACAACAAGAAGAGAATTACTTTTGCCTTTGGGTTGCTTTTAAAAGAAGATATCGAATCTTATGTCTGGCTATTCCAAAAATTCAAAGATGCAATGAGGGGCCATGAACCATTTGTCATTCTCACTGATCAAGATCCTGCAGTAAGAGTGGCAATTGAAAAAGTTTTTGAAAAGGCTGTGCATCGTTTCTGCATGTGGCATATCATGTTCAAGGTAACGTCAAAGGTTACAAATGATGTATATAACAACGATCAATTCAGAAGCAAGTTCACCAAGCTTGTTTGGAGCAATGAAATTAGCCGGTCAGATTTTGAAGAGATTTGGCATTCCATTATTGCTGAATTTGGACTTGACTCAAACACTTGGTTGCCGCTGATGTTTGAGCTACGTCACTTATGGATCCCTGCGTACTTCAATGATGTAAACATGGGTGGACTTCTTAGAACAACTTCAAGGTCTGAGAGCCAGAACTTCTTCTTCTCGCATTTCATTGGATCCACATCTTCTCTAGTTATCTTCATGATGCAGTTTGAGAGTGCAATTGATTCCCAAAGGCACAATAAGGAGCGGTTAGACTTTGAAACGTCAACAAGCTCCCCCACTCTAATGACACCGTTGGATATAGAGAAACATTGTGCATCTGTTTACACCATAAATGTATTCTATGACGTCCAGACAAAAATTGTTGCTTCTGTATTTGAATGTGGTCTAAGCAATTTGTTCAAGGAAGACGACATTCACGAGTATCACATTAACGGGGAGTTTGGAAAGGCGCATGTTGTGAAATATAAGCTTCAAAACGAAGAGTTCGTTTGCTCGTGCAATAAGTTCATCAATATCGGGATTCCATGCTGTCATATGTTTTTCGTATTCAAAAACATTGGGTTGAGAAAGGTGCCAGCTAAATACATCAAGAATAGATGGACGAAGACATCAAATCTGACTCCTACTTTTGAGATAGATGGTTCAACACTTGAACAATGTGACGTGATGAATGACAAGAAGTTGTTGATTGCTGATTTATTGGGCGAGGTACATTCTTGCATTAATGCCATAGCGGACAACACCGAACAGCTCAAAGAGCTTATATGTTTCTTGAAGGAAAAAAAGGAAACATATCTGAGCTTATTGGGAGGAGAATCATCTACATCAACAAGGCAGAGTTCAATTCAAACATTCTTGGGAAGCAGACCGAGTGTTATTGAGGTACACCCTCCTGAACGAGCAATGACAAAAGGAAGGAAGAAATTAGGGCGTATTATGGGAGGTAAAGAGAAGGCAATGAAGAAAGCAAACAAGAAGCAAAGGACTTGTGCAAAATGCAAGAAGCTTGGACACAACAGCAGGACATGCACCTATGTTCCCAACTAGATCTCTCATTAATCATTGATTCATGATACATAATTTTTGCTAGTTTCTAATGCACAAACGATATTTTCTTATGAACAAATACTAGTTTGTGATGAACAAATGTTAGTTTCTTAAGAACAAATGCTAGTTTCTGATGAACAAATGTTAGTTTCTGATGAACAAATGCTATTTTCTGATGAACAAATGTTAGTTTATCATGCATAAATGCTAGTTTCTGATGAACAAATGCTAGTTTGTGATGAACAAATGCAATTTTGTGATGAACAAATGCTAGTTTCTTATGCACAAATGCTAGTTTCTGATGAACAAATGTTAGTTTCTTATGCACAAAATGCTATTTTGTGATGAACAAATGCTAGTTTCTTATGAACAAATGCTAGTTTGTGATGAACAAATGCTAGTGTCTTATGCACAAAATGTTATTTTGTGATGAACAAATGCTAGTTTCTGATGAACAAATGCTAATTTGTGATGAACAACTTATAGTTTCGTATAAACAAATGCTAGTTCCTGATGAACAAAATGCTAGTTTCTTATGAACAAATGCTAGTTTCTGATGCACAAATGCTAGTTTCTGTTGCACAAATGCTAGTTTGTGATGAACAAATCGAATGTATCGATGAACAAATTACGATAAAAATTATTTTTTCTAAAAAAAATGTATAACACAAAAAGGAACTTGTTCAGTAAGCGTCATTCACATTGCACAACTAAAAAAAAAACAAATGTCTACACAATTCAAGCCATAAAACAACCAAAAATTGTCATTAAAATATGACAATGTGAATATAGGTAAATCCTTTTTACTTACCAAATCCTTAGGATCCATAAAAAACCTCAAGGGTTTTGAGTCGCTTTTCCACTGTTCTTGTATATTGAGATAACAGCTCCAAATCCCGATTATATTCGATTCAACTAAAGATTTTACCGCAAATGAAGCAAAATCCTTTTTCATGGCAGATACATTCATCATTTTGAAGATTTCAACTCTACACAAACACCAGAAACATATAAACAAAAAAGGTATCTAAAAAAAGCAATATGTAAAAAAAATACTACTATACGCATTGGTTACCCTCTTTGATCAGGAATGTCTTCAATAAGCCAATCGAATAATTTCTTGGCCGCAGGAGATACTTTTTCTGTAAAAACAACACTCCTTCCCATGTAAGGTGACTTCACATAATCAAAAAGCTTAGATATTCTTTTATCAAGTACATCCTCACCAGTAAGTTTAACACCAACCGGAGTGTCAATCGAACTAGAACCAACCTCATTCGACTCATTCTTCATCTACACATGTAAACACACATATTATTCATGACACAACCTACATACAACAAATCAATGAACAAAATGTCCTATAACTTATGAACCCCTAAGAAAAAACCAATGAATAAATGTTAGTTTTGTGATGAACAAATGCTAGTTTCTAATGAACAAATGCTAGTTTCTGATGAACAAATGTCAATTTGTGATGAACAAATGTCAGTTTGTGATGAACAAATGATATTTTCTAATGAACAAATGATATTTTCTGATGAACAAATGTCAGTTTGTGATGAACAAATGATATTTTTTGATGAACAAATGTTAGTTTGGGATGAACAAATCAGAAATATCAATGACATAGACCTCATCTTGAATCATGTTCAGCTCCCATTCAAGTTTCTTATTTGCTTCATCCTCCTTCATCTTGTTTAACTCCTCTTGTTTCTTATTCAACTCCATTTCAATTCTCTGCAATTGTGCATTCCTTTCTTGTTTGATCTTCTTTTTCTCCTCTTCCTTTCTCTTCTCTTCATCAATCTTCTTTTTAGCCTCAACAATTTCCTTCTTCCTCTTCTCTTCCTCTTCATCTTTCATCTTCTTCCTTTCCTCTTGTCTCCTCTGCTCCTCCTCTTGCTTTCTCTGTTGTTCAAACTCCTCAATCCTCTTCTTCTCTTTCTCCTCCGCTTCTCTCTTCTTCTCTTCCTCTTCAATGTTCCTCTTAACCTCTTCTAGACGTCTTTTCTCTTCCTCCTCTTCACGCTTTTTCTTTTCTTCCTCCTCAGCTGCTTTTCTCTTTTTTTCTTCCTCCTCTTCCCGCTTCTTCTTCTCCTCCTCCTCTTCTGTTTTCCTCTTCCCTTCCTCCTCTTTCTTTCTCTTCTCCTCCTCTTGTATTAAAGCATCCTCCACCCTTGTGGCTTCCAACTCTTCCTCTTCCTGCTTCCTCTTTGCTTCTTCTTCTCTTATTCTCTTGTACTCTTCATCCCTTTTCAACCTCTCTTCCTCTTCAATCCTTGTATGGTCTTGCTCAGCATTTTGTCTATTTTCTCCATCACTTAATCCCTTACAAACAAAAGAAATCTTCAATTCCTTCTTCCTTGTTGCATCAACCTTCCTGACCTCGTCTTCTTGCATCAAAACACTTTCCCTACCAATATCTGCAACACCATCCCAATTATCATCCATAGTAGGTGGAAACACACCCAGTTCAAAAGAAGGTAATTCAAAATGCTTCTTTGACTTCATTGCAGCCTCGATTTCATCCAAAACTTTTGTAGCTTCCTCCCAGAATGAATTTTGGCTTGATGATTCAACATCTTCTTGGATGCCAGATTGGGATGGTGATGAAGCAACCTTCAGCCCCTCTAGCTTCTCAAAAGCTTCATTGATCTTGGTGAAAAGTCCATGGCTTGCAATTTCAATTAGAGCTCTTTGCACATGATCAAGATATTTCTTTAAAGATGATGCAAGCTCCATATACATCTCGAGATGTTCTTTCAGAAATGACTGCAAAAAAAAAGTAATCAATATAAGTACATACAAGACACGAATGTTAGTTTGTGATGAACAAATGCTAGTTTGTGATGAACAAATGCTAGTTTGTGATGAACAAATGTTTGATAGATATGAACAAATGTTAGTTTCTGATGAACAAATGCTAGTTTTGTGATGAACAAAATGCAAGTTTGGGATGAACAAATACTAGTTTTTGATGAACAAATGCTAGTTTCTGATGAACAAATGTTAATTTCTTATGCACAAAAATGCTAGTTTCTTATGAACAAATGATATTTTCTGATGAACAAATGATAGTTTCTGATGAACAAATGCTAGTTTCTGATGAACAAATATCAGTTTGTTCATTGCTATCATTATGCCAAGTTTTAATCAACAATATAAATATAGATCACCATCATGCAAAAAAAAATATAAAAAAAAGCAAAAAACATGCAAGAAATCAAAAAACACATACATCACCGCCGTCACCAAGATCAATTTGTTCTTCATTTTGTTCAGAAGCAGGGGCTTTCCCTTCATTCTTGCCAAGATCAACACCGGGATAAACATAATCAGGCAAACCTCGAAACCAGCCTTTTCCAAAACCACCCTTCTTAACCTCGAAAGTCTCTCTCTGAATAAAGTAATCATGGTTGAAATGTTTGATAATGGGGAAGGATCTTGGGGTTTCAGGTTGATGGTAGATCAACATGCAATCACAATATACAATCTGGCATAAAACACAAATTAGAATTATTAATGAACAAATATTCAAAAATAAATGAAGAAAATAATGATAGTAATGAAACAAAGAGAACAATCATACCAGCAACAACTTGGTAGCAATAGATTTTCTTCTGATATTCTTTTTGCCAATGGAAGAGGCATCACTTCTAGCTTTGCTCCTTATTTCTATAACAAAAAAGGGATAAAGGACAGTGTTAACACATATTTTACCATCTATTCTAACAAAGCAAAAAAAAAACATATCAAAACCACAACGATAAAAACCTCTTCGAATAGCACATATTTCATCTTCTCCAATTGTCATTGTACCAAACCTTAGATGTTTTACTTGTTTATATTTTGCAGAACGTTGTTTAATAGATCCTGGATGAAAGAAATGCAAGTTACTGATGAACAAATGCATGTTTGTTATGACACAAAAATACCGGTGAACAAATGCAATTTACTGATGAACAAATGCAAAATACTGATGAACAAATGCAAGTTTCTGATGAACAAATGCAAATTTCTGATGAACAAATGCAAATTTCTGATGAACAAAATGCTAATTTCTGATGAACAAAAATGCTATGCTAATTTCTGGTAACTATACTTCACCCCCCCCCCCCCTCGTACGTATACAAAATCCTTCCATGCAACTAACAAATCCACAATCACCTATTGCAAAACTCAACATCGAAAACCTCGATAAAACAAATGCAACTACGAAAAATACGCACATGCACATATAATTTGTATTTTATTCAAGTGGTATGACCAAAAATCACAAAACACCAAAAACCACACTCGATAAAAGTGACGATTCATGCATTTTTTTATTCAGAAAAAGCACAAAACACCAAAAACGACACTATCAACCTTCAAACAACTCAAAATAATCACTAAAACACACTCAATAAAATGAAAAAACTTTGATTCTCAACCGTTTCGGAAACCTAGGGTTTCAGTAAATTTTAACGAGAGATAAAAACCTTGATTCTTTTGAGATGAACTTTGCTTCTCCATTTAGATCTGGATTGAGGTTTCAAATGTCGTTGATGGTAAGAATCAGGCTCGAAATCGCTACGAAATAGTTTCAATTCACACTTGACCTTCTTCGAAAATGCTTCGGAAAACTGTAATAAACTAAAAAAGTGAGTGATAGAGAAATGGCGAGAGAAGACAAGACGAAGAAGTTTATAAAAAGCGCGTCTCCTAAACGCTCCATGTCACGCGTTTTCGTTTTTTTACAGTTTTTTTTTAAATAAAAGAATCAATCTCAACCGTGCGTGTGATGTGATCGAACGGTCAGGGGAATTTCGCATTTCTCACACATGCGGCGTTCACACATGACTCTTTCACAAATTTTATTAGTGCGAGACGTTTGACGTCGAAATCTATTTTCCTTCTTTAAGCCAAAATTTATGACTTTTCAAGGATTTGATATGGTCAGGTCAAGTAAAATAACTTTGGTTAATTTATTTAGACGGTGGATTAAATTATCAAAGTAATAAAGTGTAAGTCTGCACAAGGTCGACTTTTTGGATGTTGATCGATGAAGAAACGATCAAGATGTTGACGTGTACGTGCCAGCTGGCTTTCTCTTGATAATCATCTTCCGATACTAATAAAATGCACCTATTCTACCAATAATGTGTTTCAAAATTGAAGGCAAGATTCTGAGTCCAAGAATCGATATGAACCCAAAATTCGTGACGCCACTGACCAGGTGGCTAGTAACGATTCTTATTATGCTCTCATCGGCAGTAGAAGCTGAGGTGGGTCGGGCAGGTGAACCCAGATTTGCAAGGCCTGGTTGTCCGGATAGGTGTGGAAAAGTCGATATTCCTTTCCCGTTCGGTATTGGCGCCGGCTGCTTCCTCGACTTTTGGTTTGAGATCGACTGCAGAGCATCTCCACATTCTAATAGCTCCCAACTCAAACCCTTCTTATCCAAACTCGACATTGAGGTTACACAGATCGACGCATCATCTAATTTCTTTGGCCAATCCTTAACAGTGCGAATTCCTCCCTTGAGTGCGTGCACTGCAGATGGGAATATAACGTTTTTGTAATGCAAGGTTGTGCAGGCAGCGCCATCTTGGTTAACCATACCGATGGGAATATATTGGCCGGATGTGCCACAGTTTGCCACCCCAATGACAATAATGAAACCTTCTCAACAAAAAATTGCCTTGGGGTTGGGTGTTGCCAAACAAACTTGCCTACACCCAATTTTTATGATTACGATTCTCGTTTTCAGTTTTATGATATAGTTTTCAACCACCAATCATCAGGTGAACGTCAAAACTGCCTTGTTGCAGCTTTGATGTCGCAAGCCAGTGTCAAGGAGTATGTTGGGAAGCTGTCAACTTTAAATTCGTCCTCTGCCCCTCCAGTCCCATTGTCATGGAGCTGGATTAGCAATGTTCCGCCTGATCACAATCCTTACTCAATCTGTCAACGTACTGGAGCTGCTAATCATGTGTCTTGTACTTGCGAAGAGAATTATTACGGGAATCCTTATGTCCTGAATGGATGCCAAAGTAATTGTTACAACCTTCTGAATGCAATTTTTTTATGCAACTAATTTCCTTGATCAGCAATTTCATGATTCTAATTACCTTTTTTTCATTAGATCCTGTAGAATGCAAACGCTGTCCCGGGAGGTGCGGGGGCTACACCGATAATTATTATTGTAAGCCGGCATCACGCAACACCTTTGCTGCCATTCTAGGTAGTTAAGGGGTTCCTTACTTCCTTTATCATATAATTTTCCATGTCAACCTACAGCGACCCAATAATAGCTTGTACATCTCAATTTTTCTCTAACCAATAGAATTTCTTGTCTTTTAATGCAGGGCTAAGCATCGGAATTGGTATAGTATTGCTGGGGATTGGTTGCTATGGGCTCAATCGTTTGATTAGAAAGGAAAGGGAGAAGAAGCGGAGAGCTGAATTTTTCAAGCGAAACGGTGGTTTGATGTTGCAGCAACAGTTATCAGCATTATCTAAGGAACCTGGTGCTGGAGTGAGGACCAAGATATTCACTACAAATGAGTTGGAGAAAGACACAGATCGCTTTAATGAGAATCGAATATTGGGTCAAGGGGGACAAGGAACAGTATATAAAGGTATGCTATCTGGTGGGAGGATTGTTGCTATTAAGATGTCCAAAGTACTAAATGAGATTCAGTTAGAGCAATTTATAAATGAGGTGGTTATTTTATCTCAAATTAACCATAGAAATGTAGTTAAGTTGTTGGGATGCTGCCTAGAGAGGGAAGTGCCTCTTCTTGTTTACGAGTTTGTTCCCAATGGAACACTTTCTCACCATATCCATGATCGTGCAAACAATTTAGTCTTTGGTTGGGAGATGCGTTTAAAAATTGCTACAGATTCAGCAGGAGCTATTGCATATCTCCATTCGTCTTCATCGGTTCCTATATATCACAGAGACATCAAATCTTCAAACATTTTGTTAGATGAAAAATTCAAAGCAAAAGTTTCCGACTTTGGATCTTCCAAGACCATTGCCATTGATCAGACACACTTGACTACTCTTATCCAGGGTACAATGGGATATTTGGACCCAGAGTACTTCCAATCATACCAATTTACTGACAAAAGTGACGTCTTCAGTTTTGGGGTTGTCCTATTAGAACTTTTGACCGGGAAGAAACCAATCTACATGTCTGAAAATATGGAGCCAAAGAACTTGGTGACTGAGTTCTTATTTTTATTGCAAAGTACTTCCAACTTGTCTAATATCTTAGACATTGTAGTCGTGAATGAGGCCAAAGAAGAGGAGTTGATGGTTGTCGTTAACCTTGCCAAACGTTGCTTAAGCTGGTGCGGAAAACTAAGGCCTACAATGAAAGAAGTGGCTATGACATTGGAGATGATCATCAGATCCCCCGAAGAAGCATCTACTTGTGATCAACTAGTTTCGAACGTGCAAGAGTTCGATGCGAACGCCATGGCTGAAACAAGTGGTGAAGAATTCGTGTCAACTCCACTCCCCGCTGGTGTTGGAAGTCTCCACTACAGTGATGCGCAGCCTTTATTGCCTTATACACTATGATATTGTATCTTGAGACAACAAGATCTAGTGGCATGCGAATTCAGTCTATTTGATTCTCGTAAGATGCTTATGTATGATAGTATATTATCCAGTCCTAATCTTGTTCAGTATGCATGCAGCGTGTCTATATTTACACTTAAATGTTGTGGTTTTGCACCATATGATTAGGAAAACCATGTGGTTGTGTTGTTGAATGGACTTTGTTAGAACAAGCACAAATCCATAGTTGTTTGCTTACCAACGGAAATAAAAAAAATAGACATAGTAATTTCAAACAAGTTACTTGTAGTCTACCAAAAGAAAACAAGTTACTTATAGAGGAAATCTTAATAAATCAACCAACTAGTTAACTTAAAACTAGTTATACCCGTCGTGTCATGTACAACTACGACTCGAATTAAGTATGAGCATATTTATTTTAATATAATAATACATAAAAAATAAAAAAATTATACTCACAAACGTACGATAGGTTTTTATTTTTAGAATCAAATAAATTTTGAATTTTTATAAATAAATAGAGAAAAATTATTTTAAAAAAATAAATTCATAAAAATAAAAGTTGAAATGTTAAAAATAAAGTTGGGCCAAAGTCAATGTGATGGCTCAAAAAGATACAACTTTACTATAAGTTATTACTAATAGATAGCAAAAATACTATAAGTTGTTACAAAATTTATTAAAATATAATTTCATTAATTTATTCACAAATACCACGTGGCGCAAATTTTACAGCAGACTTGGGTTCTGCTTTATAATGTATTAGGGTAGATCTCGTACTCATGCATGGGTGTCTCTCTTAGTAGAATTTTATATAGTTTTTTTTTTGTTTTTATTGAAATTCCTGCTTATAAGGTATGCAATATATTAAAATTCAACGTCGATCTAAATTAATTCAGAGTAATCACAATCACTTGGTTTTTGAACTGAATTTTTCACATAGACGTTGTTGTCAATATACAAGTGACTTCTGTATTGAAATATTGATAAAACGTCTAGAACATTTGTTTACAGACATGATATATATATATATATATATATATATAAAAGAAACAACACTAGCAACTGTCATCAACTAACTTCTATCAACAGTTGTTTGACAATTACTTAATTGATCGATTTCTTTGACAGTTAAACAACATAACAGACACGATATTTAACTGACATAACTAACATATTAATAATAATAACAGCCAAGCTTATATACTTTCATTCTTCCCCTTAAGCTTGGCCTAGTATTTTCATACCAATCCTACTCCTTAAATCACAAAACTTCTGTCTAGCAAGTGGTTTGGTCAAGAGGTTTGTTAATTGATCACTTGTCCTTATGTAGTCCAACCTGATGAAGTGAATTTTTGTGTCAATGTGCTTACTCCGGTCATGATGGACAAGATTCATAACAAGTGCAATGGCGTATTTGTTATCAACATACAGAGTTGGTACACTGGACTTCTTTCCCTCCAAAGTCTGCACTATAGTTTGCAACCATATTCCTTGATACGTCCCTACTATAGCCGCCACATATTCAGCTTCATAAGACGACAAGGCAGCTACTCTTTGCTTCTTGGATGTCCATGTAACTGGATTCTTGCCTAGAAATTAAGTAGATAATTCCACTTGCACTTTAACTGTCATCCATGTCACCTGCCAGATCACTATCTATGTAGCCCACTAATATAGTAAATGCTGGATTTTTCTTGTAGCTACAGCCATACATAAGAGTTCCCTTGATATATCTTGCAACCTTCTTAAGAGCATCCATGTGTGATGTTTTGGGAGCATCCATAAATCTGCTTAACACACCAACACTATAACTTAATTAAATAGGTCTTGTGTTAAGTAGATACCTCAGACTTACAATTTAACTTCTGAATAGTGATGCATCCAGCAGGTCTTCATCAACATCTTGCTTAGTCAATTTGATTCTTGGTTCCATAGGAATTACACTTGGGTTGCATTCTTTCAAACCCAATTTATCGAAAAAATTTCTTAACAGATTCTCTTGGCTAGTGAATATTTTCTTTGCAGTTTGTTTGACTTCTATGCCGACAATGAAGATTTCGAATTCTTTCTCCAAGTTTGCCGTTTCATTCTAATTCTAGATCTGGTTACTACTTTGTCGGAGGTGAAGAATTCAAATTCTTCTCAGAGTTCATCGTTCCGTCCAGATTCTTTATTCGGTTCATTGTTTTGTCGTTGGTGAAGATTTCGAATTCTTTCTGGAGTTCGTCGTACGTTTCGTCCTAATTTTGGATTTAGTTCCTTTCTTGTCGGCAATGAAGAATTTGAATTCTTTCTCTGAGTCCTCTGTTTCGTCCTGACTCTCTCTAGTATGATTCTATCTGGTCATGTGTTGAAGAAACAAGGAAGAAGACCGAAAAGAAAAAGAAAAAAGGAAAAAGAAAAAAAACAAGAAAGAAGAGGGGTAAAAATAAGTTCATCTGGCAAGATTTGAAAAAGAAAAAAAGAAATGCCATGTCACATTATTTCTGACGGAATCAAACGGAAAATGGTTTGGGTGGTTAAAAATTAACGAAGCATATAATATGGGTGGTTTTAAGTAATTATCCAAAATATAGGTCATTAAGTCAAATATTGCATATTATACGGATGGTTTTCAGGCAATTCCTCTAGTTTTAATGCACATACTTAAGACACACTTTTGTACATCGTTTTGTCTTGGATGTGCATCAAAGCTAATTGGTTGTGGATCGACTTTTTGATGCACATTGTGCGTCGATTTTGAACATTTTTATTTTTAAAATATATTTAACATTTAATTATGTGAATAAAAACCATAGTGAGCCTGTGTTTGATGCACATGTCGTTAGTTTCGATACACGTGTAAAATAATATGTATTTTTTGTTTCTTTTGATGCGCATATGGTTAGTTTTAATGCGCATACATAATAAGACACACTTTTGTGCATCGTTTTTGCCTTGCATATGCGTCAAAACTAACTCTATGTTCATCAAAACTAATTGTTTGTGCATTGATTTTTTTGACTCACATTGTACATCGATTTTAAACTTTTTTATTTTTTTGTTGTATTGATGTGCGTGAATAAAGTTTTTGCATGTAATTTAGTTAATTTTGATGCACATATGATTAGTTTCGATGCACATTCATGCATAAGATGGACATTGCGATTATTTTGATGCATATTCAACGAGTTTTGATCCGCACACATATTCAAGATGTCATTTTTATGCACACATGCATAAATAAGACACGTTTTTTGTTGTTTTGGATGTACACGCGTGTGCTTTTTATGCACACACATTCAAGATGTCATTCTTGATGCATAATCATTCAGTTTTGACACATCAGCCAATTTTGATGCACATAAAAACAAGATGAACTATTTATTTGTTTTAATGCACATAGGACAGATTGTTTTGATGCACATTATGACTAATTTTGATGCACAAACATATATATATATATAAGACGTCAATTTTGATGAACATTTGATGCTTTTTGATGCACAAAACATCCCTCGCGCATCCCTATATCTATATTTTTGAAAATTACGTGAATAATTTACCAAAAATTCGCATGTACCTTATCTTTCCCATCTTTAAATGAAACGATCAGCGTACTTAATTTCTCTTCATCTAATGCCTTGATAGCACACATGTTAGTCTAGGTTAAATTAAAGTATGTTTATTTCCTTTAGTTTAGTTTTTTTATTTTCTTTTCCTTTGGGGCTTTGTTGTCTTTTTTGTAGAGTTTGTAGTTTCGATTTCTACTCTCACTTTGTTCGATTTCAGGATCATTTGGAGGTGGATTCAAGGAATTTAAGCAACAAAAAGGACAAGGGCGATTGAAGCAACCCGAAAGGAAATGGCTAGGAATCAAGCGGATGCAAGGAATTGAAGAGAAGATGGGGAAAAGCTCGATTAACGTTTTGAATGAAGCAGAGGACCAGTGGGCAACTCGGTCTAGGTCACGACCGAGGCCTGGACCGAGGTTTACAAAACTCGGTCTGAAACTTGATCGAGTCGCGTCTTTTTCGTGAGTTTTCTTTTGTTTATTTCGGGCCTTTTTCTATCTTGTTTTTAGTGTTTAATATAAATACTTGGGGATTAAGTTTGGATAATTATTAGGTTTTATTTTATTAAATACTCTCTCAAGAATCCTAGAGTGGAAAATTGTGAATCTACGCTAAACTTATTGGATTGGATTTGGATCTTTTGAGAAGACAATCGGTATGTTTATCTTTGATTTATATTTCTCTTCTCTCCATACTATGTCTAGCTAATTTCTCTATTCCAAGGAAGGGTGAACCCAGTGAATGAGTAGGTAGATCTAAGGGTGATGTTTGCTTAAATTGAGATTTAAATTGTTGTTTGATTCAACCTAGGATGCTTAATGACCTAATTTATTTGAATTGGGAATCTTGTTATGATTTGAGACCGAGAGGAGATAAGAATAACAAGAGTTTGATTGAATTGAATTCTCAATTTGTTAATTCATGTTAGATCTCTAGGTTTGAACTTGTTGGATTATTTGAGTGAGAGTGACTTAATTCACATGTGGAACTTAACCTATCCTAGAAATTATTGATTGAATAGTTTTAACGGAGCGCGAGAGCGGATGTTATTTCTATTGATTCAATGATCTCTAAAGGACTTTAAGGACCTAAATAAAACTTGCTTTGTGCGAGAGTGACTGTTAGTCGAGTCTAGGTACATGCATTAATCGTCTGAAAAAAGTTAATGTTGACTTTTGAGATAGTTAGTATTTCAAATAACATTTGAATTGAAATCCAAATAAATATCACCGATAATCTACTGAGAAGTCATTGTGGGAATTCTGACCTTGGAATGCTTTTCTCCATCGTTAATTACTTCTTATTTTCGATAATTAGTTGTCCTTGAATACAATTGCAACCCCTCTTTTGTTAATTTTGGCTTAGTCTACTGAATCGAGCTATAATCAATACTACAAAGTTCCCTAAGTTCGACACCTTGATACTACAACCGAACAATATACTTACGGTGTAGGAAAATAGCCTATCATGCCTCGGATTCATTCTCATTTCGCTTTATAGCGCTCATTTACACCAAATATGAACCCAAAATTTAAAAAAATAAATAAATTTTTAAATCATTTCTAACCAAAAAAAAATAGAAGCTTATTCCTACTCTATATTATTGTGTTAATCGATTCTTTTTCATTGCACATTATGCCCACTCTACATATTTTGTCCGAATAATAATCCTTGTTCCGATTTATTAAAAATTGTCTATAAACATATATAACTTTTTTTCTTTGGTCTTGGTCTAACACATATAGCTTAAATAGCTTAAATAGCTTAAATTCCATTTGACTAAAAGTCAAGATATGAAAATCAATAAACTGGTGGCGACTGACGAAAAAAGTCAAGTTATACTTGGTGGCGACTGACGAGTAATTTGTTTTAAATTTGATCAAAGCTGACAGTGCAATTGCGAAAATTGACCCGGGAATGTAATATTCAAAAAAGTATGAAAATCAATAAACTGACCAGGGCAAACTACATAGCTACATCATACATATCATATCATGTATTATATACGATATTGTATATTACAAATTTGGACTAAATTTTCTGATAAGAATTCGTCCTTGCCAATTGTTAATGTAGGAAAAGATAGGATGTTGACGTTTACGTGCTTGACCGTACATATATACAAGGAGGAAGAACAAAGGACATATCCGTCATATACTCAACTTAACGTATTTCGAGCTTTGATCAGAGGTGAAGAGCTATGATCCTACAATTACACATAGTATTGATGGTATTATCCGTCCTAAAAGTGGAGGTTTCCCACGCAGCTGAACCCGTTATTGCAAGGCATGGCTGTCAGGATAAATGTGGAAACGTGAGAATCCCTTTCCCTTGGGGGATTGGTGAAGGCTGCTTCCTCGACCCATGGTTTAAGATCGACTGCAGCATAACCACCACACATTCAAATGGCTCCCAAATCAAACCCCTTTTAACCAAATTCGGTGTTGAGGTCTTGGAGATGGACGCCGAACAAGTATTTAGCTTGATAGTTGGCATGCCTCCCCTGAATGTTTGTAGCACAGATGCACAACAAGCCCATAAGCTCAGCAGTATTGACTTCAGAGGAAGCCCATATGAGTACTCAACAAACAATGATTTTGTGATGCAGGGTTGTGCAGGCAGCGCAATTTTGCTCGACATTACCAATGAAACAACTGCCGGATGCGCCACCATTTGTCACACCAACAACAGTAGAATGCCCACCAACAATTGCTATGGGGTTCGGTGCTGCCAAACACCGCTCTCGTCTGCCACCACCGGATACTCTCCATTGTCTTACCCTCAATTTTATCACATAGAGTTCAACCGCCAATCAGCTGATGATGATACAAATCATGATTGCCTTGCAGCATCTTTGGTCAGCAATCAGTATGTTGAGAATATGACGTCAAGTTCCAATGCATACTCCGTGGCCCCGGTAGAATTGTATTGGAACTGGATCAGTAAAGAACAGCCTGATTACAATCCTAATGCCAAATGTAGATCTACCAACTACTGTGAGTGCAAATCCGGCTATTATGGAAATCCTTACGTCAACAATGGATGCCAAGGTAAAACTCAATAAATTAATTCTGATCCTCTAAATTGAAGCATTAACATTTACTCATGGTTAAGCAAATAAATACTTCCCTCTCTAGCTTCTACAACCGAATATGACTGTTCTGTTTGATGGATGATGGTGAGCAACTTCATGATACTGTCTTTTCCTTTTCATTCATTCAGTACCAAAAGAATGCAAGTTCTGCCTTGGATATTGTGGTGTACGTTTTAAAAGAAGCGAAATGACGTACACTACGAAGTACTACTGTGAGATGAATCCTGCAGTCATGATTGGTATGAACAATTTCATCAACTTTTTGGCTATACTTTCTTAAATGGAATTGTTATAATGTGTTAAATAATTGTGTACATTTAGCATTAGATGAAAAAGCGCAACCATTTTATGCAGGACTTATTGTGGGTCTTGGCTTTCTGCTTTTGTTAATTGGCTGCTATATTCTCTATCGTTTCATCAAAAAGAGAAGGGAGATGAAAAGAAGAGCTAAATTCTTCAAGAGAAATGGAGGCTTATTGCTTCAGCAGCGTTTGCTAACTGATCAAGGTGTTGTGGATAGAACAAAGCTATTCACAGTTGATGATTTGGACAAAGCCACAAACCACTTCAGTGAAAATCGGATTTTGGGATAAGGAGGCCAAGGAACAGTGTACAAAGGAATGCTGTCTGATGGGAGTATTGTTGCGGTCAAAAAGTCCAAAGTGTTGGATATAGCACAATTGGAGCAATTTATAAATGAGGTGGTCATTTTGTCTCAAATCAATCACAGAAATGTAGTTAAACTGATGGGATGTTGTCTAGAGACGGAAGTACCTCTTCTTGTTTATGAGTTCATTCCGAGCGGAACACTTTATCAACATATTCATGACCCCGATGAAGATATTGTCCTTAATTGGGAGATGTCTTTAAAGATTGCTGCAGATTCAGCAAGTGCTATTTCGTATTTACATTCATCTTCATCCACTCCAATTTATCACAGGGATATCAAGTCTTCCAACATACTATTAGATGACAAACACAGAGCAAAAGTATCAGACTTTGGATGTTCAAAGACCTTTGCGATTGACGATACACACTTGACAACCATTGTCCAAGGTACACTGGGATATTTAGACCCTGAATACTTTCAAACGTTTCAATTTACAGAAAAAAGTGATGTTTATAGTTTTGGGGTTGTCTTGTTAGAGCTTATAACAAGAAAGAAACCGATTTACAAGACGGTTGAATCCACGGAACAAAAGAATTTGGTTACTGAGTTTGTGTTTTTTATGCAAAACTCTAAGTTGTGTGACATCTTGGACCCCGAAATTATGAAGGAAGCTAATGAAAAGGACCTAACAGCTGTTGCTGATCTGGCGAAGCGCTGTGTAAGTTGGACTGGCAAATCAAGGCCTAAAATGAAAGAAGTTGCAATGACTTTGGAGATGATCATCAAATCCAGTGCACGTGGTGGTACCTCTAATAATGAAGTTGCTACAAAGGAAAAGGAGACCCTTGATGGTGGAAAAAGGGTGATAATCGATATGGATATTGATTAGTAAATCTGGTCACTCACTAGTGATACCTTAGTTGTTCAAGAACCTTTACTCTCATACACCGTTTGATTTTGGTGACTCTGCTGTTTTCTGTTGGTTGATGTGTGGCGGCATATATATTTTAGTTTATTTCATAAGCATTTAATTTTAAATGTTATATCTATATAGCCTATACTGAAGTGCTTGTAATACGAATGAATAAAGTATTAATGTTTAAAGTGTGTAATTTGGATGTAAAATACAAACAATGTTTATTGTCCTATGTATCAGTACTTTGGTGTTCCGGCACATAATTCATCTACTATGAAGTCATTAGCATGATCAGGCTTCAAAGATTGACCGGTACAAAATAACATTAGCAGATGTTAACTTGGTATTTGTCCGTGTGTAACAGATCCTAGTTGTTTGGGAAGACAATTGAAGCTTTTGGTTTAATTTGGTTGTAAGATTATCAATCCTTTTTCTTAGTTCATTGAACATTATTAATTCTCTTGATGTAATTGTTGTATATTTGATACTGATTTTTGCTAGCCTGTGCAACTAGTAATAATTTTGTTAAATATTTGGTAGACTTTGATGATTTTGCTAGCCTCTTGCATTGTTTGGACTGCACTGTACCCTTTACCAGAGTAGTCATGTGTGTCTGGTCAATTGCAATGGTTTTGGAACATCCAAAGTCTGAAACTTTTGCTCTGTTTTTGTCATCCAACAATATGTTTGAAGACTTGATATCTCTGTGATAAATGGGAATTGATGAATACGAATGTAGATAAGCAATAGCTCCTGCAGAGTCTGTAGCAACTTTCAAACGTAGTGCCCAATTCATGACAAAATCATCATCAGGATCGCATAGATGCCGAGAGTTAGAGATGAACT
Source organism: Fallopia convolvulus (assembly GCA_964016875.1). NCBI lineage: Eukaryota > Viridiplantae > Streptophyta > Magnoliopsida > Caryophyllales > Polygonaceae > Fallopia > Fallopia convolvulus. The sequence continues at coordinate 44,178,113 of OZ024724.1, forward strand.
CATAGACAACACCCAAGTATCTTAACTACAAGAATGTAATTTATTTGGGACAAAATGACCACCTCATTTATAAATTGCTCCAAGTGGCTCTCGTCAAGTAATTTGTACTTCTTAATTGCCACAATTCTACCATCAGACAGCATTTGTACACTGTCCCTTGTCCGAGTATCCGGTTTTTGTTGAAGCGATCTGTCGCTTTCTCTAACTTACTCTCTATGAAAGCTTCATTAGAGGACAATTGTTGCTTCAACAACAAACCACCATTTTGCTTGAAGTATTTAGCTCTTAGCTTCATCTCCCTTTTCCTTTTAATGTAACGATATAACACATAGCAGCCAATCACTGAAGCTACAGCACCAAGACCCATGCTAAGGCCTTCATAAACACACAGAACTTTTATGTTAGTCATATATCAACTCAAATTTGATTACATAAGATATTTAAATCCTCCTAAAGCACAACTAACCTGAAAGAAAGTTGATTCTACAACATTTACCACCCTATCAAAATTTTCTTAGGGAAAAAAAGTGCTTTTCATCATGGTGGATAAGTCAATATGTATTATGGGACTCGCCTAATATGGCAGCAAGCTTGGACCATGGTGTCTCATAACAATATGTATTAACCCCCCCCCCCCCCCCCCCCCCATAACAGTATCCATGACAACCCTTGCATTCTTCAGCAACTAATCCAAAAATAAAAAGATGTAAACTTCATGAACTAGATCAGTATGACAGTACAGCAAAGCAATTAAAAGGTTTAGGATTAAACAGACTAAAAATTGATTTTGTAGAAGATCAGAACAGTTACTTTGACATCCACCAGAGACATAAGGATTATTGCCAACAGAATCATCATTGCAAGCACAGCGTGTACTATTAGTTTCTGTATCAAGATAACATTTAGCTTGTGGATTGAAATCTGGCTGAAGTTTGCTTCTCCAACTCCACCTCAATGATACTGGAGCCCAACCAGATGGATCAGAAGTTGATAGCTTTCCAACATAATGCTTCACAGAGATTCTATCTATCATAGTCGCCAAAAGGCAATTTTGACCTTCACCTGACAATTGGCAGTTGAAATCTATACGGTTAGGTTCAAGAGAATGAATAGGAGAGGAAAATGTTAGAGGTGATTGGCAACACTTGATCCTGTAGCATTTGTTAATTTTCATTGCAGTGTTATTGATGTGGCAAATAGTGGCACACCCAGCAGTTATTGTCTTTGATTGGCCGACCAATGTGGCACTTCCTGGACAACCCTCCATAACAAACACATTATGTGCTGGTGAGAATTCATATGGGCTTTCCCTCAAGTCAATAGCACTCACTTGATATTCTGTATATGCAGCACATACATTTGTAGGAGGTATGCACACAATTATATGTGGGTGATCAGGCTCATTAGGTTGTAGCACCATCTCCGCTATTTGAATATCAAATTTGGATAAAAAAGGGTTTGGGAAGCCATTAGAGTGTGCAGATACCTTGCATTCAATCTCAAACCCAGGAGTCATGGAAGCAGTTGGCACCTATGCCCCAAGGGTAAGGGATACTCACATTCCACGAGCCTCGTGACAACCAGGCCTTGTAATGGGTGTTGCCGCCTGAGCAACCTCTGTTTTTGAACCTGATAATTGAATAACGATGCCTATCACTAATAGGCATACTGGGAGTGAAAGCTGTAAATGTGGAATCATTGCTCTCTGATAAGAAAAGGGAAATATCAAATAGAACTGTTGTTCCCTAATCAGATGCTCTTTTCCTTTCTCATGCATCTTGTAAAGATAATTTTCTAGGATGGATCCTGAAGCTTTACATGCTGACCATTTCTCATCATCCTTAGTCAAACAAGCTAGTGAAATTCCAAAATAACTCAGTAGACAAATTTTCTATGATGGAACCATGCTGAGTGCTGACCATTTCTCATCATCTTTTCTCATTGTTCATTGGTTTGCAATGACTCTCACTAGGGAAATTTGAAAAAGTTGCAAATCAAACCAAGAAAAAACAAGGCAATGAAACAAAGTTCCATTAATGGTTATGAACAGGTCACATCCCTGACATAAAGGCAGTTTGTTTTTCACCTTAAGTCAATACTGACTGATTAGCTGTTCTGTATCTGCAGTACAGACATTCAGAAGAGGTGGTATACCTACAATTACACGCCAGAACCAGAGTTAGAAATTGAAGATGCCTGGAAATTAGTATCATATAGGTGCTGAGGAAGTAGCTTCAACCTATCACAATCAAGAAAGTGGTACGGGTATGCAACCCTTACAACCAGTACTTGCAAATTGCAATGAGTGCAGGTGTAAACCAGCACCATTCAATCATGATATTCAATATCTACCGTGTGGTCATCACACAACTGCCAGAGAATGATTTTCAGGGAAACACATTGACCCGGAAATATTTACCATTTGTCACCTTCATATAGCATTTAGGGGCAGAAGTAATCCAAAATTACTTATATCAAACAGACAAGTGTCGTTTCAACAAGGCTTTTCCAATACATATACAGAAGTAAGAATCTAAAATTACAACTGAAACAAGTTCTATGTACTCAACCACATGATGGATGTGCTGAAATAAGAATAAATCATCTGGAAGAAGGTGTCACATAACATGATGAGTATATGAATGGCTATAGAAGCCAGATATTAACAACAAAAAAACAACAAAAAAACAAACTACAACTGCTTGCTAGAGATGTGCTTGAACTGAAAAGATCTTCATGCTGTCAATCACATTGATCACTGGCAGAAACAAGCTCTTTCTCTTGCAAAGCAAGATCATAAGAGCTGATGCTTCCTCCACAAGCAACCTTTGCCCTGTTAAAGCTTCCCAGTTCGGGATAAGAGTCACCATCAAGATAGACTTTAGCTCCTCTTCCCAGTCTGATCCTCCTAACACAACTCCAAGAAATGGCACTAAAGACTCAATTCCCAAACATTTCAATGCCAACATTGGCAGTTAGCAAGTCAAAAGCTTCAGAAGAAATAAGATAAGAGCGGTGCTAATTTATTTCCAGATATGATTGAATGTGTACAATGCAGAGTGCTTTAATTTTTTTTCAAGAAAAGACTTTGATCAATGTAAATGGTTCCTAGAATCTGAAATTGGCACACAAATAGAAACAGTTTCAGAGCCAAGGACACAAACTTTGATCAGAGTTAGTCAATTGAAAAAGAGGCCCTCCAAACTTAAATGGAAAACATCAGTAGCAACAGCCTCCTTCAGGGTTGTCGACTGGAAGAGGAAGTGAGTACTGGCATCTTAGCAACTGACATGAAGAGGTTAAGCAACTAAATCTTCACTATTTTACTTCATCACTTGAAACATCAACCCCCAGAGCACAGAGATCATGGCGCAACAAGGCTGCAGTTTTAAATTGTAAGCCATTCATGCCAACGCTAATTGCTGCTTCAACATTTTTCATCCTACAAGCAGAAGCACAGAAAATTAAAACACAAAAGAATAAACATAATGGCATAATGCCATACCACAAATTTATATGAACACATCAATATAACATGGCTCAACTGAAAGGGCATAGATTTAAAAAGAGTTTTGGTTTTCAAATTCATAAAGCACAGGACACTCTAATGTTCTCAGCCCCTTAAAGAGTCTGTTTAGTATTTATCGCCATAAAACCAGGTTCATATCAACTTAGTTAATTTCAATGCAACCTTCACTAAGGGGTCTTTAAAAACAATCTGATCGACAACTCAACAGCCAAAGCAAAAGCAAACTTCCTCATATAGACATCACTGTTCAAAATCACATACTGAGTTTTCGAGACTATCCAAGATAAAGTGCTCATACTGTTAAAAGTGCTCAAATTTAAGCTTTGTAACACAACTATTAATAATTTTCAGGTTAATCAGATTTAGCAATAACCTATCATCAATGAATATACAATTCTCTGGATCAACTTCTAGTTGCTGAAAGACCTCCTTGTAGAAATCAGGGTCTGGTTTCCTTTTCCCTGTGTTTTCCAGCCAAAACAAAGACAGGCATGTAAGCACTCAATCTCAAACCAGTTATCCACATTTTAGCATAATAATGGAGTCCAGAATTTGGATGTATCTCCATTTTAGCATAATAATGGAGTCCAGAATTTGGATGTATCTCCTAAGAAATAATTCTTATGCATCTTTACCCACAAGTAATAGTACATAGATATGATCAAAATCATCAAATCCATAAATAAACCAGCTTAGCAACCAAAGGAGTTGATACAAAAGATCCATTTGTCATTCGCACTACTCTAGCAAAGCCTTGCTTTTAAACAATATTAGTCCATCCTTGAATAGTATTGCAACCATTGCATACAAAAAAGTCCCAAGGTGAGCATAATGGCTTAAAACTGCTCAATGTATAATGATTCATGTTATCGAGCAAAATACAGTCATTTCAATGCATTTAATTTTATTAACTAATTGAAAACAACATAAAGTAGCAAAATCAGCAAATTATTTCTAATAACAGTTAAAGAAGCATCACAAGCAAGTTGGAATAAGTGGGGCCAATTAAGATCAATTGTTTAACAATGAGACACATTAAGATCAATTGTTCACAAACCAAACAAAAACTTTTAGATTAGCAAATAGTGCAGTGACTTGGAAAACAACAAAAGTACTGTTAAGTATAAAAGGTACCAATTAAAAAGGAACAGAATGTCCAATGTAAGTATGATGAGAGCTTCAACTTCTCCTCAATCAACTCATACCTGAAAAGTAAATTACAAAATGTATCAGTCAGTCTACACACTGGAAAGGAGAATGACTTTAAAAAGCACGACTACTTACCAGATAGGATAATTTGTGAAGGCATGAATTTCATAGCTGTTCTGTTTTAACTCATCAAGCATTTCTTCCATACCATCTAGATATGCATATCCTCTTTTCATGCAGTTTTTGAGCCCTGAACAAAGCAAAAACCACCACCTTATTTAAATTAACATAACAACTTCATTACAAAACACGAAGCTCTGAAAAGTACTTGATAACAAATATTGGCATATATTATGTGCATAAATTAGAATCGATGGATAAAGATTAAATAAACATCACACAAGTTTGATTCCAGTGTAAGCAAACATCACTAGCAGCTTTAAAGTCAACCTAGATTCTTTCATTTAACAACGAATCATTGTCTTGTGTCAAAATCAGCCAAAACGTATAAAATGAAAGTCCAGATCAAGACCAATTAGTAAGCCCACCTTCCAGATCAAAATCCCTTTCATCCTTAAAGAACTTCCTGGCTAACTCATCCTGAAGAAAGATGGACAGACATACATTTAGAAAATAGAGCAAGCAATATATATAATTTCCTTCACAATAATAACTTATAGAGTTTAAGTACGTTCATTTTCCTCATATGTAGAAAGAGTTGTGCATCTGGGAAGCATTTTTATTTAAAAACACACCACACATTCAAGTAGCAAGAGAAACTGAAAGTCGTCATAAATTAAACCATTGCCATGATAAGTAGACAAGACAGTCATCTCATTGAAATAGATGGACCACGCAATCAAGTGATTCACATGATATATTGTCCAAGAAGTCATAAGAAAGGAAGGAACAGAAATACATCATTTCTCTTCCATAAGATGCGGCATAAAAAGCCGATTCACTAGACTTGAGCCAAGATGATGGGCAGAGAATACTGAAACTGTACTTATCCCCAGAAATTACATTACAGTGGGTATCTGTGTAGTTTTACCAGACAAAGGTGCAAACTGCAATGCTAATAAGTGACTACAAGCTTTAACTCAACTTGTCACAAAAGATCACTCTTGTTTAGGACATTATCAAGCATTTCTATCCTGATAAATCATGAATAACAGCTCAGACTGGAAATCTGCACAAAAACTCGTCAATTAGAGATACCTCATTAATCAATCCCTCCTCAAACTCAAGCCATGCGGTTGGATGCTTACATTCGATCAATTCCTTGAAAGGCATTCTGTGCACAGCATCAAGAGTTTAATAGTTTAGGAACGGTCTTGAAACTACAAAATTATGACCACCATTATTTGCTAAGTGAGATACACATAAAGCAAATCCCAGCAGCAAAAGAAATGGAATCCGACAGAGTCAACGCATAATCGAAAATCGAGCACCAAAATCCAACTCTACCATAAAAAATCATGCTGAATCCTCTGTACCGCATTTGCAAAAAGAAAGCGAAAAGGTATCGAAGTTTACCCGAAGAAAGCAGGGATGTCCTCGTAGAAGGGATCGCGAACAATGGTGTCCATCACATCGAACAACAAAACTGGGAGCTTCCTCTGCGTCGTAGAATGAAAGAATTCGCCACTCGTGCTGCTTTTGCAGCTCATCCTTAGGTGAACGGAGGGATTTGATAATTTAGGGAAATAGGGGTTTAGCGGGAGAGAGATTATTGGGCGGGCACAGCAAGAAAGAGCCATAGATTACGATAAGAAAGCGAGGCGTACCAATTCTAAAACGGGACACTTGGCAACCCTAAATAGTTTTCGTGAAGGGAGAAAAATAGTTCTATAGCCTAGCAAAATCCTTGCCAGTTTAGAGAAATACGGCTTGAACAAGCCCGCAAAATACACAAGCATGCATGCCTGTTTTGCTTGTTTTTTTAGAGAAATGTTGCTAACATTATTATTATAGATCAACTTCCGCTAAGGAAACAATGTCCTACAGAATGGAATTTACAAATATTTATTCTTTACCTGAATAAATTGAGTCAACGAATGAGCAACAATATTTCCCGACCTACGCACATGGTTACAAGTAAAAGTAGTAAAAACTAGAAGATAAACGTTTAATTTTACTAAGTATTGCACCAGCATAAGTAAGGTTCAATTCAATAGACTATATTCCAAGACAACGGATAAAGCGTCGAATTCAAAAGCAAGATGAGATGCACCAATTGAAATTGCCAAAGCTAACCCGAAATGGAGTGCCACAGCTTCAGCTAGGACTGGATTCCATGATGTTTCAATCCGCCGAACAACAGCTGCGACAACAAAGCCCATAGAATCTCTAATTACCGCTCCAAGGCCGACCACATTAGAAGGCAACACAACAACACCCACTTGTTCTTTCCACTACGCCGAAATTTAAGTCCCCTGATCGGTTTCGGCGCTTGATTGGTCACCTGATTTACTTGCCAATTACTTGTCCAGAGATCTATTATGTTGTTCATACTCTGGCTCAGTTCATGCAGGACCCTACTGTTGATCGTTAAGATGCTGCCATTAAAGTTCTTTAGTATCTGAAGAGACATCCTGTTCAGGGTGTTTGCCTTTTTTGGGAGTGTAATTTAGAGCTTACGACATTCTGTGATTCTGACTATCCTACATGTCTGCCAAGGTCGGCTATTATGGTGGGCGAGGAGGGGTGGTCGCCATGGACCCCAAAATATAAAGGCCCCCGATAAAAAAATTACTATTGAAAAAAATAGACCCATTAATGTTAAAAAAACCATTAATGCTAAAAAAGGCCCATTTGTTATGTAATGTAAAAATAAATAAAAGTCGTATGAAAAGACCCATTTATTTGTTATGCTAAAAAAAGCCTATTTGTTTGTTAAGTTTAAGGGGCATTTAAATTTTATTTCTCCCTAGGGCCCCTATAATAATTGAGATGGGCCTGATGTCCGCTTACTCGCCGATTTATTACAGGGTATTTTATACAGCTTGGTTCTTCACCTATTTCGTGTGGCGAACTAAGAAGCAGAAGATCGTCTCGTTCTTCTGCTGAAGCTGAATACAGGGCCATGGCGACCACCTGTTGTGAGCTGATTTAGCTGAAGTCTTTACTTCGGTCCCTTGGTGTTCATCATTTTGGTCCTATGCAGTTGTTTTGTGATAGTCAGGCCGCTCTACACATTGCTGTTAATCCTGTTTTTCATGATCGAACTAAGAACATTGAGGTTGGTTGTCATTTTATTCGGAATCTCCTCTTAGCTGGATCTGTTTACACGAGACATATTCGCACACATTTGCATCCAACTGATATCTTCACTAAGGCCCTTGGTTCTCAACAATTTCAGACGTTATTGGACAAGTTAGGCATTTCAGATCTTCATGCTCTAACTTGCGGGGGAGTACTGGATAATATGTATTATGATAATCTGTAATATTTTTCTGTTGATATTATGTATGTAGATACTCTCCTCAGTTAATCTCTTGTAATTATAAACTCTCTCAGTTTTAATGAGAGTAAGGCAGATTTGTCAACCAATCAATCTTGTTAGTGATGAAACCCGAAAAATCAGCTACGCTACGAGACAAGAAACAAGATTATTATATTTGAGTGCAAACACTTGCTCCTTTATTTATGATTCTTCCGTGATAGCGACGTTACAAACCTACGAGGTTGATGTACAACTTTGAGAATCACACCTAGACCTCCTACAAGGTTCCGAGATCGCACCTAAATGTAGCGAGGTCGATTCTAGGGCGAGGTAGATTTGGGGATGTGACGTAGAGAGTTTTATGAGTTTCTGTAGTGAGGTTTTTGGTGTGAGCGAGGTCCCCGTACGACTTTGGGGTCTTTTTGTGGGTTTCTCCTGTTTGTAGCGAGGTCTTTTGACGATGTTCCTATCACGTCGATCTTTAACAAGCAAGAGAGTTCTAGAGTTCAAGTGGTTTTTTGACCCCTTCTTCCTGCGAGGTTCTTCTCTATTTATAGAGAATTGGGGGCCGAGTTTAGGCCAATGTTCGATGTGGGATGCACGAAATAAGGGTTTTTGATTGGTCCGAGAATGAGGTCACTTGTGATTGGTTTGGGAGTGAGGTCGTTGATGATTGGTTCGGGAGTGAGGTCGCTTGTGATTGGTCCGAGTGGGCGGGTGCGTTAGTAGAGTCGGTGACGAGGTCGAGACCTCGTCCCGGATAGTTGAGAGACCTCGCGAGGGCGTGAGTTTTGTTTTAAATAATCGGAGGACATGGACATGGGTCCCTAAATTGCCTTTGGGGGTCCCTCCGGGCCCACTTTTTGCTTTTACTGTTTTGGACATCATCACAACCCCATGGCCTGGGGGCCTCGCCCCGAGGGCCATAGGGCATAAGTTCCCTGGGTCCGTGGGATGCGGGGTGCTTTAGAGGTTAGGAAGTTCTCTGCGAGGTGTGAAGTTCTCGAGGTTGGGAGGGCACTTTGCGAGGTGTATGGCTCCCGAGGTTGGGAGGGCACTCCGCGAGGTGTGAGGTTCTGTACTTAGGTGTTCTTCCTGTTCTGCACGGATGAAGATTCTTGGGCTTGTTCGCCATACCTTGCTTAGTGGGCCGTCCAGGTGAGACAGGCCCAAAAAGCCTTTCGGGAGTGGTGGAGGCCCAAATCTGCTCTTTATAAGGGCGCATTTCACACGCCTCCCCCTCATCTTCTCTTTCCAACATTTTCGCTCCTTCTCTCTCTTCATCTCTTCGGTTTCTTCCGAGCGGTTTCTCCAAACGGTTTCCGACGAGCCTTTCGCCATTTGCCAGTTGCGCCACCGCCCTTTGTTTGCTGACTTTAAACAAGTAAGTTCTTGATCTTCTTCCTCTTGTCTTTCGGTATTTTTTGCCTTCGATTCTTCCTTGTTCGCTTTTTGCCCCGTGTTTTGTAAAGGCGACGGTGTGTCGCCTGGTGTTTCGCGCCGGTGTCACGGTGGCGAAGCGGCGGTGTTGAGGGTGGTTCTTGCTCTGGTGTGGTGGCCTTGTTTCCTCTTTGCTTTTCTTCTCCTCCCTTTTCTTTTTTGTGTTACGCTTCAGGGGGCGGTGGTTGTTTCCTGGTGTGTTTTGCTAGTGTTGCGGCGGTGAGACGGTGGTGAGGGGCGGTTGCCGCTGTGAGTTTACCGCTGGGTTTTTGGGTTTATTGCTGTTTTTGGGGTGGCGGTTAAACTTCCGCTTCTTTGCCCACTACTTTTCGAATTTCGAAACCCTCGGGAGCCCAAACGTCATGATGTTTGATTGACGGGACGTTTGGGCTTCCACCGCTGGCTTCCACCGTTGGTTGGCCTTCTTTCTCTTTCCTTTCTTTTGGCGCTTCAAATTCTTCTTTGACGTCCTATCCTGTCAGAGTAGCTCGCAGGATGCCACGTGGCCTTCTCCTTTATGACCTCGCGTTGCTTTTCTCCCCGAGGTTACGATCTCGTGCCTATTTCCTCCCGAGGTTTCGATCTCGTGCTTTTTTCTTTTCGAGGTTTTGATCTCGTGCTTCTTTCCTCCCGAGGTTTTGATCTCGTGCTTCTTTCCCCCCCGAGGTTTTGATCTTGTGCCTTGATCTCGGGCTTGACCTCGTTCTTCCTTCTTTCCCGAGGTCATGACCTCGTTTTTATTTCTTTCCGAAATTACGACCTCGTGTTTTTCTCTTTGGTTACCTTGCCCTTAGTGTCTTACTGACCTTTTCTTTTCCAGGCGCTAGCTTTTCGCGGCCTGGACGTTGTCTTTTCATGCCTAGGAGAGCTTTTGCGATCCCACCGTCCGTCTTCATTTTTAACCTTCAAGATAATTTCTATCAGGAGGTCTCCGAATCTGTAGGAAGTGTAGAGCCAAGTGATTCTCAGAACCCAAGTTCCCCTTCGTTGGTCTTCAGCGAGCCCTCGTCCAGCGACTCCGCTGCTTCGATCAATTCATTCTTTCCCCGTCTGCGCATTTATTCCGGTGTTGAAATGGCCTCCTCTTCTTCTCTTGATGTGATTGCTGCCGAGGTCGAGGCGAGGTTGGACGCGGCAATTGCCTCAACCTCGGCTGCGTACGTGCCATCGAGCTTTCCCGAGGCCTATATTACCGATGTCGTGTCCGGCATTCTTGTCATCCTTGAAGAACGGATCCCAATGAGCTCGAGTACTCCCGAGGCCTATCTGTCCGAGGGGGTGGCCACCGAGCTAAAGCTGGACGACCTCGCGGATATAGCTGTGGACTTTCCCTGGCCCGAGGGAGTCGAGCTGGCACTCCCAGAGGAGGAGGGGCGTCCCCTGGCGTCCTATGAGGGGTGTGCGGTCGTGTACCTCTTTAGTCTTCTAGCGGGCTTTAGGCTGCCCTTGGCCCAACACATCGTGGATTTCCTGTGGGCCATGGGCGTTTGTCCTGCCCAGCTGTTCCCGAATGCCTGGCGGCTGTTGTGTGCCTACACAATTCGAAGCCGCGAGCTTCTGGACGAACCGAACCTCAACGATTTGTCGGCGTTAGTTTTGGCGAGGAGAGAACCTCGATGTTCCCTTGTCAATCTCAGCACGCCAAATGTCAAAATCACCACGACCCAGTCGAATGTAGGGACGTGGAAACCTAAATGGTTTTTGGTTCGAGACCTCAACGGGAGATATCTTAATTTCCCTGTGGCGCCGGGCAACTACGAAAGATGCGTGTGCCCGTACAAGGTCGCTGAGTTTCAGGCACTCAAGGCTCGGTACGCCACAGCGTACCAGGCGCCATACGAGGTTTACCTTTCTCAGGACCGGCTTGAGCGGGTCGGGCTGAGCCTCAGTTTCCCTCCTCGCGAGGGTGGAGAGGGTATTTTATATATTATATATTTTTTTGATTGCTTTCTTTTTATTCGTAAGGTTACGAGGTTATAAACCTCGTCATAATTGTTTCTGACCTCGTCTTAACCTGCTTTTTCTTTTTTGACAGTGGATCTTTTGCACGCTCTTACCGCGAAGTCGAAGGGGAAACAGCCTTTGACTTCGAGTTCCAAAGCCCCTGTTCCCCGGGCTCTTAAGGGGATTTCAATTAACGACCCGAGCTCGCAGGTGAGGACGGGTACAACGCAGCCGAAACTTGTTCCGCCGATGACCGCGACAGGGGGTCCCGCCCAAGGGAAACGTTGCGAGGGCGTCGCAGTGGGACGTCGCGGTGCCGCCCCAAGGGAAAAAAGGTTCTGAGGTGGTCCCGCTGAAAGGGGCCACCGCGAAGGTGCCCTCCCATCCTCCTCGGGCGTCCGACGACAAGGCCGGGCGGAAGAGGAAGGAAGCGGGGTCTCCCCCTGGGGAGAAGAAGAAGAAATCCCGGTCGGGCGACCATCAACGAGGCTCGCGGGGTCTGGAACTCATCCCTGCCTTTATCTTCGAGGGGCGAAGTCGCGGGGGCACAGGCCCCCATCCTGCCAGGTTTCATTGCCCTGGACCTATCAGGGGGGCCCCGTTGGAGTGGGCCCGGGGGGGATTACAAGGAGGAGGTCGCGTGGGCGAACAACCTCACCGAGGCGGCGCTGAACGACGAGGCTGCTCGGTACTCGGCCATGGTAAGGTTTTCGTTTTTGTGTGTTTAATTCCTGTCTCTTTCTTGTTTCTTTTCTCACTCTCCTGTGAATTTGTAGCACACCTTTTTTGATAATTATAACCGGAGTCGTATCGCCCTCGCTCACTCGAGGATGGACAAGATGGAGGCGACGCTTCGAGCCCGCAGCGAGGTGTGCGAGCGACAGGCCAAGGAGCTGGCCGAGGTCGCGGAATCGTCCAAAGCCGCGGAGGCTGCGGCCCAGAAGCGGGTCGAGGCCGCGGAGGCCACGGCGAGGGAGGAGGTAAAGGCGGCGAGGGAGGGGGAGAAGAGGGCGAGGGATGAGGCTGAGGTTCTGCGGGGCGAGGTTGAAGGGCTTCGGGGCAAGCTCTCCGCCGAACATGAGTTCTTCAAGGCGAAGGAAGAGGAGTTTCTGAGGGCCGAGGAGGAGATCAGGCGCTCCGAGGGGCGCATTGTTGAGCTTAACGAGGAGGTCGTGGCCGCGGGTCCCAAGTATGTGGACTCGGAAGAGTACAAGGCGGAGCTGGTGGAGAGCGTGAGGAAAATGTTCCACCAGGCAGTCCGCATGGGCGTAAAACAGGCGGTGGCCAAGTATGGGCACCTCGACCCCCAGATCGTCTTCTTCAACCCCAACTACAATGAAACCATGGGGGAGTTGGGGTCGGAGGATCCCGAGGGGGAATGCGAGTTCTTCCTCAACGAGGACGGGGCTGTGTCCAGCACCGCGCCCCCCGAGGTAGAGTTTATTGGAGGGAACCCGGAGTTAACCTGCACGGGACCTCAGCCCGCGACTGATGCGCTCGCGCCTCTTGCCTCCGCTGCCCCTGCCCCTGCTGAAGCCTCGGCTGCCTCTGCTGAAACTCCTAAAACCATCGATCTTACCGGTCCCGAGGCTGAAACCTCGAAGAAATGATGATAACTTTTCCTTGGTGGCCCTACGGGGTTTGTAATTAAAACATCTCTTTTTTTTGTTTGGGTGACCCTACGGGGTCTGTAATCGAAACATCTCTTTTTATATTTATGCCCTGCGTCACTTTCTTTTCCTATGCTTGTTTGCTTTAGACTTTCTCGCATACGTCAGTCCTTATCCGTCCAACCCCATGGTTCGAGTGTCACATCTTTTGTGGGGCTCGGACCACACCGGGCGTTGTAGTCCTACATCGAGGTCGTGAGCCTCTATTCGGACCTCGTTGTTCTGGAAGTTTGTTCCAACCTAAAATAACCGTCCGCGAATCCAGGCGTCTTAGGGGGTCCACGAACCTCGTTCGTATCCCAAGCGGGAAGCGAGGGGTGGACCTTTTTTTTTCAAACGAGATTTTCCAACCCCAAGCGGGAAGCGAGGGGTGGAACTTCAACGAGATTCTCCAACCCCAAGCGGGAAGCGAGGGGTGGATCTTTTTTTCCAAACGAGATTCTCCAACCCCAAGCGGGAAGCGAGGGGTGGAACTTTTCTTCCAAACGAGATTATCCAACCCCAAGCTGGAAGCGAGGGGTGGAACTTCAACGAGATTCTCCAACCCCGAGCGGGAAGCGAGGGGTGGAACTTCAACGAGATTCTCCAACCCCGAGCGGGAAGCGAGGGGTGGAACTTCAACGAGATTCTCCAACCCCAAGCGGGAAGCGAGGGGTGGACCTTCGAGGGAGGGAGCGTTTTTTCTTTTAGAAAAGCCTGCAATCCTTTATTTATCAACTATGAGGAACAACGAGGTTTCGGGATTTTTACATATAATATTTTTTGAGTCGCGCGACGTTCCACGTTTTGCTCAGTGTGCGCCCCTTGTCGTCCCTGAGCTTGAAAGCCCCGGGCGCGACTTCTTCTCCGAGTATGTAGGGCCCTTCCCAGTTAGGGTCCAATTTGCCCCCTTCGGTGCGTCTTAGCACGAGGTTTCCTGTGGCCAAAATGCGAGGTCTGACCTTCTTGTCGTGATACACGGTGACACGTCGCTTGTATTCTCTAGAGCGCAGGTCTGCCACCTCGCGGATTTCGTCTCGGAACTACAGTTCGACCCTGAGGTTGGCCTCGTTTTCTTTTTCGTCGAAGTTGTACACCCTTGCTGATGGAATCAGGGTTTCTACGGGGACGAGGGCCTCCGCCCCGTAGGTAAGAGCGAAGGGGGTCTCGCCCGTTGCGCGGAGCGAGGTCGTGCGATACGTACAGAGGACGAGTGGGAGTAATTCGGCCCAGCGACCTTGTGCCATGCCCATGCGCTTTTTGAGGTCTGTCAAGATGCGAGCATTGACGTTTTCTACCTGGCCATTGGACTGGGGATGAGCCACGGAGGAAAATTTGAGGTCGATGCCCAGCTCAGAGCAGAAAGTCCGAGTCTCTTCGCAATCGAATTGGGGGCCATGATCGGTCATGATTGTCATGGGGACACCAAAACGGCAGACGAGGTTCTTCCATAGGAACTCGCAGACCTTTGCCCTGGTGATTTTTGCCATTGCTTGTGCTTCGACCCACTTCGTGAAGTAGTCGACGACGACCAAAATGTATTGCACCTGGCCAGCAGCTTTAGGGAAAGGGCCTAAAATGTCCATTCCCCACATCGCGAATGGGCATGGTGCGTGAATGCTGCGGAGGGGAGCCGTCGGGGTGTGCTGGACGTTCCCGTGTTTCTGGCATCCGACGCATCTTTGGACGTAAGCCTTTGCATCTTGTCGGAGAGTGGGCCAGAAGTACCCCAAATGGACGATCTTGTGTGCCAAAGACCTCCACCCCGGGTGCCCTCCACAAACTCCCTCGTGGGCCTCGTAGAGGACGTGGTCCGTGGTCTCGGGTGGTATGCACAGCAGGTTGGGTTCAGCATAGCCCCGACGGTAAAGCTGGTCGCCGACGACGCAGTAGCGGGCAGCTTGCATTTTTAGTTTCTTGGCCAGCGCGGGGTCCTCTGGGAGGATGCCGCTTTGTATATACCTCGTTACTGAGAACCTCCAGTCCTCGGTCCTTATGGACAGGACCTCACTATCGACGCTTCGTGAGAGCTTTCTCTCCACCATCACGCGGTTCCCCACATCTAAGGGAAGCGCGGAGCCTAACCTGGCGAGGGCATCCGCCTTTGTATTTGACGTCCGCGAGATTGACTCCACCGCGAAGGTCTCTAGGCATGAGACCAAGGCCTTCACTTTTGCTCGGTAGGCGGGCAGAAAACCTGTCCTGGTGTCGTATTGGCCGTTGAGTTGTCGTGCCACCAATTCGGAATCTGTGTAGACCCTGATCTTGCGGGCTCCGTTAAGTAGCGTCATCTCGATCCCGGCGATCATGGCCTCATACTCGGCGTCGTTATTGGTGGCATCAAAGGCGAAGTTGAGAGCATACTCTGTCTCGATTGAGGGGCCAGCGAGGAACACCCCGGCCCCGCCACTGGCATCACATCGTGAGCCATCAACGAACACTTTCTATTCGTCCGAGCTTGTGTCCGTCTCGGGGAAGGTGACCTCCACCATAAAGTCGGCGAGGGCTTGTCCCTTCATCGCGGTCCTCGGGATATAATTGATTTCGATCTCGGAGAGCTCGACGGCCCACTTGGTCATACGTCCGGAGAGGGCGGGCTGATGCAGAATTTGACGGAGTGGGAGGTCCGAGAGAACTTGGATGGGATGTGCGTGGAAGTATGGGCGTAGGCACCTTGCGGCGGTCACTACAGCCAGCGCCATCTTCTCTGTCGGGGAGTATCTCTGCTCCGCAGGCTGGAGCACGCGACTTACAAAGTATACCGGGTGCATGGCTTCTCTTGTGAGCACCGCGCTGACGGTCTCGGGGCTCACCGCTACATATAGTTGCAAGTCTTCGCCCGCATGTGGAGGTGACAAGGTGGGGAGCTTGGTGAGGAAGATCTTCAACTCGGAGAAAGCAGTCTCGAGTCTCTCGTCCCAGACGAACTTGTCATTCTTTTTGAGGGCGGCAAAGAATGGGAGGGACTTGTCTGCTAGACTGGAGCAAAACCGCCCCAAGTAATTTACAACGCCGTTGAGTCTTTGCACCTCGGTACGAGATCGGGGAGACCTCATTGCGGGGATAGATTCTATTTTGGCGGGGTTGACGTCGATCCCGCGTTCGCTGATCATGAATCCCAAAAACTTCCCTGATGACACACCAAAAATGCACTTCTCGGGGTTCAGGTTGAGCTGGTGGTGTCCGAGGGTGGTGAAAACCTCGGCGAGGTCATCCAGGTGCTCCTCGGGGCCCTTGCTCCGTACCACGATGTCGTCAACGTAGGCGAATACGTTCCTGTCCAGGTGGTCTTTGAAAACCCGATCGATGAGGCGTTGGAATGTGGCCCCGGCGTTCTTGAGGCCAAACGGCATGACCTTGTAACAGTATGTCCCCCGCTGGGTGATAAAGGATGTCTCCTCCTCGTCACGAGGATTCATCGAGATTTGGTTGTACCCCGAGTAGGCGTCAAGGAAGCTCAAGACCTCGTTCCCAGCAGTCGAATCTACGAGTGCATCGATCGAGGGCAGAGGGTAGCTGTCTTTGGGACATGCCTTGTTGAGGTCCTTGAAGTCTACACACATCCGCCACTTGCCGCTGGCTTTTTTGACCAATACGACATTGGACAGCCATTTCGGATACTGGACTTCGCGTATGAAATCTGCGGCCAGCAGCTTGGCCACCTCTTCATTTGCGGCGGTTGCCCTTTCTTCGTTCATTTTTCTTCGACGCTGCACCACAGGGCGAATGGCGACGTCGATGTTCAGGGAGTGCTGGGCCAGTGTCCGAGGCACACCTCGGAGATCTTTTGCAGTCTAGGCGAACACGTCGCGGGACCCAGCAAGCAGGGCCTCTAGTGACGCTGCTGCATCCCCAGTGAGGCAACCCCCGAGGTAGATCTTCTTGGATTTGTTTTCGAAGGGGGTAATCACCCTTCTTTCTGCCTCGGGGGTGGATATTGTGAAATCCCGGACCTCAAGGTCTGCTTCGCCTGAAGTTTCTACCATGAACACGGAGCATTTTTGTTTAGCCGAGGTCATGTAGCAGACGCGACCCTCTTCTTGGTTGCCCTTCACCTCTCCGACACCTCCGCTGGTGGGGAACTTCATTTTAAGGTGGTAGATGGAGACCACCGCCTGGAATTTCATCAAGGAGACTCTCCCGATGATTGCATTGTAGGCCGAGGGCAGGTGCACCACCGTAAATTCTATCACCTCGGTTCTCGTTGTCGAGCCAGTAACGAGGGTCATCCACAGGTCTATGAGACCAGCGACATCGACCTCGTTTCCCGAGAAGGAGGTGAGCTTCCCAGCGTAGGGCCTCAAAGATGTCGCGGAGATCCCCAGCTGCTCGAAAGCGCCAAAATACATGATGTCCACGGAGGAACCCGTGTCCACCAGTATCCGCTTCACTATCTTCGAGCCCAATTGAGCGTGTACCACCAGGGGGTCAGAGTGGGCATATGGAGTCCTTCGGCGTCCTCGGAGGTGAAGGCCATACCCACGTGGGACCGTGAGGTTTGTGTCACGCTGTATACCGAGGGCTCATGGTGACTTGCCCTCGCGTATCTCTTTCTTTCCGCCTGGCTCGAACCCGCCAGCGAGGGTCCACCCGAGATGGTGTTGATGTACCCATCGGGCGCCGCGGCTTGTCCGGAGCGCGACTGCCTCGCCGGAGTTTGTTGCTCTGCGTTGCTTGGTCGGGACCGGGTTGGATCCTGTTGCACGAGGTTGGCCCCCGACGCGGGGTTGGCGCGTTTTTTCTCGTTTGGGTTGTAGGCGGGGCTACCTTTGCCTTTGTAACCTCGTGGCTTCCCGCCGAAGCAGCTCCAACCCCCACCGCCACGGTTGTCGTAACGATTGTTGTTTCTATTGTCGTTGTTGTGGCCTCTGTTGTTATTGTTGTTGCCTTTATTGTTGTTGTTGTTGTTGCTTTTGTAATCGGCGCGCCGGTCGTGAGTTCGTGTCATGTACGCGTCCCTCGCGGCCGCCGCAGCCACTTTAGCCTTTTCCTTAGCCTCGGTCACGATTTCCTTATCGGTCCTCGGTCGCGAGCTCTGGCTGGCAGCGTCCTCGGCGTAGACCTGTGCCGTGATCCGAGCACACAAGCTCTCATATGTGGTCGGATTCTTGAGAAAAATGCGACACTTGAAATCCCCCTGGCGAAGGTTGCCCATGAGGATGTCTCGTACCGACGCCTCGTCGATCTGCGCGATCTCAACGACCGCGGTGGTGAACCTTGTAAAAAAGGTACCCAGCTTCTCGTTCTCTCCCTGCTCAATGCCACGGAGATCGTGCATGTTCTTCTTGCGCTTTCTTGAGCCGTTGAAGTGCCCGACGAAGGACTCGCATAGCTGAGAAAACGAGGCTATCGACTCGACCTTAAGGCTAGTGAACCACGTCATTGCTGCCTTGTCCAGGTTGGTCGGAAAGATTTGACAGAAAATGGCATCATTGTAGGAGTTGACGTTCATCTGGACGGCGTAGTGTTTTATGTGGTCCTCGGGGTGGGTCGTGCCGTCGTAGAGTCCCATTTGTAGCCAATGGAAACCTTTGGCCATGTGTGCCTCTTGGATCTCAGGCACGAAGGGATTCTTGTATCCACTCTCGACGGATGGGCGAGCAGACTTCGACTTTGACCTCGCTAGAGGGCATGGCGCGTTTGCCGTTGTTTCGGACAACTCCATGTCACGCCTCTCTACACGTCGCGAACGAGATCGCGAGATCTGCATCGGATCTCGGGAGGGTCTCTCCGTGGTAGACCCGTTCATGGGCGCCTCCTGCCCCGACATATAGCCCGGGACATACGCGGGCACGTACTCGGAGTGAGGTTGCCCCTGGGAGGGGATCGGGACATATGGGGGAGCTTGGCCCTATTGGTACTGCCCGTACCCCGGGTAGGGATACTGGTTGAAAGGAGCGCCACCCTGTTCATACCCCTGGAACGGGTATGGGTTTTGTGGAACGTTGTATGTCCAGCCTGGCGGGACCACAAAAGGGTATCCCGACGGGCCTGCCGTCGTCCAAGGAGGGGTCTCAGCCATATTGTCGGGATGTTGGGGGAAGAAATTGTTTGGACAAGCCATTTTGAGGGGGTTTTAAGGAATCAAGGTTTGCACTAAAATGGGAAGCTGCTTAGGATGAAGAGGTTCCCACAGACGGCGTCAGTGATGAAACCCGAAAAATCAGCTACGCTACGAGACAAGAAACAAGATTATTATATTTGAGTGCAAACACTTGCTCCTTTATTTATGATTCTTCCGTGATAGCGACGTTACAAACCTTCGAGGTTGATGTACAACTTTGAGAATCACACCTAGACCTCCTACAAGGTTCCGAGATCGCACCTAAATGTAGCGAGGTCGATTCTAGGGCGAGGTAGATTTGGGGATGTGACGTAGAGAGTTTTGTGAGTTTCTGTAGTGAGGTTTTTGGTGTGAGCGAGGTCCCCGTACGACTTTGGGGTCTTTTGTGGGTTTCTCCTGTGTGTAGCGAGGTCTTTTGACGATGTTCCTATCACGTCGATCTTTAACAAGCAAGAGAGTTCTTGAGTTCAAGTGGTTTTTCGACCCCTTCTTCCTGCGAGTTTCTTCTCTATTTATAGAGAATTGGGGGGAGGGCGAGTTTAGGCCAATGTTCGATGTGGGATGCCCGAAATAAGGGTTTTTGATTGGTCCGAGAATGAGGTCACTTGTGATTGGTTTGGGAGTGACGTCGCTGGTGATTGGTTCGGGAATGAGGTCGCTTGTGATTGGTCCGAGTGGGCGGGTGCGTTAGTAGAGTCGGTGACGAGGTCGAGACCTCGTCCCGGATAGTTAAGAGACCTCGCGAGGGCGTGAGTTTTGTTTTAAATAATCGGAGGACATGGACGTGGGTCCCTAAATTGCCTTTGGGGGTCCCTCCGGGCCCACTTTTTGCTTTTACTGTTTTGGACATCATCAGTTAGGTATAGAAACAAACGAATCTTAAAAAATATTGGTATGGATTTGACTCGTTGCACTAACACTTATGCAAGACGAGCACTTGTTAGATGTCAGAATAGGAAGAATGATCGATCGAGATCATGATGAATCTGGACTGAATCTCGAATGAAAATGAATGTAACAGTATGCAACAGAAAACAGAGAGAAGGGAAAGAAGAGTTTATTGAATGAATGGCCAGATTGCCTTATTACAAGTGACGCTCACAGTATTTATACTTGAGCCTTCTTACCCCTTCTACAAGTAAAGCAAATGAAACTAACCGCCTTAATACAAGCTTCAGTACTAGCTTCACTTAAACTAAAGTTTAACCATTTAAACTGATGTTTGAACCAAACTAACTATGGTTAATTCCATCACCCCCCCCCCCCCCTCAAATTGGGTAGGAGAAACTACACCCAATTTCGACAAAACATGAGTATGTGAAACACCAGTAAGCGGCTTAGTGAGAATATCAGCAAGCTGTTGTTGAGTAGGAACATATGACAAAGAAATTAACCCTGCTAAATGTTGCTCTCGAACATAATGGCAATCTAAAGCAATATGCTTTGTGCGCTCGTGATAGACTGGATTACGAGCAATGTATATAGCTGCCTGACTGTCACACTTGAGATCAATGGGAGTAATGTCTGATTGCCCCAACTCATGAAAAAGTTGTGTAAGCCATGCTAATTCGGCACAAACACGTCGCATGGAACGGTACTCTGCCTCAGCTGAAGAAAGGGCAACAGTTTGTTGCTTCTTGGATTTCCAAGAAATGGGACACCCCTCAAAGAACACCAGGAACCCACTAACAGATCGACGAGAATGTGGACATGATGCCCAATCTGCGTCACAAAAAGCTTGAAGATTAAAATCTGGCTTATTGTTTAGAAGAATTCCCAAGTCTGATGTGCCTTTTAAATATCTCAAAGTATGAATTGCAGCTTCATAATGTGGCTGCCTGGGACTCTGCATAAACTGGCTCAAATGTTGCACAACAAAGCTGACATCTGGTCTTGTACGAGTCAAGAAATTTAGTTTCCCAATCAACCGTCTGTACAGAGATGCATCTAGCAAGAGCTCTCCAATATCTGGTGACAGCTTGCAATTGAGATCCAATGGTGCAATGAGAGGCATCAATTTTTCACAATTAAACTCATGAAGCAACTCAGAAATAAACTTCCTTTGTGTAAGATGACCAAGATCTTTAATCCGAAATTCAGCATCAAGAAACTTCTTCAAAGATAAAATCTCAGCAGCAGCATCTCCAGTAATGAGAATATCATCAACATAAACTACCAAATAAATGGAAGTAGTTGAAGATTTCTTATGGAAGAGTGAATAATCATTCAAACTCTGAGCATACCCCTTGGATTTTAGAGCTTCAGAGAGTGGAGCATACCATTGGCGTGAGGCTTGTCTCAAACCATAAAGAGACTTGTTTAAATGACATACAAGACCCGGAGATGGGAGAGACAAACCTGGTGGTGCTCGCATATAGACTTCTTCATGCAATTCTCCATGAAGAAATGCATTATTTATGTCAAGTTGATGCACTATCCATTTTGACTGCAAGTGTGACAAGGCATCGAACTGTTGTAATTTTAACCACATGTGAGAATGTTTCAGTGAAGTCAATCCCTTCTTTCTGTGTAAACCCTTGAACCACCAGTCGTGCCTTGAACCTTTTAACACTTCCATCAGCTTTTCTTTTGATTTTGTAGACCCATCGACATCCTATGGTTTCTTGCCTTCGGGTAAGGGTACCAAACTCCATGTCTTAGTAAGTTCTAGTGCAGAAACTCTTCTTGCATAGCTTTGATCCATCTTGGATCTTTTGATGCTTCATGATAAGACCAAGGTTCTCTATCATCATTGGCCAAAGTAGAAGATAAAGCATGGAAGGCAAAGCAAGAAGTTGATGTGCTAGTCAAAGTGTGTGGGCAAAAAGATGATTCCATGGACTACAAGGAAGCAGAATTACACACATAATCTTTCAAGTAAGAAGGTGGGTGTGAAATCCTTTATGTTCTACGTAAAGGATGTTGTGGAGAAGGAAAAGGGTGAAAAATAACTAGAAGAATCTGAAGTTGAAGTAGGAGAAGTGTCAAAAGAGGATGTATTGGGTGAAGAAATATCAAAGGATGGAAAAGGAGAAGAATCAGCTGGTGAAACAGTTGGATTGGAAGAATGTGTTGGAGAAACAACTGGTGTTGGTGAAAGAACTGGTGTGGATGAAGAAGGTTCATCATCAAATATGGACTGTGTACAAGGTGGAAAAAGAGATGAAGAAGACTGTTGAGTATCAAAAGGGAACACTTCTTCATGAAAAATAATATCACAAGACACATATACCTCATGAGTATCCATATTGTAAATTTTGTAACCCTTCTTTCCAAAAGGATAACCTATAAAAACACACTTGGATGCTCGTGGCTCAAATTTGTCCCTGCCTTGTCTCAATGTAGAAACATAACAAAGGCAACCAAAGCTTCTTAAAGTGTCATAATCTGGCTTCTTCCCATATAACAACTCATAGGGTGAAGAACCATTGAGCAATTTAAAAGGAAACTTGTTAATGAGATGAGTGGCTACTAATACTGCTTCACCCCAGAAAGTAATAGGCAACTTGGATTGAAACATAAGTGCTTGAGCTGTCTCCAACAAGTGTTTATGCTTCCTTTCGACCACTCTATTCTGTTGAGGAGTTGCCACACATGTAGTTTGATGTATAATGGCCTTCTCATTCAGAAAAGCTCTTGTGTTATGACTAGATCCCAACTCAAAAGCATTGTCTGATCTCAAGATCTGAACTCTTTGACCAAATTGTGTTTCAACCATTGCCACAAAAGTCTAAATAAAACTGAATGCACTGTTCTTTATACTTAACAATTGTGTCCATGTGGCTCGACTAAAGTCATCAATAACAGTTAAGAAGTACTTATATTCATTATAAGTGGGAGTATGATAAGGCCCCCAAATGTCTACATGAATGAGTTGAAAAACTCGAGTAGAAGTAATCCTACTAGAAGGAAAAGGAAGCTTGTGTTGTCTTGATTTAGCACATACTTCACAAGACTTCATACACTCACTTTCTTTAGCTAAAGATAAAGCTTGCAACTTGTGAAAAGGTAAATGTCCTAATCTGATATGCCATAACAAAGCAGATTTATTCTTAGGTTGAAGAACATATGTAATGACCTGAAGATGAAACTGAATTGGAAAAAGCTGATTTCTGATGCAACAAATAAAGTTGCTCCTCTGCCTTACCAAGAACATGTTGCTTGCTCAGAGAAAGGTCCTGCATTACACAACAATCCTTTGAGAAAACTACTAAACAATCAAACTACTCAACAAGCTTCTTGACAGAAAGTAGATTATACTTGAAGAGGCATGTATAACACTCCAGTCAATTTCAGATCAGAAAACAACATGATGTCTCCTTCAATATTAACATACATCCTTTGTCCATTAGGCAAGACTACTAAATATGGCTTGAAAACTTCATGGTAAGTAGTAAAGAGTGACAAATCCTTGCACATATGATTACTAGCACCACTGTCAATAATCCATGTACCAACAACACAAAGTGGTTTAGAGATCATACCATCCATTGAAGTCTCCATATCAGAAGTGATTGTCTGTGCAGAACCACTAAAACCTTGTGCATTTCCTTGCTTCAACATAGTCAAAAGTTGTTGAAGTTGAGACAAATTCAGATTAGCATCATTGGAGGAGCTAGAACTCCCTTCTGAATTGTTAATTCATGCCTGCGCTACCACTTTTTCTTTCTTCTTAGTAAACTTGAAGTTAGGTGGGAAGCCAATGAGTCGATAACACTTATCAACAATATGGTTGATTTTGTTGCAATGAGTACAAAACTTCTGAGTATTATCCTAAGTAGTAGGAGTTTAAGTCTGCACGTCTGTTTTGCCTTTAGAATGTGATCCTTTTCCAGCAAATAAAGCTGCAAATTCAGCTTTAGACATAGTGATCTTGTCGGAATGCACATTCATAGAAGCAGCCTCTGTCACAATTTTAGATTTGTGACTGATTTGCCTGTGTGTCTCTTCTTGTAGTAAGAGAGGATATGCATGTGCTATTGTTGGAAGAGGCGTCATCATGTGATGCGACCCTAGGGTCGCATCAATTGGTATCAGAGCGTCAGGCGGTTCTAACGGATTTTTTTTCCGACACCACCATCCAGTCCGTGGCTGCCACACCCCGCCTCTGTTGGACAGTCATCCCTCCATCTACTGCCTAGTAAGTTCGGTGTTCTTTCAAAAAAAAAGATTGATCGGAATTAAAAAAAAATAAGAGCAAATTTGCCGATCTGCAAAAGAAAATCATCACGAGATCTGCTTTGTAATCTTTTGCCTTGTTTTGTTGCTATCCTTTTTTTTATTATTCCCTAAATCTACTATATATATAAAAGTAATAAGGTTTGAAGCCTTCTCATTGCACCACCTAGGATTACGCCACATGGCGATCCTACATTAATCCACCTCATATTTTTACATGTGTCATTTTCTTATAATTTACACGTCATTATAAATATTCCATTTCATTTTCTTATAGTTTACACGTCATTATAAATATTCCATGTCATAATCTACATGTCAAAAAATATTTTAATTCCCATATAATCTTTTATATTGGATTTGAATTAGAAACAACTATGTTTTTTTTTGGAAATTTAGTTACACATTTAAGAAAATTTACACGGAAAAATATTTTCAGTATATTTTCATGATCCTAACAACTCTCCAATATAATCTATCCAAAAAAACTCCCATAAATATTTAAGGAAATCTTATCTTATACTCCAAAATTAATATTATATGATTATTGATCCATATGATATGATATGACAATGATATGACAATATCTACGTACATAACAAGATTATGATTTATAATTATAATTTTTAATTATGATATTTCAATTGTAATTTCTCATTATGATTTTCTTGCAATCTTCGTATAAATCAAGTACATTTTTCTGGTTAGTTCATATTTTTCATTCAGAATATAATTTTTAGATATGATCAAATCTTTTTATTAATAAATCTTTAATATCCAATCAAAATTATGATTTATCTTGAAATTTTCATTTATGATTTATTTGACAATTTATATACATATAAAGCCAGTTTAAGATTATGATCTTTTGGTTATATGTTCCATCATGTTTTATTATTATTTAAATATGAATCCTGTTATAATTTCACATTATGTATTTTTTTTTGATAATTTACATATACATCAAGACATTTATCTTTACCAAATCTTAAATTTTTTATTTTGTAATCTATAGAACAATATATCAAACTATCTATCTATCTATCATCATAACTATATACAAAAGTGGCGGTTAAAAAATTATTGAACAACATATATCACTTTTAGATTGGACCACACCAACCCTTTTTATTAAAACCAATTTTTGGCAAAATCTACTATATATATAAAAGCAATAAGGTTTGCAGCCTTCTCATTAACATATTTTCTAAAAAAAATAATTAGAATAAATATGTCTAGAGCTTAACATATTTTCAACAACCTTAATAGATATATAAAATAAGTGAGTTACGATTTTACAATCTATGTACAAATCAAGTCAATTTTTTTTTGTTAATGTATAGTTTTTTTCCCATTATGATATTTAAATAGGATCGAATCTTTTTGTTGCCAAATCTTTAAATTTCAATTATGATAATTTCAATTATAATTTCCCGGTAATGTGTTTTGATAATATACGTACATGTCAAGTCAATTTTAATTGCTAATCCATATTAAATGTCCCATTATTTTCATGTTTTCTACCAAAATCTTTGATTTAGAATTATGCTTTTTTTTACAATTTATATAACTCATCAGTTCACTATTATTATTTATATTATATTTTTATTTATTAATATCTTTTTTATAATATATTTTAAAAAATATCGTATCATAGTCGTGCAGGGCACGACGGGGACAACTAGTAAATACAATTAGGCTTATCTCTGCATGTACCATTTGGATAGTAATCTCTCGTAATCTATCGAGATACTTATCCATTTTGGTGGAGATTTGTGCCTAGTTAAATTAGGTTAGAATCGTTGTTAAAAAAAAAGAGAGAGCCGAGCATATATTTAAAAAAAAAACAGAAAGATTTGGCATTAAAAAAAAAGAGGCAGCCGATAGCTTTTTATTTTTATTTCATTTATTGTTAGGATTTTGTAAAGATCTTACATATATAAAAGATCTTATAGTTATTTTTTTTCTATCTAGGATAGTTTTTTATTTCCGTTTTTAACGGGATCTTTCGGATTGTGGAAGATCTCGTAATATTTAAAAAAAAAAAAAAAAAACCGAGAGCCCGAGCCATGTCTTGGACTTGCTCGGTAATATGGGATGATTCGGATTCTTGGGATCGGCCACATCGACGAGTCAACACTCGTCCCTATAGGCCGCTTCCGAGGGACGACCCGGATTGGATCCCACCATATAGACTCCCGGAGAATCGGGCCCGCTATTACGGCGAAACCCCAAAACCCCGACGTCGATCATACGTTGAACGGGATTGGAGTCCGCCACCTCGGCACCCGAGACCCCGATACGAAGAGCGGGATTGGAGTCCGCCGCCTCGACGCACGCGTACCCGATACGATGAGCGGGATTTGAGTCCGCCACCTCGGCGACCACGTCCCCGAGACCGCACCTCGGAGGCCCAAAGGCCTCCCCCGGCCCGCGCATCACCAGCCCCTAGAGCTGACACTCCGACCCTCTCCAAGAACCATCGGCACACACACTACGCCATGACCGCGGAGCAACGGATCGCGGAGCTCGAGCGCCTTCTCGTCGAGGCCAACCGAGAGGCTCAACCGTGGTCGGCACCCCACGTGCCTTCGCACGCGTCGAGTCCAGCGACGTCGGCGCCCATCCTTAGCGAGGTCCCTAGAGACGTGCCGAGACACGAGTCGAGTCCAACGCCGAACGAGGTCCCTACCAAGGTCTTTTCCGAGGATCCTACCGAGGTTCGTCCTGAGGATCCTCCCGAGGTTATTCCCGAGGTCCTCCCTGATGCCGACGCTGACATCGAGCCTAAGCTCGCGCCTGCCCTTGTGTCGACACCATATTTACTCGAGGCTTCACATGTCGATGGCAAGGCTTTGTTGAGACCGACGCCTTCTTCCCTTATTCGACCCACGTCGAAGCGAGGATGCTTCGAAGCTAAGCGGGGGAGAATGATGCATCCCTGTCCTAGCTCGGACCCAGCTCCGACGGACCCGAGATGGCCTAGACCTTGGAGACCCCCTTGGCTTAGGACTTAGTCTCGTATTATGCTATTATTTATATTTTCCTCATTTCCATTTCAGGCGTGTGTTCCATTCTTGTAGAATGGGCTCGCCTTGTTATTTCCCTTTCTAGCTAGTTTCCTATTTAGTATGTTGTTATTTCCCTTTCTAGCTAGTTTCCCTTTTTAGTAAGTTGTCTTATTGAGCCAAGAGTCGTTGGGCCTTGTTTGCATACAAGCCCTAGGCGCCTCTCCCATTAGGTTTAGGGTTTTGAGTGGCCTCCTCCTCTATATAAAGGAGCCACGCCCCCTTTTATTAATCACGTCATAATGAATTAGCCAAGATTATAGTTGAGTCGAGAATCCTCCTAGTTTTGGCCCGACGTCACCCCGTTACTTTGTCGAGTCCTTTGGACCGACGTTCTAGTCTTTTCCCTCGCCCCACCCTCGTTCCGACGAGCACTAGAGGTCGCGAGTCCACTTTTGTGGTCTCGTATTTATCCCATTACTATCCGTCGGAGGAGATCCGGACGTTTCGAGCCTAGATCCGCCTCTTGTGACCCTAGGGTCGCATCAATGAGTATTGCACCTCTAATAGTCGAATAACTATCATCAAGTCCCATGAGAAACTGAACAAGATGTTCCTCATCATCTTCTTTACAAACATTTTGTATAGCACCACATTTAACACAGCTAGGCCTCTTCTTTAGACTGGCTAATTCATCCCACAGTACCTTAATGCGAGTGTAATAAGTGGTAATAGTGCTATTTCCCTGTGTAACACCACTGAGTTCTTTCTGCACAGAATACAACTGAGTTCCACTCGACTGAAGAAACCTAGATTCAAGTTCGTTCCCAGCTTCTTGAGCTAAATCACAATAAATGACACTGCTACGAATCTCTATGCTTAGGCTATTAAAAATCCAAGACAAAACTAGATCATTGCACCGTTGCCAATTGTTCACAAACTTAGAATCAGGCTTCGGTTTAGGATAAGATCCGTCAATGAAACATAGTTTGTTCTTGGCAGAAAAAGAGAAACGTACCGATCGTCGCCATTCATTGTACATTTTGCCATCAAACACATGTGAAACCAGTTGTTGTCCAGGCTGATCAGAAGGATGCACATATAGAGGATCGCTCGTATCAGTGATCTTTGTGAAAGCATACTCATCGCCTTCTTCAACTTGCTTCGTCATAGTGAAGATAATTAGATAAAATTGATCGTTGAAAGCAGAATTAGGTCAAAGGAGCTGAGATCGAGAGAAAAACAGCTGAGAATGTAGTGAAATGAGTGTGAATTGAGAGAATGAGAGATGCGAAAACGAGATGCAGGATCAATTCACTACTATGATACCATGTCAGAATAGGAAGAATGATCGATCGAGATCATGATGATTCTGGACTGAATCTTGAATGAAAATGAATGTAACAGTATGCAACAGAAAACAAAGAGAAGGGAAAGAAGAATTTATTGAATGAATGGACATATTGCTTTATTATAAGTGACGCTCACAGTATTTATATTTGAGCCTTCTTACCCCTTCTACAAGTAAAGCAAATGAAACTAACCGCCTTAATACAAGCTTCAGTACAAGCTTCACTTAAACTAAAGTTTAAGCACTTAAACTGATGTTTGAACCAAACTAACTATGATTAATTCCATCATTAGACGAGTGCTCGGTCAGCACTCGTGTGGGTGAAGCGCTCTCCCTTGTACACTTTTCGGCATTTTATCATTACAACATGAACTGAACTCGTCATTCGTGTCAATTTAGGCTCCGTTCGGACATAATCCTCTTCTAGCGGGAGGGGGAGCGGGACGCAGCGGGAGCGGGACGTGGCAGTGTTCGGTTGTAGAGGGCAGAACTAGCGGAAGCGGGGAAAGGTAGCGGGAGGACGTTAGTTTTCGCCCCCTCCTCCCCCCCCCCCAGCTTCTTCCGAGGACGCTAGAAAATCCCCCTTTCAATACCCTCGATACCCCTCCAAATATCCCCAAAAAAGCCAATCCCAAAAACCTAGCTCGAGCTATCTTCTCCAGCGGCAATTTGGAGATAGCTCGTTAGAGGCGATATTAGGCGACAGCTCGTAGAGGCGACTTCTCCAGCGGCTATTGTAGCTCGAGCTATCCCAAAGATCTGCAGGAGGTAATTGCTCGATTCCAAAACTAATCATATGTTTCGTGAGCTTTGTTAGGGATTTGAATTTGTGTATAATCATATGTTTCGTGAGCTTTCGTGAGCTGTGTATAATCGATTGATGCTTTGGTGATCCCATCTTCTTTCAATGATTCTAGGTATTAGTTTCATGGATATATAGGCTTCAATTTTGTGTTTTATGGCAACTAATTAGAATTTGATTTGGAGCTTCACTGAACAATAAAATGGTTCTTGTTTGAATACTCCACTGAACAATAAAATGGTTCTTGTTTGAATACTTCTCATCATAAAAAGAAGCTAAAATACCAGCTTGACATTAGACATTTTGGACCACAATGATCTTTGGTCAAAAACTCAAGACCTGTACTCTGAGTACAATTTGCCAAATCTGCTAATTTAATGCATAAAATATGTGCACAACAAAATGATGAGCCTATAAGCATGGATTTAAGTCATGTTTCATCATGATACAGTATGTTCAATTTCTTCTGGGTTTGAGAACCTAAGATGGTTTCTTCTAGACTAGTTCGTGAGTGCAAAAATCACAGTGAAATTCATTAGCATTCAAAACTGTTAATGAACAAACAGACAATAACACAATCTCATTTGTTTGCCATGTCTAATAAGATTAACTTGGCAGTTGACACACAATCATGTAAGATGGGAGGAGGATAGATTATAGTTCTAACAATAAGGAATTACATGAATGTCAATCAGCATTTAAGAAAGTAAAACTGACAAATCCTGGATTGCATAGGGATTGTGCACAACCATGGTGTCCCAGGATTCATGGAGTGAAGAAGGTGATAGTGTGGCGTTCGCTGATGACCAATTCTATAATGAAGAGGTAAATGCTTCATGTATAGTTGTCAACCACATTTTGAGCAGATATTTCTTGTTGAAATCTGTGTTGTTAATCAATTGATGTTCAAGTGCAATTTCTGATGTTTTTTCTATGCAGTTCAATTCTGATGAAGAGGAGGAACAACTGCTGCACCGGGATTTAAGCGAGCAACCATGCTGCAAAGGTCTACAAGAACTCGCACAACGTCATAAGGAGCGAGCTGATGCCGCTGAGAGGTACGTGGCGTTGTTGGAAAGGAGCCTCCAGGCATAGGTTCACAAGACTGATGAGCAGGTTGAACTCATTAAAGAGTTGTCAACATGTACAGTCGAGTGTGCCTTGGAGCGTGACAAGGCAATCGAAGTTGTTAACCGTTTAGGGTTAACAACTTGGTGTTTCTCATTTATCCATACAATCCCTTTCCATTAGTTATATGTATCATGTTAAGTTTCTTTTGATTTTAGGTGTAATTGAGTAATTGTTGTTTAGGTTTGGAGATTCAACTTGTGTTTGTGAAGTTTTATGCTTTTGGAAGTTGTAATGAATATTGCAATGCATGGTTTCATGTCGATTGTTAGGATTTCCTCAACTGTTGTGGTTGGCCTGTTCCAAGAAATAGGGTTGTTGTGTTGATGATGAAGCTAATAAAAACTATGTGACATGGAAACAAGAAACAGAAACCAAATGCTCATGGGAATACAATTGGTTTCCCATTTCTTACACTAGAAAACATAGGCAGGAAAAAGCTAATTTCTTGTTATAATTTTCTAGTTGACACAATGTAGCTCAATCTTTTTCATCATGAACATACCCTCAATGTAAGATACATAATCTCCACTTATTATATTACCATAGTTGACATAATGTAGCTTAATCTTTTTCATATAATTCGTAATTCTAACATTATTGTAGATTCATAATAAAGACATTCATATGGTAACATATCATTTTATGTCCCCTTATAACTAGATGCAATGGCTCCAATTTATTGAAGATCATATCTTTTACAATATGTACATTATATTCAATTATCATATAATACTTATAAGGTATATTATATTCAATTCTCATATGGTAACATATAATACTTTATATGGTATAATATACTCAATTCTAATATGTGACCTTTTGATTATTATATTAATATTTTTCCCCTTTAAATACAACCTCTCAACGCCCTTCTCTTCATCACTCGAGCTGCCTCAACAAAGACCCTCTCCTTGGATCTTATTCTGACATTATCTAAGGTATGCTCTTCATCACTCGAATGCTCTTTTTGTTTCCATGATGCATATAAGCTCGGTTGTTCTTGTATAAGGGACTGTTTATAGCTCGGTTGAGATCTGTTTATTGCCGAGTTCATGCTTGGATTCAAACTTGAAAGGCTATAGCATGCTTAAAATCATGTATTCTTGACTGTTTTTCATTTTTTTAAAAGGGATGACCATAATTTTTTTTAGGCTATAGTTCGGTTGGGATGCTCTTAGTTCATGTTGTTTTTGTTAGTAGGGTCATTGAATTTGTTGTCCAAATGTCTTGAACAGATGGCGGAGAACTTCGTTTGGACCATGGATTACGACAAGATCTTCCTCCAGATTGCCCTCCCTACCATAAGGAGGGAGAGAATGCAATTGAATCACATGTAACAAGTAACATTACCACTAGTACATCACAACCATTCATCAATCACCAATAACTTCGAGATTCCCATATTTGAGTTGCGATTGCATCCCTTATGTGTTTCATTCCGGTCGGAGCATATTGTCTTGGCCTTGTTCTGGAACCCGGGGAGGAGGAAGGTCAGGATCATCATAATCTTCTTCAAGATATTCATCCACAATCCGATTTTCCAAAATCAAGTTGTGCATGGAAAAACAAACGAGGATCAAGTCAATTTGCGTCTCGATTGGAAAGCTCGGCATGTACGTCAAGATCTTGAACCATTTTTTCAACACACCAAAACACCGTTCAATTGCACTTCTAAGCGACGAGTGAACTTTATTGAAAGCTTGCGGTGCATCTTTCGGAAGCGCATTTTGAAATTGGGACAAGTGGTACTTGACTTTGCCATATGGTACCATGTATCCGAGCTTCTCCAAGTAACCTTAATCGACAAGATAATACCGTCCTACATTAACAATCATATATTAGAAAAATCCCATGTAATGCAAATGTTGAAGTAATATTAAAGGAAAAACATGACATACCGGGTGGCGGATGAGGGAAGTTCATTGCGGGGGTCGAAAGAGCATGTTCAAATACTCGGGCATCATGAGCACTACCTTCCCAGCCAGCGGATACAAATGTGAAGAACATGTCAAAGTCGCAGCACGCCATGATGTTCCATGAGCACACTTGTTTCCAATTCCTATACGGTATTTGGTCAGCTCGGGGTATGCATGCTGTAACATGGGTCCCATCAATGCACCCAATCGCTTCCTTAAATAGAGTGTAACGATTGTTGTTCAAAACCCTATCTGGAATTTCTTTGAACTCCAGATCACGGGGCCATAGTAGACGCCTAGCGAGACCCTCGAACCTTTGCCTCCTACCAGTGATGGCGTCAATGACATCATGCAACGCACGACTAATTGTGTCCCCGGATCGCTAGAACCTCTCACACACGGCTCGGTTCGACACCCCCATGAAATTGTGTATAGTAGAATGCCAACCTTTTCCATGACACACATATGCTTTGATGGTCGGAGCCCATGCTTGGATTGTAGCTCGTCACACAACTTCCGAAACACGTGCTTCTCCATTCAAAAAGCATTAATGCATCTAACCTCGGACTCGGATTCCATTATCTCTCTCATCCATAAGTACCCCGTCAATGACGACGTGTAGCAAGGTGTCTTGTGCATATATTTGAGGTAGTAGCCCATTAAAAGCCAATGTTGTCGTTGCCTAAACAACAACCACACAGTCATTATTTTCTCACGCTGACTAAGCTGCCTTGCCGGTGCACGAGGCATTCTTCTTGGCTTGTAAATGAGCTACATTGACAAACAAATAACACACTAACAACGCTTCCTTAACATAAAAATTACGCATAACGTAAGCATATTGAATCCCTAAAATTAACATCCAACCCTAAAGGCTAAAGAAATCACAGTAAAGAAAACAATCCACACACAATCTGGAACTAAAAATCATCAAGTCATGATACAAGACAGAAATTGGCCTAAACAAGAATCCATCATAACAATCCACACATAAAAGTCACCAGTAAAAACAACACTGAACCGGTCTTCTTCAACGCCTCCTTCTCTTCGAACTTGTACCGTAGCCAAGCAATCCTTGCATCATTATTCTTCAATGTCAGAAACAGGTGGCGGATGTTCTCATTGTTCAACTGATCTACCGTGTAACACCATAGACCACCGTACTCCTCTACCATTCCGGCCGTCACCATCCCTTCAAGAACCTCCATTGCTTCATCAAGCTCGAAAACCCTCTTTTTGCCATGCCTGTCCGTACCCTGTGACTGCCCTTCCAAGAGCGTCACAAACCGCTCGCCTTGTTGTGCACTAATTACCAATTGCTCCTGGAAGAAGGCAGTCCCCGATTGTTTCTTTCGTCGCTTAGGCACTCGTTGACTAGTACCGCTCGGTTGCTGCAGAGATGGAGAGTTGGTTTCTTGCTGAGAAGCAGTCGCTTGACCAGGTGTGTCGGTAAAGTCCCGAAGCAGATCATCCTCATCTAAGTCGTCATCCATTCCAAGTAGGTCCTCAAAACCTCTTGACCCAAAAACACCAGATTGGGAAACCGGCGTTTGGGACTCATCTGTTCCTACAACCGGGGGGTCCATTGTGGCCGCGACAGCATGTTGGCCCGACGCACATATGTTGCCGAACACGCAATCCAAAAGATCACTCAACTCCGGGTCGGGACGCTTATACCGGAACCTTTTGTACTCCGCCTTTTCCTGCCAATTATTCAAGAGCACTATAAATACCTACGTAAGCTTTCCATAAAATGAAATTCAAAATTTTCACTAAAAATCACCGTAACAAACTTACCCTTATCTTTCGCTCCCACCATTCAGGATCCGCTGTAATTGTTCCATCGACCGGGTTCCATCCTACGCCCGTTTCCTTGTACCGTAAACCAACACAAAGCTTCCAAATCTTTTTCATGTAATCAAATTTGTTCTTCGCCGTATCCTTATCAATCTTCCGGGTGTTCTCATGGCTAAACTTCTCCGCAATCTCAACCCATTGAAAGTGAGTATCCTTCATATTTTGCTTGTGATATTGTAGACAAATTGTCATTAGGGCTTTCGCCTCTTCATCGGTCCAAGCAACGCCCTTCCCATCAACCCCCTTTCCCTTTGATTTCACACTTGACTTGGCCAATTATCCTCAATACCCTCGATTCACAAACATTACAAAAAACCACACACACACAAAATCTTATACTCCAAAGCAATTTGTATTATAATGACCAATTAACAACACACAACCACATTCAAAAAAGCCTCATTTTTGTATATCATTCACTAATTTTCCACAATTTTAGGCACATCCTCGACCTATTAATTCAATGTCACTACATATCAATTCTCAATTTCACACAAGCTCGACTGTTTTCAATTCTCAATGTCACAAATGAATTGAAAAATCATCAAATGCATCTCAATATCTATAACCTAGCTAAAAATCAGCATCGTAAATTTCCGTCAAACAACCACCTAAAATTGCATACACGCAAACAAGATTGAAGTGAACATTATCACTAACCTCAGACTCAGTTAATAAGCTAGTTCAAACCAGACGGAAACCCAATTTCTTCTACCACCTCCGCTGGTGCCTCAACACTCGCACCAATTGGACCTCAGGGAGCAGGTTCACAAGACAACTCGAAAAAACTTTGATGAATGCCGACCCTAAGTAGCTCGAGCTCGAGTACAACACACAAATGGAGTTAAAAGATTTTGAGAGGGAGGCCTTTTCTCGTGGTTATTTGGCTCAAGAGGAGGTTCGAAGCTGAAGCTGCACTAGCTCAAAATTGGAATCACAAGTAGAAATTGGGGGAAAAAAGAGGCCACGTGAGTTGCACATGATGCTAGGGGCATTTCTATATTTAAGGGTAATTTTGTCAATTGATCTAGCTTTTTTGCCATTCTGCTACTACTTGTCAAACACTTTTTTATCCATTTCGCTAATAAATTCAGTTTCAGCTTCTCCAAAAAAATCCAGCTACCAGCTCCAACTTCAGCTAGATTCCAGCTCCAGCTACCAGCTTTAGCTAGGTCTTCCAAACGGAGCCTTATCCACGAGCAAACAGTGTTTGGGGAAAAATCGCTCTCTCGTTTACACTTTTTGGTATTTCTGTCCTTTCATCCCCACGCCATCAATACTTAATTCGGGACGATTGATAAGCAGCTCAGAAGACCCCAAACTGGGAGCAAGAATATACCAGCTAGATTAGAAGAGCCTTCCAAATTCCTTTCTTGTGCTGTTTTACATTTCCATTCGATTGCCCGTCTCCTTAATCGCTCCCAACTCCCAAGTCCTCTTGTTTAAGCACAATTTGGCAATTTGCCCCTTTCAATCCTCGCATTTCCGCTGCGGACCCCACAAATCATCGAGCGACCCTCACTACTAATGTCACTTTGCAAGATCTGATTGGTTTCTTCGACCTTGTACGTTCAATCCACCCACTATTCTACTTCAAAAATCCCCCATTTTAATCGTGTGAATTTCGAACACCTTTCTACGCAGAGACTTCCATGAAATTTCTGCGTTTTCTTCCTTGAACGCGTCTGGGCTCCCTTGTTCCTTTGTCTTACGACTTAAATCTGTTCTCCTCTCTTCAATTCTAAACAGCACTGGGTGTTAATCAAATTTGGGTCTGCGTGGCACGCTCGTTTTCATCTTGCAATTATGCATCGGGTTTATCAGCTGTCGTCACATTAACTGCATATCTCTCTTCTGGGTTCCAAGAAAAAAGAATTGAGTTCAGAACCAGAAAATATGGCTTCTGTGTCAAGGACATTGCTGTTTACTTCTCCAATTTCTCATGGGCTCGCTCATAGATCTTCTGTCTATGGTGAAAGAGTGATTTTTCGACAGCTTCACGGGCGAAGAAAAACTGTGTGTGCTTGTATAGCTCCTCCTAGCAATGTTAGCCAAGGATTTGCTGCCCTTAAGTTGAATGTAAGCTCTCTCTTCAGTTGTTGTACTTCAGGCTTAAAGTAGAATTTACTATTTGTTAAGCTAAGCTTTGTCGTTGTATTATGTAATGAAGGGAATGCATCTCATATTTCCAATTGAAGTCATTCATTATACATAACAGTTTCTCTAGACCATGCATTTACTTGTCTTTATCTGTGATGTTCAAATTGTTGTGTAATTTCCATTATTTCCAGGGTTCTTTGGGAGCAAAGAATTTGAAATCAGATGATGAATCTGAGGGTGAATCTGATGTGCTTATAGAGTGTAGAGATGTCTATAAATCCTTTGGGGAGAAGCACATATTGAGAGGTGTAAGCTTCAAGGTTAGGTTATCTCTGGTTGTCTCCTTTTTGTATTTATTTATTGCCCAATTTCTCTAATGACTGCATTTCAAGCTCATATCTGGTTAAGCCTATATCTTGAACACCTTTTTATTCCCTAAATTGTGAATGGTTGGATGCCAAATTAGAGTTAAATCTTAAGTTACAAAAAGTGCTACTGAGAAAAGAAAAAAAATATAAAATATAAAATTGGGTAGGTGATGAAGTTCTGTATTCTGTGACATTTTCAGATTAGACATGGAGAAGCTGTTGGAATCATTGGGCCCTCCGGCACTGGGAAATCCACAATTTTGAAAATTATGGCAGGACTTCTTGCTCCTGACAAGGTAAACAATGTTTACATGTCACTTACAAATCTTAGGCCTTTGCTTATTTATGTGCATCCTGTAGTGCACATCTGATTTTGGCTCAGAATATGGATTGTTGATATACAGGGAGAGGTTTATATTCGAGGAAAAAAGAGACAAGGGTTGATTAGTTACGAGGAGATACCTGGTCTTCATATTGGCTTGGTAAGTGGTAACTACATATTGATATTAACATTGTTTTCTTATAAGCAATATGCCAATATCTAGATTACGAAGGAGTAATTTCTTTCTTTGCAGGTCTTCCAGAGTGCTGCTTTATTTGATTCTTTAACTGTACGTGAAAACGTCGGTTTCCTTCTGTAAGAGGAATTTTAAGCATAATTGATCCTTTGCTTTTATAGGCCCTAAATTTCTCTAGTGCTTGTTTCCAATATCTATCCTCTTTTTTTTTTTTTCCTAGATATGAAAATTCTAGCATGCCAGAGGATCAAATTGCAGCAATTGTAACTGAAACATTAGCTGCAGTAGGTCTGAAGGTAAGAACAAATTAGAAAATTTTCACTTGCAACGAATTGCTCCCGAAATTGCCCCATTTGAAGTATTAAGGTGGCTTCATTGTGTTTTAAGAGTACTAGTTTTTGTAGGGTGTTGAAGGTCGATTACCATCTGAATTGTCAGGTGGTATGAAAAAACGGGTTGCCCTAGCTCGTTCCATCATCTTCGATACCACAAGAAACACATCAGGGTCAGAGGTGTGCTAGATGCCAAAAATACATCTCCCTTTCCACTTGTTTTCTCCATAGGCTCTTCTATAAGATAAACTATTTGTTGGGTTGTGAAACAGGTCCTCTTATATGATGAACCAACAGCTGGGCTTGATCCAATTGCGTCAACCGTAGTTGAAGATCTTATACGGTCTGTACATTTGAAAGGTGAAGATACACTAGGGAAGCCTGGGAAAATCACATCATATGTTGTTGTGACTCACCAGCATAGCACCATCAAAAGAGCAGTTGATAGGTATTTCTTTTGTAACAAAGAATTTCTGCCTTCGACATTTGTGCTAGCACCTAATTAAAAAATGAATCTTGGTGTGCCAGGTTGATTTTTCTGTATGAGGGAAAGATTGTGTGGGAAGGCCACACTGATGAATTTATGACCTCCTCAAATTCAATTGTTCAACAGGTAATCACTTTGTTGCATTAACAGTTATTGACAAGTGCAATTACATTTTGAAACGGCCAATTCTTATGACATTTGATCCTCCTCGACAGTTTGCATCTGGGAGCCTGGATGGACCAATAAAATATTAGTGGAGGTGGCTTCTCTTTGTTTCCTATAATAAAAAAAGCTTCATTATTGGATATGGAGTATGCAAATGAGTTCGGTCACTACATCAGGCTTCAACATCTACACCGTGGCGGTCAAATTTTCAAACATCCCCTCATTTACAACTAGTTAGGATGACATTGCATTTTGCCGATGCTAGATTATGAAGATGTGATTGTGCATCTTAAATTGAAATGGCTCACTGTTTCTGCATTATGTTTACATTTCAGCTTCATCTTATAGGCATTTTTTGTAGATGAGGCTGTTGTAAAGAAATGAGTGTAACACTTTACAATGAATATATCTAAATAAGAGCGAAAATTTCTATCATTCTGGGAAAGTGATTGATTTTGCTGTGAAAAAAAAATTTGCCAAAATATCAATCAGAAAACAAACAAGGAATATACAGGCTCAGCTACAATTTCCATATTTTATCATGTACAATCCACTAAACTCTGGTCTGCAAAATGTAGTTTCTTGATCTGGATGAACAGAACAAGGTAAGAAGTGCTGAATAGAATGTCACAGCAGCACTCAAGCAGAAAATCCAAACCGAAATAGGCCCATCAACAGTTTCATCCTTAAACCCCCTCCCAGGCAAAGCTGGCAGGCTTGATGGGGGCTCACACTTTCCAGCAGAAACCTCAATACACAACCCCAGATTCCCTATAAACACTCCAGGGTATCTTCCATAGCCTTGCTTGCTAGAAACAAACCCAGAAAATCCATTGTATGAAAGGTTTAAAACCGTCAAATCTTGAAGACCCGAAACATTTTCTGGGACAGGACCAGAAAGAGAGTTATGTGAAAGATCAAGATCCCTTAGATTCCTCATTTTCTCCAAACCTGGTGGGATTTCGCCCTCAAGGATATTGTGAGACAGGTTCAGATATTCCAACCCATGTAGGGCAAAGATTCCCCCAGGGATCTCGCCGTGTAGCAGATTATCAGAGAGATCAATGCCAACCGTTGATGATAAATCGTAAGCAAAACTCACTTCATTTCTATTCATCAAAAGAACTGAAATTTTCATCTTCTTTCCAAAGTATAGGTCTTGTTCTGTTGAAGGAGCTGCAAGAATCTCACTGTTGAAGTTTACACTGACGTTGAAGTTTCCATCTGGTATATAGCTAGAAAGCTTGTTTCTTGAGAGATCAATGGCGCTGATGGCAGGAAAACTGAACAACCAACCAGGAAGAGAGCCATCAAACTGGTTCTTGGCAAGAGATAAAAATCTTAGATTCAACCATTTGGTAATGGCATCTATCAGAGGACCTGAAAAGTTGTTTGAGCTGAAATCTACGACTTCCAATGATCTGCAGCCAGCTAAAGTGAGTGGTATCTCACCTGATATTCGGTTATTGCTAATATCTAGAATCTTTAAGCTGTCCATGGCATCAAGCTCTGGCTGAATTTCACCTGAGAGGTTGTTGTTGTTGAGGATCAAAGCAAGCAACTGAAAACAACCCACAATGTTGAGAGGGATCGAACCCGACAGTGAATTGTGAGAGAGATCAATCACTTGAAGGTATGTCAAGTTCCCAATTCTATCTGGGATTTGGCCAGTGAGTGAATTGTGTGACAGAAACAGTGCCTGTAGGCTCTTTAATTCAGTGATTGTCACAGGAATCTGACCTGAAAACCGATTGTGCGAAAAATCAAGAACAAGAAGCCCTGACTTGTCAGTTACTTCAGCAATTCTGCTTGGGAGATGGCCTGACAGTTCATTTAAACTCAAATCTAACAGAAGAAGCTTCTCTGAGAATACTAAAGCTGGTGAAATTTCATCTTTCAACTGATTGTTGGACAGATTAAGCTGCTTCAAGGAATGAAGAGAAGCAATGCAAGAGGGTATTCCTCCCACAAAAGAATTCTTTGCTAGGTTGAGGGTGTTCATAGATTGCTCACTGGATTTAAAACAAGGTAAAGTACCCGAAATTCGATTCGAAGCAAGACTAAGAAACACTAAAGGCTGATGAAACTCACTGAGACTTCCTGACAGATTATTATTAGAAAGATCCAAGTACTTGAGTGACTCCAAGTAGAACAAGCTCTCAGGAATCTCTCTTTGGAACGAATTCAAACTCAAATCAAGCTTTGCCAGAACACTCGAGAAATTACCAATCCATGGAGGCAAATTCCCTCCCAAATTCCTATTACTATTCAATACAAGCTCCCTCAAATGCTTTAATCTTATCAATGAAACTGGAAGGAAGCCTGTGAGTTCATTATGGCTAAGATCCAAACTCTGCAAGCTCAAAATACTGCCTAAACAACCAGGAATCTTGGAACTAAAGTTGTTATGAGACAAAACAAGATTTTGAAGAGACGAAATATTACACAAACTAGAAGCAATTCCTCCTGACAAGTTCATGTTGCTAAGGTCCACTGAGATGACTCGGCCGGAGCCACTCTCACAAGTGATACCTGTCCAATTACTGCAGTTGGAGCCTACCCATGTGGCTAAACTAGCAGGAGATGGGTCAATCAGGTGAGATTTGAACAATAAAAGTGAATTCCTGTCTTGTGGGTGAAAATCAACAGCAACAGCACAAGGGTTTTGTACACATAGCAGTGGCAGTAACAAAAACAGTAGTGATACTGTGGTGAAGAAGCTAATGAGCTTGCATCTACAACAGGTGTCAGAGGTGTAGTAAACCCACCTTAACCCCATTGCAGGAGGAAAAGGGTAAAGATGGGTTTGAAGGGTGAAAGAGGTAATCTTTTTTTATGATACTGAACAGGGCTGAAATCAGAAACCCTTGCTACTAGTCTCAAACCTTGGGAATGGGTTCTCATAGGAAAGGGAGGAACAACAACAAAATTATGCTTTTACCTTGCTCAAGAAGCAGACTTGTGAACAGAAGAATGTTCTCTGGAGCTGAAATGAAAGAACGCAAGAAGGAGAAGAAGAATGTTTCAAAAATCAAAGATATGGGTTTTATTCAGAGAAGTCTGGTAGTGGAAGTAGAAAGAGAGATAAAAACCTGGAGGCTGGAGAAATCTGAAGAGTGGCTACTTCTCTCAGCCCATTATAATGGGAAATTAGCAACAAATATTCTTCATTTAGCTTGGTTGTCTTGAAATGAAATTTGGCAAGAAGGAAGCCTATGGTTTGCAGGTGCAGCTACAGGTTGCTCAGTCTCCATTAATGAAAAGTGGGAAAGGAATAAACAACGGGAAAGGCACAAAAAAATTCCATCTTTTGTATAATTTAATTTTTAAAATTAACTAAAGAATATCAATGTAAAATATAAAAATAAAAAAGAGTAATAATATTCTCCCCCACCTCGGCCTTTGTGGGTTCCTCAGCTTTAGCTGTCTGGCGAGCGTGTGAGCCCCCTGCTTTTGATAAATTTGAGTTTGTGGGTACACACACTTGAGCGCACTCTCCATCTACTGTTTTTGGCCTCCCAAGTTCAAAGTTAATTTATCTCTATTGGCAATTGGCATACATACATCCTATTCTGATATTTAGGTAAATCACACAAGATCTGTTTTCAAACCCCTTGTAAGGACTTGAATGTCAAGTTTTTGAACCTTAACTCTTAAAATAAAAATTCTGGTATCAAAAATCTGCTCACAATAAAATAAGAAAAATTTCATCCGGGAGGTTTTTATTTTTCCTTGTGGTGCCTAAAAAAAAAGTTTTTTCAGATGATACTCTTGAGGTTTTGGAAAAATTTACCC
The DNA here is from genome assembly GCA_964016875.1 of Fallopia convolvulus. Taxonomy (NCBI): domain Eukaryota; kingdom Viridiplantae; phylum Streptophyta; class Magnoliopsida; order Caryophyllales; family Polygonaceae; genus Fallopia; species Fallopia convolvulus. The sequence continues at coordinate 44,220,341 of OZ024724.1, forward strand.
CATACCCCCGAACTTTGACAAAAGTTCTCCCCATACCCCTTCTATGGTTTTTCGTAAAAAAATCGTTAGTTTTGATTTTTTTTTGTTCAAAAAAATGTGTTTATTTTTTATTTACTTAAATGGAAAAAATGAGAGAGAAACCATTTTGGAGTAAATTACACCATAAAATATAATTCAACTTTAAGAAAGATAATGACTTTAGAGAGACTTATAGTTCTCATATCTTTGAATATAAAAAATAAATAAAAACATCTACTTAAATAGTACTTTTGAAAATTTGTTAATTAATAATTCAATAAAATATATGTTTAAGATATAAATATAGATTGTAGTCGATCTATCTTTAAAAAAATAATTAAATGGTAAAAACTAATAAAAAGAGACTAATTGTTAGAAGTGAAACATATTTGCACAGCAACAAAATAATCTCTCTCCATGTATATGATAATTCTCCTAATTAAATGGTACAAACTAATGAAATTCTCTTTGATTTACTTTATTTTGTATCGTTTAAACGATACAAATTAAATAAAAGAGAATTTCATCTGCTACCCTTGATGATTAAATGAGAATTTCATCTGATAATGATGATTAAACGATACAAATTAAATAAAAGAGAATTTTGTTAGTTTGTACCATTTAATTAATTTTTTAAAGAAAGATCGATTACAAATTTATATTATATCTTAAACAAAATTTCCAAAAGTACTATCTAAGGGCCGAAAAGACAAATTGGTATTTTTAATGACCCCTTTGAGACAGATTGGTATATAAAAAACTCTAGGGACATTAAGGTAGTTTAAATGAGGTCTGATTGACAATAAGGTATTTTTTCTCGTAGGATGTAAAATCGGTCCATTTTTACTTTAAATTGATCCGATTTAATTATCCTCTTTAGAGATATAATCATACGGATAAAAATTTCTGAAATTAACTTGTTGAAGTAAATATTAGGCATTACTTTGTTGATTAAATCACACATTCACTTTCAACTCACTTTTCAATGGTCATTGTGCGGAAGACTATAATATATCATGGGTGTTGCCCGCCAAATAAACTCCAAAAATATGTTCGTTTTTACCTCAATGAGAAAAAAGTACCCTATTGTCTTTCATAACTCATTTAAAATAACTTAATGTCCCGAAATTCTTTTTAAATACCAAATTGTCTCAAGGGAGTAATTGGTTTACGTTTCTAATAATGCAGTTGGTTTAAATTTGGTATTTAAAAAGAATTTTGGGACATTAAGGTATTTTAAATGAGTTATGAAGGACAATAGGGTACTTTTTTTTCTCATTGAGGTAAAAACGAACATATTTTTGGAGTTTATTTGGCGGGCAACACCCATGATATACTCTAGTCTTCCGCACAATGGCCATCGAAAAGTGAGTTGAAGGTGAATGTGTGATTTAATCAACAAAGTAATGCCTAATATTTACTTCAACAAGTTAATTTCTGAAATTTTTATCAATATGATTCTATCTCTACAGAGGATAATTAAATCGGATCAATATAAGTAAAAAATGGACCGATTTTACACCCTACGAGAAAAAATACCTTATTGTCAATCAGACCTCTTTTAAAATACCTTAATGTCCCTAGAGTTTTTTTATATACCAAACTCTCTCAAAGGGGTCATTAAAAATACCAATTTGTCTTTTCGACCAATAAAATATCAATCAATTTTATCATATGCCTTTTCCATATCACTTTTTAAAGTCATCTATCCTTTAAAATCCGTTTTCTTTTTATAAAAAGAATGAAATATTTCATGTGCTATAAGGATATTGTCTTGAATAAGACGACCTTGAACAAAAGCTCCTTGCAATGGTTGAATTAACGAAGGAAGAATATAGGACATTCTAGAAGCTAAGGTTTTAGTTATAGTTTTATAAATTATATTGCAAAGACTAATCGGCCCGTAAGTCCCAATTGTTTGTGGGTTTGTATTTTTGGAATTAGAGCAATAAAGGATTTATTTATAGCTTGAAGCATATAACCTGTGTGGAAGAAAGCATTGACTCCTAAAATTACCAAGAACCAACAATAGACTAGAAATGTTGAAAGAATTCAATTGTAAATCCATATAGACCAAGAGTCTTATATGGAGCTAAATCAATTTTTTTTTATTTTAGACGACCTTGGGGATTTACACATATTGGAATTATCATTTTGAGAGACTAAATTAGGAATAATATCAAGATCATTATGATTAATCATGCAAGAGGTATTTACATTAAAACGAGATTTCGTTTCTTGAAAAATTGTTAAAGAAATAGATCCATGATCATACACAACAATTCCTTGTGAAGTTGTAAAATTCAAAATTTTTTGCTTATAAGATCTAATTTTCAAAACTGATTGGAAATACTTTGTATTTTTATCCATATTTGTAAATGCTTAACTTTTGCTCTTTATATCCAAAACAAGTTCTGCAACTGGAGAACTACATTATATGTATTTAAATGTCTATGAAGTTTTGTAATTGTATTGTAATTATTAGGGTTACTTAGAAGTTCATCTTGTAGTAATTGTAGTTGATTTGTGACTATTTTTAACCGTTCGAAATTATTATTTATGTTATGTTTAGCCCAAACCTTTGCATCTTTTTTTACCAAACTCATTTTCATTGAAAATTTAAACATATATGATCCAGTTAAATTATATTTCCAGACTTTAGACACTAGTTTTTTAAACTTCGGTTTTGCGAGCCAAGCATTTTCAAATCGAAAAGGGAATTTTTTGAAAGAATTTAAACCAACTAAGTTCACAATGATGTGAAGTTGTGAATGGATGATGATGCACTATTAGAGATGGATAAAGAAATACTAGGGAATGATAAATTAATAATTTATCTAACTGCTCAAACGTATTATCAATAGACGTTGAGCTTTTTCTCCAAGTAAAAGGAAACCCCAAGTTGTAGCATCTAGTAACCCTAAATTATTTTTTATATTTTGAAATCAAGAAAATCTTGATTGAAGGGGAATAACTCTACCCAATTTATCATGTACATAATTTATCTCATTTAAATCTCTTAAAATGAAAAAAGGTAATTGAGAAGACAGTAAAATATTCGTTGAATATGACCAAAAATACTCTTACATGAATATTTTAAAATTATTAAATTTGTAGAGTTATGATATACATCACAATATTGGGTAAACAAATTTTGAGTAATTAAAACCCAGATCCCACCTTTAGTCCCTATACTAGGACTAAGTATTAATTTATGAAAGCCAAATTTTTTCCAAGAATTTATTCAAGTTTCGATATCCGTTTTAGTTTCTGCTAAACAAAGAATATGAAGCTTGTTTCTTTTTTCTAATAAATCCAATCTTTTTCCAGAAATTAGATCTACAAACTCCCCTAGTATTCCAATAAGCTATACTTATAATAAATCTTTTACAAATAGAAACATGTTATTAAGAAGTTGAACTGTATGAGAAATAATTAAACTCGCCTCCAACTGGGTGACATCACATCCCGACCACAACTGCCTTTTCGCGGACGAGAGTATGTTATACATACGTTGTGCCTCAGGATTGGGTGCTTCATGATAATACTGCTCCCCTTCATGCCTTGTATCCTTATTTTGGACGGGATCATCAGTGTAATGAGCTCGGGAATTAAAACCATCATAGACCATATGCTCCATCATATTATCATACCCAGATACTGGTGGTGCTTGATCAGTACTACTACAGTCTTCATTTTGTCTAGACTCAGTCAACAATGCAGCAAACATTTCATCTGTCTCCCCGTGTGAAACCCACTGGTAATAATGAGGAATAAAACCATCCCTAACAAGATGATAATGCACATCTTTTACTAAAATCAATTTCTTATTCTTGGACCTCCAATACAGACACCTTAATTCGTGCGAGTTATTGGTCGGCATAGATTTGCAGAATTCAATAAATTGAACAACGTCAACATAAACTCGTTGTTCAAAAAAACCATCTATATTACGCAAATACATCCATTCACGGATTTTCCCTTCATGTAATTGAATATAAAATTGTAAAGAATTGAGTTCAAGCTGTATTTGGCGACCATATATTCACTATATTGGCAGTGGTGACCACGTGGTCGCTATATTTGGCGACCATATATTCACTATATTGGCAGTGGTGACCACGTGGTCGCTATTTAGATTATCATGGACAAAGCATATCCTTTGAGCTCTCCCTTGGAACTTCGATCCCTCAATGTAGAAAAGGATCAATTTCGTCCCCTAGAAGAGGATGAAGAGGTTCTTGTTCGTAAAGTGCCATATTTAAGTGCATTTGGTGCTTTAATGTACTTAACTAACAATACAAGGCCAAATACTCCCTCCGTTATAAAATGATTGGCATTTTACCCCTATTTTTTGTTACACAATGTTTGTCTTTTAAGCTTATTTGTCCAAAATTTTCCAACTATGCCCTTATTTAATAAATGGGTTGATCCATCTATTCCAATACAAATTAAATAATCTTTTCAAAGCAAAAGTGAATGTCTTATTGCACAATCCATCTATTACAATGCAAATTAATTAGTCTTTTCAAATTCACTTCATATTTACATCTGCAATAACTCACTGCATGTATGCATCTTCTCCAAATTCACCTTTCACTTCTCAATTTAGTAGTTAGTACGTTCAAATCAAAATGATTGTGTGAAGCCATGAAAAAACCAAATTATAAATCCACCAAATTAGTACTGATGCAAACATCAATTTATAATGACTATGAAAATGTAAATTTTCAATTTTGGCTCTAATGTAAAATTTGTGTACATTTTAAATTTTGATCATGGCTCCAAACTTAAGTATTTTAAATTATTTTCAAAATATGTTCAAAATTTACCTGAAATTTACAATGCCCTTGAGTTGTGTAATTTACTTTATGAATTTACAAATATAATTAATTATATTTGTTGTTTTTCCAAAGGAGTAATTACTGGTGAGTGATGATGGAGATCGAAGAGTTCCATAAGTCATGAGTGTAAGAATTCAATGAGGAGGGAGTAATTACTGGTGATGGAGTATTAATTACCTAGTATTTGTTCTTTTTCAATGAGGAGAATATAAGCGTAATTTTGTCCACTTTTTTATTTCCTTAAAAAATGTGTCTAAGGGTAAAATGACAATCATTTTGTAACAGAGGGAGTATTATTTTTGTAGTAAATTTGTTGTCCAGGTATAGCTCTGCATCCACAAGTAAGCACTAAAACGGGATCAAACATGTATTCCACCATCTCCGAGGCACACATGATCTTGGGTTGTATTACCCTAACCAAAGGGATGCGACCTTAGTTGGATATGCAGATGCAATGTACTTGTCTGACCCATACATAGTCAAATCACAAAATGGTTATGTGTTCACATATGGAAGCACCACCATCTCTTGGAGATGAACAAAGCAGACCGTGACTACCACATCATCAAATCAAGCGGAATTGATTGCTTTATATGAGATAAGAAGATAATGCACATCCCTTTGAGTAATGATTCAATTCATCCATAAAGAAAGTGGAATGAGGCCCATCACTGATGATCCGACAATATTATATGAGGATAACTCAACATGCGTGGTTTAAAGGAAGAAGGGCTACATGCCTACATCAAAGGAGGCCACACAAAGCACATATGTCCAAAATTATTCTCCACTCATGAATTAGAAGAAGCTGGCGAAGTGGACATCCAACAAATTCGGTCAAATGACAATTAGGTCGACTTGTTCACAAAGTCTTCAATCCCCCAAGAAATTTGGAGAACTGGTATCCAGAATTGGAATGTGCAGACTTTGAGACATACGTTGAAGTCAGGGGGAACATCATAAGCTAGCGATGCACTCCTTTTCCCTTCGATCAAGTTTTTATCCCACTGGGTTTTACTTGACAAGGTTTTTAATGAGGCAACATCAAGGCGTACAATGAGATCAATGGTTGCACTCTTTTTTCTTTCGTTCAGGTTCTTATCCCACTGGCTTTTTTTTCCTGACAAGATTTTTAACAAGATAACATATACTCATATCCTACAAATATGAAAGAAGGTGAATATTCAAAGGGAGTGTTATGAACTCCATCATTTTCTCCTACAATTTACATGATATCAATAAGTTATCTAGACACATCCATTACTCGTATCACACATATCATGCAGATGAACAATTAAATATTGTAGATTGGAGGTAACTTGTACAAGGTGAATTATTCACTTTCTTCACCTCCTTATTTTCATGCATGAATCATGGAGATTCACCAAAGTTTTATTCCACCTTTGACCTATAAATAAGGTTATCATCCATTGTAAAACTTGCACTAAATTAGAGTAAAAAATACATTCTCTAAAGTTCTTAGTCACCCTCCCTTTCTTCTAATGATCTAAAAATTCTTCTAAAATTGTTTAAGTATTCTTTCCAAAAGTTCAAGTGGTCTTGCTTTAATAAATCTTTTCATAACAAACAAATAATTTTCATACCTACAAAAATTGGTATTCTTATTACACATATTAGCTAAACCCATTTATATCTAGGGAAATTCCTTTTGGTGCCCCTAAGTTTTTGCCTTTTTCTTTTGGTGTCCAAGAAAAAAACTTATTTCTTTTGTTACCCCTAAGGTTTTGGCTTTTCCGTTGACGCCCCCCTCCGATCCAAATAAGTTAAATTCAAGTTTACCAATGTGTTCATCACCCTTAAATTAGTAGGATTTGACTATTAAAACAACAAAATTCATAACCTAACCATCCCAATTTGAATTTGTATATAATTTTTTAAATAACCCATTAAAATAGATAATTGTTTTAATATTCAAATTGATGTAGTTTAGTTATGATTTTAAGTATTTTTAAGAGTTGAATCCTACTAATTTAAGGATGATGAACATAGATAAGCTTGAATTTAACTAATTTGAACAAGAGAGAAATGCCAACGAAAAAGATGTTGAAAGGGATTTACTTGAGAACAAATAAATTTATAGTCAAGACCCCGCTCAGTACAGGGGAGTCAGGATCGTTCCATGGGAAGCACGATTGTTTGTCTATCGACTACTAAAAACAAAACAAAACAAACAAAGACACCTACGACCAACCTCGTTAGCGACCTTGTTAGGGTCGTTAACGAACCTAGGAAATTCTACGAACACACACTAACAAGCTAAAACACAGGCTCGGTAACGAGGCACTAACTCGATAACGAATATAACCAAAAGATAAACCTTATAAAATAAAAGACCTAGGACAAGGGTTACCACAACATAGCTATGCATATAAACTCATAAGAAGATAAAGATCATGCCTTTAGAAGGATAGATTCATCAACTTTCGCTGATTAGCAAGCAAATTAATTAATTCTCACAAAACAATTGACTCAATTACTTGTTTTGGATCCAAAGCTCGAAACTTTCGTAATCGAACAATATCAACCTTCAAGTCAACAACTTTCTCTTTCAATCAAATTGAGAACTCAAATTACTTCGACTATCGTCTAAGCATAAACACAACAAGCAATTAAAAACGGATAAAAAGGCATTCAAAACATCAACTTACTCATCAAACATGCATAACTATGCCGGGTTTCAACCCCGATCCTAGATAAGAAAACTACTCACAACTCATCATCATAAAGCAAACAACTTTAACAAGAGAAAACATTGAAAACAAAACAAAATTACTCCAAATTAATAAGAGAAATATTGTCTTACAATATCCAGAAGAAATTGAAAACACAGAATAAAACCCCGAGCAAATCTGACTAACGACCCTTCTCTCTCTCTCGATCGACCTTGGCTCGCAATCCTTCAACTCGTCTCTCCTCGATTCGGTTTTCCACTCTAATGATAGGTAATAGCCCCCCTTAACTTCAATGATCGATCCCCCAAACTAAAGAGGGGACAAGTGTATTTATAGAGAAACTATTCTATCTAAAAAGTTATCTTATTAAAAAGACCTAAAAGATAAAAACTAACCCTAAAAAGATAACAAGATAAAAGATATAAGATAGAAAAACCCTAAAATCATTTAAAACTCTACCGACACGGAATCTTTGTTAACGACTTCCGCACAGGGTCGGTAGACATCACAAAAATATGCCAGAAAATTCTATCTTTATGCCTCGTTAACGACCCTTTACAGCCTCGTTAACGAGCTTGGGATTTGGCTTCTTCAACTCTTCTTCAACTTAAAACTTCGACTTCACTTAATCTTCTCACGACATCTTCCTCTTTAATTTCAAGTCTTCCATCCTCCACCACAACACTCTAGTTCAGCTCAAAAAGCGCTCTTTCTGCTAAAAACCTACAAAAAGACACAAAACGGAGTAGCTTCCATACTTCTCATAGAATATGCAAACTCATCCAAAAACACACAAAACTAACTATAAAACCTACTAAAACTAATCCTAAACAAACTAAGAAACACACCAAAAACTTTACTAAAAACACGAATATCAAAATACCCCATACTTAGACTTGCTTGTCCTCAAGCAATCACTAGACAACAACCAAGACCAAACAACATGCTCATCAAGCTAATAGCCTTCAACTAAAAAGCAACATCAAGACATAGCAGAATATAGCAAATGACTATTAACGTCATCACATATATATAAGCTCTTAATAAACATAAGCAAATACAATCCAACCTCACCGGAGATATATGTGTTTCACTCAACTCTCATGTGTTTAGGATTATAAATTCAATCTCTCAACTCATCTTATATGCAAAAAATCATAGAAATTGGAACTTATATCACCAAACTCTCCACCTAAGATTAGTCAAAACAAGCAAATAATCATCAAGAGAACTTAGGCTCAATGAAAAACTTCATAGAAGCTTCCATTCAGCCGGGTTGTAATGGGGCTTGGAAAAACAATAAGGCGTGGAAATATTTTGGCTATGTGGTGCTAATAATATCCGGGAATCAAAGACTCCTAAGAACTAACACATCCACCAAAAATCTCATAAAACTTATACCAAACTCACTCAAACATTATGCACTTTTCTTTCATTCACCCAACCTATCCTAGAAAGCCTCATAAAATATTAAAAGAATCTCTGGCTTATCTTTCAAACACAAATGCACATCTTCTTTCTCTTCCTTTTTTATTCATATTTCTTTCAACTCTTTTTCTTTGTTTTTCTTGCGCAGCCTCCTTAACGAACCAACTAGGTCGTTAACGAGCTTCATCGTGTACACTTCTGACTCGGCTAAAGTCGTAGTGCCAAGATAAAAAATAAATAACCCTATACTACTATTTAGTATAGTAAGCAAGCAAGGGATCGAACCCAAGAGAATTGGGATTCTGAATAATCAGCAGGAAACAAGACATGGGTCTTTTTGAAATTTAGGCAAACAAATAAACAAGCAAATATTATTTGGGATTAAATCAATGGAAGGAAAGCAGAGTTTAATCATTCGATCATCAATTCATCCACTTTTCTATTAATTCCCAGGTTAATTCCAATCCTTATAAAAGATTTCCACTTGTCCACGGTCCAAGCAAATTTATGATATGAACAAGAACGCTTAATTCAAATCAAGCAAAGTATTAAGGATAGCAGGATATTAAATCATGCAATCAAGCTACGAGTCTCATGCATAAAATAACAATCAAACACTCTTTCTCAATTCTAGTCCACGGTCTTAGAAAAGAGTTGTTTCAAGGATAAATAAGATTGCACAAACAACAATCAAACTAATCCAAACAGTAGAATATCAATCAAATTAGTTGCGCACCAAGAGAAATCAATTGATAATCATATAAATAAAAACAAGAGTTTTGATATTAACCAAGGGATAGAAAAGTTACCAGAATCTCATGAATTACATAAAAAGGCTTCCTTGATCAAACAAACTCCAAAGGGAAATTAATTCTTCATAATAAAACTAAAAACTAAAATAATCTCTGAAAGTATGCTAGAATGTGTGTCTAAACTGAAAACGAAACTAAGCTTAAGCAGTCGAAATAACAACCGAAACCTAAAAGATATAATCATAGATATAAGATAGAATAAATGAAAGGAAAGTCGGCTCTCGAATTTTTGCTGATGTGGACTTCAGCGGGCGCGGTGAACACTCTCCGCGATTGCGGACCTGATCATGACAGTATTCCAACACTGTTTTCGGAAGATGTTTTGACCACCTTAGAATTGGAATTTCGACTCGGAGTAAAAATATGAATTGTATCTATTCGAGTTATCTTTCCAATGATACTAAATTCATCTTCATCCGACCACCGTAGCTCCTGAAATAAGCGTTACAAGAAAGTGGTGTCAAAACAACTCCGATTCAACACTTGTTTTCAAAACTCTTGCAATTCTCCAAATCATGTCTTCGGTCTTCATATGACAATTATGCTCAAAACTAACCTAAACACACTCAAATCATACCTAAAATACAAGAGTTAACCTATACTAAAGAGAGCATATCAACTTCCTTTCCTTTTACAACAACAACTTCGTTTTTGTGCATCCTTTCTTACCAAGAGATCTTCTTACAAATAACCACAAGAGACTTCCAATCTACCCTTCCCAAAAAACCTTAATTTTCAAACCAAACATATCTTTTTCACACTCAACAAAACAAACCTCTCCAATCTAAGTCCTAATCCCCGGATAGGGTCAAGCTTATCTCGGCTAGGGAACAATTTTGTGGAGCTAAAAATAAAAGGCTTCAAGCTCAAATTTGCTTCAAAAAGAAGGATCATATAAGGGTGGATAGGGATTAATAGGGCTTATAAAAACAAGTTCTCCATCATATGATTTCACATGCAATGAACTATAAATCTTATATAGGCCTCAAGAAATAGATAAGCATCACAATTCCAAGAGATAATATACATAAAGAGAGTAAATCACAAAATAAAAGAAGAGGGATTCATTAATGTTCTCCCTATAAGTCCAATTAATAACTCACAAGGTAAATTTTTTGTTGGATTGCATCACTTATGCTAAAAAGTATACATGCTCAATTTCATCAAATGCTATTCCTCTATAAAAATAACTTCATAAAAAGCATCAGGCTATACTATCAAAGTCATGCTTGCAAGGAGTTATATGATCATACTAGTAATTACTATCATAAAACCATAAGAAAAGGGCATTTATCCATTCTAAAAACTCTTTTTGGAATTTTTTCAATTTCTCAATTTTTTTGTCATTTTTTTTTAAAAAAGCAAAGAACTACTTAAAACAAACAAAACACCTAAAACAAACAAGGCGCACAAGCTTTCTACCCTTTCCCACCCCATGCTTAAAATTACAGTGTCCCCACTGTAATAAAAATAAGCAGAAGAAAAGAATAGAAAAAAAAGAAAAAGAAAAGTAAACAGAAAAACTTACAAGATTTTTGAAGCAGAAAAGAAATAACTTCTCAAACTGGATCAGCGCCTTGGTGGTGGGAACCGTTGCTCAAAGTTCCCCATAAAGTCATACATCGTCCTCCAGCGCTCTGCATCATCCGCCTCTCTTTACTGATGTCTCGCATCATCTAGCGCCATGCTAGCAGAATAGACACTCTCCCACCTATCCATCCTCTGGTGGATGTGAGTCTGCTGTAGGTTAAGCTATTGCATCTGAATCTTCGGCCCATGGAGGTGGGATATTCGATCTAGTGTAAGCGGGCTGAGGAGGTGGTTGGTAGTGGTTGTGAGGCTGGAAGTGGTCTTGAAAAATTACCGGATTGTAGGGCATAAGACCATAAGAGTGTGGCTCGACAGGTGGCAGCGGGGGGTCGTTACCGAAGCTGTGTTCCTCGGTAGTAGCCTCGAAGTGGTCGTTAACGAACCTAGGTGGCTCGTTAACGAAGCTGTTGTTGCCCAGAATTTCAGTATCGAGGTCGTCTTCCTCGATGTCGAGCTCTTCCGTGCCCGCCTCTGTAGCTGCCTCAGTCGCATCATCATCATCGTCCATAGCTTCTCCCTTCCTCTCAAACCGTGTCTCACACGGCCTAAGCGATGGCTCATCTTGCGGCTTGTGCTCTAATGGGAAAGCATGACCCGTCCATGACTCGTACCAGTTCGGTACGTTTAGCAGCTCCAATTTAGCCAGGGTGGGCATGGCATCTTGGCCTTGAACTTTTGTAGTGTACCCGCCTTGAACCTGAGTAAAAATTCCGGAGCTAAACCAGTAGTTCTTGTTAAGCAATTGGGTGTGGGATGGCGTGTAGAGGGTGAGATCGACTCCAAGATTGGTCGCCAAGAGACTAACCAAATTCCCACACCACACTTCCTTTGAGGATCCACACTTCCTTTGACTTCATCCCTTGCTTCTCCCGCCCCAAGTTTCATGGGGCGGGATCCTCAAGGAGTATGGTTCGGAGGCATGCTACTTCCGTCCTCGTTGGCCTGTTCAACTCTCTCTTGGGCCAAAATATAGCAGCTAGGACTCGGAGAATGATCCGGAAAATGGGTTTGATGATGCTTGCCCCGGAAAGTGCTGCAGCGGAAGGCTCTACTTTCCCGGTGATGTAGCTCCAAGTCCTTGTCACCTTGTAGTCCTTGATGTTGTAGTCCCGAGAAGGATTTGGGAGCTCAAGAATACTATTGAACTCCGCCATAGTAAACTCACGGCTAACATTGCCGAGCCTGAATCTAATCCGCTCTGCCGAAGTCTTTGTCGGGAATCTTGTTTCTAGAGTGGCCAGGAACTCAGAAGTAAGAGCCGGGAAATGCGGTACCTCTTCCTTCTTCAACAAGTGAGGCACGCCAAGAATTGCAAAGGCCTCTTTGACATCGTCATAAAGCCTCATTGCCTTAGCACTTGACCTTGAGAACCACCGAGTGTAGTGGTCCTTGTCTAATATGGCATTGTATCGGTCTGCTTGTGCTTGGGTGCGCAAGATCACATTATCCATGCGCGGAGGAGATGGGGACCGTTGAGTCCTCTTCTTCTTGTCGGCTCTTGTTGTAGCTCGGCTAGAACTCGCCATATGGACCTATAGAAGTATAAATTGACAAAGATAAGATCCATACAAATTAACAGAAAAGAGACCCCATACTTGGTCTCGAAATTGCTCTTGAAGTGCCTCGTTAACGACCCATCTGGGGTCGGTAACGAGCCTGGACTAGTGTTTTGACTAGGAAAATTGCAGGGTCGTTAACGAGCCTGGACAGGTCATTAACGAGCCTGGACAGGTCATTAACGAGCCTGTACGAGACCCAGTCACAGTTTCCGAGTGCAAAATACTCCAAAATTATGCAATAAATCAAGCATGCATTACACACAATCCTACATAAAACACACAAACGGGTATATGCACCCCATACTTGCCCGATTACCCATAAAACACAATCCCATGCATTACACACAATCCTACATAAAACACACAAATGAGTATAAAAGAGCTTGTTCTTTTGTTTGAGGTTGTTCTTATTCAAATGACTATGCATATGATGATCAGATATCTCAAGTTTCCAAATTTGGGGCCTAATTGTTGCCATTTTCAATATAATGACTGACGACAAAGATGCCTTGTTTGTCTTGCTAATTTTAGCAAAACTACAGGGTTTCTTTTGATGCCTCATTATGCTATACATGTTGCCTATAATCATAGTATATTTTATATACTTATCATAGTTCTTAGATTTTACTGTGTGATTATGCTCCTTATATTTGATCTTTTTGATCTCTTATGGGTTGAAGCATTTCATACTGTAAGCTTTAAGAATATATTACACTATAACGATGAACTTGTTCTATGGCCTTCTTTTCAAGTTCTGAATAGATTTTTCCATCTCAGGTATACCATAGTTACAATTTTTGCTCCTTTATGGGTTTATAAACATCTCTGTTTAAAGTTTTATATTTTGAGATTGCAGCTTCCATGTTCTTATCTTTTCTGTACAAGATATCTTTCAAGTGATACATATCAAGTGCTATTCATGACACACTTGTTGTTTTACTTCTCCTTTATTATATTTTCTTTCAAATTTACTCTTTCCATATTATGTTTCATAATTGCATGATAAGAGTAGATCTTGTAAATTAGGAGTTTTTTAATTTAATTTTCTTAAAATGCATGTCAATCCATTGGCTGGATAGCATCCAGGTGTGCCACCTAGTGTTTTCTCTATATTCGCACATCTACAATTGCTTAAGCATTAATTATAAGTTGAGAGAGTTCTGTATTGATAATTTTTTTGAAGCATTTTATACAATCTCTTTTCAAGATTTCTCATTTAATGAATATCTATTTCTAATCTTGGTAATCATTGCATCCGTGGTGCATATCTCTCTTAGCCTTTATTACTTCAATCTTAGTTTAAGCCAGTGACTTTCATTTCCATTAAATGCTACTCTAAATGATAGCTGCATGTTACACTGTTCATCGTTTACTTCCACTATCATTAATGTTTTTATACCATTTTTGGTGCAGACTAAATAATTTTCTCTTTTTCCCAGTTAATTTATATCATTTAAGATTTTATTTTTTTTCAAGTCATATTCTATTTGCATGCCTCTTTTTATTACTCATTAATTATACTAAATCTAGGAGTTACTCTCACAATAACTGGTCTATTTAAGAGCACTTCCGGGTCCATTCTTATTCATCTCATATCACTGCCTTTTGTTCTCCTTCTATCTACAAATGCAAGCACTCCTCTATCTCTTTCAATGTCTGACTCTAGACTTACCAAGATGCTCTTGTTAACTTCCCAATCATTCCTTCTCATCCTTCTTCTATGGAAATAGACCAGGTTTCTACAAATGCTTTGTTTTCCCAAAATCAAGTTAGTCCAACTCTAGTTATGCCTGAGCAGTTTAGTCCTATTGGTCCCCTTTCATGTCATGAAACACTTTCCCATCAGTCTGATAATAATATATCTCCATCTCATGAGGTTGTTTTTGTGCCTTCTAACTCTATTTTGCAACCAAACACTTTCTCTCTCACCCTCCCTTTACGTAACCCAACAACTATCCCCTCTGTGCAAAAATATTTGCATGAGCTCATGCATTTTACCTTGCTCTTTAAAATGGTGGAGGAGCCTGTTTCTACAGTTTTGATTAATGGCAAAATGAAAGAGGCTTGTAAGGATCTAGCAAAGGGAGAAATCTTGTTCCAAGAGTTTTCAAACTTTTGGATTCTCTTCAAGTTTGCTAATAGAGAGTCAAGGGATCTAGTCTACAATAAAGGCCATACCATGTTCAGGGTAAGTTGATAGCTCTTTATCCTTTTTATCATGAGTTCAAAACCCTTCCAATGATGAAGTTGTAAAAGCTGATATTTGGGCAAGAATCCCTTCTTTGCCTTATTATCTCTTTACTCCTTTTGCTCTCGACCTAATTTTAAGGGATAATCTTATGGGTGACTTTTTAAGGCTGGATGAGGTTTCAAATTCCAAAAATAAGATGAAGTTCTGTAGGTGCTAATTAACACAGATGTATATGTGCCTCTAAAAGGTTGTGTTAAGATCCTTGCTCATGATAATATTGAAATCACCCTTAAGGTTTGGTATGAAACTGTCTCCCCTGGTTGTGGTTGTTGTGGTGAACCTGACCATGGCTTTGAAGAGTGTCCTTTAAACAATATCCAACCTAGAATGATTAAGCTTACTATGGATACAAACACTGCCGATGCTGATTTAATTCAGCAAACAAGATCCAAAATGCATGCTAATCTGGTTGGAAAGTTTGTTGCCCCTAAATCATCGACTGCTTTGACCTTTGTAAGGTCAAATGTGGTCAATAATATATTTTCTTCATATATGATGCCTCCCTTAGTATCTGTTGTTGTTGAGACTGGTTTAGGTGCTGGTTTTCCTGTGCTAGCTCCTCCAGTTCCAATTCCTCATTTGAATCATACTGCAAGTTTTGATATGTTCTCTGCTGTGGATCCTGCTCTATTTGTTGATCCTGATGTTTCCATGCATGCTTGAGAGCAGATGGCCTATGCTTTTGCTGCTATGAACGTTCCCTTCCCAGAGACAATGATGATCCCTCCATTTGTTTGTGCCTCTCCCATGGTCTCTGCTGAGCTAGGTTTAGTCTTAGCTCTTGTCACACCTATCCCTCAGTTGCCTTATCCAGGGATGACTGGTATGATCAATAAAATTAGGACTGAATCCTCCAACAATATGTTAAGAAACCATCTTAATGCAATCGAAATCAAGTCAGCAGGTGAAAGCTCTACTGATTCCCCAAAAAGGAAGATTGAAGATGAGATCAGTGACAATGCAAATGTGGTGGCACATTCCTCTAAGAAACCTAAAAGGTCCAGGGCTCGCAAATGAAATGCAGTTTAATGATTAGTGTCTTTTTCAAGGTTGGTGTGGTTTGGGGATGTTCATCTCCCCATCTTTTGAAGGGTGTTTACTTATGTTTATCCAGTGCTTGTAAGATAGTGTTTGAAGGACTTTTAGACTTTGTTTATGTTGTTTTAGCACTTGTTTTAAGTTGGAAGGTTGATGTTTTTGTTTTCATGAAGGTTGGAAGTTTGTGGACGGTTAAGTATGGTGAAATATTAATGCTACTCTTTTTGTATTATGATTGTCCTTCTCTAAGTTTAAGTTGCGTATGCTTAGTAAACTAGTATGTTATGATTTATAACAGGTTATATAATTATCGTTTTTACTTTTTATTTGTTCCTAGTTTGGATGAGTTTTTTTTTCAATACACAATGTTTATGTGGACTATTAAGTTTTGTTTTATCAATTTATGATGTACAACTTGTTTTGATATTTTGTTTAAGTGCTTTATGGAATTTTATTACCAATAATACTTGTATGTTACTGACTTTGTAATTTATTCACTTAAGGCTTAAGTTAGTTTTAATTATTAGTAGTTACTTTTCTACATTATCACAAAAAAATTCCGAGGTTTTTATTATAATTTTTATGCACCTTTATTTTATAAGTTTTGTTATTTATCCCATATTATCTTTCCATGTTTAATATATTTATTCAAAATAAATGTTCGTATTATACAAGGTTTTTTATGAGTATCGCTTATTAGAACTTTAGAGTATTCGTAGACCTAATTTCTGGGAAGAAATTGAGTTTATTAGAAAGAGAAATAAGTTACATATCTTGCGTTTAACAGAAACAAAAGCATATCAACTACCTTATATTAACTCTTGGTTAAAATGCGGATTTCACAAAATTATATTTAGAGGTGGCATGTAGATTTTAATGACAAATAATTCTTTTTCACATCATTGTACGGAATAGTATAATTCAACAAATCTTATAATATTACATTATGAATTTAGATCGTCAAATTTTCTGATAACTTTTGTGTATGCACCTTCTCGGGAAGAAGAAAAACATGAATATTGGGATTTTCTACAAACTTTTTTATTAGATTCAAGTATTCCGTTCATTATCATTGGAAATTTAAACAAAATTAGTTTTGATCATGACAAACTTGGGGGGGGGATTACTCCATCCCAATCAAGATTTATGAGATTAGAAACTTTAAAATTAAGGTTAGGACTTATTGATGCTCCTACTTCGGGTTTTCCGTTTACATGGAGAAAAACTTCTACTTCTTTGGATAATCTTATCTTAATCTTAACAACTATAAAAGTTGTCCCTCCATATCCAATAAATGCTCCATCCTCTTAATAATTCTACCAACATTAAATTGTAACTAATATGTAAAAGGGTTTTTTGAAGAAAATTAAATAAATACTTACAATACCTATACATTTTGTAAGTGATTCAAATTTTCTTATTTCAAAATAAATAAAATAATGAACAATAATTATGTTTTAGAAAGAAAATGAAACATACAATATTATTATCGATTATCCACAATTTTATATGCACAAGAATCACATTAATCTAAATCTTAAAAAATAGTAAAAAAAAACCTAAAATTGGCAATAGTTTAAGTATAAAATAAAATTAATTATTGGATTTTCAAATTAGGACCTGAAAGAAATTCATGTATCTTAAATTAGTATGCACTGAATAAATGATCAGATAATTTATATATGTACATTTTTTAATATTTTGTTTTTTTGTATACAATCAATTATAATATTTCATAAAAAAAATTAATTAATATGATTAATCACATCACATGTTATGATATCTAAAAGTCCAAACATTTAAAAAATTAACAAACACATGATATAAATCTTGTTCCGTCCAACGGACGGGTTAGCCCTCTAATACTTTTGAAAAATTAGATAGAATTTTAATTCATCATTCATTAATTGAAAAATATCCTTCTATTAAAACTTTTCACCATCCTTTTACAACCTCACACCACTACTTAATTTCGATAAACTTAATTGGTTTTCAATCTTTAAAAAAATTTCTTTTTAGATTTGAGAACTAGTATGTATTCCCGTACTTTGTACGGGTTTTAAAAATAATAAATAAAAATTAATATTTGTAAAGATATTTTTAAAAAAAAAAATATATTGATTATTTTATTTACCATATAAATATAAACAATTAAAAATAATCAATTAAGATATCTTACTTAAAAAATAATTTTTATCTAAAAATAAAATAAATATTATACAATTTGTATGATAGCATAAAAAAATATCCTAATGATCTTCCTATCTATCGTATCCAAAAATAAAAGATTGTTTAATAATGAGATTTTCTATCCTATAATCTAAAAACATGGATAAGAATTTTTCATATCCAAAAATAAAAGATTATTTTTAAGAAAAGGGGTGATGTGGTCCAATCTAAAAGTTACATGTGTCGTTTAATAATTTTTTTAACCTCCGCTTTAGGTTATAGTTATGATGCTTGGATATCTAAACCTACTTTTGAAAGTCTTGTTTCTTGTAACACCTCGTCCTTACACCGCGGCGCTACTCGATAGTAGACCACACATGGGTCCACATGAGCTAACCTGACAACGGGTTCACTCGGATCTTACAACTTGGGCACAACAAGAAAATACAAAGAAAACATCCAACTTGTATTTATAAAACCAATGTATGGAAAACATGCTTGATTTCCCAATCGACATAAACTACAATACAACCCGTGAACCTTTTATTGATATCATACTACTCCTTCCTTAACCAAAACTAGATATTATTCAAAATAATTAACTAGCATTTCACCCAACTGAACCCAATCCTAATGACACGGCCTTCAACGACTTGTATCATCATTTTGCCGAGGTTCCATCATGGGTTTCTTGCTCCTAATCCTTACCTAGAACTTGAAAAAAAAAACAAATCCTCGAAGGGTTAGCTAACAATTACAATATGCACTAAATAATAAACACAATATACAATTGCAAAATCAATTTATCAAATTACATAATGAGATTAGTATTAGAATAGTTCACGTATAATATATATTCACAACAATAGACAAGCGCAACACAATAGTTATAATCATAAAACACACATAATAATACCTAAAGTTATACGAGGCATACTAATAATATCACATAATTTCGCTTTACTATCACCTCATTCACTTTCACTTCAATATCAAATAAACCACAATCACAACAATTCTTATCTACAAATATCAATTTACATAGCTATAGAGGTATTCTTTCAGCCGGAAATTCCTATCTACCATATCAATTTACATAGCAATCGGGGCATTCTCCAGCCAGAACGGGGTGTAGTGGTCGGCAACCTCCACCCTTACTCCGAACCACCCAACACCAGAAATATTCACCTTCTTGCCGAAACATTTATTATAATTTTGAAGGGGCTCTCATTGTCATATAACTAAACCAGGGATGTCTCCCTCCTTACCAATCATCCCATAGACAACGTTATACCGGTAGATGCCAAAGTTTCATAAATCGAGTAAAATACGAAGTATTGATAATCTACTAATATATCTTTAAAAATATCGATTTACTCATATATAAATGTATAACAAGATACGGGGACGAATCCCAAAATAAAGCTCTACAGATCATATCTACACATCCAACACACATCAAAATTGATAACTAAGTAAGTCTAGGTGACTTACCTCGAAGATGAATTCCCAAAGCCAAGAAACAACTAACTAACATGCAACTTGGAACTCTGTCTAAGATAGATAGCCAGCCTTTGCCTCTTGTCTCTGATCACGACCTAAGACCCACGCTCCTATATATATATATATATATATATATATATATAACTCAATGAATAATAATAGTCATTTTACTCTTACAAACTCTAACCCTAAAAATGACGAAAGCCAACATGCATTATAACTTCTTATGTATACTTCCAAATCTTTTAAAACCTCACAAGAATATACTAAATATATAAAAGAACATTTTTCTAGTTCAAACCTCTTTGTAAAACTTGATCAAAGGACTCCATAATATCATTACAAAGTGAAACCCTAAAATTACTCTAAAATCTTTTACCGAATATAAATCCAATATCGAAAACAGAGAACTATAAATCGATTCATTTCCAAATCAAAAACAATTGTAGATCTAGATCTGAAAAATAAATTAGTGAAATCTAAATAAACCATTAACTAATTAAAACTTATCAAATCATGCTTGTACTTTGAGATTAAAACCCGATAGAAGAGATCTTGTACCAGATCCAACAACCAAAATTAAAAATATAAAATCTCTGCTTGTGTTTTGCTTCCAAACTCCCTCTTCATTTATTTTTGCGTTTTTGTAGCTTGCAGACTAAGATCACAATATATGTATTTATATTGAATGTAAGGTCGACAACGTAGTGATTCGGTCAAATTTTTAGAAAAACCACAAATTTCATTTACTACAATCTTTACCCTAAAATAATTAATAATTAACTTTAAGTTAAAATTTTTTTAAAATGTAATTAGATAAAATTCAAAACAAAAGATTAAGTATTATTATTTAGCCGAGATTACTTACAAGCAAAGTATTCCTAACACGAATATCAAGGAGCGAACAAAAGAGATAGGATTAAAATATCAAACTATTTTTGAATATTACATTTCTAAAGTATGGAAATATAATCTTACTAGTTCATATATGTTTAAAATTTCATCGAAAATGCAATTACTTAAAAAATATGCCAAAGTTTGGGCTAAACAGCATGTTAATAATAATTTGAATAGTTGAAAATTTCTTTAGCACAATTACATGATTTACAAGATAAGTTATTAACTAATCCAAATTGTATATTTGTACTTAATAAACTCCAATTAAATTTGAATAAATATAATGTTCTTCTTCAATTTCAAAATATTTATTGGAAACAACAAGCAAAAATTAAACATCTTCAAAATTTAGATAAAAATATTAAATATTTTCAGTCTATTTCAAAAGTAAGATCTTGTCAACAAAGAATTGTTAAATTTACAACTTCTCAAGGTATTAGTGTATATGATCAAGAAGCTATTAGCGAATAAATTTTCTCGGAAATTAATGATAGTTTTTTTTGGCAAATCCATTGTGCTCTATTCAGTCAAATGATTTAGACATTATACCTCTTCTAGTTACACAGAAAAATAATTTCTCATTTAGTAAAGCTTCAACTCGAAGTGAAATAAAAAAAAGCACTAGGTGATTTGGCGTCGGATAAAATCCTATGACTAGATGGATTCACAACTGAATTTTTTCAACACTATTGGCTTATAGTGGGGAATTTTGTTTGTCTAGCTGTTAATTCATTTTTCCACTCGAGTTATATTTTTCGGGCTTTTAATAAATCCTTTATTACACTAATTCCTAAAAATGAATCTCCAATAACTATTAATTATTTTAGACCCATTAATTTGTGTAATACTATTTATAAAATTATTACAAAAATTATAGTAGCAAGAATGTCATATATTCTCCCATTCTTAGTTCATCCTTTACAAGAAGCTTTTGTTTAAGGTTGCTTATTCAAGATAATATTCTAATAGCTCATGAAATTTTTCACGCTTTTCATAAAAAGAAAAAGGGCACAAAAGGTTGGATGACTATAAAAATTGACATGGAAAAAGTGTATGATAACATAGATTGGAACTTCATTAGATAGATGAAATTAAAATTTGGTTTTAGTTCTATTTGGGTTCATATAATTATGACATGTATTACTACTTCTTCATCCTTTTTTTTGATCTGAAGGAGGGCTCTACCCTTAATTTATTAGGCCAAATTGTTAATACAACCCACAGGGGAAACATCCAAATCAAGTACGGGAACAATACAACTAGGAGGGGACAAAAACTCAGCAAAAATGCTATCTAATTCTAAGGCATAATTTGCCAATCTATCAGCCACTTTGTTGATGGAACGAGGGACCTGCTACACAATCACTTCCCAGCAAGTTCTATTCAGCAAGCAAGAACTCTGACGAATAAGATGAAAATCAGGATCAGCAATCGGAATTGGCCCGCTCAGTTTCTGGAAAACCAAAGCTGAATCAACTTCAAGAACCAACTTCGTAATCCCCATTCTAGCCGCGACTTCCATCCCATGTAAAGCCGCCCAAAACTCAGATGTTCGTGCCCCGCTAATGCCACAGATAAAAGTATAAGCGTGGACGAACTTTCCATTGGAATCTCTAAATACACCTCCTCCACCAGCTTGGCCCGGATTGCCTTTCGACACCGCATCAATGTTGAGCTTAAGAACACCCACATTTGGTGGTGTCCAAACTGAACATTGGCGATGCAAAGGAGTTGCGATTGAAGTATGCAGGTGACCCTTGTTAAGTGTTGCAGAAGCATATGCATTAAGAGAACGTAGAGCCATCGTGAAGACCTGGTTAAGAGTATCATCTCCCTCAAACACAAGACGGTTACGACACTTCCAGATCAGCCAAACCATAGTAGTAAAAGCAGAGCTGTCATCCAAAGATGTACTGACATTACTCAGTACCCAGTTCTGAATATCACTTTCAACAAAGAAATTGGGCTTAACAAAGCTGAAATTACCCTGCCTCCACATCGATGCAACAACAGGGCAATCTTTCGATAAGTGAAGACCAAATTCGGAATTAGAACAGCGGGGGCAATTTGGTGATGATGACAAGTGGCGACGCACTCGGTTCTCATTACAAAGGAAGGCGTTTTGACAGATCATATAAAGGAACTGTCTTGCTCGTTGTTGCACACGAATGCACCAGATTTTTGACCAAACTGGAGAGGGTGGATTAAGAGAAGGGGTACGAAGCATATCTCGCGTCGAAGAAGTGGTAAACATAGTATCTTGAGTACGTCCCCAAAATAGGGTATCCATAGCCTCGGGAGAGTCTTGGATCCGAATGGATTGGATTTTTGCACAGATCTGGGAAGGGAGAAGCTGATTGAGATCCTCCCAATTTCACGTATTTCCCATCCAATAATCAACAACAGCCGCCGCAAGGGCCTCCGTAGACGGTGGGTTGGTGGCAAAATCGATTAATGGCTGATCAAGCACCCATTTATGCAACTAAAAGAGGGTATTTTGTCCATTACCAATTGACGACTTCACACCTTTAACAAGCAACTGACCGCCGTGTACCAAACCCTTCCAAGTATGAGATTATCTAGGCCTTCTCACGAACATGTCAATGTCCTCTCTATGATTACAATATTTTCCCCTAATAACACGACTCCACAAAATTGTTGGCTCCTTGATCATTCTCCAACTAAGTTTGGTAAGTAAGGCGGTGTTCGAGTCTATCAGATTACAAAGATCCAAACCTCCATGTTTCCGAGGTTGCGTAATCTTATCCCAAGACACGAGATGTATACGCCTGTTTTCATTTCAAGAGCCCCAAATAAATCCCCTTATATCTTTATCAATGGCATCGCAAATCGACCTTAGGATGAGAGATGATTGCATAGCATAAACCGGCAGGCTTGAAAGTACAGAATTGGCCAACGTAACACGCCCCGCCATGGAAAGAGAATGAGCTTGCCAGCCGCTTAATCTTGTTGTGATGCTATCAAGAATGTACTGGTAGTCCTCCTTATGTGCATGCCCATGCAGTGTTGGAACACCCAAATACCTTCCCAAATCAGCAGTGATAGGAATAGAAAGCATCTCACCAATACTAGAGGCAGTCGATTGAAGTACTGCCTTAGAGAAGAATAATGAACTTTTCTCATAATTCACCTTCTCCTCGGATTGAGCACAAAAATTCTCAAGGCAAGACTGGACTATAGCTGCTTGAGAGGTCGAAGCCTCAACAAAAAGTAGTAGGTCGTCTGCGAAAAAGAGATGAGAGATTTGCACTCCTCCCACAGTGATAGGATTCCAGACTCCCGTTGAAACCGCCGACTGATTTATATGAGACAAGCGTTCCATGCATAGAACAAAAAGATACGGAGACAATGGATCACCTTGACGGATTCCTCTAGACGGGGTAAATGACCCCGTGAGTTCACCATTCCAAACAAGTCTCGTACTACCAGTTGCCTGACCCTTCATAATAACATCACATAAATGTGCAGGAAAGCTGGCCTCAATTAAGATTTCCCTCAAAAAATCCCATCTCACACAGTCATAAGCTTTTGCAAGATCGATGTTGAGGGCCATCCATTTCCCATTTAATTGTGTGTTCTCCATAGTATGGATGATTTCCTAAACGACAACAACATTGTCCACAATTTGCCTTCCCGGGATAAAACTAGACTGCATGGGCGACACCAACTCTGCAATAAACGGCTTCAAAAGATTGACAATTATTTTTGTGCTGATCTTGAATATAACATTGAGCAAAGAGATAGGACAAAATTGTGATGGAACAGAAGGGCTGTCCGTCTTTGGAATCGGAATCAAAAGAGCATCAATGAAGTTAGGTTCAGCGTACTGCTCGTTTAGAAACTTTAGAACAACATTAGAAACCCTCTCACCCACCGTATTCCAGCTTTTTTGGTAGAAGATAGTTGGGAACCCGTCCGGTCCCGGGGCTTTATACGGCCCAATTCCACGCAAAGCATGCCAAACTTCATCAATATGGAAAGCAACAGCAAGAGTATCATACCAGCATTGAGCAAGATGAGGAAATGAGCAAGACATCAGAAAAGGATGTGGTTTTGTAATGGGTTGATCAGTTTCCTCCATATATAAAAGAAATCAAGCATCAGATTCTGTACCGCACCCTACTCGGTCACCCAGGTGTTAGTACTGTCCTGAAGTCTTTCAATCTTGTTTGCCTTTCGACGAATGATGGTTGAGAGATGATAAAACCTAGTGTTGCGATCACCATCAGGTAGAAAAGATGCTCGAGATTTTTGAAACCACAAGACTTGTTCTTGCTCCAGAATGAGTTCAAGTTCTTTTAGCAACTCGCTCTCCAGACGAAGAAGGTGATTGGAACAGTAGAAATCCATTTGGCGTCGGACACCTGCAAGGCATGCCCAAAAGCGTCGTTTCTTCTAGAAAATATTGCCGAAGATATCTCTGTTCCAGTTCTTCAGATTCTCGGACATTTCAGCCAGAGCTTGCATACATTCACGGCCATTGTTCCACTTAGAGGCTATAAACTCGTGGTATTGATCATGGAGAATCCAAGCTGCTTGAAATCGGAAGGGTCTATTTCTCCTTTCATTTTGACGTGAGTTGTGGAGATGAAGGATTAAAGGAGAATGGTCTGAATGTAGAGCAGTTGCATGTTCAACCTATGCATTCTCAAAACGAATTCTCCAGTCCTCATTACAAATAGCCCAATTTAGCCTCGCCGCCTTCCTGGTTCTGGTAGAATTCCCAGTATGCCAAGTAAAAGACGGACCCGAATAGCCAAGATCAGTAAGTTGCATCTCATCAAAGGCTCTTCTAAACTGCCTCGAATTGTTATTGGAGCTCACTAACGAAGGCAAACGTTCATGAGGGTGAAGGGTAGCATTAAAATCTCCAGCCATGACCCATGTGCGGTTATGAGTATGAGCAAAGGTTTCAAGTTCATTCCAAAGGGAAGTGCGGATTGTTGCATCCGGGGACGCATAGATAGCCGAAAGGAACCAAGGTTCCTCTCTATTGCGGAAAACTTCGACTGTTAGATGTTGAGGATTAAGAGAGATGGAGTTCACTGTAACTTCAGCAGTGCGCCAAAGAAGCCAAATTCCCCCAGAAAATCCCTCCGCTTCCACCCGAAGGACTCCATTGAAGCCAATGCGAGTACAAACACGGTTAGCCTGATCACCGCTGGTATAAGGTTCGACTAGAATTAGCACCCATGGATCATGGATGCGAATCAGTTCACGAATTGTGGCTATAAAGTGCTCACTTGTTGCACCACGCACGTTCCAGATTAGTATATTTAGATCAATCATTGCAACTAGGGAGGAGTTGATGAAGCCAAATAAAGGCAACATATCGTGCGTCAAACGCGATGCAAACGCGAAAACCGAATCAGAGAGACACTGTGATGCCTCCTGAAATTCCGGGTGTACTGAGACCTTGCATAGAAGGGGATTCGTGTCAGTTATCAATGGCAACAACTCGACTCTCATTCGTTGCACCGTGCGAGGTGTTGTTATTTTGAACGGCTCTTGCCGGCGGCGCGATACCATCAAACTTCGAGAGCTTCGGACTTGATTGATCGTCACAAACGGAATCATGACTGGGGTTGTTATTTAGGGTAGGTACTGGTAAAGTCTCTTCAAACAGCAGATTTGTAGTAAGAGACTGTTTTTCCGCGGCGAGTTTCCACACTGCTTCACGTAACTTCTTTTTCAAACTATTGGTCTGACCTTTATTAGGCTTGGGCTCCAAAACAGGCGGCTGTGTGAGATTAATCGGGATAATTTTATCCAGAATCTTTTGGGAGGCTATCAAATCTTCATTATCTGTAACCACCTTGGATACGGGAAAGGGTTGAAATCTATTTGTGGCAATTGACTTTGGCTTGACGATCTTGGAAGATTTTGCTTTCCTTGTACGTTCCGCTTTCAGTGGATTCTTTCCTTTGTCAACATCTGTCTGCTTTCCCGCCAGCTCAACAACTTCAAAAGATTACTGCATAGAAATCCCCTCCATGTATGACGTGGCATAAGGTTGCTCTTTGCGTTCGTCAAATTGTATGACAGGGAATCGCTTTTCAAGCGAAATTTCATTTACTACACGGGCAATAGTATCACAAATTTCTTCTCCTAGAATACCTAGGGCACCAAATTTGTTTTGTTTTGAAAAGATACCATTCTGACGTGGCTCCCATCCTGACTTCCCTTTTTTGTGGATCGGTTGAGGATTTTTAGCACCCGATTTTCTATTATTACTCACCCGGAGATTCTGCTGGTTTCCTTTTGCAGTTGGCTTTCTCCTTTCGACACGCATCCATTCACCATAGAATCCCATGTTGTCACCGGCCTCCTTGCGGTCACCGGACTATTCTTATTATTCGAATTCCCCGGATCCGAAGTTGAGTTAGCCGCCACAACCTGTGAGGCCGTCACAGTGCTAGATGGCCTTGCGTTGCCAGTCTGGTTCACGACCTGTTGTGAAGTCTTTGGAGGACGGAATGGGCAGTTTGTTTTAATATGATCAATTCTACCACACGTAAAACATATGGTAGGGAGACCCTCATATTCAATAAGAAATCGATCACCATTAATAATAATGGCCCCCTTGAGTGGTTGTTCCAAATCTAACTCCACACAAATGCGTGCGAATTGTCCCCTACTTGTGTACATTGTCTTCGAATCAACTTTAATTGGTCTTCCCACAGCCTCTCCAATTTTCATCCGAATTTTCTCCTCATATAAGGTAACAGGCATGTATGTGACATGAATCCATGCTGGTACCGTCTTGATTGGCTCAGTATTACGAAAACTAGGAATCCAACAACAGACAATCAAGCAATGCCCAAAAATTGTCCACGGACCTCCCGTGAGAGCTGCCACAAACTCTTCTTCCCTGCAAAAGCGGATTAGATAGCAACCATTTGAGAGGTCCAAAATTTGGTATCTTGTATCGGATCTCCACATTTCACGAAGTTTCTTTTCCATGAGCGGGACGGAGATGGGATGTCCAAGGAGCTTCACCACCACTGACCACTTCCACACTGAGGCCAGTGCATCCATAACATCATCCGCGATCGTGATTGCCGGAACGCCATCACCACCGATAGGGTGATGAATATGGATCTTGCTTTCAAGGAACTTTTCACTGAATAGGGTTTTTTGTTGCGTGGCAATACCTTCAACAAAACTACACGATTAGGAGGATCCCCTGGTGGTCTGTCAGACCGGCCTTGAACCTGGTCCTCCATGGTGACTTCATTGGAGTTTCCGGCAGAAGTTTACGGTGAAGTATTGAGCGTTATAGAGAGCGTCATAAATCAACCCTAAATAGTGGCGATGATATAATAATCTTTTATGCAATACCTCAAAATATAAAACAATACCTAACCCTCTTAACACCATATCAGCAAAACTACTTCTTCATCATTTGTTCTAGTTAATAATGAACCTGGTCCTGAGTTTACTCCTCAATGTGGAATTAGACAAAGTCATCCAATGTCTCCTTTCATTTTTGTTCTAGCAATGGAATATTTAGCTCGTACTTTACAATATGAGTCTTCTCTGAACTCTCCTAAAATTGGGATTCAATTAATTCAAAATGGAACTTGTATCCCATTTTTAAGTTTTGCGGATGATACCATAATTTTTGCAAATGCAACTTTTGGTAATATACTTTATATAAAATCTTTTTTACAAAAATTTAGTTCTTTTTCTGGGTTATCAATAAATTATAATAAAAGTTCGTTCCAAACTTCGGAAAATATTTCGCGTCCTATAGCTGTTTCTTTAGCAGCTACTTTAAATGTACAAATCACTACTTCAATGGAAACATATTTAGGAATTCCCATTTTAAAAGGTCGTGTTCAGAATTCTATGTTCAATGATATCACAAATAAATTAAAACATCAATAAACTCAATGGAAAGCTAACTCCATCTCTTAGGCAAGAAGGATTGTCTTAATTCAATCAAATCTTTTAGGTAAGATTAGTTATCTAATTCAGATTTTTTTTCCTCCCAAAAGGTATATGTGAAGAAATTGAAAAAATTAATAGAATGTTTTTTTGGAAAAAATATGTACCCAATCATCATCCTTTAATCAGCTGGGATAAGATTTGTTCCCAAAAGGAAAATGTAGGTGTTGGTTTAAGAATTGCTTATAATAATAATGTAGCTCTTCAAATGAAATTGTATGAAATTTTTTAATTGATCCTAATATTATGTGAGTTAAAATTATTAATGAAAAGTATCTACGAACTTAGCATATTTTTAATTATAAACCAAAAGCTACTCCGTGACAATTTGGAAGATTATTACATATTAGGGATACTTTTTTCCAAAGGTGTTAAATGGTTAGTTGGAAATGGCCAAAATATTCTATTCTGGTCAGACATTTGGTTAGGTAATTCTAGTTTAATGGAATATTATGATAATATTAATATTCATTTAAAGGTCTCTTCTTTCATCTTACCTAATAAAACATGAAATATTTCAGCGCTTTCTAGTATTCTGCCACTTTGGGTGGTTACAAATATTTCTGTTATTTATATTCCTCTTACTAATATGCAGGATTCTATAATTTGGAGTCCATCGTCTGATGGTTCTTTTAAGTTAAGTCAACTTTTGAATTAATTACATCTTTAAGATATTTGCCTAGGACGGATTTTTCTTGGATTTGGAACCTGCGAATTCCTCCTAAAATTCATAATTTCATATGGAAGCCATGTTCTGATTGTTTACCTACAACGAAAAGAATTAATAAATTTTAGAATTCGGTTTTTGCGACTTGTTCTTTGTGTGGGTCTTCAAATGAATCTCTTCATCATCTTTTCTTCATTTGTCCTTTTACGTTTAAAATGATGACTAATTTGGAAAATAAATTAAATGACAAATTTAAAATTGCTCCTACAACAAATTGTTTTATGTCTGATCTAATTGATACGTTAAAACTAAATATAAATTCATATATTTTATGCTTGCTTTGGTGGTATATTTGGAATCATAGAAATGCAGTTATTTTTAAACACATAAATATAGGGTCTAATTTAAGTCCTTGTTATTTAGCTTTCAGAGAATTTTCTTATGGGATTTAGCCAATCATAAAACTTCTGTTAAAAATATTAATAATAGGAAAAGGAAAACAAATGCGGTTCAGAAAAAACCGCCTCCTCATTGGTATAAATTAAATTGTGATGCTTCTAAACAGTCTAATTCTGAAACTTACATAAGTTTTATTATTAGAGATAATAATAGTAATATTCATAGTATTGATTGACGAAAGATTATGCCTGTTTTAGTTATTCAAGCAAATTCAATTGCTATGATTGAAGGAATTAAAGATGCGTTATTACTCAAAAATTTTCATTTGATAATAGAAGGAGATAATTCAATGCTTATTAATTCTTTACGGAATATTTGGAAAATCCGGTGGGAAATACAATTTCT
Source organism: Fallopia convolvulus (assembly GCA_964016875.1). Lineage (NCBI taxonomy): Eukaryota > Viridiplantae > Streptophyta > Magnoliopsida > Caryophyllales > Polygonaceae > Fallopia > Fallopia convolvulus. The sequence continues at coordinate 44,250,585 of OZ024724.1, forward strand.
GATAGAGGAAATTAGAGCTCTGGTTGGTGGGTTTCAAGAAGTGGTTTTTTTCCAATTATTTTAGGGAATGTAATGCTGTGACAAACTTCCTTGCAAGAAGACGTGTCAATATCAAACATTATCGACAAGTTCTTGAAGATTCAAAATCAAGTTTAAATCCTATTCTCAGTAATTCTAGGAATATTTTTTTTTGTTTTCCTTTATTGTTGCAGGTCTTAAAATCATCCGAGGTCATGATTTAGGCGAGTCTGATTTTTTTAAGGTAGTGTAATGTTTGTCTTATAATGAGTTGTGATAGCTTATTATATCAAATTTTTTTCCCCTTTATATCTAACATTTAACATAAACTGAAATTAGATTGGAATAGAGGATCAAATTGGAGATTTGGTGATGTGAATAGAAGGCACGTCGTCTTGCAAATTGCAATTCGAGACGTGTATTCAGCAGAAACCATTTTCGTCTCTCGTCTCTGACCATAAACTCACCGATTCTCCGCCATTGTTACGACTAGAGGAAGATCGATTGATAGTGCTAGATCACTCCATGTTGATGGGAATTCTTCATCGTCTTCCATGGATGCTTGCTTCTCTACCTCTCCACGACTATTCACTCTGAACTTCCTCTTACTTCCCATTACTGGTCTTCACCTTCTACTCATCCTCCTTCATTCCCTCTTATAGCCACCAGTTTCCGTTTCTGTTCGCACTCTGAACTCGATTGGTGGTTTATTCAAAAACTTTTGTCCGGTTTTCCTGCATCCGCTACTTCCTTTTAAAAGGGAATCACGAAAGAGTAAAACCTAGAAATTGAAACCGTTCAAAATCCAAGTATTCAGGGTATAATTGAGTGCACTCTGGAATTATATATCTGAGTTGATTGTCAAATTAGCCAATTTTAAGAAGCGTTTGGTATGGCTTCGGTGTTTCTGTACCATGTGGTGGGTGATCTGACGGTGGCGAAGCCGGAATTAGTCGAATTCTTGGAGACGGAGACGGTGGAATCGGCCATCCGGGCGATCGGGGAGTCCACCGAGAGCGGAATCCCCGTTTGGAAGCGGAAATTGCAAAAGAATAATGTGATCGAGAACAGCGAGATGAGACAGCAGAGGTTTGTCGGCATTCTCAATCCTCTTGACATCGTAGCGTTTTTGGCGAGCGATCGGTGCTTGGAGGATCAGGAGAAGGCGATGAAGACTCCGGTTTCAGAGATTGTTGTGCGCGACAATTCCCTTCTCAAGGAGGTAGATCCTGCTACAAGGTTAGATATGTCTCACTTTTCAAAGGTGTCTCTTTTATAGTTGCTTTGAGTGTGACTGTATATTTCCGTCTGGTTCTGAAATTTGATTTTATATGACGATTGGGTGATCATGATGAAGCTTGTTGAAGAAGATCAACATTCTTTTGGTTTTAGGCATTTTGATGAGCTTGCTTTGGCTTTTCTGTTCCCACTTTGAGGAAAATGATGGGATGTCTAAAGAGCTTTTTTTTGGCCAAGAGTCCTTTATTATTAGTCTTTTAGCTGGGATGTTTTAAGCAACGTGCTTTGTTTGCCAATGTGCTTTGTTTGCCATCTCTGTGTCTCTAGCTGTGTAGTCTATACTTTTCTATTATACTCTATTCATCAAATTTCTGATTTGATGTTGGAAGTTGCCTCTGTTTACTACTTGGGTAGGAGAGAATCTAAGTCCAATGCAAATTGATTTGATCCTTCTTAAATCAGTATAAAAGTTGAATGTCTATGCATCAAAGGCATTTGTAGTTTTGTGCTCAGTGGGCTTGCTTTTTTTAGATAGCTTGAGTTTTACTCTAGGCACACACTTTTTATCTTGCAAAAATGACAATGATTTTTCCAGATTCCAGATACCAAGTGCATGCCTTTATTTAGTTGGCTTACGCTTCAAGACTTTGCAAAAGGAAAAACTATAGAATCTAAAGGAATAAATGACTTTTGTGATTCCTTATTCTTAAGCATACTAAATAGTCTGTACACTAACCAACTCAAGTGTGTATCAGCTACATATCAAATTTTTTGAGAGTGGGTAAATATATTGGAAGACGGTTGGAGAATATACAACTACATATCATCTGATCTGACCCAGTAAACTATTCCCTCAAGCTGTCCAAGCATGATAAACTTAAATGTGATGAATCGTGAACAACTAAAGGGTAAACTAGCAGTAATGATACATTTCTTATTGTTTTATAAAAAATATCAATTTGATGGTGTAAAGACACACTTATGTGATGCATGCTGAAAACCTGTCATTACTATAATTTGATCTTTTATCTACTTCTGCACAGACTCATAATGCAACCCACTAGATATAGCTATGCCAACTCCTACAAGATTTTTCTCTGTGCTTGTGTAAAATTCTTGGATATCAATGTTTGCTGCCATCTTCATTGTTTTGTTTACTGTCACTTGGTTCTAACAGTACTAAGTATAATAATTAAAACATACTTAATCCACAATGTTTTAATTTTTTGTTCAAGGTTGGTGGATGCCTTGGAACTGATGAAGCAAGGTGTGAAGCGCCTTCTCGTTCCTAAAAGCGTGCCATGGAGAGGCTTCAGCAAGAAGTTTTCAATTCTTTACAACGGCAGGTGGCTGAAAAACATGGACTCCAGCAGCAAATCACTTCTTGTTCCCAACAACACCAACCGTCCTTCATCATCCACAACAACCTCCATGAACAGCCAATTTTGCTGTCTCTCCAGAGAAGACGTGGTTCGCTTTCTCATCGGTGTCCTTGGAGCTCTAGCCCCAATCCCTCTCTCATCAATCTCCACCCTTGGAGCCATAAACCCAAGCTACTGCTCCATTGAAGCCTCAGCCCCGTCAATAGAGGCCACAAAAAAACAACCCCATGACCCTAGTGCAATCGCTGTGGTGGACCCCACCCAAGACGGCCAACTCAAGATCATTGGAGAAATCTCAGCATGTAAGCTCTGGAAATGTGATTATCTGGCCACAGCGTACGCTCTTGCCAACCTGTCAGCAGGCCAGTTTGTGATGGGAGTTGAGGACAACATGACCTCCAGATTATCTGATGATGTGGCATCCAAGTCATCAGATGGAGACAGCAATGGGATCAATGGGACCGGATCTGTTAGGTTGAGGAGATTTAGTAGCAGGAGTATCGGGTTCTTCAGCAACACCATAAGCCCCAGTGTGGGTGCAGCTAGGAGTATGTATAGAGGAAGGAGCGTGCCTTTGACTTGTAAACCGACAAGCTCTTTGGCAGCTGTGATGGCTCAGATGCTGTCTCATAGGGCGACCCATGTGTGGGTGACTGAAGGTGAGAATGATGATATTCTGGTTGGTGTTGTCGGGTATTCTGATGTCTTGCGTGCTGTGACTTTACCTCCCCCAGCTGTTGTTGTGTCTGAATCAGTGAATTCCTAGGGCTTTGGAAGTTAAGGTCTTTCTGCTAGTTGAATCAGGTTTTTTTTTCCCATAGTCGTTTACTTGTGTTGTTGAGTTAATTTGGTGCATATTGTGGAGTTTTTTCCCCCTCTCCAAATAGTATTTTGTGGAGTTCAGAAGTTTGTTCAAGGGTGTTTGATTCATGTTTTCTTGCTTTGTAATTTATTAGACATATTTGTATGGAGAACTATGTCCATCAAAAATAAATAAATTGATCCAGTGGTCAAGTATTAGACATATTTTGTGTGATTGATTATATGCGTGCGGATCTGCGTATGGGCTTGAAAGTTGGAACCCATTCATTATAAAGTTACCTCATCATATGTATTTTGAAATTAGCTGTAAATCTCGAAAGAAATTGGAGGCGAGGATATAAAACGTCCTAACATAAGAAAGGCAGCTCGTTGTCTCACTTAGGTTTCCTTGTCAAGCCCGTCTGCAGCTCGTTGCAAGTTTAGTTAGGGCGAATTGCATGTTGATGTCCTACTCCGGAATTTAACCGGTCCACATCCAAAGGGTAGTTTTTTTTTTTGTTTTTTTTTGGATAAGGTAAGAATTCGGAATACTAAACAAGCTTGGTAATCCGAGAGGTCGTATAAAACGGCAACCGAGAACGGCTAAAAGAGTCACATACAAGCAGGAAAAGCTAAGAAAGGTACAAAAACTCCGAAAAATAAGAACTAAGTCGAGTTTGAGATCGGGGCGAGTAAAGCACTATAAGAATAGCGCCGCAGGCAACAAGTCGACCCCACATGGGCGTGCAAAACGGACTACTAACATTCCCTCCACCGAGATGAAAGATCTTCAGAAGCCTCAAAGCACCAAGCGACCTAGCCTAATACAACTCGGTCCAATGCCAAACTCAGCTCTAACTTCCCGGAATAATAGTACATTAAAGAAACCTCGAGCTAACCTGCAAGAAAAGGAGTCTAACTTGCCTCACAAGTAAAACAAAACGTTTTACTTGCAATGCAAGTAGGCACAAACTTGCTCCGCATGTAAAAAACTTGCATCTAAAGTCGCAAGTAAGAGAAAAAACGTGTCGTACAAGTAATTAAAACTTGTCACGCAAAAAAGAAGCCGAATCGAAACTTGACACACAAGTATCCCAAAAACTTGTCTTGGAGGACAAGTATTTAATAGTATCACATAGATTTTCTCTATTTATTTTTTATTTTTTAAAAAACTAATTAATAGGCTAATAAATTATAGGAGTATATATATTTTAGCCTTGGACCGCAAGCACAATATATTAATTTATCTTTTTTCCTCAATTTTCTTTTTCTTAACTTTCGTCTTTCAAACTCAAGTGTGGTCGTAATACCAGCAAGCACAACCAGGGTCGAGCACTCCCGCCGGCGAAGCGGTGGAAGCCTCTGTAATCAAGCCAATGACGGAGAGTCGAGCCGACGACGGAGGGTCGAACCGACGGTGGAGGAGGTCAGGCGAATACGCCGGCGGTGGAAAAATGAGATCCAAATCCCAATCCCATGGCTTAAAAACCCAGATCTACTTAAAAAACTTGTTTGAAGTCCTTGGCCTGTCGGTAAAGTGCGATATCAGTTTTGAGATCTTCATCTCATGGCTTCAAAATTCAAATAAGTGGACAATTTAACTGTTTTGGGAGAAACATTGCAAAATTAATGGCTTTCTCAGCCTAACATAGAAAGAAATTGGCCTCAAATTTGCACAATCGATGGCTTTCTCAGCACAATCAATGGCTTTCTCAGCCCAAAATTGCAAGAAAATGGCCTCCTCGGCCTAAAGAAGTGTTTCATGTTTCCAATTACATGTTTTCTCAACAAATAGGGTCAAAAGATAAGATGAGGAAACTGGGTGAAAACCCACCATACATCACCAACACGGTGATGAACTCGAATTTAATTTCAGAAATTTCGACAGATTAGAAGAACCAACCAGATCTGAAGCGGGAGAAGAGAAGAAAAGATCTTCCATGAGCATTGTGGTGGTTGGTGTCAATTTAGGGTTAATTTGGGGTTGCTTTGGTTTCGGTTTGGAGTTGATATGTTGGGGAAGTTTATCACATCCAAAGGGTAGTTGGTTATGAGGTTGTTCCTCGTTATCAAAGAAATAAACATTTCTTATTTAACATGGAAAAAATGTGGAAGCTACTTCACAAATAACTAGTATGTTATATTTGTGTTGCGCATACGATTAATGAGAATGGATAATGTGAGAATGAAAACTAAGGAGAAAAATGAGAATAAATTTCAACCGTTTGATCTGGTTAGATCTATGGCTGAGATGTGCCCGTAATTTTTTTTACCTCCGATGTTACAAAAACTGAGAATGACTGTGCCTATTTACTTAACACGACTGTGCCTTTTTTTTTATTAATATGACTATGCATGTTCTTATCTCATTGTGTGCGATTTTTTTAATGTGAGTGTGTAATGAGTGTGCAATATATGACGAATGACTGTGTCTTTTCATTTAACATGACTGTGCATTTTCACTTAACACGACCCTGCATGCTCTTATCTTTATGTGTGTGATTTTTTTTTCATGTGAGTGTGTAATGAGTGTGCAATATGTGATGAATGATTGTGTATTTTTATTAAACATGATTGTGTATTTTCACTTAACATGATTGTGCATTTTCACTTAACACGACTATGCATGCTCTTACCTCACTGTGTATGACTTTTTTCACATGTAATATAATGCACACATGGTGAAAATGCCTACACAGTAAATGTTAGATAAAAATGCGTAGTCACATACGACATTATATACAATCATTTACGAAATTCACACCACCAAGGTAAGTTTTTTTTTTCCGCACGCATGATGAGTGGCTGAGATTCATTATCATTTCTCTCCCGGAGAATCATTCTCACGTGAACCTTGTAACACCCCGTCTTTACACAAGGCGCTACTCGGTACTAGACCTCTCCTGGCACTACTCAAGTTAGCTTGACAACAAACTCATGCGGATCTTGCCACGTGGGCACGACGAGAAAACAATTAAAACATCTAACTATTTAATTTATAAAACCTGGAAGTATAAAAAACATGCTTTTTTATGGCCAAGTACACATAAATAAAAATACCAATTACTATCCAACATTCTCAACCCATTCTAAAAGCATCTATATCTAAACTAGCAACAAAACAATTCAACAAGAGATAATATTAATACAATAACTAACTGAACCCCAACGACCCAGACCTAATGACACGTGCGTGTCAATGATCCGCTCCACCATCCCGCCGAGGCTCCAACACGGGTCGTTAATTCCTTACTGGAACAGAAAAATGACCCCCTCCAATCTAACAAGTTAGATAAATGCGGTAACTATAAGACGTTTTAAAACCATTTCAAATGTCAACAGACAAATCCACAAACCACACACATAACTCTACAGGTCAATACCTAAGTATAGTCAAACAATCATTCATATATACCACACACAACACACAACCCGTTCACACATTAACACGACAATGCAACCCTTCATCCACCGTTGCAATCCAATCCTATGGCGTTGATGAGGTATTTTTCAGTCGTTTACCTATCAAAGAATCCTAACTTAACCAATCTGAGTAGAATGGTAAGTTAGGGTCGACCCACAAGGACTCGTGTATTTGTATTATTACTTGTATGCCAAGTAACCAAAGAAGGGGGGGGTTTTATGATTGAAAATCTAATCTAAGATGCAAAATAAAAGTAAATATGAATGCAAAGATGTTTACATCAAATAAGAGACAAGCATGTTCAACTAGTTAAATCCATCATGTATTTGCTTTGTTGATCATTGATTCTCTTGATTCTCTTCTCACTTGAATAATCTATTGTGGATTATGACCCTACTAAGGATTAAACCCGAACTTCAGATTTAGTTGAGAGAACTACCAGTCTAACAACCCTAATCATCTAACATCTTAAAAGACCTTCTAGATTCTATTAGACAAACGATTCAAGTTATCAATAGAAACAAAAACTTAGAGCAACCAGACATCTAAGTGACTTGTGAATTTATTCCCTTCTTTAACCAACTAGTCCAACCGGTACTAAATTGATTAAAATATACTCTTGACCAAATTAACTCTGACCGATAATTAACAAGATTCAGTTTTAACTAGAAATTCAATTAGGTGATCAATCTAACAAAACCCTAGTTTAGATTCAATTAAGCACAGGGAATAAATTTTATTAAAGTTTGTTGAGAATCGAATTAAACCTCACAACAATATGCAAAACATGACTTCAATAACTAGCCAAACACTAAGAAATTTAGCAATGCATAATTAAAATTAAGAAAAACTTACAAGAGTTTAAAGTTTGCCTCTAGAGAGAAAACCCTAGCCTCCAAAAGTATGATCTATGTTATGATAAAAATAAACTAACAAAAGCTTAAATATGTCTCCCAAAACAATCCTCAAACCCTCCAATTAAACATAATTTCGAACAAGATATAACCAAGCCCAAAAGTAGTCGGCCCATATCCGCGTGAAAGTCCGGATGGCGCGGGTTACACCTCGAATTATGCGGCCACGCAATTGGCAAGTCGCGCAATTTCTCTCAATCAAAATTGCTCGGGTTAGGTCCAAAATTGCGCGGTCGCGCATTTAGCATGCGACCCGCGCTTTTACCCTCAGTTCAGCATTTAGGTGACACTTGAGATGCTGTTTTGACCTACTTAGAGTTGGAATTTGGATTCAGAGTAAAACATGGATTGTAGCTCTTTGAATTAGCTTTCCAGTGATATGAAATTCAGCTTCATCCGACCACTATAGCTCCCAAACCAAGCATTGCAAGATAGAGGTGTCAAAACAACAACTCCAATAAATAACCCGGATGTAAGCGTTCTTTTCACAGAAGCTCTTGGGCCTTAACTCTTCTAGTCTTCACTTGTATCACTATAAGCTACATCAAACTTGACAACAATCATTTGAGATCTATCCCGTCCATGATTGTTTACCTAAAGATCTGCAAAACCGAACAAAACAAGCGCACCTACCCGAAAACATTAGATCCTAGAAACTAACCTAAAACTAACTAAAACTAAGTAAAATTTATGCAAAACCAACATAAAACATGCATCTAAACTACTCCTATATGCAAGCTATCAGACGCTCACACCTCGCGCCAAGTATATAAGCATGCCCTCTCACTCCTCACATCAAACGATCTACCTAATCCCCAGTCAAACCTCCACTGGAACACTTGCCAAAAATACTGATAGCATTTTCTTTTGAACCCAAAGGTACGGTCAAACCTCCACTAGAGCACTTGCCAAAAATACTGATAGCGTTTTCTTTTGAAAGGGCACGGTTTTCTCGTTACACGGACCATACATAGATAATACTTTCTCTCTGTCGTGTCGGAAACGGTACCAGTATAGAGAAACTATTTAAAAACTTTAGACGATAAAACATCAAAATAGTTCAAAAATATATTCGGTACTAATTCCCAAAATAAATACTACAATTATGGCATAAAATCTAACCAGACATAAAACAGCGCCGATCAAGTCTTATCTCGATTGAAGAGTCTCTATCAATACGAAAACTTACGGATTCGAATAAAAGTAATTCCCAACAAGACATAATGACAAGTCTCATGTACCCCGGTTATGCAGGAACGGTGACGATCATAAGTGGCCGGGATTGAAAATGGACGACGAAACTTGGCAGACCAAACTGAACTTCAACGACGTGAAGAATGTCGGGCGACGACCGACGACCGAGGGTGGAGATTAGAAATTTAGAACGTAGACAAGAGGAAGGAAGGAGGAGAAGGAAGAGATATCGGGTTTCACTGTGATAGCAACAACAATTTTAGGCTTCGATTGCAGTCGTGGACGACAAAACCAGAATGAGATGTGGCGGAGGACAAGAAACTAGCTTGATCATGAAAAGTGAGTTGGAGGAAGTCTTAATGAAGTGTTTTGTATATTGGGTAGTGTTTGGTTGAAGGCCAATTGGAATTTATGGTTTCGATAGTTGGTTTTAGGTTATTATATTATATTGCCTTGTGTCGTCCATGTTTTCCAAATTCTTTTTAAGTGTGTAACTTTATTTGTATCCTATTTCTTTATTTTAAGACCATGTATAAGAGTGTTATCTTTTAGAATAGACGCCACGTATATAAGGCCTGTTTGGTTTGTCGTGACATATGGAAACAGAAACTGAAACAAAATGAATCTAGACCATTTTTAGTGTCATAATACATTTATATGAAAAAATCATCCAACAACCTGTCCATTGTAAAAGTGAGATAGAAGGGATTGATTCCACCATTTTGTTACACACCCCCTTGGTGGATGTATGATTGAGGTGGAGCAAGCCTCTTTTACAATGGATAAGAGGTTGTGCAAAATAAGTTGATTTTTTTTTCAATATATCATGACACTAAAATGGACTACGTTCATTCCCATCCCGTTTGCGTTTCCATGAATTGCAACCAAACGGGGCCTTAGTTACATGTCATGATATAACTAGTTGAATCCCCGTGATACTCAAGGGATAATTTTACTAAAGACTATACATTATTATGATATTAATATTAAATTTAAAACACTTGTATATAACATCATAATAAAAACATGTAATTTATAAAAAAAAGCTTTAAGATTGTGCCCTATATTTTATCAACATATAAATAGAAAATTATATATTTGAAGTCCGAGTCTTGTTAAAAGATAAAAAAATTATTATGCATAAAATTAATATAAAAAGTGTTAGATCAAGTTATTATCAACATATAGATAAAAAATTATATAATTAGATCTCTAATATTTTTACAAGATAAAAAATATATGCATAAAAAATATGAACATATAGATCAAGTTATTATATTTGTAACACCCCATTCCTACCCCGGAGGTATTACCGCCAGTAACCCCGATTAAGACTAAACCGAAGCTACCCAAGGCTTTAAACTGACTGAACAAACTAAAAACAAGGTAAATGAAACCATTTAAAACCTAACCAACTTAAGTTAAATATTACAGCGGAAAAACACGTAAAAGATCTTATACAAACCTTAACTTAAAAGAATAAATAAATAGAACAACCTTCTATTTAAACAAAATCTTCATCAAGTCTTCCTTGAGTTCTTATTCCTTGAGTTCTTATTAATATAAAAAGTGTTAGATCAAGTTATTATCAACATATAGATAAAAAATTATATAATTAGATCTCTAATATTTTTACAAGATAAAAAATATATGCATAAAAAATATGAACATATAGATCAAGTTATTATATTTGTAACACCCCATTCCTACCCCGGAGGTATTACCGCCAGTAACCCCGATTAAGACTAAACCGAAGCTACCCAAGGCTTTAAACTGACTGAACAAACTAAAAACAAGGTAAATGAAACCATTTAAAACCTAACCAACTTAAGTTAAATATTACAGCGGAAAAACACGTAAAAGATCTTATACAAACCTTAACTTAAAAGAATAAATAAATAGAACAACCTTCTATTTAAACAAAATCTTCATCAAGTCTTCCTTGAGTTCTTATTTCTGAAACTCAGTTTCGCTTTGAAGTAGATCAATCATGATCTTCACTCAAGTATAGCCATTGGAAACCTTTCTTCAACTTCTGGAGCTTCAAACATATGAATCCGCCTCTTGAATCAACTTTCAAGAAGAGCCTAATGTGCCGTAAACCAACGGTGGACACCAGTCGACCATATAAAAGAAAAGAAAATGGACGAGTTAGTCTAATGAAAAACTAGCAAGCGGAGAATCTAACTTGGTTCTTATGGTTGTAACTAAACATATTGACATCCAAATCCGATTAGACTCGGATTATGATCCAACAGTTAACAGTCTTATCGAGAATAAGAAGGAGACTCGCATAATCAAGAGAGAGAACACCACCGCTTGTGGTTTCTTTAAAAAGCATAAACAATTGTTGGGAACCCATATTAATCACATAACACTTTGAAAAACCTCCATCGACTAATCAGATTGACTTAATCAAAGTTTGATTAAGAATCATTCGTAACCGGGAGCAAGAATGGTTATCGAATAGAATAACCATTCGAATACATTAATGTGCCTAACGCACTTATATTGTATTACTTTCAAAACTTTTCACAAACAAGTTGGCAACTTTTAATCGGCTCAAACTACTGCCGGTGGAACACAATACTATCGAGGTCAGAGGGCCTGTTTCATCCTTGAACAACAAATAGCATGGGTCCCAATGATGGAGAGATTAGAGGGCTTGTTTCATCCATAATCCACTACCAACACATATTGAATGGAACACAATACTATCGAGCTCAGAGGGCATATTTCATCCTTGAACAACGAATAGCACGGGTCCCAATGATGGAGAGATTAGAGGGCCTATTTCATCTATAATCTACTACCAACACATATTAATAAATGCACTTAGCTAGAGTGCATAGTCACCCCTCAAGCGTAGAGCGGGCCATGGTCATGTCCTAAGTATTAGGGGATCAATATTGGTACTGCCTAATACGAGTTTTAAAGATATGCTTCCGAGACTAAGCTCATATCCCTGAACTAAGTTAATCCATATCAATGTCTCAGCATGAGACAACTAAACATGCAAGGTCACATACAACGGACCTAAATCCAGTTCTAGCGCGAAACTGAATGAATAACAATATGGTCATTATTTCTAACAAAACAACAACCTATCATATTTTATTAATCATACAAGTTGTTCCCACGCAAGTATTAAATGAGATTCAATTCCTCATTTAATAACAATAACGCAAGAGAGAATCGTCCACTTGCCTTAGAAGGCGTGCTCAACGCCCTTAGCAATTCAACAATAATCTTTATCATCCTTCTGATAAATATAACAAAAGGATTTCTCAGCAACGAGCTCACAGAAACACTTCTTAGTTGTATACTCAACTCCTACAACTTCCTAATCGATAAACGATTTAATTTTCGAATATCGATATATAATAAACCCTTAGTTATCATGCTTCAAGGAGCCATCTTGGCGGAATTATAACTAATTATCCGCTTCACTTTTGGAACAATTTTCTAAATAAAAATTATTCATTAGCAACAATTCTTAAAGGTGACCAAATCTCGGATCAAACGGATTAACAACGAATCCCGAGTAATTATCCGAAGTCCTTTACCTGCCAATCGGTATCAAAACTTGTATTCGCTACAACTGAAGATCCGGACGTCCGTTTTCTGAGCGGTTTGAACCTGTGGGACCATAAAGATTATAAAAACCATATATTTAATTAGCAAAGCGGAACCGAAAGGCCCTTACGGTGGCTCCGCAATCAACCCGCTAATTAATTTCGATTGTATATACCTTCACTCGAGCCCATGGCTCATTTGGCTCGATCATGGCTCGATCCCCGAGCCCGAGGGTGGTTGGGCGTTGCCCGGCGGTGGCCCTTTCTGTGGGTGGTGGTCGGAGAGGCTAACGGTCGCCGGCGGCGTCATATACGGCGAGGCGAGAGGCTAGTCGGCGGTAAGGAGCTCAAATTCTTCCTTCCCGAATCTGTTCGTTCCGTCCCGATGCAGCTCTGCTGGTTCGGTGTTGCAGCAGCCAAAGAAAGAAGAAGAAGAAGATGTGAAGATGAAGGTGGAGGTGGAAGGGAAAGTAGCCGGCGGTGAAGCTGAATTCTTCCGCCCGAGTTCGTCGTTCGCCCCAAACTCTCTCCTTTGGTTTGTATTTGACGAGGCAATAAAGATATGCCTTGATCCATCCTAATCCCATTCTGGTTCCTTCCTTACTAAGGCTTAGAAAGAGATAAGTTTTAAAATCCAAAACCCGTCTCGGAACGGGACTCACGTTAAAGCGGTAAAATTATGTACCTCGGGTGGAAAAACTTACTAAACGAAAAACGTCCTGTAAATTATAAAGACCAATAAAATCAATTTTCCATGATTTTATCACGCTACCTTTAATTTTTAAGGCTTCCGTTTCGTATTTTAAATCCTTTCCGGTACATAATTAAAAAGACGGCTTATCCAATAAATATTTTTTTCCACTGAAAAATCCTAGAATTCACACCGATCCATAAAATCATTTCTTTGTGATTTTAGGATATCACCAACAATTTTCTAGGATTTAATCTCCAACAAAATATTGTATTAAGCGTTAAAACGGACTAAGAGGTTAAAAGGATATCCGAGAGAAATTCAAAAATATCCTTAAAAACCGCATTTATTACAATATTATAAAAAATTGGATATATAGAAAGAATGATACAAGTAATTATAATATTTATTATTAAAAAACATAATATTATTTTATTTAAGGAATGCCACGTGGCGCATCTTTTTCAACAAACATGGTTTCTACTTTATAATGTATTAGATAGATATGTGTTCACGTGTAAATGTTTGGGACATATGGAGTTTTTTTTTTTTGATAAGGTAAGATTTTGATTCACCAAATCGAGAGATGATGACTGGACAGGCCAATACAAAACAACAGGTAGCATATTGGCGAATAAGGAAGACGACTCCAAGCCAAACGAGACACCTTCGATGAAAGGGGTTGGACACCCACAAGAAGGCAGCGAATCTTGACTCTCAACTATAGTAAAACCTACAAAACCATTGAAAATAAGGAGTCACAACATCTAGGTCGAGAGCATATTAGTACACGACCTAGAGCAAAAGGATTGAAAGTAGCCAACGGCCCAACATGCCGAAACCACCAACAGTCAACAACAACGGGGAAAATACTTCGAAAAGCTAAAAAAGAAATTTGTCATCAAACAATAACTACAAAATGATATTTTGGAAGATCGACAAAATTTGAAAGTTTGATTTTAGTGAAGTCTAAAAAAGAGTGGTCAAGGAGATAAATAAAAAAGCAAATTTGTTTGTCTCTGATTTCGATTTAAGGTATCGATGTTCCGATCTGATGAGATCCGTCAAAAACACCAAGCAGAAACACAACTTAAAAACGGACTAAACTTAAGGCAAAGTACTGGGCTTTGGAAAAGGCATAATGGGCATATGTGGCCCACAAACTATTCAGGAAAGAGGCATATCGCATCAATGGTGGTGGAAAGACCCAAAACCAGCGCATCTAGGGATGTTCAATGGGTCGGGATAGGTCTACCCGATTTCTTCAAATTTCTTCAAATTTCCTTCGATTTCTTCTTCACTGTGAACCTCAATACCAACCTTAAGATCCTCGGTACCGACCCTACTGCCTCGACACTAGCCTTGTAACTGAGAGCATGCTTCGGTAGGGGGTCGTTAGTCTTTGTTTTTGCCTCGATTCTTCTTCTAACGTGTCCTGTGGGGTTGGTAACGAACCTCTGAAAATTTATTCTTGGCTTGAACTTGATTCTCCACCTCTTTCTTGACTTTATTCCGCTTCTACTTCTTCTTGAACTTCTCTCTACTCCTAAAAATGCTTCGACACAGCTTCAAAACCTACAAAAACACCACCAAAGCTTATGTAGACTGCATATCTTAAGAAAATATGAAAATCTAAACAAACGACTCAAAACAAAACACAAAACCAAAGAAAAAGACGCAAACACATCCTAAAAACACGACTAAAAAGGCAGACATCACACAGCACACACACAAAATCTTAAATTGCAATTCATAATTAACTACTTACATACTACATACCCAACTGTAATCAAATTCTTAATTAATCACAAATTGCCACACCACTTTAGAGGCAACAACAAGTTACAAAATTGGAGCCTACGATGCGAAGATCAGAGTCGAGGAAGCCGGGAAGGAGCGGAGGAAGAGGAGGAGCACCGCCCTACGCCGACGGGTGAGGCCAAGCAAGCAAGGAGACTTGGAGCGAGCGAGCGCACTACACACTTACACATGGAGGTTTGGACCCCTTGGAGTGAGCGAGCATCGAGATCTAGAGGGCTGAGTTATAGCCAGCGGCGGCGTGCGAGCATCGGGCAGGCAGGAGTGGGTTGAGCGGCGGCCGAATGGGTAGATATAGGGTTTCACGGGTGAGGTACTCGGAGGAAACATCGGGGTCATAAAATGAGCAGTCGATCAGTCAAATAGTCCCCATTTTAGAGGGAGCTGGTTGAATATATATATTTTTTTAAAAAGGGTGTAGGTTGTGCGGGTCGACCCGCAACCCGGCGGGTATTGCCCGACCCGACCCGTGACAGATTTTGCGCTTGTTTTGTTCGGTTTTGCAGATCTTTAGGTAAACAAGCATGGACGGGATTGATCTTAGTGGACTATGGTGGAGTGTGAGGTAGCTTCGAGTGATACAAGTGAAGATTGGAAGAACCAAGACCCAAGAGCTTGAGGGATAAAAACGCTTAAACCCGAGCTATGCATTTTGCTTGTAGTAGTGGACTTGCCTCTTAAGCTTGCTCACTTCACCTTCAAGGAATTGGAGCTTCACATCTCTATCAATGTCTTCTCCCTTTGGATCATATAATTTCCTTGCACCTTCACCTTGAACTTTCACCTCCTTGCTAGCTTGACTCACCCCATACATGGCCTCATAATCGGATAGCTTGTCAAGTAGCTCCCAAGCTTGATCCGGTGTCAAGTCTATGAACCCACAATCGGTGTGGAGATTGAGCTTGTCCTTCGTTACCGGATTGATGCCTTGGAAAAAGATGTCTTGAAGCACATATGGTTGTTGTCCATGAGTAGGACATTGGCGCAACATCTCCTTGAAACGGTCCCATGCTTCGAAGAGGGGCTCATTCGGACCTTGTTGAAAGCTTGCAATCTTCCTTCTTAACTCGGTTGTCTTCGAGGGCGGGAAGAAAATCATCAAGAAAGCATCATAGAGTGTCTTCCAAGTTGTGATTGACCTAGGAGCTTGGCTCTCGAGCCAATGTGTGGCCTTGCCCCCAAGTGACCATTTGAACGCCTGTAGAAGCACATACTCCAATGTCTCCTCGTCGGTAGAGATCGTCTCACACATATCCACAAATCGTTTAACATGCTCTATGGGACACTCATGTGGGCGGCCCTCGAATTGATCACGCTTGATGAGGGAGATGAATTGCGTCTTGATCTCAAAATTCTTGGCAATCTCGGGAAGCACGATAGCCGGCTCGGGTACCCTCAACTCCGGATGCATGTATTGGCGTGCATTCCGGGGTAGAGCGTTGAGTTGAGCCTCGGCTCTCATCCGTTGCTCCCGTTCTCTTCTTGCTACCTCCTCTTGATTGTCCCTCTCAAGTTGCAATCTAGCCATTTCGGCCCTAAGTTGAGCCAACTCCTCATCAACATGGAGAGCTTGATTCGCCATCCTTTTCCTTCTTCGGGCTTCCTTGAGAATACTTTCCGGATCACTCACAAACTCAAGCTCAAGTGTTCCTCGGGAGGAACGAGCTAGCATACACCTATGAAACAAAAACACAAACCAAAACAAATCAAAAACAAACAAAGGGTTTGGGCTATTCCCTCACCCAAATCACTACCAAAACACAAGAACCTCACCAAATTGGCACTCAATGCACTTAGACTTCCCCGACAACGGCGCCAATCTTTTGATCGCTCTCAGATGCGAGGTTCAAGAGATACAATTTATAACCCGACCCCGTTGTAGTACGTGGTGGGTGTCGAACACTCGGGAAGTCTACTCGATCGATGTGCCTGGATACTAGGGAGCTAGAAAGGAGAGCATAAAACAAAGGAAAACAAAGAAAACAGTCGGGACCGACACTGAGGTCACGTCGGGCCCGAGGTTGGCGACAAGAGGAAGTCGAGACCGACACTGGGTAAGTCGGGCCCGAGGTAGCTGGGGATGTCGAACTCAAAGATTTAAAAGTAGATCTTGGGTTTTTGGGTTCCTTCCCTAGTAGATTAAGGCCTTTCCACCCCAATTCAGGCAATGAGTGATGATCGGACTAGGATCGAGTGCTTTCGCCCTCGTTCCAACCACATCTACACCTCGATCCATGGGGAAATCCCCTTCGAAGCAAGGTCTTGAGATTGACACATGTTCACTTTCGCTACTTTGCCAATCTCAAGCCTTGATTCCCAACTTTCGCAAGGAATTGTAGCTCTATGTAGAGTGGGTTCCTTAGATCAAACACTCAAGGCTATGGAATTGGGGTTTCTAGCCTAAACCTAGCTAGGGTTTTCCCCCATAACCCAAGATCAAGGAGATCTACTCCATGTGACAAGCAAAGAAAGCAATCAAATCAAAAGGGAAAGCAATCATCATAATCAATCTCAAAACAAAGCAAAGTTTCATTCAAATCCAAAGCAATCCACAAATTCAAATCAAAGGTTTTCAAATCCACAAGAACAAAGCAAATCAAAGTAAATCTACCAACAAAACCTATCAAGCCTTCCTCCCTTGGCCGATTCTCTCTCTCTTCCTTCTCCTCTCCTTCCTCCTTGCTCTCCAAGAATCCTCTTGGCTCCCTTGGAACCCCCTTTTTTTGTGTGTGTGTGGGAACCCTTTCTTAGAAGACAAGAGGGACTTTTATAGATTAGATGAAGGGCAAAAGTGGAAGTCCACAAATTTGTGCCTTGGAGCCCAAGTAGTTCGGTGACCGACTCGGACCGACACGGAGGACCTCGGGCCCGAGTTACTGTGCATCTCGGTCCGAGGTTGGAGACTTCAAAGTCGGGCCCGATGTGGTTGCAACTCGGTCCTGACCTCGTTCCACCTTCTTCTTAGTTGGATTCTCTTGTTCTTCTTCATGGCTTGCTTCTCTCTTTCCCGCTTTAGCTCGGCCTTTGCTCCATGTCTCGACCCTCCTTCTAATCGATCCTCGATTCATGCCAAATTACCTACAAAACACATAAAATGTGCGTAGTCTCCGAATCTCATAGAAATACGGGAACTAAGCTAAAAAGGAACAAAACGCACAAGAAAAGGGGAAAAAGAAACATATTTACAAAGGAAATCACATATGAAAACACCACCAAATAGAGAGACATCAATTTACAATCAAACTTTGCATTCATAGTTAGTTATTAGTTTGAATATTAGATTAGATAATCATTCATAAAACCCTCCATATTAGTTACTTGGTACATAAGTAAAAGCATAAATACACGAGTCTCTGTGGGATCGACGCTTACTTGCCGCTCTAATGAGTTGGTTAAGCTAAGGTTTCTTTGATAGGTATTAACGACCACTGAAAATACCTCATCAAATTTGGCGCAGTTGCTGGGGACTCGTCGTTATTTGTGTTTCTACTTTTGTGCTATTTTTGGTGTTGTGAACCTATCTTACGGTTCATAACACCTGTGCTACTAATCTATGGCTTTGTTCGATTTTAGACAGCTGCAGGATGAACACTTCCATGACTATTTTTTAAGATTTCAAGACCATGTGTTTGAACTAGGTGCTTGGGGATTACAGTACAGTGATATAGAGGTGAACATGGGAGTTATCCATGGTATGAAGTTTGAGACAGGAGGGTTGGCCGACTATATGAGCAATGAGAGGCTTTTATATATGGGACCTGAGGAATGCTGAGATTTCTTCTGTTTCATGAGCCATCAAAGCTTTCTGGTTGAGTCATCTTCCCTACCACTTCAGCTGGTTGATAAGTCTCTTGAGGATATAATCAGGGATCTCTCCAAAGGGTCGGATACTAGAATCAAGGAGCACTGTGAGTCTTGTTCTTCATATTTTTATTCCACAATATCATGTCCTTTTGAGTTGTGTGAAAGGAGTGGTGGAATCACATTGGAGTCAAACGTTCATGAGTCAAACACCCAAATGCAAGTTGAGGAGCAATCTAAGACACTTGATGTGGGTTATGAGGATGAATTTGATGCCCAACATGAATTCACACCTATAAGGCAAGTTGAGCAGATCATCACAGAGCCAAGAGAAGTTTGTGTAGGCATAAAGATTCTTACAGAGCTTAGGGAGCCTGAATCATCTTCACTCACGTGGAGTAAATTGCTTGAGGGTTTTACGGTTTTGGAAGAAGACTCTTTTGTCGACCAAGATGACTTCTTTGCTGATGAAGTAGACAACCATGAGGGAGAAAAACAACATGATACATCTATTAAAGCTCCTACTATCATGGTGCGCCCTATGTTAGGCCTTGACATTCCTTGCTTCAGTTTCCCCACGTTCTCATATCAGGAGCTTATGGAGTTCCAAGAAGAGGAGCCAAGTCTACAACACAAGGTGGAAGATGGAGAATATATGGAGTTCATCTTGGATATAAGTGGTCTTGCTGACAAGTGCTTTGATTCATACTGTAAGTATTTTCTAAAGCCACCACTTGTGTTGAATTTCTTTGAACAAATGCCACCTCTTGAAAATTGGGCACACATGTTTGATAAGTTAAAACGGTCTTTGAAAGTTATATTATGCATCTTTAATTTATCATTGTGTTACTTATGCTTTTCTGAGTTGTGTGCACAGGGATTTGACAGGTTATTAAGGGCATTGACAATGTCTAATCTTGTCAAATCATGCTCAAGGTCAAGCTAATGACATTAAACAAGCTCTTATTGGGAGGCAACCCAATGTTTAGATTAGATTTTATTTTGAGTTAATCTTTTACTTTTTAGGTAGTTTTTGTGCGTGTTTTTAGATATCACAGGTCCGAAGACAAATTACTCACCACTACCACCATCGGATCACCGCCGCATTACCCGTATCACTAGAGTTTTTGTAAGTATTTCTCTTCTCTTTACTTTTTACTATACTTTGGGGACAAAGTATGTTTTAAGCATGGGGGGAAGGGAATTACTTGTTTGCATTTCATGTAGTTGCATTAGATTAGGTCATATTTCAATTTTTGCATACATTGATTAAAATTCTTGAAAAATAAAAAAAATGAGAAAAATTGAAAAAATACAAAAATATTGCATTTAGTTTCTTATTTCCCAATTGTTTAATTCCTCTTGTTTCTCTAAGTTGAGTATGAATTCTAAACCATGATTTGCATGATTTACTGAAGTTGATATAATATGAGCATGATCGTTGATTAATTACCTTGATTATAGGATGGAGCATGTATATAGCTTGGGTATTTGATTCATTCTGAAGTTCTAGACAACAATTAGCCTTGTGAGATATTTTTGGCCTTTCATGATTATATTGTTCTCTACATTCTTGAGTGTATCACCATGATTATCTAGCTCTAGAACTTGCGTTATGACTCTTTTTCAAGGCTACTTTATATGATTGAATGCATGACATTAAAGTGATTGAGGCAATGTTTTTTTATAAGCCTATTATTTCTCTTCCTACCCTACAAGATCCATGTTCTTGACACCCCTATTTCTTTGAGCTTTAAGCCTGTTTGTATTAACTCCACAAAATGATCCCTAGCCTAATAAGCTTGACCCATAATCCGGGATTTAGGACTTTAGGTTGTGATTGTGTTTTGTGTGAGTTTGATGTAAGTATGGGGGAATTGGAAGAAAAGGAGGAAAAGAGGAAATAAAACTCTTGTGTGAGCAAAGTGAAAAAAAATGAAGATGAAAAGTTTGTTGCAAAGCAAAAGAAAAAAAAAGAGAGCTTAATTGTTAGTAGTCTTCATTAGTATGAAAGAAAGAGTTGAAGAAGAGGCAAAGAAAGAGAAAAAAAAGCAAAGTGTTTAAATGTAAATGTATGGAGTTGAGAAAGGAAGTTGGGAAGTGTTGTGTGAAATGAAGTGTAAGGTTTGGGTTTATGATTAGTTCTTTATCCCGGATTTAGCACCACAAGCCAAATATTATCCCTTCCAAATTTCTCTTTACCTTGGCCCCATTACAAGCCTTAAAAATACCTCATGATTTTTGTTATGTGTTTGATCCCCAACGGTGGAGATTTAGAACACTGATGCAAGCATATGGTAGTCTAGTTTTCATGGTTGATTTTGAGTGAAACACATACCCTTAAACACTTGAGAGTTGAGTGCAAACACAATTACCTTGGTGAGGTCTAGAATAAATGAATGGTCTTTGCTCTAGGCTTGTTATAATGCATGTTAGGAAGTCTTGGTCGGGTTTTTAGTTATATGTGAAATGCTTGTTTGACTTGAGATGGATGTATGATTGCATTTCTATGGTGTGATTTGGATTTATGTCTTGCTTGAGGACAAGCAAGGGTTAAGCATGGGGGAATTTGATAGCTTGCATTTAGGTAGTGTTTAGGATGCATATTTATGTTTATTTTGCATGGTTTTAGTTGAGTTTAGCTTAGTTACTAGGTTTTTAGATTTTCTAGGAAATTCGGGTTTTGCGCTTGTTTTGTTCGGTTTTGCAGATCTTTAGGTAAACAAGTATGGGCGGGATTGATCTTAGTGGACTATGGTGGAGTTTGAGGAAACATCGAGTGATACAAGTGAAGATTGGAAGAACCAAGACCCAAGATCTTGAAGGATAAAAACGCTTAAACCCGGGCTATGCATTGGAGTTCTTGTTTCGACACCTCTATCTTGCAATGCTTGGTTTGGGAGCTATATTGCTCGGATGAGGCTGAATTTTCTATCATTGGAAAGCTAATTCAAAGTTCTACAATTCATGTTTTTACTCCGAGTCCAAATTCCAACTCTAAGTTGGTCAAAACAGCCTTTGAAGTGTCGCCTGAATGCTGAACCGAGGCAATTGCGCGGGTTAGCATGATAAAAGCGCGGCGCGCATTGTGCAAGACCGAGCAATCGGGCTTTGTACGTGGAGATGTCTTGGGCTGAGAATTGGGCTCGACCTTTTTGGGCTTAGATTATATCTTGTCCGACTTTGAAGCTTAATTGTAGGGTTTTGAAGGATTATTTTGGGAGGCATATTTAAACTCTTGTTAGTCTATCTTTTGTCATAAATTTTGATCAACTTTTGGAGGCTAGGGTTTTTCTCTCTTGAGACAGACTTTGAAACCTTTGTAAGTTTGATTTCAATTTAATTATTCATTTCTAATTTCTTTGTGTTTGACTAGTTATTGAAATCATAGATTGCATACTATTGTGAGGTTTGATTGATTCTCAACAACTTGAATAGGTTTATTCCCTGTGCTTAATTGAATCAGAATTATTCTAGAGTTTTGTTAGATTGATCACCTAATAGAATTTATAGGTTAATTTATAACTAATCTGATTAATGCCCGTTCGGGGTTGATTAGATAAAGTAGCATCTATAATTATTTGGACCCGTTTGGGCTATTCAATTGTAGAAGGGAATAAATCCACAAATAACTTAGATGTCTGTTTGCTCTAAGTGTTTGTTTCTATTGATAAATTGATTCGTAAAGATGTCGTTTAATTGAATCTAGACGTTGTTTTAGGTTGTTAAATGATTAGGGTTGTTTAGACTGTTAGTTCTTTCAACTATTTATGAAGTTTGGGTCATAATCCTTAGTAGGAATATAATCCACAATAGATTATTCAAGGGAATTGAGAATTGAATGAATCAATGATCAATGAGCATATCTATGATGGATTTAACTAGTTGAACATATTTCTCTCAAATATTTACAATCAAACTTTGGATTCATAGTTAGTTCTTAGTTTGCATATTAGATTAGATAATCATTCATAAAACCCTCCATATTAGTTACTTGGTACATAAGTAAAAGCATAAATACACGAGTCTCTGTGGGATCGACCCTTACTTGCTGCTCTACTGAGTTGGTTAAGCTAAGGTTTCTTTGATAGGTATTAACGACCACTGAAAATACCTCATCAACCCGCAACCCGAATTTTTGGAAAAATCAACCCGCAACCCACAATTTGTAGGTCGGGTCAGTGCGAGTTGCGGGTGATCTGACCCATTGAACATCCCTAAGCGCACCAAAGATGTTTGGATGGAAAATTCTCCAACATGGCAATCCAGTGAAGAAGATCGAGGATCTAGGATAGCAAAAATTTACTAGGATGCAGTCGTATAAGGTCAATCGAAGGTGATGAATAAATAATTTGGTGCAAGATGTGGATTAAAAGATAAAAACAACACTTCCTTGGTTTAAATTTCTAAGTTTCCATAATCTTGTATAGTGAGATCCAACACCAGATTCATGAATATGATCAAAATTAGATGAGGGCTAATCTCAAATATATGAAATAATTCGATTGCTTTACCTGGCTTTTGAACTAGAAGGCCGATCTTCAATTTCATGAACCAGAAGCTCTTTAACTATTCTTAAGAACCATTTCTTAATTTAAGAAGCTCTTGCCAAAGGGTAGTGAGTGGCTTCTCACCAAAGGGGGATGGTTTCTCACCGAGAAAGAAAGTGATTTTTCTAGAAGAACTTCTCACTCATAGAATTAGAAAGTTTGATCGTTTTCAATCATCTTCTACATCAGGAAAAGCTTAAGAAAGGAGTGGACATGAAAATGAATTGATAAAGACTACTGTTAGTGCACAAAAATTCTGTCTTTTAATGCACTAATTATGAACTCCTCATCTTCCGCTCCGCTCCCAATCTTCTAACCTAAACCTGCAAAACAATGGACACAGGGGGCGGGGACCCCCTAATCCACCTCCGATTCCTAAGTCAAGAGAGGGAATTTTCATTTCGAGCGTCGAGGTACAACGAGAGAACGGTGAATCCCTGAACAGACGAGCTAAGCGAGTATTTGCTTGTCCAAGTTTCAGAATATACCGATATGCACATGTGGATCCCTACACGCCTAGGGCGTATATTTATAATGGAAGAAGGAGATCAGAGGGCCTGATTTTACATATCTCCTAGGGCTGCTTAAAGCCCAAGCTAGGGATATTCCCACCTTCTCCAAATTTAATTCTATCATATTTGCAGGATAGAATCTTCCATAAAATTGCACAACTACCATATATTTAATAATATGGAAAATAATAAAAATAATAATAAATGCGTAGTAATTTAAGAAATACCTTTTAATAGCGAAAATAACTATGGTAACTATGTTTGTTTTACCCGCCCACAAATGCCCCACCTACACCGCCTTACATGTTTTACCATGTTCGGCGACGTAGGGTACAGAGGTTTACTAATCGAAGTGGCCAAGTGGATTGGTCGATGTCAAGTCCCCTAACGCTTTCGTATATTTGTATGCACATGAGCGGATTTCATGGGCTTCAATATTTATGAGCAAGTGTCATAAATTCTTTACTATTTATGAGCGAATATCATAAACTCTTTATTTTATGAGCGAATATCATAAATACTTATTTATGAGCGAATATCATAAACTCTTTATTTTATGAGCGAATATCATAAACTCTATTTCTCATACACGCATATGAAAAATTCATTAGTGCGATTAACTAATGTTGCACCTTTACTATTTTTTTTAGGCAAGACTCAATCTAATGCAAAAAGTTGGCTTTTATTAATAAATAAACATGAATTTCATGAACTTACAAAGCTAAACGAAATGAATGCAAAAAACGAAAAATCCTAAGGGTCTCATCAAAACCACATGGGAAAAAGAGTGTCCTGTTTACATGAAATTCCTAATCCCGAGATCCCTGCGCAGGGGAAGACGGGTGATCGCACTCACGATCATCACCTCGTGAAATTATGCTCTCACACGCAGTACTACGATCGCGACGGGATGTCCCACGATCGCGGACCTCGGTGGCATGGTCGCGGCGTGGCGATCCATGGCCTCGGTTTTGCCCCAGATCCGGGGTCTTGCTCTCAGTTCAAGCGTTGCGGTCGCGACCCTCGGGCTCGCGATCGCGGTTTCGTGGCTGGTCTTCAATTTTCGACTCTTCTTCTATTTTCCGCATAAATTCCGACTTAGGGAAATTTCCCTTAGAGCATAGACGAGCATCTAATTGATTGGCCCAGACTCGAATTATGGCGTCTCCATCTCTGAATTGGACCATTTGATGGAGGGTCGATGGTATCGCTCCAATCCCATGAATCCAAGGCCTCCCCAAGATCAAATTGTAGGGTGAAGGCACATCAACAATCAAGAACTCAATGGTCACCACTTTTTTGGCTAGGCTGACTTGGGTTTTAAACATTCGAAGTGGATACGTTGGATAGCCACCAAGTCCAGTCAATTGCATCTTGAGCGGGATCAAATCTTCACTGCTTTTCCCAAGGAGTTTGAAGACCTCAAAGTACATGATGTCAACCGAACTCCCTGGATCAACGAGAGCATGATGCACCTTAAAACCTTCCAGCTCGACTGCTAGAACTAAGGGGTCGTTATGAGGAACTTGGATTGTCGCAAGGTCCTTGTCTCTAAAGACTAGCCCATCCGCCGCACACACGGGAGAAGGGGGTCATCGTGGCTCGGCCTGCTGAACTCTCATTACTTCAAGTTCATGGCAGGACTTCCTGAAGTTACTCCTTGCTTCATCATCTTCATGCATGTAAGATGCCGAGATTGTTTGGATGACTTCAATCTGCTTCTGCCCCGGCTCATCACCTTTCTCACCTTTCTCAGGTTTGTCTCTCTTGATGAACTCATGCAAGTACCCTTTTTCAACCAAGCTTTCCAGATATTGCTTAAATGACTCACATTGTTCAGTCATATGCTCCCGAATTCTATGGTACATGTAGTACTTTCTACTACGTGGATCATCTTCACGACATTCCTCTTTGGGAGGATATTGAAAAAAGCTCTCATGCTTAATGCAGGGTAGGATTTGATAGGTTGGCAAACTAAATGCGGTGTAAACCGCTCTAATCTGACCCTTTCTCTTGAAGTTTTCAAAACGGCGGTGAGTTTTATGAGGAGGAGAGGACGGTCTTCCTCTTACTTTGGAATTAGCCTCCTCTAACCGCACATACTGATGAACACGCTCTTGAAGCTCGGTTATTGTAGAAGGAAGGCTTAATGTCAATTCCTCTCTCAGCTTGATATCAACAAGGATTGCCCTTTTAAAGGTTGTAATAGCGGTCTTATGATCACATCCCTCAACTTCTGCATAGCATTCCATGAATCGATTTGAGAAGCAACACAAGCTTTCTCCCTTCTCTTGTCTGAGTCCGAAGAGCATGTCGAGTGATGCAGCATCTCGAATGTTGGCTATATATCGCTTCACAAACTTAGAAGCCAATCGTCCCAAAGTCTGGATTGATCCCGGCCTGAGGCTCTGAAACCATTTCAAAGGGCTTTTAAAGAGGCTTCTCGGAAACATCTTGCACATGATGGCCTCTTCAGACACCCACAATGCCATTTTATGGGTGTAAGAAGCAATGTGACTTACAGGATCCGTATTCCCGTCATATAGAGTAAAAGATGGGGGAGAAAATTTTGACGATGGTAGGGCTCGTTGGATGTCCATGTGAAACGGCGTTGACGTCAACAAAGCCAACTTACTCTCTGCTTGGTCTCGAGCCGATTGCAAGGTATTGCCTTCCGCTCTCAAAAGATCAAGTAGCCTACTTTGAGTACGCTCAAGAGCTCGGGCCCTTCCTTCAATCCTCTCAAGGCTAACACTCCGACGCTAGCTACGTCGTCTCTTCTTCTTTTTCTTGCCTTGTTCATGTTTAGGCTCGGAAATTTCAGTAGGATCATAACGATCGTCCCGCTCACACAAAAGATCACGTCGATCATCAGGTCTGCGGTCGCGGTTTGACCTGCCGTGATCGCGGCTTTTGTCTACGGGGTCGCGGCTTCGCCCGCGACGATTATCGCGGTTCTAGACTTTGCTCGAGTCGCCCGAGGACGGGTCACAGGATTGAGGGGGGTCCGCGGCCTGAGATCTTTTACGTGGGGGCGACTCGTGGTGGTGGTCTCTTTGCTGGCTCCTTGGCACTCTCCTATCGCTATCATAATCAATCTACATCTCGCCGGATTCGTCAGAGCTGATCGGTTGAGGATTGTGACGGTTATCGACGAATTTAATAACATTTGCAAGCCGTCGATTAGTCCTCTCAATTTTTGATTCGTCAATGGGGTGCTTGCCTTGAACTTTATCCAATGAGCGTTTCAGCCTGGCGATTTTCCAAACGGGACTCAACTTCTGCACACCTAGTTTGGTACTTCTCATTCTCTCTCAGAGTAGTAGCCAAAGCATGGGTGATCTCGTCGTCTTCTTCGTCCCCGACGGTTGTAGATGCTCCGTTCCTGCCGTTTGGAGCAGATGACAAGGTGATGTGATAGTCACCTCTTACGGGATTAGACCCGACACGACTATATTGGCCTTACTCTAGACGAGGGCTAACCAAATTAAGGTTTGGCTCGCAAATAGAGAGTGAAGGCTCAGAAATACGCAGCCCGCGGTCGCGGTTTTCTGGACCGCGGGCGCGATTTGAATGGTCGCGATCGCGCTCCTCCTGGTCACGGTCGCGGCTCTGTTCGGCGATTGTGATCGCTTGGACCGATTCGCCTTGCTCCTGATTTCTTCGATTGTTTTCATTCCAGACAACACGCATTGCCGACTCCCATGCTTGATCAAACTCGGGATTCAGGCCTTGAAGTACCACGACTGACGATTCCGTTGCTTGACTCGGGCCCCACACAGTCTATGCGATAAACAACTGTACCAGCGAGAGGGGTTGGGTCACGATTTAAGACATTTCCGGGTACAAAGGTCCCACCTTCCGAGCGGATATCGGAATTAACCTGATTAACCTCCATTAGGGCTCGGTTTCCCGAGCGATTTTCGGGATTTTCGGCTTCGATCGCCGATCCGAGATCGCGGTTTTGTTCGTCGGGCATATTTCGTGCGATTTCGTTTTGCGATGATGCCCTAGTGTCTTCAAAAACGACTACTTGGTTTTCTAGGATCGATTCCGACACCATAATTGCGTGGATCGAGTACTCGTCCCCACGGACGGTGCCAATTGTTAGTGAACAAAAATTCCGTCTTTTCATGCACTAATTATGAACTCCTCCTCTTCCGCTCCGCTCCCAATCTTCTGACCTAAACTTGCAAAACAATGGACACACGGGGCGGGGACCCCCTAATCCACGTCCGATGCCTAAGTCAAAAGAGCGAATTGTCGTTTCGAGCGTCGAGGTACAACGAGAGAACGGTGAATCCCTGAACAGTCGAGCTAAGCGAGTATTAGCTTGTCCAAGTTTTCAGAATATGCCGATATGCACATGTGGCCCTCCCTACACGCCTAGGGCGTGTATTTATAATGGAAGAAGGAGATCATGGGGCCTGATTTTACCTATCTCCTAGGGTTGCTTAAAGCCCATGCTAGGGATATTCCCACATTCTCCAAGTTTAATTCTATCATATTTGCAGGATAGAATCTTCCATAAAGTTGCACAACTACCATATATTTAATGATATGGAAAATAATAAAAATAATAATAAATGCGTAGTAATTTAAGAAATACCTTTTAATAGCGAAAATAACTATGGTAACTATGTTTGTTTTACCCGGTCACAACTACCCATAAAGATAATTAGTGACCAAGCAAAATTGTCGATGCCTCTCATTATGTTGAATTTCTTTCTTTTATGGGCTGAATATCTATATATTAGTGAGGGCGGATGTAGGAAGAGTTGATTTTTTTATCTAGATTGATAGATTTGGGAAGATTTGGGGATAAAGATAAGTTTCAGTGCTTCTCGCTCAAGAAAAGAGCTTCTCGCTTTCGACCAAAAATATAAAAAGAAAAGAGCTTCTCGCTCTTATGTTGCCTTGGGGACATATGGACTTGTTGAAAACTAAGTGTTTGCTTATGCAAATTTATTATGTTATAAATTTCTATAAATTCAAGCTCATATATATATATATATATGTATGGAGGTTGATTCTGGTGGAAATAGGTGTTAGAATGAAAATTAAAAATTAATATAGGCTGTTGGATTAAATGAATGGAAGACTAGGATTAAAAGGGGAATATTGGGGAAAAAACACGCACACATGAGATAAATTTTTACGGTGGTAATTTTGTAATTAACAGTAAATTCAAACACAAAAGTGTCAATTAAGGGCCAAACTGAAGATGCACTTCTCTTCCCCAAACTTGTGCCTTCTCCCCTAATTTGAAGGTGCTTGACTTCAATTCGAAGATCCTAGGAGAGAACATCGAAATCGCTCGACATGGAAAACGAGGAGCAACAATTATCATAATCCAATTTGAATAAGGTAAGAAAACTCTCTCTCCTTCATATGTTTCGATTCTAGGGTTCATACGAAAAAAGAAGAAAACAAGCATAAAAGTATAGTGTTCGTAGAAATCTGATGTTGTTTATAGTTTCTACAAGTTGAATTAGGGTTCTTCGCTAGAGAATTTGTTGGAGCTAGTTTCTCGCTTGATTTTGAGTTTGATTCTTTTTTTTTTTCTAATTGTTTTATTGATTTGGTGAATTTTGAATCTGTATGAAGCTTGTTCTGAGGGAATATTATTGATGTTTCAATTGTAAATTCAACTGAGAAGGCATTTAACATTGAAATTACTATAGATGTTCACATACGTTAGATTTTCGTTCATAGATAATGCTTTGAGGTTCATATATTATGTTTACATGTTCATATACAGTTATAATAAAACTCGAGAGGGTTAGGTGTTGTGAGGGTTTGAGAGGTGGTAAATTAGTGTTTTACTAGTTTAGTAATTTGCTAGAGAAGAGGCTTGAGAGGGCTAGGCACGAAGGCTTAAGAGGGTTCGACTGATTTTGATTAAGGTTTAGTGAATTGATTCTTGTATACAGACATTTGTGACCTCCACTCCCAATTGGTTTAGTGACTACAAAGATATTTTTACTAATCACAAAGAATTTGATTGGACTATGATCATTCATGTTTGCATGTATTTCTTGTTGCTTTCTCATTTTTTTGGTGTGTTCGATGTTCATTTCTAATTTTGTAATTTCATTCACATTTCTTGTTTGGTTTGAACCTTTTTGGTTTTGTGGCATTCACGTTTGACTAAATTTGTTTTGTTTATGTACTTGGTATAGAGAATTTAAAATTTTTACCAATCTAAATGTTGAGTTTATACAAGATGAGTGCCCTTCTTTGCTTGGTTTTGCACAATTTTCTTAATATTTACTTATGACATTCTTACAAGGATCATTAATTTTGCTCTTGTTTTTTCCTTGGTCAAATTAAGTTCTTGTAAGATATTTATGCCATGAGATGTTACAGGGATTTATCTAATTTATGTGGTGGTTGTATAGTCTGTTTTGTTCAAATGATCAATTATGTTGTGACATCGTTAAACTCCTTCCCTAATTGAGAGAGTAAACTTGGACTACAAAGTTCCAATTTTGTTGTGTACTACTCTCTTGAATAATACAATAAATCTTATTTTAGCATTTTTTCCTAATCATTTCTTGCTATGTTGTTTGCTAATTTTGAAGTTGTGCTATTAATAAAGACGAATTGTGTTAAAATGTATTTTTCTAATAAGTTTATGCATTTCATATGTGTTCACGTATAACACTAATAGGTTCATGTATTTATCCACATGTATATTTATATATTATGTCAAAAAAGATTTTATCATATACCTTACAAGTTACATGTATGTTTTACAAATGTCCATATATAGTTCTAACATGTCTACTTAATTATTTTACTTGTGGCAGAAATGAAAAATCAAGTAGAGGAGAAGCAAATGATTAATTAACTAAAGATATAAACTATCACTCAAAACAATGATGAAAATGGCTTCCATAACAAAGGAATGCAAACACAATGAATCTTAGTAAAGGACATTAAAAAGGAAAATGCAGATAGCTATAGATGTTGGGTTTACGAGACCAAGTGCATAGAGGTGGTTAGGTGGAGGAAGAAATGGAATGACAATTTGTAAACTAGAAAAGTAGAAAGACATGGAATGATATTTTGTAAACTAGAAGTTTTGAACTTTATGTTGGTGGTAGTAGAAAACTAGTAAGACATGGAATGACATTTTATAAGCAAGTAAAAAATTATTTTATGGATGAAGTTAGACACCCATTTTGGTCAAGATCATGTTTATTATATCCGTGTTCATGTTAATATGTCATGGTTCACATATTTATTATGTGGATTCATGTTTATTCTGTAATTATTCATGCACATTAATAAAATAAGTTCGGCCTTATTATTTACATTTCTGTTGGTTAACTATGCTAGCTATAACTATAACTAAACATGATAAATGAAGGTTAAAAATAAACGAGTTTGAAAAAAAATGTGCATGTTCATATATAGTAATTTTAGGTTCACATATTTAGTATATGTGTTATTGTGTTCACATATTCAGTATATATGTTCACATATTTAGTATTGTGTTCACATATAGTACGAGATAAAAAATTAAACAACTAACTATAAACAAAGAGGTCAAAAGCATAATTACTTTTATTATATAATTGAAATGAAGTTGATAAAAACTCTCAGCTAATCTTTGATCGAATTTAAGAAACTGGTAGTAGTCATTAAAGGATTCAAAGAAGCTAGAAATCGGACTTGCAATATACAAGGTATCAAAAAACAAATAAAAAATATAGATCAAGTGATACATCCCCAACTAGTATTTGACCGATCGATCTTCTTGTTCCATGGCTTCTTCGTTTATATTCCTAATCTCAATGTCTTGAAGCAAACCATGTCTCTAACTAAAGCTGACAGGTTACAAAACCTTCTTATTTGATGAGCATAAGTAGTAGGAATGCTAGTAATACAACTAGAAGTCATGATGATTTAGCCTCCAAATGGGGCAAATAAGCATTAAAATTATAGTTGGCATCACACATTTGAAGTGACAACTCAAACTCAAAGTTTTCGGGGATTGTCGTAAAGTTGATGTTATTGGTGAGCCACTATAGACAATGAAGGAGCTTTTATCCACACTTGCAACATGTGATATTTTACTACTCAAATCAATAGAAATGGATGGCAACCTACAATAAAGGCTGCATGACGAAAAAAATAGACAAAATAACACACATTTTGATGTAAGGTTCGAACCAAAAGATATGAAGTTCACGTAAAAATCGTAGTGCGTTCACATAAAATCCATCTCAGTTAAAAAAAAACATTCATCTCTTAGGACTTTCATCGAACATGTTATGTGCATCTTAAACTACAAGATCGATCAAACAGATTGAAAAAAAATAAAGTATTAGACAATGGATTAGGGAAAAACAACATGAAAACACTAAATACTTGAAATTTTCTACGAATTCTAACTCAGATCGTCAATTTTGATTTTAAACTTGAAATCAACCCAAAGTTAAAAAAATTCGAAAAGAGCAAAACAGATACCTTAAATTTGAACCCATTAATAAGGAAAAACAAAGAAGAATTGATCGAATGGAGAAATCAAAGATAAGAGATGGCAAATACAAAGAAGAACCAGTTGAATTTGTACCCTGGAGAAGAGAAGCTAAAAATTGTACGATGGTGCGTTTGTGGGCAATTGGAGAAGATGATAAAATTGGCCAAATGACGAATTTTTCCTTGACACTTAAAATTTAAAAAAAAACGCACTAATCACAATCGTACAATATGCCCAATCTATCGGGCATAACTAGTTTTCAGTTTTCACGTTAATAGGCGTTTCTATCTGATTCACTTCCCATGTATATATATAATCACGATTAGATGCAATTTTTTACAGTGTAATATGCGGGTATTTTTTAGCCGTCCGATCAAGTGTTTTTAATGGCCAAGAGTAAAACATGTGTAAAAATTATTTTATACACGGAGGGGTATTTTCATCTTTTTTCCACCAAATTAGAATACTTACTACATGATCGTCTTCTACTTCTTGAATGTGAAGATTTCATCCAATTTTTTTGATCCATTCTTCTTTGTAATTTTTACCTCTTGCTTCTTCTAATTTTGTTCTTTTTTGTTTATTCCGGTCCCAAATTATGTTCTCTCTTAATGGATTTTGATATATATATAAGGGTCTGATTCAGGTGCGATTGGGCGCCCAAGTGCAAAATAAGAAAGAACAAGAGCCGTTGGATGAACAAAAATCAAAGGCATTGATCATTTCATTTAAAAAGGGGAAAAACGGCACAGACGAATTTTTGGCGAATCATTCATGTATTTTTGAAAAAACAGAAATAGGACACGCGCCCTGATTGTTCATCAATACTGTGAATTTGTTCATCAATACTGTGAATTTGTTCATCAACACTATGAATTTGTTCATCAACACTATGAATTTGTTCATCAACACATTGTAAATTTGTTCATCGACACATTGTGAATTTATTCATCGACACATTGTGAATTTGTTCATCGACAATGTGAATTTGTTCATCGAAATTGTGAATTTGTTCATCGACACTGTGAATTTGTTCATCAACACTTTGAATTTTTTTGTGCATTAGAATTGTGATTTTGTTCATCAAAACTATTATTTTGTTCATCAAAATTGTGATTTTATGCATAAATAAACTATTGTTTGTTCATCAAAAATCTATTGTTTGTACATAAAAAATGGACGAATGTGTATCGAAATTGTATGCATTAATATATGTGTGCATCATAGTTAGTCATATGTAAGATAAAACTAATTGTTTTGATGTCAGTGTCGGTATTGTCTTGCTTGACTCCTTTGGATTTGTCATTATTGCTTCTGTGAAACGTTGTAATATCCGCATTCGTTTTAGGTCTCGTAGGTCGGGAAACGGATTTCCTTCGCTTACAAGCATTTAAGTTCTTGAACTCCTAGTTAGTAATTAGTTTATCTATATGATAACTAATTAGAATAATTATTAATAATCAGTTTATTTATAGGATAATTAATTAGAATAACTATATCTAATACAAATTCTATCTAATTAAAACCTATCTCTATCAAACTAAACCTCATATTTGTCCGAGGGAAACGTTAAACCATTACTTTTAAAAGCAAGTTTATATATCATAATTTTGATCTTATCAAAATTAACAAATTCCATATCTTTTATCCCTATTCTCGCTATCTTCTGAAATCCAACCTCGGATCTCATAACCGAACGACTTTATAAACTCGAACTCCTTTTCGGATTAGTTTTACTCGTTCGACTTGTTTTCACCAAAGTCCGCTCCTTGATTCCGATTGTGAGGCCGAGAGATCCCACTGTTTGCCCTCTGCCGCCGCGTACGCCACCAACATCGTCGCCGGTCGATTCTCATTCGGGCGACGCCATTTGAAGCCGAGGGGATCGTCGGAATTCGCCATCACCGCCGGTTGCCATTGGAGACGTTTACTGGTGAGGTTCTATTTCCCCTGTTTTTTCTTCTTCGTCTGGGTTAGAGGGTTTCGGGGTAGAGTCCGGTAGAGTCCGACACGAGGGGTTTTGGTCGACTCCACTACTTCGGATCTGAGCGGGTCGTCGTCGTCGACGGGGGTTGAACAGGGGAAGCCGCAGAGGTTGTCCATGGTGGGTGGGTGAGGTCGCTGGCGTTTCTCGTGGGTGGTAGGAGCGATTCGGACGAGAAGGCGTAGTGGTTAGCAGGGGGGTTCGTCGCAGGACCGCCGGCGGATGGGAGTCGGACTGGTGCGTGGCCAGTCGAAGAAGGACGGGGCGAAGGGGAGTCGGACTGGTGCATGACCAGTCGAAGAAGGACGGGGCGAAGGTGAGTCGGCGAGTGCGTTTCCAGTTGAAGAAGGAGGGGCGGAACTCCGACGAGGTGAAGTCGGGTCGAGATCTTCCTCTTGCGCGAGGTTGAAGACGAAGTGGGGGTGGGGGCCACGCCTGGTCAAGCTCCTGCCCGGTCAACACGGAATGGAGGGGAGACGGGCCTGCTGTTCGGCCCAGTTTGCCAAAAGAAAAGAAAAAAAGAAATGGGCCAGAAATTGGGGAGGGAGACGGGCTCAGTTAGTTTGGCCCAATATCGGATTTGCTTGCAATTCTTTTTATATATTGGGTTGGGAGATGGGTTCCGTATTGAGCTAACTTGTTCCTTATTGTTAATATTGTTAGTGGGTTTGGGTGAGTTAGATTGTTAGTTTTGGGGTAAATTTTATAAGGGGTTAATTAGCACATTTTAATATTTATTAATTAGAATTTTCGTAATAAAAGCTAGGTATATCGGCTTGTATTTAAGTTAATTTTTCCCTTCCTAATTCTTTAAGGAATCGTTCCGTTTGAGATCGTAGTTCCGTCTTTCCGAGGATCCTTCGTTCGAGGTAAGTCGTTTTTCGACTTGCTCGGTTCTTTTCTCCCTTGTTAGACTGCGTATCGATATTGTAGGACGGGTTTTGGGAACTAGTCTCGAATACCTTTTAAATTGTTTTGAACTCCTTGTGTGTTGGGTGCGTTAATGATTTTAAATGTGTTTTATCGGAAATTATTTTGGAACGTTTTCTCTGTGTTGGTACCGTTTCCGACACGGCCCATCGTAGCTGGTGTTGAGGAAGAGTTGGCTACTTTGACCCGTGTGACTGGGAAAATCGTACACCTTCAAACGAAAATTATTATTTGTGTGTTTTTGGCAAGCGCTCCAGTGGAGGCTTAGCCCGGAGTTAGAAGGGAGATTGGGAAGTGGAGTGGGAGGGCCTGCCTCTGCACTCGGCGCGGTGATGAGCGCCTTGGAAGACGGATTGTGGACAAAGGAAGAATTGCATTGTTGTGTGATTGTGATTGTAAATGCGTATGTGACTTGCGTGACTGATATAACTAATTTAGGTATTGGCCTTTAAAGTTATGATTGCGGTTGTGAAATTGTATGCTGACTATAGATAACTGATTTCAAAACGTCTACAATTTCCGTATTCTTTCTAGCTTGGTAGATTAGACGTTGACCCTTCGGGGAACATTTTTCAGTTCCAGGTATGAATCAGGGAGCCGTGCAGGAACCGAGGCAAGATGGTGGGCCGGAGCGGTAAAGAGCGCGTGTCATAGTGGGATCGGTTTTTACTAGTTATTCATAATAGTTAGGATGTTGATTTTAATATTTGTTAGACAGAATTGGTATTGTGTTTCGTTTATTATTATTTTTGTTTGGATAGTTCAGTTTCGGTAGGTGTTGTAACGTATTTGGATATTTATGATTTTCTGGGATTCATGCATGAATATGTTTTTCTAAGTTTTATTAAATAAAGGTTGGATGTTTTATTATGTTTTCTCGTCGTGCCCGAGTTGTAAGGTCCTACAGTGTAGTTGTCAACCTAAATAATAGTACCTTGTAAGGTCTATTTCCCAGTAGCGCCCCGGCGGAAGTCGGGGTGTTACAAATGTGTGACTACTTCTTGGGCTCCGAACATAGCTAAGGAACAAACACTCGTCTTCGTTTTGCTACTGTCTCGTTCTCTAAGCATACACCATATTATTGCAAAGTTAGATTCTTTATCTATTATCCTTTGCATTCAAGTTTCTACATCAAACTTATCTTATTTCGGTACTATATTGAGCGCTTCATTTGTATTGACAAGTTAGACTTATAGCACTTCATTTCGTAATCCTTTGCATTCAAGATAGCCTTAAAGTACAAAATAAATGCAAAAATGCACAAATAGATAGTCCTAAATATACAAGTTGATGGTATTAATAGTCCTAAATGTAGAAGTTGATAGCATTGACACATAAACATAAGTTTATTTCAATTCAAAAATAAGGGTATAATAATGAAAAAATAAGGTTATATCAATGAACAAATAGGGGTATATCCATGAACAAATAGGGTATATCAATGAACAAATAATGGTATACCAATGAACAAAAAAGAGTATATCAATGAACAAATAATGGTATATCAATGAACAAACAAGGTTCTATCAATGAACAAATAGTAGTATATCAATGAACAAATATTGGTATGTCGAAATTAATTTTATGTACATAAAAACGAGATAATATTGTATTTCTACACATAAATAAGGTCTAAATATAAAATTAAAAATTAAAAAAGTTCGAAATCGATGAACAATGTTATCAAAAACTCAATGCACAATTAGTTAGTATTGATGAACAATTGGTCAATATAGATGAACAAATCGCTAGTTTTGATAAACAAATTGGGCGTGTCTCATAAAAACGTATTTTTCAAAAAATACATGAATAATACGGGAAAAATTCGTCTATGCCATATTTTATTGAAAAATACGGGAAAAATACGGGAAAATTTTGCCCGTGCCTATTTTTTTAATAAATGTTTAGTCAGGGACGTTGATTTTTTGGAATTAACGCGCAAGATTTATTCTTAATTCTCACTTGGACGCCCATTCGCACATGACTCTTTCTCTATCTCTATTTATATTATATATATAATTAAGCTCAAGTAAACCACTTTTATTGTGAGACCGTGCACCTAATTTATATTCATGATTTTGAATTGCATATCCATGATTTTGTTTGACTATATTTATGTTTTTGAGTTGCATATTCATTATATTGAGTTACTCACTTTTATGAATGTGCAACTTAAGAATATGCAACTTATATATATATATATTTTATTATTCCAAATTCACATTTGGATGTTCAAAAAACAAGTTCACATTTGGGGGTTTTTAAAAAATTGAGAGCTTTCTACTTCGATTTACATGTTATTGTGTTCATTGGACTGGTTTTTGTTGAATTTTTCAAACCTATAAAGATTGTGTTTTTTTTTGTACTCAATATCAAGTTTTTGATTAAAAACAAAGACTAATGACCAATGCTCATCTAATCGCCCATCTTCTGATAAAAAAAATATAGTCACCATTCATGTGTTCGAAAAAATGCCTAAATGATCAACTTAGAGCTTAGAGCATTTTGTTTTACCAATTGTTCATAAATTATGAACTTAGCATGTCAAATTTTGAACACATACCATTTATGAAGGAGAATACATAGATTTTAAAAATATATTATGGTCCAATCCAGTCCGGAACGTAAATTTACGGTCTTGGACCTGACCAGAATGTAACCCCTAATTTTAAAATATGGTGGACCGTGGACCGGACCGTCTCGGTCCTAGTCTTGGACCAGATAGTCTCGGTCTCGGTCTTGGACCAGACCGTAATATTACGGTCAAGTCCGGTCCGGTCTCCTAGTCCGGTCCATGACCTATTTAAAACTACATAGACAAATAACAAAATATTTAAGTAAATCTATTGACCCATGTGAAGCACGAGTCAATAGTATGACTAATCCTACTAATTTAATATATAGAACATATCCTACAATTAAATCAAGAAGACCAATAATAGCCCATCAATTAATATGACTTATTATAAAATAATAAAAAATTATTCAAAAGTATTTTTTTCATATACCAATTTTTGTATAACTTTTATAAACCTATAAACCCTTTCAAATGCTTAAATGAATGAAATAATCCATAAAATCGGTCAGATTAAACAAATTATCTTGCGACTACTTATAATTATAACAATTGTTAATAGTTTTACTTTTTTTGTCAAATTATAATAATTTTATTGATTAAAAAGTGATTAATAATTAACCTTTCTAATGTACCATTATTTAGTTACAAATAAATTTTAATAATTATTTTTTCCAAATGGTGTTGTCCATTTCTAAAATTTAACCATAATTAATATATAGTAAAAATCAAATCCCTAACATTTTTACCTTCTCTAATTCATTCTCATAATAAGTACATGTATACTATAAAGAAGAAAAATTGCTCATTTATGACTAATACTACTAATGAAACATATAGAGTAAATCATACAATTAAACCAAGTAGACTAATAGCCCATCAATTAATATGACCATTGTATAGCTTCAAATAATACGAAGTTCAAAAAGATTCAAAAGAATAAAAAGACTTTTGATCTACCATTGTATAGCTTCTATAAACCTATAAATTCATAAAATTGATCAAATTAAATAAATTAAATTGTGACTACTTATAAATATAGAAATTGTTAATAATTTAATTTTTTGTAAAATATAATAATTTCTGAATAAAAAGTGATAAATAATAAACCATTATAAATTTATAATGTACCATAAATTTAGTGACAAATATTATTGTTTCTTAATAATGTTTTATA
Organism: Fallopia convolvulus; assembly: GCA_964016875.1. Classification (NCBI taxonomy): domain Eukaryota; kingdom Viridiplantae; phylum Streptophyta; class Magnoliopsida; order Caryophyllales; family Polygonaceae; genus Fallopia; species Fallopia convolvulus. Next base: position 44,289,661 of record OZ024724.1, read on the forward strand.
TTTTTAAAATTCAACCATAATTAATCTTTACTACAAGTAAAGTTCTCCCTCAAAGTCAAATAAATGCTCCTTTTTTGCATTCAATTTAATTTTCTTCCACAAAAATTAAAATTGGGAAATGGATGTAACGAATAAGGAAAAAAACAAACACTTAATAATATTTAAATTTGCTATAATTAGGAAGCTATTCAAATTATTAGTAAAATAATATGAACTTACAGAGTTTGGTTCAAATGAAACAAACTCTCATCCTGAAACGAACTCTTATCCTGAAACGAATGCACTTTTTGCAGTTAGTAGTGCATTTTTCTTACTTCAGAGTGCACTTTTTCGCATTTGCACTTTTCGTACTTTTTAGTGCATTTTTTATACTTTTTGTAATGCACTTTTTTGTAGTGCACTTTTTGTATTTTTCAATGCACTTTTGTATGAAAAGTGCACTACTAACTAGGAAAAGTGCATTCGTTTCACGTTTTAGGATAAGAGTTTGTTTCATTTGAACCAAACTCTGAACTTACATCAACTATAATCTTATATACGTACATATGCTTATTTAAAAGGATGTATATTTCGGGTTGATTTACATATGCTAATTTAAATAGAGTTTGGTTCCCATAAAACATCCCCTTAACATGAAACGGAAGGAGAATTTTGGACCCTTGGATCAAGGAGATCCAAGGGCTGATTTTCTTTCCCCTTTTATTAAAGGTGGGGCAATTACGTCGTTTTGCTCTCTAATTAATTAATCATTTTTCTTTTTTTTTGTTTTTGGGGGTAAATTGAACGACTGTGCGATTGAAATGTTGAATCGATTGCAATCTGATTGTGCGATTTTGAGTAGATTGAGCGATTTTGGGTCCGAATTGTGCGATTCTAGGGTTGAATCGATTGAAGCGATTGCAATCTCGTTGTTAAGGTAGTAGATTGTGCGATTCTAGGGTTCTAGGGTTCGTTCAAACGAGATCGAAGATTGTGCCCTTCGATTGAAACGGAAGGAGATCGCACAGAATAAGATCGTCATCGCCGTCGCAAAATCTGAAATCCAACGCACCGTCGCCGTCGCCAAATCCAAAATCTAACGAGTTTGAATATGCGAGTCTCGTTCCAACCATGGCAGAAAGTGGTAAGAGGAATTCACAAATCCATTGAACTAGATCGAACTGTGTGATTTTTCGAAATCGATTGAACTAGTCAATTGAACTCGTCGAACGAGATCGAATTGTGTGAATTTCGGAACCGAGTGAACTGGTCAATCGAACTGTGTGAATCTAGTTAGATTTCGATTGAATTGTGTGAATCGAACTTAATACTACTATGTGAATCAATTGAACTGTGTGAATCGATTGCCAATCTTGCAAAATTCGACGTTGCACTTTTCGGACTTAATACTGCACTTTTCGGACTTAAGAATGCACTTTTAGGACTTACTAGTGCACTTTTCATACTTAAATAACGCACTTTGCACTTCTCGTTGATATTGCACTTTTAAGACTTAATAATGCATTTTTCATACTTACTAGTGCACTTTTCATACTTACTTGCACTTTTCATAAAGGAGTATTACTAGTATATGACAATGCACTTTTCAGCCTTACTAGTGCACTTTTTATACTTAACAATGCGCTTTTCATTTTTGTTTAGAGAACATATATTTGACCTTATAGAGAACATATTTTTATTGCACTTTTCATAGTTAATAATGCACTTTTTACACTTAAGAGTGCACTTTTGCTACTTATTAGCACTTTGTATATCTTTTACTTTTCACTAATTTAGTTAGTAGTTTAGGTAATGCACTTTTCCTAGTATACAATGCACTTTATTATACTTTCAATGCACTTTTACTGATTTTCAACTAACACCTTTATATTTCCCTTTTATGTTGTTGTAGTAGGACATCAAACTCTTCTTCAACTACTATTCTGAATGAGGAATCACCTAAAAACAGTGGTGAACATTTCATTGAGCTGTCTCAAGGGGGAACGACATACTATTTGCCCACATGTCCATCCGAGTTGAAACCATATGAAGGTCAAATTTTTGTTTAAGTAAAAGTAGCCTATTAGCTCAAATGGTAGAGTGGTGTGCTTTGTGCACAAAGATGTAGGTTCGATTCCTACATGGGCTAATATGATATCTTACAAAAAAATTAATTCTTAACACATTTATTCCTAACCTAACTACCTAGGTACTAAAAGAAGTTATATTTTATCGTGTGTCAAATAACTAATAAACCACTATTTTTCAAAGAAGATCATGATCAAATTAGCTTATGTGGGATTCGAACCCACATCTCTGTGCATAAGCACATTGCTCTTCCATTTGAGCTAATAAGCTTTTCTTAAATTAATGCACTTTTACATGTTTTTAATGCACTTTTACATGTTTTTAATGCACTTTTTCACATTATAATTGCACTTTTTTCTTATGCGCTATTATTAGTTTCGGGTGCACTTTTACATGTTTTTAATGCACTTTTACATGTTTTAATGCACTTTTTGACATTATACTTGCTCAGATTTCTTATGCGCTATTATTAGTTTCTGGTGCACTTTTAGATGTTTTTAATGCACTTTTACATGTTTTTAATGCACTTTTTCACATTATACTTGCACTTTTTTCTTATGCGCTATTATTAATTTCGGGTGCACTTTTACATGTTTTTAATGCACTTTGACATGTTTTTAATGCACCTTTTGACATTATACTTGCTCAGATTTCTTATGCGCTATTATTAGTTTCTGATGCACTTTTAGCTGTTTTTAATGCACTTTTACATGTTTTTAATGCACTTTTTCACATTATACTTGCACTTTTTTCTTATGCGCTATTATTAGTTTCAGGTGCACTTTTACATGTTTTTAATGCACTTTTACTTGTTTTTAATGTGCTTTTTGACATTATACTTGCTCAGATTTCTTATGCACTATTATTAGTTTCTGATGCACTTTTAGCTGTTTTTAATGCACTTTTACATGTTTTTAATGCACTTTCATGCCGTGTAATGTCTTTTTGTTTTTCACAGGCAAACATCCCATATTTTCTCAAATAGATAAACTGAAGAACTCCAAGACTGAAATTTCCACATTTGGAATGAGCATGCCATGGATTTTGCAGTGTTCATTTGATAGCAGACAACAAAAAATAAAAGAGAAAATATTGTAATTCGGAACAGAGCAAGAATCTTATTGAGATAGATGACCCAAATGGGTATCACATATGTGGAATAATGTCTGGATGGATTGGGTTCACAATTTACAGCGATGTAGAAAGGCCATTAATAATTATACAAACCCTTCAATTAGTTACAGAAGGAAAAAAACAAAGAAAAGTACAAGGGAAGATGACAGATTATAACAGATAAAGGTAAGGATCTGGATAAACTGACAACAGTTAAATGATTTCCCTAATTCACTCAAACCTAGTTGCAATTCCTACATGCACTATGTTGAATAGATTTCAATATGCAACGGTGAAACTAATAGTTCATATAAATCAAAACCAAATCCCATCCTCTTAATATATATAGCCATCAAGCAAACCACTCATTTCACATCAGTCAAGCAATTGAATATAACAACGAAGACACATCAGTCATCAACGGCAAACCACTGATTTCACAACAAATTTCTAAGCTCGTCACAAATCAAAACAGAACACATCGATTAACATACAAAATTTATCGACAAATTCCTAAGCTCGTCATAAGGTGAAGAAAATTAGGGCTTATACCTTTTCGATTTGTTTTTGGAGGCATCGTGATTCGTGGGAGAGATTGAAGGCAAAGGTGAGATCGTCCGTCGTCCTTCGATCGTTCGTCGTCCTTCGTTTGCTTTGGAGACTTCGATCGATTGGAGCCTTCGATCGATTGGAGACTTCGATTTGGGCGAGTCGAGTCGCCGTCCTTTGATTGGAGACTTCGATTTGGACGATCGAGTCGAGAGAGTTCGATCGTTTGAGCGTTTGGAGTCGAGCCGTGAGAGTTGATATTTTAGGTTAAGGGTATAGAAATTGGGTTACATTCCTGATTTGTTTTATTTTATTTTTCAAAATTATAGAAGTAATCTCAGCCCTTGGATCATGTGATCCGACGACCCAAAATTATCCTTCCGTTTCATGTTAAGGGTTGGTTTTACTTGAACCAAACTCAATTTAAATATACTTATGAATATATTTATTGGTTTTAAATTCCATAAAAACACAATTACTCATGAATAATATATATGAAAACTTTACTTTGTTATCATAAACAATCATCATTATAATTTTATATTATTTTGATTAACAAAAAATATATTTATGTATTTAACTTTTCTTAGAATAAAAAACAAAATATTAAATAAATAAACAAATAAAACACGACCCAATATCACCCGATACTATTAATTTATACATATTGATAATCAAACTAATAAAATAAAATCATTAGTTAATGCTTATATTCACCCTTATATTTTCCTAAATATTTATTTAATGTTTTATAAGAAATTTCAATACCCCAAAATAACCATGCTTAATATATTATCACACCTACCCTCTGCATAATAACACAAATTTGTTTATAATAGCTAATACCCGTCGTGCTATGCACGACTAAATGAATTTAATACTTAATTTATTTAATAAATCTGATTTTAATTTAATATAAAAAATTATTTATTAGAAAAAAATATATAAAATTTTACAATTGGTGTCACTGTCATGTGAAGCCGGACCAAAATTATTAAGGTGAGCCCACTATAATTTTGATGGCTTAAGGATGATTTATGCAAAAATATAAATCAAAATTATTTCAATTAGAATCATTTAATTTTAAAAATATTTTACAAAAATATAAAAAAGGTAAAATTAATTTAATTTGGTGCAATTTTTTTTATCAAATTCAATTCTTTACAAAAATCTGAATAAAAATTAAAAATATAACTAAAAAAACGATGAAAAAATATAAATAAAGAATGACTTTTTTTAATGATTAGAAAATCATGTTTAGTTACATAAATAATTTAAAGAGAAAATTAACGTAATTTTTTTTGGCAAAAGTCAATTTAGGCAAGTAATTATCTAGATTGAAAGTTTTATTTTTTATCAAAATTTTATTTAAGATAAATCTTTTATATAAATAGATAAAATAATTTTCTTTAATTTTACATCGAATTTACTTTTTTCATATAAATACATAGAAATTTGATTTGAAAAACTAAATTAATATATCTATCTTAATATATAATATCTATTGTTCTATAATATATTTTAATTCTAGATAAAATCTTTTAGATCTATCCTAATTCCTAATATATAATAGATAATATTTTTATTTTGGATAGAATATCTCATAGATTAACTTATCTTATTTCTATATTATCTTAAAATAATATCAGCATATATAAATTTCCAAAATAAAAAATCATATTTGGCGAAATCCTAGGTGACTTAATGTGGGAATGACACGTAGGATATCCTAAGTGACGCAACGCGTTGGCCTTATTTCTTGCGTCTTTTATATATATACATAGTTTATACAAATTAACCCATACCTTCTAGTTTAGTATAAAGCACTTCTAATCTCCTTTGATTGCATAAGCACTAAACGTCATTAGTGCACCTAGACTTGTCAAATGGGTCCGGTTGGATCGAGTTTGGGCTGAATCGGGTTCGGGTTGTTATGGGTCATGGGTTAATTGGGTCAGGTCGTTGTGGGTTTTCGGACGACTCGGGTTAACTAGCAGATCAAAAACATCTGATTTTTTAGATTATTAAAATCAATTTTTGATTAAATAATGATTTCTAATTAAAATATATTATTATTTTAATATATTTTAATAATAAAATATATTATAAGTTTCAAAATAAATTTTATTCATTAAACAAATATACTAAATTAGTCAATCTAACGGGTTTCGTGTTTCAACCAAAAGGGTTTCGGATTAATTGGGTTCAGTTTATTTCGGGTCTCCAGTTTAAATTTTTGGGTCTTGATCCTAAAAGTTTTAGACAATTCGAATTAGATTTACGGTCAGATCAGATTCACAGACGTGGTCAGCTTTTGAAAGCTCTAGTGCACCACGATAAAACAGTTGTTAAGCCAATACGGGTTTCCAATTGCAGAAGCTAGGATGGAATAAATTTCGGAACCATCAAATTTTATTACCATTGCTGGGCCGTCTGTACGTATAAAGCTATTCCCACAATGTCGATTGAAAATTTACACTGGCATCTTAATGCACATGAGACATGACAAAAGTACAAATTCTTGGTCACTTTCCAATTATGCACGCTACATCCGCAAATAAGTTGTCTTCGCGCGTAAAAAGTCTCTATCTTCAACATGTGTGGGCTAGCTCTATCTTGTTAATTTGTGCTTATAAATAGCTTCATTTTCTTCTACTAAGCATTAGTCTCTTAAACAACAATCAAAAAGCATTATTTTCATATCACAACTTCTATTTTTTTAAAAAGCAAACACCAAATATGATAGGGTGGGAAGATATTTACAAGGTCATCGTAGCCATGGTACCGCTCTACGTAGCCCTAACCCTAGGGTACGGCTCGGTTAAGTGGTGGCGCTTGTTCCATGCGGATCAATGTGATATTGTAAACCGCCTCTTTTGCTACATCATTCTTCCGTTCTTCACCTTCGACCTCACCGCACACACGAATCCGTGTAAATGGAACTACAAGTTCATAGGTGCAGATGTTATTTCTAAGGCCATCATAGTTGGAGTGATAGGCTTATGGTCAAAATGTAGTACCAAAGGAAGCTATTGTTGGTCCATAACTAGCTATTCCTTGACTTTGCCTAATACTCTTTTTATAGGCGTCCCGTTACTTAAGGCCATGTATGGGCCATTAGGTGTGCAAATAGCCGTCCTCTCAACAATAGTCCAGTATATGCTTTGGTTCATAATCTTGATGTTTGTCCTACATTGCCACCGGTCAGTGTCGGACTTTTCGAATAGGGTTGAAGATTCCGGAGTCCAAGCAATTGAAGAAGGCAAGAGCTTCGAAGGAGATGACGCGGAAGTCATTAATACCAGACCGTCTTTTTGGTCCTTGATGAAGGTTGTGTGGCTAAGGCTCGCTGTGAATCCGAATTCTTATGCTTGCATTATAGGAATCGTTTGGGCAATCCTGGCCAGCAGGTAATTAATGAAATACACTTCTTTGTAGGATATCTTTTTACTAAATTTATGGATAAATAAATACAACTCCATACAACAATTCAATTCAATTTGTACTCACACGTACAGTTTATATATGATATTTGCAGGTGGAACATCGAAATGCCAAGCATCGTCGACAAATCAGTGCAAGTGATGTCAAATGCTGGGACTGGAATAGCTATGTTTAGTATGGGTAAGGCTATACCTTTGCGATTTCGGTTTGCATGTTTTAGCACTTGGTTAAAGAGGTGAGTGTGTGTATATGCAGGCATGTTCATGGCTTTGCAACAAAAGATAATCGCGTGTGGAACTAAGCTGACCGTATTCGGGATGTTCCTCAAGTTTATCGCTTGCCCAGCAGCAATGGCGATTGGTGCTGTAGCAGTCGGGATGCACGGAGATCTCCTAAGTATAGCCATCATACAAGTAAACAAAATGTTTATACCCCTTTGAGATGGATTTAGCCCCGGCCTATATCAGTTTTGGTGGTGTTGCATGTTGTTTTTGTATAAGAGATTTGTTGATCATGATGACCGTTTTGCAGGCTGCGTTACCACAAGCTATCACCAGCTTTGTTTATGCCAAAGAGTATGAACTACACGCAGATGTGATTAGTACTGCGTAAGTTTCATTTGAACTATAGATAGATAGATAGATAGATAGCTTCATTCGAACTTTTTTCTAATTCAGAAGCAAACATCATCCATTCTTATGTTATTTTGCATTCCCTTTTTTCATTCATCTTTTCTAACTATGGAAATAATACAGTGTTGTCTCTCCTTTACAGGGTAATCTTTGGTACAGTGGTTTCACTTCCAGTTATCATTGCTTACTACGCTGTATTAGAGTCATTGCATTAGGACTATCACCTCGAGTTCTTGCCATGTCACACTACACCAAATTCTAGACTAGGCATTTTATGTGATTAATTTGATGTTTATGTTAAATTGCAGCACATGTAATACGACCATTAGCATCATTTAATATGGGCTTATAACATTACGATTTCTAATGTCAAGAGAAATGCGAATAATAACAATATGAATCAAAATATCTATACTTGACTTAAATTTCATGAGTACTGGTTAATCGGAGGTGAGAGCTTATATCGGTTTATTAATTACTATTAATGAAAAGTAGAAGAATAAGAGAGATCAAGAACAAAAAAAAAACGAAGCAATAAAAACTCAAAACGGTTTTATTTAAACTTTGAGCCTAAATCAGAATATCAAGATCACAAGGGAACTACAAAGGGAAAAAAGAACAGAAATCACAAAGTGCAATTGGAAAGAGATCCAATGTGACAAGTGCACAGATCGAACTAATCGACCAACTACTAAGGTTTCCAAAGACAAAAGGAACAAAAATCACAAAGTACAATCCTTCTATTGTATATAAACCACCCCTTATGATAAAAAAAAATATAAACCACAGGACCAAAAAAATAGTGTCACAGACAAAATGTTTACTTATTTATATATGCATAGTTTTCTCGAACGAAAAGTACTCGGGGCTAGTCTTGTGGCTATTTTTGTAGATTTCTCTCTAAATGAAGAACTCGTGGCTAATGTCGTGACTGGTTTTGCAAAAAATATTATTGCATGTTACCACACAAATAACCACAAAACTAGCCATAAATATTGTGGATAAAGAGGGGGACATTATTTATTTAGATACTTACCCACACAAATAACCGCACAACTAGCTACGAATATTATGTGGGTACTTAGCTCCAGACTTTGAAGTGAACATACACTTGAATCATTTTTCATGGCTAATTAGCTATTCCATTAGAACTAAATCTAGTCGCGCTAGTCATTTGCTTCAATTTGGCTTAAAATTTAGCCACAAGTCTGTTTTCATAACAATATGGCTAGAAACCTACACCAAATCTAGATGCTAACACCTTTCGCGGTAATTTGGCCACAAACATTATAGCCACAACTGTATTTTTCATGATAATATAACCGCAAATGTAGATTTTTGTGGTTAAACTTGTGGCCATTGCCACCCTAATTAACCTTGACAATATTTATAGTTAAATATTTTCTGGCTATAAACGCGTTTTCCAGCAATAAATTTTTAGTCTTTGAATTGTGTGCTTGGTTGTATGTGATCATTTGTTTTTTTAGTGTACAATTATTTTAGCATTGTAAAAAGTTAGGCTTTCCACCCTTGCATAAAGTTGAACATTTGTTTTTCAAATTTGATGAATCTAACATCCATCCTTTTGCTTTTGTAATGTAGAAGTGTCCTCTTCAACCTAATTTCTTGCAATAAGTTAGGCTTTCCACCCTTGCATAAAGTTGAACATTTGTTTTTCAAATTTGATGAATCTAACATCCATCCTTTTGCTTTTGTAATGTAGAAGTGTCCTCTTCAACCTAATTTCTTGCAATGCGGTTTTTACATATGTCAGATGATTGATGAGGGACATTAATTGTTGAATGTGGTGCTAAATTTTATCGTTCTTTCTTTTTGTACGATGCACTTGTAATTTTTTTTAATGTATTTCATTATAGTACTTTGTGGGCTCATTGGACTCGTACACATAAGAACAGATTGACGAGATTACAGATGAGTGGTTTGAGCATATTTAAACTTATTTGCAAATGGTAGTTGAATTGAATGATATGCTAATTAGTTGTTGACTAATTAAGTAAAAAATATGATGCTATGTAGTAGAATACATTGTTCCACACTTTTTGATGTAGTAGTTTACTAGTTATGCCCGTCGTGCCATGCACGGCTACATGTATTTAATAATTAATTTATTTAACGAATATGATTTTAAATTTTTTACGATTATTATAATGTGAGACAGAGCCACAATTATTAAGGTGAGCGAAATATGATTTTGGTGACTTAATGAAAATTTATTTATATAAAAGTATAAATAAAATTATTTTGATTGGAATCATCCAATTTTAAAAATCTTTTTCAAAAAATAGATAAAAAGGAAATAAAAATTTAAATTCATGTAATTTTTTAATTAAATTCAATTCTTTAAAAATCTTTAAAATAAAAATTTAAAAGATAATTAATAAGAAAAAATTAAAAAAAATGTGAATAAAGATTGAATTTTTTAAAGACAAAAAATCTTCTATATTTACATGAATAAGTCAAAAAGGAAATCATAATGTAATTTTTTTTTATCAAAAACAATATAGGCAAGTAATTATCTAGGTATTGAAAATTATATATTTTATCAAACTTTTATTTAAGACAAATCTTTACATAAATAGATAAAAAAGATAAAAATAAACTTTTTTTTATCTTAATTAAAATTCGAAATTAAAATTTGTTTACTTATATAAATAAAAATTAAATTTTTTAAATGTAAGGTGGGGCTAGAATCAATGTATGACTCAAAAAGGTTCAACTTTAATATTTAGTTATAGATTAACGTTTAATTAAATATGCTAGAAACTTCCGAAATTACAATTTGGATTCTTTCTAAAATATTGAACGATATTAAAACTTCCATATCTAATATTTGAATTCATAAGATTTGTTTCCAAATCTATCAGTTTATTTGTATAATTTATATGAATTAATGAGGAGATGACACGTGTCAAAATCTGATGTGGCGCATTTTAGGAATGACATGTGGCAAAAGCATAGGTGGCGCATTGTGGTGGCTCCAAACCTTATTGCTTTTATATATAGTAGATTTTGGGAAGACATATTATTACAATTTTTTTTATATATGGTGCATATAAAAATCATTTGATGCATTGAAGCATTTAATTTACAAGTCTGACGACGCAAAATATTTTAAAAAATGATGAAAAAATATGACGCTTTTTCCAAAACATGGCGCTTTTAGTAAATGTGCATCAAGTTTTTGTATATTGTAATGTTGCTTTTTTTTCCGGAAAAACGCCACAAAGAAGTCTTATTATGGTACTTTTTTTCTTTTTTATAAAAGCGCCATCTATTTCTGTTATATGTAAAAAAAAAAAACCAAAACATGGCGCCATCCGCACGCATTTTTATGGAGTCTTTTGAAAACCGCCATTCACTACTTTTAGTGCACTCTTTATTATATCATCGCAAAAAGTGTCATCCTCTTCATAAAAAACCGTCATCTGAAGCCTTTTGTGTACTAGTGTTGCAAGGAGGCATGAAGATTGCCACAACAACGTGCATCTGACATGACTTAGATAACGCGATCAACCGTTTGAGGTGGATATTGTGGGTACAATTTTATTTGTATTTAATAGTATTAAATTTTATAAGATATTTATTATACATAAGATAGATTATTTTCAAAGAAAGGATAATAAATATCCTCGAGAATATTCTCCTTGTAATCCCTATTTAAAGGGAATCCCCATCATTAATAAACTGATCTGATTCTTTTGTTTTAGAGAAGAAACCCTTGTACCTAATCTGCTAGAGAATCTTTGCTACTAAATACATATTGTAGAATAATCTATTGATAAATATAGTATCCTAAACATTGTTCTAAAAACCGGTGTATGTGGTCGTCTAGATGATGGGCAGTGGTCTCATGTTCCGATTTAGAACCCTAGGTGGATGTCTTGGGTGGCTAGGTAGGTGAACAGGCTCCTAGGCAGTTTGGGCTGACTATAGGCGGGCTACATGGGCTCTAGGCGGTGGCTAGGAGGGTTCTAGCTTAAATTTATACCGAGATACATTGTGATAGCATTGTTCTTGTTGGAACAATGGTTGTTCCATGGTTTCTCTTAGTTTTGATGATAACAAACTTAGTTGGTATAACTTGCTTCTACATGTAAGTGTTTCAGGTAAACAGGTACATAGTCACGAGTGACGGAACATTGTGAAGAACGATGGAGGGAACGAGTGACAAATTTAGAAGCGCGTCTCAAACGGAACACGACTTTCTATTAATGGCAAGTTACCAGATATTCTACGAGCAATCTTCTACGAAGATATGACAGCTGTAGGCGGTTGCTTAAGGAGATCAAAGAGAGGATAAGATCAATCTTCACACGATCTTATCTAAAGAGTTCCTTAGTTACTAAGGAACTTGACTTGCCTTGTAATCGTTGAAACTTAATAAAGGTATACTATTGAAAATCCTCTAAGAAGGAGTCTCAGAGGTAGAGGTTTTTTATTTCTACGACTTGTTGGTTGGTCAGAAAGTTTTCCTCTCTAAATTATGTGTTCTTATTGTTTATTTCCGCTGCCTAGGTTACATTACTAGTTCCTTGACTTATTACTAACACGTCACAATCCAACAATTGGTATCAGAGCAGGTTTGCTCTAGATTGGGTGTTAGTGGTGGAATACAGAATGAGTACCAACAACACTCACAACATTAGAATTGGAAACAACAAGCCTCCACTGCTTATTGCTGGGGAGTACGACCACTAGAAGAAGCTCTTCACCACATGGCTCAGAAGCAATGACTATCAAGCCTGGTCAGTTATTGAGGATGGAGACTATGTCATTCCCGAAGCCAAGAAGAACAAAAAATCTGAATGGGGCTAAACGGAATGGCTAGGAATGGATAAGAACTACAAGGCACAAATGCTACTAAACAATGCTTTGGGTGCTAAAGATCTTCTAAGAGTAGTCAACTGCGAAACTGCCAAAGATTCATGGGAAGACATTGAGCAAATGCATATCGGCAGTGTAGATCTGAAAGAAAGCCACCAGAAAGAGGCCAAAAAGGAATTCTACAATTTTAAGATGAAAGATGGAGAAACCATTACCACATACCAATCTCGGTTTTAAGGCTTGGTCAATCGCATTAATCATCTTGGAATTGGGGATTCTATCACTCATGCTGAGAAAGTCTCTACAATTGTTGATGGCCTAGGTCCCAAGTACGTGGTCACGAGAGGACTCCTCAAAGAAATATTTTTTTACTATAGTGGATCATATAGGGTTGTAGGGGTTAATGGGGAGAGATATTTTTTTACTATAGTGGAGGATTGTAGTAGGGCAACTTGGACATATTTGTTGCAAAGAAAGCAACATGTGTGTGATGTTTTGAATGGTTTTATAAGGTATGTGCAGAATCGTTTTGGACAGACTCCAAAAACAGTGAGGTCTGATAATGGAACAGAAATAGTGAATCAAGCCTGTCAGGAGTTGTTTACTGAATTTGAGATTGTTCATAAAGAAGTATGGTTTATAGGCCTGAGCAAAATGGTAGAGTTGAGAGGAAGCATCGCCATTTTCTAGATACTGCTCGAGCATTGAAGATACAACCTGGATTGCCTTCTATTTTCTAGGGAGAGTGCATTTTGGCAGCCACTTACATCATCAATAAGATGCCATCTTCAGTTCTCAAGTGGAAAACTCCTTATGAGGTATTGTTTTCTAAGCCACCATCTTATGACAATTTAAGAGTCATAGGGTGTCTTTGCTATGCTTATAATGCACCTAAGCTAGTTGATAAAATGAAGGCTAGAGGTAGAAGATGTGTTTTCTTGGGATATCCTTCTAATTTTAAAGAATATAATTTGTATGATCTTGATTCTAAGTCAATTTTTTTGAGTAAAGATGTGGTGTTTCATGAGAATATCTTTCCTTTCTTGGAAGCAACCAAAGTTGGCCATAAGCATTAGTCAGAGGGTGTTTTAGTTCCTAGTGTTGGTTATGATCATGTCTTGCATAGTGAGGATGATAGTCATGATCAGATGGTATTTGAAGAGAATAGGGATGCTACAGATCATGGAGTGTTGAATCTGGAACAAGCTTTAGAGTTGAATGATGCATTTTTACTCGATCTAGTTGCAACGAATGTAGTGTTAGCATATGACATTATTGTCAGTCCTGGTTCTGGTCAAGAACAGGATGTTTTGAGGAGATCAGATAGGAGCAAAGTAGCTTCAGTTTGGCACCAAGATTATGTTATGAGTGGGGTGAACCAGGAGTATTATGCATCTCTGGCTAATGTTTTGTCAGTCAAGGAGCCACAATTTTATAGAGATGTTAAAGATCATCCTGAGTGGATTAAGGCAATGAATGAAGAAATTGAAGCATTGGAAAGGAATGGTGCATGGAAGATTACTCATTTACCACAAGGTAAGCAAGCAATCAAGTCTAAATGGGTCTATAAAGTTAAGTTCAGGCCAAATGGAGATATTGAAAGGTACAAGGCTAGGCTTGTGATGAAAGGTTTTAGTCAAAAATTAGGGAAGGATTATAAACATACCTTCTCACATGTGGCTAAAGTTCCTACTGTGAGGATTATGATAGCTTTAGCAACTGCAAGGGGTTGGAAGTTGTATCAAATGGATGTGAATAATGCATTTTTGCATGGTCATCTTGATGAAGAGATTTATATGGAGTTGCCAGAAGGTTACAGTAAAGCTAATCAAGGGCAAGTGTGCAAATTGGAGAGGTCTTTGTATGGGTTAAAACAGGCCTTTAGATAGTGGAATTTGGAGTTGTCATCTTTTTTGAAAACTTTGGGTTATGTTCAGTCTTGCTCAGATTATTCTTTGTTTGTTAAAGCACAAGGTTCATCTTTTACAGCTATGTTGGTATACGTGGATGATATCCTGGTTACAGGTAATGATGGTGATGAAATTGCATTGGTTAAGGAAGCTTTGCATTCTCGTTTCACTATCAAAGATCTAGGGGAAGCTAGGTATTTCCTTGGTATTGAACTTTACAGAGATGAGCATGGTGTGGTTTTGTGTCAACAAAAATATATTAATGATATTTTGAAATAAAGTCATATGACAGATTGTAAGGCTGCTCAGACTCCTTTACCAACAGGGTTGAAGTTGAAACTTGATGAAGGCGAATTGTTGGATGATTCAGAAAGGTATAGGAGATTGGTGGGTAGATTATTGTATTTGTCATTAACACGGCCAGATGTGTCTTATAGTGTTCAGCATTTAAGTCAATTTGTGTCTCAACCAAGAGTTCCTCATTGGCAGGCTGTGTTGCATGTGTTGAGGTATTTGAAAGGCACTATTAATCTTGGTTTGGCTTATCCAGTTCAGCATAGGCTTAAATTGACTGGTTTTTCTGATGCTGATTGAGGCTCATGCCTGACTACAAGGTGCTCTCTATGAGGATATTGTGTTTTCTTATGTCATGCTCTTGTGTCCTGGAAAACTAAGAAGCAAACCACGGTTTCAAGATCTTCCACTGAAGCAGAATACAGAAGTATGGCTTCTTCTACAGCTGAGTTGATTTGGTGTAGCTATTTGTTGGGAGATTTGAAGGAGAAAGTTGAGGTTCCTATTACTCTGTTTTGTGACAATCGTGTTGCACAACAACTGGTTGCTAATCCTTGTTATCATGAGAAGACAAAGCATGTGGATCTTGATTGCCATTTTATTTGGAAACGAGTGCAAAATGGTTTTCTTTGCACATCTTACATTCCTACTGGGTTGCAAATTGCAGATATAATGACCAAAGCCTTGACTCATCATCAACATGGTTTTCTTTCCAACAAGTTGGGACTTGAAAGTGTTCCAACTTGAGAGGGGAATGTGGAAATATGAACTTTGGAATGCGTCAAGTTGCAGCCGAGATGATAGAAGGTGTGGGATTTGGCGCATAAAACCAGTAGTTTATATTTTCACATCTCTGTGGCGGGATTAGCTTGCCGTTTGATGGGTTTATGTTTGTGTTAGTGTAAAGTGAACCGGGTTTACTAAACCGACACTATAAATAGCTTTTCTGTTATCTTTTCTAGTTAGTTTTTCTCCCTCTTTCCTTGTGTGAGCTCCAAGCTATGTCGGCTTGAGAGATTGTTCATGTATTACAGAATCTCATACTGAATTCTGTTGTTATTTGGTTCCAATCTCGTCTTCCATTATCAATTCTTCGTTCTATGCTTCGAATTGCCAAAAGCTACACTTCATATTATACATAAAAAGTGTATTTTATGTGATCTACACCCTATTATATACGAGCTTGTTTATCTCCTAATTTTTTCATGTAAACAGTAAAATTCACAAAGAACCCCAACAGTTTTTTTACACGAGGCCTAGAAATTAAGTTATGCAAAACCCCATGTAATAATGTAGCAGGAGAGATAAAGTTGTGCAATATTGAAATCTTGATGTATGTAGTAGTGTAGTACTGTATAAAGCACTAATTAATTAAGAGCACTTCAAATCTCCTTTAATTAGCATAAGCACTAAGAGCCACCAGTGCACCACTAATAAAACAGCTGCCAATTTCGACCAAAAAATAAAACAGTTGCCAATAAACTATGGACTTCCAAGTGCAGAATCTAGAATTGAATAAATTCCTGAACCATCAAATTTTAAAACCATTGCTGACCGTCCGTATAAAGCTATTGCCACACTATCAATTGAAAATTTATAAAGGCATCTCAATGCACACGACAAAAGTATCAATTCTTGGTCACTCTCCAAGAACTTAAGCACATAGATTAATTATGCACGCTACATCCACCAATAAATTGTCTGCGCGCGTAAAAGTCTCTATCTTCAACATGTGTGGGCTAGCTCTTGTTAATTTGTGCTTATAAATAGCTTCATTTTTCTTCTACTAAGCATATTCATCTACTCTCTTTAACACCAAAACGTACACAAAATATGATAGGGTGGGAAGATATATACAAGGTCACCGCAGCCATGGTGCCGCTCTACGTAGCCCTAACCCTAGGGTACGGCTCGGTTAAGTGGTGGCGCTTGTTCGATGCGGATCAATGTGACATAGTAAACCGCCTCTTTTGCTACATTATTCTTCCGTTCTTCACCTTCGACTTCACCGCACACACGAATCCGTTTAAATGGAACTACAAGTTCATAGGCGCAGATGTTATCTCTAAGGCCATCATAGTTGGAGTGATAGGCTTGTGGGCAAAATGTAGCACCAAAGGAAGCTATTGTTGGTCCATAACTAGCTATTCCTTGACTCTGTCTAATACTCTTGTTATCGGTGTCCCGTTACTTAAGGCCATGTATGGGCCATTAGGGGTGCAAATAGCCGTCCTCTCAACGATAGTCCAGTGTATGCTTTGGTTCATAATCTTGATGTTTGTCCTAGAGTGTCATCGGTCAGTGACCGACTTCTCGAATAGAGTTGAAGATTCCGGAGTCCAAGCAATCGAAGAAGGCAAGAGCTCTGAAGGAGATGATTCGGAAGTCATACGGATTGACACAAGGCCGTCTTTTTGGTCCTTGATGAAGGTCGTGTGGCTAAGACTCGCTGTGAATCCGAATTCTTACGCTTGCATTATTGGACTAGTTTGGGCAATCATGGCCAACAGGTAATTAAATAAACAATTTCTTCTCTTTAGTGTATCATTTTACTAATTTTACGGATAACTAAATACAATATATCCGATAAAATAGCTAGTCTTTTTACACACACGAGTTTATGTGCAGGTGGAACATCGAAATGCCAAGCATCGTCGACAAATCAGTGCAAGTCATGTCAAATGCTGGGACAGGAATAGCTATGTTTAGTACGGGTAAGGCTATACCTTTGCGATTTCGGTTTGCACGTTTTAGCACTTGTTTAAAGAGACGTGTGTATATATATATGTACATATATATGCAGGCATGTTCATGGCTTTGCAACAAAAGATAATCGCGTGTGGAACTAAGCTGACCGTATTCGGGATGTTCTTGAAGTTTATTGCTGGCCCAGCAGCAATGGCGATTGGTGCTGTAGTAGTCGGGATGCGCGGAGATCTCCTTAGTATAGTCATCATACAGGTAAATTAACAAAGTGTTGATAAATTACAAAAAGGAATACTATAGAACAAAGAGATTTTTCTACCAAAAAAAAAAATACAACAAAGAGATTTAGTCAAGTTAATGCTACTTAATTATAACTCTAATTATAAGAGATTTGTTCATGCTGGCCGTTTTGTAGGCTGGGTTACCACAATCTATCACCAGCTTCGTTTATGCCAAAGAGTATGGACTACACGCAGATGTGCTTAGTACTGCGTAAGTTTATAATTATTTAGTTTCCTTCGAACCTTTTTCTAATTCAGAAGCAAACATCAACCAACATTAAGTGATTTTGCATTCATTTATATTTTCAAATCATGGAAATAATACATTATTGTAACTCCTTTACAGGGTAATCTTTGGTACGGTGGTTTCACTTCCAATTATGATTGCTTACTACGCTATATTAGAGTCGGTGCATTAGGACTATCACCTCGAGTTCTTACCACGTCACACTACACCAAATTCTGTATGTGGTTTTACTGTTTGTGTTAAATTGCAGCACATGTAACAAGGCCATTAGCACCAATCAACGATCTTGTAATATTTTTTCCTTTATTATGGGCTTTTATAGTATTAAGATTTCTACACCAAATTCTGGACTAGGCATTATATGGGGTCGGGCTATCCCCCGTTTGCTGACTACTTAGCCCACTTTTTAATTATTAATAAAACGCCCCCTTGAGGGGCCGGAGAGTACCGCCTCTCCTTCAACCAAAAAAAAAATTAAAATATGAATCAAAATATCTATGTTTATCTTAAATTTCATGAGTACTAGTTAAATCGGAGGTGATAAATTTTATCGGTCTAATTATTATTAATATTTTAGGGTTTGGTTTCGGTGAGAATGGTATTTCAAGGGAGAAATGAGAATACATTTTGACAATTTGATCGCGCACACAATTATCTATACGTTCGTAATTTTATAAGTGATTGTGCATAATTATATAAGTGAACATGCATAATCCTATTACTGTGTGGAGTCCGGTTCCCATGTGCAAATTTCTTAGGGCGAGAACTAAGAACAAATTATGAACGTTGGATGAGAATTATGGACGGATGAGATTAGATTAGGCAAAATAAAAAAATAAAGAGTGATTCATTTATTAATGGCACGGAATGTAATTTCTTAAAAATACCATTGTACTGTCAAGAATACCCTTCATCCTCTCCCCAAAACCCTGCCCTTTCCCACAACTAAGAGAGAGAATCAGAGTTGCGACGGGCGACGATTTCGTTCCTGCCTTCGACGATTTCGTTCCTGCCTTCGACGATCCCTGCCTTCGACGATCGTTTCGGTTTCGTTCCTCCTTGTTCCGGTTTCATTCCTCCCTGCCTTCGACGATCGTTCCGCTTTCTCTCGTCTCCGACGATGCCTGCGAGCTCGGAAGACACCGACCCCCCGGTTAGGGTTTTAATTTTCATTCCGACGATTTGTGTCTTGAACTTGTGGTTCTCATCTTTCTTATGTTTACTTAAATAGTAAATAGCTCCTTATTTCATCTGATAAGAGTATGCTCAGTTCTTATATGCCTTATAACTGCACTTTCTTTATGCTCACTTGAGTTACCAGCATCAGCCTGAGCAATAACAATGTGGTGTGTGTGTTTGTAATTCTTCCAAACTCGAAAGGGGTTATGTGGTAGTTTTGTGTAGCCGCCATAAAGTAGCGCCCACAGTTCCCCCCCCCCCCCCCCCCCCCCCGGGTTTTCAAAGAAATTATTGAGCACTGGCCTTGCCTTACCAGAAAGGCAATGTCTATGGTGGTGGTGGGGAAGATAATGTTGTGCCAATAAAGTAACTTTCAGTGCTTCCCCCCTGGTTTTCTATTCGCATTTTCATTCCAGTTTATTTATGGATGAATGAACTGGATATTGCTTAATAAGGTTCATGATATTCCTCTATTGTGTTGTCTATCCCTATTAGCCATTATGAAGGTAGGTTTCTCATAATTTAATCCAGTGCTCAATGTGATCCTTTTGCTGATACCCTACTCACTTGGACCAATAATTTTGTTGTTTGAAGTTTCAATGAGATAGGATTAGGTTCATACAATTGCTTACTAATGGCACAACATGCATTTAGTTCTTCACAGTATTGCTTCAATCATAATTCAACTGCATTTAGTTCTGTTTTTGTATGCCACAACATGCTTGCAATCATAAAACCTTGTATTATGTGTACTCTGAATATATGAGTTGCTCTGTTGATTTTGTTTGCTATGTTTTGCATTTACAAGTCCAACGGTGTCCTTTTATAAGGGATTTGCCAGCTTAGGTTTTCTTAGTCTAAAACATCAAAATTTAATTTCTCCCCAGACACACAAAAGTGCCAAGGCATCAAGAAGGCAGCTGAAAGAAGCAATATATTCAACACTGTTTGACATGAAAAAGTGTTATATAGTTCATGATATTGCTTAATAAGGTTCATGATATTGTATAATATAGTACATGCTATGGTATAATACAGTTCATGCTTTTGAATAATAAGGTATTATTAGACGTGCACCTTGTTATTTGGTTAAAAGAGCACTTGATGTTGATATTATTGTGTTTTTTTAGGTACACTACAAGGGAAACAAAATGAAGAAGTCCAACAGAGAGAAATTCGAAGCAAATTCGCTCAAGACAAAGGTTAATGAAGTAGTTTTTTGCAAGTTCATAGTATTTATCATTAAGCTTGATGTGTGGTTCATAAAACATGTCGTCGTGGTTCATGATTGCAAACAATACGGTTCATTTTTCAGTATTGCCATGTCTCATGTTCCAATATAGGCCAAAAAGGCTCACTCATTAAGCTGGATGTGCTTATTAGTTTATGGTTCATGTTCTTATGCTATTACGTTCATAATTTTTGCCAATAAGGTTCATAAGATTTAGTAAAAAAATACTGCTAATGTGTGTTGTATTTTGAAGTTTCATATTACAGTTCATGCTCTTATGTTTGTATGTTCATGAAAATACACACTTAGTTTCATGAAAATTCATTTAACATTACCTTTATATTATTTGTGTTATATTTTGTATTTTTACGAATGTATAAGCTTGTAAATTATTCTGTTTTATGTATATGACAGCGACAACATCGAAAGGCTTGAAAAGAAAGAAACTAGTTAGCTCCACACGTCAAAGTTCGCGTGGAAAGAAAATGCTAAAGCTTTCAACTCCACTAATTGGTAGCTTGGAGTTTGAAGGATGTGAAAGTGAAGAAGAAGCGGATGAATATTATGATGATACAGATGTGAGGATGCAGATTATGAGAATACAATCAGTGAAACTTGCTATTTCTATTATTTATTTTTATATTTAAAAGCATAGGTTTCTTGCATTTTAAATGCTTGGTTCATGCTTGTTTAAGAATAAGTTAATACTATTGTGTAGTATATACTCCATGCATGCCAATGTATTAAAAAAGCTTGAATGAGGCATTCAAAGTTTGGTTCATGCAATGTAAGGCTCTGGTTCATTCTACTACTAAACAGTATGGTTCATAGTACATTTTAATTTAGTTCATGCGTTTTTAAGTATACATGTTATTTCAGTTTATACTTATAGCTTGATTAAATACTAACTATGATATTAAATTACATGTATTTGATAGGTTTATAGAAATTGTTCTAGCATATGTACATCCAAAAAAGATTGAATAAGTCATTCAAAGTACGGTTCATGCAATTATATAACACAATAAAATTGTCTAATCTATACAAATCATGGTTTAGTTGGTTCATAACATATAATTAGAATATCACCGCTCTTTTGGTTCATGGTTTTGTAAACTTAGGTTCATAATAGTTGTCTCGTTGGTTCATAACTTTGTATAATATAGTTCATTATAAGCGTCATGACTTTAGGTTCATAATAGTTATATTATTGGTTCATGATTTTGAATACTTAGGATATTTTAGGTGTCTCGTCGGTTCATAACTTTGTATATTACAAGTCATTATAAGCATCATGGCTTTAGGTTCATAATAGTTGTTTTATTAGATCATGATTTTGAATGCTTAGGTTCATAATAGGTGTCTTGTTGGTTCACAAGTTTAAACCAAATTATCCTTTTGCTTCCTTGCAAGAGATAAGAAATATTTCGGCTCAATACTTCTTATAAAATCCAAACCGTTGAACCAAATGCCCGAAAGCGTTAGGCTTTGTAATCTGACCTTTGGATTTATAGACCCTAAACATGTTAATTAATAAGAATAAACCAACACTTAACCCACAAAAACTTAATTCCATACCAAAGTAGATGTACGTATACCATGTAGAATTGGGAAAGAGTACATCAGATAGCATTAATGTTAAAACTTTGGACCTCAGAAGTTATATATTCATAAGCCCATTCAAAATGTCTCTCATTCTCTCATTTTCGTTCCTTTCACATTCATTAGTTGAGTTTTCATTATCTACAAACAAGGTCGTGTGTGTGTGTTGTGATAACTTGCATTTTAGAGCATATTAGGACATGCATTTAGGACTTTAGTTTATATGTTTTCATGCATTAGTCTTGTGTTTTCTAGTACTTTTGGTTGAGTTTCCATTATGGATGTCTACACGAGTATTTGTATGCTTTTCAAGTACTTTAGAGAAGTTCGAGCTTTATTTGGACGTGTTTGAAGACATGACGGAATCAAGACTTCAAGTCTAGGAGGCAACGGGACCGGAAAAGAACGATTCAAGAGCCGAAAAGAAGGAACCACACGATCAAAGTCCAAGGTCGTGCACTAAGATGCACGGTCGTGCAGGCGGTGTCGATAATTCTTCGGATCGTGCGCCTCGGTTCAGAGAACGACAACAACCGTGCGTTCCCAAGCACACGATCGTGCGCTGACAAGGCTAGGATCGTGCGTCGCAAGCTCAAGCTCATGCGCTGGCATGGGTCGTGCGACACCGAGGGCCCGGATCGTGCGCCACAACGCACGATCGTGCGCCACAACGCACGATCGTGCGTCTCCCACGTGCACCGGCGTCGGTCATGCGCGGCCAAGAAGTCCCTCGTGCGTTCCTCAGCACGACGCGCGCCGTCTCTCGTGCGTCTTTGTTTGCTCGGATTTTTGGGCCGCCTCTCTTATTTTATCCTTAGTATAAATACTTTACTTTGTGTCCTAGATAAGGGTGAGACTTCTTAACCTAGTTTTCATTTGCTGGAGAGACAAGTTTAGAGAGATTTGTTGGAGATTGAAGACTTATTTTGATTTTGAGTTTGGATTTGCTGGATATTAATCAAGTTTGCTTGTTTCTTCAATCCGGTATGTTTATTCTCATCATTGATTTGATTTCTTCTATTTCCATGTCTAGCTAAACCCCAAATTCTAAGATTGGGGTGAACCCAATCATGTCCAGGTAGACTTATTTATTAAATTGCACAATCTATTGTTTGAAGTTTTGTTTGATTCAGTCCTAGATGCTTTATGCCTTAGTAGCTTATGTGAACGGGAACTTGCTAAAGTTTGAGACTGAAAGGTGAAAACTTTGTTAAGTAGTCAGACAGGGAATTGAGACTGAAAGGTACATTTTCCTGTTGGAACCCTAGGATTTGAACCTGCGCTCTCTATTATGAAAGTATTTTGAATTCTCTTGTGGAATAACAATTGTCATAGAAACCTTAAGGTTGGATTATGTTAGCAAGTCGCGAAAGCGGATGTTTATTCAATTTAATCTTAAATTCTAAGTGCTTAAAGGTCTATATTTTCATTTGCAAGCCACAAAAGTGGATGTTTAATTGATTTAGATACGTCTGTTAACATTTGAAAGAATTTAGCGGATACATTAGACAATCGCCTTCAAACGAAGTCATAATTAAGATTGTGCAATCATCTTTTATAGTTTACCGACGCATAATTGTGGTGATCCTTGATCTTAGAAGCTTTCCTCTCATTCATTTTCCCATATTTAGTTGTTTGTTTGTTTTAATTAGTTTCATAGCTAAAATCCCAATTCAATCTTTTCTTGTTTTACGGCTTAGTCTACTGATTTGATTACAATTAATACTACATAGTCTCAGAGTTTGACACCTTGGTATTACAACCGATCCCGTACACTTGCGGGGTAGGATTTGGCCTACCAAGTTTTTGGCACCGTTGTCGGGGACTATAGTTAGTATTGGTTGTTTCTCACAACCGGTAGATTAGGTTTGTTTTTCTTTTTAATTTTATTTCTTTTGTTTGTGTTTTCATATTGTTCTCTAGTTCATGCGAAGAGCCCTGAACGCTCAACCACTCAACAATTTTGATCCTGAAATTGAGCGTACTTTCCGTAGAAGACTAAGAGAGCAACGTGCAATCCAAGCTATGGGTTATCAAGAAGAAGATGCTCAGGCTTTGCATAGAGGCTATGTTGCTGATCTAGAAGCCCAAATAGCGGCTGCCAATAATCGTTTGGTTGTGTTGGAGCAAAACCAAGCTCTCCAAGAGGAAGAACAACACCCACAAACTCTTGCTGAATATATGAGGCCTGCTCAACATGGGCCTATTTCTGGTGTTGTCTATCTTGAGGTGCAAGCTTGTTATTTTGAATTGAAGCCCTCCTTGATCAACATGGTCCAACAAAATCAATTTGGAGGTCTTCCATCTGAAAATCCTCATCAGCACCTCACTACCTTTATTGAGCTCATGGAAACTGTTAAAATCCATGATGTCCCAGATGACGCACTCAGGATGAGAGCCTTCTCATTCTCTTTAAGGGACAAGGCCAAGACATGGTTCAAGACTCTTCCTCAAAACTCCATCAAAACATGGGATGAGTTAGCCTCAGCCTTCTTGAACAAATACTTCCCACCTAAGAAGACTTCTGAAATGAGGCAACAAATCAGTAATTTCAGGATGAAAGATGGAGAGTCTTACTTTGAAGCTTGGGAGAGATTCAAGGAGCTTCTTGTGTTGTGCCCTCATCATGGGCAATCTAAGGTGGCGCTTCTTGATATCTTCTACAATGCAATTGATGGTGCAACTCGTCTGCTAATTGACGCCTCATCTGGAGGTGGCCTGTCTAATCTGCAAACCGACGATGCCTAGGATTTGATTGAAAGAACTGCATTGCACTCCCACAACTAATCTGATGTTCGTTCGTTCCACTTCTACTGCCAAGAAAGCCTCTTGAATGTATGAAGTTGATGCCAATACTCAATTGAGAGCTCATGTTGATTTTCTTACTCAGAAGGTGAAGCAGATGGAAACAGCCGCAACAGTAAGAAAGCCCATTGGTTCTGCACCATCAAGCTCAGTGGTAAATAGTCAGTTTTGTGGAGCACGTGATCACACAATATCAGCTTGTCATTTGTATGCTTCTGAGCATGAGCCACAGGTAGGAGAAGTGAACTACATGAATAACTACAATCGGGATGCAAGGAATGACCCATACTCCAATACTTACAACCCCAGTTGGAGGAATCACCCAAACTTCTCCTATGGAAATAGACAACCACTTGGATTTCAACCAAAAGCTCCTCAATCACAAATTGCTCCTCCTGTGTCACAACCTCAACAATCAACTATGGAGCTTCTACTTGAGCAACTTGTGGCGGGTCAAAAGGCAAGCCAGTCCTTTCAACAAGAGGTGATCTCAGAGCTACAAGAGATGAAAAAGCAGGAGAAGTTGTTTGAGCAACAATTGGCTCAACAAGCCTTGAATGCTCCAAGACCGAGTGGTCAATTGCCCGGTCAACCTGAAGCTAATCCAAAAGGCCAAGTGAATGCCATATCTCTAAGAAGTGGAAGAGCGCTAGAGACTCGACCGATGACTCAGAAGGTGAAGGAGAATGAGCTACAAGAGAAAGAGGTTCCTGCAAAGCCAAAAGAAGATGAGAAGGAGCCTCCATATGTTCCTCCACCACCATACAAGCCACCTCTACCATTCCCTCAAAGAAGAGCTGAAGCCAAATTGGATCCACAATTCAGAAAATTTGTGGATATGTTGAAGAAGCTTTACATCAACATTCCTTTCACGTATGCCTTGAAGCAAATGCCTTCTTATGTGAAGTTCTTGAAAGAGATCCTATCCAACAAGAGGAAGATTGATGAATGCCTATCCGTGTCTTTAAGCAAGGAGTGTAGTGCCCTTATCCAAAACAAGCTCCCTCCAAAACTTGGAGATCCAAGTAACTTTTCTGTCCCTATTGTTTTTGGAAATACTACTTATGATGCTTTATGTGATCTTGGAGCTAGTGTTAGTATTATTCCCTTATCCATCTGTAAAGAATTGGGTTTGGGAAAGCCTAGACCTATAGGGATGACACTTTATATGGCGGATAGATCATCCGTTCGCCCCATAGGAATCATTGAGGATGTACCTATTAGTATAGGTAAGTTTTTTATTCCTGTGGATTTTATTGTGCTGGATATTGATGCTGATATGCCTGTCCCAGTCATCTTGGGAAGACCCTTTTTAGCTACTGTTGGTACCTTGATTGATGTTAAGTAGGGGGGTCCTCTCCTTCACAATAGGTGATGAGAAAATTGAATTTAGTTTTTCTAAAGCTATTAAACAACCTTATTGTGAGAATGATGATTGCATGATAGATGTCATAGACAAGGAAGTTCATGGATCTTTGATGTCTGTGGTCTCTAAGGACCCATTGGAGCTTAGTGTACCCGCTATTGAGGACCAGGTGGAGAAAATAGAGCGACTTGCTGATGTTGCTCAGCCTTCTCAACAAGTTGTGGTAGCTAAAAGTCTCATAGTTGGTGATGGTGCTAAGGAGATGAAGGGTAGAGTTCCAAAGAAAAAGAAGAAGGATCGAGCAAAAATTGAGATCAAGATTGGAGACAAGGTGATGCTTTTTCATGAAAGATCCAACATGTTTCCAGGGAGTAAAGGAACAAGATGGTCTGGGCCATACATAGTGACCCGAGTTTTACATGGAGATGGAGCTGAGCTTTGGCATAAAAACTCGGGAAAATTCAAAGTACAAAGGCATAGACTGAAGCTTGTAGTTGATCCAAATCCTGTTAGGGTGGGTACCAAAGACCCTCTTGACCCGAGTGCTTAAAAGAAGATGGAAGGTCAAGCTAATGACCTTAAACAAGCACTGGTTGGGAGGCAACCCAAGGTTAGTGTTTTCTTCTCTTTCTTTTATTTGCTACATTGGGGACAATGTAGATTTTAAGTTTAGGGGAGGGAAACAAGTATCTTGTTAGTTTAGATTGCATATAGTTTCATGCTAGATTGCATTTTCATGTTTAAATTTTTTGCATTTGCCTTTGCATAAAAAAATTCAGAAGAAAAAAAAATTATGCATTTTAGGTGTTATTGAATCCCTTTTAATGGAAAACCCCTTGTCCTTAATTATTCTTTGCAAACTCTAAAACCTCATGACATGCTTGAATTGTTGAAACCTCCATATATTAGCATGATTGTAGATTTGTATGTTTTACATTTAATTGAGTGAGCACATGTTATATTTTGAGATTTGAGATTATGCTGAAGTTCTAGACATGTTTAACCCTGTGAGATCATATTTTTAGCCTTTGTAGGACTAATTGTCCTCTCTATTATTTCTTGAGTGTCTCACTATGACTTGCTAACTCTAGAACTTGCGTTAAATATCTATTTTGAGGCTGCTTACATGAGTCTTGCATACGACATTAAAGTGATAGAGGCATTATTTTTCATTATCCTATATTTCCCCTATCCACCCTGCATATTAATCCTTCTTTTTGAAGCCCCTGTTAGCCTTAAAAGCCTATCTTTTTGAGCTCCACAAATTTAAATCCCGAACCTAATGAGCCTAACCCTTCTAGAGAATAGGAATTTTTACTTGATTTATTTTGTGATGTTTGAGTGCGTTGGGGAATTGAAAAGAAGAATGAGAATGGTAGATGAGTTGAAAGAAAGAAAAAAAAAGTGAAGTAAAGGGAATGAAGGTTGAAAATGAAGAATGGTTTGAGCTTGAGTAATAAAAAGTGTATATGAAGAAAAAGTCTCAAAAGCCATGAAAAGAATGGGTTGAAAGATATTGAAAAAGAAGTGTGAGAAGGAGAAGAAAGAAGTTGAAGTGAATAAAGGTTTGGAAAGAAAGTAAGAAAAAAAAGGGTGTTGGTGTTAATGAAGCTAAATTTCTATTTTCCAGTTTTAGCACCACATAGCCAAATATATTCCATGTCTTATTCTTCTCACCTTGGCCACGTTACAACCCATTAAAAGATCTCTTGATTTTTGTTGTATGCAATGTCCATAGCGGTAGAGATTTAGAACATCGATCCAAGCATATGGTAGTTCACAGTCTTAGTTGAGAACTGAGCGAAACACTATACCCTAGTGAGGTCTAGAATGGATGCATTCTCTTGATCTTTTTTATTTTCTAAAGCATGTGCAATGATTTCAATTTGTAAACTACAAGTTTATTGATTAATGCTTAACTTCATTTGAGGTGGATACTTGAATTGCATTGTCTTGTGGGGTGCTGAGTTTATTTCTTGCTTGAGGACAAGCTAGGTTCAAGTTTGGGGGAGTTTTATAACTTGCATTTTAGAGCATATTAGGACATGCATTTAGGGCTTTAGTTTATATGTTTTCATGCATTAGTCTTGTGTTTTCTAGTACTTTTGGTTGAGTTTCCGTTATGGATGTCTACACGAGTATTTGTACGCTTTTCAGTTACTTTATAGAACATCGAGCTTTATTTGGACGTGTTTGAAGACATGAAGGAATCAAGACTTCATGTCTAGGAGGCAACGGGACCAGAAAAGAACGATTCAAGAGCGGAAAAGAAGGAACCACACGATCAGAGTCCAAGGTCATGCACTAAGATGCACGGTCGTGCAGGCGGTATTGATAATTCTTTGGATCGTGCGCTATAGGCGCACGATCGTGCGCCTCGGTTCAGAGAACGGCAACAACCGTGCATTCCCAAGCACACGATCGTGCGCTGACAAGGCTAGGATCGTGCGTCGCAAGCTCAAGCTCG
The DNA here is from genome assembly GCA_964016875.1 of Fallopia convolvulus. Taxonomy (NCBI): domain Eukaryota; kingdom Viridiplantae; phylum Streptophyta; class Magnoliopsida; order Caryophyllales; family Polygonaceae; genus Fallopia; species Fallopia convolvulus. The sequence continues at coordinate 44,318,399 of OZ024724.1, forward strand.
TGCGCTGGCATGGGTCGTGCGGCACCGAAGGTCCGGATCGTGCGCCACAACGCACAATCGTGCGTCTCCCCCGTGCGCCGGCGTCGGTCGTGCGCTGCCAAGAAGTCCCTCGTGCGTTCCTCAGCCTGGGCCCGTGCGTTGCCCTATGGATCGTGCGCCTCGGCGCACGACGCGCGCCGTCTCTCGTGCATCTTTGTTTGCTCGAATTTTTGGGCCGCCTCTCTTATTTTATCCTTAGTATAAATACTTTACTTTGTGTCCTAGATAAGGGTGTGACTTTTTAACCTAGTTTTCATTTGCTGGAGAGACAAGTTTAGAGAGATTTGTTAAAGATTGAAGACTTGTTTTGATTTTGAGTTTGGATTTGCTGGATATTAATCAAGTTTGCTTGTTTCTTCAATCCGGTATGTTTATTCTCATCATTGATTTGATTTCTTCTATTTCCACGTCTAGCTAAACCCCAAATTCTATGATTGGGGTGAACCCAATGATGTCTAGGTAGACTTATTTATTAAATTGCACAATCTATTGTTTGAAGCTTTGTTTGATTCAATCCTAGATGCTTTATGCCTTAGTAGCTTATGTGAACGGGAACTTGCCAAAGTTTGAGACTGAAAGGTGAAAACTTTGTTAAGTAGTCAGACAAGGAATTGAGACTGAAAGGTACTTTTTCCTGTTGGAACCCTAGGATTTGAACCTGAGTTTTCTCTATTATGAAAGTATTTTGAATTCTCTTGTGGAATAACAATTGTCATAGAAACCTTAAGGTTGGATTATGTTAGCAAGTCGCGAAAGCGGATGTTTATTCAATTTAATCTTAAATTATAAGTGCTTAAAGGTCTAGATTTTGATTTGCAAGCCACAAAAGTGGAAGTTTAATTGATTTAGATACGTCTGTTAACATTTGAAAGAATTTAGCGGATACATTAGACAATTGCCTTCAAACGAAGTCATAATTAAGATTGTGCAATCATCTTTTATAGTCTACCGACGCATTATTGTGGTGATCCTTGATCTTAGAAGCTTTCCTCTCATTGATTTGCCCATATTTAGTTGTTTGTTTGTTTTAATTAGTTTCATAGCTAAAATCCCAATTCAATCTTTTCTTGTTTTACGGCTTAGTCTACTGATTTGATTACAATTAATACTACATAGTCCCAGAGTTCGACACTTTTGTATTACAATCGATCCCGTATACTTGCGGGGTGGGATTTGGCCTATCATGTTGTAAGCTAAAGAAGCCCCAACCCAAAAGCAAAGCATATACTTAAAAGCAACAAGCAAAGAACCCACCAATTGGCCCCATCTTCCAGAGCTCTTAATGAATCAAGAATGTGACCAGATCAACCCTAGATTATAAAGATTCTTCTTTACTATGCTTCCCAGAGAAATTAACATGGCACCACCGCCATCAACCGCCTCCTGCTCAAAGCTCAAAGGCAACTCCTCAACCTTCAACATGCCCAAACCAATCTTCTCCTTCACATTGTCAATGGTTTTCGTGTCTGGGAGAAGACCGTTCGAGTCCGTCACATGGAATGTGTTGGAAGCTACATTCCCTCTTGTTGATATTTCTGCCCTCGTTACATTCAACCCATTCTCACGAAACGTTCTAGTCACATCTGCCAATAGCCACGGACGGTCCTCTGTGCAAAGCTCAAGCCTTACACCCCGTTGATAATATATACAAAAATATTGAGAATCAATTTCTATGTAGGATACAATTGAGAAAAAGAATCAAAATACAGCAAAGAACCTGAGATGTTCTTCTCTCAATAGCAGCTCTCAAACACTTAACAACGCGTTGCTTTTCTGGTTCAGAGCTTATAGGGGTTCCATCATTATGCATGATGTAGAATTCTTGTCATAGCATTCATAATAGCTTAACCAAATGAGTGAAAAACATAAATAATTTAAACTAATAAGTTCAAAATTTTCATCAAACAATACCATGCAAGCTTGATTCCCTTCTGTGTTGACAATTGCATGGAAAACCACGTATTCCATGTTTGTCAATGTGCAAACAACATCAAATAAAAGCTTAATCCGGTCCTTGCATTGAATATTCACAACCGAATAGCCCCATGTTTTCAAGTTGTTAATGGTCACAACATAAGGATCGGATTCCACCTCACCCACGGGAGCCTTGTCGTAATCACGATCAGTAAACATCATTTGGTGCAGCCTTCTCTCCGTGTGGGTGGCCCCTTTACACACATTGATCTTCACACTACTCATATCACTGTCCCCCTTGAGAACGGGCCTTAACCTAGCTATAATGGTAAATATCCTTTGAGAATCCTTGATTTGGCACCCAGAATTGCAATCTTTCAAGTATATAATCGATGCAATCCGTCCATTGTGAGTCCACACTCTAGCATCTACTACTATACACATCAACTCAGATAGAACTGCAAACACATCTGAAAGAATCAAGGTCAGGAATTAGTAGCAGCAAAGTTATTTAGCATAAACTTGCCATTTTAAAGCATCCACCAAGGCTATTAAGATGCATTAACCACGAACACAGCCAATACGTAAGTGGACTTCACTGCCATGCTCTATAGGGCTAGTGACAAACTGACCATGCCGTGCAGGAAAAGAAAGAATTTATACATACAATGTTGTACTCACATGGATAAGAATTTGATGTCAAAGTCCGAGACAGAATTGTTGCATGTATTATGGAGACAAATAAATATCATCATAGACTGAAAGATCAATTAGAAAAGACAGCAGGGTTAAATATAAACACGTATAATGGTGCACAATTCCGATTTGGATTGAACAATCAGAGATTTAAGATGAAACAAATCGTTTTGTTCCAATCAAAAGCTAGATTTTTCAATAAATGTTACAATTACAAAAGGAAGCGAAAGCGATTTTGTCGAATTCTAGAGCAATCGTACCTGCAACAGATTTTCTACCGTTGGTTGATGGCTAGGGTCGACTCTGAACGTTAGGGTCGACTTTGAACGTTTGATCTATAATGAAAGAGAGAACTTATGAAGCGAAGAGCTAACATTCCCTTTCGATCGAGAGAGAACTTATGAAGCAATTGTATTTCTCATATCTTGATGAAAAAGGTGCTCGTGCGAAGACCAGTCGGTGAGCGCCGGCGATCCCAATCGTAAGAAGAAGGGAGGAACAAGGACTTATCAACCTCCAATGTCTCAATTTCGCAAAATCCAATCGAACAGATCCCGAAAGAAGAGCCTTCTGATCAATTGAAGAATGGAGGAGAAGCCGATCAATTGAAGGATACATGAGAAGCAGACCGAAGGAGACGATCGTACGAGAGAATTTTCAGTATGCTGAGATTGAATGTAGAATGGGGATCAAATGACGAAAACACCCCAAAATCTGAAAAATTAATGACACGCGCCTTCTCTGATTAGCATATCTGGACCATTGATCTCACGCAATCAAAGGCCCATAATTGTTCTCATTTCTTATCCTAAGAAATGTTCTCATTTGATCCCATATCTTACTGTGTGTGTACAATATCGTAATTGAGTGCAAAATACTTTTGCACACTCATTTTCAGTTCATTATGCACACTCAGTTAAATAAAATCATGCATAGTCGATAACAAATTATGCACACTCACATACAAAATTTTGCACAATTAATAGTAAAAGTATACACTCATTATAGTGCACCATGTACACTCAAATAAAAAATCATTATAGATCATCATGCACACTCAGATAAAAAGTCATTATTGATCATCATGCACACTCAGATAAAAATTAGCCAAAGTGCTCAGAAGCCGAGAGCATAGCTACTAACCAACCAAGCAACACTTGGTGGTTTGAAAATCCTAAAAAGTGTCACCCAAAGCTAAAAAAAAATCAACCTTTACCACAAACTACATCAAAATCTTCAAGTATGTCAAATTCTCAAAAAACATCTCCATTTCTCCCATTCAAGTCTACCTTACAAGAAATCCTAAATTTACACTCATGTAGGATTCTTACTGTACAAGTGGTCATATTGGGAATCACATCATCAAATATAACTTCATTCTTCATCCTCCACAAGGTGTGTAACAAGCAAGTGAAAGCAACTAGGTGTACCTTGTTTTGCTTGGGAATCTTGGAACTACCATAGCCATTCCCCAATTAATCCCTTCCTCACTCCAATATTCAACCACTCAAAGATGCCATTAGCAATGCGCAAAATAACCGGTAAATAATCAAGGGGGTAATTACTAAGTATAAAAAGGAAAACAGATAAATATTGTGTTACATATACAGCCTCATGCTCAAAAATACCTATGTGATCAATACTATGCAGTATGCAAATAAACTTGCATGTGATGTGCTTAAATTAGAATGCTTAGTGGGATTGTAAGGCCTCGGCCCAAGAAACCATGTATGTGGGCTTGGCACAAATTCAATTCAAAGTACACTAACCACACATACAGTTTTAAGTGTACAAGTTCATGTAATTAGTGAGTCATTCACTTCAAACAATCAAAAAGTATCCCACATCGGACATCGGTGTATAAGCTTGCAGGATTCAAAATTTCAAATCGTGTAAATAGGAAGGATGTGAGACGAATTAAAGGGTCGAAAAATCTCTTCGGGTTAAGATCTTTTCTTCTTATATAAAGTCCAAAAAGTTTTATTTGATGTACAAAAGCTATTTGGTTGTATAAACCCGAGAGTTAGTATTAATAAAATTTCATACTTAGTGCACATTATTAAAATTTCATACTTAGTGCACATTATTTTCAGATTTCAACACTAGTGTCGTTTGTGGCAAATAACTCTCCCTAGTCTGACCTACTCTCATGTAACAACAAGTAGACCCATTTTCTCCCCTCAATAACGAGTTAGTGGTCTTCTATCAAAGGAAGGGGTGAGAGTATTAAGGAGGCCAATCGTCGCGGCCTTCTTACATGCTTGTAGGCAAAAACTGACATGCAAGGTCCTCGTGAATGCTAGTCGGTGAGGTCATAGCTAGCGGGTTCTTCGTTCAAAACCAATTAGCGGGCTTATATTACGAGGCAAGCAATCAGGGACGTCATTTGAAATGTCAAGTTTGTTTTGGCCGTTTGAGGGTTGGCTAGCGAAAAAAGCGGCTCCATCTTCACGGTAGGCTAACGATCATTCTCTGCATGGCCAAATAAGTAGGGTCCGTTGGTAGGTTGAGATCTTGGATGACCGAACCATGCACTCCTTTGCCTTTTGATGCGATCCCTTCAACGACTGTCGTTGAGGAAGAAAAATCCATATCTGTGCGCTCCAATGAGCCCTTGACGCGCGCCCGCACCAAGGCCATAGCTAGGGCCACATCTTCCTTCATTGGTCGGGCTACTCAATCCATGAGCTCGGTACAAGACCCGCCTTCCACCATGGTGCTTACATATTTGGTCCAACACTACACCATTCTGCAGATTTAGCGACCATATTTTAGCGAACACAAAATACGGTCGCTAATTAGCGACCATATAGTCGCCAATGGTCGCTAATCTGGACGTCAAAACGGGAAAAAAAATAAAACCAACTTAGCGACCATGTGGTCGCTAATCTGGGCGTCCACGTGGTCGTCGGGCCTTTATAGTCGCAATATGTGCGCGGGGAAATTTCCCGCCAGCATTTAGCGACCATATGGTTGCTACACTGGGAACCCACTACCGTGACCATATGGTCACTACAATCAGCGACCATATGGTCTCCACCAATACAGAGACCACATGGTCGCTAGCATGGATCATATATTTTGGCGGGCGTCATCAATTTTGGCGGGTAATTTCCCGCTTTTTTTGCGACCACCCGGTCCCTAAAAATAGTAATTGGTAAAAGTGTTGCCATTTCAGCATATATACCTAGGTTGTAAAAACTTCACTCTCATTCCGCTTCAACAAAACCTCAAGAAAGAAACAATCAACCACAACTCTAAATTGATTCTAGGAAGAAATTCCGTCAATTTTTACTGACAACCTCACTAAAGGTATGTATTTAAATCTTATTCATAATATTTCATTCTGTCATTATATTGTTTTAGACAAATATTGTTGGTAGAAAGCATTTATTTATAAGAGATTGTGTTACAGAATTTAACCACATATAGCATATAGCAATTGGTTATGTTAAAAATATTTGTTCTAATATATTGTATGTGGCGACCATTTGGTCGCTAAATACATAGTAGCGACCATATGGTCGCTAATTAGCGACTATATGGTCGCCATATTCAGGATAATATGTACTCGAAATCATATAATTATACTCTTATATTGAAATGCAGGAAGGAAAAAATGCGTGAGTGGATGTATGTACGTAATATAGATGGTTTTTTGAACCAGGGGTTTTTAGTTGGCGTAGAACAATTTCTCGAATTCTGCAAACCTATGTCGTCCTATAACCGATCCAAATTAAGGTGTCCGTGTCGTAGGTACAAGAATAAGAAACTGAAATCTGTACATGATGCGCATTATCACCTTGTTAAGGAAGGTTTTGTTCCTAACTATTACCATTGGGTTTTGCACGGGGAGACAGATGAAAGGTTCGACGCATTTTTGGCCGAGTCTAGATGGCATGAAGGTTGTATCAGTACTGATCCAGCACCACTAGTAAATGGTGGGAATGATAATCGAATGGAACATATGGTGTATGACGGTTTTAATTATGCCCGAAGTGATTACACTACTGAGGATCCTGTGTAGAATGCGGATATAAGGCATGAGCAATGGGAGCAATATTATAATGAAGCGCCCAATCCTGATGCACAGCGTATGTACAAGATGTTGTCGGCCGCAAATAGGCCTTTGTGGTTTGGATGTGATATGACGCAGTTGGAGGCTGCGACTGAGCTAATGAGCCTAAAGTCTAAGCTAAGGATGACAGAGCGCGGATATGACATGATCTCGGATTTTTATAGATGCGTTTCTCACCCGGAGACGATATTACCAGCCACGTTTTACGACACGAAAAAACTGGTTGATGGTCTCGGTCTTCCTTACGAGGCCATTGATTGTTGTCCAAACTCTTGCATGATATATTGGGGTGTCGATGCAGAATACGCGGCATGCAAGATATTTGACTATCCTAAATGGAAGCAAGGCAAGACAAAGCTCATTCCCTATTCTCGTATGTTTTACTTGCCAATAACTCCACGATTACAGAGGCTGTACGCATTTTTGGTGACTGCCGAACACATGAGATGGCATGCAAAGCACGTACAAGATGGGGTGATGAGACATCCGTCAGATGCAGAGGCATGGAGGCACTTCAATGTTGTGCGGCCAGATTTTGCATCAAAAACACGAAATGTGAGACTAGGCTTGTGCACGGACGGTTTCAATCCGTTCGGGGCGTCCGGGCACCAATACTCATGTTGGCTTGTGATTCTGACACCCTACAACCTCCTTCCATCGGTGTGTATGAGAGAAGAGGTTATGTTTTTGACGGTTATTGTACCTGGACCGAAGAGCTCGAAGCAAAAGTTGGATGTCTACTTGCAGCCGTTGATAGCCGAGCTGAAGGATCTGTGGCTTAATAGGGTGTGCACATACGATTCTTGGAGGAAGCAGAATTTTGTGTTGCGTGCAGCTGTAATATGGAGTATTAGTGACTTCCCCGCATATTCGATGTTGTCAGGTATGTTGTTAATTTTACATATGCTAATGAATTTGAAATTATTATATATAATAATAACGCATATATATGATGTGTGAAATTTAATTAACGTGTGATACAAAATATATGTTTGTGTAGGCTGGAGCACTTCTGGGAAATACGCGTGTCCTTATTGCATGGAGGACACCAATGGATTTTATCTAACACATGGACACAAAATGTGTTGGTTCGATTGTCACAGGAGGTTTACAGAACCTGATCATCACTTCGGAAATAATATATAAGACTGATTTCAAGAAAGGTCGACGAGAGCGTCATGGTCCCCCTGTACTTCGTGATGGATACGAGATTTTAGACCTGAAAAACAATATTGGGTTGATGAAGATAACTGAAGTGGGAGCTGAGGAGCACAATGTTGCGGTTAGTAGAGGTCGGGTTGGAAGAAGAAAAGCATTTTCTGGGACCTACCTTACTGGCCTAGTCTGCTGGTAAGACATAATTTAGATGTCATGCACATTGAAAAAAATGTCTTCAATAATGTTTTCTTCACCATTCTCGATGTTCCGAAGAAAGTCGAAAGACAAGTGGTTGGCCAGAAAGGATATAAAGGAATTGTGCAAGCGTCCGGATTTGGAACCTGATGAGGAGGACAATAGGTACCCAAAAGCTTGCTATGCACTAGATCATCATGAAAACAAGTGCTTCTAGATTGGTTGAGATCCGTAAAAATTCCGAATGGCTACGTGTCCAACTTGAGTCGCTGCATTGACTTGCACAAGTTTAGACTCTTTGGGATGAAGAGCCATGATTGTCATGTGTTTATGCAAAGGTTGATGCATGTTGCTTTTCGTCCATTTCTTGATGACAAAGTCTGGGAGCCCATTGCTCAGCTAAGTGCGTTCTTCAAGGACCTGACGTGTTACGAGCTGAAGCCTGAGGTGGTTATGCAATTGCACAAGGAAAAACCAATAATTTTGTGCAAGCTAGAGCGCATCTTTCCCCCCTGCGTTATTTGATTCAATGGAGCACTTGCCTATTCATCTGCCACGGAAAGCTTCACTTTGTGGCCCTGTCAATTATATATGGATGTATCCAGAAGAAAGGTACGTACATTTATATGCAGTTGTTCAATTTTGGATTTATATAATTAACTTGTATAAGAAATATTAATGGTTTTTAATGTATATCATGTAGGCTCTTAAAAAGGCTGAAGGTCTCAATTGGCAACAAAGCCGACGTTGAGGGGTCAATTTGTAGTGTCTATCTCGTTAAGGAGACGTTCACATTTTGCTCGTATTATTTTAGCTCACATTTCGCGAGTAATCATATGGATATCGTCCGCAACGTCAGTTGCACACTTCTAGTTGGGGTTGATCCGGGTGATTTGTCTATTTTCACAACAACTGGTTGAACCTTGGGTAGCAGATCAACTGGTCGTGTCCTCACAGATGATGAATTCCATGTGATCCAAACTTAGATTCACATGAACTGCGTCGAAGTGGAACCCTATATTGAGTAGTTTCTATAATCTCAACTAATTAATGTTATATATATGTTGATTTGAATAAAGTAGGGGTTCGATATATATAAAATATGTATTTCATTCAATTACTCTGTCGTAGGTACTATTTGACAAATTTTGTGCGATCGTCAAATCCAACAATAACCGATGCTGAAGAGAAAAACATTTTGGAAAGACACTTTCTCCTCTGGTTCTACTCCCATGTAAGGATTTCTTATATTATTTTCAATTTATTTTCAAATTATATATATGTTGACTCCCAAATTGTATATATATGTTGATTTAAAATTGCAGGTCGACAGTCCGATAATTACAGATCCTAACATTGCAACACATTCTCGTGGACCCTCTAAAAAAGTGAGGACATATCCTGGTTATTTTATGAATGGTTACCGATTCCACAGGAGGGCACACGCATCAACCAGGGCCACTGACAATAGTGGAGTTTGTGTTCTAGGACAAAGCTTTGGCACCAACGAGGAGGACTTCTATGGTGTGCTAGAGAAAATCATTGAGCTGAATTACATATCTCCAACCGTAAAGCGCCCTATTGTCTTTAATTGTTCATGGTTTGACACTAGAAGTCGTGGAGGAACACGCATTCACCCTCACCTAAAGTTTGTCAATGTTCATCGACATAAAATGTTGAGAACAAAAGATCGTTACGTATTTTATTTCCTCGATTACCCAAAGATGAGGCTTGAAAATGCTGAATGGAGAGCGACCTGTAAAGTGAAGTCACGTGTGTGGCCCAATGAAGGTACGTGCGTAGACCCTCATGAGAGTGGTTCCAGGGGCGTTGCTGTTGAGGAGGCATTTCAACATGATTCTTCCCTTCCACGAGTTATCGACGACACACAAGATAATTATCCACTTGGTCCGCTAAATGACCCAAACGGAGAGGATCATGTCATTAAGGATCAAGAAGAGACGTCAATTGAAACGTCTGAGGGTAAGTTTGAGAGTGAGACGGATACAGATGAGGAAGACATGTAATCTGAACACTACTATTGTATTGCCATTCACTTTTATGATAACACTATTGTATTGACATTCACTTTTATGATAACACTATTGTATTGCCATTCACTTTTATGATAACACTATTGTATTGCTATCAACTTCTCTGATAACACTATTAACATTTAATTTTCTGATAACACTATTACCATGACAAGAGTCATGCATGCACATTTACTACTCTGATTCATCCTTTCCAACCATAAAAGGAGATCACCATCTCCAATTCCAACATACCTTCCCAGTGAAAGCTCCATCTTCACCTCAAATTCCAACATCAAATCCCACCTAAAACTTCCATCCTCAAATGGCTCAAAGGAGAGGGTGTACCCGGCGAACGACCACCTTAGCTCCAGAAGTCATCAACTTCTCCATTGTGCGTGTGCGTGGGGATAGGGAGACAAGAACCGAATGGAGCACCACACCAAATCTCCAATTAAGAGTAGTCATCGCTGATTGGACACTATTTCCCGGGGGAGCACCACCAGGATTTTCCTTTTTTTCTTGAACGACGACGACATCATTGATCGCATTGCGGCTAGGGAAACGGTTGTGCAGCTTCGCGTGCTTGAAGGTGCTGAGATCCGGGCAGTTGATACTCCACGTACAACATGAGAGTCCATTAATTGTAGTTATTTGTTTATGTTTCCACTTAAAAGCTTCACTTTGTGTTGTTTGATTTATTTGTTTGTCACTTCGTTTAATGTACTTAGGAAGCAAGTGTATGTAACTTGGTTTCGTTTGGAAGCAATGAATTTGTTTGTAACTTGGTTTCGTTTGGAATCAATGAAGTTGTTTGTAACTTGGTTTAGTTTCGAAACCATTGTGTGTTGTTTGTTTTGGTACAATTGAGTTTTTTGTCACATAAGTTAATTTTTCTGATAACATTATTATCATTTAATATTCCGATTTTCTGAGACGGATTGCAGTTGTTGTCCCATTTGAACGGTTTCGTTTTGTCCCATTTGAGTCCTCGAACCAAATATTGTTGGTAGAAAGTGTTTGTTTACATATAATGTCTCCACTTTAGCAATATAGCGACCATATGGTCGGGACCTTTAAAATTTTAGCGACCATATGGTCGCTACCTTTAAAATTTTAGCTCGAAATTGGAATTTTTAGCGCGTAGTTCGATTTTATTTCATTTATAGCGACCATATGGTCTCTAATTAGCGACCATATGGTCGCCAAAACGAAATTTATGGCGCCATTCTGAAATACTTGGGGGGGAATCTGAAATTTCGGCCTCTTAAGCGAAATATTTGGATTTGCGACGATATGGTCGCTAATGAGTGGACATGGCATTACTTACATATAGAGACCATATGGTCGCTATATTCAGCGACCATATGGTCGCTAAATGTAAATAAGAAGGCGAACAAATCACCTTCTCCTTCATTCTGAAACCCTCGCCTTCCTCTCTCTCCCGTCTCGCCTCCGCCGAACTCGTCTCCGTCTCGCCTCCGCCGAACTCGTCTCCCGTCTCGCCTCGTCTTTGCCGCCTTTCCCAGCGTCGCCCGCCTCTCCCAGCGTCACCGCAAGCCGGCTCGTCTCCGCCCTCCTCTGCGTCTACGAGCACCTCTACCTCTCTGCGAGCGCCCCTGCCTCGCCACCTCCTCTCCCTCGAGCGAGTGCCGCCTCCCGCCGTCCCTCCTCTCCTCTTCCTCCTCCTCCTCCTCCTCCCGACGCCCCTCCTTCTCCTCCCACCGCCCTCCTCCTCCTCCTCCTCCGGCTCCGCCGCCAGCAGCCCCCGCCAGCAGCCTCTCAGAGCCGCCAACAACCCCCTCCAACAACCTCTAGGAGTTGCCCCTCCCGCAGCCTCTTGGAGCCGCCCCCCTCCAGCCTCGCGAGCCCCTCCCGCCGCCCCTTTTCCGGGTATTTTTTCCACTTTCGGTTTATTTAGTATTTTCGTTAACGCATTTTAGATTAAATTTGTAGTTTAGGATTTGGATTGGATAGATTTTGATGAATTTGGAAAAAATTTGATTGAATTTGGATAGAGTTTGAATGAATTAGGATAGAGTTTGAATGAAATTGATTATTGTTATTGAATAAGTTGATTGTTGATTTGGAAAAAATGGACTAAATTGATTGTTGTTGTTGAAATGTTGGGAAAAATTGATTGTTGATTTCTCAAGTTTGAATGAAATGGATTGTTGTTGTTGAATAGAGTTTGAATGAAATTGTTGGGAAAAATGTTGGGTTGTGCTTGTTGTTGTTGCTTGTTGTTGTTGTTGTTGTTGTTTTTATGATTGAGAAATTTGGAAAAAATTGATTGACAAATTGATGCTGCTTGGGTTGTTGTTGATTTGATTGTTGTTGTTGTTGTTGTTACGGATTGAGAAATGTTGGGAAAAATGATTTAGAAATTTGGTTTGAATTGGACTAAATTGTTGTTTTTTGTTTTTTTGTTTCTTTGTTTCTTTGTTTGTTTGTTTGTTGTTGTTGTTGTTGTTGTTGTTGTTGTTGTTGTTGTTGTTGTTGTTGTTGTTGTTGTTATGCTTGAGAAATTTGGAAAAAATGATTGAGAAATTTGTATTGAATTGTTGATTTTTAGTTGTATTATTATGGCCGGAGGATCACGTTGACATGCACGAGTTCCTCGTCCGGACGAGCCGAGCTCGTCCCGGATACCGAATGAGGAGAACTCGTCCGAGGCGACCCACACGGATACACCACGCTTTTCTGAGGACGACGGGCTCCGCCATCCTAGTATAGAGGAGTCGGGCACCCAAGCGGAGGAGTCCCGCGCCACTACGCCCGCGTCCTCGTCGGGATCGAGTTGAGGTCTTGATCTAAATCGCGTTTGGGATCTTTAAATTATCGGCGGGTGGTACGTACAATTTCCTCTAAGACATTGCTTTTATTAATTTCTTTTCTTACCTTTAAGACTGTTATAACACGTTTTTCGAATCCTCGCAGCTTGCAGCCGTTGGGCATGGTGTCGCGGTGGTCGACACATATCATTCAATGCCAACCCAACGATAAGGCGTCGGAGTTCGACTTTACCTCCGCCGCATCGAAGACTCGTTGGTTTGAGTCTTGGAGGTTAAATTTTATTTAATTTGAGTTTCTTTTTACAAATTCCGCATTAATTAGTTAATATTTTTAAATAATTGTTTTGTTGGATTTAATTAGACGCACTTTCGATGGGATCCCTCCCAGCTAGGTATGGACGTCGAGTCCGTCCGGTTGCTGTGGGAGAAGAGAGCCAAGAAGAGATACAATGACTTGATCAGGAAGCACCGTCAGGCCGGGACGAAGCCGGAATTCATCGACTCCGCCACATGGGAGAACTAGAAGACGACGCATTGGTCCACAAAGGCATTCAAAGCCAAGTGTGTGCGCGAGAAGGCAATCCGGCATGCAAATCCGGCGAACCACAGTAGTGGTTCGAGGTCCCACCTCGACACCATGCGTCGCTTTTGTAAGTATTTTATCTTAATTTGATTAAACTTAAATTAAGTTAATTATTCTTAATAGTTCGTAACACCCTTAATGAAATTTGTAGGAGCAACACCTGCAGCGTCGCATCACGCCTCTCGAGCTTCTCATCGAGACGCACACGCAGGGCGCCGATAGGCGTTTTATAGACAAGCGGTCGGCCTTAATTGCTATAAGTTTTAATTATTTTACCTCATCTTTAATCTTGTATATTATTAATTTTATTTATATTATTTGCGTTATTTGTTAGGCTTGGACCCAGGAGATCCTCATCCAGAGGTCCTCGGAATCGGGCACACCGCCGTCCTTTCAAGACGAGTGTGATGCCTTTCTGACGACCGCTGAGGATGGGCATGGGAGGTGCCGTCTTTGGCCTTGGCAACGCCGCCCACGAGTTTTACGGTGAGCGATTGACGGCATTGCGTGGTCCATCTCCTCGGGTCGCGACATTGACGCAGGAAAACGTCGGGCTTAGGGAAACCGCAGATGATCTACAGAGGAGGTTGCGCGAGGTCGAGGCGTGGATGCACCAGATGCGACGAATGGACCCGCATGAGGGTGGGTCCCACCAGCCCGGTCCCGACGGCACCGGCGACGCAGACGGCTCCGGCGAAGCCGTCTAGATTAGCGTAGTTTTATTATATTATTAAATATTATAAATTATTTAAATTTATGTAAATTAATGAATTTATGTCTGCAAATTATTTAAATTTATGTAAATTATTGAATTTATGTTAATTAATGAATTATCAAATATTAAATTTTAATTATTTATATTAATTCGTAATTATTTTTTAAAACAAATATATTTGCGACCAAGTTGTCGCTAATTTACAACATGATCATGCACTCATAGGCGCACGATCGTGCGTTTTGAACCAGAGAATGGATAGGGTCGTGCATTTTTCTTGTGCTTTTAGCGACCATATGGTCGCGAATGGTCGCCATCTTTTGGCCACTATTAGCGACCATTGGTCGCTAATAACGGCGACCATTGTTCACTAATAACGGCGACCACTTGATCGCTTTGGTCGCAAGATGGTCGCCAACAATGTGGCGACCATGGTCCCTAAATAGCGACCATATGGTCGCTATGGCCACTATTTTTAGCAAGCATATGGTCGCCAAGTGGTTAGCGACCGATCTTTTAGCGACCACATTTAGCGACCATGATATGGTCGCTAAATGCATTTAGCGATAATATTTTGCATTTAGCGAACAGAAATATGGTCGCTAAATTCGCCATTTTTGTTGTGCAAGACGACATTTAGGGCCAATTCGAGGAGACAAGGGTTGTCTCTCCTCAAGGTGCACCCCAACCAAGAGAAGACGCGCTCACGTTAGACGGCGCGATCTGGACCGGCCAAGACACGCCCGCATCTTAGGGCCCCCAGGCTGCGTCATGCCGAAGAGAGATCAGTTTTCATGGCGGGGGCCAAGGACCACAATGCAGCCGCGCCACCCAACGCCAGCCCACATCTCCTCGTGCCATGGCGCCGACGCCCTCAACACTCTTGGCACGTAACACAGTTTTGTTTGCTCTTTCTATTTTCGTCGGACTCTTACTAGAACCTTTCTATATTTAGTAGGTACTATACTTATGTTATTTATATTATTATAATGAGGTAGGTTGGACTTGCATGTTCGGGCCCAACTCCGCTAGTTCAACAACAGTTTAGAAACCCTAGAACTATAAAAGTGTCTAGTGCACTCTTGTATTGTTTACGCTTGAACAAATGGAAAATTGTAATAGCCGCTATTTCTATATAAAGAAAACGGTTATTTATTTAATTAAGTTTTTCCTATAAAATAGATAATGTAACTATTACTCCCTCCGTCCCCTTTTGTTTGTTCTAAAGGACGGTTTTTTTGGTTATTAAGGAAGGTGAAAAGTAGTATTAATTGGTAATTGAGAAAGTGGGTAAAAGGTCAGATTGATTGGGGGTGTGTTTGTAATTTTATAGGGATAAACGGTGTAAAGTAGTATTGGTAATTGGGAAAGTGGGTAAAAGATGATATTACATAGGGGTAATATTGTAAAAAAGTATAGAAATAAAAAGAAAGTGGACAAACGAAAGGGGACACCCGAAAAAGAAACAGGACAAAAAAATGGGGACTGAGGGAGTATTATGATTTTCATAGTATATTATTAAAAATGCATACAAGCGTATCATAATGGCAAATAAAATTTAAATAATTAAAGTTAAATAAAATTTCGGATTTTTAAGTCAAATTAATATATAATACAATTAAAAGGTCAAAGGAAAGGACCAAAAAACTAAAAATGCTTGAGGTAGGACTCAAACTCGCAACCTCTTGCATTTTTCACAAACTAACACACACTCCTTTCCGCTATGCCATTGTAACTTATCTACCTATTAAGGATTTTTAATCATTTTATCTCTTTATTTTTTCTTCTTCCCCAATTGATCAATCAAAATCTAAACTAACTCCTAAAGATTCTGACTTTTCGAACTAATTCTAATGACTCACACGCATCAGTATACCAAAATATGAAAAATAAACTTAATGCTAAACTTAGGCTAATAAAATAAGTTTATTTGGGGCATTCACTCCCCTAAACTTTTTTATCTTAGCTTAATTGATAGTCTGCATTCCAATCTTCTCTCGAAGCTCCACAAACCTTTTCCACAAAGGTTTCCTATGAATATTGGCTATTGGATACTAGAGGTATCTGCAGAGCTAATTTTTGGGAGGAAATTTGGTTTATCCGAAAATTAAACAAACTTAATTTCCTTTGCTTAGAGGAAACAAACAAATCTTGATCCTATCATGTCGATTATTCGCAAGTCTGGCTTTCAAAATGTAATCTCTTATCCGTCTATTGGCTCCAGAGGCGGAATTTGGTTACTTATTTCTGGTAATATAGAAACAAAGAATTGTGTGTTATTTCATCAATCCAACAATCTTATTATTATGCATTATAACTTTCATAATCATAACTCTATCCTAGTATTTGTCTATGCTCCAACACGTCATGATAAAAAATTATTGCTTTGGCATTCTCTTTTTGAGACTTTAACTCATTTTCAGATGCCTTTTCTTTTAATTGACGATTTAAATGAAATATCTTCTCTTAATGATAAGCTAGGGGGCTCCCCGCCTCTTTTAAGTATGTTTAATAGACTTCACGATTTTAAAAATTCTTTTAGTTGATTCTAAAATTAGTGGATTCCCTTTTACTTAAAGAAAACGATCGGTGCCTTTAGATAACATCTCTGAAAAATTGGATCGTGTGCTCTGTCACCAATCCTTAAGTATGTTATTTCCCTCTCTTATGGTTCGGCACCATCCATTCACTACTTCTGATCATTGTCTTATAACCTTCTCGCTTGGCTCGTCTAGTTCTTTTCGAAAAATCCCTTTTCGCTTTGAAAATGCTTGGATGTCTGACTCTTCCTTTATTCCGCTTGTCTCTAAAGTTTGGAGTTATCATATGTTTGGAATTTTTATGATTTGATTATCTATGAAATTAAATATTTTAAAAAAGTACTCCAAAGTTTGGGCTGAACATCATACAAATAATAATTTTGAACAGTTGAAAATTTCAGAAAATCAACTTCAAGATCTCCTATCTGAATTATTAGTTGACGCTCTAAATAGAGAAAGAGTCGTGTGAAAATGGTCGCCTAGGTGAGAATTAAGAATAAATCTCGCTCGTTCATTCCAAAAAAATCAACGCCCCTGATTAAATATTCATTAAAAAAGATAAAATACGGCACAGACGAATTTTTCCCGTATTATTCGCGTATTTTTCAATAAAATACGGCACAGACGAATATTTACTGTGTTATTAACGTATTTTTCAAAAAATACGTTTTTATGAGACGCGTCCAGTTTGTTCATCAAAACTAGCAATTTGTCCATCCATATTCACCATTTGTTCATCAATACTAACTAATTGTGCATCGAGTTTTTGATAACAATGTTCATCAATTTCAAACTTTTTTAATTTTTAATTTTATTTTTTAACCTTATCTATGTGTATGAATACAATATTATCTAGTTTTTGATGCACATATAATTATTTTCAAACCAGAAATGGTGTTCTCATTGTTAAGGATAAGGTCATTACGATACATCCAAGTTGTCTACAACATATAAGCAAAAGTTAAACCCCAAAGGTCTTCTTTTTTCAAGTTCAATAATTGATGCCAAACATTCGTCTATGACTCCTAATGACGTCAAGGAAAAGGTAAAGGTATCATTTGACGGACCAATCACAAGACTCGAAACAAGAAGATACAAGATGCAACTCATGATCTTCTAGATCATTTAGTAGCCATGACGGATCAAGCTTCACAACCTCCATGGATTACCATGCTTAGACATCAAGTTTAGACAAACCCGAGCCTGCATCAAGATGTCTCAATGGCCATATTTGTTCATCGATATACTTCTTTTTGTTCATTCATATAACTTGTTTGTTTATTGATATATACCCATATTTGTTCATTGATATACTCCTATTGGTTCATTGATATAACCTTGTTTGTTCATTGATATATTCAATTTGTTCATTGATATAACCTATTTGTTCATGGATATATCCTTATTTGTTCATTGATATAACCTTTTTTGTTCATTGATATAACTTTATTTGTCCATTGTTTGTTCATTGATATACCATATTTGTTCATGAATATACTGCTATTTGCTCATTGATATAACCTTATTTGTTCATTAACTTATGTTTATGAGTCAATACCATCAATTTATACATTTAGGACTATCTACACAATTTTCATGTCTACCTAATGAGCACAACAAAAGAAACAAATAAAGTGCTCAATATAATACATAAATAAGTTAAGGTTGATGTAGAAGCTTGGATGCAAAAGATAATAGATAAATTATCTGACTTTTGCTATAATATGATGTATGATAAGAGAACAAGCCAGCTGCAAATTGAATAGGAGTCATTGTGCTTTATTTAACTATGTTTGGAGCCCAAGAAGTAGTCACATGTTTTACAGTAGCAACAATGACAAATCCAAAGGAGTTAAACAAGACAATACCAAGACCGACATCAAAACAATTAGTTTTGTCTCATATACGGCTAATTATGATGAACACACATATATTAATGTATACAATTTCGATACACATTCATCCATTTTTTATATACAAACAATAGATATTTGATGCACAAACAATAGTTCATTTATTCACAAAATTATAATGTTGATGAACAAAATCACATTGTTGATGAACAAAATCACAATGTCCTATTTTTATTTCTTATGAACAAAATCACAATGTTGATGAACATATTGCATGCAATTTTGATATACATTTGTTCATTTTTTATGTACAAACAATAGATTTTTGATGCAAAACCAATAGTTTATTTATGCACAAATTCGCAAATTTGATGAACAAAATCACAGTGTTGATGAACAAATTCACAGTATTGATGAACAAATCCACAATATTGATGAACAATCTAGGCGCGCGTCCTATTTCCGTTTTTTTTCAAAAATACGCGAATAATTCGCCAATAATTCGTCCGTGTCATTTTTCCCCTTTTTAAGTGAAATAATCAGTGCCTTTGATTTTTCTTCATCTAACAGCTCTTATTCTTTCTTATTTCGCACCAGGGTGCCCATTCGCACCTGAACAGGACCCCTCTAACTAAGACCATTATTACTCGCTTGCAATCTCATTTAAATAAATATATTCCTCTTTTGGATTTCCAACATAACTTTTGGAAACAATGGGCTAAGATTACTCATTTGGAAAATATTGATCATTACACAGAATATTTTCAATCTGTCTCTAAAATCCGCTCATATTAACAACAAATTCTTTCTTTCCAAACTAATGAAGGAGAGGTTCTTTTTTTTTTATCACGGGTCTATTTCTCAAAAAATTACCTCTAAACTTTCTCATAGATTCTTGATTAATCGTGCATGTTCTATTAGTGCGACTACGCTTGATATCATTCCCAATTTTATTTCAGAAGATGATAATCTGATGCTTATTAAGCTCCTTTAGCTTCAGGAATTAAATTTTTAGCTTTTCATCTTGCTCCAAATAAAACTCCGAGTTCGGATCGCTTTCCGGCAGATTTTTCCAAAAATTTTGGCATATTGTGGGGAATTCTGTAGTTCTTGTAGTTCAGGCTTTTTTTTCATTCAGGACATATGCTTCGATACATTAATAAGTCTTTTGTTACTCTTATTCCTAAAATTGATTCTCTCTTAACAATTAATCATCTTTGTCCGATTAGCCTCTGTAACACAATATATAAAATAATTACTAAAATATTAGCTATTCGTTTAGGAACTATTCTTCCAACAATTATTCATCCTCTCCAGGGAGCCTTTGTTAAAGTAAGGCTTATTCAGGATAACATTCTTATTGATCATGAAATTTTTCATTCTTTCCATAAAAAGAAAAAAGGAAAACAAGGTTGGATGGCTATTCAATTAGATATGGAAAAAACTTATGATAAACTCAATTGGAATTTCATCAAATTAATTCTCTTAAAGTTTGGTTTCCATGACAAATGGGTCAGTCTTATCATGACTTGTATTTCTACCTCTTCTTCCGTTGTTCTTGTTAATAATGGACCGGGGGTTGAGTTCTCGCTGCAATGTGGTATTAGGCAAGATGATCCGGTTGCCCCTTTTATTTTCATTATAGCTGTGGAATTCCTTGTGCGAACCTTGCAGTTTCAGGCAACTCTTGTCTCGAAATTTGTTGCTATCCAATTAGTGAAGAATGGTATGTGTTTACCTTTTCTCAATTTTGTTGATGATATGCTTATTTTTGCAAATGCGTCCCATTCAAATATTAATTATATCAAATCTTTTTTAGATAATTTTACAAGAATCTCGGGTCTTTCAATTAATTACCATAAGAGTAGTTTCCAAGTTTCTGCAAATATTTCTAGAAATTATGCGCTTTCCCTTGCTAGTGTTCTGAATATTCAAATTACTACTTCTATGGAAAAATATCTTGGTATTCCTATCCTTACAGATAGGGTACAAAATTCAATCTTCTTAGAATCCATTTCTAAACTTAAAAAACAGCTTTCTTAATAGAAAGCTAACTCTATTTCGGAAGCAGGGAAATCAGTTCGTATTCAGTCTAATCTCGTAGGTCAGGTTAATTACTTAATGCAAAGTTTTCTTCTTCTAAAGGGGATTCTTTGTGAAATTGATAAAGGTAATAAACCCTTTTTCTGGAATATATTCCAACTAAATCATCACCCTCTTATTAGTTGGGATAATAATTGTACTCCGAAAGAGTCCGGAGGTTTTGGTCTTCGTACTGTTGAGAATAGTAATTTAGCCCTTCCAATGAAGCTTCTTTGGAAAATTATGACCTCTCCTCGTAACTAATGGGTTCGTATTATTTCGGAAAAAAAAATCTTGGCTCCCTCTCACTTTTTTCAATATCAGAAGAAAAACCGTTCGTGGCAAGTTGGAAGATTAATGAATGTTAGAGATATTTCCTCCAAAGGTATCTTATGCACTATTGGAAATGGCAATTCTATTAATTTCTGGACTGACCCGTGGCTCCCGAACATTGATTTATTTCCTTATTTTGATAATATTAATATTAAATTAAAAATTTCTTCGTTTATAACTCCTTCTCGGTCCTGGGATTTTCCCAATCTTAAATTAATACTTCCGAATTTTATAATTGACTCAATTTCATCAATTAGAATTTCTTTCTCTTCCTCTCCAGATCGTATTGTTTGGCTTCCGTCTTCGGATGGTGAATTCTCTATCTCCTCGGCTTCCTCCTTGCTAAACTCGACTCGTCCTGAGGTTGCTTCTGATTTCTCTTGGATCTGGAAATCTTCTCTTCCCCCTAAAATCAAAAACTTTTTGTGGAAATCCTGTGTTGATTGCCTACCAACTACAGATCGGTTAAATCAGTTTTTCAATTGTATTCTTAGTACGTATTCTTTATGTGGTTCTGAAGAAGAAAATTTAAATCATCTTTTCTTCAATTTTTCCTTACTCGAAATATGATCTCCAAATTTGAAGGACAACTTAATGTTAGTTTTTATATTTCTTTGTCGGATATTTTTTCTGATAATTTGTTTGCTACTTTTAACGTTGATAAGAATAGTAATGTTCTATGTTTTCCTTGGTGGTTTATTTGGGGCCATAGAAATTTAAATTTTTTTATTCCTTATAAGCTCTTGATTTATTTACTTCCTTGTGATTTGGTTTTGCCCCAACATCTTCAATGGGTCTCTTCCCAGATAGCTCATGTCCGTAAACATATTGCTCTGCCTAAAAGAAAAAACAATCGTTCTTGGAAAAGACCTCCGCTTAACTCATTAAAACTTTATTTTGATGTCTCTAAACGAAATAATAATTCGACTTATACAACTTTTTTAATTCGTGATCATTATAGTAAAATCTTTTGTTTTGATAGGAAAAATATATCGCCAGTATCAGTCCTCCAAGCAGTAGCGCTATCCTTGTTATAAGGACTTAAAAGAGAGGTTCAGTTAAACCCCTCTTATCTTATTATTGAGGGAGATAATTTAACTCTTATTAATTCTTTAAAAAAATATTTGGAAGGTGCCTTGGGAATTCCAATCTATTGTAAATGATATTCGTCACTTTGTTACTTTTATTCCTTCTATGGTGTTTTGTCATTGTTTGAGGGAGTGCAACTAGGCGGCGGATTTCCTCGCTCGTCGATGTTTTATATATTTTTTCAGATCTTTCTTTTGCAAATAATAATTTTTTTCACAGGATCGTTGTTTGATCCTTTGGATTTAGCTATTTTCAATGTTTGGTATCATGATCATCCTCTGTTATTTGACTTTCTAAAGATCATCCGCTGTGATAATTTAGGCTGACCCTGTATTTTACAGGCCCCTAGTATTGGCTATGTGATGAGCTAGTAGCTCATTTCTTTAAAAAAATCTCAAATAGTTTGTGAAGATTTATAAATTGATCAAGGTACGTTGACTAAAATCTCATTTAACAATTTAAGAGTAACACCATAAAAAGTAAGCAATTTGAAGCATGTGTATTAGCCATGGATCTCACCAACAATTACAACTACAATGACGTTCAATCACGATTCTCTAACAAGACTCAGAAGAATTGTTTGTGAAAAAATTATTTTTAGTTCATAATTAAGATTGTGAAAAAAAAAATTTAGTTCACAATTAAGTTTAAGAAAATTTTAGTAAGCAACCACAACATGGTGTAGTAAAAAACTATGAGAAACTTTATTAATTTACTATTAGTTCTTAATCAATATTATGAAAACATTGCTAATTTTCTATGAAGTGAAATATTATGAAAAATTGCACCCCATAAAAGACATGCAAAGTGATCTGGACGGATCAACTGAATATCTTATTCGCTTATATTTAGGTCAAATATAGTTATAAGACATTGTATACTCTTAGCATTTTCAAAAATTAGACATACATCTCATAGCTTCATGAAGTCCGTCCAACAAAACGCGGGTATCTCCTATTTGTAGCAGGCAAACATATCAATACCAATTGGTTTGTACTTTATGTTGGATCGTAACCGGTTAGCAAGAACTTGGGAACTGGCTGTTCCTAAGGCAGCGGAAGAGACAATATCGCAAGTATTAGAAAGGCAGAAAGAACACAATTCCCTTATAGAGGAACCCCACTACAACCAACTAGTTGTATGGGTAAACCTCTACCTACGCTTGGAGGATTTTGAATGACTTACTTATATTATTGATTTGTTCCTTAGTTACAAACAGCTAGATTCAAACTTCTCTGTTCGTACGAGTTCTACCTAACTCTAGCAACACTAATGAATCTTCTCAACTGAGTTCCTAAGCGAACAACAACAACTAAATAAGTAACTTAAACCTTACACCGAATCGCAGTTCCCTTGCTCCTGGGAACTTGGCTTCACCATCGTCGAGATCAGACACTCGTTGTCGGGGACTTCTCTTCTTCTTTCTCTTTCTCTGTTGTGGGTGTTTGTGAGTTCTGTGAGAAGTACTCAATCCGAGTACTATTCATTCGGATTTATACTCAAGTGTACTTAGGCTTCAATCGCATCTTTCATTTGTGCGGCCGAAATGCCCTTTGCTTGATGTCCAAGTTGTACTTTCTTCACATGTGACTTCGATTTGAACTAGGTCAACTTCTTGAAACGATCGGACCGTTGGATCACTCGTGACAGTCTGCTCCTCAGACTGTGCCTTCATCCTGTCCAAGACAGGATCCCGTGATATGCGCTGACCGGTCCTTGTCTTCACATGTGAGTTCTCATGTTGTGGGAACTGTCTTCTTCAAAGTTCCTTTGGGAGAAACTCTTCATCGTGTAAGCTTGTGTTCTCTGATCATTCCTGTGAGTTCCCATTGCATGGGATCTTTCCTCTTCAGAGTTCCCTTGATGGGAACTCTTCAGTGTGTGCTTCTGTGATCTTTGGTCATTCATGGGAGTTCTTTGCTTAACCTGTGTTCCTTAGAAATACTTGATCAAAGCACATTAATTCCTTTATGGCGTTTGTCATTATCAAAACTCGGAGAACTGTATCGTTGTTCCGATGTTTAGAACCAGAGGTCCCAACATCGTCCCAACAATTTCCCCCTTTTTGATGATGACAAACCCATCACAAAAATAAGCAAGTATTTCAAAGCATGATATGCAGATGAGTTCCTACGCGTATTTCTAGGGAGCCACTTCTAGTGAATCAATGAGTTCGTACTTAGCTTTTTATGCAATTGTTCCCTTTTAGCTATAGCGTATTCTATGATATCTTTTCAACTTAACTCATCTCGCATTTTTTGTCTTGGTATCAGAACCAGCAGGCACTCCTTTGCGAAGTGTCCCTTTTTGTAGCACTTGTAGCATGTGACGTCCGAGAGGTCCTTTTCAGAAGGTCTTCTTTGGGAACCTTGTCCTTTCTGTGAGTTCCCATTCCCCTTTTTGAACTTTCCTTTGTAGAAAGATCGAAGAGCCCTTGTTACAAGTACTAGTTCCTCATCCTCTTCTTCTTCAGATTCCTCATGTTGCTCTTGAACTGACTTGAGGATTTTTTCAAGTTTGAGGGCAATTCCTTGGTGTGCCTCGTGTGTACCTTGTCATCTATCTTTCTCTTCTCATATCCCACCAGCTTTCCAAAGACCTGGTGGAGCATGAGAGCTCTGTTTTCGGGGTTCTATTTGAACATCGTTCTTTCATTTGTCCATTCTCCAGTCAACCCATTGAAGAGTTGTTGAACCTTCATTTTGTCAGTGACTTCCTCTTTAGTGATCCCAAGGCCAGCCATCTTGGTGCAAAGTCCCTCGAAACGGGATTGGTAGCTATCAACGGACTCTCCCATTTCCATTTGGAAGTTGAAGAACTCCCTCCTTGCATTCATCTGAAGATCTTCTCGGAGGTTTGAGTTCCCAATATGCATTTGTTGAATGGCTTCCCACACTTCCTTTGCTGTGTCGAGGTTTGCCACCCTGTCGCAGTCTTGCACCGTCATAGCATTCTTGAGGTACTGGATGACTTTGAAGTTGGCCTCCATGCACTTGTACTCATTCGGTCCCCATTTTGAGAGGTCATTCTCAATCACTGAATCAATTTTGAAGTTCCCTTTCTCTATAACGCACCAAGCCTGGTAGTCCTGGCTGCGCATCCAGTTCTTCATGCCGCGTTGCCATACTTCGAAACTACTAGTGATGAGCCTGGGTGGCTTGTTGTTGTTGTGACCGACTTGGATGAGTCCGTGAGCCATTTTTTAAACCTGCGATGCTAACACAAATCTAGAGCAACCTGCTCTGATACCAATTGTTGGATCGTAACCGGTTAGCAAGAGCTTGGGAACTGGCTATTAAGCTGTTACCAAGGCAGCGAAAGAGACAATATCGCAAGTATTAGAAAGGCAGAAAGAACACAGTTCCCTTATAGAGGAACCCCACTACAATCAACTAGTTGTATAGGTAAACCTCTACCTCCGCTTGGAGGATTTTGAATGACTTACTTATATTATTGATTTGTTCCTTAGTTACAAAGATCCAGATTCAAACTTCTCTGTTCCTACGAGTTCTACCTAACTCTAGCAACACTAATGAATCTTCTCAACCGAGTTCCTAAGCGAACAACAACAACTAAATAAGTAACTCAAACCTTACACCGAATCGCAGTTCCCTTGCTCCTGGGAACTTGGCTTCACCGTCGTCGAGATCAAACACTCGTCGTCGGGGACTTCTCTTCTTCTTTCTCTTTCTCTGTTGTGGGTATTTGTGAGTTCCGGGAGAAGTACTCAATCCGAGTACTATTCATTTGGATTTATACTCAAGTGTACTTGGGCTTCAATCGCATCTTTCATTTGTGTCTGAAATGCCCTTTGCTTGATGCCCAAGTTGTACTTTCTTCACATGTGACTTCGATTTGAACTAGGTCAACTTCTTGAAACGATCGGATCGTTGGATCACTCGTGACAGTCTACTCCTCAGACTGTGCCTTCATCCTGTCCAAGATAGGATCCCGTGATATGCGCTGACCGGTCCTTGTCTTCACATGTGAGTTCCCATGTCGTGGGAACTGTCTTCTTCAGAGTTCCTTTGGGAGAAACTCTTCATCGTGTAAGCTTGTGTTCTCTGATCATTCCTGTGAGTTCCCATTGCATGGGATCTTTCCTCTTCAGTGTTCCCTTGATGGGAACTCTTCAGTGTGTGCTTCTGTGATCTTTGGTCATTCATGGGAGTTCTTTGCTTAACCTGTGTTCCTTAGAAATCTTGATTAAAGCACATTAGTTCCCTTATGGCGTTTGTCATTATCAAAACTCGGAGAACGGTATCGTTGTTTCGATGTTTAGAACCAGAGGTCCCAACATCGTCCCAACACTTTATAAAAAACCTGATTAATTAGGACCTGGAGATTTTCGCTTGTCCTTGTAGCAAGAATAATTTAGTGCCTTCACAATGAACATTAAAGAAATATGTTACAACATGACTTTGAAATTATTTATTCATGATGGTATACAATAATTACTAGAAAAAAAAAAGTAATTTTCCCCACGGAGCCTAAATTTTAGGGGTAAAATTTCCGCCCAAGATCATGCATGCAGTGGTTTTTTCTCTGGTTGAACAAAAAATTTGCAGCTCAACTCTAGGACGGTACAAGATTTTATTTGTAGTATGAACTAGACTATATGAAAGCGCAATTAGTCACCTTATAGTTACTTTTATAGAATCACCCATTATAACACTAACAGATCGGATTTATTTATAGTATGACCTAGACTATATGAAAACTAACAAACATTGCTCCGATTCTAGATCAAGAAAGGGGAAAACCAGGTTTTCGATGCAACTATTTTTTGGATAAACTACAAATGTGCAATGTACCGATATGAGACAAACTTTCAAATTCTATTAGATGAATATTTGGCCGAATGATAAATCAAGATGGACATAACACCTTTCATACTAAATTTTAACCATAAAATAATTATGAAATACTATTATCTTTTGAAGATTTAAATGTCACGTGAAGATTTAATCACATCACAAAAGAACAAGTTGAATCTCATTGTTTTATCAAAATTTTATTTTAAAAAGTGTTTTACATAAATAGATAAAAAACAAAAATAAGGTAATTTTTATCATTTATTTATTTAAGCAACTCTTTTAATATGGAATGTGGTGATTTATTTACAAATTACCATGTATTCAAAATTACTGGTGTATTAGTTATTAGTAATAAATAAAAAAATATAAAAAATACTTCCCCGTCCCATTAAATTTGTCCAAAAGGACAAATAGTACACAAATTAAGAAGAGAAAATAGGAGAAAAAGTAGCCAATTAGAAAGGGAGAAAGATTGTGATAGTGATTGTTAAAAATGGGAAGAAAGAGAAAGCGAAAGGAAATAATTAAAAGGGGTATTGGGATAAATTTTTGATTGGATGATGTGGGTAAAAAGTGAAATTGGATGATATTGTAAGAAATGTTTGATATAAAAGAAAAGTTAAAAAGATAGATAAATTTGTTGGAACGCCTCAAAATAAATACTAGACAAATTTTATGGGACGGGGGAGTAGAATATAAACTTTCTCCATAAAAACACGAGATTGAGTGATGTAAGAAAGAAGAAGTTTAGGCCTAGACTTTAATGTGAGCCTTTAAATCCATATGAGAAATGACTTTTTTTTTCTATAATTGGTAGATCCCTAAATTGATTTGGTCTATGATTGCTACTGGTTTTGGCCTATGTTTGATGATCATTTCAATGGATATTCAACATTAATGAAATTTGGATTAGAAGAATAGACACTAATCAATTTGATGTTTAGGGCTACAAATTATAATGGAAACTTTGGATTAGTAGTTTGACCTCCTCCACCAGATCTTCTAATTAACTAGGGATGATAGTCCCATATATGCACGAGACACGTTTTTAACATGTATCTTCAGTTTTCGGGGGTCTGCGGTCGCGGCTTCGCAGGTTGCGAGCGCCCTCGTGACAAGTTTCAATTTTGGGAGATTTGTGGTCGCGGTTGCGACTATTCAGGCCGCGTTCGCGGTCCTCCTCATGGTCTATTTCAATCGCCTCACGTGTCCGATTGAGAGAATATCCATCGTCGCCGCTTGTGCGAGTCCCAGGTCCGCTCCAAGAAGTTGACGGCTCTCCTTCGTTAGACTTTCTTCGCTTTGATGGTGGTTGATCGTTGATATGCGATTCATGATCAAGTTTTAGATTTTGGGGTATTTGGCGTGCTCCCGGATCCAGTCCGCCAATTAGTGGTCGACGACCAACCTTAGGCGGAACTGAGTTCGACGAATTGTTGGCAAGGTCGTTTCTTTCTCAGTGTTGTCGATTTCGCAACGCACACTGCGATCAACACTAGCATCGGTGATTTGTGATCATGGTTTTGCCAAGGGTTCGTGCCAATCCCAAGGCGGTGCTTATTTGCTGATTTCTGAAGGCGCCCTTCAGTCGGAAAAATCCATAGGCGTTCGAAAAAATCCGGAGGCGCACCCCGGTTGAGAAATCCGCAGGTGCACTCAAGCGGTTGCACCGACCGTGGTCGCGGGTGTTCCGGCCGCGGTCGCGGGTGCTCCGGCCACGGTCGCGGGTTCTCCAGCTGTGGTCGCGATTGCTCTTTCCGCAACCACGGTTGTGATTGCGGGTATGATCCGTGATTGCGATATCGCCTCGGGTTCACGCGAATCCCTAGATGTTGCTCTTTTTCAATTTTGCTATCCATGTAAATCGATCTTTGTGGGTTTGAATCATTGGTCCCCGCGGATGACGCTAACTCTTAGTGCACAAAAATTCGCCTTTAACGCATTGCTCGAATGATCCTCTTGATTTGTCTCTTTGCCATGCGTTCCAAACTTCTCTTCAACCTAGAACTTGCAAAACAATGGACACAAGGAGTGGGGACCCCCTAATCTACCTCCAATGCCTAAGTCAAAAGAGTAGTTTGTCGATGTAAAAGTAGACTACAAGATCATTGAGCGAATATCAGCCTATGCCCATTGCATAAGCTAAGGGAGTATTAGCATACTCAATGTGTTGAGCGAGTAACAAGCATCTATCCACATACATGGCAATCTTATGTATTTATAATGGGGCAAATGGAGAGAGAAGGGAGAAAACTCTATCTCTAGGGCCGCCGAAAATGTTCAAGGCCCAACAAGCGATTTCTTGTTCCCCAATCTACGCGGAAATTCTATCTTTTAATTAAGATAGATGTCTCGCCATTATAACGATAATAAAAGTGGTAATTTAATAAGAAAAATAATAAAAAGGGTTTGAGAAATATACATAGAAACGATTTACGTGAAGGCACCAATCTCCTAAATATTCTCAATTTTTTGCTTTTAGTTGTTTGAAAAAAAGATCAGTTCAATAACTGGTTTGTTTCGGAATTTAGCACCTCTTATATTAAAAGTTCAATTTTCAATCTCTTCACGTATTTCACATAAAAAATTTCTTACAATTTAGTTGTCCAATGTAAGCTTTTATGTAGAAAGTGGTGGTCTCTTATATCCGATCCATTCTTCATGATTGAAAGAGATTAGGAGAAAAAAATTCAATTGAATGTGTAGACGGACAGAATGTTCGATCGAGTGCAGTCGAAAATCGCTCAACACCTAAGTGAACAAACTCTCGAGCAAGCAAGTTGTTTTATTCGATCACCCAACTCAGATAAAATGAAATAGTATATTAAAAGACAAAATTGCACCTTCTTATATAAAAAAGAAAAGAACATTAGCCCTTTTGACTTCGGCATCGGACGTTCGATTTAGGTGCGAACGGGTGCCCATGTGCGGAATAAGAAAGAACAAGAGTCGTTGGATGGAGAAAAATCAAAAGCACTGATCATTTCACTTAAAAGGGGGAAAAAGGCATTTCACTTAAAAGGGGGGAAAAGGCACAGGCGGATGTTTGGAAATTATTTGTGTATATTTAAAAAAAAATGAAAATAGGACGCGCATATATTGTTCATCAAAACTATGATTTTGTTCATCAACACTAAGAATTTGTTCATCAACACTGTGATATTGTTTATCAAAACTGTGATTTTGTGCATAAATAAACTATTGTTTGTGTATCAAAAATCTATTGTTTGTACAATAACAAATGGATGAATGTGTATCGAAAATTATATGCATTAATATATGTGTATGCATCATAATTGGTCGTATGTGAGACAAAGCTAATTGTTTTTGATGTCAGTCTCGGTATTATCTTGTTTGACTCGTTTGAGATTGTCATTGTTTGATGCTGTGAAACGTGTGGCTACTTCTTGGGCTCCGAACAAAGCTAAGACACAAGCACTCCTCTTCGGTTTGCAACTGGATCGTTCTCTAAGCATATATCATATTATTGCAAAGTCAGATTCCTTACCTATTATCCTTTGCATTCAAGCTTCTATATCAAA
The DNA here is from genome assembly GCA_964016875.1 of Fallopia convolvulus. NCBI lineage: Eukaryota > Viridiplantae > Streptophyta > Magnoliopsida > Caryophyllales > Polygonaceae > Fallopia > Fallopia convolvulus. The sequence continues at coordinate 44,348,861 of OZ024724.1, forward strand.
CTTATCTTATTTAGGTACTATATTGTGCACTTCATTTCATATAGGTAGACATGACAATTGTGTAGCTCACTTTATCACACGTTTGTATCTTAATTCGGACATGAACAAGTGTTGTAATTGATATTCCGCCATGTATACTTGAGTCAGCTTAATTGGATATTTAATATATTAACATTTTGCTCTCAAAAAAGGATTCGTATAACAACTACATAAACTAGATAAATATATGTGTGCATTGAAACTAATTATATGAGTATGTGAATGAAAACTAATTATGTGAGTAAGGAAAAAAGATAGCCATAAAGCACACAATTAATGCAAAAATGTACAAATAGATAGTCATAAATATACAAATTAATTGTATTGACACACAAACATAAGTTTATTTCAATTCACAAATAAGAGTATATTAATGAACAAACAAGGTTATATAAATGAATAAATATGGGTATATCCATGAACAAATAGGGTATATCAATGAACATACAATGGGCAAATAAATGTTATATCAATGAACAAAAAAGGTTTTATCAATTAACATATAGGGTATATCAATGAACAAAGAATGATATATACCAATGAAAAAAGGAGTATATCAACGAACAAACAATGGTAGACCAATGAACAAACAATGTTATATGAATGAACAATTAGGAGTATATCAATGAACAAATATGTGTATATCGAAAATAATTATATGTGCATCAAAAACTAGATAATATTATATTCATACACATAGATAAGGTTAAAAAATAAAATTTAAAATTTAAAAAGTTGGAAATCGATGAACAATGTTATCATAAATTCGATGCACAATTAGTCAGTATTGATGAACAATTGACTAGTTTTGATGAACAAACTTGCCGTGTCTCATAAAAACGCATTTTTCGAAAAATACGGAAAAAATTCGTTCGTGCTGTATTTTAACTTTTTTTAATGAATGTTTAATCAGGTACGTTGATTTTTTGGAAGGGACGAGCGGAATTTATCCTTATTCTTATCTGGTGGACTAGTCAGACTCTTTCTCTCATATATAATATCGTATTTTGTCCCCTAGCTAGTTGATCTTAAAAGGATATTTTTTTTAATTTTTGAATGTTGATCTAAAAAAGTTGAAACATGAACTATGTTCACGGATTCACGCAAGGTCTAAAGATCTGATTGAAAAAAATTACAGTAGCTAGCTAGAATGAAATACACTCCGAACCATCAAAAATCAATGCCCTGGATCGGAAAGCATTTACCACACTAGGTTGCTGACACCGTACATACCCCCCCGTACACGGTGTATATGTCATGTTTTACCTTATTGTGTCATGTTTTACCTTAATACATATGGGCCTTTAAATATGTCATGTTTTACCTTATTGTCACAAACCATGAATTTCGTACTTAGATATTTTCCATATGCATTAGTTGCATCCCACTTTCTACATACCATCACTTCAAGCTCATGATGAACACCATCAAGTAGTTCATCTAGTGTGCACATTCTGGTTTGTTCTTGTGTTTTTTTAGCCAAGGGTGACAACTTTTGGGTCTCCATCGATGGACCTGCAACCATTTTCCCTGCAAAATATAAAACAAAAAGGTAATGATTGTTCCTAAAATTTATAGTATCGTAATATGAAACCAAAACGGAAAGAAATGGCAACCTATATCGTATCTTGAAATGGGCCTACAAGCAGAATCCGAAAGGAAATCGATGACTGGATGGATGAAAGCTAAATGATTTGACGTTATGACTATTTATACAATGCAGGGGATGCTAGCTTTTGGGAAGGGAAAAGAGTAAGTGTTTATTACATTTTTACAACATTAAAGAATGAAGCGGAATGCAGTATGATGAAAACATTGATGGAGGAATTTGAAAGATAAAAGATTGATCTTAAAATAATATAAATGATGATCATAGAAGTCGGAAATATCAAACCCATTAATGCTCTTATTACTTTAACCTCCCTCTATTTTTTTGAGCCCCAAAAACCAACTTTCACTCAAGTTAAACCATCAACAGATAACAAAGTTTGCAAACCAAAAGGAACAGAAACAGGAAAAAGAACAAAAAGAGGAGAACAATATCTAAGACTAGTAACGAAATGAGCAGCCATATTTGCCCCTCGCTTGACATGCTCCCTTGAACAAACCGAAAAATCAACAATTACATGTCTGATATGCTTCGCCACAAGATGCAACTCCCCTTTGCCGACAACAGAGCCCCTTAACTTCTGGATCAAAGCCAGTGAATCAGACTCAAGGACAACATATGCAAGGTCAAGCTTCCCTCTTTTAAATGGATTGAATATGGAGAATATGATAGGATACATTAGTAGGATAATTAGTCTTTTAACCCACCCCCTTCTTTTAAATAGATTGAATATAGAGAATATGCATGATAGGATATATTAATATAGAATAATTAGTTTGCATTTAAAAAATAGAACATTTATTGGTTTTGAGAGGGAGAGTTTTTATAGTTGTAAAAAAATATAATTAATTAACTTAAAATTTGAGCATTTATTTGTCCATTGAGGGACAACTTTATATGTTGTATAGAAAAGATTTAGATAATTATATGGAAATTAGTATAAGATATATGTACATAAGTTTATATAGAGTTAGGCCAATTGAACGAGTCATTAATTGCCCAAATTTTTTAAAAAATACAACTTTACATATATGTAGAAATGATTTAGATAAATATATTGAAATTAGTAGAAGATATATATATATGGGTCCGGTTCAGGTGCGAATGGGCACCCAAGTGCGAAATAAGAAAGAACAAGAGTCGTTGGATCAAGAAAAATCAAAGGCGTTGATCATTTCACTTAAAAAGGGGAAAAAAGGTACGGGCGAATTATTGGCGAATTATTCGCGTATTTTTGAAAAAAACGGAAATAGGACACACGCCCAGATTGTTTATCAGTATTGTGGATTTTTTCATCAATAATGTGGATTTGTTCATCAAAACTGTGATTTTGTTCATCAAAACTATGATTTTGTGCATAAATAAACTATTGCTTGTGCATCAAAAATCTATTATTTGTACATCAAAAATGAACAAATGTGTATCAAAATTACATGCAATATGTTCATCAACATTGTGATTTTGTTCATTAGTTAAATCAATTTGTTCATTAGTAACATCAATTTGTTCACTGATTTATGCATATTTGTTCATTGCCTTTTTCATATAATTGATCATTACTAGATGCATATTTGTTCACTACTAACCTCAATTTGTTCATTGCTATATGCATATTTGTTCATTAATAACATCAATTTGTTCATAGCTAAATAAGGCACAAGCACTCCTCTTCGATTTGTTGCTATCTCGTTTTCTTAGCATACACTAAATTATTGCAAAAGTCAAATTCTTTATCTATTATCTTTTGCATTCAAGTTTCTACATCAAACTTATCTTATTTTGGTACTATATTGAACACTTTATTCGTATTGGCAAGTTAGTCTTAAAGCGCTTCATTCGTATTATACTTTGAATTCAGGATAGCCTTAAAGTACACAATAAATGCAAAAAATGCACAAATAGATAGTCGTAAATGTACAAGTTGATGGTATAGTCCTAAATGTACAAGTTGATAGCATTGACACATAAAACATAAGTTTATTTCAATTCATAAATAAGGGTATAATAATGAACAAATAAGGTTATATCAATGAACAAATAAGGGTATATCCATGAACAAATAGGGTATATCAATGAACAAATAATGATATACCAATGAACAAAAAAGAAGTATACTAATGAACAAATAATGGTATATTATGGGTATATCAATGAACAAATAGGGATATATCAATGAACAAATACGAGTATATTAATGAACAAATATGGGTATATCAAAACTAATTATATGTGCATAAAAAACTACATAATATTGTATTCCTACTCATAAATAAGGTTAAAAAATAAACTTAAAAATTAAAAAAGTTCGAAATCGATGAACAATGTTATCAAAAACTCAATGCACAATTAGTTAGTATTGATGAACAATTGGTGAATATTGATGAACAAATCGCTATTTCTGATGAACAAACTGGGCGCGTCTCATAAAAACGTATTTTTCGAAAAATTCGTGAATAATACGAGAAAAATTCGTCCGTGTCGTATTTTATTGAAAAATACGCGAATAATACGGGAAAAATTTGCCCGTGCCGTATTTTAATTTTTTTAATGAATGTTTAATCAGGGACGATTTTTTGGAATGAACGAGCGAGATTTATTCTTATTTCTCACATAGGCGCTCATTCGCACGTGACTCTTTTTCTATATATATATATATATATATATACACACACATAAGTTTATATAGAAGAATGATGCACATGTCAAAATTTATGTTTTAAATTTATTAATTGAAAAAAATTATAGGAGGCTTTTATGTTTACAAGTCATTAATTTAAAATGTTTGTATACAGTGTATTCGGGTCCATTTAGCTGAAATATTAATTTAGGCACATAAATAAAAATTAGATCCATAAACTAATCTTCATTAATAAAAGCTCTTATATTATTATGTTTTAAGGATAATTTTTTAAGTTTATGACGTCGATTGAAAACTCACTAAGTTATCTTAATGCACACGACAAAAGCTAGCACCACCAATTTCTCGTCACTCTCCAAGAACTTATAGCACGTAGAATATAATTAATATACACATTCACTACGTCCACCAATTAACCTTAATTTTCAAGCTAAGTGTGCTTGTTTTTAGATATATTTGTGCATGCAATATATCAAATAGCTAATTCACTTTCTCCTACTAATTAAGCACATAATATCATCACAATTCACAACTTAACCTCTTCTAAATATGATAGGGTGGGAAGATATTTACAAGGTCATTTCAACCATGGTGGCACTTGTTCAATGCAGATCATTGCAATGTTGTAAACCGCCTCATGTGCTACATCATTCTTCCTTTCTTTAACTTCGACTTCATCGCATACACGAATCCATTTAAATGGAATTACAAGTTCATAGATGCAGATGTTATTTCTAAGCTCATCATATTTGGGGTGATTGGCTCTTGGGCTAAGTTAAGCACCAAAGGAAACTATTGTTAGTCTATCACAGGCTATTCCTTGACTTTGTCTAACACTCTTGTTATCGGTATCCCGATACTTAAGGCCATGCATGTATGGGCCATTAGGGGTGCAAATAGTTGTCCTCTCAACAATAGTCCAATGTATGCTTTGGGCCGTAATCTTGATGTTTGTCTTAGAGTGCCCTCGCTCGGTGACAGACTTTCCGATCAATAGAGTTAACGTTGAAGATGGCAAGAGTTCGAATGGAGAAGGCGTAGAAGCCATAGAGGTGGAAACAAGGCAGTCTTTTTGGTCCTTGATGAGTGTTGCTAAGACACGTTGTGAATCCGAATACTTACGCTTGCATCGTAGGATTCGTTTGGGCAATCATAGCCAGCAGGTATATGAAACAATTAACTTCTTTGTAGGATATGTCGTGTACTAATTTTATGGATAAGTACATACAACTCAATGCAACAATTTGTACTCACACGTGCAGTTTATATATATATATATATGATCGATATTTGCAGGTGGAACATTGCAATGCCAAGCATCGTTGACAAATCAGTGCAAGTCATGTCAAATGTTGTGGCAGGAATAGCTATGTTTAGTACGGGTAAGCCTATCGGTTTTTGGTTTTTCATTTTTTAATTAGCACTAGGTTTAAGATGTGTGTATATATGCATGTACATATGCAGGTATGTTCATGGCTTTGCAGCAAAAGATATTCGGGTGTGGAACTAAGCTGACTGCATTCGCGATGTTCTTCAAGTTCATTGCTGGCCCAGCAGCAATGGCGATTGGCGCTCTAGTAGTCGGGTTGCGCGGAGATCTCCTAAATATAGTCATCATACAGGTAAACATGCAATATATATACACATAACTCAAAATAATATACTAATATTGAACAAAGAGATTGAATCAAATTACTTAAATACCTTTTTCTATTAGGGTAACATTCAATTTTATTCATGCTGGCCGTTTTTCAGGCTGCGTTACCATAGTCTATCATAAGCTTTGTTTATGCCAAAGAGTATGGACTGCACGCAGATGTGTTTACTGTTTAGTACTGCCTAAGTTTCATTTGAACTTTTTTCTAATTCAGTGGCAAACATCCTCCAGTCCATAAACTGATTTTGCATTCGTTTTTAATTTCAATTATCTTTTCAAACTATAGAAGTAATACTTTTATTCACTCTCGTTTTCAGGGTAATCTTTGGTACGGTGGTTTCGCTTCCGATTATGATTGCTTACTACGCAGTATCAGAGTCAGGCTAGTGCATTAGGAATATCACCACTCGAGTTCTTGCCATGTCACAATACACCAAATTCTAGACTATGCATTTTCTATATATTGTATTTGCTATTTGTGTTAAATTACAACACAAGCGATACAACCATTAGCAATTGTTGGAAACTTTATAAATGCAAAAATAGTTTTGCTTTTAATTAATGAAATGAGCTTTTGTCTTTTGTAAAGAGAAGTTAAAGTTTGGCATGTGTGCTCTCCCACATCGAAATACATGAGTTGGTTTGTATTATTTATAAATGCTCTTGTTTTATGCTGGGTTAGATGAGTTGAAAGGGGAACTTTTTCACGCGCCGCTGTCGCCGTCTATTGGTGTTCTCAGTTTGGAGTATGTGAGAACCTATAGGAATATTGCACATATCAATTGACTAAAGAACTAAACCAAAAGTTAGTCCTTTATTCATCAAGGGGAATGCGACTTAAACTCGTGGGCTGAGGGATTCATGGTGGATCCCCTTTTGGGGTCAAACGAAGCCATGGAAAGCCTCATATGATAGTACACTAATTATCATACCCATTTCTATGACAAGTGTACATAAAGAGGTTGAGCAAAAGCTCTTAATGAGTTCATAGCATAGGATTTGGTTGGTCCTTTGAGACGGACTTGATGAATTCACCGTTGGAAATTCAGAGATTGAGTTATTAACTCTTAATGACTTCATAGTCCTATCGTAGGTGGTGCTTTGAGACGGACTTGATGAAGTCACCTACTAGAGTGTAAATGGCTAGCCTCCTTCTATGAAAGAACTCGGGTGATCTTTCTAGAGCACTTTTTAATTAGCATCCCAAGGCATTTGGCTAAATGTGAGGTTTATCGCAGAATCACCGAGAACATAGGAAAGATGTGTGTTGTTAGGAACTTCCCCAACTTTAACGAGTTCAAGACTTAGCTCACTTCTTGAAAAAAGGGTTACCTTGCTTCACTATGTGTTGGTTCAATCGTAAGATACCAATGCTTAAGCATCAATTCTATAAAACCATGCTCAAAACTTCTCTTTCATCCTTACAAATCAAAACTTCTTTTCGCATTGTGGGGGATTGTTGGAAATTTTATAAATGCAAAAATAGTTTTGCTTTTAATTAATGAAATGGGCTTTTGTCTTTTGTAACGAAAAGTTAAAGTTTGGCATGTGTTGCTCTCCCACATCAGCATACATGAGTTGGTTTGTGTTATTTATAAATGCCCTTGTTTTATGTTGGGTTAGATGAGTTAAGAGGGGAACTCTCCCACGCGCGGGTCGTCATCCGGCTGGTTGCAGGCTCGGGCTTCGTGGCACGTGTGTGGTGTAGTGGTGCAGCTTTTTACGGACTTCATTAATTTTTGGGCCTCGAAGTTACGGATCCACAAATAAATTGCTTGTCCGTAAAATCCAACTTTGATTTTATTTGTTTTAAATTTGAATTAGTCTGGTGGATTCCTACCTTCCTTAGGCGAGTGCACTCCTTCGGAAGTCCTGTGTGATCCTTGGGGGCGGCGCCTTTGCTGACTTGCACCACTGGTCAGGGCGAAATCTCTTCTAAGGCAGCGTCTCCCATACCGCGACACAACTTTTTGTTTTCAAGATGTTTTCATTCCTCAAAGTCCCTACACTCAATCTTCGATAACTCGTTCCTTTTGTTCAATTCTAGTTTAGTACTAACAATTTAGAAGCGATTTTTTGAGAAACCAGAATGTCGATGTTATTCTACTTCAAGCCTTTGTTGGATCTGTTAAAATTGGAACCGCCTAATGGGACGAACTACAAGCGCTGGTCTCAGAAGATGATGATCGTCTTTGAGCATTTGTAGGTTGACTACACCCTTCTTCAACCGGCTCTAGTGCCTGCTACTCCAACGCCTCCAAATCCTTCTACGGATCCTACCACTCATGTCGACCATGTCACCCATGCCACTCAAACCTCTCAAGCAAGCAACCAGGAAGGTAACTCGGCTACAGTAGTTGACGCGGATCTGAAAAAATATGAATTTGATAATAAAACAGTCTGTGGTCATATACTGAGCCATGTAACAAATTCAATTTTGAGAAGTAGGGAAAACCTCAAGAGAAGAAGCTAGGCGGTTGTTATGTTTGTGGAAAACCAGGGCATCGTGCATTCCAGTGTTTCTGTAGGGTTGACAACCAGAAGGTTGCTCCTAAGCCAAATGGCGGAGATCAGCCTAAGCCGCAAGCCAATCTGATTGAAGAAAACCATCAACTGATTGCAGTGATCTCTAAAGTCAACCTGATGGTTGCTGGATACTGGAGCAACTAAGCACTTTTATGCTAACAAGGAGATATTTACTGACTTTGAAGAAGCTTTTGAAATTGATCAAATCTACATGGGAAATTCCAACGTCTCCCAAGTCCTAGGGAAAGGGAAAGTGTCTTTGAAGCTCACTTCCGGGAAGTCACTTCTACTACAAAATGTTTTATATGTTCCTTCTCTGTGTAGAAATTTGATTTCATCTGGTTTACTTCAAATTGTTGGCATAAAACAAGTGATTGAAGCTGGAAAAATAGCCTTAACTAAAAATGGTGAATTTGTAGGAAAAGGCTATAGATCTGGATGTTTGTATGTTCTTCGGACCATGATTGATAATGAAAATATATGTTTCTTCTTCTGCTTATATCGTTGAGTCTTTGGATTTATGGCATGCTAGAACTGGACACTTGAATGTGAAATTTGTGAATCATTTGCAACTTTGCATGCTATGTTTAATTCCGAATTTGATTAAACAAAGTCAAGAAAAATTTGAAATTTGTGTTGAAGCTAAGTATATAAAACGACCCTTTAATACTGTGAATGAAAGGACTTCTTCTTTACAAGAATTAGTCCACTCAGACTTAGCTGACTTTAGAAACACAGAAAGTTGAGGAGGCAAACTATACTATATTACGTTTGTAGATGACGTTTCGAGATATACCAAAATGTACTTGTTACGATCCAAAGATGAAGTTGAACATATGTTTTATGTATATAAAGCTGAAGTAGAAAATGAATTGAATCAAAAAATAAAAATACTTAGATCGATAGAGGTGGCAAATATGTCACAAACTCATTAAAAGAATTTTGTGAGAATAATGGTATTATTCATGAATTTACAGCTCCCTATAGCCCACAACAAAATGATATAGCAAAAAGGACAAACAAAACCATGAAAAATATGATGAATGCATTGCTTGCTAGTTCTAGATTACCTGATAATATGTGGGGGGAAGCTGTCTTGACGGCCAACCATATTCATAACAAAGTTCCTCACAAAAAGCTAGATAAAACACCTTATGAGTTATGGAAAGGTCATGCTCCTAACCTGAAATATCTAAAAGTGTGGGGTGTTTAGCTAAAGTGGGGTTGCATTCTTTTAAGGTTGATGGAATTGGATCTAAGACATTTGATGATGTATTTATTGGTTATGCAGAAAATAGTGCAGCTTATCGATTCATGTGTTTGAGTGATCGTTCTTTGTGTGAATATCATGATACTGTATTTTTTGAGCATATATTTCCTTTGAAGAAAAATGTCATGCATAAAGATACTTCATCATCAACTATTGCATCTTCTTCTATGTCTTTACCTTCCATGCATGAAAATGACATTGTACCTAGACGGAGTTAAAGACAAAAGAAGGGAACTAATTTTGGTCCTGATTTTTTAACTGCATTTATAATAGAACTCAATGCTTATGATGAACTAAATGAGACTTTCACTAGTCTTCATATAATAGAAGATGATCCCAAAACATATGAAGAAGATGTGAGTTCTTTAGATGTAAGTTTTTGGAAAGATGCGATTAAAAGTGAAATAGATTCTATCATGTCTAATCACACTTGGGAGCTAGTTGATTTGCCTAAAGGTAACAAAGCTATTGGTTGTAAATGGATCTTTAAGAAGAAACTTAAAACTGATGGCTCTGTAGAGAGATATAAGGCAAGACTAGTTATAAAAGGTTTCACACAAAAACATGGAGTTGACTTCTTTGACACTTACTCTCCTGTTACAAAAATCGTGCTTTATTTGCTTTAGCTTCTAGCTATAAGTTGTTAGTACATCAAATGGATGTAAAAACTGCATTTTTGAATGGTGATCTTAATGAAGAAACTTATATGGAACAGCCTAGAGGGTGCGTAGTTCCAGGACAGGAGAACAAGGTGTGCAGAGTGAAGAAGTCACTTTATGGTCTGAAACAAGCGCCAAAGAAATGGTATGAAAAAATTCATAAAACTATCTTAAGCTTTAGATTTACAGTGAATGGATCAGATGCATGTGTTTATTCAAAATTGTTTGATGTTGATTATGTGATTATATGTCTATATGTTGATGATCAACATGCTAATTTTTGGAACTCATATAAATATGATAAATTCAGCCAAACAATTTCTATCCTCTCATTTTGAAGTGAAAGACTTAGGTGAAGTTGATGTGATTTTAGGAGTAAAAGTCACTAGAAGCAAAAATGGCTTCACCTTATCTCAACCACATTATGTGGAGAAAGTGTTAAAGCGGTTTAACCACTTTGATATTGTGCCAAAACGAAGTCTTTATGATGCTAATATAAAGTTGATGAAAAATGAAAATGATAGCGTATCACAAAATGACTATGCTAAAGTGAGAGGAAGTTTGATGTTTTTGATGAATTGTACTCGACCTAACATTGCTCATGATGTTACTAGACTTAGTCGGTACACTCATAACCCTAGTAAGGATCATTGGTGTGCATTTAACAGGTTGTTGAAATATCTCAAAGGCACAACTGATTGGGGTTTACATTATGTTGGTTTTCCTCAAGTATTAGAGGGATATTGTGATGGAAATTGGGTAACCGATAATGATGAAGTTAGCTCCACTAGCGGATAATTTTTTACATTGTGTGGTGGTGTTATATCTTGGAAGTCTTCTAAACAGACATGTATTGCTAGATCTACTATGGAATCTGAGTTCATAGCTTTAGACTTAGTTGGTCAAGAGGCTGAGTGGTTAAGAAGTCTACTGACTGATTTACCATTGTGGGGGTGTCCAGCTCCTCCTATTTCTCTACATTGTGACTCACAATCTTCTATTTGTGTAACTAATAATGCCTATAATGGCAAGAAGAGACACATTCGAATCAGGCATGAAACTGTGAGACAACTGATTACGAATGGTGTTCTTAGTTTAAAGTATGTGAGAACTGAGAGGAATATTGCAGATCCATTAACTAAAGGACTAAACCGAAAGTTAGTTCTTGATTCGTCAAGGGGAATGGGACTTAAACCCGTGGGATGAGGAATTCATGGTGGATCCCCTTTTGGGGTCAAAGAAAGCCATGGAGAGACTCATATGATGTTATACTAATTCCCATTTCTATGACAAGTGTACATAAAGAGGTTGATCAAAAGCTCTTAATGAGTTTATAGCCCAGGATTTGGGTGGTCCTTTGAGACGGGCTTGATGAATTCACCATTGGAAATTGAGAGATTGAGTTATTAACTCTTAATGACTTCATAGCCCTATCGTGGGTGGTCCTTTGAGACGGACTTCATGAAGTTACCTACTAGAGTATGAAGGGCTAGCCTCCTTCTATGAAAGAACTCGGGTGATCTTTTTAGAGCACTCTTTAGCATCCCAAGGCAATTTGGCTAAATCTGAGGTTTATCGCAATCACCGAGAACATAGGAAAGGTGTGTGTTGTTAGGAACTTCCCCAACTTTAAGGAGTTCAAGACTTAGTTCACTTCTTGAAGAAAGGGTTACCTTGCTTCACTATGTGTTGGTTCAATCGTAACAGACCAATGCTTAAGTATCAATTCTATAAAACCATGCTCAGAACTTTGTTGGTTTGTTGGTTTGTTGACTTAGTCTGGTTTGTTGCTGATTTCTCTCCATCTTAGCGTAACTTTTGTGATTGTTTTCGTCCTTAATAACCGAACGTGAACAATAGTTTTGATACACTGAAAAATATAGATTTCTCTCCTCTCCCATCACTCTCGAGTTCTGAGCATCTCTGGTGGATTCCTATCTTCCTTAGGCGAGTGCACGCCTTCGGAAGTCTTGTGTGATCCTTGGGGGCGGCGCCTTTGTTAACTTGCACCACCAGTTAGGGCGAAATCGCTTCTAAGGCACCGACTCCCATACAACTTTCTGATTTCAAGACGTTGTTTTCATTCCTCAAAGGCCCCACACTCAATCCTCGGTAACTCATTCCCTTTGTTCAATTCTGGTGTAGTACTAAGAGCAACCATCAACGATCTTTTATTTTCCTCCCTTTTTATGGGCTTTTAGCATTGAGATTTCTGATGTCAAGAGAAACGCAAATAATAATTACAATATGAATCAAAATATCTATATTTGCCTTAAATTCCATGCGTACTAGTTAATTAGAGGTGAGTGATATCAGTTTATTATTATTGATATTTTTATGGTTTGGTTTCTAGGAGAACAGTGTTTTAGGAGAGTAATGAGAATGCATATTGGTTGTCAGGTTATGCACATATAAAAAAACTCGAGTGTGAGATTTTACATATGATTGATTGACCGTGTATAATTCTAACATTAACAGCCAGTATGCGTTGTCATTTCTCTCCATAAATATAGTTCTCACATGATCCATCCTCATATTTTAATATATGTTTAGAATACATTTTGACCTAAAAGATTAAGTGTTAATGTTCGAAGGCCTAATATCATGTGGGGGGGGGGGGGGTCCACACGATCGTTAGTGCATATATGCATGCTAGGCCCAACATAGGGATAGAACCCCACTATGTGTTGGGGCCAACACATAAGGGGGTTCCATCCTTAATCTAATTAGCAATAGGATTAGCCCATAAGCTTATATATTAGGTATTTTATGTCCCAACTTTAGATGTGTGAATATTTATGCCAACATGCCTACTCAAATGCAACTACTTGACCTCGTAATATGCCAATTGCACTTAATGTCATGCCTTAAGGTCGACTAGCCCAAAGACCAAGAATCCAAACCAAATCGAACTACTCTGATACCTTCTCAAATTCAAAGCAAAATATTTTATGAATGATTTTGTCTAATTTTTATATGTTCAAAGATGCAATTTATACAAAATTTTGTCCTTGGCCTCGAAGCAATTATATGCTTGTATGGAAAAGATAAGATATTATTATACTTAATACATAAATATATCACATAAAATATTTGACAAATATTTTTATCTAATCCTTCCCCTCAAACAAGAGCATGCTAGTTAAGAATGTCCAACTTTTGAAGAAGGTGAGAAAATTATTGTTTTTCGAAAGCTTTCGTAAATATGTTAGCCAATTGATATGAGGATCAGACAAAAGAGGTACAACTACAACCAATCTGAATCAAATCACGAACAAAATGACAATCAATTTCGATGTTCTTTATTTGTTCATGAACGATGAGATTAGAAGGTATATGAAGAGTAACTTGACTTTCATAAATAAGCTCCTTGGACGGCTGACACATCAAAGATCAATAAAACTATCCCACATCAAAAAATCCAGAAACTCCAAACTAAAACGAGATCTCCACTAATGGCAATGCAACACGTCACACACCTCACACTCCACCAATCAATGGTCGACACCTTGAAGATTAATAAGTGTCTTCTAGATCGAGAAACTCCAACTTTTGACCTCTCCCAACCTCTATAAGTAGCTAAAGAAGGCAAAGGTTGCAGGGGTTGGAAAATATCTCTAGCTAAAAGATAACTTTTTATTAATAAAACCTTGAAATGTTGAAACTTTTCGAAGAACCTTGCTATTTATGATAGGGAATTCTACAAGATTCCAAATCAATGTTTGTAAGTTAAAAAATCATAGAATAATTCGTGAAAACTGAGTAGATTTAGAGTAAAAGAAAGAGCATGCGTATTATAAAGAAAAGCGGATAGCCTTTGTAAAATTGTAGAATCTCTTTTAACGAGTGCGTGAATAGTTATCACGAGCAGAATAAAGAGTGAAATCTTCTGCATGTTTGCTTTTCATTAATTCAAAACCTCAAATCTAGCGCTCGTTCACTTCGAGTTTCAACACTGGCGCCAACCGTGTGGACCTTTTCATCCTGGGAAGGTTCTACATTAGAAGTTTCCTCACTCAAATAGCATGTCCCAACAATTTCTTCCCATTCCACCTTCACAACACGCCCATGGGAGGCACACAAAACAACTTCTTTCCATAACACCCTGACAACTTGCCCATGAGGAGTTCGTAGGTTTGGAACTAAAGGGTCTATCAATCGGGATGGCCTTGTGGCATGCCACCAGAATGAATTTACATAGCGCCACAACCCCTACAACTAGTCCCGTAGTACGCAAGGTAGTAGGCCTAGAATTCCTACCTTGGATATGCGCAGAACTATCTTGGGAATGTGACCACAAGGAGTACGTCCCTAAGTACGTGCCAGAACCTCATCAAGAATACATTCCTGTATATGCACCGGGTCATGAGCCCGAGTATGCTTTCGAAGCTTACCCTGTCAAGGGACATGTTGCATCCTCCAACGGCTCGCGAAATAGGGCCAGTTAGCATACTCTTATGCACATCTCGATCAGCTCCAGGTCACACCGGTCTTGGAGGTCCACAATACATGTGGCCAAAGGACCGCAAATAATCCATGCGGGGTTGCGGGCCTATACGCATTCTCCAATGAGATACAAGACGTACTAATGCCCAAAGGCTTTCAAAAGCCACCAATGGAACACTATAACGAGAGCACTAAGCTTTAGGACCACGTCAAGAACTGCATGGTCTAAATGTGCATCAACTCTTACAAAAATGCTATCTTTTGTAGAGTTTTCCCCACCACCTTGTAAAAGGTGGCCTAGCTTGGTTCATAATCCTTTAGATCGGGACTATCACATCGTTCGAGGACCTAAAAAAGGTGTTTGTGGCCCATTTTAGTGGGGCAAGGAAGTGCAAGAAGAATATGTGTGAACTCCAAGGAATTGAGCAGGGCGAGGAGGAGGCACTTGGGGTCCTCTTCACGAAGTTCACCACTGCCATGGCGGAAATCACCCATGTGGAAGACGTGTTTTCTCAAGACACGTTGACAAGAAGCCTAACTCCTAGGCCCTTCATGACCTACATTTTCACGAAGTCATCGAGAATGTATGAGGCTCTATGTCGTTGGTCATTAAGGAGGTGTACATTGAGGATGCGGCGAATCAGAGTTTGCGGGACAAGGGCAAGGGTCATGTTGATTCTACGAGGCAAGATAGAATTGAGGTCAAGGGATATGGGAAAGCAAAGGCCAAGGTCGACCACCTGCAAGTGAGAGGCACTTACCTAGCATAGGCATAGACAATCGCAAACACACGACTTCAAACTAACCCACCCAAGGGGAGAGACGACAAGTTGTGCACGGGCAAGAAAATTGTTATGCTAGTGGTAAGAGAGGATACCACGAGTGAGGAGGACCACTCTCTTACAAGAAGCAAAATAGGAGAGGGCACCCCATCACTGGGGAAACAATGTGCCCCAAGGGCAAAACAATGCCTTTCAACCTCGACCTCCTCAAATGCTACTCGAGCAGCAAGCCCCTCTGAAACAAGAGCGCTTATGCGCCATGGAGAACTTGGTCTGCTAGTCGCGACATCTAAGGAAGTGATTTTGAGAGGCATGACGGATGTGCTGCTCTTTGCATGGGTTTGGGAAACTTTCTTTGGTGCTTGTTTGCCGACCTCCATGTCCTTTACTCCCCTACCTCCACGGTAACTCTTCTTCCTCAACCTCTCGGCCATCTCAGATGCATTCATCTCTAGCTGCAAAAAAAAGAAGAAAATTGAATAAAATTAACAAAAGAACAAAACGAAAAAAGAGCGTGCACACCAGTAGAAGGCGTAAATACCCCGATGTTCCCTCAACTGATGTAAGTGAAGACTGAGACCAGCACACTTTAGGCACTTCTGGGTGAGGAACTCCTTAATGGACATCGCAAAGTCTTCCTTGAGGATAGGGAAGTTGAATAATGCATTCTAAGTATCATGAACCAAAAACCACTTTTTCCTCCAAGTTACTACATTTGAAGGTGTGGCCACTAGTTCAAAACTGTTCTCGAGTCAAAATCTTTCCTAACTAGACCCAGTTCATAATTGTTCATGAGTCGCACCTCAAGAATCGATTCCAGGCAAGATCTTCTAGCTGGGGATTCTTACATGAGAAACGAGGGGGGTCGCCGAAAAACGACCATTGATGTGATGATCATAGAAACTCTATTATGGCTTGGAGCTGGAAGTGTCTTTGTCTAACGAGCGAAGAGCCTTTTTATCCAACACCAATATTGGCACGAGTTCCGTCCCTCAAGAAACTCATGTGTGAGCCATTGTGATAAAGATCGAACAACCTTCAGAGAGCGCGAAGGGATACGGATCACTAACAAAAAGAAAAGGTGTGGAGAGCGACTCGTTTTGAGAGTTGCTACTTGCTAGGCTTGCTTATAGGGAAACTAGGGCTCGAAAAAAACACGTAAAATCTATCATAATCCTTCATGACTACCTCACATGACACGGTAGATGGATAGCTCTCGTCTAACAACCACTACTAGAAAACGCGCATATAGCCAGGAAATTATAGCCAGGAAATTTAGGTGTGGTTAAGTTTGTGGGTAACTGCTACAAAATCCCCCACAAATCTCAAATTTTCTGGCTATTTACCCATGAAATTAATGGTTGGGGCTAGATTTGCGGGAATATTGTCGCGAAATATACACACAGCTAAGTTTGATTCTAAGTTTGTGGCTATATAGCCATGCAAATACGGATTGTGGCTATAGTTGCGGCCATATTGCGCGAATATATTACGAAGCTAAAATCGGTTATAAATTTGTGGGAAAATTATCGCGAAATAATCAAGCAGCTAAGTTCGATTCTATGTTTGTCGTCGTATAGCCATGAAAATACGGGTTGCGGCTATAGTTGCGGCCATATTGACGCGAATATATTACGAAGCTAAATTCGGTTCTAAATTTGTGGGAAAATTGGCGCGAAATAATCACGCAGCTAAGTTCGATTCTAAGTTTGTGGACATATAGCCATGAAAATATAGGTTGCGGCTATAGTTGCGGCCATATTGACATAAATATATTACGAAGCTAAACTCGTTTCTATATTTGTGGGAAAATTGCCGCGAAATAATCACGCAGCTAAGTTCGATTCTAAGTTTGTGGACATATAGCCATGAAAATATGGGTTGCGGCTATAGTTGCGGCCATATTGACGTGAATATATTACGAAGCTAAACTCGTTTCTACATTTGTGGGAAAATTGTCGCGAAATAATCACGCAACTAAGTTCGATACTAAGTTTGTGGTCATATAGTCATTAACATATGATTTCTGACTATAATTGAGGCTATATTGACATTAATGAATTACGAAGCTAAATTCGGTTCTACATTTGTGGTCAATTTGACGTTAAATTCAATTATACATTTTTGTTCAATTCGATTCTATTTTCGATTCTAGGCAAACACAACTATTGTGGCCTCACCGAGTGCGAGCCACCTTGGTGAGCCACCATACTTTCATGGTATTCAAACAAGTGCAATTTGAAAGGATTATATTATTTTAACGAAATTAAACTCATCGAGTACAAGAATCAACATCAAACGACTATACTTAACATACTAAGATTTCATCCTTGGCCTTATATGACTCGGAAAATATTAGTTCAAGGACAACCAATAAGTCCAAGTTCAAATTTTATAAAGCCCAAATATTTCAGATTGGAGACAAAAAAGATTACGCACACACAATCTTTTGAAATTCGTTCAAGAACATCTTACTCTTAAATTCGACAAGGCACAACCAAATATTTCAACAAAAGAACCGAACCAAACGTTACAACATACAACCAGACATTCTAAAACAACTCTTTACTGAAAACACGTACACCACAAGTGTAAGTTTCCAAATGGCAAATGAGAAACAAGATATCAAGATGAAGGCCAAAAGTACACATTCACACCCAAATGAAAACAGTCACACCATTGAATCTAAAACGAATTTGATAGAATGCACAAGAACGAGGCTCAACCTTGGGGACACAATTCAAGACAAGGCTCTACTGTTAGGTTCTCGAACAGCCGTCACATACACTGCAGGGCAGATCTCGGCGACTTCACGACCCAAATCCAGCAAGTGCAACCAGTGCTCCCTCTGCTGGCGTCGGCGAACAACGGCGAGCATGGATTGCTCAGCGGAGAACTCGACCAAAGGCAACTTGGATCTGCTTGCGATGCATCGACCACTCAGATGGAAACCACGAAAGAAAGGAAGGAAGAAGCAGGGGCAAGAGGAGAAAAGATTGTTACCGGCGGCGTGGTGGGTCGACTAGGCGAGGACGGAGCCACGAACCCGCACGATTGGACGACTGAAAATCAATATAGGCGTGCAGTAGCGGTCTGTTGTCTTCGATCGGTCTCGAGCCCGACCACGACGAACGAGATCGGCGGTCACTCAGAACGGATCGGCGTGGCGGTGAATTTGGAGCGCGACTTCCGTTTGGGCTGAGCGCTTCTGACGATGCACCATTTGTGTTATCCGAGGACGAGGGTGAAAGGGATAGGGGAGCACGAAGACGGCAACGACGACCGAGGTTGCAATAACTCCGGTGGATCTCGTTTTGCCTTCCTTCCCTTGCTCTTCTAAAAGTGGGAGTGGCGCTCAAAGGAGAGCAGGTAGATAGGAGTTAGGGTAAGAGGGAGAAAAGGAGGTGGGCTAGGGTTTTGGGCTTTTCGGCCCAATCAACAAGGAGAGGTGAAATTTGTAATAAAAAGGAGAGAAATTGAGACGGAGGAATTAGTTATCGGGTTTTCGAAAACCCGAGTATTACAACGACCAACTATTTGCACAAAAGAACCGAAAATTTAAAATGTCGGGAACAGATCGTAATTTCTACGGGTGTCCATAAAAAACCGAAACCGAACGAAAAAACGGGTATTTTATAGGTTAACCAAACTGACTTTTTTTAAATTTCGGTTTGGTTAACTGAACCAAAAATATTTTCGGTTTTGGTTCATGACTTTACATATAATGGTTAACCGAAAAATCGAAAATATATTAATATTTTTCTCAAATATTAGTTATCTTTGTTTTATTTAGTGGCTATAAGAACTCATTATCATTATATTCATTTAGAATCGTTCATTTTTATAAGAATCATTATATTCATTTGGAATCATTCATTCTTATAAGAAATCATTCTATTCATTTAGAATCATTCATTCTAATAAGAACTCATGATTATTATATTCCCTTAGAATCGTTCATTCTTATAAGAAAACGTTATATTCCATTAGAGTCGTTCATTCTTATAAGAAAATGTTATATTCCTGTAGAGTCGTTCACTCTTATAGGAAAACGTTATATTATTTTAGAGTCGTTCATTCTCATAAGAAAACGTTATATTACTTTAGAGTCGTTTATTTTTATAAGAAAACGTTATATTCATTTAGAGTTGTTCATTTTTATAAGAAAAGTTATATTCCTTTAGAATCATTCATTTCAATAAGAAATCATTATATTCCTTTAGAATCGTTCATTATTATAAGAATGAACGGCTCGAACTCGAGACCTCTCGTCCCCTCACACACATAAATAATTTATAAGGAAAAGTTTAAAATAAATAATATGAAGATTTTATAAAAACTCGTCATATTTCTTTAGAATCGTTCATTCTAATAAATGTTATAAGAAAACGTTATATTCCTTTACAGTCGTTATATTCCTTAGGAATATAACATTTTACTTTAGAATGAACGACTAAACCCTAAACCCTAAACCCTAAACCCTAAACCCTAAACCCTAAACCCTAAATGAACGACTCTAAATAAATCGTTTATTCTTTAGAATCGTTATATTCATGTAGAGTCGTTCATTCTTATAAGAAAACGTTATAATCCCTTAGAGTTGTTCATTCTAATAAGAAAATGTTATAATCCCTTAGAGTCGTTCATTCTTATAAGAAAAAGTTATATTTCTTTAGAATCGTTCATTTTTATAAGAAATCATTATATTTCTTTAGAATTGTTCATTCTTATAAGAAAACGTTATATTCTTTTAGCATCGTTCATTCTTATAAGAAATCGTTATATTCCTTTAGAATCATTCATCCTTATAAGAAAACGTTACATTCCTTTTGAATCCTTCATTCTTATAAGAACTGATTATATTCCTTTAGAATCGTTCATTCTTATAATAACTGATTATATTCCTTTAGAATCGTTCATTCTAATAAGAAATCATTAAAATTTCTTTAGAATTCTTAATTCTTATAAGAAATCCTTACATTCCTTTTGAATCCTTCATTCTTATAAGAAATCGTTATATTCCTTTAGAGTCGTTCATTCTAATAAGAAAACGTTATAATCCCTTAGAGTCGTTCAATCTTATAAGAAAAAGTTATATTCCTTTAGAATTGTTCATTTTTATAAAAAAAATCATTATATTTCTGTAGAATCGTTCATTCTTATAAGAAAACGTTATATTCTCTTAGAATCGTTCATTCTTATAAGAAATCGTTATATTCCTTTAGAATCATTCATCCTTATAAGAAAACGTTACAGTCCTTTTGAATCCTTCTTTCTTATAAGAATTGATTATATTCCTTTAGAGTTGTTCATTCTTATAAGAACTGATTATATTCCTTTAGAATCGTTCATTCTAATAAGAAATCATTAAATTTCTTTAGAATTCTTAATTCTTATAAGAAATCGTTACATTCCTTTTGAATCCTTCATTCTTATAAGAAATCGTTACATTCCTTTAGAGTCGTTCATTCTAATAAGAAAACGTTATAATCCCTTAGAGTCGTTCATTCTTATAAGAAAAAGTTATATTCCTTTAGAATCGTTCATTTTTATAAGAAATTATTATATTTCTTTAGAATCGTTCATTCTTATAAGAAAACGTTATATTCTTTTGGAATCATTCATTCTTATAAGAACTCGTTATATTCCTTTAGAGTTGTTCATTCTTATAATAAAACGTTATAATCCTTTAGAATCGCTCACTCTTATAAGAAAACGTTATATTCCTTTAGAATCGTTCATTCTTATAAGAAAACGTTATATTTCTTTAAAATCGTTAATTCTAGTAAGAACTTTGTGATGATCTTCATATGCTTGATGTTGATAAGTATCCACTAGGGGTTCGCATGCGAAGCCCTCAACAACACCAAGGGTCCTAGGGGGTTCGGGGGGCAACGTTTTTTGTATGGAAGATTTATTTTATTATCATGTTAGATTAATATCGGTTTATAAAATTTCAATTTCACATTTTTAATTATTGTACTTTCCAGATAGGAAAGTATATATATAAGAAAGTGTTTTAATTACTTAGATTATATTTAAATAGAAGAGTGTACTTGGTTATTTTTATAAAAAAAATAATTCCTAATTTAATCATTTATAAAATTTGGTTTAGGAAGAAAAAAAAAGAAAATATTTGATTTTTTTTTTGGGCGGGCTGAAAATATTATAAGGAGGGAAATTTTGGTTTAATTTTTTTTTTGGGCGGGCTCGAAATATTGGGCCCAATTATTAACTTCTAAAAAGCGCTCCCTTATTTTCTAACCCTAATTTTTGCGCCGCGGATCCCCTTTCCCCTCTTCCTTCACGAGCTCGCTCATATCCTTGAACTCTCCTCCAATGGTGCCTCCTCTCACCCGCCGTTCTCGACCTCTCTCTCCTCCCTCTCCCACAATCTCTCCACATCCACTGAATCTCGACCTCAGCGACTCCGCGTCCGCTCTCTCCACATCGGCCGAATCTCGACCTCATCGAATCTCCACATCCGCCGTTCTCGGCCTCAGCGACTCCGCGCCCGCTCTCTCATAAACCATTGTAATTGGCATATGTAACAAGATGTTTTTGTTTGTTTTGAATGTCTTATTCAATTGTAAGATTTGATTGGGTGAATAATGCATAATATATTGTAGAATGCTACATGATGGGAGGAAGATGCTGATATGGAGTCATCTGCTGATTGGCGAAGTTAATAGCTCTACATGTGAACTTTGATCCAACCTCAATTGTAAGGTCTTTTTCCTTGCAGATTATCCAATGGATTCAGATCTTGTATCAATTCAATACCCCACAATCTGAAAGTCTTATATCACAATCCATAGTCTTGTGTCAATTTAATACTAGCCTTCATTATCTGAAAGTCTTATTGTATATTAGTTGGTGAGTTATTGGGCATTGATTAGTTTGTGTTTCTGGCTACTTATATCTCATTGAATATTTTTTTTATGCATTATTCACCCAATCAAAACCAAAGGTTCGATCTATTGAAGAAAAGGAGTGGTGGTTGTGCTGTGCGGTGGGCATTGTGTTATCTGACATGATTGTCTGTGAATCTGGATCTGTTATGTCAAATTGAAATGTGATATTTTTGGGTGCATAGGATATGCTTTGGACGGGAGCGCCGGGAAACTACACCGACCCAAATGCGGCAGAGACGGTGCAGAGGTCAGGCGACTCGTAGACGATGCCAAATACGTCGAAGCTACCGCTGTAGCTGACACTAAAATGTCCGGAAATGATTCTGATGTAAGCTCCTTTAATTGCTTCCTTTTTTTCCATTTTTGCTTTGCTTTGCTTACTGGTAGAGGAAAAATTAGTTGGCGTTGACAAATTAAAGTAGCATAAATTGTGATAAACTTGTAAATAAGCTTGCTTTTTTTAGCTTATCCATCAATTAACTAAATGATTAATTAAAGAGGACAAACACTGCATTGAAGGACCTATTTTGAATAAGATGTCTAGTCATTCTTTAACGTTATCATCATATGGATTAGACTTTTCATAAATTGGGTTGAAATCAAAAAGTTAAAAAGGCTTGCTACTAATTAAATTCTATATAATATTCTTGAAAAGATGTGTTTGTTGGATCTGGATCTACTATGTAAAATTGAAATAGGGATATTTTTTGGTTGCAGAGGATACGAGTTCCTGATGTCCATCGCCCTCCAATTTCATTTCATGTTCGGTTTGCTATAAGGATGACCGGGAGCTTTGTGGAGTATATATAGGAAGTTTTGAACTTTATATGTTGCATTTTTCAATCTTTGCTTTTATTATTTCGATTTTACCTTTCATTTAGAGTTTACTAATGATTGTTCTTAATGGTTTTGTAGTTTTACTGGTGAATCTGGTTCTATGAAGTCTGTGTACAAGTATTTTCATGAGAAGCATAATTTCAAGCTGAAGTATCCACATCTTCCTTGCATTATATCAAGCCAGAGGGAGAGAGTTGTGCATATACCATTGGAGGTATTTCTTCTTTCTTGATCATTTATTTTCTGCTGGTCAATCTTTATCGTTGGTGTTTTTATGTGTATATGAATGTTTTTGTATTTATTGGTGTGCAAACTTGTTGATGGGGAGAGAGATGCAAAAAACTTGACTAAGAAGCAAGTTTCTAACATGCTAAGAGCAACATTATTGAAAGAGTATATAACACAGTTTATCCGCCTAACTAATTTTGATGCTATTCATTTTTTAGCATTTGCCTACCTATTGTGCAAATGAGATATTTGTGCATATATTTTTTATGTGACGGTTCTATTTTGGGGGATTAGCAACATAGATGATAAGTTGATCTAGCATGTCTTTCTTTAAAAAAAAAAAGATCTAGCATGTTTTTTAAAACCTTTTATGAAAACTTTTCATATAATTGCATCGTTGAACTCATTTTTAAGCCAACTAAATGTGCACGACATAATTTCCAAGATTGTTATATATCATTATAGAATTCTAAAATTTTAACCCCATTTGATATAAGTTTGTTGTCATATTATTGCACTATACTAACTTTGGTATGATTGTAAATGCAGTGTTGACATCAGTTGAGGCCCGAGTTCTGCATGTGCCTATGGTGTGTACTGGTTTAAAAGCTTCGTCAATATATTTGAATGCACTTTGATTTTCCTATAGAGCAAGGGAATGACGAATCACCTCAACCATGGTCAAGTGCGAAGTTGATAGAGCTTGAGATAAAAGCTTCACATCTTGATAATGATGTTGTTTTTTGTATTGTTGGATGAGATATAAGGTGGATTTTGGATGGTTAGTATTAGGGTGTTGGGATAGTTGGTGGATGAAGTTAGATGTTTTTTTATGAATAATTTGGTACTATTGAAATAGGTTGTAAGATAGTTTATTTAAGTTGTAAATATATTTGCATTTTGTTTAATATATGCATATAGTTTGGAAATAAGTTATTATTATAATATATATTTGGTATTAAATAAATAATGGTGGATTATAATATTATGGTTTTTAATATTTTAAATACGTAATAATATAATCACAAATTTTGCCACTAAATATTTTCGAAGCTAATTTTCATGCTAAAGGGCCACGACATTGGACATTAAATGTATAATGCCAATTCGTAGCCAAATTTCATGTTAAAGGCCACAACTTTAGCCACCAAATGTATTTGAGACAAACTTTGATACTAAATAGCCACGACATATGGATGATGAACACGACTTATTTCTCTCGAATTTAGCCAGAAAAATACTTCAACGCTAACTTTCTGGTTAAATAGACTCAAACTTAGCCACGAAGTGTCTCTGGCTATACCATGTATTTAGCAGAACGTGATTTTCGTACCCAATATTGTGGTTAAATAGGTACGACTCAAAAGTTTGTGGGTAGTGTTCACGCTATGCTATACCCGCGAGCGTTTTAACCACAAACTTTTCGTCCTGGGAACACTGGTGGCTACCGTTGTGGCGAAGCCTGTTTCCTGGCTAACTTTGTGGCTTATCGCGTGGCCAACGGTCCTGGCTATAGACGCGTTTTCCAGCAGTGAACGGGAAAAAACCTAGGACATGAAAGACACAAGCACCTGGAAAAAGAAAAAAGATCAAAAGACAAAAACACATATGAAGGGGAGAATAGGGCAAGCATTGCAATGTTGTGACATCAAAAGAAAGCCCATCCCAACTCAAGAAAAAACTTAACCCCAACCGAATTTAGAAAAAGATGATCGAAAGGCATAAACGTCAAAGCAAAGAAATACAAACCAACTAAGTTTCCTTAAGAAAATTCAAAGCCTACAAGAGAGAAAAAGAATGTTTCTAATCCGCCACCGCAGTGGCAAACAACTCTGTTTCCATGCAATCACCCACCGCAGGCTGGATGAAATCAACCAAAGAACCATTATTGACATCTGCACCAATCCTAAAATCACCCTCGGAAAAAGCTCAAAAAACCCCCAAGGAGAACGACAATAAAGCAAAAGAAAGGCAACGTTCTCTAGAACTTGGCTCGCGAAAGCCTACCGACCACCTGTAAAGGTCACCATCCACCCTCACGATGGTGGGAAATTGAAACGACATAAAAGAAAAATATGGCAAAGGCAAAATAAGAAAGCAAAAAAAGGAGAAGACTTAATTGTTTGTTTGGGAAGAAGAAAGTTGAAAGCTTCTGGTGCAGTGAGACGAAGACAAGAACAATAAAAAAACAGAAGTGGAGAATTCGAAATGACAATAATGGGATAGACGATAGATGTAAAGAAAAAGTGATGGGGAAGACGACAAAAAATCCCTTTTAATAAGCATTGTCTTTAAGCCAATTTACGAAAACAAGGTCCCATAAGCAGAGTCAGCCCACACGAATGGCCTAAGAAGGATTCAAAGGCAGAAAACTTAGAATCAACCCTCCAAAGCAAGAACTCGCACTTTGGGAAAGGAGAAACATTGCATGTTTGCGTTGAGGTTCCCGTAAGCAGAAAAATCAAGTCATGAGGTTATGATTGAGCGTGAATAATTCAAGCGCTTGATGATAAAAACAAGTGATCTAAGAAAGAAAAGAAATCAAGCAAACATGACGCACACAAACTCGAAACACAAAGCACGACACAATGGAACCCATGAAATGAAGCACCCTACAAAAAACGCACAAATACCAACCTCCTTGCCTAAAAGCATGATCAAATGGGCAAGATAGTTTTCACTTGTGTATGAAGAGCGCAAAAAAATCAACTATGAACATAAAGGTCCAAGAGCAAGTGAAACTTCCATGAAACTTGAGTATCAATAGCATGCACATCCTACATAAAAGTCAGCTACCTTGCTTAGTCAGTGGGCTTAGTGAACACCGAATGAAGTCACAATCACCGAAGACTCCAACCAAATGATGATGATTGATGATGTCACAGGCCAAAACCACCGACTTGTGGTGCAAGTCATGTCAACTACATATTCCACCAATGGAAATGCAACACATTGCACACCTCACATTCCACCAATCAACGACCGACACCTTAAATATCAATAAAACTCTCCCACATTGGAAAATCCCAAAACTCCAACTAAAATCGCATCTCCCACCAATGGAAATGCAACACTTTGCACACCTCACACTCCACCAATCAACTGTCGACACCTTGAAGATCAATAAGTCTCTCCTACATCGAGAAATGGTCGACATCTTAAGATAAACAATCAACACCTTAAAGAGAATTTGCAATGTAGGTTAGTCCTCATGAATATCTACAAGCACGAATGAAATCCACTTAAAATAGATTTTGAATTGGTGCATAATCTAACCTAATTGAATTCATGTCATGTCTTGTAAATACACTTCATGTAGTTCTTAAAAGTTCAAAGAAAAATAGCATTATTATCTATTAGTGCTTCCAACGGCTTGTTTCACTTTCTACCCCAAAACTACTTTCTATCCAAAAACTACTTTTAATACTCTTGAAATTCGTGCATCTCTTTACTTTTTACGTTTTTTAAGACAAAAAATAAATAAATTTTCACCCAAAAACTACTTTCTACCAAAAACTGAAACAAGCCCTTAGATACAGTCCAACAATATTCATTATATTTGCTCACTTCTTTCTTGCGCTATGAATATTCATATCTGCATTGGTTGCTTGTCAAGGGTAGTTATAAGTTGTTAAAGAGTTCTAGAATAGACCACTAGAGAAAAAGGAAAGTGGTAATGACCATGTTTCTAATGTTGAACTTGTTAGTAGTCCCCACAGAGAAACATCCATAATGTGTTTTCTAATGTTGGGCCTTGATTTCCTCCCACCACATGTAAGTCATCTTTTCCACTATTTTTTTTTTGTAGAAATTTTTCCACTATTTTTTAACTTCATGTGTTTTTTCTTCTGTTTAAATTGCTTATAGGTTTGCTTTCGCTTTTACATGTTTGCGACTTTCATTGATTTGGGATTCCATTGCTTTTTGTTAATTTTTTTGTGAGGTACGAAATTTCTTCTTTTCTCTTATGGATTGGTTTAAATCGGGATTTGTTTTGTTCCCACATAGGTTGCGAGTTTGGTTTATTGTGGATACTTCTCCAGAGTGATGTAATATTCGACAAGCAATCAAATTTTTCTTTTTCTAATTCTTAACCCGCGAGTATTTTGTTATAATAGTTCGTTTGAAAACATTGCTAGCTTATCCTTATGTAAAAAAATGTCCATGAAATTATATATTTATAGAAAATCTTTTCTAAAAGTGTTGGATCGTAACGGGTTAGCAAGAGTTTGGGAACAAGCGTTTAGGCTGTTCCCAAGGCAGCGGAAGAAACAATATCGCAAGTATTAAAAGTTGTAAGAACACGGTTCCTTTATAGAGGAACCCCACTACAACCAACTAGTTGTATGGGTAAACCTCTACCTCCGCTTGGGGGATTTTGAATGACTTACTTATATTATTGTGTGTTCCTTAGTTACAATTGGCCAGATTCAAACTTCTCTGTTCTTAGGAGTTCTACCTAACTCTAGCAACACTAATGAATCTTCTCAACCTAGTTCCTAAGCCAACAACTCAACTAAGATAAGTAAATCAAACCTTACACCGATCACAGTTCCCTTGCTCCTGGGAACTTGACTTCACCGTCGTCGAGATCAAACACTCGCCGTCGGGGACTTCTCTTCTTCTTTCTCTTTCTTTGTGGATGTAAGTGAGTTCTGGGAGAAGTTCCTAAACCTAGCACTATTCATTTAGCTTTATACTCGGTTGTACTTGGGCTTCGATTGTATCTTTCATGTTGTCCGAAATGCCCTTTTCTTGCACCCCAAGTGTACAATCTTCACATGTGACTTCGATTTGAACTAGGTCAACTTCTTGAATCAATCGGACCGTTGGATCACTCGTGACAGTCTGCGCCTCAGACTGTGCCTTCGTTTTGTCCAAGACAGGATCCCTCGATTTGCGTTGAACGATCTTTGTCTGCACATGTGAGTTCCCATGTGATGGGAACTTTCTTCTTCAGAGTTCCTTTGAGAGAAACTCTTCATCGTGTATGCCTGTGTTCTATGGACATTAATGGGAGTTCTTGACTAGACTTGTGTTCCTTCGAAATACTTGGACAAAGCACGTTAGTTCCCATATGGTGTTTGTCATTATCAAAACTGGAGAATGGTATCGTTGTTCCGATGTTTAGAACCAGAGGTCCCAACACCGTCCCAATAATTTCCCCCTTTTTCATAAAGACAAACCCATCATAAAATAAGCAAGTATTTCAAGGCATGATATGCAAATGAGTTCCTAAGCAAGATTCTAGGGATCAACTTCTTGTGAAACACTGAGTTCGTACTTAGCTTTTTATGCAATTGTTCCCCCTTAGCCAAAGCATGTTCTGTGATAGCTTTTAACTTAACTCATCTCGCATTTTTTGTCTTTCCCCCTTTTGACATCATCGAAAACATAAATAACACATAAATAAGGAAGAAAGGAACACACAATCATACTAAAAACCATTTCATTACTTAAGCAACGATATGTACATGGGAACACAATACATTTTGTGGGAACATTGAGGAGAAGGGGAAGAAAAGGGGAGATCATGGGCTTGGCGGGAGCAGGAGTTCACTCAGTTTGTTCAAGGCTTGTAATCTTTTCTTGGTTCCCTGCCATCCTATTCAGTGTGTTGGCAATGTGCATCAACACCTGTGTGTTCCCAACTTCTGGAACGTCACCAGAGGGAAGCGTTTGCTGGTCCTCATCTTGCTCTGAGTGACGCATCTTCTGGACCACAGAAAGGTCCAGTTTCCTTCCTATGGTCACTTCTTCTTTGGAGGAGTCGTAGAAACCCTCTTTGATATTCAACCTCTTGATCAGACCAGAGTAGGGAAGGGAATGAGACGCAGAGGACATGCACTTCTCCATGTGCCCGAAAATTATGCATGGAAGATTGATAGGCATCTTGTGGAGGAAGTGATAGAGGAGAATGGCTTCGGGGATGTTGATTTGATGACGCTTTTCTTGGCGTGGGATCATGTTGATAGTGTTTCTCGGCCAACAAATAAATTTGTAAGTCAAGACCCCGCTGAGTACAGTGGAGTCAGGATCGTTCCACAAGAAGCAAGGTTGTTTGTCTATCAATCTAACAAAAATCAAACAAAATCAAACAAAACACTCACGAGATGCCTCGTTAACGATGTTGTCAGGATCGTTACCGAGCCACCGAACACAAAAATATTAACTAACGACCTAATTAAATTCCAATTAAAATTCGGTACCGAGGCAAGTACTCAGCAACGAAGATTCACCAGAAATAATTCAAACAAAGCAAAAATCTAGGACAAGGGACACCACAACATAGCCAATCATAAAAATTCGTAAGAAGATAAGATCATGCCTTTAAACAGATAGAGTTATCAACTTTCGTTGACTTAATAAGTAAATTAATCTACTTTCGCATCCTAATTCACTCAATTGCTTGTTTTGGATCTAAAGCTTGAAACTTTCGTTTTCAAGCAATATCAACCTTCAAGTTACTAACTTTCTCTTTCAATCAAGTTAAAAACCTAAATTACCTCAACTTTCGTTTTGGTATTAAGCACAACAAACAATCTCAATAAAAGATAAAAGGCATTCAACACACAATCTTACTCATCAAACATGCTCGACTATGCCGGGCTTAACCCCGACCCTAGAAAAATAAACTACTCACTAATCATAACTAAGAAACTAAAAACTTCAATAAAAAGAAACATTGAAACAAAACTCAAAACTCAAATTAATAAGAAAAATATATTGTCTTACAGAGATTCAGAAGAAACCAAAAAAACATAAAAACACCGAACCACAATCACGACCAACGAACACTCGGCAACCGTCGTCTACCTAGCCTCGTGATCCTCTTCCGATCCGATCTCTCTCTCTCTCCTTCGGCCTCCTCCAATCTCCTCTAAAAAAAAGCTCTCTAAAAACTTCTCCTAAAATCAAGCCCCCCCCTCCCCTTTCTATGCTAGATAGAAGGGTATTTATACTAAAAAGCTAAAAACTAAAAAGGCTAAAAGATATAAACTTTCCTAAAAAGATAGAACTAATCTCTAAAAGATAGAAATAAAATCTAAAAAGATATTAAACCCTAAAATACATATTCTAACAACCCCAAAAGATTCTAAAAAGATACTCAACCGATACGGAAATAAATTCCCGCTCAGGATCGGTGAATAATAAAAATAATACTCGAAATCTTCTCTTCGTGGCCTCGTTAACGACCCTTCACAGCCTCGTTAACGAGCCTGGGCTTTGTTTTCTTCAACACTTCCTCTTGTACTCTCGAGCTTCGACTTCTTCAATCTTGCACTCCTCCATCTCTCGCTGCAATGCTCCAAATTCAGCTCCTTTCCTTGCTAAAACCTGCAAAATTCACAAAATAGCGTAGATTCCACTCTTTTCTCAGAAATATGCAAAACTAGCTAAAAATACTCAAAACTAAACCTAAACTAAACAAAACTAAACCTAATAATCAAAGAAAACCTATCAAAAACTATAATAAAAATGCGAACATCAGATCACCACAGTGATGATGAATTGATGGGCCAACTTGGCGATGAGAGACAAGTTATGAGTCAGCGTTCCAGTCTTGGGAACACGACCCTCATAGATGGCGTTGTAGATCACATCGCTCTTGTATTCGCCCCAGTTCTTGTTGGGCACAGCCTTGAGGCCCTGGACAGGGACCTGTAGTTGAAGGCGAATGGAGGAGGCCGTGAAGACGAAGTCATCGCCTTTGAGGGAGAGAGTTCCCTTGGTGCCCTCGTCATGAATGACGAAGTTGTTGTAGAAGAGGCGCACTTGGGAAGGGTCAATACTCACGGCGTCGTCGCAGATGTGTTCCCATCCCTGGTCCTTGATCAGTTCCCAGAGTTTCCCGAGCCCTTGTTCTTGAAGTTGTTGCTCAGTGAGGATGAGAGGCGGGAGGAGCTTGCGATTCTCGCCTATGTGAATTTTCTTGGGAGTTGTGCCCTTCCCTTTCTTGTTCTTGTTCCCCCTGGAGGCAGGAGCCTTTCTTTTCAGCTGGGGGGAAGCAGCAGCTTCAAGCATAAGTGGAGGGTCCCTTTCTTCTGGGGCACCCTCCGACACCACCATTTGGCGTCCTGGAGTTTCCTTCTCGGCAGCAGGCTCGTTCTCAGCATCGACCTGACCATGTTCCTCAGCATCTTTGCTCGAGGTCCCTTCTTCGGAAGAGGACAGGCCCTTGTCCTCTTCATCGTCACCTCCTGGATGACCAGCACTCGTCCCAGCACCATCAGACGGTGTTGGGTTCCCATCTTCCTGGGCTTGGCTCCCTTGCACTTTGGGAGGCCCTGTGAGGACTCCTCTTAATTCTACCTCGAGAGCGTCGAGTTGGGCCTCTTCTTCAGCAGTTCTCATGACAAGGGGAGGCAGTTCCTTGCCCTTCTTGCCTATGACTTGAGCTATGGTTAACTCGTCCTCATCGGAGTCGAGGTTTATTGGAGGTCTGGCTGAAGAGGGAGAGGGGAGCTTGACGGTTGAAGGGGATTTTGGTGGTGAGGGAGATTGATGGAGTGGAGAGTTTGGTGGTGTTGGGACTTTTGGGGTTGAAGGAGGAGCGGAGTGAGAGGTGACGGGAGCCTTGGGACTAGAGTTCCCAGAGGCGGGTTTTGGATTATGAGAGGGAGACTTGACAATGGGGGAGGAGGGTGGTGGAGGAGTCTTATGTTGTGAAGATGGAGGGGGATTGGGTGTTCCCTTAATCATGGGAAGAGAGGGAGAAGAGGGTGTCGAATCTCTGGGACCAGAGGTCTCAGAGATGGGTTTAGGGTTGGAGGTTTGAACAGGAGGTGGTGGTGGAGGTTGATTATGGGATTGTGAGTTCCCAGAAGCGGATAAGAGGGGAAAATGAAGGGAGGTTTGATGGTGTAGGAGTCGGGCTTGGAGAGGTGGAGGACTTCATCCATGGCAAAAAGAGACTTCTTCTTGGGTTCAGAGTACAGGGAAGGAGAAGAGATCTAGGAATGTTTGCGTTTGGAGGAAGAGTGCTTGGATTTTGAGGAGGGTTTGGATTTTGAGGGTTTGGATTTTTCGTGTTTAGATGGGGGTTCGGAGTCGAAACTGTCAACGATGACAGTTCCGGAGGAGGATACGAAGGGAGGTTGAGAAAGGGTGGAGGTTGGCAGCGCTAGGGTTTGCGCTGCCGGAGAAGGAGGAGGAAGGAGAGGACTTACATAGTTGTAAAGTCCTTCGACTAGGACGTCGCGAAGAACAGGGTTTTGCTCGTTCTCGATGTCGCTCAACATGGAGATGAAGAGAGTTTTGGATTTTCGTGGATCCACTCTCGAATTCGTTCGAAGGTGTGAGTTGGAGCCATGGGAATTTTGGGAAGAAGCGGATTTTGGAGGTTTTCTCGAAAGAGGGAGGAAGAGAAGTTGCAGAGAGAAGGAGTTGCAGAGAAGAATGAGGAAGAAGGGCCCAAAAATAGCAAAGGGAGGTTTTATTTGAGAGAGAGAGAGAGATACGAGGGTAGAAAGGGAAAGGTGAATAACCTTGTAACTGTTGGCCAGTGGATGCGGAGGAGCGTTTCATCTTCTGTAGCACGCCTCTAACACGCGTCGTTTTCTTCCTAGGGAAGTCTTTTCGACTTTTAAAATGCTTGGCCCAAAACGCTTTAGAGTTTGACACAATTTCCCGTTTCCCAAGTGACGGTTTGTCTTCTTCAGATAACAGTGTTCCCTTGCTTGTGCACACCAGTTCCCATGATCTTTGAAAAGGTTGGTTTGAGTGAAGTGGTTAAGGGAACTCACACTCAAGTTCTTTTGTGAGGAAAGGGAACCAGAAAATTACAACTCAAATAAAAGGGGTAACGAGTTTGGCTCATGAGAAGCGTTTGTCTGTCCCTTGGCTTAGGGTTGGTTTTATGATCAACCGTCATAGTGGCTTGTAGAGAGGGTTAAAGGGAACTCTGGTTGATCATTTTGGGCCAAAAAGAAATGATGTTCCCCTCTACATAAGGAAGCTCTAGACTAGTAATATGGCAAAATAAAAGCAATAAATCCTATTGTTCCCTATCATGCATTTCTAGTTAGACTAGTCAGGCATTGAGGGAGAGACACACATGAACTTGGTTAGTTTAGAGTTATCATCCCTAGAAGCATTCGAAAACGTTGGTAGGGACATCTGTCTAAAGCTTTAGTGAGAATGTCCGTAATTTGCTCTTCCGTTCTACCAGTGTTCCATAGAGATGTTCCCATTTTCAACATTATCACATAGGAAATGATGCATAATGTCTATATGCTTAGTGCGAGAGTGATGCACAGGATTTTTAGAAATGTTAATGGCACTTGTATTATCATAGAGTATAGGAACTAGGCCAAAAGACATACCATAATCCAGAAGTTGAGACTTAAGCCATAGAACTTGGGAACAACATGATGCGGCAACTACGTATTCTGCTTGAGCTGTGGAGAGTGCCACTGAGTTTTGCTTCTTGAATCCCCATGAGACTAAGCATGACCCTAGGAACTGTGCCATTCCAGATGTACTCTTTCTATCCACTAGATGCCCAGCGAAATCTGCATCTGTGTAAGCAATGAGCTCAAGGGAACTGTTCCTTGGATACCAAAGGCACAAGTTATCGTTCCCTTTGAGATACCTGAAAATCCTCTTCACCTCTTTCAGGTGTGATTCCTTTGGGTTAGCTTGAAAACGAGCACAAAGACATACGGAGAACATGATATCAGGTCTACTAGTAGTCAAGTAGAGAAGGCACCCAATCATACCTCGATAATTTCTTTGGTCCACACTTATACCTGTTTCATCCGCATTGAGCCTTGAATTTGGTGAGATGGGAGTGTCGATGGGCCTGGAGTGTTCCATCCCATACTTCACGAGCATTTCTGTGATGTAGTTTTGTTGATGAATTCTTGTTCCCTCCTTAGTTTGAGATGTTTGGAGTCCCAAGAAGAACGTGAGTTCCCCTATGAGACTCATCTCAAACTCACTGCTCATGAGGTTCTTAAATTTTTCTACAAGAGTTTCGTTAGTTGCGCCAAAAACAATGTCATCAATGTATACTTGCACAATCAAAATATCTTTAGACTCTTTCTTTAGGAACAGAGTTTTGTCTATGGAACCTCGAAGGTATCCATGAGACAAAAGGAATTGAGCGAACCTGTCATACCATGCTCGGGGAGCTTGTTTGAGACCGTAGAGGGCCCTCTCCAAGAAGTAGATGTGGTTAGGTAGCTTCTCATCTTCGAATCCTGGGGGTTGAGCTATGTATACTTCTTCCTTGAGGTGCCCATTGAGAAAGGCCGTCTTCACATCCATTTGGTACAACTTGAATCCTTTGTGAGCTGCATAGGCTATGAGGAGACGGATTGCCTCAATTCGTGCAACTGGTGCGAAGGTCTCATCGTAGTCAATTCCCTCCTCTTGCTTGTAGCCTTATGCAACCAGTCGTGCCTTGTTCCTTGCTACAGCCTCAGTATCATCAAGCTTGTTTCTAAAGACCCATCGAGTTCCTATGATGTTCTTGTTCTTGGGCCTAGGAACTAGCTTCCACACGTTATTCCTCTCGAATTGATGGAGTTCCTCTTGCATGGCTTGGATCCAGTTTGGGTCCTTTAGAGCTTCTTTGATGTTTTTTGGTTCCACCAACGAGACAAAGGCGTTAAAAGCCCAGAAACTATTGAGAGAGGAACGAGTTTGTACACCTTTGTCATAGGGAGTGATGATGTTATTGATGGGGTGATCCCTCTTCTGATGGTAGTTTCTGGTTCGGATATGTGAGACATCAACCTGGTCCCTTGTCTCTTCATTTGTATCTTGAGCTTCCTCTTCTTTAGGGGAATAATTGTGCTCAACTTCTTCGCTGAGACTCTCGTCAGGATTCTCTTCAGGGTTCCCTCGTTGTTCCCCCTGAACACTGGATTCTGGTACAACTTCATTTTGGGGAATAAGAGAGTTCGATGCATCTTGTGGTTCTTTTGTGGAGGAGGGAACTTCAAAGGAGCTTTGATTTGTGGAATTTTGATCTCCTTCGTCATTCACTGATTGTGGGGCGTTGTTCCCACTTGGATAGTCTTCATCTCTCTTTCTTGGTTCATCATCGTCGTCTTCTTCTTCTTGTCTGACTAGCTTGAACAGAGGTCCCTTTCCTTGGGCGTCTGTTCCCACCTTTACGGATTTTTCGTCGAAGATGACGTGAATGCTTTCCTCTATCTTTTTGGTCCTCTTGTTATAGACCTTGTACGCCTTGCTTTGGGAGGAGTACCCCAGAAATATTCCTTCATCGCTCATAGGGTCAATCTTGCCAAGGTTGTCCTTGCCGTTGTTGTGAACGAGGCATTTGCATCCGAAGGTCCTAAGATGGGAGATGTTGGATTTTCTTCCTTTGATCAGCTCGTAGGATGTCTTCTTGATCATGGGCCTAATCATTGCTCGATTTAGGATGTAGGTTGTTGTGGAGATGGCCTCATCCCAAAAGTACTCCGGAACTCCACTATCTAACATCATGGTTCTAGTCATGTCATTTAGGGTTCTGTTCTTTCTTTTGACAGCACCATTTTGCTGAGGAGTGCGAGGGGCCGAGAAGTTGTGAGAGGTCCCATTTTTATCACAGAAGTTGAGGAACTCTGAGTTCCTAAACTCAGTTCCGTGATCAGATCTGATGGCTTTCAGTTTTAATCCAATGCTGACTTCTGTTCTTTTGATGAAGGGCTCGAATTCCTTGAATGCTTCTGACTTTGCCTTCAAGAAAATAACCCAAGTGAATCTAGAAAAATCATCAATTAAAACATACATGTACCTTTTCCCACCATAGTTGGCTATCTGCATGGGACCACAGAGATCCATGTGGATTAGCTCTAAGGTCCTTGTCGTGCTCACCACTTTCTTGGGTTTGAAAGAGTTCCTGGTTTGCTTTCCACAGACACATGCTTCACACATCTTGGCTCCCTCAAGGTTGATTCGTGGGAGACCAATGACCAGGTCCTGTAAATAAAGCTTCAGGATTTGATTGATACCTGCATGACCCAGCCTTCGATGCCAGAGTTCCGTTTCATCATGGGAACTCGCAAGGCATAGTTTCCTTGGTGGTTCAAAGTCTGTATCTACCACATAAACATTGTTGGTCCTTCTTCCTCTCAGGATTACTTTGTTGGTCCTTTTGTTGATAACCATGTATTCTCCTGAGTCGAAGGTGACCACATGGTTCCCTTGATCTCACATCTGGGATACACTTAAGAGATTGTATCCCAGATCCTTCACCAGATTTACATTGCTAACTTTGATTGATCAATTGAGCAAAATTTATCATGTTCCTATGATTTCTCCCTTCTTTTTGTTGCCAAAGGACATGTGGCCTCCTTCGGCTTGAGTGTGGAGTGAGATAAGGATTTCTTTGTTTTCGGTCATATGAGTTGAGCATCCACTGTCTATGACCCATGTATTGTTCCCTCTCACTGCCACCTACAAGGAAAAATTAGTGTTTGGAGACCCAAGCAAGATGACTCTTCCCTGGTCCCTTGCAAGGAAAAATATTTTCATTCAGAACATAGTCAGCGATATTGATATCGCGAGTGTTCCCAAGTTTAGAGTTCCTTGGGTGATTAGCATGTTGTTTTTTCTTGTTCAAGAATTGATGGTTCCTATGGGTTTGGGCTTTTCTCTTGGGACATGCTTCCTTGTAGTGCCCATGAGCGCCACAGTTCCAACATATCTTGTAGTATTCTCCCATGTAGTACTTAGGGTGAGGTCTCTAGATCCTATTTCTATCCATAGTTTCCTTATTGTACACTCGTGACCCATTACCCTTAGCAATCTAGACATAAAGCTTATGCCCAGTGTTCCCAGTATAGTAGTCTTCCTCACCATTTTTTCCACTTTCCAGGACCCTAATTTTTTCTTCGAGATGTGCATTCTTTTGTTTCTCACATTGAAGTTCTAGGGCCCTACACTCGTTGATTTCTTGTTCACTCAGAGGTGACTTCCCATTTTTAAGGCACTCAGACTTATACCCTATCCCGTGTCTGGCAGGGACGAACTTGGTTTCGGAACTAGAGGCTTCAGGATTCTCATCTTTCTTGCTTAGGTTTTGTAGAAAGGCATTCTTATCACTTTCTAGGGACCTGATCTCATCCTCAAGTTCTACAATGTGAGAGACATAGGACTGAAGCTTGTCTATTAGAGACACACAATTTGAACAAGACTCAAGGCCAACCAATTCAGCATTAGTGTGTTCCAATTTCTCCAACCTCTTTTGCAATTTAATGTTATCTTTGACAAGGCTTGAAAGAATTTTTAGCAACTCGGGTTTTTCATAATTAGTTAAGGAAGCAAGAACGGATTCAGTAGTTACTTCACTGGGTTGTTCCCCAGTGGTGTCTCCTATGGCCATTGCGCACATATCTGGGGGTGCCCATGATTCAGGATCTTCGTCCTCGTCATCGCTCCAGGTGGCGATGTAGGCCTTCTTCCCTTGCCTTCGGTCGTTAGTTCCCTGTGTGCACTCTTTCGCAAAGTGTCCTTTTTTGTAGCATTTGTAGCATGTGACGTCCGAGAGGTCCTTCTCAACTGGTTTTCTTTGGGAACTTTGTCCTTTTTGTGAGTTCCCATTGCCTCTTTTGAACTTTCCTTTGTAAAAGGATCGAAGGGCCTTTGTAACTAGGACCAGTTCCTCATCCTCTTCTTCTTCAGATTCTTCATGTTGCTCTTGAACTGACTTCAACACCTTTTCAAGTTTAAGAGCGATCCCTTGGAGTGCCCGTTTTTGCTCCTTGTCGTCTTGCTTTCTTTTCTCATGCCCTACGAGTTTCCCAAGAACTTGATGGAGCATGAGGCTTCTATTTTCAGGGTTCTCCTTGAACATGGTTCTCTCATTTGCCCACTCTCCAGTCAGTCCGTTGAAGAGTTGTTGGACCTTCATTTTATCAGTGACTTCCTCTTTAGTGATCCCTAGACCAACCATCTTGGTGCAAAGTCCCTCGAAGTGGGATTGGTAACTATCGACAGGTTCTCCCATTTCCATTTGGAAGTTGAAGAACTCCCTTCTTGCATTCATCTGAAGATCTTCTCGGAGGTCTGAGTTCCCAATGTGCATTTGTTGGATGGCTTCCCACATTTCCTTGGTTGTGTCTAAGTTTGCCACCCTGTTGCAATCTTGAACTGTCATAGCATTTTTGAGGTATTGGTTAGCCTTGAAGTTGGCCTCCATGCATTTATATTCATTTGGCCCCCATTTGGTGAGGTCATTCTCAATGACTGGATCAATTTTGAAGTTCCCTTTCTCTATGACGCACCAAGCTTGGTAGTCCTAACTACGGATCTAGTCTTTCATGTCGCGTTGCCAGCTCTCAAATCTACCAGTAATGAGCCTTGGAGGCTTGCTATTGTTGTGACCGACTTGGGTGAGTTCGTCAGCCATTTTGAAACCTGCGATGCTAACACAAATCTAGAGCAGCCGGGCTCTGATACCAATTGTTGGATCGTAACGGGTTAGCAAGAGCTTGGGAACAAGCGTTTAGGCTGTTCCCAAGGCAGCGGAAGAAACAATATCGCAAGTATTAAAAGTTGTAAGAACACAATTCCTTTATAGAGGAACCCCACTACAACCAACTAGTTGTATGGGTAAATCTCTACCTTCGCTTGGAGGATTTTGAATGATTTACTTATATTATTGATTGTTCCTTAGTTACAATAGGCCAGATTCAAACTTCTCTGTTCCTAGGAGTTCTACCTAACTCTAGCAACACTAATGAATCTTCTCAACCTAGTTCCTAAACCAACAACTCAACTAAGACAAGTAAATCAAACCTTACACCGATCACAGTTCCCTTGCTCCTGGGAACTTGACTTCACCGTCGTCGAGATCAAACACTCGCTGTCGGGGACTTCTCTTCTACTTTCTCTTTCTCTTTCATTGTGGATGTAAGTGAGTTTTGGGAGAAGTGCCTAAACCTAGCACTATTCATTTAGCTTTATACTCGGTTGTACTTGGGCTTCAATCGTATCTTTCATGTTGTCCGAAATGCCCTTTTCTTGCACCCTAAGTGTACAATCTTCACATGTGACTTCGATTTGAACTAGGTCAACTTCTTGAATCAATCGGACCGTTGGATCACTCGTGACAGTCTGCTCCTCAGACTGTGCCTTCGTTCTATCCAAGACAAGATCTCGCGATTTGCGTTGAACGGTCTTTGTCTGCACATGTGAGTTCCCATGTGATGGGAACTTTCTTCTTCAGAGTTCCTTTGAGAGAAACTCTTCATCGTGTATGCCTGTGTTCAATGGACGTTCATGGGAGTTCTTGACTAGACATGTGTTCCTTCGAAATACTTGGACAAAGCACGTTAGTTCCTATATGGTGTTTGTCATTATCAAAACTGGAGAATGGTATCGTTGTTCCGATGTTTAGAACCAGACGTCCCAACACCGTCCCAACAAAAAGCCCTATATATTTTACACACACACACGCACATATATAAATATATATATATTTCTATCTAATTGTGAGCGGGCAAAATTAATCGCCATAATTATTTTCGCTATCTTTCGCCATAAAAGTATTTTTATTTATTATGTTTTTTCTATCTTTAAGTATTTTAATATAAAATTAAATATGGTGATTAATCTTTATGATGGAGGATGCTATCTTAGTCGAAAGAAAGAATTTCTGTTTGGAGTGGGAGCAAGATATCGCTTGCTTGGGTTACAAGGAACCATCAACCTACCGTAGGGGTAGAATTTTCGGCCCCCTGTGCTCTCTCCTCCATTATAAATACATGTATTCGCCATGTATGATGAGCCCCTCATATTTGCGGAGCTCGCACGCAAGTCTTGTCCTTTATCTTGACGTTCAATCTATAATAGCTCTTCTGGCTTAGGCATCGGAG
The DNA here is from genome assembly GCA_964016875.1 of Fallopia convolvulus. NCBI lineage: Eukaryota > Viridiplantae > Streptophyta > Magnoliopsida > Caryophyllales > Polygonaceae > Fallopia > Fallopia convolvulus. Next base: position 44,389,301 of record OZ024724.1, read on the forward strand.
GTGGATTAAGGGGTCCCCACCCCCTTTGTCCACTGTTTTGTAGGTTCTAGGTTATGGAAGCAGTTGGAGCGGAAGGTGAACAAGGGACTTAGGCATTGGTACCGACATTTCCGGTGAGTTCTTGTCCTCCCTATTCATTTACCTTCCTCTGTTTTTTTTCTTCAGTTTATTTAGTGTGTCGTCGCCAACAACGACCCGACCCGGCCCTTGAAGTGACGCGTTAGATTAAAATAAATTGAAGGCCAGATCTGATAATACAAATTAGTTAAAATAGGATGAATATTGCTAGAGTAGATATCATCCAACCAATTAAAACCACATTCTTTAAATGTAGCAAATGAATAATTATAAAATTATAAAAAGGGAAGGAAGTAATATCAAACTGAAAACAAATCACGTACAAATCAAAGATCAGTTAATTGATATAATTTTTTTTCTCTTCACTATATTTTAATTACTTGATATTCAAGTAGAATTTTATTTCCATTCCCACGGCCTACCAAATAAATACCAAGATGATAAATAATGAAAATCAATACTCGTAACATGACAAATGAAAACCATTGTAATAAACAATGAATATCTACTTATGTTACAATGAATATGATCAACCAGATTAATTGTATACTCTCATTATAATTTCTACAACCATGTCAACCTCAATGATATTGTTATATAAAACTTTGAATATCAATTAACAACAAAATACATACATGACATGAATCGAAAAGCTACATAGATATCATCATTTATTGATAAAAATATCATCAGTCAATTACATTAATATCATCAGCTAATATGGTGAATATGATCACCTAGTTACGCGAATATCAATAGCTAATATGGTGAATATGACCACTCAATTACATGTTTCACTAGCTAACATGACGAATATGACCACCCAATTATATGAAGACCAATAGCTAATATGGTGAATATGGACACCTAGGTACATGAATTTAACCACACAATTACACGAATATCACCAGCTAATATGGTGAATATGATCACCTAGTTACATAAATATCACTAATGGTTGACGACTATTTGGGATTGGTTGGCGCTCAAGCAACAAACCAGTGACGACCAAGATAGAGGATGGTAAAGAATGACGCATTCTTGGTAGAAAATGAAGCTTTTTTTGATGCCCTTCATCTTAATAAACACAACGACGAAGGATTTGCATAAACACGATAAAAAAGTATTCATGAACAACCAAACTCAACATTCAAACGCTAAAATCAACATTTTTAATTATAAACTCTAAAATTAAACTTCAAACAATGAAAATAAACAGATCAATTAGCATACCTTGTCAATGACGGATTAGATAGTAATTAAAACCCGAATCGATAATGGCGTCAAACCCCTAAAAAAAGAAAGGTGATTTGATATTTGTATGTCATACAAATATAAAACAAAACCTAAAAGGAGAAAAAAAAACCAACGAGAGAGAGAGTAAATGAATTGTGCATACGTATAAAAATTGTACGTACTGTGGAGTGTACCAAATTGGAGGATCACATGTTGTTGCTATTTGTTTTCGTCTGCAGAGTCGTTTGAATTGATTTTGTAGAGATTAAGCACCAGCAAACTAGGTTACATTATTGATTTGTGAGTGCATGCTAAATTTGGATGTATTTGTATGTATACACAGAATCTCATAATTCTTCAATGGAGATCGATGAAACTAGCTTCTCAACGCGAGAGATAAGAACAAGATGAAGAGAGAGATAAGAAAGAGAGAGTGAAAGATCTTTTCCTAAACATTATAAAGTCAATTTGAAATAATTTTTTAAAATTATTAATTAGGAAAGCTTTAATGAAACGCGTCTATTATGTTAGCATGCACCTATTATCATTAAATCTGAAACGTTAATATCTCCTCATTCAATGGTCCATAATCACATTCATTTTTTACTCTAAGGATACTTTCTACCAGATTCTTACACACACACACACACACACAAACACACACACACACACACACACACACACACACACACACATATATATATATATATTAGTATCGTTAGTGGAATTTGGAGTTTAGTAGGGCATAGTAAATGTAGTTTGGGTCACTCTTTAAGTCGGGTTCGTAAAGTAAGGGTTGTTGATTCAAATTTTGTTGAGAGGTAGTAAGGGTTGAACCTAACCTTTTTGTCATATTAAAATTCTATTAGGAAATCGTTTTCGCCCGCCCTCTAAATTTTGTCTTCATCAAAGGATCCCTAGCTTCGAGGTAAGTCCTTTTCGGCTTGCTTGGTTCTTTTATATCCGGTTAGATGTTATGTCGTTATTGTAGGACAGGTTTTGGGAACTAGTCTCGAGGACCTTTTTAAATTGTTTTGAAATTATTGGTGTGCTATGTGTGTAAAATGGCTTTAACGCGTTTTATCGAAAAGAGATTTTTGAAACGTTTTCTCTGTGTTAGTACCGTTTCCGGCATGGGCATGAGGGTAGCTGATGGAGAGGAAGTGTTGCCTATGTATAGATCGTGTGACAAAGAAATCGTGGCCCTTCAAAACAAAAACTATCATATATTAGTTTTAGCAAGTACTCTAGTGAAGACTTAGTCGGGGTTATAAGGGAGATATCGATGTGAGGAGTGAGAGGGCATGCCTTTGCACTCAGCGCGGGGTGTGAGCGCCTTGGAGTTTGGATTGTGAAGTGGAGGAAGAATTTCATTTTTGGAAAAAGTGTGTTGGTGAATATGTGTGACTAACCAGAACTAATTTAGGTATTGGCCTTTAGAGTTATGAATGCGTTTGTGGACTTGGATGCTGACCTTAGAAATATTTTCAAAACGTCTTGCAGTTTCGATATTCTTTCTAACTTGATAGATTAGTAGCTGACCCATTGGGGAATATTTTTCAGTTCCAAATATTAACCAGGGAATCCTGCCGGAGTCGAGGTCAGATGGCGGGGCGGAGCGGTGAAGAGAGTGTGTCATAAATGGGTTGGGTTAACTTGGTTTCTTTTTGTTATATAAGGGAGTTAGATTTATTGTTATCTTAGATTTATTATTATGTGATGTTTATTATTGTTACTAGGTTATTTCGTTATTGATAAGTTTCATCGACTTTGAATATTTATGTTTTCGGGTATACATGCATAACTATGTTTTCTAAGTTTTATTAAAAGGTTAAATGTTTTATTAAGTTTTCTAGTCGTGCCCGCGTTGCAAGATCTGAGTGGATTATTGTCACCCTAACTTGAGTAGTACCTGGAGAGGTCTACCACCGAGTGACGTCCTATGGAAGAACGGGGTGTTACAAGCCACACTTCATACAGTTTTGTAATCTGGAATGTTTGAAGTTGAAGGGAATCCCGAGAATCGCCACAGTTAATTTGATACCTAACAACTCTGGAAGATATGTGACTCCCTGGGTGAATCTTCTTTATGCTTTTGGTTATCCTAATTCACATCATTTCAAACGAGTCGAAAAACAAACCCGAAAAAGCGCTTCAACCAAACTGGAGAGGTCAGTGAAGCATTTTCTAGGGAACGAGGAATGATGGTGAGGGACTCAAGTAAGCATCGACCTCTTATTTGCTTCATATTGATACAAGTATTCGGTTTTTTTATTTGTAGGTTAGACTAATGTTTTATTTTCATAAATTTTATATTAGTTTATGTTATAGTTGATTCCTCGATTACGTATTATACATTTATACTTGTAGTGTAGGTGAGACAGTAAGTTGTATAATCCACTTCAAATAGGTTTTGAATCCACCCGCCCATTACTGACCTTAGACCTAATGGGACCTAATGGTAAATATTTCTAATATTCGTGATTTTTTAGGCTCAATTTGAATATTTTCTAGACGACTTTCTAAGACTCGGTTAGTAAAGTCGTTACCCGTTTTGATCGTAAGTTAGGAACTCATGTCTAAGAATTTATATGCGACAGAAAGTAATCATGTAAAATGATTTTCTTAATTCACATAAATTATAATATCGCTTGGACAAATTTTAGAATTACCGAACAAGTTCAGATGACCTTATTAATAAATCTCGTTACGCGTTATGTGTAATAACTGTTAATTATGTAAAAATGAATAAATTTTATTTGCTTAACATTTTGTTATTTTTTAAATAAAATAAACTCATAAAATCTCTTTTTCACTCAAAATATATTTCTAAAATAAATAGATTATAATGTTCTTATGAAACAGTTATTCGAGCAAATAAAGTTATTAAAACGAAATTTAACAAATTCGTAACTTAACAGAAATCATATTCTTAAAACCCGTTCTTTCCGGTGTATTTGTAAAACCGACATTACAGTCCGCCTGATAGCTCGTTTGGATCATTAAGTGAGGATTTATGGAAGATTTTGTGTAGAGATTTTCCACTCATTCAAGCCATATTTCAAAATAGAATCAAATCCTCCACTTCCACTCACCATTGTAGGGAATTTGGAGGTCATGATGACCATGATTCTCCACCACCCCTTTCATTTGTCTATTTAAGGGCTCTTAAGCCTCTAAGAGACAATGAGACACTCACCTTGCACCCAAACTCTCTTCTCTTCATCAAACACCTATCTTCCTATTTTGTCTTGATTTTTACTTCCTTTCCACACAAAAATCAGCCTTGGACTTATACTTCTAAGGGCTAATTTTTTTTCACAAAAACACACTCAAACTTCTTCCCTTGTGCTCCCAAGCCACCGGCGCCACCACCTCAGGCCGCCGCCCATCCGCACACACCACCACCGCCTTCCCCGGAGCCACCGCCCCCTTGCCCTTGATCTTGTGTTTTTTACAAGAAAAACACCTACAAGGTATAATTTATAAGCCTTTTAATTTATTTGGGATGATTTTTTTAGTATTTTTAGGCCATTCTATTTAATTTAAATCCTAAGAATCAGATTATGTAAAATAATAAATTTGTACATATTTTCTTTGGTAAATAACATGCATGCAAAGGATTTAAAGGAAAAATAATCTTATGAGTTATAAGGTAAACTTTAAATAATCTTAGGATGATAAAAATGGATTTTTAACTTGAAAATTCTAAATTTTATGAATTTTTAAAGCCTAGACTTCTTTCCCTTTTTTCTATACAAAATTCTTTGATTTATAAAGGTGATGACTTGATAATATTATAAGATAAAGTTTTATGCATAAACCGTCCATGCATGTCTTTTATAAGCCTTGGAATGATTTTATATGAATTTTTTTAGTTTAAATAAGTTTAATAAAAACAAGATATATTCAATTAAATCAAATATGACCTTGCATGTATATTTAAATGGGTTTTTATAAGCTAAATCCTCTTGCATGTCTCTTTCCTTATATTGTAAACCTTAGAATAATTTTTTATATCTTTTGATTTAAAGAAAGGTGAATAATAATAACATGTGTTTGATTAAATTAAATAAGTCTTTGCATGTAATTAAAAAGTGTTTTTATAACTCATACGGTCTTTGCATGTCCTTTTTATAAACTTTAGAATAATTTTATATGAAATCTTGACTAAAGTAAATTTAAGAAGATCAAAACATGACTAAACAAGTAAATAGGTTGTTGCATGTGATAAAAGGACTTATTACATTTTAAGACATTCTTGCATGCCAACTTAAGCTAAAAGGAATTTTTGATGAATTATTTTTGACCCAACCCTAGAGTTAAAAATAGACTTATAAGGGGTTTTTTTTTTCACTTAATCAAGTTAAAATAATGGGGCATGTATTTTCATAAGAATCTATGGAAGGAATCTTTTCTTGCATGTAACATAATTTTATTCAATACGTAGAAATAAAAATATATACATGCATGTCAATTCTAGACTTTATTATATTTTAATAATAAATCAAGCATGGTACCCTCGAGTTTTTTACTTTTCCGAGTGATGCCCTGAAAAAAACTTATTCCTAGTGGTACCCCTAAACTTTTGCAAAAGTCCGGATGATGCCCTTACATGTAAATTTTCGTTAGTTTATAACTAAATTAGTATTTTTTCTAATGAAAAAATATGTTTTTGTATTTAATTAAATTAAAACAAAATTTTACTTTAATAAAAATTAAAAAAATCATATAAAATATTAATTTAAAAATATTATATATATATATATATATATTTGTCAAGTAGTATGTTGTATGATTTAAATTTTTAATGTTAATTTTTTCTTACAATATTTACATTAAAATAAATGTATTACATACTTAAAATTTGTCATGTAGGTTTTATGTTATAATTTTGAATTTAAAACAAAACTAATAGAGCTTTCATTATGGTATGCTCGATTTCATTAAAATTTTAATTTCTATCAATTTTTTCAAAAATTGTCAAAATTACTATATGAAATCTAAATGGAAAATGTTAATGTTGTAATATATTTATTTTAATATAAATATTATAATGTATTTGTTTTTAATTTAAAAACTTTGAATTATACAACAGAAAATCTACTTGACAAATATATATATATATAATAAAATTCATTTTAATGTTTATATATGATTTATTTTCATTGTTATTAAATTAAAATTGTGTTTAAAATTTATTAAATATAAAAATATATTTTTTCATTAGAAAACATACTAATTTAGTTATAAATTAACGAAAATTTACAAGTAAGGGCACCAGCCAGACTTTTGCAAAAGTTCAAGGGTACCACTCGGAATAAGTTTTTTTTCAGGGCACCACTCAGAAAAACCCAAAACTCGAGGGTACCAACCGGAATTCCCCTAATTTTTATTAAGTAGCTTTGCATAAAAATAAAATAATCCCAAGTATCAACTTTCAACCAAAAATAATCCCAAGTTTGAAAATCACCACCAGCGATACGAACTATCGCAACATTAACAAAAACCGATCCGAACTCATTTGCCAACTAGTTTTCCGGAGGAATCAACGATGTAGCAATCGAAAATCTGACATAGCAACTTAATATTTTACGCTTGTTTAAAATATATCTGATCACCACATCATATATTCCTCCGGAAAACTCATGGAAAAATAAGTTCGGATCGTTTTTTGTTAATATTGTGATAGTTCGTATCGTTGGTGGTGATTTTCAAACTTGGGATTATTTTTAGTTGAAAGTTGATAATTTGGATTATTTTGAGTTATTTTTCCTAAAAATAATGAGAGATGGAAAAAGGTTTGATTATGATTATGATTGCACGTCAAAATTATTTTCGTCACATAAACATTTGGTTTAAAATAAAGCATGACTTTAGAAATAATAAAAAGCATGCAAATCCTATTTTAAATCTATTTTAAATAATTATTTCATGTGGTTTAAAAAGGAATTTCATTTATGATTAAATAAGGCCTTACAGATTTTCTTTAAGTAAATATTTTAAAATCGTAACAATCATACAAGAGTACCACCTTGAAAATAATAATAAAGAATTATTATTATATATTTCCTATCTAAATTATTAAGCCAAATAATTTAGATTAACATTCCTTCTCTTAGAAGAGGAAAATAAGAGAAATGAATATTTAAGAATAAAATAAGGATTTTAATATATTTCCGTTCGACATGTTTCGAATGACTAGGTCGAATCGTACGAACTACACTAAGTCGTTCTAGAATTCCGAGTGTCGTAGACTTTCGAAAGAAATTCAAGGCAAGTGGATATTCTCCCTTGTAACCTTTATATATATATATATATATATATATATATATATATATATATATATATATATATATATATATATATATATATATATATATATATATATATATATATATCGATTTCGTTCAGGAAATCCTTCTATTTGGGAGCTACTTGTTTGTTAAAATGAACGAACTTACATTGATTCATTTGCTTAGAATTAACGACATATTGTTATTATTATTCGTAATACGCTAGTATTGAACTTTAGGACCTGATGATTTGTGGTCTTGCTTGTTTCATTCTCTTTTCGAGATTTGTTATGGATTAGCATAGGCGTTATTGTGCACTAGCTAGATGCCTATAGGATAAAAGAGACTTATATACTCAGGATAAAAGAGGTATGCACACTCCAGATGAAATAAGCCTGCACACCCAGGATTAAAGAGGACTGCACACTCAAGATGAAAGAGGCATGCACACTCAGGATGAAAGAGGCTTGAACACTCAAGGTGAAAGAGATATGTATATTCGGGATGAAAGAGGCCTGAAACTCCTTCGTTTTCTTAAGTGGACTCGGCTCTTTCATAGCCTCCACACCCTTAAAAGTCATTAATGTTATGTAAAGTTTTGACACAAAATGAAGATAAGTGCTAATGCACATTAAAAGACATCAAAACCGGGTCGGTTGTAAAAGACTGACCCGGCTCTCGGTCCAATAAGGGCGTGAGAGGTTTTCTAAAAACTTGTGTGTAATTAAAATGTTCCCAACATTCATTCTACTATAAGAAGTTCTACAATCTCGTAGTTCTTTCTTTTCCATTTAAGAGTTAATCTCACTTTGAGATTTACTCATTTCTGTTCATAAAGCTCCAGGTAAAGTCTTTACATCTCAAACACATCTCGCTTATCTCTTTAATGATTTACTAAGATTACTAGACTACCCTCGAGAATTTCCGTTCTCACTTGCTTAGTCTCCTTAGACTAATTCCGATTTTCCCATTTTTTCCTGGTATTTCTCGCCCTTCGCGACAAATGTCAGACTTTAGGAACTTCCTCCGAAGGCGTAAACACGAAGATCAATCAAGCTGAAAGAAGGAAGGTCGAATTCTCTCAAGGATGTTTCTCGTTTATTTTGGGTTACACTACGTTTGTGCAAACAATGTTTTATAATTCCGCTGCTTATACTCTTTCACTTTTTGTTATTGAAACCAAGTTAAGGATGTAATGACAACAATTAAAGTCTCATGTTTGAGCACTCTTATAATATGTACTTTTGTTGAATTTCCGCTTGTTATTTAAATTTAATACCTTATAAAGCCTTGGGTGACTTTGGATGGTAAAATCCGAGTTCGCTGGGGGTAATACCCATCATTGCAAAATAAGGGTGTTACACTATTGTACAAGTTCTCTTAGAGATTACTCCTATTCACAAGTTGGCGGATATATTTATTGCAAGCCTTGAGATAAGCTTTGAAGAGTAGTGTGTTAGTGCAAGCGTTAGTGATAGGGAATCTGTTAGGCTTGATCTTATAGGGAATTACATGGAGAAGTTCTCGTGTTAAAAATGCTTCGATATTTTCGAAAATTTAATTTGCAACAATTTAGGAAATTTGTTAATCATGCCCTAATAGATTTATTCATAAAGTTGCAATTAGTTGTTTTTCATGTAAAATGCAAATATTTAGAATTTTTATTCGGCTTTATGTAGCTCAAATATTTTGAAGTTATCTAGCGTGGTTTAATGATTTTAGAATTGATGAATTTTCATAAAACCATTTGTTATATACTACATATTACAAATAACCAACTGATATATATGACTTTATTTAAAACAACCCAAAATTCTCATCTATTAGCATTTTAGCCACCCTCGAGCTAGTGATATAGGGAAATAAAGAGGACTTGTTTGTAATAAAAGTAAAAGATGGGTCTTAATTGTAAAAAGATAGAAATGAGGGGTTAAAGTTGTAAAGTGAGAGGAGTTTGTTATAAGGCATACGTGAGAGAAAACAGATTCATTCAAAAATGTTGTAAACTCATTCTTTCTTTCAATGAAATCTGGGATTATGTTGTTTATTCATCAGATCCATCTCTATCCTTTCAATTCATGTTGTTTGATTGATCAAATACTGGTTTTCCGGTATTAAATTGGCATTAGAGCGGTATCCTGGCCACTTTTCAGATGACAGAAAATCAACGAGAAACTCGTTCGCAATCTGTATTGCGAAAATCAATGGCGAGAGAAGTCGAAGATCTTTTTGAGGGTCGATTGGCAGCTTGGAATGAACAAGTCGGTGGGAAATTAGCTAGAGTCGATGAAATTGAAGACAAATTGGCGAAAATGGATGACTCGTTATCTGAGATATTTGAAGCTCTTCAATTCATTACCAAGAAGATTGAAGTTGGGGTTGGTAATGGTCTGTCTTCTTCGCACCTGGTGGGGGATAGGCTTCCTTCTCCGATGTTATTGAATAAGATGCCAAGATCTTTACCAGAGTCCATTCATTCGCAGTTTCAAAATTTTCATGGGGTGAATCTAGTGTCGGCAATGGAGCGATTGAGGCCAAGTCAGGGTGGAGCTTATCATTCTAGTGGAGGCTATTCAGGAATCACTAGGTTATCAAGATTGGATTTCCCTCAATTCAATAGGGAAATGGTAAAGGAGTGGTTGTTTAAATGTGATCAGCTTTTTCTGATTGATAGAACGCCAGAAGAAATCAAAGTGAATTTGGCAACTATTCACATGGATGATCAAGCAGCTCGTTGGCATCAATCCATGGTTCAATCCGAGCACAAAAGTGGTATGATTCTTGATTGGAATTCATATAAAATCCTGTTGTTAGAAAGATTTGGTGAAGTAATTGACAATCCTATTACTGAATTAAAGAACTTGCAAGAAGTTGATGGCATTATGGACTATCATAATAGATTTAAAATGATCAGGACTAGAGTAAAGTTACCTGAAGATTACCTAGTAAGCTCCTATTTAGATGGGCTAAGAATTGACACTCAGATGCATGTAAGAATGTTCCATCCTCAAACAATTCGATAGTGTTTAACCTTAGCTAAATTGTATGAGAATGCTCGTCCAAAAATGGCGGGTAGCACTTTTAGAGGGAATTTTGGTAGCACAGTTGTTAAACCTGTTGTTGGAAAGAAGGAGGGTTCCGTTCAGAAATCTATGTTTGAGATTAGGAATTTTGGTCAACAATCAGGAATGGAAGGCAAGAATTCTACAAGGAAATTTTTGAGTGCCGAGGAGATGAGTGAAAGAAGGGCTAAAGGCCTTTGTTATCAATGTGATGAGCCATATACTCTAAATCACTACAAAAAACCATAAGAGGAATCAACTTTTTTTGATGGAAGTTGATGAAGAGGTAGAAGAGGATGATAATACAGCTGTGGTTGATATGGATAATTCAGAAGCTATACAAATATCAATCAGTGCAGTAGCTGGTGTGTCTAGTTATAGAACAATGAGGGTTAAAGGCTGGCATGTTAAGAGGGCATTGTTCATCTTAATTGATTCAGGTAGTACACATAATTTCATAGATAAGTCCATTGTAGAGAAGTTGGGTTGTTAGTTTTGTGAGACTGGTTTGACAAAACTGGTTGTGGCTGATGGTAGTGTATTGGATGTCAATGCTCAAGTTAAAGATTTTCCTTGGCAATTTCAGAGTGTTCTTTTTAAGGTTGATGTGTTGGTTATTCCTCTTGGAGGATGTGATATGGTATTAGGAGTACAGTGGTTGGAGACATTGGGCCCTGTTATGTGGGATTTTAAGAAGTTAACTATGGAATTTCAAGTAGAAAACAGACAATTGGTTCTTCACGGCTTGATTCCAGGTTTTGTAAGGGAAATCAAGGCCAAGCAATTGAATAAGGTGATAGGGAATGAAATAAATTTGGCTATGATCTATGTAACAGTAGCTGTGGGAGATGCTATGTCTGATATGGGAAGGTCTGCAGGTTCAGAATCTAAAGTACCTGAGAAAATAGAGTAGTTGTTGGTTGAATTTGGGGATGTATTTGAAGAACCAAAAAATCTACCACCTGACAGAGATGGCCATGACCACATGATTCCTTTGTTGGAGGGTTCCAATCTTGTGAATCAGAGATCCTATAGGTACAACTTCCATAAAAAAAATGAGACAGATAAAATTGTTCAAGATATGTTGCAATTTGGTATAATTCGAGCTAGTTCAAGTTCTTATGCTTCTTCAGTTGTGTTGGTGAAAAAGAAGGATGGCACATGGAGACTTTGTGTGGATTATAGGGGCCTAAACATTATGACTGTGAAAGATAGGTTTCCTATTCCATTAATTGAGGATTTGATGGATGAATTGGGAGGTTCAAAGATCTATTCTAAGATAGACTTAAGGGCTAGGTATCATCAAGTACGAATGAGTGATCAAGATGTCCATAAGACGACATTAAAGAAACATAGTGGCCACCGGCCACCTTTCAAAGCCTGATGAATTCAGTTTTTAGACAATTTTTGAGGAAATTTGTGCTAATATTCTTTGATGATATATTGATATATAGCTCTTCTTTTAATGAACATATTGAACATTTGACTGAAGTGTTTAGATCTATGAGGAAGCAGATGCTATTTGCTAAGAGAAGTAAGTGTGCTTTTGTTGTTAAAAAGGTGGAGTATTTGGGTCACTATATTTCTGCTCAAGGAATTTCTACAAATCCTCAAAAGGTGCAGGTTGTTGCTAAGTGGCCCATTCCTAAAAATATTTAGCAGTTGAGAGGGTTCTTAGAATTGACTGGGTATTATAGAAGATTTATGAGGAATTTTGGTTCAATTGCTAGACCTCTAAGATTGTTGATGAAGAAAGACGGTTTTGATTGGTCTGATGAGGCTACAACACCTTTTGAAGAGTTGAATAGAGCTTTGTGTGATGCACCAGTGTTGGCTTTGCCGGATTTTACTCAAGAATTTGTGGTTGCAACTGATGCAAGTGGTTATGGGATAGGAGTTGTTTTGATGCAGATGGGTCATCCTTTGGCTTACATTAGCAGGCATTTGAAGGGATGACAATTGACCCTTTCCATTTATGAGAAAGAATTGTTGGTAGTAGTGTTTGCACTTCAAAAATGGAGCATTATTTGCTGAATGGGCATTTTGTGATCAAAACAAACCAAAGAAGTTTGAAGTATTTGTTGGAACAAAGATTAAATACTCCTATCCAACAACAATGGCTACCTAAACTACTTATATTTGATTATGAAATTCAGTATAAGGTAGGAAAAGAGAATCTTGTGGTTGATGCATTATCTAGAATGGAAGGTTCTGAAGTTCTGAGTATGGCCTTAACTGTACTGGAATCTAATTTGATGAAGGGGATCTAAGATTGTTATGAAACTTATATGACTATTAAGCAGATAATTCAGGATTTGCAACAAGATGTCAAAGCCAAGAAACATTACACTTGGTATAAGGGACAATTAAGAAGGAAAGGCAAGCTTGTAGTGGGATAGAATGTGGCTCTTTAAGACAAGATTCTGACTTGGCTACACAGCTTGAGCACAAGTGGTCATTCTGGGAGGGATGTGACAGTTCATAGAGTGAAGAGTATGCTCTATTGGAAGGGATTAGCCATAGACATCCAACAATTTATTCAAGCTGTGTTGTTTGTCAATAGAACAAGTATGATGTAGCTGCTTCTCCAGGTTTGATTCAACCTTTGCCTATTCCTCATGCTATATTGACTAATATTTCTATGGATTTCATAAAGGGGTTGCCTTTGTCTTTTGGGAAGTCAATCATATTTGTGGTTGTAGATAGGTTGAGTAAGGCAGCCCATTTCATGGCCTTGTCTCATCCGTATTCAGCCATGACAATAGCTCAGTGTTTCTTAGATAATGTGTTCAAATTACATGGTTTTCCGGCCTCTATAGTCAGTGATCGAGATGTTGTATTTTTGAGTGATTTTTGGAAGGAGCTATTCACTTTGCAGGGAGTTGCTTTAAATCTATCTTTTGCTTACCACAAACAGATGGACAATCTGAAGTGGTGAATAGGTGTTTAGAAACCTATCTTCATTGTATGTGTGGGGATAGATCACATCTCTAGAGCAAAGGGTTACCATTGGCACAGTATTGGTACAATACTTCCTTTCACACTTCTACTCAGTTAACACCATATGAGGTGGTGTATGGACAATCTCCACCAACACATCTACCTTATTGGCCTAGAGATGCTAGAAGTCTGCAGGATCGAGAGGATATGATCCAGCTTCTTAAGTTTCATTTGACTCGGGCTCAACATAGAATGGAACAAGTGGCTAATAGGAGAAGAAGTGATAGGGTACTGTTTCAAATTGGGGATTTTGTGTATGTAAAATTACAACCTTATAGACAGAAAAGTGTGGTTTCCAAGACCAGTCAAAAGCTAGATCCAAAGTATTATGGGCCTTATAAGATACTGGACAAGATTGGGAAGGTTGCTTATAAGCTTCAGTTGCCAGCATCTTCTAAGATTCATCCAACTTTTCACGTGTCTCAGCTTAAACGACATGTGGGTCATGTTCTCAGCTCTACTAATTTGCCTTCAGTAATGCCAGATGTATTTGTTAGAGAGCCAGAATGCATTTTAGACTGGAAGATGGTCAATTTTTCGACAAGGGAGAGTTGCTACGAAGGTTTTAGTCAAATGGAAGCATGTTCTTGTTGAAGAGGCTACGTGGGAATTTTTCGATGATTTGTTGCAGAAGTTTCCATCTTTACAACCTTGAGGTCAAGGTTGCTTAACCAGGGGGATATTGATACATGGAAATAAAGAGGACTTGTTTGTAATAAAAGTAAGAGATGGGACTTAATTATAAAAAGATAGAAATGAGGGGTTAAAGTTGTAAAGTGAGAGGAGTTTGTCATAAGGCGTATGTGAGAGAAAACAGATTCATTCAGACAAGTTGTAAACTCATTCTTTCTTTCAATGAAATCTGAGATTCTGTTGTTTGTTCATCAGATCCATCTCTATCTTTTCTATTCATGTTGTTTGATTGATCAAATACTGGTTTTCCGATATTAGCTAGTTCCGTTCATGAACCTGTAAACCCGCATACATTAACCTTTTTAGCCTTAACTATTCATTTTATTTCCCAAATTACCTGGAAGTTTTGGGGCATTTACACTTTCGAAAACTCTAAACCGGTCCAGTTCGATTTCTTATTACATCCTCTTGAAATTACCCATGGTAACGGTTAGAAATTAGGGGTTTCCTTTTTCAACTCACCTAGGGTTTGATCTGGTTGGAGAATTGGGGGCAATTTTTGTTGGTGTCAAGAGTAGCATGCAATTGGGGGCGAAACCTGTTGGGTTGGAGCAAAGGGATTCGACAATCACCGGTCCTGCTATGATAGAGTAGTTAAAATAACTCTATGGATACATTTCTAAACCCTCTCACAAAAATAAAAAAATCCTTTAAAAACTGAAGAAAAAAAAAAGATTTGGAGAGAAAATGAATCATGGATGGTTAAGATTTTAAAAAAAAAAAACTAATGTTTGTTAGAGGATTTATGTTTAAACCTTAATTTCACTTTATGAAAATTTTGACAAAAGGAATGGTAATCTATGTAAATATGGTAAAACTAAATTTAACTTTACGTTTAAGATGAGTTTTTTTAATGTTAAACTTGATGGGCAATTATAAAATTGGATATTATAAAATGCCCTTGGATGTTAAAATTGATGGGCATTTAAATGCCATTAATTATGTGTTGACTATGGCCTTCACATTGTAATATGTTTAGAATAGAATGAACTAGTATGTATTCATGTACCTTTTACGGGTTTTTTAATAATAAAATATTTTCAAATATATTTATTATCCGAAAAAAATAATCATGTAAATGGTTAAAAATAAATATTTGTTATGATCTGGGTAAAAAGATAAGACAATTGTCATATAACTAATCAAGATCTTTTCATATAAAGTAACAAATGATTGGATTATAATAATAACCAAATTGGCAAGGAGATTGCTAGTAATATATCTTAGTTAAAAACATTTCTATCTAAAAATAAAATAAATATTCTAAAATTTGTATGATAACATAAAAAAATATCGTAATAATCTTTCTATCTATCATATAAAAAAATAAAAGATTGTTTAATAATGTGATTTTATATCCTATATTCTAAAAACATGATAAGAATTTATCATATCTAAAAATAAAAGAATATTTTTTTTAAAAAAGGTGGTGTGGTCTAATCTAGAAGTGACATGTCTATCTAAAAATAAAATAAATATTCTAAAATTTATATGATAGCATAAAAAAATATCGTAATAATCTTTCTATCTATCATATAAAAAAAAGATTTTTTAATAATTTTATTTTATATTCTATATTCTAAAAATATGATAAGAATTTATCATATCCAAAAATAAAAAAATATTTTTTTTAAAAAAGGTTGTGTGGTCTCATCTAGAATATTTTTTTCTGGCTCATCGTCACCCTCGATCTCTGTCATCCTCATCGGAGCTCTCCGTCGGTCGTGTTCGTCTTCCACCTCCTCGTCCTCCCGACACTACCCTAGATCCGCCACCTCCTTCTCTCTCGCTCGCTCCTCAATTTGACAATCTCAACCCATACCCAAACCCTAGGCAGCCATTCCTCCAATCTGCGAGAAATCCGATGCAGCGGTTGAATTTGGCGGTGATGTTGGAGTCCGGCTGCCACACGGTGTAGCCTGCCCCGACGACTTAGGCACTTTTACACAGACAAGCCATCAATAAAGGATTCCCCCATTCTAGACTACGATTTGATACCACAACCGCTTAATTTTAGATTGAAGAGTTAATTTCAATGTTGCCAAGATTGAAGCTTCGGAGCCATGAATGTTGATTTCTGCTTCCACCGATCTCTCTTGTTGGCCAGGTAACTTGGGTTTTTGGATTAGAAATTGGCATTGTGTTGGAATAAAGAGGGATATATTTGTTGCAATTACTGATGTGAAATTTGTGGATCTTTCACTGTGAATTGTAATTCTGAATTGTTGGCTTGGATCGATTGGTTGATTTAATCAAAA
This sequence comes from Fallopia convolvulus, assembly GCA_964016875.1. NCBI lineage: Eukaryota > Viridiplantae > Streptophyta > Magnoliopsida > Caryophyllales > Polygonaceae > Fallopia > Fallopia convolvulus. Next base: position 44,405,924 of record OZ024724.1, read on the forward strand.
TTTGGTGTAGTTGATAAATCCTTCGGACCTTTGTCTGATTTGCATAGCTTCCTAATATAGTTGATAATTCCTTCGGACCTTTGGTTACACATCTGTTTTTATTTATGTGCATCTTTATCTTCGTTTTGGCAACTTGTCTTGTGTATGTACCATATTGTTTGCTATCGAGTCTACGAGATTGTGTATTTGTAGTTGTTGGACGTTGAGGAGTGATTTTAATGTAGTGATTCTGATGTGAGATTGTGCAGCTAAAACTATGGTTGATATTACGGGTGTCCATAAAAATCCGAAACCGAAAAACTGAACCAAAAAACTGGAAAACTGACACTATTTTTGGTTAACCGAACTGAGATTATTTGAATTTTCGGTTTGGTTAACCGAACCAAGAATATTGGTGGTTTCTCGGTTCGGTTTTGGTTCCTTGTTTTCACAATTTCGGTTAACCGAAAAAACAAAAATGGGGGACCGTTTAATTAATATTTAAGAAAAAGTTTCATTTGTATGAAATGTACATAATTCACACACTAGTAACAAATGAAGCTATCAATCGGTTATTTTAGCTACCTAGACATGTAAAATTAGTTCGTATTGAAATATTCTAACTGAGTTGGATAACATTTTTTTAATACAAAGTTGATATTTTTATTTGCCTTTTAGGTGTATTATTATAATAAAAAAGTACATAAATGGTTATTGCTTAACCGAGAAAATCGAACCGAAAAATTGGTTAACCGAACTACGGTTAACCGGGATTCACGGTTCGGTTACAGTTCATAATTTTAACTAACCGAAATCATGGTTAACCCGAAATCTCCGTTAACCGAACTTCGGTTAACCGGAATCTCCATTAACCGGATTTGGACACCCTAGTTGATATGGCCTTTACTTGAGCCTACTTCCACCTGTTAATGTATCTCCGAGTTCTTTGTTTTAGATAATCAATTAACTTATAATTTTTAAGATGTCCCCGATTAAATGTTTTAGGGTAATGTCATACCAAACCATCACACCATCTCATCAGGCCTCGAGATTGACTTGATGAAGAAATTGATGTAATTCAAGCAAAGAAATCTTGATTTTTTTTTCTCTTTGTTGATTTAATGACTCACATAGTGGAGACATTTAAATATGGTGTTTGACCATTCATTATAAGAAAATTTGGCCTGGTGACTTTGGCAGAAGTTGAAATTATATTTACAAGTATCCTAGTTTAGTGATAGTAGTTTTTTTTTTTTCTTTTTAAATTCTGGTATAAACTTCTCCTTGTTGCAACTATAGATATTAGCCCTTCATTATTTTTGGTCTTCGTAAAATGTTTAAGAAGCCGTTGCCAACATTTGCGATGATAGTTGATGACAATCAAATCGTCATCAAGTAGAGATGACATTTGTGATGATAGTTGATGACAATCAAACCGTCATCAAGCAGTGATGACAGTTGATGAAAGTTATGAAAAAGAGATGGCAGTTTATGAAAAAATCGTACATGATGGCACATATTTTATGACACTAAAAAAATTAAACGTGATGACATATATTTGATGGCACTAAAAAATTAAACATGATGATATATATTTGATGACAACTTTTTTTATGTGTGATGAGAGTTGTTTTTATATAGATTAATGTTTTTGATAATACTTTTTGTCATTAAAAAGTAAATTTTGAAATGTCTTGATGACAACTTGTGATGATAGTTAATGTCAATCAAACCGTCATCAAGTAGTGATGACAGTTGATGACGGTTTGAACCGTGTCATCAATAATTTTTTGATGACACTTTGAGTGGTGACATATATTTGATTACACTAGAAAAATTATATGTGATGACATACATTTGATGACACTAGAAAATTAAATGTGGTGATACATATTTGATGACGATTTTTTTTATGTGTGATGACAATTGTTTTTATATGGTTGAATGACTTTGATGATAGTTTTTGTTATCAAAAAGTTGTTATCAAGACATTTTGATGACACTTTTTACCTTTTATTACACTTTTTATCATCAAAAATTGTTATATAGGCATTTGATGATATTTTTTGTCATCAAAAAATTGTGATGACGGTTGTTTTTATGAGGTTAAATGTCTTTGATGATACTTTTTGTCATCTAAAGTTGTCATTAAAATATTTTGATGACACTTTTTACCTTTTATTACACTTTTTGTTATCAAAAAATTGTCATCTAGCATTTGACGATACTTTTTGTCATCAAAAAATTGTGATGAGAGTGATGATTGTTGTAATTATATGGTTGAATGTCTTTGATGATACTTTTTGTCATCAAGATATATTGATGACACTTTTTACCTTTTATTGCACTTTTTGTCATCAAAACATTGTGATGACGGTGGAAAAAATTGTGATGACAATGATGGCGGTTGTTTTTATATGGTTGAATGCCTTTGATGATACTTTTTGTCATCAAAAAGTGTCATCATGATATTTTGATGACACTTTTTTACCTTTTATTGCACTTTTTGTCATCAAAAAATTTTGATGATAGTGAAAAAAATTATGATGACGGTGGGAAAAAATTGTGATGACAGTGATGACGATTGTTTTTATGTGGTTGAATGCCTTTGATGATATTTTTTGTTATCAAAAAGTGTCATTAATACATTTTGATGACACTTTTAACTTTTATTGCACTTTTTGTCATCAAAAAATTGTGATGACGGTGAAAAAAATAGTGATGACGGTTATAAATGTGGGATTGTGCTGATGGTCAACGCCGGTCAACGGTTGGTCAATGGACCGGACGAGTCAACCCGGTCAACGCCCGAGTCAAGTCGGTGGGGGTGGGGGATGGGGTTTTTTGCTATTTACCTAATTTTTGCTGCTTTTTAACAAATACCTAATTAGGTTTTTTTTTCATTTACTTAATTGAGCCTTTAGAATATGAATGGTTGTTTTGAATGTTCATTAATATATATTGATTTGTCTAAGATGTCTAAATATGTTGTTAATATTTAGATGTATGTTTAAATGAAATTATAAAAAATCTTATTGTTTGAATGGGCATTAATTGTCAAGTTATTTAAGTTTATAGTATTATTATAGAAGATTATCAAATGAGATGTATTATACATTTATCATTAAAGTCCTTAACATATATTGAAAGTCAAAAAAGAGGGAAAAGTATTTTATTGTTATTATTGTACAATAAGATTAATTTGAAAGATCTAAAAAGAGTTTTAAAGAAATTCACTACTTTAACCTTTTATTTTATGTACATAGATTTTAACCATTTTTTTTATAAGGAAAGTAGTTAGGACAGACCGCTAACAGGCTAGCGGCCGTCCTAGAGCATCCTGACGGATGAGGTTTCGAAGACTCGGATCACCAGTGAGAGGAACAAACGAGACACGACGAAAAGAACCAACAATGTAGTCCGCCACCGAATTGCACTCCCGGACGACGTGGGAGATACTCCAACACCGGAACTAGGCAAGCAAATAATGGATATCCGCACGCAACATCTCGATCTCCCGCGGACACCGCCAGTCACCAAGAACGGCATTGCCCAGCTGCAAATTATTGCCTTCAATCTGGATATGGGATATGCCACGTCAGGTGGCCTCAAGAATCCCCTGCCTTAAGGTGATGGCCTCGGATGTCAAAATACATTGTCGGCCAATCAATCCTCCGTCAAAGAAAATGGGGGAGTTGCCGTGATCCCGGAGAATAAACCCGAACGAGGCCACACCGTCAGCGTTCACTGCACCATCAAAATTAAGCTTAGTAAAATTCATTGTGGGTTTTTTCCACTTAGCGTGTTTCCTTCTTTCTTGCGTAGTCTGGGTTTTACCACATGAGCTTGAAACGTCATCCTTTTTTGCAATTTTCCATTCTGCTATTTGATTGCGAATAAATTCGCAAAGGTTGATTTGTGGTATTGTTTGTGTATTGTTGGTTGGATCAAAGACTGTTTTGTTTCTAAAGAACCAGATACTCCACCAAGAGCATACTAGGGCCTCCAAATCATCCTTAGTTGAGCATGCCATAATCGCATCTAGGATTTGGCACGATGTTTTCCCTTCTGGGTCAATTTGGTTTACAATCCGGAATAGTTTAGGGTTGATTGAGTGAAGTGTGGTTTTGATTCGATTGCATGCCATTAAGATGTGGCTAACGTCCTCGTTAATGTTATTACACGCAACACATCCTTGTACAACTGGGATGTGATTAGCTGCAAGCCGATTCTTTGTGGGGAGCCCATTCCGGGCGATTTTCCATAAGAAGTTCTTCATTTTTGGTGGGATGTCGAGCTTATCGATCCATTCCAGGTTCATATGGGGTTCGCCTTTATTTTGGTGGAGCCATTGCATGGTGGAGTGAGTGGAGTACCACCCATTTTTACTTGGTTGCCAATATAATCTATCCGGGATTTTGTTAACCGTGGTAATAGTTTGCGTCACTCGGTGAGCATCCTCAGGGTTTAAGACCAAATGCAGTTTGTCCACATCCCACGAGTTGTCCTCAAGGAGGTAGTTTGCTACTAGTTCCTCCCAGTTAGTGATGTTTTCATTGTTTGCTTTTGGGGTAAGACAACCAGAGCCAGTCTAATTGTTTTTCCAAAATCGGATGGTTTTGCCATCCCCTACTTGCCATATAAGGCCTTTGACAAAGAGGTCTCTAAGGCTCATTAGTTTAGACCATTGCCAGGATGTGTTTTGTTTCTTCTTCTAGTTAAGGAGGTCATCGGTTTTGAGGTATTTCTCCGTTATAATTTTAACCCGGGGGTTGGCTGGTTCAGCTAGTATCTTCTACAACAATTTCATTTGGAGTGCACGGTTCATGTCTTCAGCCTTGGCAATCCCCAGTCCCCCCGAGCAGGCAGTTGACAAATCGTATTCCAACTAATTAGTGGTTTGTAGTTACTTTCTTTATTCCAAAAGAAGTTTTTGTTGATTTGATCAAGTTCTTTTAAAGTTCATTGAGGTAGTAGGAATGATTACATGAGGAAATTTGGTTGTGCCGATAAGTTTGCCTTTATAAGGGTTTTCCGACCTTCCTGAGATAGTGTGTTGGCTTTTTCATTTTGATAGTTGGGCTCTTGTTGTAAGAGTTAGGGGTTTAAAGGTGTTTTTTGTTACCCGACCATTAATAATCGGGCAACCAAGGTATTTTTCCAGAGCAACAGAATTAGCAATCTGGAGTATTTGGTCTCGCATGTTATTACTCGTGTTCTTTGTGACACGAAAAGCAGACTTGTGTAGGTTAACTTTTTTGCCAGAAATTTGGCAGTAGTCCTCGATGATCTCACTAATATTTTTGCACGCATTGTTATTTGCCTTTTCAAAGATGATGATGTCATCAGAAAACGCAAGGAATGGGATTTCCGTTCCATTTCTTGAAATCTGGATCCCGATGCCGCTTTTAGGGTTATTGTTGCGCATGGCTAGTTGTCTTGCTAGCACGTCAACGGAAAGGATAAATAGGTATGAGGATAGAGGGTCCCCTTGTCTTATACCCCGTTGAGGGAAAAATTGTTCCGTCGGACTGTTGTTCACCAGAACCGAAAACGAGACAGTTTCCACACATTCTCGAATCCACCTAGTGAATTTTTCATTGAATCCAAATTTTTTGAGAATATGAGCTAGGAATTCCCAGCTAATTCGATCATATGCTTTTTCCATGTCAAGTTTAACTGCAATCCATCCTTCACGCCCTTTCTTGCTGCGGAAAGAGTGGAAGATTTCATGAGCAGTAAGGGTGTTATCGTGGATGCTACGATTATTCACGAAAACTCCTTGCATTGGATGAATGATTTTGGTCATGACACTTTTCAATCTATTTGTCAGAATCTTGGATATGGTTTTATAGATTGTGTTGCACATGCTGATAGGTCGATAGTGATTCGTGGAGTTTGGGTTATCGCATTTTGGAATCAGGGTGATAAAAGTGTGATTAATTTGTTTTAATAGTTTCCCGGATTGGGAAAAGCTTTTAACTGCTTTGGTCACATCTGGATCGATAATGTTCCAGTATTTTTTATAGAAACAAGCCGGCATGCCATCCAGGCCCGGTGATTTGTCATCCCCAATATCAAAGATTGCATTCTTAATATCTGAGTTGGTAACCGGTTTGGTGAGTTCTATATTGTCATCCTCATTAATCTCGTATTGTAGGACTTGGGTTCTATTTTCAAGTTTAGCGCGGTTAATTTCCAAAAACCGGAATCGGTTTTGGAAGTCGCGCTTGATTTCCTTTTTAATGTTTTCTAACCTAGTGATGTGGGTCCCTTCCACTGTTGTGATTTCTTTGATATTGATTCTGTTTCTTCTCCCACTTGCAATTCTGTGGAAATATTTAGAGTTTCTATCATTTAGCTTTATATGTGTGTTTTTTGCCCGTTGTTTCCAATAAGAGTAATGGAACTGGATAAGGCAACCACGCTTCTTGGACAAGCGTTCTTGTTTTGTAATTAGTTGTAGGTTATTCTGTTCAATAATTTCTTTCTGGATTTTCAACAGCTCCTCATCTAGCTTTTTAATATGTTCAAAGATGTTGCCAAAAGTATGTTTATTCCAGCTTTTCACTTTTGCCTTGAGTAGTTGTGTTTTTTTAACAAGGTTAAACATAGGGGAACCCCCGACGTTTAGACGCCATGCTTGCTTGACAATGTTTTGGAAATCCTTTCTAGAGGTCCACATCGTTTCAAATTTAAAAGGTTGTGCTTTGAAGGTCCCTCCTGAAGGTATCTCGCACGAGATGGGGCAGTGGTCGGATGATGAGAAAGCATGATTTTTAGTAGCGATTGAGGGGTACCATTGAATGACTTGGTTGCTAACCAGGGTGCGGTCAAGTTTTTCAAAAGTGGTGTTTTCAAGCTTCCTAGATCTTTTCCAAGTGAATTTATTCCCAATCATAGGAATGTTACAGAGGTCACAGTTGTTTTTGAAATCTATAAGACGTTCAAAGCAGGAGTTGCATGGGATGGCACCCCCTTGTTTTTCATTTGGGTGTTGGATTTCGTTTAGATCCATAAGGTACAAGGAAGATTACAATTTTTCATATACTCTGTTAGAGACATCCAAAAGGAGTCCTTTTCTTGGGCCCTAGGCGGTGCATAAGCGAAAATGATAATCATTTCCTTTTGGGTTTCAAGGTTGGCATAGTGGAACCCGATAAATCGGTCACCCTTATGGATTGTTTTAAACGTTTCATTAAGGAGTTGTACTCCCTTCCAGAGGACACAGATGCCGCCAGAAAGGCCGTTAGCAGGGAGGAACTCCATCGAGTCAAACCCCGCTTTTTGCCAGGTTTTGCATTTGGGTGGATGTTGGGCTTTCGTTTCCACTAGTGCTATGACATTGATTTTTTTTTCAGGCGACATAAAGCGTGGACTTCGGTCCAAAATATGCCACGCTTCATGCCCCTACAATTCCATAAACAAAGCTTCATAAAGAACCTTTATAGTTGTGGTTTTTGGCCATGTATAGAGGATTTTTCGCCCAAGATTGTTTTTCATGCACAAAGTGTAGAACAGGTGCATTTACTATACATTTTTCAAACGTGTTATGATTATTAGTAACCCTTTTGTTGTTTTTCGGGTACCTTTCATATGCGAGATTCCGCTATTTTTAAGAGCCTTTGCCAACCTCTCCAAATAATGGAGGGGGTGGGTGGCGATGTTACTTGTTTGAATGCTATATACAAGGTTTATAGTCTCATAGATCGGTTTTGATACGAAGTAGATTCGATTTTACAAAGTGCTAAACTTGTTAGGTTCAATGTGCTGATAAGTTGGTGTTGTGGATCCAGCGAAATTTTGAGATAGTTCTATAATATATTATAGTATTTTTTTTTAAAATTGGAATTAGCATTTAATTCCTTATTAAAGACACCTAGATCCATGGATCTGGTGGTATGATATGACAATGTGAAGGAAACCATATACAAATTATATAATTAATGAACATTAACTGTCGAGGATTATAATATAATTATAGATTCTTCGAATCATATGAGCACTTGAAAACTATGTCATACTATAATAATGATAGAAATTTGAAAAGGCAGTTTGACCCACAAAATTTAAGAAACGTTTTTTAGAAAGACAAAAGCGAACGGACCCAACAACTCGTGGAACTCCGAAACCTCCCTTTCTTCTCCTCACTTACCCACTTTTCTCGTGTGTCACATTTTTACTCCACATTTCCACATAATTCTCACTTACCACTCATCTTTCATAATTAATTAGGTTATGAAACTCGTCCTCACAAAAATGCGTCACATGATCAAACTTGGAATATAAAATGCAATTACAAAAATGAGTTTGAAGGTTTGAAATGAAACATAAATGGGAGTTTCAGATACAGCGAATTCGAAGCGAGTTCGTGGTGTGCGCCTGTTTTTCCCCCTTGAATCGCCGTTTAATTCGCCTCCTTTTCTCTCTCTCTCTCTGTAAAATTCCTATCTTCTTTTCTCTCAAAATTAATTCCTCTCTTCTTCTATTCTTTCTGTTACTGTTTGAAGGAAAAGAGCCGATTATCTGATTAGAATCAAACCTTTTCAACTCGGGTACGTCTTTACGATCCTCCGCTTTTGCTTTCTATTCCAGAACTTAGTTCATCTAATTGGATTTGAATTAATCCAAGTCAAAATTGTTGGGTTTTTTTGTGGGTTTCAGATTCTTTCTTTCCGGGCAGCATGTGGTGAATTCGGATTTCAAAGAGGATGATGATTCAAAAAAGCGTATGCTTTTCATTTTAATTGGAATCAATTTTTTATTGTGCGATGTTGTAATTTGTACAATTACACACGCTTGGGATGTCTCCGAGGAAACATGTTTGTAGGCTTTCCTTATGGGTTTGGACAATTTTTCCCAAAAATTATTGTTGACTTTGCCACTTTTGGTTTTCTTGTAATTATTTATGGCTTTTATGTTGGTTGAATTTGAATGCTCTGTTCCTACTTTTCCTTTTTTTAGAGCACAAAAAGTTTGTCCTCTTTTCTGGGCTGAATATGGTTCCTGAACACATTACACATACATACCCTTGTTCATCAATCTTATCAAAATGAAATCTCATTAGTGTAATTACAATGGTTATGGCTATAACTCATCATATATAATCTTAATTTAATTGAAAAGAGGTTCTATTGTAAAACAAAATGTTACTTTCGAAAGCTTATCAGTGCTGAATTGAATTCCAGAATTCTTCCTGAGATGTTTCCTAAATTGTTATATATTTAATCTCAGAATTATTTGTTCAAGTTTCTTAGACATTGCTATTTGCTTGTCTTATCTTGCAGTTTAGTTTGATCTTGGACTTTGCTCATTTACTTGCTAGTTCTATCTTACTCAGATATACTCGTTTCTATTGTGTGATATTGTAATGGATTCTCAGTTTCCGGTCGACCCAAAAGGCCGGAGATCATGTATGTGCATCCTTCAAGCAGCCTCCATCGTTTGTTTACTTTACTTTATAGGAGCTGTGGTTATATCGCCACGCTGGAGATTGGTAAAGACACTGAATATCTTTACTCGTGATAGTATTTGTATAAGCCTTTTGCTTGATCACATAGTTACCTGACTGAGTCTTTCTTGCAGAAACCGTCTTCAGTGGTAATGGCTGAAAGGGAAATTCCATCACTAACTGATGATGGATTATCAGTTAACCCATGCGAGGTTTATTCATGTCAAAGTCTTTATATTTGATCATCATATAATGCTTTGATGCTGATACTTGTTTACTGTTTCAGAACCGGTGCAGACCTCGTGGAACCGAATCCTTACCCGAAGAAATTGTCAAGAAAGTTTCTAACCTAGAAATGCGACCTTTATGGGGTTACCCTAAGGTAAAAAGTTCTCAAATGTGGTAAATATATGTGAAAACCAGATATTCTTTTGCTGAATGATAGTGTTCGGATTAATATAGTCAGCTTCTGATCTTTTTATTTATTTGCGAATTCCCACGAACAGAAGCGCCCTTCATCAATGAACTTGCTGGCTGTTGCGGTTGGGATTAAGCAAAAACACCTTGTGAATGAAATGGTTAGCAAGGTGATTATCTGAACCAAAATCTGTTTTTTTTTTATGGTGTAAAATCAGGCTTACATGATCATGTTATAATACTTTCTTCTGTTTCTCCTATCACAGTTCTTAGCCTGTGATTTTGTGGTAATGCTTTTCCATTATGATGAAAATGTCGACGATTGGAAGACGTTTGGATGGAACGACAAGGTCATACACATATCTGCAGCTAATCAAACTAAGTGGTATCCATCTTTCTTATTTCAGCTTCAGTTTATAAATTGGCTGTCGATTTCTCTTGCCTTGCTTAACTTTATTTTTGTGTTATTTTTCCTTTTCTTGGTGATTATATGTAGGTGGTTTGCTAAGCGCTTTTTACACCCAGATATACTTGTTGATTATGAATATGTATTTCTCTGGGATGAAGATCTTGGAGTTGAGGACTTTGATCCTTCACGGTGAGTAAACTCACTGGCTTTTTTTATTTTTTTGGCTCGAGTATCTTGACTGATACACTTTCACTTGCGTTTTTTAAGGTATTTGGATATAGTTAAAGAAGAAGGGCTTCACATATCACAACCAGCACTTGACACCAACAAGTCCGAGGTTCATCACCAGCTTACTGCCCGAGGCAGGAAAGGAAACGTTCACAGGTTAATTTCCCATAATGCCCTCTATCCAAAATCTCTTACAACAAGTCATATATCATTTTCTCATATTCAGCTGAATGATTCACTTATGATCTACAGGAGGACTTACAAAGAAGGGCTGTGCTATTCGAATAGTACGGGACCTCCTTGTACTGGGTAAAAATGATTTATATATCCTTTTCTCAACTTAATATCAGAAGTTATATTAAATCATTTAGTATATATGCTTATATGAATCCACCAATTGAGCAGATTTGGCATAATGATGTGTTTTTCAGGTGGATAGAAGTGATGGCTCCTGTCTTCTCAAGAACTGCATGGCGTTGTGCTTGGTATATGATCCAGGTTTGTCTGACATTTGCTTGTATCAGACTTTGGTTTCGGATCTGTGACATATTGGGCTATTATTTTTACATTTATGTGCTCGGAACATCTGCAGAATGATTTGATTCATGCTTGGGGTCTAGATATGCATCTAGGATACTGTGCTCAGGTACACAACCTCCTCTATTTCTTCCTTCTATAAGTCCGATTTGGTTTGTTAGCTTCATTCAGTTTCTTTTAATATCAGAAACTGTTTCTGATGTTCGGACGCTCTTCTTATAGGGCAACCGTACCAAAAATATTGGTGTGGTTGATGCAGAGTATATTGTTCACTATGGTCTGCCCACGCTTGGTGAACCCAAGACAAAAGAGGTAACAAAACTTGAATCCAAGACCATAATATTACAAGTTCACTCACTGTTTTCATTTTCTTCATTTCTCTTATGTGTTTTTTATCGTTTCATTCTTATGTAAATTTAGGGGCCGAATAACCCTTATATACTTGACAAGAGAATTGCGGTAAGCAATCAAAAATTCCTTACCACCCAACATCCATCTATATTCTTATCTTTAAATCTCTTATCTAAGAGAACTTAACAATATTAAGTTCTAACTTGTACATTTGCAGGTAAGAAGACAATCTTACAACGAGTACAAGGTGTTTAGAAGGCGGTGGGCAGCTGCTGTGGCCAAGGACAAATGCTGGAAAGACCCGTATACCGAACCCATAAGGCCATTGTTCTAAACAAGTGTTGATATCATTTTATGATAGGCAAAAGATCAAAGCGCGCATATGCAACAGCTTCTCAGAAGAAGAAGCACAAAGAAAGGTTTGATACATCACTCTGCAGGTTTTGCTCGGTTTCTGTACAGGTGGTATAGACGCGTACAAAAACATACTTGGAGATTAAAAAGATCAATCGTCTATGAATGAAATTGAAAACAAACATTCTTTTGTCGCGTGGTTATGGAGCATCGGCTCGCGCCCTCAGCTTGAATAATGATTTGATACAGATAGGAATGCTTAATTTAGTAGTTATACAGTTGTACTCGTTTAATTTTCATTTAACTTTCAGCGATATATAGGACTAGTTTCGTTTCATGTCTTACTTAGGTTCTTCTTAGCTTCAGTTTGTGGCTTTGGGCCATATTTTCTTTTGCCTGGAGAACAATGAAAGCTTGCTGATTTTTCAGTAGGCAACAACCAATTACTTTTTTCGGTCGGAGAAGGCATCATCAATCAATTAATGTTGCATTCTACCTGTATTTTTGCTGGGTCGAGTCTTATGAATTATTCCATCCATGGTCAATTGAAATTGAATCAACCTAATGCAAGCTACAGTGTTTTCTTTATTCCTCTTGGTGTTATATGTTTGGTGTGAAAAGAATTCCTTTACTTTAGTAGAGCAACACATTGCATGTATTTGATTTTTTTTTTCCGTTTGTAAGTTACTATATCTTCCGTTGCTAAACTTACTACTATATCTTCTTGTTCTATCCTCTTATTACTCCTAATAAACAAGCACACCATGTAAACTTGTATAGTAATAGGAAAAAAATAGAGTACCTACTGCCTACTAGCTGAAGGAACAAGGGAATTAATTGCTCAAAACCCAACCGCCACCAACCTCCAAAAATAGATTTGTGACGTATAGCCTTTATGCAGTTACAACAAACTTGTGAATTACTCCTTTTGATGGACCGAACACCTTCCTAAGCTTTGAAAGGAAAAATACACATACCTATACAATGACACCCTTCCAGGGGTTTTTAATTCTTGGGCTACAACGTACGAATTTATGATCCGTGAGTCATGACTTGCTGATACACACTTGAAATTTGACGAACTTTCATCCTGAGTCCTTTTGATGGACTCTCTCTATGTTTATTAATCCTAATGTTCGATCTACCAAAGTCTATGTGATTGCAAATGTAAGGAAACATACTTTTTCATATGAATATTAGGGAATTCGCGCGAGATATGATTTAGCTACAAGATGCCTCTTGACCCTATTTGTCCCTATACATGCATGAGCCATGGTGACTCATGGAACCTATAGGACCAGCTTTCCCACGGCCTTGGTCCATGTTGATGTTGGTTCCTTGTATTTGTAAACAATTATGTGACTTGTGCTCACTTCTCATATGTGACGTCTTTTGGACATGTCCTCTTGCTGGGCTACTTGCTCCTCTCTGTTGAAGCCTAATGCTTCCTCACTGAGTTGGTTGAACTTGAACGACAACGTTTTGCATAAGTTGATGTGAGGGATATTTAACCTCGTTTAACCCTAGATGCTCCTCGTCTCGCTTATTTTCTCCATCATTGTGCTCAAGCTTGGAGAGAGCTCTCCTAGGGTTTTCTCCTAGCGACTCCACCGCAACTCTGAGATCTTGAAGTTGATGGCCTCTTTGCGGTTGGAAAAATTCCAAACAATCAATACATCCCATACTGAATTGGGACATGTTTAAAGACAAAGTAATGGATCGCTTCTTTTCATCTTCCATGAGGGACAAAGAGCTAAACGAGTTGCTATATCAAAAGGTCAAGGAACTAAGTGTCCTAGAGATGGCAACCAAGTTCGACCACATACTGTGATACGCAGGGTATGAAATCTCCACTGAAACTCAAAAATACATTGGTTCCATTATTGGATGAACATAAACATAAAAACATGGATGGTGCAGCGCCATTGCTCAACGTTAGAGGAATATGTCGATGCCACATACATGATGGAAGTCACGCTAGAGTAGGGCTTGACATTATCCGTGGGTGACTAACCCATCCGCTTCATCTGACCCAAATGTACGGGTAAAAATGTTGATTTTTAGGGTATAAATAGAATAGCATTTTGCAAAGTCAAGTTGAAGTGAAAGTCTGCCCTTGTATGACAAGACGGTTTGAGTAGACCCCGAAGGGTAATCTCATGAGTAGACCCCGAAGGGTAGTCTCGTTTGGGTGTAGACCATAAAGGTAATCACCACCGACCCATTAAAACAATTTATAAAGTTGTCTTGGATATTGGCAACGAGTCATTCAAATAAATCGAATTTTCCTTCAACGAATATTAATTGTCCCTATTCCATGCTAAGGGATTCCGCAATATTCTTGCGAGATAAAACGTACCAAAACGACAATAGAAGTGTTGGCAAGACGATTCGATCTATCAAGAACAAAACGTACCTTGTTCGAATCCCATGATTCCTCTTCTTCCTTAACTTGGATGAAACCATCTTGTCATGGATCTTGTGGTTCCTCCTTCACTTGCACACGTGAAAGACGCTCCATGATATCACACGAATGTGTTTGATTTTCTAGTGAAAACACTCGCTCACACAAACCCAAGTCTTCACCGATTACTGATGTGTAATGGCACTTATTTTTTGTCTTCTTGTGTACCCTCCATGGACGATCAAAGGCCCCTTAAATAGGCATCCAAGGCTTTTCAGAAACCGCCTAAAAGAGGTTACAAAAATCGGTTGAGAAGTTGAGAGAAGTTAGGGAAGTTGTAACCAACTTCTCCTTATCCAAACTCTCTTTCCTTGTCATCATGGGAGGCGTCCATACCAGCCCAAAAGGAGTCCATTTTACCGTCCAAAATCCAGCCCAAAAGGCCCAAAGAATTGGTCTAAAACTCCCCTAGAAAAGCCCAATCCAAAGCCCACAAGCCAAACCCAAAATGGCACACCAAGCGGCCTATACTCTAGCCCATGCGTGTGGCCCAACAAGCCCAAAGGCACGCCCCATGGGATGGCCCACCATGGCTCATAGCAAGATAGCATAGCTAGGTACCTAGCTAGGTCACTTACCTAGTGTAGTTGGCCCTTAGCTAGTTGAGTTGGCTTGAGTTGCGTTTTAGCTCGTTGAGTTGACTTATAAACTATTTGAGCTAACCTTAGCTAGTTTGAGCTACCTTGAGCTAAACCCTAGCTAGATGAGCTTCCTACAAAGCTAGTACTTCGAATTAAGAGCTTAGTTAGGCTTCTAAAGCTAACTCTAAACTAGTTTGAAGCTTCAAAACTTCTTTCTAGTATTCATAACCATGTGCCAAGCTATCTCATGCTTTGATCTTTGTATAATACATTCATCAAGCTTAGAGAAGCTTCCAATCATACATATAAACTTGCACAAAGCTATAAGACTCTCTTATTATGCTCAAAACCAAACTTTTAGCTCAATGCATGTACTCGGCACCTTGTGCCTAAACCCTAGGTGCGCCACAAGCACCACGCCCTTGCTCCAACAGCCACACACACTCGATCATGCCATCGCCAAGACGTAGGCGCGCCCTAGTAGCCCGCACACTCGTGTCGCCACCCCTGCATTGTGCAAGCGCACACTCCACGCACCAACGCGCCTTACCGTGCATCTTTGCTTGTGTCACTAGCCATGCGTCGGTGTGCCTAGTCTGAGCGTTGCTTATGTCGCGCCTTCTCCAACAAGGCGCGCCTAAGGCCATGCGCAATTGCATGCGAGGTTTCATGTCTCGGTGTTGGAATTACCTTGGATTCTTTTCTTTTTCATGACTATTTCACTTCTCTTATCATATCATGGCAAGTCACATGATCAATTTTCTCAATTGACATTTCTTTGTGACTTTATTTCCTCAACATGCTTCCAATGGAATTGATGACTTTTCACAAATCACCAACAAAAAATCAAAACAAAAGTGGGTGATGGGTGGGTCAGATTGGATATGGGCGAGATTTTATACCCGATTCACCCAACCCATCACCCGACCACCACCCATCACCCATCACCCAACTTGATTATAAATTCATAAATAAGTTTGATTATAAATTTAGTTTTTGTGGCCCTCTCAAATTATATAATTTAATTTTTACGTAATGTTTTAAGAAACACTAGGTAAACCTTGGGCAAAAAAGGGCCACCGACCCGCCTAACGTCTAGACGGCTAGAATGATTGCCTAGGCGATCCTAGACGGGTGTCAGTTAGGCGAGTTAGAACCTTCTAACGCCTAAATAAAACCTATACAGGAATTTCATAACAATGTTTTTAGGCTCATTTATTTTATAGATGATTAGATAAATGAGTAGTTCACGAGGTTGTCTTATGAACATATTAAACAAGCGTGTGGGTTGCGAACTGAACTCAAACTCAGTGAATCTTTAAATAAATCAAGCCCAAACAAAAGTACTAATTAAGCCAAGTTAAGCAATTTAAAGTTAGATTCGATTACAGTCGTACACTTATTATTGAGCGACACATATTACGCTTTACTTTCTTTGTTTTACTTGAAACAAAGAATATAAAGCTGTTAGAATAATATAAAGATTATTCCGTGCGTAAACGGGCAATGCCACTAACACTTTGAAGGCATATTTAATTAGACATCTGTCTGTCTTCCAATACTATAGCGATTTCTCCGATATTCATATCATATCAATATACCCCAAATAGATGAATCTAACGTAGCATCAAATTGCATGCTAATCGACAGCTAAACCCTTGTCCTGCTTTCCCATGTAATATCAGCTTTTATTATATGCAGGCAGTGAGGCAGGGCACAAAAAATCACTACCCTAGTACAGAACAATTTATCTGGCAATATAGCTGCGTACCCTATTCATACTTGTTTTTCACTGCACTTGAAAAGGTGAACATAAACTAGTCATGGCAGCCAAAGCAGTTGCAGGTCCTGGGAGTGAAAGAGCAAAACCCAAAAGGCCTGTTTGGGATGTTGCAATTGATGGCATAGCAGCAAGCTGAAGGCAAGCAGTACCCTCCAACTCCACTACAGCATGTGCAAGGCGCACAAATCTGGAAGCTTCCAAGCTTTCTCCTCGTCTCATTCATCACCACCATCGTCTCCACTTTCTTCTGATCAATTAATGGAACTAGTTCATACCCATCAACTGTTGTGTTATTCACTGAGCACCCATTTGCCTGTTTGATCTATTTTATTATTTTGACACATAAAAAAAAGAAAGAACAGGGTTATTGAAATTCTAGAAATAAAGGGTTTAACAAAAAAAAAAAATAAAGGCTGGAATTCTGTAAAGCACTTACATGGTATAGCAGCTCTATTTTGTTGCAATTGAAGGTAGAGGCAGAGAAGAGTAGAAAAAGTGAGAGAAAGAACAGGACCCTTGAGATGAACATCTCTTGAGACCTTCTTAACTTGTGGTTTCACCCTACTAGATAAATCCCTTTTAGCAGATCTGAGAAGGAGTTTGGGGAATTTGAGAAAGATTTAAGGTGATTTTTTAATCTTGAGTGTGGGAACTGGGTTGAGAACTGAGAAGAGGTACTAATAAGGAAGCAACTGTCGAGTGCGGAGTATGAAAGGTATAATAATTAATTTTCTCAAGAGGGGAAGGTTTTGATGAATGAGGAAGAAGAAGAAGAAGAAGGTTGGAGACTTGGAGTTGTTCGGAATTTGCAAGGATGGTCTGGGTATAAATGTCTGAGGGATTAGGTGGATGTTATTTATGTATTGTGGAGCACCAGATTACCGTGATCATCCACGTGGCATGATATTAGTGGCAACAGGGAGGTGAAGAAATTTCCAGGTGAACTTCTGTTAAAGTTGCTCTGGAGTTTCTCTCTTTTTAGACACTCGGTAAACAACCGTGCAGTTAAGAGTTTTGTAACTGGGTATAAAAACAAATTACCCGGATCGTTACTTTCACTTCTTGTATCAAAGAGATGGGCTGAGCTGAGATATGCCCACTTTGATAGATGCAATTTGAATGCGGTGGCAAAGAAGACCGTTGGATTTTCAACTATTCAAGCTTGCAGGATTTGATCCTTCCTGTGTATGTGTATTGCATAATTTAATGTAGGAGGTGAATAATATCGGTTTGTGTTGATGAGCTCGACATCAACATAATGATATAATAATGCTGGACAGAGGACAGCCCACTGAGCAGAATAATGATGAACATCAGAGATGGAAATGCCTACACTTACACCACCTACAGTAAAAACTCAACTATACACTATCAAAAATAATTAGAATTCCCAGACAATATTTAGTTTTTTGTTGTTGGTGGAATAAACTTACACCTAGTGAGATATGTAGTTCAATCAAAAGTTACTTTATTTTGTCAAGAATCCTTCACAATACCACTTTTAGAGTTTCTCCAGTTCCTATCATAAAATGCAACAATGAGAAAGAACAAAGAAAATACAGATATTGTACCTCTTAATGCCAGTTGTGAACTACTTCAACTATGCTGTGGCAGGAATTTGAAAATACCCCGCACAAATCGATGCCCTGATCAATCTGCAAGGCAACAAGTGATCAATGAAAGCTGATACGTTGGCAACATACATGGATCCCTACAAGGCTACAATTACTTCCAAGCAGTAAAAAGGAAACAAGATACACTATCATAAGAAAGAGGCGAGCATTTAGGCCTCGAGAGTGATACAAAGGAAGGCAAATTGGTACATCAAAAGCAAAACAGGAAAAAACCCTCAATGCATTGACTAGTTTCAAAATGCAATTTATGCCACAAACAGAAAGGAGTGGGATCTCTCAACTGAGAAATTGTTCACACTGGTTTTTACCATATGTGACAATATTTCAGATTTATACAGAACAGAAGGTGAACTTTTGAGTCACCAAAGACAATCATACAACAGAGATAATACTGGCTTCAACATGAACGCTGTACACCTTCAGCAATAATTAGAATTGTTTTTTTTACAGAGTCCATTTTCTCCTGCAGAGGCGGAGAATCTTCCATTTCTACAAGGAATCTCTCTACCCTTCAGTTGCAACGTTATCAACACCAGGAGATATTTCTCTTGCTTCTGCAAGCGAGAGCCTCTTAGGGTTACCCAGGCCCACTTCAGCAAGTCCTTCAGCTGCTAAGGCTAAATCACCAGGTGTTGATGATGAACCATAATAACGCCGCACAACTGATGTGTCAGCAGAAGCTGATGCTGAGACATTGTGGGCAAATCCTAAAGGAGTGTGATCAAACTTGCAACTCGGACCAAATTTGCAGATACCATAACGGGAATAAAATGTGCATAATGGCTCCCCCTGTTGAAGAATGAATGATGAATTTAGATTAATTAAAGAAGGGAATAATAGCAGTTCAAAGACAGGAGCATATTTAACAATACACGGTCAAGAAATGACAGAAATGGAGTAGGATCCTGACACCAAATACAATTGACAAGATTCAACTAGACTTCCTTCATCAACCTAGAATATAGAAGACAAAAACATGAAAAGAAGCAATAGGGAAAAAAACGCAAAATAGAAAGGCAGCCATCAGAACAAAGAAGACAAGTAGCCAACACCATAGAAAGCACAAAAAGACATTCATATTAGTTTATCATGTGAATCATAAATTATCACTTTTTAAATACAGATTAGAAAACTCACTGGACGTAGGGGGAGGCCTATTGGACTCAAGGGGCAATCTGGAGCTGGAACCAGCCTCTCTTTAGGATGATGGAACTTACAGACTGTTCCGAATTTACAATCACCAGTCTTCATGTAATATTGGCATTCAGGTTGTCCAGGCCTCTCAGGAAAAACATTTTCCTTTTGTAATAAATAATACCCTGAACGGACAGAACCAGAACGATATCCAGGATATGTCTCTGGAGACGTAGAAATTGCAGATTCACTCTGGCGTGAAGTTCCGTGTATTGGAGTATTCCCTCCTGTTTGGTGCTGGTTTTCAGAAGATGGAACTGAACCTGATTGGCCCTACACATGAAAAACACACATATACCAGAGGTAAAATATCAATCACTAACAAAAAATATTTGCTGTCAGAATTAGTCAAACAAGTTTACATGAGGTTTGATTACAACGAGATCCACTTATTAACAGGGCAGGTACCCTACTAATGTACCAATAGGAGAAGAATACAATAAACCTCAGTTTCTCAAGTAAGTACACTAACTATCAATTAATTGCCTCGACAACCTACAGGGTACTTATTACTTATACTACCAGATGAACCAAGAGAACTTATTAAGAGAACAGGTAAAGCCCATCCATGCTCAAGATAGAGTTGTGCATAATCATATAATTTCTAGGTGGTCATAGAAACTTACCATGTATGCATTCCATCCAGGAATTGAAACCACTCCCTGAGGTAACATTACGGGTGTGTAACTTGAAGGAGCTTGCCATCGTGGACTAGAGATAATGGGTGTTCTTGATAATGGCCAATTTGTGATTCCTCCTTGAAAGGATTGGTGCCCATGAGTTGTTGGAGATTGAACAGGAGGATAGTTCGTTGAGCCACGAAAAGAAGTCAAATTAGTTGATTGAGGATGATGGAATTTACAAGTACTCCCAAATTTACATTGCCCTGTTCTCAAATAGTATCCACATTCTTCCTCATTCTGCTAGGGGAAAAAATAATCAGATAACAGTATAAATAATCATGTTGATTATCATCTGATTTATACATGAAACCAAAAGACACTGCAACATTTCACATAAAATTATTACAAATCTTTTAAAGAACATTATCCAAGAATAAAATCCAGAAGGGAACATCTTCTAAAGGACTACATTCTATAATGAAAATCTAAGCTCAATTTGATACTAAATTCATTGCCCATTATTAAAAGCTTATGTAATACTACTTGTCAAATAATTTAGGGAGCTGGCAGTGAAGAAATAACATTCTTTTATAACGTTCAGGGTGTTACACATGTTGCAAACTGCCCCAAAGATGTGATTTTTAACAATTATTTTTCCCAATTGAAATATTGCAACCAGTTCTCACCGGACGAAGTGGATAGCCTAATGTGTTTAGTGGAACTCTTCCAGCAATCCCAGACTTGTCTCGAGGATGATGAAATTTGCATGTAGCTCCAAATTTGCAGTTACCAGTCTTCAAGTAGTACTGAGGAATTTTTTTTTTTTAAAAAAATCGAGTCATAACACATCCAACAAAGATGATGCACACATACATGCATATATGCCAGAGACACAAATATAGGATTAGAGTCTCTATTCACACGGCAAAGGAACATGCAAGCAGAATTATAATACAATTATGTAGTATTTCAAATTGACAAATGTATAATATAATTCATTTAATGCTTGTCACTAACATTAGTTCACTAAATAGCTACTATGCTTGATTCTCTTATAACAGCAACTTACGCAATGTCATATTTACCTAGACGTAAAAATCTTTGGCATATACTGTACAATATAGTGACAAATTTTGATCTTCAAAGAATACACAAAAAATTCTCAAAATGTAAAATACAGGATCACAGTATTTGAATACAATGTAACATTAAAATGAGCATCCACTGTTCTAAAAGACGGGTTAGGTGGTGGCACTAGGTGGCACTAGCCTATCCTGTCTAGACACCACCTCGGAGCCTAGTCGTATGCCACAAACATACTATAATCAGCATTACTACAACTCAAATTGGATAAAGAGCATGCCTGGCATTCAGGTTGTCCAATTCTTTCTGGATAATCTCCCTTCATTCTTGCAGCAGCGATGACCTGTGATACAACAAGGTCTACCAAATTCATCAAAACTATGCATAGAAGAACATAAGTCACTCATGCTATAAGCAAATAATTAGGAGCTCTAAGAAACAATTTCGCATGTTCCAATGAAAATTTGTCAAGAAACGAGGATTCAATGGAACAGAGCAGAAAAGGGAACAACAATTCACATTATAGCTTCGCATTTCTTAAAGGTTTATGTTATCACTTGTGATTATAGCTCCATTCCCTCTAAAAGTTTTCATCAAAAGAATACTCCTTGGCTGGCATAAAGCTAAACAAGGTTGCATATACAACTGATTGCATTATAAACTATATATATTACCAAATTCCTATTTGCAGGATGATTGAATCGGCAGGAAGAGCCAAATCTACAAAGCCCTGTCCTTAAATAGAATGTGCAATCTGGTTCTCCTTCACGCTCGGGATAGGGCCCGGATGGGAAAACACTTGCTTCCATAGCTTCAGTAGATCTAAAATTTGCCAGCCACATTGAATCTGAATTACCAAATTTAACATAACAAGAAACTAAACCATGTAAGCTCTTATCCAAGTGAATTACACACATACCCATTTGAAGGCATCATATTTCAACAAGAAAGATAGAAAAAATAAAAGGCAAAAGACTTGTAATCATTTTTTTCATGATCCCATGACAAGCCCACATCAGAGTTGATCAAACTGTTTTATATGGTGACGGATAACACTTGGCAGTCGTGTTGATGTAACGTGGCTCTATGCATGATGTGCTTTTCATCGTCATGGTGCAATTGTACAATACATTTCCATTTCAGCACAAATGGGTCACTTATTATTACATTAATTTCCTTGATGTTTCTCTCTTCCCAACCGTAAAAGATGCGAAGCGCATTCACACCTTGGTAGTAAGATCTTTGTGTACATAGTGTTAAGATTTCTAACATTCAGCATCCTATTCTTTAATCTAACCTGAAACTGAAGAGCATGGCTGAAATTGTCACTTTCTTTGTATCCATGTCATGTCCATTTGCATTTATATTCAACATAGTGTGAACAGAGAACATCCTAAAAAGCTACCTTGCATCGGTCCCTTCCTCCAACCCTCCCAAGAAAGCCAAAAGTCAAAAGTACCAAACTCGCTAAAATCTAGTGAGTGCTTTCAGAAAATCCAGCTTCCATCAGAGATTTCTGCAAGAGATTGCTTGTGCTCAAGCAAACACATGAATTTGACTACCTGAGAAATGTGTAGAGCCTAAAATCCATCCGCCTATAGTGGAAAATTTTCTCAAAATAAGGCAAAGGAAGAGGCAAATCCCCCATGAAAAAATGCAAAATGATTTGAGGAAGTCACACCAAACAAAATGTATTGAAGAAAGCAAACAAAATTGAATATGTTTAAACGCATAGTACTAAATATTAATAAATAAATAACCCCCCAAAAAAACAACGGAAAAGGGAGGATTGGATTGCTTTTCCCCCTTTTTCCTTCACCGACAGTTCGTGATTCCTTTCACACTCAGTGATGCAGTCCATTAATCCGAAATTCACAGCTGAGAAATCATAATTCCGCCGGAGAAACAAAAACAACGAAAAGAAATTACAGTTGCAGCATCTAACCTAGCAACATTACAAGCAAATTACAGAATCCTATTAAATGTTACAACGAAAAGTTCATAACCAAGAGAAACAAGTAAAAAATTACACAAAAGGAGAGTGAGAAGCAAACCTTCATCCGATGGCCGAGAATAAGACGATCCTACAGTTACCGTAGGTCTGGACATCAGAATTCGGGCGCCGTCGACGATGTCCATCGTATGCACCAGCTCCTACATCAGCAAAAACACCATCCCCGCCGCCGTACTCCGCCGATTCTCATTCCCGCCACCACTTATAGAATCACCGACACTTTAGAAATAGAGCGAAAGAAGACAAAAAGAAGGAGAGAGAAAGTTGTTGAAGTAGCGTGAAAGTAGAGAGAGAGGGATGTGTGTGTGAAGAGTCAGTGTAGGGCAATTCCTCGCTCGATGGTCTCCATTAATTGAGAAATGGAGGAATCAAAACCAACCATCCACCAGACAAAAAACCCCGTTCATCACCCCCTTTCTCCTCTTCTTCTCTTTTTTAATTTCTTCCCACGCGCTGGAGTGTGTCGAGGCGGACGACGCGCGGGTGTATATTCCCGTGGGCGGTGGGCCGTGTACGTGTGACTGTGTGAGGTATGACGTTCAGACTTCACAGTGTTAAGCGGCAGATGACGTCTCTAATCTTTCGGTTTTTTGTTTGTTTAAGGTTGGGATTTTGATTACGCTCATAAGTAGACTTAAGGAGTGGGGACAGTCAATTAACCGGAGTTTCGCTTAATCGGACATTAATTAACTAGAACTTCAGTTAATAAAAGTGTGTGCAACAACTTCTCGACCACAATAAATAGTTATGTAACCGAGAATTGCACATTTCCTTGTGGATTAAACATCATCCTATAATGTTTCCTATTTTGTCTCCAAACCATAGAAAAATCAATTCTCAAAAATTCTCATTTAATCAATCCTTACAAACTGATGAAAGCAACCAAAGGCATAACAAAACTATATTTAATGATTTTGGAGAGGGAATCATTTTCAATCTACCAGATTACGTTAAAAATGCATCCATTAAGGAGCAAGTTCAAAACAAGATGAAGACAACCAGAGCGAACTATGAGATGTTAGAGGTTAATAGAGAAGAAGTCAACAAACCAACATTCATTGGTCAAAACCAACAAATGGATCTCAACAAACAAATATTTCTTGGTCGAAATTATAAAATGGATTTTTTGAACTCACTTTTATGATTTTTTATTCGGTCCACCGCCTGCCGCATAGGGACGGAATCAAAGGTGGGCTAGGGTTTGCTCTAACCCACCCTAAAATTAATACTAGTACTAGTAAAGGGATAAAAGTTACAGATTTTTACCTAGCTCAACTCGTTAACCTATCTCTATATGGTACAAAGTTGGTGTTTGAATCTCTACTCGTGCACCTTTCTTTTTCTTTTCCTTCCATACTTCTTTTTTTGGCCATTTTTAAATTTGTTTACCCACCTTTTTGCTAATTGTAATTTTCACCCCATCTTTTCCTTAATTTTAATTTTTACTTTATAATCTAGCCCACCCTAATTTTCATTTCTAGTTTTGTCCATTGCCACAACTAGAGTTGATATTTGAGAATTGGCCCTTAGACAAGGTGTATTGGTAACAAAAACATTAGGAATAAGGCATATTAAAGTTAAGAGGTGAAATCTTGTTGCTATTAATTATGTTAGTTTTTCTATAATGCGTTCTACAAGCATATAATATGGATATTTAATTTAGGAGTCCGGTTCACGTGTGAATGGACGTCCAGGTGCGAAATAAGAAAGAACAAGAGTCGTTGGATGAAGAAAAATCAAAGACGTTGATCATTTCACTTAAAAAGGGGGAAAACGGCACGGGCGAATTATTCGCGTATTTTTGAAAAAAAACGAAAATAGGACGCGCGGCTAGATTGTTCATCAATATTGTGGATTTGTTTATCAATAATGTGGATTTGTTCATCAACACTATGATTTTGTTCATCAAAACTGTGATTTTGTGGATAAATAAACTATTACTTATGCAACAAAAATCTATTGTTTGTACATAAAAAATGAACAAATGTGTATCAAAATTGCATGCAATATGTTCATCAACATTGTGATTTTGTTCATAGAAAACGAAAATATTTGTTCATTGGTTTTGGCATATTTGTTCATCGGTTTGTGCTTATTTGTTCATTGGTTTATGCATATTTGTTCATTGCCTTTTTCATATAATTATTCATTGCTAGATGCATATTTGTTCACTACTAACCTCAATGTGTTCATTGCTATATGCATATTTGTTCATTAATAACATCAATTTGTTCATAGCTAAATAAGGCACAAGCGCTCCTCTTCGATTTGTTGTTATCTTGTTTTCTTAGCATACACCATATTATTGTAAAATGAAATTCTTTATCTATTATCCTTTGCATTCAAGTTTCTACATCAAACATATCTTATTTTGGACTATATTGAGCAGTTCATTTGAATTGACAAGTTAGCCTTAAAGCACTTCAATGGACAAACAAAGGTTAGATCAATGAACAAAAAAGATTATATCAATGAATAAATCGGGTATATTAATGAACAAACAATGGCATACCAATGAACAAAAAAGAGTATATCAAAGAACAAATAATGGTATACCAATGAAAAAATAATGGTATATCAATGAACAAATAAGTTTATATCAATGAACAAATATTGGTATATCGAAACTAATTATATGTGCATCAAAAACTAGATAATACTGTATTCATACACATAAATAAGGTTAAATAATAAAACAAAATTAAAAAAGTTCAAAATCGATGAACAATGTTATCAAAAACTCGATGCACAATGAGTTAGTATTGATGAACAAATGGTGAATATTGATGAACAAATCGCTATTTCTGATGAACAAACTGAGCGCGTCTCTAAAAACATATTTTTTGAAAAATACGTGAATAATATGGGAAAAATTTGTTTGTGCCGTATTTTATCCTTTTTAATGAATATTTAATCAGGGGCGTTGATTTTTTGAAATGGACAAGTGAGATTTATTCTTAATTCTCACATGGGCGCCCATTCGCACATGACTCTTTCTCTTAATTTATAACTAAACCCTATAAGAAAAATAATAAACCCTATAGAAAAATCTCTACAAATTCTAAAAAATTAACTAATAAAAAAATTTCATTTGAAGATGCTTACATTATAGAAAAATAGTAATTTTATTGAAGGTGTGTATAATTACTCGTTATATCTCACTTCGGTTTACTAGCACATGATCATTCACGTGACCACTAAATATATACTAATATCTTGTGCACCAAGAATTCTGGATCCTTCCATGGGCTTGTATATATACCCATTATAATATGTTGAATAGTGAATGAGAAAGGCACTTTTCTATTCCATCCTTTATTGTTCAAGAATGGTATCAGAGCACTGAAAAGGACAAACGTCCCTACAATGGCTTCTTCTTCCCAAAATGCCTAACGACCTCACCATTACCCCTTCTTCTTCCTCCGCTCAAACACATAGCCTTACCTCCTTTTCTTCCTTCATCAATGTCAAACTTGACATTGACAATTACCCAATTTGGAAGACTCAAGTTCTCCCTTACTTAAGGGCTCATTCAATTCATGGCTACATAGATGGATCCAAAACCATACCCCACTCCTTCTTGATGGGAAACCTAACCCTAGCTATGAGGAGTGGGTCACAAAAGACCAACTTGTTGTAGCCATTCTCACCTCCTCCTTGTCTGAATCCGTTCTCTCCCAAGTTAGTGATTGCACCACGTCCTTTGATATATGGTCACTCCTCAAGAAGTTGTTCTCAGCCCGCTCGACATCCCACATTGTACAAACGCGGTTGCAGCTGGCCACCCTCAAAAAGGGTGGAGAGCCTATTTCAGCCTTCTTCACAAAAGCCAAAGGTCTCTTTTCGTCCCTAGTTGTCGTTGGGCAACACACCTCCGACGACGAGTTCATCGTGTACCTCCTTGCCGACCTAGGCCCTGAGTACGAGTCGGTGGTCACCTCTCTCTCCACCTAAGCCACCCTGCCCTCTCCACACCAAACCCTTTCTTTTCTCCTCAACCACATCACCAACCAAACCAAAGGCCTTTTCCCCACACCCTCTGCTGACCACACCACCTTCAATAACCTCTCCAAAAATCAAAAGCCCCAACAATACAATCAAAATCGCGGGGCACGAGGCGGACATGGCAACAGAGGCTCGAATCGATCCGGCTACAACAACACCGGTAACAGAGGTAGTCACACTTGAGGATCCAATGGCAGCAAGAGCTTTCCATATAACATCGTCGGTCAACCCGATAACCGCCCGACCTACCAAGTCTGTGGAAAGCCTGGACACACCGCCTTGGAGTGATATCACCGGTTTAATCAGGCCTATTAGTCGGCCCCACCACCCAACCTTCAAGCCAATCACTCATTTGCCCTGACATGGTTCCCCGACACCGCGGCCTCTCATCGTTTCACGCTGGATATGTCTCATCTTCACTCCCAGATGCTTCCATATTCGGGCATTGATTCGGTAGCGATCGTCGACGACATCTCTCTTCCCATCTCTAATAATGGTTCAGCTATTCTTCCCTCTCCTTCTCGCTCTTTCTTAGTTAATAATCTTCTCCATGTTCAATCTATCTCAAAAAATTTATTATCCGTTAAGCAATTTTGCCAAGATAACAATGTCTTCTTTGAATTTTTTGCCTCTCATTTCTTTGTGAAGGATATCAATACCAAGCGCATCCTCCTCCAATGTCAAACTGAAGATGGCGTCTACAAGTTGCTTCCCACTCCGCCGACTGGAACTTCTCCCTCTCCCCAAGCTCATTTCACCGCCACTGATCCTGTTGTTTGGCATGCTAGACTTGGCCACCCAAACCCTCGTACCACAAAAAATCTCCTAACTAGCCTTTCCCTAAAATGCCCTTCTTCCTTCCTAAATTATAAGTGTATTGCTTCCTCTCAATCAAAGGCCCATACACTCCCCCACAACCCATCCCCTTCCAAATCCTCTAATCCTTTTGATTTGATTTTCATGGATGTATGGGGCCCAGCCCATTGTGTTTCAACTAATGGAAATCAGTTCTATTTTTCTATACTTGATGACTTTAGCAAATATATTTGGTTTTTCCCTATTGCTATAAAATCCATGGTCACTCAAATTGTTCTTCATTTCATACAATTCATCAAAACCCAATTTTCCACCACTATTAAAAACATACAAACTGATAGCCGTTCCGAATTCATTCCACTCAAAGCTCACCTTACTACCCTTTGATGAAACCCGAAATAACAGCTACGCTACGAGACAAGGAACAAGAATGTTATATTTGAGTGCAAACACTTGCTCCTTTATTTATGATTTTCTCCCAATTACGGGGTTACAAACCTACGAGGCTGATGGATAACTTTGAGAATTACACCTAGACCTCCTACGAAGTTTCGAGATCAAACCTAAATGTTGCGAGGTTGACTCTAGGGTGAGGTAGATTTGGGTTCGTGGTGTAGAGAGCTTTGTGAGATTCTGTAGCGAGGTCTTTAGTGTGGGCGAGGTCTTTGTATGAGTTGGAGTCTTTTTGTGGACTTCTCCTGTCTGTAGCGAGGTCTTTTGACGATGTTTCTATCACGTCGATCTTCAACAAGCAAGAGAGTTCTTGAGTTCAAGTGGTTTTTCGACCCCTTCTTCCTACAAGGTTCTCCCCTATTTATAGAGAATTAGGGAGCCGAGTTTAGACCAAGGTCCAATTGGGACGCCCGGAATAGGGGTTTTTGATTGGTCTGGGGACGAGGCCGCTTGTGATTGGTTCGAGGATGAGGTTGCTTGTGATTGGTTTGGGAATGAGGTCGCTTGTAATTGGTCTGGGTGGGTGGGTGCGTTAGTAGAGTCGGTGACGAGGTCGAGACCTCGTCCCGGAGGTTAGGGAGACCTCGCGAGGGTACGAGTTTTGTTTTAAATAAACGGAGGGTATGGATGTGGGTCCCTGAATTGCCCTTGGGAATCTCTCTGGGCCTACTTATTTTTGGTACCTCGGGCCCACTTCTTATTTTACTGTTTTGGACATCATCACAACCCCATGGCCTGGGGACCCCGTTCCGAGGTTCGCAGGTCATAAGTTCTTTGGGGCCACGGGGTACGAGGAGGGGATCCTGCGAGGTTTCTTCCCTCGCGAGGCCTTGCACCTAGGATTCTCTTCCGCTTGCACGGGCGGATCTTCCCGGGCCTGTTCTTCGTGCTTTAGACTAATGGGCCGTTTCGGTGGGGTAGGCCCAATAAGCCTTTTGCGGGTGAGGTGAGGCCCAAACCTGCTCTATATAAGGGCGTATCTCACACGCTTCACCTTCATCTTCTCCTTCAACCTTTTCGCTTTATTTCTCTTCGTCTTCTCAGTCTTCTGCGAACGGTTCTCGAGACGGTTTCCGACGAACTTTCACCGCTTTCCAGCCGTGTCACTGCTCCTTCCATGCCGATTCTAAACAAGTAAGTTCCCGATTCTCTTTTTCTCGCTTTTTGGTGTTTTCTTTTCTTCTTCTTCTTCTTCTTCTTCTTCTTCTTCTTCTTCTTCTTCTTCTTTTTTGCTTCAAATTCCCTTTCGCCTGCTTTTTTTTGTTTCGTGTTTCGGATGGGCGACGGTGTATCGCCTGGCGTTTCGCGCCGGTGTCACGGTGGCGGAGTGGTGGTGGTGAGGGGGCGGGTGCTCCTGTGTGTCGTCTGGCCTTTTTCCCGTTTTTCGCTCTTTGTTTGTTGTGGTTTTTTTCTTTCCTCTCCTTTTTTGGGCGACGGTGCTTTGCCAGGTGTTTCTCGCCGGCGTTGTGGTGGTGGGACGGTGGTGGTGGGCAGTCACCACCGTGAGGTCACCGCTGTGTTTATGAGTTTATTGCTTGTTTGGGGTGGCGGTTAAACTTCTGCTTCTCCGCCCACCACTTTTTGAATTTCGAAACCCTCTGGAGCCCAAACGTCATGATGTCTAACTGACGGGACGTTTGGGCTTCCACCGCTGGCTTCCACCGTTGGATGGCCTTCTTCTTTCTCTTTCCTTTCTTTTGGCGCTTCAAATTCTCCTTCGTCGTCCTATCTTGTCAGAGTAGCCTCTAGGGTGCCACGTGGCCTTCCTCCCTTATGACCTCGCGTAGTTTCTCCCTCCGAGGTTACGACCTCGTGCTTTTTTCCTTCCGAGGTCACGATCTCGTGCTTTTTCTTTCGAGGTTACGATCTCGTACTTTTTCTTCCGAGTTTACGACCTCGTGCTCGTAGGTTTCTTCCTTTTTTTTCTTTGGTTACCTCGCCTAGTGTCTTACTGACCGTTTCTTTTCCAGGTGCTAGCCTTTCGCGGCCTGGACGTCGCCCTTTCATGCCTAGGAGAGCTTCTGCGAGTCCGCCGCCTGGTTTTGTTTTCACCGTTCAAGAGAATTTTTACCAGGAGGTCTCCGAGTCCGTAGGGAGTGTAGAGCCTAGTGACTCCCAGAACCCGAGTTCTCCTTCATTGGTTTTCAGCGAACCTTCTTCTAGCGACTCCGCTGCTTCGATCAACTCACTCTTCCCTCGTCTTCGCGTTTACTCCGGCGTTGAAATGGTTTCCTCTTCTTCTCCCGATGTGATCGTCGCCGAGGTTGAGGCACGTTTGGATGCGGCAATCGCCTCAGCCTCTGCCTCCTACATGCCCCCGAGCTTTCCCGACGCCTATATCATTGCCCCCGAGCGGATCCCTATGAGCCCGAGCACCCCCGAGGCTTATCTGTCCGAGGGAATAGCCACCGACCTCAAGTTGGAAGACCTCGCGAAGATAGCCAAGGACTTCCCCTGGCCTGAGGGAGTCGAGCTGGCACTCCCCGAGGAGGAGGGGCGGCCCTTGGCGTCTTATGAGATGTGTGCGGTCGTGCACCTCTTCAGCCTCCAAGCTGGCTTCAGGCTACCTCTGGCCCAGCACATCGTGGATTACCTGTGGGCTATGGGTATCTGTCCCGCCCAGCAGTTTCCGAACACCTGGCGGCTGTTGTGTGCCTACACGATTCGAAGTCGCGAACTCATGGACGAACCGAATTGCAATGATTTGTCGACGTTGGTTTTAGCGAGGAGGGAACCCCGGTGTTCCCTCATCAATCTCAGCACGCCGAACGTCAAGATCACCACGACCCAATCAAACGTCGGGGCGTGGAAACCTAAATGGTTTTTGGTTCGGCATGTCAGCGGGAGATATCTCAATTTTCCTGTGGCGTCGGGTACCTTTGAGAGGTGTGTATGCCCGTACAAGGTCGCCGAGTTTCAGGCACTCAAGGCTCGATACGCCACAGCGTACCAGGCGCCATATGAGATATACCTTTCTCAGGACCGGCTTGAGCGGGCCGGGCTGAGCCTTAGTCTCCCTCCCTGTGAGGGTGGAGAGGGTATTTTATTCTCTTTCTAATTGCTCTTCTTTTCTTTGTAAGGTTACGAGGTTATAAACCTCGTTGTAGTTGTTTTTGACTTCTTCCTAACTTGCTTTTTATGTTTTTTCTCCTGACAGTGGATCTTCTGCACGCTCTCACCTTGAAGTCGAAGGGGAAACTGCCCCTGACTTCTAGTTCCAAGGCCCCGGCTCCCCGGGCTCCAAAGGGGATAATCATTAATGAGCCGAGCCCGCAGGCGAGGCCGAGCACCACGACTGGGGGGAGGCTGTCGAGGGGTTCCGCCCAGGGGGAGCGTTGCGAAGACGTCCCAATGGGACATCACGGGGCCGCCCAAAGGGGGAAAGAAACCCGAGGTGGCTTTGGACAAGGCAGGGGAAGTGCCGAGGACTTCGTCCCATTCTTCCCGAGGAACCGACGACAAAGCCGGCCATAAGAGGAAGAACACGGGATCCCCCCTGGGGAGAGGAAAAAGAAGCCTCGGGCGGACGACCAGCAGCCAGGCACGTCCGTGGGGGACATCATCCCCGCCTTTAACTACGAGGGGCGAGCCATCGAGGCTGCCGGTCCCCATCCCGCCAAGTTTCACTGCCCGGGTCCGGTCAGGGGGCCCGTTGGAATGGGCTAGGGGGGAATGGAAGGAGGAGGTTGCGTGGGCCAACAACCTCACAGATGCGGCGCTTGACGACGAGTCCGCCCGATACTCGTCCATGGTAAGCTTCTTTTATTTTCCTGCGTTTTACTCTTGTTTCCCTATTATTTCTTTTCTCACGTTTTTGCAAATCTATAGCACAACGCAAGAATAGACACACTTGAGGCATCGCTTCGAACTCGGGGCGAGGAATGCGAGAGGCGGGCCAAGGAGCTGGCCGAGGTCACGAAGCGTTCCGAAACCGTGGAGGCCGAGGCCAAAAAGCGGGTTGAGGTTGCGGAGGCTTCGGCAAGGGACGAGGCCCGAGTGGCGGCGGTGGCGAAGGAGGAGGAGAAGCAGGCGAGGGATGAAGCCGAGGCCTTGCGGGGTGAGGTAGATGAGCTTCGAGGTAAGCTCTCCGCCGAGCACAAGTTCTTTAAGAAGAAGGAGGCGGAGGTTTTGAGGTCCGAGGAGGAGGTCAGGCGCCTTGAACGGCGTATCGTCGAGCTCAACGAGGAGGTCGAGGCCGGGGGTCCCAAGTACGTGGACTCGGAAGAGTACAAGGCGGAGCTGGTGGAGAGCGTGAGGAAGATGTTCCACCAGGCCGTCCGCATGGGCATCAAACAGGCGGTGGCCAAGTATGGGCACCTCGATCCTCAGATCGTCTTCTTCAACCCCAACTACGATGAAACTATGGGGAGTTGGGATCGGAGGACCCCGAGGGGGAATGCGAGTTCTTCCTTAATGAGGATGGGACTATGTCAAGCACCGCGCCTCCAGAGGTAGATCTCACTGGAGGGAACCCGGAGTTGATCTCCACGGGACCTCAGCCCGCGACCGATGCACCCGCGTCCCAGCCCTCCGCTACCCCCGCTGAAGCCTCCAAGAGTGAAACTGTTGACCTCACTGGTCCAGACGCCGAATACCTGAAGAAGTAAAAATCATTTTTTTTTGGTGGCTCTATGGAGTCTGTAATTAAAACATCTTCTTTTTTTTTGTTTGGGTGGCCCTTTTTATCTTTATGCCTTATGTCACTTTCTTTTCCTACGCTTGTTTGTTTGTTTGTCTTAATCTTTCTTGCATACGTCTATCTTTATCCATCCAACCCCATGGTTCGAGTGCCACATCTTTTGTGGGGCTCGGGCCACATCGGGCGTTTTAGTTCCGCATCGAGGTCATGAGCTTCTGTCGGACCTTGCCTTTCTCTAAATTCGGCTTTGCTGTTTCGGAAGTCCGTTCCAGCCTAAAACAATTGTTAGGCCAAGATTCCGGAAATTCGTACCAACCTAAAACAACTTTCAGTGAACCCTGCCTTCTTAGGGAGTCCACGAACTTCGTTCGTACCCCAAGCGGGAAGCGAGGGGTGGACTTAACGTGATTCTCCAACCCCAAGACGGAAGCGAGGGGTGGAATAAACGAGGTTCTCCAACCCCAGGTGGGAAGCGAGGGGTGGACTTAATTCTCAAACGAGATTCTCCAACCCCGAGCGTGAAGCGAGGGGTGGACTTAACGAGATTCTCCAACCCCAAGCGGGAAGCGAGGGGTGGACCAAATGAGGTTCTCCAACCCCAAGCGGGAAGCGAGGGGTGGACTTAATTCTCAAACGAGATTCTCCAACCCCGAGCGTGAAGCGAGGAGTGGACTTAACGAGATTCTCCAACCCCAAGCGGGAAGCGAGGGGTGGACTTAATTCTCAAACGAGATTCTCCAACCCCGAGCGTGAAGCGAGGGGTGGACTTAACGAGATTCTCCAACCCTAAGCGGGAAGCGAGGGGTGGACTTAATTTTCAAACGAGATTCTCCAACCCCAAGCGTGAAGCGAGGGGTGGATTTAACGAGATTTTCCATCCCCAAGCGGGAAGCGAGGGGTGGACCGGGGTGGACTTAATTTTCAAATGAGATTCTCCAACACCAAGCGTGAAGCGAGGGGTGGACTTAACGAGATTCTCCAACCCCAAGCGGGAACCGAGGGGTGGACCAAACGAGTTTCTCCAACCCCAAGTGGGAAGCGAGGGGTGGACTTAATTTTCAAACGAGATTCTCCAACCCCAAGCGTGAAGCGAGGGGTGGACTTAACGAGGGAGATTTTTTTTTTGAAACGCCTGCAATCCTTTATTCATCAAAAATGCGAGGAACAACGGGGTTTCGAGATTTTACATGTAATATTTTTTTAGTCGCGCGACGTTCCATGTCTTGCTCAGTGTACGCCCCTCGTTGTCCCTGAGCTTAAAAGCCCCGGGCGCGACTTCTTCCCCGAGAAGGTAGGGTCCTTCCCAGTTAGGGTCCAATTTGCCTCCTTCGGTGCGTCTCAGAATGAGGTTTCCTGTGGCCAAGAGGCGAGGTCTGACCTTCTTGTCGTGGTATATGGTAACACGTCGCTTGTATTCTCTAGAGCGTAGGTCTTCCACCTCGCGGACTTCGTCCTGGAATTGCAGTTCGACCCTGAGGTTGGATTCGTTTTCTTTTTCGTCGAAGTTGTACACCCTTGCCGATGGGATCAGGGTTTCTACAGGAACGAGTGCCTTCGCCCCGTAAGTTAGAGCAAAGGGTGTTTCGCCCGTTGCGCGACGCGATGTCGGGCGATACGTCCAGAGGACGAGTGGGAGTAACTCCGCCCAGCGGCCTTGTGCCACGCCCAGGCGCTTCTTTAGGTCTGTCAAGATGCGGGCGTTGACGTTTTCTACCTGACCATTGGACTGGGGATGGGCAACGGAGGAAAATTTGAGGTCGATGCCCAGCTCAGAGCAGAAAGCCCAAGTCTCTTCGCAGTCGAATTGGGGGCCATGATCGGTCATGATTGTCATGGGGACACCAAAACGACAAACGAGGTTCTTCCACAGGAATTCGCAGACCTTCGCCCTGGTGATTTTTGCCATGGCCTGCGCTTCGATCCACTTCGTGAAGTAGTCGACAATGACCAAAATGTATTGTACCTGGCCAGCTGCTTTGGGGAAAGGACCTAAAATGTCCATTCCCCACATTGCGAATGGGCACGGTGCGTAGATGCTGCGGAGGGGGGCCGTCAGGGTGTGTTGGAGGTTTCCGTGTTTCTGGCATCCGACGCATCTTTGGATGTAATCCTTTGCATCTTGTCGGAGAGTGGGCCAGAAGTACCCCAAGTGGACGATCTTGTGTGCCAAAGACCTCCACCCCGGGTGTCCTCCACAAACTCCCTCGTGGGCCTCGTAGAGGACGTGGTCCGTGGCCTCGGGCGGTATGCATAGCAAGTTGGGTTCAGCGTAGCCTCGGCGGTAGAGCTGGTCACCGATGACGCAGTAGCGGGCAGCTTGCATCTTTAGTTTCCTGGCCAGCGCGGGGTCCTTTGGGAGGACGCCGCTTTGTATATACCGTGTTACTGGGAACCTCCAGTCCTCGGTCCTTATGGACAGGACCTCACTATCAACACTTCGTGAGAGCTTTCTCTCTACCATCACGCGGTTCCCCACATCCAAGGGAAGTGCGGAGCCTAACCTGGCGAGGGCATCCGCCTTTGTGTTTGAGGCCCGTGGGATCGACTCTACCGCGAAGGTCTCCAGGCATGAGACCAAGGCCTTCACCTTTGCTCGGTAGGCGGGCTAAAAACATGTCCTGTTGTCGTATTGGCCGTTGAGTTGTCGTGCCACCAATTCGGAATCTGTGTAGACCCTGATCTTGCGGGCTCCGCTAAGTAGCACCATCTCGATCCCGGCGATCATGGCTTCGTATTCGGCGTCGTTGTTGGTGGCATCAAAGGCGAAGTTGAGAGCATACTCCGTCTCGATTGAGGGGCCAGCGAGGAATACGCCGGCCCCGCCACCGGCGTCACATCGCGAGCCATCAACGAATAGCTTCCATTCGTCCGAGCTTGTGTCGGTTTCGGGGAAGGTGACCTCTACCATAAAATCGGCGAAGGCCTGTCCCTTCATTGCGGTCCTCGGGAGATAATTGATGTCGAACTCGGAGAGCTCGACGGCCCACTTCGTCATACGCCCGGAGAGGGCGGGCTAATGTAGGATTTGACGGAGTGGGAGGTCCGAGAGGACCTGGATGGGATGTGCATGGAAGTACGGGCGTAGACGCCTTGCGGCGGTCACTACGGCCAGCGCCATTTTCTCTGCTGGGGAGTATCGCTGCTCCGCAGGCTGGAGCACGCGACTCACAAAGTACACCGGGTGCATGGCTTCTCTAGTGAGCACCGCGCTGACTGTCTCGGGGCTCACCGCTACATACAGTTGCAGGTCTTCGCCTGCATGCGGGGGTGACAAGGTTGGGAGCTTGGTGAGGAAAATCTTTAACTCAGAGAAGGCAGTCTCGAGGCTCTCGTCCCAAACGAACTTGTCATTCTTTTTGAGGGCGGCAAAGAAAGGTAGAGACTTGTCCGCTAAACGGGAGCAAAATCGCCCCAAGTAATTTACAGCGCCATTGAGTCGTTGCACCTCGGTTCGAGATCTGGGAGACCTCATCGAGAGGATCGATTCTATTTTGGCGGGGTTGACGTCGATCCCGCGATCGCTGATCATGAATCCCAAAAACTTCCCCGATGATACGCCGAAAACGCATTTCTCGGGGTTCAGGCTGAGCTGGTGATGCCTGAGGGTAGTGAAGACCTCGGCGAGATCGGCCAAGTGTTCCTCGGGGCTCTTGCTTCGTACCACGATGTCATCGACGTAAGCCGACACATTCCTGTCCAGGTGGTCTTTGAAGACCCGATCAATGAGGCGTTGGAATGTGGCCCCGGCGTTTTTGAGGCCAAATGGCATGACCTTGTAACAGTATGTTCCTCGCTGGGTGATAAAGGACGTCTCCTCCTCATCACGCGGATTCATCGAGATCTGGTTGTATCCCGAATAAGCATCGAGGAAACTCAAGACCTCGTGCCCTGCAGTTGAATCTACGAGCGCGTCAATCGAGGAAAGAGGGTAGCTGTCTTTGGGACATGCTTTGTTGAGGTCCTTGAAATCTACACATATCCGCCACTTGCCGTTGGCCTTTTTGACCAATACGACATTGGACAGCCACCTCGGATATTGGACCTCGCGGATGAAATCTGCGGCCAACAGCTTGGCCACCTCTTCCTTCGCGGCGGTTGCCCTTTCTTCGTTCATTTTTCTTCGACGCTGCACCACGGGGCGAATGGCGACGTCGATGTTCAGGGAGTGCTGGGCCAATGTCCGAGGCACACCTCGGAGATCTTTTGCAGTCCAAGCGAATACGTCGCGGGATCCAGCAAGCAGGGCTTCTAGTGACGTCGTTGCATCTCCGACGAGGCAACCCCCGAGGTAGATTTTCTCGGAGTTGTTTTCGAAGGGGGTAATCACCCTTCTTTCTGCCTCGGAGGTGGGTATTGTGAAATCCCGGACCTCGTGATCCGCTTCGCATGAGGCCTCTACCATGAACACGGGGCATTTTTGTTTTGCCGAGGTCATGTAGCAGACGCGGCCCTCTTCTTGGTTGCCCTTTACCTCTCCGACACCACCGTTGGTGGGGAACTTCATTTTGAGGTGGTAGATGGAGACCACCACCTGGAACTTCATCAAGGAGACTCTCCCGATGATTGCATTGTAGGCCGAAGGTAGGTGCACCACCGTAAATTCTATCACCTCGGTTCTCGTTGTGGAGCTAGTACCCAGGGTCATCAATAGGTCTATGAGACCAGCGACACCGACCTCGTTTCCCGAGAAGGAGGTGAGCTTTCCAGCGTAGGGCTTCAAAGATGTCGCGGAGATCCCCAACTGCTCGAAAGCGCCGAAATACATGATGTCCACGGAAGAACCCGTGTCCACCAGTATCCGCTTCACTATCTTCGAGCCCAATTGAGTGTGTATCACCAGGGGGTCGGAGTGGGGCATATGGAGTCCCTCTGCGTCCTCGGAGGTGAAAGCCATACCTACGTGGGACCGTGAGGTCTGTGTCACGTTGTATACCGAGGGATCATGGTGACTTGCCCTCGCGTATCTCTTTCTTTCCGCCTAGCTCGAACCTGCCAGCGAGGGCCCACCCGAGATGGTATTGATGTATCCATCGGGCGCCGCGGCTTGTCCGGAACGCGACTGCCTCGCAGGAGCGTGTTGCTCCGCGTTGCTTGGTCGAGACTGGGTTGGTCCCTGCTGTATGAGGTTGGCTCCCGACGCAGGGTTGGCGCGCTCTTTTTCATTTGGGTTGTAGGCGGGGCCACCTTTGCCCTTGTAACCTCGTGGCTTCCCGCCAAAGCAGCTCCAACCCCGACCGCCACTCCCGCAGTTGTCGTAGCGGTTGCTGTTCCTATTGTCGTTGTTGTTGTTGCCTCTGTTGTTGTTGTTGCTTTTGTAATCGGCGCGCCGGTCTTGAGTTTGCGTCATGTACGCATCCCTCGCGGCTGGTGCAGCCACTTTAGCCTTCCCCTTAGCCTCGGTCACGATTTCCTTATCGGTCCTCGGTCGCGAGCTCTGGCTGACAGCGTCCTCGTTGTAGACCTGCGCCGTGATCCGAGCACACAGACTCTCATACGTCGTCGGGTTCTTAAGAAAAATGTGACACTTAAAACCCCCCTGGCGAAGGTTGCCCATGAGGATATCTCGCACCGACGTCTCGTCGATCTGTGCGATCTCTACGACCGCGGTGGTGAACCTCGTAAAAAAGGTACCCAGCTTCTCGTTTTCTCCCTACTCAATGCCGCGGAGATCGCGCATGTTCTTCTTGCACTTCCTTGAGCTGTTGAAGTGCCCGACGAAGGACTCGCATAGTTGGGAAAACGAGGCTATTGACTCGACCTTAAGGCTGGTGAACCACGTCATTGCCGCTTTGTCCAGTGTGGTCGGGAAGATGCGGTAGAAAATGGCGTCATTGTAGGAGTTGACGTTCATCTGGACGGCGTAGTGTTTTATGTGGTCCTCGGGGTCGGCCGTGCCGTCGTAGAGCCCCATTTGCGGCCAATGGAAACCCTTGGGCATGTGTGCATCCTGGATCTCAGGCACAAAGGGATTCTTGTATCCACTCTCGACGGATGGGCGGGCAGATTTTGATTTTGACTTTGCCAGAGGGCGTGCCGCGCTTGCCGCCGTTTCGGACAACTCCGTGTCACGCCTCCTCGCACGTCGCGAACGGGATCGCGAGATCTGCATCGGATCTCGGGAGGGTCTCTCCGTGGTAGAGCCGTTGGTGGACGCCTCCTGCCCCGGCATATATCCTGGGACATACGCGGGCACGTACTCGGAGTGAGGTTGCCCCTGGGAGGGAATCGGGACATATGGGGGAGCTTGGCCCTGTTGGTACTGCCCGTAACCCGGGTAGGGATACAGGTTAGGAGGCGCGCCACCCTGTTCATACCCCTGGAACGGGTATGGGTTTTGTGGAACGTTGTATGTCCAACCCGGCGGAACCACAAAAGGGTACCCCGGGGGACCTGCCGTCATCCATGGAGGGGTCTCGGCCATGTTGTCGGGAAGTTGGGGGAAGAAATTATTTGGGCAAGCCATTTTGAGGGGTTTTAAGGAGTCAAGGTTCGCACTAAATGGGAGGCTGCTTAGGATGAAGAAGTTCCCACAGACGGCGCCAGTGATGAAACCCGAAATAACAGCTACGCTACGAGACAAGGAACAAGATTGTTATATTTGAGTGCAAACACTTGCTCCTTTATTTATGATTTTCTCCCAATTACGGGGTTACAAACCTACGAGGCTGATGGATAACTTTGAGAATTACACCTAGACCTCCTATGAAGTTCCGAGATCAAACCTAAATGTTGCGAGGTTGACTCTAGGGCGAGGTAGATTTGGGTTTGTGGTGTAGAGAGCTTTGTGAGATTGTGTAGCGAGGTCTTTAGTGTGGGCGAGGTCTTTGTATGACTTGGAGTCT
Source organism: Fallopia convolvulus (assembly GCA_964016875.1). Taxonomy (NCBI): domain Eukaryota; kingdom Viridiplantae; phylum Streptophyta; class Magnoliopsida; order Caryophyllales; family Polygonaceae; genus Fallopia; species Fallopia convolvulus. Next base: position 44,445,781 of record OZ024724.1, read on the forward strand.
TTTTGTGGACTTCTCCTGTCTGTAGCGAGGTCTTTTGACGATGTTTCTATCACGTCGATCTTCAACAAGCAAGAGAGTTCTTGAGTTCAAGTGGTTTTTCGACCCCTTCTTCCTACGAGGTTCTCCCCTATTTATAGAGAATTGGGGAGCCGAGTTTAGGCCAAGGTCCGATGTGGGACGCCCGGAATAGCGGTTTTTGATTGGTCCGGGGACGAGGCCGCTTGTGATTGGTTCGGGGATGAGGTTGCTTGTGATTGGTTCGGGAATGAGGTCGCTTGTGATTGGTCTGGGTGGGCGGGTGTATTAGTAGAGTCGGTGACGAGGGTACGAGTTTTGTTTTAAATAAATGGAGGGTATGGATGTGGGTCCCTGAATTGGCCTTGGGAATCTCTCCAGGCCTACTTATTTTTGGTACCTCGGGCCCACTTCTTATTTTACTGTTTTGGACATCATCACCCTTGGCATTCATCATCGCATTACTTGTCCCTACTCCCATCCTCAAAACGGGAGCATCAAATCTCGTCATCAACGTATCGTTGCCAATAGACTCGCTCTCCTATCCCATGCCTCAATTCCCCTTACCTATTGGGATTTTGTCTTCGAAACCGTGGTCTATCTCATCAACCGTGCACACACACCCGTTCTCTCCCACACCTCTCCCTTCTTCCAACTCCACAAAAACACCCGAGTTATCACTTTTTACGTGTTTTCGGTTGCCTATGTTTCCCAAATTTGCGTCCTTACAACTCTCACAAATTTCAATTCCGCTCACTACCATGCATTTTTCTTGGCTACAACCTCCAACACAAAGAATATATTTGCTCCCACCTCGACACCCGTCGTCGTTATATTAGCTGAGACGTCATTTTCCATGAAAATACATTCCCTTTTCATAAATTTCCGGTCTCGGAAACTTCCGCCATCCCTGCCCAAACTCACACAACCCCACACCTTGGGCCCCTTCTCAATCCAATACCCAACCCACCTATCTCTACCACATCCTTGCCCATCCAACCCAACTCTTCTCCTTTTTCCACCCCACCCAATTCCCCTACTTCTGAGTCGCCATCATCTCCTTCTCCAAATCAGCCCAAAAAATCAACCCCACTTAATTCAATTCCAACCCATACTACTCCCAACCAAGAAGAACCCAATTCCTCGGAATCCCCCGAACATTCAAACCCACCCAACATCACCCATCCCATGACCACACGTTCCAAAACCCACTCTCTTAAGCCACGGGTTCGGACCGATGGTACCATTCCCTGGCCTCCACCTTCTTCCGCCCAAACCTCCCTCGTTCCTAATGACCCCACCTTCTTAACCGAAGCCTCCAAACATGGGGAGTGCATTGGCCATGACGCGGGAAGTAGTACGTACAGTACGGTAAGGAGAAGGTAAATGGTATGGAACCAAGCCATGAGCAATGAATTTAACGCTCTTCTCTCTACCCACACTTGGAACCTTGTCCCGAAATCCGCTTCTCCCAATGTCCTCGGGGTTAAATGGATCTTTAAAACCAAATTTTGTCATGATGGTTCCATTGAGCGGTGCAAGGCTCGTCTTGTCACCAAAGACTTTCACCAATTACAAGGCCTTAATTTCATCGAAACCTTTAGTCTTGTTGTGAAACCCTCAACCATTCTCATTCTCCTCACCCTCTACAAAATGTTCCATTGGCAAGAGCGGCAACTTGACGTTCAAAACGCCTTCCTTCACGGCGACCTTGAGGAGGACGTCTACATTATCCAACCCCCGGCTTTGTCCATCCACATTTTCCAAACCACATTAAGCTCCGCAAATCCCTCTACAAGCTTAAACAAGCCCCACGCGCTTGGGTTGATAAGCTAAGTGACGCCCTCACCCGCATTGGCTTCACCCCTTCTCAATCCGACTCTTCCCGTTTCACCTTCAAATCCTGACATTTTCGAGGCTTTGTCTTCGTTTATGTCGACGATATCCTACTCATCACCTCCCACAACAACCTTGCCACCAACTTCCTCGTCGATAAATTTCCAATCAAGGATTTGGGCCCACTACATTTTTTTCTAGTAGTGGAGGTTCAAGACACCAGCTCAACCTTCCTTCTCAACCAAAAGAAATACGTTACTGACCTTCTCCACCACATCGGTATGCATGAGAGCAAACCCATTGCCACCCCATGGCCTTGAACGTTCCACTCGACGATCATAATACCACCTCCTTCCATGACCCGCCCTTATATCGAAGTATGGTAGGAAGTTTGCAATATTTGGCACTCACATGCCCCGACATCTCCTTTGTCGTCAACCGCGTGTTCCATTCATGCACAATCCCACCGTCACTCACTGGCAAGCCGTTAAGAGAATCCTTCGCTACCTCAATAGAAACACCGATTACTCTCTCTGCCTTGGCGACACTTCACCCCTCTCCCTCGCCGCCTTCTCTGATGCCGATTGGGCTTGCAACGCAACTGACCGGCGCTGCACTGGGGCCACTGTGTTTACCTTGGTGACACTCTCATATCTTAGTCTAGTAAAAACAGCCCACCATGGCGCACTCGTAAACAGAAGTGAAATATAGTGCCCTTACCACGGCCACTTGTGAACTCATTTGGATCCAGCGTCTCCTATCCGAAATTGGCATTCCCCTCCCCGCGCCCTCGGTCCTTTGGTGTGACAATCTTGGTGCCACATACCTCGCGGCCAACCCTGTTCTTCACAATAGCATCAAGCACATTGATCTCGATTATCACTTTGTGCGTGAGAGAGTGCAAAACAAATCTCTCCAAGTGGCCTTTGTCTCCGCCAAGGATCAACTAGTGGATGCTCTTACCAAAACCGCTACCAAGTGTTCGCTTTGAATGGTTGTGATCCAAGCTTCGGCTCCGCCCGCTTGGCTCGAGGGGGGATAATAGCACATGACCATTCACGTGACCACTAAATACCTACTAGTGTCTTGTGCATAGACGGATCTGAGGGAGGGCATGGGTGGGCCAGTGCCCTCCCTTAGTCCGTAATTAATTTGTAGATGGGCAGTACTGGTAGTAGTATATTGAAGTGATTGAAGGTTGACAGTTAAAAAATAATGAAAAGTAGGCTGATTTTGGTATTATTACTCTGTAATTAATTTGGCATTGCTAATTAGGTTGAATTTAATTATTAATTTGATATAGTAGGCTAATTTTGGGATTAACTAAAAAAAGATTTTTCTAATGGGCACACATTAAAAATACTATGTATGAGGTGTGCGGAAATTGTTTGTTAAGTTAATATTTTTTAATAGGGTTCACCAATTCCAATTTAGGGAATAGTTTAGAATTTATTTCCAAAGTTAACTTATTAGAAAAACCGATTAAAAAATAATGAAAAGTTGATCAACATGGAGACCACAACAACCCAGTAGTCTATCTCTCTGTAATTGATAAATAACAAAACTTTGCTTGATACGGAGTATTTGATAATGATGTGAATCGTGAAATGATTGATTAATTAAAATTTATATAGTTTATTTTCTTTATTAGTTAATTTAACTAATTGAGAATCGGTTCAATTGGTTGAAATAATTTTGTTTGAATTGATTGTTTGTTTATTTGTTTAAAATTATGGACAAATTTATTACTCGGGATAGAACTTCGTTAATTCCAAGTATTGAAACTCGCTTTCAATTTAATATTTAGGATGAATTGTGCCCCTCCTTCAATTTAGTTCTGCGTCCGTCCCTGGTCTTGTGCACCAAGAATTTTGGATCCTTCCATGGGTAGTACATGTGGCATTCACCCCCTTGCCCTTATCTTGTATATATACCCATTGTAATCTGTTGAATAGTGAATGAGAAAGATATTTTTATATTCCATCCTTTATTGTTCAAAAATGGTTGAAATTTTGTAAGGTTAAACAAGAGAAGTTATCTAATGAGTCATCGAAAACTCTTGTTTTTTTTATAGATTTATAATTAGGCACCATTTAATTTTGGCTTTTTTACCGGAAACCGCCCTTACAATATGCCATATTAGCGTAAACCACCCTTTCAATGGCTATTTACCGGAAACCACCCCTACAATGCCTTCCGTTACGTTTTTACCACCTAAGCCCTAATTTCCGTCCAAAATTCCGTCAAATTGTAAAATGACCTATTTACCCCCAATTTTTAACGTTATTTTATTCTAATTTCCATCCTTGTTGCGCCACCCTTACTCGTGAGCTCCCCCAATTGTAAATTGACCTAGTTTCCGTCCATGCTCGTGAGCTCCCGCCTCCAACTTCAACCGGCCAAGCTCGTCTTCTCCACCTCTGTCGTTTACCGCCGACGTCGAGCTCCAACTGGTCTTTCCGTAGAAATTCTCCGTCAATTGGAAGCCAACCCCCAAATTTCTCCGCTGGCTTTAACAACTCCTTTCAACATCAAAACCCCCAGATTCAATTCATCCCTCAGCCTATTCTTTTCTCAATCCTCCCACGAAACCGCCGTCGTTACCGCCACCTTAACCACCTCCTCGCGCTGCCCTCTGACTAATCTATTGCCGGATCCAAGGGACGGCGCAGATCCGAATCTGATGGTGCAGATGAACCAAGATGGCATAAATTAGGCCTGCAGAGTTGCAATGGCGGATCCTAATCCGGCGGGACGGTGGATGGATCTAGAACCAGCAATCGAGGATTAGATCGATTTCTCTGACTCCGCAGGTAACTAAATCGGACGAAGCGATTGCGTAGAAGGCCGAATTTCTTGGGAGGGCCGAGGTGTTGAAATTGCCCTAACAGTCGATCTCGTGAGTGTCGAGTCAGATTCCGCAGAAATGGTGGTCACTTGTTGTTAGCGAGACGAAAGAGACTCCGGTGAAAGATTTGAGGGAGGGGAGAGAGATTAGAAAAGGAAGGGGCTTGGAGAGTGAAGGTAGGACCGGAGGAGGGAGAGGATTATGTGGTCGTCGTTGTGTTTTTAGTGTAATCTGCCATTGATTTGCTGAGTTTGTTTACAGAGAAAAAAGTGGTGATTTCTTATTTTTTTTTTTTTTTATTTTTAGAGGGAGAAAGATGAAGATAGGGGTGTAATTTGGGGGAAAAAAGAGGGACAAAAGTGTCATTGCACGAGTTAACGTGTTTTCAAACGGAAAATTTTAATTGGGTGGTAAAAACGTAACGGAAGGCATTGTAGGGGTGGTTTCCGGTAAATAGCCATTGAAAGGGTGGTTTACGCTAATATGACATATTTTAAGGGTGATTTCCGGTAAAAAAGTCTTTAATTTAAGGGGTTTGATACACTATGAAGTCCTTTTTGGTAAAAAAAAAAAATTATGTTTTTTAATTTTCAAAGGATGTCCAACAAGAACACCAAAAAGGGTGCCATTTATTGGAGGACCACTTTTTCTGATTCGTGTTGCTTTGGTATTTGCTTGTCCGAGCCCATCTTTGTGCTAACCTCGCGTGAAAGTTGATCAGGGATTACGACTTCACCTCAAAAGGAGTCCCCTTTTTTCTTGCCTCTGTGCAATCTGGAATAAATCATTGCGTGAAAATGGATGTCGCTATTGATTAGTGCGATGCGTACGAGTTGTTTTGGGCCCGTACTCATCAGAGCCAATGCAGCTCTCAGTGGTAGGCGCCATTGGCGCTCTCTCCTCGAGACCAACTCTATTCTAAACAATCTGAAGATACAAGCAACAACAGGCCGCTGGTACCACTCTTCGGCATCCATTGAATTCCAACACCCGCAATCCAAGTTCCTAGGTTTTGTTGATAGCTTGAAGGATGTGTTGGCTGTGGAGACGATTCATGCTCAGGTCATGAAGAATGCCGGTGTTTATGAATTAGGTGTTGGGAACTACATCTTGAGCCTCTATGTGAAATTCAGGTGTTTCGGTGGTGCCTGCAGACTGTTCGACGAAATGTCTCAACGAGATGTCCGGACCTACACTATTCTCATCTCTGGCTTTGCGCGCTGCGGCTCATTTACGCGGGCTCTGGATTGTTTTACAGAGATGTTAGTTCATGGGGTGTCACCGAATCAGTTTACCTTGTCTAGTGTTTTGAGAAGCTGTTCGAGTTTGGGTTGGGTTCGTAATGGAAGAGAGGTTCATGGGTGGATGATAAAGAATGCCATTGAATTTGACGCTGCATTGAAGAACTCTGTGCTGGATTCTTACATAAAATGCGGAGAACTTGACTGTGGCAGGAGAGTATTTGAACTGATCGAGGATGGAAACACAGTGTCATGGAACATTATGATTGGCTCATATATACAGATTGGTGATATTGAGAATGCTATGGAGTTGTTTAGAAGGCTGCCTGCTAAAGATAGTGCAACCTGGAATACAGTGATCTCAAGGCTAATGCAAAATGGGTTTGAAAGAGATGCTCTAAAGCTCCTCCATGAGATGGTGGGATTTCGAGCGTCTTTCAATGACTTTACATTTTCAATAGCGTTAAATTTGGCTTCGTCACTATTGATTTTGGATATGGGTAGACAAATACATGGTCAACTAATACATGCTCAGCTACAGAACAATGAATTTGTAACATCTTCACTTATTGACATGTATAGTAAATGTGGCAAAACTGAGCAGGCATCAATGGTGTTCAAGCAAATGCCAAAATGTATTAAGAATGAACAAAATCATAGATACAATAGAGAAGGATCAATGAATGAAACGGTGTCTTGGAGTTGCATGATTGCCGGGTTTATGCAGAATAGTATGTGGGAGCAAGCATTGCAAACCTTCCAAGATATGCTTTCTCAGGGAATTAAGGCAGACAAGTTTAGTCTCACGAGCATTGTTTCAGCTAGTGCTGATTGTGGGATGCTAGAGTTTGGTCAGCAGGTCCATGCAATGATTTTGAAAGTTGGCCATGTATTAGATGTAATTTTGTGCTCCTCATTGGTTGACATGTATTCCAAGTGTGGAAGCTTAGATGATGCACATTCAGTGTTTAAGCAAGCTGAGGAGAGGAATGTTGTCATGTGGACTTCATTGATATCTGGATTTGCCTTGCATGGTCAAGGAAAGCACGCTATTCAACTTTTTGAACTGATGAAGGATGAGGGTGTGCTACCCAATGCATTGACATATGTGGGAATTTTGACCGCATGCAGTCATGCTGGGCTAGTTGATGATGGCTTGAAATATTTCAAAGAAATGAAGGAAGTTTACAAGATAGATCCTGTACTCGAACATTTCACGTGTGTGGTTGATCTCTTTGGCCGAGCTGGTCAGTTGGATGACATAAAGAAGTTCATCTCTGAGAATGGCCTATCTCATCTCAAACTGGTTTGGAAGGCTTTTCTGTCTTCGTGCCGAGTTCACAAAAATGTCGAGTTGGGTATGTGGGTTGCTGAAAGGTTGATGCAACTTGACCCTTTTGACCCTGAGCCTTATATTTTGTTATCAAACATGTGGGCGACTCACAATAGGTGGGAAGAGTCAGCTAGATTGAGGAGTTTGATGCAGGAGAGAGCAATCAAGAAAGATCCCGGTCAAGCTTGGATCAAAGTTAACAATGAAGTCCATACATTTATGACAGGTGACAAGTCTCATCCAGAAGAGGCCAAGATTTATTCTTTTTTGGACAAACTTATACAGAGATTAAAAGAAATAGGCTACTCTGCCAATCTAGAAGAGGTTATGCAGGATGTTGAAGAAGAGCAGAGGGAGATGTTTCTTCAAAGTCATAGTGAGAAGCTTGCTGTTGTTTATGGCCTTATTAGTACATCCAATAGCATGCCAATCCGGGTCATGAAGAACCTTCGAGTTTGCACAGATTGCCATAACTTTTTCAAGCATACATCTCAGCTTGTTGGTAGAGAAATAATAGTTAGAGATATCCGTAGGTTCCATCACTTCAAGCATGGCCATTGCTCCTGTGGAGATTACTGGTAAAAAAGGCCTGAACACCAATCTCGAACTATGAAGGAGCAATTAGTAAATATAAATATATTCATGACATAGGTAACATCATGTTGTTGTGTTGTAACTTGTAACATGTTTGCTTTTGGCTTGTTGGAGATAGATTGATACGTTTAACTTTGTGACAGATGACCCGAGTCTGTTGTCAGTCTTTTTTTTCCAATGTGTCTCTTGTTTTTAGATTTGCTCATACAAATGAAACTGTGCTAACCTCTATTGTCAACCAAAAAGTTGACACCTACACCATAAGCAGGAAATTGGTTTGAAATCATTTTCAGAATCATGAATCGAATCTTGACTGATCGAGAGTCTGGAGCATGGAGAACACATCCTTGTTGATGCAGGTCAGTTAGGCTTTTGATTATACATCTCTCTAATTAAGGTGATTGTTCATTTCGTTCTTTAGATTAGCGTATAAGATTTCTAGCAGCTGTCCTAAGTATAATTGGGAAACAAATCATTTCCCCGGGCAAGTATCTAGTATTGGTTACGCGATCCTTCAAATTCTAACTGGACTATCATAGCTTAGCTACTTAAGAATACAACATAGTATAATAGCCTTTTCCACTACTTATACACCTAAGAGTTCGCTTATTTTTCACTCAAATCACTCGAGTAGATACAAAGATTTCTCATTAAAGAAGAAAAGGGATTAAAAAAAGGCGAAATGGAAATGCTTGAAAGAAGAGAAAAAAAAATAACATAAGATAGTTTACTTAAACATCAAGAGATGAATCCTGACGGTTTATATTTACTGAAGTTGTAGATGGATATCATTTTTATATTTCTTCTTAAAATAGAAACCCGTGATATACTTTGCCATGTAGATGTGGATTCTGAATGCATAATTCAGAGGTACCAAAACAGGGCACATCTACTTTTGCTTCCCATCTCTCCATCACCAAACTAACATGGGTATGCTGTATGCCCACTTTCATAAGTTAAACTCCTTCATAGTGAAGTCACGCTATCAACAAACCTACTATAACAACCGAATACTACCTTCAACATTTCAATTTTTCTTGTTACATTGATTCTGATCACTTTTGGACAGAAGATGGGAGAACAGATAGAAAGACTAGTAATTCTGCCTTTCTCCTTGGGCTGTGTCTCTCAAGCTAGTGTGGATGTGGTGGAAGAGAGGTCTAAAAGATCAAAATTAGATTTGAAGTTGCGATCATCCGGTAAATTCATGTTTGATATCCTTTGATTTCATGTATCAAAGCATCAGATGGTTTCTTACTCTATGCTTTGTTTGTTAATACCCAGAAAAGGACGAGGATGAGAACGAAGAGAGCTTGAAGCACTCATCGCGCTTCTTGAAACCCAACTTATCTACTGGAGTTAACAAGCTTGTCAAGGGCTTCAAAAGCTTGTCTCAGTTATTCAGTAAGCATAGTTCATATCTTTATAGAAAGTTTTTTAGTTTCTTCTTTTCCTTAGAAGAATGTGTTGGGTGATGCAGTGTATGAGGATGAAATGGAGGAACTAGGGATGGAGATGGAAATAGGGTGTCCAACAGATGTGAAGCACGTGGCCCACATCGGATGGGATGGAACCGCCACCACCAATCTCACCGGTGAAGACAACTCTGTCATGTTTCGTTCCCCAGCACCGCCGCCACCATTTTTGAGTGCTTCAACTTAAGAGAGTCTCTTGGCTTTTGATGTTCATGGTTGGCATTAGCATCATACTTGTTACCATTTTTGAGTGCTTCAACTTAAAGAGAGTCTCTTGGCTTTTGATGTTCATGGTTGGCATTAGCATCATACTTGTTACTCTCCTCTTTCATGCTTAGCTTTTGTGATATATGTGTGATTTTCATGGCTTGTGTGTTCAGTTTGCAATGAATCTGTCATCATTAGGCACATGCACATCTATTTTACATTGGTTGCGTATAGGCCTCTTCACAGTAAAAGAAAAGCACATCTGCATGTCTTCATTGGCCTCGGGCCCTATCGAGGTTTTTGTTTCAAGGATTTTGGGGTCCACTCCACTTAGCTTTATTTTTCTTAATCATTTTTGTTTTAATTTTTCACAAGAAGACTTACCATTTGTATATTACAAGAGTAACATTGAGGTGTACATGTTATTTCTTTTCAGATCAGATTTTAGTTACAAGCTCTTTTACTTAAAAAAAAAAACATGCATAAGCGAAGCAGAAACCAACAAATGTTAGAGATACTGAATAAAGTTATTTCTAAAAGAGAAAGGAGTAGTGGATAGTCCAAGTATCACTTGGACTAGCCTAGAGTATGGGTGAGAACTGAAACAGTTCTAGAGAAAATTAATGATTTTTGGTTTCATTACCGGTGGATATCGAACCGGCGACCTCGGGGTTCTTCCCCCAAGGTCCAACCAGCCCAACTGGGCTCCTCACCCAGAGGTGGTGGACTATTGCGTAGGGTTGAGGTATACAAAGGCATGTAGAAAAATGAAAAATTAAAATCTAGAGAAATTATTCTGAACTTGAATTCCGTGAAAAATTGTATTAATATATGGGTCAGGTTCACGTGTGAATGGGCGCTCATGTCCGAAATAAGAAAGAACAAGAGTCGTTGGATCAAGAAAAATCAAAGGCGCTGATCATTTAATTTAAAAAGGGGGGGAAAAACGGCACGGGCGAATTATTGGCGAATTATTCGCGTATATTTGAAAAAAACGGAAATAGGACACGCGCCAAGATTGTTCATCAATATTGTGGATTTGTTCATCAATAATGTGGATTAGTTCATCAAAACTGTGATTTTGTGCATAAATAAACTATTGCTTGTGCATCAAAAATCTATTGTTTGTACATAAAAAATGAACAAATGTGTAACAAAATTACATGCAATATGTTCATCAACATTGTGATTTTGTTCATAAAAAACTAAAATATTTATTCATTGTTTTGGCATATTTGTTCATCGATTTGTGCATATTTGTTCATTAGTAACATCAATTTGTTCACTGGTTTATGCACATTTGTTCATTGCCTTTTTCATATAATTGGTCATTACTAGATGCATATTTTTTCACTAGTAAGCTCAATTTGTTCATTGATATATGCATATTTGTCCATTAATAACATCAATTTGTTCATAGCTAAATAAGGCACAAGCACTCCTCTTCGATTTGTTGCTATCTCGTTCTCTTAGCATACATCATATTATTGCAAAAGTCAAATTCTTTATCTATTATCTTTTGCATTCAAGTTTCTACATCAAACTTATCTTAATTTGGTACTATATTGAGCACTTCATTCGTATTGACAAGTTAGCCTTAAAGCACTTCATTCGTATTATACTGTTCAAGATAGCCTTAAAACACAAAATAAATGCAAAAATGTACAAATAGATAGTCATAAATGTACAAGTTGATGGTATTAATAGTCATAAATGTACAAGTTGATAGCCTTGACACATAACACATAAGTTTATTTCAATTCACAAATAAGGGTATAATAATGAACAAATAAGGTTATATCAATGAACAAATAAGGGTATATCCATGAACAAATAGGGTATATCAATGAACAAATAATGGTATACCATGGGAAAATCAGAACAAATAGGGTATATCAATGAACAAATACGAGTATATCAATGAACAAATATGGGTATATCAAAACTAATTATATGTGCATAAAAAACTACATAATATTGTATTCCTACACATAAATAAGGTTAAAAAATAATATTAAAAATTAAAAAAGTTCGAAATCAATGAATAATGTTATCAAAAACTCAATGCACAATTAGTTAGTTTTGGTGAACAATTGGTGAATATTGATGAACAAATCGCTATTTCTGATGAACAAACTGGGCGCGTCTTATAAAAACGTATTTTTCGAAAAATTCGTGAATAATTCGTCCGTGTCGTATTTTATTGAAAAATACGCGAAAAATACGGGAAAAATTCGCCCGTGCCGTATTTTATTTTTTTAATGAATGTTTAATCAGGGACGTTGATTTTTTGGAATGAACGATCGAGATTTATTCTTATTTCCCACACAAGCGACCATTCGCACCTTAATATATAGACAGAATAGTATTAGCTGGTTGACCTGTATTGTATGTTCCGTGAAACCCAAGCCATGCTCTTTTTTTTAACAATTACCCCCACTATCCGATACTCACTTATGTGCAATGTTGCTTGGTATGTAAGCCATATGATATGATGAGTACTAGACTACACTAAGCATAGTAAAAATTATAGGTTTTAAAAATACCGTTATTAAGAAAGAAATTGACAACAAATAGTAACTGAACTGAACCTACAGCTCAGAAGAGAAAACACAACACAATTAGACAGAAGGTTGGAAAGACATTCAAAGTGCAGGCTATGAAGGCCTGAAAAAACTGAAAGAAATTGGATAATAGAGTTCCAAAATTCCAAAAATTTCCCTTTTCTATCCATTTTATTTCTTGATGACAAATAATCTTATGTAATATCTGAACTAAAACCCATATGCAAAAATTTGTTTCTGCTTCCAAAGCAGAATCGAGCAGACGCAACCTTAACGTCATTGCCATTGCTTACTCTTTGTTCCATTTTGCATCAACACTTCTGGTTCAGTCTCTGCATTTCCCAGCACCAGTCAATCCTTACAGAATGACGAGCATCGAGAAACACAAAACCAATTGCCTTGGAAGTAATTGTTGAATCCTACAGGGACACATTGTAAAAGTTAAGTTTTTTGCTAAATCACAATTCAGTTAATGAGCACAGTAGTTCATCTATAAATAGAGCTAATCCCATTCATTCTTATCAAGTTGTAAAATATAGTCTTCAATGAAATCCATTTATTTCTCAATCCTAATCTCAGGATTTCACAATTATTATATGGCCAATGATGTTAGGAAAAAATTACCTTAGCAGGATATCTTGATATGCTTGAAGAAAAGATTCCCCATTGGATTGTGATCTAATACTGGATGAGATTAAGCTGCCGCTGCTTTATTACAGTCTATGGTATTTACCTTGCGCTCTCACCATACGCTTTAATCTCACTGCTCCTGCTTGGGTCTCAGGAGTTTGACATCATTGTCTTTCATTTGCTGACCCATGAAGAAAGGTGGAACCAGGTTAAGAGGCTGTCCTTGGTGATTATAACTGGCCATAGCAAAGTTTGAAGGAAGGGAAAGATTCATTGGTAATGGAATTGAGAGATTTCTAACTGCTGGGATCATGGGCGGAGCAGAGGACGTATAATTAGGATTGAGTCCAAAAGCACCATACAATCCACTGTTTGGTACGGTAGGAAATTTCATGTGCTGATACAAGGAGGAAGGGGCTCCACTGAAGTTTGCTAGGTAGTTGGGTCTTAAGAATTCGGTCTCGTACTCCATCTTCCTATCAAAGGGAGGTACATAGTCTTGAGGCTCCGTCTTGGGAAGGTGAGAGTTTCTTGGTAAGGTGAGGGTAGACTGGGAATTTGATGATGGAGGTAAATTTCCATTGCCAGAGTTCATGTGATTGCTGTTTCTGGCTGCTGGAACTACATGGTTGTGCTTTCCTTCATAAGTAGTTAGTACAAATTTCAAGTTGTGTGAGGCCCTCTCAACGTGCTTCCTAACTGTGCATCCAGCACTGGTACACTTGTAGTAGCTCCTGGAATTTTTCACCAAAAATTCAGGATAAATATGGGAAACAGGAAGAAAAAAAATAAAGAGAAGTTATGAAGAGATTTTTTTTACCTAGGATTTGGATTTCCTTTGACAACTTTCTGCCCATATTTGCGCCACCGGTAGCCATCATCAATGATGTCAATTTCACTCTCTATTTGGACTATCACTCTTGGTTCACGGAGAGCCCTGGAGCTCAAAGCTGTTTCTATCAAAGAACTCTCTTTCTTCCTGTAGAAACAATTGACATAGAACTCCAGCTTTTCTTAAGTATTAAATTAAATACGATCTTTCTTACCTATATGCCTAATAATTAAGGAATGCACCAAAAATATAAACCTTATAAAAAAACATAAAAATTCCTAAATCATTAAAAATCTCGAAAAACATTTACAAATCTAGCTTCTTAGCTTACTTGAAAAGATTGCTGTATATACCTTCTTTTGCTTTCAGTTTCAATTTCATCATCTTCTCCTACTGATAAGCTGCCTTGTGTGGTAGTATCTTCTTCTTCCTCATCATGGCTAGCGAGTGTTGAAGCGAGCTCTGGGGTTTCTGCTGATTCAATTCCACCCATTGGCTTTTGGTCGCTTGAATGTGGATCAGAAACTTCAGTGATAACAGATGTTGAGGATGTGATGTCCAAGCCCTCAGATCTCCATTCTGAACCCACTTTGGTATTATCCTTATTATAGCCTTGTTGCTGCATCTCTCTCCAGAGTGGGTCACCAATATCTGCTGACTCGCCAGATGGTACATTCGAACCAATTGTGGACCGACGAGTACTAGGTTGTGGTTTTGGATGACTGTGAGCTCCCTTATAAATGATTTCTGTAATTTCACCATCATGAGAGCGTTCGACCTTCTTCTTAACTAGACAATTTGGATGTGTACACTTGTAGTAGCTTCTCGGGTAGTCACTACCCTTGACTTGTTTCTGCCCATATTTTCTCCAGTTGTATCCATCTTCTGAGGTCTTTGCAGTTCCTGATGAAGGATATAGTCCCTTTTGGACAACATCCAAGGATTGACCTCCTACAGGATCTGCTACTTGTGCTGTTTCATTACTCTCTCTCATTTCACTATCAGCTACACCATATGAATGGGAGGAGAGTTGGAATGAAGAAGGTTCAGACTTCATGGCAATGTTAAATGGAATTGTTGTGTCAGCTGATTCAAGTCCCAAACTGTTTAGCCTAGGATTTTCCTGTTGTGCAAGAAACTCATAGCCAGTTGGAGGTTGAACCGGAACAAGGCTTTGACAATCATCCTCAGAATTGAAGCTCTGAATGAAATCACCAGTAGGAACTCATATTAGCAAAAGTAAGCAATGATTAGTAGTCTGATTTCCAGAACTGATACCAAGTTTAGCCTCGTATGAAGGACCTTATATTCTAATATCCTGTAATCTGAAGATGTCATTGTACTTCTAGCATCCAAGAATGCTTCTGACCACACTTTGTGCAAATGGAACAATCTCTTACCAGACTTAAATGCTAAAAGTGGCATAGGATTCCTGATTCCAAGCTAGAAAGACACCATTTTTCCATAACTGAATTAATATTTATTGGGTCCTTTTTCTGTAAGAGTGTAACAGATATGAAGAAATGCTGTTAGAGCATGTCAAGGCTGATCTTGGCCTAAGGTATGCATTTTGTAGGGTTTCTTCAAAACAGTAACCAGATTCTCTTGATCATCCCTATTAAGTCCCACTTTTAACAGATAAAACACTTGGATTATATTAAGAGTGATGTTACCAAAACAAAGGAAGTACTTAATCAACCTACATAATAGTTCAAAAACTAACAAAACATTGTGCATGGTGACTGATCAGAATAGGCCAAAAAGGAAATTGGAAAAAAAAAAAAAAAGAATCCACATTACTGACCTGATTCTGCAAGGGAGGATAGCATGGGAAAGAAACAGGATTCGCATGAGGCTTTAACCTGAAAGAAGAAACATCATCACCATCCTGCTCCTTATCTGCAGATATCGATGCTGAATGGAAAGTGGGATTATCATGATCAGGAGGTGATAAATCCATAGTCCCTGTGGTTGGAGATAGCTGCACCGAAAGGGAACAGATATTAGTATTAGGATCATAAGGTGCTAAATCTAAACACTATGAGAAGAGCTTCCTTACATAAGATCTCAAAATTATGTCATGAGATTGACCTTCTATTTGACAACTTCTATTCAAGCTCCATGATAGAATACAAAAATAATTCCAAATCTCTAGCATAATACTTTGTTGCTCTTTATACTTTATATATGATCCTCATAAATAAATCTTTCACCACTATATTTTACAAGATTGTCAATTAAGCTACATGAGATTGCAATTAAGTTCTGACTTCAGAACAAATATGACCAGATTCTGTTCATACATACATTGACGTATTAGTAATTCATCAAAATTCCAATCTTGATAATAATAGCAATACCTGAGAATTTGGCAGCATTACTGGAGAGTCCAACAGTTCATTTGGACTGATGCCAGATGGTATAGTCAAACAAGGCAATCGAGACGCTGATGAAGCCAAAGGGCTTGCATCATTGAAATCAAACTTTTCCATGATCCTGTCTCCATTGTTAGCTAGTGTATTATTGTCCATTACCATCATCGAAAGTTCATCTTCTCCTAAATGCGCCTCAGGATTTGGCATGAAAACCCCAGCATCTCTCACAAGGTTTCCACTGAGCTCATCAGAGAGTGATTTGGTAAAGCATGGATCAGACATGAAACCCGATAACAGTCCTGTTGGACTCATCATCAGGTCCCTCCAATCATCAAGTGAATCATCGGTTTCTTCCATTTAAGTATATATATTCTTCAAGAACTCAAATCACAGTTTCAGAGCGAGAAATTTGACCCTTAAACACTAATGATTTGCGAGTTTGAGGCCGCATTTCCCGATTCGAACTCGACTGAAGCTTTAATGATATTAATTTCAAATTCAACCCTAGAAGTCCAAGAAAAATACTAAATCTCACTCAGTCAATAGTCCGCCATTTTTTTCCTTTTTCGAATAAATTTCGTTTCAACAATCAAAATCCTGGACGGAGTCTTCCAATGCAACACCGATACTCTCAAGTAAAGATACTTCCAAACTGCAAAAACTCGCGCAGAAATGCCTTACGATCATCAAACGCGCAAAACAAAACTCGCTATCGAAAGTGACAAAAAGAAATTGAAACAAAGGAAGTTGAAAACGGCAACGGAGGAGTTTCGAATGCGAATCGAACAGAGAAACAGAATGAGGAAGTGCGAAAGAAACTCGAAATCAATTCCGAGTTTCTAGAGGGTTTCGTAGTGGCGAACAGAGGAAGAGATATAGAGAGTGGGAACGAGGAAGAAGGAGAAGGTTCAAGAAGGATTTAAATGAACAAGGGAAAAAAGAAGACAATGAAAATCGAGAGAAAATTGCGACTTTTTTCGGTGCCGGTGGTTACTTGTTAGTACACTACACCGTGTTTAAGCTATTTTAGGAAAGTTAAAAAAGAATTTAAGATTAAATTTATGATATTACCTACTACTAATACACTGCTAATAATTTTTCTATGAAGTTATCCATTTGTTTCTTTTTTTTTATCCGAAGTATAATTTATTTTTCTCTTTTTGTTTACAAGTGCTTTTACAATTTTAAACGAAAAAAGATCGAAAATTAATCTCATCCACGAAAAAAGAGTTCTTTTAAAACAGAAAAATGGGAGAAAAAAAAGCAAGTTTAGAAAATGAGTTGCAACAAACAGGCGGATTATCAGAGGATTGTTGTGCGAAATTAACACTATCAAATAAAATCTAGCGATAGAGAAAATATTGTTACCTAACTGAATTGTACGGAAGATCGTAGATTGCTTTTTTTTTGTTGTTGTTGCAACTAGATTATGTGATTTTCTACTAATTAATAATTTTACAAAAATCATTCAAATAAAAACTCATCCATGTTCCCTTTTTAAAAATCAAGAAAATATGCTCAAAATTTAAGAGTTGAGATCTAATGAAAATAAATATGAGGCATTAGATTAGATAAATCAAGATTGTAGACGATGCACACTTTCTTAAGAAATTTTTTAAATCAAAAAAATAATTTCGTCATTTATCCCATAAAATCCAATTTCTCCTTCCTCCTCTCTCCTTCCAACGTCCTTCCATCTTCCATTTGATTTTCTTCTTTCTTCTCTCCATTTACATATGTTAATTAAATGTAGTGATCATTTGATCATTTTTTACCACAATTGACTTATTTTTTTTATGGATTTAGCTATTTTTCGTGTTTCATAGAATTTGAATGTCCAAGTGGTCAAACTGAAGTTCAACCTCGACTGAGCATGAAAAATAATGGTAAATGGCTAATAAGAAGAGAAGAGAAGTTAAATTTCAAGAAGGTGATCTAGTATTCCTCAAGCTAAGACCACACGGGCAAAATACCCTTCATAGAAAAATCAATCAAAAGTTGGCAGCAAAGCATTTTGGACCTTTTAAGCTTCCGAGGAAGATTGGAGTAGTCACATATGAGCTAGAGTTCCCTCTCGAGTCTCGAGGCAAAAATTTGCTTGGTATTCCCTGTCTCCTCGTTGAAGAAAGTTATAGGAGAACATAAAGCCATAATTGAGGTTCCCTAAACTACACCGACAAAACACCTTTCATAGGAGAATCAATCAAAAGTTGGCAGCAAAACATTTTGGACGTTTTAAGGTATTGGGGAAGATTGGAGCATCACATATGAGATAGAGCTCTCTCAAGGCAAAAATTCAACTGGTGTTCCATGTCTCCTTGTTGAAGAAAGCTATAGGATAACATAAAGTCATAATTGAGTTGTCTCTAAGTTGATTATGGATGAAACTAAATTTATTCCAAGCGACATTTTTCGAGGATGTGATCCACTCAGACCAGTCAGGAGTGTGTCACAAGATTCTAGGTGCTTGGAAAGGCTAGCTAGCTTAGGAAGCCACATGGATGACATGTTTGGAGTTCAAGCAACAGTTTTCTTCATCCAACCTTGTGCACAAAGTTTGATCACTTGGAGGCAGTATTGATAGCACTCGTGGCAACCAAGTGGGACCTTTTATTTACAGCAACAAAAAGGCAAGAAAACAAGTGGTGAGGGCCACCAAGTCTGGCAATTCTCAAAGCTAAGAGGGGCTAAACGGTCCTTTTGTAATGGAGTCTGTTGGGAAGCATGATCTAGTAGCTAAACTAGATAAAGATAGTGGTGTGTCCGGTTCCGGAACCGGCGGTTCCGGTTCCTCGGAACCCTGGAACTGGGAACCCCCCGGTTCCTTGGAACCGAACCCACCACTAGATAAAGAGAGGCGGTGAGGGAAGTTGGTTTACTTTTCTTAGCATCCAAAATATCAAGGATGTTCCTAGGGCTCATTTGGGGGCATCTCTCCGTTTGAGAAGAGTGTCTTGTTATCTTGTTTTATCAACAATCAATAGAGTGGTTTCTGATGTTTGGTGTGAGTGAATCGTTTTATCATTCTCGTGTCTAGCATCCTCTTTTTTTGTCTAAAAATTTTCTGGAGAGTGAATGGAATTTCAGATCAACAAGAAGGAAGAATAATGGTCACTCTGTAAACTCATTTCAAATTTGAGGAAACAAAAAAGCTGGATCAGCAACCTTTCAAAATGATCAGCTAAGCGTACTTCTAAAGTAGGTATTTCAGTTTGCTCTTCACTCGATCAAAAATACATGTGCATAAGACCAATCCGTACAACAATGGGTAATTTTTCCGACTGGGTGACTAGAACATTGTGTTATTCTTCTTCCTCTTCCTCTTCCTCGTCCTCTTCAGACTCTGAATCTGCTGTCTTTAGCCACTGAAACATAAATTTCACATACTCGTTGGGATTAGAATCCAATAAACATTTCTTCATTTTTAGGCTTGGGGGAAAGGAAAGAAAGGGGCAGAAAGTATTACATTAAGGAAAGTCTCTGACTGCTTTAAGAAGATCTTATCAGCTTCATCAGCACCTTCTTTCTCTGCTGCCCAATCAAGTACAGCCTCTTCTTGTATAATTTCATCTTCATATAGACGATGTAAAATCTGTTCACAATATAATTTAGAGTGTTAGAATATTCAGTATCTAGGTTTTGAGCCTAAAAGTGCAAAATGAATAGCAAAGTTGAGAAGTATAACATACCTGAGAAAATAAAGGAGAAAATTCTCTAGTTGACTCAAGACACATTTCTTCAAACTTGAGTATCACTTCAATCTGGACAACAGACATAAAACAAGGCTGTCATGCATATTCCAAAAATCGACTCTTCTTCTATAGAAGAAACTACCACAAGGATGGAATATATTTACCTCCTCGTCTATGGATGGCAAGTAATACTTGAGAAGCTTTTTCCAAGTGGCAACCACTTTAGCAACATTAGTATACAAATCACCTGAAATCAAACCACAACAACCCATCCATAAGATGTAAGCCCTACACTATGTATGCATATAAACTTTCTCAAAAGTAAATTGGGAAAATTAAAGAAATTTATCACATTCGAAAGAAACAGAAGTGCAAAAAACCTTGTATATCTCAAAATTTTAAATTAAGCAAAAGCCATCCTATAACAATGACAACAAAGTGTTTTTGAGGATGGAAACCCACCATTTGACTTGTGTGGAGTATCAAATGCAAGCTTCATCATTGAATAGAATAAAGCACTAGCACAGTCTGATGCAACCATGTTGTAGGACAACCTACAAAAAACAGAACTAAGGTGTTACAGCTTTACAAGTTACCAAGTGAATCAAGTGACCAACCTATGCCTCCATGGTGAGTCATTGAGTATTAAATGTAACTCTGCCAGAAAACTAGGTGAGTACTGCTTCTGGTACAAATTGAAAGTAAAGGAATCACTATTGGAAAACATTGAAGTACTAAAGATCGCTGTTCAAACCATTCCCTAGGACCAACATTACATGTAAACAAACAATTGTAGCCAGATCACAAGAGAAGAAAGCATACCGAAGGGAATTTACTTCTAAGATAACATTCTCCACACTGATATTCTCATGTACTGCTCTCAGGAAAGTTGCTTCCACCTTCAATGGATGATGCAGAAGCAACTAGTCAGCTTGCATCAAATAACAGAAAACACATACTAAGATGCAGTTTTTTACCTCTTTATCAAAAGAGTCATCCTTAGAATCGTCGATATTATCATCAGAATCCATACTATTTGTAGTCAATTCCCCTGAAGGAGGAAGCATGCTTCCATCTTGTTGAGGTACATTGAAATCATCCTCTACTGCTTGAATGGTCTCAGCAAGCTTATGAGCAGGAAGTGGTGCAACTGAGTACCTCCATTCCTCTTCAGAGCCTCCTTCCCAAATTGGCCAGATACAACCAGCACCACCACTACCAACCTTACAGAAAATAAGACATAGGGGTCACTACCATTAAATTTAATCATCAATCAAATGAGAAATTATTTTTGACAACTTAGCTTCAGCATTTTTAGGAGGTTATTTTGCCTTTTGAACTAGTAATATGTTAGAAATATGGAATTTTGAGCATTTCAGCTTACACACAGACCTAGGCCAAGTGTAGAAAGCTTATCAAATATTTTCTTACACCAGCCACCAAATGCAAATGTGAGCATAAGAGCATAAATTGTATTTCTTCTCAACCCACCTCAGAAGCAGCTGATGGTATCTCTGTTGATCTGGATGTCAGGTCACCATCAGATACTCCAACAGAAGTGCTTAATGCTGCAGAATAAGAAGAAATTTTTCAGTAATGACTGAGACATCGATGAGCTGGAGACTACCCATACCAGCTCGAATGAATTTTTCTCTGACACATAGAAATAACTACAAAGATAGTATGGAATGCTATGCCATTTGTTAAAAAGCTGCAAATTTCTGTGACCACAACAAACACTGAGCAAGAGGTTGAATCTTTAAGTGGTGAAAAAACACACATGCTGGAAGTCATTTCCACCTTAATGGTGTTCTACACTTCAACCCTAGTGCATAGAGAACATACAAACATTTTTTCTTTTCAAAACAGACAATCATGCATGTAAAACTCTGCCTGGAATTGTAAATAAACTCAGTTGAGTACGACTATTGTTCCATATCTGATTTTTAATGATGTCTAGAATTCAGTTACAGAGCATTGGATAAACTTTCAGAAAATCATGGACATTGGACTCACAAGTAACTTCACCCACTCCACCAGTACTGTCTGCATATTCTAACTCCTCATCACTGTCTTCAGCAGCCGGTTGTTGAAACAGAGAAACTTTTGAATAAGCAGGAACAACAAACTCCGGTCCGATAACAACCTATATAATAGAGAAGACTTATCAAGCCACATAATAAGATTAAAGTGAAGTAGAAGGCAAATACTCCATGATCATATACATGAGTAGCCCTAAAAGCACAAATTAAAAACATGATTGGATGGACACTACACTAGTTCTGTGGTAGTCAACTAGTCATTACAAAAGTGTCAGATAATTAAGTATAAGCTTCTTGCCTTGGTGGATTGTGGGTGAAGCAAAGGAAAGATAGAAAGGCCTTAAAATTACAGTTTATAAATCCAACAGAGAGGTAGGAGGTAGACAGCATATCCTCACCTTCTACCAATGAAATAGACTATCTTTACCACTAATCAGCCTATCCTTCAAAAAAAATAAGAAGACTAATAAGCCTAATTATCAACAATATGAGTGCATATGTTATCATCACCCACACTCAACCAACCACAAATCTGTGAACCCAAAGCCAAACCTTTCATTCACTAAACTCCATCACTTGAAGCCATACTATGTTGGAAAATTGCAGGATAGAGTTAGCACCTTAAGACAAAAAACTATGATAATCCTCAGTGGGATTTTCTACCATAAGTGATATGTACCATATAATATGTAATGTGAGGAAGTAGCTTGTTTCAATATGTTTTCAGAGCTTCATATAATGGTCATGCTGAAAATGATGAATATTTTGATAACCTAATAAATGAACACTGAACCAACAATGGCACAATGCCCATACCCCAAAAATAAAACTATAGTCAAGTGGAACTGAATGTCAAAAGGCAGACTTAGTCCTAAAACATGAAAGTCATGATTGGACAGGTACCTTGAAGGAAAGAACAACCCCAGGCTCCAGAACTGAGCCAGATTTCATTACGACTCCATCACATACAATTGCATGCTTTAAGTCACACCCATCTTCAATAGTGACATTGTTCCATATATAGGAACCTTCTATAGAGACATTTGCACCAATTTTGCACCCTTCTCCAATAACTGAATTTGAAATTTTACTGTTGTCCCCTATGATGGTGCCATTTCCAATCACAGTGAAAGGACCAACAACTGCACTACGTGATTGTGTTATCCCTAAACAAAAGAAACATATGTTAACATGGACGATAAAGAACAAGAATACTTCAGTGCATGTTGAATACCGCATAGCCACCTTTGTATTCTTTGTCCACCTTTTCCACATTAGTATAATTGATTAGAGTTGTTATGCAGTAGTGTAATATTTGCCTTCTCTAGTCTTTCCATATTTAAACTTGACATTCTTAATTACAGAATATGATTCATTTTTATACAAACTTTTCTGATGATAAAAGATCTAAACTAAATGCATTGCTTATTAGCAAAAAGCGCTTATTATGTACAAGTGCAGCAAGGCCTAAATAGAACACTACATGTTGGAAAGCAGAATAACCTAAAATTTTCTAAACTAAATTATTAAAAGAAATACATGTTTGTAGAAGCAGCACATCCTAAAGATAACAGTGCAAGCATGTAAGAAGTCAATTAAAATACCTGACATATCTTAATAATCAATTTATCAAGCTAAGAACAGCATTATAAATAAGTTTCAAAATAGGATATGCAATTATGCAGTCAGAGTTCATTTATGATCACCACCTGATGCTCTGTACATTCCTTGTCTTTCCAGTTTAGTTGCAGAATTTCCAAATGAAAGCACATCAGGCACCAAAGGGTAAGTCCATCTCTGAATTATGTCTTTGCTGATGGTATCATAGCTACGATAATAGTCAATCTTAGCAGCATAACTCGAATCTATTTCATGAGTGAAAATCTTGTATCCCATGATCTGGAAACATAAACTGTTGTAAGGATGACAATAGTACCATGAAATGTTGATGTGTCACTATTTTTTTTTTTGATATTTATATATATGCATTTCTTTTTTTGTATACTTAGATATTTAAGGGCATGGCTGAATCGGACAAACAAAAGGATCTTCATTTCATCAAGGTAGTTAGACAGAAAGAAGTTAAGATTCACAGATTCAACAAGGTAGTTAGACAGGTATCCTCTAGTTAACTTATATAAAACAAAAGGATCTTCATTTCATATTCAATCATTGAACCTCTAAAATATATGTTTAGCTCACACGGTTCATTACAGCAGAGACCTTTTCATTTCTAAATGCCCAAAGTAGTAAACAGTAATCCCAGTCTAGCATCTTTCAACTTTGCAATCAGTAGCCCTATATGGCACTTTTATAGTCGTAAATTCACTAGAGCTTTTTATTTAATTCACAAACAAGGATTAGAAAAAATAAAGATTTGTTTCTGTAAAGTATGGATATCCTCTATTCGTGACTGTAAATGTGAGAACGGATCAACCTAGCTAGTAACTTTTTTTTAAATTTCTCCATAAAAATACAATGCTAGTGAAAGCAGGTTACTCGCAACAAAGCGACACTAGACTAATACAAATTTTAGTGCGAGACCATATCTAGCCATATAAACAAGCTGATTTTAAGCTTAAATAAGATGAAGTAATCTGACAAGAGATTTATCGTCAAAACTACATACATCATCAAGTAGTAGTCCCTTGACAAAATGGCGACGGAGATGCTGATAATCAAAATTGTCTGTGAACAAACTGAGAACTTCCGGAGAGCAAATATCAATATAGCAATCCTACAAGAAGCAATTGAGCACGTCAGGAATATAAAAAATAAGAATTGATGTTTCACATCGAAAAAGCATCCATGCTTCCACAACCCAACATTATTATGGTTTAAGGCTGAATAATACTAAACAAAGAAAAATCATATCAGCTAAATAGAACTAGCCATTTAGCCAGCACAATGATATATGAGTATTAACACCATAAGAGTTTTTTTTTCTAAAACCACATTTAAACAAACTATTGAGAAATTAAGTTGTTAAACAAGACTTATATCAATTAACAACTTTTAATTGAAGGTATATCTATTTAAAATTTGATATAAGGGCTAATCACCTGCATGTCATTATGCATTGAAATGGTCGGGTTCTCAGATAATAGATTCTTGTCCAGAGTTATAGTCCCTTTAACATGGTCGGCCTTATCTTCATAATACACTAGCTGCTTTGTGTCGGGGTCAATTGCCATAAAGAGCTCATCAGTACCAAGACGTGACTGATGAGTAACTGTAGAAGGCTTTGATCTCTTAATGACCATGGTCATTACAGCATTACTATCTTTCTTCTTCCTCTCCTTATGTTCCTGAAGGGCCTGTGTAATTGACATATTGCTGACTGTGTCTCCAGCAATGAGGATAAAATCTCCATGTATCTGCCAACAGAAAGCAGAACGTATCAGGAGACCATGGTTTACAATACAATTGTGTGGGACATGAACACAGTTATCCTCCTCAAGGTAAATAGATGCTAAAAAATGAGTATTTTATCAGCTTTTGTAAAATAAAAATTAGCTGCATGTTTGCATAGATAATCCAGATGACAAAATCAATTTAAGGACCAATGTAACAATATTCCCTTTCCTGTTTAGCAAATATGGGAACAGAATCTTTGTAACTTTAAAAGAGAATAATGTCATGAAGTAGCACAGGAGTACCAGAAAAATTACTTGCTCAGTAGGACAAGATGTGGCCCTCTTTTATACTTCATTAGGTAACAATAAAGGATAGCAACAAAGAAAATTGTCTAGGAAGATTCTAATGAAAATATCAAGCATATTACACTAGGGTCTGATTTAATATAGCATGAAACATTTAAGTCATGAACATATGCACATCTCAAAAAGGCTACAGAATTAGAGAATTCAACCTACCACATGGCGCTCATATATCAATCGCAAGGCATCTCCAGCACTGACAGAATTGTTCGACTCAATTGTAAACACTGAAAAGTGAGGTTGCTTAACCCATTGCGAATTTTCCAAGTAGGAAATCACTTGCTTAGAATGAGCACAGCAAAACACAAAAACCTCCTCTACCCCTGCAGATTCAAGCCACGAGAGGGAATAGTCTATCATGGGGATGTTGACTAGTGGTAGGAGTACCTAAAACAAAAATGTAACTTAAATAAGTATAACATCATTATTCAAAGAAAAATGCCACATTGGTGATCATCTGAAACTCATGAACTTCCAGCAAAAATTATGAATCATAGACATCCAAGAAGTAACATCAAACACTAGGTTAATTAACAATGAGTTCTGTGAACAGCATTTGGTTATTCACATATCGGTTCACCATCACAAAGATGCTAATCAACTGATAAATTCTGTACAGCCAAAAACCAGCGTTCAAGTGAACAGTATCAAACCCTAAGTCACAGAAACCGATTCTTTCTTCCTTTTTCCCATCAATTCAGCGCCCGCAATAATGATAACTTCTTTGATTAACTATGCAAATCAAAATTTCTAATCCCCGGAGGTAGAGTAAAACAGCGGCGTATAGCAATTACCTTGGGGCGTTCAAGAGTAATGGGGCGAAACTTGGTGGCAAAACTATCGGCGAGAAGAATAGCTTGCAAGCGGACACGTTCAAGCTCGTCTGCGTCCTCAGAAACCCTACTTCCTTTCCTCTGCACCATGGTTCTATCCCTTAATTTCCCCTAAACCGCTTCTAATTACTGCTAACAATAAGGAGAAAACCCTAGCACACTTGTGGAGAAGTTAAGATGTCCACAGATTGTCTTCCCTCTCTCCCCCTCCCTCCCTCCGTCGTAGGTCCAATCGGGGATTTTGCGTTTCCGGATGCTAAGAGAAGACGAACCCAACTTAACGAGAGACGATGCGAATAATGCCCACTTGCTCAACTAAAAGAATACGCAATAATAAAAAAAATCTTATCTAAATTATATTTTACGAGTTTGGTTCAAATGAAACAAACTCTTATCCTGAAAAATAAAACGAATGCACTTTTGCTAGTTCGTAGTGCACTTTTCCTACTTCAGAGTGCACTTTTTCGCATTTGTAATTTTCGTACTTTGTAGTGCACTTTTCGTATTTTTTATAGTACACTTTTCGCATTGCACTTTTCCTAATTAGTAATGCACTTTTCCTAGTTAGTAGTGCACTTTTCAATTTTCAAGATAAGAGTTTGTTTCATTTGAACAAAACTCTATATTTTTTTATCATAATTATCATACTCATAATTATCATAACTATAACCTAAAACGGGGTTAAAAAAATTATTAAACGATATATGTCATTGTAGTATAGTGGTAAGTATTCCCGCCTGTCACGCGGGTGACCCGGGTTCGATCCCCGGCAACGGCGCCAAATTTGATGAGGTATTTTCGGTGGTCGTTATACCTATCAAAGAATCCTTAACTTTACCAAACTCAGTAGAGCGGTAAGTAAGGGTCGAACCCACAGAGACTCGTGTAAATGCGTTATTGCTTAAGTGCCAAGTAACTAAGATGGGGGGTTTATTGATGAAATTCTAAACTACTATGCAAATTGAAAACTAACTAAGAATGCAAATATGATTGAGTTTAACAAATATGAGAAAAACGTGTTCAACTAATTAGATCCATCACTATTAAGGACTAAAACCCAAACTTCAAATTTAGTTGATAGACCAACCAGTTCTAACAACCCTAATTATCTAATAACCTAGAAGACCTTCTAGATTCAA
This sequence comes from Fallopia convolvulus, assembly GCA_964016875.1. Lineage (NCBI taxonomy): Eukaryota > Viridiplantae > Streptophyta > Magnoliopsida > Caryophyllales > Polygonaceae > Fallopia > Fallopia convolvulus. Next base: position 44,473,156 of record OZ024724.1, read on the forward strand.
TTAAATAACAGCATGAAGATTCAAGTTATCAATAAAAACAAACACTTAGAGCAACCAGACATCTAAGTGACTTGTGAATTTATTCCCTACTTTAATCAACTTGTCCAACCGGTACTAAATTAATTAAAGTCTACTCTTGATCAGATTAACTCCAACTAGTAATTAATCAGATTCAGTTGTAAATTAACCTAGAAATTCTATTAGGTAGCTAATCTAATAAAACCCTAGAATAATTCTGATTCAATTAAGCACAGGGAATAATTTCTATTCTAGTTCATTGAGAATCAATTAAACCTCACAATCATACACAAATCATAACTTCACTAATTAGCCAAACACAAGGAAAATTAGCAATGCATAATTGAAATTGAAATCAAACTTACAAGAGGTTCAAAGATTGCTCCTTTGAGAAAACTCTCTCCAAAGAAACTCTAGCCTCCAAAGTTGATCAAAAGTTATCTAAAAATAAACTAACATAAAGTATTTATATGTCTCTAAAAATAACTCTCATAAGATATAATAAACCATACAACTCGGAAATCATAAGCCCATAAATCCAAATGTCAAAGCCCAACATCAAAACTCGGCCCAAATCCAACGTCCATGAAAAAGCCCAGATTGCGCGGCATCGGCCTGCATTGCACGGCCGCGCAATCTCCTCCCCGCGCAATTATACTCAGTCGAGATTGCTCGGGCAGATTGCGCGGGTTTGATCCCGAGCACTTGCTTGACTTCTTGGCTCGATCTTTCTTGCTTTGGCTCTTCATCCTAGTGCATCCTAGCTTCCTTAGCCTCGTCCATCTCGTCCACCACCACTATGATCCATCTGCACTCGCCCCGTTGTTGCTCCTGAACCTAGAAACTTGTAAAACCGAGCAAACCAGCGCATAATACCCGACAACACAAAAACCTAAAAACTACCTAAAAACTAACCAAAACCTACCCAAAACATATATAAAACATGCATCTAAACTACTCCTATATGCGAGCTATCAGACCACGCCAACCTTTTTTTAAATAATCTTTTATTTTAGATTGGAATACGCAATAATATTTTTTAAAAAAAAGTATTCATGTGATATAGGATAGAAAATCTCATTCTTAAACAATTTTTAATTTTTGGATATAATACATAGTAAGATCGTTAGGATATTTTTTTTATGATATCATACAAATTCTAAAATATTTATTTTATTTTTAGATAGAATCGTTTTTTAACTAAGATATCTTAATTGAATAGTTATCTCCTTGCCAATATGATTATTATTATAATCCAATCATTTAATCTTGATTAGTATGATAATAGCCTTATCTCTTTACCAATTTGTTATATTATTATAATCCAATTATTCAATCTTGATTAGTTATGATAATTGTCTTATCCTTTACGTAGATCATAACAAAAATTTATATTTAAGCATTTACATGATTATTTTTCTGGATAATAAATATATTTGAAAATATTTTATTATTAATATTTTATTTAAGAAAAACCCGTACAAGGTACGGGAATACATACTAGTCATCATCATAACTATAACCTAAAGCGGAGATTAAAAAAATTATTAAACGACACATGTCACTTTTAGATTGGACCACATCAACCCTTTTTTTAAATAATCTTTTATTTATGAATATGATAAATTACCTCACCTTGTACGAGTTTTAAAAATAATAAATAAAAATTAATATATGTAAAGATATTTAAAAAAAATCAATATATTGATTGTTTTATTTAACAATAAATATAAACAATTAAAAATAATCAATTAAGATAACTTCGTTAAAAAACTTTATTAAAACCAATCTTTGACAAAATAATTAAGTTTATTATGATATTTTTTATGATATATATCATACAAGCGGAGGTTAAAAAAAATATTAAATGACACATGTCACTTTTAGATTAGACAACATCAACCCTTTTTTTTAAATAATCTTTTATTTATGGATATGATAAATTCCCTTACCTTGTACAAGTTTTAAAAATAATAAATAAAAATTAATATATGTAAAGATATTTTAAAAAAATCAATATATTGATTATTTTATTTAACAATAAATATAAACAATTAAAAATAATCAATTAAGATAACTTAGTTAAAAAACTTTATTAAAACCAATTTTTGAAAAAATAATTAAGTTTATTATGATATTTTTTATGTTATATATCACACAAATATTAGGATATTTATTTTATTTTTAAATAGAATGCATATGCCAGATTTAGATAATTAAGTTTAATATAAAGACAATGTAATATACGTACAATCTTATATCACTATAATTAACATTATTTTGAACGGTCCCATGTATATAATAAATTGCTAAGTTTATCTTATTACTTATCTATTTTCATAATTAAATAAATTATCATGGTTTGTGTAATAATTTAATTCGTACTACTAATAAAATATTACTGTTTCAAAATTAAACTTTTATAGTTTATTTTAAATATTTATTCAAATTTTATATTTAAGCATTTACATGATTATGTTTTCTCGAAAAATAAATATATTTGAAAATATTTTATTATTAATATTTTATTTAAGAAAAACCCATACAAGGTATGAGAATACATATTATGTATGAATATAGAATTATTTTTATTTTTTTAACAATCTTAAAATTTTGGGCACTAAACAAGACTAGAAGCTATGTATTATAAATTTATAAGAAAAGTGTTTCCAAAAATATAAAAAAGTAAAATAAACAATATGTTCTACCTCTTATACTTATGCAAATTAAAACATAAAAACGATAAGTAAAAAGAACAAGCCAATAAAGAATTTTAGGACTAATCCTCAGTTGTTGATTTATTAATAAAGTGGTGCTAAACTCGAATCATACTGGTGACATGTATGAAAATATTGATATATATTGGGATGACATTATGTATGTAAAAACAGATATTAGGAGAGTCTCCCCTAAAATGAGGTCATAAAGTATCATATCCAAATATAGAGCAGTGTTGATCAATCAAACTGGGCAAGCTAAAGACAAGGCTAAAAAAATAAAGAATTTTTTAAGGTTGCTAATGTTTTGGTCGAATTTAGGGGTTTTTCTCTAATTTTTTTTGTTCATTTAGGGTTACTAATTAAGAAATAAGTGAACAGAAAAATTAGAGAAAAAAACAGTATAAACTCAAAAAGGAGATCAATTGTACATAAAATATACACTAAAATTTGAATATAACAAGAACAAAACTAAATTTCAAGAACGATCCTCCATTCCATTCCATGTCGATGAGAGTAATCAAAGAAGACGGAATCAGGCCAAGGAAGTAATGATCGAGGCATTGGCTTATGTAAGATTCTTTCGAATCCTAGCCACCACCACAATCATCATCTCCTGGCCGGGCTACGTCTTCTGATCATTATAAATTAGGCTCAATAATCCATCTTTATTAATGTGACTTTTTTTAAAATAGACCACCGTATTTTGATTATGATTTCTTAATGTATATAAAGAGATTAGAAAGGACACTATATAGGGAGATTAACTTATATCCCAAGCAAACTCAAAACACGTGATATTTTAAAGATTGCACCGTGATATTTTTTTGTTGTATTTGTGAATTGTTTCAACTAGTTATATACTAAATCAGAAGTTAAAATAATGTATAAAATGGTCCCACAATGAACCACATTATCTTTTTTTTTATATCAATTTGATTGGTTGAAATTTGATTGGATTGTTTTTAATTAGTTGTATTTATATATTCAAAAACAATCTACTACTAATAACTAAAGCCAAAGCAATTTTTGTCACCACATTGCGCAACATCATCACCTTTATTAAAATAATAATTTTAAATAGTTAGTTTTGCAAAAACGTTATCTCCAAACAAACATAAAGATAAAATAACATTTGTAACCCAAATAAATATAAAGATAATATAATATTAGTAGATTTGACCAATATAGATAAAAAAGAACATTATGTTTATTATATTTGTAAGAGATAAATTAAAAAAGATAAGAAAAAATATGTACACATGATCACATATATATATCTTTGAAATAAAAATAGTCATATCCATCTATAAATATATATTAAAGTTGTAACTGTTTTAGCCACCACCCCATTAGTTTTGGACCCACTTTATATTTAAAAAATTATTTTTATTATTTTTCCAATTAAATACTTCTCTATTCTGGCCCCACTTTATCTTTATGTTTTTATCTAATTATAAATTTTTTTTTATCTTAAATCAAATTTTGATTAAAAAAGAGTAAAAACTTTAAATATCCATATAATTACTTGCCTAAATTATTTTTTTATAAAAAGTTATATTATTTTTTCCTTAATTTTCTCTTTTGATTGTTTATGTAAATATAGAAGATTTTTTATCTTTAAAAAAATCTGTATTTTTTAATCTTTTCTTATTAATTATCTTTTTAACTTTTTATTGAATAGATTTTCAAAGATTTTTATTGTAAATTACTACATCTCTATGGTATGAGCGTTGATTTTCACCCAACGAAATCAAATTAAAACACCAAGCGGTCAAATTGGTCCAAACTCGGGTCCGGTCCACGTTCCATAGTTTTAATGAAATACGGTTCACCGGTCTGGACCGGACCGTGTTTATTCGGTCCGGGACTGGTTGCACAACCCTATTAATAGTGATCTAATGGAGCTGAATTTGTTATAATTGGAAAGCTAATTCAAAGAGTTACAATTCATATTTTTACTCTGAGTCCAAATTCTAACTCGAATGGAGTCAAAACAACCTCTGAAGTGTCACCTAAATCCTGAACCGAGAGGAATTGTGTAGGGTAGCAGGATAAAGCGCGGTTGCGCTTTTGGAGGTCAACCTGCGCTTTCTGGTTTTACACAGAGACATTGGGTCGTATAAAGTTTGGATAATAATTCAGATAGATTATTCAAGTGAATTGAGAATCAAGAGAATCAATGATCAATAAGCATATCTATGATGAATTTAACCAATTGAACATATTTCTCTTATATTACAATCAACATTGCATTCATATTTACTTTTTAGTTTGCACCTCAGTTTAGAAAAATCATTCAAAACCCCCCATCTTAGTTACTTGTCATCTAAGTAATAACATAAATACACGAGTCTTTGTGGGATCGACCCTTACTTACCATTCTACTAAGTTTGGGTAAGTTGGGATTCTTTGATAGGTAAAACGACTGAAAAATACCTCATCAATAACCTATAATTTACCTCCTTCGGTAGGCCTAGGGTACGGTAGGTGGGGGCGCTTGTTTGTAGCGTTATCCAAACTAGTCTTAGTTAGCCTTGTGTCAGTTTCCGGATTGGGTAAACCGAAAATGGTCAAACTTGTGGTTTGACCATACATTTTTTTTCAACTTTTTCCCATCGGCTAATGGGAAACCGTCAATTCCAACAATTGGAACAGTCGATTTTGTAATAACTGCGGTTTTTGAGGATATTTTTGAATTTTCCTCGGATATCCTTTTAACCTTTTTGGTTCGTTTTAACGCTTAATCCAATATTTTTGTTGGAGATTAAATCCTAGGAAATTGTTGGTGATATCCTAAAATCACAAAGAAATGATTTTATGGATCGGTGTGAATTCTAGGATTTTTCGGTGGAAAAAGAATATTTATTGGATAAGCCGTCTTTTTAAATATGTACCGAAAATGATTTAAAATACGAAACGGAAGCCTTAAAAATTGAAGGTAGCAAGATAAAATCATAAAAAATTGATTTTATTGGACTACATATTTTACGGGACGTTTTTCATTTAGTGAGTTTTTTCACCCGAGGTACATAATTTTACCGCTTTAACGCGAGTCCCGTTCCGAGACGGGTTTTGATTTTTAAACCGCCTTATCTGCCTTGTCTTAATGAGGAAGGAACGAAAGAGAATTCTATCCTCCAACATATCTTCTGCTTGGTCAAAGTTTATCATCTCGTTAAAAATGAAAGGAAGGAACCGAGAGAGATATTTAGACGGAACAACGCCGGACATGGGAGCTCTCCACCGCCGGCAACTTTCTCCGCCCCGTCCACCATAGCTCCTCCACCTCTCACCTTCTTCTTCTTCCATGTGTGTTGTTGCCGCTAGGAGGAGCTGAACCAGCAAGAGAATAGGACGGAATGTGGACTTCGGGAAGAAGGAGTTCGAATCCTTCACCGCCGGTATATCTCGGCCTTGTTATGGGCCACCGTCGGCGACCGTTGGCTTGTCCGACCACCAACCACCAAGAGGGCTGCTGTCGGGCAACACCCAGCCACCCTCGGGCTCGGTGATCGAGCCATGATCGAGCCAAACGAGCCATGGGCTCGAGTGAAGGTATATACGATCGAAATTAATTAGCGGGCTGATTGCGGAGCCACCGTAAGGGCCTTTTGATTCCGCTTTGCTAATTAAATTTATGGTTTTTATAATCTTGACGTTTATACGGTTCCACAGGTTCGAACCGCTCGTGAAACGGACGTCCGGATTAGAAAGTTGTAGGAGTTGAGAATGACAACTAAGGATTTATTATATATCGATATTCGGAAATTAAATCGTTTATCGATTAGAAAGTTGTAGGAGTTGAGAATACAACTAAGAAGTGTTTCTGTGAGCTCGTTGCTGAGAAATCCTTTGGTTATATTTTTCAGAGGGATGATACAGATTACTGTAGGAATTGTTAAGGACATCGAGCACGCCTTATAAGACAAGTGAACGATTCTCTCTTGCGTTATTGTTATTAAATGAGGAATTGTATCCCATTTAATATTTGCGTTGGGAACAACTTGTATGATTAATAAAATATGATAGGTTGTTATATTTGTTAGAAATAATGACCATGTTGTTATTCAGTTTTGCGCTAGAACTGGATTTAGGTCCATTATGGGTGACCTTGTATGCTGTCTCCCACTGAGACTTTGTTGTGATTAAGATAGTTCAGGGAGTGGTTTTATACCCTCTCTTTAAAACAATACTACATTAGGAGGGGCCTAATCCTAATGGCGAGTCATGACTCTCTTCCCCTACTCTTCGTGTGAGAGGGTTGATAGGCACTCTAGCTAAGTGCAGGTTCAGCACGGTGTAATGTAGACGACCTGGTAATAGGCCTCTGGGATCTCTACCTCACCATATGCAAAATGAAAGATCAAGGATAACTTAAGTCTTATGATCTTGGTGTTGAGATGATTATGGATGAAACAGGCCCTCTAATCTCTACAACATCGGGACTCGTGCTATTCGGGTTGTTCAAGGATGAAATAAGCCCTCTGACCTCGGTAGCATTGTGTTCCTTCGGCAGTAGTTCGGGCCGATTAAAAGCCACCAACTTGTTGTGAAAAGTTATGAAAGTAATATAAGATAAGTGCGTTAGGCACATTAATATACCTGAATGGTTCGTCCAGTCGGAAAGCCATTCTTACACCCGGTTATGAATGATTCTTAATCAAACTTTGATTAAGTCAATCTGATTAGTCGACGGAGGTTTTTCAAAATGTTATGTGAGTAATATGAGTTCCCAACAATTGTTTATGCTTCTTAAAGAAACCACAAGCGGTGGTGTGCTCTCTCTTGTTTATGCAAGTCTCCTTCTTATTCTCTATAAGACTGCTAACTGTTGGATCATAATCCGAGTCTATTCGGATTTGAATGCCAATATGTTTAGTTACAACCATAAGAACCAAGTTAGTTTCTCCGCTTGCTAGTCTATCATTAGACTAACCCGTCCATCTTCTTTTCTTTTATATGGTCGGCTGGTGTCCACCGTTGTATACGATACATCAGGTTCTTCTTAGAAGTTGATTCAAGATGCGGATTCAGATGTTTGAAGCTCCAGAAGTTGAAGAAAGGTTTTCAATGGTTATACTTGAGTGAAGATCATGGTTGAACTAATTCAAAGTGAAGCTGAGTTTCAGAAATAAGAGCTTATGGAAGACTGGATGAAGATTTTGTTTAAATAGAAGGTTGTGTTATTTATTTATTCTTTTTGGATTAAGGTTTGTATAAGACCAATTGTATTTATTCCGCTGTAATGTTTGTTTTAGTTTGTTCAGTCAGTTTAAAGCCTTGGGTAGCTTCGGTTTAGTCTTAATCGAGGTTACTGGCGGTAATACCTCCAGGGTAGTAAGGGGGTGTTACAGAAGTGGTATCAGAGCTAAAAGTTCCTAAGTCTTGCTTAAGACTTTCATCTTCTATATAGAATTATGGAGAATTCTATATTGGTGTTGTCTTAGAACCATTTTCGGAAAGTGGTTAAGATTGAAGGTCAGACTCGTGAAGAGATAGAAGGAGGAAAGGGAATTGGAGAACATGAGGTAATAAGTTTGTAATGGTTTATGTGAAAAGGTACTATAGTGGACATTTGATTCCCTAGAGATGGGAATGGATTCCGAGAAGGATCCAAAGTAAGATCACGTGAAGATTCCTAAAGTTGAACCGGTTCTAGACCAAGTTCTCAATAAATTCCTATTCTCTTTGGAGAGTTTGAATTGGGTGTACCCTCGTTGTTTCTTCCATATTAGGAGACTTCTTGTGAGATTTTGAAGTTAAGTATTGTACTTCATAAAGACTTTCTAGTTTGAAGGTTTCCTATTTTAAGCTCGTAGGATGGAAGATTTCAAGTTAAGAATTTTTGTTAGAAAGTTCATGATTCAAAGTTATGAAAGAAATTGTTAATTTCTTTTCTTGATATGTTAAAGTTCAAATGTTGTCTATAAAAAGGAAATTTTAAAGTGAGTTTCTTTGACATCGAAGTCATAAGAGTAAGAGTTTTCACGAGTATATTCTTATAGGAATTTCTGAATTTTGAAATTCGAGTATTAATAGAAGTTTGGAGTTGGAACCTCTACTTCTCAATGGTAAGATTTGGAGAATCTTATGAGCCTTGAGTGACTCTAAAAGATCAGTATGGATCATGAAGGGATGTAAAAGAATCTTGAAAAGAAAAGGATTGTCTTTGGAAACTTTCTTCAACAATTATGTTTGATATTCTATGGTATAGAATCATGGATATTCTGTACTTTTCTTTGCCCAGTGGGAAGTTAAAGAGCTTTGAGGTGCTCAAGTATTGGATCAACTGAATTGTTAAACTATTGGAAGATGCAGTTCAATTTTTTTATCTGAGAGTATTCGAACTCGGATGTTCATATATGTTGTTATCCTTTGAGTTAAGAGGATTAAGATTCCTAAATGGAATGCGGATTTCTTATGATTATAGTAAGAAAGAAGGGAAGAATGCTGGTTTAGTTTAAGTTGTGAACAAGTGGTCAATCATCACAGTTGTTGTGAATAAGGTTGATTGGTTAAAAAGGATTGAACAAGAAGAAGTTCATCGATGATGTGTTTATGTTGAATTAACTACTAGTGCAAGTGTTAATTGATGACACTGAGTTGTTGATATCCTGATGATTAACCTATGTGACAACGTTATGGGAATTTCGTTGTATGATACCTAGCTTGGGATAATGAGAAGAGACTTGAGGTCTATAATTGACCAATAATGGAATCAACAATAAGATTTTCTAAATTGCCATTGGTATTGGCTTATGTTTCTTCAAGGATGGAAATGATAAAGTTTAGTTTTGAGAAGATCATTCAAGGAATGATTTTGGGCATGTTCGTCTTTGATATTTTAATCGGTTGGGAGAAAAATATCAATCATTCAATATTGTGGTCAATAAGGCTTAGACCTTATCGCTGAAAGGATAATTTCAGTTGTGTTAAGATTTTGAAGATTTTATATCAGTCGAATCCAAAGCCTAAGGTGGAACTGGTGAGATTGTTAAGCTGTTGGCAAGTTTCCTAACCATAAGCTCTTCCTTTGCAATGTGGTTTGATGTTAAGTTAATGAAAAGGTACATGTCTTCTCCTTATGGTTAAGCAAGAAGACAAGGGAATGATGGAGAAGTTTAGTTGGTTCACCAATGTTGAGTTGAGAAAGGTTTAAGAATACCTTGTTTGGTCATGTGCATTCTTCTGCTAAAAGAGGTTGGAAATTAAAGAATTTCCTTATATGTAGAGAGATATAAGGATTGAATCTTTTGAACTAGATGCATAGTTTGAAAGTTTATTTTTTTTATATCGAGAAGATTAAGTTATAAGAGGATTGAAAATCCTTAAACTCATTAGAAGAGTTTGATAGTTTACTTTTGGATATCAGAATTTATATGAAGATTCACTTGCAGAAGGTTCGTTGTCTTGTGAATGGATGAACTCAAGTATTGAATTCTGTCAATGGATCATATTTGCATAACTTTAAAGTAGTATGTCAAGGTAGACATACAAGTTGAGAACGACCTTCGAACAATCTTCCATGGATAAGAAGTGGTTGAAACCACATTTTTCCTAAGGTTTGCAAGTAAGTGGATTGGAGTGATCAACTCTTTTATTGAACCTGTGAAGTTAAGTTGGGCTAGGAATGAGTTAAATCAGGCAAAGATTACTCAATACTATGGATTATAGAAAAGTCTAGCATTATGTCTAATTAAGAAAAGTCAAGGTATGTCATCAGGTTTTACCTTGAAGAGGAAGGAATGAAGTATTACATTCGAAGGGAAATGTAGTACTCATAAGTGAATTGGATTGTCTTAGGTCCTTTGAGGCTCAGTTTTTATTTGAAACTTTGGCCAAATTGGTAAGGCCAGCTATTGTGCAAATGTCAGCACAGAACTAGGGCAAAGCGTTAGTAGCATCATTAAGATAAGGTCAGCAATTTTATTTGATGCATTAGCTTAACACGCCCATTTCTTCAAGAGAGTAGCTAATCTTTGTTTCCACAGAATTCAAGGTTAAAGCAAGTATGTTAGTAACCTATGTCGAGTTCCTGTCAAGCTGTCATGATTTAAGGGATATTTGAAATTGTTTTGTGATTTTCTCTTTTGAGAAAAATCATAGGACTTTATAGAATTCAAGTATGAATTTCTTTTAAAAAAGCAATATTAGTGTATTATAAAGAATTGAGAGTATGTTTTTCTACGGTTTTCATAGTGGTGAGTAAGAATGTATTTTGTCTTCCATCTTGATCACATGGTAAGGCAAGATTACATGTCTTATTCCTATGAGTAAAGGATTATGTTTATTTTATCTCCCCATCCTGATCACATGGTGGAATAAGATCACATAATTCCTTGGGTTTTAAAGAATAGTTTCTAATATGAGTTGGTAATCATATAGGTTTCTCTCAAGTGAAGTTATTCAAATTCAAAGACGAGAGTTTTCTTGTATAGCAATTGCTATATCAGCTACTTTGTAAAAATCTTTTGAGTTAGTATATCCTTGGTATCCTATACTATTTAAGGAATATGGTGAAACTTCCCGAAACAGTTCGATTATAAGTAAAGAAATTTGGTAAGATTCTTTACAAATATGTGTTGATCTCTGAAGAGCATGGAGTAACTCCGTACTTCTCTAAAAGTTTGGGATTGTTTTCAGTCAACGATTATTGGAATTCTCTAAGCAGTTTGCTAGTAGTTCATCTTGGTTGACGTCATGACCTAAGAAAGTCATTGCCTTTTTAGCGGAATTGTCTTTGAAAGTAAGTTGATATGGACTCCTGAGATGGAACCCTTTCTAAGGAATGATGTTGTAGTAATCTTTTCTTTGGAATAAAGGATGGACTAGTAATTTCTCCATTAGTTGTTATTTGTTTTCAGGTTGTCTTGAAAACTTAAATCTCTTTGAGATAAGATAGTCAAGTGAGGACTTTAAGCAGAACTCCAATGGGTCTGGAGTTTGGATATGTAAATTTGTATTGATATTCAATCTCAGCCTGATAAGTTGTTGGATATAGAGAGTGGACATGTGAGGATATGTTTTTAATCCTAAGAGTTAAGTTGCTCAACAAGCCAAAATGTTAAGTGAAGTCTAAACAGTTCTTTGATGAAAAAGACTGAAAATTGTCAATGGAGCCAATTTGTTTGGAAAATTATTGGACTAAAGGTATTATTGTCCAATATGTTGGTATAGTAATGCGTAAGAGTGTAGTTTGAAGTAGTTGAAGAAGATAACTACTTTTGAATGTCAGTATGCCCAAGCTGAGTTTTGGTTGAGAAAAGGATGTAAAGGATTGACAAGGTAGGTTCTAATCTTGTCATGTGTTGGATAAATCTCATACTCTTGGTTAAAGTAATACTGAGATTTTATCTCAAAAAGGAAATTGAGTAAGGATTTTAAGTAATCCTTATAAAGAAAATAATTTGAGAAGGACTAATGGTTTAGATTGGATGACAACAAGGTTGTGTGAATACCCTAGGATTTTATTCAAAATCTGATGACCAGATCAAGGAAAAGTAGTATGGGAAGGTAATATTGTTTAAGATCAATGAAGAAGATCAAGAAGGTAAGATACCGGGATTTGTTATTAAAGATTATGGATTGCTTGGTTTTGAAACTGTTTATGTGTATCTATTGTTGTTAATGAGCTTTGAAAGCTGATTTCAAAGGAAGCATATTTATTTGCTTCGTTAGTTCATCCTGGAACAAGTAAATGTATAAGGTTTTTAAGATAAAACTTTTGATGGACTGACATGAAGCGAAATGTCACCAAGTTCGTTTTGGTATGTTTGGTTTGTCTGGAAGTCCTGATTGAGCATAGAAGACCCGATGAAATATTCTAGTCTCTTCCTGTTTCAGAAAGGAAGTGGGAAGATGTTACAATGGATTCTTGTCATTAGTCGTTCAAGACTTAATGAAAAAAAAAAGATGCAATATTGAGGTTGTTAAGAAACTCACATAGAGTGTTCTTTTTAATGCATTTAAGATGACTTAAAGAGTATAGAAGTTAGCTAAGGTGTTCATGCTTGAAGTTTTTGATCTTCATAAAACTCCAAAGACTATTATCTCTGATTGAGATGGATGGTTCATGCCAAAGTTTGAAAGTGAATTAAATTGAATTTTAGTGTTGGCTTCCCTCATCAAAGTGATGAACAATGCAAGGAAACAAATTCAAACTTCTGAGGACATGTATTCTGGATTCCACACGAGTTGGAATGGTAGTTTGAGTTTGAGTGACTTCACATACAAGAATTTTGAGTTCACGATAAAGAAATGACTCTTTTTAAGGCTTTATAAGGTCGGAAGTGTTGGTTGTCAATTTGTTGGAATGACAATACTGACAAGGTTCTTCATGGGTCAGACTTGGCCAAGAGAACAATATCTGATATTGCACTAACACGTTCAAGGGTGCTAACTACTCAAAATTGACAACAGTCATGTGTTGTTTTAAGCGAGAGCATGTTGAGTTTACTGTAGAGAACAACGTTTTTGTTCTGGTATCCGCCTTGAAAGGCATATTCCGCTGGGGAATGCGAGACAACGTAAATGCTCGCTATGTTGAATATGTTGAGATACTGGAAAGAACTGGTAAGCTTGTTTATCAGTTGGCATTGCCACCTTTAGTGCATTCTATCCGTAATGTCTTCCTTTGATTAGGTTACCTTGACCTAAAAATGGAAGTGAAGAAAAGACTTGAGAAATTAGACAAGAAATGTTGAGCCATTTTCAAAAGTTAATGAACGTTGTAAAGAAGAAGTTTGGTAACTAAGCAATGGTTGATTGTGCTTGGTGCAAAAGTAACATTATGTTTTTTTAAGGGGGTACTACAAACTTCTGTATAGGTTTGTAGTGGTTGTGTGTGTATGTTTTTGCTATCCTTCCTTGTGATCTGAGTTCTCCTTGGTTTCGAGGACGAAACCATTTTTAAGGGGGTACTAATGTAATAACTGCGGTTTTTGAGGATATTTTTGAATTTTCCTCGGATATCCTTTTAACCTTTTTGGTTCGTTTTAACGCTTAATCCAATATTTTTGTTGGAGATTAAATCCTAGGAAATTGTTGGTGATACCCTAAAATCACAAAGAAATGATTTTATGGATCGGTGTGAATTCTAGGATTTTTCGGTGGAAAAAGAATATTTATTGGATAAGCCGTCTTTTTAAATATGTACCGGAAATGATTTAAAATACGAAACGGAAGCCTTAAAAATTGAAGGTAGAAAGATAAAATCATAAAAAATTGATTTTATTGGACTACATATTTTACGGGACGTTTTTCATTTAGTGAGTTTTTCCACCCGAGGTACATAATTTTACCGCTTTAACGCGAGTCCCGTTCCGAGACGGGTTTTGATTTTTAAACCGCCTTATCTGCCTTGTCTTAATGAGGAAGGAACGAAAGAGAATTCTATCCTCCAACATATCTTCTGCTTGGTCAAAGTTTATCATCTCGTTAAAAATGAAAGGAAGGAACCGAGAGAGATATTTAGACGGAACAACGCCGGACACGGGAGCTCTCCACCGCCGGCAACTTTCTCCGCCCCGTCCACCATAGCTCCTCCACCTCTCACCTTCTTCTTCTTCCATGTGTGTTGTTGCCGCTAGGAGGAGCTGAACCAGCAAGAGAATAGGACGGAACGTGGACTTCGGGAAGAAGGAGTTCGAATCCTTCACCGCCGGTATATCTCGGCCTTGTTATGGGCCACCGTCGGCGACCGTTGGCTTGTCCGACCACCAACCACCAAGAGGGCTGCTGTCGGGCAACACCCAGCCACCCTCGGGCTCGGTGATCGAGCCATGATCGAGCCAAACGAGCCATGGGCTCGAGTGAAGGTATATACGATCGAAATTAATTAGCGGGCTGATTGCGGAGCCACCGTAAGGGCCTTTTGGTTCCGCTTTGCTAATTAAATTTATGGTTTTTATAATCTTGACGTTTATACGGTTCCACAGGTTCGAACCGCTCGTGAAACGGACGTCCGGATTAGAAAGTTGTAGGAGTTGAAAATGACAACTAAGGATTTATTATATATCGATATTCGGAAATTAAATCGTTTATCGATTAGAAAGTTGTAGGAGTTGAGAATACAACTAAGAAGTGTTTCTGTGAGCTCGTTGCTGAGAAATCCTTTGGTTATATTTTTCAGAGGGATGATACAGATTACTGTAGGAATTGCTAAGGACGTCGAGCACGCCTTATAAGACAAGTGAACGATTCTCTCTTGCGTTATTGTTATTAAATGAGGAATTGTATCCCATTTAATATTTGCGTTGGGAACAACTTGTATGATTAATAAAATATGATAGGTTGTTATATTTGTTAGAAATAATGACCATGTTGTTATTCAGTTCTGCGCTAGAACTGGATTTAGATCCATTATGGGTGACCTTGTATGCTGTCTCCCACTGAGACTTTGTTGTGATTAAGATAGTTCAGGGAGTGGTTTTATACCCTCTCTTTAAAACAATACTACATTAGGAGGGGCCTAATCCTAATGGCGAGTCATGACTCTCTTCCCCTACTCTTCGTGTGAGAGGGTTGATAGGCACTCTAGCTAAGTGCAGGTTCAGCACGGTGTAGTGTAGACGACCTGGTAATAGGCCTCTGGGATCTCTACCTCACCATATGCAAAATGAAAGATCAAGGATAACTTAAGTCTTATGATCTTGGTGTTGAGATGATTATGGATGAAACAGGCCCTCTAATCTCTACAACATCGGGACTCGTGCTATTCGGGTTGTTCAAGGATGAAATAAGCCCTCTGACCTCGGTAGCATTGTGTTCCTTCGGCAGTAGTTCGGGCCGATTAAAAGCCACCAACTTGTTGTGAAAAGTTATGAAAGTAATATAAGATAAGTGCGTTAGGCACATTAATATACCTGAATGGTTCGTCCAGTCGGAAAGCCATTCTTACACCCGGTTATGAATGATTCTTAATCAAACTTTGATTAAGTCAATCTGATTAGTCGACGGAGGTTTTTCAAAATGTTATGTGAGTAATATGAGTTCCCAACAATTGTTTATGCTTCTTAAAGAAACCACAAGCGGTGGTGTTCTCTCTCTTGTTTATGCAAATCTCCTTCTTATTCTCTATAAGACTGCTAACTGTTGGATCATAATCCGAGTCTATTCGGATTTGAATGCCAATATGTTTAGTTACAACCATAAGAACCAAGTTAGTTTCTCCGCTTGCTAGTCTATCATTAGACTAACCCGTCCATCTTCTTTTCTTTTATATGGTCGGCTGGTGTCCACCGTTGTATACGATACATCAGGTTCTTCTTAGAAGTTGATTCAAGATGCGGATTCAAATGTTTGAAGCTCCAGAAGTTGAAGAAAGGTTTTCAATGGTTATACTTGAGTGAAGATCATGGTTGAACTAATTCAAAGTGAAGCTGAGTTTCAGAAATAAGAGCTTATGGAAGACTGGATGAAGATTTTGTTTAAATAGAAGGTTGTGTTATTTATTTAATCTTTTTGGATTAAGGTTTGTATAAGACCAATTGTATTTATTCCGCTGTAATGTTTGTTTTAGTTTGTTCAGTCAGTTTAAAGCCTTGGGTAGCTTCGGTTTAGTCTTAATCGAGGTTACTGGCGGTAATACCTCCAGGGTAGTAAGGGGGTGTTACAGGTTTGGCCAATTCGAACCAACCTTTTGTAGCCACTCTCTCTCTCCCCCCCCCCCCCCCCCCTCCCTCTACAAAAAAATTAACCCCTTCCAAAAAAAAAACTAAATCTACCTCTTAAAATACCACATCCATCTTTAATTTCAACCACACTAATCTCTCTTCTCTCTAATATTCTCAATCTCTCATTTCCATAAAAGTTTACAAATCAAAAGCTGTGTAAAGTTCTTTAATTGTTCTTCTTAATCTTTCATTAATTACTTTGTTTATTTCATATTTCGATTTTTTGTTACGTTATAATCTTTTTTGATCTATTAGTATCTTCTTCTTTTTTGTCTTATATTTCAGTATTTTTACTAATTACTCTGTCTTTCCTTCTTAATTATACTTTTTCTTAAAAATGGATATAGATGGATTATATGACCATCTTTTTGTCTCACAAGAGAGTAATACTCATGTTAATGTGCCTTCGACACCAATTCCTCACCAAGAAAATGTGGGAGAACTGAAATTGTCTCAAGCACCACCATCATCATCGACCACTCGAGAGCTTCAATTCGAAATTTTTACCGAACATTTTCAAAAGGAGTTTTTGATAGACCTAACAAGAGATTTACCATTCATTAAAATCGTTGTAGCAAGGTATATCAATGGAAAAGTGGAGGAGGCTATGGAACTATCGGAGACGCGTATAGAGAGAGGATACATCCCAACGGATAGGAATGATGCGAGTTCACACGTAACTCGTTGGGTTTACAACTTCTTTTTCTTCTCATAATCCTCATTGTTTTCTTCCAATTTGAAACTAGTATGTATGCTTTTGCCGAATCTATTTGTGTTGATCATTTATTGTTGAGATATCACACATCTGAAATTGGGAACTACAAAGGCTAGTATATAACCTAATGAGCTACTCCACCCATTGCCATATGGTTTTGGGTTGGAACCTCATTGGGCTTGTATGCTAGGCCCGTTACACGCACGACCCCCAGATTGTCGGCCCACCGGACTTAAATATGGTATCAGAGCGAGTTTCGGTGTGGGTTCATTTTCCGGAGTCTTCGGGCTTGCCGACTACATGTTTCCCCCTTGGTTGAAGACATAGTCATCTTTAGCCTATTTATAATTTACTATTACATTTTCTACTATGTTGCACCTTTCCATTTATAGTATGTTTTCTTTATTGTTTTTGGACTATTTCGAATGTGGCCCTCGTTTGCACACGGTCAATCCCTTGCTTGTAATCGTTATAGGGTTAGAGTATGTGGCCGCCACTATAAAGCTATGCTCGAGCCCTCCTTCGTTCCTTTGTCTTAATCAATTATCAAAGCCTATTGTGATTGAGCTTACTCTCCTCTAGGTCAAGGCGTCAACTCTCTCAAACCTTAATCCAACGCCCTCTCTTGGCCGCCACCCCCTTGGCCGGCCCTAGGATCGCAACACTCGGTCCTTTTTAAGATCCAAAGTGCCGATCTAGACCCTCTCGGCCTAGGTCTCCTTGCACTATATTTACGGACTCTCCATTGAGTCTTCTAGCAATCAACGCTAGTATTATGAGGTGTCCGTCTATCAATCGCTTCCGTCAAATTTTGACCAAGATTGGATAGAAGACCCACTGTTCCAAGACAAGATCCTTCGCAAAGGCGTGATGCAACCTCAAATACAAGACGGATCGCATCAACTTAGCATTGTTAAAGACAAAATAATAACCATAATCCCCACAAAAAGAAATAATTGAAACCATAACAACTCTCAAAGATAGTTCAAGTAACCTTTTTATTTTTCGGGACCCAGAACCAAATTGGCAATGACCTTCCAAACAACACTTCCTAAGCATCGTTCAGAAATGGCCAGGAACAATAGCAAGGTTAAGCATAATGAGGAACATAGTTATTATCTGGTAAAGGTGATCCCATGTTTAAACCAATCTGAAAACTTCAAACTCAGCAGACTATCTGATGGAGCAACGTTCATGGATGCAGCGCCTAAAGCAGCTTGTGGATTTGCATATCAGCAGCTTCCTTGAGTGTGCCTTTCTCAACATCTTCCCACCACTTGAACAAGAAATTATCCACCACTAGCCTGAACCAAGGTGACAGCTTCAGGCCTTCTTCACCAGCATCTACTTTCTTGCATAGCTCTTTTAACTCCTCATGAGTCACGTACTTAATATCAGCAACCTCATCAGGGTTGGGGCTCGACCTCACATCTTTGATGATGAACAGCAGGTAATCAACTACATACACATACCCACAACAAGAGAATGTGTTAGGAATAAGTATTTCATAAAAGATTTTTCTTACCTATTCCTTAGGGCCTTAGGCCATAGGTTAAGAACCCAGTTTTTGGACCATACATTGAAAAATCCAAACCCTATGAAGAAAAACCTTAAAAATCCTAATACAGCAAAATCTAAAACAATAATTCCAAATAAGGATTCTGGTTTAGAAAAGCTATTATATACAAGACAATTTTTCAAAAAGTGAACAACTAATTATTAAACCAGTCCTATGTTAAAATCTTCACTGTTTAAGATCAGGCTCTTAAAAGTAGAGAGGTATGGATGTATTACGTTCATGCTCTCCCCACTTGCCATCAGATGGTGCCTTATACAGCATGCGTCCAAGTGGTACAAACTCATCAACTGGAACATCCTCAGCTGGAATGCCCAGCTCATCCAAAAGCTTCCTTTGAGCAGCATTTCTCACCCCTGAAAAGTAATTAAGAAGAAGATAAGAAAAAGGCAGAGAAATTTTCAATAAAGGATAAATCTCCTCAATGGTATGAGAGAAGCAAAATTACCAAGAGCATTCTCCTCAATTAGTTCAGACTCGCGATAGAGCGGGTGACTGCAGCAGGTGTTGGTCCAAACCAATGGGAAAGTTACCTTTGTAGCAGAACGTTGCTGTTATGTGAAACAAAGAGGATGTTAAATGTTATTAAACACTTCACAAAGAAAAGTATGAATTATAAACATCATAAACCCAATAGTACAAATATAACAAATTTGACTCAAACATTCTTATCTAGACTACAGTTGTTCAGACAAGCCACTGGGTTATTTGGTTCAAAATAGAATTATGTGTGTATCGACTGATAGCTTCTGCTAGCGCCCCTCAACTGTGAAAACTCAGATTTGATACTTCTAGATGAATGAAATAAAGCCTCTAATGAAGTTTTGCATCCACGGATGTCAATGTTCATACAATATGCACACGCATAAACTGTACCATTTCTTTTTATCTAAAGTTGACAAACCTGAAGCAATAACTCGTATTTGGAATTGAACAAAAATACACTGAAAGCTCTATGAAGACACTTCCCAGTAACGATCTTTTCCATCAAATGGCCTGCAGATTTAACAAAATTTTCAGTGAATAAGCTCAAATCAAGTACCAAGGCCCTCAGAAAGAAAACAAGGAAAACAGAGTAGCTCAGTCAATTTCATTCCTTGTAGGGATCTTGATCCCCTTTCACACCGAAATGAACAAGATATATGGGCAAATTTTGACAAGATTCCGTTAAAGTTGGCATTATTGTTCCTTTTTTCATGAATTAGTGTTTACTCTATGAAACTAAATCATATGGGCCGTGACGGAGTGACCATAACTGACGAACAAACTAACAAAAAGATAACTGCAACAAGATTGAGGATCTCATGCTTGATAACTTCATCCCTTGTCCATTCTATGTTCATTACTAAAAGTGTTCAATAAACCGCCCAAGTCACTAGAAAGGACAGTATATAGATGTTAGATTTCTTGTCAAAATGTGCCAAAGAGGATAGAAAATACTAAAAAAGCAAAAACTAGAAAGCTCAATAATACTGTCTATGCAGTTGAATATTTCAAAATTCAGAAGTCAGAAGCTGGAGAATAGCTTACAGTTGTATTTGGAATCATGACCAACGACCTGGTCATTTTCATCCACTAAGATGCATCTGCATGAACGCAATGAAGCCATTGAATCAGGGCAAGCAAATAACAACAACAGCTTATAATTGACTATAAGAAGGAGAAATCTATAGTTGTGCATAGTTTATAGAAAACCAAATTGAGCACGTGGGAATAATACATCAAGAAAGAACAAGGAGTAGTTGAAATCACAATCACACATCGTCAACTGACAGTTGCACATATAGTTGTACAGCGAGACCTTCAAATTGGCAAATCGCAGTCCTTCAATCAAACTCCAATAGATGTAGCAGATCGGAGTAAATAGAAAAGAAAAATTGCAATTTTTTCTTCTTCTAGGGATTAGTTTCTGAACTTCGTAAGAAAGGCCGTTGACTAAACAGATGAGTAAACGCTAATCAAGGTCCATGTCATCAGAAGTTCAAAAACAAACAAAATGCTAATCTGCATTTTTTAAACAGCCAACACTTTACAAATAAAAAGGGAAAGCTAACAACATAGATCGACGAACTCCATCAATCAAAACAATCGGATTGAAAGGAAGAAAGGGGAGCAAGCGAATAGGTAGTTGAAAGTTCAACAGAAGACTCACTCGTCCTCGAACATGAGACGACGCTGGACGGCGTCCATGGTGGAGTCAGCATCGGCGGCCATGGAAATGGGATGAGGTAACAAGGGGAGAAGAAGGGAAGTACGAGAGATTTTGTTTTGGGGAAATCGGAGAGCGGAGAATTAAATAGGAGGAGCGATAATTTAAAGACGAGAAATGTGTCATTTTCAAAAAGGTCACTCAGAGACAGCGATGCAAGACCACTGCCGCAGCTCAACTTGGAATATTATCTCGTGGATCACTTTTTTGATCTTTGCTAAACATTTTTTTTAGGCATCACAATTTCACTCGTACCCTATTAAAATTCGACTCATCCGACCTAAAAAAGTGGGTGAAAACTCCAATAAAGTAGGGTGATGGATGGGTATAGATGAAGGCTCTTCACCCATCACCGGACCCGATACACCCGAAATATATATATAGTTATATTAGATATGTATAAAAATTACTAATATTAAATTTTAATTTGTGGTTATTGCTCCAACTTTGCATTTAAATATTACTTATGCATTTTAAATCTCTTCTTATTTGTGATACAAACAAGAATTTTGTATTACACGTGTTAAATTATATTAAATACACATAATTTATTATATGAATTAGTATTTTTCAATCATCTATGGATGACCCGACCCACCCGAATCACCCGACGGATGACGGATGGATGCACCCCAATTGACTAAAGGATGGATACTGATCATCCTCCACCCGACCCATAGCCGACCCATTGTCATCCCTAATTTTATGATTTTCACTTTTTACACCACATAATTTGGCTTTTCACCCTACTTTTTTTTCATGAAACAAAGCTTATCTCTTGCCGATAAACTTTATTAAAAAGAACGAAGGTACATTAGCCAAAACGAGGTCCAAAATACAACTACGTATATAAAAAAATTCAATAAAATCCATACTTAAGGAAATAGAATTCCCATAACTTCATTGCATAATATGTGAAAACTGGGATAGTTTTTGGAGTTTTACTCCATTGTGGAGAACATAATGAGGCAACTGTTTAGTCAACTTTCTAGATCAAATTTTCCAAAAACGCACTTTATTGTGGAAGCTATTGGAGATGGTCCCGACTTGAACAACTACATTATCATATTCTCAAAAACAATTTAGTCTAACTCAAACAGATTCTCTATTTTAAAGAATATTGCATTTAATAATTTATTTTTACCATATAAATTTCAGTACCTAATTACAATTATCTTACTTATAGAAATAAAAATATTCTAAAATATTAACCTAATAAATGAAAGGTTCTTTATTATAAATAAAAATATTCAAGAATCTTAACCTAATAAATGATAAATTATTTGTTATTCGACTTATAAGGAAATAAAAATATTCTAGAATTTTAATTTAATAAATAATAAAATAATTATATTTCCTTTAAATTTGGGAAGTTCTCTTTTTATTTTATTCTAGCATCCTTTTGGCTAAAAAAATAATCATTTTTATTTTATTTGTCCTTTAAATTATGAAAAAAATTGAAAAATAGAAGATTTTGAAGATTACTCTAAATTTGGAGAGATGTCTCCCCATTTTGGAAAATTTCTTTATAATGGGAAAAAGGGATGGGAATTTTATTGGAATAAAAAAATGATCCAAAATCCATAAAAACACAATTTACCTAAATCACCCTTTAAATAAGGGTAACGAATCAAAATATTGATAGTACTATCAATGAATCTTAACAACAGTAAAAGTTTCACAATTAAAATTACAAACATGATTATGTAATCATTCACACTCATAAAATTATTAAACACATTATTAAGATTAACATATTCAATTATCTATGTTCAATTATAAAATTATTACCTATAGACCGTCCAACGAACGGGCAAAACTTTCTAGTACTACTAATAAAATGAATCAAATTTCAAATAACTCTATTATGACACAACACTTTATATAATATTACAAATAAAAATTAATTTGTTAATTATAAATAATTGTATTTATGGTTCTTAAGTTTTTTATTACTTAGCTCGGGAAAACTTATGTATTTGTTGTGGCTCTTAAGATTATAATTACTTAACTCACGGAAAAACTATAAACTAAAAATTTTTATACCTCCTAATGTTTATTATATTAGAAATGATTTTTCTATCCTATTTCCTTAGGGCATAGATTAATGATTTTGTTGTTAGAAACTAAAACCCTAAAAAGAAATTAATTTTAATAAAAAAAATTAATAAACCTTATTGAAAAGATTATTTAAACAAAATTTAATAAAATTCAACAAAATACTTTTATTTTAAGGCTCTTAATCTATACTCTAAGGATATAAATTAGAAAAATCGTATTAAAAATCATTTTTATAAAAAAAAAATCTACTAAATGCATGTGCTAATATTTTGAGGGGCTAAAGTCTAAATTCATGTGCTATTTTTTGTCATGTAGCCATGTTGGAAACGTCAATTGTGGAAGACGACCAAAATGCATTACAAGATTGCTTTTTGAGAGTCCATAATCTTCATGACAAGACAAGTAATAATTTATTCGTTTTGATATCAAATATCCAAAAAAATCTGTATAATCAGACGCAAATCCGACTTGTATCTCCTCGGATCATCCAATCCAAACCAAATATCAAGTCTCCAAGTTTGACATTTCTGAAACATAGTCACGTGATATCCACGTGATATCCAAGTTTGACATTTTAAGCCGATTAAAATGGCAATATTACATTTAAACATCCCACATTTTATAGATCGATGACTTCGCATGTTCTACCGTCCACGGTGTAATAGTGTAACCTATCATGTTTTATTTAATTATTTAAGTCATTAAATAGTAATAATTTTTTAAAATATATCTATATACTATTACTAAACTCGAATCCTTCTATCCTATGTGTCATCGTTTTAACTATGCCAGATAGGCGTTTTAATTTTTTCATTTACGTCTTTGCCCTTTGTTAATTTAAGTATTTACAATCCTTATATTACTAATATACAATTATATTTAGATATCTTAAATTTTGGCAAGTTAATTTAGGAGTCTAATCCATTATACAAAGTTTTTATTCAATATAATAATGTTACTAATATTACTAATATTACAATTATATTTAGAGATCTTAAAATTTGGCAACTGATAGAAATATTATCTTTATTATGAAATAATTTTTTAAATATAATAATATTACTAATATACAACTATATTTATAGATCTCAAAATTTGGTTGGTGATAGAAACCTAATCTTTATTATAAAATATTTTTTAAAATTAAGAAAATAATATTATTATTTTTAAAAAATATTAGGAACATAATTATTATATTTGAATTATTTTTAAATAATTATTAATATTTCATTTATAATATTAAATCATATATTATTAGTTCAGTACCATATATTTATATAGTATATACTAAAGCGAATGCTAAAATAATATTTAAAATTATTCCACATTGAATTACACCGCCCATCGTTTTTAAATCAATTTTATTTTTTGAAAATTAATTGGATTATTTTTAATATATTAGTTTTATTTTGGATAGGGTAGTTTATATGATAAGATACATATCGTTTCTTAAAAAAAATCCTTACTTTTATCAATAATTATTTTTTAGAAATGATAGTTTTTAATAAGATACGTATATTTTTTTTAATATCAATTGAATCAAATTTACAAATCAATAATACAATAATTTTAGAAATCCGTGCAGGGCACGGGAACTTAGGCTAGTTTATATTCTAAATGCTTATTCTCATATATTTTATAGTTTTATAATATAAATTTCTAGTCAATATTTTTAAAAACTAGGAAAAGGTGATATTTAACACTTTTTAATGTAAAAATAATAATAATGACTTTTTATTATAAAAATGTATAACTATACGAGAATAAATAGTTAGAATATGAGTATATTTTTAATTTTTTTTTAATCATAGACTCTCGCTAGCAGGTAGAGTCACCCTTGCTAAGACAACCCTTGCAAGTATTCCTTATTATTACATGCAAACTGTTAGCCTCCCTCTCCATGTTTGTAATGAAGTTGAAGAAAATACCAGAAGTTTCGTTTGGGGACCAACCAATGAAAAGCGCAAGATTGCATCCAAAGGGGGATGGGGGACTTTAAACGAGGAATATAAGACAGGTAAATTCAGTTTTTATGGTGAAGATGGGGTGGAAATTGCATACGGACTCGGAATCACTTTAGTCTAGGGTAGTTAGAGAAAAATATTGCAATGGAAGGCAAGATTATGAAATTTTCACAACTAAGGCAGGGGCTTCATGACTTTGGAGCAAGGTCATGAAGGCAAAAACTCTAATGCTCAAAGGGGTGAAGTCGAGGATAGGGGATGGCTCAAAGACCTTATTTTATGATCATCCTTGGGCAATTGACAAGGCACTTATTGAGGTGGCTACTAGAGAGGTCTGAGAAGAGGAGATGAGGATAATAATGGCGGATCGGAGTATCGGGTGAATGATGGGTGAAAATGGGAGGAGTTCGCCCACTTGCTACATGCTAAAGCTTTAGAGGAGATTGCACAATACATGATTGTAAGGGAGGGAGTCAGGGATAACTTATATTGGAAAGCCTCAATTTTCTATCTCTTATATACTAGAGATCATTAGAGGGGATGTGGAGTAGGGTAATAATGAGGTTTGGAAGCCAATGTGGAAAACAAAGGTTGCGGAAAGAGTGCAGACCTTATGGTTAGTGACTCACGATTCCATCATATGCAATGTGAACAGGAGAAGGTGGTGCTTGTGCGAAGAAGAGGAATGTCCTGTTTGTGCTGGTACGACGAAATCAACGTTACATATTGTTAGGGGTTGTTGGAAGGTGAGAGAAATTTGGAATGAATTCCTTATCGACAGTAGCAGAGAGGTCTTCTTCTCATTAGATATTCATGACTAGCTTCATCAAAACTTGAACACGTTTGGAAATTGGCCCTCAACCTTTGATTATGGGGTTTGGTGATTATGGAAATGGAGAAACGAGAGGGTGTTTGAACACACGATTGAAGTCTCAAGGCTCCAACATGAGTTTGTTCTGCTTCGGGCAAGATAGTACATGGAGTTATATGAAACAATGGAGAGAGTGGGAGGTTAGAGTATCTTAACCCGCTAGCAACGACCAAAAGAAGGATGGTGCAAGCTCAACACGGATGGGACATTCAAAGAAGAAATGAACGACTTAGGGCATGTGGAATTATCCAAAACCATGAAGGGGTCTTCTTAAAAGGGTTTGTGATCAAAACTCATGGGAATTCTACAATTAGAGCGAAGATTTTAGGGTTGTTGCAGGGATTAAAGATTGCAAGAGAGATGGAGATTAAAAAGCTTGAAGTGGAATTGGGTGTCAAGGAGGTTGTATTTGTAGTAATCTCTGAGGAGTGTAGGCCCACACATAATTGGGATGTGATCTTTCTATGCATGCAGGAACTTGCTCAAGGTGGAGGAATGGGAAGTGTGTGTTAGAAACATATCTAGACAAGCTAACGAAGATGTAAATGGTTTAACGTCTTTCTTTAAGATAGATGACTAGATGATCGAGTATTAATATGTAATATTCTATGGTATATATTATGAATAAAATAGGATAGACCCTCCTTTTTAACCAAAAAATGGTAATATTTTATTAATTTATATTTATTTATGATTAATTATTTTATTAACGCCAAGGGTGAGCAAGGTCACATGCATGGGCACGGTGACTGTCGTGCCATGGCCTGTCGAGAGGCGCGACACCAAAGATTGTTAGTTTTAGTTAGTGTTGTTAGTTGAAGGTTAGATTCGGCTCTTGTAGACCCCGAAGGGTAATTAAGACGTTTGAGTAGACCCCGAAGGGTAATCTCGTGAGTAGACCCGAAGGTAATCTCGTTGGGTGTAGACCACAAGGGTAATCACCGCCGAACGTTGTTAGTTTGTGTTAGCACGATTTAAAAACTTTAAAACCATAAACAACATGACTTGTCTAGATAAGGCAACGAGTCGAATGATTAGATCAATCTTTCCTTCAACGTTTATTGCCCCTATTAATATGCCTAGGGTTATTGATAAAACGTTGCTATACAATGAACATGTGGCAAGCATGTCTCATCATTGCATATATACGCACCTCGTTTTTCAATAAGTGTCTTGTGGATGATGTAGAATAATCAAACACAACTCTCGTGATTTTATTAGAACTCACAACCCTCTTCAAGAGAATGAATTTTCGAACCCATGCCAATGGGGCGTCAAGCCTCTATTTATAGGCAAAGGGGTTGGGCGGTTATTGGAGAGAGAATGGGAAGTTATTTAGTTGAGAAAATTAAGGAGAAAAACAAGGAGAAGAAATAGGAAAGTTGTTGTAATCACCTTGGTAACTTCCCTCAACAAACTTTCAAATTTCAAACTTCATCCTTATCCAAAACTCAAGGAAAAGCCCAAAATGGCCCATGGTGCGTGCAGCCCATTCCAAGGGGAAGCTAGCTCCGAGCTAGCTTTTCACACCCACACGCTCGAGACATGAAATGTGCGTCTCGTCACTACGAGGCTCGGTGAAGCTTTCGCGAAGCCAAAAGGTCAACGGCCTAGCTCAAATTCAGCTCAAACCAAAAACAGCTCCTAACTTGAGCTAGCTTAAAACCGAGGTTCCAAGCTTTGGTTAGCTCTTAAATTTTTCCACATAGTCCTTGAGCTTCATTTTTCAACCTAGGAATCATCACATTGCAAATTCATTGGACAAACTGAGCCACATTTGCAAAACAACCAAAATAGTGCCCTTGGCGCGCCTAGCCTTACCGCGGCTGTCGCGCCCTTGCACCATCGCAGCGGCGCGCCGGCGCTGGTGCCTCGGCACTATGCGCGCGCCCGCTGGTGCGTCTCGGCGTGCCACGCCGACGCACGGTGCTTGGCACACACGAGGTTCTCGCCTCGTCCTTGGCCAGCCCTAGGCCGTGAACCTCAACTTGGGTCCAATCGATCAAGGTGCGCCTCTAGCGTCCTTGCATCGATGCCACATGATTCCAACCTCTCTTACAACCCTTAGAACCACCATTGGGCCGATCACTAGGCCGTGCCTCCCGCACGCCCCAAGCCTATGCGATACCCTTGGTAGTTCCCACACTTATCCATTCATGACTCACACTAAATGAATTGATGACTTTCACAAATCACCAACAAAGATTGAGTCGTGACAGTGATGGCACGGGTCCGGGCACGAGTGATCGATCCGCTCATGCCCGGCCCGTCCGAGCGTAGGGTCAATGCACCGGCCTCCTATTGGGAATCCAAGGCCGAGGTCGCATCATTTTTCCATCCCCAACTTGCCAGATGAGTCCTTTAGTGAATCGGTCCCTTAGGCTTACTAGTTTGGACCACTGCCATGATGTGTTGTGTTTTTTTCCAATAGCTTAGGATACTTTTCCGTCCCTATTTTGACCCATAGATTTTTTGGCCACCAGGATTTTTCACAATAATTTCATTTGGAGTGCTTAATTCATCTCTTTTTCTTTGGCTATTCCCAACCCATCGGGAGCAGGTGGTCGACAAATAGAGTTCTAGCTTATAAGTGGTTTATAGTTGTTTTCCTTGTTCTAGAAAAAAATTCTTGTTAATTTGATCAAGTTCTGTCAGGGTTGCTTGAGGTAACAAGAACAATTGCATGATATAGTTCGGTTGTGCTGAGAGTTTGCTTTGATGAGAGTTTTACGCCCTTCCTGAGATAGGGCATTAACTTTCCATTTTCATAATTGAGATCTGGTTCGCAAGGTCAACAGTTTAAATGTGTTTGTGGCACTCTTTCATTGATAATCCTAGGTATGTATTCAATGCAATTGTGTTCGCAATTTGGAGAATTTGTTTTATTTGATCTTTCGTGTTGTTGCTTGTGTTTTTGGTGACTTGAAAGATGGATTTGTGGATATTAACTTTTTGGCAATAGTCATCAACGATGTCTTTAATGTTTTTGCCATCCGCAAATTTCAAGAGTGAAATTTTTGTTCCATTTCTTGATATTTGGATACCAATGTCATTTTTCGTGTTAGTGCTAAAAAATGTTTCTTATTATAATTTTTTATTTTTTTATCCATAAGTATGACAAACATATAATAGATATATTTTATTAATCACATATTTGTTACCACTATGAATGCCATTTGCATAATTTTTTAATTTTTATGCAAAATCTATTCCTATTGGAAGAAAAATTAAAGTTCATTTTCATTCTAATTTAAAATTTTATATTTATCTAATTAAGATAATAAAATTAGCTCATATATTTAATTTTATATTCCTATAAAATCAATAAATTATCGTATTTATGAATCTTTTGTACCATAAAAAATTCATTACTATTCTTTAATTTTATATCTTATATCTAATGACATACCTATTATTTTAATTAGGCAAAATTGATTAAAATAACACGAACTTTCGTTGCCAAAAATAACATAAACTTGTAAATAATTTAAAATAAACACAAACTATGCAAGTGTTACTAAAATTAGCACAATGTTAATTAACCTCTTGCCATTGTAACCGGTACCACTTACAAAAAAAAGAAAATTATTCATGACTGGACATTCAGCAAGCCAACATGGATTTACAAATAAAAGAAACTAAAGTTAAAAAAAATTAAAGCAATATTTATGTTGAAGAACATGGCTTTCTCTTTGGCGAAGAAATGCATCCCTGCCCTAGCCTCATTTTTCCTTCTCCTTTGATCCTTCTTCACTTTAAAACGCAGGCCTGAAGTTAAGATGTCTGAATTCACCTTCACTGTACAACCACGCCAGTCACGAACCCTCCGATGACAGCCGCAATTTTTGCCCACCTTCGCCCCGCCACTGCCCTGTAGATTGCGCCAATTCCGAGCCCCGTCGCCTCGCTATTCCACAAATCATCCGTATCACTCACCCTTTCCAAACTGCCCTCAAGGCCGACAAAAATAATCCCCATGGATCCAGCGGATCTGAGGTTGTTGATCTTGCCCTTGGCGCCGCCAGCAAGGGTTCCGATGAGGTACTACAGCATGGAGCGCCACTCAATGGGATTTTAATTTGTGGAAATTTCGAAATTAGGGTTCCTACCATTGAACGGTATAAGGGATTTAGATAATTTTAGTAATTAAAGCATATTTTTTGGGATTGAAGACATGTAAAGGGGGAGATTGCAAGGTACCGATGCTGGAAATTCAGTATAAGTTGATTGATTATGGAGCGCCGCTACAGTGTCAATGTCGACCCGACGCTGGGTCATGGAGCGCCGCCAGTCCCCCCACCGCTACAGTATTGATGCCATCCTACCGCTTCTCTTCCGACGACGTCGCCGACATGCTCTCTCACTTGTTCTAGGTTTAATTTTGTCTCAAGCGGCCACATAGAAGCGAACAAACTTTGATTTTGTTTTGATTTTTTTTTCATAATGTTTTAATTTTCATTAGAAATTACAATTTTCTTTTATTTTTATATTATTGCCATGTTGGCATTTAAATATCCATGTCATCCAATGTTATCGGTTATCAGGGTAAGAGGTCACATTGTGCTATTTTTAGTAACAATTACTTAGTTTGAAAGTTTGTGTTATTTTTAACAACTAAGATGAAAGTTTGGGTTATTTAAAGCAATTTTGCCTTTTAATTAATAGGACAATTTTTTGCTAAAAAAGCTTGTGGAGAACAAAAACTAGTATTATACACTAAATTTGAAATAAATATCATATTTTAAAAAAAAAAACATGAATGGAGGCTTTTGTGTTTCAACCCAATAAAATTCGGAGCTTTCAACTATAATTCTATAATTTTCGGATCAGATTTCAATTTTAAAAGTTTCGGGCAATTCAAATGAGTTGAGGCGATTATCATAAAATATGTAAATAAAGAGGGTTTTATGCATTTGACCCTTAGAGCATGTGCTATGAAGGGGAATGGTAATCCCCTCTTCCCTTTTTATCCATTTTTTATTCAAAATGAGGATCCTCTTGGATGTGAGTTAAGAGAGAGGATCCTCTTTTGCAAGAGGAATGAGGAGAATTCCTCTATGGGTAGAGGAATGTGCACATTGGCTCTTGTGCATTCCTCTCCATATTCACCAATCAAAATTTGACATGTGTCTCTTATCTATCAACTGCATTCATTTATTTTCATTACAATTTAGCATTAACAAATTACAAATAAAAATAATTTCATTTATTTTCATTACAATTTCGCTCTGTGTTGTGCTACAAACTTATGATACCGCTGTTTTTTGATGGTAGTATTTGTCCGAGTTGCAACGCTCCAAGGATGGACAAATGGGGGGATCATGCCGTCCATTGTTCTAGTGAGGTGGGTGTGAAGTTCAGGCATAATTTGGTGCGGGATATCCTTGTTGATATTTGCTCTAAAGTTGGAATTGCAGTGCGGAAGGAGGCTCCCATGGGTTTCCTCTCGGAGAATGGGCAAGATCTTAGGCCCGCAAACCTTTTGCTCTTTAATTGGCATCAGGGTAAGGATGCTTGTCTGGATGTGACCGGGGTCTCTCCCTTTGCTGGTATGGGTGCGAGTTCTTGGGCACCTGGGGTGGCTTTGCACAACGTTGTGGAGAGGAAAAGGAAGAAGTACGAGTCCAAATGTGAGGAGAACGGATACCAATTTATCCCATTCGCTTTCTCTACATTTGGGGAATTTAATAAGGATGCTTTGGACACGCTTTCACGTATTAAGTCTCTCTCTGTTAGCCACTCTACTATTGCTAAGAGTGGTGTTTTTATTTTTCATAGGTTGAGTTTTTGCATTCAGAAGGGTGTGGGAGCCCAGCTTGTTTCTAGGCTTCCATCAAATTTCATGTAATTCTGCAATTGAATTATATTAAAGTCATAAATTAGAACCGTAAAAAAAAATTTAAAGATGATATTTTAAAAAACAAAAAATAAAAAAAATAATTCTTGCAATTTTTTTTGTCTATAAATTGAACTTAATATTGCATAACTTTTTCATCTATCAATAATTTAAAGATGATAACGAGACATATGTGACACGTGGACACTATAATGATCGATTTCTAAGAAGATTTATGGCTAGAAGGGAGGAGGTTAGAAATAAAGAAATGCATACGACTCTAAAGAACGACTTGATCGATCACATTTGGGAGAAGTTTAAGGATTTGACATCGGATTCGGATTGTGATTAAATCTTATGAAAATAATGTTGTTATTTATACTTAATGTTTTCATTTACATCTTATTTTATGTTGTTTGTATTATCTTAAAGTTAATCAAGATTTAATTATTAGTAGTAATCAATTTATATTATCATAAGTAATATATATTTTTATTGAATGTTAAATTAATTAATTAAAATTATAAGGAGTGAATAAATCATAAATTGATAATATGAATAGTGAAAGAGTCATGTGCGAACGCCCGCATGTGTGAGAAATGCGAAATTCCCCTGGCCGTTCGATCTCAGCACACGCACGGTTGAGATTGATTCATTTAAAAAAAAAACTGTAACAAACCCGGAAACGCGCGACATGGAGCGTTTAAGAGACGCGCTTTTTATAAACTTCTTCGTCTTGTCTTTTCTCGCCATTTCTCTATCACTCACTTTTTACTTTATTACAGTTTTCCGAAGCGTTTTCGAAGAAGGTCAAGTGTGAATTGAAACTATTTCGTAGAGATTGCGAGCCTGATTCTTACATCAACGACATTTTAAACCTCAATCCAGTTCTAAAATGGAGAAGCAAAGTTCATCTCAAAAGAATCAAGGTTTTTATCTCTCGTTTAAATTTATTGAAACCCTAGGTTTCTGAAACGGTTGAGAATCAAGGTTTTTTCGTTTTATTTGAGTGTGTTTTAGTGATTATTTTGAGTTGTTTGAAGGTTGATAGTGTCGTTTTTTGGTGTTTTGTGCCTTTTCTGAATAAAAAATGCATGAATCGTCACTTTGTATCGAGTGTGGTTTTTGGTGTTTTGTGATTTTTGGTCATAGCACCTGAATAAAATACAAATTATATGTGCATGTGCGTATTTTTCGTAGTTGCATTTGTTTTATCGAGGTTTTCGATGTTGAGTTTTGCAATAGGTGATTGTGGATTTGTTAGTTGCATGGAAGGATTTTGTATACGTACGAGAGGGGGGGGTGAAGTATTTTGTTCATCAGAAATTAGCATTTTGTTCATCAGAAATTAGCATTTTGTTCATCAGAAACTTGCATTTGTTCATCAAAAACTTGCATTTGTTCATCAGAAACTTGCATTTGTTCATCAGTAAATTGCATTTGTTCACCAGTATTTTTGTATCATAACAAACATGCATTTGTTCATCAGTAACTTGCATTTCTTTCATCCAGGATCTATTAAACAACGTTCTGCAAAATATAAACAAGTAAAACATCTAATGTTTGGTACAATGACAATTGGAGAAGATGAAATATGTGCTATTCGAAGAGGTTTTTATCGTTGTGGTTTTGATATGTTTTTTTTTTTGCTTTGTTAGAATAGATGGTAAAATATGTGTTAACACTGTCCTTTATCCCTTTTTTGTTATAGAAATAAGGAGTAAAGTTAGAAGTGATGCCTCTCCCATTGGCAAAAAGAATATCAGAAGAAAATCTATTGCTACCAAGTTGGGGTCAAAAGCAATTGATACTGAAGTGCCTTTATTGAGGCAGTCTCCCCCATCAAATAAGAGACGTCGCCTTGACAAGGGTAAACAGGTTGTTTCTGATGATTCCTCCGACGATGAGTTGCTTATTGATATGATCCCTAGAAAGGGACTGAGTATAAATGAACCATCTGAGAGGGAAACGGATGCTGCTGTTAGTGAATTACAAGTTGCCGCGAAGAAGAGGAAAGTTGATATCGTTGAAGAAAGCAGAGGTCAAGGTGGTGGGAAGAAGGCAAGAGTGAAGGTGCCATTGAGACAGTTGAAGCGTGCGCATTTGTCTTTGAGTCACAGGAACTCTCCCAAGGTTCTTTGTGAAATTATTTCTGGGTTTAAAGGGGGAATCAAGCTTACTACTCTCAAAGAGATGGGTTTTGAGCACCTTATACATTGGGATGTGACTGATCTACCTAGTAAGCTGTGCTACTATGTGGCTAGCTGTTTCGATCCTGCATCCTATACGTTGAAAATGGGCGAGGGACCAGGTGTTAGGATAACACCTGAACTTGTGCAATTCTACCTTGGTCTACCTCGTGGTCCAAGGACCATTTCAGTACCGAAGATTGTCAAGCATTCAGACTTGTACAATAGCTTTAGAGAACAGTTTACGGTGCCTGAAATTGATGAGGTGACAGGTAAGAACAAGTTGATGGAGTTTGAGAAGATTAAAATAGGGCATTTGAGTACAGCGATCAAGGATGCTAATAATGATGGTGTTTGGTTTAGGAGGAATTTTATTATATTGTTTTACACGCTCTGTATAGAGAGCATTCAAAATGGCGGTGTAAACTTAAAGTTTTTGGATCATTTGGTTGACTTGGATAAGATTGGTGAGTACGATTGGTGTGCTCATCTTGTGGAGAAGTTGGTGGAGAATGGGGATTCATGGAGGAAGACAAACAATGGTATTTTCAG
The DNA here is from genome assembly GCA_964016875.1 of Fallopia convolvulus. Classification (NCBI taxonomy): domain Eukaryota; kingdom Viridiplantae; phylum Streptophyta; class Magnoliopsida; order Caryophyllales; family Polygonaceae; genus Fallopia; species Fallopia convolvulus. Next base: position 44,507,540 of record OZ024724.1, read on the forward strand.
AGGATCTATCATATTGTTGCTGGTATGATTGTTCTCTTTTTTTCATTACTACCATTATTTTCTTCATTTATATTTGGATATTTGTTCATTAATAATTCTAATTTGTGTTCATTAATTTGTGTTTTATGCCAGATTGTATATTGTGATTGCATGTTGATCTACCATCAACCTGAAACCCCAAGATCCTTCCCCATTATCAAGAATTTCAACCATGATTACTTTATTCAGAGAGAGACTTTTGAGGTTAAGAAGGGTGGTTTTGGAAAAGGCTGGTTTCGAGGATTGCCTGATTTTGTTTATCCCGGTGTTGATCTTGGCAAGAATGAAGGGAAAGCCCCTGCTACTGAACAAAATGAAGAACAAATTGATCTCGGTGATGACGGTGATGTATGTGTTTTTTGATTTCTTGCATGATGGTGATCTATATTTATTTTTGTTGATTAAAACTTGTATAATGATAGCAATGAACAAACTGATATTTGTTCATCAGAAACTATCATTTGTTCATAAGAAACTAGCATTTTTGTGCATTAGAAACTAACATTTTTGTGCATAAGAAATTAGCATTTGTTCATCAAAAAACTAGCACTTGTTCATCAGAAATTAGCATTTGTTCATCACAAACCAGCATTTGTTCATCAGAAACCAGCATTTGTTCATCAGAAACTAGCATTTGTTCATCAGAAACTAGCCTTTGTTCATTAGAAATTAGCATTTGTTCATCAGGAACCAGCGTTTGTTCATCAGAAACCAGCATTTGTTCATATCTATCTAGCATTTGTTCATCACAAACTAGTATTTGTTCATCAGAAACTAGTATTTGTTCATCAGAAATTAGCATTTGTTCATCAAAAAACTAGCACTTGTTCATCAGAAATTAGCATTTGTTCATCACAAACCAGCATTTGTTCATCAGAAACCAGCATTTGTTCATCAGAAACTAGCATTTGTTCATCAGAAACTAGCTTATATTCATTAGAAATTAGCATTTGTTCATCAGGAACCAGCGTTTGTTCATCAGAAACCAGCATTTGTTCATATCTATCTAGCATTTGTTCATCACAAAACTAGCATTTGTTCATCACAAACTAGTATTTGTTCATCAGAAACTAGCATTTGTTCATCACAAACTAGCATTTGTTCATCACAAACCAGCATTTGTTCATCAGAAACCAGCATTTGTTCATCAGAAACTAGCATTTGTTCATCAGAAACTAGCATTTGTTCATTAGAAATTAGCATTTGTTCATCAGGAACAAGCGTTTGTTCATCAGAAACCAGCATTTGTTCATATCTATCTATTATTTGTTCATCACAAAACTAGCATTTGTTCATCACAAACTAGTATTTGTTCATCAGAAACTAGCATTTGTTCATCACAAACTAGCATTTGTTCATCACAAACTAACACTTGTTCATCACAAACTAACATTCATGTCTTGTATGTACTTATATTGATTACTTTTTTTTTGCAGTCTTTTCTGAAAGAACACCTTGAGATGTCTATGGAGCTTGCATCATCTTTAAAGAAATATCTTGATCATGTGCAAAGAGCTCCAGCCGAAATTGCAAGTCATGGACTTTTCACTAAGATCAATGAAGCTTTTGAGAAGCTACTGGGGCTGAAGGTTGCTTCATCATCATCCCAATCTGGCATCCAAGAAGATGTTGAATCTCCAAGCCAAAATTCATTCTGGGAGGAAGCTACAAAAGTTTTGGATGAAATCGAGGCTGCAATGAAGTCAAAGAAGCGTTTTGAATTACCTTCTTTTGAACTTGGTGTGTTTCCACCTACTATGGATGATAATTGGGATGGTGTTGCAGACATTGGTAGGGAAAGTATTTTAATCCAAGAAGACGATGCCAGGAAGGTTGATGCAACAAGGAAGTAGGAATTGAAGATTTCATTTGTTTGTAAGGGATTAAGTGATGGACAAAATAGACAAAATGCTGAGCAAGACCGTACAAGGATTGAAGAGGACAAGAGAGTAAGAGAAGAAGAAGTAAAGAGGAAGCAGGAAGAGGAAGAGTTGGAAGGCACAAGGGTGGAGGATGCTTTAATACAAGAGGAGAAGAGAAAGAAAGAGGAGGAAGAGAAGAGGAAAACAGAAGAGGAGGAGAAGAAGAAGCGGGAAGAGGAGGAAGAAAAAAAGAGAAAAGCAGATGAGGAAGAAAAGAAAAAGCGTGAAGAGGAGGAAGGGAAAAGACGTCTAGAAGAGGTTAAGAGGAACATTGAAGAGGAAGAGAAGAAGAGAGAAGCGGAGGAGAAAGAGAACAAGAGGATTGAGGAGTTTGAACAACAAAGAAAGCAAGAGAAGGAGTAGAGGAGATAAGAGGAAAGGAAGAAGATTGAAGATGAATAGGAAGAGAAGAGGAAGAATGAAATTGCTGAGGCTAAAAAGAAGATTGATGAAGAGAAGAGAAAGGAAGAGGAGAAAAAGAAGATCAAACAAGAAAGGAATGCACAATTGTAGAGAATTGAAATGGAGTTGAATAAGAAACAAGAGGAGTTAAAGAAGATGAAGGAGGATGAAGCAAAGAAGAAACTTGAATGAGAGCTGAACAGGATTCAAGATGAGGTCTGTGTCATTTTTCATATTTCTGAGTTGTTCATCACAAACTAACATTTGTTCATCAGAAAATATCATTTGTTCATTAGAAACTAGCATTTGTTCATTAGAAAATATCATTTGTTCATTAGAAACTAACATTTGTTCATTAGAAACTAGCATTTGTTCATCACAAAACTAACATTTGTTCATTGGTTTTTTCTCAGGGTTCATAAGTTATAGGACATTTTTGTTCATTAATATGTGTGTTTACATGTGTAGATGAAGAATGAGTCGCAGGAGGTTGGTTCTAGTTCGATTGACACTCCGGTTGGTGTTAAACTTACTGGTGAGGATGTACTTGATAAAAGAATATCTAAGCCTTCTGATTATGTGAAGTCACCTTACATGGGAAGGAGTGTTGTTTTGACAGAAAAAGTATCTCCTGCGGCCAAGAAATTATTCGATTGGCTTATTGAAGACATTCCTGATCAAAGAGGGTAACCAATGCGTATAATAGTATTTTTTTTACATATTGCTTTTTTTATATACCTTTTTTTTGTTTATATGTTTCTGGTGTTTTTGTGTAGAGTTAAAATCTTCAAAATGATGAATGTTTCTGCCATGAAAAAGGATTTTGCTTCATTTGCGGTAAAATCTTTAGTTGAATCGAATATAATCGGGATTTGGAGTTGTTATCTCAATATACAAGAATAGTGGAAAAACGACTCAAAACCCTTGAGGTTTTTTATGGATCCTGAGGATTTGGTAAGTAAAAAGGATTTACCTATATTCACATTATCATATTTTAATGACCTTTTGATAGTTTTCAATCTTTATTTATGCTTATATATATTTTGCAGGTTTTTCCACTAGACAAGGATTTAAGTGATCAGGATTCGAGAGTGTTTTTCATTAATGTCGTTATTGAAAGTGTTGGGAAATTCAAGTGGATTGATTTGCACAAGATAGACCTGGTATGACATTTTTTTTGTTCCTTTTTGATATTCTTTTATTTGTTCATTAGTACTACTTATTTTGTTCAGATGCATTAGCTATTTGTTCATTAGAAACTAGCATTTGTTCATCAAAAACTGACATTTGTTCATTACAAACTAACATTTGTTCATCACAAACTGACACTTGTTCATCAGAAACTAGCATTTGTTCATCAGAAACTAGCATTTGTTCATCAAAAACTGACATTTGTTCATCACAAACTAACATTTTTTCATGATTGTTTCCCTCTGTATTTTTTTCAGTTTGTGTTTCCTGTGTGTATCAAAGCGCATTACTATTGTATTGCGTTGAATGTGAGAGTGCCACGTTTCCACATAATTGATAACTCAATGGTGGATGTGCCCTTGGAAGCAAAGTATGAGCACGTACCTGCTAAACTGGTGAGTTTTATGTTGTGTTTTTTTGTAATAGTTTTGTTTTCTTTCCATCATTTTGATATGTGTGTTTAATATTGAATGAGTTGTGTGTTGTCTTTTATTGTTGTTATTTTGTGTAGAGAATGCTCTTTGTTGAGCTTTTGAAGATGCTGAAGATGGATGCGAGGGCTAATCTGTTTAAGGATGTGGTTAGGGTTCCATATGAACGTCTTGAGATGAAATGGAGAGATACGAAAAACAAGACTGATTGTGGAATTTTCATGATGCGGCACATGGAAACATACTTCGGAACCGGCTTGCCTGGGTGGGAATGCGGACTCAACAAACATGACCAACAGCAACTGGATGATCTGAGGATAAGGTATTGCAACGAGTTGTTGATGAGTCAATTGAATGAGCAGAACACAACAGTTGAAAAGCTTGTTCATGATTATGTTCCGCGTAACCCGACGGTAGCTTCTCGTGCCCCTCTCAAAAGGAAGGCGAAGAACAAGAAGTGATGTAATTTGCTTGAATGTTTGGGGGAAACAATTGGTTCAAGATTTTCGTATGGTTTGTGTTAGAATACAATTTTTTGGTTGTGTTTATGGCATGAATTGTGTAGACATTTGGTTGTGAATGACGTTTATTGAACAGTTTGGTGACAACCATATTATGTTTTAGAAAAAATGATTTTTATCGTAATTTGTTCATCGATACATTCGATTTTGTTCATCACAAACTAGCATTTGTGCAACAGAAACTAGCATTTTTGCTCATCATAAACTAGCATTTGTTCATCAGAAACTAGCATTTGTGCATAAGAAACTAGCATTTGTTCATCACAAACTAACATTTGTTCATAAGGAAATATCATTTGTGCACCACAAACTAGCATTTGTGCACCACAAACTAGCATTTGTTCATCACAAACTAGCATTTGTTCACCAGAAACTAGCATTTGTTCACTAGAAACTAGCATTTGTTCACCAGAAACTAGCATTTGTTCATAAGAAACTAACATTTGTTCACCAGAAACTAGCATTTGTTCATAAGAAACTAACATTTGTTCAACAGAAACTAACATTTGTTCATAAGAAACTAGCATTTGTTCATCACAAACTAGTATTTTGTTCATAAGGAAATATCATTTGTGCATCAGAAACTAGCATTTGTGCACCAGAAACTAGCAAAAATTATGTATCAGGAATCAATGATTAATGAGAGATCTAGTTGGGAACATAGGTGCATGTCCTGTTGTTGTGTCCAAGGTTCTTGCATTTTGCACAAGTCCTTTGCTCCTTGTTTGCTTTCTTCATTGCCTTCTCTTTACCTCCCATAATACGCCCTAATTTCTTCCTTCCTTTTGTCATTGCTCGTTCAGGAGGGTGTACCTCAATAACACTCGGTTTGCTTCCCAAGAATGTTTGAATTGAACTCTGCCTTGTTGATGTAGATGATTCTCCTCCCAATAAGCTCAGATATGTTTCCTTTTTTTCCTTCAAGAAACATATCAGCTCTTTGAGCTGTTCGGTGTTGTCCGCTATGGCATAAATGCAAGAATGTACCTCACCCAATAAATCAGCAATCAACATCTTCTTGTCATTCATCACGTCACATTGTTCAAGTGTTGAACCATCTATCTCAAAAGTAGGAGTCAGATTTGATGTCTTCGTCCATCTATTCTTGATGTATTTAGCTGGCACCTTTCTCAACCCAATGTTTTTGAATACGAAAAACATATGGCAGCATGGAATCCCGATATTGATGAACTTATTGCACGAGCAAACGAACTCTTCGTTTTGAAGCTTATGTTTCACAACATGCGCCTTTCCAAACTGCCCGTTAATGTGATACTCGTGAATGTCGTCTTCCTTGAACAAATTACTTAGACCACATTCAAATACAGAAGCAACAATTTCTGTCTGGACGTCATAGAATACATTTATGGTGTAAACAGATGCACAATGTTTCTCTATATCCAATGGTGTCATTAGAGTGGGGGAGCTTGTTGACGTTTCAAAGTCTAACCGCTCCTTATTGTGCCTTTGGGAATCAATTGCACTCTCAAACTGCATCATGAAGATAACTAGAGAAGATGTGGATCCAATGAAATGCGAGAAGAAGAAGTTCTGGCTCTCAGACCTTGAAGTTGTTCTAAGAAGTCCACCCATGTTTACATCATTAAAGTACGCAGGGATCCATAAGTGACGTAGCTCAAACATCAGCGACAACCAAGTGTTTGACTCAAGCCCAAATTCAGTAATAATTGAATGCCAAGTCTCCTCAAACTCTTCCCGGCTAATTTCATTGCTCCAAACAAGCTTGGCGAACTTGCTTGTGAATTGATCGTTGTTATATACATCATTCGTAACCTTTGACGATACCTTGAACATGATATGCCACATGAAGAAACGATGCACAGCCTTTTCAAAAACTTTTTCAATTGCCACTCTTACTGCAGGATCTTGATCAGTGAGAATGACAAATGGTTCATGGCCCCTCATTGCATCTTTGAATTTTTGGAATAGCCAGACATAAGATTCGATATCTTCTTTTAGAAGCAACCCAAAGGCAAAAGTAATGCTCTTCTTGTTGTTGTCAACCCCCGTGAATAGTACAAACACCATTTCATACCTGAGGGCAAAGAATTAATTTTGTTCATCAATATATGTGATTTTTTGTTAATCAGTATGCACGCTTTGTTCATAAGAAAATATCATTTTGTTCATCACAAACTAGCATTTGTTCATCACAAACTAGCATTTGTTCATGAGAAACTAGCACTTTGTGCATAAGAAACTAGCATTTGTTCATCAGGAACTAGAATTTGTTCATCAAAAACTATCATTTGTTCATGAGAAACTAGCACTTTGTGCATAAGAAACTAACATTTGTTCATCAGGAACTAGAATTTGTTCATAAAAAACTATCATTTGTTCATGAGAAACTAGCACTTTGTGCATAAGAAACTAGCATTTGTTCATCAGGAACTAGCATTTGTTCATCAAAAACTATCATTTGTTCATCAGAAACTAGCATTTGTGCATAAGAAACTAGCATTTGTTCATCACAAACTAGCATTTTGTTCATCACAAACTAATATTTTTGTTCATAAGAAAATAGCATTTGTTCATCAGAAACTATCATTTGTTCATCAGAAACTAGCATTTGTTCATAACAAACTAGCATTTGTGCATAAGAAACTATCATTTAAACCTTTTTTCATACCTGTTTGATTTGTTTGTTGCATCAGCCGAGACAACATCTCCAAAATATGAGAAGTTTTTCCTTGCAATAGGATCACACCAGAATAATTTCGCTAATTGATGTTGTTCATCAACATCATAATTAAAGAAAAACGCGTCACATCTTTCTTTTTTCTTGAACAAGTTGTCAATAACCATTTGAGCATCACATCCAATCATGAAGGAGTTCAGATCTCTTTTAAAATTCTTGAAATTAATTATAGTTGCACCAATTCTTGCATAAGAACCAACAAACTCCTTGTAGACTTTGTATGACTTGCTTGTACCAATGTTTGCTCGTATGCAATTCATGATGAAATCTTCATGGAAGGAGGTCAGTTTCCTATTGCTTTTTGCAAAGTGTTTTTGTCCATCCTCAAACATAATATGGTTGTGACGCTCTTCAAATTTCTTAACAACATATCCGTTTCTTCCAGAAAGTCTCATAGCCAGTTTAGCAATGCAACCGCACCTTTTGGTTACTCTTTTTCTTTTTTTCACTGTTTCTTGTTTTTCTTCTTCTTCATGATTCTCTTCATCATCATCTTCATCATTATCTTCATTATCTTCTTTGTCTTCTTCTTTTCGAGTTGAATTTTTAAATCCTGCCCGATTACACAACATGTATTTCCAAACTGTAGTGTTAGTTCCATCTGAAGACTTTGTAACGGTACCAGCACGTGCTTGGAAACCACATGCATCTGCGTATGCTTTGTAGAAATTTACACCTTGCTCCCATGTTTTAAACAACATCCCCTCTTTAGGTCGTAAATTCTCATCACAAAATGGTATGTAGTAATGTGTGTTTCCAGGCGAGATCACGATCTTTAATTCCTTTTTATCTTCTATTTTCCCTTTTTCATTTATAGGCAAAAAGAAACCTGTAAGTACACAATTGTATACACTACACGAACAAATTCAATGAACAAATGCGTAATATCAATGAACAAATACATGATAGGTACGAACAAATTCATGATATCAAATGAATAATATGTGTGAACAAATTCACGTTTCCCATGAACAAATGCGTAATATCAATGAACAAATTCATGATAGGTATGAACAAATTCACGATAGCTATGAACAAAATGCATGATATATATGAACAAATTCACGTTTTCCATGAACAAATGCTTGATATGTATGAACAAATGCATGATATGTATGAACAAATGCTTGATAGCTATGAACAAATTCATGATAGATATGAACAAATTCATGATAGATATGAACAAATCCACGGTCCCATGTCAATGAACAAATGCTTGACAGCTATGAACAATTTTTGGATTTAACAAATTTTGGTTCGCACACGACTCTTTTTTCCATATCAATGAACAAATCTGAAATACTTCCGAACGAATGTGAACTAATGTACAGTTTTCTCAAATAAAATCACAGCAATGCTCCTTAAAACTGTAATTTTGGAGTTTAATCATAGCAATTTTTGACGATATATGCAATGAAACTTTTATCAAAATCGTATTTGTATTAGGTTTAATCAGATATTACCTGGTTCCATTAATTTTAATGATTCAGATATTCAAAATTTTTGTAAATCTGAACAAAGCTCCTTTTTGAAGATCGGAAATCGTTGATCTTAGAAGCTTTATTTTCGCAGAGGAAGAAAGGGGGTTTTCGATTTTGATTTGGAAAGAGAATAAAAAAGTGCCTTTTTTCGCGTTTGCTTGGGGGACAAGTACGTTATGGTAGCGTTTGTTTTACACGCGCGATTTTTTTTTTAATTATTTGGACGCGCTTTGCGCGTCCAAAATAATTCAAGCTAGATCGACGGTTTAGATCTGTTCTCATTTTGCACACTAGCGCCCATTCGCACGTGATCTTTTCTCATATGAATATGTGGTAAGATATATGTATAAAAAATTAGAAGAGAGGAGAAAAAATAATTCTCATTGTTGTGGGTGGATATAAAAAAAAGAGAAAAAGAAAGAAGAAAGAGTGAGGTAAAATATAGGATAAATGAGGTGTGAAAAGGAGGTGAGGAGAGAGAAAGTGAAGAGGGAATTATCAATCCCCTTCATAGCACATGCTCTTACTCGCGTGCAAATTAGCCAAAAGAAAAAGGAAAGGAGTTGGAGATTTTAAGTAGAAACCGGCGAAGCTTAGCAGAAGTCACCGCCGTCGTAGCAAATAAGAAGATGGGGTGGAGAGAGAAGCCCGCCGGCCTTAAGATCCTCTGGATTTGGGCGTTCGGCACCGCCGGAAGTATTCTCTCTGTTTTCCCTCTTTCCTGTTTACTCCTATTGCTTTTGTTTTCTTTTTTTCGTGAATAAAAATCCGAGTTCGAATCTGGGGGTTGCAGTTCTGGTGACGACTGTGATGCGATCGAGGATGCAAGAAATGGAGAAGATGATGAAGGCCGCCGAGCAACAGGAGACTGCCCTTCTAGAAGGTTCTGGAGATGTCGATGGGTCATCATCCTCTACTGAAGTCATTCGGGATGACAAAATCTAGCCGTTTTGAATGAGGTTAATCTGAGCAATGTAGTGGCTTGTTTTCTATTTTTAGTTATTTTGGATTTGTTTTTCATCCTTTTGCGTTTCTCTGCAAGCGAATTTTTGATGTTCAAACTTGGAAGCATAGCATGATGACGTGAACGCTAGGTGTTCGATGAATTGTGTGAATGAAAGATGATCAAGTATGGAATTTGTCCCTAGTCTGTGTGATGTTCTTAAGATGGGGGAATTATTATTTCAATAGCAATACAGAGTGGGTTGTATTGTATATTCAGCTCTATAGTAAGTGATTGGCTTAACCCCAAGAACCGCCGGTCACCCATGTTAACCGAGGGACGAGGCCTTGCCCAGCGGTCTGAAACTCCAAGCAGTCCCTTCACCATCACCTCCATTCATCTTCCCAATGACATAGGTCATTGGCCTAAGGGGTTAGATGTGATTATTGTCTCCTCTTTGACTATTTAAGGGAGAATTACCAATGAAAGGGTACACACATCTTCCCCTCTGAATCTCTGATCCTCGTTCTAAAGGAAACCCCAAGAAAGCCTCTTACAGTAAAAATTTTCCGCCCCCTTTCCTCCTGTTCGGTTTTCACTGCTGCGTGAGGCGTTGTTGCTGTTCTGTACGCTGCTGCTGCTGCTGCTGTAGCCTTCTTCTGAACGAAGGAAAAAGACAAGGTAGGAACTTGCTTTCTCATTGTTTCTTCATGGTGTTAAGAGTTACAGCATTTTTACTATATGGGTCAGTTGCACATATTTGAATCCCTAGCATGCGAGCTTAATAGTTTAGGTGGGTTCAATAACATAACAAGCACTTGGGTATCATATACTGGATACTGGATATAGATAAATGACAGAGTTTGTGCTTTTGTTTGTTCTTGCTTTGCTCGGTGCTCAGCTCATCTTGGGTGTTGTGGGAGTGCTTGTGATGGATCTAATTTGCTATTTGAATTTGTTTTAATTGTTATCGAGCTAATGTAGTTTGACATATGTAAGTTGTCTACCCTATCCGTTTTCCTGATAAGTGATAATAAGTGCACATTTTGATAACTTGCCAAATACTGCTTATTATACTTGTTTGTGGAACTCTCTTGGTAGAAAGTTAGGCCGGTCAAAACTTGACCCAGCCCGATAAAACCGACCCAATCTGCCTTATCCAACACTCGATCGACACTAAAAGTAACAAAAAAAATATATATTCGAGACCTGAACCAAAGAACAACTAGAACCCGACTACATACAAATGAATTGGTCCGACATTACCCGAAACCAAAAACAACACGAATTCAAATGTATCCGCAACCCATACTCACCCGACCAAAAACCATCCGAAAACCCCCAAAACACCTACATATATGAATTTAAAATATATGACTTAGTTACCATCATTACTATTAGTATTATTATTATTTTCTTTAATGAGACTGATTAACTTCATATATATGCTAGTGTGCGTTTCATCGTCGAGTTTTACAAGATTAGTAGTAAAGCTCTCTAATGTGCATTGTGGAACTTAAGTTCATTATTACATTTTTTTCATTCGTTTGTACATCAAAGTTTACTTGTTTGGTCTTGTACGTCTACTTAATTACTACTAACATGTAAATGTAACTCGAATACAATACGGAGTATAAGTTTGGTCTAGATAACTAAAACCCAATAGGCAATGCTTGTATAACTCGAATAACAATAATAATAATAATAAAAAGAATGTACGTTACTCTAGATTAATGTGCAAGCTTGTACATGGATTTTTTCCAAAACCCAATAGGCAATGCTTGACAATACCCAACTGACATTTTTTTTTTTTTTGAGTCACATCAAACTAAAGTTGTAAGCTTTTCCATCAAACCTTCTTCTTTAAATTCAAAAGTACTAGTGGCATTTAATGCAAATGCCCCTTCAATTCCTGCAGAGCAATTCCTCTTGCAACAGGGATCCTAGGATTTTAAGTAACTGTACGTTTTCTCAGAACATTTACTACCTATAATCTAGTACTAATAAGCAACCGGTTCTTCTTCACTTTTTAATTAAGACAGATCTAGCAGTTGCCAATTTCCTTTGTGCTTGAAGATGCCGAGAATGAAATCAAACAAGAATCAGAAGAAGGATGTTGGTTCCAGTTCCCATGAAACTAGCCAAGAGAAGGAAACGTTTAGGAGGCTTTGTCTTCCTTCAGAAGAAGGCCACACCATAGAACCCCACTTCTTTAAGATCATTATTTCTCCATCCCTCCAGCTTAAGCAGCTTGTAAGCCCTTCTTCCTCTTCTCATCTATCTCCTGTTTTTTCTACCAATAAAAAATAAATCTATCATCTGCTTTTTTTTATTTTATTTTTGTACGTATATTAATTTGCTTTGGCAGTTTCTTTTTTGTTCATCAAAGTTGTCATATCAATTCATCCTTCTTTCAACTATTTAGCTAGTTCAACTTGAATCTACTATAGTTAAAAAGCTTGAGTTTTATACACTGAACCAATTAGTTAAAGTTTAAGTTGGGTTTTGGTTAAATTTGGTGATGTATAATGTATAAAGGAATCAGATATCATGTTACGAAGGAAAAAAAACGTTGGATTTTAAGTTAGTAGCATTTTGAGTGTCTAATATGGCACTCATAAATATTTGACAGAGACTTCCTCTTGCATTTACAAAGGAGTCCGAAAGCAGCTTGTCAAACTACGCTTATCTTAGAGCTCCGGGAGGCAATGAACAAAGAGTTCATCTGACAAAGCAAGATGCCAATATTTGGTTTACCCATGGCTGGAAAGACTTCGCTGAGCTATACTCCATAGCTCACGGACACTTCTTAGTGTTCCGATACCAAGGAAATTCTCGTTTCAATGTATTCATCTTCGACACTTCTTGCTGCGAAATCAAGTATCCAAGCTTTGATTCCAACACCTCGGACGATGACGAGGACGAGAACGAGGAGTACGATGATGATCATGATGAATACGGTCAAGTAATTGATAACCATCTTCACTTATAAATCATAATACTAGCTAGGATTAATTGTACGTACTAATCATTTTTTAATGAATTTGTTTTTTTTGCAGAGAGTGCTAGTATGCCCAATGATGCACTCAAAAGAGCAAAAGAAATGGAGTGTGACAATCCCCATTTCATTGTTTCCATGAATCCGTCATATCTGACATCCCGTATGGTATGCAATATGCTTTAAATTTTTAATCACAATTTCAGATTTGAGCTAGCTACTTAAATTAGTATAGCTAGAAATTCGATTAATTGTGCTATGTTGTTTGATGTAGTGGATCCCGCTGGATCATTCAGAGAAGTATCTAAGCGTTGATAAGAACAATGTAGCTAAACTTGAGCGAGAGGGAGGGCAAGGAACTTGGATTGTGAGTATCAAAATTGTTAGAAATCGCTTAAGGTTTTCTGGAGGCTGGAAAAGATTTACCAATGACAATCACTTGAAAGTCGACGATCGAACTCATCAACCCAAGAGCTCAAGATTACAAGGTCCATGTCTTCCCGGCTTCTTAGATGTGGACATCATGCATTCTATGTTTACAATTACAAGTGTCTAATGTGGTGTTGTTGTAGTTATTGGTTTAGAATTTTATTCAGTTGTTGGATTAATTAAGGTTGTCTATGTTTAGAATTAAGAGTCTAAGTTCTGTCCTACTTAGTGATGAGTGATGACTAATTTTTTGTTTCTTAGCAGGTTGTTTTCAAACAACCAATTGGATGCATGAATACGTTCCTCCCTTTAAGCTATCAGTTTGTAGTAATTATCTTCTTGCATTAGTTATATCAAGTTTCACAAGTCTATCTCGTAGGTAAGAGTTCAAATCTCCCTCCCTTGTTCTAATGAAATAAGTGTCGATTTAAAAATATCCCCTTGTACACATGTAGTTTTTGAATCCATTGAATTCTGATTTGATATGCATCCCATTAAAGGTACATGACTTACATCTCTAAAATAAAGGGACGATTTAAATACACGAGGTTGGTCGTTAACGATCAGGTCGCTAAATTTAGCGACCAGACCACATGAACACCAATCCTTGGTTTAGATTTAGCGACCACGTAGTCGCCAACTCTTTTCATCGCACAATCCAGTGCTGAGCCATACCCGTCAATTTTTGACACAATCCGTTACCCTTTTCCTCCACCGTAGACGAACAATAAGGACACTGGGGCACTGGGCAATATTCTTTATTTTACAGCCTAAGATATATTTCATTTGATCTCAACTCTATCTAAACTAGTTGTATCCGTCGTACCATGTACGACTACGATTCAGTATTTTATAGACATTATAAATAAGATATTAATAAATAAAAATATAATATAAACTTTAATATAAGCAATTTTATTACTCGTAGAATGTATAATTTTTTTAATCAATATGGTTAAATTTAATATTGAGAATGAAGATATATTATTAAGAGAAAATAATTACATTTCTCTTTTTCATTGATGATATTTCATAGATATATAATTAAAAAAGAAGATAAAATATGAATAAAAAAATTTATATATTCAAATATGGAAGAGATAAGAATTTAAAAAAATAATAGTTAACTTAATAAATAAGATAGTTTTATTATCTATTTTTATTAATTTTAAACATTATAAATATTTATCATTAATTTTTTTCATAAAAGAAAATCAATAGATATCTATAGATAAATCCGTCAAAAGATATATATGCTAAAAAGATTTATATTTATTTTAAAATATTTTATCTTTAATTTTAAATACTTGTATAAGGAAGCTTTCAAAAGATATTATTATATTAAATAGATACTTGTTTAATGTTAGAGATAAATTTAAATAGTTTAAAAAGAATTTAATAGAAAGAAAGCTATAATAGAAATAAAAATTAATTTTTAAAATATAAGGTAGGGCCATAATCATTTCGGTGGGTCGAAAAGGTATAACTTTAATATTCCTTCCGTTTCAAAATAGATGTTCATAGACAAAATTGCACATACATTAAGGGGAAAAAATTCCCCCAAAATTCTCCCTATTAAATGGTACTTTCTACTTCTAAAAGTTGCTTTGGAAAAAATGTGTATAATTAATATGATGTAATTATTAGGGGTATAAGTGGAAAAAATTCTTATATAAACATCTATCGTGAAATATGAAAAATTGTCTATATGAACTTCTATTGTGAAACGGAGGGAGTATATAATTATAGAAAGATATCATCTCACATGAAATTATTCAATTTTATTATAAATAATCATTTTGTCTCCAATATCTATTCACTTTTAACTGTGGAATTACCAGATATGTTAAACATGCAAATAGTAGTTTACTTAAAAAAAGGAAAATGAAAGCCATGAAAATGAAATCCCAGCAGATTCCAACTGTACGAAGAGTCGAAGACTACTTCCCAAATTTCCGCTTAGGTTTTCACTTTCCTACCAGTCTTGGTTAACTCAGCTAGATTACTCTCTGCTAGGTTCAAGCGGATACACATACACTTTGGTTTGTCGCTCTTAATCATTCATAATTATTGTTGACAGTGGTTGAGAGAAGCAACCGTAATTGATGGTGTGATTTACAGAGAGAAATCGAAAACCGGAGGCAATTCTCTCTCCCTCTCTTTGTCGCTCTCCTCCCCGGTACTACTAAAAATTGGCTATCACTTGCTTTGGGTGGCTCCCATTCTCTCTCCATTTACCTCCATTGAATCTGTCAATACCAGCTCTTAATTGTCCTTTTTTGCTCTCTCTATCTCCGTTTCTTTCGCCATTGATTTCTCTGAGCTACAGGCTCCGTTATTGTCACCGGATCACTGGATGTGAACCTGCGATTTGTTTGATCGACAATTGTGGATACGTTCGATGTTGATCTGCTAAAGAAACCGGTGCTTTGTTGATTTACCGTTAAAATTGGGATGATCTGGTCGGCATTGGAAGCTTGATTTCGTGAATTTTGAAGGCATCAGGGTTTTCCTGGTGTGATTTGTCCCCTTTTCTGAAGGTATCATCGTAAAATATTATTCTTTTTCGCTTTTGATTCAAGTATTGTATTATTGAAGGGAGGAGGAAAAGGGCAATTATGTATTAGCGCTTTAGGAGTTAGTATTGCTGGAGAGCATCTTTTCCCTTTCCATCCATAGATCTCTTCCTTTGTGTGTTTGCATACCGGAAAGCATAGAGAGGGAAAAGAGGCGGCCTCAAGATTCTTCGCTTTATACTTCAACTTGCGCTTTTGGCAGGGTTCGTAATCTTAAAAGGCTAGAGCTTTTAGAGGAAGCTTATACATAGACACGTCAATCAAATGCTTGTGGGGGTTCTGCTGAACATCTGTTTGGACTTTTAATCAAATGCTTGTGGGGGTTTGATATCAGAACTGGGGTTTGAATCTTCAGAAAAAGGCCCCCTGTTGTGTTGTTTGTGGCTTCTTCTGAAGCAGCTGTGACGGATCCCTCACCAGAAAATAAGGGTTGTGATCGTCTTGCAGCGCTGGAGTGCATATTTAGTATAATAAGGGCCCTGAGAATGGGGTCCTGCTTATCCTCAGAAAGCAGAACACCTCTCCCAGGTTCCCCTTCATCTGCTTCAGTCAGGAAAAGGAAAAGCCCCAGGAAAAAGGGAGGATCCATCGATTCCCGGAGAGATGAAACACCCGGCAGGCTCTCTGCTAATGGGGCAACTGAATTTGCCTCACTGTTTACCCAGCAGGGTAAGAAAGGAACCAACCAGGATGCCATGATTGTCTGGGAGGTAAGCTTGCTAGCATCTTGCACAATTTGGTCTACTTGGCATTACATTATGACAGCTGTACATTTAATGGTTTTTGTTGGGATTATTTAATTTAATAAAGTTCTTTATGTCCATACAGATATGGCATGATTGGTGTGGCTGAATTTTACTGTCCATACAATTTGATCACTAAGATATTTAGCTGGATTTTACTTACATCAAGGAAACTGTCTCTGATCTTCTTTGCATCGCTTGTTCCCGTATAGAAGAGAATCTAATTCTGATGTTTCTGCTTTGTCTTGAGCAGTTCATTGCCATATGTACTTGTGTAGATTTCTAAGTTTTCTTATTTCTGCTGATCCTGTGGTGATTTTTGAGTGTCTGAATTTTAGCATCTTTTCTGTCAAGTTCAATCCTTGGATGTTTCTACTTCATCCTACCTATGCATTTGAGCTTCTGGTTTTTGACAATTCCTTGATGCCAAATATCAATATTTGGAAGCTTGAAAAATATCATGCAATGTCATGGTGTATAACTGAAAATGGTTATTCATTCATTAATTACTTAATATAAATTACTTGAATATTTAGCTTTACATGTGCTTCCATTGCCTCTATATCACCTACCTTAATGTAAATACATTCAACTTGGATCATTCCCATATGCAAAGTGGTTTTAATATCTTCTCCACTCCCGATAAATTGGTTCACATATCCCTCTTTCTTGTTGCAACTTTCTCTATGTTTCAGGATATAAACAGTTTTTAATGTATTTTTGATGTCATATCTCATGTATATGCTGTTCAATTTCAGAATTTTGGTTCAAGAGACGATACAATCTTCTGTGGTGTTTTTGATGGGCATGGTCCTTATGGTCATATGGTTGCAAGGAGAGTTAGGGATCACCTTCCTCAGAAACTAAGTGCACACTGGGAAGTAGCTTTAAAGAGTGAGGAGGTTCTCAGAGAAATAAGCTTCAATTCAAGTAGCAAGAACTCTGAAGAAGCGTCTTTTGTATCAGCTGAGGAGGAATCGCATCCTTCTTTTGATCTTAGTGAAGCAGGGAAGCAGCCAGATGTTTTCCAAACACTCAAGGAGTCATTTTTAAAAGCTTTCAAAGTTATGGACCGGGAATTAAGGGTGCATAGAAGCATTGATTGTTTTTGCAGTGGGACAACAGCAGTGACGCTTGTCAAGCAGGTTTGTTCTGTCATATTTTGAATTTACTTAAGTTATTTCAGTTTTGCTAAATGATACGTGTACAAACATTATAGGGTAAAGACCTTGTTGTTGCAAATATTGGAGACTCTAGAGCAGTACTGGGGATGAGAGATGAAGACAGCTGTCTTATCCCAGTTCAGTTAACAGTGGATCTCAAACCAAATCTTCCAGGTCTCTCTTCATTCTTACATAGGCATACATCTCTTTGACATCATCCTGCATTTTGGATTTTTTATCCTAAACAATTTAAACACTATTTAACTTTCATAGGTCTCATATATAACAGTGGAATGTTGCTGGCTGAACTATAAGAATGTTGTATTGAGTAAGAGTAACAGGCTTGATACATGCAGGCAACAAACCTTACTACCTAGGATGTCTAAGGAGAAATTGCATTTGAATATTTTCCCTCAAAAAAACACAAATTCTCATCTTCTCTTGCTTGAAATATCTCATTATTTCCATATAGATGATTCTAGAGATCTCCACTGTGGTGTATTGGTGTACTCCTAAAAAGTTTGTGAAGAATGGTAACAACTACCTCCTGAATCAATTTCAACCATTCTTAGCTTATTTCGTTGATTTTTTCTTGTCTTTACAGCTGAAGCAGAGAGGATTAGGAGACACAGAGGCCGCATTTTTTCCCTTCAAGATGAACCTGAAGTTGCACGAGTGTGGCTACCGAACAGTGACTCCCCAGGACTCGCTATGGCTCGAGCATTTGGAGATTTCTGCTTGAAAGATTATGGTTTAATATCTGTCCCGGATATATTTCATAGAAAACTGACAGAGAGGGATGAATTTATTGTCATGGCCACTGATGGGGTAAGGCATTAATGTGAACATATTGCTGCTTCTTTTTGGTCAGATTGAGTGTACATTGGATTTTTACCACATCCTTTAACTTCTCTCTGTATCTTTGTAGATTTGGGATGTCCTATCAAACAAAGAAGTGGTGGACATAGTAGATTCAGCCCCAAACCGTGGCACAGCAGCAAAAGCCCTTGTTGAGTCAGCAGTTCGAGCCTGGAGACTAAAATACCCAACTTCTAAAATTGATGACTGTGCTGTAGTATGCCTCTTTCTTGACACAGGCAAAAACACTGTTTCATCTTCAGCTTGCAACTTCTCAAAGGAGAAGGAGCCTCTCATTTCAGCCGAGGAAGATGGTCCTTCTGGCCCAGATGGGCTGGCCCGTTCCACAACTGTTAAAACGGTCAAAGACATTCTTCCAGAAACAAGTGATGATGATGATCTGTCAAGAGATGAGGAACATGAGGCGCCATCTGGAACTGATTGGTCAGCTCTTGAAGGCGTGAGCAGGGTAAATACGCTGGTGACTCTCCCGAGATACGTGCCTGGAAAGAGCAACAAGAAGGCCTCTGGAGAGACCAAGCCTTTTATTTGAAATGGAAGTTATATTTCCAGGTTTTCTTCTTTCTTTGACTGCTTTGGTTTCTCCTTGTCATTATATTTGGGTTGAATTTAATATTTTATTTTGTAACTTGTAAGTTGAACAGGGGATGTAGGTGAAAACCCAGCTGTATTAGTGTTTGGGGAAGTTACCCTCTCTCTCACTATTGGTGGGGTAGAATTCAAATTTTGTAAGAATCGAACTCTCCTGTAATTTTTTTTTCCGCTTTGTGTTTATTCTCAAAGTCTCATGTTATTTGTTTCTTGTTGTGGAAATAACAAAAGCTTCGTGGTCAACTTTTCGTTTATGCTCTCTTCTTTTTATTGTGTATTCCTCTCTTTGGCCTTTGCAGTTTCATCCTCAGCTTGTTGATCCTACAGTTTTGTACCTTTGGCGTTATCCATTCGTCTGTTGTTTTGGTCATCTTGATCAAGAACTGTCCATTTTTATGATTGTCATTTAGCCACAAGAAAATGTTGAGCTCTTTACTCTAAGATTTCTACCCAAAATGTAAACTGATGCAAATAGCACGTTTTATTTGTCAGGGACCTTGAACAAAAATAAAAAGGCAACCAAGAAAAAGAAATTCATCACGTTTTCTTCTCATTGCTTCTTATATAAGCAGTAAAATGCACTTTTGCTACTCTCTAGCCTGCTACAAAATCTAGGAAAATTGATTGTGTTGCTTAATTGTCTTGTTCATATGAATTTTCCTTCCAGCCATCGTCTGTAAAACTCCAATGCTTCTTGGGGCTTGTACTCTGGGACGGTGTGCCCTGCTCCCTGCATCCACAACAATCATCAAATTCCCAAAAAACATCAATTACCCATTAAATCATAAAAAAATCTCTAGAATGTACGTATATTTTATCTCATAAAGAGATTTTTTTATTGACCCTTCTTCTGTAGGGTTTGATATCAGTATTACCTTGACAGTAAGGAACGTCAGGTTGTTTTGGTAACCTTGCAAATACCTGTAATGTTATCAAGATCTGTGTAAATACATTAATTCTAAAGTTTTTGTGGCCAAAGATGGATAAATTAGAGAAACAATCATATACCCTGCAATCTGGCTATTAACCAACCAAGGCCTCCAGGTATCTACAACCCTGTATCCCAGTGACTTAATCCATTCTTCTGTTCCAGTAAATGGCACACACATATCATGGTCTCCACTGCCCACATTCAATCAACAAGTCTGGTCAATAAACCTTAATCCGGAATCTGTTCTTTGCACACACAGTATAAGATAACTCCCACTTCAATAAAGCTTTTTTTACCTGTAGATAAGTGCTCTGTATCCGTGAGAAGTAAGTCTTTTGTGGTACTCTATCATACTTCCAGCATCATGGTAATACTCAATCTTCATGCATAGTGACCAAGTACCTATAACACTTTTCTGCACCAACGAAAATAAGAAGGAATGTGTTACAAAACACTTAAAATTTTTGAGGCTTACTGGTAGAAAATGAGCAAAATATGTTACAATACCGATTGAGCATGGATTGCTTTTCTGACTGATGCATCATTCAGCCACGCGCTAGCAATCTCATCACTCTGCAATCAAGTTAGTCAAACAAAATGTATTTTTCATAGAAGGTTAAAACTTTTAGAGATAGAATTAAAAGTTTGAGCTCAAGAACATACTGTGCAAGGAACGTCTACTCTTCGGTTGACTGCATCTTGAAAGAGCTCAGGCCATGAAAGAACAAGACCTTCATTTACAGCCATTTGAAATGGCCAAGCACGTCCAAACATCCTTGTTCTTATGGGAAGCGGCCTCGTAGTAAACCCTAGCTGCTGAAAACTCTCTGGCAATCTTGAATTGCTCAGATTTCCTGGTTTGTGGTAGCACGGCTCGAGAATATCATACATATTTAGACCATTGATTTTCTGTTTAGATTGAAGGTCATTAGATCACTTAAACCCAGATGCACACTTGATGAAACAATCAAGTTATTTATTAGGAAGATAAACTTTGATATGTGTTATATGTATATACCTTGTTGAACTGAGAAGTACACTCGTCACATTCAGGTGTGTCCCGGTCTAAGTTAACTCCACAAGTTGATAACATGTTCTGCACCATTAAATTGAAATAGATGGAACTATATATCAGTAATTGCATCAGAAAATTTACAGGTAAATTTAGCATTGGGAATTGAGTATTGCTAATCCCATAGAAATGCCATTATCTTATTTTGAAAAAACAACCACCAATGGCTGGGACATGAAATTATGATGTTCAGTGGATGTCTTATACAGCTAGCTGATCTCTGCTTCTTAGCAGCATTATTGTTTTTACCCTTGAAGAGAGTAAAATTCCTGGAACAAATTCTTTTATTTCTCCTACTATTTTGTGGTCCTAAATCCTACTGATATATTTCATCATAAGAAAATTTGACCAGTCTAATGAAAGCTTCAACAAGCATGAAAGTTTTGTGCTAGTAAGATGAGATTCAGAAATAAGCTCAAACTTACATTGTAGAGTTCATCTGATATTAGTCCCATCCCATGCGCAAACGACACAATTGAGTTCGTGTCGTATTTGGAATCCCCAACAACTCCATTGCCTATCATGTATCCCTATAAGAATTTTTGAGTTGTTTATATCTCATTATTGCAATTTAACAAAATGAAAGAACTGAAAATGTGTGTGAGAAAAGGGTTGCTTGAATAAGAAACTCTACATATGCAATGTACCTTGAAATTGATTCTTGGACTGATTTTGGCCTTGAGTCCTGCAAAAGCATGATGAATAATTATACAAGCTTTCTTGTGAAATTCTACTCTCTTTTTTCTTTCTTTCTTCTTAGTTCATTCATACCTTTGACTACTTCATCTGCTAGAGTTGGCACATAAATTCCACCGAACGACTCCCCAG
This sequence comes from Fallopia convolvulus, assembly GCA_964016875.1. NCBI lineage: Eukaryota > Viridiplantae > Streptophyta > Magnoliopsida > Caryophyllales > Polygonaceae > Fallopia > Fallopia convolvulus. Next base: position 44,529,399 of record OZ024724.1, read on the forward strand.
CTATGTAGAATGGGTTCTGGGCAAACTTTGGGTATTGCTTTAGCCACTAGAAAAAGATCAAGGGCCAGGAATCATTCACTGAAAAACAAAAAGAAGAAGAAGAAATTGCAGTGAAAAATGTGTTCTAATGTTCTTGTTACCTTCAAAAGGAATTTATGAGTATCCAATGCAGTTTGGTGATCTCCTGTCTTATAAGTAGTCCCATTGTAAGAGTAGGAAAAACCCACACCAGCTGGGGAATCCAGATAAATAATGTTTGAAACCTGTATAATTATAGTGTCAATCAAGAACAGATCTACAATCAAAGTCAATGTAAAGGGCAAAAAAGAAAAGAAAAAATATGAAATTCATCAGTGTAAAAGTTTCATTCTTTTGGGCCTATATAGCACAAAAATCAGACCTTGGACCAGCTATAGGGATTGAGCTGCAATAAGGGCAGACTTCCATTTTTCTTCCCAGGTTTAAAATTAAATGGTCCTGTTAAATTAGAAAAAACTCAAAAAAGTACACTTCAAATACTTAAAAAAATTCAAAAACAGTAGGTTTAGTAAGTTTGATCAAAGCTGAAGTAAAAAAAAAAATACCATGTTCATAAACAAAGCCATCAAAGCTTGAACAGCCTGGTCCACCATTGAGCCAGAGAACAAGAGGGTCCATTGATGGCTTCCTTTCTGATTCCACAAAGTAGTAATACAGGTGTTTTGCCTTCACATTTTTAGCCCCATTTATAGTGACATACCTTCAATACAGAAATTGATCAAAATAGATGAAAAACAGTTTCAAAAGTAAAATAAAAAATTCTCAGAAAGCTTAGTGATAAGAGCTTTCTTGGAAGAAGAATAGATGAGTTTTTTTTTACTTACCCTGAATAGTGCTTGGAAGGGATAGTGCCATTGAACCCAGGAAGCTTAGTGATAAGAGCTTTCTTGGAAGAAGCTTCAATGGGTGCTGTGAAGCTCAGAAGAATGCAAACAAAAAGGGAAGAGGAGTAAATGAAGAAGAATAAAAATCTGGGTATCTCCATAGCCAAACTTACCAGAAAGGAAATCAGAATGGAACTCTTTTTATATATATATAGAAAAAGAAGGTGAGAAGAATGAGGGATCAAAAGAGGGGAATTTGGGAAAAGGAAGGCAGTAAAAGAGAAACACAAAAGTGCATTTTTCTGCAAAATTTGAAAGGTGGGTTGGAAAAGTAAGATGCATTTTTGCTTTTAGGATGGAACTAAGGAGAACTGTGTCAAAAACAAGTATGGTATGATCAATGCAGATGAGAGAGGCAATGATAGAGAATAATTCAGTTAGCCTTTATTTTAAATATATCAAGGATTTTGGTTCATTTGGTTTGAGGACTGAGGAGCATTTATGATTTCTTAATTATGACAAGCTAACTAAAAGCAACTACCTCAAATAAGTTACTAAAGTGCTGGTTTTGGAAGCTAAACTAACTTATAGATTGTAGCTGTAGTTGGATTATTTTAAATTCCTGTGCTTAACTAGAAGTTGAAGAGAATTAGCTGATGTTTGGTTTTGCTTGTAACAGAGGATGCAATAATAATAATAATAATAATTAAAAAGACACTTGAAGAAAAGAAAAAGCAAGGATTATTGTGAATGTGTACAGTCAAAGGAAGAATGAATAGAATGAGGACCATGTCTGAGAATTGGTTTCCCACACAATAAAAGCTAGCATGTAGTTTCAATGTCAAAGAGATTTTACCATAAAAATCTAATTAAAAACCCACCACAGAGATATTTGAGAGAAATAAAATAAAAATTGGAAGGACCACCATTCCTGTACTGCACTACAAACAGATCTGGCAGGCAGGCTGCAAGCAGAATGGTGAAATTGGCGTGGTTGTTTGGTAGAAGTGGGTGCTGCAATTGTGCTGGACTTGCAGAACAAAACTTTCATATGCAAAACTGATATTTGAAAATATATGTGTTATTTTAAGATTATTAATATGAATCTGAATATTTGTGAAACATTGTAGAAAACAATTGGTAAATACATATGACTCCCTAAGAGTTGTCTTTTATAAAACAAACAACCTAAGAGTTGGGTGGATTTTGTATACATATCACAAATAGGATGGGTTTGAAAGCAATTTATAAAAAGCAGAATTGCTATTTTTATGAACAAGAATTTCTCTTTTGGCACAATTGGGCACGGATGAGTGGACATCCACAAAGTATCTCAAAATTTGAGTATTTTTTTTGTTTGAAGGCAAAAATTGAATAAGTTTATAAAAGATAACGTGTTTAAAAATGTGGTAAATATATACCTTCATTCACTAATATTGAATAAGTGTATGAACCCGACATGGAGTTTAAATGTTGGCTTTCAGTTCTTTGTCCCTAGTAATTTTATTGTAGAAAGTAAGCACTGTTTGTTTTATCTTGTGTATGAACCTATTTTGTTTTTGATTAGGGTCAGTTGTGCTTCAGTCGATTCTTCATCTATTTCCTTAAGTTGTTTGAAAATGTTGCAAAAGTTTGTCTGATTTCTTCTGTTTTTTTTTGCACCAAATTGAAGTGCTTGTTTAAAAAAAAAAACTAGTTTATAAATGTTAGAGCCTTGCACATTTGTTCTTTTCAGCTACAAATGGTACCTTTTTTTTAATATTACTTGGGTCATCAAGCTCAATTAAAGATTTGAGGTTGTAAAGAAATGGTTTTTGGTCTAAATTCCAAAAAACCATTGGAGAATTTTGTTATGTGCTAGAAACATGTCTAAGTTTCATGTGTTATTTGCTCAGTTTTTTTTAGCCACACATGAACTAGTTATTGACTCATAATTCTAGTCTTATTTCTAAAGATGATAAGAAGATATATGCATCTCTTGGGAAAGGAGAAGATTGCCGCGTCCTCCCCAAAGGTGAAGGTTGTTAGGTTTAAACTTAGTTTATGAATCTGTTATTAAGGTTCAAGAATTTGTCATATGTATAATGCAGAAGTTAGTGTATGTTATTAAGTATAAGTTGATGTCTTTAGATATATTTCTGTTGTTTAAGTTAGAAATTAGTAACAGAAATAGTTAGTTGATATTGTCTGTTTGAAGTTAAGTTTGAATTTCAGATGTCAACAACTGTCTAGAAACTGACATTGTAATCAATTAGTTGTAGTTAGTTAGTTGTAGCATAAATATATGTGGTGTGCAATGTAATTGTGTGAATGTTCCTAGAATAAAATTCTCTCAATACAGAAGGAAAGAACTGTATTGATTCAGAAAACGCGCGTGTGTGTGTGTTCAATCCTGTTTCATGTGTGTTTGTTTAACCAGTAAATTGAGAGAGACATATTTCTTCAATTGGTATCTGAGCAAAATAGGAGAATATGTCGACTGAAAGTGACATAGAAACCGACAACACAGGAAACAATGGTGTTAGAATTCATGGTGAAAAACTGGTGATATTATAATACCCCATGCTATCGAAATGCAATTATGCCGTGTGGGTAATAAAGATGGAGGTTTTCTTGATTGCATAAGGAATATGGGAGGCAGTGGAAGGAACACCCCCTGTAGATGCAAAGAAGGATAAACAAGCTTTGGCGGCTATCTACCAGGCAATAGGAGATGATGTTCTTCTTCAATTGGGTGCAAAGAAGTCGGCTAAGGAGGCATAGGATGTGATCAAAACCATGAATGAAGAGGTTGAGAGAATTAAAGAGGTAAGGATCCAAACTCTTTTAAGAGAATATGAGAGTCTAAGAATGAAAGAAAATGAGTGTGTGAATGAATTTACCACTAAACTAAATGTAAATGTGAGTGAATTGAGGAGTTTTGGGCATAAAATAGATGAAGAGACAGTGGTTAAGAAGTTACTAAGATCCACATCCTCAAAGTTTATACAATTATCCACAACCATAGAAGAATTTTGTGACCTCAAAACTAAATCTATTGATGAGACACGAGGAGAGAATACATGAATTCAATGAGAAGAGTCTTGAAACTGCGCTTCTTACTCGGGCTGAATGGAAGGCAAGAAAGAAGAAGAAGGGAAAAGGCAAGGCTTCCAAGGATGAGGAAGATTCCCAAAGTGATGAAGAGAAACAAAAGCCTAAGAAGAGTTTTGATAAGAGAAACATTAAGTGTTGGTCATGTGGAAACATGGGGCACTTTAAGTCTGAATGTGATGCCAAGGACAAAGATGAGGAGGTGAATCTCGCAATGAAAGGATATGAGGAGTACCCTGCTCTGTTGATGATCAAGCATGAAGAATATCATCAAGAAGGTTTGTTCAATCACACAATAGGTGATCAAAACAAAGCTTGATTAGTTGGATGACTTGTTCTGAAAGAAGAAATTGGAATGAAGTTGTTTAAACTAAGTTTAAGGGGGTAAATGTTAGGTTTAAACTTAGTTTATGAATCTGTTATTAAGGTTTAAGAACCTGTCATATGTATAATGCAGAAGTTAGTGTCTGTTATTAAGTATAAGTTGATGTCTTTAGATGTATTTCTGTTGTTTAAGTTAGAAATTAGTAACAAAAATAGTTAGTTGATATTGTGTGTTTGAAGTTTAGTTTGAATTTCAAATATCAACAACTGTCTAGAAACTGACATTGTAATCAGTTAGTTGCAGTTGGTTAGTTGTAGTATAATTATATGTGGTGTGCAATGTAATCATGCTAATGTTCCTGGAATATATTTCTCTCAATTAAGAAGGAAAGAATTGTATTAACTCAGAAAACGTGTGCGTGTGTTCAATCCTTTCAATCCTGTTTCATGTGTGTTTGTTTAACTACTAAATTGAGAGGGACATATTTCTTCAAAGGTGGACTGGGTGTTTGGTCCATGAGGCACATGAACAAAGCTGTTTTAGCTAAGCTTGGTTGGAGATTGATCCATGATCTAAATCTAATTTGGAGCCAAGTGATAATATCTTAAACTTTTGAGATATTCCTATATCGTTCTTGGCTTTACATATTCTATACTCACAAGCACTATAAATTCCAACTTAATTATTTGAGTCCATTATCTCCCTTTATCATATGAAAAGAACAATCTCACTATAATAGTGTATTATATGGCTTCCGATTCCATTTGGTTTCTTCGAAATTAAAGAATGATTTCGATTCAAACGTGGCTATATTGCTGATCCATCTTTATTCATCAAATTTTCTCAATTCTTCTAAATTAGTATACTTACACATTACTTATTATTTTGTATTGTAGGAAAAAGAAGATACTTCCACCAAACACATTCTAGACTTCTGTGGAGGAATCCGATGTGAAATACAAATTATGGTTTGTCGGATATGGGATGCCACTAACCCATTAAAAATATGTAGACAAATAACGAAATATTTAAGTAAGAATATTGGCCCGAGCGAAACATTGGCGTAACCTTCTAATCATAGGTATTTATAGAAAAAGTTATTGACGAGTCATTATAATAATGATTATATATTGAATTTATTGATACTTTTTATATTAATTATCTTCTCTAATTCTCTAGAAAGGAAGTTATAATTAGTGAGTAACAAAGAATTAGAAAGTGACAAAGAAGATTAGGAGGGCTCATAAATATTTTACATGCAATAAAAGTTTTTTTTTTGAAATCATTTTTCTACAAGCATAGAATAAGGATTCAACATAAGAAAAATTTATAAATATTTTATTTAAAATTGGTTTAAACTTTATGGATAAAAATACCGTTCTTCTCCAAATGGGGTAATCTAGTGGTAAGAGACATAATAGATGTTGGAAGGTCCTCCTATGTTTGAACCTTGTCTCCTCTCCTTCACTTAGGTGAAAAACCAAGTCCTACCATTCTTCCTACCACTGGGTCGAGTCAGTCGATGCAAGTCGTTTACTTGGTCTGTACACTTTGTCGGCTAGTTCACGAAGGTGGAATTTAACACCGGATTCCTCATTACATTAAAAAAGAAATACCGTTCTTAAAATTGATGTCAAAACTTACACAACGGACAAGTATGAGTGAAGAGATGCAGTTTATTTAAAGTTGCAAGATGGTCCAACAAAGGAATGAGAATCATGGGTCAAAAGAAATGCAACGTGGTGACAAATGAAGACCACCCAAACAAAACTCTCTACAAGCTTCTCAAACCCCAACAGCTACCAGTACTAATCATCCACCACGATTCTCAACCACAGCCACACATTCACAGATTCTCACACTATCCAAACAAATTTCTGAATAAACCTAATTCTCAAATTCTTATCATCACAAAAAATAAAGAGCTTGTACCCACTAACCCAATTCCAGGGAAATGAGCATGGGGGACAAAGATGACAACCCCCACCGCCATTTCTGCTTCAGCTGCCACCGTGCCGCCCTTTCCCGCCTCTCTCCGCCGCGCCAACGGCCTCAGCCGGTCACCGTCACTCTTCTCCGGCAAACCTTTCATTGCTCGTCTGTCCCCTCCTATACAGGGTAATTATTTGTACCTTGCTTCTCTATTCTTGATTGGCTGTGCATTCAAATTGATTCCATCTTGTTTCCTCTATGGGCACATTCAATTACAAATTGATTACTTCCTGATGACCTTAGTAGGATTTTGTTGGAGACTTGGAGTACCCAAATATAGAGTTTGACACTGAAAATGAATTTAGGGCAATATGATAAATTGATGAAGAAGAGATAGGGAAGGAAATGCACAAATTAGCATTATATTATTGTGTATGAATGTTAGGAAAGAATTAGAATACTTGTTGATTATGGATGTAGATTTGGTATTTTAATCATCCAGAAATTGCCTTTTTCAATCAAAAATGTTGAAAGGAGAAAATTCAGATAGACTTTTTATAGCAGTACTTGTACTACTATGTTTTCCTCGCAAATTCAAGCTCTAAAGTCTAATTGGTCTTATGGGTCTCCTGTTTTTTTGGTTCTTCCAGTTACTAATGAGTCAAATAGGACTCAAGTGTCAACTAGTCCAAGCACTGATAAATCAGATGCTGATAAAATTGTTGATGGATTGGATTTTGGTGAGCTCTGCAATGAGTTTGAGTGCGTAAGCAGCCCACTTGTGGAGTCCACGGCAAGACAGCTTGTTCGTGACATCCTAGAGCTTCGTGAAGGCAATCGTGCCATCGGCACTTATGCAGTCTCTGTCAAATACAAGGTGTTAAAACAATTCAACAGTTTTCTAGTACTAAGTTAATATTCAACTAGCATGGCATAGTAAGAGAGATTCTTGCTAAGTTGATATTTTGTTCACAGGATCCATTTAGGAGCTTCACTGGTCGTGAGAAGTACAAAAGACCACTATGGGCAACAAATGCACTTGACAAACCATCTGTGGTTAGAATTCAATCCCAACTTTTTTGTGCTATTATATTAACCTTCCAAATGTTGGAATTGAGATTCTCTACTACTCCACTACTTCATGATTGACCAATTCATTTCCAAATTAAATCAAATATTCATGAATAAAATAATGAAAAAACTAATTTCACCTATTAAAGTTAGAGAGAATGATTTTGGATTGCAAATTTTATACTGTCTATCATTTAGAAGAATGCTCAGATTTCGGCTTCTGATGCTCAAATTGCAGGCTGTACAAGAAATGACAATGTTGTCAACCAGCGTTCTAAACATTAAATGGACAATCAAAGGAAAACCCAAGTCATTACTAGCCAGTATCAGTGGAGACTTGATCATTAAGGTGGATTCCAAGTTCACCTTGAACCAGATCAGTGGCCAAGTAATTGAGCATGAGGAGTCATGGGACTTGTCTACATCGTCTTCCATTGCCCAAGCCTACTTCTGGGCTTCTCGGGGTCTCTTCTCAACCTTTGAGGCTGGAAAAGATGTTGCTGAGTCAGCGAAGAGCTTGAGTAGTCGGTTGTCAACTCCAAAGGAGAACGTGGACATCTACCCTGATCCTTTGGGTGACCCAACAAAGGTAGAAGCTTAGTTCTTTATCCTTTAATATACTTATTCCTTCTTCTGAGCTTGAGGTTAGTTAGATGAGCATGATTGATCTGTTTTCGGTGCAGTTCTTCCAGAGGGATGATGGGTTTCAGAGGGATCTGTATCAAATTGCATTACTCCTTGCAGTTGTTTACTTTGTTGTGCAGTTCTTGAGGATTACTTTGTGAGTCTTTAGTTGGAATTACAAGTGAAAAATTGGAGTTATAACCATGGGATTTACGCAACTTTGTATGCATGTAAAGTTCAACAGCTTATGTGCAAGTGCTGAGTACATCTCTAGTAAATTTGTAAGTATCAAAGTTTCCAAACTGTCCTTTTGTTGGAATGCTTCCACTTGGATTGTTGTAAGACACATTGAACACTTCCAAGAAAGTAAGGTTAGCCAACTCCGAAGGGATCGCTCCTCTCAAACTATTATTGGAAAGATCCAAACTCTCAATGCTCCCTAGTTTGGAGAAGCTATTGGGTATCAATCCACTCAAGTTGTTGTGCGGCAAGTTCAAACCGTGAAGACCCTTCAAATCTCCCAATTTCGAAGGAATGTTACCAGAAAGTTGATTGCATGATAAATCCAATTCGGACATTAGGAAAATAATCCCTCCCACATATTCATTATACTTATCCTTCGTTACAAGTTCCAAGTCAGCTCCCAGTCCAAGGTTGTCTTGACTCTTGACTAATGATACCAAATGACAAGTCCTTCAAGCAAGGCGGGATTTTACCTGAAATTTCATTGTTTGACAAATCCATGACGTTCAACTTTTGAAGACTACATAGTTGTTCCGGAAGCTTGTCTTGTAGCTTATTATAAGCCAACTGAAGAACTATGAGACTGGAAAGTCGGTTTATCCATAACGAAATTTCACCTATTAATCGGTTACCTTGTAGCCCAAGTGACAGCAAACTTGAGTAAGTTGATAGCTCACTCGGTATATGTCCACTAAGCTTGTTGTTGTGCAAATGCAAAAATTCCTAGCATTTTGGTATGTGTCCACTGAAGCTATTCGTTGAAAGGTCTAGATAGATAAGCGATGAAAGATTGCGAACTTGGGATTTGACCATGTAACTTGCTCCCTTGCAAGCAGTGGCGGACCCAGAATCTTTCAGAAGGGGGGGCGAACTCAATGCATCGGCAGACTTGTTTGTAAAAAATATCGTGGAGGATTACATGCTATAAATCTAGCTTAGGAGAGAACAAAGTCGTGCCAACTATTTAGGAGTACATACATAAGTACACATTATAAATCTATAAGATCATATATTAAATACATGCAACAACTAGACACATTATTCATTTTTAATAAAAAAAATTCAAATAATACTTATTATAATTTTACATTAATTCTCAAATTTTAAACTCATAGGTGGCTTTTCTTATAATGTCAAGAGTCCAAGTATACGTATTTAATATATATTTCAATTAAAAATATTAAAATATATATCATTCAAAATTTATATAATAAATAGAGCAAATATAATATGATACCTTTCGCATCATACAATTTTAAAATAGTAAATATATATACTTAACTAATCTTTCTAGTTATGTTCTTTTTAGGTAATCATAATTATTTAAATTCAAAAAATAGATTCATAGTTAAATATATAAAATATTTAACACTAATCTAACAAATTTTTTTATTTCTTGTTGGTAAACAAAACAAAACAAAACAATGTAACAAGATTTGAAAAATGGAGAAGATGGTGGTGGGGGTAGGGGGCTACGTGTGAGCTAGTGTTGCTGCCTACCTAGTGCCCATAGCAGGGCTACAGGTAATAAATGTACAGGGAGTCAGGGAATTAAAACATTATGGGGAGAAGTGGGGCTGATGATTCGAACACGGGACGCTCAGTGTAAATATTAGGCTTGAACGCCATTTGAACTACAAATTTCTAACGTACATAATCACTACTAATAGAAATATATAATGAAAGGGGGGGCGGCCGCCCACCCAAACCCTTCTAGATCCGCCACTGCTTGCAAGTATAAATATTGCAGCTGAATAAGAGAACCCATCCAATTAGGAATTTCTCCTGACATTTCATTATTGGATTTATCCAACTCCAACAAACTGAGGTTTGTTGAAACAACTTCTTCGATGGCTCTGTTCAACTGATTGTGATCCAAACCTAAGGTTCCCAACTGAGATAGGTTCATAAAATTTGGAACTACTCCATGAAAATTGTCATTTGATAGAGCAATATAGAGCATACGGAGATCATGATTGGGTGGTTGACACAGGAGCTACAGATCACATGTGTTTCAATCACTCATTGTTTCACGATTTTCAAAGCTTGCATAAACCTGTTATGGTGGGTTTGCTTGACTGCTCCATCAAAAAGCTCACTAAAGTGGGCAACATAAGATTGAATGAAGAGATTTTATTGCACTCAGTCTTATATGTGCCAGATTGTAGGCACAATCTTTTTGTCCGTTGCAAGGCTTATTGATGATGTTGGTTTTGTGGATCTCTGTTTACTAAGAGGAATTGTTATTTCCAGGACCATACAACTAAGGAGAACCTGACTATTGGAGGTTTATATAGGATTTCAAATTTAGATGGAAAATATGAAGAGGTTCTGTCGAATATGGTTTGTTCTGACTCTGTTTTAACTATTGCAAATAAGGAGATTGTTCAGTCTCAAGCTAGTTATGCTAAACCTGTTGACTTGTCCATTTTGCGTGCAAGATTGGGTCATATATCCCATTCTAAACATAAAACGTTACAATTTCCATTCTTGAATGCTATTGAACCTTCTAATTGTGAAACTTGTGTTTTATCTAAACATCACAAGTTAGTAGTTACCCTATACTAGAAGTCTTTCTCTTGCCTCTAAACCTTTAATTTTGACCTAATTCATATGGATCTTTGGGGTCCATACAAACAGCCTAGTATAGGAGGGAGTAGATATTTTCTTTCTATATTAGATGATTGTACTCATGGGCTTATCTTCTAATGTCCAAGGATCTAGACTTACTTTGCTAGCTTCCGCTTCACTATTTTTGTGTATTATCCATTCACTTTTATTTGAATGATCGATTAATATCTATAGAGAAAAAACAAGCAAGTATTATGAAGAACGAAATGATTTTCATTAGATGCATAACTTAATAATGATTAAGGAATACATTCGGATGATACATTTATATTACAATAATACAAATTAATAGAGGACTTCTAATTAATGAGATCGATAGAACCGCCAAAGGACATGCACATCAATAAAAGAAAACCAAGCATCATGCCATGCCACTGAGGATTAATATAGAAGATCAACATAATTACCAAGAAAAAGGTAATGTATGACCACCAAGTTAATTACTTGATAGATCTAATCCCGACATCTGATAAATACTTTGGCCGACGTAGTAACTATATCTATCCTTTGTTACCAATGCCAAATTATCTTGTGACTCTATCCCATTGTGAATATTGATAGTCGGCCCGAATGACAAATCTTTCAAGCAAGATGGTATAACGCCTGAAATTTTGTTATTTGACACGTCCATGATGTTTAGATGTTGAAGACGACACAACTGCCTTGGCATTGGACCTTGTAGCCTATTGTTACCCAACTGAAGAACTATGAGGTTTGAAAGTTGATCAATCGACAAAGGAATGCCACCGACAAGTTGGTTATTCCTTAAATCAAGCGCCACCAAATTCGAGTTAGATGATAGCTCATGTGGTACTTCTCCGGTAAGGTTATTGTCGCACAAATGCAAGTACTTTAACCTTACAAGTGTAGTAGTGCATGTTGGAATTCTTCCGGTGAGCCTATTCTTCAACAGGTCTAAATAGGAAAGCGACGAAAGATTGCACACTGCACTTGGAATTTGACCATGCAACTTGTTCCCCGTCATAGATAAAAAGTACTAACTGCTTGAAGGCACCCATCATATGAGGCATTTCACCAGACACTCGATTGTTGGATATATCCAATATGGACAAATTGGAACACTTGAAAAGTTCATCTCCAATTGTTCCATTGAAGTGACTGTTATCCAAATATAAGTTATACAACTGAGGGAAGTTCATATATTTGGGAGTCACTTGCCCACGGAGATTGTTGTTTGAGAGGCTCAATGTCTCTAAGCTGTTACGTTGCACCCTTCAAACAACTCCCTTGGCATCTCTCCTGAGAAATTATTATGAGAAAAATCCAACTCTTCTACTCCTTTCATTTCGCCTACTGAACCCGGAATCGGTCCCTCAAAATTGTTCCTAGATAGGACACATATTTGTACACTTGAAAACACAGAGCCAAAGTTTCTCGGAAGCTCACCACTAAACTTGTTTTCCGAAAGATCCAATGTTCGCAAATTTGTGAAGGAAAGATTTTGATGTTCGGAGAATTGAAGACTTCTTGTGAGGGAATTGTTACTGAAAACTAGAATCTCAATGTGTGATTTATTCTTTAGCAAAGAGGTTGGAAATGGTCCAATTAGGCCGTTGTTAGAGAGGTCAATGTGTGAGAGGAGGTATTGGTGTGAGAGAAATTTGGGAAAAGCTTTAGTAGTCTTATATAATGTTGAGACTACAACCACTCAAGGTAAGATCTTCCGACTGAAAAGCGGGTTTCCAAGGCGAGTCTTCAGTTTCTATTCCGAATGTAACATTAGAAATGTGAAGATGTTTAGGGTTTGCAAGGTTAGACATTGAGCTCAAGGAGAATTTGCCTTGAAAGAAATTTTCGGAAATGGAAAGGCTTTGTAATGATGTGAGGTTTGATATTGTAAATGGTATATGCCCACTAAATTGATTGTTTGCTATATTAACTTGTTGAAGGGAGGTCAGGTTTCCAATACAGCTAGGAAGGTCTTGGTTGAATGTGTTCCAATTAAGAAACAAAGTTTCAAGGCTTTTTAGCTCACATAGACCTACAAATACCACGTGAAACAAAAGAAAACTTAAGAAAGATGGAAAAGATTGGCATATATATCCCTAGCCTTTTAATATTGTTAAGATAAGATTAGGAAATATTAATTTGTTGTGTCGTGATACCATGTTAAAAGCCACTTATATGTAAAATGGGTCCTAGGCTCAAAGCCTGGAGCATGTTACCAATGCATTTAGGCATCCTTCCATATATTTTTATTGGATCCTACGCTCAAAGCCTGGAGCATGTTATGCTTGCATAAAACTGCAACCAAGTTAAAGATAAAAGAATAAGTCGATGAATAATATAAATAGCGGCCGGCTTGAGAAATTAAGATAATAACATTTTCCAACGTACTCTAGTAGTTAGTACCTTCATCTTCAATCAAGGCTCCGATGCAATTGATTGACAAGTCGAGGATCTGCAACTCTTGAAGCTCCCGAAAACTCGTCATGTTTAGGTGTTGGATACTGGTATCATGGGAACAATGGTTGTTATCATGGGACCAGTGTCAAGTACTCCTGTTTAGTTTTGATAATGACAAACTCTATAAGGACTAACGATCTTTATGTCTGTGTGAGTTGTAATTTAGATTACAGGTTTATACAGAACGTAAGGGAACAGTCAATGAAGCACTGATGTGAGGGAACAGCAGCGCGAAGATACTTCATCTTTCCTTATATAGTAAGCGCGTAAATCAGTTGCGAGAGAATCAGATCTCGGAAGATTTGACAGCTGGATGAAGTTGTTACTTGAAGAAGATCTTGGAGTGGATATTGCCGAATAACAACTCCAAGATTTAGTGGATAATTGGTTCGAGTCTTTCTAGGATTAGATAAGATAGAATCAATGTAAATCAGGTTTATAATGAATAAAATAATAACTAATCGTATATGAATTACGAAAGTAAGTAAGACATGATTGGATTAGTTTGTTGCACTATAAATAAAGGTTATGTGATTAGGTTAGAGTCACCGATTACTTGTGAAGTCATCGCCGAGTCTGAAGCTGATCACTGTAAGTTGTGTTGTGGTTTCGTTTTATTGTTGAATCGTTCTAGGGCTGAGAAGTTGAGTTAGATAGGTCTAGGTTCTAGAGAATAGGATAAGACTATCTTTGATAACTCTACTTGCTTGTAGTTCGTCTGAAATCAATAAAACTAAGAGAAATATTACAACTCCTCTACGGAGGGAGTGATTTTTCCTTCAATCAACTAGTTGGTTGTTGAAGGTTTCCACTATAAGTAATCATGTTAAGTCTTGCATATTTTCACTGCCCAGTTCACTGTTCCCATATGAACAATGTCTGTATTACTAACACACTCGTTCCAACATTAGGGACCAGGGTTCGATCGGTGTGTCTTGTGTTAAACACTTGAAATCGGGATAGTAGCGTACTCAATGATAACTCAGTTATATGACCTGTGAAGGAATCACATGTCACTCCCTCCCAAAGGCAACAGTTTTGATCCCCATAACGAGTCCAAGAAGATAAGAGCCGGTGGCCATGAGGAGGTGATGAAAAGGAGCTAAATTTTTGCTTGATTTGGAGTAGAGCAAGCTTCTCCTTTTCAATGCAACAAGTGGATTCATCAGAGTTTAATAGTACCAAGACAGCTAGTAGCAAAAGCAAGGAATAATTTGGAGCGAAAGAGTGCGAGTAACGCCCCATTGATCGATCAGGACTCAGGAGAGGCTCCTAATTGAAGGTTGTTCATTGTTGTTGGGCCTGGCTTGGCTCACATTCATTTTATAGCCATACATAAATTAGTTTTGATATTTATTTATTGTTTAAATTCCATGGATGCCAATCAAGTCTTCTTGAGTCAATGAGGTTGGATAAGAGCTTGACTTCAATTCTACGCAAGTCTCCCTCAAGTCCCGTCTTCTTATGTTTTCGTTGATTCCTTTTTCTTCGAGTGAAAGCTCGGTGAAATTTCGTTTGGGAAAACAACGTGCTAATAGTGCGAGTACAGTTGACCATTCCAATGAATTAAGATTTGAAAACAAGGTCCAGTGTTCGGACATTATTTTTGGCCCACTATGTACACAAGGAAATTCACAAAGAAAAATTTCCATAAATTTCTAGAAAGAAAGAAAGAAATAAGTATTACTTATGTCAAGAAATTTTTCCTTAGGTTCGACCAAAAAAAGAAAGTTTTACTTAGGTTGAGGAGTCCAATTCAAGTGCTTTGATTCTTGGGAGGAACTTTAAAGTCACCATTTCGAAACCCACTGGCTTTGAAGCCTCCAAATTTAATTTCCTAGTATTATTCATAGTTCTCACTTATTCATGAATGATGAATGCTCTAAGCTAGGCCAAGCAGTACTTGGGTTATAACTCTGGACGCCCATCTTGCTGAAATCAACTGGTCGCGCATTTAGATAATAAAAATCATCTAATATATATCCTAAACGCGTAGCTCAGCGAAATCCAATTCTCTCTGTTCCTTGTCAAATATTTAACTAAACAAAACTGAAAAACAGGTTTTACATGTTAATTGGTGTAAAGGTGCGGTTTTTTGAGGGTGGTGTTGATTGGCGTTTTACATGTTTTGATGGTTGACCAAAGAAATCTGAAAAACTCCACTCTTGGGCTCTTCTTAGGCAGCTTCTAGAGGATGAGCACGATGCTTGTTTGTGCCTTAGAGATTTTAATCAGGTACTTCACTTGAAAGATAATCATGGAGTTCTGGTTTCGGAAGGGCAAGAAGTGCTGAATTTTTAAAATGTTGTTGGATCGTGACGCGTTAGTAATAATACAGGGAACTATTAAGGTTTCCTGGACAGCGAAAATAAATAGTAGAACACATAATTTAGAGAGGAAAACTTTCTGTCCAACCAACAAGTCGTAGAAAGAAAAACCTCTACCTCTGAGACTCCTTCTCAAAGGATTTTCAATAGAATACTTTTATTAAATTTCAACGATTACAAGGCAAGTCAAGTAACTAAGGCACCAACCAAAGTTTCCTGGTAACTACGACACCGGCCGAAGTTCAACCAACTAGACTTCTACAACCCTAAGCGTAAACCTAAATGGAAGTAAACTACTGACTTACTTGTGGATTCTTCACCGAAAAAAGCCACACACTCATACACTTGAAAAGCTCTCTATCCAAGTTCGTCTTCTTCAACCACACTTTTTACCCTAGCTAACCCTAGCTATTTATAAGATAAGTTAAGTCTGATCTCACACGTAATTCTTGCCTAATTACGCTGATATTCCACTTAACAAATCCCACACAATAAGGAAAAAGATTGTTTTTGATTTCGGATCCTCAACCATGCCGATTCTTCCCAAAACCGAATGATCTCGGATTTCCCTAGATAAGATCGTGTGAAGATTGATCTTATCTTCTCTTTTATCTCCTTAAGTAACCGCCTATAGCTGTAAATCTTTGTAGAAGATCACTCGCAGAAGATATGGTAACTTGCCATTTATAGAAAGTCGCGTTCCTTCTATGACGCGCTTCCTAAATCTGTTACTCGTTCCCTCCATCGTTCCTCACAATGTTCCGTCACTCGTGACCATGTACCTGTTTTCCTGAAACACTTACATGTAAAAGCAAGTTATATTAACTAAGTTTGTTATCATCAAAACTAAGAGAAACCATGGAACAACCATTGTTCCAACAATTTCCCCCTTTTTGATGATGACAAACCTATACATAAATGCACGTCTAGAAACCAGTAGAAATATAGATCAGAAAAAAAAATCATGTATGGTTCCCCCTTAACAGATGCATTGTTGTTCTTACTCTTCAGAGTTAACAACATATTCCCCCTTAGCCAAAGTTCCCTCTGTATTTCCTGGATAGAACGCATAGAAACCAGTAGAAATATAGATCAAAAAAAAAATCATGTATGGTTCCCCCTTAACAGATGCATTGTTGTTCTTACTCTTCAGAGTTAACAACATATTCCCCCTTAGCCAAAGTTTCCTCTGTATTTCCTGGATAGAACGCATCTCTGCATTGTTCCTAACTTCCCCCTTTTGACATCATCAAAATAACAACAATCATCAAGCAAAAACATAGAGCAAATGAACAAATTTAATTGAAACTTAAACCAGTCATAAGCAAAAGATAGTTATTATTATAGATAATTGTCGCAGAGATCACATCCAAAGAAAACATAAAAACATAAAAGTCTTAACATCCAAGAAAAAAGAGAACTTAAAACTGGGGATAGATAGGCTAAGGAACTAGAAAGGGTCCACATCATGGTTCGGAGGAGGTGGAATCAGCAGCAGCAGTGTCGGTGTCTCTCTTAGCCAGCTAACCAATGATGGTACTCAGCTGAGAGGAAATCTTTTGAAGCTCTGTCAACATCTTGGCAGTAACACCTTCACTCAGCGAAGAACTCCCAACATCCATCTGGACAGTCTTCTTTGAAGCTGTTCCCTTCGAATCACCCTGAAAATTCATCCTCGAGATATTGCGCATCTTCAGGGGCAATCCAAAGAATTCCTCTTTCGAAGGCTTGTAAGCCTTTCTCTCCTTCAGTGTAACCTTCACAAAACGAGGATAAGGTAGGCTATGCTTCTTCCCAGTGCACTTAGCCATCAGCCTCATCATTATCTCCAGAAGACTGATACGTTCCTTCCTTAGAAACTTGTCCAGCAGAATCATATCATTGATAGTGAGTGTAGTTCTTCTCTCCAGCCTAGGAACAACAACCTTAATGAGAAATTGATGTGCGATTCTTGTAGTGTAGCTCAAATCAGTGGTAGAGTAGGGACCGGCATCAAGAACTTTGCCCATGACACGCTTGATTAATTGAGTTTTGTTCCTTGGCCAGTTACTCAAAGTATGGACATCCCCATAACCCTCAGCAGGAACCTTTAGAATTGTAGCAACAGATCCCAAAGAAAAGGAGATTTCCATCCCACAGACAGTAGCAAAACCCATTGGACCAGTTGAGAGATCAGCAAGCTGATAGGAGCCAAAGAACTGAGAAAGAATCGAGTCATCTACCTTGACCCCAGAGTCACAGATTTTCTCCCATCCCTGAAACTTGAGAAGTTCCCAGAACTCCTCC
The DNA here is from genome assembly GCA_964016875.1 of Fallopia convolvulus. Lineage (NCBI taxonomy): Eukaryota > Viridiplantae > Streptophyta > Magnoliopsida > Caryophyllales > Polygonaceae > Fallopia > Fallopia convolvulus. The sequence continues at coordinate 44,547,221 of OZ024724.1, forward strand.
AAGTCAGGGCTTTTTAGGAATTCTTCGTCGATCACCAGAGGAGCGACGTCCTTCTTTGAACCCTTCTTGGAACGGTTTTTAGATTCCATTGGCAATTTTCCTTTCGCCTTGGCAGACTTGAGGTCCTTTTCAACATCTTCTTCCAACTCCTCTTCTTCTTCATCTCCTTCCTCACCAGACTCCTTCTTGTCTTCTTCCTCGCCAGACTCCTTCTTGTCTTCTTCCTCACCCTCTTCAGACTCCGAGCCAACCTCCTCCTCATCTTCCTCGGGATCTTCTTCTTCTTCAGAGGATTCCGGAGCCACCGACTCCTTTGGAACGGTAGAGCGAAGGCTGTACTTCGTTCCTGAGGGAGTGACCTTCGGCTTTTTGGTAGCAGGAGATGGAGTGCGTTCTAAATCAGAGATGTGAAGGATCTGAGACGGCAAGGGAGGAACACTCTTTCTCGCCTTTCGCATGCCACAGTTTGTTGGCTTGACCCATCCTGGTCGCTCACTTATCGGCAAAGATTCCACCTTTTCTGGGTCATCGGTGGTTTCCTTTGGAGGCGAGTTCACCTCTTCCTTCTCCGTTGCATCTTTGCTCTCCTGACCATCCCCTGTTTCAGCAGCCGTGTCGGATTGGTTTTCCGAGTGAACCACAGATTGATCCTTCTCAGATTTTTCACCCACATTCTCCTTCTCCGATGAGACTTTATCATCGGTGGCCATCCCAGTGTCGGAGATAGCATCAAATTTTGTTTCGAGTTTGGAGATTGGAGTAGGAGAAGAAAGCTTGGCCTTTTTGAGGGTTTCAAGTTGGGCTTGAATAGGAGCGATCTCAGTGGCGTCGAGACCCTCAACGTTAAGGATTGGGGTGTTTGAGGAGGAAGCCATTGTTGCAGAAGAGAGGAAAGATCAAAGCTTTGAGAGAAATTTAGGGTTTGAGAGAGAAAGGCAGAGATGTGGTAAAAAAAATGACCGAGATAAGAGTTAATAAATCACACCTCTTTTCTTGTTGATAAAGATCATAATCTTTCCCAAAGATCTTCTATCCAAATCTTAACGGCTAAGAGTTTCCATAATGATGAATTTTCACTGCCATTAATTCTCGTCTGCGCAGACGTCCTATCGTTCCCTGCAGAATTACTGTGCAACGACTGGATTTTTCAAAAGAGCAGTCACAATGGCTATAACTCAACTGCGTTTCCTGTTTGATTGACGTCTGTTCTTTTGCATAAAATTCTTCAAATGTAATCAAAGACGTTCCTTTAATGTGACACTATTCTCAACCACTAGTTCCATACCTCGTTACCATGAGTGGATAAAAAGGCTATATTTGAACAGACAAGGGACTAGAGAAGTTCCATTCAAACTTTTTGTGGGCTGGGAATATTTTTGATATCCACACAATTATTCCCCGGTTAAAGGTGGTCAAAAGAGGTTCATAGGGAACGTTTGTGTGGACCAGGCTACGGGACAATCTTATAACCAACTATCCTTTTGGCTTGAAGTGAGGGATAAAATAGATCAAGTTGGTTATTTTGGGCCAAAAAGAAATCTTGGATAAAAGCAATTGTAGTTTCAGTTCCTTTTAGCATGCAACATTTAACAATTTCTAATATATACAACATCTATGCATAGAGGAAAGATATAAGCCATTAGAAAATTTGTCAAATGATATGTAGTTACCTGAGATGTTACCTTTTTAGTCCGACATTGAGGGAATAAAGGACCGGGGCTTGTTTACTCCAAGGAAATCATTCCTAGCAACATCCTCAGATGCTCATAGGGTTTTCTGTCCAAAGCCTTGGTGAAAATATATGCCACTTGATTTTCAGTCCTACAATGATCCATCTTGATAAAACCTTTTTCAACATTATCTCTTAAGAAATGATGTCGAATATCTATATGTTTGGTTCTAGAATGATGCACATGATTTTTGGAGATATTGATGGCACTTGTATTATCACATAAGATAGGAATAGTTCCAAGAGACATACCAAAATCCACCAGTTGCTGTTTTAACCACAAAACCTGGGAACAACAGGCAGCTGCTGCGACATACTCCGCTTCAGCCGTTGAAAGAGCAACCGAATTTTGCTTCTTCAATCCCCAAGACACCAAGCAAGGACCAAGGAATTGGGCCATGCCTGATGTGCTCTTCCTATCCACCAAGTGACCTGTAAAATCTGCATCCGAGAATTCGACAAGTTGGAATGAGTTGTGTCTTGGATACCATAGACATAACCCATCGTTCCCTTTCAAGTAGCGCAGAATTCTCTTCACTTCTTTCAGATGTGTTTCTTTAGGATTAGCCTGGAATCTAGCACAAAGACACACACTGAACATAATATTTGGCCGACTGGCCGTTAGGTACAATAGGGAACCAATCATTCCACGGTACATCGTTTGATCAACATCAACACCATTAAGATCAGCATCAAGACGAGTATTAGGAGAAATAGGGGCATCAAAACTTTTTGTAGAATCCATACCATACTTCTTCAATAGCTCCTTGATGTATTTTTGTTGATGTACCTTTGTTCCCTCATCAGTTTGTACCACTTGTAGTCCAAGAAAGAAAGTGAGCTCACCGATCATGCTCATCTCAAACTCACTGCTCATAAGATTCTTGAAGCTTTCTACAAGTTTGGGGTTAGTAGAACCAAATATAATATCATCAACATAAACTTGAACTACTAAAACCTCACCTTCTTGTTCCCTTAGGAACAATGTCTTATCGATCACACCACGTCTGTATCCATTGGCTAATAGAAACTGAGCAAATCTATCATACCAAGCACGAGGAGCCTATTTAAGACCGTAAAGAGCCTTATCCAGCACGTAGACATGGTCAGAGTGATCAACATCTTCAAATCCTGGAGGTTGTAGCACATAAACCTCCTCTTGTAGGTAACCATTCAGGAATGCTGTCTTCACGTCCATTTGATACAACTTGAATCCCTTGTGAGCAGCATAGGCGATTAGAAGACGGATGGCTTCTATTCTTGCGACAGGAGCGTACGTTTCATCGTAGTCGATCCCTTCTTGTTGATTGTACCCTTTTGCTACAAGTCTCGCCTTGTTCCTTGTGACAGCTCCGGTGTCATCAAGTTTATTCCTGAAAACCCACTTTGTTCCTATAGCCATCTTGTGCTTTGGCTTGGGAACTAATCTCCATACTTTGTTCCTCTCAAACTGGTGTAGTTCCTCTTGCATAGCAACTATCCAGTCAGGGTCTTTCAATGCTTCCTTCACATTCTTCGGCTCTGCAAGAGAGATAAACGCATTGAAAGCACAAAAATTCTTAATAGAGGAACGAGTAAGCACACCTTTATCGTATGGAGTGATGATGTTGTCAACATGATTATCCCTCTTTTGATGATAGTTTCTGACTTCAATCTGAGTGGGATCTGTTCTTGACTCCTCTTGTTCCTGTTGGCTTGTCATTCCATGTGAAGCTCCTTCCCCCATGATCTTCCATAATTTCTTCATTTTGTGAAGTATCATCTTCAGGAACTAGAGCATTTTCTGTGTCATCTCCATCCAAGTCAGGACTCGGAGGCATAACATCGTCATTTGGAGCTTGTGCACCTGTTTCTGGAACTTGTGCACTTGAATCTAGATCGACTTCATCATCTGACTCTGAATTTAGAACCTTCAGTACATCCTCGTTACTAGATAGGTTCCCTCCATTTTTGGACTCGTCAAAGACAACATGAATGTTTTCTTCAAACTTCTTAGTCCTTTTATTGAACACCTTGTAAGCCTTGCTGTTGGATGCATATCCCAGAAAGATGCCTTCATCACTCCTTGGATCAAACCTGCCTAGCTCGTCTTTTCTGTTGTTGTGAATAAAGCACCTGCATCCAAAGACTTTCAAGTGGGAAATATTTGGCTTTCCGCCCTTGATTAGTTCATATGGAGTTTTAGAAAAGTTGGAACGAATGGTGACTCGATTATTGATGTAGCAAGCAGTACCGACTACCTCAGCCCAAAAGGACCGAGGCAAGTTACTTGCCAACATCATAGTACGAGCCATGTTTTGTAGTGTTCCATTCTTTCTTTCTGCTACGCCGTTTTGTTGAGGAGTCCTCGGCGAAGAGAAGTTCTATGACACTCCATGTTCATCACAATAGCTATGGAACATGGAATTCTTGAACTCTGTTCCGTTGTCAGATCTGATAGCTTTCAGTTTTTGTCCTGTTGATGCTTCTACTTTCTTGATCCAGCTTTTGAATACCATGAACATCTCGTCTTTGGAACCTAGAAAGAGAGTCCATGTATATCTAGTAAAATCATCAACAATAACAAAAATGTACCTGCTACCGTCATGACTTCTCACCCACATGGGACCGCACAAGTCCATGTGTACCATGTCAAGAGGATGAGAAGTGCTAACTGACAACTTTGGCTGAAAAGATGACTTGCTTTGTTTTCCTTTCACACACTCTTCACATAGGCTTTCCTTTTCTGTAAGAACTTTGGGAAGTCCTATCACCAGATTTTGTGAGTAGAGTTTGTGGATTCCTCGATGATTTGCATGACCAAACCTCCTATGCCAGACATCAGTCTTGTCGACTATTGTAACAAAGATGAGTTCTTCTTGTGGTTGGAAACTTGAGTCGACAAAATACACATTGTTGCGCCTCTTTCCTTTCAGGACCACAAGATTTGATTTCATGTTTTTGATCATACAACCATCTGAGGTAAAGGATACCTCGTTGTTCCCTTGGTCACAAAGCTGAGCAATACTCAGCAGGTTGTAACCAAGACCTTTCACCAAGCTTAGGTCTTTCACGCTTGTTTTATCATTTAGCTTGACTTCACCAGTTCCAATGATTTCTCCTTGATTGTTGTTGCCAAAGGAAATGTTTCCCCCAGCATTGACCTAAAGTGAGGACAGAATACTCTCGTTCCCTATCATTTGACATGAACACCCGCTGTCAAGGATCCAGCGGATGTTCCCCCTCACTTCAACCTGCATGAAAGAAATCACGTTTTAACGACCCAAGCCTGCTTAGCCTTCCCGGGTCGGTTAGCATAGTTCACAGAATGATAAATTTGAGATTGTACTAAAGAAGCTTTCTGTGGACTCTTGGAACTAGAAGCAACACTTGAGGGATTAACATGATTTTTCCCTTTATTAGTTTTAGAATCTTGCTTCTTTTGTGGTTGTGGGGCCTATTTCTTCCCTTTCTGATGAAATTTTTCACACCCTTGATTTTTCTTACCAGACCACTGTTTCTTGTTGTTTCTTGTATTCTGGTTTTGAGCCTTTTTGTTTGATATTTCTAATCTAACCTTACAGTCTTTTTGACCATGACCTCCCCCACCACAGTGATAGCACACCCTATAGTATTCACCAAGATAGCGTTTAGGATGTGGTTTCTGGAGGGTACGTTCCTTTGCTCGTTCCTTGGAAGGAACTCTATGCCGGTTCCCTTGAGACTGTTTTAGATATATTTTATGAGCCGTTTTTCCAGAATACCATTCAGAGTTATCATTCATATTACTTTCAAGAATCTTGACTCTACTCTCAAGATGAGTTACCTTATCTCTAGCGGATTGCAGTTCCCTAGCTTTTCTTTCCATTTTCTCTTCAAAGGTAAGATCATCCGGACGATATTCAGATTTGTTTTTACCGTAACCAATACCAAACCTAGCAGGACTAAACTCAATATGAGTTCGTTTACTTAGTTCATGCTCTAATTCTTCCCTTTTGAGTTGGTGAACAAGTAAATCTGACCTAAGTTTGTTATTGGTTTTAGTTAGAGTCTTAATATCTTTCTTTGAACAAGGAACAAAATTAGTAACAGTAGTTTTTGATAATTTTTCTTCAAGATTAAGACATTTCTCATCAGAAGCTTCTATTTCATCTTGCATCTTTAAGTTATCTTCAAACAGCTTTTTGACAAGGATAACAAGATCAGATTGTTTAGCGTTCTCTATACTAGAAAGAAATTGTTCAGGAGTTACCTCTTGATCGACATCTTCAGTCTTCAGAGTCATGGCGCAGACCTTTGATTCAGACTCATCATCTAAGTCAAGATCCCATGCAGCGATGTAGGCCTTCTTCTTCTCGTTCCTAGTGTCGTTACCTTTGGGACAACTCTTTGCATAATGACCCTTTTCCTGACAGTTGAAGCATGTAACGTCCTTGATTTCTTTCTTCTCAAAGTTGACTCTTTCCTTCATGGCACCTTGCTTCTTGCCTCTCCGGTAGAAAGATCTCATCGCTTTGGTTATGAGAGCTACATCAGAATCATTCTCTAGCTCATCATCATTTCCAGCAGTGATGTTTTCAATGGCCTTCTCCACCTTAAGAGCAATACCCTTGCTAGAGCTTGAAGCACCAGTATTGTCTTTTTCATATCGCTCATAGTTAGTCAGCTTTCTAAAGATCTCATGAAGTTTGCAAGTCTTTGTTATTGGATTTTCCTTGAGTAGACCTCTAGTGACCATGTACTTAGGACCTAAGCCATCAACAATTGTTGAGACTTTCTCAGCATGTTTGATAGAATCCCCAATTCCAAGATGATTAATGCGATTAACCAAGCCTTCAAACCGAGATTGGCATGTGGCAATGGTTTCTCCATCTATCATCTTAAAATTGTAGAATTCCTTTTTGGCGTCTTTCTGATGGCTTTCTTTCAGATCTATGCTCCCAATGTGCATTTGCTCAATGGCTTCCCATACTTCTTTAGCAGTCTCACAGTTGACTACTCTTAGAAGATCTTCAGCACCCAACGCATTGTTTAGTAGCATTTGTGCCTTGTAGTTCTTCTCCATTGTCCATTCAGTTTGGCCCCATTCAGTCTTTTTGTTCTTCTTGGCTTCAGGAATGACGTAGTCTCCATCCTCAATAACTGACCAGGCTTGGTAGTCATTGCTTTTGAGCCATGTGGCGAAGAGCTTCTTCCAGTGGTCATACTTTCCAGCAACAAGTAGTGGAGGTTTGTTGTTTCCAATTCCGATGTTGTGAGTGTTGTTTGAAGTCATTCTGTATTCCTGCACTAACACACAATCTAGAGCAAACCTGATCTGATACCAATTGTTGGATCGTGACGCGTTAGTAACAATACAGGGAACTAGTAAGGTTCCCTAGGCAGCGGAAATAAATAGTAGAACACAGTATTTAGAGAGGAAAACTTTCTGTCCGACCAACAAGTCGTAGAAAGAAAAACCTCTACCTCTGAGACTCCTTCTCAAAGGATTTTCAATAGAATACCTTTATTAAGTTTCAATGATTACAAGGCAAGTCAATAAGGAAAAAGATTGTTTGTGATTTCGGATCCTCAACCATGCCGATTCTTCCCAAAACCGAATGATCTCGGATTTCCCAAGATAAGATCGTGTGAAGATTGATCTTATCTTCTCTTTTATCTCCTTAAGTAACCGCCTACAACTGTAAATCTTTGTAGAAGATCACTCGCAGAAGATATGGTAACTTGCCAATTATAGAAAGTCGCGTTCCTTTTGTGACGCGCTTCCTAAATCCGTCACTCGTTCCCTCCATCGTTCCTCACAATGTTCCGTCACTCGTGACCATGTACCTGTTTTCCTGAAACACTTACATGTAAAAGCAAGTTATATTAACTAAGTTTGTTATCATCAAAACTAAGAGAAACCATGGAACAACCATTGTTCCAACAAATGTGTTGGGGTTTTGTGGCCTTAATGGGTTGCCTTTTACGGGTCAACAATTTACTCGGAAGAACAGACGAATTGGAGATGATTTCATCCAAGAGAGCATTGACTTTGGTTTTGCAAACGATCAGTGGCTTTACTTGTTCCCAAATGGTCGCATCCGACATCTTGAACGTGAAGGATGGGACCACATTCCGATTAAGTTTGAGTGCTTTCAGATATAAGAGGAAGTAGGGGATGAGAGAGGTCATAGACCTTTTAGATTTGAAGCAATGTGGATCCAAGATGAGGGTTGTACGGTGGTTGTGGAAAACGTTTGGAAAAATCCCAAGTGCATATAATCAGGAGAATGGGACTTTGGGAAAAGTTGCAAGGTGCGTGGAGGAGTTGAAGGATTGGAATAACTTAGCTTTCGAGAGCGTACTTTCAAAGCTTTAGTCAGTGATAGAGGAGCTTAGATGTTTACAAAAGCAACTAAACAAGGGATGTGCGGTGATTGGGTAGGGCGTAGAAGAGCATTACAATATGAGGAAAGTGAGCTAATAGCTAAAGACTAATTATTGTGGCTCCAAAGAGCAAAGGCAAATGAACTCAAGTGGGGTTACAAAAACTTTAATTTTTTCCCAGCAAAAGCCAATGGGTGTAGGAGGGAAAAAAAAGATTAGGTGTTTGGTGACGAGGATGGTATGTAATGGAGGAGTAGAACTAATAGAACAAGGGATTTTGTTGACTATTTTGAGAAGTTGTTTAGAACCGATCTTAGCACACTATCAAGTACGACTCCTCAAGAAATCTCGTTGTTTATGAAGAAAGTGGACAATGTCGAGTTCAGTGAGGAGGTTAGTACTTTCATTTCTCTTATTCTGAAGGTTTCGGATCCTCTTAGAATGCAGGATCTAAGACCCTTTAGTCTCTTTAATGTGATTTACAAAATTATTTCCAAGGTGATTGCTAACAGGCTGACGACTGTGTTGAACAGTGATCTCGTCGATTCAAAGTGCTTTCGTTCAAGGGCATTTAATTACTGATAATATGTTAATTGCTTTTGAGATTTTCCATTTCATGAAGAATCACATGTCGGAAAGAAGAGGCTATATGGCATTGCAACTGTAGTTTTTAGAGTATGTTATTAGGCAACTAGGCTTTGATGAGTAGTAATTGCAATTGGTTATGAGGTGTGTCTCCACAGTGTCATTCTCTATTCTTATTGATGGCATTCCGTCTTCAGTTTTTCATCCATCTTGTGTTCTCCGCCAAGGTGACCCGTTGTCCCCCTAATTATTTCTTCTATGTGTTGTGGGTTTTCGGCTATGATCCAACAAAATGAGCAAGCAAATAGACATGATACAAAAATCGTCAATATTCTCCATGCTTATGGAGTAGCGTCGGGTCAACAAGTGAACTTTGCAAAGTCAAAACTCTCGTTTAGCAAGAATGTTTGCGAGAAACTTCAACTGGATATTCAACAGATTTTGGAGGTTAAAGAAGTTGAAAAACATGAACGGTATCTTGGTCTTCCTACGATGGTTGGGCGATCAAAGAAGATCACTTTTGGTCAAATCAATGAGAAAATGTGGAAGAAACTAAAGGGATGGAAAGCTAGTACTCTTTCATGTGCTAGAAAAGAGATTTTACTTAAGTCAGTCATCCAATCCATTCATATGTATGTCATGTCATGCTTTATGTTGCATGTGGATTCATGCCATGAACTTGAACAAATAATGTGTAAGTTCTACTGGGGCAATGTGGAAAAAAAAAGGAAGCTTCACTGGATGTCCTGGCAGCGTCTGTGTCTCTAAAAAAAGGGGGGCCTTGGATTTCGAGACTTGGATGTGTTCAATCAAGTTATGTTGAAAAAGCAAGGATAGAGACTCCTTCATGACCCAAACTCTCTTCTTGGCAAACGGTAAAAAGCAAGGTACTTCCCTAACTCGAGTTTTCTTAACATGCCAGTGGGGTTTAATCCCAATTACACCTAAAGAAATATATGTTTCGCTAGATGTGTCTCGCATGGAGGAGTGTACTCGATGACGAACAAGATCTAAGTATGGGGGGAATATGAGCAGTGGGTGCCAATGGGGTTTGATTTCTACTTGTCTCATCAACTTGTTGATATTGATTATACTTAGGACTGGTCATGGGTCGGGTTATGGGTGGGTGAAGCACTTCCACCACCTGACCCGCGAAATAAATTCTATCACCCGACCCACCCATCACCCGCGGAACTTTTCACTCATTTTCGATCCACCCGTCACTGCAAGGGAGTCAGATGAACCGGCCCGTCACCCGCGAATACTAAAATTACAATAAATTTTTAAAGAATTTCAGAATTAATATAAAAAAGTTAATGCAACAATCTACTTAGTGAAGTGATATCACGATATTCTCAAACATTTTATGTGTGAAGAGTCATATATGTTGACCTACAAATTTATAGTGTTTTCTAAAGTTGTGTTTTAAAAAAAAAAAGAGATAAGAGATTAGTTCCCAAATCAAAGTAGTACATCATTTCCATCCGATGTTTTACTTAAATCTTCTAATACTTACGTTTTTTATTTTCGGTTTGGCTCATGCGTGCCCATGGGCACACAATAAAAGTGTTAATTTGGGAAATTATTTCAAAACTATTCCCTAAATTGGAATTAATGAACCCTTTTAAAAAATCAAAATTAACAAACAATATCCAGATTTACCAAAATTAGAACTCTAAATGTGTGCCCATGGGCACACATTAGAAAAATTTTATGCTATATTTTTAACCCAATAGATTTCATATTCTATTCTCCGTAATAGAGATAATAGAGAAAAGGATGTTGAAAAGTGGAGGCTTGCCTCTAAATTTAGAAAATTCTCCAAAAGTATTTGAAGAATGCATTAATTGTATATAATAAATCATCTCTTCATGCAATTAGTCAAATTAAAACTATTTTATTCTATATATAATAATAATATAAGTATGATTATTTAAAATAGAGAATTTGATGAAGTTGGAGTGGAAATTGTTAAAAAAATATATGTTTTATTCCCATTTTAAAGAAAGTTATAGAAAATTAAAATTGCACCTGATAAGCGAGACTGACAAAAAGTCGATTGGCTTCCCTATTTCCCGAGGTGGGACTAGAATTCCGTTTCTTGTCTTTGCCGACGATATCATAATCTTTGCTAAAGCATCGCAGGGATCTTGTGCAAAGGTGAAACCCATAATCGATGAATTTTGTAGAATCTCAGGACATAAGGTAAATTACTCCAAAATCAGCCTTCCAAGCCTCTAAAAATATGAATACACAACAACTAAATATAGCCCATCAAACGCTGGGAATCCCGACAATGACAAACATTGAAAAATATCTAGGATGCCCAATGATTAACGAAAAGGTGAATAAAGACACCTTCAAAGAATCTGTAAGTAAGGCCCAACAACAACTTACTAAATGGAAAGCCAACTCACTCTCTCAAGAAGGCCGAACAATATTAATTCGAGCAAATCTTGCAACAAAACCTAACTATGTCATGCAAAGTTTCATGCTCCCCACAACAATACACTCTGAAATGGACAAGATCAATATGAATGTTTTCTGGAATAAAGATAGGCAATACAAACCACTCGTAGGTTGGGATAGAATTTTCAAACCAAAAGAAATGGGTGGTCTACGCATTAGAAAGACAAAACATATGAACAAAGCATTACAAATGAAATTATTATGGAAAATCCTAGCAGAACCAGACAATGTATGGGTAAGAATAATCAATGAAAAATATCTTAAGAACGATGACTTCTTCACGTATAAACTGAAACAAAACACGTCATGGCAATGGAAAAACTCATACATCTTAAGGAAGAATTCTGCAAAGGCATATGGAAAATAGGGGATGGAAGAACAGTGAATTTTTGGAATGATAAATGGCTTCTTATAGGTCCATTACACGCCCATGCCAAAAACCCGGAAACGGTCGATAAATTATCAAAAGTTGAAGATTGGATCTTCCAAGATACAAAATTGAAAATAGAACAACTAAGGCATGCTGCACCAGATGAGATAGTTGAACAAATTCAAGCAGTGACGATATCGGATAATTACATACAAGATAGGGGCGCCGAGCAAAAATGGATGGTTCTCTATTGCCTCGGTTGTGGATCTCATTTCCAACTTAGAAAGGCAAACACTGAACATAATAGTTGGATATGGAAACTTGATACATACCCGAAAGTGAAATTTTTTTATGGAAAATTGATAATAATGGACTCCCCACAAAAGAACGTCTAAGAGAAAAACAAGTCGTTACTCTAGGCGGATGCATTCTGTGTGATTTTTCTTCAGAAGACACAAAACATATTCTTGTTAAATGCCCATATGTGATATGATATATATATATATATATATATATATATATATATATATATATATATATATATATATAGCAAACAAAGTAAACCCAAATACGACCCAGGTGTTAAGAAGTTTAGGCACTACTAATAAGACACCGTGTGTGGTCTTAAATGAAATTAAACAGCTACTAGGGAAACAAGAGATCACAGAGCTAGCAGTTACTTGGTGGAGCGTCTGGCATCGACGAAACAAATTAACTTTCCAGCAAGATCAAAATAATGTCATCACAAATCTGGTGAATTATATCCGAAATCAAATTAAAAATTGGGAGAAGGCAAGAAGTTGGATGGAAGATGAGGAACACAATACCAAAAATCAAACAAATAGAAAGAACAAACGAACAAAGAGGCTCGAAAGTTGGAAAAAACCAAGACAAGACCAGTTGAAAATTAATTTTGATGCATCAAGACTCCTCAACAACCACGCAACGGGGGAAATTGTAATCAGGAACCACATGGGCCTGTGACTTGAAAGTGTGTAATTTTGGCAAAATGTCTACCCTTAAGGCTGAAGCCCTAGCCTTTAGAGAGGCGATTCGAGAGGTAAGAAATAGAAACCTAAGGAACGTTGAAATCGAAGGGGATAACCTCCAGGTTATTAATGCGTTCAAATGTGTAATTAAGTGTCCTTGGGAGATTGAATTAATAATCTCCGATTCGACATTGTTGTCTCCATGGTTGGAGCGTAAGATATTCGAATTAGCCATATTCCTAGGGAGTGTAATGTTGTGGCCGATAAAATTGCTAAATTGGGCCATAGTATCCCCGCCGATTCCATCAAGACTCACCCAGAACTTCAGGATATCATCCGAAAAGATGCTCTAGGACGCCCCCCGTAAGGGGTGCCTCCTAATCCTTACCTAATCAAAAAAATAATCATAATCTAGGTTTCACTACCATTGCAGTAATATTGTGGGGGCGTATGACACCAACGCAATAAATTAGTATTTCAACAAACCCATGATGAATTTGTCCAAGACTTGCCCCTTTATATTCGAACACAACTACAAGATTGGAAAAAAGCAAAAACATGATTAGAAGATGAGGAAAAGGTCAACAAAAGGGAGACAATGGAAGGATGCAACAAAGAAATACGAACAAGTGGAGAACACCACAACAAGGTTTCTTTAAACTGAACATAGATGGATCTAGATTAACTAATGGTCAATCTTTCAAGGGAATAGTGTTGGTGATTTTAGTGTTATCAAATGATTGTTCCCTACATGGGAACAATGCCTTTTAGTGTGATTGAGATTCATACGACACTATGAGATCTTACTTTGCTATGTCACGGGTTTGGGTGTGCGGAGTGCGCGCTCGTGTAAGCATAGTTGAGGTCTAGAGGGGAATATTAAGGAGAAGTTGCGACCTGAAAGGGAACAATAAGTCTGTTCTATATAGGAGGGAACAATGTCTGTTACCTTGGAGGGAACAATAGTTCCCTGACGCATGCCTAAAAATTCGGCACGTGTTTAATTGTTGATAACGGTCATGTAAAATGTTGTATAATTGCTAATGAGTAATAACTAATGGGTGACGTGGGTTATTCAAGATAACCTTTCATGGCACTTGGTAACCATCGTTAACTTCTAGTAACCGCTAGTAATTGCTATTAACTGTTCCCTAGAACTGCTTTCCTCTGCCTATATAAAAGGCTATTGGGAGATTGGTGTCCTGTGGGTTCAAGTTGGTTCACATAATCAGAAGAGAGCGTCTCTATCTGATATGCTGTATTTCATATAGCATAATTAGGACTAGTTAATACATTTTATGTATAGATTTGGGTCCATTTAGTGCTTGTAACGATATATGAGTAGAAGACCGAAGAGTTGAAGAAATTGGAGGAATTGAAGTCGGGATTAGAAGATCGAGAAGTGAAGGCCGCGGAGCTGAGCAGTCCGCGGTGGAGACAAGATTCAGTGCCGCGACCGCGGAGGCCTAAGGCCGCGGTCGCGGGTCAACGTTGACTCGGAGGAAGATTCTGCAGTCCGCGGTCGCGGAGATTGTTCACCGCGGTCGCGGAAATCCACGTCAGCAAGATCCGAGGCGGCGTTTTATCTATCTATTTATCTTTTATATTAGTTGCCTTTTATATTTTTATTCCGAGTATGTTCGAGACTATTTAAGTTTAGTTTTCAGACTTTGTTTTGTATTCTGCTAGACCTAATTTCAGACCTTTTGTGTTTTTCTCTCTTATGGAGAACTAAACTCCTTATATTCTATTCGAGTTGAAGCTTTTCAGACTCAAGTTGTTGTGAGATTCGTCTATTCAGGTTTATTTCTACATGTTATTTCAATTCTCTTGTGCTTAATTATTATTAATTGTGTTGATTTCTGCTTGTTTGGCCAACTTGTTGGAATTGATATTATCTATTGCTAGATCTAGGTTTTCTCGTAGCAAAGCCTAATCTTTGTAGCAACTCAATTGATTTAGGACTCGTTGGACTAAAACTATTGAGAAGAGATTTGAATGCATGTTGATTGTTTGACTCGTTGGAATTCAATTGTATGTATCCTGTTTATCCTTGTTCTTAATGCTAATATCCTTATTATTTATGATCGTTTCATGAATTGTTTGGATGTTAAGTTGCATGTCTTGTTGCCATGTTATAATTCTGATCAGGATAGGAATAACTGAAAGAAATAACTTGTTTGAATCTAGGATCAATAACTTGAGGAAGAAAAGTGGATACTTGAATAGAATTGTTTTCCCTAATTGATAAAAATCCAACCTTTGCTCTATTTGTTTGTCTTGTCTGCTTAAATTTCCCTAGTTTTAGATTAAAATACCAAAAATTCCCCCTTTTTGTTACTTCTTTGAGTTGATAATAATAAAACTTAGGATACAAGTGTCTCTTGGGTTCGACCCCGACTTACCGACTATACTAGTTGAGTAACTAGGGATTTATCTTTGATTTGGCACGACGACTCTCAGCCAGTCAAATTTTGGCGCCGTTGCCGGGGATCCATTCATTTTTGGGATCCATTCATTCCGGCCATGATATGCAAATATTGTTAACTACCTCGTCTCGGGGGAGTTCCCACCTACTTTTACCATGGCGCAGAAGGACAAGGTTCGTCATGAATCCCGATTCTATGTCTGGGATGATCCTTATTTATGGAAGCACTGCACAGATCAGGTAATCCGACGGTGTGTTCCGGATTCTGAGGTACAATCTATCCTTTCTTTTTGTCATTCCTATGCATGTGGGGGTCATTTTGGGACTAATAAAACTGCTTGGAAAATTTTAGAAGATGGATTTTATTGGCCTCATATTTTTAGGGATGCTTATGCTTTTTGTAAATCATGTGATCGTTGTCAGAGGGTGCGTAATATTTCTAAAAGACATGAGATGCCTCAATCTCGCATGATATTCTGTGAAGTTTTTGATGTTTGGGGCATTGATTTTATGGGACCCTTCCCCTCTTCCTATGGGAATCTGTATATTTTACTTGCGGTGGACTATGTTTCCATGTGGGTGGAAGCAAAAGCCACCAGAACTGATGATTCAAAAGAAGTTGCAGGTTTCCTTAAGGACAACATTTTTCCAGATTTGTGATTCCAAAAGCTCTAATAAGTGACAGGGGTACTCATTTTTGCAACAAGACTGTGAGCGCTTTATTGAAAAAGTACCATGTCACTCAGAAGATCTCTACAGCCTATCATCCTCAGACTAATGGACAAGCTGAAGTGTCCAACAGGGAGATAAAATCTATTCTGGAGAAGACGGTGGCGCCTAACAGGAAAGATTGGAGTTTGAGACTCAATGATGCTTTATGGGCCTACCGTACTGCTTACAAGACACCCATCGGGATGTCTCCCTTCAGATTGGTTTATGGAAAAGGTTGTCACTTGCCGGTTGAGCTTGAGCATAAAGCTTATTGGGCGGTCCAGAAGTGCAATTTCAACATTAAAGAGAATGGAGAATTCAGGAAATTACAATTGCAAGAATTGGAAGAGTTGAGATTGGATGCCTATGATAATGTTGTGAATTACAAGAACAAAACAAAAGCATGGCATGACAAAAACATCCTAAGGAAGGATTTCAAAGTTGGAGATAAGGTCCTTCTATTTCAGTCTCGTCTCACACTCTTCCCAGGCAAACTCCGTTCCAGATGTGTTGGACCATTTACAATCACTCAAGTCTTTCCACATGGGGTTGTGGAATTATTGGATGGGGACTCTCAAAATGTGTTTAAAGTTAATGGTTACAGACTGAAGAAATATCATGAGGGAGTCAGCCAAGAAGTATTAGAAGAGTTGGATCTTTCCGATCCAAATTCCGGTGCTGAATAAAAGGGCTAAAATGTCGGGCCAACGACATTAAATAGAGGCGCTGCTCGGGAGGCAACTCGAGGTAAGTTTTCTGTTTATTTTATTTTATCATTTTGAATAGTTTTTTTAGTTTTTAGTTTTAGTTTTGTTTCCTTTCAATATTGTCGGACTAACATGCAGGTACTAGGTTCGAAAGAACAAAAATATTTTGGGGAATTTATTCCTCGAAGTACACAGAAAAAAGGCGAACAGGTACCAATACACAGGTCCGCGATCGCGGCGGTCCTTCACCGCGATCGCGGTACTGTTCATCCGCGGATTATAAAAAATTTTTTATAAAAAGGACTTGACGGTTTTACCCCTCACCTACCAGCCGACCCTACCCTCTTCTCACCTTCTTCTTCTACCTTCATCTCCCCTCCATTACCAATTCACCATTGTTGCAACCTCTCAAGCTCTCAAACCCAATTTTTCCAACTCCACAAAAATCAAAATCAAACCCGTTTCCTTAACCCTTTCGCCATTCTAAACCCAAATCCGTCTTCCAAATTCCCAAATTTCCACTCAAAAACCCTCAAATCTCCATCTAAAATCCAAACAAATTTTTTCCAAATCTCCCTCAAAACTTCTCCAAATCCACTCGTTCCTCTCGGATTTCCCATTAGGAAGCCACCGCGAGCCACCGCGTGCCAGCTTGGAGCCACCGCGAGCGAAAAACCGGATCCCGCGGAGAACTGCATTTCCGCGATCGCGGTGACCAGCCTCCGCACCCGCGGA
The DNA here is from genome assembly GCA_964016875.1 of Fallopia convolvulus. Classification (NCBI taxonomy): domain Eukaryota; kingdom Viridiplantae; phylum Streptophyta; class Magnoliopsida; order Caryophyllales; family Polygonaceae; genus Fallopia; species Fallopia convolvulus. Next base: position 44,564,292 of record OZ024724.1, read on the forward strand.
CCTTGACAGAAGCTGGAAATTCCACTTTGTGAGTTTGATTTCGCCCTTCTTCGGTTGGCGTATCCAGTTAGGCTGAGTAGGGATGAGAAGGCATTGTGGAATGAAATTGATAGGAAAATCATGATGTCTACTAAATTTTTCCATGAACCGACGTTGCATACGTTGGGCTTATATCAGTCGGTTCAGCAGTTATTACAGCAGGGTGGTTTAGGTGGTTTGATCCCTTTGCATGCACATACATATAAGCCTCTAGTATTGGAATTTCTGGTTACTTACAAAGAGCTTGATGATGGTAGTATTAGCTTTAGATTGCTTGAGAGGAATTACTCACTGACTAGGAATCAGTTAGGTGAGTGTTTTGGGGTGACGAGTCAGCCTACAGCTGGTTGGGCTGATATTGAGGATAACCCGGGGGCGATGCATTTCTGGACTGTAGTGACCCACACTCAGTATAGTCTTGGCCCTGGATTACAGAATCACAATATTGTTCATCCGGGGTTGAGGCTTTGTCATATGGTGATTTCTAACACCTTTTTAGGGAATGGAGAAGTGAATAAGATGGCCGCTAGGGATGTTTCTATGATGTGGTGTTTGATGGGGGATCAACCTGTGGTCCCTGATTGGGTGACATTATTTTTACGAGCTGTGAGGAAGGCCCGGTCTCAGTCCGGGAGGATTGCTTTTGGAGGCTTGGTTACTCTGATAGCCTTGCATTTTGTGAGCTTGGATGTTATACGGGGCAAATATAGAGTGACAGTAGGTGGTGGGATTCGCTTTGATCTGTCACAACTGAAGAAGGCCAAGTGTTTATCTGAGGGTGAGAATGGAGGTTGGATCCGGCATTATGGTGGGGATCATGATGCATATTTACATCTGCCTAGGGAGTTTGGAGCTGAGGCAACAGTTGCTGATTTTTATTTGGAGTCTGATGTGATGGTAGTGGAGGATGTACAGGAGGAGGAGGAGGCAGAGTATGAGCAGTACGATGAGCCTCCGCAGGGACAGCACGAGGCTAGTCCTTCTGGTGATGGAGATGCTCCAAAATGGTATGAAGGGATGACTTCTGCTATGGCGCATTTGAGTATGAGGCTTGATTCTATGGCTGACCGGCAGGATTATTTTATCAGAGAGCAGGCTAGTATGAGGAGTACTTTAGCAGATGTGGGGAGGAATGTCAAAGACATGTCCCTCACCATGGATCAGATGAGGGAGCGACAGGAGGCATTTTATCAGCATTATTGGCCTCAGTACCCTCAGTATTTTCCACCGACAGGTCCCTCACAGTGAGTCTTCTGTTTTCCTTTCCTATATTTTTATCTGATTTGTCTTTATTTCATTGAGGGCAATGAAAGGTTTAAGTATAGAGGAGAGCGTACTCACTGTTGTATATATGTATAGATGCATTTCAGTTTTTGCATTTCAGATTAAAAAAAACAAAAACAAAAACAAAAAAAAAGAGCAAAAAAAAGAGGCATAAAAATCCTGGGATGAGCTAAAAACCCGAAAGGGCGGCTCAGGTAATAAGCAGGTAACCCGGACCAGCATTAGGCTGGGGTAATAAGAGGTTAATGAGAGATGTGAGCAATTGTGAGCACACCTAAAAGAAAAATGAAAAGAGTGATTAGGTGAAAACCCGAAAGGGGGCCTAAGTAGAATGAGTGGTAAAATCAGAGTGTTTAGGATAATATTCTACTTTGGGGTTTGGGGATTACATTTTAGATGTCGGGTAGATCCTAGGTTGCTCTACATTTTTTGGAGCTTGAGTGTTATATCTTGTATCTGTGAGAGGTGTGATTTGAGCTTTCATGTTTTTGGCTCATTATTTCTCTACATGGGTTCGGGTTGTGAGATTATTTTGAGTGTTTTCTAGTTTTAGATCATTTTCTCTCATTGCTGTCTGTAGACCTTTGTTGATTTGTCATGCTTGATTTTATTTTTGAGATTACTCGAGGACGAGCAAAGTCTAAGTATGGGGGAATTTGATATGTTGTATTTCATATAGCATAATTAGGACTAGTTAATACATCTTATGTATAGATTTGGGTCCATTTAGTGCTTGTAACGATATATGAGTAGAAGACCGAAGACTTGAAGAAATTGGAGGAATTGAAGTCGGGATTAGAAGATCGAGAAGTGAAGGCCGCGGAGCTGAGCAGTCCGCGGTGGAGACAAGATTCAGTGCCGCGATCGCGGAGGCCTAAGGCCGCGGTCGCGGGTCAACGTTGACTCGGAGGAAGATTCTCCAGTCCGCGGTCGCGGAGGTTGTTCACCGCGGTCGCGGAAATCCACTTCAGCAAGATCCGAGGCGGCGTTTTATCTATCTATTTATCTTTTATTTTAGTTGCCTTTTATATTTTTATTCCGAGTATGTTCGAGACTATTTAAGTTTAGTTTTCAGACTTTGTTTTGTATTCTGCTAGACCTAATTTCAGACCTTTTGTGTTTTTCTCTCTTATGGAGAACTAAACTCCTTATATTCTATTCGAGTTGAAGCTTTTCAGACTCAAGTTGTTGTGAGATTCGTCTATTCAGGTTTATTTCTACATGTTATTTCAATTCTCTTGTGCTTAATTATTATTGATTGTGTTGATTTCTGCTTGTCTGGCCAACTTGTTGGAATTGATATTATCTATTGCTAGATCTAGGTTTTCTCGTAGCAAAGCCTAATCTTTGTAGCAATTCAATTGATTTAGGACTCGTTGGACTAAAACAATTGAGAAGAGATTTGAATGCATGTTGATTGTTTGACTCGTTGGAATTCAATTGTATGTATCCTGTTTATCCTTGTTTTTAATGCTAATATCCTTATTATTTATGATCGTTTCATGAATTGTTTGGATGTTAAGTTGCATGTCTCGTTGCCATGTTATAATTCTGATCAGGATAGGAATAACTGAAAGAAATAACTTGTTTGAATCTAGGATCAATAACTTGAGGAAGAAAAGTGGATACTTGAATAGAATTGTTTTCCCTAATTGATAAAAATCCAACCTTTGCTCTATTTGTTTGTCTTGTCTGCTTAAATTTCCCTAGTTTTAGATTAAAATACCAAAAATTCCCCCTTTTTGTTACTTCTTTGAGTTGATAGTAATAAAACTTAGGATACAAGTGTCTCTTGGGTTCGACCCCGACTTACCGACTATACTAGTTGAGTAACTAGGGATTTATCTTTGATTTGGCATGACGACTTTCAGCCAGTCACTCTCCATGATTGAACGTCAAATACAGTTTAATATCCATTTACATGAACTCTAAGGTTCGATCTCTTTCATGAGCCTTGTTATAGATCAATTGGTTTGTCTTATCTCACTACAAATTTCGTGGGTTCCTGAAGGCTATGTAAGGGACGAAATATTGATTTCGGAAAGCGTTTCTACGTGATTCAAACCTATATCAAGTATTGCATATGATTGATCTACTGAAGATTCGTAATCTTCAACTACATTCACGAAGAGGGACTTCACGGCTTGAGCAACGCACTGTTCCCTTAGTACCAACAAATACAATATCTTCGGTGGGAACTATGAAGCAAGAGTCAAAGACACCTACAAATAGTTATTAGAGACTATAAAGGTAGTGTAATAGATGTGTTGGTACGATAGTACGGTTAGACCTCAATAATTATAGTATAGTAGAAGCTCTGGTGGTTGAGAGACGATGTGCGTGAAGCAAATTCAAGAAAATATAAACAAGTTGAATTTGAAAGTGATAACTTACAAGTAATTAAAGCAGTCCAAGGTCTCCCGAACTAGATTGAAATTATTATGTCTTATATTTTCTGGCTTCAAGAATTTCAGAGGGTTTATATTTCTCATTTTAATAGGAGGTGTAATGTTGTGGCCGATAAAATTGTAAAATTGGGTTACATATATCCTATTGACGCAGTTAGGAATCATCCAGAACTTATGGTTCTCGGTTAGGAATCATCAAGACGTCCTCCTTAATTAGAGGGCCCTGATCAAAACAATATCATAATCTAGGTTATTTGAATACAAGATAAATTAGCAGGGTTCTGATCGTGGAAATCACTAGGTTTTGGGCCATGGCAGCTTTAAACTCACAGATTGCCGTATTAAACTGTGTTTGTACGCCGACATCTGCTTCTTTTCATTTTCAGAGGCCGCTTGCGCCACCCAGGATTTCATTCAAGACCTCCAAATTCAGTACCAATGGTGCGTTTCATTTGCCTTAATTTTTCTCTTGTGAATTTGTGATTGTATGTACGTACTTGGGTTACTTCGATCTCTTGGTTATATAGCACTTTCAATGATTTAACTATATATAAAGCTTGTGGTGTATAGCATTGACATTCATCAAAATCTATTGGATATCATGTCCATGGAGGCAGCGCTCTCGGTGCTCAAATGAATTTGTTTGGCAGATTTGCTAGAATAATCAAGGTAGGATTCGTAATTGGTTCTATTATAAAGGGCTATATATAAATTATAAACTATAAAATCTGTTTTTTTTTGCCATCACTGCCAAGAAAAGTCATATGCTAAAGCGTTGATAAGTATGTTTGAAGATCCTGAGAGAAGCATGGAACAACTTGTGCTTGAAATGAATGAAGACTTGATTAAAATGCGACAAGCTACAGCACCGGTATATACATTTCCCTCTACATTATATTTATGCGCGCTTAATTACTGACTAGTCATATCTTAAGCTGCTTATATTATCTATGAAGGTTTTGGCCAGTCAAAGACAACTAGAAAATAAGTACAAGTCTGCACAACAAGCTTCAGAAGATTGGTAAGAAAGAATGCTCTCTGAATTAATTCTGCCTTCTTGCTTGCATTTTCAATCTTGCATTTACATCTTAGCTTTTGTTAATAGGTACAAGAGAGCAAAACTTGCTCTTAGTAGTGGGGATGATAATCTTGCACGCGAAGCCCTAAAGCAGCGTAAATATTATTCCGTAAGTTTTTCTTAGTATTCTCATTAACATTGTCTTTCATTAGACAGAAAGTTTGATAGGATAATGCTTTTATATATGTCTTCTTTAAAGGGGGTGATGATCGAGTTGTGCTTTTATGTTAGATTTTTGTGAAAACTGAATAATTTGAAATATCCTGCAATAAACTAACTTATAGTGGAACGATTTGATAGGATAATGCTAGTGCATTGAAGATTCAACTTGCTCAATATCAGGGCATTGCCGATAACATTGTCACCAAAACTAGGGTATGTAAGCATCTCTTTGTTCGATTTCTTAACTAACTCATTTCTGTGGTACATTTAAGTGCATCAATTCATGCAGTTTAGAGTGTGTGCATAATACATAAACTCCATTTTTCTGGCAGGCTCTGGAGAGCAAGATACAAGAGGCAAAATCAAAGAGGCATACCCTCAAAGCACGTGCTCAGTCTGCAAAGTCTGTCCTTATTCACATTGTTTATAACTTTGATTTTCCAAACATTTTCTTGGGTTTGAAAGCTTGACATTGAATTTTTTTTGAATTGCCACTAATCTGATCAAAAGGACCGCAATCAAACTAACAGAGATGTTGCATAATGTGAATCCCAGCAGTGCTCTTTCAGCATTTGAGCAAATGGAAGACCAGGGTAAGGCTTTTCGCTCCACTTATTTTCTTTGAATATACAAAATGTAATTTCAAATTCTATTGCTAGCTTAACTTATATGATCTTATCAGTGACAGTGATACTCATGGAGTCACAAGCTGATGCACTTAATCAATTGGCAAATGATGATCTTGAAGGAAAGGTATGAATCTTTCAGTTCTTACTTAAACAAAAATCTCTGTATTTCATTGAAAAAATAACAATAATCTTGAAACTCTTTTGGCTTGCACAGTTTGCAGCGTTGGAGACCTTTGCAGTGGATGATGATCTAGCAAACTTGAAGAGAGAGATGTGTGGGAATTCAAGTGTAAGTCTCTACCAAATTGCTGTTTCATGAATACTAATAGTACTGTTGTAAGTCAGTAATGGTTGTTGCCTGTGTGTTGTTTCTTGAATCTGCTTAACAGAAAGGAGTTCTTCCACCTGGAAGAACCATGGTAGCCAGCTCCAGTTCATTGTCATTTCTGAACAACATGGAGATTGAGAAAGAATTGAATGAGCTGAGGACAAATTGCAATGAATATTAAGGCCTAGTTCCACTTCTTTTCAGCTAGGATTATTATTATTATTATTTATTGTCTTAAGTTTGTTGATTTATGGTTGCTTGCCTACATAGTACATATACAACAGCTACACTACAAGTTACATTGCAATTTTATGATAATATCACTTCTACCTTCCAGAATTATTATTTTTTTATTTTGCCTTTTTTTTACTTTTAGAAGGAATTAGGAGTCCATAAGTCAAAAGGGGAAATTATACATGATACTTTCAATCTTTTCTTAACTAGCCAGTAGTAAAATATTGCAAACATTAGTAAGAGCATGTGCAACCTAAATCAACCTCCTTTTTGCACTCTCTCTCCTCAAAGAGGAGCTCCTCTTGGTTGTAAAAATTAAAAGGGAATCCCCTTTTAAGGAGAAATGAGAGAGGAATGGGAGTAATCCTCCTTCCATAGAGGAATGAGTGCTTTGGCCCTTGTGCCCAAAGAGGAACATTCATCCAATCACAATTTGACACATGTATTCAACTTTCAACTAACTTTATTTATTTCATTTCAACCTAACATTAAATATATTTTCAACAAAATAATAATTAATGTTGATATTTTTAAAAAAAAATAAATTAATCAATTTTAATATTTTTTTTATTATCTATAAATAGAGTCTAATATTGTTTGGTCATTCACAAACTCATCTTAGCTTTTCTTTCTCTCATTCACTACTACTACTATCTTCCATGGATAACCACAATAAAAATCTAATAATGATCGAAATCTAAGAAGATTCATGGCTAGAAGAGAGGAGTTTCGGAATAAAAAAATGCATGTGGCTTTAAAGAACGATTTGGTGGATAACATATGGGAGAAGTTTCAAAGTTTGACATCGGATTTAGATTTAGATTAAATTTCTATGGCAACAACGCTTTATTATTTATGTTTAATGTTATTTTTATTTTGTATTTTTTTTGCAATTTATAATTTTTTTTGAAATTGTCTTAATGTTAATTAAATTTATTTTTTTAATTTGTAATTATTTTATATTATCTTAAATCTAAATTATTTAAGTAAATATAATTTATTTGATTAAAGAACTTTAATTAACATAGGTAATTAGTAAATATAATTTATTATATTTAATTAACATAGGTAATTAGTAAATATATTTTAATTATAATTTAATTAACATAGGTAATTTGTAAATATAATTAACATATGTAATTAATTTATTTGTAATAATAAATATAATTTATTATCTTAAATCTAAATTATTTAAGTAAATATAATTAATGTATATGATATAAAATAGGTAGAAAGTAGGAGAAGAGAAGTGAAAAGGGATACCCTTTGTTGTGGGGGGAAATAGAGAAAGAGGAAGAGAAAGAGGAAAAGAAAAGTGAAAAGTGATGTGGATGACAGAGAAAATGAGGTGTCAAAAGGAGAGAAGGAGAGAGAAAAACAAGAAAGGATTGTAAATCCTCTTGGATACACATGCTCTAAGAGCACCCACAACGCTGGTTTTTTAACATAAAAAATGAATAGAATTTTAATGCACAGTAGAAAAATATAGGAGCACGAGCCGGCTGGCTCTTATTTCCGTCTCCCCCATCTCTTGTTTCCGTCTCCACTTTTATCCCAACATGGCCCACATTTTGATTACAAATAATATTAAAATAATGTGTTTTGGTATGGAGAGTGTGATAAAATAAATAATCTTACCCTTAATTTAGGCTATTTTTATTAGAAACACACAAGGATATATTTTAGGCTATTTTTCAATCATGAAATAATCTTAGTGGTTCAAACAAATATTTTTAATATTTTTATTTTTATTTTATCTACATATAGACACCAATATTGAATGGTCTTATGATAAAAGAAAAATTGGCATAAATAATAATTATAAGAAAAATAATATTTTAAAAATAATCTTTGTATTTTTTAGGTAGTTAATTTAAAAATAATCTTTTTTTTTGGCTTTTCAATTGTGTGTGTTTGTTTAGTACTTTAGTGTGTTTTTTAGCGTATTTCATGTATTGAATGTTTTCCATTTTAAGTGAAATGAAGACTATGAAGTGTGTTGTTTGTTGATTATATTAACTTTAAGCTCAATACTCTAATCGCCTAATTGATATATATATATATATAATAGTCAAATTAATTTAATTAAATATACAAATTTAAAATTATATCATATTAATAATAATACCCAAACCATCCTAAAATAAAAATAAAAACAAAAACATTAGATGTTTATATTATCATTAATTATAAATAGTATAGTTGAATAAATAAAATAAAAAATATAAAAAGTAGTTGATTTAAAGAAAGAAATGAAGAAGTCGGTTGTGGGGAGAAAGTGAAAATGGAATTTTAAAATGAGGTGGAGGAGTGAGAAAATAGAATTTGGGGGTTAAAAACTCAAAAATGCGATGGCGATTGTGAATGCTGAGTAAAATGTTATGAAGAAGAGGCGGTGCACTGTTCCCAAACCCTATTATAATTGGGTTCTGTGTTTGTGAGCTCTGTCACTTGCTGGGTTCTATATATCTATGTGGTTGTCTTTCACTTGCTCTGCTCAACACTCATCACTCATCACCATCCTCTCTCTCCCTCACTCCAAGCTCTGAGCTATGGAGGTCCTTCAGCTGAAGACTCTTCTTCCGACTTCACTACTACTCTTCTTTCTCATTCTTACTCTCATTCCAGGTATTTTCCATTCTTACTCCCATCTCTCTCAAAAACATACTCCTCCACTCTGCTTTAACTTTGTCCCATCATTTTCTTACTTTAATTTTTTATTTATGTATAAATGTTGCATTTTCTGTCGGGTTATAAATCTCCTTCTTTGGTGTGTGAGATCTGCAAATTTTTCATTTTCAGAATTAACATAAACACAGAGAAGCAACCCATATGGCCAAATGCTGAAATCTAAAATATATGATAGCACTGAATCCAAGCTCTGGCAACTCAGATCTGAAGTGTGGGAAAAAAAAATGGAACCTTTCTGTAATACACATTCTCAACATGACATTTTCTACTGGGACTGAAATCAACTGAAAAAACCGTTTAATTCGGGGAACTAATTCGCGTTTGTGACACAGGGGAGGCCTCGGGGGCGACCATGTCTTTCATAAACAGGTGCCCGTACCCGGTGTGGCCAGGGATCCAGCCCAGCGCCGGTAAGCCGATCCTCGCGCGTGGCGGCTTCAAGCTGGCGCCGAGCAAGGCGCACTCGCTCCAGCTCCCGGCGGAGTGGTCGGGGCGCGTGTGGGGCCGCCACGGCTGCTCCTTCGACCGGTTCGGGCGGGGCAAGTGCGCCACCGGAGACTGCGGTGGGTCCCTGTACTGCAACGGGCTGGGAGGGGACCCGCCGGCCACGCTGGCGGAGATAACGCTCGGCCAGGAGCAGGACTTCTATGACGTCAGCCTGGTGGACGGCTACAACCTGGCGATATCGATGACGCCGTTCAAGGGCGCCGGAGGAAAGTGTGCTCCGGCTGGTTGTGTTAGCGATTTGAACCATATGTGCCCTGCTGGCCTCCAGGTTTGTCCATCTCGCCACGAATCTTTATCTTTTTCATTATTTAGACTTTAGTTTCGATTAAGGTAATTTTTAGGTCACAACAACGGCCTCTTTGAATCTAGAAAATAAAGTTAAAAACATATTTGCCGGACAAAATGGAAAGGAAAAGAGTGGGAAAAAGAGAGAAGAAAAACATGTACTGTATTTTTTTTCTTGGCTTTTGATATAAAAGAAAAAAAAAAATTACTCCCAAGTTACAAAATACATCATTATGAAAGTTACTTTGTTTTTTTTCAAATAAAAACCACAACAAAATGTATAATATTTTAAGTGATAGCGGACGGCTTTTCTCTTAAAATTTCCACCGAATCTATGAGTATAAATTTTTTAACTGGGACTTCATTTGAAGCATTTAACAATTCCGTCAATCCGGGGAATATAGTATGATGATTTTTTGGGGATGAATGTATGTTTGATGTTTGTGAATAATTGGGAATATGCTGACTTGGACTTGGTCACGTGGGATGGACAGGTGAAGTCACGTGGGAACCAGGTGGTGGCTTGCAAGAGCGCGTGCTCGGCGTTCAACTCGCCCCGATACTGTTGCACGGGCAGCTTCGGCAACCCGCAGACGTGCAAGCCGACGGTGTACTCGCGCATCTTCAAGGAGGCGTGCCCGAGGGCTTACTCGTACGCCTACGACGACCCCACCAGCATCTCCACCTGCACCCGCGCCAACTACCTCATCACCTTCTGCCCCCACCACTCTGCCCACTGACCCACGACGCCCTGCTCTTTCCTCCCCAATTAGTGCATCCTCTGTTCAACCCCTAGGGTATTATTATAGTAGTTTTACTATTGATCCCTCCTTTTTCATTGTTGTTAGATTGTGTGTTTTCCACTGGCTCTATTGTTTGATCTTTTGACTCGTATGTGGTGGGAATTTTAGAGGCTTAGAGTAATGTGTTTGATGGGTTGCCATTTGCTAGTGATCCATGTGTTGGATGTGAATGGCGTGATCAAGTATTAGTTTTATCTTGCATTGTAGCATCCCATGTATTCAGGTTTGAATGTTGATTTACTTATTCACTAGTGTTGAGACCTAGATCTACTCGAATTTGCTTCGATTGTTCTAAAACCAGTTTGAAAGCTTTGAAACAAAACGCAAAAGGGACACAAGAGGGGACACTCGTTCAATCCACTACGCAACAAACGCCATAAACACACGCACAGTTACAAGCAAGCACACATACAAGTGGTTGAGGCTGGAAACAAGAGAAAGAACAAGAGGCAAGCACAAATCAACAAGAACATAGAGTGGAACAGACAAGCTCGAATGAGCTCAAGCCACAAAGGCCTCGATCTTACTCTTTTCTCTGTCTCCCCTTCTTTCTTCTATGGTCTAACCATCCCTCCGGGAAGCATAGTGGAATTGCCATACTCAAGCTCGAGAGAGCCAAACCTTAGAATTCCAGAGCGTCGCAGAAAGGAATGAGCAAGAAAAGGCTCTAAGATTTCCTCGTAAGCTTATAAGGGAACCCAAAGCCAAGACGATGTCGTTCGCCCTCGAAAGCTTCTCATTAACTCAAAAGCAGCATTTGGCTTAATGAACTCACCAACATGGATCAAGAGCCAGGCAGCGCAAAACAAAGATAGGCTCAATAAGTCATCAAGCAGGCTAGCCAAAAGTCACGCAAGAGACCGGCCTAACTCAATCCTACAACATGCACAAGAGCCATACTTGACCATGGCTAGGTCAAGCGGCTCAGGTGGTGAGTCATGGTCCAAGTCAGGTGGTTCGATGGCATCTTAAGCACGAGCCAAGTTCATGTTCTAGCCTCTACCTAAACCTATATGTGTGTCACTTGTACTATAGTCTATGTGTTACAAATTACAACTTAGGATTAAAAACATTACAAATGCCCTCCTAATCCTTGGTTTTAATAAAGCCTAAGGCGTTAGTAGGGGATTGGTAGAATCATTGTCTCCCGTCCATCGTCGGCCCTTGAGCTGTGAAGCTCATGTTGTGTCCCAAATATGTAGGAAATTTCTGTAGAAGTGGAATTTGTCAGTAGTCACAATCTTGGTTCCAAAGTTGGCAGGGTTCTCATCTCCCTTCACCTTCTTGGCCTCTAGTGACTTCTCTTCATTTTGAACTCTGATGAAATGATGTCTCACATTTATGTGCTTGGACCTTTCATGGAACATTGGGTACATGCAAAATATAAAGCACTTTGATTTTCATGTGGAGCACTTGGGTCAGTGGCACAACTTGGATTTCCCTCAAGATCCTATAAACCATATTGCCTCCTTTGTAGCTTTAGTGGTAGAAATATATTCATCTTCACTAGATGAAAGAAAAACAATAGACTGTTGAGCCTTCCAAAATATACAATTTTCCCGCCCAAGCGTAATAGTGTGTAGAGGAGGTAGATTTCCTGTTATCTTTGTTACTTCCATATTCAAAGTCACAAAACCTAAATAACTCATTAGTAGATGAGTGATTAGAGTAAATAAGATAGAAACATGTAGTTCCATTCAAATATCTCAAACAATATTTCATAGCATTCCAATGACACTTAGTAGGATTAGACATGAATCTATTAAGCACACTAATAGCAAAGGCCAAGTCAGGTCGAGTGCAAGGCATGGCATACATGACAAACCCAAGAGCCATGGGCAAATCTAGGATTATCTAGAAGGGTTGGATTTTGTATAGATTAATATTATTGACTCTTCCCAATTTCGCCCCCACTCTTCTCCAACTTTCACCTTGTCCTGCCCCAGGCTGGATATGGGGGCGAAATCTCAATTTTTTAATCTCCCGAACTCTTTAGTTAAAACTTATCGCTCATCCGGCCTAATGTGGGGGCGACCGCCCCCGCCCGCACCCCCTAAATTCGCTCATACCAACAGCAACATCATAGGGCACATTAGACATCTTAGCTCTTTTTTTCAGGTGTACTAGGATAGAACCTCTTAGACAACTCTAAATGCCCTCCTAAAGGTATAGAAGTAGGTTTAAAGTTAAGCATCTTGAACCTTTGTAGAGCCTTAATCAAGTAATCACTTTGAGATAACCACATGGTCTTGTTCTTCCTATCTCTAGTAATTTTTATGCCAATGATCTTTTCAGCTACCCCTAAGTCTTTCATTTCAAAGTGTAATTTCAAGTCCCTTTTCACACGAGCAATGATGACTTTAGAAAGACACATCAACAAGATATCATCAACATATAAGAGCACATACATGGGAGTTTTGGTTCTAATGCCCTTGAAATACATGTGTAATTTTTTCTTATTTGGAAACCAAGTTTCCTAATGCACAAGTCAAATTTAATGTTCCATTGCCTAGGGAATTGCTTAAAATCATAGATTGATTTTTTCAACAAGCAAACATATAAGGTTTGGCAATATTCACAAAGCCCTTAAGTTGTTTCATATAAATTTTCTCGTGTAGTTCACCATGCAAGAAAACAGTTTTTACTATTTGTTCTAGTTCCCAGTTATACACAGTGGTCATAACAAGCAAGAGTATCAGAGTTATATTGTATCACAAGAGAAAAGATATCATTGTACTCTGATGTGAACTCGTCTCCAAAGGATCCGAATTCACGAGAGGATCTTCGACTTGACCGTGTATTGGCTATCAATGATGAGAGTTGGCGGAAGCTTGTGAGATTTAGAGATAAGAATTGATCAACTCAAGGGAGAGATGATTGAGAGGAAGATAGATTTGAGGAGATCATCCACCCTGATGAGCTCAAGGGAACGTTCCCGATCCTGAATTGCCGCCAACGCGGAAGATGGCGAAGCGGTGGGCTGAGTTGGACGACAGAGAGGCGGCGGATCGCGGCCATAAAGAGATCTGAAAGGCGATGTCTGCAGTCCCTCATGATAAGAACAATTCAAGGCAAGCTCAGCCCACGGTAAGTACTCGGTCCATTGCTTGGGACGGCCCTGCGTGAATGCCCGCAAATATTGCTCTAAAGCACGATTCTTTACCTCTGTTTGTCCATCCGTTTGAGGATGATAGGCGGTACTATGGCGGAGAGTGGTACCGCTGAGCCGATGAAGTTCCTTCCAGAATGCACTAGTAAAGATGACATCGCGATCTGACACAAAGGAAGGCGGAATACCATGATGCTTAACGACTATATCCATAAAGAGGGCAGCCACCGTCGGGGCATCATATGACGGGCCCAAAGTACCAAAATGGGAGTACTTGGACAGGCGGTCGACGACGACCATAATGGTCGTTTGGCCATGCGATGGAGGAAGGCTCGTGAAAAAGTCCATGGACACCTCGTCCCAAACTTGCTGCGGGATTGGTAGCGGCTGAAGTAGACCGGCAGGTTTGCGCGTGCTATACTTTGTTGATTGGCAAATCAGGCAAGAGTCAACAAAAGTACGTACATCCTTGCGCATATGAGGCCAATAAAAGACCTCGGCGATGCGACGAAATGTCCGGTCTACGCCCGGATGACCAGCGCTCGGCGAGGAGTGGAATTCATGCAGAATTTCGGCTTTCAACTCAGAACCTCTACTCAACACGAGCCGATGATGATAATAAAGGACCCCGTCATGAACCTGAAAAGGGGCTGGAAGCTCGCCCTTGGCTGCGACTGCATGCAATGCCTGCAGGTCAGGCTTGGCCGAATTCTCCTGTTGCAACCGCTGAAGTAATTCGGGCAATGGCGACGACAAGGCTGTAAATTCTTTCAGAGTGGCATCATCCTGAATCATACAGTGAGACAACGCATCAGCTACCCTATTACTTGCGCCGGTCTTGTATTTAATACGAAACTTATATCCCATGAGTTTCCGGATGAAGAACTGTTGGTACGGAGTTTGAATGACCTGGGATAAGAGTTCCTTTAGACTTTTGATCGGTGCGAATGATGAACTCTCGGCCTAATAGATACTGCCGCCATTTCTGAACCGCGGAGACAATAGCAAAAAGCTCACGGTGATATGCGGAAGAGCCCTTCCGCCAAATGCCCAAAACTTTACTGAAGAAGGAAATCGGTTTCTCCTGCTATAACAAGACCGCGCCTATCCCCTCATCGGAAGCATCGGTTTCGACAACAAATTGTCGAGTGAAGTCGGGTAGCTGTAAAATAGGTGGCTTCAGCATAGTGTCCTTAAGAAGACGGAAAGCAGTGTCTGCAGACTCGGACCAACAGAATTTGTCTTTCTGTAATAAAGTCGTGAGTGGGGCGGCCAGCGTTGCGTAATTTCGAATGAATTTCCGGTAATATCCTGTCAGCCCCAGAAATCCTCGAAACTGCTTTACCGTGGTCGGAGTCGGCCATTCAGACATTGTAACACCCTAAAGATTTATAAGGGATTGAGGTGATACCTATGTCAACAAGAGCTCTTCCTTTTCTGAGTTCGAGTGAGGACAAAGAACTCAGAAGTTAAGCGTGCAAGGACGAGAGTAGTACCAGGATGGGTGACCTCCTGAGAAGTTCTCGGGTTGGCATGGGATAGCGCTTCTATGGCCTCGAACCTTACAAATGGTATCAGAGCCAGGTTCTGGGTGACGAGTTGGCTTGGCCCAGAGGGCGGTCCTTGAGCCTTGACGAGGTCGTCAAGTGCTTTAAGTGGGGGAGATTGTAACACCCCGAAGATTTATAAGGGATTGAGGTGCTACCTATGTCAACAATAGCTCTTCCTTTTCTGAGTTCGAGTGAGGACAAAGAACTCAGAAGTTAAGCGTGCAAAGACGAGAGTAGTACCAGGATGGGTGACCTCCTGGGAAGTTCTCGGGTTGGCATGGGATAGCGCTTCTATGGCCTCGGGCCTTACAGAAATGGCAACTAACTTAGCAGGATCGGCGACCAGCTGCCCTGCCGTCACTATGTGTCCCAAATATTCAACATGTGACGTGCCAAAAGAACACTTGGAACTCTTGACGAAGAAGTGGTTGCCGCGCAATATCCGGAGAACAACATCAAGGTGTCGCACGTGATCGTCCAGGGACACACTATATACCAAAATATCGTCGAAGAAAACGATCACAAAGTGCCGAAGAAACTGAGCAAATATCTCATTCATCGCGGCCTGGAAGGTCGATGGTGCATTGGCCAGGCCGAAGGGCAAAACCAAGAACTCGAAGTGGCCGTCATGCGTCCGGAAGGCAGTCTTGTATATGTCGGAAGTATGCATCCGAATCTGGTGATAACCCGAACGCAAGTCAAGTTTAGTAAAAATCATGGCCCTGCCCAACTCATCAAAGAGTTCATCAGCTGTCGGAATTGGAAATTTGTCAGCCACAGTCGCCGTATTCAGAGTGTGATAGTCAATACAAAAACGAAAGGTGCCATCTTTTTTCTTGACCAACAGAGCCGGAGACGAGAAAGGACTCGTGCTATGACGAATAAGGCCCTGTTGCAACATGTCCTGAACCTGGCGCTCTATCTCGGATTTCTGAAAATAAGGATATCGATAAGGTCGGACATTCACCGGTTTAGAACCGGGTTGTAAGTGAATCCTGTGATCCCAAGTCCGTTGAGGAGGCAGCCCATATGGAAACTGAAAGACCTCTGTGTGTGCCTGCAAGACTGTACGAATCGAGGGGTTGACGTCCCGCGGAAAGTCGACTGTGCCGGGATTAGAGGGTGCAGCGTCATCGGCCAGAAGAGGTATGATCTCGAAAAATTCAGCCATTGAATCTGAGCTACATAGAGACTGAAAGGCATGTACAGAGAGTTGTTTTGGCGACAGACGATCACCCTGTAATGAAACAACGTCGTTGTGCCATGAAAATTCCATCGTGAGTTGTGCATAATCATGAGAAACCTTTCCCAGAGTCTGTAGCCACTGTACCCCCAGAACAACCTAAGGTCCATGAACCGGTAATACATAGAGATCAATCGGAAAAGTGTGCCCCTGTAAGCAAACTGGTGTGGCCGGACACTGTAAGGAACACAACAAATAGGGTTTTCCCAGAGTCTTGGTTCGTAATTCTTTGATACACTAGGGTTCCTAGCGTACCAAGGAATTACGAACCAAGAAACCGGAAGGGGGAATGGGCACGCGGCCCGAGGCAAGGAGAGACGAAAGGGGAGAAAGAAAGACAGAGAATTAAGGCAGAAGAGATTTTATTTCTTGGATAGTTCTCAACTTTAGCTTACAAGGGTTTATATAAGCTATGCCCTGATGATGTCCAAAACAGTTAAATAAGAAGTGGGCCCGGGGTACCAAAAATAAGTAGGCCCGGAGAGATTCCCAAGGGCAATTTAGGGACCCAGATCCATACCCTTCGTTTATTTAAAACAAAACTCATACCCTCGCGAGGTCTCCCAAATCCCCGGGACGAGGTCTCGACCTCGTCACCGACTCTACTAACGCACCCGCCCACCCAGACAAATCACAAGCGACCTCATTCCCGAACCAATCACAAGCGACCTCATCCCCGAACCAATCACAAGCGGCTCGTCCTCGGATCAATCAAAAACCCCTATTTCGGGCGTCCCACATCGGACCTTGGCCTAAACTCGGCTCCCCAATTCTCTATAAATAGAGGAGAACCTCGTAGGAAGAAGGGGTCGAAAAACCCCTCGAACTCAAGAACTCTCTTGCTTGTTGAAGATCGACGTGATAGAAACATCGTCAAAAGACCTCGCTACAGACAAGAGAAGTCCACAAAAAGACTTCAACTCATACAAAGATCTCGCCCACACTAAATACCTCGCTACAAAATCTCACAAAGCTCTCTACACCACGTGTCCAAATCTATCTCGCCCTAGAGTCAACCTCGCAACATTTAGGTTTGATCTCGGAAATTCGTAGGAGGTCTAGGTGTAATTCTCAAAGTTGCTCATCAGCCTCGTAGGTTTGTAACCTCGTTATTGGGAGAAAATCATAAATAAAGGAGCAAGTGTTTGCACTCTCAAATATAATACTCTTGTTCCTTGTCTCGTAGCGTAGCCGTTATTTTGGGTTTCATCACTGGCGCCGTCTGTGGGAACTTCTTCATCCTAAGTAGTCTCCCGTTTAGTGCGAACCTTGACTCCTTAAAACCCCTCAAAATGGCTTGCCCAAACAATTTCTTCCCCCACACAATTTCTGCCGCATCTTCCCGACCACTCTGGACAAGGCGGCAATGACGTGGTTCACCAGCCTCAAGGTCGAGTCGATAGCCTCGTTTTCTCAGCTATGCGAGTCCTTCATCGTGCACTTCAACGGCTCAAGGAAGCACAACAAGAACATGCACGATCTCCGCGACATTGAGCAGGGAGAAAACGAGAAGCTGGCAGCCAGAGCTCGCGACCGAGGACCGATAACGAAATCGTGACCGAGGCTAAGGGGAAGGTTAAAGTGGCCGCACCGGCCGCGAGGGATGCGTACATGACGCAAACTCATGACCGGCGCGCCGATTACAAGAGCAACAACAACAACAACAGAGGCAACAACAACAACGACAATAGAAACAACAGCCGCTACGACAACCGCGGGAGTGGCAGTGGGGGTTGGAGCTGCTTCGGCGGGAGGCCACGAGGTTACAAGGGCAAAGGTGGCCCCGCCTACAACCCAAATGAAAAAAGCGCGCCAACCCCGCGTCGGGAGCCAACCTCGTGCAGCAGGGACCAACCTAGTCTCGACCAAGCAACGCGGAGCAACACGCTCCGGCGAGGCAGTCGTGTTCCGGACAAGCCGCGGCGCCCGATGGATACATAAATACCATCTCGGGTGGGCCCTCGCTGGCGGGTTCGAGCCAGGCGGAAAGAAAGAGATACGCGAGGGCAAGTCACCATGAGCCCTCGGTATACAGCGTGACGCAGAGCTCACGGTCCCATGTCGGTATGGCTTTCACCTCCAATGACGCCGAGGGACTCCATATGCCCCACTCCGACCCCCTGGTGATACACGCTCAATTGGGCTCGAAGATAGTGAAGCAGATACTGGTGGACACGGGATCTTCTGTGGACATCATGTATTTCGGCGCTTTCGAACAGTTGGGGATCTCCGCGACATCTTTGAAGCCCTACGCTGGGAAGCTCACCTCCTTCTCGGGAAACGAGGTCGATGTCGCTGGTCTCATAGACTTGTGGATGACCCTCGGTATTGGCTCCACAACGAGAACCGAGGTGATAGAATTTACGGTGGTGCACCTACCTTCGGCCTACAACGCAATCATCGGGAGAGTCTCCTTGATGAAGTTTCAGACAGTGGTCTCCATCTACCACCTCAAAATGAAGTTCCCCGCCAACGGTGGTGTCGGAGAGGTGAAGGGCAACCAAGAAGAGGGCCGCGTCTGCTACATGACCTCGGCAAAACAAAAATGTTCCGTGTTCATGGTAGAGGCCTCTGATGAAGCGGATCTCGAGGTCCGGGATTTCACAATACCCACCCTCGAGGCAGAAAGAAGGGTGATTACCCCCTTTGAAAACAACTCCGAGAAAATCTACCTCGGGGGTTGCCTCGCCGGAGATGCAGCGACGTCACTAGAAGCCTTGCTTGCCGGATCCCGCGACGTGTTTGCCTAGACTACAAAAGACCTCCGAGGTGTGCCTCGGACATTGGCCCATCACTCCCTGAACATCGACGTCGCCATTCGCCTTGTGGTGCAGCGTCGAAGAAAAATGAACGAAGAAAGAGCGACCGCCGCGAACGAGGAGGTGGCCAAGCTGCTGGCCGCAGATTTCATCCGCGAGGTCCAATATTTGAGGTGGTTGTCCAATGTCGTATTGGTCAAAAAGGCCAGCGGCAAGTGGCGGATGTGTGTAGATTTCAAGGACCTCAACAAAGCATGTCCCAAAGACAGCTACCCTCTGTCCTCGATTGACGCGCTCATAGATTCAACTGCGGGGCACGAGGTCTTGAGTTTCCTCGACGCCTATTCGGGATATAACCAGATCTCGATGAATCCGCGTGACAAGGAGGAGACGTTCTTTACTATTACAAGGTCATGCCATTTGGCCTCAAAAACGCCGGGACCACATTCCAACGCCTCATTGATCGGGTCTTCAAAGACCACCTGGGCAGGAATGTGTCGGCTTACGTCGATGACATCGTGGTACAAAGCAAGAACCCCGAGGAACACCTGGCCGACCTCGCCGAGGTCTTCACCACCCTCAGGCATCACCAGCTCAGCCTGAACCCCGAGAAATGCGTTTTCGACGTATCATCGGAGAAGTTTTTGGGATTCATGATCAGCGAGCGCGGGATCGACGTCAACCCCGCCAAAATAGAATCGATCCTCTCGATGAGGTCTCCCAGATCTCGAACCGAGGTGTAGCGACTCAATGGCGTTGTAAATTACTTTGGGCGATTTTGCTCCCTCTTAGCGGACAAATCTCTCCCTTTCTTTGCCGCCCTCAAAAAGAATGACAAGTTCGTCTGGGACAAGAACCTCGAGACTGCCTTCTCCGAGTTAAAGATCTTCCTCATCAAGCTCCCCACCTTGTCACCTCCGCATGCGGGCGAAGACCTGCAACTGTATGTAGCGGTGAGCCCCGAGACGGTCAGCGCGGTGCTCACTAGAGAAGCCATGCACCCGGTGTACTTTGTGAGTCGCGTACTCCAGCCTGCGGAGCAGCGATACTCCCCAGCAGAGAAAATGGCGCTAGCAGTGGTGACCGCCGCAAGGCGTCTACGCCCGTACTTCCATGCACATCCTATCCAGGTCCTCTCGGACCTCCCGCTCCGTCCAATCCTGCATCAGCCCGCCCTCTTTGGGCGTATGACGAAGTGGGCCGTCGAGCTCTCCGAGTTCGACATCAGTTATGTCCCGAGGACCGCAATGAAGGGACAAGCCCTCGCCGATTTCATTGTAGAGGTCACCTTCCCCGAAACCGACACAAGCTCGTACGAGTGGAAGGTGTTCGTTGATGGCTCGCGATGTGACGCCGGTGGCGGGGCCGACGTATTCCTCGCTGGCCCCTCAATCGAGACAGAGTATGCTCTCAACTTCGCCTTTGATGCCACCAACAACGACGCCGAATACGAAGCCATGATCGCCGGGATCGAGATGGCGCTACTTAGCGGAGCCCGCCAGATCAGGGTCTACACAGATTCCGAGTTGGTGGCACGACAACTCAACGGCCAATACGACACCAGGACAGGTTTTCTTCCCGCCTACCGAGCAAAGGTGAAGGCCTTGGTCTCATGCGTGGAAACCTTCGCGGTAGAGTCGATTCCACGAGCCTCAAACACAAAGGCGGATGCCCTCGCCAGGTTAGGCTCTGCACTTCCCTTGGATGTGGGGAACCGCGTGATGGTAGAGAGAAAGCTCTCACGAAGTGTTGTAGTGAGGTCCTGTCCATAAGGACCGAGGACTGGAGGTTCCCAGTGACGTGGTATATACAAAGCGGCGTCCTCCCAGAGGACCCCGCGCTGGCCAGGAAAGTAAAGATGCAAGCTGCCCGCTACTGCGTCATCGGTGACTAGCTCTACCGCCGAGGCTACGCTGAACCCAACTTGCTATGCATACCGCCTGAGGCCACGGACCACGTCCTCTACGAGGCCCACGAGGGAGTTTATGGAGGACACCCGGGATGGAGGTCTTTGGCACACAAGATCGTCCACTTGGGGTACTTCTGGCCCACTCTCCAACAAGATGCAAAGGCTTACGTCCAAAGATGCGTCGGATGCCAGAAACACGGGAACCTCCAACACACCCCGACGGCCCCCTCCGCAGCATCCACACACCGTGCCCATTCGCGATGTGGGGAATGGACATTTTAGGTCCTTTCCCCAAAGCGGCTGGCCAGGTGCAATACATTTTGGTCATTGTCGACTACTTCACGAAGTGGATCGAAGCGCAGGCCATGGCAAGAATCACCAGGGCGAAGGTCTGTGAATTCCTGTGGAAGAACCTCGTTTGCCGTTTCGGTGTCCCCATGACAATCATGACCGATCATGGCCCCCAATTCGACTGCGAAGAGACTCGGGCTTTCTGCTCTGAGCTGGGAATCGACCTCAAATTTTCCTCCGTGGCCCATCACCAGTCCAATGGTCAGGTAGAAAACGTCAAGGCCTACATCTTGGCAGAGCTAAAGAAGCGCCTAGGCGTGGCACAAGGCCGCTGGGCCAAGTTACTCCCACTCGTCCTCTGGACGTATCGCACGACATCGCGTCACGCAACGGGCGAAACACCCTTCGCTCTAACTTACGGGGCGGAGGCACTCGTTCCCGTAGAAACCCTGATCCCATCGGCAAGGGTGTACAACTTCGACGAAAAAGAAAACGAAGCCAACCTCAAGGTCGAACTGCAATTCCAGGACGAAGTCCGCGAGGTGGCAGACCTACGCTCCAGAGAATACAAGTGACGTGTCGTCGTATACCACGACAAGAAGGTCAGACCTCGCCTCTTGACCACATGAAACCTCGTTCTGAGACGCACCGAAGGAGGCAAATTGGACCCTAACTGGGAAGGACCCTACCTCCTCGGGGAAGAAGTCGCGCCCGGGGCTTTTAATCTCAGGGACAGCGAGGGGCGTACACTGAGCAAGACATGGAACGTCGCGCGGCTCAAAAAATATTACATGTAAATTCTCGAAACCCTGTTGTTCCTCCCAGTTTTGATGAATAAAGGATTGCAGGCTTTTCGAAAAAAATCTCCCTCGAAAATCCACCCCTCGCTTCCCGCTTGGGGTTGGAGAATATCGTTAAAATCCACCCCTCGTTTCCCGCTTGGGGTTGGAGAACCTCGTTTGGTCCACCCATCGCTTCCCGCTTGGGGTTGGAGAATCTCGTTAAATCCACCCCTTGCTTCCCGCTTGGGGTCGGAGAACCTCGTTCGAAAGAAAAAATCCACCCCTCGCTTCCCGCTTGGGGTTGGAGAACATCGTTTGGCCCACCCCTCGCTTCCCGCTTGGGGTTGGAGAACCTCGTTTGGTCAACCCCTCGCTTCCCGCTTGGGGTTGGAGAGCCTCGTTAGAGTCCACCCCTCGCTTCCCGCTTGGGGTGCGAAAATCTCGCGTTTAAACACACCTCGAGGCGAACGAGGTTCGTGGACTCCCTAAGAAGGCGGGGTTCCCTAACAATTGTTTTAGGTTGGTACGAATTTTCGGAATCTTGGCATAACAATTGTTTTACGTTGGAACGAACTTCCGGAACAGCGAAGCCGAATTAAGAGAAAGGCGAGGTCCGACAGAAGCTCATGACCTCGATGCGGAACTAAAACGCCCGATCTGGCCTGAGTTCCACAAAAGATGTGGCACTCGAACCATGAGGTTGGATGGATAAAGATAGACGTATGCAAGAAAGACTAAGGCAAACAAACAAACAAGCATAGGAAAAGAAAGTGACATAAGGCATAAGGTAAAAAGTCCACGAGGGCCACGATGTTTGATTACAGACCCCGTAGGGCCACCCAAACAAAAAAAAGATGTTTTAATTACAGACCCCGTAGGGCCACCAAGAAAAAAAAACGGTTTTTACTTCTTCAGGGTTTCGGCATCTGGATCGGTGAGGTCGACAGTTTCACTCTTGGAGGCTTCAGCGGGGGTAGCGGAGGGCTGGGACGCGGGCGTATCGGTCGCGGGCTGAGGTCCCGTGGAGATCAACTTCGGTTTCCCTCTAGTGAGATCTACCTCGGGAGGCGCGGTGCTTGACACAGTCCCATTCTCGTTGAGGAAGAACTCGCATTCCCCCTCGGGGTCCTCCGATCCCAACTCCCCCATAGTTTCATCGTAGTTGGGGTTGAAGAAGACAATCTGGGGATCGAGGTGCCCGTACTTGGCCACCGCCTGTTTGACGCCCATACGGACGGCCTGGTGGAACATCTTCCTCACGCTCTCCACCAGCACCGCCTTGTACTCTTCCGAGTCCACATACTTGGGCCTCGCGGCCTCGACCTCCTCGTTGAGCTCGACGATACGCCCTTCAAGGCGCCTGATCTCCTCCTCGGACCTCAAAACCTCCGCCTCCGCCTCCTTCTCCTTAAAGAACTTGTGCTCGGCGGAGAGCTTACCCCGAAGCTCCTCTACCTCACCCCGTAAAGCCTCGGCTTCATCCCTCGCCTGCTTCTCCCCCTCCTTCGCCACCGCCGTCGCTCGAGCCTCGTCCCTTGCCGAAGCCTCCGCAACCTCAACCCGCTTTTTGGCCTCGACCTCCGCGGTCTCGGAACGCTTCGTGACCTCGGCCAATTCTTTGGCCCGCCTCTCACATTCCTCGCCCCGGGCTCGAAGCGATGCCTCAAGTTTGTCTATTCTTGCGTGGGCGAGGATGATGCGACTTCGATTGTACTTTTCAAAAAAGTTGTGCTACAGATTTGCAAAAACGTGAGAAAAGAAATAATAGGGAAACAAGAGTAAAACGCAGGAAAATAAAAGAAGCTTACCATGGCCGAGTATCGGGCGGACTCGTCGTCAAGCGCCGCGTCTGTAAGGTTGTTGGCCCACGCAACCTCCTCCTTCCATTCCCCCTAGCCCATTCCAACGGGCCCCCCCTGACCAGACCCGGGCAGTGAAACTTGGTTGGATGGGGACCAGTAGCCTCGATGGCTCGCCCCTCGTAGTTAAAGGCGGGGATGATGTCCCCCACGGACGTACCTGGCTGCTGGTCGTCTGCCCGAGGTTTCTTTTTCCTCTCCCCAGGGGGGGGGGGGACCCCACGTTTTTTCTCTTATGGCCGGCTTTGTCTCCGGTTCCTCGGAAGAATGGGACGACGTCCTCGGCGTTTCCCCTGGCGACAAAGCCGCCTCGGGTTTCTTTCCCCCTTTGGGCGGCCCCGCGACGTCCCATTGGGACGTCTTCGCGACGCTCCCCTTGGGTGGAACCCCCCGGCAGCCTTCCCCCCAG
Organism: Fallopia convolvulus; assembly: GCA_964016875.1. NCBI lineage: Eukaryota > Viridiplantae > Streptophyta > Magnoliopsida > Caryophyllales > Polygonaceae > Fallopia > Fallopia convolvulus. Next base: position 44,588,651 of record OZ024724.1, read on the forward strand.
TCGCGGTCGTCGGCGGAGGTACGGGTTTAGGCTGCGTTGTGCTCGGCCTCGCCTGCGGGCTCGGCTCATTGATGCTTATCCCCTTTGGAGCCCGGGGAGACGGGGCCTTAGAACTAGAAGTCAGGGGCTGTTTCCCCTTCGACTTCGAGGTAAGAGCGTGTAGAAGATCCACTGTCATGAGAAAAAGCATAAAAAGCAAGTTAGGAAGGAGTCAAAAACAAATATAACGAGGTTTATAACCTCATAACCTTACAAAGAAAAGAAGAGCAATCAAAAAGAGAATAAAATACCCTTTCCACCCTCGCGGGGAGGGAGACTGAGGCTCAGCCCGGCCCGCTCAAGCCGGTCCTGAGAAAGGTATATCTTATATGGCGCTTGGTACGCTGTGGCGTATCGAGCCTTGAGTGCCTGAAACTCGGTGACCTTGTACGGGCTCACACACCTCTCAAAGGTACCCGACGCCATAGGAAAATTGAGATATCTCCCGCTGACATCCCGAACCAAAAACCACTTAGGTTTCCACGTCCCGACGTTCGATTGGGTCGTGGTGATCTTGACGTTCGGCGTGTGAGATTGATGAGGGAACACCGAGTTTCCCTCCTCGCTAAAACCAACACCGACAAATCATTGCAATTCGGTTCGTCCATGAGTTCGCGACTTCGAATCGTGTAGGCACACAGCAGCCACCAGGCATTCGGAAACAGCTGGGCGGGACAGACACCCATAGTCCACACGTAATCCACGATGTGCTGGGCCAAAGGTAGCCTGAAGCCAGCTTGGAGGCTGAAGAGGTGCACGACCGCACACCTCTCATAAGACGCCAAGGGCCGCCCCTCCTCCTCGGGGAGTGCCAGCTCGACCCCCTCAAGCCAGGGGAAGTCCTTGGCTATCTTCGCGAGGTCTTCCAACTTGAGGTCAGTGGCTATTCCCTCGGAAAAATAAGCCTCGTGGGTGCTCGGGCTCATAGGGATTCGCTCTTCAAGAACAGCCGGGACGCCAGACGAGGTTGACGCCGAGGCAATCGCCGCATCCAATCACGCCTCAACCTCGGCGACGATCACATCAGGAGAAGAAGAAGAGGAAGCCATTTCAACACCGGAGTAAACACGAAGACGAGGGAAGAGTGAGTTGATCGAAGCAGCGGAGTCGCTAGAAGAAGGTTCGCTGAAAACCAATGAAGGAGAACTCGGGTTCTGGGAGTCACTAGACTCTACACTCCCGGAGTAAACATGGGGTTGTGATGATGTCCAAAACAGTAAAATAAGAAGTGGGTCCGGGGTACCAAAAATAAGTAGGCCCGGAGAGATTCCCAAGGGAAATTCAAGGATCCACATCCATACCCTTCGTTTATTTAAAACAAAACTCATACCCTCGCGAGGTCTCCCAAATCCCCGGGACGAGGTCTCGACCTCGTCACCGACTCTACTAACGCACCCGCCCACCCAGACCAATCACAAGCGACCTCATTCCCGAACCAATCACAAGCGACCTCATCCCCGAACCAATCACAAGCGGCTCGTCCTCGGACCAATCAAAAACCCCTATTCCGGGCGTCCCACATCGGACCTTGGCCTAACTCGGCTCCCCAATTCTCTATAAATAGAGGAGAACCTCGTAGGAAGAAGGGGTCGAAAAACCCTTGAACTCAAGAACTCTCTTGCTTGTTGAAGATCGACGTGATAGAAACATCGTCAAAAGACCTCGCTACAGACAGGAGAAGTTCACAAAAAGACTTCAAGTCATACAAAGATCTCGCCCACACTAAAGACCTCGCTACAAAATCTCACAAAGCTCTCTACACCACGTGTCCAAATCTATCTCGCCCTAGAGTCAACCTCGCAACATTTAGGTTTGATCTCGGAACTTCGTAGGAGGTCTAGGTGTAATTCTCAAAGTTGCTCATCAGCCTCGTAGGTTTGTAACCTCGTTATTGGGAGAAAATCATAAATAAAGGAGCAAGTGTTTGCACTCTCAAATATAATACTCTTGTTCCTTGTCTCGTAGCGTAGCCGTTATTTCGGGTTTCATCATGCCCTACGGGTTCAATAAAAACGACTCAGGAAAGAACCCGAAAGAAAACCTGAGAAAGAGTAAAACTCCTATTAAAAATTACAATAATTAAACCAAATAATTAAGGTAAAGAAATTAGTCTCTAAATCGGTTCGGGACTCGCCGTTCCCGAGTGGATCTCCATACGGGCTCGGGATGAGCCGTATTAGTATTTTCCAAAAATATATATATAATCGGATATACGGGATATACGGTTGCTTCAAAATCCCGATCTGTATCCGGAAAAAATTTCCGGATCGGATCGGATGCAGATAGAAAATTTCGTGATCACCCCTGTGTTACATTTGTGCAAGGGATAATTAATTATATCCCACCTTGAAGTGTCACTTTTGAACTTCATAAAAACTAACTCATCTGCATTAACCAATCACTCGATCCTCTAGCATGAATCCTAGTTTCAAACCAATATATAATGTAACCAAACGACACCTACAAAGGCTAAATGTGTGTACTGGTGTAAATTATGACTATAATCTGTATAAACAGACTCCAGTTTCCTTCAATGGACCATAATATAACTAAAATTGACTTAATTGTTGTTAAGCCATTTCCTAAGCAGAAATTTTCGATGTCAATTGCCAAATGTTGTGCAGAATTCTATCCCCAATTTTACAATAACAAACAACAAAGAATCAATCAAGCTTGATATAATATCCATATGAACATTAACTGGAAAAGGTAGGTTACCAACTCCCCTAACAAAATTCACCATATCAACCAAACTAAATTTCAGCAACGAAATCTTATTTCTAAGCTGGAAAACAAGCACCGCCATTACTCCTTGAATCAAACTCATGCCAACAACTCGAGACTCAGATCTGTCTCCCAGCAGCATCAGCAACGAAGGGCAAGTAAGGAGTCCTACCAAGAACACAAAACACCAGGCTGTAGACGAAGCACATGACCACGAACACGAAGACGGCATTGTGGCCCATGACCATGAGCTTGAAGCCGAGGCCGGCCCGGCCCGGGCTGAAGATGCGCTGGAGGAGGACGGGGACGACGAGGAGGACGTCGAGGACGAGGGCCTGCATAGCGTTGAATCGGACGTAGTGGGAGAAGCTAGGGTTCCTGACGACGCCGAGGTAGAGGGCGAAGAAGGCAACGAAGCTGGCGTAAGGAACGGAGTGGTAGAGGGAGAAGATTGGGAGGATGGGTTGAAGGAAGACGGTTAGGGAGGGGTATTGGGTGAAGAGGAATCGGCCGTACTGGAGGCCGTTGAAGAGCGGGAGGCAGTATCCGACGGCGGAGATTAGGCGGTCGGTGGCGGGGGTTGGGGACATTGACATTGAAATTGAGAGGGGCTTTTTGGGGTTGGAGAGGGCTTTGAGGGGTTTTGGGGTGGGGAGAGCGTGGAGGTAGAGCGGGTGGCGGTTGGGGGTGGTGGAAGAGGCGGATGGGCGGAGCGTGAGGCGGAGGAGCGATAGAGTCGCCATTTTTGCGGGTGGGGGAGGTTTAGGAAGGATTTGGGTGTAGCAGTTCTACTGGCACAGCTAAGGGGTTGTTTGGGGAAACAGAAATAAGGGAAGCGAAGTGAAATTGAATTGAGTTTGTTTATGAGGGGCAGGCCCATTAGCTATTTATGGCCCAAACGTCCGAGATTTTTTTTTCCTTCCACGAGCAAAAAGATATATGGCCCAACTGAGTGAAAGATGACAAGAGAAAATTTGATGTACTAGACTTTGAGATTGACATCCTCACTACGTCCAATTGTGAAAGTATATGCTCAATTGCTTATTGACCTTCCAGTCTTCCACGACGCCGCTAGCATATTTGCCGGCCACCGTCGACCGTCTATACTCTCGGCGGCTGTTCCTGTTCGAATCCAACCTCCACTGGGTATTTGATTCCTCCAATTTGCTCGTTTGATTTCTGGTACATTGTTCGTTTTCACTCATTAGGGTTTGATCATATGCTTTATTTATGAGACAATCTATGTCACTGTGTAGCTGAGCTTATGGTAACCGGCATGATTTATTATGTTATCGATAGTATTTCCTTATTATTGCCTTACTGAGTTGCTCCCTGGCAATAAACCCTACTTTTGTGAAATTTACAGCCAATGGTGTGTTAAACCTCATTTGCTTGCGCCTACTAACCACATAAAGAAGGATTTGGAGAGGAGCTTTAGCACGGACTGACGGACAGATGAGTGCTGGTAAATTTTATCTTCCCTTAAACCTTGATTTGTTCAGTCCAGTTAATTTTCATGTGTTATGCTTCTCATTTCGTCAAAATAAAGATCTTGTTCTTGGAAAGGATTCTCTTATTTGTTATATATTAATATGCCCTGATGTTTCATGTGCAAATTCAAAACTGGATATCACACTATGCAATTCATGCTCCAAGCATGATCCTTGGGATCCATGGCCTTAGATCACCAATTCGAATTTGCTCTCACCAATTGTACATGTAATTAAAATAATGTCATAAGAGGATATAAATTAGTGTTAGTTTCTTCTTCTTTCCATGATAGAGATCAAATTCCTGGTGCTGATCTGTGACAAGGACCTGTGAGAAGTTGCGGTTAGTGTTATTTGGTATATGTTGGTGATGCTCTGTTCTGATTCACATCAATTCTTGATATAGGCGGTTCATTTGGTGGCTCGAGAGGGGCACGACCTATGCCTCCAGAGAAAGGTGTCTTCCCTTTGGATCATTTGCATGAATGCGACGTGGTACATCTTTCTCCCTATTTAAAGCTTCAATTAACACACAACTTCAATCTCCCATACTGGAATCGGTCAGCACTTTTATTTACAGGAGACGGTTGTAAGTTTTCTAGTTCATTATGCCTCAGGAGAAGAAACACTATCTCAGCTGTCTTAAATCTGAAGGCCACAAGTCAGAAAAATGTAGACACTTGTCCAAGAAGTATTTGGAATGTCGAATGGAGAAGTAAGTCAATCAAGACATCTAATTCTTAACCATTGTGCATCACTTGAAGATTTCTCTTTGAAGATTTTCTTCCCTGGATTTATTATGCAGAAACTTGATGGCAAAACAAGATTTGTCAGAACTTGGATTTGCCAAAGAGCCTGATAAAGAAGCCTCTGAAGCAGCAAGTTAAGGAAGATGTCCATTGGATCAGCATCGCCCTTCATCTGCAGACTTTAGAGCTATTAGATGTCTCAAATCTGCAATTTTGACTCTTTTTGCTGATTGATTTTTGGTTCATACAGGCGCATTGAGTTGTCTGACTACGGGATTGTGATGATTTATGTTTTTAGTTCACTAAGCTCAATGAAATCCTCTATAACACAATGTATACAACTATATGCGTGATTAATGTATTTTATCAATTGGTTGATAGATTTAAAATATAGGCACATTGTCGGTCACACGAGATCTTCACTGCATGAAAACCTATAAACAATTATGATTCTACAAATGGGTAAATGGGTAAATGTATTTTTTTTAATCATTGTCAAGACCAAACTTGTATGACCATTTAGTGCGAGATGCAAGATTGACCACAAAATGGAGATCATGTATATTCAGGGCGTCCATTTTTTTCATATACGGACTCTAATCATGCGTATAGAGAAAAAAATGGATTTTTTTTTTCTGAAATAGGCTTTCATAACTTTTTATTTCCGATTGTAGGCTCCAAAGAAAAAGTTTTCCGAGAATAGGCTGGCGTTTGAGGATCGGGTAGAAGTCGCTGGCTGATACAGAGATTTTACCCATTTGTAGGGTAAAATCTACCCGATCCAATTTTACTCTGAACTCCACCCACCACAATAAATTAACATAACTCTCAGCTCCCAACAACCACAATGCTTACTCCAACACTTTCCCCTGCAAACTCCATAACTCATCCTTCTCCCCCTTCTCCCTGCAAACTCCATTGGGCTTTTTAGTCATATAACCTGCAATACTAATTTTTTTTACGAGATGCCCTGTAGCAAACCCCAACCCACCCACCCACCCCTCATTTTGTGCCTGGTCTGCTACCATGGCCTCATTGACTTCGACGAAGCCATGAGATAGAATTCAATCGATGGATAAGTTCTCCACTCCAAAAGCCCTCTTTTGGACTCGAAGAGATGAAGAGTGGTGTTCCAGTCCTAGAGATCTCACACGAAGGTGGAAGGGAAGATCAGAAAAAGAATGGTAGTTATCAGTTTGAGAAACTTTTGAGAGTTTGAGAAGAAATTTATGTATTTGATGGATAATTCCCAAAAGGGCTAGAACTTACACAAGAAGATAATTCCTAAAATAGCGAAAGTCATCTCTTTCGGGTTGACGGGATATATATCCTCATAACTTGATATACAAAAAAAAAGTCCAATATTAGTTTGTAGAGTTGTAAAAAGTTGATCAATCTGCAAATCGACACAAATTACCTAAAAAAACATTCTAATATTCTCAATGTAGTAAATTGAATTAAAAATAATTTTTAACTATGTCAGCCTAAAATAATATATATAATTTCAAAAAAAATCACACATAAATATTTAGTTACCAGATAAATTATATCGCAAAGTTGGCATGCTATGCCTTCTACTTAGATTGGCTCGAGAACTCCGGAGGATCGGGAGCAATCTTTAAAATATTATTTCTTAACAAAATCTTTACAATGAAATCACCATAACTTGAAAAAAATTACTCATCAATAGACTTTCATCATTTTTATAAAGACTTTCATCATTTTTACAAATAATTTTATCATTTTTTTGAATGAAAACGGGTATTGTTTTTAGTTCAAAAATATAATAAATTGATAATAATAGGAAGAGGGCGCAAAACAAATAACTTGTACAAATATGTGAATCTAAGTTGAAATGCATGAATAATGTCTCAAATGTATTACAACTTGATAGTGGTCATATCTATTGTCATAAGAAGTTCTAAACTCATCATGATATAAGCTCTAACAAATCTTTTTAGCTTTGAGTCTCCCTAATCCCTATTACATTCTACTAATGATATATTATGAGCACTTACCATAAATTATAAATTAGCTACCTCTGCTTCCTTCTTCTCCTCTTCCTTCTTCTCCTTTAATATTTTATGTATTTTTCTAGGATTTGGAACACATCTCCTATTGTGGATGTAAGATTTCTGATGTAAATACCAACAATGCTGACATTGATCAGTATTAAGGCTCTATAACAAGCATCTCAACAACTTTTACAGGATGAAATCCCCAAAGCCTACAATATATATAGTTGAAAAAAGTTGTTGCACCTAAATAGCCGATTTCATTCATTCCCCAATTATCTTGTTTTGGGTTAATCCCAACTACAAAGCAAAGTACTCTTCTACTAGTGTAAAACCAGAACATATGAAGCACTACTAAGATGAAGATCTTGTACTCAAGAAAGATATTATAGTATCGTATTTTCTCCTCAAATGTGTCAAAGCAGTGAGAGATCCTAGAAAGCCCCACTAGCCTAATCGATGAGCAAAGTAAAACGAATCTCATCTTAGGAGTCTAAAAACAAATGAAAAAAAAAAACAATTAGATTATAGATTAGCCAAAATCATATGCATATATAAAGTTAAAAAAATTGAAAAAATAAATATTTATTTACTATATAAATATTTAGTTGGAGGGGCACATCCGGATTTATTGTTTTTTTTAAATCATTGCATTTTTGAAGGATTAGTTGTTGGTTTCTTATTAAAATGCATACAAAAAGATAACTTATACAATATTAATGTTATGTAAGATTGTTTGTTCTACTTGAAGAGATTAAAGTTACATTTACATGTCTACAATCGACCCGATGAATTCTTGGGGGTGTTCAAGGTTAAGGACTCATTTGGAAGAAGTATATCAGTTGTCTATACTTCTCGTTATTTGTTATCAGTATTGTGGGTAAGTTTAAAATGCATCTGTTTTCCTAACTCCTTTTAATGAATGATTGATTGGCCTAATTAATTATCTTCTTCTATATTTGGTATGATTGTTGTAGGGTTTGGAGATTTTCACGCAGGGTCAACTCTTGAGATGGTTGTCATTGCATGCAACCTCACTTCTGAGGTGGCAGACATGATATAAACTCCGGACAAGTATAAGAAGATCAGGAAGATTGAGGAGGAGGAGGTGAAGGAGGAGGAGACAAGGGAGGAAATAGATCTGATGGTTGCATCAATTGAGGTAGATGAGGAGGCGGCAGGAAAGGTAATAGATCCAACACCTGCAACAGCTGAGGTAGATGAGGAGACAACAAGGAAGCCGATTGGAGCAGTTGAGGAGGAGGCAGATGATGATGAGATTCAGGTGCAAATCTTTTTGGCTAAGTTGAGGGACAAAAGGGAGAAAGGGGAAGCAGTTAATGATGAGATTCTGAAGAATGCCTTTGTGGCTATGTTGAAGGTCATGAGGAGGAAAGGGAAGACAAAGACTGTAGAGAAGCTTTTGAAGTTTTTTTTGGTAAAAGGAGAGGTGGTACTCTCCATCCCCTCGAGGGGGCATTTTGTTAATAAAGAAAGAAATAGGATAAGTAGTCAGCAAATGGGGGATAGCTCGACCCCTAACATCGTCAAACAAAAGTAAATAAATCCCCTCTGGCAGGGCACACAATACATGAAGTCCTATAGGAAATTGAAAAGCAATAAAGGCAAGATGGTCCACAATAGAATTCGCCGCACGATTAATGTGGCGGAATCGGATGGACCAATTCCTACTCAAGAAGCCTTGACATCTCAATACCACGCTAGAAAGAGGATGACTCCTCTTGACCCCAGTGCTCAAGAGATGTAAAATTAATTTGGAGTCCGCCTCAAGGAGTACCTGCCGGTAGAGAAGCATTTGAAGTTAAGTTGATAGCTTAGATGGTTTTATGTTGGTTGGCTTAGTTTCATCAAATTGATTATTGACTTGGCTCTCATCAATTGAGATTTTTAGTTTGAATTGGTCTTTGTTTGTTGGCTAGATAGACTTCTAAAAATTAATATTAGTTTGTTCCTTATATAATTCCACGTGATCGGATTTAATTGGCTAAGTTTATCCACGAAAATAATCAATTAGATAAATCTTGGATATTACAAATCAAGATAGAAGATTTGGGTAAGATTTTATAATTAGGATCTTTGGATATAAATTTTTTGTAGGTTGTAGCGTTTGGAAATTAAGATGAGTATCGATCGGATCGAGTCATGCGTCAGAGTAGGCAAGTAGTGTGAAAAGCAATCAAAGCAGGACGTGCGTTTAGATATGCATCTTGTTTTTTATTAGGAAAGTAGGCTAGAGTCTCTGCGATTTTATTGCATAAGAAACTTAAATATGCTCATTAAGAGCTACAAGATCATAGTTGAGTTTGCTAAGGTTACAATCCGGGGGACATCAAAAGTAATGAAATTAGATACTTCTTTAACATCTTGGTTTGCTAGAGCATCAACAACCGAATTTGTCGATCTCTTGACATGTAATAGTTTTATTTCCCAACTTCCATTCCAAATGAGAGACCTACATTGCTTAATTAAGGCATAGGCTGAATGTGTGAACAGATTGTTGTTGTTGATGAGGTTGATTGCCGCCATCGAATCAGTTTCAACCAGTAGACGTGGGCACTCCATTTCAGCAGCCAACTAAATGCCAATATGAATGACCTTGAGCTCCATTGTTAGAGCATTAGACACTCTCGTACTGAACATGTATTGGAATACTTATCCCACATCGGAAATCTAAAGAGAAATAAGCCAATATAAATACTATTGGGTTACTCCTTCTATTGCCTATTGGTCTTAGGATGGAACCCCATTGGGCTTGTATACTGGGATTACGTATGCATGTGGCCCATGAAGTTTCACATGGTGGCCCACAAAATATTTTACATGGTATCAAATCCAAGGTTACCGGCTGCAAACCCAGTGTTGGTCTTCTTGCCGCCCGTTTCCTATGGGGGTTGGTTTCGTTTCCTATGGGGGTTGGTTTCGATTATAAAGAGATTGAGATGCCCACCACACATTTTCTTGTCCAAATCGGCTATAAATATATTGAGATACCCACCACCCGTGTTCTTGTCCAAGAGTTAACTGGGCTAGTTCCCCCAATTGCACTTGCGGGGGAGTATTATACTCATCCCACATCGAAAATATAAAGAGAAATAAGCCAGCAGTATAAATACCCTTGGGTTACTCCTCCTATTGCCAATTGATTTTAGGATGGAACTCCACTGGGCTTGTGTACTAGGCTTACGTATGCACGTGACCCATGAAGTTTCACATGGTGGCCCACGGAATATTTCACAACATGAAGCCTTTGATGAACATCCCATCAGCATTGCTAAACAAACCACCCCTACCAGCGAAGCCTGGATTTCCTTTCGAGCATCCATCCACATTCAATTTCACCCAACCATTTGATGTTGGCAACCAGTGGCATGAAACAGTCTTGCCATTAACAGGTAAAACAACCGATACAGCTTTAACCCTGACATTGGACTCCTAGAAAGCATCAGTAACAGAGCATACAATCGAGGAAAGTTGACGATGATCATCGATTCCTTCGAAAACCAGCTTGTTCCTGCATTTCCAAATATACTATAACATATTTGCAAACTGAGAGCTCTCTTTATTCTTTTTCTTCAATGAAAGGGCCACACTACTCTTGCACAATTGAAATTTCAAAAAACCTACTGGCGGTTTATTACCATAGATGCCAAGCCAAACCTCCATGATAGGTACACAATCTCTCCAAGCGTGAAGCTCAGTCTCCTCTTGGTTACACCTCGGGTAGCTTGCAGTCATAGCAATATGTCTATAGAACCTATTAGCGTTGAACAAAACACAGTTATGAAACAATAGGTAAAGGAAGTTGCAAACTCTCTGTTGTACATGTGTGGACCATAACATCTTCCAATTGAAGTTTGGAAAAGGCGATTGTTGATCGTCTTTGCGAGCAAGTCTCCTAACAGACGAAGTAGTTAGAACACCAGACTCGTTCAAATCCCAATATATCTTGTCCTCCTGGTCTGGATTAACAGTTAGTGTGATCGTCATTAGCCAAAGACACGCGCCATTTGGCAGGTACGGAGAGCAAATCCCATTTCCACATAACGCCATTCCAACACTCAACAACAATAGTGTACAACAATTGGTGCTTTCATTGAGAGATAAACTCAAGAATCATTTTCCACTTCCCAATCTGAATTTCATTCAAGAATCGTTTTCCGAAATCGCAATTCGGCTTTCAAAGCAGTTGAATGTTATGAATGTAGATGCATCTACGATAGCTGTTGTCGAATGGAATTGTTCCATGATGAATGAATCAACAACAAACGACACAAGAGGGAGACTCCTATTGATGATTCCATGGAACCTCCGCCAAACCCTACCCCCGTGTCCGCGACAACCAACCCCGCGCCCGCGGCCCCTTTCACCGCGCCCGCGGCGCCTGTCCCCGCGCTCGTGGCTCCTTCCATGATACACCCGTCTCCCGCCAAACTGCACCTGCCTCCTGCTTCGCTTTCCTCTTCCCGATCTAAACCAGTTGTGCACGAAGATGCGTGGCACACAATACATGATTGGAACTTGATTGGAAAAAGCTTATGATAAACTTGATTGGAACTTTATCAAATTAATTCTTTTAAAATTTGGATTCCATTCTAAATGGGTTAGTCTTATTATGACATGCATTTCTACTTCCTCTTCTTCTGTCCTTGTTAATAATGAACCTGGGGTTGAGTTCTCCCCTCAGTGCTGTATTAGATAGGGGGATCCAATTGCACCTTTTATCTTTATCATTGCTATGGAATATCTTGCACGTACACTGCAATTGTAGTCTACTCTTGACTCTAAATATGTTGGTATACAATTAGTTAAGAATGGTACGTGTTTACCTTTTCTTAGTTTTGCAGATGATACTCTAATTTTTGCAAATGCTTCTCATGCAAATATTAATTATATTAAAAGCTTTTATAACTTTTCGAGAATTTCGGGCCTTTCGATTAATTACCATAAGAGTAGCTTTCAGGTGTCGGAAAATATTCCCAGAACTTCGGCTCTTTCTCTTGCTTCTGTGTTAAATATTCAGATTACTACGTCTATGGAAAAATATCTGGGAATTCCGATCCTTAAGGGGAGAGTGCAAAATTCAGTTTTTTTAGAATCTATTACTAAACTTAAAAGACAATTATCTCAATGGAAAGCGAATTCTATTTCTCAAGCTAAAAGAACTATCCTTATTCAGTCTAATCTGCTTGGTCAAGTCAACTATCTAATGCAAAGTTTTCTTCTTCCTAAGGGAATCTTGAGTGATATAGATAAAGTAAATAAATCTTTTTTTTGTAATAAATTTCAGCCAAATCATCATCCACTTATTAGCTGGGATAAGGTGTGTTCTCCTAAAGATTCTGGGGGAATGGGTCTTCGTACTGCTGAAAATAAAAATTTGTCTCTTCAGATGAAACTTCTTTGGAATATTCTGTCCTCTCCCCATAATTATTGGGTTTGAATCATCTCGGAAAAATATCTTTGATTAGCGTCACTTTTTCAATATCAGAAGAAAAATTGTTCTTGGCAATTTGGAAGACTAATGAATCTTAGGAATATATTTTCCAAAGGTATTTTGTGGAGTATCGGAAATGGCCAGACTGTTAATTTCTGGACAGATCCTTGGATTCCAAATATTGATTTATTTCCGTATTTTGATAATGTTAATATTAAGTTAAAAGTCTCTTCTTTTATAACATCTTATCATTCCTGGGATTATGACAAATTACATTTAATTCTGCCAGATTCTTTAGTCGATTTAATTTCAGATATTAGAATTCCCATTTCTCCTTCTTTGGATAGATTAGTTTGGCTTCCTTCTTCTGATGGCGATTTTTCTGTTAACACAACATCTTCTATGCTTAACTCTTCCCACCCTGAGTTTTCTTTTGACTTTTCTTGGATTTGGAAATCTTCTCTTCCTCCTAAAATTAAAAATTTCTTTTGAAAAGCTTGTGCAGATTGTCTCCCAACTACTGATCGACTAAATAGGCATTTTCATTGTGTTTTTAGTACTTGCTCCTTATGTGACTCTGAAGATGAAAGTCTGAATCATTTATTTTTTAAGTGTCCTTTTAGCCTTAAAATGATCTCAAAATTAGAGGCTTTGCTTAATGTTACCTTCTATATTGCAAATACTGATAATTTTGCGGACAATCTATGGTCTACTTTAAAATCAAATAAGAATTGTAATGTGCTTTGTTTCTTATGGTTGTTTATTTGGGGCCATAGAAACTTAAAAAAATTTCATCCAAACTTATGACTATGCTTCCTCCATGTGATTTGGCTTTTTCACAACATCTCCAGTGGGTTTTCTCACAGGCTTCTCCCGCTAGTAAAGATAAATCTCGGCCTAAAAGAAAAAATAATTGTGTTTGGAAGAAACCACCTTTTAACTCTTTAAAACTAAATTTTGATGCTTCTAAACGCTTGAATAATTCCACTTATACAAGTTTCTAAATCCGTGATCATAATAGTAAAATCCTGTCCTTTGACAGAAAACACATTTCTTTTGTTTCTGTTCTGCAGGTTGAAGCCCTTGCATTGCTTGATGGTCTTAAAAGTGTGGTCTTGTTAAACCCCTCTCGTCTGGTTATTGAGGGCGATAATTTAATTCTTATTAATTCTTTGAAAAACATTTGGAAAGTGCCTTGGGAAATACAAACTATTGTGAATGATATCCGTCATTTTGCTGCTTTTATTCCCTGTGTGGTGTTTTTTCATTGTTTAAGGGAGTGTAATTCCGCGACGGATTTTATCGCCAGAAGGTGTTTAGTATTTTCATATCTTAGTTTTGCTATTTCTCATTTTTTTCTTGGATCGCTGTTTGATCCTTTGGATTCTTCTAGTTTTAATGTGTGGATCCAGACTCATCCTTTGTTATTTGACTTTCTAAAGATCATCCATTGTGATGATTTAGCGTGGCCTTGTAATGTACGGGCGTCCTAGTGTTGGATTTGTAATGAGCTAGTAGCTCATTTCTTCAAAAAAAAAAGTATATTTTTTTCCATTTCTTTTTCCTTTTTTTTCTAAACTTACTGCTTAAGACAGCCGACAACAGAATTGTAGGAAATGTCGATGACCCACCCGTCAATAGAAGGCCAAATAAGTCGGCGAAACCGACGAAGGTTGGGCGACGGACGGGAGTCTAGTGGTTCTATGCAGCTTTCAACTCTGCAATACCTTCAAACACCAATACTTAAGGCTTTCTCAGCCATATTGGTGCAAGGTTCAAATTTCACAAATTGGCTCAAATTTCCAATTTAATCAAGATAAAGCTTCCAATCCGCCCATTGAAATGGAAACGAATTCCACACAATGTTCAATTTAACAAGCAAAAAGGGTTCAAACAACCATAGTTCAAGCAACCAGCCAAGCAAAAAGATGAGTTTCATGTACAACTTCAAATAGAGAAACAACCTTTAGAAAGATCTTTCTCCAGAGACAAAATGACCAACATCATCATCGGCCACACTAAGGCTCAAGCAAAACCGAAGCGCAGGCTCCATACCGGACTCGAGATATCACACCAGAGAGACGGGAATCGAAAGGGGGTAGGAGTTAACGGAGGATAGTTCGGGGTCGGATTCGGGCTCTAAGGGGGCTCTAAAGAGGGTGATAGAGCATATAGATATAGGTTTTAGAGCATGTTTTTATTCGCTTAATATGCACTTCTAGCTAGAGTTTTGTTTTATGTTGCAGTTTAGGTTTTATTTCGGTTTAGTTCGGAATCTACGCGTTTATGTGCTATATTGCAGGTTGGAAGGTGAAGCATGGTGGATATGAAGCTAAGGACTGGACCTAGGAACGAGTGGAAAGTGATTCAAGTGAAGATTGAAAGAGCTAAGACCCAAGAGCTTGAGGGATAAAAACGCTTAAACCCGGGCTATGCATTGGAGTCTTGTTTTGACACCTCTATCTTCCAATGCTTGGTTTGGGAGTTATAGAGGTCGGATGAAGCTGAATTTGGTATCAATGGAAAGCTAACTCGAAGAGCTACAATTCATATTTTTACTCCGAGTCCAAGTTCCAACTCGAAGGGGGTCAAAACAGCCTCTGAAGTGTCACTAGAGTTGTTGCAGGCAAAACGCGGGTAGAGTAGCCATTCCGCGACCGCGCTATGGGTGGTCATGACCGCGCTTTGCCGTGTGCGTGACGCCGACTCGGGCCTCCATTTTATCTTTTGGGCCGACTTTATTAGTATTTTTAGATATTTTTAGATACGATATAAATACTTTTCCTTAGGGTTTCTTAGGATTATTATGTTATCTATTGTTCTTGCTTTTACTTTATTTTGAATTGGAGAATTGTGTGAGACAAAACCCTAAGGGTTTACACAATTGAAGAGATATTTGACTCTTGTAAGTTTAATTCTTCTTTAATGTAGTGGTGGGTTCCGGTCCCTGGAACCGGAGAACCGAACCGGAACCGAACCGGAGGAACCGGTAGAGGACCGGTCCCGGTCCCGGTTCCTCCCTTAGAGGAACCGGAGAATCGGCGGTTCCTCCGGTTCGGAACCGCCGGTTCCACCGCGATCGCGGCCCAAAAACCGCGGTCGCGGTTCAGCCAACAGAATGTACACACATTCTGTTGGACCACACCGCGATCGCGGACCTAAATCCGCGATCGCGGTGCCCAAGGGCCGCAATCGCGGCCCTCTATCACCGCGATCGCGGCCACTGTTCCAACGACTATTTTTTTCCCAACGTCTATATTCCAACGGCTATATTCCAACGGCTATATTCCAACGGCTATTTTCCTTCCATTTACCCATATAAATACCATACTTCACCTTCAATTTGATTCACACCAATCTCATACTCTCTTATCTCTCTCTACTATTACTACTCTCATATTTCTACAAGCTTTCAAATTGCAAATTCTTTCTTACTACTTCCAAGTCTTTTATCTCCTTCCTAATCTTTTGAAACATGGATAACCAAGGTCAAGGCTTTATTAATTTGTTGAACGAGCAATACTATGGTGGTGTTGGTGGTTCACAAGAAAGTCAAATGGATCCTAATGCTTATCAACCACAACCACCTTATCCTCATATGTCTATGCCTATGCCCATTCCCCCTCATATGTCTATGCCTATGCCCATTCCTCCACAAGTTCCTCATTCCGCTTCTATTCATAACCAAGGTGCACAAGGCAATGAGGAGGTCGAAGTCGATGAGCAACACACCGACGAGGATGAGCAACACACCGAAGAGGAGGAGGGGGCATCTACGGTCAACCAAACTGCAAAAGTGTTGAAATCCGACATTTTCACAAAGCACTTCACCAAGGGCAATGAATTGGATGCACTAGACCGATATGTTTTCAAGTGCAACTATTGTCCCTCGAAGTACAAATGGAAGCGCAATGGAGGCTATGGCACCTTAAACAAGCATTTGAAGGCAAAACACTTGGACAAGTTGGGCATGATGCGAGGTCAAACACAAATTTCGACTTCGGGGCTAGCAAGTTCTTCCTCTCAATCTCCCTTATTTACTTATAATCATGAGCGTAGTGTTTATGCTTTGTCCGAAGCTATTTGTGTTGATCATTTTCCATTTCAATTTGCGGAATGTGTGGGTATAAATGATTGGGTTTCCAACCATTTGCAACCCGCTTATAAACGAACAACAAGAAAAACAATTAGGAAAAATGTGTTTAAAGCATATGCGTGTCGTAAAAAGGAGTTGTCTCGGTTTTTTGCTCAAAATGATATTCGTGTTTCTATTTGTAGTGATATTTGGAGTGATAACTATCAATCTCATTCATACATGGGTATTACATGTCATTATATTGATGATCATTTTCACATGCAAAAACGAGTTTTGTCTTTTCGAGTATTTGATGGGGCACATACCGCTTCAAATATTTGTAACATTATACGAACTATTTTAGATGAGTATAGACTACTTGATCGAGTTTTCACTATTTCATTTGATAATGCATCTAACAACACCGCTTCTATTAGTGAATTGATTCAAGTTTGTCAACCGGTTTTTGGAAACAAATACTTTCATGTAAGATGTTCTTGTCATATTTTAAACTTATGTGTTGAAGATGGTTTGACACTTTTAATGCCATATCTTGAACCTATTAAGTATGTTGTTAGCTTTATTTGGTTAAAAAAGAAGACCAAAAGTGATTGGGGGAGGTTTTGTAAATCGAATGGTGTTAAACCAATACTTTTTTCAAAAGATGTCGGTCATTGTTGGAATTCAACTTATAAATTACTTGTTCAATGTTTACGTTATAAAGAACTTTTAGCTTCCTTTGCCGCTCAACATATCCTGGGTTCACAAGCAATTGAAGCTTGTTGGGATATTTGCTATGATATTGTGGAGATTTTACAAGTTTTTAATGATGCAACTTATACATTTAGTCAAACATATACACCAAGTGCTCATTTGTTTGTTGTTGAAGCTTTGAATGTTGCGGGTGCCTTTAAGGAAGGGCTTTCACAACCCGACTGACCCGACATTGTTGAAGGTATTTTACGTATGAAGAGGAAGTGGTTGAACTATTATAAATACATTCCCGATATTTATCTTGTTGCTTGTGTTTTTGATCCAAGATTTAAGATGCAAGGTTTGCAAGATACTTTGTATCAATACTATGAGTTGCTAAATTTAGAAGAAGAACATTATGATAGAAATTGCAATGTTGATGTCATTATAGAACGTGTTAAATCTCTTATCTATGATTTGTACAAAACTTATAGCACGGGTGGTGAGGTTCCTTCTATGCCTCAACTACCCCCATCGTCCTCCTCATCTCGTCGTTCTTTTCTATCCGCCGGGTCTCGTATGTTGCAAAATCTTACAAAAAAACCGAGATTCACGAGCTCACATACGGAGCTCGATACTTATCTAACCACTACCTTTGAGTTTGTAGATGATTTTGACATTTTAGATTGGTGGAAGCAACACAAGAACACATATCCAACACTAGCAAGGATCGCCGCTCAAGTACTTGCCGTTCCCGCTTCAACGGTAGCGGTGGAGCAAAAGTTTAGCCAAGGCGGCCACATCTTAGACGATAGAAGATCAAGATTGGCACCCGAAGCATTGGAAGCCCAAATTTGTGTGGACGATTGGAAGAGAGCGGAAATTAGATCACAATCAATGAACTATACGGAGTCATCCGATGATATAATAGAGGACGACGCAAGCCAAGCTTCTTCTGTCGGTTCCGCCGGGTCGTCTTAGGTAAGTTGCCAAACGGGGTTTCATATCAAAGGTAATAGAACTACGTGGGCTTTGATTCCTCTATGACCCCGAGAGGATACGTAGGCAACTTAATATCAAGTTCAAGCCCTTCTTCTCCCACCCCCCTTCTCTTCTCAAAGTCCGAAACCGGTCGGACTAGGCTAAAATAGCCTAAAATATCCATTATAACCACAATCCGTGATCGCACAACGACCGCGGAGGACGGGCCGCGATCGCGGTGATAGAGTACCGCGATCGCGGCCCACATTCCGCGATCGCGGATCCCCTCCAACGGCTATATTTTTCAAATTCAACGGCTATTTCAAGTTTCAACGGCTATATTTATCAATATAAATATGATATCTCTCCTTCAATTTAATTTACACCAATCTCATTGACTCATACTCTTTTATTTCTTTTGAACACTTCATTTCATATTCATTTTCAAGTATGGAAAACCAAGGCGGAGGGTTGAAATTCGAAATTTTCACAAATCACTAAACCAAAGACAACGTATTGGATGAACGAGGCCGATGTGAGGTCAAATGCAACTATTGTTCCATGAGGTACAAATGGTTGCCGGGTGGAGGTTATGGAACCATCACTCGTCATTTAAATACCAAGCACGACATACACCTTAACCGTAGCCCGTAGGTAAGTCGCCAAGCGGGGTTGCATATCGAAGGTAAGAGAACTACGTGGGCTTTGATTCCTCTATGACCCCGAGAGGATACGTAGGCAACTTAATATCAAGTTCAAGCCCTTCTTCTCCCACCCCCCTTCTCTTCTCAAAGTCCGAAACCGGTCGGACTAGGCTAAAATAGCCTAAAATAGCCATTATAACCACAATCCGCGATCGTACAACGATCGCGGAGGACGGGCCGCGACCGCGGTACTCTATCACCGCGATCGCGGCCCACATCCCGCGACCGCGGTTATCAAACCGCGATCGCGGTTTCAGCAGAAAATTGATTTTTTTTTAAAAAAAAATTAACTAGAACCGAACCGAATCGGAATCGGAACCGATCCAGGAACCGGCTCCGGAACCGGCGGGAACCAGAAAAAACCGGAACCGAACCGGAACCGAGGAACCAGGGGGTTCTCGGTTCCGGTCCCGGTTCCGGGGTTCCGAGGAACCGGAACCGGACACACCACTACTTTAATGTCAATCTCTAGCTAAATTTCCCATGTCCAACTAGTTAGTTGAAGTTGTATGCATGATCGTTTGTGAGATTTGAATTATTTCTATTTGCCTTGACTAGATTGAATCTCTCCGTGCTTGATTGATTAAATTCACTTAGGATTATAATAGCTTGATCACCTATTCTATTTCTAGGTTGAATTACAACTAGAGTAATTAAATAGATGGTGGAATTTGGTTATTCATGGATGAATCCTTTGATTAAACTTATAGACGGTGGAATAAGGTTAATCAAAGGCGGATAATTTAATCACAAGACTTCATGAATAGACGGTGGAATTCATGATTATTGTTTTTATTGAATGCTTTGAACTTAATTGCATGATCAACTTGACATAGAAGGTTTTCTAGGTTAATTGATTAAAAGGTTGTTAAAGACGGTGTATATTAATAACCACTTTAAGCTTGAATTTCATAAATTCACAATAGATTAGTCAAGAGAAATCGAAATAAGAATAATCAAGGATCAAAACTCATGTATGCAATGGATACGAAACTAGTTGGACGCTTTTCTCCATATTTGAATCTTTAATCATTTTATTTGCTTTGTTTTAATTACTTAGATTTTTAGTTTACAATCATAAAATTTCCCCATTAACTTAGTAACATTATTTAAATCCGAATAATCCGAGTCTCTGTGGGTTCGACCCTTGCTTCCACTTTACTAAGGTTAGGAAGTTAGTAATTTTCTTTGCCAGTGCTTTTATAACGACGTAAAAGTGTTCGTCAAATATGGCGCCGTTGCCGGGGACTCGGCTATTTCTTATTGTTTACTTGTTATTACTATTTTTTGGTGTTGTGAACCTATCTTACGGTTCATATCACGGTGCTACTAATCCATGGCTTTGTTCGATTGTAGACAGTTGCAGGATGAACACTTCCATGACTATTTTTTAAGATTTCAATACCATGTGTTTGAACTTGGTGCTTGGGGATTACAATACAGTGATAGGGAGGTAAACATGGGAGTTATCCATGGTATGAATCTTGATACAAGGGGATTGGCCGACTACATGAGCAATGAGAGGCTTTTATATATGGGATCTGAGGAATGTTTGTAATACCCGAGGTTTTATTTTAGTGAAGTTATATTCTTCGAGCGTTATAGGGTGTACGTTTTATTCCGAGTATTTAAGTTTTTGGGCCAATCTATCCTCTCTCTTTCACATCTTAAAGTTGGGCCTAACAATTTAGATGGGCCAAAGCCCATCAATTGCCACCAAACTACCCTAATTTTTGGAGACAACTATTCATCGTCATCTTCCTCGTTCATTTTGTGCGCCACTCCACCAAACTCTCTGGTTCCTCTCTCTCGCCCTCGTTTCGACCTGCTTTCCTCGCCTCCTTTTTCCGATCTTCTTCCTCGGCTCGTCCTCTCGCCTCCTGTCGACCGGTGGGGACGTCGCCGACCTCGGCAAAGCCAGAGCCTCTGTGAGCCTCCTCTTACTTTGGTGTTCGTTGAGCGTCGTTATCTCCTCGGAACACCACCCGCCCTCCTCTGAACGTCGTCAACCTCGGAGAATCCAGTCGTCATCGCGATCCCCGGAGCAAGTCGTCGTCTACAAACCGCCTTCTCTCCCCGTTCAAAGGCGACCGTCGTTGCTAGCCTCAACGAAGACCGATTGCGGTCAAGAGCTCCGTCCACCGCCGTTGTTCGTCACCGCCTTCAATGACCGCCACCTCTACGAAGCTGACCTGCGTTCGAATTTAACCATCGATCAAGGTGCAAGAGGTGGTGCCCTTGTCCTATTTCGGTTCCGTTCAAATCAGTATACATTTGTTGTTGATTTGAAAATCGATCGTTGTTGGTTTAGATTGGAGTTATAGTTAGTTTTATAGTAAGTTTTGAACAATTTTTGTGGTTGAATCTCTGAATTGTTGTTATAATTGAAGAGTCAACCGAATTGTCTAGGCTTTGGCTAAATTAGTGCGTTTATTAGTGGAGAGAACAATTGCAAATTGTTGTTGTTTGAATTGCCCATACGTGGAATTGATTGAATGTATTGGGTTAGAATTTAGTACTAAAGTTAATGTCAGTAATACGAGAGTGCTACTGAAATTGGTTCATTTGTAATGTTGACCATGAAATCGTTTAATTGGATATCTATTTTGGTTATTGAATTTAGTGTGGTTTTGTTTGGATGACTTGATCAAGAATAAAAAGTTAGATACTCTTATATAGTTTTAAGTAGACTCTCTTTGGAAAATAATGCTTTTGAGGGATGCTAGTAAACTAGTAACTTAGGTTGGAGTCGAACGGGTGACAAGATGGGTTGAGTTCGAAATTGTAAGTGCTCACCTAAATTCGATAACGTACTTCAACAATCATCGATTAGAAAGAACTCTTAACTTTTGGGGCGTTAAGTTTGTGTTTCACTTCTCTTCGAATGTTATAGTTTCGGTTATTGATTGTTAGGATTCGATAACGTTCACGTGTGATTTGCTCGAGCTTCCTCTCTTCCGTTACGTTTTGTGTCTCGCCTTCGAGGTAAGTCGCTTGCCGACTTACTTAGTTTACGACTCGTTATGCGTTGAACGAGTAAATTGAATGTGTAGCCCTTATTTTGGAATGATTCCATATCACGTGCTTATATATATATTTGAAATTATGGAAATCGCTTTTAAATATTTTCGTTATGCGTGCACTGGGTTCCACCGGTATGATCATGGAGCACGGGACAAGTTGGAGATGAAGTGGCCCCCGGGCATGGTCATGCGGATGGAAGGAACCCCCTTCTAAAAATAAAATAAATTGTTTTGGCAAACGCTCTAGTAGAGGTTTAGCCGGGGAAAGAAGGGTGAACGGAGGAAATGGGCACGTGTTTAGTTATGCGCCCTGACCGTGCACCATGGATGAGAGGCCGGAGGGTGCCATATATTGAGGATGACGTTGGATTGCTATTGTATTTGTTGAATTTTGTTTGAAATGTCTAAAATGCTTGAGTGATGACCTAAGAGAATGCAAGTTGTGGTTATGTGTGATTTGGTAATACACTTCTACTTGTTGCTAATATCCTTATTGACATTACCTTGGATGATTTCACATTTGACTATATTGTTTGGCTACTATCATACTTCTGTTGTGACTGTAATTGTGTGTGTACCTTTAGGTATATAGATATATGCAAGTTTATTTTACTAAAAATGTTTTGTTACATGTTTGATTTACTTGTTTGGCCCATACCGGGATCGTAGGCTAATGTGATCAACTTGTGGCGTTTTAGGTAAGGATTCCGGTTTGAGAAATGTGCCAGGAGATTGCATTCCAGATGGTGGAGCTCGGTCTTGACGTGACGTGTTCTAGGAGAGTGATGTTAGCGTTTTAGTCTTTTGGTTTGTTAGACTTGTGTAGTTATGCTTTGACAGTGAACCTTTTGGAGTATGTTGAGTTATCTGATGTTTAGACTAGCTACATAGTCCTTTTGTCATGACTGTTACATTTCTGGCTTTTGCATGCATGAATTTTATGACATAAAATCTTGAACTTCTAGATTGGATGATTTCGTGAATTTACTCGCAGTGCTTTTGTTGCAAGGTCCAAAATAGTCGTTTGTTGTCAGTTTGATCTGGTAGACCCATTGTGAGGTCTACAACCTCGTTACACCCAAGGTATTTGCCAGAAAGGGGTGTTACAATGTTGGGATTTCTTTTGTTTCATGAGCCGTCAATGCTTTCTAGCGAGTCATCTTCCCAACCTTCCCAGTCGGTTGATAAGTCTCTTGAGCACCGTGAGTCATGCTCTTCAAGTTTTCATTCCACAACCTCATGCCCTTTTGAGTTGTGTGAAAGGAGAGGTGGCGTCACATTGGAGTCAAACGATCATGAGTCAGACACTCATATTCAAGTAGAGGAGCAATCTACTACACTTGATGTGGGTTATAAAGATGAATTTGATGGCCAACATGAACTCACACCTATAAGGCAAGTTGAGCAGATCATCACAGAGCCAAAGGAAGTCTGTGCTAACATAGAGATTCTTACAGAGCCTAGGGAGCCTGAGTCATTTTCACCCATGTGGAGTAAATTGCTTGAGGTTTTGTGGTTTTGGAAGAAGACTCTTTTGTCAAGGGAATGATGGTGCAAAGAGATCGCCACGAGAATCCAAGGAATTCCGACAACAAACACCACGCAACTGACCCGTCTTCAACTGGCTGGATCTTCCTCTTCCGAACTCGGAATTGAGTGATTCCAATTCGAGAAGTTAGATCTCTGAGTCTAGTTTAACACCTCAAAGATATGTTTATTTTACTGAGGGGGTGCAGAAAGATATGTTTATTTTACTGAGGGGGTGCAGAAACCACCGAGATGGATGATGGATCGAAATGGGGAGAACAAGGGGATATGGATGCTTGACAACTTGGATATGACTCACCAAGCTCTCAAACAAACTAAGATGACCAAATTGTTGGATATTACTCACCAACAACTTGAACAACAAGAATTGAACGAACGAAATACAAGAACAAGAACTTGAATTGAAATTGCAAGGGAAAGTAAGCAACAAGAGAGTTTTTTCGTCCAAATCTCCTAAGGGAGGAGGGGGATGGACGACCATATAACCTAGACAACAAGCCTCACAAAATCAGCCCCCTCATTTAAAGAAAATTACAAAAACAACCCATAAAAACCGAGAACACATTAATCGTCCTCAACCGTTAAATAGTCACTTGTTGAACCATGATGTATCATAAGACTCCAACTTTCACCTTTGCTAACCAAAGTCCAACTTATGAGCCATGAGCTCCTCCTTGATCTTGTCAAGCATTGCCCTAGCATGTGCTCGAGTGATGCGCTCAAGATAGGGCGTGGTACCTTGACTTGGCTTCTTAGCGCCTCGGACACCGGCCTTGGATATGTGTCCAAATGAAGACTCTCCCTTGTCGTGCAAATTGGACTTGTCTTTAGGAATGGAATCTTCACTCAAATCATGGGGCCATAAATCGGTAGATGGAATCACATCAATTTCGGCTTGAGAAATGTGCCAGGAGATTGCATTCCAGATGGTGGAGCTCGGTCTTAACGTGACGTGTTCTAGGAGAGTGATGTTAGCGTTTTAGTCTTTTGGTTTGTTAGACTTGTGTAGTTATGCTTTGACAGTGAACCTTTTGGCGTATGTTGAGTTATCTGATGTTTATACTAGCTACATAGTCCTTTTGTCATGACTATTACATTTCTGGGTTTTGCATGCATGAATTTTATGACATAAAATCTTGAATTTCTAGATTGGATGATTTCATGAATTTACTCGAAGTGCTTTTGTTGCAAGGTCCAAAATAGTCGTTTGTTGTCAGTTTGGTCTGTTAGACCCATTGTGAGGTCTACAACCTCGTTACACCCCAGGTATTTGCCAGAAAGGGGTGTTACAATGTTGGGATTTCTTTTGTTTCATGAGCCGTCAATGCTTTCTGGTCGAGTCATCTTCCCAACCTTCCCAGTCGGTTGATAAGTCTCTTGAGGAAGTAATTAGGGATCTCTCCAAAGGGGCAGATGCTTTAATCATGTAGCATCGTGAGTCATGCTCTTCAAGTTTTCATTCCACAACCTCATGCCCTTTTGAGTTGTGTGAAAGGAGAGGTGGAGTCACATTAGAGTCAAACGATCATGAGTTAGACACTCATATTCAAGTAGAGGAGAAATCTACTACACTTGATGTGGGTTATAAAGATGAATTTGATGCCCAACATGAATTCACACCTATAAGGCAAGTTGAGCAGATCATCACAGAGTCAAAGGAAGTCTGTGCTAACATAGAGATTCTTACAAAGCCTAGGGAGCCTGAGTCATTTTCACCCATGTGGACTAAATTGCTTTAGGGTTTTGTGGTTTTGGAAGAAGACTCTTTTGTCAATAATGATGACTTCTTTGCTGATGAAGTAGACAACCATGAGGGAGAAAAACAACATGATGCATCTATTAAGTCTCCCGTTGTCATCGTGTGCCCTATGTTAGGCCTTGACATCCCCTGCTTCAGTTTCCCCACCTTCTCACATCCAGAGCTTATGGAGATTCAAGATGAGGAGCCAAGTCTACAACACAAGGTGGAAGATGGAGAATGTATGGAGTTCATCCTGGATAAAAGTGGTACTGTTGACAAGTGCTTTGATTCATACTGTAAGTATTTTCTAAAGCCGCCACTTTTGTCGAATTTATTTGAACAAATGCCATCTCATGAAAATTGGGCACACAAGTTTGATAAATTAAAACGGTCTTTGCATGCTATATTATGCATCTTTAATTTATCATTGTGTTACTTATGCTTTTTTGAGATGTGTGCACAGGGGTTTGATAGGTTATTAAGGGCATTGACAATGTCTAATCTTGTCTAATCATGCTAAGAGTCAAGCTAATGACGTTAAACAAGCGCTTCTTGGGAGGCAACCTAAGTTTTAATTTTAGTTTTAATTTTTTTTCTAGTTTTTGTTTTTTTTCGGTTTGTTTTTGTTCTTAGTTTTAGGTAAAGTCGGGAAATAGGTACACGCGGTCTGAGGAAGCCACCACTTCGCATTCAGTGATTAACCACCACCACCGCATGAGGAGTAGATTCTAGAGTGTGTTGAGCTCTTGTGATGAGGTTAGTTTCTTTCTTACTTAACTTTTCTCTTACTTTGGGGACAAAGTAAAGTTTAAGCATGGGGGAAGGGGATTCTTTATTTTGTCATAAGTGCTTAGTTGTGTATAGTTCATGTAGTTGCATTTGCATGTTTATTTTATTGTCATGCATTGATTAAAATCTTGAAAAAAAAATCAGACAATTTGAAAAAAATACAAAAAAAAAATTGCATTTAGGTTCTTATTTCCCCATTGTTTGATTCCTCTTGTGTTTCTATGCTACGTATGAGTCCTAACCCATGATTTGCATGATATGCTGAAGTTCATATGATATGAGCATGATCGTTGATTGATTACCTTGATTAAAAGATGGAGCATGTATTTAGATTGGGTATTTGATTCATTTTGAAGTTCTAGACACAATTTGCATTGGGAGATATTTTTGGCCTTTCATGATTATTTGTTCTCTTTTGTCTTGAGTGTATCACCATGATTATCTAGCTCTAGAACTTGCATTATGACTCTTTTTCAAGGTTGTTTTATATGATTGAATGCATTACATTAAAATGATTGAGGTAATGTTTCTTATTAGCCTATTATTTCCCTTCCTACCTTACAAGATCCATGTTCTTGACACCCCATTTCTTTTAAGCTTTAAGCCTATTTTTGATAAACTCCACAAAATTTCCATAGCCTAATAAGCTTGACCCATAATCCGGGATTTAGGACTTTAGGTTGTGTTTTTTGTTTTGTGAGAGTTATTTATAAGTATGGGGGAGTTGGAAGAAAAGGATGAAAAGAGGAATACAACTCTTAGTTGTAAAGTGGAAAAAAATGAAGATGAAAAGTATGTTGCAAAGCAAAGAAAAGTTGAGCTTAATTGTTAGTAATCTTCATAAGTGTAAAAGAAAGAGTTGAAGAAGAGGCAAGAGAAAAAAAAAGGTGAAGAAAGAAACAAAGTGTATAATTGTAGTTATGGAGTTGGAAAAGAATGTTTGGAAAAGATGAGATGAAAAGTGTGTTGAAGTTTGGGTTTAGGATTAAGTTCTTTATCCCAGATTTAGCACCACAAGCCAAAAAGTGATCCCTTCCAAATTGCTCTTTACCTTGGCCCCATTACAACCCTTAAAAAGACCTCATGATTTTTGTTATGTGTTTGATCCCCAGCGGTGGAGATTTAGAACGCTGATGCAAACTTATGGTAGTCTAGTTTCATGGTTGATTTTGAGTGAAACACATACCTTTAAACACTTGAGAGTTTGAGTGCAAACACATTTACCTTGGTGAGGTCTAGAACGGATGAATGGTCTTTGCTTTTTGCTTGTTATAATGCATGCTAGAGTCTTGGTCGGGTTTTTGTTTATATGTGAAATGTTTGTTTGATTAAAGATGGATGTATGATTACACTTATGTGGTGTGTTTTGGATTTATGTCTTGCTTGAGGACAAACAAGGTTCAAGCATGGGGGAATTTGATAGAGCATATAGATATATGTTTTAGAGCATGTTTTTATTCGCTTAATATGCACTTCTAGCTAGAGTTTTGCTTTAAGTTGCAGGTTGGAAGGTGAAGCATGGTGGATATGAAGCTAAGGACTGGACCTAGGAACGAGTGTAAAGTGATTCAAGTGAAGATTGAAAGAGCTAAGACCCAAGAGCTTGAGGGATAAAAACGCTCAAACCCGGGCTGTGCATTGGAGTCTTGTTTTGACACTTCTATCTTGCAAAGCTTGGTTTTGGAGCTATAGAGGTCGGATGAAGCTGAATTTGGTATCACTGGAAAGCTAACTCGACGATCTACAATTCATATTTTTACTCCGAGTCCAAATTCCAACTCGAAGGGGGTCAAAACAGCCTCTGAAGTGTCACTAGAGTTGCTGCAAGCAAAACGCGGGCATAGTAGCCATTCCGCGACCGCGCTATGGGTGGTCATGACCGTGCTTTGGCCGTGTGCCTGACGCCGACTCGGGCCTCCGTGTTATCTTGTGGGCCGACTTTATTTGTATTTTTGGATATTCTTAGCTACGATATAAATACTTTTCCTTAGGGTTTCTTAGGATTATTATGCTATCTATTGTTCTTGCTTTTACTTTATTTTGAATTGGAGAATTGTGTGAGACAAAACCCTAGGTTTGCACAATTGAAGAGATATTTGACTCTTGTAATTTTAATTCTTCTTTAATGTCAATCTCTAGCTAAATTTCCCATGTCCAACTAGTTAGTTGAAGTTGTATGCATGATCGTTTGTGAGATTTGAATTATTTCTATTTGCCTTGACTAGATTGAATCTCTTCGTGCTTGATTGATTAAATTCACTTAGGATTATAATAGCTTGATCACCTATTCTATTTCTAGGTTGAATTACAACTAGAATAATTAAATAGACAGTGGAATTTGGTTATTCATGGATGAATCCTTTGATTAAACTTATAGACGATAGAATAAGGTTAATCAAAGGTGGATAATTTAATCACAAGACTTCATGAATAGACGGTGGAATTCATGATTATTGCTCTATTGAATGCTTTGAACTTAATTGCATGATCAACTTGACATAGAAGGTTTTCTAGGTTAATTGATTAAAAGGTTGTTAAAGACGGTGTATATTAATAACCACTTTAAGCTTGAATCTCATAAATTCACAATATATTAGTCAAGGGAAATCGAAATAAGAATAATCAAGGATCAAAACTCGTATATGCAATGGATACGAAACTAGTTGAACGCTTTTCTCCATATTTGAATCTTTAATCATTTTATTTGCTTTGTTTTAATTACTTAGATTTTTAGTTTACAATCATAAAATCTCCTCCTTAACTTAGTAACATTATTTAAATCCGAATAATTCGAGTCTCTGTGGGTTCGACCCTTACTTCCACTTTACTAAGGTTAGGAAGTTAGTAATTTTCTTTGCCAGTGCTTTTATAACGACGTAAAAGTGCTCGTCATAGGGGTTAACGGGGGAGGCATGATTGAAGAATGGAGGAAGAGGGAGGGGGAAACGATTGGAGAAGGGTAGAAGAGTTTGCGGTCAGATTGGATCTTACGGTGGTGGCTGCGGCTGAGTGCATTAGGTTTTTGGTGGAAGTGTTTTCATGGGTTCTATGATTTAGAGTCACGCTCGGGTGGAAATTATTGATACAGTAAAAAATGCGAGCAGATCGTGTCCGTTGGATTAAACAGATCGACGGCCTAGATTAAATAAAAAGAGTTTGATAAAAAAAATAAGGAAAAGGGTCTCATTCATTTACAATGGCACGGAGTGTAATTTGTTTAAAATTTGAATGGCAAGACAAAAATACCCTCACATATATTCTTTTTTGCTTACCCGCATTCTTTTTTGGGGGAAAAGGAGACTCATCTTCAACCTCTAGATCCACTTCAAAATCTACACCACAAACTCGAAATCTCACCCTCAAGCTCACTCATTTCCAATTCTGATCGATTTGGCTATGGGCCTATGGCATCGATTTGTGACATTGGTTTCAAGATGAGTTTTTTTAAACCTAATTTGATATGTCTATTATTTATGTGGTAGATCTATGAATTCCTTTGATTTCGATTTTTGAGGGTTCTAAGATTTGTTTTTGAGTATTAGAAATGTTTATTGAGCTTTAATGGGTGTTTATGGTTGATTTGGTGGGTGTTTGTATTTGATTGTGTTTATTGTTTAGGTTCGAAATTTCTCGATCTGGTTCGCGGTCTCTGATTTTATGGTTCAGAATATTTAATGTATAAGTTCAAAATATCAAATATGTAGGTTCATAGTCAAACTGAACTTGCCTTGTTGTGATAGGGGTAGTGAGATTTATTCCCACCATGGAATTTCATGAGTGGTTCTCGCATGATTTGTTACTTGTTTGCGTCAATTTTGGTTTTAAGAGGGGGGGAGGAGTGAGCCCGAAAACCATGAAACATGACCCTTATTTTCTTCAATGTTGGTTTGGAAGGGGTGATGCATTTGCACATCTTTCTTCCTTTTTTTTGAAAAACATTGACACTTAAATGATTATCACTTGTAGAAATCTATATAGTTAATACTTCCAATTGGCCTTGGAGAATACTAAATTGATTATATGTTGCCGATGTTAAATTTGTCTGATATAGTCTTCTTGGGAGAAATCTCAATGTAATTTAGTCTATATCTTGTTGTATTAGTGGGAAATGTGCATTTGACACTTGAGAAATAGTATATTTGGTAGCCTATTAGCTCAAATGGTAGAGCAATGTGCATATGCACATAGATGTGAGTTCAAATCTAACATAGGCTAATTCTTAATACGGTCGTGTCTTTTTGTTCGTATTGGTTGTTCTATTGGTTCATGACTTTTTAAGGTAAGGTTCATAATATTTCTTCTTACGGTTCATAAATTTTGTTCAATCTTTTTTTGTTTATAACAATTGTTCTTTTGATTCATGTTTGAATAACCTTAGGTTCATCAAAGTTCATCTTATGCTTCATGTCTTTTATTTCATGTTAGTTATTATTTTCTTTCATGATTTTTGGTTCGTGGTACTTGTTCTTTCGGTTCATGTTTTTGTAAGTTAGGTTCATAATAGTTCTTATGATTCATGACTTTTAATTCTTAGTAGTTTATCTTATATTTCATGTCATTTGGTAGCCTATTAGCTAAAATGGTAGAGCAATGCGCATGTGCACATAAATGTGGGTTCAAATCCCACATAGGCTAACTCTTCGTACGCTTAATGTCTTTTGATTGATGGTAGTTCTTTTTTGGTCCATGTTTTTATATTCTTAGGTTCATGATAGTTTATCTTTATAACTCATGTCTTTTAAGTCATATCTTAATTGTTATTTTGATTCACAACTTTTTGTTCATGATATTTGTTCATTTGATTCATATTTTTATAAGCAGAAGTTCATATATAATATATAATCTCACAATCCATGACATTAAGTTCATACAAGTTGGTCTATTGGTTCATGTTTTTATATGTTTAGGTTCATAACAATTGTCAATAAGATTCATTTAATATAATTCATTCTACTTGTTAATTTGTGTTAGGTATTCATAGATGGTATTCTGCTGGTTCATGTCTTTATATAGTTAAGTTCATCACAATTGTCAATAAAGTTCATGAAATCTAATTCATAATACTTATTGTTTTTGTCACATAATCTAGTACATATATCGTATTTTGTGGGTTCATGTCTTTATACGATTAGGTTCATAACAATTATCAATAAAGTTCATAGAATTTGATTCACAATACTTCGTACGTGTGTCATGTATTCTTGTTCATAAATGGTATGAGTTTAAAATTTGGTATGCTATGTTCATTATTTATGAACAATTGGTAAAAAAAAATGATCTATACTCTAAGTTGAACATTTGGGCATTTTGTCGAACACATGGTGGGCAGTTAGATGTGCATTGGTCATTAACCTTTGTTTTCAATCAAAAACTTGAAATTGTAAAGCAAAAACAGTCACAAATCATCATAGGTCTGATTCTAATCAACAAAATCAGTCCAAAACACACAAAAACATGTAGTCGAAGTACCAAGCTTCAATATTTGAAAAAAACCCCAAATGTGACTTAAAACCATAGAAAAGAGATCTATAGCAAAGTCAATGAAAGAGAGAACATAAACTTGGGTCGAAATCAAAAACAAAAGGAAAAACCAATTTAGAAGAAGCAAAGATGCAACAAGAATTGAAAAGATTCGATCGAAATAGGTGAATGAAACCCCAAGTTGAATAGGAAGAAGAAGAACCCGTACATATTACAGCTTGTATTTTAATTTAATGGGTGAAAGACGAAAATGTCCCTCCGTGTCTATAAAATCACTTAACGCGTGTACACATCTGGGCCATTAAAACACATTGATCAAACGGCTCACACGTGCTCGCATAAAGCACTATAGTGAATTTATGTACCTGATCGTGATTCCTATGATTTATGACCCCAACTAACCACATTATTATCATATATTGATAGGAGATGTTGTACTTGGGGAGATGTTTTATAAGATTATAATATTTGATAGGAGATGTTGTACCTTGTACGTGTTTTTCATAAATAAAATATTAATAATAAAATATTTTTAAATATATTTATTATTTCAAAAAAAAATCATGTAAATACTTAAATATAAATTTTTGTTATGATCTGCATAAAAAGATTGCTAGTAATATACGGTTATAAAGATAATATTCAATCAAGATATCTTAGTTAAAAATGATTCTATCTAAAAATAAAATAAATATTCTAGAATTGGTAGGGATGAGCAACGGGTCGGGTCGCCCGCGACCCGCACTGACCCGACCCGCAAATTGCGGGTTGCGGGTTGAAATTTTTTATTTTGCGGGTCGCGGGTCGGGTCGGGTCAAACCCGTGCGGGTCGCGGGTCGACCCGCGACCCGCAATGTTTTTAAAAATATATTTTTTTTTATAATTTTATTAATGTATAAACTATTTATTTATAAAAAAATCGATGGATTTACGGGTCGACCCGCAAACCTGACGGGTTTTTAAAAAAATACATGTTATTATGTTAAAAATTAATTTTTTTTAGGTTAAAAATTAATTTTTTTAGGTAAAAAATTAGTTTTGACCCGATTGACTTAGTCAAACGGGTCAAGCGGGTCGACCCGCGACCCGACCCGTTAGACCCGCGACCCGCGGGGCGGGTCGCGGGTCAAAAAAAAATAATTTGCGGGTCGCGGGTCGACCCGACCCGACCCGTTGCTCATCCCTAAGAATTTGTATGATAGCATAAAAAAATATCCTAATGATCTTCCTATCTCTCATATCCAAAAATAAAATATTGTTTGATAATGAGATTTTCTATAATATATTCTAAAAATATGGATAAGAATTTATCATATCCAAAAATAAAATATTAAATTTTTTAAAAAAAAAGGGGCGGTGTAGTCCAATATAAAAGTGACATGTGTCGTTTAATAATTTTTTTAACCTCGACTTAGGTTATAGTTAAGATTTATTAATGCAATTAAACGTAACATATAAATAAAAAATTATACACTTAGAGCCGAAGTTTTCTTAAAAGAGAAAAAATTATTATGTATAAAACTAATATTGAAAATATTATCATTTAAATCAAGTTTTGTTAAAAATGTGCATAAAATTAATATAGAAAATATCAACCTATAGATAGAAATTTTTATAGATAGAAAATTATATAAATATGTAATCTATTTTATAAAAAATATTAGATGTATACAAAGAATAATACAAGTTATTATAATATTTATCATTAAAAAAAATATGACATTATTTTATCAAACAATGTCACATGTCACAATTTTTTCAAGAGACATAGTTTCTACTTTATAATGTACTAGTTACACCCGTCGTACCATGTACGACTATATGAATTTAATATTTAATTTATTTAATGAATATGATTTTAATTTAAAATAAAAATAACTTATTTATTAGAAATAAAAATTATATAAAATTTACAACTATTGCCATGTTAAACGATGAAAAAAATATTTAACATTATTTTAATTAGAATCATTTAATGTTAAAAATATTTTACAAAAATAGATAAAAAGGTAAAAATAATTTAAATTCTTTTTATCAATTAAAATTATTTAAAAATATTAAATAAAAATTATACAAAAATTAATGAGAAAGGATTAAAAATATAAATAAAGATTGAATTTTGAAAGATAAAAAACCTTCTATATTTACATAATAAGTTAAAAAGAAAATTAAGGAAAAAATAATGTAAATTTTTTAACAAAATTTAATTTAGTCAATGATTTATATAGATATTGAAATTTCTAATTTTTTTTATATCAAAATTTGATTTAAGATTTTTCAAATATAAGGTATGGCCAAAATTAGTGTGGTGGCTCAAAAAGATACAACTTTAATATATAGTTATAGATTTTTAGCATTAATATGTAATGCTCATATAGTTTATTTTATTTTAGATATAATTTTTTCCTCATTAATTTATCATTTTTTTTATATAATCCTAAAATTATATCAATCTATGTGGCATGTAGGTTTATAATCTATCATTCTATCCTAATATATATTATAGTTTATTTTACGTTAGATAGAATCTTTTCAATATATATAAATTGTCAAAATAAAAAAAAATCCTTTGTGGCAAAATCTTAGATGGATCAACATGAATGATATGTACGAAAAATCCTAGGTGGCACATGGTAAAATCCTATGTGACAAATAGCTTATATTGTGATAGAAAAAATAACTTAAATAAATTATTATAAATAATATTCATCAATAATACTTTACCATGCTTTTATAGTTTATTTTATTTTAGATATAATCCTTTTAAGTTAAATAAATTATTATATCAAATATTTAACATTAATACTTAAGATTTAACATTAGATAACATCTTTATTTTAGATAGAATTTTTCATAGATTAGTTTATCCTATTTTTATATTATCCTAACATGATATCAACATATACAAAATCCCGAAATAAAAAATCATATGTGGCGAAATCCTAGGTGACTTAATGTGGGAACGACACGTAAGAAAATCCGAGGTGACGCAACGTGATGACCTTATTCATTTCGTCTTTTATATATATGCATGGTAGATTCACACTCTCTCTTATTATTAATATTTTTTATTTTCTCTCTCATAATACCCAAAAAAATGGACAACGGCTGAGTGCACTCTTATTAGGGGTGTCCATAATAAACCGAAACCGAAAAACCGAACCAAAAAAGGAAAAACCGACACTTTTTTGGTTGACCGAACCAAAATTATTTGAATTTTCGGTTTGGTTAACCAAACCGAGAATATTGGTGGTTTCTCGGTTCGATTTCGGTTCCTTGCTTTCACAATTTCGGTTAACCGAAAATGCGGGACCGTTTAATTAATATTTAAGAAAAGGTTTCATTTGTATGAAATGTTTAATTCACACACTAGTAACAAACGAAGTTATCAATCGATTATTTTAGCTACCTAGACATGTAAAAGTAGTTCGTATTGAAATGTTCTAACTGAGTTGGATAATATTTTTTAATACAAAGTTGATAATTTTATTTGCCTTTTATGTGTATTATATTATAATAAAAAAGTACATAAACAGTTATTGATTAACCGAGAAAACCGAACCGAAAAATCGGTTAATCGAGTTCCAGTTAACCAATATTCATGCTTAGGTTACGGTTAGTGATTTTAAGAAACTGAATTCATGGTTAACCGAACTTCGGCGATTAAGCGGGTTTGGACACCTCTCTTTCAAGGGTAAGTTTTCTCTTTAAATGACAAAAAAAGTGTATAGAGAACTAGAAAACTAGAAAAGGGTTGTAGTAGGGGAACGGAAGAAACCCTCTCATTGCGCAGCGACCACACTCTTCTTACCGAGGGACGCTCGTCTAATTGTCGAAAGGTTAGAACTTCGAACTTGCAACATGTTTTCTAGTTCTTCTCCTCTCAAAGAAAATGTGAATAAACCTGATGAACTGCTTCTAATAATCGATAAACATACACACTGGACATTTGCGAATTTTCTGTTAATCCCTAATTTTTACTGGGTCACAATGTTACTGTTTTTTATGCAAACCCTAGCTTTTGCTATTGCGCAGGGTCCATCTTCTGCACTTTGGTTTGGTTTGGGAAGTGGAAGAGAAGGAATCAGGCTGTGAAATGGATGCGAAAATATCACGGCTGATTATGGAGTTTCCCGTTCATGAAGGTAAAGACGATGAAGCTCTGTACAAAATATTAGCGAGGTATCCTGTGCCGAAAGACGATTTCCGGTTGAAAAAATCGCTCATGTTGCGCGGAATCAAGACTGAGTTGAACTATGCATCAGTTTCAAAGAAGCTTCTGGATTTGATGGAGCTTATCAGGGACCTGGATTTTCGAAGAAGGGAAGGTTACTTCAGAAACCCTCAAGGAAGCGTATTGGTGCAGTTGCCATACACTGTATGGTGAGGTTTCTCAAGGATTTGGATAGCAATGGCAAGTATATGGAGATTCTGAGTAGTTTCATGAGGGATAGGGTTCAAAAACTTATGTCATTTTTATAGTTCTGAACTGATCTCTCAGGAATTGTGGCATTGGAGGGATAATCTTGAATCTGCTATATCTGATGTGCTACTTCTTGGTGAGATATTGTCGAGGAACACGGAGAATGAGGCCATTAAAGTGGTTGGAGATTTTCTTGCAGAAGCTTGGGATGACTTAGGTCCTTCTCGTCTAGAGAAAATGATGCAGGATTTCAT
The DNA here is from genome assembly GCA_964016875.1 of Fallopia convolvulus. Classification (NCBI taxonomy): domain Eukaryota; kingdom Viridiplantae; phylum Streptophyta; class Magnoliopsida; order Caryophyllales; family Polygonaceae; genus Fallopia; species Fallopia convolvulus. The sequence continues at coordinate 44,624,835 of OZ024724.1, forward strand.
CCTCCATCTCTCGCCATTTCTTGTTATTCAGTTATGTTTTAATAACTTAGCCGCTTTGTCCCGGTTTAGTAGAACAATGCTCGAACATCGTTAAACCCGGTTTGTTCCGGTTTAATGCATTAACGGCTTTTATCGTGTAGTATCGTGTCATGCTTAAAGCACGATCACGAGTATCAGAATTTGCCAATGAATTTAAGAATTATTCCTCCATTCTCTCTCGTTCCTCTCCTGAAAACCCTCGTTGCTCATCGCTTCTCCCGGTTAGGCACCTTCCGCCGCATACCTCAGAGCTTGAGTGGATCAAATCCAGGTTTTGAACCTCATTTGATCATCATATATCTTCTCTAACTCTGTTTCCTACATCACTGGTATCAGAGTGAGGTTGTCCAGGTGACCGTCGACGATGGTGAACTCTTCTATGTTTGCTGAGTTGAGCAATAAAATTGCTTCCAATGAGGAGGAATACGTACGCCAACAGGAAGCCATGGCCGTTGAAAACAAAGCAAAATTTGACGGCATCAATACTCAACTCTCTGAGCTTCGCGAGTTGATGACGGGGATAGCGCTGCGTTTACCTTCAACCGCAACACCAAACCCTACTTCTGGATCGAACACCGCAAACTCCTCTGGCAAATCGCCGCTGTAACCCGATCCACCAGATCCGATAAGCCCTATCCAGAAACCACAGATGCGAGAGACTCCAAACTCCGGTACCACGCACCAGCATCGAGATATGGTCATCACTTCTCATTGGTCATCTTTTTTTCCATGAGGTTTGGCTACTCGTTTAGCAAAGGTTGAGTTTCCTAAATTCAATGGCAATGAATTGAGGGCTTGGTTATACAAGTGTGAACAATTTTTCACACTAGACAACACAATTCCTGAACTCAAAGTGCGCCTGGCCTTTCTCCATTTGGAAGATAGAACCCTTCAATGGCATCATAACTACATGAGGGACAAACAATATGTCTTCCCTCTATGGCATGATTATGTGGTTGATATAACATCACGATTTGGTGAACTATATGAAGATCCTTTGGCTGAATTAGTTCACTTGAAGCAAACTGAATCCGTGGATCTGTATTTGGAAAAATTTGAGAGCATCCTTACTCGGTTATCTCTCCTTGCAGCCAGCGCTTTAAGCATATTTTTGGCAAACATGAACCCACATCTCCAGTTCCACACTAGGCAATTCAACCCACCCAATATCTTTGAGGCTGCACGCTTAGCTAAGCTCTATGAGTCCTCCTTAGCTGCCAACACTTCCAAACACACACCCAAACCACCCTCTTACAGTTTCAACCCTCAAAAGTTCCCATTCAACAACTACAAACTCCCACCATCTTCCAAACCACCTCTACTACCTAGCCTAGAACCACAAAAATATCCCCAACCCCGCGCCCTTGCTCTCCCAGCTCCCTTCAAACCTAATCCACAAACACAAACCAAACCCTATAAAAAATATACTTGGGATGAGATGCAAGAACGTAGAGCCAAAGGGTTGTGTATGCATTGCGATGAGGTGTACAGATTGTGACTGATATTGACCTTGCCTCTCCCGATTTGGAAGAAGAAAATGGGCTCATGTGTCAATTATCAGTGAATGTAGTCAGTGGTACATCATCCTTCAATTGCATGAGAATACAGGTAGTTATGCAGGTAAACAGATCAGCATCCTCATTGATCTGGGCAGCTCACACAACTTCATTGACTTGAGCATAGCTAAGACACTAGGTTGTCCATTGGAACCGGCCACTCCTCTATTTGTTAAGGCTGCTTTAGGCACAGAACTGATCTCCAGGCACAAGTGCACTAATTTTCAATGGCGGTTGCAAGGCATGGATTTCAAGACAGAAGTAAGAGCCATTCCTCTCGATTGCTTTGACCTCATCCTTGGGATCCAATGGCTAGTCACAGTATGCCTAGTTTGGTGGAACTACGTGCATATGAAAATGAAGTTCACCATGAATGGCAAAACTTGCTATTTACGAGGAGCTAGTAATACAGATTGCAAGGTGATCAAAGGGAGTGCCTTAGCAAAATCATGTGTCCAAAATGCACAACTTGCATTAATTGAAGTCAGGGAAGTCCATTCCACAAGAGATGAGGCTACACTATGTCACATAGCTGCTGCAGGAAATGAAACTCGAAAAGATGATATTCACCTCCAGAAGCTCCTTGCTGACTTTGATGATTTATTTCAAATACCAACCGAGTTGCCACCTTTCAGGGAGGGTTTCAACCACAAAATCCCCTTAGCACCAGGAGCTCAACTAGTCAACAAATGCCCATATAGGTATTCTTACCTACAAAAGGATACCATTGAAGCCATGATAAAATTGCTGATGGAACAAGGTGTGATACAATACAGTTCCAGTCCTTATGCCTCTCCAGTAGTCTTGGTGAAGAAAAAAGATGGATCATGGCGAATGTGTGTTGACTATAGGGGTCTTAACAAACAAACTGTTAAGGATAAATATCCCATTCCACTCCTAGAAGATCTACTTGGTGAATTAGGGGGATCAAAGGTGTACTCCAAGCTAGATTTGAGGTATGGTTTCCATCAACTCCGAATGCACCCTTCTGATGTATATAAGACAACATTCAAAACACACTATGGCCATTTTGAATACTTGGTTATGCCCTTCGGCTTGACCAATGCCCCATGCACATTCCAGGGATTAATGAACCACATCTTTAAGGATGTCATTCAACGATTTGTCTTAGTCTTCTTCGACGATATACTGGTTTACAGTACTACCTAGGAAGATCATCTTGAGCATCTACAAACTTTCTTTCAGATCCTGAGAACAAATAAACTCTTTCTCAAGCTCCCCAAGTGCACATTTGCTGCAACAAGCATAGAATATTTGGGGCACTTCATTTCTGCAGCAGGTGTGAGCATTGATCCTTCCAAAATCCAAGCCATCAAAGACTGGCCTACACCTCTAAACACCAAGCAACTCCGTAGCTTCCTTGGTCTTGCAAATTATTATAGGAGGTTTATCAAAGGTTATAGCCTGATAGCCAAACCTTTGACATCTTTACTTCAAAAGGATGCGTTCAAATGGACATCAGAAGCCAACTCTGCTTTTGCACAACTTAAAACTGCACTTGTTACCGCCCCTGTATTAAGTCTCCCTAATTTTGATCTCCCTTTTGTGCTTGAAACTGATGCTTCCAAGTATGGGGTAGGCGCTGTGTTGATGCAAAACCACCATCCCATTTGTTATCTCAGCCGCACACTCGGGACACGACAACAAACTTTATCAGTGTATGAAAAAGAATTAATGGTTGTTGTTTATGCCGTACAACAATGGAGCTCCTACCTCCTTCATCGTACATTTGTCATAAGAGCTGACCAGAGGAGTCTAAAGTACTTACTCGAGCAGAAGGTCACCACTCCTTTCCAGCACATGTGGTTGTCGAAGCTTTTGGGTTATGACTTCACTATCGAATATAAGCAAGGCAAGGAAAACGTAGCTGATGATGCTCTATCAAGGGTTTCTGGTGCACAGCTGATGCAGATTACCCTCACCAACATTTACCCTAACCTCTACCAAGAAATTCAGACTTCTTGGAAAACAGATCCTCATATCGAACTGATTCTCTCACGCTTGCAAGTTGGGCAATCGATCAATGATAAAATCAGTTTAGTTAACAGGAAGTTGAGAAGAGCAGGAAAGCTCATGGTAGGAAACTCTGACGATCTTAAACTGAAGTTGCTTCGCTGGTTACATGATTCAACACTGGGCGGCCACTCAGGTCGTGATCAGACTCTCCAACGGGTTAAATCTCTCTTTTATTGGCCAAAGATGTCTAGGGAAATCCAAGCCTATGTCCGCAATTGCCAAACTTGCCAACGACATAAATATGATCCAGCTGCCTCCCTAGGTTTACGACAACCCTAACCAATCCCTAGTGGCATCTGGGAATCCATTAGTATGGATTTCATCGAAGGTTTGCCCCCATCATACGGAAAACACACCATATTGGTGGTCATTGATAGGTTGAGCAAATATGCCCATTTCCTAGCACTCTCTCATCCATATACAACTTCTTTTGTGGCTCAGCTTTATATGGATCACATCTTCAAACTTCATGGCATGCCCAACTCTATCATCAGCGGTCGAGACCCAATTTTCCTGAGTGAAGTTTGGGGAGAGCTTTTCCGAGTACAAGGCGTTGACCTCAATTTTTCCTCTGCCTACCATCCCCAATCCGATGGGCAAACGGAAGTCAGAAACCGTACCCTCGAAACATACCTTCGATGTATGTGCTCTGACGCCCCAGCTTCTTGGAGTAGGTGTCTACCGTTGGCCGAGTGGTGGTACAACACAAATTTTCACTCAGCTATTAAAACCTCGCCTTTTGAAATCCTATATGGCTACGCACCTCCCTTGCATATGCCATATCTCCCAGGGGAAAGTAAATCTCAGCTTATAGACCGAAGTTTCAGCAAAAGAGAGGAGGTGATTACTATGCTAAAGTTTCATTTAATGAGAGCCCAAAACCAGATGAAGCAGATAACTGACAAACACAGAACCCACAGATCCTTTAACATTGGCGAATGGGTCTATGTTGAACTGCAACCTTATAGACAAAATTCACTCAAGACTAAAACTCCTCACAAGCTGTCCCCAAAGTATTATGGCCCCTTCTTAATCCTAGATAAAGTGGGCAATGTAGCATACAAACTTGATTTGCCACCCAATGCTTCGATCCATCACACCTTCCATGTGAGTCAGCTCAAACTTTGTCCAAATCCACCATCCGTACCAACTGCTTTGCCTCAGTTCATGTCTGATATCGGCAACATCAAAGAACCAGAGGAGATATTGGACCGCAAAATCACGAATAGGAGGAATGTTGTCGCTACTAAGGTACTGGTCAAGTGGAAAGTAGAACCGATCGAGAGAGCAACCTGGGAATTCTACTCAGATTTGGTGGCCAAATACCCGAATATCGATCCTTGAGGCCAAGGATCATCTGGAGAACGGAGCAATGATGTAGGATTTCATCCTCCATCTCTCGCCATGTCTTGTTATTCAGTTATGTTTTAATAACTCAGCCGGTTTGTCCCGGTTTAGTAGAACAATGCTCGAACATCCTTAAACCCGGTTTGTTCCGGTTCAATGCCTTAATGACTTTTGTTGTGTAGTATCGTGTCATGCTTAAAGCACGATCGCGAGTGTCAGAATTTGCCAATGAATTTCAGAATTATTCCTCCATTCTCTCTCGTTCCTCTCCTGAAAACCCTCGTTGCTCATCGCTTCTCTAGGTTAGGCACCTTCCGCCGCATACCTCAGAGCTTGAGTGGATCAAATCCAGGTTTTGAACCTCATTTAATCATCATTTATCTTCACTAACTCTGTTTCCTACATCATAAAATTGCTGAAGATGTGATTAGGACGAGGGAGATTGTGAATGGCACACCTATGGATTATGATTCAATGATTGCTAGTATGGATGAGAAATTTTTTGGTGGAAAAGATAACATTAAGAATGATATGTTGGTTGAAGAGCCTAGTTAGCAGCAGATCCATGTTTATGAGATTCAAAGTGTAATGATCACAGGCGATGGTCCTTCTGGAAATGTTGATGATGGCCTTGCAACACATGGAAGTGATCTGAGCTTATCTCTTCATGGTATTACTCATGGTAATGAAATTGTAGCTAATTTGCTTTACAACTTGTGTTTAAGCTAGTTTGTGCTAGTTTGTTGTTGTGATGCTTTAAGTATTATGTTCTAGCTGTTAGCTAGAAAAGATAGGATTTCATTGTTGTTGATGAGAAAAAGCAGTATTTCAAACTAACTGTGGTTTCAATGAGGGTTCAGAATTGGGGGAAAATCACTTTAGCATGTTAATTATCAAGTAATACCGCAATTGAAATACACATTTCTTTATTGCAATTAGCTCTGTTGGTTGCTGCACGATATGTTCTTCTTAAAGATGGCTAGGTGAAAGTGTAATTTGTATGATAGCTATTTTTACCATCTTTAAGTGCTTTTGTCCAGGTTGTGATGAGATATTGTGATTCCATTCTTTCAATCATTTGTTCACCATTAAAACCTTTTTTCAATCCTTTTATCATGAACTTAGGAACCAATCTGCTTAGTTATATCACTATCTCGCCCTTGCTATGAAAAGCATCACCCAAGTTTTGCAGATGTTCAAGTTGCTGGTTGAGGTCCCCTTCCTGAAGCCTTGCAATGTTTGACACTGTCTTGTCATACTTATACATAAATAAATGGACTTGCTTAGGGAAAAACCATGGTCATGAAATGTGTTTAGTCTTTAGTACTATGGACAAAATTAAATAGGATGGATGTCCCTTATATAGGACTAATAGGATGAATCATTGGTTTACACTATCTATTTCAATTTGCTCTTTGCCAGTGAAGTTTGTAGGGGGACATGTGGATCTATTTTTTTTATCCCCATTCATAATCATCTCCACTATCTATCATTGGTTTACACTATCTATAATTGGTTTAGTCGTTTCTTTCTGCGCTTTTGCGGACGTGTCGGGTCTCTTGGTCACACCCCCTTGCGTTAAGATAGGGGTTCCCCCATCTTGACCCCCAGATTTCCCGCAAGAGGAGCCACATTGGGAAAATGTTGATGTTGTTGTTGTTGTTGTTGTCGTAATCATCTCCACTCCATATTGACCAGTCTTAAGTGCTTTTCTTATTTCAGCAACTATTGCATTTAGTTCTGGAACTACTAAATTTACAGTCGTTTTTTTTCTTGACATGAAATCCATTTACAGATGTATGTCCAGAAGTTGAAAAGATATCCGATCTTGCAGAAATGGAAGTTTCTAGATTGGAAGAAGCGGTTGTATCAGGTGACAACCAAAGTCCCCATAAAAATGATGAAACCCCAGCTGACGGTAGCTCAGTTGATCTAAGAGATGATGACTCACTTGGAGCAGATGTGGTCAGGGAAATTGGAAACTCATATTAGATGCTTACTCTGATGTGTTTCAAGGCAGAACAGAGAGAATGGTTTGAGGAGAAAATGGAGAAACATGATGAGAAGATGGTCCAAATAGAAGTACACTATTGGTGTGTGAGATTATCGTTACTATATCTAGGGTTTACCACCTGTTTTTGAGCTTCATCAATTCTAACATGAATCTAAAATTTAAAACCCTTTTGTAGTTTATTTTTGGTTAATCTCTAGTATGTTTAATGATGACTATTATAGTAAGTAGTAACAAGTAGTAAACCGTAGCGATGATGAATGATTGTAACCAGGAGTCGTCTTTTGAACACATTTGACAAGTCTTTCTGTCAGGCTTGTGTTGATTACACTCTTTTGGCAAATCTAATCTTATTAGCGATATATGCATATATTATTTACAAGCCCCCCACAAATTATAATGCCTTTTTGGGGGACTCTTAAGTAGGCATGCATGTGGTTTGGGAAATTGGTGGTTCCTTCTAGTTCCCAAATCGGTGGTTAAGGTTTGGGAAATTGGTGGTTCCTTCTGGTTTCCAAATCGGCGGTTAAGGTTTGGGTTTTGACCGGTTCCCAAACCTTAACCTAAACCGACAACCCTGGTTTGTCGATTTCGGTTCTAGTTTTGACTGGTTTAATTGCCGGTTCGGTTCTAGTTTGAACAACAAAAAAAAAGTCGATAAAGAAGAGCTCAGGTAAGAGCAATGAACTGCTGGTCTGGTGTTGGTTTTTATGTTTAAAATCGAAATTTTGACTTAAAAAAGTTTGGGTAAATTAAAGGCTTGAACTTAATATTTAAGTTGCATATGTATCCTTTTGGAGTTTTAGAGGAATCAAAGCCCACATATTGCTCTTACTTTATAAGTTGAAACCCCCTTACAATCTAAGTCGATCCTTTGGAACTGATGGAAGATGTGCTATGCGAGTAGTCATCAACTAAGTTATCCGAAGAAGTGTCCGTGTAGTTCATCTTTTTTTTGTCTAATTTTCGCCCTCTTTCAACGGTCGACACACACTTGAGCTTCCAATACATCGGGTTTTTTATAAGGAAAAGAATTAGAGAAATCCACACTAAGGAGATATGAATTGCCCTAAAGCATCACTGTGGATGATGTCCTTAAGGACCGGATCGGAAGCAATTGGGAAAGAGGAGACACGTCAAAAAGATCCAGCAATGTAGTCCGCAACCGAATTAGCTTATCTGAAGATGTGAGACAGACTCCAACTCTAAAAGTGTCCTAGAAAACTCTAAATATCTGTTCGAATAAGCTCAATCTCCCAAGAACAACTCCAATCACCCTACACGGCTTTAACAAGCTGCAAGTTGTCACCTTCAATCTGGATCCGTGGAACGCCACGTCTAATGGCCTCAAGAATCCCCTAATGAAGTGCAACGGCCTTAGTCATCAACACGACGTGATGGCCAAGCAGTCCACCGTCCATGCATATAGATGAGCCTTGGTGGTCTCAAAGGATGAAACCGAAAGAGGAGACACCATCATTATTCACTGCACCATCAAAATTAACTTTAAGTTGATCTTGTGGGGGCTTAAGCCATCTAGATTTTGCCCTTTTCGTTTTTGCAGGGTTCTTGATCACGGTGGTGGGATATTCTGGGTTTTTAGTGTTTGTATTTTTCCATTCATCTATTTGTTTTTGAATGAATATGCATATGTTGTTTGGGCTTAATTGGGTTTGATCATAATTGGGATTAAAAGTTTTTTATTCCTAATTTATTATTCACCATCCCTTTAACCAATAAGTGAAAACTTTTAGTCAATGAAAACAAATTTCAATAACATTTTTCACACCCCACTCATTATTAATTACCTAAGAAACCTAAAACGACATAAGAAATTGATCAAAATTTAAGTTCTAAAATGACTTATAAAGTTGATCAGAGAGAGTATGTGATTATATATATTTGTTGACACTAAAAAATTAAATGTGATGGTACATATTTGATGACAACCTTGTTTTTTTATGTGTGATGACGGTTGTTTTTATGTGGTTGAATGCCTTTGATGATATTTTTTATTATCAAAAAATTATCATCAAGATATTTTGATGATACTTTTTACTTTTAACAACACTTTTTGTCATCAAAACATTGTTATCAAAGTATTTGACGATACTTTTTGTCATAAAAAAATCATGATAACGGTGATGATAGTGATGACACTGAACGCCCGGTCAACGGCCAAGTCAACTAATTGAGAGAGAAGGTGGGAGTGGGTGGGGTGGGGGGGAGCAAGTAGGATCTTCTACATCCCATGGTACAACCTATTATGCTCCATTATACTCTATTTAATTATTTAAATTATTAAATAATGATAAAGAAATGTAAAAATATATATTTATATTCTAATAGCTTATTCTTATATGAGGTTTTTGCTACTTACCGAATTTCTTTCCCTTGTATTACAAATGCCAAATTATGTATTTATTTTTTACTATTTACTTAATTCATCCATACATGACGACATTATTATGCTAGTTTTTGTTCTATTTTATTTATAAACTCAAAATTTTTCATATGCCACGTGGCTTAATTGTTTTTACAAACTTGGTTTTTTTCGACTTGTTTGTGCGGCTCTTTTTGTTGGTTAGTACTCTTTGTTCACTTGTTGCAGGTATTGCTCTAGAGTGGTCTTGACCTGAGTACGGTATGTACAATTTCGAGATTTGGCTCTGGGATTGGGTGTGATCCGTTTGTGATTGGCGCGGTCGCTTGGACATTTTCGAGGTTGCTGAAGATCATTCATCTCGGTGGAGGCAACGTCAGTAGTCCACTGTATCATATTTGTCCCTTTTGACCCGAATGCTAAAGACGATCTTTAGCCCCTCACTTCTCCCACTACTCCTTTCGTCCTAATGCCTTTTTTTCGCTGGTTGTACTTACATAACATGTTTGTTTGCTTTAGCTTGTTCTTGTCGGGTTATCAACTGCCGTTTATTCGGCCTCTCAGTTTTACCGGGCCTGTCCGGTAACCGAATTTTTACCTAATTAAAAAAAAAAGACGAGGATAGACTTGGGTAGGTATGGCTTATTTTCGGTATTGGACTAGGCCCAAGATTATCGTTTTGGACATATCAGTCCAAATGGCCCATAATAATATGGCCTTGTAAGCGCATGAATAAAATGAGAAGAAGAGGTGCTTGTAAAGCTAGGTTTCTAGTTCTGCCGCGGCGAGCGAAGTTTAAGGGTCGCAGATAATTGAAAGCTTGTGCTTCTTCTGATCAGAAAATATGGTAATCATACTTTTTATTATTTTTCGCAGTAGTCTCTGTCTATGACTTACTGATCGTTGGACAATTGCTTGTTTCATTTCTGAAGTGAAGTTTTGGGATTTGGGTTGTTAATTGTTACTTGTGTTTTGATACACATTTGTTCTTATTTATGAATGCTGAACAGTTTGTTGATTATTGGGAAGTGGAAGAAATTAGGTTAACGTTTTACTAGCTGACAAGGAACGAATTTGAACCTGAGAATTAGAAATTTTGGGGATTTCGCTATTGATGGTGTCAAATGTTTGGTATTATTTAGCAATAGAGAATAAAAGTAATAAACTGGAGTGCTAGAAGCCTAGAACTAACGCGTTGAACCGGTATTGGCCCAATGAATCTTTGTGATGTCATGTAACTATTGGTTTCATCGTAGCCTTGTTTTGGGTTTGGGTTTTTCGTTGTATTTTCTCATGGCTAATCGAATGCTTGTGCCTATGGAAGCTTTGGTGTACTAATCGAATGATTACATAAGTTGCTTATTAATATTGGCGCTTTGTATGAAGCAACTGCTTTCTCATTAGGAGGAAAAACAAATTGAAAGCGCCTCCTTGATCAAATTGTGATAAATTGCAATAAACAATTCAGATTATTGACATGTGCTCTGCTCTGATACTTGGCATGGTCTAGTCTTTGTTTTGTAATAAATTTTCACTGGGTTATTATACTTGATGCATAATAAGCTTGTGCTTATGATGATGGAATGTCTATTGATTACTGATGAGACTTGTAGTTTGTGATTTTAGCCGAAGCAAAATTTCTATGCAGACTATTGACATTTGCTCTAATACTAGACAAGCTTTTGGTTGTAATTTCTTTGCTGTTTAATCCTGATGTAATAAATTTTCTTTGTTGCTTTTGGTTGGCGTTGAATTGTTGTTGTTTGCTGATGCAAATTTAAATTTGTGGTATTAGCCTAAGCAAATTCACGAGATCAAAGACTTCCTTCTGACAGCAAGAAGGAAGGATGCTCGGTCTGTGAAGATCAAGAAGGGGAAGAATGTTGTCAAGTTCAAGGTCCGCTGCTCCAAGTATCTGTACACATTGTGTGTGCATGATTTTGAGAAGGCCGGCAAATTGAAGCAATCCCTTCCCCCAGGTATAGTACCTCCAACCAAATGCAATCTCATTGACGAATTTGTACAAAACCTTTTGATCATATATGATTGACTGTTTGGCACTTGCAGGTTTGAATCCAGGATCTGTGAAGAAGGGTCTGAAGAGAGGAGAGTTTGAAGTCCTGCAATTTAGAGTCCTAGACAGACTGTTATTTTTCTTGTTTTGATTGACTAGCGAGTGACCTATGATGCATTTTATGTTATCGCTTTTGAGGATGTCAATGGGAATTTAGTAGGGCATTACTTGATTTTGAATGTTGATTTAGTACACATCTTCAATCTTCTAGTTGGTTGAAAATGAAATCATCCGTTGCATGTCCTTGGCTGTGCGGCCTTGGCCAAAAACGAAACTCTTCAATCCATTTATTAAAATGTGTCTCAGGCTCTCAGCTAATCGGATGTACAGTTATTAAAATCTTCTAAGAATATATATACATATTGGATAGTGAAAATAGGCATGTGAAGCTTCCGTGAGGCAGTGGCTTCTTGCAGTCCCCTGCCACCTTACCAGCAAAGACGACTACTACCAAGGGGTTGTTTCACTTTCCCCCAAAATCCCTTTCTACCCAAAAATCACTTTTGATAGTCTAGAAATACGTGCAACTCTCTCTACTTTTTACGTTTTTCAAGACACTAAAAATCACTTTACACCCAAAAACTCCTTTCTAACTACAAGTGAAACAAGGTCACCGAGAATTGTAACGTGGTCCTCCAAATTGCCAACGCCACCCACGATACCATAGAGTGCCACAGCGGCGTCCCATCCATGGTCACACACCAGGTCATCATCAAGATCCAACCCCACCACCACGCAACAACAGGTCATCATCAAGATCCAACCCCACCACCACGCAACAACAGAGGAGGCGGTCGTTGGGCCAATGAGGTGGCCCGCCACTAGGGCCTCCATTGTGGAGTTGTTGAAGGCGGCCTACTTCGGTGGCTCACACAACCCAAGCTGAATATCGATCCATTGGTTGAATAAAATTGAGGATGATAGATTTGGATCACTCATTTATGTGTACACTTTGATCATAAAGAAACTAATCTTAACAACTATAAAAGTTGTCCCTCCTACAATAAATGTTCCATTCTCTTATAATAATTTCTATCAATATTAAATTGCAACAAATGTATAAAAGCTTTTTTGAAGAAAATTAAATAAATACTTACAATTGTCTATTCATTATTTAAGGATTTCAAATTTTCTTATATAAAAATAAAATAACATAATAAGCAGTATTTTTTAGAAAGTAAATGAAACATATAATACATATATCGATTATTCACAATTTTATATACATAAGAATTGCATTAATCTAAATCTAAAAAATAGTTTAACATATAAACCTAATATTAGCAATATTTTAAGTATAAAAAGTGAAATTAATGCTTGGACTATCAAATTAGAAAACAAAAGAAATTCGTGTATCTTAAAATAGTATGCACTGATTAAATGATCAAATAATTTTTATATGTATATCTTTTAATATTTTTTTTGTATACAATAAATTCTAATATGTCATAACGAAATTTTATAAAATGTTTAATCACATGTTATAATATCTAAAAGTCTGAAAATTTAAGAAAATTATAAACACGTGATATAAACTTTGACCCGTCCAACGGACGGGTTAGCACTCTAGTAACAACTTAAGATTAAACTTATTTAGATGTTGAATTTATTAAATCTTTTGGTGGGTCGTTAGTTAATCGAAAGGATGGGTCCACCTTTTAACATATAAGTATTAGAATATTAATTTTGTAAATCTTCTTAAATATTTTTGATGATCAAAAGGAGTTTAAATATACATCATTGGAACTTTTTCTTGGACCCCCAACCAGTTGCGGAAATACATGGGGCCAGAGGTGGCCCCGCCCCCCAATTCAATTTTTTTTTGTATATGCTTTCATTTCGTCGAGAGCTTCTATTTGATATATTATACGCTCCGATCTGATATCCGAGCAAAAAGTTATGAACGTTTGAAGATTAAATGTATGTAAAGTACTTTTACATATCATTTACATAGTCATAATACTTCTATATTTTGTTAAATTTCATATCTAAAGAATAGATTATATTAATTAAAATATTTGAATATTGTATAATAATATACGAAGGCATATTTTAAGTAGTTATTCTAGTATCTTTGGATAACTAGTTAATAAGATAGGATGTAGTACCACAGGGTCTACGTTTTGGTTCCCACAAACAATGTTCTTGGTTTAAAAAGTGGTTATTCTAGTTACGCATTATAATCTTGAGATTTTTTTTAATGTTTTTCAATATTCCGTATTTTTTAAAAACATGAAATTTTTAGCACGTACCCCCCCCCCCCCCAAAACAACTTTCTAATGCTAATGTCATTGAGATGAAAACATCAAAATTTCATCATGTATCAGTAAACAAAATTGAAGCTCTTGCACTTAGAGAAGGAATACAACACGCTATTAACAAAGGGATCATGAACCTTGAAATTGAAGGAGAAAACCTAACAATTATAAACGCTATTCATAAAAAAGGACAATGCTTGTGGGATGTGGATATGATAATCTCTGATATTTCAATTTCACTTGCATGGTTGAGGCAGTGAGAATCAACCATGTTAACCGGAATTGCAATGTTGTGGCTGATAAAATCGTTAAGTTGGGCCATAGCTTTCCCTTGGATTCTATTATGAACCACCAAGAACTTTTAGTTCTCATCTGTAAGGATGCTCTAGGGCAACCTCCGTAAGGAGGAACCCTAAACCTTACGTATATAAAAAAAAAACTTTCTGGTTCCGCCCCTGCCCCCCTATACAACTCTTCCTTGTAGCCTAAGCTATACATTTTAGATAAGAAAGAATGTCTTCCTAGGATAGAAATATTCAAAAGATATGATAATATTATTTTCTATGGAGCTTAGAACGAAGAGTATGATAGTTGGTCGTGCCAACTGCTATACTATAGTAAAGATATCAACAATCTAATAAAGTGATCAAACATGTCGAACTACTAAGGAACCATCATTCACCTATTCACAAACAAAATAATGAATAGTTCTCTAGTAAATCACCTAATTAAGGTCGACCATAAGTCATAATGAGAGTCGTTAGATCTGGAATAATAAAGACTTAGATTCAATGAAAATGTTTGCAAAATAGATTTTATGGATGCATTACACATGATTAAATCTAATTCCTAGAATTAATTATATTATAATATTTTAGGATTTTATCTATTTACTAGAAGGTTGTGCCCATGCTTCGCATGGGTTAATAGTCTTGCTTATAATGTTCTTATGTGTTTGCGTTTTTTGGTTGTGTCGGATATTATGTTTCGACAATATTTTATCATGGTTTAAACAATATTTTATCATTCCCTTGCATGGATTTAGAAGTGAAAAAATAGGCTGAGAAAATAAAACAAAGTAGAGAAATGTTACTCCCTTTGATTCTTAAAAAAATGTTGTTTAACCCTTTAGAATATCATCAAAATTAGTGAGTTGAAAGGGGTAATGAATAAACCCTTCAAACTTATTAAGAACAAAATTGTCTTCAATGTAAACCATATTAGTCACTAAATGTGTTAATTTGCCACTTTATATTCCTAATTAAATAAGCTTCAACGTTTTTTTGTTTGTATGAAATTGATTTTTTTTTCCACTTAAGATTCTTCTTAGTGTGTGCTTTTTCTACTTAAGATTATGAAATCTATTTAATATCTACTAAAAATTTATTTTGATTTTATAAAATGATTAATTTATTAATATTTACTATTTTTTTTTTATTTCTTATTAAAGTTTTTCTAAATATAAAAATATAGGCATGATATTATAGTGGAAGACCAAGATGCTAAAGTCAAGTATGTATGATGTATGATATTAAGTAAATATTATATGTGGAAAACCAAGAGACTAAGATTAAGTATGTATGATTGATGTATGATGTATGATTATAAGTAAATATTATGTATGAAAACCCAAGAGGTAAAGATCAAGTATATATAATTGATGTATGATATGTAACACCCCCTTCCTACCCTGGAGGTATTACCGCCAGTAACTCCGATTAAGACTAAACCGAAGCTACCCAAGGCTTTAAACTGGCTGAACAAACTAAAAATCCAAAAGGGATTTTATTTAAATCATTACCGGACAACAATAAAATGTTGCAAAAGAACCTAATCTTTATTACTCCAACTTTACAAAGTTTAAGAAGACATTACAGCGGAATAAATACAAATGGTCTTAAAACAACCTTAGCTTTTATGACAAGAGGATAGAACAATCTTCTGTCTGAACAAAGCTTTAAGTATGTAAACTCTTAGCTTCTTCTTTCCCAACATAACTTTATAGTGGCCCATCCATAAACTTTGCTCAAATATAACTTCTGGAAACTTTTCTTCAGCTTCTTGATCCACTTCTCAAAACAACTTCCAAGAAATACCTTGATGTGTCGTATACAATGGTGGACACCAACTTCTTGATCCACTTCTCAAAACAACGCACTCATCTTTCATTACTTTCAAACTTTTCACAAGCATATTGGTAACTTTTAATCGACTGAAACTGCCGAGAATCCACATGTACACGGAGACGTCAAGATGAGAGGGATGAAATCCATGATCATTGACGAACACCTAGTACCAATTTGCACTTAGCTAGAGTGCACAAACACCTCCTCTAGCGTTGAGTGAGGTATGAGTCATGACCCGAATATTGGGATATGATAGTGAACTAAACCTCCCAATATAGATTGTGTTATAAAGAGGTCATCGGAGACTCGGCTTCTACCCCTAAAATTAACTTACTTCACAACAATGTCTCAGCATGAGACGGCATATAAGGTCACACATAACAGACCTAAATCCAGTTCTAACGCGAAACTGAATAAACAACATGGTCATTATTTCTTACAAATATAACAACTTATCATATTTTATTAAGCACACAAGTTGTTCCCAACACAAATATTAATGGGATTCAATTCCTCATTTAATAACCATAATGCAAGAGAGAACCGTCCACTTGCCTTAGAAGGTGTGCTCAACGTCCTTAGCAATTCAACAGGTAATCTTTATCCCCCTTCTGCCAAATATAACAAAAAGATTTCTCAACAACGAGATCACAGAAACACTTCTTAGTTGTATACTCAAATTCTACAACTTCCTAATAGATAAACGATTTTATTTTCGAATATCAATATATAATAAATCCTTAGTTATCATGCTTTAAGGAGCCATCTTGGCGGAATTAAAACTATCCGCTTCACTTTTGAAACAACTTTCTAAACAAAAAGTGTTCCTTAGTAACAGTTCTTAAAGGTGACCAAAAATCTAGGATCAAACGGATTAACAACGAATCCCGAGTAATTATCCGAAGTCCTTTACCTGCCAATCGGCATCAAAACTTGTATTCGCTATAACTGAAGATCCTGACGCCCGTTTCTCGAGCGGTTTGAACCTGTGAGACCGTATCAACGTCAAGATTATAAAAACCATAAATTTAATTAGCAAAGAGGAACCGAAAGGCCCTTACGGTGGCTCCGCAACTAATCCGCTAATTAATTTCGATCGTATATACCTTCACTCGAGCCCATGGCTCGTTTGGCTCGATAGTGGCTCGATCCCCGAGCCCAAGGGTGGTTGAGTATTGCCCAGAGGCAGTCCTCGTGGTG
This sequence comes from Fallopia convolvulus, assembly GCA_964016875.1. NCBI lineage: Eukaryota > Viridiplantae > Streptophyta > Magnoliopsida > Caryophyllales > Polygonaceae > Fallopia > Fallopia convolvulus. Next base: position 44,641,866 of record OZ024724.1, read on the forward strand.
GGTGGTGGTCGGACAAGCTGGTAGTCGCCGGCGGCGTCGCATACACCGATGCAAAGATACACCGGCGGTATGAGTTCTTTCCTCCCGAGCTGTCGTTCCGCCTTGATTCTCGCTGGTTCGGGCTCCTTTCTGTAGCAACACCAGCCCACAAATCAAAGAGGAAGAAGATGATGAGGTGGAGGAGGAGGTGAGGAAGAAGATAGCCGGCGGTGAAGGTTTCGGTCTCCCCAAGTCGTTGTCGTCCGCTCTCTGGTTCCTTTCTTTCATTTTGAAACAAAGTAGTAAACTTTGACAAGGCAGCCGTGGATAAGCTCTCTCAAGTTCCTTCCTATTAAGCATAGAAAGAGGCGGTTTATAAAACCAAACCCGTATCGGAACGGGACTCGCGTTAAAGCGGTAAAATTATGTACCTCGGGTGGAAAAACTTACTAAACGAAAAACGTCCCGTAAATTATGTAGACCAATAAAACCAATTTTCCACGATTTTATCTTGCTACCATAAATTTTTAGGGCTTCCGTTTCGTATTTTAAATCCTTTACAGTACATAATTCAAAAGACGGCTTATCCAATTAATATTCTTTTTCCACCGAAAAATCCTACAATTCATACCGATCCATAAAATCATTTCTTTGTGATTTTAGGATATCACCAAGAATTTTCTAGGATTTAATCTCCAACAAAAATATTTGATTAAGCGTTAAAATGGACAAAGAGGTTAAAAGGATATCCGAGAAAAATTCAAAAAATATCCTCAAAAACCATAATTATTACATGATATTAAGTAAATATTATGTATTGAAGGTCAAGAGGTTAAGGTAGAGTATATAAGATATGTATGACATTATGTCTATAGGAGACAATTCAATGATTTAAATTCAAAGCATTGAGTGTAAAAAAAATACAAATTTACATGTAGGTTAGATAGTTGCATCTTCTCTCTTCACATCATCGCTCTTTATTCTCTCAATATCAAATCTACTCTCTCTTCTCTCTTTATTTACGGTAACCTCCATTGATGAGCAAAAACTTTCATCAATCTGAATTACTTTCTCATGCACGCTCCACCAGATCTAGTAGATCGACCTTCCTCTTCAAATCTCCACTCCAACTTTTCCTTTAGATCTCGAAGACGCGAACCTCGAACTATCAACATTCAACATTCTAGAGTTTGTATCTTTGATCTAAATTAATTTCTCCTATTTTTATCAATCGTTTGAGTTGTATAATGTTGAATCCAAGAGGTTGCATGGGAAAATATAACGACGATGGGTTTGCAGAAGACGACCTTGGCTAGCGTTTGGTCATTGTGCATGGTCTCGATCGCATCGACAAAAAGCTTGGAGATGGGCTAAAGGTGGATTCCCGCTTAACACGTGCAAGAGCAGGTGAATCAACAAGTTGTAGTAGGTTGTGGTTTATTTTAGGAACGAGTATTTGTGACGGGAAATTAGAGTTATAATGGATATGATATAGGAAAATTTTCTTGTCAAGAATCACATGACAGGCTATATAGATGCGATTAGATGGAACATAAAGAAACATATAACCAAGATGTTGTGAACTATACCTAGCAAGATGTTGGTAATTTAGGGTATGTATGTGATCATATTATCATGTTTACATTGTTTAAGTTGAAGGAAAGTCGACCCTTGTAGATCCAAAGGATAATCAAGGCAATTCGAGTAGACCCATTGAAGGGTAGTCTCGTGGGTGTAGGCCCGAAAGCAATCACCATCGACAAGTTCGTTTATGTTAAAACACAAGTTTAACTTCGAAAACATAAACAAACACTACTTGGATAAAGGCTACGAGTCATGGGATGAGATCCCGCTTTCCTTCAACCTTTATTGCCCCTAATCCATGCCAAGGGTTGTGCAATACCGCTGTGGGATAAAACTAACCAAATGAAACAATAGACGTGTTGGCAAGACACGACTATTAGAACAAGCGTATATTAATCGAGTCCATTGATTCCTCTTCGATCTTGACTTGAATGAAGTCATCTTCCATAGACTTTTGGGGTTTGTCCTTCACTCGAACATATTGCCCATCCAACGCCTCTTGAGGTTCTTTCTTCGTGCTTGTAGATCCATCCATGATGCCTTACACACTCGTGTTTAATCTCGTGAAAACCCACTCAAAACAACAACAAGTCCTCTCGACTTTGTGTGTTTAATTCTCACCGATTTTGTGTGGACTAAGAGACTGATTTTCTCTTGTGTTTTTTTACCATCAAAATGGCCGACTTTTGCCCTTATATAGGTGTGCATAAACTATCCAAAAACTGCCTTGGATGGCGGTTACAAATCGGTTACACAAGTGGATGGATGAGAGTGAAAGTAGGGAAGTTAGTTGTAACTTCTTCCCCCTCTTTCCTACTCACCAAGGGCATCCACATTCAGCCCCCTTTGGACTCCAAAATCATCTTTAAATCCAGCCTATAATGGCCCAAGATGAAGTCCAAAATCCAAATCCAAAAGCCCAAGCAATCGACCCAAATGGCAAGGCACAAGGCCCATGCCACGCATGCATGCTTGCGGCCCAACAGTCCATAGGCGCGCCCCATGGGCCGGCCCACCTATCCCACCACCTAGCTAGCATATCTAGGTATCTAGCTAGGTCATCTAGGTAGTGTCACTACCCCTTAGCTTGATGAGCTAGCATCTAGCTAGTTGAGCTGGCTTGAGCTACGTTTGAGCTAGTTGAGCTGAATTTCTAGCTCGTTGAGCTAACTTGATCTAGTGTGAGCTAGATTGAGCTTCCATGAGCTAATCCCTAGCTCTATGAGCTTCTTATAAAGCTTGTACAATGAGTCTTGAGCTTGTTCAAGCTCCTAGAGCTTACTCTAAGCTAGTATGAAGATTCTAAACTTCTTTCTAGCATACTTAGCTATGTGCCAAGCTAAACTTAAGCTTTGATTCTTGCTTTAAGCATTTTCCAAGCTAAAGTTAAGCTTCCTAACTTTGTTAGAATATGCACAAAGCCTTAAGACTCAATTACAAAGCTCAAATACTTACCTTAGCGTCACAACTAGTGCTCGACCTCGCATGCTCCACTGCAGCCTTGTAGGTGCGCCGCTAGCCTCACCGCAGCCTCGCCGTGCCATTGCATCACCCTAGGCGCGCCTCTACAGCCGTGACATGAACCTCGAGTTCAATTACTAGGCGCGCCACATCAACCAAGCCTTGAATCATCAAGACCGAGTCCTCACCGTGCCACGCCCTTGCACGGTATCGTTGCACCGTGCCGACTCCGAGCTACGCCTACGCCAAGGCGTGCCCTTGCCTAAGGCCGTAACACTCGAGGTTTCATACCTCGGTGTTGGTGTGCAATTTACTTTTGGATTATTTCTAAATGACAACTCTCTATAACACAACATGGAAAGTCATATATGTCAATTCCCCAATCGACATTACCAATATGACTTGTTTAACCTCAACATGCTCTTATAGGGATTTGATGACTTGACACAAATCACCAACACAAGACACATGCAGATGACCTAAATTGAAGTTTATTTTTACTGTAAAAGCGAAGAAGAGGATAACATAGACATTCAAAGGTTTTGAGAAAAGAGTAGATGGATATTTGTTGTAAAGACATTCAAATGAAGATTTATTTTTAAGGACAAGAGTTTAAGTTCGGTTATAAAGATAGACAAAGGTATGAAAGGCATGCTCCCTGAAAGAAGTGGATAACTTTAAATGAGAGAGAAGAGCAAAATCTTTTTCCACAATGGTACTATGATAATGCTCAACAACACCATTTTGAGACTGTGTACGAGGACAAGACACTATTATTAAACCCTTGTGTTTGAATATAATATGAGAAAGTCTCATAATTACTCCCAATTGGTTTGAAATTTCTTGATCTTTGTAGAAAATTGAGTTTCATCCATACGCTGGAATAGTTGGAACTCTTCCTTAGAACTCAAGCTATACAACTCTTCCTTAGAGCTTAAGCTATACAAAATAGATAAGAAAGACTATCTTCATAGGATAGAATATACAAAAGATATAAAAATATTATTTTCTATCCTGAGCAATAATTCTCCTTGATACAATCCACAAATTATGTTTAAGCTAATAGGTTGATGTTGGGTTCAACTGTGAATCCCACATAAGTGAGAGAGAAGTTAGTGAAAACAAGATAGTATATAAGCTCATGAGCCACTCCTCCTATTACCAATTGTTTTTGGGATGGAATCCAATGGACTTGTATGTTAAGCTTGGCAGTTGGACCCGTCTTCTCCGTAACAGCTGGGGTTTCACCTTACTTAAATATGAGTATTTTTACTTGTTTTTGGTTGATGTGGGTTACATCATACATCCAACTCTCTCAACAACTTGCATGGAAAGTAAAAGTTCAATGTTTCTTATTTTTAAGATGCCCAAAAATTTCTCTTTCCAGTTGTTAGTTGTCTAGAGAAGAAAATTATAGATTCATCACTTGAGAAGCCACCATTGAAATGAGAAAATTAACCCAATTAGCAAGGAAGGACACATGTTGAAATGAGGCGGGAGGGAGACACAGTTATTCGGCTAAAGTTACTAGGTCGGGAATGATCGATAAGTTTAGTTGTTTAATGACTTATTTATACCATATTTAGAGCTAATAAATACTCCCTTTGTTTAAAAATGATACTTAATTGTTACTCCCTTTTTTTTTGATAAGGTAAGAATTCGGATACCAAACAGACTTGGTAATCCGAGAGGCCGTTAGAAAACGGCATCCGTGAACGGCTAAAAAGGTCAAAGCATGCAGGGAAAGCTACAAAAAAGT